>JAWXYG010000008.1:46862166-49494666 GCA_034222035.1 Acacia crassicarpa | reverse complement strand
GTCGGTCCAGCACCTTGTACTCTTACAAGTGCCCATGACTTTGATTCGTATCTCCATACCTCATCAAAGTCATACTGGTCTTATTTCATCTTCACTCCCATGTAGATGACCGACCAGGGACATTTAGGATAATCTATAAGATTATCCAGGGATGCAGTTATCAATACAAACATGCAAACGAAAATGATAACAAAAGAGAATATTTTAAATAACTTAAATATCCAAAGTACAATGAATTGCCCCTAGAGCATAATTTCCAACATATACATACATGCAAAAGCTAAAGCACCTAAGGCAAAAGATGTAAGGTATTATATATATTAATGAAAAATATATGTAAGTTTCAATCACGAAAACTGAGAAGTTTTTGTAATACCCCAGATTTTTATTAATAGTAATAACCCATTTATTTTATTTTATTTTATTTTTATAGCCTTGGTGGGCCAAATACTCCTAGTCTTAATGGCCTTAGAAATTTTCTGCTTATGCACTAAGAAAAACCAAGTCACATTAATTCATATCATGATATACCCTATCACATTAAATTCACACCATGATTGATTGATGACCATGATTGTTTTTAGGTAATAAGTCCATTACTGCCAACCAAGTCACATTAATTCATATCATGATTGATTGAATTAATGTGATATACCCTATCACATTGAATTCACATCATGGTTGATTGATTGAATTTAATATACCCTATTAATGAGTTGACAAGAGTAAAAGAGCCCAAAGCTAAACCCTAATTTTAAGTTATAAATAGAAGTCTAGCCTAACCCTAAATATTCATCTTCTCTTCTACTACTTTTTCTATTCTTATTCTGAGTCAATTATTTTTCTAAGAGGTTAGCAAAAACGAAGACCAGGTAATCCTAATCCCCAGAACAACCTTACGCCTCGTGCTTATTCTTTTTCTCTACATCCTATTTTGCTAATGGGTTGTTATATATGAAATATATTATATGTAATCCTAATCCCCAGAATAATAGGAGTTAGTTGTTGCATGTCGGTCTCGATTTTTGTAAAAAAAAAAATCTTAAATGTATCACTGCATTTTTATATGTATATATATGTTCATTTTCCGAATCACTTTATGAAAGCAAAAATCTTCGGTTTTCGTGATTGAAACTTACATATATTCTTCATTAATATATATAATACCTTACATCTTTTGCCTTAGGTGATTTAGCTTTTGCATGTATGTATGTATATATGCATGTGTGTATGTATATATATATATATATACCCTTTTTAATTTGCCCAATCTGCACATATGTTAAAATATATACATGTTCTCTTTTTAAATGATTTTACCTTGGGTTTTCATAATTAACAAATAGCAATATATATACTCGGTTTGGTTTTCGTAAATTTGAGAAATCTATTTTGTATGATTGAAATTTATAAATGCTTTCATATATATATATATATATATTATTGAGAAATCCATTTATTATGTGAGTGTATTTAAAATACTTTAAATCGTGGGAGGATAGCTTTGGGATGGTACCTCCTAAAGTGATGAACACAACCCTTAGGCTTTATACCTCGATATATTATTTGATGTGAACTTGATTATATCCGTTCTTCCCAAAGTGGTGTCTGGCAGGTTTCCGGGACACTAGTAGTGGAAGAGGTGTGCACATTAGGACGAATTGTTTTATTGTGATATGGCCAAATTGATGATTTGTGACTGGTAGGTTTCTGGGTCACAGGGTAGACTGGCAGGTTTCCAGGTCTACCATGGTTCTCTTCCCACTAAACTAAATGGACTGACAGGTTTCTGGGTCCAAATGAAATTAATAAAAATAATGAATGATATTTGATTCGATGAGTATTGAAACTGAAATTTTAAATTATATATATGTATATGATATATATATATATATATATATATATATATATATATATATATATCTTTTATCATCATGTGGATATTTAATTTATTCTTATTATTATTAATATTTTTTTAAAATATTTTCCCTGTTTATTAGGATTACCAACTTTTGCTGATGTTTGTGTTCTGGGCTGTGATGATCCTTCGGGGGAGCAGATTTTCAGTGAAACAGGTTTCAAAGTTGGGCTGTTGGAGCTAGCAGTGAGAAGTGAGGAAGAACAATGAGCAAATCTAGCTAGTTTCTCTTATTTTATTTTACGCTTTGAATAAGACTTTTTATTTAAGTGTGGATTTATGTTATTGTAATAAGGTAGCCTTGCACTTATCCCAGTACAAGTGCGGCAGTAACACTTCCCAAATTTGGTTATTTTTAATTTCAGTATTTATTCAAAAAAAAATTATAGCAAATTTTATGTTATCATAATTGTTAGAAATTTGGGGGTGTTATAGTTTTGATTTCATAAAGTGATTCACGCTAACCGAAAAGGACAACACATATATACATATACAAACGTAGCAACACATTTAAGGGTTTTTCACAAAAATCGAAATGAACATGCAACAATTAACTCCTATTGTTCTTGGGATTATGATTACATATAATATATTTCATATATAACAACCCTATCAAAACTTATATAAAACTAACCTAAGACTCATGGAAATTAGGATTAGCAAAATAGGATGTAGAGAAAAAGAATAAGCACAAGACGCAAGGTTGTTCTGGGGATTAGGATTACATATATATTTCATATATAATAACTGTAACATCCTGAATTTTGGACCTAAAGTCTTGAGAATAAGTCTATTTTTGGAAGACTACTAGGCTCTATTTTCGGAAAGTGATAAATTTGAAATCAGTATTTTGTGGGCCCCGTGAATAGTATTTACTATTCACGTATACGTTTTCACTATTCACAAATACGTATTTACTATTCATGTGGGACCCACGACCAAAATAATTCTCTGCAAACTTTCCCGTGAGCGACAACCTTTCTCGTGAGTTTTGAAAAAAATTCACGCGGGACCCACGTAATAGTAATTTACTATTTAATTTATAATATTATATTATTAAAAGTACTATTTGCACAATATTTTACTATTTAAAATATTATTAAAAATTTTTAAAATTTGTTCACGGGTGGCAGAAGTTCACGAGGGAAGTTTTCTTTTTAGTTTTTAGGAAAATTACGTAAAACGACCCAGAGACGAAAATTACACTTAAGGACCCATTTTCCAACTATAAATAGACCTTCCATTTCATTTCATTCTTCACAACTTCTAAGAGCCATAGAGAGAGGTAGAGAGAGAGAGAGAGTAGAGAGATATTTGCTTGAGAGTTATAATAGCTAGTTGGTGATTCGGGTATTAGCAAGTAACAGGTAACTCTGAATATTCTTCCTTATACTTGTGAATTATGTATGATTATAAATTTGTTTGTTTACTATTTTGGCAAGAATATTTAGAAAATATTTATGGTTTTAAGATCTGGTGTGGGAACTTTGATTTGCAAATCTGCAGAGGTACTATTTATACGTACGTTACTATTCACGTATACCGTATTTACTATTCACATTTACTATTCACGTATACCGTATTTACTATTCACATTTACTATTCACGTATACCGTATTTACTATTCATTTTACTATTCACGTATACCGTATTTACTATTCATTTTACTATTCACATATACCGTATTTACTATTCATAATACTATTCACGTATACATACCGTATGTACTCTTCATTTTTACTATTCATGTATATATACCGTGTTTTACTATTCACATATACACATAGTATTTTACTATTCACAGATACGCATAGTATTTACTATTCATAAATACGCATATTGATGTATAAAACTTTATGGTATAATAATGCATTATTTTGAGTGAACATATTCATTATGGCGGTTGTATTATGATGGGTGGAGTAAGGAGGGATTTGAATGATAAGAATGATTTATGCCACCACTCGGTGCACAGTGGATGGTACTTGTTTCAGGGCCCCATCTTCCATGTTTTCCTCTGGCCGGGATTTCATTGGAGTTGTGGGACATGTGACACCTCCTTAGTTATTTTAAAGGAGGGGAGCCATAGTCCAGATTTAAGCTCTATACCTTTGGCCGGGTGTATCTTAAGATTTGGTGAGCTTGGAACAATTCAGTCAAATGAATAAGTTTCTATTGGACTATGTGTTAGCCTATGGCTCCAGTCAGCGGTATACGGATGGAGGTGGTATAAGGGAGGCTGCATACTGCATAATGCATTTCTGAACAGATCAAGGATTTGATAGACTGATGAATGATTTGTAAAGACATATGATGAGAACTTCTGAAAAATATATTTATATATATAAAGTCATATTTTATTATTTTTTGTATTGATAACTACTTTTACAAATAATCTTTGTAAGAGAAAGTATGGTATATATTTATATTTATGAAATAAGTTTATGCCTTTTTGTCATACATTATTTACTTGTATGCGGTGGAAATATTCAGTAGTTACTGAGATGTGTAATCTCACCCCATATTATCATTTTTCAGGTGAATAACTTAGTAGAGATCAAGGGAATGCACCCATGGAGTGAGCTTTGTAGGCTCTTCTGTACTCCTTTAGTTTATGTTGTGTTATTTTATTTGCCATGAACCTAAAAGACTTCCGCATTTTAAAATAACTCTTATTTATTGGATTTATTTTGGCCCTGTATAAATGGATTTCTACCTTTGGCCATATTGTAAATATGTGATTGAGTGTTAAATATCCTATATTTGGAGGTGTTACTAATATTTTGGCCAAGATTTTGGTATTGAAAATGAGGCGTTACAATAACCCTATCAAAACTTATATAAACTAGCCTAAGACTCATGGAAATTAGGATTAGCAAAATAAGATGTAGAGAAAAAGAATAAGCACGAGACACAAGGTTGTTCTAGGGGTTAGGATTACCTGGTCTCCGTCTTTGCTAACCTCTTAGAAAAATAATTGACTGAGAGAAAAAATAAAAGTAGTAGTAGAAGAGAATAGTAGAAGAGAAGATGAATATTCAGGGTTAGGCTAGACCTCTATTTATAACTTAATATTAGGGTTTAGCTTTGGGTTCTTCTACTATTGCTAACTCATTAATAGGGTATATTAAATTCAATCAATCAATCATGGTATGAATTAATGTGATAGGGTATATTAAATTTAGTCAATCAATCATGGTATGAATCAATGTGATAGGGTATATTAAATCCAGTCAATCAATCATGGTATGAATTTAATATGACTTGGTTGACAAGTAACGAAATTATTACCTAAAACCTATTTCTTAGTGCACAAGCTAAAAATTCCTAAGGCAATTAGGGTTAGGAGTATTTGACCCACCAAGGCTATATAAAATAAAATAAAATGGGCTATTACTATTAATAAAAATCTGGGGTATTACACTTATAATATTATTAAAAAAATCAGCACACAATAAACATTTAAAAAGAACTAAATAACTTAATCCCTCTTATTGTGGAGATTAGCAACGTGCGGAAATATGTAACATTAACCACGTAGAGAAAGAAAACTTGGATTATTAACTTCAACACATTTAAAGAGTAAATGTATTATATATATATATATATATATATATATATATATATATATATATATATATATATGTATACATGTATACATATATATGTATATACATATATATGTATACATGTATACATATATATATATATATATATATATTCAGAGGCATGGTTTTCAATTACAAAGACAAAAAAAAAAACCGCATAGGCATATTCATGGAATTGAAGCACGTAGGCCGAGGCAAGAATTGTGTTCAATCCATCAAGAAAAACGCACAGCCCTATTACATAGGTTCAAGCACGCAAGCCGAGAAGAAGAAACTTGTAACACCCCCAATTTCTAACGGTTATAATAACAAAAATTTAAATGATTTCCATAAATAAATTAATGAAATTCGAAATAAACAACCTTGGGGAAGTGTTACCGCCGCACTTGTACTGGGATAAGTGCAAGGCTGTCTTATTACATTAAGATAAATCCAAACTTAAATAAAAGTATTTTATTCAAAGCAAAAAAATAAAATAAAACTAGCTAGAATTATTCATTGGTCTTCCTCACTTCTCACTACTAGCCCCAACAGCCCAATTTTGAAACCTGTTTCACTGAAAATCTACTCCCCCGAAGGATCGTCGTAGCCCATGAACACAAACATCAGCAAAAATTGGTAATCCTAATAAATAAAGATAATATAGAAAATAATAATAATAATAAGATATTTACATGATGATAAAAGAAAATACCATATACATATTTATACTCTAAAATATCAATCTCAATATTCATCATATCTACATGTTCTCATCGAATCCAATATCATTCATTGTCTTTTTAAATTTATTTAGACCCGGCAAACCCTGCCTGTCTATTTAGTTTAGTGGGAAGAGAACCACGGTAAACCCGGGAAACCCTGCCAGTTTACCCTGTGACCCGGGAAACCCTGCCAGTCACAATCAATCAAATTTGGCCATCAAGTATTTCTTCCTAGTGTGCACACCTCTTCCCAAAGTTGTTACTAGTGTCCCAGGAAACCCTGCCAGACACCATTTTGGGAAGAACAGATATCATCGGTTCACATCGGTGGCATAAAGCCCCAAAAAAAAAATTTGTGTTCATCCCTTTGGGAGGTATCATCCCAAAGCTATCCTTCCACTGTTAAATTGTTTTAAAACACACACATAACAATCTCCTAAATTATTTCTATTATTTACTTATCTTATATATATAATTAAATATAGATATAAGGATATTTTAACCTAAAATCTGTTGATATCTTATCTTATTGCACAGGAGATATTACATAAAGAAAAAGAAAACCAAATAATAAAAGAAGATAATGTGGATAGACATAGGCAGGAGTCATTAGTTTTAGTATTGTGCAAGAGTATAGAACGTTGCAGATTATTACCCATACGTATAGCATATTGCACTCACAGGGAAAAAAAAAACTTAAAAAAGACGTAGAGGAGGCATATGAATTTCTTGCATGAAAACCGAGGCGCAGTAAAGGTTATTCAACCATAAAAGAAACAGGCGGCCCACGTTGAAAAATTTTGGATGCAATTATATGTATAAAGATTGTAGCACGTTGATCGAGGTGAAGAAATTATTTTTCAATCACAACAGAAACAAGAACGCACTGTAGGGGAAAGAAATTGGGTTTTATAGCCTAGGGTACTCAATTACCTATCAAGATATAAAATCAACCTAAAGCTCATGGGAATTAGGATTACCTGGTCTCCGTGTTTGCTAACCTCCTAGAAGAACGAGAGTATAGCGGCAGAGAAAAGTATCGGGTGTTTTCTAGGTTTAAGCGGCCAGACCTAAGTTTATAATTAAATCTAGGGTTTTGGTTATAGGCTGGACCTTTTAATTATTCCTAATAAATGAATTAAAACAAATTGTAGAGTTTTATTATTAGATATATTTTGAGTCTGATGATAAATTCAAAAATTAAAAATATAATTTAATCTAACTACTCCTAGATTTTTGGATCTAATCTTGACTAATCTAATATTACTATTTACAAAATAATATGATTACCGCAGAAACAATACAACATTATTAATTTTTATTTTATTTTATTAGTATTATTTTAATCTATCATTATCATTACTATTTCTATTATTATTATTATTAATAAAAATCCGGGATATTACAAAACCTATATATATTCAATTCATTCACCTAAATCGAAAACTCAGGTAGTGCAACGCAAGACATCTTATATTCAATATTAAACCACTTTGCAGAAGGCTATTCACACAAATCAAAGAGAAGGAAAATGTATTTGTACACGTATTCAATGTTAATTCTTATTGTTCTAGAAATTAGGATTACCTATCAAAATTTACATAAAACTAACATAAGACTCATGGGAATTAGAATTACCTGGTTTCCGTTTATGCTAGCCTTCTAGAAAATAATTGCCGAGAGTACAGAACGAGGATGTAGTAGCGGAGAAAAAAAATAGCAGCAAAGCAAAGTATCAGGTGTTTTCTAGGTTTAAACGGCCAGACCTAAGTTTATAATTAAAATCTAGGGTTTTAGTTGTGGGCTGGGCCCTTATTCGCGATAAATGAGTTAAAACAAATTGTAGGGTTTTATTATTAGATATATTTTGAGTCCGATGATGAATTCAAAAATTGAAAATATAACTTGATCTAACTACTCCTAGATTCTTGGATCTAATCTTGACTAATCTAATATTACTATTTACAAGATAATATAATTACCACAGAAACAATACAACATTGTTAATTTTTACTTTATTATTATTATTATTATTTTAATCTACTACTACTACTATTATTATTATTATTATTCTTATTATTATTAATTTCTATTATTAATCATTATTATTTTATTAGTATTATTTTACTCTATCATTATCATTACTATTTCTATTATTATTATTATTAATAAAAATCCGAAGTATTACACATCACTATGATGAATAATAAACCTAAACAATCCAAATTTGAAATTTTTGAATTTTTAAATAATAAATTTATTTTTATGAGAAGTAATAGTAAGAAATTAACTTTATTTTAAATTTTACATTATTAAAATAAACGTTATTTAAAATATTAAAACTAAATTAAACTATAATACGGTGTAGATTCATCAAAGTGTTGAGTACAAAATGTGCTCCCTAAGCCCCATGGATCATTTTTGCCCTTTTCAGCATGAAAATGGAAATTCTACCTTAATATTAAGGAGAAGCATCCCTCGCGCTAAAATGTTCGTCGCATCCAAAAGAAGAAGAAGAAGAAGAAATCTTTGAAATTGTTCCAATAGATATGATATTTAAATCCCTGAAGTTGAGCAGCAACGTCTACTCAAATAGACAAATTCTATAGTCATCACGAGAGTTTTCAATCAAATGGATTAATTTCGTTTCTTGTAAAACTAAAAATATAGCAAAAGCATAACAAAATGAAAGCAGCTCAATGTAAAAGGGTCTCTCAAATACATGATCAGTCGAGAGGATCGTAGCAAGCAGCTTACCAAGACATCACTTCAGTTGCTTTAACTCTTCAAGCTACTTGCTCGTATCAGGATTTCAGTCACAAGAATGTGCTTCACGTTGACCAGTAAGCCGACCGATTGGATCCATCCCCTATAAATCACAGCTCATCATGACTTTGAGGTTGTTCCTTATTCATCAAGTCCAGCTTGTGTTGTAGCTCCTAGAAAATGTTCCCATTAATTCAAGAACGTCAGAAAATTTAAAGCAAGAAACCAAGTGGTAGGTACCAAGTTATTATCACGCAAAAGAAGACTTACCTTGAGCTTTTCCTCACGGCAAACGGCTGGGGTAGACAAGAATGCTACGTACCTGCCATGAAGGCCATGGCAAGCCAACAATAAGGAAACGAAACAAAAAGAAAAGAAAAGAATGTACGAGGGGGAAGCAGAAAATGATTGAAAAAAATAATAATAATAATAATAATCTTTACTCGCAACGGCTTGGTTCATCTACATCAGTAATCTCATTTGTCAGCCCACATCTTAGCCTGACCTGTACAAAATACACCACTAATCACATAAGGGTCCACAAATGTGAAGCCGCCAAGTTGCACAAGTCGCTTTCTTTTTCCTGGAAGCACTACTGAGACTTGCCCCACTACTGCGCAAGGTTCAGCATAATAACAACTTCCAAAATGCACCTCTCAAACCCAGGAGGCACTAAGTTATCAGAATAACATTAGAACATTTATCAGAATAACATTAATGTTGTGCACGATCAAACAGAAGGGAGAAAAAGGATTGTGCACGATCAAACAGAAGGAACAAAAAGGATTTTAGTAAACATTGTAATGAAAGAAAATGAATTTTTAAATAAAAATTAGAAAATTTATCAAGTAGGAAGAGTACTGCACGAGTAAATACCTTCAAACTCCTATCAGGCCCATTCCAACATTTATCACCATTAGAAAAAACCATTACTCTGTATGAGTCTTCAAATTTGTCCCACCGTCTGTTAAAAATAGGTACATCATTGTTCACCATAGTCGTCAAATTGAGGTTCACATTATGAAATATAATGCCTCATTCCGAATCATGAATGTATCATTCATAAGATATGAATGATACGGTAACAAATTAATAATTCTCTTTTAAAATTATAACATGTTAAGACTAATAATTGATTAGCTTATTGTAAATAGCTGTATAATCTGTATTTAATCCCATAATTATGGGGATTAACTAAACCTAGAGATTGTAGGAGATTATTGTTAGGATATCGATTTTTCAAATTTCAAAACTAGATCTCACTACAGATTAGATTGTCTACTTTGTCTAAAATGTAATCGATCACTCATTTGAATATACAAAACAATTATTCCCTCATCTGATTCTCTTCATGGTATCAGAGCAATTAGAAGAGATTAATTGATTACTATCAAACGTTGCCCACTATGACATCTTCTTCAAAGTCCAAGATGATTGCCCACTGGGACGTCTCCTTCAAAGTCTAAGAGGATTGCCCACTGCAACGTCATCAGTGCTCGTCTAACCGTCATACCTCGTCCAACAGTTCATCAGCGCTTGTCTGGCCGTCATACCTCATCCAACGGTCCTCTTCTTCACCTAGTCTCGTCTAACTGTCATCAAAGTCTCATCTTTGAGACTGGTTTCCCTCGTCTTCTGTCTTGGTGCCGTCCAAAAGTCAGAGTTTGGATCGTCCTTCACTGCAACTCTAGAGCTCGTCCAACGCAATCAAAGTTCATCTGTCGTTCATCTCCCTGGTCCGTTGACTCGCAATCTCTAGCGTCAATATCGAATATCTCGTCCGTCGTCATCCTCGGACTCGCAATCTCTAGCATCACTATCAGAATCTCACTCAATTCAGTCGATTCGTCTCGGCACAGTGTCTTGTCTCAGCATTCCAAGGGTGAACTTAGATCCGTGGGATATATCGGGTATTATTTGGGCTGTTACTATGCTTCATTTGGTCACTGTGCATTTTTCGTCTCTTTCCTAAACAAGAGATTGCACTACTTTTTTTTCAACCATTGTAATTTGAAGCAATTTCTTATTACACGGTTAATATGCTCTAGATTGAAGAGACAGACTTCAATATAATAATGGAGAAGCAGAAAATGCTCTAGATTGAAGAGACAGACTTCAATATATTAATGCTATGTCGTCCTTACTCAAGAAGAGTTTCATGTATCTTCCATCAGCCCACGAGATTTAGGAGGCTCTCCGTGAGACCTATAGTACTGTAAGAACTCACTCTCACATATTTGACGTTAAGAAGAAATTGTGGCTGTTAAGCCAGGACCACATCTCACTCGATGATTATTATTCAGAAAAATCAGCTTAGTGGCAAGAGTTTGATGCCCTAACAAATAAAACTCATCATTGTGGGGCTGATGCTAAAGAGGACCGCAAAGAGAAAGAAGAGGAAAGAGTCTACAAATTGTTGGCTGGTCTTAATGTGATCTATGATGATGTTTGATCACGGATTCTCAGTCAAGACCCATTGCCCTCTGTGCGTGAAGTCTATATCACTTTGCGCGATGAAGAGGATAGGCACAAATCAATGCTTCAGAATCAGAATAATTCCACTGCTACTCATGTACCTTCTGAAGCTTCAGCACTTGTTGTTCGATCCATAGAATCCAAAGGTTCTAAAGGATGACCATTCTATGATCATTGTAAGAAACCAGGGCATACTAAAGACACCTGCTGGGATCTTCATGGTAAGCCTGCTAACTGGAAGCCAAAGAAAGGGAGAGGAAAAGGTTATATAGCTGAAGCCTCCAAAGAACCATCCCAGAATGACCGGTTAAGCAAAATCATGGAAATGCTAGTCACACTACACAAACAAGTGGGGTAACACCTACGTACAACGAAATAAAAGGGTAGCGAACCACAAGCTATTAGCATTCACAGGAGTCAGAACCAGAGGCAGGTCCGGGAGAAACAGTGGTAACAAAGAGTTTTGACCTTGATCTTCCCATTGCAGTACGGAAAAATCCCAAATCATGCACTTGACATCCTATTGAGAAGTTTGTCTCCTATAAGGCCCTTTAATCTAAATATAGGGCATTTGTGTCTCTCCTAGATAGTATAAGAGTACCAAACACTATTGATAAGGCCACGACTATACTTGAGTGGAGGCAAGCTGTCTTGGAAGAGATGGAGGCCCTCAAAAGAAATAAGACATGGGATATAGTACATCTACCTCAAGGAAAGAAGCCTGTTGGATGCAAATGGGTATTCACCCCAAAGTATAAAGCAGATGGAACACTTGAAAAATACAAAGCTAGACTGGTTACAAAAGGTTTTACTCAAATATATGGGAAAGATTACACTGAAACGTTTGCTCCGGTACCCAAATTGAATACCATCAGAATTCTCTTATCAATTGCAGTAAATCTAGACTGGGATCTACACCAACTCGATGCAAAAAATGCCTTCCTCAATGGAGACCTTAAGGAAGAAGTGTACATGAAGTTACCTCCAAGGTTCCTAGGGAAAAAGGCTAGATCAAGTCTGCAAGCTAAAGAGATCATTATATGGGTTGAAATAATCTCCACGTTCCTAGTTTGACATATTCACTTGAGTTCTGAAGAGAACGAGTATCGATGATATAATTCTTACTAGAGATGACAAGATAGAAATTAATCAAATCAAGGCAGCCCTAGCACGAGAATTCCAAATCAAGGATCTTGGAGAAATGAAATACTTTCTTGGGATGGAAGTCGCTCGATCCAATAGAGGAATCTATATCTCCCAAAGGAAGTATGTACTAGACCTCCTAAAGGAAACATGGATGATAGGTTGCAAACCCAGTGACACACCTGTAGAATCTGTTATTATTAGAATAATTTTATTAGTTCCATAATTATAGGGATTAACTAAACCTAAAGATTATAGGAGAGTATTGTTAGGATATTAGTTTTCTTCAAATTTCAAATTTAGATCTGTATTTTGTCATAAATGTAATCGTACTCCCATCTGAATAAAACAGATCAATTATTCTCTCTATTATTCTTCATGGTATCAGAGCAACCCGAAGAAGAGATTAATTGATTATCTCTGAGACGTTACCCACTGTAGCGTCCTCAAAATCTCGAGTTCGTCACACGTCCGTGGCGTCCTCCCAGACTCGCCCGTCTGTCGTGAACTCCGTCTCATCGTCACACGACCGTCTTGTCCGACTGCTGCCAGACTCGTCCGTCTGTCGTGACCTCCAGTCTCGTGAACTCCAGTCTCGTCCGACTGCTGCCAGACTCGTCCGTCTATCGCAGTGCCGTCCCAACTCAGAGTCTCGAATCACCTTCCTCTGATTCCTATGCTCGTCGCACAACCGGCGTCATGACGTCACTCTGTCTAGTCCGTCGTTCTGTCCGTCTTTCCTCATCGGCGAGCTTCATCTCCTAGAACCCGAGCTTCATTAGCGAACCAGGAAAAACAGAGCAGAGCTTCGTCTTCGTTCCGAGTTTCATCGTGACTATTGCGAGTTTCAAAAAAAAAAAAAAAAAGGAAGAGATCATAGTAAAACTCAGAGTCGTTGTCTTCCTCGGCAACGCAGCTTCATCATCAGTTCGTCATTTGGTTTGTTGACTGATTCTGTGCTTCCTCGTTAATTTTGGATTTTTTGGCTTGTGACTGTGCTTCCTTTGTTTCTCTTATGGCTGAACTTCATTCACCCCATTGGGCCTTTTTGGTATTATTTGGGCCTCTTTTTTGCTGCTGATTTTTTTTGTACTTTGAAGCATTTTTTTTTATTACTTGGTCAATATGTCTTCCAAGTCTGATGCCTCGTCCTCCGTGCCACGATCTGGGTCTAGTGACATCTCTACCGATCTTATTGTTTCTGAGAAACTTACCAGTGATAATTATCGAGAATGGTCTCAATCCATGATTCTGGCTCTCAATGGAAGGGACAAACTTGAATATATTAATGGTGAAGCTGAAATGCCCTCCAAATCAGAAACCCAAGAATTTCGCAAGTGGAAGTCAGAAAATGCTTTGGTTTCCTCTTGGTTGATTAATGCTATGTCATCCTCACTCAAGAAGAGTTTCATGTATCTTCCATCAGCCCGTGAGATTTGGGAGGCTCTCCGTGAGACATATAGTACTGTAGGAAATCGCTCCCGCATATTTGACGTCAAGAAAAAATTGTGGCAACTGAAACAGGACCACATGTCACTCGATGCTTATTATTTGGAAAAATCAGCTCTCTGGCAAGAGTTTGATGCCTTAACAAATAAAACTCATCATTGCGGAGCTGATGCTAAAGCAGACCGCAAAGCGAAAGAAGAGGAAAGAGTCTACGAGTTGCTGGCTGGTCTTCATGTCATTTATGTCTTCATGTCATTTATGATGATGTTCGAGCGCGAATTCTCAGTCAAGAGCCCTTGTCTTCTGTACGTGAAGTCTATACCACTTTGCGCGATGAAGAGGATAGGCGCAAATCAATGCTTCAGAATCAAAATAATTCCGCTGCTACTCATGTACCTTCTGAAGCCTCTGCATTTGTCGTTCGATCCATGGAGTCCAAAGGTTCTAAAGTGCGACCATTCTGTGATCATTGTAAGAAACCAGGACACACTAAAGACACCTGTTGGGATCTTCATGGCAAGCCTACTGACTGGAAACCAAAGAAAGGAAGAGGAAAAGGTTATGTAGTTGAAGCCTCCAAAGAATCACCCCAAAATGACAAGCTAAGCAAAATCATGGAAATGCTAGTCACACTACAGACTACAAAACAACCAACTGCCACAATCGTCAAAAGAGGTAATTTTTTCCAAGCCTTGGCTGTAATTAAGGGTCGGTGTACAGGGAATTGCTGGATTATTGACTCAGGTGCCTCAGATCATATGACTGACAATAAAGACCTTTTTTCATCCTATACACCTATCACAAATGGTGTGACTGTGCGAATTGCTGATGACTCTCAATCTCTAGTGACTGGAATTGGTCCTATCAAAATCTCCGCTACACTTACTCTTCACTCTGTATTGCATGTTCCAAAATTGAAGTGTAATTTATTATTAGTAAGTCAATTAACTAGAGATGAACGATGTCAGGCTAACTTCTTTCACACTTACTGTATTTTTCAGGATCTGCTGACGGGGATGACGATTGGGAGTGCTAAAGAGCTTGATGGTCTCTATTACCTTGATGAAAGCAATAGTTGTAGGATTAAATCTTGCAATAAAGTGTCTCTCCCTAGGACTAGTGACTTGGAGTTATGGCACAACCGTTTAGGTCATCCAAATTTCAATTACATGTCTCACATGTTTCCATCTCTTGTTTCCAATAAAATTGCTTCTGATTTTCAATGTGATTCATGTGAAAAGGCTAAACATCATCGTACTTCATTTCCAAAAGTTCCGTACCATGCATCAAAACCGTTTTCCATAATTCACAGTGATTTATGGGAACCATCCCGCACACCAAATCAATCAAAATCTAAATGGTTCATTACTTTCATTGATGACCATACACGTGTCAGTTGGGTTTACCTGTTGAAAGATAAAACCGAGGTGTATCAAACCTTCCTCAACTTCCACAGTATGATCCGAACCCAGTTCCAAACTCACATCCAGATCCTACACACTGATAACGGGACCGAATATTTCAATCAGTCCCTATCTACCTTCCTATCTAAAAATGGCATTCTTCACAAAAGCACTTGTCCGAATACACCCCAACAAAATGGCATTGCCAAACGAAAGAATCGCCATATCCTCGAAACTGCAAGAGCCATCATGTTTAGTAGTAATGTTCCTAAATATCATTGGGACGATGCTATTCTTACTGTTGTATTCCTCATTAACCGAATGCCAAGCCGACCACTATCTTACAAAACCCCACTTCAGCTCCTGCACCAATACTATCATCTCCCATACCTCGAAAACACCCTACCACTTAGAGTGTTTGGCCGCACATCCTATGTCCACCTCCATCATACAAACAAACTTGACCCTAGAGCTCTTCATTGTGTCTTTCTTAGCTACTCTAATTCTCAAAAAGGATACAAGTGTTATGACCCGGTTTCCAAATGTTTCTTCGTAACCTGTGATGTCACCTTTCATGAAACTACCCCTTATTATTCCTTGTCTGCAATTCAGGGGGAGAGAGATGGTGAATTCCAGACACCAAACAGATGACCAAACAGTTATAATCTATACACCTTCAATCTATACACCTATCCAAACAAAATCGGATATCCAAACAGAACCGGATACCTCTGATAATCTTGATAATGTGCCAAGTCCAGGGGGAGACACAAACAAGTGGGGAAAGACCTACGTACGAAGAAATAAAAAGGGTAATGAGTCACAAGCTATTAGCACTCGCCAGGAGTCAGAACTAGAGGCAGGTCTAGGAGAAACAGTGGTAACAAAGAATTCTGACCCTGATCTTCCCATTGCAATACGGAAAAATCCGAGATCATGCACTCGACATCCTATTGAGCGGTTTGTCTCCTATAAGGCCCTTTCATCTAAATACAGGGCATTTGTTTCTCACCTTGATAGCATACGGGTACCTGACACTATTGATGAAGCCATGGCTATACCTGAGTGGAGGCAAGCTGTCCTGGAAGAGATGGAGGCCCTCAAAAGGAATAAGACATGGGATACAGTAGACCTACCTCAGGGAAAGAAGCCTGTTGGATGCAAATGGGTATTTACCCCAAAGTATAGGGCAGATGGAACACTTGAAAAGTACAAAGCTAGACTGGTTGCAAAAGGTTTCACTCAAATATATGGGGAAGATTACACAGAAACATTTGCTCCGGTAGCCAAATTGAATACCATCAGAATTCTCTTATCTATTGCAGTAAATTTAGATTGGGATCTACACCAACTCGATGTAAAGAATGCCTTCCTCAATGGAGACCTCAAGGAAGAAGTATACATGAAGTTACCACCAGGGTTCCCAGGAAAAAAGGCTAACCAAGTCTGCAAGCTAAAGAGGTCATTATATGGGTTAAAACAATCTCTACGTGCCTAGTTTGACAGATTCACTCGAGTTCTAAAGCGACATGGGTATACTCAGGGGCAAAGCGACCACACTTTGTTTGTCAAACATCACAGAGGTAAGATGGCTGTTCTAACCGTCTATGTTGATGATATAATCCTTACTGGAGATGATGAGGTAGAAATTAATCAAATTAAGGCAGCCCTAGCACGAGAATTCCAAATCAAGGATCTTGGAGAAATGAAGTATTTTCTTGGGATGGAAGTAGCTCGATCCAAGAAAGGAATCTATATCTCCCAAAGGAAGTATGTACTAGACCTCCTAAAGGAAACAGGGATGACAGGTTGCAGACCTAGTGACACACCTATACAGGTTAATAAAATAGACAAAGAAGCGGATCTCGGTAAAGCAGTGGACATAGGGAACTATCAACGGATGGTAGGCAAACTTATATATTTATCTCATACCAGACCAGACATCGCATTTGCAGTAAGTGTTGTCAGCCAGCATTCTCATGATCCCAAACAAAAACATTTAAATGAAGTCTACAGGATCCTCCGTTATTTGAAGGGATCTCCAGGACGTGGCTTACTGTTTAAGAAAATTGATAAAAGGCATGTAGAGTTGTTTACAGATGCTGATTGGGCAGGCGATCAAGATGACAGGAAATCGACATCTGGATATTGTACATATGTGTGGGGCAACTTGGTCACATGGAGAAGTAAAAAGCAAAGTGTAGTTGCAAGAAGCAGTGCTGAAGCAGAATACAGGGCTGTAGCATTGGGAATTTGTGAAGGCATATGGATAAAGCATGTCCTAGAAGACTTGAGGGAATGCATAAATCTGCCAATCAAGGTCTATTGTGATAATATGGCTGTGATTAACATTGCTCATAACCCGATTCAACATGACAGAACCAAGTACGTTGAGATAGACAGACATTTTATAACGGAAAAAGTTGATGAGGGTATCATTGATCTAAGGTATATACCTTCTAAAGAACAGAATGCAGATATCCTCACTAAAGGATTGCCCAAGGATAGATTTGAGTATCTCATTGGCAAGTTGAACTTGATTGACATCTATAGTCCAACTTGAGGGGGAGTGTTGAATCTGTTATTATTAGAATAATTTTATTAGTTTCATAATTATAGGGATTAACTAAACCTAGAGATTATAGGAGAGTATTGTTAGGAGTATTGTTAGGATATTAGTTTTTTTCAAATTTCAAATTTAGATCTGTATTTTGTCTATAAATGTAATCGTACTCCCATCTGAATAAAACAGATCAATTATTCTCTCTATTATTCTTCAACACCTATACAGGTTAATAAAGTAGATAAAGAAACAAATCTTGGAAAAACGGTGGACATAGGGAACTATCAACGGATGGTAGGCAAACTAATATATCTGTCTCATACTAAACCAGACATTGCATTTGCAGTAAGTGTTGTCAGCCAACATTCGCATGACCCTAAACAGAAACATTTAAATGAAGTCTACAGGATCCTCTGTTATATGAAGGGATCTACAGGACATGGTTTGCTATTTAAGAAAACTAACAAACGGAATGTAGAGTTGTTTACAGATGCTGATTGGGCAGGCGATCAAGATGACAGGAAATCGACATCTAGGTATTGTACATATATGTGGGGTAACTTGGTCACATGGCGAAGTAAAAAGCAAAGTGTAGTTGCAAGAATTAGTGCTAAAGCTGAATACAAGGTTGTAGCACTGGGGATCTGTGAAGGCATATGGATAAAGCGTGTCCTAAAAGACTTGAGGAAATGCATAAATCTACCAATCAAGGTCTACTGCGATAACATGGCTGCATTAACATTGCTCATAACCCGGTTCAACATGACAGAACCAAGCATATTGAGATAGACAGACATTTTATAAGGGAAAAAGTTGACGAGGGTATCATTAATCTAAGGTATATACCTTCAAAATAACAGAATACAGACATCCTTACCAAAGGATTGCCCAAGGACGGATTTGAGTATCTAATTGGCAAGTTGAACTTGATTCACATCTACAATCCAACTTGAGGGGGAGTGAAGAATCTGCTATTAATTTCATAATTATAGGGATTAACTAAACCTAGAGATTATAAGAGATTAGTGTTAGGATATTAGTTTTTTAAATTTTAAAGCTAGATCTCACTAACAGATTAGATTCTCTATTTTGTCTATGAATGTAGTCGTTCACTCATCTGAATATACAAAACAATTATTCTCTCATCTGATTCTCTTCAATAGCCAATATGTACTCCTTATACATATGCTAGCTGATAGAATATCAGATATGACATCAGCAAAAGCAAACCGTCCCTTGCTGGTGTATTCACGAAAAAGGCAGTTTAATGGGTAATTAGGAAGTTATGGCTTGTTTAAGACTTGTTAGGAAGTTATTAGAAGTTGTATTTGTTTGGATAAGGGAGTTATTAGGAGTTTAGTTTCAGTTGGTTATTACAGTTATATGTCCTTATATATTTCCTTAGGATGTAAACAGAGGATTATTCTGAAATATATATATATCAATTTGTATAGCTCATCGGGTCAAGAACTTCATATTTTGGTTCTCGAATGATTCATTTTAGATCCTAATCTAAGGATCTATCACTAGCTGTATATGCCACATGTAAGGCTAGGATTGTTTTGTAACAATACCCACACTCCTATATAAAGCACAGTAGCTGGAGACCTAATGAATTCTGTGCTAAATTTTCAGCATCTCTTGTCTTATTCTTTCGTGGCATCAGAGCTAGGTCATTTACCTCCTCTTCTTTTTCCATTCGTTGCCCTCAATATGATGGCTTCTTCTCCTTCATTGAGCTCCGGCACTACCTCGCCGTCCTCTGCTTCAGCCACCATCTCCAAAACCTATGCTCTCTTTCAATCTTCGAGTCAGATGTCGTCAATTAAGTTGGATCGAAAGAACTATCGTATGGGCCGCTGTCATTTTGCCTCTCCTTGAAGGCAACCGTCTTCAGCGTCATCTAGATGTCATGCTCCTATTCCTCTGTAACCATTTTTCTGCTTGTCACCAACAAAGTGGCTACCAAACCTGATTTTGAAGATTGGTTCACAACTGATCGAATGCTTCTCGGCTGGCTCCGCAATACAATAACCCAGGATATTGCGATGCAACTCCTTCACTGCCGAACCGCTTATGAGCTTCGGACTGAAGCTAGAGCACTTACCTCGGCAGTTTCTAAATCCCGTCTGATGGTTTATTGTTCCAAACTTCACAATACACGCAAGCACAATTTAACTATGACTGCCTATCTGTCGAAAATGAAATCCATTGCAGATCATTTGGCTCTTGCTGAAGCTCCCCTCTCCACCGACGAGCTCATTCTACACACTCTCAATGGTCTCAATAGAATTTTTGCAACATACCCTAAAAGGTTTGATATATTCTCCATTAATGAATATGTTCTTCTAGCATCCCAGATTTAGAGAGTCAGAGTTATAGAGCCATGATGTTAAAATTGTGAACAGTACAGCTAAAACTCTCCAACTCTTACAATTCAAATTGTGAACAGTACAAATCAAACTAATAACGACTGTGGCCTTTACCATTTGATAATTGCATTCTTCTTAATGAGAGAAAAAGAAAAGCAGTTCAGCAAAAATGACTGATTCTTATTGATGTGATAAACTAATAAACTTCCTACCCATATGAAAGAGCACAAAGAAAAACTATAACAAACTACTAGTACAAAAAGAAGGAACTTGCAAGGTTAAATTCAGCAAGGTGCAATATAAACCTACCCCAATCGTGTGGTGCTATAGCCTTCCTCCTGAGAGGCCTCTTTATAGGGGCAGACTTTGTAAGTGTACCTGAACCAAAATTTTCATCACCCAAAAGTGAGAAAAACTAAAACAATCATACTTGAAGCAGCATAAAATTACTGAATGCTGTAAAAACAGAAAATAAAACAGTAGGGGACAGATAATGTAACTTGTTCTGCTTGCTCTCAAAACAACGATCATAGCATGAATAGAACTCCTTCTCAGGACCTGTAATACTCAACTTCAGCATTTTTCAAACCAATTCAAACTAACTCATTACGCTCTAATTCAATTGCTACGATAATGACAAATGCTATCAACACCATACTGACCAAAATCATGCTTTAGCTTTTGCTTCAAACTAGATATTCTTGACTGTAATTTAGATAATTTGGTACTTGACTCATCATACTCCCTGCGCACTCGAGCAGCATCTTAAGAAGACAATGACAATGGCATAAGCTATATATATATATATATATATATGTATGTATGTATGTATGTCTATATAAATGTGTGTGTGTGTGTAAATCATGTGTATCAGAGAATTTATGCACACCTGACTGGTTCACTGGAGTCTGAAAAAAATTAACAGCCTGAAAAATGTTTCGTGCAGCTTTCTGTATTTTCTCTAACCAAGAAGGATTGTTTGCTGTAATGTCATCTAGAATTTAAGTTATCTTATCAGAAGTCCTGCTCTACAACAATATTTACATAACAAATCTGAATCTTCCGCTGATACAAACCTGACAAATCAGGAGTAATATCACTGTCAGATTTGTAGGAGCTAAGGTCTTCATGCTCCTCATGAAAGTCTTCATCCATTTCATCTTCTACATCAATATCATCATATTTGTGGCTATCATCATCTGTTTCAGACACATAACTTTCATATTCCTCATGATTTGTCTCCTGTGGAATATCTTCACTATCTTCATCAGCCTTATTAATTGTTGCATCAGCTTCACCACTTTGCTTGGTAGGATTTTCTCCTGTCCAACGGGAAGCAACGAGCCTACCCAACTCTTCCTTTGACAATCCCTCAGTACTTTCAGGTAAATCATTTCCCTACAGATGTGGCATGAAGGGAACAGTAGTGAAAAGAGTTAAGAGAAAGCAGACAAGTCAAGTGAGGGACAAATGCAGAGTTTAGGACATGTCAGAATTAACAATCTTGCAAGGAAAATACATAGGACTAGAAGAAATTTACCAGTTCATACAAGAGAAAACAATCTCCCGAGAGATAGAAGAATATATATATTAAAATTGTTATGGCTTCTAAAATATAAGTGTAAAGACATCAGTTCAAGATCACCCCAAGTGCATTGGATAAATATATTTTCTCTGTCATGCACAATCTTCCTAGGTCGAAAATTTGCTTGCTATATTCCCAACCCTTTGTTATTAAGAAATTGTTGGCTACATCATATGAGGTACATCATTAATCCAGTCTACCCCACTAGCTGCTTCTAATCCAATATTTCATGGAAAGCCCAAATACATTGAAATCGGTTGACATTCCATCAGAGAAAAGATCTTTTCTATAACTATTTCCACTAAGCCACGTTAAATCCAATGTTTTGGTACCCTGCATTTCCTACATTTCCAACAAACTTGGTGCAGATTCCATATATTTTATATTTGTTTGAATTCAATTCATTACCTCCCAAGGTGTTCGGTTGTGTTGTCTTTGTTCACAAAAAGGAGGGCAACAAATTCTATGCTCGAGCTAACAAGTGCATCTTCCTTGGCTACTCCTCTACTCAAAAAGGGTACAAATGTTATTGCCTGTCGTCCAAGAAACTTATTATCTCTCGTGATACAGTATTCTCGGAAGACGAGACTTATTATCCCAGATTACCCATTCAGGGGGAGAATTCTGATATTGAATGGCTAATTCCTAATGCCAACACTTCAAACTCACCTACCACATCATCATCAATGCCCCCTAACCTTATAGCCTCTCTTGACTCACTTGGTCCCACAAACCAGCCTAATACACACATTCTACCTCAACCTGAACCCAATGAATCGGAAACTCATGTTGAGATCAATTCAGGGGTGGATGAAGAGTCACGACAAGAGATAGAGTCCAGCTCACAAGTTCAACCTGAACCAGACACAGGTAAAACTATCTCTCCCATTCAAAGGAACGACCATGAATCCAATCCGGGACTAAATCCTGAAGAATCAGGTTAGCCTATTGCCTTGAGAAAAGGGGTAAGATCGTGTACTCAGCATCCCATTCAACGATTTGTCTCATATGGTAATCTATCTGCAAAAATGCAAAGTTTTGTTGTAAACAGTGCACAGATAACCATTCCAAACACGTTTCAACAAGCTATGGCTGATCCAAAGTGGAAGCAAGCTGCAGAAGAGGAATTGAGGGCACTCACGGAAAATAGAACATGGGAAATCACGAATCTTCCTACAGGAAAGAAACTAGTCGGATGCAGGTGGATCTTCACTCCAAAATTTAATCCCGATGGTAGCATCAACAAATACAAGACGACACTTGTTACAAAAGGATATACCCAGACGTACGAGATCGACTATCAGGAGACATTTGCTCCAGTGGTCAAGTTCAATACAATTCAAGTTTTGTTATCACTTGCAGTGAACTTGGATTGGTCACTGTACCAACTGGACGTGAAGAATGCATTCCTGAATGGCGACTTGGAGGAAGAAGTATACATGGAGATTCCAGATGGAGTTCTAGCTCCTAATAACTCTGTGTGTAAGCTAAGAAAGTCATTATATGGACTGAAACAATCTCCGAGAGCATGGTTTGGTAGATTCACCAAAGCAGTAAAAGGCCTTGGGTATACTCAGGGGTGAGCAGATGACACGTTGTTCACCAAACGTGTTAATGGCAAAGTCACCATATTGATTGTCTATGTTGATGACATAATCATTACCGGAGATGATGAAAAATCCATTGCTCAACTAAAACGGGACTTGTCCACTGAATTCCAAGTAAAAGACCTTGGACAAATGAGGTATTTCTTAGGCTTGGAGGTGGCAAGAACGAAGAAGGGCATCAATATATCTCAGCGCAAGTATACACTAGACCTGTTACATGAGACAGGTATGTTGGGCACTCAATCAGAAGGGACACCAATGGAAGAGGGATGTCACTTACAGATCAAACCAAAAGGTGTTCCAGCTAATTCAGAAAGATATAGAAGACTTGTGGGGAAGTTGATATACTTAACCCACACTCATCCTGACATTAGCTATGCAGTTGGAATAGTAAGTCAATTTATGCATCAACTACAAAAAGAGCACATGGAGGCTGTATATAGAATCTTGAGCTACCTAAAACTTAATCCTGGAAGAGGAATATTCTTTAAGAAGGGTACTACCAGAAACATTGAAATCTACACTGATGCAGACCATGCAAGGGATAGAGAGACCAGGAGGTCAACCTCAGGGTACTGTACATACGTGTGGGGAAATCTAGTTACATGGAGAAGCAAGAAACAGATAGTGGTGTCACCAAGCAGTGCAGAAGCAGAACTGAGAGCTATTAACAAAGGAGTTTGTGAAGGAATGTAGATCATCAGATTACTGAAGGAGTTGGGGATTCAACATGAAGGACCAATGCAACTCTGGTGTGACAACAAGGCCAGCATTGAAATGGTCAAGAACCCAGTATATCATGATCGAACCAAGCATGTTGATATAGACAGACATTTCATTAAAGAGAAGATTGAAGCGGGCATTATGACCCTGTCTCACATAAGATTTGAAGAACAGATTGCAGACATCCTAACTAAACCACTCGGTCGAACAAAGTTTGAAGGATTTTGTGGCAAGCTGGGATTGCTCGACATATACTCTCCAGCTTGAGGGGGAGTGTTAGAATAGGAAATAAATCAAGATCCCTTGATTGATGCACTGATTATAGGATCTGATTATAGGATCCTAATTACTCATTATTAGTCTTAATTAGGCTTTATTGTATTTCCTATTTTATCTCCTATATTCTCCCTTGCTTCTCTTATAAATAAGTTGTAATACTCATTATCAATATACACAATAGAGAGTGTGATACCTCCGAATTCAAACAATATTATATATTGAATGATGATTGATGATAAATTGATCATACTTGTTTTTAAATTGCAAATTTTATTAATATGTTAATTTAACAATTAAAGACAGTGCTTATTTTATTTATAAGTTTCAACCCCCCATGACAAAAAATTTTGGTTCCATGTCTACATGTCAGAAGATGCTACTTCAGTTACCATGAATTTAGAATAAAAGAAAATCACAACCCGCATAATTTTCATTCACCTCTTCTGCTCGTATATGTGTAGAGCCTTCACTTCCAGGACTATTAGGGGCTCCATTAACATTATCAAGCACATCTGCCAACTTCTGATCCTCTTCCACATCCTACATAAACGGAAGTAAAAGTCACATAATATACCAGTAAACCTTGACCAGAGAAAGAAAAGTTGGTAAATGAATGAAGTGGTTGAATCAAGGAAACAATCAAGAACCACACTGAAAGGGAAAAAGAAAGTACCACAATCAGATGTTTGGAAAATGATCCTTATTAATTTTCAAAAACACTTTGGGCAAGCTAAGATGTTTGTGAAAGATCATGATGATCTACACACATAGTGCATACTCTTGTTGACACACTAATTACCAAATTAATTTGTTCATAGTAAGAAGTACTTCTCAGAATACCAGATTCTGGGGGAAAAAATCAACCTTTTGTATAGGAGAATCATTGATAGAGCCACTTCTATCATGGTTACTAGCCACATCGCTGTCTTTGCCTTCAGATTGCTCCACAGCTTCATTACTTTGCTGTGTATCTTCTCCATCCAGTTTAGGGTTCTCTTCATTAGCTTTCCTCTCAGCCTCCTTTTTCTGCTTCTCTTCTTTTTCCTTCCGCAATCTTTCCTTCTCCTCTACCTTCTCTATCTGTTCTTTATGCTCTGCAAACGAGGTGTTAGAAGCAATATACTTAATTTATATTGCCAAAGAACCATCTCACATAAAGACATTCAAATAAGCTAACATTTAATCTTAAATAAAAGAACAAAAAGGTGCTGTGCCTCACTTTCCACTGTTTGTTATGCAGTACTCATGAAATGTTACTCGTTCTCTTCATGAATTAGTTCACTAACTAATACTTAAATTCTTGGTATAGGAAAATTTAATTAAAAGGCAACAAAAAAACTCTCCCCACATAGTGGATAAAATTTCATGTGGGAAAATCAGAATTTTCTCAAAACCACTACAACCCTAAAATTTGTGAATATAGTTCAATTCCACAAAGCTTTGTACACCTTTCTGGTATGAATAAACAGGGATCAACTAACATTAGGCTAGTTACTTGGAGGGGAGTTGGGTTAGTTGGGAACAGATAATGGCCCTAGTTCACCTCTTGTATAACGATCACTCAATGAATAAAGTTCGCATTTTATTTTTCCCTTGTCAAGCCAGTATTAAAGCCATTCTTCAACTTGATGGCTCCGAAGATCCAATCACAAGAGAGGCTTGTAGACCTCAAGTGGCGATTACAGTTTCAACTCTCAAGTAGCATTAGTCAAGAGCAGTCATACTTGTTTGGAGTAAAATACCAAAGAAAATCAGTGAGTTGAAGCAATCCATCACAAGGAATGAAGCATTCATGGCAAATGATATATAAATGTAATCGAGTTAAAAATTAGTTTGTTTGTTATTTGTTGGGATATAGCCGTTAGGCTAATGACAGTTGTTAGAGTTGTTAGTTAGGGAATTAGAATGATGGCCATTAAATTAGTTAGAAGGGCTGTGTATAAGCCTATAAATAAGAGAGTCTGTTCCCGATTGTATATTCTCTTCAAACTTGTGATGATGGAATGATAGTGTTACTCTGAATTTCTCTTTGCCTCTCTGTTCTCCCCTCTAATCTCTCTGCTTTTCTTCTGCTTCTTCAAATCCTCTATGCTCTTATCTATTTTCTCTCTTTCCCTCGCTCTCTATTTCAATGCAAAATTATGATTCTGTAACAGCAAATATAGTGGACAAAGTTCACAATGTTGGCAACAAAAATAGCATAGGGGAGCTAGGTGCATTATTGAGCACCAATTGGCCTCCAGCAATGCCACAATTAAGTACATACATAGGTTCATAGAATGGTCAAAATAACTATAGCATGCCAATTAGCTCAATTGAGTCAAATGTCCAAAACTCAACGGATCCAATTTCAAAGGGTTAAATGTCTTCAAGCCTTCATGTTGATTAGCATCATATTTATGATTCGGATGCAAGAATCTTTGATTCGATCATTGAATAAACATTGATTAATGTTAATTATCTTTTATTTCATGACCAGATACCCCATTTTAATGTTGTCATATCTGCTACCACTATTTTTCATCTTGTTGTCCTTCAATGTCTAACATTCACAGCCATATAATATCATCAATCTTACATTAGATCAGTAAAGTTCTAATATAAGATTGGTGGTGTTATAAATTTCTAATATAAGTTGAGTTTTTTTACAAGACCTGCACGCATCCTGGTACTATCAAGCTGCTTCTCCTCACATGTCTTATTAAGTTAGGTAAACATAATGAAACAAAAAATGTGCCGTTATGCCATATATGGAACAAGCAATGCCTGCCTCTTAAGGCCATATCTTCGACTTTAAATAGTTCATGATATAGACTTGTGCATATGACTTCCCATCTGATGCTCATATTGTGGATTTTTAAAGGGAATCGCTACATCTAATATGCAAAGAGATTGGAAGGCTCTATAACAATTTTCTGTTCTGTTTAGCAATCTTTCTTGTAATTCTGGTTCAAGGATATGTTCTGCTCCAACAAGCTGTGAATTCTTCTCTTTCTATTAGCTTTGCTTTTTCTATAAAAAAGAAAATATATAACACAAAATTAGCTGTTGAAGTAAAGCTTTAGGTTCAGTTGTCCACTTGGTGTCAAATCACTATCAAGGAAGAATGACATCTATGCAGCCATAACTAACTCAACAACTGTTCTTAAATTTGAGCATGATGACATGAAAATATATCCCCTCAGGGGCAGGCAGGGGCACCCGCTTCTCACATCCTCACTGACCTCAGTAGCAACAAGTCTATCTACAACATTCCTTGCAAAAGCAGTTAAACCAAGCCTAAAGCCTCATTCCTACTATCTACAAATTGCATCACTGTAATACTACAAACCTCCAATCAACAACTCCTCTACCCTTCAATTATCTTACAAACCCAACTTTTTCATGTAAAATAGAACAATTTCAAACAACAATTGCTAAAAGCACTTGAATATTGTTATTCAAATTCAATGAGGAAGGGTACCCTGCCTATGGCAGATGAGAAACATTACAAAGGTGACACCCTAATTAAGTTTCTTCACACAGATGGTATATGCCAAAAACATTACAAAAGAATCTTCTTACAGCATATAATGTTACTTTATTTAAAAATGGATATATTTCTAATACTGTGTTTCCATATTCTTCAGTAAAGGTGATCGATCATCAAGATCAAATTCCAATGCCGAAAAAATTTATTCGGTAACGGCATGAAGCTATCCATGCAACAGTAAGATAATCCTTTTAATATGCCTTGGTATCAATACCCCATATTCAAGCTTTTGTCTGAAATAGCATACCTTAAATATATAAACAGAAGATTGGAAAAAGGTAGAGTTTTGGAATTATTTGCCTACAGATTTGAAGACATTGGCATAAAAAACACACCCAAATATAATTTGGGATCAAGAAAACACAATATAAGTCCCAGAGGTGACACATTCCTCCCATTAGCCAACCCAATACCACTGTGAAAAAGAAACTTTAAGATGTAAAAATTATACAATAAAAAGCATTCACAAGAATAGGAGGGAACAGGGAAGCAATACCCTTCAGCTGTTGCACAATCCCTTTAAGCATACTTTCTTCTTTGCTTAACTTAGAAAGTTCTGCCTCATCTCTTGCTAGAGCTAGTCGTGCCTCTTCAACTTCTTGCTTTCGCAACAAGATACCTTCTTCATATGTGACGATCTTTCTTTTCAGTTTATCTCGAGCAACTTTCCCAGCCTCCCAGCAATTATTTGGGCATTTTACTTTGCCGTCATATTCGTCACTTCCATCACAGCAATCTGCAAATTGCAACAAGCAAATCAAATTACTATAGGATTAATAATATCTGGCCAACAGAGGCATCCAAACTATAATATAGTGTAATTTATCAGATAAAAATTCACACACAGTATTTCTGATATAGGATTAATAATCAGTATTTTGATATCCTGTAAATTCTGAACAAGAACCCACTCACGATATTGAGTTTGGATATTTTTTATCATTAATCTTGGTCTTTCTTATTCTTATTTTCGGGGTTTGAGGGTTGTCGTGCATGTCATATAGCTTAGTTAAATAACCAAAATATTGTTTGCACACAATTTCAGATTCTACATAGCCAAGCCAGAATAAAATATCAAAAAAGAATGATCTGTACAAAACTTTGGCAAGGTTCATCTAGCTCAACAGCCCAACCGACCTATTACTGTCAGGCCAGATTTTTTTTTTTTTTCGGGGTTGTTGGGGGGGGGGGGGGGGGGGTTGCACCTACTAACTAGGCCAGGCCAGGCACAAGGCTGGCCATCCAGCCAATTTAGCTCAACCGAGCCCAGTATAAGAGGGATCAAAATGAAGCAAAACATTTTTTTAGAAGCCATTTTTCTGGAAAACGTATATTTTTAAGATTAAATAAAAAGGTCAACATGCATTTTTGGGAGAAACTAGGTCAGTCCCCATACATTGCTCAAAGTTTGAGAAATGAGTCACATTAGTCACGCCACATGAACAGGCCGAATAAAAAAATAAGGTCCACACGGACCTCTTCATGCATGCAACAAAAACTTCCTTAAAAGAAGTCATAGGCAGTGTTAACACACACTAATAGAAAAGCATAGGCAGAATACCAAGGGGGGCCATAAAGAAAATCCTAGCCCACAGAAACTGAGGTTAGGAAGGAGCCCTTAAATTTCCAAGCATTTCTTTCTGGTTAAATTCACCAAAAAACATCATACATTGAACACTGCAATGCCGCATTTATTTATCTGAAGAAGGGCAATTACTCTCATATTTCTCAACAATAACATGTTCAAGACAAGAATCTTGAGCTTTTTGGATAGTTTAAGGAAGCATGTCTAGAACATTTGCACGCATTGTCTCCATTCATTCAAAACTTATAGTAATCCCAAGAAATTGCCAACAGAAAAGGCCAAAAACAATTAGTTCACCAAAAACCCATCATATAATGCATGGTAATTCTACTCACCACATATTCCATCATTCACTCTAGATGAGTATAGGAAACGGGAAACATGCCCTGCATTCCGACAAAAAAATTTTCCGCTTGGACATGCGGAAGTACCTGCATTACATTTAAAAGATAATTAAAAAATACTCATTGAAGAAGAAAATAAGCTTCTTTAAATGTGAAGACCAGAAGAAACAACGTTGGAGTTGTGGCTGCTCTCATGAACAGCCGTGATCCAACATTTTAATGGCTGGACAGGCGAGCTAAAAGGAATCGGGCCAAAGAAAAATAGAAGAACAGATGTAAAGCAGAGACCTGGCTCATCGGTGCCATCGGAGCAGTCACAGAAATCGTCATTGAGCTGAGCTTTGGTGAATTCCTTGGATCCATCTTTACATGGTATTACAGCTGACGACTTGTAATACTTATGATCTACGAGTTCAAACATGATATGAGAAAGACACCCATTTAGATACAATATCAAAAGGTCAAAATAAAATGCGTGAATGAGGTCATGGCGAACCTTCAGGAGCAACTCCAAGGTATGGGTCTCTGGGTTTTGAAGAATAAACTGATTTAGCTATCAACCCGCAAAATATAAAGGAAATGAGGACAAATCCAAGCTTCATCTTCCGCCAAACACAATGAAATGAATTTAGTTCTCGACGTACTTGGACCCGTGAATCCTGCGTCGACTTTTTAAGTGTTTTCAACACATCCGCACAATTAGGCCGATAGAAGGGCCGCAACCCCCTTTGCCTGGTTATTCCCGGGGCCTGACGGCAGTGAGCGGCTGTGCGCCCTTTTTTACCTTCTTTTTTTATTGTTTTTTTATAAAAGGACAATTTTATTTAGGGAAAATTGGGCAACAGTCCCAGACTCCCAGTTAAATTTTTATTGCTGAGATTTTTTTTTTTCTTTTTGCCCAAAAAACAAATTTATTAAATCAAAAAATAAGAGCTACAAACACTAATAGCCAAATCCAAAAAAACACTCAGAAAATACATATAGGTACAACTTATCACACATCTTACCAAACAAAACTATATCAAACCAAAACGAAATGCTATATCAATATCACAATCACAATATACTTATGTCAAAACAAAATAAATTACTATATCAGTACCAGCATAAAGCATATCAGGCCACACCTTCCCTTTCCCTTGTATCAGTAAAACTAGCATTATACTCCATGTGTTGATTAAAATCCTGGACTAAGATATTGCTTAAAGAAGATGGGATGAACTCCAGCCAATCATACTGGTACATCTTCTTTGCGGCATCAGCTACAACTCTATCTGCAACTTTAGTTCCCTGTCTAAAAACTAAGGAGAAAGACACATCATCCAGAGACTCTATCAACCCAAGGACTTCCTGCATTAAATATCGACTTTCCAATTCACATCCAACCACTGAATTTCCTGTAATCATTCTATACAAAATTTCACAGTCAGTTTCAACAATTACATGGCATCCTTGGAACTTACTTCTATTTAACAAGGCCTCCCTCAGCGCCATACATTCCGCCATGAATGGAGAACCTGTAGTAACAGCAGTACCTAGACCGCCAACAAACTATCCCTTCTCATTTCTGCTAACCAATCCGATGCCTGCCATACCCATAAAGCCCCTGTAGGAACCATCCACATTAATCTTCACAGTTCTTGATAGAGGCGCCACCCATGAACAATTCCTCACTAGCTGAACCGAGAACAATTTCCTGCAACCAATTTACTGCTTCTTCCAAATCCACCAGCACATTGTTGCGAATAATGATTTACCATACTCATCCAAGCCTTCCCTTTCATAAAGCAAAGCACAAAGCCATTCCTCACACCTTTTCATGGACCATTTACTGAATTTAAGTCCTAAGGGGCAACCAAACCAGCACAATAAGGCCTAATAACATTTCAAAACTCATCATCAATTGAATTCAATATAAACTTAATAGCAATAGCAAAATAAGTTGTGTACTGTTTCTGGCTTTTTGTGTGAGTGTTTTACTGTTCAAAAGAACAATGTCAGCTTCAACTGCCAAGCCATGTAAGCCGTGTACTGTTTTGTTGCTTTTTGAATGCAGCCACATGTGGATGTGTTTGATTTTTTTAAAATGATATGAAAATGAGATCTCAAGTCTGACACTTCCCAAGATAAGCAAGCTTCCCAACCCGGTTTTTACAACATATGCCGATTGTGTCGGAGGAAGTGAAGAAAGAATAAGGTATGTAGGAGTAGTTGAAAAAGCAAGTAGGAGTGGTTAAAAAAGCAAGTCAGACATATCATCTCGCTTTAACTCCTTCACGTCTCCCAACCCAGTCAAAATTTGAAATTCAACTTACACCCGACTTTATTTTTCTCTCCACCATTTCAAGATTTTGTTTTTGTTGAAAGTAGCTGAAGAAGAAGGGCATCCATCATCTATCTCTTAAAAAAACACTTCAATCTTTCCTTTATTCTTCATAATCTCAGAGTTAGGCATGTGGATTTTGCTATTTGAAGCTTACAACATTAGTAATGTTCCGCCAAATCTAAGATGTAACAACCCACCCATAAACATCATCGAAATCAAAGCCCACCATAGGTTTTGATGTGATAATGATGTCTTTCAGAAGACCACCAGAATCATTGCCCATCGCAGATTTTAATCATTTTATATTCATCTTACTTCTTTCTTCGACTCTTCTGATTTCACCCATAAGAAGGTTGTCTCTTACTATAACTTCTCTTGTTTATTCTGAGCCTTTTTTTATGGAAAAGGTTATCAACTACCAAATGCGAAAGGCAAATGATGCTTATAAAATATGTCTACAGATGTCCAACCATAATATTCATAATCTCAAAGGTCAAGCTTCGCTCCAATTGTCTTCTTTCTGTATGGGCCTTCATACTTGCAGATAAGGCCCTTGTCCACCTTTCGAAGCACTTTGAATTGTTAAGGAAGAAGCTTCACCATAACCATGTCTCCTACTTGTTATTCGGAGGCTCACCACTTCCTATCTACACTCTTTTTCATTCTCTTAACCGCCTTGACAAGAAAAGATTTTGTCACCTCGGCTTGTTCTTGCCAAGATTTGGTTATGTGGTAAGCTCTAAGACTCTTGCCCTTCTAGGTGGTGGCAATGGCATGAGGTGTGAGTGGTTGTTGTCCCATTACCACTTCAAAGGGGCTTCTTCTTGTTTCATCACTCTTTTGTAAGTTGCAAAAGAATTGTGCCACATCGAGGAACTTGGCTTAATCCTTTTGGTTGGCACTCACAAAGTGCCATAAGTAGCACTCCAATAAAGCATTCACCCTTTTTGTTTGTCCATCACTTTGTGAGTGGAAGCTAATGGAGAAGTGTAGCTCAGTGCCCAAGAGTTTGAACAATTCAATTGATAGCTTCCCAGTGGAATAGGGGTCCCTGTTATTGATGGCTGTCTTAGGTAACCCCCAGTACTTTACCACGTTCTTAAAGAATAGCCTAGCCTCTTCTTCTGCTGTACAATTCGTAGGGGCAGGTATAAATGTGGCATATTTTGAAAATTGATCTACAATGACTATGATAAATTATGCCCTTCAGATTTTGATATAGTTGAAATCAAGTCAATGGAAACACTTTCTCATGGTTGCCCTGGTATGGGTAGAGGCTCCAACAATCCTCTAGGCGGTTGGTTTACTATCATGTCTTGTTAGCATATGAGACAAGTCTTCACATAAAGTTCCACCTTATTCCTCATTTGTGGCAAGTAGTAAGCTACCTCCAATAAAGCGAGTATATGTCTTTGTAACACCCCCAATTTCTAACGGTTACAATAACAAAAATTTTAAATCATTTTTACAAATAAATTAATGAAATTCAAAATAAACAACCTTGGGGAGTGTGCTGATTTTTTTTATATTATTAAAAGCATGTGGTTAGCTATTTTTGGCAGTAGTGGAGTCATTTCAATTTACCTTACCGAGTCTATTGGGTAGTGATATTAGTAATCCTAGATATTAGCTATGATCCTAGATTTTAGCTATAATAAATAAAATATAAAATGTAATTAAAATGTTAAATATATTGTACCGTAATAAGCTATAATAGGAATATATTGATTTTATTATTATTAATTAGATCATATAATATAATCGATTTCTATTAATATATCATATTATATATCTTTTTTTTATTATATTATTTATATTAGAAAATCTTATTATATATTCTATTTATTATATAGAATATATATCGAATATATTGATTTTATTATTATTAATTAGATTATATAATATAATTGATTTCTATTTATAGTAATTATATTAATATTTCATATTATATATCTTTTTTTATTATATTATTTATATTAGAAAATCTTATCATATATTCTATTTATTATATAGAATATATTAATTTTATTATTATTAATTAGATTATATAATATAATTGATTTCTATTTATAGTAATTATATTATTTATATTAGAAAATCTTATTATATATTCTATTTATTATATAGAATATATATCTATTTATTTTATATTTTACATATTTTGATCACATACCATGCGAAACGATTCATTATTTATCAATAAAGGAAGCACAATAATTTTAATGTTTATGCTAGTTGTGTCTGATGCTATATTAATTAATATTCTTTCATTCTTTAGATAATATCCGCTGCATAATGAAATAGGACATGCTTAGATTTGATATCAAGATATCCTCGTATCCTACATTTAATTAAATGATAGAAAAGTATATAAAAGATAATTAAGTAATAGAAATAATTTAGGAATTTTTTTTATGTGTGTGTTTTAAATAATTAGACTTTACTCAGATAGATATTTGAGTTATAATATGTGTTGGCTCTTGTATCGAATACTTGAATTATTATACTCTTGAATAATTTGAAAAGTCATGATGCCCTTGAGTAATTGGTATATTCAATGAAGAAATTGATAATTGTGACAAGATTGAATTTCCTGATTGTGTGTGATTGTAATGAATTAATAGTGGGAGGATAGCTTGAGATGGTACCTCCCAAGTGATGAACACAACTTTTGGGCTTTATGCCACTGATGTGAAAATGATAGTATCCGTTCTTCCCAAAGTGGTGTCTGGCAAGGTTTCCCGGGACACTAGCAGCAACTTTGGGAAGAGGTGTGCACACTAGGAAGAGATGTTTTGATGATGGCCAATTTGATGATTTGTGACTGGCAGAGTTTCTCGGGTCACAGGGTAAACTGACAGGGTTTCCTGGGTTTACCATGGTTCTCTTCCCACTAAATAGACTGGCAGGGTTTCCCGGGTCTATCATGAATTTAATAAAGATAATGAATAATATTTGATTTTGACGTGTATGTATATTATGAATATAGAAATTGATATTTGATTCAATTACTACGTATATTGGATTTGATTATATTTGATTGTGATTTATTAGAATTACCAACAATTGCTGATGTTTGTGTTCATGGGCTGCGATGATCCTTCGGGGGAGCAGAATTTCAGTGAAACAAGTGCCGAGGGTTGGGGCTAGCAGTGAGAAGTGAGGAGCACAGTCAGCTGTTTATTTTACTTTATTTTGTTCTAATTAAAAACACATATATTTTGTTTTAGTTTGGATTTATATTAATGTAATAAGGTAGCCTTGCACTTGCCCCAATACAAGTGCAGCGGTAACACTCTCCAAGGTTGTTTATTTCGAATTTCATTAATTTATCTGTAAAAATGATTTAAAATTTTTGTTATTGCAACTGTTAGAAATTGGGGGTGTTACAGTCTTTGTCCCGGACGACCGGCCCACTTAGAGTTATAACACTCCTTAATGACTCTCTTCGTAAATTCTCCCATTTTTGGAACAAAGAACTATCTCCCAATGGTATAGAGAAGACCATATTCTAGCCAAAACCTTTTGATTTTCCCCTCCTTGGCTATCTTTACTAGTGTCGTGCTATGGGATCATGTTCCATACCTTCAATGATTTTTTCCATCAAGTCGCCCTTAGCTTGACTCATTGCTGCCAACTCTACTTTTCGGCTCAATGCATTATCCACTATATTAGCTGTGCTAGCTTTATACTTCATGCCAAACTCATAAGGAAGTCTTACTAATGGGCTTGTTTGGGTGTCAACTTCTTTTGAGATTGGAAATAGCTGGTAGCCACATTAGCGGTCTTAATCACGAAACTTGACCCTAACAAATAATGCCTCCAAGAGTGCAAGCAATACACCAAGGTTGTCATCTCCTTCTCTCAGACCGTATAACGCTGCTCGGCATTATTGAGCTTGTGACTCTCAAATGTGATTGGATGTCTCTCTTGCATTAGTACCCCTCTAATAGAAATTTGGAAGCATCTGTTTAAGTTAGATTGATGATTGTAAATATATACATTTATTTATTTATTTTTATATGTATAAGAATAGAGAATTGAGATATTATGACATATATTTGATAATGATTTTAATTACATGATATGAACGGAAAATCTTGGAAAATCCCTATTGAGCTATTTATTTATCGTGAAAATTATGGTAAGGGTTGAATTGGGAAGAAATAGAATAGTTATTTCACCACGTGGTGAGGCCTCCATTGGTGCACAATGGTTGACTTTCTATTGTCCTATCTGTTTAATGAGGAACTGACCCACTAGTTCAATGAGGGCTTACGACACCCCACTAGTTTAATGAGAGGAAAAGGCTCATGGTCTGGGACATGTGCTCTGAGGATTTTGGTCGGTCCCCATCACATGACCAGTGAGCTTTTGAGTAACCAGTAACATGGATGTAACTTAGCCCATGGGTCCAGTCGGAGGAAATAAGGTGGTTCGGTTGGATTGATGGGAGGCATCTTGGGAATTGTATTAATGAAAAATTGTAATAACTAATTTATGATATGAAATTTTGTAATGTAGATATTGGTGAATTATTATTTTTAATATTTTTTTATATAAATTGTTCCACTTGACACCTCACTAGCACATATTAGTATTCGTATTAAGTTGGACTAATGGTTACTACATTTTTCAGGTGATAGTTCCCGTCTGGGTCCATCAGGGAAGACCTCAAAAGTTTAGGCTACTCTGCTAAAAGTAGTGCTTATGTCTTTTTGGTTTATGTTGAATAATTGTATATTGCCACGTTAGGGCCCATTCTGCATACTCTGGTTTATTTTGGATATTTTGTTAAATGTTCAAGCACTATTAAATTACTAATCTAACTAATATATAGTTATTTTGTTAAGTAAAATGGAGAACATTACATATTTCAACCATCAGGTAAGTTTTTTAGGAAATAGTTGTTTTTCTTTGACATTAAGTTGTTGAATATGAAGCACTATTAAAAGTAATAATCACATGTCTTTATTGAATATTACAGCTGTCATGGTAATGCTGAACATTTGGATCCAATTATCGTGAATTTGATAAAAGGATGTCTTGATATGCATAACTCTATTGTTAAACATTATAGATCAGCTGCTGAAATTATAAAGCATAATGTTTTCCCTGCCGTTAACTTTAGGCTAATAAAAAATGGCAACTGAAGTGGTCTCGATAAGCAATATAATATGCCGACAGCTTCAGAGCTTGCTGCTCTTACTGTGGGTGATTTTGACAACGCATACACTAAAAGAGACATAATTGTAAAATGACAATGTGGAGTATTGGAAAGGATTAATGAGTTACACATGTCATATCTTCCACTTCAGTATCCATTATTTTTTCATTACGGAGATAATGGATATGACTCCTCAATGAAACATGCTCAAGAATCCTTATCAAAGACTAAAAAGAAAACGAGGCTTACCCCAAGTGAATACTTGGCTTATCTTCTAATGAGGAGAAATTCTAAACGGTCAGCCATTTTGCATGGGAAAAAATTAGTTCAACAATTTATTGTTGATGGATATTCAATTGTTGAAAGTGATAGGTTGAACTACATTAGAAAGCATCAAAGAGAATTAAGGGCTGATCTATACAGTAGAATTTCTGATGCAGTAACAAGAGGAGAAACAGATCCTTTGTCAACCGGACGACGAGTTATTTTACCATCTTCTTTCATTGGTGGCGCTAGATATATGATTCAAAACTACCAAGATGTATGGCAATTTGTGTGTAGACAGGCTATCCAGATATATTTTCAACATTCACATGCAACCCAATATGACCTGAGATCATTTGAAGATGGATTGAAACCTTGTGACAAACCAGAAGTGTTGAGCAAAATATTCTACATCAAACTACACAATTTAATGCATATAGTGAAGGATGAGAAATTTTTGGGACAATCAAAGCAGGTCAGTTTTTTTTTTTAATATTACATATATAAATCTTGGCAACTTTTTCTATCATAGATATGATCGTTCAATATAGATTTTGTATGTTATTTTTTTTGGACACCCGTGATCCCTTTTATGTTTTGTTCGTAAATGATATTTATTTTCTTAAATATCTTCATACTTTATGCATTTCTAATGTGTACAAAATAAAAAATGTATAGATAGGGAAAACCATAGTAACCATGTAATTAGGGTTAAAGTCGTCTATGCTATTCAATTAATAGATCTTAAGTAAATTAATTTGTAAGTTTAATAATGATGTCATTTTTTATAAATTACCGTTTATCAATTGATTGATTAAATTATTTCTCAATTGCAAGTTTATGATTATGCATTGTAGGAATTTTCTTCATGCCTTCTGGAATAATCATGAACTATCATGAGATTCTGGAATAATCATGAACTATCATGAGATACAAATGTTAAGTACTACACTTTTAACAAAGAAAAAAAAAGTACAAATGTTTATCCTCATATTTTGTATGGCATATATATATATATATATATATTTTAAAATCTGCAATTGTATATAATATCTAAATATGAAAAAACCATAATCATTAAAAAAAATAATAGCTCATACCTTTTTTAGGTAATTATTGTATATTTAGATTATCACGCATAAGTGTCAACTTTATTTGTAACTAAGATATTTAAAAATGAAATCATTGTTTGACAACAAAATATCATGAAATGAAATAATTTAGTATAACTTCGTCATATTCTTTTTGTTTTTAGAGTTCATGGTTAGATCAACTATTTTATTTTTCTAATGCAAAACCCATCATCTTATATTTGTATTTAAAATACTGTTAATATTTATAACAGCAGAAGTATACAAAGTCGAGTTTTAAAAAAGAGGATTACCACATGCGTATATTACACTGTGGTTGTTGGAATCGGACAAGATTCGTACACCATATGATGTTGACAAGATAATATCTGCAGAGATTCTAGATAGAGATCCTGACCCAGAATTATATGAATTAGTTATGATCCACGGTCCATGCAATCACATAAATTGGCTTTGAAAGTAGGTGTACTAGTTATGTTAATAAAAAAATATTGATCAAGCGGCTAGCTTGTGCAGTGGTACAAGGCTACAAGTAATACAACTTGGCAAGAATATCATTAGGGCAAAGGCATTGAATGGCATAAGCATTCGTGAAGAGATTTTGATACACAGAATGAATATGAACCCATCTGAATCTAAATTGCCTTTCAATATGACAAGGAGGCCATTTCCAATCATAATATCATTTGCAATGACGATAAATAAAAGCCAAGGTCAATCAATGTCAAATGTAGGTATCTAGCTTCCAAGTCCAATTTTTTCACATGGGCAGTTATATGTTGCACTATCTAGGGTCAAGAGTTTCAAAGGTTTGAGAATACTTATATTGGATGAATTCAATAAATCCAGTAGAACTACAATAAATGTTGTGGATAGAAAAGTTTTTGAAACGTTGATTTCAAATAAATGATATTGTTATGAGTTTGTTTTTGTTATCACATAGTAGTATATGTTATTCAATTTAACCGATGTGCAATTTTTATATATCCGTGCAACGCAGGGACAATGTCTTGTCATAATTAGAGCGGTCTAGGAAAAGAAATAGGCTAGACCAGATCAAGTTTTGGCTAAACAGGCCTGAGCCTGTAATGGGGGTGAAAGGCCTGAGCCTGGGCCTAGGCCTAAATGTAGACTTTTTTTTAAGCCTCAGGTCTGAGCTTTCGTAAGGCCTAATAGGGCCTGAAGCCTTTCTAAAGGCCTATTTACAATGTAGCCTTTAAAAAGGCCTCATATTGTAGGTCTTGAAGGGTATAGAAAGGCTTTCTTCACTCTGAGCCTATAAAAAACTATATAAATATAGGCTTTAGGAGAATATAAGAATAAAAGAATAAATATTATATTACTTATATTATATAAATATAATTATATTTATTTGATATATAAACAGGCCAGATCTGAAGGCTTGTAGGCCAGGCTTTAACTAAATAGGCCTGACCTATTTATATATTTAGGCCTTTAAATAGGTTTTGACCTGACCTTTTTAACAAACCAGATCCTAAAAAAGTTAGGCTGTAGGCCGCCTGGTCTTTTATCAAAATAATTAATAATTAATCCCTTCGTCGCCCGACGCCGAAAATCGGACCGGCTCTTTTTCATTTTGGATCGTCCGCAGTAACTATCCGATAATGAACAATTATCTCACTATTTTCGTTTGAACGCTCGAGCAAGTCGAGAAGTTGAACCTCTATCTCAGGCATTTCGGGAAATGGATAGAAGCTCGCTCCTCAGTTCGTTATCTTCACTGTCATCCTCTACAAGTCACACTAACTTTAAGCCTCAATTCAATCTCAGCTCCCAACCCCTTTCTTTTAATTATTCTTCATCGTCAGCATTCATCCCGCAATTCCTATATAAATCCAACAATTCTTTGCCCAAGAACAGCACAGCAACCGTCTCCCCTCGACCCTCTCTCCGCAGTTCGGCGTTTGCGCTCGAAGAAGCTCTTGTCAAAACCAATGATTCTTCATCGAAAATATATGCTCGAGAAATGCTGCCGAAGATCGATAAAAGTGGGAGGTTTTGCAGTCCTAGAGCCGCCAGAGAACTTGCTCTGTGAGTTCTTCGTTCCAACTTTTTTTAAATGAAACGTCCCGATATATAAGCATTCACGGGCATTGGCTTAGGTAATGTAGTTTGTTAAGCTGAAGTTTCGGGTGCACAGGTCCATGATTTACGCCGCCTGTTTAGAAGGGTCGGATCCGGTTCGGCTATTGGAGAAACGGATGAACGCGCGTCGAGGTAACGGTCCTTATTTGATCTCTTTGGTTTTTCCATATAATATCTGAATTCTGGGTTCAAGATCGGTGATAATCTGCCTGACTTTGTAGAACTCGGCTATGATTTTGACAAGGAGAAGCTACTGGAATATAATCACATGAGCTTTGGAGGGCCACCTGTTACTGTTGAATCGATTGAAGAAGCCAATGAACTTATGCAGAAAAATGAAATGGAGTCTGCCATTGGTAATAGACCAGTCATTTTTTCAATTAAAAATGATTGTAATTTCTGAAAATTACCAGAAAGTCAAAAGTGGACTCAAACAAGATTACAATTGCTTGGTGAATCTCCTACTAGTTTCTCACCTCTTCATTGTCATTTATAAGCATTGCGCATCCAGTAGGATATTTTAAACCTTAAATTTAATATGCCAGCAGCATAATTTCATGACACAATGTATTCTGTTAATTTTTATCTGCTGGTCAAGTTACAGCTGCATCAGCTGATCAGCCTGTCATTTGGATGGTTTTTCCCTAACTGTTTTAAAGCAAGCCTAGCAACAATATTGAATTTTCATGATTTTTCGAGCTTAAAAGTCCTGGCATGCTCATATTATTAGGTCTCACGATACCAATATCAAATTTATGATCTTATAAAGGCACTAAAATGTGGTTGTTTAAGTGTAATCAATTTTTGATTCAGTTCAGGATGTTGTTATATGATGTTCTAAATTGGCCTTCTCTTGATCTTTCTTTAGGCACCTTGTATAACTGAAAAACCCATTATCTTCTTTTTTTATTTTGCCTACTATAAGTATGATAAATGTAGTTCAGTTTCTACATCATGTCATTTTTTGGTTACAGGAGATGTCCCTGTGGTTTCACTTGCCTAGTTGCCTAAATTAAAATTTCTCTTTTCTTATAAATATGCATTAATAATTTGATTACTTTTTTTCCCCCTTCTGTAAGTACTCTCTTTAGACTGGTTTTAATCTGTTATTTTCTGTACAACCAGAAGCAGAAGTCCTTGCAGCTCCTCTAAAGCTAGTATATAGCAAACTTATTTTGAGGTAACACATTAACCAATACTTTTAACAAAAGCTTTTCATCCCTACCCCTCATCACTGCAAATTTACATGTTTTTGTGTGCTAGCGAATGAAAGGAGAATCATGCTTTATCTGCAGGTTTGCAAGGAAACTATTGGTTGCTGTTATGGATAAATGGGACAGTCATGTCCTTGCTATTAACAAAGTCATCCCAGAAAATTGGAAGGTCTCACTAATATGATAGAAAATGTGCTCAATATTTAAATTCTCTTGCAAAAACTCCATTCATGAAATTTATGAGCCTCAATTTTTACTTTTTGGTGGAAGACATTTTCCTCTTTTTTTTTTTTTTGGGGGGGGGGGGGGGGCGGGGTCTGCAGCCTCCTTCTGCCCCTTACTTTTACCCCACTTAGGCACTTACCAAATGTTTTTTTTTCCTTGTTTCTTAGAATCATTAGATTCTACATAAAATGAGTGACAATTTGATATCTTATGGGCAAAAAATGACGTTGTTTTCAATTTTCTACAATTTTTCAAAGATTTACATAAAAATCTGTGTAGTTTCTTTTTAATTTAAAGTATTAAAGCTTTGATAGATTGTAGAAAATTGCAAACAACACTATTTTTCACCCATAAGATATCAAAATATCACTTATTTTATGTAGATTCTGATTATCCAAACAAACAAAAGAAGAAACACATGGGAAGTGTGGTAAAGATAAGGGGCAGCAGGGGCACATTAGGGAGGGGGAAGCAAACAACTCTCTCCCCAGTTATTTATTCCCAGTTCCTGTTGAAATTCCTTAGCTTGATGCCCACAAAAGAAGACAATGCTTTTGTCCCCATATATTTCTTGGATTGGCATCATTGGGAACACTATTTAGTTTGACATTTTGTGTGGTATGATACCACAAAGAGTGCTTCAATGAGTTGGCAAGGAAAGGAATATGTTATTCAAGAACAGTTCAACCTGAACTTTTTGGTTCACTTGAGCTTAGCTGATTATTTATGCTTCTCTCTCTCTTTTCCGTTTCTCTATCCCATCTCCAATTACTATACATTTAATTCAGATTTCAAATCCTTGGTTTGAAATCTTCTCTCCATGGCCCTTTGCTTGAGTGTTGTATTTCTTTTCTTTGGGTGAATTAAGTGTTCTTTTCTTGTGCAGCCCAAGTTCAAAGAGATATATGTTTATAAGCAAACTAACAAGTCACGAAGATATATATTATTAAAGTTTGTTATATCTTGTATAACCTGCAGTAGCTGTTTTTCTTGTTCTTTTGGATATCATGCATAAAATATCTGTTCTAAACCATTTACTAATATTATAAGGTTTCTATGACCTATATTAAAAGGACCACTGTGGGTGGGCTTTGTGAGAGATGTCAGCTTTCTCCCTTCATTGATCCTATGCTTTCTCTTGTGTCATTTTAAATTCAAAAGATGAAGCTCATCTTATGAAAAGGCAAGGAGGCTGGTAACCTTGGTAGATCGCTATTGTTTTGGCCTTGAACTATGAATCTTTTCATTCGATCACTTCATTGAATTTCACTTTTGCCGCTTTATGTTTCTTTACTTGAAAACACATTCTTGAGCAGATGAAAACTAAAAGTCTGCACTGAATACTGAATATAGATGTTAGGAATTAGTCATAATGGGCCTATTAACTCTAAGGCCCTCTCTTGTGTACATGAATACTTACTGAATTCATATTATATTTTTCTCAGTTTACATGGTATCAGAGCTTAGGGTTCCTATCCGGGCTCGGGGTTCGTTTTTCTGTTGCTTTTTGTTTTGAGTTCAGTTTTTTTTCCCCCCGTTCACAGTGAGCAAGAGAGAGAGTTAGGTTTTTGAGTTTGGTGCCTCCTCGGTACATGCGCTGTGCCATTAGACTCTACACCCTCTGATCGGCCCATCCTCGGAGGTCCGATTGCGTTTCGACGGCGCGTGTGACGTTACGCGCCACCCAGACGTTCGCTGGAAATTACACACGTTGACTCGTGGGGCTTATCTCCGATGAGTTTTGCGTCGCGACTTGCTGCTCTGTGATAGACTCTGTGAACCCGGTTCCTTTCCGGTGGTTTTGCTTTCATCCGAGGTGGTTTGCAGATCTGGGTCTTCCTTTTTTGGTCCGTTCTTCGGTGCCGATCTCTTTTTCCGTCGTCTACATCTTATTTTTGGGCTACCTCTTGTGTTTTCAGGCGTTGGGTCTGTGGTTTTAGACATGGGTTTGTGTGTTTCAGCTTCTTCTGGTTGAGTTCTTTTGATTCTTAGTCCTTAGGTCATTTTGTTTGATATTTTTTGGGGCGACTTTTGAAGTTTTGTTTGGTCCTAGTGAGACCATTTGGTGTTTGGAGAATTGTTTGGTCTCTGTTGAGACGTTTGGAGTCTGGTTTGGTTGCTGATCTCTTTGGTTTCAAGGTGTTGTTTGGGAGTTGTAACCTTTGAGTTTGTTGTGAAACTCCACTTATTTTTGGTGAAGATTGATGGCTGCATCTATGTCCAATTCTTCTGTTACTCTTGCTACAGGTAATATTGCTTCTAGTCTTGCTACTTCTTCTTCGAAGTGGATCATCGATTCCGGTACTACTAATCATATGACAGGTAACCACCATTTGTTTTCCTCGTGTGCGCCTTATGCCAATCCCTCTAGTATAACAATTGCCAACGGTTCTTATTCTCGTGTTATTGGCTCTGGCACTGTTGAACTTACTCCGTTTGTTCCCTTATCCAATGTCCTTAATGTCCCTGACCTTACATTTAATCTTTTGTCTCCTAGCAAGCTCACTCGACAATCAAATTGTTTCATTATTTTATTTTCTGACCATTGTTTGATTTAGGATCTTACAACGAAGCGAGTTATTGGTAGGGGCTATGAATCTGGTGGCCATTATCTCCTTGAGGATCAGGTACCGCGTTTAATTGCTTGCTCTGGTGGTTTATCCCTTTTTGATATTCATTGTCGTTTAGGTCATATGTCATTGTCTTCTTTGAAGAGGATGTACCCTCAATTCCATAATTTGTCTTCTTTAGAATGTGAGTCATGTCAGTTTGCTAAACATCATCGTCTTCACTTGGCACCTCGGGTTCATAAACGAGCTGCATCTCCCTTTGATTTAGTCCATTTTGACATTTGGAGTCCATGTCTTGTCGAGTCTAAGCCTGGTTTTAGGTACTTTGTTATTTTTGTTGATGATTTCTCTCGTATCACCTGGCTTTATTTAATGAAAATTCGTTCTGAGTTGTTTTCTCACTTTTGCAATTTTTGTGCTGAAATCAAAACTCAGTTTGGTGTGTCTGTCAAAACTTTACGGAGTGACAATGCTAAAGAATACTTTTCTGCCCAATTTCAAACCTATATGCTCCAGCATGGCATGCTTCATCAGTCCTCCTGTCTAGATACCCTGGCTCAAAATGGTGTTGCAGAATGTAAGAACCGACACTTATTAGAAGTCGCTTGGACTCTCATGTATCAAATGAATGTTCCTAAATTTTTTTGGGCTGACGCTGTGTCTACTACGTGCTTCCTTATTAATTGTATGTCCCCCCTTATCCTCAATGGTGCCACTCCATACACTACCTTGTTTCCTTCCAAACCTCTGTTTCCTGTTGACTCTAAAATCTTTGGCTGTGTCTGTTTTGTTCGCGATGTCCGTCCCACTGTTACCAAACTTGATCCCAAGTCTCTTAGGTGTGTTTTCCTTGGGTATTCTAGGGTTCAGAAGGGTTATCGGTGCTATTCTCCCACTCTTCGGCGTTATCTTGTGTCTACCGATGTCATATTCCATGAGTCGACTTCGTTTTTTCCTCTCTCTACTCCACCCCCATCTCCTGTCTCTACCGATGACACTGCCGACAGTCTCGATAATCTCTTGGTCTATACGGTTCAGTTCCCATCAGTGCAAGCATCTGACTCGGCATTTGCTAAACCATCTATCTATCATGTTTATCGGAAACGCCCTAGGGCAAGTAATGTTGTCGACCCGGTTCATGACCCTCCAATGACTGCTTCGACGACTGATCCGGCATCAGTTCCTTCCGCTCCTACTTCTGAACCAGTACTAGTGCCTGATATTCTTGATACTCCTGATCCTTCCGCTTCTACCTTTGAACCAGACATAGTGTCTGATCCTCCTGATGACTTGCTCATTGCCTTACGTAAAGGTAAGCGTACTTGCACTTATCCTATTTCTTCCTTTGTTTCTTATAACCATTTGTCTCCTCCATCCCGTTCCTTCATAACATTTTTAGACTCTCTCGCCGTTCCCACTACTTTCCAACATACCTCAACCCATCCCGGTTGGCGTGCTGCGATGGAAGATGAAATGGTGGCCCTTGATAAGGCTGGTACCTGGAATCTAGTTGATTTGCCTATTGGCAAGAAGGCTATTGGGTGTAAGTGGGTGTTCACAATCAAAACAAAAGCTGATGGCACCTTGGAACGTTTGAAAGCTCGACTGGTTGCCAAGCGTTATGCTCAGACCTATGGTTTTGAATATTCAGAAACCTTCTCTCCTGTGGCAAAACTGTCCTCTGTTCGTCTTTTCATTTCTATGGCAGCCAATTATGGTTGGGTTCTTCATTAGTTGGATGTTAAGAATGCGTTCTTGAATGGTGATCTTCTTTAGGAAGTATACATGGAGCAACCACCTGGTTTTGTTGCTCAGGGGGAGCGTGAGAAGGTATGCCATCTTTAGAAGTCTTTATATGGCTTGAAGCAGAGCCCTTGTGCTTGGTTTGATAGATTTAGCTCTGTGGTTAAGAAGTTTGGTCTGATTCAGATAAGTGTGACCATTCTGTGTTTTATTAGCATATAGATGCTAGCATGCATTTCTTAATGCTCATTTTCAGACAAAGGATTTGGGTCTGTTAAAGTACTTTCTTGGGATAGAAGTTATGAGAAGTAAGAAAGGCATCCTTTTGACACAGAGGAAATATGTTCTTGATCTGTTAAAAGAAACCGGGAAACTCGGAGCTGCATACTTGGGATATCCTAGTTGTCATATCCTTGTAAATCTTCTCATATGCCACATGTATTGTTAGGATCATTTCGTAACAATCTTCTGTTATACCTTTTGCAATATATAAAGGACAGTGGCCAGATGAGCAAATCATCTCTGGAAAATTCATTTTGTCATTTTGTCCTATTGTCTTTCTTAGTACCAGAGCTAGGATTTTTTTCTCCCATTACTGCGATGGCTTCTTCTTCTTCCTTACCCAACTCCGCCACCATTTCTTCGACTATATCCTCTGCCACCCCTAAAACCTATGCTCTTTTCAATCGTCTAGTCAAACTTTGTCGATTAAGTTGGAATGAAAGAACTACCTCATTTGGGCCTTTGTTGTTCTGCCCCTCATTGAGGGCAATCGTCTCTAAGCTCATCTTGATGCTACTGCCCTTGTTCCTTCGATGACAGTAGTACTCCCAAACACTATCGAGGTTGTTTCCAATCCTGATTTTGATGATTGGTTTTCAGTCGACCGCATGCTTATTAGTTGGCTTCGCAACACCATGACCCATGATGTTGCAACTCAGCTCCTCCACTATTAGATTGCCTTCAAACTCTAGAATAAAGCCTGTGCGCTAACATCAATTGTCTCCAAATCTCGACTCATGATTTATCGTTTTGAGCTTCACAACACCAGGAAGAATGGCCTTACTCTAACCGAGTATCTCGTACGAATGAAGAATATTGCTGATCAATTGGCCCTCGCAGGAGCTCCGATTTCGACTGACGAGCTCATTCGCCATACTCTCAATGGTCTCGATGCCAATTACAATGTCATTGTCGTTAAACTTGTCAATTAGGTAGGTCTCACCTGGGTTGATGCTCAGTCAGCTTTGCTTGCGTTTGAAAGCCGAATCGAGCAATTACATCATTTTTCTTCACTCTTCATTCAACCCACGACAAATTTTGCCTCCAGATCTATTGATTCTGATCACCCTGCCGATCGTCCTTCTGCTCTCGGCCTATGGCGGGGCGGTTGTGGTGGCTATACCTCGCGTTTCTAAGGACATTCTTCCTCTGGCCTTCCGTTTTGTGACCTCTGTGAACATCGAGGTCATCATGTTGCTAATTGCTTCAAACGGTTTAATAAAACTTTCCGTCCTCCATCTTACTCCACTCCTCAGATTTATGTTGTTCCCCAAATCGTAGCCGACCCTGATTGGTACATGGATAGTGATATAGAAATGTTGTAGAAGATTAGAATTAGGACAGAAAGACACAAGATTAGGAGTAGAAAGACACAAGAAATGAGACTAGAGATGAAGAAGAGAGCTCCAAGACTCTCACACAACTGAATTATGCAATGACATGCCAAAACATGCTTGTACAATGGGAGAGGATGGCTATTTATAATTGATAGCCTCCCGGGTTAGTAGGATAATTAGTTTACTAATTATCCTACTAATTATATTTTTGTTCACTTAAGTCCCTAGAGATAGTTTACAATTAAGTCCCTAGGTTTACAATAATAGTTTCTATAACAATGCCCCCCCTTAAACAACCCTTGACCTCAAGGGTTTGGCAATGAAAATTCTGGACATTGGTGCTTCAAGTTGAATAAGGAGACCCAAGTAGCTTCTTCCTCCGGATATCCTTGCCATTGCACCAACACTTCCGTAATAATTCTTCTCTTTTTCCTGCCAACACGTTGAGCTAGTATTTGCTGAGGATAAAGTGAAGTTGGGACAGCCGGCCAATCAATCGGTGGGTGCCGCTGTCTAACACTTGGATCCGGGCACAATTTTAACAAGGAAACATGGAAAGTGGAATGAATCCTTGTTTCCGGAGGCAACTCTAATTTGTAAGCAACTGGTCCTATTTTCTGCAGGATCTTGTATGGACCAAAGAAGCGAGGAGCTAGTTTCTGGTTGCTTCTAGTGGCTGCCGAAACTTGACGGTAAGGTTGCAACTTCAAAAACACCCACTGCCCAACTGCAAAACTCCTATCCGTGCGCTTCTCATCAGCTTTTTGTTTCATGGTGTTTGCTGATCTATGCAGATGATGTTTAAGGACAGCAAGCATCTTCTCTCTTGCTGAAAAATTTCTGTCCACAGCCTCTACAACTGCTGTTCTTGGTACATAGGGGATGTAAACAGCTGGTTTTTGACCATATAATAGCTCATGTGGAGTGGCTTTGGTGGTTGTATGAAAAGTTGTGTTGTACCACCACTCGGCCAAGGATAACCATTGACTCCACTCCTTGGGAACCTCCCAACACATGCATCTCAAATAGGACTCTAGACACCTATTGAGGACTTTGGTTTGCCCATCACTTTGGGGATGATAAGCTGAAGATAGACTTTGCTGAACCTTTAGGATCTTCAAAAATTCCTTCCAAAAATTACTAAGGAATAAAGGATCACGATCACTCACAATTTCAGCCGGTGCACCATGCAACTTATAAACCTGATCCAAAAATACTTGTGCCAAAGTAGAAGCTGAATAGGGGTGAGAAAGTGCAATAAAATGGGCATATTTTGTCATTCGATCAACAATGACCCATATTACCTCCTTACCCCCCGATTTAGGCAATCCTTCAATAAAATCCATGGAAATACTCTCCCAAACCTTACTTGGGATTGGAAGTGGATGTAACAAACCGGGAGTTGCAACTGTTTCATATTTACACCTAGCGCAAGTGTCACACCCTCTAACAAAATCCTCAACATCCTTGTGTAGGTGTTTCCACCAAAATAACCCCTTCACCTTATAATAAGTGCCTTGGACACCTGAATGGCCACCTTGAGGACTAGAGTGCAGCCACTCCAGCAACTTAGATTTGAGGGCAGCAACATTTCCCACCACCAACCGGTTATTTTTCCTCAAACAAGAGCCATCCCATGCATAGGAGTGAAAAATACCATTATTTTCCTTTGCCTGAACAAGGATAGCCGCTATTTCAGGATCCAACTCCCAACTTTCCTTGATTTCCTCCAATAACTCTGGTGAAGTGGTGTCTAACGAAATCTGCAAAATCTGAGAACCATATAGTCTAGACAATGCATCAGCCACAACATTATCATTCCCCTTCTTGTATTGAATTTCATAATTATAGCCTAGCAACTTAGCAATCCAATACATCTGAAATGGAGTCTTTAATTTCTGTCCCAAAAGATATTTAAGACTCTGTTGATCAGTCCGAATAATAAATTTACCTCTTTCCAAATATTGATGCCAATATTCCACAGCTTGTACAACAGCTAACAATTCTTTTTCATAGATAGAAAGGCTTACATGTTTAGGAGCAAGAGCCTTACTAAAATAGGCTAAGGGCTGACCTTGTTGCATCAAAACAGCACCTATACCTCCTCCACAAGCATCAGTTTCAACTACAAAGTCTTTGGAGAAGTCAGGTAAAGCTAAAACAGGTGCTGAAATAAGGGCAGATTGCAATTCCCGAAAAGATGCAGCTGCTGTTTCTGACCATTTAAAACCCTCTTTTCGTAACAAAAGTGTAAGAGGTTTGGCAATAGAACCATACCCTTTAATAAACCTTCGGTAGTACCCCGCTAGGCCAAGGAAAGCCCTCAGTTGCTTTGCTGATTTTGGTTCAGGCCAATCAGCCACGGCTTGAATTTTCTTAGGATCTGTAGCCACGGTACCTTCACTAATAATGTGTCCCAAATACTCCACACTATGGGCAGCAAAAGTACACTTACTCCTTTTAACAAAATAGTTGTGATTTTGCAATATAGCCAAAACTTGCTCAAGATGTTGGGCATGTTCTTGTAAATCAGCACTATAAACCAGGATATCATCAAAGAAAACAAGCACAAACTTCCGTAACATAGGCCTAAAAATATCATTCATTGCACCTTGAAAAGTGGCCGGTGCATTAGTCAATCCGAATGGCATAACCAGCCACTCAAAGTGTCCGGAATGAGTTTTAAACGCTGTTTTGTAACAATCTTCCGGTTGCATTCTGATTTGGTGGTAACCAGCCCTTAAATCAAGTTTAGTAAACCACCTAGCTGCATGTAACTCATCCAATAGATCCTCCACTAGAGGAATAGGATATTGATTCTTCACAGTTTTCCTATTTAACTCACGAAAATCAATACACATCCTCCAAGTTCCATCTTTCTTTTTAACTAACACAATAGGAGCTGAGAAAGGAGAAGAACTGTCCTAAATCACCCCCGCCTGTAATAACTCCGCCACTTGTTTCTCAATAACATCCTTTTGAGCCGATGAGTAGCGATAAGGCTTAAGACTTATAGGGTTTGTACCTTCATGAAGAATAATCGGATGATTATGACCAGGCCGTAGTGGAGGGAGGCCCCTAGGAGCATCAAATAACCCCTCATACCTCCCTAGTGCCCTCTGAATTTCGAGAGGCAGATCTGATGTTCCTTGCATTTCAGCAACATGAACACTAGAATCATCTAAAATCTGGGGCAGAGGTTGCAAGAGTTGAACCAAATACATTTGGGGACCATGTCGATTATTCTCCCCTAGTTTGGTAGATGAAACCACCTTAAGGGAACTCGGTGGGCTTGCGTGCAATTCACATAATTTTCCCTTATACCAGAATTGCATCGATAACTTTTCATAGTCCCAAAGTGCACTCTTAATTGTTTTCAACCAAGTCAAGCCCAAGACAATATCAAATGTATTAAGCTTGATAATTCTGAGATCACACGCAAAATCCAGCCCTTGCATCTTCCACCTAAACCCATGCCAAACGCCAAAAACTTGCAATTTTTGACCCCCGGCAACCTGAACTGCAGCAAGAGGAGGTTTAGTATTTTTCCAACCCATTTTTACAGCAAAGTCATAATCCATGAAATCGTGTGTACTTCCATTATCAATTAGTACTTGGATCACTTTCTTGCCCACATTCCCTTGAATTCTCATAGAGTCATTTGTATCAACCCCGTTTATGGCATGAAGGGAAATCAAGGGAGCATACTCATCTTCCACTTCCGGTGCAACTTCAACTATGGGTGAGGTTTCACTTTCCTCAACCAACTCCATAAATTGCAGTCGCATTCTTTGCCTTTGTGGGCAATTATGGTTCCGAGAAAATTGTTCATGGCAATAAAAACATAGGTTCTTGGCCCTATGTTCAGCCTCATCTTTTGCTGATAAGAGCCGAGCGTTTTTCCATGACTTTGGCTTGCTTGTTTCTGCAACATTGACGCTACGAGGCATAGTATTTGATGGGTTAGATGTACTAACCGATTTGTCCCTAGATTGGGATCCCGTTGGTTGTGAAGGTTGGTGAAAACCCTTGTTTTGTCCACCATTAGTGGCACCCCCATATGGCACCATCGAAAGCGAACCCGTCACCGGTTTTGCATACTTATCACCAACCTTTTTCGATGCCTTATGATTAATTGACATTTCTTGTACCCTTGCCAAGCGTCGTGCTTCTCCCAATGATTTAGGATCGAACAAGAGCACTGTGTGTGAAATTTCCTCACTAAGTCCAGATATGTAAATCTCAATTAAGTATTCCTCTGATAAGTCCAACTTGGCTGAAAGGGAGTCAAACTTAGTGTTGAACTCTGTGAGAGTGCCAGTTTGCCGCAATCGTGACAATTCCCCCATTGGCTTATCAACGGGAAGTCCAAACGTGTCTCGAAGATGAACCACGTACTCATTCCATCCCATTGGACGTCGCCACCGACGTTCTGAGGCCACATGCCATGCGAAACTTGCCTCGTCAAGTCCCATTGACGCCATTGTTACCTTTTCCGCTTCAGCGGTGCCATCAAGATGAAAGAAACGCTCACATTTTGATATCCAGCTTTCCACGTCTCGGCCATGAAAACGTGGAAATTCCATCTTGGTGAAATGGGTTGGGCGGTGTTGTGGTTCGCCATGGTTTTGACCATTTCCCCATCCATGCCCACGTCTTTGGCGCTGCTGATCATCATTCTGGCGCTCCGTTGCTTGCAGCAGACGTCTCATTTGTTCTGGCAATTGATCAAGTTTCCCCACTTTGTCGTCAAGATTCCCCAGCTGTCCTTCAAGATGCCCCATCTTTTGTTCCATATCGTCTATTTTGTCCAACAGCCGAAGCTGTTCTTCAATGGCCGAAACTCGAGCTTCCATTGTTTGTGCTAATGTAGAACGGGTGTGGACCATTCACCACTGCCAACCTGGAACAAAACAGACAGAACAGCCAACCCAACCAAATCCAAGAATTATTGAAACAGGAAATTGAACAAGAAGTATTGTGATGCAAACCAGAACCGTGCAAAATCCCAGACTGAGACGACACTAATGCCCAAGTCAGCTAACCGAGGCACGGACTGAACCCAAGAATTAATTCCTTCTGTTGTTGATGAAAATAGGCGAAGTCTTGCCGGCAGCCCGCCAAAATCCACCGACAGCCAAAGATTCAAGCCACAATTATTGGGCCCACTAAGCAATTGAATTATCGGCAATATCCAATTCACAAAATGACAGAATACACCGACAATTCAATGGAAAAAGAAAAAAAAGAAAATCCACCGAACAGGTGAGTGGGTTCTGCCGACAAGTGAATGGAAAGAAGGAATCCACAGAAAAAAACACCAATGACGCGCCACGGACCCACAATCTTGCAACAACTCCGAACCAGACAAGAAACAGAGCAGAAGCGTCGGAAATGCAAAAAACAGAGGACCCGTGAATTCAGGACTAAGTCTTGAAGTTTTCTTGAAGACTTCTTTAAGGAATTCCGAAGACCCACTGCGTTCCGACTTGCGACAGAGGCAGCAAAGACTGATGGTAGCCTCAATTGTGACGTATCAGGTAGTGCTTTATTATCCTCTTCTTCGATCAGACAGAGTAGACAGAGCAGGCAGAATAGAACCCAGAATTCTTTTTTTTTTTCTTTTTGTTTTTCAATTCAGAACAGCATAGGACGAGAACAGAATCAGAAACAGCAAAAGAAACAGAAACAGCAAACAGAAGCGGCCAAGGAGGGACAGCTCTGATACCACTGATATAGAAATGTTGTAGAAGATTAGAATTAGGACAGAAAGACACAAGATTAGGAGTAGAAAGACACAAGAAATGAGACTAGAGATGAAGAAGAGAGCTCCAAGACTCTCACACAACTGAATTATGCAATGGCATGCCAAAACATGCTTGTACAATGGGAGAGGATGGCTATTTATAATTGATAGCCTCCCGGGTTAGTAGGATAATTAGTTTACTAATTATCCTACTAATTATATTTTTGTTCACTTAAGTCCCTAGAGATAGTTTACAATTAAGTCCCTAGGTTTACAATAATAGTTTCTATAACAGATAGTGGCTCTAATCATCATCTTACTGCTGCATCCCCTCAACTTGACTCTATGCGTCCAGTGGTTAAGGCTCCTTCTCACTTAATCGTATCCATGATATTGGCTCTTCTTCTATTCCCTGTTCTGGTTCTACTATTCATCTCAATGATGTTCTTTTTCTTCCTCATGTTGCTAAAAATCTATTAAGTGTTCATAAGCTTGTTTTGGATAATCCTGTGGTTGTTTTATTCACTAATGAGGGCAGTGTAATGAAGGACAAAAAGACAGGATAGCCCATGAGTAGCGTGGATCTTCCTGCTTAGGCGAATTTGGCTGTAGCCTCGATGGCCAATGAGGATTTTTTGACTTGGCACTACAAATTTAGTCATCTAAGCAATAAAATTTTACAGCTAGTTCTTAATCATTGTAATGTCAAAGTTAGTTCTTAATCATTGTAATGTCAAAGTTCAAATTGATGATAGTTTTGTTTGTGAGGCCTGTCAATATGGCAAATCAAGGAAGTTACATTTTTCTAAGTCTTTGTCTCATGCTTATGCACCATTTGAGCTTGTTTATACCGATTTATGGGGTCCTTCACCTATACAATCTTTTCATGGATTTCGTTTTTATGCTCATTTTATTGATGATTTCAGTCGATGCACTTGGTTATATCTTCTCAAGAACAAAGGTCATACGCAGCCTTTAAACATTTTCATAATATAGTTGAGACTCAACTTCAAACTAAGATTAAGTCTATTCAGTGTGACAATGGCATAGTGTATAAACCTCTTATTCTTGAAAATTTTGGTATCATTATTTATTTCACATGCCCTTATACTTTTTCTCAAAATGGTAGAGCAGAAAGAAAACATCGACATATAGTGGAAATGGGCTTAACCCTTCTGGCTCAATCTAAATTTCCTGTAGTTTATTGGACAGAAGCATTTCAAATGGCTGTTTATTTGATTAATCGCTCCTTACTCTGACTTTACAAGGAAAGTCCCCTTTGGTTTGTTTTATATAACAAGGAGTCTGATTATCAATCTCTGAGGCCTTGAGTGTACTTGTTATCCTTGTTTGAAGCCTTACAATTCCCACAAGTTGAAATACCATAGTAAAAAATGTGTCTACCTTGGCCTAGCATCAAATCAAATAGGCTCTAAGTGTTTAAGCCCAACTGAACGTATATATGTTTCTTGTCATGTGATTTTTGACACAGTTATTTTTCCATTTCTTACAAGTTTTATGACCATGTTAGGGACCAACAAAAGAGTATCTAAAAACACTGATTTAATTAGTCACAAAGTAGAACCACATTGATACAACAATCTGTCAAGAGTATAATCTCTTACAGCCAAGAATGAAGGCAACTCTGTAAGAACAGAATGGCTTCCCTCTTCTACAAACTTCACTCAAAAATAAGCATACTCCTACCATCTCTCCCCACGGCTAATATAGTCAAAAGGCAACCTGCATAGTATCCAAAAAGTGTGCTGAATGCTATAGTGTTATATAACTAAACCACCCTATGTAGCAGCTATGTGTCCCATTATTACACCAAAATAGTGAAGTCAACTCTGCAACATTAGAAAGCATCCTTCCCTTTAGATTGTCTTCCTAGGTTTTCAAATGGGGTTCTCACAGACCATGACCAGTCCATCAGATGATACTTAACTTTCATCTTTTCCATTGATCATCCTTGGTTCTTTGAGTGAGAAAGATCAACCCGTCCCTCCTGAGCCCAATATACACTCAAATACTAGCAATCCTGAGCCCAATTCTTCACTGTCTCCCTCACCTAATTCTATCACCTATCAACCTTTGCCTCCTGAGCCCAATATACACACAAGTCTTGAGCTCAATCTCTCCTCCTCTCACGCCCCTCTTTCAATCAACCTCACCCCCTCTTTGGCCCATATTGTAGCCCCAGTCCCTCTCTTATTTCCTCATCATCACCCAGTCATCTTCATTCCTCTGCCTTGTCTCCTTCGCTGTCCTCGGCTCTTCCTCCCAATTCCTATTCTCGCCATTTCTCTTCTGTTTTTTCTTCACTGTCTTCTACTCTCCCATCTCCTCCTTCTAACATCCATCCCATGATTACAAGGGCCAAGTTCGGCATCACCAAACCTAAAAACCCTTTTGTCGGATTACTTCAATATGAAACACCTTCCACTCTTTCTCACGCGTCTGAACCACAATCGGTCACCTAAGCTTTAGCATCTCCTCAGTGGTTAGATGCTATGAAGAATGAATATGAGGTTCTCTGCCCAAAACAAACTTGAGTGCTTGTGCCCTATCAAGGTCAAAAACTTGTTGACTGTAAATGGGTCTTCAAGACCAAATTCAACGCCGATGGTTCAATTTTGGAGCATAAAGCTAAACTAGTGGCTAAGGGTTTTCAACAATCCGTTGGAATTGATTATGGGGAAACCTTCAGTCAAGTTATGAAACTGATGACCATTCGTCTTACTCTTACTCTTGCTGTTAAGTTTGAATGGGAAAGAAGGCAATTAGATGTTTGTTAGGAAATAATCAAACAGAATTAGGAAATAATCAAATAGAATATATTGTAATTATGAGGATCACTACTAATTAGGGATTAGGCTACTAATTAGGGATTAGGGCATTCAATAGTCATTAAGCATTTGTCTCCTTTCTATGTGTATAAATACTCCCCGTTGTACATGAATCAGTATGAAGTAAAAATATACATATTTCCTACTCTTCCTTCTCTAGCTCTTACATGGTATCAGAGCCACGGTTAGTGGCTGTTTCTTCTCTATTTTTCGGTGTTTTCCGGTGGAGTGAAACAGTGAGATAAAAGGGAGGAATTTCGAGTTCTTCTACAGTCCTCTCCTAGGTACACGCGCCCCACCATTGTGTTCCCCGTCCGCCGATCTACGTTCGCCGTAAATTTGGTGGCCGTTCGACACCTCTACGACGGCGCGTGGAGTACACGTGCTCGGAAGACAGTGACGCTGTGACGGCGCGTGAAGGCGCGTGGAGTCTCCATTTCGCTGGCGATTTCTGGTTTCGGCCTTCTTGTCTCATTTCCGGTCTGATCCGTGGGTTTTTTTTCTATTGTTTGGTCACGGTTTGAATTTTCCGGCGAGCTTCCGGTGACTGTTCAGACTTTCCGGCGAGTGTTTGGTTGTTGTTTGCTTCTCTGGGATCCTCTTCCTCGTTGGCAGTTAGTGTGGCTGCTGTTTTTCGAAGAGCCAGGTTGGTTTTTTGGTATGTTCTGATTTTGTGACTGTGTTCTGGTTTTTTGGTTGTTGTTTGTTACCTTTTGTGGGCTCTTCAACATTTGGAAGAAGGAGGTGTTCTTTATTCAAGTTGCTGTCTTATCAATTGTTTCCTGTGTGTGTCACTACTTATGGCTGAATCAAAACCAAATGCGACAACTGAGATGATTCCTATCTCCAATAAAATCACTGAGCATAAGCTCAATTGGACAAATTATTCGGATTGGATCAAAACCATCCGTATGCACCTGCTTAGTATTGAGAAAGAGGACCACTTAACTGTGTCTCCACCAAAGGACGACCCAAAGAAAACATGGGCTCGTGCAGATGCCAGACTATTTCTACAAATTCAAAATTCCATTGACAGTGATGTCCTTTCTTCTGTTAGTCATTGTAATACGGTTAAGGAGCTTGTTGATTGCTTGGAGTTTTTGTATTCTGGAAAAGGGAGCATTACTCGAATACATGAGGTGTGTAAAGGTTTCTATCGGGCCGACCAGCAAGATCGCCCCCTGAAGAATTTTTACATTGAGTTCAAAAAAATGTATGAAGAGATGCGGCGGTTAATGCCACCAACAACTGATCTTCAAGCTCAAGTGGATAATATGGAAAAGCTGGCAATTATGAGTTTTCTTAGTGCTCTAAATCCTTCCTATGAGACTGTTCGATCCCAGATATTATCCAGCTCTGAACTTCCCTCCCTTGAGGATGTTTACTCTCGGGTGTTGCGTGCAGACAGTATGGTGAACCCAACTTCTAATTCGAATGCTAGTAATGCTAATGCTTTAGCTGGACGGAGTGCAACTGATGGTAGGAACCCGGGAATTTCACGACCAAGCTCTTCAGTGGAAAGTACACCAAATCCGGCATTTACAGCTCCTAAGTACCTAGACCCTCCTAGGCGTGGTTACAATCCTCCCAATTCTAGTGCTGGTGGAATTGTTTGCTATTATTGCAAGGAACCTGGTCATACAAAACGTTACTGCAGAAAGTTGCAACAGAGGCAGCCACGTGGTGGATCCGCTCATATGGTCCAATCATTCGATACCCCTGATCCGGTTTCCTCCGCACCAACTGCGCTCGCCATAGGTAACTCCCTTGCTACTTCATCCTCGAAGTGGATCATTGATTCCGGGGCTACTGATCATATGACAGGTAACCATCATCTGTTCTCTTCATATGCACCACATGCCAACCCCTCCTCAATCACAATTGCCAATGGTTCATATTCACGTGTTCTTGGGTCTGGCACTGTTCAACCTACCTCGTCTGTTTCCTTATCATCTGTTCTTAATGTTCCTGACCTTGCGTTTAACCTATTATCTCCTAGCAAACTTACTCGTCAATTAAATTGCTTCATCTCACTTTTCCCTGACCACTATTTGATTTAGGATCTTACGACGAAGCAGATTATTGGTAGGGGGTATGAATCTGGCAGATTATTGGTAGGGGGTACGAAGCAGATTATATCACAACTAGATAGATTTAGTTGTTAGGATTTAGATTATGGAATATTCAGAGAGTAACTTAATCTTGGAGATTCTCCTGGGCTGTTCCTAAAGAGTTGTGAGATACTTGCTTCTCTTTGAAGTAGAGTAGTATCATCCTTCTTAAGTTTTAGATTTAAAGCATATAATTTGTAACTTAACAATTGGTATCAAAGCCTCAAGATCCTAGTGTGATCCTCTTGAAGACTAGTGTTGGATGTCAACGAGGATAGTCTTCCTCTTGAAGACTAGTGTGACATCACCTATGCACAGGAGGAGGCGGACACACAAGTGGCTTCTAATGCTACTTTAAAGGAAGAAGCACTAGTATGTCATGGATCATAGGGAACACAAGATATTCTGTGCACTAGACACTCCAAAGGAGGTTTCTAGAGAACTCCAAAATATTGTAGATACTTATACATAGATATAGAAATATATAGAGAATTCTCATGTAAAGAGTAAATATCTAGATATTTTGGGAGAAGGTTATGAAAAACCAATTTCCACCGTTTGATGTATAGAGTCATAGTCGTTCATTGAGGAGGTGGATTCCTATAAATAGGAGGTGCCACCCTCATTTGTAACCATCCAAGTGCAATACAAGTCTTTTGTATCTCAGAGCTTCTCTCTCCAAGTTTACTTCTCTCTCTAAACGTTCTCTTTATCTGTGCTCTCTGCCTACTTGTGAGGGTTCGGCTGACTTAGCCAAAATCAAGGGAGTAAAGATCTGTTTTGTTATTGGTAGATAGTGGGTCCACACAACTTCATATCTACCAAATTAATTTAGAGTCTTGACCTCCGCACAACTATAGTACCGTATTTTGGTGTTCAGATTGGCGATAGTAGTATTGTCCAATGCAACCAAATTTGCCAAGATTTAGAGATTCAATTGATTGGGCTAATTATTGAACAAGATTTTTTTCCCTTTTCATTGTCGAGATCAGACTTGGTCTTAGGACTTACATGGTTGGCCTCACTTGACACAGTGGAAGCAAGTTGGAATGAAATGTTTTTTATTTTTAAGGTTAACAGCAAAAAGTATAGATTGCAGGGTGAAATTCCGAAAGTTGCCCTCCAATGTGCCCATACAGTTTTGAATTCCATCAAATAGAGACTGCCAAAAAGGCTGCACTTGACATGACTCAAATCTATCATGATTTTTCTTCCATGTTTGAAGAACCAAGATCATGACTCCCTTCTCGTGGACATTACCACAGGATTCCTTTGTTGCCTGGTTCTTCACCCCCTAATCTACAGCCCTATCGTTATCCTCACTATCAGAAGGATGAAATCGAATCTTAGGTAAATGCATTGTTGGCTCGTGGGTTCATCCGACCGAGTTCCGGTCCCTTTGCAAGCCTGGTATTGTTGGTTAGCAAGAAAGATGGTACATAGTGTGGGAATATTATGTAATATTATTATATTATATTATTCTCCCTAGGTTGTTGTAACCTCTCATCTATTCTCTCCTAGATTTTCTCCATCAGTTGTTCCTTTATTTTCTCCTTAATTTGTTTAGTTTTATCTCTCTACTTATTATATAAGTAGGTATTGTATCACAACATTAAAATAAAATGAAATAAGAATATAATTCTTCTCTCATAAATTCCACATGGTACCAGAGCTTTGGTGAAAATAATCAGTTCTGTATTGTTTCTTTGGCTGGCGCTGGTGACTCAGCTGTCTCCCAGAGTTCTCTCCTCTGTGCTCCACCGCCGAATATCAAGGCGAGTATTTTCAAGCACAAAATCGAGAGACAGGGTATGAGAGGCAGTGAGACACACAGCGCCGGGGGACAGAGAAGTCGCGGCTTTGTTCTTCTTCTCAACCACTCCGCTGCCATTCACACACCTTCGATCAAGGCGAGTATTTTCGAGCACAAAATCATCACTGCAGACCCTCGATTAATCCGTCTACAGTTGAGCATCTCTACAGACCTTCCTGTTTGAACAGCCTCTGCAAACCCTCGACTCCGTTTTTCAGTCAGCATCGGCGTCCTCTGAAATCAGCATCGGTGCCCTCTGGCTCTCTCAACGTCACAGCCTGTGACTCCATCGTCCGAACTGTGTAGTCTTGCCATATCAGTCCAAACTGTGCAGTCTCAACACCTCTCGCAGCCTACTCTCCACTGATCGACAGCCTCCAAACTAGAAATGGAAGGTCCTTCTCAAATCAGTTCACGATTCCAATTGTCACTCTGAAGCCTCGAGCTCATCTCAAGTCCTCGACCAATTATTGTCGACTGGTTCTCGTCAAGCCTGGCGTCTCCAGATCGTGAGGTACTTCGTTGATATTGTACGGAGTCCAGAATCTCAAGTCCGTTGGAAAGTTTAGAAACTCGCCGGTGTCGGAAATCAACCACTCACCACCTTTGTCTTCGGCCGTCACGAGTTCTCTCTTAGCACCTTTGTCATAGATCAAAGGAGAAGGAGAGAAGATAAAGGTGTCCAGTCGTTCTCAACTGTCAGTCCAAGGCGTTGATTCGTCTGAACTAAATCATTATTATTTTTTAAAAAAGTGTGTGGAGCCTAACAAGGAGATAGATCTGAAAAGAAGAAAGGGAAAAAAAAAACCCCAATCTGTCCTTTATCAAATTGAGGGACCAAATTGTCATTTCAGAAATTTGATGGCCTTTGAGACTCAAAAAGAAGTACAAGTCCAGATAGAATAAATGGACCTCTGAGACTCAAGAAGTACAAGCCTAACGATTTTGAAGACTCAAGCAGTTATGGGACCTTCATCGTCGATCTTGTCGTAGCCGTTATCCGTCGATTTTGTCGCAGCCGCTTACTCCCAAAGTTGTCGAGTATCTATTGCCCGTTCATCTTGTCACAGCAGTAACTCCCAACATCGTCGAGACTCGAATAAGTAGCATAGACAAGTTGGACATGTTTCATATCCATGGTCCAACTTGAGGGGGAGTGTGGGAATATTATGTAATATTATTATATTATATTATTCTCCTTAGGTTGTTGTAACCTCTTCTAGATTTTCTCCATCAGTTGTTCCTTTATTTTCTCCTTAATTTGTTTAGTTTTATTTCTCTACTTATTATATAAGTAGGTATTGTATCACAACATTAAAATAAAATGAAATAAGAATATAATTCTTCTCTCATAAATTCCACACATAGCGATTGTGTTTTAATTATCGCCATCTCAACCAGGTTACAGTATCCAATAATATCTTATCCTGAACATTGATGAGCCATTAGATGAGTTGTAAGGTGCACAATATTTCTCGAAGATTGATCTACATTTCGGGTATCAACAAATCGGGGTTCTTCCCACTAATGTCCATAAAACCGCCTTCTGGACACATTCAGGCCATTACAAGTTTGTAGTTATGTCATTTGGACTCACTAACGCCCCAGTCACGTTTCAAGCTATCATGAACGATCTTTTTCGCCCTTACCTGCGGAGATTTATGCTTGTCTTTTTCGATGACATCTTGATATATAGTGCTACGGTCTCAAATCACTTCCAACATCTCATCACCTTTCCAGATCCTGCAACACCAATACTTTTATGCCAACACTAAGAAGTGCTTTTTTGGGAAAATTCAGATTGATTATTTGGGCCATATTGTAAATTGTCAGGGGGTTTAGGTAGTACCTGAAAAGATTAAGGTTGTTGTTCATTAGCCTACCCCTTTATCTGTACAGGATTTACGAGGATTATTGGGCCTCACAGGTTACTATTGATGGTTTGTGAAGAATTATGGAATTATTGCTCGGCCCTTAGCTTACCAGATAAAAAAGGATGCCTTCAAGTGGTTTGAGCAAGCACAATTTGCTTTTGATTCACTCAAGATTGCTCTTCCTACAACACCGGTACTTCATCTACCAAACTTTCAACAACCATTTTCAGTTGAATTGATGCATCTATGGATGGGATTGGAGCTGTTCTTATGCAAAATGGGCACCCATAGCGTATTTCAATAAAGGATTCTTGTTCTCCAACCGTTTTATGTCTGCCTATGACTGTGAATTGCTGGCACTAGTCCTTTCCCTTCAGAAATAATGCCATTACCTGTTATGGCATCCTTTTGTGGTGCAAACCGATCATTGTAGCTTAAAGCATCTGGTGGACTAGAAGATCGTCACTAATTCCCAGCAACGCCTTATGGTCAAATTACTTCCATTTGACTTTACCATTCTTTACAGACTTGGTAAAGAAAATATTGCAGTGGATTCTCTCTCAAGAAGACCATAACAAGCAAATTTCTTTCAAATGGCCATTCCCTTGGCCAATGAATTAGAGCAATTACCTCAAGCTCTACTTGAAGACCCTGAAACCAGTGCCCTCATTGTAGCACTGCAGGATAATCTGGATCACCATCCTCACTTTCACCTTGTGAATGGGCATTTGTTTTACAAAACACGATTGGTCATACCTAACCAATCTTAGTTACGAGAGAAATTAATGGCTGAAGGCCTGAAGCTCACGCCACTTCCACTGGGGGACATGGGGGATTCATTAAAACATTGTGCCGACTAAATGATCAGTTGTATTGGCGAGGAATGAAGAACGACGTCAAGTGTTACATCTAGTAATGTCAGACGTGTCAACAAAATAAGTATCAAACCTTGGCTCCAGTTAGGCTTGTCCAACCTCTTCCCATCCCAGACTGGATTTGGGGGGATATCTCCCTTGATTTCATCAACTGACTCCCCAAGTCTCGGGGCTTTAATGTGATCTCGTAGTTGTCGATCGCCTCAGCAAATACAGCCACTTCATCGCTCTTGCTCACCATACTTAGCAAAATTTGTGGCAGCCACGTTTTGTCAGGAGATTGTTCGCTTGCACGGTATGCCCAGATCAATCGTATCCGACAGAGATTTTCTGTTTCCCAGTCACTTTTGGAGGAGCTATTCCGTTTAAGCAAAACTCGATTAAACATGAGCACTACATATCACCCCTAGTCTGAAAGATAGACAGAAGTAGTCAATCACTGCCTTGAAGCTTATCTCCATTGCTTCACACATGAACATCCAAAACTTTGGAGTACCTTTCTGTGCTGGGCAAAATTCTCTTTTAACACAGGTTATCATGCCACCGCCAACACTACTACATTCAAATTAGTCTACGGGCCTGACCCACCTTTTGGTAGCGAAATTGGAAGACCAACTTGTGACTAGAGATGCCATGCTTTAAGTTTTAAAAAGTAACCTTTTTAAAGCTCAACACCGGATGAAGTTGCACGCTGACCAACATTGCAGGGATCTTGGAATTACTCTGGGTGATGTTGTGTGGTTAAAAATTCACCCCTATCGCCAGAAATCCTTATCTCGCTCTCGATTTGAAAAACTCTCTTCGCGTTTCTATGGCCCATTCAAGGTTCTGAGACGTATTAGCAAGGTGGCATATGTGTTAGAACTTCCCTCTACGGCCAAGATCCACCCGGTCTTCCATGTCTCTTTACTCCGCCTTGCTCCAAGCCTTCAAGCAGTCTCCCCTCCGCCACCACTCCCTATTTTCGTTGATATGGAACTCCTCCTCACTGCATCCAAGGTGTTTCAACATCACTGGACCCTAGCCAAGCAATTGGAACTCCTCTTTCAATAGGAGAACCATACCCCAAAGGATGCTACATGGGAAGATTATGATCTAGTTGTTGCTCGATTTCCTAATTTTCACCTTGAGGACAGGTCATTTTTCCAAAAGGGGAGAAATGATAGCAATCCAAATTACTATGGCTTAGTTTATTCTAGGAAAAATAAACATCTTAGATTAAATTAGGAATTAATTAATCGAGTATGTTTTGATTACCTTTTTATTATTATTATTATTATTATCAAGTCTGTTTTGATTATTTATTATCTTAGGAAATAAGTGAAATATCACAACTAGATAGATTTAGTTGTTAGGATTTAGATTATGGAATATTCAGAGAGTAACTTAATCTTGGAGATTCTCCTGGGCTGTTCCTAAAGAGTTGTGAGATACTTGCATCTCTTTGAAACAGAGTAGTATCGTCCCTCTTTAGTTCTAGATTTAAAGCATATACTCTGTAACTTAACAAGTACACTTCAAAGGAGTTAGGAGAATTCCAAGATACTTAAAGGGTACAATTCATTATGGTTTACACATTAAACCAATAGGATCTCTTTGACCGATGGCTTTTACAGATGTTGATTGGGCTACGTATCTTGATTATAGAAAATCCATGGGTGGATATTGTGTATACTTAGGTGGAACACTTGTATCATGGTGTTCAAAGAAGCAACAAGTCGTTTCTAGATCAAGTTTAGAGTAAGAGTATTGGCCTTTATTTGATGCTTAAGTGGTTACACTCTCATGACAGAAATTGGTCTTTACATTAGGCAACCTTCAACAATTTGGTGTGACAATTTAAGTGTTCAAGCTCTTGCTTCAAATCCTGTACATCATGCAAGAAGTAAACATATTGAAATAGATGTACACTTCATCAAAGATCAAGTCTTGTCTGGATTTATTGGAGTTAGATATGTGCCTTTGTCTCATCAAATAGCTGATTGTTTCACTAAAGTTTGTCACATTCTTAGTTTACTTATTTTAAGAACAAACTTGGTGTCTCCCCACACCTTCTCATTTGAGGGGGGAGTATTAGGACTGATAGTTGATTAATCTCTTGTAAATAATAGTTTGTATTCTTGTAGATATGCTAGCTGTCATATCCTTGTATATCTTCTCATATACCACATGTATGGTTAGGATCATTTTGTAACAATATTCTGTTATTCCTTTTGCAATATATAAAGGACAATGGCCAGAGGAGCAAATCATCTGTGGACAATTCATTTTCTCATTTTGTCCTATTGTCTTTATGTGTTGAATAGTATCATGTATCTATTGGCTTTGTTGCAGTGTGTGATACTCTAACCTCCTTTATCTTCCTCTCCCTCCATCCCTAATTATGATTCCTAATTTTTAGATTTGTTGCAGTGTGTGATGCTCTAACCTCCTTTTTTAGTCTCATTACAAAGTTCTAGGTGTAGTTAAAACATTTTTCCTAAAATACCCCTATAAAGGATCAAAATTACCTATCTTCCTATATCTACCAACAAAGGTTGGTCCAGTTGGTGAGGAGTAGGCTCATAATCCCCAAGGTTGAGAGTTCAAATCCCACTACCGATGTAAGGACTTTGTTAGTGAACAATCTGTAATTAATTTTGTAAGCGCTAAGCTTTGAAGTATGTCTTAGTCTAATTATTAATCTTAGCTCTGATGAGCCTCGAAACCCAACTCATTTAAACTTTTTCCTCCCCCAATCTACCTGGAGACCATTTATAATTTTATATGACCCATCAATTCCTTAATTGCTGGAGGGTGGGGACCTTGCTTCATAATTGTGTCATCGTTACCTTCAGTTAAGTCAAAGAATTGGATCTCGATGTATTTTTCTGTCTCTTTTCTTCTGTATTCATTTTCATTATTTTAGTGGCTGCGTGTGGCAAATGTAAAGGCCAGCTATCGATATGTTACCTCTGTTTACCCCTTGCTCATGTGCCTTAGTGAATTGGCTAATTTGTGACTAATATTATCTTTGCTAACACCCATACTAGCTTTCATCTTATTTATTGATGCATTTCAGAATGAGCCATCAGGTAGGATTTTGGAGCTCTCTATTCTTCACTTGGCAATTTCTGAAATTGCGGTGCTTGGAACGAGGCACCAAATTGTCATTAATGAGGTATCTCTTAGTCTAATTATTATTGCCATTATCGTTATAATATATTTTATTACGGCATCTTTTCCTGTTTAATGTTTTCTTTTCTTTCTTTCTTTCTTTTTTTTTTGGATGAATCTGTTTACTTTTTTTCTGACGGGCTTCAATTGAGTTTCTCTGATTCGCTCGAGGTTTCAATTTGACTCAGTTGTGTTAATGTGGTCCCTGTATGATTGCCATTATCATTATAAAAGGACAGAGGGAGTATTTGGGGAAAAAAAGGGAATGGGAGCATCATTTTTCATCTTCGGAATACTTTCTAGTCAAATTTATTTCTTTGCACGTGAATTTGAAAAGAGTGTATCTTTTCTCTTATTCGTGTTGGAGGGGGAGGGAAGAATCTCATTGCCATAACGTTTTATTTCTGATGTATGGTTATTTTGAAGGCGGTGGATCTGGCAAAACGGTTTTGTGATGGAGCAGCCCCTCGTATTATTAATGGGTGCCTCCGGACATTTGTAAAAGATCTGGAGCAAACACGATTAGCCGAGACATCTCACATCAGAAATGACTCGTTCTTTTAGATGTAATTTTTTCTTAGATACCGTCATGAGGAGGGTGCAGCATTTTCGACGTCGGATGATGGTGGATGAACACTAGATAGTTGTCTTTCTTTAGTGTTGTTGCGTTATTATTCTGTTCTGTTTATGTTTGATGTATGGACTTTTTAGAATTTAACATTACGCATCCTTTATGGCACAAAAAAAGAAGAAGAAGAAGAAGAAGAAGAGGATTTCGGAATAGCAGTAGTAAAGGTAATTTGAGAATTCATACATACGTCAGTTTCTTTTTTGCTCATTTGCATGTGTACGACTGGCTGATTGCGAAAGAGCAGGAAAGGGATTTCGGGGTGAAACAGGTACTACTTCTCCTGACCATGAACCATCACGTCATGTATATGTTATATTCCTTGAAATCTATTTAACTTTTTTGTGCTTTATGAAAGTAAATTCGTCGCACATAGTTTTTTTTCTCTCTTTTTTTTCGTAATGACTAATAACAAGGGTTTCCCCTTTTGAGTTTTAGAGGGTGTAAACAAAATGAGTGGGCCAGAATAATACACATTATCTCATTAACCTCGAAAAATGAATGTTCATACATTGTGTTGTTCTCTGAGTCCCTATTTATATCATCTAGGCTTTAAAGAGTATCAAGGTCCATACCTACCTATACAAATATATACGTTGACTTGTCACTAAACTACACATAGTATACACTATTTTTACGTACTATTTTTAAGAGATGGTCATGAAGCTTAGAAGCCCAATGTGCCTGGTTAAGCCGGGAGAAAAATCACCCTGCCAACAAGAAAAAGCAACCTGAAAAAAAATGGGTACATTCAAGCTGGACATTTTTGTGAGTAGGGTCGGGTATATCCTGCCCATTTTGCCCTGCTTGGTAAGTATACATATATTATTATATTTTATATAAATATTTGTTATAAATCCAGTGATATGTTTCTTCGGCCTTTCCCTTATAAATATTTTATATAAGTAAGCGGCACAAATCACACTTTATTCCTGGATTGAGTTTGTTGCACTTGAGTTCTTATTAATTGAGTGTTTAATTTAGTATGCCGTACATTGTTGTGATTGTTGACAGAACATGTACACAAAATTTAATTACAATCATTTTGTTGCCTTATTTATAATGGATTATGGATGTTGATTAGTTCTTGAAGTATGGATATTTGTTAAGATGTTTGGTAGTTTTTAAGTTTCAAGACTCAAGTTGTAGACTTATTTTGAAATATTCCAAAATGTGGAATCATCGAATGTATTTGAAGTTTATATTACTTAGAGTGAAGTTAAGACATATGGTCATTATAGAAATGTTTATGAAATTTAAATGGAATTATTTTTTTTTTACATGTGGACAGAGCATGACATTACCACTTAGGCAAAGAAGCTTGCCCTGTCTAGCTTAAAATGGTTAGAGCTTTTACCGGGTAGGGTTGGGCATCATGCTACATTTCATCTTTCGGGCTAGGCATCAGGAAGGGCCCATGCCCTGCCCTACTTTCTACACTCCCCCTTAAATTAGGGGCAGGAAACACATTAACTGTTCCTAATTTGCTAAGCAATATGTTGTGAGCTTCTTTGCCCAATGCTTTAGTAAAAATATCTACCTCTAGATTGTGTGAACTAACATGTTGTAATCCAATTAGACTTGCCTGAAGCTTTTCTCTTATAAAGTGAAGGTCTATTTCAATGTGTTTTGTTCGTTCAAGAAATACAGGATTCGATGCAATATGTATTGTTGCCTTGTTGTCACAATAGACATTGACTAGACCTTTAGCTGAAATTGCCAAGTCTTTCATTACCTCAGTGGCCGAAACCACTTATGCAACTCCTAAACCTAGAGCACAATATTTTGCTTCTGTCGATGATAGAGACACAGTCTCTTGCTTCTTATTCTTCTATTTGACAAGAGAGTCCCCAAACTTGAGCAAGTAACCTGTGACTGATCGTCTTGTAGTTCCACAAGCCCCCCAATTTGCATCACTGAAACATGACAAATTGAGATCTTGATCTAAGCTTAGTAGAACTCCAACACCAACACTTTGTTTTAGGTATCTAACAATGCTTCATGTAGCTGCCATATGTGCTTTGGTAGGTGTTTACATAAATTGACTCAACCTGCACAGGAAATGAAAGATTAGGATGAGTTATTGGTGAGATAAATCAGCCTCCCAACTAACCTTCTGTAACGTTTAGGATTACTCAACAAGTCTTCCTTTCGGTCTCTACCCTCTTCATAAGCCAAAAGCTTCAAGCCAAGCTTCATTGGTATCGATGATGGTTTGCACCCGCTCATTCCCATATCCGAGAGCAAATCCAAAAGATGCGTACACTGTGAAAGAATTATCCGTGAGCTTCATAATTGTTTTCTTCAGTTTTATCTTTTAAACCTTAAATTTAATTCTTAAAAATTTTATAAAAAATGAAATAGAAAATTTAAGTATGTTAATTGTAAGTTAATTTCTAAAAAAAATTTAGAAAAACTTGAAATAAAATATTAATAGAAAACTTAATAGCATGTACTCCATTTAACATAATATGCATTATCATGTCCGATTACTAAATTATCACATGGGGTTGATTGTATATCAATTAGGGATAAAATTAGAAAACTATTAAGTTTAAATATAGAAATAACGTAGTTTAAGATTTTTTTTAGTTTTGATAAAAAACGTGTTAGAAGTGACTTCTAAATAGATGTAAGAGAGTATATAATAGTAATTTGTTTGTTAATTTAAAGTTTATGTATAAAATTTCACCTTATGTTCATAAAAATAGCATAGAATTTGAATAATTAGATAAACAAGTTTTTTTTTATAAGTTGAGGGTATTTGGTATTTTCATGTCCATTTTCAATGTTCATGGATATTTTTCCACCTCTGAAAAACATATAATGTTTGACGCACTTTGGGTAAAAGTTTTTAAGTATTTTGCAATACTATTTTTGAGTTGGGGGCATTTTGGTACTTTCAGAAAAATAGCGTGGGCCTACCACAAAAAGTAAATTTTAAGGAACATGTCATTTTTGCTCTTTGTGGATACTCTTGTACCCAAGAAAAGTTTATGGTGTTAGGTATACTTTTGATATAAGTTGGCGGGTATTTTTGCCCATTAACCCTAAAATTTTAACAAAATAAGATGTAAGATAAAAAAGTAAGAAAAATTAATTTAAAACTTGTAACCCCACTTCTCTAACTTTTTAAAATCTAACTTAAACTTTTTTTCCTCGGCTCCTTTTCCCTTCTCTCTCTCATAGCTAATAGCCCCTAAAGAAATTAGGGAAGTGTGTTTACTAACTTAATATCTTACATCTTATTTTTGTTAAAATTTTATAACCAGGCTTTTCCAATTTTTTAAAATTGTACTCGTAAAAATTCTCTTACCCTACCATTTTATCTTACATCCCTTCGTTAAAATTTTATGGCCACATTTATCTAAGTTTTTAAAATATATTTTATAAAAGTTTTCCCTTCCTTTTCTTTCCAAACCCTCCTACCAAACGGCTCAAGGGGGTGGCATTTGAAGATCATCATTTCAATTTTCTAGATTTCTTATTCTTTTTTCTAACCATTAAAGATTTAAAATTGAAGTATTCAATATTAACAAGATTCCAATGTTGTTGAAGTTTGAAAAATAATATTTTTTTTCTTACAATGAAAATTATTGTGTTTTATTATTATTATCACGGTATTTATTTGTGTTCTTTTGGCCTCAAGTATTTATTTGCATTTGTACTTTGATGGATATTATAAATAAGAAAAATTATTCGAGCTCCAATGGAAGGTAATTAATTACTCCAAAGTTTCATGAAGTGATCAATTATCTTTGCACTTGTTAAGGGCTGTTTGGTATGAGAAAATTGGTGGAATGGGGAAGAGAAATTTTTTTGAGTTTGATTTTTTTTAAAAAAAATTAGAGGAGTGGAATTATAAAATTTTAATGAAGAGAATCTACTGGATAAAAAGTTAAAAAAAAAATTTGTTAAAAACTTTTAACCTTATCTCTATTTTTTTTTTTAAAAAAATCTAATTCATAAAATTTTTTCTCCCCCTTTAAAATTTTCATATCAAATGGTTCCTAAATCAAGGTTATGAAACCCGGATCGGACCTACCGGTTCAGATCGAAAATGGGCGAACCGACCGGAAAATCGGTTCAAGTTGGGGGTCAAATCGGGGTCCCGAGTTGACCTTGAGTTAACTCGGCGAACTTGGCCTGAACTGGCCGGGTTAGAGTAAAAGATCGTCCTTTTTTTTAAAAAAAAATCGACTAATCCGAAGGAGTAACGATCTATGGAGGGAAGGAGAATGAGAAGGAGGGGAGAGAGAGCCAGATCTAAAGATCATGAAGAGGAAGAGAGAGAGATTTGAAAACCGAAGTTTGAAGAGGGTGTAGAGAGAAATCTGAAGTGTCGTAGACCATGAAGCTCCATGAACAGCTAAAAATTCCTAACCTTCTTACCAGTCACAGTGAATGAGAGAGCCGCGAGACAAAACCCTAGAAAAAGGACAACAAAGAGTGAAGTAGGAGCTGGTGGAAATGGAAAGTCGAAATTGAAATGAGCCATGGAGAGTTCAAAGACATCATCACCTCACCTCGTGAGCACTCTGTCAAATGATGAAGTTATCCTTTGAAGTGAAAATGCCTGCAGTGTGTCAGGTTAAAAGATCAAAGAAAATATGGACGCGATTCAATTAATATGTGGGGTAGTAAGAATAGGTCATTGGTACGTGCGAAAGAGCATTAAGGATTTGACAACATGGGTCGTCTAGGTTGGCGCGTCACTTTTTCAATGCTAAGATTGATGGGTTTGTCCCTTCTGTTTAATGCCTCTATTTTAGTGAGTGTGACACGTGTAAGGGATAAAGTTGGAACATTAGTGATAAAAACGAATAAGGGACAAAGTTGGAACATTAGTGATAAAAACGAAAACTGGGCAAAACATGGGAAGGTCAACTTTGATCTCTGTTTTAAATCAATACTAGTACCAAAAAAAAAAAAACAACACTAGTACAATATTTCACATCTGGCAATAGTGTTTAATCATATCACATCCTCTTATAATTTAACCACAAAATAGTTTTTATTATTAAAACATTAATATATTTTCCTATTTTAATTAAATTAATTTGACTCCAGTTTGACTCTTGATCCAGTACATTTACCGGTTTAGTAACCGGTGCGGTTTTCAGAACCTTACCCTAAATCCATCAATTGTTATTAATTTTTATTGTTCAATGGGTTGCCTATCGTTCAAAAAAAAGAAAACGAAGGCGAAAAGTCCCTCGTTCCACACGAACTCGTGAAGACCAACCCATTTCCCTTCTTCTGCGTTGTCTTGTCTCACTAATCGCACCTCTAATCCGAAATTCGTTGGTTGTTCCTCTTACAGTGAATATTTGAAGCCACAACTCAAAGCCGTAAACAACGTCTCTCCAGTCCACTTCCACAAAAAGACCAAATCGATTGTTCACTTTCTTGCTTATACCTAGCTGTGGTTAATCCCGGTTGCTTGTTTTTATTTTATAAATTCATGGTCAAATTATTATTATTATAAATTTAGGAAAATTTGATATTTTAGTCTTTGTACTTTCAACTCAATTACAACTCCATTCCTCAAGTTTGATCTGTTATGACTCAACGTTGTAGTTTTATTATAACTTGGTCCTTACAAATTAGTATATCTAGGCCAGCTTTGAAACTAATTAATATGGCAAGAAAGAAAGGTGAGATGGGCTCCACATCAAATCAAGGAAAAAGAGTTATATTTATAATCATAAAAGCAGCCTACCTGGTATATTGTAAATTGTATTATAAAAGTAGTTTTTATAGCTAATACAAACAGGCACATAGTCAAAGAGATGCAGAGAAAGAAGACAAGTTTGGGACGCAAAGGTTGATGATGGATTTGTGATAATAAAGGTGCTAAGAGGGCGCACATGAGTGAGGAGATTTAGAACACATATTCTTCTTTCATCCTAATGTCTAGGATGCCCACCCTCAAACAATTACATTGTTTCCCATATTTCAATATTCCCTAACATAATCTTTTTCATCTTTGTGAATCCCCTTTTTCTGGTGCTTCCTCTAGAGCGCATTTGCTATCACAAATATGTCATCATCCTTCACATTTTAAACTCGTCATCATTCTTCATACGATCGCTCTTCCTCTCCATCCCCTTTCCTCCCTCTCTTTCGAGTCTCTGCTTCCTTCTTCACATCTCTTTTTCTCTTACCCCTTGGATCTAATGTGAAGGCTATCTCGACTCTCTTGTTTGCCACATAAATGAATTTCAAAGTCAGACTCAATTATACTAATTTTTAAAGTTTGAGTTATAACATGTTGAAACTAATCATGAGTCAAATTTGAGGGATTAAGTCACAATTGAGTGAAAAACTTAAGATTGAAAATGTTTAATTTTTCATGAATTTTCATTTGAATTTATAATTTAATAATTAATTTTATTACGCGTCGGTAACTCTTTCATGATATTAAAAAGTAAAAACTTTTAATAAAACAAAATATACAATCCGGAATACTCCTATTTATGAGGAAAACGAGATTTCACTGTGCCTAATTCTTATTGCTTATTTTTATAATTTTTAAAACATGCAAACAAATTTTCTTATAAATTATAAATATAAATCATTAGATAATTATAATTATAATTAATCATCAATCATGATAATTATACCTCAATTAAACTTATAACTGAAAAATTATTTATAGGTCTCAAATACAAAAAAATAGAAATAAGTCTCAAATAAAAAAATATAAATAAGCCTCCTAACATTTAAGGAAAAAGTATTTCTCCAGTCACCAGACATACGTTATCTCCAGTGATCCCTAAAACTATATCGTTATGAATTAATGAAGGGTGTGTTTGTAATTTTAGGTGAATTAATGAAGGATGCAAAATTACTGAAACACCTTTCATCAATCCAAAACGAGGTAGTTTTGGGTTTACTGAAGATAACTTACCTCTAGTAATTGAAGAAATACTTTACCTAACATTTAATACTAATAAGTTAAAAAAATTTATAAAATAAAATTTTATAATTTGCAAATCGAACTGTCCCATTCATAAGTTAAATATGGTCAAAAAAATATTTATAAGTTAAATTTACAAATATTGACATTTTAAAGATGAGATGAGATATTATTACTACCAATTTTAGTTATTACTATCTATATGAGATTTTGATCTAACGGAAGATAAGGTGATAATGACATTAACAATGACTAAAATTAATAATAATAATATCATATCCTAAGTAATTTTATACCAAAGCTAGTTTTGGGATCTATAAATAGTTGTGCAGAGGAGTTCTTACAATGCAGGCTACATAAAAAAGCCACTTGCATCCTCGAACACCGAGGGAAACGCAGGACATCCGTTCCGGTTGACGTTGCCGTCGGATCCCATCAGCGCTGTTGTCAGTTCTCTGTCCTAGTACTCCTGCAAGCATTACGTTGTCGGTGAGCTATTCTATCAGAGTTTTTTCTGTGGCACGATTCTAGCGTCGCCTAGGGCTTGATTTTCTCGCAAACTCGGGTAATATTCTTTTCTTTTTATTGTAGATTTGGCATATATGTTGATTTGGATGACAATTTTGAATATTGTTCTGCCTAGTTAATAGTTTGTTTATTTCTAATCATTACAAATCCTCTATTTTGTCTTCGCAGCATATATTCATTGAACTGACTGTAACTTGTTTCAATCTGTTCTGTTTTATACTTTTAGTAGTCTTAGATACTTTTTGCTTCCAGAGTAAGTTCGGACAAAATGTATAGTTCAGGAGAAACATTTGTGGTCATTGAAGAAACCTTGATCAATGTACAATCCACTCTGCAGTAGCCGTAGGTTCTGGTTCTGGTTTTATATAAAACTCTCTGGCAGAAACTGTAGTACCTCACATCGACCGACCTTTTCTCTTCCGCCCAAACCTATCTCTCTTCCTAGGAATAAACTTTCTCCTTTTAAAGCCTCACGAAGAATTCCCCTACCTCCTCTCCTATAATGTAATTATGTTTTGAAAATTTTCCCTCTCTATTTCTTGCTCATTCCGCATTCCTTAATTCTACTCACTCACAGATCTCTATAATCAGAGCCCTACTTTTCTTGCTCATTCTTAACAAATGAAGGTCTGATGTCTATCATAATTTCTGTTGATAATCTTTCCACGGCGCTTAAATCTGATCTTTGTAATATGTTTTAATCCTTTATGTAGATTCCCGTTAGCCTTTGTCTGATTTTTTGTTTATGTTTTCCGTTTTGTAGTTGATTATTGGGAAATTTGCTCTAGTGTTTTGCAACTACAAATACTTCTAAAATGTACTCATAATTTTCACTTGGAACTTCATGGAGTGTTGGGGTTCTTTGTGATGGATTGAATTTTTTTTCCTGACAACTTTTTTTGGGACAAAATTTTCTTTTAGATGAAATTAAAGATTTTTACTAATTAGTCTGGAACATTGTGGAATGTGGATTATAGATTGGCATCCCTTTCTGTGGTCTGCAGCTTGAAGCATACATAATACTTTGTAGGAATGGCTGATCAAGGATTGGAAGGCAGCCAGCCGGTAGATCTCAAGAAGCACCCTTCTGGGATTGTGCCTACCCTTCAGTAAGTAATTATCTTATATATATATATATGAATATTTCCTGGTTTATTTTGAAATATGCTGCTTGGTGAATTGCATGAGATGTGTGTACTTTTTTTCCGAAGAATGATGTTATTTTTTTTGTACAATGAATAACATTATTTTGTATAGGCGCATTAATTGTTTCTAATAACAGAAGAAATTTTTTTTGGTCATTGTGTTTCAAGCATTGTTCCTTGGTGGTTTCTGATGAGTTATGACTCAAATGTGTCATCACTGGTATTGAGAATTCAAATTGAAAGCAATCACGTGTCTTTTGGGGTTTGTTTTGTGTTTCTATGTGGATGTAAGCTAGCTGCATTTCCTATTAACATGGCTGAAGTATCTCAGTCAGTATATTCTTATTTATGTCTCATAGTTGACAAGTGTTATTTTTGCCAAGTCTCTCCTTAAGGTTGATCTTTAAAATATTAGTCTCCTTTCTGTTATTTGTTAAGACAATCAGTTTTGTTGATTAAGTGTTTTTAGTTTCCCCTAATTTTAATTTTAACGAGGTTCAGTGACATGTAAACTTGAAAGGGGCAGTGGAAACATATGTTATCAAAATGTGAAATCATTGATAGGCTGATATGTAAATTGTCATTGTAATCCCTAATTCTGTAGTGTTAGGTAAGTTGGTTAAGGGAAGAGAAATGTAGTTGAGAGTGGCATTAGCCACTATTAGAATAGCACTAGCCAAACACAACCTAATTGTGTCCCTTGGCTAATTAGGATAGGATTAGTGATTAGAGCAATATTACCCTTAACTGATTACAATAGTATTGCCCCTGACTTCCTAGCTGTCTTATAAGAGCTATCCCTCTCATTGTAAACTAGTTGTTGATTGCTATTGAATGAATGCATATTCAGCAACACAAGAAGTCTATCTCGAATCTCTTCTGTTTAAACTCTTCTGCTCTCTCCACTTATTTTCTCAAAAACAATTCTGTTAAGTTGTTACAGAATTGTATCAGTGGTATCCTTGGCCACATGTTCTTCTAGCCGACTTCAAGAAAGATCAAGAATGGTAGAAGAAAGGTTTCAGACTATTGAGCAGCGCTTACAAACCATGGATAGCACATCGCAAGGGCTGTTGGCAGGTTTCAATACTGGTTCGGCAAATCTGCAGCAAGAAATGTAAGAAATTCGTGCAGCTGGCCAGAATGGTGCTTACAAACCATGGATAGCACTTCGCAAGGGCTGTTGGCAGGTTTCAATACTGGTTTGGCAAATCTGCAGCAAGAAATGTAAGAAATTTGTGCAGCTGGCCAGAATGGTGCAACAAACAATGATCGACACCAAGAAAGATAACAAGAATGTCGGCCAGGGTAGCCTTAATAACATAAATCGACTCATTTCACAAAATTTGAGTTTCCTAGAAATTCTGGAGATGATATACTGACCTGGCTCTTTAAGTGTGAGCAGTTCTTTGGGTTCGATGACACTGGAGGAAAGCAAGGTAAAGATGGCTTCGCTTACTCTTGATGATAAGACTTTACAATGGCATCATGCACTTGATAGGAGGTTTCATGGGCATCTACACATGATTGGGAAATGTACTATCCAAGTTTTGATAGATAGTGGCAGTACACATGATTTCTTGGACCTGAATTTAGCAAGAAAGTTGGGCTGGAAGGGTGATGGTTTTGTTTTTTCCTCGGTTGAAGTTGCTAGTGGTGGAAACTCAAGGTTCTTGAGGTATGGAAAAGTTTTAAGTGAGTGTTTGTGAAACCACAAAACCTTGGTTTCAGAAACCCTTTTCCGCAAGCCGGACAAAGCTCCTATCACATATTTACCTCATATATTGTAAAAGCTATTCCCTAAAAGTTAATTGAAACATGCACTAAGGTGTATGCGAGGTGTGGACTTCATTTTTGATTTCAGAGTTATGGAGCTGAATGCATATGATCTTGTGTTAGTGTTAAAGTGGCTACATAGTATCAAAAATACCTATTGGGATTATGAATCCTTATCTATGTATTTCTAGTATAATGATACTATTAGGAAATTACAAACTACTTCTCCTAATGCTTGGTAGCTTATGCTCCCAAACAAGGCAAAAATTTGCTTGCCTTATCAAAATCTTCTCCTAATGGTAAAGATACAGGGTCAAATCAATCAATGCTTGGCTATTTTAGATGCTTCCAAGAGTGCTCCAACAAAGGTTCAATGGGTTTTGGGCGAGTTTTAGGGTGTTTTCGAAGAGCCTAAGAGCGTGTTTTTGGTTTGAGGGGAGGGAGGGGAGACTAAACTTAGAGGCTAATATTAGCCTCTAAGTTTAGTCTCCCCTCCCTTGCCCTCAAAGCAAACAAACCATTAGGGAAGGTCCCAACCACCTTGTAGTGCTCAAAGAAGGTACCAATCCTATAAGTTTTAAGCCCTATTGTTACCCGGTGGCATGAAGAGATACCATTGAGAAGCTAATTGAGGAGTTAATGCAAGATGGAGTTGTGCAACCAAGTTCTTCACCTTTTTCAGCTCCAATCGACCCAGTAAAGAAGAAAGATGGCACATTGAGAATGTGCCTTGACTTTTGTGAACTATAAAATGCTATGGTTAAAAATCAGTATTCCATACCACTTGTAGAGCAGGTGTTTGAGGAATTGGGAGCTGCTAGGTGGTTTACTAAGCTCGACCTAAGGGATGGCTACCACCAAATAAGAATGGAACTAGGTGATGTGCACAAAACAACATTTATGTCCTACTCCAGGCATTTTGAGTAGTTGGTTATGCCATTTGGCTTGACCAATTCACCAGCCACATTCCAGGGGGCTATGAATGACCTATGTCAATTGTGTTTACGTAAATTTGTTTTAGTATTTTTTTGATGATATTCTGATTTACAGCTCTTCTCTTGCAGATCATGCTGCACACCTGGAGAAGGTGTTGAAAATCTTGAGGGACAGTCAGTTCTACATAAAGCAATCCAACGGCACGTTTGCTGCAACTAATGTGGAGTATTTGAGGCACATTGTAGTTTACGGATCCAAATAAAATCCAAGCAATTGCTAATTGGCCTCTACCAACTACTATTAAGCAACTTAGAGACTTTTTGGGACTTGCCGGCTATTATTGGTGCTTTTTCAAGGATTTTGGCACCATAGCAAGGCCTCTAACGTCATTACTCAAGAATGGGTTTATATGGACTCAAGTAGCCACAGATGCTTTTAATAACCTGAAAAAGGCTCTCACTACAGCCCTGATTCTCTCCTTACCTGATTTTTAAAAACAATTTGTTGGTGAGGCTAATGATGTGGTTCCGGAGTAGGGGCTGTTCTAATACAAGAAGGGAAGCCTCTAGCATACTTTAGTAAGGGTTTAGCACCTCAACATCAGCAATTATCAGTTTATGGGTAAGAACTTATGGCTGTGGTTCTAGTGGTGCTTCATTGGCATTAATACTTGCAAAGGCAATGTTTTATTGTACATACCGATCAGCAAAGCCTCAAATACCTCCTTGGACAGCAGCTAAAGACCTCATTTCAGATGCTTTAGGTGGCTAAGCTAGCTGGTTTTGACTATGAGATTCAATATAAAAAGGGTCAAGAGAATTCAGTAGCCAATACACTCTCTAGAAGGCCTAAATTGCAGCTGATGAAAATTGTCCTAGACACTTCTCCTGAATTGTTGTAGCACATCAAGCAAAGTTGGGAGCAAGATGAGTACTTGCAACAATTGATCCCTAAAGTGCAAGCTGCCTATGGACCCCTTATCTCTCTACTTTTTATATAAGTAGATATTGTATCACAACATCGATCAGTGAAATGAGAATACAATTCTTCTCTCAATTTCCACATGGGGTCAGAGCAGGATTAATTCTTGAAGAAAATTAATAGTTCAGTTTTGGTTTTCTGGCGCTGATGACTCGCTGTTCTGTTCAGAGTTTCAAGGAGGCAGTGAGTTACACAATGTGGGAAACACACAACTTTGGTTAAACCAGAGAACGCAAACAAGACCACCATAGTCAGATCCAGGAATTGAAAAATAATGCTAGCAAGCTAGCTAGAGCTTTGTAGATTCCGGCGAGCGACTGGAAAGAGGGAAGGAGAAGTTTAGATTCACCCAAGGCTCTCTATCACTTCGATGATCACATTGCACCTCACTGTCATTGTTCGTCATCACTAGTAAGCTGAGAACCAAAACCAGCGTCGGGAGACACACACCTTCATCTCATTTCTTGTCCATAAATGAACTCGTCTGTGATCTCCAGTTAGTGAACTTGACATCATTCTTGTTCATTCTTTCGTCATTGACAGACTCGAAATCATCCAGCTTGTGCAGTCTTGACCTCATCCGTCGTTCTTGATTCTTGTTTTGGTGCTATCTGGGTGCTCCATCTATCAGACCCAGTATTAACAACCTTTGTCTCTGTTGCTGAAAGTTGCAGTAGCAGTGTCTCCGACTTGATCCTCCTGAAACTTGCCGGTGGGTGAGAAGTGAAAGGACAGGTTTACGGCGTGGAGAAAGTTGCCAACTTTATCGAAATGCTTTCGCTGCAGAAATCGCTCTCCGTCCATCTTGTTCAAATCTGCCACCACCGCAGAAGAGTTGGACTAGATCAAACCAAACAGGCCCTTAGGCTGGATGAATCACGGATTTGACCTAAAAGGTTATTAAGAAAATCAAAGTGCTACAGTTTTTTGACAGAATACTAAACTGCCATTTAAGAAATTTGAGGATCAAATTGTCATTTCTGAAATTTGCAGGACCAATCTGTCATTTATCAAATTGAGGGACCAAATTGTCATTTCAGAAATTCATAGGCCTTTGAGACTCAAAGAGGAGTACAAGTCTAGACAAAATAAATGGACCTCTAAGACTCCAGAAGTACAAGCCTAATGATTTTGTACTCAAGCAGTGATGGGACCTTCGTCTTCAATCTTGTTGCAGCCACTGCCCGTCGATCTTGTTGCAGCCAGTTACTCCCAAAGTTGTCGTGTATCTGCTGCTCGTTCATCTTGTCATAACAATAACTCCCAACATCGTCGAGACTCCAATAAGTTGCATAAGCAAGTTGGACATAATTAACATCTATAATCGAACTTGAGGGGGAGTGTGGGAAGATTATATTATATTATTCTTTCTAAGTTGTAACCTCTCCTCTATTCTCGCCTTACTCCTCTCCTAAATGTCCTCCATCAGTTGCTCCTTAATTTTCTCCTTGTCTTATCTCTATACTTTTCATAGAAGTAGATATTGTATCACAAATTGGTCAAGCAATGAGAATACAATTCTTCTCTCATAATTTCCACAGATCGTGATAAGCAATGACTCTATCTTAAAGAAGAAAATCCTAGATTGGTTGCACTCAAGTTTACAAGGAGGGCATCTTGGCATTCAAGCTACTTACCAAAGAATTAAATCTCTCTTTTGGTGGCAACGGTTATTTGAGGATGTTATTATGTATGTGAAGGCTTGTAACACTTGTGCTCGATGTAAGTATGAAACTATTGCATCTCTTGGGCTCTTACAACTTCTCTCTATCCCTAACCGCATATGGGAGCCAATTGACTTTATTGAAGGTCTTCCTAAAGCTAATGGGAAAGAGGTAATTTGGGTCGTAGTTGATAGAATGAGTTAATGCGCTCATTCTGTGGCCCTCTCTCATCCATATACAGCAGCTTCTCTAGCTCGAGTGTTCTTAGATGAAATCTACAAACTAAATGGGCACCTACTAAGGTTGTCAGTTTATAAGTAACTTCTGGAAAGAGTTTTTACATGTTTTGCGGATGCAACAAAAGTTGTCTTCTGCTTAACATCCTCGGGCAAATAGAAGTACTTAGCATGTGCCTAGAAACATATATAAGGTGTATGTGGTTGGAGAAGCCCAGGAAATGGAGCTAGTGGTTGTTCCATGCAAAATGGTGGTATAACACGTTTTTTTTTGGGTTCTCATTTGGTGCACATAATTAGGTGCCCAATTATAATAGAGGTATGAGCATATTTTTTTTTTATTTTTTTATATATTGTATTTATTTAGATTAAAATATATGCTGCTTTCTGGAATTTTTTTTGCATTTAGTATCTCAAATTAATTAGTTTCCAATCCTGCATTCGTCTGAAACACCAGTATCATGGAAACTAATTAATTTGAGATACTGGGTGCAAAAAAAATTCCAGAAAATAGCATGTAATTTAAATCTAAATAAATACAATATATAAAAAAAAAAAAATATGCTCATACCTCTAATAGAGGTATGAGCACATAATTGGGCACATAACTATGTGCACCAAATGTGAACTCGTTTTTTTCACACATTCTCTAAAGCATCTCCATATAAACTTTTGTATGGCCAAAAGCCTCCTCTCCATTGTCCCTACTTGCCTCACAACTCGGTGTTGGATGTGGTTGATCGCACCTTTGAAGCAAGGGAACAAGTTTTGGTTATGCTCAAAATCATTTGCATCGGGCAGCCAATTGCATGAAGCAAAAGGCGGACTTGCACAGATCTGATTGCGAATTTATTGCTGGTCAATGGGACTTGCACATATCTAAGTTTTGGCTATGCTCAAAGATCATTTGCATCTCTCTCTTGAATCTCTCTTTACTCTCTTCTGTCTAAACTCTTCTCTCTCCATCTTATTTCTCAAACACAATTCTGTCAAGACATTACAGAATTGCATCATATACACGAGAATTTTGGTGAATCGGTGCACTTTATAAAGATATATTTTCCTGATCAATGGAAAAGTTCATTCTAGAGCAAGAATTAGATCCGGTGTTGCTCCTTTACTTAAAGGTAGATACATCCTTGACAGATGGGTATCCAATGTGATGTACCTATGGTACTTTATGATACACCTAACAGCTCTTAGAAAACTGACTTCTTTGGTTGTTTATCTTGAATATCTTTTGAAATACTTGTTTAAAACTCAATTTTTATTCATTTTATAACGTGTTAAGGCGTGTATTCTGTAATCTGAAGATTTGCTGTCATCATGTCATATTGTGTTGTGCCCAATACACATACCCAGCGCAAAATACCTCAACTTAGCAAAAGATAAATGTATGCTCATAATTGCTGATTGACATTTTATTTTCTTTGTGGTGAACTGTTCTATAATTGTTCCTTTGCCAGTTTTGTTGGTTGATGCTAAATAATTCCCACTGTAATGAACTCACTCCGAAAAATGGGCTATTATCTTGTGGATGCGAGATAGTCTTTCACTGCAGTCTGTTCTGTCAGCACTGTGGCATGTGCCATATATATCGTGTGTGTGAGGTTGCAGCTTCAGAAACGTGGCATCAACAGTCCACGATCATCATAGAGGAAATGGCTCGATGCATATTTGAATAGTTACACAGAGCTTTATTGAAACTCATTTCATTGAAGTCCTGAGTTATGAATATTTAACTTTTTTTTTTTTTTTTCAATCTGCTTTATTTTTTCTTCTAATTTCATTCCTAACCATTGATAGGCATCTATTCCCTTTGTCTCCTTTTTATTTCTGCTATAGTTGTGGGATTTGGTCTCTCTCTTTCACACACATGTGCACATACTCGCGTTCATGAAGTGCCATTTGATTCAATTTCAGAACCCCCAAGCATGGCAATTTTGATTTCATTCCCATCGTGCGTGTTTCGTTAACCTTGTAAATGGGAAACGCCTCTCATGGGAATCATGTTTCCTGAAATTTTGGTGATAATGGTCCAAAGTAGGGTAAATGTCAATGATGATTCCCATCCTCAGATTGGTTTTGAAAAGTATTTATTTATCCTCAATGGTAAATACCCTTACTCATCTTCCTGGTCCGGTCTTTGTCCACCTCACCAGATTTGCACCTTCTATGGTGCCAACAGAGCCTCCTCTGTTGCCAAACTCCGTTCCAGCTGCTTCAGTTCACCCCTTTTGCGATTTTTTTCCATATCTATCAATTTTTCTTCCGGTTCCTACGGGTTCTCCTCTTGTCATCTACATGCATGTTGGGACTTTGGCCTGATCTGCTGAGCTTATAAACAGTGATGATCATTCCATTCCCTTTTTTTCCTTTCCATGGGACTGAAGGATTTGAACTGAATGGGCCTCAAGTATTTCCTGTGCCCCCCCCCCCCCCCCCAAAAAAAAAAAAAAAAACAATTTTTGTCTCTTCTGGATATTTCTGCTGTTGCCATTCCTAACTAGCATGACGTGGTTCTGTTGTGGTACTCCGTGTTACTGAAGTTTTCTTTGCATGCATACTGTAATTTGTTGAAACGAGCTTCCCATTTTGTTGCTGCATAATATTGTTTTTCCTCCATGTGGATATCAACTTGATTTTCAGCTAAAGTGATACGGTGCAGCTTGTTAGCTGGCCTTTCCTGCTAATTTAAAAAAATAACGAAGGCTTGTTTTAGTGGAAAAGTCATTTAATGTTCATTGAAATTTCCAACAATTTCCTAGTCTGCGCCTGAATTCTGAATTTCATAATATGATATAGTGCTTATAACAACAAAGAGGTAGGTATAGTTGAGATGCCTAAAAACAAGTTGGTAATTTTAGTGACAGAACATTTCTTTGCTATATAATCCTTATCTCTTGGCACCAAAATAAAAAAGGGATCCTTATCTCGGTTCTCCATATGATGCCTAATTATGGTGTCTTGTAACTTCTTGAATGTAAATAATGTTGCTGAATACATAAGTTGATGAAATTTTAGAGCTTCCTTTTTTGCTGTTGCTGGTGGATGTGATGTTATTACCGTCCCTTATCAAACTGTTCTTAGTCCGATTAAGCAAATTTCAAGCATCAAATGGGATTTATATCCCATGCTGGGCTCTTTTTTAGATGGACTCATAACATGTGCTAAAAGAGCTTCTTGGTGAGAGTTCTATATTTGTTTTGGTTACATAAGAAGTTTTGCTTCAACTTTCACTTGAAACTCTTAACAAGGTATACACTTTTTACTTCCAGGAATATTGTTTCGACAGTCAATTTGGACTGTAAGTTGGACCTTAAGAAAATTGCACTTCAGGCTAGAAATGCGGAGTACAATCCCAAAGTAAGCAATGTTTTTTTATTTTGGCAAATTTTGAGCTGCACAAACTGTGCTCTGTTTTAAATAAAATAAATAAATTGCTCACTATGTCTGATACAATAGTTGTAGAAGATTAGAGGATTTGAGAAGAGAAGAGAGGAAGGAGAGGGAGAATACACAGAATCACATCATTGTGCATCTTCATTCATTCACATATTCATCATTCAACATCAAAAGCATAGCATACAATGAAGAGCCATATGCCTTATATAGGCAACTCCTCAACCCATTAACCCAAAATGGTTACTAACAACTAACTAACTAACCCTCCTAACTAACTAATACAACTAATTCTCTAACTAACAACTAATATATTCTTTACACCTTACATATCAATACTCCCTTCCCAAAACATCCTTGCCCTCAAGGATGGTTGACACCAACTGACCCTTAAAAATACAAAGATGAAACAACCAAAACACAGGCTTTATAAGCTTCTAATTCTGAAAAAAACTTTGCTGATCTTTGAAAAAATTGTTGCTTGAAATCGTGTAGAAATTTGTCTTGAATACTGCTGCGCATAGATACAACTCCGTTGTTGAATTCTGCCAAATGGAAATAATGGGTGTAATGCTGATCCAAAAAGCATTTTAATAAGTTCTCCCCTGAACCAACTCAGAACCAAACATCTTGCAGCAGAAACAATTAGAAAAACCCAATGATAAAATGATCTTGTAGGCCAGTTGGGTAAAAACCATAACAGCAACAACTTTGGGCCTACTTCCTGAGAAACAAAGCCCATACACTCATCTGAAAATAAGAAAATGGGAACTAGTTGGCCTCTGAATTTTTCAGACTGAACCTCTGCTTGCTGTGTCAACTCTTGAATCCTTGAATTAATAATGGGCTCCAGCTGAGCAGCAATATTTTCCCTTTTAAATTGCCCCTTAGTCACCCACGTGAGAGCCAATTTAATTTCTGAATCTCTTGCTTTCTCCTTTCTCGCTGAAATGCAACTATTTCCATCGGCTTGCAAGACATCACGTGCTGGAGTGATAACCTCGGACTCGATCAGCGATGAGGCTAAAGGACTCGACGGTGCCGAAACTGAAGTCGTCGTCTTCACTGAATCGCAGACTGAAGTCGTCGTCTTCACTGAATTGCAGCTCTCTCTCTCTCTACTTGCAAGGACAGTGACGACACACCCAGAGAACTACCAAGAGTGTTGAAACACGATAATTCATCGACTCCATCTCCTGCTTTCGGACACTTTGGGTTGCAAAACTCAGAAACAAGGTCAGCAGATGGAAATTTACTTCCACCAAAATTCATCTTCGTCTCTTTCTTCTTTTCGGTTGCTTCTTCCATTGTGCAAACAAGGTCAGCAGATGGAAATTTACTTCCACCAAAATTCATCTTCGTCTCTTTCTTCTTTTCGGTTGCTTCTTCCATTGTGCCTACTGCACTCGACTCATTCTGGGCAGGTCCAAGAACGCTCCATGTCTCTGTTCTTGGTATTCTTGTGTTGTTCAGTGGCCCAAAACGTACCCTCAATGCTTGTTTGTACCTTTCCCAAGAAATCGGTCTGTCCCCTTCTTCTTCCTCAAAGGCCAGGTGCCAAATATAGGCCCTTTCACAAAGATAATCCTTAACCAGACGTACCTTCCACGTTTCCAGTGTTCCATCGATCTCGAAGAACCTCTCACAGCTGTATAACTAACCTTCGACTTTCTGACGTTGGAATAGTGGTAATTCGAATTCCGTTAATCTGTGTGGAGGAGTGTACTCATCTCGCTGTTGTTGATGCTCTTGGCGGTCGTGAAGTCTGTGTCCAACAGCAACTTGGGGCTGTTTGGGTTGGCGAGCAACAAGCGTAGCCAATTGTACAGTGATCGTTTGAAGAGTATTTTCAATTGTCGTAACACGACTTTCGATAGGATGCAAGGTATCTTCAATTGCCTTAAAACGAGTTTCGGTAGGATCAGCCATTGATGCGATCTGGGCTCTTGTATTAACCATACAAGGTTGAATTTATTTCGGACTAGCCAAGAAATCAGAAAAACAAAGACTGACGGAAGAAGAAAAATATAACACAGAACCTGAGTTGAAAAACAGAGCAGCGGCGGCAAGAAATAGAAACGACAATTTTGGAATTTACTGACCCAGCCGATTCGATCTGTCTTGAAGGAGAACACTAAATCTTGAACCAATCGAACCCGTGAGGATTCCACAACAGTCGATGAAATCAGAACAAAAACCAGAAACACTGTCGAAGACGAAAAGAACCAACTTCACCAGAACAGAACCGAAAACCAGCAAAGAGAGACGAATTGATATCCAGAATCAGCCAAAAACCACCGACAGACTGAATGGAATTAATTTGATGATTACCCACTCAGAATCGGTCAATAGTCCAGATTTGACCGAGTTGAATGAATATCCAGAAGCGACAAACTCAACCGAACAGATGGTTTAATCGGTGCTATATATTTTTTTGTTAAATCAATATAAACTTCGTGACTTTTCTCTGAATTTTCTGGTGAACCCAGAACTGACGCTGCAATCGATTAGGCTGAATAACAGAATCAGATGATCGTTGACTCCCAATCACCGGACCAAAATCAATGAAGGACTATCTTTTGTGCGGCAATACTAAAATTCTTGATTTTCCTTTGAAGTTTCTGGTAAACCAGAACTGAAAAATGCACCGGAGGTGGCTGCCAACTAAAAGAAACAGATCTGACTTGATTCTTGAACTGAAATTGACAATCTTTTCGATTTTCTTGATGTTTCTTTTTGGAGTTTTAGGCTGACACAGATGCCAACTGAACCATTAGGGTCATGACTCCTCCTAGTTCACCTTGCATTTGGGTCAAAATGTCTTGAATATCAGAACTGAGCCGTGAGTGAAGAAAAGAATGACTCTGAACTGATTCAAGAACTATATAGATTCACAGCGGGGGAGTCGAGGATGACTCGCTCTGATACCATTGATACAATAGTTGTAGAAGATTAGAGGATTTGAGAAGAGAAGAGAGGAAGGAGAGGGAGAATACACAGAATCACATCACTGTGCATCTTCATTCATTCACATATTCATCATTCAACATCAAAAGCATAGCATACAATGAAGAGCCATATGCCTTATATAGGCAACTCCTCAACCCATTAACCCAAAATGGTTACTAACAACTAACTAACTAACCCTCCTAACTAACTAACTAATACAACTAATTCTCTAACTAACTACTAATATATTCTTTACACCTTACATATCAATGTCCCATGAGTTGCAGTGATTTTATATGGCCTAACAAAACTTGTTTTATCCAAGTTTTTTCATTAAAATCAAGAAAAATATCTGTTAGTTGTTGCTATCCTTGGCTATCATTTATGATAATATCTTTGTTGCTCATGTTTTTGAGATGTGATCTTTTGCAGCGTTTTGCTGCTGTGATTATGAGGATCAGGGAACCGAAAACAACTGCACTTATCTTTGCGTCTGGCAAGATGGTATTGTTCATTCTAGAATTTAGTTCCAATTGTGTTATAGAATCGTGTCGGTTGTTTTTAACATCTTATTGACACATAAAGTTGAGTTTTAGTTTGTCACTGTCTTGTGCTGGTCTTGAATTCATATATTTTAAATAAGTACATGAATAAGATCAGAAGTTGGGCCACTGGTTTGCATTATTTATTTTGATACTTGTAATAAGCTTGTAGAGTTCCCATAAGTTTCACCTCTTCTGGTTGGTATGATTAGGTTTGTACTGGAGCTAAGAGTGAGCAACAGTCTAAATTGGCAGCACGGAAGGTGTGAATTGCTCTTCACTGTTCTCATTGACCACGTTTAAATTATTGATATTTTCAAAGTGAAAGTTACATTAGATTAGGAATATTGCCATTTATGATGGCTTGTTAGAGAATTTGAGCTTTATTGAGTCCTGTTTGTGTTAGTAAAAGCACCTTAATGTATCTAAGGAGGGTGAAATGGTTGAATGTTTTGATTTCATGTTTACAACCGTGAAGCATACTACTTTCTCAATTGGGAACATCATGTTATTTTTTCAATTGGAAGTCGCATCTAAATTGTCTTTTCCCACCTTCAGTACGCTCGAATTATCCAAAAGCTTGGTTTCCCAGCTAAATTCAAGGTATCATTTAAACTTCTCTCTCTATTTCTTCATTGAGCTAGTTTTCTGTCAAATTGTCTCTCTGTACAATGCAAGTAGTACTTGATTTTTTATTTTTATTAATGATGTTTCAGGATTTTAAGATTCAGAACATTGTTGGCTCTTGTGATGTCAAGTTCCCAATACGGCTTGAGGGTCTTGCATATTCTCATGGTGCTTTCTCTAGTGTAAGTCCAGAAAAGAGCTTTTTATTGTCTTCTTTCTTTGGTTCTAGTTAGTGATTTTGTCTTGTGTAGGTGTTAATCCATTAATTGGTAAAATAATATAATTCTTATTCATGGGCATATATGGGTCTACATGGAATTGTTTTGAAAGGATTATGTTGTCAGAAGGCCAAGGAGCGATTTGGAAGACTGGATTTGACTCATGCAAACGCTAAAAACAAATTTGGTTTCCTTTGCAGCCAAAATATACTGCAACCATCCCCCCTGAAAGAAAAAATGAAGCCAAAATATAATATGATTAAATGCTGCTTTGGCCTCATTAAATGCTCTGCAAAACATTTTTTTGTTGATGTTTATGAATGAGCATTTTTGAAATCAATATTATAGATTAAAACTGGAGGAAACAGTTTGATATTCATGAGGAGTCCTGGATATCACGATGGTTTCAGTCTTGTAAAGGGTGTGCATAGATTAAAAGGCTCATATTCAGTTCTGTCTTTCCAAGGATGATGATTTTCTCGTTTCCTGTGATCCACTAGAAAGTTTAGGGAGCAATGGATATTTGTTAAACTTCCCTTTTCCCTGGTGTTTAGTATGAACCAGAGCTGTTTCCAGGATTAATTTATCGGATGAAGCAACCTAAGATAGTCCTGCTTATATTCGTATCTGGGAAAATTGTTCTAACAGGAGCAAAGGTAATATAATTTAAGGTATTCTCATATTGTTCTATGTTCTTTCTATTCTGTGCAATTGATTTTGTTTTATTTCCATCTCTATAGGTGAGGGATGAAACTTACACGGCCTTTGAGAACATATATCCTGTGCTTACTGAGTACAGGAAAAACCAGCAATGGTATGGACATTGCTTTATTCTCTTTCTGGTTGGCGATCAGGGAACACATTGTTATAATTATGAGTGCTATTACTATGGAGTTCTCATATTTTATCTATATTTGTTATCATTAAGCCTAGGTGATTTGGGTCCCAACGTCACTTTTTGATATTCATTTTAATGGAAATTGGGTAAATAAAAAAGGGTCCGGGGGTTGAGTTTCCAAGGATGCGGCTGAGCTCTGATGTTTTTATTTGGGATGTTTCCTGTTTGTTATTCATGGCAGATTACTGTCAAGAACAGCAATGAGATGAATTGTGGCTGTGCAAAAGTCATGACAAATGTATTGGAATGGATAGTGGAACTTGGTCGAGCTGTAAATACCAAGAAAGGAGATCTCTGAACGAGGTAACTCGGGAAGGATCATTTGTCTTGTTCCGTCAGTTTCTCAATGGGTTTTGTAGTGAAGCAAGGAGCACGCTAGAGAAGAAAATGATTTGGATGAGGGTGGAAAAATTGTAACAGAACATAATTGAAATGGCATAATTTTTGTTCTTTTTAATAGTTATCGGGTTTTGTGCTGTTCTATAACATGCTTTGATGGGGGCGTTTGAATACAGTCTCTTATATGCTTAGTCAATTCCAAATATGATGTTTATAAACATTGGCCACTTGAATTGACGTGGTTGTGTAATTGTTTAATCGACGAATTTAACATCATCAATTCCCGACTGGTTGATATGACCACTGGAAACGGGCTAAAACTAATGAACGTGTTTTGCTACTACGTTTGGCTATTTTTAATGTCGTCTTAAACGACTCGCTTTAAATTTGCAATTTTTCTTTTTATTTAGATGACACAGTTTAGGATGTATGTAGCTCCTCACATAATACTTTATGGGGTGAAGGTGCAATTTTACCAACAAACTATTGTTGGAAGAGCACCTGGCACAATAAACTATTTGAGGTATCTTAAATGCAAAGGAACAATTAAAAGAGGGAAAACAACACAACACCGTTAGGTTTGAGGTAACAGACGTTTGGCGGTGATGTGGCTGAGTAATTAGTACAATTTCTTCGTTTGCCTTCTGATGTGGCTGAGTAATTAGTACAGTTTCTTCGAGTGCTTTCTCCATTCCTCATCATCACCGACACCCACCTTCGTCGCTGGTGATTTGAACTCTTAACTCCATTAATTCCGGTGACATGAAGAAAGAAAGGAGAGACGCGAACTGAGAGGAACTAGAAGCGCGAATCAAATCCAGAGACAGAATCAAAACCGTGTCTATTATTCAAAGATGTACAAAAAACATTTCTATTCATTACAATACTCATGATATTTTGTGCCTTTAATATTCAGCTATTCACCCACCGGTTAACGACCTTCCCTTTCTGTTTTGATCTGTCGCTGTTGTGTCTCTAAAGCTTCACCGGTGACAAATGTGACGGTGGTTGAGGGAAGAAGGTGGCCGGCGCCTATGGTGGTGAAGGCGAGAGTCACCGGCGACCAAAAACGACCTTCCCTTTCTCTTTTGATCTGTCATATTCAGCACGTGATTGATCTGCAAATTACTGGTGGTCGGTGGTTTTCGGCGGTGGTTCCTTGTTTCTCAGCGAGAAGGGGTTGAGAGAAGGGGAAAAAGTGATGAACGCGTGCGGCTGCCAAGACTGAGAGGAGAGAAGGGGGAAAAGCGTGTACGCGTATGGCTTAATAATGATTTAATGGGAATATAATAAAAAATTCCTCAAAAGAAGAACCAAAACGTATGGACCAACTTTCTCAAACGACCGTTAAAAAAAAAATTAACAGATTGTGTTGTTTTCCCTCTTTTAATTGTTCCTTTGTATTTAAGATACCTCAAATAGTTTATTGTGCCAGGTGCTCTTCCAACAATAGTTTGTTGGTAAAATTGCACCTTCACCCTACTTTATGGGTACTTCAAGGTCCCATTTGTTATAAAATGGCTGTATGAGAGGGGGTTGGGTTTCTCTCAATCATTATTTTCTTATTATTCTTCATAATCTCTAAATTATATCCGTTCAATCAAGACAATATTACTTTTATTTTTCTCTCATTTTCTCAATCAATAGTCCAGATTGAGCCAATGAGAGAATGAGAAAAAGAGATTTATATGAAAAAGAATGATTAGAGATTAAATGTAGCTTTGAATTTGTTACAGTATTGAATCTACCCGCGTAACACGTAATCACATTTCTGGTTGCATTGAGATACACGCTAATGGCATTGGTGGAAGTTGCATCCTTTCTTCCAAATAAAAGTAAGGAGGAATTGGGTAGATATATGGGGGCTCAAATCATTAATGGTAGGAACCCCCTAACATAGGAAAATTATTTGGGAAAATTACACAGGTCCCAAAGAAGACAAAAAAAATACAATATGGCCCTATAAAATGACCAAATTACTCAGAAGTTCTTAGGGACTTCTGTGTAATTATTTGTCAATTGTAAGGAAACACATGCATACTATCATCTCCCTCTCAATAGATTCAGCCCTACTCTCTAAACCGGAGCCGTTCGACTGAGCCCTTTGACGCCATTCCACCGAAAGACTTGTGTCACCGATGTGATTGTGCGAGAGTCCCTGCATCGTGAAGCTTGGGTGGTCCTCGGCAACTCGTCTGTAACGTCACAATTTTAATACCCAAAAACTCAGTCAAAATATTGAAAATACCTTCAAAAGAGTTCAACAATATCCAAATCCTTTTACAATGTTACCATTTCGAATAAAACCCGTAATACATAATCAGAATAAATTCCAGAAAATATTTCAGAGTTTAATACAAAACAGAAGTCTTAGGTTCATGGCAAATAAAATGACATAACATAATCTATTGGAGATCAAAAGAGCTTCCAGAGCTCACTCCATAGGTGCCTTCCCTTGCTCTCTACTAGAATAATCACCTGAAAAATGTTAATATGGGATGAGATTCCACGTCTCAGTAACTACTGAATACTTCTACCTTACCCGAGCAAATTACATATGACATAAATAGTAGATAGTAAAAAAAAAATGAATATAATATACACAGATATTTTTTATAGATATACAGTAGTTCACATCAAATATCTTTATAAAATACTCATCATTCTTTATTGAATAATTCAGAATGCACTATGCAGTATGCAGCCTCCCTTATATCCCCTTCCAACCGTATACCGCTGACTGGAACCATAGGCTAACATATAGTCCAATAGAAACTCATTCATTTGACTGGATGGTTTCAAGCTCACCAAAACTTAAGATACACCCGGCCAAAGGTATAGAGTTTAAATCTGGACTATGGCTCCCCTCCTTTAAAATAACAACTAAGGAGGTGTCACATGTCCCACATCTCCAATGAAATCCCGGCCAGAGGAAAACATGGAAGATGGGGCCCTGAAAAGTACCATCCACTGTGCACCGAGTGGTGGCATAAACAATTCTTATCATTCAATTCCCTCCTTACTCCACCCATCACAATACAACCGCCATGATGAATGTATTTACTAAAAAATAATGCATTATTATACCATTATATACATTGATATGCGTATCTGTGAATAGTAAAATACTATGCGTATCTGTGAATAGTAAAATACTATGCGTATCTGTGAATAGTAAAATACGGTATATACATGAATAGTAAAATGAGTAGTAAATACGGTATACGTGAATAGTAACATGAATAGTAAATACGGTATACATGAATAGTAAATACGGTATACGTGAATAGTAAATACGGTATACGTGAATAGTAAAATGAATAGTAAATACGGTATATGTGAATAGTAAATACGGTATATGAATAGTAAAATGAATAGTAAATATGGTATAAATAGTACCTCTACAGATTTGCAAGTCAAAGTTCCCACACCAGATCTTAAAACCATAAATATTTTCTAAATATTCTTGCCAAAATAGTAAACAAACAAATTTATAATCATACATAATTCACAAGTATAAGGAAGAATATTCAGAGTTACCTGTTACTTGCTAATACCCGAATCACCAACCAGCTATTATAACTCTCAAGCAAATATCTCTACTCTCTCTCTCTCTCTACCTCTCTCTATGGCTCTTAGAAGTTGTGAAGAATGAAATGAAATGGAAGGTCTATTTATAGTTGGAAAATGGGTCTTTAAGTGTAATTTTCGTCTCTGGGTCGTTTTACGTAATTTTAACAAAAATATGAAAAGAAGAACCCGTGAACCTCTCAGCCGCCTCGTGAAAAATTTTGAAAATTTTTAATAATATTTTAATAATATAATATAATATATATTAAAATATAATATTATTTAAATAATAAATTATTATTGAGTGGGTCCCGCGGCCATTTTTTTCAAAGTTCACGAGAATTGTGTTGGGAGGAAGAATTATTTTGGTTGTGGGTCCCGCAAAATACTGATTTCAAATTTATCACTTTCTGAAAATAGAGCCTACTAGTCTTTCCAAAATAGGTTTATGTTCAAGATATTAGATTCAAAATTCAGGATGTTACATTTCTCCCCTCCTAAAAGAAAATTTTGTCCTCAAAATTTCGCTATAATAAGAATTCTAACCTATTTAAATAAATGAGGATAGGTTTGTCGCATGCTCTCCTCCGTTTCCCAAGTAGCATCTCCGGGAACCATTCCTTTCCACTCGACCTTTACAAGTCTAATGGTCTTGTTTCTTAATTTCTTGTCCCTTGCATCAACAATCCGCTCCGGCTCGGCTTTATACGTCATGTTATCCTTGAGTTCTACCTCTTCTACTTCTATAATGTGGGAAGGATCCGGTTGGTATTTCTTCAGTTGTGATACATGAAAGACATCGTGAAGATTCGCAAGCTGTGGAGGTAATGCAATTCTGTAAGCTACCGGTCCAATTTTCTCCAAAATCTCATAAGGGCCCATAAAACGAGGTGAAAGCTTCTTTGCTCGTATTGCTCTACCAATGCCAGTCATTGGTGTGACTCTTAAGAATACATGTTCGCCCACCATGAACTCCAACGGTCGTCTTCTCTTGTCAGCATAACTCTTCTGTCGACTCTGAGCAGTGAGAAGTTTCTGTTGAATCACCTTAATCTTTTGAGTCGTCTCGTCCACAAGTTCTGGACCTATTAAAATTCGCTCATTTAATTCCGTCCAGCAAATAGGAGATCTACATTTTCTTCCATACAAAGCCTCATAAGGTGCCATCTCAATGCTGGAGTGATAACTATTGTTATATGCAAACTCCGCAAGATGAAGATGATCGTCCCAACTTCCTTTTAGTTCGATTGCACAAGCCCGCAACATGTCTTCCAGAGTTTGAATAGTCCTCTCAGTCTGCCCGTCAGTTTGAGGATGATAAGCGGTACTATAACTCATCCGAGTTCCCATAGCATTCTGCAATGCTTTCCAAAATCGTGAAGTGAATCGTGGATCACGATCAGATACGATGCTATTCGGTATCCCATGCAATCTGACAATCTCCTTCATGTAGATCTTTGCTAGTCTCTCCAATGAGTATTCTGCTGCAATTGCTAGAAAATGAGCTGACTTAGTTAACCTATCGACAATTACCCAAATGGCATTATGTCCGGATGTCGTTAGAGGAAGCCCCATGATGAAATCCATAGAGATGCTGTCCCATTTCCACTCTGGGATATCCAAATTCTTTAATAATCCAGGAGGTTTCCGATGTTCGATCTTGACTTTCTGACAAGTCAAACAACAAGTGACAAAGTCAGTCACATCTTTCTTCATGCCTCGCCACCACCAATTCTGCTTAAGATCATGATACATCTTGGTTGCTCCAGGATGGATAGTGTATTTACTCCGATGAGCCTCCTCTAGTATGAGCCTTTTTATTTCTCCATCATTAGGTATGCACACTTTTCCTTTATACCTTAATATCCCATCTCTATCGATCCCAAATTTCGATTCTTTTCCTTCTTCAATATCTTCCCTCACGTTTAATAGATACTCATCTTCGAGCTGAGGGAATTTAATCTCTTTCCAAATTGTGCTTTCAATAGTTAATGCTTCCATGGTAGCGACCAAACCTGACATTACATCAATAGATGTACTTGGTATCTCCTCGAGCAATTTATGTTCTCTGATCATCATCTGGGCTACATGGATTGTCTTTCTACTTAAGGCATCTGCTACAACGTTCGCCTTTCCTGGATGATACTTCAATTCGAAGTCGTAGTCCTTGATAAACTCCATCCATCTCCTCTGTCGCATGTTGAGCTCCTTTTGGTCGAACAGGTACTTCAGACTTTTGTGGTCACTATAAACCTCGAACTTTGAACCGTAGAGGTGATGCCTCCAAATCTTCAGAGCAAACACTACTGCTGCCAGTTCTAAGTCGTGAGTAGGATAATTCCCTTCATGTGGCCTTAACTGTCGAGAAGCATAAGCTACTACCCTACCATTTTGCATTAATACACACCCAAGACCTTTCTTGGAAGCATCTGTGTACAAAGTAAAGGTCTGAGCAGGATCTGGAATTATAAGTACTGGTGCCGTAGTCAACTTAGTCTTCAAATTTTGGAAAGCTGCTTCACACTTTTCGTCCCATACAAATGGTTGACCCTTCCTTGTTAACTTAGTCAAAGGCATAGCTATTTGCGAAAAGCCCTTGATAAATCTCCTATAATAGCCAGCTAGACCTAGAAAACTCCTGATCTCAGTCACGGACTTTGGTCGTTCCCATTGGAGAACTGCTTCAACTTTAGTATGGTCCACTGCAACACCTTCAGCCGATACGACATGGCCTAGGAATTTTACTTCCTTCAACCAAAATTCGCACTTAGACAGTTTCGCATAGAGCTTGTGCTCCTTCAACACTTGTAGCACGATTCTAAGGTGCTCTTTATGCTCTTCTTCATCCTTAGAGTAGATAAGGATGTCGTCAATGAAAACCACTACAAATTTATCTAGATATGGTCGGAAAATTCTATTCATGTAATCCATGAATACTGCTGGAGCATTTGTTAGCCCAAATGGCATAACAAGAAATTCATAATGGCCATATCTTGTTCTGAATGCAGTTTTTGAGACATCTTCAGCTTTGACTCTCAGTTGGTGATAACCTGATCTGAGGTCGATCTTGGAGAATATGGATGCTCCCTTCAACTGATCAAGTAGATCGTCGATCCTAGGTAAAGGATATTTATTCTTTATAGTCACTTTATTCAACTGGCGATAGTCAATGCATAGTCTCAGGCTCCCATCTTTCTTCTTCACAAAGAGTACGGGCGATCCCCAAGGAGATACACTGGGTCTGATAAAACCCTTTTCTAACAATTCTTCGATCTGCCTCTTCAATTCTGCTAGTTCCGATGGAGACATTCGGTAAGGAGCTTTAGATATAGGTTCTGTTCCAGGTACGAGATCAATAGAAAATTCTACTTCTCTCTCTGGGGGTAAACCTGTCATTTCTTTCGGGAATACCTCCGGAAACTCGTTTACCACTTCGATATCTTCTATCCCTTCCTCTACTTCTGCTTGAATGGAGAAAAACACCATGTACGCAAGACAACCATGATGAACAGGCTTTTCATCTGGTACTATAGACAATAATTGTGGTCTACTATGACTCATAGAGTCATCCGCAAGAGAGATAGTCTTCCTCTTGCAGTCAAGGATGATGTCATTAGCTGACAACCAATCCATCCCTATTATTACATCGATACCCTTCGTGGGTAAACAAACAAGGTCTATATTTGAGATCCTATTATCAATCTCAATCGTACAATTTAAGCAAGCCCTAGAAGTTTTTACGGAAGCTCCCGCCGGTGTAGAAATAATCATATAATAAGGCAATTCACTCACTTTTAAATTCAATCGAGGCACACAGTCGTATGATATAAAAGAGTGTGTGGCATCAGAATCAAATAAGGCTTCTACTTCAAGACCTTGGAGTTTGAGGATACCTTTAATCAGATTTGGTGAAGCACTTGCCTCCTGATGTGATAGTGCAAACACTTTCCCTGGCACTGCAGTTCTAGCATCCTTGGCCCCTCGAGGCTCCTCCTCACAAAATCTGGAAATGTGTCCTGGCTTTCCACAGTTGAAACACGTCACACATGGTCCTTGGTGTATTCTTCCACACTTGGCACACATCTGATTGTTGGCGGTGCTTGCAGTAGGAGCTGTGGATCCCCTATATGAACTCTGGCCTCCACTGAAGTGACTCCTTTGAGGTCCTTTGAATTGACTCCTCGGTGGTCTGCTGAAATGACTTCTTTGGGGTCCAGTAAAATAACTCCTCGATGGTCCACCAAAGTGATTTCTGGATGGTTGGCTAAACCGCGTATTCACATTACTGAAGTTGTGACTCTGCTTCTTAGTAACTCCTCCCGTTGGTCTCATGAGGTGTGTAGATCTGGCCTGAAAACCCTTCATCTTCTCAGCTTCCTCTTCTCGTTTGTTCCTTGCTATCGTGCGCAGTTTGTCACATATTTCTTCAAAATCCCTTGTTTCATCAAGGAACGGTGATAGAGCTGTTTTTAGGTCTGGTCTAGCTTTTTCAACCAATCGAGCACTCAACCATTTAGAGTTGTTCTGTGAATATCCGCAGAATTTAGACAACTCTAAAAAGCGAGTAATAAATTCGTCTTCATGTAATTCCCCTTGCCTGAATGTGAGGAATTCAGTTTCTTTCTCTATTCTGATTGAAGGGGAAAAGTAATAATTTTCGAACTTTTCCTTAAACTCTTCCCACGTCATCTCAGCATTTCCTTTTGTTTTGGTGCTTTCCCACCATTCTTCAGCTGCTTTCTGCAACAATTGTTCAGCAACCATCACCTTTTGTTGTGAGCTAATCTCGATAACTCTGAAAATCTTTTCTACACGCTTCAGCCACTCCAGTGCTGCAATCGGATCTAGCTTCCCCTCGAACATCGGTGGAGTAAACTTCCGAAATTTTTCCCAAACCTCAGTAATAGGTAAGGGATGATACTGAGAATGAGAACCGCTACTACCTCCATCTTCAGTGCGAGAATGACTTCCTCCCCTTGATTGATGGTCAGAAGGTGTGACTTCCAGAGCCTTCTCCTTTCCTTCCTTACCACCTTGGCCTCTTCCTTTTGCTAGTTCATCCTCGTGTCTATTCACTTTCTCTCTCATCTCCAAGATGACGTCTCGTAACTCTGCCAAAAGGGCATTGTTATCCTGAGGATAGGGACCATCTTGATGCGGAGGGAGACCTCTTTGGGACGGAGCAGGGGTTGAATTAGTTCTTCGAGTTCTTGCCATTATCTCCTCCTATGATTAATACTATAAGGACACTAAACAAATAAAAATAGCTAAATAAATTCTAAATCTAACAAAGGGAAGTACTCATGTTATGATATTTAATTTGCCACGACCTCAATTTTAGGAAACTGTTAGGAAATCAACAAATTGGCCAGAACCATTGCTCTGATACAAAAAATGTAACGTCACAATTTTAATACCCAAAAACTCAGTCAAAATATTGAAAATACCTTCAAAAGAGTTCAACAATATCCAAATCCTTTTACAATGTTACCATTTCGAATAAAACCCGTAATACATAATCAGAATAAATTCCAGAAAATATTTCAGAGTTTAATACAAAACAGAAGTCTTAGGTTCATGGCAAATAAAATGACATAACATAATCTATTGGAGATCAAAAGAGCTTCCAGAGCTCACTCCATAGGTGCCTTCCCTTGCTCTCTACTAGAATAATCACCTGAAAAATGTTAATATGGGATGAGATTCCACGTCTCAGTAACTACTGAATACTTCTACCTTACCTGAGCAAATTACATATGACATAAATAGTAGATAGTAAAAAAAAAAAATGAATATAATATACACAGATATTTTTTATAGATATACAGTAGTTCACATCAAATATCTTTATAAAATACTCATCATTCTTTATTGAATAATTCAGAATGCACTATGCAGTATGCAGCCTCCCTTATATCCCCTTCCAACCGTATACCGCTGACTGGAACCATAGGCTAACATATAGTCCAATAGAAACTCATTCATTTGACTGGATGGTTTCAAGCTCACCAAAACTTAAGATACACCCGGCCAAAGGTATAGAGCTTAAATCTGGACTATGGCTCCCCTCCTTTAAAATAACAACTAAGGAGGTGTCACATGTCCCACATCTCCAATGAAATCCCGGCCAGAGGAAAACATGGAAGATGGGGCCCTGAAAAGTACCATCCACTGTGCACCGAGTGGTGGCATAAACAATTCTTATCATTCAATTCCCTCCTTACTCCACCCATCACAATACAACCGCCATGATGAATGTATTTACTAAAAAATAATGCATTATTATACCATTATATACATTGATATGCGTATTTATGAATAGTAAAATACTATGCGTATCTGTGAATAGTAAAATACTATGCGTATCTGTGAATAGTAAAATACGGTATATACATGAATAGTAAAATGAGTAGTAAATACGGTATACGTGAATAGTAATATGAATAGTAAATACGGTATACATGAATAGTAAATACGGTATACGTGAATAGTAAAATGAATAGTAAATACGGTATATGTGAATAGTAAATACGGTATATGAATAGTAAATATGGTATAAATAGTACCTCTACAGATTTGCAAGTCAAAGTTCCCACACCAGATCTTAAAACCATAAATATTTTCTAAATATTCTTGCCAAAATAGTAAACAAACAAATTTATAATCATACATAATTCACAAGTATAAGGAAGAATATTCAGAGTTACCTGTTACTTGCTAATACCCGAATCACCAACCAGCTATTATAACTCTCAAGCAAATATCTCTACTCTCTCTCTCTCTCTACCTCTCTCTATGGCTCTTAGAAGTTGTGAAGAATGAAATGAAATGGAAGGTCTATTTATAGTTGGAAAATGGGTCTTTAAGTGTAATTTTCGTCTCTGGGTCGTTTTACGTAATTTTAACAAAAATATGAAAAGAAGAACCCGTGAACCTCTCAGCCGCCTCGTGAAAAATTTTGAAAATTTTTAATAATATTTTAATAATATAATATAATATATATTAAAATATAATATTATTTAAATAATAAATTATTATTGAGTGGGTCCCGCGGCCATTTTTTTCAAAGTTCACGAGAATTGTGTTGGGAGGAAGAATTATTTTGGTTGTGGGTCCCGCAAAATACTGATTTCAAATTTATCACTTTCTGAAAATAGAGCCTACTAGTCTTTCCAAAATAGGTTTATGTTCAAGATATTAGATTCAAAATTCAGGATGTTACATCGTCTCTTGCATCGTGGAGTTCGGGGATTTTTTGTATTCTTCTTTCTTTTTGGCCTGGTTATATATTTGGGGAGTGAAGGATTGAAATTCTTTCTACGTTTGGGTGTTCAAAGAAGGAAAGAAAATGAAAAACAACAAGAGGAGGCAAAATCTGATGTATGTTTGCTGGTGTAGTTCAGAAGCTATTAACAACAACAAAAGCATAAATTAACAACAGAAAATGCATACATTAACAACAACTTTTGAAAACCTCGAATTTGTCATCTCTGACTTCCAGAGGCTATTAACAACAGCAAAAGCATACATTAATAACAGAAAATGCATATATTAACAACAACTTTTGAAAACCTCGAATTTGTCATCTTTGACTTTCAAAAGTTGTTGTTAATGTATGCATTTTATGTTGTTAATTTATACTTTTGCTGTTGTTAATAGCCTCTGGAAGTCAGAGATGACAAATTTCAGGTTTTCAAAAGGTGTTGTTAATGTATGCATTTTCTGTTGTCAATGTATGCCTTTGCTGTTGTTAATAGCCTCTGGAAGTCAGAGATGACAAATTCCAGGTTTTCAAAAGTTGTTAATGTGTGCATTTCTGTTGGTAATGTATGCTTTTGCTGTTGTTAATAGCCTCTAGAAGTCAGAGATGACAAATTCCAGGTTTTTAAAAGTTGTTGTTAATGTATGCATTTTCTGTTGTCAATGTATGCTTTTGCTATTGTTAATAGCCTCTGGAAGTCAAAGATGACAAATTCCAGGTTTTCAAAAGTTGTTGTTAATGTATGCATTTTCTGTTGTTAATTTATGTTTTTGCTGTTGTTAATAGCCTCTGGAAGTCAGAGATGACAAATTCCAAGTTTTCGAAAGTTGTTGTTAATGTATGTATTTTCTGTTGTTAATTTTTGCTTTTGCTGTTGTTAATAGCTTCTGAACTACACCAGCAAACATGCATCAGATTTTGCCTCCTCTTGTTGTTTTCATTTCCTTTCCTTCTTTGAACACCCAACCGTAGAAAGAATTTCAATCCTTCACTCCCCAAATATATAACCAGGCCAAAAAGAAAGAAGAATAAAAAAAAAACCCCAAACTCCGATGCAGGAGACGAGTTGTCGAGGACCACCCAAGCTTCACGATGCAGGGACTCTCGCACAATCCCATCGGCAATGCAGGTCTCTCGGTGGAATGGCGTCGAAGGGCTTAGTTGAACGGCTCTGGTTTAGAGAGTAGGGCTGAACCTATTGAGAGGGAGATGATAGTATGCGTGTGTTTCCTTGTCCAAAATGGTAATTTACAATTGACAAATAATTACACAAAAGTCTCTAGGGACTTCTGAATAATTTAGTCATTTTATGGGACCTTATTGTATTTTTTTTTTGTCTTCCTTGGGACCTGTGGGTAATTCTCCCAATTTATTTTTGCTATTTCTACCATTGCATCGATTCTTTCAAATAAAAGTAAGGAGGAATTGGGTAGATGTCTGGGGGCTCAAATCACTAATGCCAGGAGCTCGAGGGCAAAATTTCAGTCCTTAATTGATAAAGGGCAAAAGAAGCTTAGTGGTTGGAAGAAGATCAACTTTCAAATGTAGCATGAGTTTATCTTGATTGGAGTATGTAATTATTATACGTATAAGGGATTCATTAATTAGTTAGTTAGAAAATTAGAGCCTAATCTATATATAGAGAGTCTTAACTATTGAGATTAGAATGTTGGACGTCAAGTTTTCACCATATTTAAAGAGGGAGTTAACTTGGTCTCCCTTTAAGAGAAAGTTAACTTGGTCTTCCTTTAAGAGAGAGTTAACTTGGTCTCTTTATAGGTTTTAGAGATAACCCAATTGGGTTGAATGAACTTCTTGCTCTTTGTGATTAATATCTTCTTTCTCCATATTATTTTCTCCAATTATATTTGTTAACATGGAATCAAAGTGAGGTTTTGAGTTTGGCCAGATAATCAAGAAGCCCATAAAGATTATTCTTGGTTTACCACCGTATCAGAGCCCAAGGTCCACTCAATAACGGTTCAGGTTCTTTGTCTTGATCTTGGTCCGATTTCTTTTTCCTTCTTTACTGCGAAAAAGCTTCACGGCCGATTGACTGCGTCTCTTTGGTTTTCAGCAATTCAATATCATATGAGCATGTTGCTCTTTGTGATTAATATATTCTTTCTCCATATTATTTTTTCCAATTACATTTGTTAACATGGTATCAAAGCCAAGTTTTGAGTTGGGCTAGATAATCAAGAAGCTCATGTGTGACCAGATAATTTGGGGGAATATTTAACCCCCAAAAAAAAAAAATTGGGGGAATAATTCCTTGAATATTATTGATAAGCAATGTGCTTTATATACAAGATGAATGTGTAACAAACTATACAATTGCATAACAAACTATACAATTACATAACAAACTATATATCAACAACTAACTGAATACTAATCTAATTGTTATAAATATTCCAATATTGGTGTGAATGTCCATAACCTTTCAAAAAGGTTTTTTTGGAATTCTACACTTAAAGCCATATAACCTATGGCATGAATGGCTTAATGAGAGTTTTATATGATTAATGTAAATAACTTACTTCATAATATACCATTATGTAGATTTACTCTTTTGTATGTAACTATTGTAATAGAAGTTAAGGATTCATTGCCTATATATAATAGGCATGTATCAAAGGTTGGAAGAGAATAATAGAAAGAAGAATCACTCTCTCCTTGCTCTCCATTTCTCTCTTGCATTTCTTCATCTCCCTTATCTTAATCTCTCTTGTATTTTATTTAGTTTCATAACACGTTATCAGCACGATAGCTATAACAAAGGTATAATTTCTTTAACAATTTCATCTTCTTTCTTTAATGATTTTATTATATATTTATTTATATATCTGGGATAATCTAAACCACTATATAAAATTAAAACACCGATTATTTTTATACATCGGGTTTCATGGTTAAGATTTGAGATTATTTACTATTTTTACTATAAATCACTGTTCATTTTTATTCATCTACAATATTTTTAATGATTGCACAATATATTATATATTGTTGCTTATATTATTGCTAACTTTAACATTTATTTTTATTGCTAAGATTTTATTATTGTTTTAATTTGAAATTTTATTATCATTGTTAATTTGACTCCTACATGGAAGGTTCTACCTCCTACATAGAAGTTTAGGTCACTAACTTTAACATAACATTTTACTGTTATTGTTGCTAACCCTAACATAATATAACATTTTACTTTTATTGTTATGTTATTATGGCTAACTTTTAATATTATGTTATTTTATACAAACTCTTTATGTTATTAATATCATGGCTAGAAGCCATAGTCTTTTTTATTCCTACTTTGATTTATTATTATTGTTTGTATATCTTACATTTTGATTTATTATTTTGATATTATATGAGCAGAAGTCATATTTCTTTTACTCCTATTTTGATATTATTATGGCCAGAAGCCATACACTTCTATTTTCTTATTCTAAAATTATATGACCAGAAGTCATGTTACTTTAATTTCTTATTTTGTGGCCAGAAGCCATATAAATTTAAATTCTCATTTTGAGAACTAAATGGCCAAAAATCATAAAGTTTTGATTTTAATATCTTTAATTTTTATTGTTTTTATTTTCATATTCTTTGATTCATTATTATATGACCAAATGCCACACACACACACACACACACATATATAATTTTTATTTATCCTGAAGATAACTGGCTGGAAGCCATATTGATTTAATTTCTTATGAAGCCATGAGAAGACACAAATTGGCTTAGCCTTATGAGGAACACAAATTCGCCTGAAGCAATGTGATAATTTGGCCTGAAGCTATAAGACAAATTGAAGTAAAGCCAAATAATTTGGCCTGAAGCAATGTGATAATATATTATATTATATTATTATTACTATTTACATACTATTTTACTACGCACACCAAATTTTTAAGAATTTTCATGTGAACTTTATGAGATATTTGGTCTTTAGTCTTCTATACCTACGAAAGAGGTATGAGAGCTTGTTCACATCTAGAGATGAATGGTGGACAAGAAAGTGATATTTGTTTGTTATTAATATCAAAGCCCTGAAGACTTATATTACAAATATTGTATAAAAAGATTTTGATAGTCTTGGAAAAATATTGTCCAGAAGACAATAACTTACAAAGATTTATGCCGTAATAAGTTTAAAGGCTAATAGTCCTGGAGACTAATTAGCATATTTTGCCCAATGTTATAAGAGAGGCTAATGTTCAGATAATATATGGTAGTATAAATTTGATTAAAAGCTTCACGGAAAAACTAATATTTTGTTACCTGAAGGAACAAAATTATGCATTAATTATTCTACCGAGTATAAAAGAAACTTACTAAGTTTCAAAGATATCTGCAGAAATGGATATCATAGAAAACACGTTATTATAAACCAGAAGTTTACTAAAAATAATGCAAGAAATTGTAATTGTAAACTATAAGTTTACAAATATAGCAAATGAAATGTTTGCTAATGCTACCAATGGGATATCAAAGAGGCAAAGAGCTACAGAGAAATATTTCTACATTTATTTTGAAGCCAAGACAAATAACAAATAAGCCCAGAAGGTAATACGATGTTTAGTTTCTATTCTTATTTTTTTAAAAAAATATTATTATTTACATTTATTGTGATCCCATCTTATAAATCTGTTGCCATGACAACTTTCTGCTAGAGAATTTTCATATGTGTGATTCTAAATCTTTGAGGTTCTGAGTTATTTTAATCATGAATATCTTCATATGTGGTGGACTGTGTATATTTTGCATATATAAGTAAATTGAAGTATATTATTAAAGAGTAATGAGATTATCTAGTGATGTAATCTTATATATTTGTTCCTGACGAATCAACATAGATTTTTATTTCGAGCTTTAAAAGGTTTTAAAGTGATTTTGAAATGCATATATATATATATATATAAAGTATGTTTATATGACTCACATTTAAGGGGGAGATTGTTAGAAAATAAGTGTGAGTTCAAATACAAGTATGAGCTAATTTTTGAAAAGTTATATACTTCTCACATAAAGCCTAATATATCTCCCAAAATGGATGTCAGATTATGATCAAAAGTTTATAATTGATTGAGACATATGTCACAATAAACTAGAAGTTTACTGATCCAAAGAAATTTATTGTTGGCATGACTTGTTTGATCATCCGAGTTATATAATGCAAATAAGATTACGTATTGGCATCTATTGAAGAGCTAGAAGATTCTTTAGGAATAACTAACATATTATTTATGAATTATGTGCTGTCTGTTCTCAGAAACAAATTATTTGCAAGATTATCATTGATCATGATTAGTATTAGATTTCAGTATTTCTGGAAATATATCAAACAGAATTATATGGGCCCATTGAAATAGCATGTACACCGTATAAATTTGAAAGATGCATCGATAAGATGGTTACATGCGAGATTATTATCTTGCAACCTGAAGTTTGCAATAATGTTTGAATAAATTGAGTGCGCAATTTCCAGATTATATGATCCAGAAATCATGAATTAAAGCCTTCATAAATAGCTAGATCACTTCTTATAAGAACAAAATTTTTATGTTGGTATATTTAATCTTACATATTGTAGCAATTATATAAGCCAACAAAATTCTCCCGGTAAAATTGACTTTTGGTTAGTAGCCAAACAAATTCCATCTGAAAATGTTTGAATGTGCAATACTTATAATTCCACCACAATGCACACATATGGATATAGAAAGAAAGTTGAGATAAATGTTGTATAAGGACCTTTTTCTTCTTGTTTGTCTCTATATGAAACAAAGATGTTTCTAAAGAAAACAAATGGATTGAGGAAACTTATACTGTATGATTAGTCAATTGATATTTGACATTATTTTCTCAACATGAGGGGGAGAAATTGAATAGCTGGACAAGAGAATACATGGAATGCATTATAGTAAAGTATATATCCTCGAATAAAGAAGTATGAACCAGAAGTTCATCAAGTTATGCATTCATGATATATTTGCCTGATATAATTACTGACGTAAATGAGATTTATTAAATTTTATATTCTATCTAAAAATGCTCCAATTAGTAACATGCCTGAAGCATGAGTAAGTATTTGGTTCCAAATATAAACGTTATGGATAAATTGGAGCAATAATTAAGATGATCATATTAAGGAGGTAAATACTCCAGAAGAGTATCGAGACATAATTTATTGCAAAACCTCAAGAGATGTTCAGGTACCTGAGTAGTATTGATATTGTTATGTCGAATTGGAAAAATAGAACCGAAAAGATAAAGTTGTCGACAACAATTTTGATGATGATATCATGTGATCAAATGAGGATATTATATAAAGATTATTGGCCAAGAGGATAAGTAAAATTGATAGTGACGCAAATATAATCATATTATGATAGTTAAGGACCTGAAGTCCAAATTGGAATATATGATTTTGTGGTGGATACGATAAATCTGGCAGTTTATGAATGATAAATTATGCGTCTATTAGATATTGTTATATAGCATATGCATATGGCTTAATAAATTATGAAGATTGCATAAGAATCTTCAAAGGATCCAAAAGTGCTAGTAGCACATGTCCCTGAATGACTCAAGATGCCAGAAGCATGTATGATATAATCGTTTTAATGAATATATGTTGATATGCATCTAGATATATCTTATAAGAATGCCTAAAAATCATGTTAGTATTATTATGATTTTGCTGGAAATATTTAGTTCTTGCAGGTACGCAATAGAATGTTTGATGACAAAAAAAAAAGATATGCTCAAAAGACATTGAAAGTAATGTAGTCATCAGGGGGAGTAATACTGATGTTGTCAAAATGGAGAGTCGATACATGCTGTACTCTTTTTCCCTTATCTAGGTTTTGTCCCACTGGGTTTTCCTAGAAAGGTTTTGAATGAGGCAGCACTGGACAATGTGTCAATGAATGATGTACTCTTTTCTTTAGCTAGGATTTTGTCCCACTAGGTTTTTCCTAGTTAAAGTTTTTAATGAGGCACATTCATAATGGATATTCAAGTGGGAGTGTTATAAATATTCCAATATTGGTGTGAATGTCCATAACCTTTCAAAAAATGTCTTTTGGAATTCTACACTTGAAGCCATATAACCTATAGCATGAATGGCTTAGTGGGAATTTTATATGATTAATGTAAATAACTTACTTCATAATATACCATTATATAGATTTACTCTTTTGTATGTAACTCTTGTAATAGAAGTTAAGGATTCATTGCCTATATATAGTAGGCATATATCAAAGGTTGGAAGAGAATAATAGAAAGAAGAATCACTCTCTCCTTACTCTCCATTTCTCTTTTGCATTTCTTCATCTCCCTTATCTTAATTTCTCTTATATTTTACTTAGTTTCATCACATTAACCAACTAATTACAATTTCACTGTGTAACACCTATCAAGATAGGTGATTCTTGGTTTACCATCGTATCAGAGCCTGAAGGGGGGGGGGGGGGGGGGGGTGTTGAAAAAAAGCCTAAGGTCCACTCAATAACGATTCGGGTTCTTTCTCCTTGATCTTGATCCAGTTTCTTTTTCCTCCTCCACTGTAATTTGTGAAGAAGCTTCAGGGCCGATTGACTGTGTTTCTCTGGTTTTCGGCAATTCAAGATCACAGTTCTTGTTTGAAGCCTCTTTGGTTCTCTAGTTCGATAAGTTTCTAGTATTGCGTGATTTACTGAAAAGGTTTCGATCGGCTGTTGTTCGATATTCACCGCTGTGCATCTGCCGCCGTTGATGTTTAAGCTCTTCACCGCGACCCGGAGGGGGGGGGGGGGGGACACTCAGCCACGATAGGGGTGTTATTTCGCCGTCGAACTTTTACAAAGTGGCAATGGAAATCCTTGTACCATCATGATTCTTGCACCATCATCGGGTCTCTAGTGAGGAAATGCCAAGATTCTCGCTAAGTACCATGATTCTTGGTTCCTACAGTCTGCGTCCAAGAGCAAGATCAGAGGAAATGCCAAGATTCTCTGAAGGTTCGCGAGTTCGTCTTCCTATAATGTCGGTGACATTTTTCCGTTGAGAATCTTGCCAGAAATTTTGCAAACTGCACGATGGCTGTGAATCTTTCTTATTCTTTACAGTAATATTTGCTCAGATTTCTCTGTTCTTTACTCCTCCTCTGTTCAAGACGATCTTTCCATTTGTCTAAGTGAACCAGATGGCTTCTAGCCCAACCTCAATTGTCGACGTGAATCGCCTGTTATATTTTCATCCTTCGGATGTTCATAGGGTTACTCTTGTTCCCCAACCGGGTCTTCTGATTGTGTTGTATGGAGTCGCACAATGCATATTTCCCTGCATGGTAAAAACAAGCTAGCCTTCATTGATGGAAGTATCCCCGTGAAAAGGAGACAAAATTCATTAAATTATGGGATCAGTGCAATGCGGTCGTGCTTTCTTGGTTACTGAATTCTGTCAACGGTGAGATAGTAAATGGAATTGTATTCTCTGAAGATGCTCACCAGGTATGGGTTGACTTGGGACAAAGGTTTCATAAAATAAATGGAGCCAAGATTTTCTCATTGCACATGTCAATTTCATCTCTCACCCTAGGGAGTTTAAGCATTTCTGCCCATTTTACACACCTTAAATGTCTCTGGGATGAATACAGTCTGCTGGTTCCTCTTCCTACATGTAAATGCACAACCTCTACTGAGTATGTTAAATAGTGGAATGCAATTCTTAACGAGACTTGCTTGGCATATTCCAATTTCTTAAGAACTGTTGCCACTTTACTTGGAATCTCCAAAATGGCAGAAGCATCATGCAGGGATTACATTGCTTGCTTTAGTTGCCAAAGAGTTCTCATTTGAAATGATGAACTGATAATTCTTTAGTCCTTCGATTAATTGTACTAACTTCTTATGCTGACATAGCGTAAAATAGCTAGAGGAGTTTTGTTTGCAAAGGGAGATGACAGTCTGCAAGATAGGAATTAACATGAACAATAAAAGAGTGTTGTGAAGAAATAGCAACATTTTTGTTGGGAAAGAAGCATCTCTCTACAAACAGAAAATGCTCTGTCAAATATCGATTTCAGAACATCATAGTTGCACATTGATTTGCTTCCAAACTTTGCTGTGTTTAGTTTGAGAGTCTTTGTAGCAACCCAAGCCAAAGGTGAGATTCAGCTTGACATTGAGGTTGGCAGAGGATGGTGGCGACCATGCACCTAAAGGATTAGCATGGAGAAGAATGTCATGAAGAAATCTTTGTATTGTTTTGTGATTGGAAAACTGGTGAATTTAATTGACCTATCCCCTTATTTTTGTATTATTCAAGTTGAGTACCTTGTTAAATATTGTTTAACTTGAGGTGGCGTGTTAGAAGTATAATGGATTAGTTGATTAGTTAGTTAGAAAGTTAGAGTCTAGTCTATATATAGAGGGTCTTAACTATTGAAATTAGAGTGTTGAATATGGAGTCCTCACTATATTTAGAGAGGGAGTTAACTTGGTCTCTTTCCAAGAGAGAGTTGACTTGGTTTTTCTTCAAAAAGTTAACTTGATCTTCTTCTAAATTTTAGAGATAACACAAGTAGATTATTCATTGAATGAACATGTTGCTCTTTGTGATTAATACAATAAGATTCTTCATCTTCTTTTTCCATATTATTTTCTCCTATTATATTTGTTAACAATAATGAGATTAAGAAGCTTTGAAAGAGATTTATTTAGGGATCCCAATTGCATGTTGTAATTTGGTATATGACATGTACACTTAAGGAAGAGGGTGGAGCTAGTATTAAAAGTATAAAGGTGATGAATGAAACATTGCTAGGAAATATTGGTTGGACTTTACTGGCGAAACCTAAAACCCTTTATCCAAGGTGCTAAGAGAAAAATATGGAAGTGGGGCAGATTTAAATGCAAAGTATAAAAGTATGACTCTGTTTTATGGAAGATTATGACTGCTTCGTGGTCAGATATCATAAGTAACGTTAGGTAGGAAGTAAGGATGGTAGTAGTATTAAGTTCTGGATGGATAATTGGCCGGGGAAGGAAGGGAAACTGGTGGACAAGTGTGTTGGGGGCTTGGGGCTAGCAAACTTGAATACAGCAGTAAAAGAAGTTAGGAGAGAGGGATATGGATGGGATTGGGAATGGTTTGAAAGGGTGGTCCTAGCATACCTTGTATAGAGAATTCATGCTATTCCGCCCCCATGTGATGAGGATGGAGAGGATGAGGTGGAATGCAAAGGGGGACGTGGTAGATTGTTCATGGTAGTAAGTACGCATGAAAAGCGTAAGGGCCAATGTAAATAGGGGTCGAATTTAAAAGTGTTTAAGGAGACTAAAGGTGACAAGACGTACAAACCTTCATATGGTTAGTAGTGCAGGATAGGTTGTTAACATCAATTAGGAGGAGGATAGTTGGGGGGAGCTATGGTGTAACCAATGTGAAGGAGTTGAGAAGAACTACTACATGTATTGCTTAATTGCCCCCTAGCTAAAAGTATATGGAATGCGCTGGGGGTAGCAAACTTGGATGCTTTCCTTTTTGTTGGGCATGCCCCAAATTTTTACAATTTATAATAACATAAAATTTCTAAAATCTTAAATGACTGTGAAATTTAAATTAACTAAATTTGAGAAAGTTGTTACTGCCGCATTTGTACTAAAGACAAGCACGAGGCTAAATCTATTATATTAAAATGGAACTAAAGGCTTCTGTTAACACAAAGTACAGGTCCTACGGGAAGCTAACCAGTGAAAAGGAGACTCACAAGGACCAATTAGGGACTTTTTTTTTAAATAAAATGGAACAAATATTGGGCTATTTAGCGGTGCATAATGGTGCCACATATGAAGGCCTAATTAGGAAAAAAGATCTGAAAATTTGAAGAAAAGTGGAAAAGGGAGCACCTTTTTAACCAGCGGTGCACAAAAAGGACCAGTGGATGAAAGGGTGAACTGGATAAATTGAATACAAGCATGTGGATCAGATTTTTCCAGGCCTAGAATGTTCCACATATGCCCCTTGAAATATCTGGAATTTCTTAAAGGAAAAGAAAAGAGAAAACAGGCAGAAAAAAAAACCAGGGTATATGCTTTTAACCACTGGACAAAAGGGTGTTTCGGGTAAAAATAGGAAATTTGTAGATGGTAAAAGATAAAAATCTGATTCCTATGGATAAAATTTTTCCACCTTGCCTGCTTCTGGAACCCTCTAGATTTTCTTGGGAAATAGGTCATGAAACCCTAGTTCATGCTATTAACCAGGGGACAAAAGCCTGAACCAGACAATTCCATGTACCCTGGTCATTTTATTCATTTTATAAAGACATAATCCTCACATTCTTGGCTGCCAAGGGGTGAGTTCTAGCAGAGAAGGAGAGGGTCCAGCCAAGTTCCAATACCCGGAGAAAGAAGCCGAAACACTGATTAAAGCTCCAAATTCAGGTAACCCCGAAACTAACTTCTGAAGTTTGAAGGTTAGGGTTTTCGTCCAACTGACTAGGGCATGGAGTTATGGTTTTATTTTGATATTTTTGAAGGTTCCATTGAGTTTAAAATGAGATTTTGTATGGGTTTAGGTTGAAGTTACGATTTACGAACCCGTAAACCCCGAAAACCAAAGGAAATAGCTTGTTGCCAACTTTAGGATTTCGAGGCAACGAAGCTTCATCGGTATTTTTAAAATAGTAAATGAAGTCCGTTTGCTTTGAAATTTTACAGGATTAAATTATACATCCTAAGCCTAATTTTGATATAAACTTTGATTCCTTTTCGAGTTTCCTATTAAGAGAAATAAATTTTTGAAAATTGTTCAGGAAGCTGAGATACTTTTCTGACCAGTGAGTGAAGTTTGGGCTATGTAATGAAATATGAACCCTTTTGGACTCTGGAAGTATTTTACTATAAACTAGACATTCTAAGGGTTCATATTTCACCAATTTCGTATCAATTGAATTTTTTTGGAATTAATTAAAAATGTTTGAAGTTGAACAGAGGTCATTGGAATTTTCAGTATAAGGCTCGGATTTCTCAATAATAAAAGGGGTATTTATGGAAATACTAAAAATAAGGTGTACTAATGTTGCCTAGGGTAAAAACATATCTGGAACGACTGTCATGCATTTTAAAATTTTGGGTTGGTGAGCAACCAACAGGTAGTAATTGTTTACTCACGTACTTTATATTTGATTGTTGTATGTTTGTCATGTTTGTATTTGCCAAATATGCATACAGAACAGTTGGGGTTCGAGTCCCTAACTATGTGATTCCTAGTGCTGAGGATTTTTCGGGGCTAGCCTTGTTAGGCGGCTCAACGACTTTGTGATTCCGGGGCTGGCCTAGTTCAGGCAGCTCAATGGCTTGTGATTCCGGAGCTTGCCTTGGTAAGGTAGCTTGACGGCTTGCGGTATATGTGGTTGTGTTTATGATTCTAAATGCATATCTGGTATGGTTGCTTTATTGATTGTGATTTTCATGATATGGTTGCATTCATACATTGCATACATATAGTACATGAGTTTGACAGTTACTTTGGGATTCATTCTTAAACTTCAGAACAATATGTAGATATAGGGGACCGTGTTTGAGTAGTAGAGACCTTTTTGGAAAGGTAGAGCATACTGAGGCAGATTGAAGAATAGGGGATGCCCTATTACATGTTATATTTATATTTTAGGATGATTGTATATATTTTTACTTTCGGTATTTTATTTTGGTTGACTGTACCCTTAACCCGTTGGGGACTGATTACTTTTTTGTTATCGTACTTTTACCAGTACAATAGGTAAGTCCAAACCGATAAAATGCTTTGTTGCGCATACTCTGATATATGATAAAAGGAATAAAGTAACTAAGGAAAGGTAACCGATAAAAGGGATCCCTCCAGGGGCGGATCTTATAAGGGTTCGGGGGGGCAAGAAATTCATAAATGAATACAAGAGAAAGAGGATGCAGTCATGTTGTAATAAGAGGAGCTCCCTTAACAGTCTCCGTTAGAGCTACGTAAAATAATAAGACTGCACTCTATTTGCTTAATTATTTCTCTAGTTCACTAATAATCAATTCTATTCTTAATCCCTTCCTCTTCCATAGATACTCAACAATGTTATTCATATGATGGATGCTATTGAAAGGAAAAAAAAATATCAATTGCTTGATAGATTTTATAGCTAGATTGACTTATAAACAAAAATATGAAAAGTTTTTAAAATGTACTACCTCGAACCTGTTTTTTTTTTTTTTTTTTTAAAACAATATAATGGTTAAGCTTCAACAATCAATAGGCCCAGAGGTAGTGGTGACATATATAGGGGATGCATGTGAGGGTCAAAACATGAAGCAAAATACTCTTCAAGATACACGAGGTTTCTCTATCTAGACAACATCAGATGTTTGTTTTTTGGGAAATAACATATCAAACCAAGACTTTCACTTGCAAATGAAGAAAAAATAGTCATTAGTAAATGTTCTTCTTGTATCTAATATAAGAGCAGGGTTGGATTTGATCATTAAAAATGGTAGTGACCAATGGTATTAACAAATTATGATCATTTTACTCCTAATATCAAAAGTCCAAGAAATCATGACAAACCTCAGATTTTTTTTTTTGAAAAAATTAATATAATGTAAAATTTAATATAATATTTTTAAAATGTCATATAAGAATAAAAAAATTTTAATTAGTTAATGAGTATACATTTGGCCCCCCCAAATATTTTCTCCAAGATCCTCCACTGGATCCTTCTAACCCACCACCCGAAAGGGCGAGGCCGGTAGGGGTGTAACAAAAAAGAGGAAATGTAAGAAAAATGTTATTTTGACAAGACAGGTTGAAAGTCATGACAAACAATGCGCAGAAAAAATTCAAAACGAGGGATGTCTGGTAAGATAGAAGAAAAACAAGGAAGAAGAATACTAACCCCTAGAAGTTGGAGCGCGGCGCTAAGAGGGTTGCGAAAGAGTGCGAAAATATAGTATATATAGGAGATAGAATTAGGGTTTATTCCTCTTGTTAAAATAATAATTTCTTTTATATAAAAATTATATATATATATATATATATTTATTCTCTCTCTTTTGTTCCCCTTTTATATCACTTCTCTTAAATCACTTCCTACTCTTTAATTATTTTGATCCCAGTCTAAAAATTTACTTTCTACTATTCCTAAAAATTTAAGGATGTTACAGATGGCTTCTAGGAGGAAAATTGATTAGAGAAGAGAAGCGCATTTGGTAGCCAGAAAAAAAAATTGAAATAAGAAGAAAGAGAAGAAGAGGAGAAGAGAAATGGAGAATTACTGAGGATTGGAAGTGATTTGGTTTGGTTAGTCTAAGCCCTATTTATAGATGAAGCTTTTGTCACTGGAGCATTAATTACGGTAATATCAAAAGTCATCATTAATTATCACAGGTAATATCAATGGTCATCATTAATTATCACTAGTAATATCAATAGTTATCATTAATTATCATAGGTAACATCAATGGTCATCATTAATCATCACAGGTAATATCAAAAGTCATCATTAATATTATTTTATTTTTCTTAGGTTATCACATTTTACCTTCCTTAAAATAAGTTTCGTCCTCGAAACTCAAAACTCTTGGGTTATCACATTCTACCCTCCTTAAAATAAGTTTCGTCCTCAAAACCTAAAAGTTTGTGCCTCCCACATAACAAAAATCAAGCAAACTAAATGGTATAAGATACTATGAATTACGATTATTTTTTATATATATATTTCTATACTAATGAATGCCAACTCTCACCCCCTAAAAGAAAAGTTTCGTCCTTAAAACTTAATTGCATACCTTCTTCGAATAAATACAGATATTTACTAAAATAAAATTCACAAATCAATAATAATCACATAATGAGTCACAAAATAATTTCAAACATACAATTGTTAGAACTTCAATGAAATAAATAATTTTTTAGAAGACAAGGAAATAACTCTTTACTACCCGTCTCTCACATTCAAAATTTTTTTTACTTATTTATTTATTTAACTCTGGGATCTTTGATCCCTTGAGTTAGTATCAAAAGTGAACCCAAGTAGAACCTAGGGCTTTGATACCATTTTGTAACACCCCCAAATTTCTAACAATTTATAATAACATAAAATTTCTAAAATCATAAATAACTATGAAATTTAAATTAATCAAATTTGGGAAATGTTACCGTCACACTTATATCAAAGACAAGCACAAGGCTAAATCTATTTTATTAAAATAGAACTAAGGCTAAAGTTCAACTAAAGGAAATATGTCTTATGCATTTTATTAAATTCATAAAATTCTGTAAACTCTAAAACTAACTAGAAATCTCTAAGTCGTTATCCTCACTGCTCACTGCTAACCCCATCCTTTGTAACCTGTTTCATTGAAAATCTGCTCCCCCGAAGGATCATTCCAGCCACACAAACACAAAAGTCAACAAAGTTGGTAATCCTAATCAAAACACAATTTATATAGCTCAAATATATAATCACATGGTAATTAAATCAAATTTCAATTTTAATCATATATATATATATATATATATATATATATATATATATATATATATATATTACATCAAATCAAATATTATTCATTATCTTTATCAAATTCGCTTAGTGTAATTAATTGGAAGAGAACCATGGTAGACCTGAGAAACCTTGCTAATCTACCTTGTGACCCGGGAAACCCTGCTAGTCACAAATCATCAAATTGGCCATCATCAAAATATCTCTTCCTAGTGTGCAGATCTCTTCCCAAAGTTGCTATTAGTATCCCAGGAAACCTTGCCAGACACCACTTTGAGAAGAACGGCTATCTTTTCACATCATATAAATATCGGAGGCATTAAGCTCAAAGGTTGTATTCATCACTTTAGGAGGTATCATCCCAAAGTTATCCTCACACTGTTAATTCATTACAATCACACACAATCAAGAAATTCAATCTTGTTACAATTATCAAATTTCTTCATTAAATATATCAGTTGTTTAAGGGCATCATAACTTTCCAAACTATTCAAGAGTATAATAATTCAAATATTCGATATAAGATCCAACTCATATTATAACTTACATATCTATCTGAGTAAAGTCCAAATCTAACTATCATTTCAATCATCATGAGTTATAACGTATTGAGATCACAATTTTCCTATCAAAATATTAACCTAAGACTTCTAGAGATTTGGATTACCCGGTTGTGTTTGATGGCTTCTAGGAGGAAAATTGATTAGAGGAGAGAAGTGAATTTGGTAGCCGGAAAAATAAAAATTTGAAATAAGAAGAAAGAGAAGAAGAGGAGAAGAGAAATGGAGAAATGCTGAGGATTGGAAGTGATTTGGTTTAGTTAGGCTAAACCCTATTTAGAGATGAAGTTTTGTAACTGGGGCATTAATTACAATAATATCAATAGTCATCATTAATTATAACGGGTAATATCAATAATCATTAATTATCACCAGTAATATCAACGTCACCATTAATCATCACAGGTAATATCAATGGCTATCATTAATCATCATAGGTAATATCAATAGTCATCATTAATCATCACAGATAATATCAAAAGTCATCATTAATTATCATTAGTATTATTTTATTTTATTTTTCTTGGTTTATCACAGGATGGTTCTTATATAATTTGAAAAACAAAGGGGAATGGAGTGTGACGTTTGCTATTTGCCGCTGGTAGCTATGGGAATGAAGGAATAAGTACTAATTTGATAAAAGGTTTTAGATATCATCAAGACTAAATATGGTGGTAAAGAAACATGTATAGGGATGCTTAGTTCTAGCTAAGAATTTTTATAATGGGGGCTCAGAAGAGAGTATTTGGTTGGCACAAACTCATTTTGATAGGCAGTTAAGGGATGCCCAAGTATAGCAAGCTGTAGGGATCTTGAGAAGTAATGCTGGTAGTTGGGTCTATGGATTCATAAAGAAGTTAGGAGTGTGCGATGCATCGGATGCATAGTTGTAGGATGTTGTCCATGGGTTCAAGATGGTATAGGAATTGGGGATCACCAAACTCATGGTGGAAGGTGACTTGACGGCTATGAAGCACTAATTCCAACATAGCGTTTCCGATACGCAACATTGATACGTTACTTCAAAAATACTAATAATACGTTCCAATACGTCTTAGTGTTAAATAATATTTTTTTATAAAGAGTGCATTTCCACTAACAAAATATAATAAAAGGAAAATCATTAGCACATATAAGCTGCATTTCCACTAATAACATTTGCCTCCAACTTTGGCTCATCAAGGGAAAGGGCAGCACCATCTAAAGCTCCAACATCATTAAAGCTATCAATTGCATCTCCACTAATATCCCAATACTGACTTTCTCCATTATATTTTGGACTGTTACTTGATAAGAGCCGAAGGTGCTATGTATATATACTAAGTCTTCAGCTCGTTTGGGATCCATTTTATTCCACTTCATGGAATGTGCAAAAGAGTAAGTACTCCAATTGTGTTCAACACATGAAGAAGAGGGTTGTGCAGTGAGTTTCAAAGCTAGCTTTTTAAGTAAAGGTGCACTACAACCATAAACTCCCCACTAATCATTGGGATTCGTTGTATATCGATTTTCAATAGCCTCAAACTCTCTAAAACCTCCTTTCATTTGAACAAAGTTGACATACTCCAAATTTACTTTGACCTTTCCTCCACACTAGAAAAATGTCTCGTGAAGAACTTTTTTACTTCTAATTTAATTTCCACATCATTGTTTGGAGAAACTCGACGTGGATCTTCAGCAAGCCATTGATCACTGTAGTATCTACCAAAAAGGAAAAACAATTATAAGTGTCAAAATGATTTCAATTAATAGAATTATTAAATCAAATCTTAATTATAAAAAACTTACTTGGGATGCAAAGCATGTGCCAAACAATGAAGGGGAGTTAAACTTTTGGTCAAATGATCCACAAGAATATTATACACCACATCATAAAAACATTGATAACTCACCATTCATCCTCTCTTCTTTCAAGTATATTACATTCTTTACCTTTTCAATCATCGCATCCCACATATCATAAACCAAATAAAGACAAGGTTTATCAGTGTCACAAAATCTGATCATATCATAAATGGGAGCAGTGAAAACAAGGATGTAATCAATGTCTGCCTAAAACTCATCATCCAATATCTTCTCATTCATTTGTCTTGCCCTTGATGATCATCTTTATAAATACTCCATTTTTCACAAAAGACCATGTTTTGGAGACCACCCTTTATCAACTTGAACCTCTTCAACATCACAATCATGGAAGCAAATTGGGTGTCAGCAATAGAAAGCAACTTCAATATCACAAACTCATTAAACATGGACAACCTCATAGAATGAGTCATTATGAAAGTCTTGATTGTTGAAACATAGCCAACAATTTTAGAAATCCAACTACATTCTCCCATAATTAATCTCATTATTCTCTACATTTTTGGCTGCACAAATGTTCTTCAAAGCCAAATTCAACGTGTGAAGAACACATGGTTTCTAATTGATAGTCGGATATTCTTGTTTAATAAGTTGCCCTACACCCTTACTATTAGCGACATTATTTGTTATTACCTGAACCATCTTCTCCACTCCAACTTCTTGAATTACTTCCTTTAGCAAGTTAAAAATAAAATATTTATCCTTGATATCATTAGAACAACCAACACTTTTCAAAAAACATGGCTGCGCTATCACATACCGCCATAAAATTAATTATTGGTCTCCTCTGGGAATCATCCACCCATCACTGACAATACTCATACCGTTTGATCTCCAAAGACACCGGTAGGGATATACAGCCTATAAACATTATCCTTCTCTTGTTGCAAAAGAGTAGTTCGCAACAAGTTATAGCCACGGGGTTGATAACTTGAAGTCGCAACAGAAAATAGTTAAAAACAAAGGAAATAAATGAGGCAAAAAGAAATTATGAAAAATAATATTTCATAACATTAAATACCTACAATGCTATGACTTGGAGCATAAGTGAATATTTATTGAAAGTACAAGTTCCTTGCCAAATGAAATGGCAATCCAGTAGAATAAAACATTTGAGCAATAATATGATGATTTAATTCTTCATGCTTCCCCATATTGAAAGCCTTCTCAACAGAACTCATGCTTGTAGTTCCTTCATCACTTCTTTTTCTTTTAACAAATGTATTAGTTGTAGCTGAAACGCTAGAGGGTGCACTTGGTGGTAAAGGAACATTTCTCGGTGCATTCTTCCTCACCCTTTCATAATAATCCTCTTCCTATTTTTCCATTTCCATCAAAGATGCCTCCTTAACAATTTTACATACTTCAATCCCTTTACATTTAATCTTTAACAAATGAGCCTTTACTCTTGTGTATGAACTTCTATATTCAAGTTTGCAAAAGTTGCACTTGCAACTCACTTTCCTTCCTACTTCTATTCCATCCTTAACTCTAGTAACATAACTCGACAATGGTCTATCCAAGTTTTCAACTGCAATGCCCACATTTCGTGAATTACACTATATGTGTATTGAGCTATTACTTTGATTTATGTTTGACTTCATTATATCAATCATATTAAAACCATACATAGAAAATAGCAAAAAATACACTCACCGACTCAGCCAATAGCAAAAAAACATAAAATTTCAGTTGTTAGTTCTGTATGTTTTGATGATGATTAACAATTGTTGCAGTTAATAAAATATTTGAAATCAGTGTTTAAGATCTTTGAAAATGTTTTTGAAAATAGCAACTCAAGTTGGTTGATCTCAACTCAAGTTATAGGACTTAAAGAATTTTAACGAAACTCATAACTCAAGTTGAAAAGTCACAACTCAAGTTGAAAATTATTTTTCAAAGAGTCATAACTCGAGTTATCACTTAACAACTCGAGTTATGGACTGTACTTTGCAATTCCAGAAAGCCTCTCGCGAAAACAAAATTTTGTGAACAGTGACAACTCGAGTTATTTTCATCATAACTCGAGCTACTACTGTAGCGTTTGCTCTCGGTTTGAAAATTTCTTTAAGACAACTCGAGTTATTACTGTGCAACTCGAGTTGTTCAAAACGCAAATGCTCTCTGTTTGAATTTGATGTTAACATAACTCAAGTTATCACTGTGCAACTTGAGTTATCACTGTGCAACTCGAGTTATCACTGTGCAACTCGAGTTGGCCTTCGTTTTTCAGAAATCCCTGAACTTAAAAATAACTCGAGTTGGTACTGTGCAACTCAAGTTACTCATCAGTTTTTGAAAATCAGTGTTCTAGAATTCTGGAACTCAGTGATTATGCAATGGGTACTTGTTATTATTGTTTCTTATCATTTCTAATCACTATTAACTATGTTTCCAGTGTGTTTTAGACAGGATTAACAAGGTTAAATTTCAGATTATTATGAGGTTTAACGTTAAGATCCGATAAAGCAACAGATGTGTGAAGCATTTAATGCAAAGTAGTGACATTCACTATTTTAGCAAGAAAATTTCCTTCGTACATTATTTCTAAAGTCTCAACAGATAAATTGAAGGAAGAATTGCAACAGAGAATAACGCGATCAACGTTTGAATGCCGATGTATCATCAAGACAGCAATAAATCCGTAAAACAGAGACAAACAGAGACAACGGGTTGAATCCAATTAAGGCGAGATTGGCGCAAATGGTTAATTGCCAACAACGGTCATATTCAAACGGATAAAATCAAATCCTACAAATGGCTCTTTCTTTCCAACTACTATAAATACACGAAGGACTGAATTCATCAGCACGAATCAACAATACATAGAGAAAAGTACTCCAAGCATTCTAATCATATCTTTGAATATCTCTGAGCTTCAGTATTCATTATTTTACTCTATAAGAGAGTTTCATCATTTGTATTTACATTTGTTCAAATCTCAAGGTAGTAGTATCTTGAGTGTGGGTGTACGATTACAACTTGTAAGGGGAAGTGAGTCCTTGTGAGAAAGGATCATCCTGAGTTACAGAGTGTGTAATTGTAATTGTGAGATAGTGGAAATCCCAGAGTGTTTGGGTACTGGACGTAGGTCAAAGAGTTGGACCGAACCAGTATAATTCCTCTGTGTCATTTCTCTTTTCCTTACTTATTGCTTTCATCGTTTCCATCATACGTCGAAAGAATTTTTTTTTTGAGATCACCTATTCACCCCCCTCTAGGTGATATTCCACTTTCATCAGTCACCCTATCTTTATAATCATAGATAGCAAAATTTCAGTCACTTATCAAAAAATAGCAAAATCATAAAATCTCAGTCATAGACAGAGGAAGAACCAAAGATAGCAAAATAGCACACTTCAATGGGAGAAAAGAGGAAGAACCAAAGAACACATTCACAGTCAAAGACGGCCAGACGCAGTCACAGACAGTCAGACGCACGAAGCCAAGGAGGAAGAACCGAAGAACAGCAACCAGAGCAAAGACAACGAACCAATCTGGGAGAGATGAGAGAGACACTCATAGTCACGGGTAAAGATGGTCAGACACACTCACAGTCATAGGCAAAGAAGGTCAAACGCAATCACAGATGCTGACAGTTAGACACACTTATAGTCAAAGACAGCGTCAAGGAGAGACAGGAAAGACGGTAGCAACATCGATTTAGATATTTTTGTAGCCAAAATTCTCAGTTCAACAATGCCCTTCATTTTTTAAAAAATATAAAACTGCCATTTGGCCATATCTCAAAGTGTTGACCAATCTAATATGCGTATTTACATATCGGATGCGTATTTGATACGTATAAAAAAAATAATAAATCCATGTCCGTGCTTCATAGCTCATCGGTTGCCATACAAAAGCGGTAGGAGGTGTTGTTGGGGGGAAAATAACTCATGTATGTTTTCCTCATACTTTGAGATAAGGTAACTTTGTAACAGATTGGTTAGCTAAAGCTCTAAGGAGTAGTGGTGATTTGTTAAAATTTGTGACACCCTTGAGGAATTGTTAATGTTCTTTTACGAGACATTATCAATGTTGCTTACCCACAATTTTTGTAGTTGGTCAATAAGATTGATATGTTCCGAGCAACAAAAAAAAAAAAAAAAAGATTGATATGGGCCGAATGTCCTTATTGTTACCTAAAAGGAAAGGTAAGCTTAGATTCACAAATGCTTCTCGTTATTTTTATTTATGCCCTCGTTTATAATTCATCAAGGATGAACTCCCAATAGAATGGAAATAAAAATTGCCTCTATAATAAATATTAATATATATTTTTTTTTTTAAAAAAAATCCATTTAGTCATTTGCCAAAATAAAAATACCTTTCCTTACCTTTTCTCTTCAACTAACTTATCCATGTTCCAAACATATATGAATGATCTATAAGTAATCTTGGACAATTTACAAGTGGAATGAGAGTAGAAACAGGAGGTAGCCTCTCCACCATCAATAACAGTGGTAGTACTAGGATAGTAGAGAGAGAGAGAGAGAGAGTAAGAAAAGAAATGAGGACATTTCTGTTTAGTCAAAGCCCTTTGTTTAAATATAATTAAGAACCTGAGGATTCATAACTCTTTTGTGGAGATCATATATCCTCTGTGAGAGCGTTGTCTCTCCTCTGTAAGAGTTCATCTCGACGTTTTCGTTGATCTGTGTGAGAGGCTCTTCATCGCCCACTGCGACCAATAAAAGAAAGTTCGATCTACTGTACATATCAGTAGTGAGGAGAGTGAGGTTGATTGAGTGAGTAGGATGGCGGATTGTGTGAAAGAAGGTAGCGAGTCTTCGAGTAGTAGAGGAAGAAAAGAAGAAGGTGTGGAGGCAAAACTGATCTGGAGGAAGAGCGAGTATCGAAAATTACATGGAGGTGCTCTAGTTGGGAACTTGATTAAGAGTTTGAACACGCTAGCGGTAATGAGGATGATCAGAAAGGCTTACTTAAGGATTCTAAGGGAACGACCTTGGTCAATTCAATGTATGCTTGTTAACGTTCAATTAAGCAGCAATTTCCGGTGTTAAAGGAAGTCAATTTTGATATGTGTCACTTCTGGATCCAATTCCACGATTTGCTGTTAAAAGTAATGGATGTGGAGAATGCGATCAAACTAGGATCCACTATTGGTGATGTGATGATTGTGGAAAATCGGAAACATGGAGATTTGTTGAGGAGAAAGCATCTGAGAGTGAGGGTTTTGGCTGATTTGCGCAAACAATTGGTAACCGTTATGTGGACTGAGAAGCCAGATAAGAAAAAATATGGATTAAAGGCTCGATATAAGATACAACAGAATTACTGCTATTTTGCAGTAGGATAGGCATGATAGAAGGTGCTATACTGATTGTAAAGGTGATCCAGGCAGTGAGGATCTCGAATTCCGGAGTTGGTCAAGTGTTCCAGTGGCTAAGAACATTGAGGTGGAGACGGTATGTTGTAAGGAGGGATGGGAAAAGGTGGAAGGTAGAGAAAGCAATAAGGAAGGTAGTAATGAAGAAAAGGAAGAGATGCTACAAATGTGTCCTCAAAAGTAGAAAAGGATTATTTAAGGAAGAAAGCAGCTTTGGAATTGGTAGACAGGTAGAATTAGGGAAGGATAATGGAAGTAGCGAGGCTGATAAGACTAGAAGGGTATATAAGAAGGGGGGAAGAGAAGTATGGAGAACGTCAAGAAGGAGGTGTATTTATAAGAAGGGGGGAAGAGAAGTATGGGGAACGTCAAGAAGGAGGTATATAAGGAGGTGAATTTGGACAAATCATGTATTTGTTTTCCCCAAAAAGTACAGTGGAGAACGTCAAGAAGGAGGTGTATGATGTGTTGGGAATTAAAGCCACAGAGGAACCTGGTAAATATCTGGGTAAGGCTAAATCTGAAGCTCTAGCTTTTGTAAGGAACAAGATATGTGTTAAGTTGCAGGGATGGAAGCAAAGGCACTTAACCTTCGCTGGGGGAGAAGTAAAGGTAAAGGCGGTTGCTAATGCCATTCCCATCTTTACGATGTCCTGTTTCAAGTTCCCAAAAAAAATCTTGCTTGGAATTGGATAGGATGATCTCAGGATTTTGGTGGGGACAGAAGGAAGCCGAGGGAAGGATTCATTGGAAATCTTGGAAAATGATGTGTAAAGCTAAGGATGAAGGTGCAATGGCTTTTCCGGATTTCATGATGATGAATAAGGCCTTGCTGGCAAAAACAGCTTGGCGAATCTGTCTAAATCAGGATGATCTATGGTGCAAAATAAAAGGCCTATACTTCCCAAAAACTGACTTTATGTAGGCTTCCAAAGGAAATAAGGCATCTTGGGGATGGACAAGTATACTGGAAGGTAGAGACTTCTTAGCAAAGAATCTGTTGTGGAAAGTGAGAAATGGGGAGAAAGTGAGAATATTTGCAGATAAATGGATCCCAGGTATTGAGGGATATCGTTTAAAGGAGAGAAGCCTAACCGAGGAAATGAAAGCATTGAAAGTGAAGGAGATTATGGTGAATGGGAAGTGGAATTTTGAGGAGGTGAGGAAAGTTCTTACTCAGGAAGACATGGAGATGATAGAGGGAGTAAGAATACCATTATGGGGGAGGAGGATAAAGGCCTGTTTGAATGGACTTTTAAAAAATGTTTTTTTTTAAAGCTCCAATTGGAGCTTAAAAAAACAGCATTTTGGTTTTTTTTTTTTTGTGACTTTTACTTTTTTTAAAAAATATAATATAAACACATAAATTAATAAAAAAGATTTTTTTAAAACATTAAAAAAGTGTTTTTTTTAAATTAAAAAAAAAAAGCCCATCCAAACGGGCTCTAAGTATGTTTGGCTGGGCAGTAGAGATGGGGTATATTCTGTAAAAATGGGCTATAAAGTTGTGAGAGAAGAGGAGGACAAAAGAGATAGTAGAGGACCCAGCAATTCATACAGAGCATCAAAGGGACTGTGGAAAAGCCTTTGGAAAACAAAAGTCCCTCCAAAAGTAAATCAGTTCCTGTGGAGAGCAGCAAGTGGTGCACTTGCAACAAAGGAAGCTCTGTATAGAAGAAAATGTGTTGATAGCCCAAGGTGCTGTATCTGTAAAATCCAGGTAGAAACCATTGAACATGCATTATTTCTGTGTCTATGGGCTAAATTGTGTTGGTTTGGCTCACTTTGGCATTGAAGTTTTGATGAATTGTCGATGGCCAGACTGATAAATGGTTTGAAACATGGGTAGTGGATAAGCAGATAAAGGATGAATTTAATGTGGCTTTGTTTGCTAGTATATACTGGCATACATGGAAAGCAAGGTGTAGCTTTGTGTTTGAGGAAACTGAGGTAGATTTGGTAATTATGTCTTCCCAAGGCAATCAGACTTGTCAATGAATACTGAGATTGTGTAGAAAAGAGGAAGAGGAGAATGTCAGCATAAGAGACGTTTGAGGTGGCAAAAACCAGCAGAAGGTATGGTAAAAATTAACGTGGATGGCTCTTACTGTGGAAAGAGCAGGAGGGCTGGTATTGGGTTGCTGGGAAGAGATATGAATGGGAGGTTTTTAGGGGGAGTAGGGCTGGATGTAGAGGCAAGTTCAGCTTTTATGGCTGGATGCATGGCATTGCTGGAAGCTCTTAGAAAGAGTTATTTGCGAACACTAATATCATTGTTGAGACTGATTGTCAGCAATTGTTTAGAACGATAAGGGATAGAGATATGGCTGGGTGTGATTGGAGGTGCGAAGATATCCTGAAGAAATGTCTAGCTGGGAAGATCAAGATGCAACTGGTCTATGTCCTTGGTGTCTCGAAAGGGCAATATAATGCTACTGACAGTGGCGAAACCAGGGAAAAAAAAAAAAAATAGCTCAGGTTAAAAAATAAACATATTGAACTACTCTATTTAATTATAAGGTACTAATTAACAAGTATATTTGTTTTTTTTTAAATTTTTTATTTTTTATAAAACACTTGTTTGTTTTCAAATAACATTAAATATTTTTTTTTCATGTATACCCATAATTAAAAAGGTAGTGAATGAGAGTAATAATTAATAAAAATTAATTATTACTCTTTTTTTCAAGAAACAAAGAGTAATAATTAATATGATATTAGAGTTTAGTGTAATTAATAGGGATAATATTGAAGATTACTTAAATTTTAAGACAAATTTAATTGCTTTAACTGTTTTTATTGACTTGTGAGAATTGTTAGTTGGTTCCTTCAATAAGGACCCGAGGAAGTATTTACTAAATAGTATCATCAAATAATCTGTAAAATACAAATAAATAATAACAGATAATTATAAATTAAAACAATATATAAGATAATACTAATCTTTTTTGGTATCTCAAACAAGAAATTTACTTTCCTCTCACAGTTTAATGAGTAATGAAACAAACATTATCCTTACAGAAAAAATAAAAAATTAGCTGGGGCTAAATTTGTGGCCAAATAAAATATCATATAATAAATATATATATATTCTAACAAATTTTATAAGATCTGGCCCCAACTGGCCATCTGGCTTGATGTTCCGCCCCTGGCTGCTGACTGTATAGCCGCTCATGTGATGAGAGGTGTGGTACCGAAATGGTGGATTGATAATCCACCACCCTCTCTGATGGCTATCCTGTTGCAGGATCTGAACAGCGAAGGAAGTCAATCTGCAAGGGATGTATAGGTTGACTTTGCGTTGTTTAGCTTGTTCTATGCAGTAGGTTGTATGGTAGGTTTATTTCTGGTTTATATTTCTGCATAGGTTGTATGATCAGGTTGCTTCTCTTTTTGTCTATTTCACAGGGAAATTAGTGTGTAATGATTTTTTTTTAATGATTAATAAAATTGACTGCTTACTCAAAAAAAAAAAAAAAAAAAAAAAAATATATATATATATATATATATATATATATATAAAACTAAGGACCTAGTTCTTTCATTATATTTTCCCATATTTCAAATCCTTGTGTGTTTATCCCTATATGTTATTTTTGCCAACCCCTAAATGTCATTTTTAAATGTACCAGCATATTCATCAGGGGGCACTCGAACGGATTCAGACCCCAAATTCAACGTCAATGCGAGATAAAGCCCTAAACTAAGACCTGCCATCATTGTTAAAGGCGGTACGCAACTTGCGCCCACTTCTCTTTTCGTCCTCTACCATTTTCTTTTTTCAAATTGTGTTGTTTTGGCGCAAAATAGGTGAGGTGATGCTTTTTGTTTTGTTTTGTTTTTTTTCCATAAATATTTTAGAATATTGACTGATATTAAGAAGATATTTTAAGATACTGATCAGCTGTAACACCCCCAATTTCTAACAGTTATAATAACAAAAATTTTAAATGATTTTCATAAATAAATTAATGAAATAAAAAAAAAACAACCTTGGGAAGTGTTACCGCCGCACTTGTACTGGGACAAGTGCAAGGCTACCTTATTACATTAATATAAATCCAAACTTAGATAAAAATGTTTTACTCAAGCGTAAAATAAAATAAGGAAAACTAGCTAGCATTCTCATTATTCTTCCTCGCTTCTCACTGCTAGCCCCAACAGCCCCAACTCGAGACCTGTTTCACTGAAAATCTGCTCCCCCGAAGGATCGTCACAGCCCATGAACACAAATATCAGCAGAAGCTGGTAATTCTAATGAACAAAGATAATATAGAAAATAATAATAATAAATATAATGATAAATAAAATATTCACATGATATAAAAATATATATATATATATAAAATCTAAAATATTAGTTTCAATATCAAATATCATTCATTAATTTTTATTAACTTCATTTGGACCCGGAAATCTGCCAGTCCATTTAGTTTAGTGGGAAGAGAACCATGGTAGACCCGGAAACCTGCCAGTCTACCCTGTGACCCGGAAACCTGCCAGTCACAATCATCAATTGGCCATAAACATATCTCCCTAGTGTGCACACATCTTCCCAAAGTTGCTACTAGTATCCCGGAAACCTGCCAGACACCACTTTGGGAAGAACGAATACTATCATTTTCACATCAAATAAATATCGAGGGCACAAAGCCCATAAGTTGTGTTCATCACTATGAGAGGTACCATCCCAAAGCTATCCTCCCACTGTTAAATTGTTTTAAAACACACAAATAATAAACTCCTAAATTATCTCTATTATTTACTTATCTTATATATATATATTTATATTATTTTAATTAAATATAAATATAAGGATATTTTGACCTAAAATCTGTTCATGACTTATTTTATTACGTAGAAGGTATTATATAAAGAAAAAGAAAATCAATTAGTAAATGAATAAAAGGGGCATAAGCAATTATATTAAAATTCAAAGAGAATATGACGCACAGGATCAGGTATTCAATTGGCGCACGAAAGCCGAGGTAAAAAATTGGTTTTCAATCACAAAGAAAAAGAGACGCACAGGGACAAATTTGGATTCAATCATATATCTATGCAACTAAAACACACAGGCCAAGATGAAGAAATAAAACAATTGTCAAATGTATTCCATTCATCTTTTAAGAATTCAACAATTGATTGCAAAAAGTTATTCACATAATCCAAAACTGTATTACAATGCAACGCCTTTAATATTGTTCCTATTGATTATCCATTTTACTCATGGGTTCCTATAAGGTTGTCATGAGAAGTTCTCATGACCATCATTTAAATCCTTAATTTTTCATTATCTATTTTACTCATATGTTCCTATAAGGTTGTCATGAGAAGTTCTCATGACTATCATTTAAATCTTTAATTTTTCATTATTCATTTTACTCATAGGTTCCTATAAGGTTGTCATGAGAAGTTCTCATGACCATCATTTAAATCCTTAATTTTTCATTATTCATTTTACTCATGGGTTCCTATAAGGTTGTCATGAGAAGTTCTCATGACCATCATTTAAATCCTTAATTTTTCATTATCCGTTTTTACTCATGGGTTCCTATAAGGTTGTCATGAGAAGTTCTCATGACCATCATCTAAATATATGGACTTCTACTCATTATCCCTTTTTGGCTTTACTTCCTATAAGGTTATCATGAGAACTTTTAACTCTTATGGTACTCACGATAATAAGTATCATTTAATATTTTCAGACTTATAATCATGTGATTAAAATAATTGGTACTTTGGGAATCCCATCTAAATCTTTAGGAGCTTTATCATGAGAATTAGAATTACCTATCAAAGTTTTCATAAATCTAACCTAAGACTCATGAGGATTAGAATTACCTATCAAGGTTTTCATGAATCTAACCTAAGACTCATGAGGATTAGAATTACATTTACATAAAACTACTCATGGGGATTAGAATTACCTATCAAGGTTTTCATAAATCTAACCTAAGACTCATGAGGATTAGAATTACATTTACATAAAACTACTCATAGGGATTATAATTATCTATCAAAGTTTTCATAAAACTACTTATGGGGATTAGAATTACCTGGTTTCTGTTTGCTAGCCTCCTAGAAAAATAAATTGATGAGAGTCCGGAAGGAGGATTTGAGAAGAGAAGGCAGCGGAGAAGAAAACTATCGAGCGTTGCTAGGTTTAGACGGCTAAACCTAAGTTTATAATTAAAATTTAGGGTTTAGCTATGGGTTGGGCTTTATTTTATTATTTCCAATTATAAAACAATACAATTAAATATCTAAATTTCTATTATTACTCTAATTATTTCCAATTAATAAATTGTGAAATAATACACACATTATTAAATTCTAAATATTTATTTACTATATTATTATTATTATTAAAAATCTGGGGTATTACATCCTACCCTCCTTAAAACAAGTTTCGTCCTCGAAACTAAAATAAAATTCAATAATAAAATCTTGGGTATTACATCAGTACTGAAAAAAATATTTCATTATCTTGAAAAAATACTTCTTGATCTTGAAAAAAATATTTTAGAATCTTGAAAAAATATTTTAGAAATCTTGGATAAATATTTTGGGTTACTAACTGGTAAAAATACTTCATAATCTTGGAAAACTTTTATGATCTTGAAAAAAATATTTTAGGGTACTAACAGGTACTAAAATGATATTTCATGATACTAACTGGTACTAAAAAAAATATTTCATAATCTTAAAAAAATATTTTAGGGTGCTGACTAATACTAAAAATATATTTCAGGATATTTTTTTTAAGATCCAAAAATACTTTTTCAAGATTATGAAGTATTTTTTCAGTACCGGTCAGTATCTTAAAGTATCTTTCTAGTATCAGTTACTACCTAATATATATATATTAAAAAAAGCATCACCTCACCTGTTTTGCACCAAAGGAAGAAGAAAATGGCACAGAACCATTAGAGCAGTAGACTCCAGCCACGTCTTACTAGGCAATGGTCTGCCCAGCCCCGCCGTTGTTTTGTGAAATAAATGGATGTAAACAATTGCCACATAGCTTAGGAATTTTGTACTACCTCTGATCCCAAATATAAACCCTAATTGATTTTTTTTTAGATTAAAAAAATTAAATGAGTACTTGATTGTATTATATATTATGTATGACAAAATTATGTATCAGATTATAAATCAGAATTAGTTTGGAGAAAAAACGATAAATACAAACACCTTAAACTAATTTAATTAACTTCCTTCACCTTTTCAAAAAAAAGTAAATTGAGGTCTTAGATCTAATACTGGACGTAGTATGTGTTTTGTTGGGTAGAAAAACACAGATTGTAACTATGAATGAAAAATAACACCATGATGAACAGGACAAAGGACTCAGCGAGAAATCGTTGGTGTAACTGGTAGGTGCAATGTTGCATCATAAATCCAAATATCCGATATAAAAGTAATCGCAGTTTAACAGGATTATGTTGTCAGATCATTCGTGCCATGGTGGAACTAGTTTCATTCTGTGCGCGGTGCGCTAGTTCCACAAATAGACACATCTAATTATACCACACAAATGATGATCATTCTATAATGACATGAGTATTATTATTCTAAAATGTCCAGACCTTGATCCTGCACGCAACTGCTATTAGATTATATAGACAGCCAAAAAGAAGTATATTAATATGATTAGTAGCCCACCGTCGATTTGATTGCATCCAATATCTGCATCAAATGGGTGGCAAAGACTAGTATCACAGACTGCTTTCGTTATTTTGGACAAGAATCACTTAAAGATAAAGGAAGCGGTTTGAAATCACCTTATTCTTGGTGGGCATGTAAAACGGTTCAAAAACTAGAGGGAAAGGGGTGTCTAGTCCACAAATCCTCGTTATAGGAGCTTCTAACTGCACAACATATAAAAGGTTAAAGACACGCTTTTGGAAAATGTATAGCTGAGTGCAAGACAATCTAGAAAGCAGATAAACATTTCCAGAACATTCCATTAACTTGGAAGTATGCATGATGTCCTACATCCAAAATTTCAAGCACTGGCATAGTTCATCAAGCACCGAGACATTTACCACAGACCGCCGTACTAGTTACAAGTGCTAATGGTATGTAAATTCAGAAACAGAACCAAGACCACGGCGAATCTCTATAAACTATAGTCGCATATATGAAATCGAGTAACACTGAAAGATAGTAAAAATGTTGCCAAAAATCACACTCAAGCTCTCTTAAGGTCAGGAAGAAAAATAAAATAAAGGGAAAGAGGACCACAACAGATGGTAAGCGGGCAGGTGGTTGATAGCGCATAAATAAATTTGAGAATATTTTGTTTCTGATTTCATTGAATTGATTTGAGTACATTAGTCCCTTGTGTAGTGTATATTTGAATTAGCTTTTGAAAATAACTCGATTTACGAGGTAAGTATGTGAGAGGAGTTTTGTCTCATCTTGCGGAAAATATATTTTGGGGTTTTGAAGAGGGTAAGGAAGAGGCTAAGCAAGAAGAATCACTAGTGTCTAGTGAGTGCTTTAATTTTCAAATATCAGAGGAGCGTCTATTTTCATTCATTTAGTGCTTGTTTGAGTTGGCATTAGAAAAGCACGTTCACGTCAGTCGAGATAAAAGTCCTCTCACACACTTACCTCGTAAATCACATTAAAAAAAAAGCAGCTTCTACCGCTAACCAAAATGACCACTTAATAGGTAGATTGAGATAAAAAGCGGCACAATAATTGAGTGACCAATCCAATGTTAAAATTCTGGAAATAAATCAAACATATTTGGTGCATGGATCTGTTTCTTTTCCTCACCATGCCCCATTTGCCCAAGAGTTTTCTGCCACAGAAGATAGCTACTAGCTTGACAATTATATGAAGTAAGGATTCGAGTATACCCGAGAGAAGCAGCGTTCAACAATGGAAGCTGAGATTTCAGCACCGAAACCACCTGTTACTGGAGCTTCGTGACTAATCTATAAAGAACTTCAACACATCAGTATGTGATACCACCCAGAGACAAATGTCAAACTCCAGAAAGTATTTACCCACCAGTAGTCTTCCAGTCTTCTTGACAGAGGTTTCTATTGTGTCCTTATCCCAAGGTATAAGTGTCCTCAGATCTATTAATTCACATGAAATTCCATCCTGCAGAATCCCAAAATCATATTACAATTTCAATAAAAGATGAAAGCTCAGTTTTGTTGATAAAATGTAAATATCTCAATCTCCTATAACACGTACATCTAAAATTAGACACTTTTGCAGCAATAGTCAGATGCCATTTTTTGGGAGAAGATGGACAATTCCTCGTGTGTATCTAGGTGGAAAAAAGAAATGAATTGACTCAACATAATTCTTCCTACTTAAGCAAGTCAGCCACAATATTTAAATGAAACCATAAGAATTTGGGAACAGATTACATGATCTCATACCATTTTTGGTATATGCTACAAATAATAACAGTTCCATTTTTTAACAAAGCTTTGGTGAGTTAGGTTTCAGGTTATCGCTTAGAAGCAACTTATAAGATCCTGACGCATATGAAATGCAACCCAGGAACAGGCTTGCTATTCAAAAAGAGAAAGTAAGCCAACTAGGAGGTATTCACCACTGGGCTATATCTAGGAGGGACAGAAGATCAACTTCAGGATATTGTACCTTTGTATGGGGACAATCTAGTCACTTAGAGAAGCAAAAGAAGAGGTGCAGTAGCCAAAGGCAGTGAAGAATTAGAAGTTAGGGGGGTTGCTGAAGGAATCTGTGAAGGGCTATGGCTACACAGATTGTTGTGAGAGCTACAGATTGACATGGAGTTACCTGTAAAGCTTTATTGTGACAATAAAGGTACCATAAACAAATCCCATAATCTAGGTTAACATGATAGAACCAAATACGTTGAAGTGAAAGTAATATTTCCCGCTCAATATATAAGCTACTTGAATATGTGGCAAGTCATTAATGTTGGATACATTACTTGTTTCTGTGGCTCAGACATAAGTGGATGGATGGAAAGTGAAGAGTAAAGCAGCAAGCAAGTGTTAAGGAAAGAGAAGCAATCAAATAACAAGGGAAACAATGTTTGAAATGAATACAGGATAAAATGTAGAAATGAACAGGACTGATGGTTAGGATATTGAAAGAGAGGGCTTTCAGGCAGAAAAATGTAATAGGTGGCTAAATAGACCACAAGAATGGTTGAGGCAATAATAGAGGCATTGAACAGAGGCTAGGTAAACCAAAAATAGCCAGACCACCACAGTAGACTGTTAGGGACCAACAAATAAGCACCGAGTATACTGACTGAATCAAAGACGCAAGCTGTATTTAATGAATAACAGCAATCTATAGAGAGCAAAACACTCCCACAGCCAAGATACTTCCAGGTCTGTTACACAGCACAGAACCCATTCCCCTTTCCCACAACTCTCATACAAAAAATATCCTTGGTTAGAATTAGCAATAAATCAGTAAATTGTAAATAGGGCTAGCTGTCATATTTGTACATATCCTAGATGGATGGCTAGGATTCATTTGTTATTTTACCCTAATGTACATCTACAGCCTATATAAAGAATACAATGCCTGAGGATGATTTATCTTGGCATAATCCATTTTATTCTCTTTTGCCCATTTCTTTCTTGGCATCAGAGCCAAAGGTCTTTCCCTTTTTATCTTTCTCCAATCGTTTCCGCCGAAATGGCAGCGTCTCACCATGGGTCATCTCCTGTGTCTCATTCCGACGCCGTCTCTGTTTCCAGTGTTCCCAAATCTTATGCACTCTTTCAATCCTCCAGTCAGACGTCCTCGATCAAGTTGGTCGATCAAACTATTTGGTATGGGAATCTGTCGTCCTCCCTCTAATTGAAGGGAATCGTCTACAAACACACATCGACCCAGATGTCTTTGTTCCCTCATTCACCACGGTTCTGCCGAATACTTCTACAATCATTCCCAATCTTGATTTTGAGGAACGGAACTTTGTTGACCGAATGCTCATGGGCTGGATCCGAAACACTATGACGCAAGATGTTGCTACCCAACTTTTCCACTGTCGGACGGCGCTGGAATTGTGGACGAAGCACGTTCTCTCACCTCCACTGTCTCAAAATCCAGAATAATGGTATATAGGTCCGAGCTCCATAACACCCGCAAAAATGGGTTTCTATGACTGATTATCTGTCTCACATGAAGAGGACTGCCGACCACCTCGCCTTGGCTGGAGCCCCCATCTCAGTCGACGAACTGATTCTCTACACTCTCAATGGCCTTGATGTGAGTATAATGCCATTGTAGTGAAACTCATTGATCAGGATGGATTAACTTGGGTTGATGCTCAAGCAGCTCTTGCTTTTGAAACTCGTCTAGACCAACTGAATCAGTTCTCTTCTCTTTCCATCCAACCCACTGCTAATTTCACTGTCAAGCCTGGTGATTCTGATCGTTTTACCGATCGTGCTCCCTCTGCCCGTGGTCAGTGGCATGGAGGTCGCAGTGGCCGTCGTTCTCGAGGACAATCTAGTCAGGGTGGCTCTAGACGACCCTTTTGTGATTTGTGTGAGAAACCTAGTCACAGAGTTTCAAACTATTACAAGCGATTTGACAAAAACTTTCGTCCTCCATCTCATGCTATACCTCAAGCATACTATGCTGATTCAGATGTTGTGGCTAACCCTAAGTGGTACATGGATAGTGGTGCAAATCACCACGTTATTGCTAGTGCTTCTCAGCTAGATTCTGTGAAACCAGTTGGTAAGGCAAATCTAACTACCCCCATCCTCCTAACGTCTAATATACTCAAAAAAGTGCCTTTCACAGTCCCCAACAAACCACCCTAAATAATAGCTACTGTTCCTACTCTTAAGTTCTTTCTTCAAAATAGTAAGTCAACTATTACCCAGCAAAAGTTACCTTTCCCTTAACATGTAATTACCTAGGTTTTCAAATGGGTTCTCACATTACCCTCCCCTTTAAGTTTCACCTTGTCCTCAAGGTGAAAAATGGGAATTAAGCATTGGTGGTTACCTCCCTAAGTAGCTCAGCTTCTTTTGCTTTCTTGAAGAGTGTCTAGCCAATAGAAGATATGGCTGTCCATAAACTTTTGATCTATGCTTTGAGCCGCCATGCAAGAGTGTTCTTCCTTGGTAATGTGCTTTTGTTCCAAGCTCGGAGATAGAGAACTTATAGGCGAGTTGCAGCTTTAAAACATTGCAAAAAGTTGAAAGGTTATCCAAAACAAACACAAACATCTCACATCCATCAATTTGAACCTGAATTTTGATATATCCAGTGATTGCAAAAAGTTTGTATCCAGCCCAAACCTTCCTTGCATCCATGGCTTGTGAAAATCTTAACTTTTGAACTGTGTTGTAGTTGCTGACTTGCATGTCGTAGGATAGTAATTGCAACAAACCTCCAATGTCGTAAAAGATTAATATAGCCATATCACACAAAGTCTTGCCCCCTACAACTTGGACTGTGAAAATAGTCATTAACACCCCTCAACCTGAAATTGTGACACCCCATACGATAGCCTCCTGCTGAGAGAACCTTTCACCTTTGTCTTCATATACTTTAGCCAATATAACTTGATTTTTCTTGCTCAACCAGAATATTACCTCAAAAACCCATTTAGAGTTGGCAAGCCCACTTATTTCTCCTTTTCTTGGTATAGCTGCATCATACAAGGTCGGTATCGCACTTGGCTTGCTCAACGCTGCAAGTGACAGTGATGAGTCTATCCTCTCTTGTCTTCTCATCTTCAATAGTCAATGTGAGAATATTATGCATTTATTATGATTATTATCTTATTATTATGATTAGGTATAGGTATATTTCCATCTTAGGATATTTCCTATTATATTTCAATTAGTTTGATTTACTTTGATTTGATTAGATTTTATAGGATTCTAGGTTTAGCTCTGTTTGCCTATATAAAGGCTTATATGTACTTGTTCAGTTTCAGAGATTAAATAAGAATTATATTTTGTTTCTCATAGTCCACATGGTACCAGAGCCTGGTTCCAAATATTTTTTTTCTTTCCCGATTATCCCTGTTCAGTTTGGCGACAGAGAGAGAAAGGGAGAGAGTGTGATTTTGTTTTCTGTTCTGGACGGTTTTAGTTGCCACGCGCCACCTCACCGTGCTCAGGAGGTCCCGATCGGCGGAACCCAGTTGTCCGAGCACCATTCCGGCAGCGCGTGTACGGTCACGCGCCACCCTGAGTTTCGCCGTCAATTACACGCGCACGCGTGAGGGAGTTTTCCGGCGAGTTTTTCGCCGCTGTTTGCCGTTTTGGGATCGACTCAGTGTCCACCCAGGCGGTTTCGTGCTCGTTCATTGTCCTCTCATCCTATGCTCAGTTATATGTGACCTATTGTGGCTTGTTTTCTTTGGTCGTTTCTCTTTTGAGAGGCTGATTTCTGGTTCTCTATAATCGTTGTCTGATTATGAAGTAAAGCTAGGTTATTCAACCCTAGTAACGGTGGGTTCATCATTGTCTATGAAGTAAAGCTAGGTTATTCAACCCTAGTAACGGTGGGTTCATCGTTGTCTATGAAGTAAAGCTAGGTTATTCAACCCTAGTAACGGTGGGTTCATCGTTGTCTATGAAGTAAAGATAGGTTATTCAACCCTAGTAACGGTGGGTTCATCGTTGTCTATGAAGTAAAGCTAGGTTATTCAACCCTAGTAACGTTTGAGGCATAGTTCTTCATCAATATCGTTGTTGGTGGTAGTTCCTTTGTCATCGTGGCTCTCATCTCGTTCGGCGACTGGTCCCGTCGTCCTATCAGGTATTATTCAGTTTATCTTTAAGCTTCGTTGGTCTCTACAACGGTCAATATGTCTACACAGTCAGATGCCTCGTCCTCTATGCCACGACTTGGGTCTAGTGACATCTCTACTGTTCTCATTGTCTCTGAGAAGCTCAGCAGCAACAATTATCGGGAATAGTCTCAATCCATGATTCTTGCTCTTGATGGAAGAGACAAGCTTGAATATATTAATGGTGAAGCAGTAAAACCCTCAAAATCAAAAACCTCGGCATTTCGAAAATGGAAGTCAGAAAATGCATTAGTATCCTCTTGGTTGATTAACGCAATGTCCTCCTCACTTAAGAAGAGTTTCATGTATCTTCCATCAGCCTGCGAGATTTGGTAGGCTCTCCGTGAGACATATAGTACTGTAAGGAGTCGCTCCCGCATCTTTGGTGTTAAGAAGAAATTATGGGAGCTAAAACAAGACCAAATGTCACTCGATGATTATTATCTGGAAAAATCAGCTCTGTGGCAAGAGTTTGATGCCCTAACAAATAAAACGCATCATTGTGGGGCCGATGCTAAAGAGGACCACAAAGAAAAAGAAGAAGAAAGAGTTTATGAGTTACTTGTTGGGCTTAATGTTGTTTATGATGATGTTCGGGCACGGATTCTTAGTCAAGAGCCCTTGCCTTCTATGCGTGAAGTCTATGTCACTTTGCGTGATGAAGAGGATCGACGCAAATCAATGCTTTAGGATCAGAATAATTCCACTACGACTTTTGTACCTTCTGAGACCTCAGCACTTGCAGTTCGATTCAAAGGTCCGAAAAGTCGACTAGTATGTGATCATTGCCAGAAACCGGGACATAAAAAGGCTAATTGCTGGGACCTTCATGGTAAACCTGCAGATTGGAAGCCAAGAAAGGAAAAAGAAAGAGATGATGAAGCTGAAGCCTCCAACGAATCATCCAAGCATGACCAGCTCAACAAAATCATCTAAATGCTAGCCGCACTTCAGACTACGAAGCAACCAATTGCCAGCTCGGCCGTGGCGGCCACGGTTGACAAAAAAGAATCTGCTGACCTAGGCGGCGTAGGCGGCGATTATTGGTGATAAGGGAGTTGAGAGTTGTATAAGCAAGTTGGACATGACTAACATCCATGATCCAACTTGAGGGGAGTGTGAGAATATTATGCATTTATTGTGATCGTTATCTTATTATTATGATTAGGTATAGATATATTTCCATCTTAGGATATTTCCGATTATATTTCAATTAGTTTGATTTACTTTGATTTGATTAGATTTTATGGGATTCTAGGTTTAGCTCTGTTTGCCTATATAAAGGCTTATATGTACTCGTTCAGTTTCAGAGATTAAATAAGAATTATATTTTGTCTCTCATAGTCCACAGTCAAAAGGCAAGAAAATTCTCCTAAATGACACAACACTTCGTAAAAACTCAAACAAAGTTCTTGGCGCACAGCTCTAATGTCCCTCCAATGTATTTCTTCAAGAATTATAGTGATCCATAAGATTTCTCGAGACAGAGCCAAACCAGTGAATGGAGAAACAGAATGTGCAAAAATCGTCAAGCCCGACACCCCATTGAGGCAAAGAGCAAAGTTATACCCACCCTCTCTTGCTGTGTTGACATTAGATAAAAAAAATCACATCTTTCTTGCTCAACACATCCCATAATAGGGCTTCAATCAAACCAAAGCACATGAATTCAGGAATTAAATGAGAGGACGTCCCTCCTCTTGCTGTATTGATGTCAAATAGATGAGAAAATGTCGAAACCACAGCAGCCCCCTTCTTCTTCGTTTTTTTTGTTCCAATTGCCTCATCATGGCTGAAATCCTCTTCTTTTCTTATGGTAGTGTAGGCAATGAGTAAAGAAGGAGGGCTCTTCAAAACCCATATGTTCCTCTTTGCTGCCTTTGCCTCTATTCTCTTCGTATTTTTCGAGTTCACAATGGCTAGGAGTGCTCCACTGCTTATTTCGGTCAAGAGCGTTATCTGTGATAATACGGTTGGGCAGAAAATAACCTAAGCCCAATAATAGACTGTTGGGCTATGTTAAACCAAAAACCCTTTTCTTTCTTACTTGACTGCGACAACCAGTTTCTCCTGTCAAAGCATAAGCCTACTTCCATAATGCCTCGCTGAATCACAGCATGCGATGGTTTCAACACTATTATGAAATAGGAAATATATGGTATTAATATATATAGCTGAGATCGTGGGATTATAATAACATCTCAATCAAATCTCATATAATTAGGGATTACAACATTATGAGTCATTATGTGTATAGACTCCTCTCTCTTGTATAAATACCTCTACTATGTACATGAATAGAAATATACATTTGAGAATATATCTCTCTCTCTAGTTCTATATGGTACCAAAGCTTTAGGTTCACATTTTTTTCCCGTTGTTATTCCTGTTTCTGTTTAGCGACACAGAGAGAGGGGGAGGGTGCGTTAGAGCTCTGTTCTAGGCCATTTCTAGCTCCACACGCCGGCTAATCGTTCTCAGGAGGGCCCGATCGACGGAACCCGCCGGCCGCTCTCCATTCCGACCGCGCGTGGTGTCTCACGCGCCTCCCGAAGCTCCGCCGCGTTTTCCACTCGCCGGCACGTGAAGGAGTTTTCCAGCGAGTTTTTCGTCGCCGTTTTCTGTTTCGGGATCGACTCACTGATTCTGGTTGGACCCAGGTGGTTTCGTGCTCATATCTTGTGTTTTCGTCATCAGGTTTGTTCGGTTGGCGTGCTGGTTGCTCTGTTTCAGGTTTGCAGTGGTGCCATTTTGTGTTTCTGGTGGTTTTTTGGTCCTTGGGTGACCACTCATTGCTGCTTTGCATTGTTTCTACTGGTTAGTAGTTGGAGTTCCTGCTGGCCTTTATTTGTTGGTCGTTCCTCAACATTGATTTACCTCTAGTAGGTGGTTTGTTATTTTCTTGGTGGTTCTTCTGCGCTAGTTTGCCTCTAGCAGGTGGTTTGTTGGTTCTCTAGTTGCTGTTTTCTTTGGCTTCAGCACAAGACGTTTCCAAGGGTGTTAGTGTATCTTGGTTCTGTGAGATTTGTTTCGTGATGGAGTTAGTATTTGGCTCCTTCTTCGTTGTTATTTGTGTTTAGAGGTATATTACTCTCTATTTTGGTGTATAAATCAAGGTAGAGAAGGTTACAATATATAGGCTTTAGTGGAGAAAGCCTTTACATTAAAGAAATCATAACAAAATGCAGAAAACAGGGATCCCTAAAACAAGGAGAGAATCAAGTGATATAATCCCTGAAATAAGGAATTCTGTTTTATTCTCCTAATATTCTAACACTCCCCCTCAAGCTGGAGAGTATATGTCGAGCAATCCCAGCTTGCCACAGAATCTCTCAAACTTCGTTCGACCAAGTGGTTTAGTTAGGATGTCAGCAATCTGTTCTTCAGATCTTATGTGAGACAAGGTCATAATGCCTGCTTCAATCTTTTCTTTAATGAAGTGTCTGTCTATATCAACATGCTTGGTTCGATCATGATATACTGGGTTCTTCACCATTTCAATGCTGGCCTTGTTGTCGCACCAGAGTTGCATTGGTCCCTCATGTTGAATCCCTAACTCCTTCAGTAATCTGATGATCCACATTCCTTCACAGACGCCTTTGTTGATAGCTCTCAGTTCTGCTTCTGCACTGCTGGGTGACACCACTGTCTGTTTCTTGCTTCTCCATGTAACCAGATTTCCCCACACATATGTACAGTACCCTGAAATTGACCTCCTGGTCTCTCTATCCCTTGCATGGTCTGCATCAGTGTAGATTTCAATGTTTCTGGTGGTATTTTTCTTAAAGAATATTCCTCTTCCAGGATTAAGCTTCAAGTAGCTCAAGATTCTGTATACAGCCTCCATGTGCTCTTCTTGTGGTTGATGCATAAATTGACTTACTACTCCGACTGCGTAGCTAATGTCAGGACGAGTATGAGTCAAATATATCAACTTACCCACAATTCTTCTGTATCTTTCTGAATTAGCTGGAACACCTTCTGGTTTGATCTGTAAGTGACATCCCTCTTCCATTGGTGTCCCTTCTGGTTGAGTGCCCAGCATACTTGTCTCATGTAACAGGTCTAGTGTATACTTGCGTTGAGATATATTGATGCCCCTTTTTGTTCTTGCCACCTCCAAGCCTAAGAAATACCTCATTTGTCCAAGATCTTTTACCTGGAATTCAGTGGACAAGTCCTGTTTTAGTTGAGCAATGGATTCTTCATCATCTCCGGTAATGATTATGTCATCAACATAGACGATCAATATGGTGACTTTGCCATTAACACGTTTGGTAAACAACGTGTCATCTGCTCGCCCCTGAGTATAACCAAGTTCTTTTACTGTTTTGGTAAATCTACCAAACCATGCCCTTGGAGATTGTTTCAGACCATACAATGATTTTTTGAGTTTACACACAGAGTTATTAGGAGCTAGAACTCCCTCTGGAATCTCCATGTATACTTCTTCCTCCAAGTTCCCATTCAGGAATGCATTCTTCACGTCCAGTTGGTACAGGGACCAATCCAAGTTCGCTGCAAGTGATAACAGAACTTGAATTGTATTGAATTTGACTACTGGAGCAAATGTCTCCTGATAGTCGATCCCGTACGTCTGAGTGTATCCTTTTGCAACAAGCCTAGCCTTGTATTTGTTGATGCTACCGTCAGGATTAAATTTTGGAGTGAAGATCCACCTGCATCCGACTGGTTTCTTTCCTTTAGGAAGGTTTGTGATCTCCCATGTTCTATTTTCCGTGAGTGCCCTCAATTCCTCTTCTGCAGCTTGCTTCCACTTTGGATCAGCCATAGCTTGTTGAAACGTTTTTGGAATGATTATTTGTGCACTGTTTACAACAAAACTTTGCATTCTTGCAGATAGATTACCATATGAGACAAATCGTTGAATAGGATGTTGAGTACACGATCTTACCCCTTTTCTCAAGGCAATAGGCCAACCCAATTCTTCAGGATTTAATCCCGGATTGGATTCATGGTCGTTCCTTTGAATGGGAGAGATAGTTCTACCGTTGTCTGGCTCAGGTTGAACTTGTGAGGTGGACTCTATCACCTGTTGTGACTCTTCATCCATCCCAGAATTGATCTCAACATGAGTTTCTAGTTCATTGGATTCAGTCTGAGGTGGAATGTGTGTATTAGGCTGGTTTGTGGGAGCAAGTGAGTCAAGAGAGGCTATAAGGTTAGGAATTGATGATGATGTGCTAGGTGAGTTAGAAGTGTTGGCATTAGGAATTGATGATGATGTGCTAGGTGAGTTAGAAGTGTTGGCATTAGGAATTAGCCATTCAATATCAGAATCCTCCCCCTGAATTGGTAATTTGGGGTAATAAGCTTCATCTTCAGAGAACACTGTATCCCGGGAGACAATTAGTTTCTTGGAAGAGGGACAATAGCATTTGTACCCTTTTTGAGTAGATGAATAGCCAAGGAAGATACATTTGTTAGCTCGAGCACTAAATTTGTTGCCCTCCTTTTTGTGAACAAAGACAACACAGCCAAACACCTTGGGGGGTAATGAATTGATAAGGGGGCAATTTGGGAAGCATTCTAGGAGTTTTTGAATTGGAGTGTCGTATGTGAGAACTTTAGAAGGCATTCTGTTAATGAGATAAGCAGCGGTGAGGATGGCATCGCCCCAGAATATGGTAGGAACATTTCGTTCCATTAGCAAGGCACGGGTAACTTCCAATAGGTGACGGTTTTTCCGTTCGGCTACCCCATTTTGTTGAGGGGTGTAGGGACAAGAAGTTTGATGATGAATTCCATGATGATCAAGAAAGTCTTTGAAGGTGGTGCTCATGTACTCCTTGGCATTATCACTCCGAAGGACCTTTATGGATGTGTTGAATTGGGTTTGGACAAAGGTATAGAACTTTTGGAAAACTTTGGCGACATCAGATTTATTTTCCATTAAATAAACCCATGTGGTTCGAGTGTGGTCATCAATAAAAGTAACAAACCACTTGGTATGGGTTAGAGTAGGTATCCGGGCTGGCCCCCAAATATCACTATGAATCAATGTGAATGGGGAGGAAGGAGTGTAGGGTTGTTTGGGATATGAGGATCGTGTTTGTTTTGCAAACTGGCAAGTTTCACAATGAAAAGGAATAGAATTTTTATTGAACAAACTAGGAAACACATGTTTCATATAATCAAAACTAGGGTGGCCTGACCGACAGTGCCACAACAATATATCATTATTTTGTGAATTCAAGCTAACCAGTGCTCGTCTTGCTTTCCACACATTTTTATTCGTTGAGGTGGAACCTTCAAGATAGAACAATCCATCCCATTCTCTAGAAGTCCCAATCGTCCTCCTCGTTCTTAAATCCTGAAAAATACACATACCATCATCAAAAATCACTCGACATATTTGTCCTCTAATCAACTTACTCACAGATATTAGATTACATGTGAGTTCAGGTACAAACAGAACATTGTGTATTGTCAAGTCATCGGATAACATGATTGTACCAATACCCTCAACCCTTGTATATACACCATTAGCAACTTTTACTTTTAGGTGGTCATTACAGAGTTTAAGAGTGTAGAATAAGTTTTTGTTACCGGTCATATGATCCGTAGCTCCCGAGTCAACAATCCAGGTATCATTACTAGTCATCACAGCATTGAGAGCAACAATAGATTTACCTGTTTGAACAAGATTCACACTGGGAGTAGAGGTAGACTTATTCTGTTTGTCGAGTATTCTGCGAAGTATCTGTAGTTCTTCCTGATTCAGGCGATCCTCACTTTCAACCTTTGTTTCAGCTGTAGTCATGTGGCTTGAGAAGTTTGATTTTGCTCCAGTAGGTTTCCCATGGAGCTTCCAACATTCTTCCCTAGTATGACCCTTTCTCTTACAATAGTTGCACCATTTAGTAGTCTTTCGTTCCCCTCGTGGTCCCTGAACTGCAAGTGCGGAGCTTTCAATTTGACTCGATCCACTTTGGTTCAAGAGTTTCCTACTCTCCTCGAATTGCACAAAATTAACAACGTCAAAGAGTTGTGGAAGTGGCTTCAGTCCCATGATTCTGCCCCTTATCTCTTCAAAAGTGTCATTTAGACCCAAAAGGAAATCATGTATCCTTCCCTCTTCGACAATTCGTTTGTACAATTGCGCATCTTTGAGACTTTCCCAGGGGTGAACTTCAAATAAGTCCTGTTGTTGCCACAATTTTAACAATGCATTATAATAGTCAGTTACTGACATATTACCTTGTCGCAAATCTCGGAGTTGTCTTTTCAAGTGGATTAAGACAGCGGTGTTTTCAAGGGAGGAGTAGGTCCTCCTAGCAGCATCCCATATTTCCTTTGCCGTGTGAGCAAGTAGATATCCCTCGCTGATTTCCAAGGTCATTGAATTACACAACCATGTCATGACTTGGTTGTTTTCAGCAAACCAGGTATCGAAATTGGGATCATCTGGAGCTGGTTGAGGGGCAGCCCCATTAATATATTTCTCCTTTCTCTTACCTCTAATATACCTCAGCACACTTTGTGACCATTGGAGATAGTTCCTGCCATTAAATTTATGGCTAATAGCCATAACTTGGTGGTCTGAAAAATCTGAGGTCATTTCTGAAAGTCTGTGTGGTACTGGGTTAGTGATTGTAGAGGGAGAAGAAGGAGAAGATTGTTCAAGTTGAGAGGTGGTTCCGGACATAAAAGCTATTGGGAGTGTTCCGGTTAGATTTTCAGGGATTGAGCCAAACTGAGGAGGACATTGTGAAAAATCCATGTTTCGTCGCCGGAGTCACTGTTCACGGCCGCGCGTGGTGGTCACGCGCCGGTAACAATGGTGGCGCGTGGATGTCACGCGCCGGTCAAATCGTCGGCGTTCTTCAGGGTTCCGCCGATCGGCACCTCGCGACTCCGTCTGTGGTGGCGGTGTGATGACACGCGCCTTCTTCTGGTCAGATCGAGCTTCGGCTTCCTCCTCTGTCTGTTTGCTCTCTCTCTCGTGATTCTTAGTCAGGCAAGGGTTGTCGTGGGTCTGGGAGGATGAACAACGACGACAGAGGAGTTCACGACTCTGTCCCGTACAGATACGAAGTTCTTGTGTTTTGAATAGGCCTCCACCGCTTGAAACATTGCTGCTGAGTTCTTGTGTTTTGAATAGCTCAACACCATTTGCTGCTGAGCTCATTTCTGGCGCTGCTCTGATACCATATTTGTGTTTAGAGGTATATTACTCTCTATTTTGGTGTATAAATCAAGGTAGAGAAGGTTACAATATATAGGCTTTAGTGGAGAAAGCCTTTACATTAAAGAAATCATAACAAAATGCAGAAAACAGGGATCCCTAAAACAAGGAGAGAATCAAGTGATATAATCCCTGAAATAAGGAATTCTGTTTTATTCTCCTAATATTCTAACAGTTGTTCAGTGTAATACAAGGTTCATTGGTCTCTTTAGTGGCTGGTGCTCTTGCCCAGAGAGTGTGTGTTGGTTGCACTCTTGCTTATTTGTTGTTTGGTATTTCCTCCATCGTTTGTTGTGGAGCTCAACTTGCTCCTAGTAAGGCTCGATGGCTGCATCTACATCTAGCTCTTCAATTACTCTTGGCATAGGTAATATTGCCTCTAGTTTTGCTACTTCTTCCTTGAAGTGGATCATCGATTCCGGTGCTACTGATCATATGACAGGTAACCACCATTTGTTTTCCTCGTATGCGCCTTATGCCAATCCTTCTAATATAACAATTGCCAACGGTTCTTATTCTCATGTTCTTGGCTTTGGCACTGCCCAACCTACCCCGTCCGTTTCCTTATCCCATGTCCTTAATGTCTCTGACCTTGCATTTAATCTTTTGTCTACTAGCAAACTCACCCGACAATCAAACTACTTCATTACCCTCTTTCCTGACCATTGTTTGATTCAAGATCTCACGACGAAGCGAGTTATTGGTAGGGGCTATGAATCTGGTGGCCATTACTTCCTTGAGGATCAGGTACCACGTTCAGTTGCTTGCTCTGGTGGTTCATCCCCTTTTGACATTCATTGTCGTTTAGGTCATGTGTCTTTGTCTTCTTTGAAGAGGATGTATCCTCAGTTCCATCATTTGTCATCTTTAGAATGTGAGTCATGTCAATTTGCTAAACATCATCTTGTTCATTTAGCACCTCGCGTTAATAAACGAGCCGCGTCTCCGCTTGATTTAGTCCATTCTGATATTTGGGGTCCATGCCAAGTCGAGTCTAAGCCTGGTTTTTGGTACTTTGTTACTTTTGTTGATGATTTCTCTCGTACCACCTGGCTTTATTTAATGAAAAATTGTTCCGAGTTGTTTTCTCACTTTTGCCACTTCTGTGCTGAAATCAAAACTCAGTTTGGTGTATCTGTCAAAACCTTACGAAGTGACAATGCCAAAGAATATTTTTCTGCCCAATTTCAAACCTATATGCTCCAACATGGCATGCTTCATCAGTCCTCCTGTCCAGATACACCAGCTCAAAATGGTGTTGCAGAATGTAAGAACTAACACTTATTAGAAGTTGCTCGGGCTCTCATGTTTCAAATGCATGTTCCTAAGCCTTTTTGGACTGATGCCGTGTCTACTGCGTGCTTCCTTATTAATCGTATGTCCTCTCTTGTCCTCAATGGTGTTACTCCATACACCACCTTGTTTCCTTCAAAACCCTTATTTCCTGTTGACCCTAGAATCTTCGGTTGTGTTTGTTTTGTTCATGATGTTCGTTCTACTGTTACCAAACTTGATCTCAAGTCTCTTAAGTGTGTCTTCCTTGGGTATTCTAGGGTTTAGAAGGGTTATCGATGCTATTCTCCCACACTTCGGGGTTATCTTGTGTCTACAGATGTCACATTTCATGAATCAACTTCGTTGTTTCCTGTCTTCACTCCACCTCCATCTCCTGTGTCTACTGATGACAACTCCGACAGTCTTGATGATCTCTTGGTCTATACAGTTCAGTTACCCCCAGTACAAGCATCTGACTCGGCACCTGCTAAACTACCTATCTATCATGTTTATCAGAAATGCCCTAGGTCGAGTAATGTTGTCGGCCAGATTCATGACCCACCAATGACTGCTTCAATGTCTGATCCTGCATCAATTCCTTTGGCTCCTACTTCTGAACCGATACTAGTGCTTGATATTTCCGCTTCTACCTCTGAACCAGACACAGTGTCTGATATTTTTAATGACTTGCCTATTGCCTTAGGCAAAGGTAAGCGTACTTGCACTTATCCTATTTCTTCCTTTGTTTCCTATGATCATTTGTCTCCTCTATCCTGTTCCTTCATAGCATCCTTAGACTCTCTCACTGTTCCCACTACTCTCCAACAAGCCTTGGCCCATCCTGGTTGGCGTGCTGCAATGGAAGACGAAATGGTAGCCCTTGATAAGGCCGGTACTTGGAATCTTGTTGATTTGCCTTTTGGCAAGAAGGCTATCACGTGTAAGTGAGTGTTCACGGTCAAAACAAAAGTCGATGGCACCTTGGAACGTTTGGAAGCTCGATTGGTTGCCAAAGGTTATGCTCAGACCTATGGTGTTGACTATTCGGAAACCTTCTTTCCTGTGGCAAAATTATCCTCTGTTCGCCTTTTCATTTCTATGGCAGTCAATTATGGTTGGGATGTTCATCAGTTGGATGTTAAGAATGCGTTCTTGAATGGTGATCTTCTTAAGGAAGTATACATGGAGCAACCACCTGGTTTTGTTACTCAGGAGGAGCGTGGGAAGGTATGCCATCTTCAGAAGTCTTTATATAGCTTGAAGTAGAGCCTTCGTGCTTGGTTTGACAGGTTTAGCTCCGTGGTTAAGAAGTTTGGTCTGAGTCAAAGTAAGCGTGACCATTATGTGTTTTATCAGTAGACAGATGCTGGCATGATTCTGTTAGTGGTATATGTTGATGATATTGTTATTACGGGTAGCAATGCTTCGGCAATCTCATCACTTAAGGCCTTTCTTAATTCTCATTTTCAAACAAAGGATTTAGATCCATTAAAATACTTTCTTGGGATAGAGGTTATGAGAAGTAAGAAAGGCATCCTTTTGACACAGAGGAAATATGTTCTTGATCTGTTAAAAGAAACCGGGAAACTCGGAGCAACACCGAGTAGTTTTCCCATGATCCCTAATCCCTTATTAGTTATCGATGACAGCAAATCATTTGATGAGCTACCTGAGGATGTAAGAAAGAAGGTTGATCCAGAGAAAATCAAGTTGTTTGCTTATCCTCAAAGATACCGTAGATTAATTGGGAAATTGAACCATCTCACGGTAACTCACCCTGATATGACCTTTCCAGTTAGTGTGCTTAGTCAATTCATGAATACACCAACCGTTGCTTAGTGGGAAGCTTTGGAGCATGTCTTACATTACTTAAAGGGCTCACCTGGCTGTGGTGTACTCTATACGAATTATGGCCACAATAAGATTGAATGTTTTTGTGATGCAGATCATGCTGGGTCAAAGGCTATCAGAAGATCCACCACGAGATCTTGTGCATTTCTGGGTGGAAATTTAGTATCATGGAGGAGTAAGAAGCAAGATGTGGTTTCTAAGTCTAGTGCAAAAGCTGAGTATAGAGCCATGGCTCAATCAACACAGGAAATTGTGTAGTTTCACCAATTAATGAAGGAGGTTGGTCTTGCCACGTCATTACCTGCGAAGTTGTGGTGTGATAATAAAGCTGCCCTACACATAACTTCCAACACTGTGTTTCATGAATGTACGAAACACATTAAAATTGACTGTCACTTTGTACGCGATAAGATCAAGGAGAACTTTATTTCTACGGGGCATGTGCGATCTAGTGACCAATTGGTTCACCTTCTGACTAAGGCTTTAAATGGGACTTGAGTTGACTATCTTTGTAACAAGTTGGGCTTGATTAACATCTATGCTCCAACTTGAGGGGGAGTGTTAGGAAATAGGAAATATATGGTATTAATATATATAGCTGAGATCATGGGATTATAATAACATCTCAATCAAATCTCATATAATTAGGGATTACAACATTATGAGTCATTATGTGTAGAGACTCCTCTCTCTCGTATAAATACCTCTACTATGTACATGAATAGAAATATACATTTGAGAATATCTCTCTCTCTCTCTCTCTCTCTGGTTCTACAAACACCATCTTCCACCTATCTCTTTGTCGTTTGTCATATCTCCAGCATTTTGCCCATGTCTTTTCAGCATCGCAGTTTATGTCCCTCTTTACCCTTGCTTCTGCTCTTAACACCTTTATTTGTAGCACCCTTGTTTTGGGATTGCTTGGCGCCAATTTAACAGCTTGCAAGTTTGGCTTCACCTTTTCTTTTGGATTGTAATCGGAATCTGCCTCAAAGTTACATTCCCTTGAAAAAGGTTGTAACTTTAACGAATGTTCAGCGGCAAGATCTTCTTGATCATCTGATTCCTCATATTCGTCTTCCATTCTCATCTCTGATTTCTTTGTTGCTTCAACAGGCATCTCCTCTTCGTTGGCTTTTCTCAACTTTGCAACTTTTTCTTTCTCAGCTTCTGCCTCAGATTTCTTCTCTACTCCTTCATTGTCCCTTAAAGCATTTCCATTTCTATTCTGGTTAAATGTAATCACCTCCCACATTTGCCTCAGTTCTTTGAGGCTAAGCACACTCAAGTCTCTTTCCTCCATTCTACACTGCTTCTAAAGCCTTAGGAACTCACCGCTCTGATACCAATTTGTTAGGGACCAACAAATAAGCATCGAGTTTACTGACTGAATCAAAGACACAAGCTGTATTTAATGAATAACAGCAATCTGTAGAGAGCAAAACACTCCCACAGCCAAGATAGTTCCAGGTCTGTTACACAACACAAAACCCGTTCCCCTCTCCCACAACTCTCATACAAAAAATATCCTTCCCTTTCCCCCATCCTCCTAATGTCTAATATACTCAAAAAAAAGTGCCTTTCACAGTCCCCAACAAGCCACCCTAAATAACAACTATTGTTCCTACTCTTAAGTTCTTTCTTCAAAATAGTAAGTCAACTACTGCCCAACAAAAGTTACCTTTCCCTTAACATGTAATTACCTAGGTTTTCAAATGGGTTCTCACATAGGCATTTCGGAAGAACACATATAATCCGTTACAAGAACGCCACCGGTGGAGCATAAAACATAGCACGGCCGCACTTGAGCTAGCCTCTATGATTGTTGGATATGTTCTCTGGTTGACTAGCTGCCAGAAAAACCTTCCATGCATGTCACACACCAGCGCATGGGAGAAAATTGAATAATTAAGAATATACTTCAAATAATTATTAAAAAAGCTAGAATGTTTTTCTTCAGCTCCTAAATTTTGGCATCTTGCCAATATCTCTTACTTGCTTAACCTTTCTATGCCTCCTACAGTCATCCCAGATCCCTGACATTCTAAAATGGAACATTCATGCACACAACTTACTCACCTTACCTTGACCAACACTCCCTACATTAATGCTTCATGCGGCATAAGGAGAACTCCCCAATGATGATTCAGAGAGCAGATCAAAAAGAAGAGGCACGGATAGTGTTAAATGCATGCTTCAAGTGCTTCAGTTTGTAATATAACAACCACTTACTTTTTCAGCGTCAAGACAAGCTTGTTCCATTATAGACAACTGAGCACCCCATCCAACAAGTGTGATATCCGTACCCCCTCGCAGTACCTGATTACACATCCCCGTATTTAATAGATTAAACGTTTCAAATTCCAGAATTTAAAAGTTTCTGATGACGAACTTCTTTTACTTCTCTCATCTAGCATGAATTGCACATACCTCAGCTTCAGATAGAGGCAACATATAATCATCTTCTGGCACATCTTCAACAGCTAAACGGTACAGCCACTGAAACCAAGAATTCCACCTTTTACATTTCAGAATTTTCAAAACATGACTTGAGAAAATGATTATTAAGTTATTCCCAAAGAACTCAAACCTTCGGTTCAAAAAATACAACAGGATTTGGATCTCGAATGCAAGATAGCAACAACCCTTTTGCTTGCTGCGGACTTCGAGGAATGACAACCTATATGAGAATTAGAGGGGAAAGAGAACAATGCATCAACCAGGTAAATAAGACAAAAAGAAGATATTTAGTTCTCTGCAAGAACAGTGCTGGCATGACATATAAAAATTCTTATTTTTACCCCCATAGCAACCACAAAATTTACTGTGCACATTAGAAGTAAGCATCCTACTTTCATATATTTCAGTATCAATAATGTCTTCTTTTTCATGTCTCACACAACTTCTAACAAATTTAAATAAGACTCTCCTGTTATAAAGTGCAGCAGATCTTTCAAATAAATCTGGATGATCCCGCATTGCAGCATTGAGCTCAAAGCCTACTGTCCGAGGACACTACCAAAGAACTCAAGGCATTAGGTGCTATATTTCTTAATTAATCAGTGGCAAGGATTACCAGCCACTGAAATATATATATATATATATATATATATATATATAGGTTAATCTGGGACAATATCTTTGCTGTGTCTCATTGGAATTTTATAAATTTTAAGATTGACTGGTAATTTTTGAATATCTCAAAAGTAATAACCTAATACTGTTAAAATCTGATGTGGCTGGGTGAAAAACATTTACTGGGTTTTTTTTTCCCTGTTACTGGGTGAAAAATATTCAAGCAGACTAATTTCAAGTTCAGGTTTATCCAATTATCTACATGAATACTGATAGGAATCCACCACGTCCCTTACAAGTTTATACTAGAGAGACATGGTGCTGATGTTTAAATGTTTAAGCCTGTTATTTCTGTCAGTTCGTGTTAACCGTATCTATGTGTTTGTATGTCCTTGTGTTGTTTTCTATGTCAAATGTTTAGGAGTTGGTTATTAGGAAGCGTATCTAGCAGTTATCTTAGGAGACGTTATTTTCAGCAATGGATGTTTAGCCTATATATATGTATCGTGACAACAGTTATGGTATGAACACAATTATTATGCAGTGAATTTTTTTCTCGTGGGTCAAGAGTTACAAATTCTGGCTCTAGTCATCTTTTTTCTTTTCTCTCCTATTTCAGATTCTGCAGTCTGATATCTAAAGGTTCATAGAACCTATCAAATACCCCATTTAAACAGTAATTTTCTTATTTACAGGGCAGCCCAGCAAGAGGATAACGATGCTATTTCATACATATTAGTTCTAGCACTTCTACAGTGATAAGCACTGCATTGTCATCAAGCCATATTAAACAACAGAAAAACAAACAAAAGTATAGCAAAAGCAGATTTCTGAATAGCAAATAGAAGCCCAAAGAAAGCACCATGCCTTGATGCCAGGAACATGGCAAAAGAATGCTTCAGGGGATTGAGAATGGTAATGTCCACCATGGCCTACAGCTCCATAAGGAGCTCGAATTGTTAACCCTATAGGAATAAGTAAAAGTTTATGATGCAACAAGCAAAAGAAAGGAACAAGCTAGAAACTTTTTTTTTTTTTTTAAAGTTAAAAGAAATTTACCACCGCAATTAAATTGATTCCCACTACGATATCTGAATTTAGCGGCTTCATTAACAATCTAGAATGCCAAGAATGGGTTAATTACAGGTAAGGCATGACTTTAGCTAATTCATAGCCACAGGAAGGGTGCATGCCTGATCAAAAGCGGGATAAATGTAATCTGCAAACTGGATTTCTGCAATGGCTCTATTGCCCTGTAATAAAAATTAAGACCAAGAATTTACACTATCAGCAAGTCACATCAGAATAATCACATAGATTGTAGTAGTTTGATTGTAAAACGAGCAACAAAATTATTGAACTTCTTACACTCACCAATGCTGCCAGACCAATTCCAAATCCAACAATGCCCTGCGTGCAATAAGACTTCAATATATAATTTCTAAACTTGTTGTATCAAGCAGATACTGAATTAGGAAAGAATTAAAAAGAAATTTAAAAAGGGGGGGGGGGGGAGCGAATGAGACATTAAGTGAATTTTGTACTGGTTGTGAACACAGTCTCCGTATACAAGGTCAAGTTAGGACATGATTCCATTACACCGTGTTCTGAAATAGACTACTTCCTACTCTTGCTTTATACATCTTCACTGTGAACAATTACAGGAAGGGAAAGGAGAGAGATAAAAAGAGAGACATTGCATTTGCAGAGAAATACGGAACATAGATACCTGTTCGCACAGTGGAGTATTAAAAACCCTGTTTTTACCAAACCGGTCAGCTAATCCTGTTGTGCAACGAAATACGCCACCAAAGCTTACATCTTCTCCAAAAACATAAGCGCTGCAATCAAAAAAATAAAAGAGAATAAGTAGCTATCTTTAAAAAATATGCTGCTCACAAGAAATTTAACAAGTTGAAGATAAACACCATTAAATCATCCTTAGATACCATTGCATGTACAAACATTAAAAGAATAGAAATTATGTCTCCCATTATATCTCCCTAGCTCAAAGGAACTCTCTTCCGGAGAGTAAAACAGTTAATATGAAACCAAGAAGGCAAGATGTGAGTGGAAAAAAAAACAGTTAATATCTACAAAGCCCTTCTAGCAAACAAGATAATGGGGGATGGCATCAAGTGAAGAGCAAACAATCTGAGAATCTCAGAGTGTAGCAATAGGTGGTGCAATGAACATTAATAAGGGAAAATTTTGCTAGAAAAACCTATCCTCAGTGTTCCAAATAGCATTAAAATTCAAGAATCCTTTCCAACAAACAAGGTACTAGTGGCGACGATTTTCAGGTGGGATAAATACTTGTCCTTCCATATTTACAAGAATTTCCACAATAAATGGCATGGTAGATGGACAAGGTGGAACCTGAGCATGATGAAACATAGTACTAACATCAATAGCTTTAGAAGGCACACCTGTCGCTGATGAAGATTGGACAACAGCCTGGTTCCTACAAAGTAATTCCATTCTGTTGACTACAATCTAGAACACAAGAGAAACAAAGTCCTCATTCACAATAAGTGAAGAGCGCACTAACGGAGACTTTGTAGGGTTCATTGGAGAGACCATTATAGTTTATGGTGATGAAAACATCAATGTTGATGAATTACCAGACAATGGAGGTTAGTGCGAAGAGATTTCAGGCAGTGAACTGGTACCATTAGATACTCCAGAAGCACAAAAATCACTCTTTACAACACCACAGACGGTAGGATTGGACAAACATGAGTCTACAATACTAAACCATGACTCTTGTACTTTTAAAGCTGAAACTTCTTAGCTGTCTCATATAAGTCCTGGTATGATGCCTTCTCTTCCTTTTGTCAAAGCTAACACTCTTCCACTATCACTTCACAAGTTATCTCTATACCACATTACTCACCTAGTAACTGAATAGCACACAACAATTTGAAAGCTGAAGTTATTGCAAAATTCATCTAATCAATGGTATGCATAATCTATAAGAGCCATATCATGTTTATCAAGGTTGGTTTGGATGCCTTGGGTGTTTTAGTCAATGACAGATTTAAATAAACTACATCCTAGACAAGATATGATAGGATAATAGGATCATTCCTATAAATCCTAGCCCCACTAAATTTATTTGAAAGATAATATAAACATGAACCAATAAAACTATCATCAAATTGTCACTGGCACCAGTGGCGGAGCCACACTTGTTCCTATGGGTGCAAGTGCACCCACAAAAGTTTAAAATATATATTATTTAGCAGTAATTTATATCATCATTGGACCCATAGCTCTCGGTGGTAGAGCACTTTATTATTGACCATGAAGTCATGGGTTCAAACGCAGTAGGGTCCCTTTTCAATTCTTATTCTTTTCTACCACTCTCCCTCCAGCCTTGTGGGTCATTGGTATTTATACTCCCAAAAAAAAAAACAGCCTCTTTTCATTTCTTATTATTTTCTCAAGTTTTTACTACTTATGAAAAACACATGTAGATCTGTGATTTCAAAATAGCAGGAAGATATATTTTTTATAACCAACCACTATAAACAGCAGAAAGATGTTTGTGATTTGGTTAAACTGACAAGGATAGTTTCTTTAATTCAGAAATCATTAAATAATCCAATTTCATTGATTAGCTTTATTTAAAATTGTAATGAGTTTGGTGATTGAAATTTTGGTTTTATGTAAAATTCTCCAATTTTTATCTTACAGAAGTGTAATGGATAGTTTGTACCTCTTGGCATCGGATGAAACGTGTTAGGATTTAGAAAATTCATAGTTTATTGTTGATTTGATGATAGATGTTAATCATATTTTATGCTTATTTGATTTACTTAGAACCCATTGAAAGAAGTTTTCTTTTCTTTTCTTATCTATATTCATTTGATTTTTAATGCATTTAAAACTTTTTTAAAAATAAAAAATTCGGAACACTATCCCCGAACCCTCAAATTCTCTTACAAATTCTGCACCCACGAATATAGATTCTTGGCTCCGCCAATGACTGGCACTTTATCTAGACCCTGACAAAGCTTCATCATCTCTTAACCTGACCTCAACCCCTACCCCTCTCCCATCCCTTCGTCACGTGCTTTGCAAAAGCTACAGTAAACGCTTGAGATTAGGAGTGATTGTCATCACAATCAAGGAAATCAACGCTTGAGATTAGGAATGATTGACTACAAGCTCATTCCGATATCTGACCAAAGTATGCAGTTTTTTGGTGTGGCTTATAGCTCCCAATATGATTTATCATGTTGAGCAAGGAAAAGAATACAATTGCATACTTATCACATCACAACGGATAGTTGAACGAAAAGATGGAAGATGAGGAAGACAAATGAAAAAAATCTTAACGAACATAAGAAACTCACCGTGGATCAGTTTCCAAGGCAATATGAAGAGCTTGGTTGATGGCGGAATAAAGGTTTAATGATTTCGGGCTTTGCTCGGCATTCTTTTCAAAACCAGAGGAATTCGAAAACTCCCTCTTGGAAACAAGCGAGACCCACCTCCCGAATCTCCTCATGCTGGCAATCATGTCTATTGACCGCAGAAGAGTCAGTCTAAGCTTATCTAATGGGGGAAGATAAGCACAATGTGTCGGCAAAAACAAGAGAAGATAAGTGATGGGTGCAGTTTTCATTTATTTATATACTTCCTCTACTAGTTCGTATTATAACATATTTATTTTATTTTATTTTATTTAATTAAGTAGGGAAAAGCATCAATATATAGGAACTTTTTGTAAAAATTATACTAGATTAAAATAATAGAAACATTTTATTAAAGTAAAGGCAACGCCACTAATGGCGTAGAGTGACATGACACCACTGACACAATAGTGTCAATGGCGTCTCAATGTGTGTTGTGTCTCATCATTCCATAAAATATATATATATATATATATATATATATACATACTAAGTGGCATCTGATTCCATAAAATAATAATAATATATAATAATAATAATAATAATAAATGATAAAAAATAGAATAATTTAAAACTCTACTTCATTTAATTTAGAGTGAAAAGAAAGAAAGCATGGGACTAAAATAACTCACTAAGAACGCCTTTAAAAGATTACGCGGTACAATTTGGTTATAACAATAAATCTCAAAACGGGGGGATCTACATATTTGTTGTACACCAAATATTTGTATAACAACATTATTGATTTTGGGATCTGTATAAAAAAAGTGTATCGCGTAAAAGTGTTTGTATACACCAAATATTTGTAAAATTGTTATACAAACACTTTTACGCGATACACTTTTTTATACAGATCTCAAAATCAATACTGTTGTTATACAAATATATAGATCCTCCGTTTTGGGATCTGTTGTTATAACCTATTCACAAGTACGTATTTACTATTCACGCGGGACCAACGGCAAAATATTTCATTCTGCTGACACATTCACGCGTTGCAACACCCCCAATTTCTAACAGTTATAATAACAAAAATTTAAATAATTTTTATAAATAAACTAATGAATTTCGAAATAACAATCTTGGGGAGTGTTACCGCCGCACTTGTACTGGGACAAGCGCAAGGCTACTTATTACATAAATGTCAACTAAAACTTAAATAGAGATGTCTTATCCAAATAATAAAATAAAATAAAACAAAAAGAAACTAGCTAGAGCTTTTTATTATTCTTCCTCACTTATCACTGCTAGCCCCAGCGGCCCCAGCTTGAGACCTGTTTCAATGAAAATCTGCTCCCCCGAAGGATCGTCGCAGCCCATGAACACATACATACATCAGCAAATGCTGGTAATCCTAATAGTTAAAAATAACACAAAATAATAACAATAGTAACCAATAAACAAATAAATAGTTAAGTTAATTACATATGATAGGGAAAATACCTTATATATATTTATAATCCACAAAATCAGTTTCTCATATTTATCATAGCTATACATTATCATTGACTCAGATATTATTATTATTTATCTTCTTTTAAAATTTCTTTAGACCCGGGAAACCCTGCCAGTCTATTTAGTTTAGTGGGAAGAGAACCATGGTAAACCCGGGAAACCCTGCCAGTTTACCCTGTGACCCGGGAAACCCTGCCAGTCACAATCAATCAAATTGGCCATCAAGTATATCAAGTATTTCTTCCTAGTGTGCACACCTCTTCCCAAAGTTGCTACTAGTGTCCCGGGAAACCCTGCCAGACACCACTTTGGGAAGAACGGATATCTCAATTTTCTCATCACATAATATTTCGAGGCATAAAGCCTAAGGGTTGTGTTCATCACTTTGGGGGTACCATCCCAAAGCTATCCTCCCACTGTTAAATTATTTATATATATATATTATTGAGTGGCACATATATTTCAATCACACAAAAACACAAGGAAAAAAAAACAACGCACCTAGAGGAGGGAACGTACAGATATACCTAAAGGCATATATAGATTGAAATTCTTATAATAATAACGCCCGGTCCAGAGACCACATACATATATATATTTTCCATAAAAATCGAAATGCCCAGGGACCACATGCATAAAGCACCATTTAATCATTTACCAAACTTTCAAAAAAATTGATCACGCCATTCGAGACGAAGGAAAAAAATGTACAGGGAATATAGTTTTTTAAAAAAAACGTACAGGGATTGGGTTTTCAAACAAAATGGAAAAACGCACAGGAAGGAAGGATATTGGAATAGATGCTTTACAGGTGAAATTGAAACAAGCAAGGCGACGCAAAATCAATTATAATGTACAGGGAATTGGGTTTTCAACACAAAAAGGAAAAATAAAATCACACAGGAAGAATTACCAAAATAGGATATAGAGAAGAGGAAGAAGAAGCACAAGGTTGTTCTGGGGATTAGGATTACCTGGTCTCCGTGTTTGCTAACCTCTTAGAAGAACGAGAGAAAAGTATCGGGTGTTTTTTTTTTCTAGGTTTAGGCGGCTAGACCTAGTATTTATAATTAAATTTAGGGTTTTGACTATGGGTTGGGCTTTTTACTTATTTCCGATAAATGAATTAAAACAGATGGTAGAGTTTTATTATTAAATATATTTTAAGTCTGGTGATGAATTAGAAAATTTTAAAATATAATCTGATCTAACTAACTCCTAGATTCTTGGATCTAATCTTAAATAATCTTTACTATTTCTATTATTATTATTATTAATAAAAATCCGGGGTATTACACGCGTGAAATTCAGAAAAATGTCACGTGGGACCCACGTAATAGTAATATACTATTTGCATAGTAATTACTATTTGAGAATATTATTATATAAAGGTGTGGGACTGTAATACCCCTGATAATAATAGAAATAGTAAGGATAATAATAGATTAAAATAACACTAACAGAATAATAATAATTAATAATAGAAAATAATAATAATAATAGTAATAACATTATATTAAAATAATAATAGAGAAAAAAATTAAATTAAATTAATAGTGTTGTATTGTTTCTGTGGTAATCATATTATTTTGCATTAATAAAAAAAGAAAGAAAAGAAGAGTATTATTATATTAGTCAAGATTAGATCAAAAAATCTAGGAGTAGTTAGATCAGATTATATTTTCAATTTTTGAAATTATCATCAGACTCAAAACATATCTAATAATTAAAACTCTACAATTTGTTTTAATTCATTTATTAGGAATAATTAAAAGGTTCAGCCCATAGCTAAAACCCTAAATTTTAATTATAAATTTAGGTCTAACCGCTTAAACCTAGAAAACACCCGATACCTTTCTCTGCCGCTATACTTTTCTCTGCTCGTTCTTCTAGGAGGTTAGCAAACACGGAGACCAGGTAATCCTAATTCCCATGAGGTTAGGCTAATTTGTAAATCTGGATAGGTAATCTGATCCTAGGTTATAGAAACCAATTGTTGATTTCTGTAGGTGTATGTATATATCTAGATATAGATTTCTAATCTCGGCTTGCGTGCTTGATATATATGTTCATGCCGGTGCGTTTTGTTTCTCTAATCAATTGAAGACAATTCTGCCTCGGCCTGCGTGCTGCACTTTAATATGTATATAATTGATTGCAATTCCCCCTATGCGTATTTCTTTTTCTTTTTTACTTTGTGATTAAAGATCATTCCTCGCCTCGGCTTCCGTGCGGGAGTTGCATTCTTTGTGAAATGAATTAGGAATTCATCTGTGCGTCACTTTTCTGATTGTAATATACATAAATGGCAATATATTGGTACTCCTGTGCAATGCTATAACTAACATCTCATGTATCATAAAATATGATATGAACAGATTTAATCAAAATACCCTTATAACTGTATTTTATTAAAATAATATAAAAATATATAAAAGAAAAGTAAATAATAAAAAAATAATTAAGGAGTTTATTATGTGTGTGTGTTTTAAAACAATTTAACAGTGGGAGGATAGCTTTGGGATGGTACCCCCAAAGTGATGAACACAACCCTTAGGCTTTATGCCTCGAGATATTATGTGATGAGAAAATGATGATATCCGTTCTTCCCAAAGTGGTGTCTGGCAGGGTTTCCCGGGACACTAGTAGCAACTTTGGGAAGAGGTGTGCACACTAGGAAGAAATACTTGATGGCCAAATTTGATTGATTGGACTGGCAGGGTTTCCCGGGTCACAGGGTAAACTGGTAGGGTTTCCCGGGTTTACCATGGTTCTCTTCCCACTAAACTAAATAGACTGGCAGGGTTTTCCGGGTCTAAATAAATTTTAAAAGATGATGAATAATATTATTTGAGTCGATGAGAATATATAGTCATGATGACATTGAAAATTGATATTTTAAATTATATAAATGTATACGATATTTCTCTTATCATTATGTAATTATTTTATTTATTTATCTATTTTTTTTATTATTTTTCAGTATTATGTTTGTTTATTAGGATTACCAGCTTTTGCTGATGTATGTGTTCATGGGCTGCGACGATCCTTCGAGGGAGCAGATTTTCAGTGAAATAGGTCTCGAAGTTGAGGCTGTTGGGGCTAGCAGTGAGAAGTGAGGAAGAACAATGAGAATGCTAGCTACTTTTCCTTAATTTATTTTACGCTTTGGATAAGACATTTTTATTTAAGTTTTGATTTATATTAATGTAGTAAGTAGCCTTGCGCTTGTCCTAGTACAAGTGCGGCGGTAACACTCCCCAAGGTTGTTTATTTCGAATTTTATTAATTTATTTATGAAAATCATTTAAATTTTTGTTATTATGAGTATTAGAAATTGGGGGTGTTACAAAATGGTATCAGAGCCAGGTTCTCCTTAGCTTCGCTTTTGATACTAACTCAGGGATCAAAGATCCCAGAGTTTTAAAATAATAATAATAACAACAACAAAATAGATAAATAAATAGGTAGGAAAAAAATTAATTAAATATGAGAGATGGGTAGTGAAGGGTCGTTCTCTTGTCTTTTAAATGATCCATTTCTTTTAAAGTTACATACATATATAATTGTATGTTTGAAATTATTTTGTGATTCACTATACGATTTAGAGTTTTATTGACTTGTAAATTTTATGTCATTTTACCCTATTTTATTTTAGCAAATGGAGAATTTAAGAAGAGATGTGGGAGAGGTGATTAGAAGCGAGCCATCAAGGTACAAATGGGATGAAGAAGTGTCAGTAGAGTTGAATGCCTTACGATTGTGGATCATAATTCAAGCCTTCAATAGGGAAAGCAGATTACACACAATTACCCCTTACTCTAGGACTAAACACTTAATTAAGGCGCTACCAAGGAATGAAAGTCTTGGAAAGGTAAGGAAAATGCTAGAAAAGAAAATCCCTCGTAGGGGTTGGTATCCTTATGGTTATCAACAAGTGATAGAGTTCGTAAGCGAAACCAAGGAGGAGGTTGAAGAAATCGAAGCTGTGATAAAGAGAAAATTAAGAATTTCTGGACAACATAAACGTCCCCAACCACGAAGTAGCATGTTGAAAGACGCATTAAGAAGTTGTGAAGAAAAGCTTGAAAGGGTAGAAAAACCTCCACCACTAGTCCCTAGGAAGCAGTGGGAATGTGAGCAAATGGGTAGAATTACTTATAGGTTAAGGGGTTCCTTCTAGATCTGAATTTTATTTTATGAGTAATGAAGAATGATGTGATTCTTGCTCTTTTAAATAAAAGATGTTGATTTGCGATTTGAATTTATATTGGTTATTGTTTGAATTTATATTGCATTAATTGATGATTGATTTTGATATATATGAAACAAATATGTGTTGTAAGTGATAGCTAGTGTTGACCCGCACATAGGATTCTAAAAGCGTATCCCCTATGATTAGGTATTATACCCGTCGTAACCCTAGGATGGCCGCGAACAATGGTGCTGCTGAGGACATAGATTGACTTCTGAGGGCCATTGAAAATCTTGCTTTGGCTCATGGACAACAGAATGTCCAACAGGCTAATGCCGAGAATACCATCTTTAAGAGAGTGGCGTCTCATCATCCACCTGCTTACAAAGGGACGATTGATCCAATCGCTCTGGAAAACTGGATTCGCGATATGCAAAAGCTGTATGAAGTGACAAATTTCCCTGAGAATATGAAGATTAGCATAGGCTCGTTTTATCTGAAGGAGGAGGCAGATAGTTGGTGGTCCACAGTAAAGACGGGCTACGTAGCTGAAGAAGGATTTGACTGGGAAACTTTTAAGGAACAGATTCGGAATAGATTCTACCCCGACGCAATTAAGTGGCAAAAATAGGAGGAATTTGCGAGGTTCAGGATGGCGGGAAAGATGACAGTGCAGGAGTATACGGACAAGTTCATTGAACTCTTGCGTTTTGCTTTGAATCTCATTCCTACAGAGAGGGAAAAGGCACGGAAGTATGAAAAAGGGCTGACGTTCAAAATTCAGAAGTCCTTAGGAGGTATACCATCGAAGACCTTCCAGGAAGCTTACGAACGAGCTTTGAATATTTTTGATATCCTGCAAACTGAAGAGGAAGTCCTGGAGAGGAACAAGAGAAAGCAGTTTGGCAGTGGTCCTCAACAAGCTAGTGGCGACAAGAAGCCTCGTTATGATAACAGGGACAACAACTGGGGTGGCAAACAACCACAAGGACAAAAGTATGCTGACAAAGGTAATTATGGTGGGAATCAACTCAAGACCTAAGCTCAAGGAACGAGATCATATTCTTGTAAAGGATGTGGCAAAGAGGCACACCCTGGGAGGAAGTGCAATGGAGAACTTATAACCTGTTTCCAATGCGGTGGCAAGGGGCATAAGGCTAATTGGTGTACCGCCGGGAGATTTAATCCACAAATAGGCTCTCAAGGAGGACAACCAAAACCAGATGAAGAACGAAATGGAAACAATAACCAAGGGGGAAGGAACAATGACAATCAGCCGCACTATCAAGAAAACTTCTAGAATGGAAGTGGAGGGAACCGACCATATGCCACTACTGGAAACTTCAACAATGGAGCTGGAGCAAATCGATCAACTGGGCCGTGGTTAATCAAACCGCAGGGAATCAAGGAAGGATCTATGTCATGAACCACTCTGAAGCTGAAGCAAACCCAGATGTTATTACAGGTACCTTCTTACTCCGGTCTGTACCTGCTTATATTTTATTCAACACCGGTGCATCGCTCTCGGTTATCTCATCTTCTTTTGTTGAGAAGACGAGAATGGTGCCGTCATCGACCTCCTTAACGAACATTACCTTACCCTCTGGAGCTGTTGTCTCTTGCTCCAATGTTTATGAAAACATTCTGATTAGTATAGCTGGTTCTGACCTACCAGCTAACCTAGTCCAATTTGACTTGGCCGATTTCGACGTTATTTTGGGAATGGACTGGCTTAGAAAATATAGTGCTAGGTTAGATTGTAGGGAGCAGAAGATATCATTTAAGACACCAAAAGGGAAATACCTTTCTTATAAAGGTGTTGTGCCCAAACCTTCCATTCAGATAGTCTCTGCTATGACTATTAAGAGTCTCCTTATAAAGGGACACCCAGCTTATTTGTGCAACGTGCATGACCTAACTCTCGAGGAGAAGATTGAGCAAATCCCCATGGTTAGAGAATATCCCGATGTCTTTCCCGAAGAGATTCCGGGCATGCCACCTATTAGAGAGGTTGAGTTTGCTGTTGATCTCATGCCCGGCACTGCTCCGATATCAAAAGCACCATATAGGATGGCTCCGGCAAAACTGAAGGAGTTAAAAACTCAACTTGAAGAGCTGTTGAACAAGGGCTACATAAGACCGAGTGTTTTGCCGTGGGGAGCCCCAGTTTTGTTTGTGCGAAAGAAAGACGGGAGTATGAGGTTGTGTATTGACTACAGAGGACTGAACATGGTGACTATAAAGAACAAATACCCATTGCCAAGGATTGAAGACTTGTTTGATCAATTGAGGGGGGCAGGTATGTTCTCAAAGATCGATTTGAGGACTGAGTATCATCAAGTACGAATCAAGGAAGACGACATCCCAAAGACGGCTTTTCGTACCAGATATGGGCACTATGAGTTTACAGTCATGCCTTTTGGCTTAACGAATGCGCCGGCAGCCTTTATGGACCAGATGAATAGAACCTTCAAGCAGTACTTAGATCAATTCGTGGTGGTTTTCATAGACGATATTTTGGTGTATTCCACGACGAGGGAAGAGCATGAGCAACATCTAAGGATTGTGTTGGATACTCTAAGGGAGAAGAAATGGTATGCGAAACTCTCAAAATGTGAGTTCTAGATGGAGAGAGTGGCCTTTTTAGGTCATGTAATATCTCAGGAAGGAGTTTCTGTTGACCCAGCAAAGATTAAAGCTATTACTGAGTGGCATAGGCCTACAAATGTCGCGGAAGTCAGGAGTTTTCTCGGTTTGGCAGGTTATTATAGAAGGTTTGTGAAGGATTTCTCGAAGATAGTTCTGCCAATAACAAGGTTAATACGTAAAACGACGAAGTTTCACTGGGATGAAAGTTGTGAGGTCTCTTTCCAAGAGCTCAAGAAACGACTCACTACAGCTCCGATACTGACATTACCATCGGGAACGAGCGGATTTGAGATCTACAGCGATGCATCCAAAAATGGACTTGGTTGTGTTCTAATGTAACATGAGCAGGTGATATCGTATGCCTCAAGGCAATTGAAGCCGTATGAAGAAAATTACCCCACCCATGACTTGGAGTTGGCAGCTGTGGTTTTTGCTCTGAAAATATGGAGACATTATTTATATGGTTCGTCTTGTAAGGTGTACACGGATCACAAGAGCTTGAAGTATATCTTCACCCAGAAGGAGCTTAACATGAGGCAAAGGAGGTGGTTAGAATTGATTAAGGACTATGACCTCGAAATCCAATACCATGAAGGAAAGGCCAATGTAGTGGCCAATGTACTCAGTAGGAAATCGAGACATACCCTCAATGCTTTTGTGATACCCAATGAATTATGTGAAGAGTTCAGGAGGTTGGAGATTGAAGTACTTTTACCCGCAGAGCAAAAAGGCATGCTTAATGCACTCACCATTCAACCAACTATCTTTGATGAGGTCCGCGAAGCGCAAGCGTCTGATTCTTTGTTGCAAGGAATTAAAGAGAAGAAAAGCCAAGGAGAAGCTATAGACTTTGAAGTTGATGAAGGTGGCACAATAAAGTTCAAGGGTAGATTATGCGTGCCCAACAATGAAGGCATAAAGAGAAAAATTTTAGAGGAAGCTCACAATACGCCCTACTCAATTCATCCAGGAGGAGTGAAAATGTAAAAGGATTTGAAGAAGAGCTTTTGGTGGCCTAGGATGAAGAGAGAAATAGCGGAATTTGTGGCTAGATGTCTGACTTGTCAAAAAGTGAAGATCGAACACAAACGACCTGCAGGAGCGTTACAACCATTGGAAGTACCGAGAGAGAAGTGGGAGTCGATTTCCATGGATTTCGTCACGGGTTTACCTCTAACTAGAGGGGATAAGAACACTATTTGGGTCATAATTGACAGGTTGACTAAGATTGCAAGATTTATTGCGATGAAAAGCACATGGGGTTTGAACCAGTTAGCCGATGCCTACGTGCGAGAAATAGTGAGGTACCACGGAGTCCCAAAAGACATAGTCTCTGATAGAGACATGAGGTTTTTATCAAACTTCTGGATCAAGGTTCAGCAAGCTTTTGGAACCCAACTCAAATATAGTACAGCCTTTCATCCTGCTACAGATGGACAGACGGAAAGGACGATCCAAACTCTGGAGGACATGTTAAGAGCTTGTGCGTTGGAATTCAACCACTCGTGGGATAAGTGTTTGCCTTTGGTCGAGTTCTCTTACAACAACAGCTACCATGCGAGCATTGAGATGGCACCTTATGAAGCATTGTACGGTAGGAAGTGTAGGAGCCCATTATGTTGGAACGACTTTCGAGAAGCTGGCATTGCGGGTCCAGATATGATTCAAGAATCAATGGAGCAAGTGAAGGTAATTCAAGAGAAGATGAAAACAGCTCAAGATCGGCAAAAGTCTTATGCAGACCAACGACGACGGCCAATAGAATTTGAGACAGGAGAAAAAGTATTCTTAAGAGTATCACCGATGAAGGGGGTAATGAGATTTGGAAGGAAAGGCAAGCTGAGTCCAAAGTATATTGGCCCATACGATATTACTGAACGAATTGGTGAAGTGTCATACAGACTAGCTCTTCCAATGAAATTGGAGCATGTACACGACGTTTTTCACATATCTCAGCTCCGGAAATATATACCAAACCCTTCACACAAGCTTCAGCCCAAATCTATCAAGATAGATCGGAATCTCACCTATGAAGAATGTCCCATAAAGATCCTTGGTAGAAGTGAAAGAATATTGAGAAACAAGTCAGTCAAACTAGTTAAAGTTTTGTGGAGGAGTCAAAAGATAGAAGAAGCAACATGGGAGGCAGAAGACGATATGCGTAATAAACATCCGTTCTTATTCGAAGAAGGTACACATCTAAGTTTCGAGGACGAAACTTCTTTTTAGGAGGGTAGATTGTAATACCCCTGATAATAATAGAAATAGTAAGGATAATAATAGATTAAAATAACACTAACAGAATAATAATAATTAATAATAGAAAATAATAATAATAATAGTAATAACAGTATATTAAAATAATAATAGAGAAAAAAATTAAATTAAATTAATAGTGTTATATTGTTTCTGTGGTAATCATATTATTTTGTATTAATAAAAAAAGAAAGAAAAGAAAAGAATTATTATATTAGTCAAGATTAGATCAAAAAATCTAGGAGTAGTTAGATCAGATTATATTTTCAATTTTTGAAATTATCATCAGACTCAAAACATATCTAATAATTAAAACTCTACAATTTGTTTTAATTCATTTATTAGGAATAATTAAAAGGTCCAGCCCATAGCTAAAACCCTAGATTTTAATTATAAATTTAGGTCTGACCACTTAAACCTAGAAAACACTCTATACCTTTCTCTGCCGCTATACTTTTCTCTGCTCGTTCGTCTAGGAGGTTAGCAAACACGGAGACCAGGTAATCCTAATTCCCATGAGGTTAGGCTAATTTGTAAATCTGGATAGGTAATCTGATCCTAGGTTATAGAAACCAATTGTTGATTTCTGTAGGTGTATGTATATATCTAGATATAGATTTCTAATCTCGGCTTGCGTGCTTGATATATATGTTCATGCCGGTGCGTTTTGTTTCTCTAATCAATTGAAGACAATTCTGCCTCGGCCTGCGTGCTGCACTTTAATATGTATATAATTGATTGCAATTCCCCCTATGCGTATTTCTTTTTCTTTTTTACTTTGTGATTAAAGATCATTCCTCGCCTCGGCTTCCGTGCGGGAGTTGCATTCTTTGTGAAATGAATTAGGAATTCATCTGTGCGTCACTTTTCTGATTGTAATATACATAAATGGCAATATATTGGTACTCCTGTGCAATGCTATAACTAACATCTCATGTATCATAAAATATGATATGAACAGATTTAATCAAAATACCCTTATAACTGTATTTTATTAAAATAATATAAAAATATATAAAAGAAAAGTAAATAATAAAAAAATAATTAAGGAGTTTATTATGTGTGTGTGTTTTAAAACAATTTAACAGTGGGAGGATAGCTTTGGGATGGTACCCCCAAAGTGATGAACACAACCCTTAGGCTTTATGCCTCGAGATATTATGTGATGAGAAAATGATGATATCCGTTCTTCCCAAAGTGGTGTCTGGCAGGGTTTCCCGGGACACTAGTAGCAACTTTGGGAAGAGGTGTGCACACTAGGAAGAAATACTTGATGGCCAAATTTGATTGATTGGACTGGCAGGGTTTCCCAGGTCACAGGGTAAACTGGTAGGGTTTCCCGGGTTTACCATGGTTCTCTTCCCACTAAACTAAATAGACTGGCAGGGTTTTCCGGGTCTAAATAAATTTTAAAAGATGATGAATAATATTATTTGAGTCGATGAGAATATATAGTCATGATGACATTGAAAATTGATATTTTAAATTATATAAATGTATACGATATTTCCCTTATCATTATGTAATTATTTTATTTATTTATCTATTTTTTTATTATTTTTTCAGTATTATGTTTGTTTATTAGGATTACCAGCTTTTGCTGATGTATGTGTTCATGGGCTGCGACGATCCTTCGAGGGAGCAGATTTTCAGTGAAACAGGTCTCGAAGTTGGGGCCGTTAGGGCTAGCAGTGAGAAGTGAGGAAGAACAATGAGAATGCTAGCTACTTTTCCTTAATTTATTTTACGCTTTGGATAAGACATTTTTATCTAAGTTTTGATTTATATTAATGTAGTAAGTAGCCTTGCGCTTGTCCTAGTACAAGTGCGGCGGTAACACTCCCCAAGGTTGTTTATTTCGAATTTTATTAATTTATTTATGAAAATCATTTAAATTTTTGTTATTATGAGTATTAGAAATTGGGGGTGTTACAGGGACCCACAGACAATATTTTCTTCTTAGCCATTGTGCATTCACGTTAAGTGTTTGAAATTGGTGAGTGGAAAATTACATAAAATGACCCAGAGAGGAAAATTACACTTAAGGACCCATTTTCCTTTTCTTTAAAAACGCATGACGCGTTCCTTCTTTCATTTCGTTCCTTCTAAGGAACGATGAGGAAGAAAGAGAGGGAGAGAGTGAAAGGCTGTATGGAGGAAGAAGAAGGCTAAATGGAAGAAGATGAAGCAAGGATTCATGAAGAGTAAGTGTTTTTGAGAGATCCAATAGAAGGTTAAAGAGGTTATGGAAGAGGGAGATCTACAGGATTTACTGGAGAATGATTAAGGTAAAGCTTATAATCCTCTTTCTAGCTTAGTTTTATACATTTTTCTGAGGATTTGAGAGAATATATGATGGAAATTGGATGGAAACTGCAAGTTATTATTCATCAAAATCGGTTGCTACAATAATTTACTTGTTTGGAAATAATGGTTACTTGCTACAGTGAGTTTATTTACTAATGCAGTAAATATTTATTTACCGTCGCAGTAAATATTATTTACCGATGCTTTGAAAATTATTTACCGAGGCAGTAAATCAATAGTAAAATTAATATTCATGAATACCGTACTATTCATGTATACAGTACTGTAGCAGCATACGGCACTATTCATGTATACGGTACTATAGCATCTGAACATATTTTGCTGGAAAAGAGAGATTTTGGATAAGTAATAATCCGTAGTCTATAAATATATGTTTATAGGACTTGACAATTGTCCGAAACGACTAAAGTGTTGGGGAGTCGTATTAATGATTGGTAAAGCATCCAGGTAGTAACTCTAATCTTGCATTCTTTGTATGTCTTTATATGATTGTATGAACCATTTTGTGTATATATATATATATGTATTGAATGAGTTGATTGTGTTGTATGTGTTGAGTGTATAAATGATAGTTAACTGTTATATATTGTTTTATACATTGAATATGAGATTAACATGTTACTTTGAGAACCTTCGAGGTCCCAGTATTTGTTGCTACCTGTGATATGTATAACGTATTGGACACGATTCCCAGGACGAGATGGTGGATGAAGGTTCTAGACTAAATCAAGACATGATATGGGTTATCCATATTTGTGTAATGGTATATTACAAGCTTTTATTTTGTTAAGAGTTTGTAATACTATGGGATGTTTGTTATGTAATAAGAATTTAGTATCAGTATTACTATGCTAGAACGTTTATGCTCATTAAGTTGTGCGCTACAACTCTGATAAATGTTGATATATCAAGGGGTGTTAGATTTAATGGTATCAGAGCCATAGTTCTGGCACTTTTGGAAGAGTATACTGATATTTGATTACATAAGCAGACGAGATGGCTCAGAATAGGAATTCTGTTGCTAACTTTAGGGCTCTTGATGTTAAGTCGGAATATGATTTAGATTCCCCCAATTTTATTGAAACTTTGAGGTTAAGCATGTTTAGGCGAGAGGAATCTCAAGAAAGGTGAACCCTGAGTATTATTAAAAAGATTTGGAATCCCTTGATTTATGATGTGAATATTTTGGGATATGAAATATGGAGATTTTCTTGATGAGCTTCCTGGTCTTGTGGATTTTGCAATTGTACTCAATCTTTTACTACCGACAGAAGTAAGAAGTCTATAAATTAAAGCACTTATTCAAAAAAATTTAAGATAAGTTTTGTTGAAAGTGCTGTTTATTTTCTCCCTAGATTAAAGCCTTAGTAGAAAATTGTGCTGAGAATTCTGCTATATCTGATCCCATGATGGATAGGCATCTAGAGGGTTGCTACCAACTGAATTGTGACATAAGAATCCAACTTGATAGTTGAATTGATTCTTTAGGCGTTTGAATTGACCTGAATAAATTGAGGTATTAGAATATCGTATGGAATGATTTGAATAAATTAAGGTACTAGAATATGATACCGATTGAATTGAATGAATTAATGAATTAAAAGGTTGTGCCAATATGTATGAGGGCTGCTTACGGAGGATTTTTTACCAGAGGGGTTGATCAGTCAGAGTGCGCAGGGGAATAGTGGTGAGCACGATAGGAATAAAATGGCCTAATATAAAGGCTGGAATAATATAGAAAGTCAATATAGAATGACCCCAGATGTGATGGTGGAATTAAAGAAGTGGGATCTCAAAAGATCTAGGTTTCTTAGAATAAGGTTCATATGATCCAGTATATCTCCATGGGGTGCTCCAGTGCTATATGGCATATCTGTGATATGTTATAACTAAGAAATGGGCAATACGACCTTTGGGACTGGTGTGTTCATGGGTTGTGAGACATGTGTATGTTTAATGAAAAGTCTTAAGTCTTGTGACGTCATTTTGTCCATAGGCTGGTAGAACTCATAGTCATTAGCCTATGAATACCAAACAATACCCGAGAGATTGGTTAACTTGAGAATCACAGGCGTTATCCTGAAATGACAAGAAGGCTAGAATAGAATGAACAGTATGTCCTATGGGTGGCTCAAGTAATAAGGGTTAGAGCCTGAAAAGTATATAGGATTGATGACCTTCTAGAACAGTTGCCTGGTTCTTGAGAATGTTTAAAAAATAGAATTTTTAACTTGCCAATACACCTACTATATTTGAAATTTTCGAGGTTGAATTTTTGAATTTGTGAATTTTCGAATGAAATGTTTTTCAACAGAATTTTAGACCACTTTGAATGGTTAGTTTTTGAAACGTGTTGTCTCATAAAAGGGGTTTTGTTAAAACCCAAAATTTGAAACTGAGTTTTCAACTTTGTTGTGGTAGATGCAGTACGGAACTGGAAGAGGCCATAAACTGTTGTAGAGGTACACGGTTTGCTAGGTCTTGCCAGCTGTGTTGAAAATATTTTCAAATCGTTGGCCAGTGGTAAAAGTTTTTTAGGGGATTAGTTTTTTAGAAGCTAATAATTGCACCAGCAGCATATGCATCCAATCCGAGTAGTTTTGCCTTGTAAGGGCACATGTTGTGCCTTGTTTGGTTGGGACCCACACATGCGTTTGGAGCAGGGCTCCTGGACATTGTCCTTTTTCCCGGGTAGGGATTCTGGTGGGGTAGCCCATTAATGTGCTAGTGTGGACATTGGGTCCTGAACAAGGACGGAAATTCTCCCACATTGACCAACAAGTGCATTGCCACTACGGTGGTTGTGTATGAAAGGATTGGGATATTGCCGCTGTACTGAAAGGTTGACGTGGTGGCGAGAGCTTTCAAATGATAAAATTTTGTGAAATAAGTTATCCCGCTCATACATATATGCTGATAGTAAATGTTTTTTTGAAACCAATCCCGCAGTGAATGTGTTTTCACAAATTGTAATGGCAACGATTAAGTTTGAAAATGATAGCACTATTACTTTTTGGTAAAGTGCGAATTGTGAAAAATGCTGCAACCACAGAAATTTTGAATGTGTGAAAATTTGAAATTGAGACAACATAGATGAATGAAAAACAGTGATGAAATTGACATCGCTGATGTGTTGAAAAGAAAAGTGGTGTAGTTGGTGATTGTATTGAACTAGAATAGAAACTGTTAGAATGGTCTAGAAATCTGAACCAAGTAGGTCAGATAGTAATTGCCGGCTATAGTGCTGAGCAAGAGGGAAGTAGTCTGTGAGCTTAGATTAAGGAAGCTTAGACATGTGTTAGACGAGCAGAGGCTCGAGGCTGTAAGACCCGATATGCAAGTTTGCATGGACGGTGTCCCTAGGCCATAAGATCTGTGATGCTTAGTACTATATGAAATATTGATTGGCATGGTTATTTTAAACTAGTGTGTCTAGAGTATATATTGAGGTTGGAAAAATATTCGTTGTATCAAGTAGTAGTTGAGATGCCTATGGTTTAAGAATGATTCCCTGAGTAGTAAGACCAGGATATCTAGCGTTGTGGTGATAGAATGGGCCAAAAGGCAGATAATTACAGGCGATCAGGTCTGTATGACAAAGCGCTCAAAATATGAACTAGTGAGTCTTATATGGTTGAAAGCTACACACTGGGTATATGATGAATGAGAATGTTGTAAGTTTATGTTGCGTGCTCAGTGAACATGCATAGGAAAGGAATAGACTTAGTGTTTATAATTATTTTCCCAAATACATGTTCAAATTTTGAGGACAAAATTTAATGAACGGGGGAGAAATGTAATATCTCAAATTTTGGGCCTAAAGATATGAAAATAAGCCTATTTTTGGAAGACTACTAGGCCCTATTTTTGGAAGTGACACATTTGGAATCAGTATTTTATGGGACCTATGAATAGTATTTACTATTCACAAATACGTATTTACTATTCACAAGTACGTTTTTACTATTCACACGGGACCCATGGCAAAATATTTCATTCTGCCGACACGTTCACGCATGAAGTTCAGAAAAATGTCATGCGGGACCCACATAATAGTAATGTACTATTTGCATAATAATTACTATTTGAGAATATTATTATATAAAGGTGTGGGACCCACAGACAATATTTTCTTCTCAGCCACCGTGCATTCACGTGAAGTGTTTGAAATTGGTGAGGGGAAAATTACATAAAATGACCTAGAGAAGAAAATTACACTTAAGGACCCATTTTCCTTTTCTTTAAAAACGCACGACACATTCCTTCTTTCATTTCGTTCCTTATGAGGAACAATGAGGAAGAGAGAGGGGGAGAGTATGAGAGGCCGTATGGAGGAAGAAGAAGGCTAAATGGAAGAAGATGAAGCAAAGATTCATGAAGAGTAAGGGCCCGTTTGGTACGCGGAAGATTTAAAGAGGGAAAGGAATTTAAAGGAGGGAAAGGAATGGAAGGGAAGATTGCGTCTAGAAAATCATCTCTAGCATACAATAATTCTTGAGAATGAGAAGAACAATTCTCGAGAATGCGCGCCGTTTTTCAAACCTTCGTCCTCGTAAACTGTAAATCATTGATTATGTCTTGAGTGTTCTATATTATTGGATTATACTTCTCTTAACCAAGTTTAATCAGTTTGCTAGTGTTTTTCAAAGATGATTATCATGTTTTCAACATCAAAATCCCATAAAGCAAAATTGTGACAGATGCATTAAATGCAGAAACAGAGACAAAGCACAAAAGAGGAAACTAAGTTTCTGAACAACCGTAAAGCACTCCGGCCATTTCCAGTCAATATTCTACCTGAGTCTCAACGGACAAATCGAACAAAGAATGTCAACGGAGTATATTGACCAACGTCAGAAGATTACGAAGAGACAGAGCAACAAATATATCTATTACTCTCAATGGCTCATTAATCTCTCTCCAACAGTCATATTCTAAACTGGAAGAATAGCTCAATGGTCAAATCCTCGCAACGGTCAAAACACAAATACCTATAAATTGCGAAGTCTTCAAACTGAAAGAAGTGATGATTAACGAACGATCAACAGAAACAAAACATCCTTCTCAGTCAAAATGCCTTTTGACGTTTATCTCATTTTCTCATGATCATATAGTTTATTAGAGAGTGAGATTATTTGTAATGCACTTTAGTGTTCCTCTTATCACTTCTGAGAGAGAAGATTATTTGTAATCATTAATTACAAAGATTGTATCCTTACAGTGGGTAAGGGGGAGCATCTCGGTAAGAGATTTGTAAAGGCTACACAAGTGCCCGGCTAAACTTGTGGGATTGTAGTGGTTCTCAAGCACCCGATTAAAGCTTGAGGGAGATAGTGGATTGAAATCTCAGGAGGAACCTGAGGACTAGGCGTAGGTCATCGTGGATTGGGCCGAACCAGTATAAATCACAGTTTGCATATTCACTTCCCTCATCTCTTATATTTCCAGCTTATATGTTTGAATGACTGACTATCTGACTATTGCTTTACAAATTATTACTGTCATACAAATTACTTTCAATAAGTTTCGAAAAGATTTTCAAAGTTCCGAAAGTTTTATCGGACACCCAATTCACCCCCCTCTTGGGTGATAACTAGATCTAACACTTATCACCCCCCATCCTTATAACCGCTAACAGAACCCATGAGCTGTAACATAATAGGTTTAGTCTCTGTGACAAGACTGCACCACGCTCTCCGATGATGAGGTTTAGCCCAGCCAAAGACTACATAACTCATATCGGACCATGGGCTCTCTTTCCTTTGAATGTGGAAAGTTGTCACTGTCCCAAGGGCTGACCCTTATCTCGGCCAAAGGAAAAAGGTGATACCAAGGGCCCTGAAAATATCAAAGCCACCCTCTGTGCACCAAGTGGTGGCATACCACGTGGTATTATATACAAATAACTCCCATAATCACTCCACAACCATCACCACTCCACATCATCATAATCTTGGCATGAATATATGAAATTTCCAAACAAGATTTATGACAGTAATACATCGTCACAATGATCATTAAGATAACAAAATTATTTTAGCTCAAGAAACCATAAAAGTACATTTTCCAAGACATATAATATTACTATTCATTCCAAAATAAATCCCAAAAGGAAACTTCGTAAAAACATAGCTTTTCTAGATTAAAAATACACTCACAAATCATCATACAAGCAAGTACAATGAGTGGAAAGTGGTTACCTCAAGTTCTTGACACGACACTAAGCATAAGAGAAATCAGTCCCCTTTAAAAATAAATATATAATTATATGTTAATAAAATTAACAATAATCACTAATATCATAATTAAATAATTAATTAAACTATTATTTCACTTTAGTTCTCTTAGAAAAATGACGATTTATCTATTCCTCAATTTTTAACCGAATACTAACTTTTATAAATATAACCTAATTTATTAAACAATCTCCAAACCTCCACATACTCAGAATCATATCAACTATAATTTAAAATCTCAAATTCTAATTCATAATTTCATATATTTCAAGGTTTAGCAAAACTAACCGGTTAAATCTTAAATAATACCTCTAGTAATCCAACTAAATATCTTAAACTTCATTTAATCAGTAGAAATATCCTATAAAACACAAACCCTAAATTCTTTTTAAATAGAAAATAACTTTAAATTTCCACAACTACCAATTAATAAATCTAAACCGATTAAAATTATATATGAATCATGCTCTTGATATATACAATAATTTATTATCAAAACTCAAAACATTAGCATAATTCTAATATCAAAATCTTCATCACTAATCAATACTATATTTTTCTCATTAGAAAGAGTAAAATACGAAAAATAACTTTTGTGAAGAAAACTTATTGAAAAGAAGTTAGTTTAGCTACCTAAATAATCCTATAAAATAAATAACATACTTTAAACTATACTGAAAAATCTGCACATCCATCTTCCTCTTTTCCACCATCGTCACTCCCACGCTCTCGCACCAGAACATTTACACATCACACTATCACACACTCTCTTTATATATACTAATTGATGGCAGTGGGTAATTATACTCCCTCCCACTATCATAATCAATTGTGGGGATAGATGTAGCCACCATTTTTAATTTGTTTTATTTTTTTAATATTAATTTATTATTTTATTTTATTTACTATTATCATTATTATTATTGCTTTTATTTTATTTCACTTCTCCTCCAACACGTTTTTTCCACCTTTTTTAAACTAAATATTAATTTATTTTTCCACTAATTTCTTTTACTACCATAGATGATATTTTATATACAAATCTTTATTTTGATAATTATGCAATAAATTCATAAATTATGATTAATTAATTTTTTTTATTTCTAATTAAATCCTAATATAAAAATTAGGATGTTGCAAGAATCTAGCTGGAAAACTTGGATAATCCGGGTTAAGCAGTCAATTAACCTTAGCAGCTCAGAGACCTGAACTACCGAGTTTGGGGGCAACTGTTATGGACTCGCATAATGGGCCAGGCAAATATGTGGCCCAGTAAGGATACTTTATGGTAGGATCTCCCTTAATCAGGAAAATAGCTAATCATCCCATGATCATGCCTATAATCTAGGACCATACAAGTAGTGGAGCAGGCATTTTACAGATCGTGGAGACACATATTGCCTGAGGAGCGGGCACACAGCCAACGAAGGGAAACCCTAGGTGATCTCTATAAATACGAGGATACCCACCAGGTGCATTCTCTTCATTCTCTTCATTCTCTATTCCATTATTTACTATTCAGCCTCACTGTGCATACACCCCACCCTTTTGGCGAAACGTCGCATCTTAGCACAGTTATCGTTGAGCACTCTCTTTTGTCTCCCTCATAGATAATAGTGAGTAATCATCTTCTCTTTGGTGTTTAACCGATAGACATCATTGAGGAACCATCTGATCCAATACGAACCATTCACTAGTCCATTGAGGCTAGACATGTGTATTCTACATGACAAAACAGTAAGTTCTAATGAAAATCCAAGTGTTTGTTTAAAATAGATATTGAAACCTCTAAAAGCACTTTTTAATTATGATTTACGATATACAAGATAAATATATGAAATCAATTTATATCAATAAATACTTTGAGGAACCTCAATCGTGATCCAAACAAACACTAATATACTGCTTATAAGTGTTTGTATACAACTTGGCATTTGAACAAAAGCCCAACAACATATGTACGTGAAAATTCATAAGTTTAGATTTACATTTACCGGCGTTCATACCTTTGATTACAAATACAAGTGTGTATTAATACAACTAAATAATTAGAGTCCATATGAAAATTTACAAGTCTAAAATGACATTTCAATAGTGTGTGATAAAAAGGGGGGGCTAAAGGGAAAAAATACTCAAAAGTTTTTATTAATGGGCATTGAGCATTTTAAAGTTTTCAAAGGGACAATATTACATGTGTCCATTCATCTCTTTCTTTCACAGATCCAAGCTTCAATCAATATCTACTAACGCGTCCTTCTTCTCATCCTCTTGTACACGTGTCAATTGGTGGAGGAGCTAAAGAAATTAGGGTTAAATACCAAATTTACCCCGGAAGTTTTGATAAGGGGACGCTCAGCACCCGGAAGTTTTTTTGGTACCAAATATACCCTGGAAGTTTTAAAAAGGTATCAAATTTACCCAAACGTTACGGAAGTCCATGTAGACTGTTAAAATCTGACGTGGCATGCCACCTCATCACACGTGGCATGCCACCTCAGCACACGTGGCATGCCACCTCATCAATCAAAAAGTATCATTTTTGCCCCGGAAGTTTTCATTAAGGAGCAATTTTGCCCCGGAAGTTTTCATTGAGGAGCAATTTTGCCCCGGAAGTTTTCATTGAGGAGCAATTTTGCCTCGGAAGTTTACAAAAGTAGCAATTTTGCCCTTCTTTTTCCCAATATTAAATTTGACTATTAAATCAGTCAAAGACCATATATGTCTTGCCTTGAAAAGGTCAAACTTGGAGTCAGAGAAGGAGATCCTTGAGATATTGAGCTCAAGGCAGCCAAAATTTGTGAAGCTGAACTGGTCACAGGGACTGAAAGGTCTGTCGCAACACTCAGAGGAAGCATAACTTATGATCTAAGCAAATGAAACGCAAAACGAGAAATGAATTGTTCCAAAAATTGGTTTAGTAAAACAAATCAATAGTGATAATATTTACGTTTGTATAGACTGATCATTTGCTTAGATCATAAGTAGAGCTGGGAAATCGGGCCGAGCCCATTGGGCCGGGCCGTTTAAGCCCTGGCCCTGTAGGGCTCGGGCTTAAAAAATATGTCTGAAATTTGAAATCGGTCGCTCTAGTTGCTACTCACCGTCGGCAGTCACTAGCCACCGCATCGTCGGACAATGGTTTGTTTTTTTATTACGAATTAATGAATGTGTTTATTTGTTGGATGATTTGTATTGTTTAGATATTAATGTTGATAATATTTATTTGATAGATTAGAACTTTAATGGTTGCAATTTACTAATTATATTTCTTTGGAAAAACCCAAAAGAAAAATAATTAAAATTTAGAATAGTAATTTCTAGGCTCTGTAGGGCCGGCCCTGACCCTAGTACTATTGGGCTGGGCTTTGAAAAACAAATGTTTTCCTTATTTCAGGCCCTGGAGGGCCGGCCCGGCCCTAATTCCCAGCTCTAATCATAAGTGATGCTTTCTATGATTAGTTTGGCTTCAAAAATTCTGACTGCCTTAAGCTCAACATCTCAAGGATCTCCTTATCTGACTCCAAGTTCGACCTTTTCAAGGTATGACATGTGTGATTTTTAACTGATTTAATAGTCAAATTTAATATTGGGAGAAAGAAGGGCAAAATTGCTACTTTTGTAAACTTCCGGGGCAAAATCGCTCCTCAATGAAAACTTCCGGGGCAAAATTGCTCCTCAATGAAAACTTCCGGGGCAAAATTGCTCCTCAATGAAGACTTCCGGGGCAAAATTGCTCCTTAATGAAAACTTCCGGGGCAAAAATGATACTTAATTCTTATTGGGTTGATGAGGTGGCATGCCACGTGTCATGAGGTGGCATGCCACGTGAACAGTTAATCAAACTTAACGGTCAAAATTCACGGATGGGCAAATTTGCTACCTTTTTCATACTTTCGGGGCAAATTTGGTACCTTTTGAATACTTCCTGGGCAAATTTGGTACCAAAAAAACTTCCGGGTGCTAAGCGCCCTCTTATCAAAACTTTCGGAGTAAATTTGGTATTTAACCCAAGAAATTAACGAGCTCCAGTAGGCAGCAGACTCCAATTTCTGCCACATGAGCTTCATGACAGCCAGAGCCTGAATGTTGTTTCTTTAATAAAATTTAACATTTTTTATTAAATTTAAATTTAAATTTTTTTCCAATAATATATATAAGGATAGGATATTGTCAGTACCAATTTTATGTCACTACCATTTTTCACCGTTAGATCAGAATCTCATCTACCTTTATCATTTCTCTCTCCTATTAAGATTTTGATCTAACATGAAAAAGTGGGAGTGATTTGGTAGTGACATAAAATTGGTAGTGATAATATCTATCTCATATATATATATAATATTCAATAAGATATATTCATGTTCTTTCATTACTTTTCAAACGCTTTTTAAATAATAGCTTAATTAAAAAAAGTCACTTCTATTATCACTATTATCTTACTTACAAATTACATTATAATTTAATTTAATTTTTTTTTTTTTTTATCTTCAGTTGACAAAATTCACCTGAAAAAGGGGGGGGGGGGGGGGGGGGGAAAAACCAATTCTCTTCGGGCTCTCTCGCCTCACCGTCGCGTCTCAGCCACCATTCTTCCTCCTACCTTGAAGATCTCGAACACTACCACTGTCCCTCCTATCGAGCTTGCCGTGCTGCGAGATTGTGGCGTTGATCGCGGCTTCGAAGTCGGAGTGGCTGGTAACATGTAGTGGATGAAATTCAGGTTGAGGTCCCCGCCATTTTGCAGGTTCCCACCATTGATGACGGCAATAGGATTTATGAGTTTTGATCTCCAAAATTGGGTCTGATTTATGGCTTATAGAATTTGTATTTTCGATTTATGTTCTTTTGAAATCTGAATTGGTGGCAGAAGGACAAAAAATCAATTGGGAGTGACGAAATTTTCCTATTTGATCAACAATATTATTGGTTTTCCTCGTTCAGAAGCGCGGTTAGCAACTTAAGTATGAGAAATAAACTCCAAAGATCTTTCGTTTTCTATCTTATGATTTTTCTTTAAAAAAAAAGATATGGCAGTTCTTTGTTTCTTGTGTCGGCGGTACTCATCTGTGCAGGCCCTTGGCGAATCCATCTCCTCCGTTGTGTTTGTAGGTTGCACAATCTTTTGTGGGCAAATTGAATGAGGCGTTTGTAGGTTGCACGATCTTTTGTGGGCAAATTGAATGAGGAAAAAAAAAAAAACCCTGAATTGGCTTCATTCGGATGGATTGCAAGAGTGCGATGAGGGATCACTATTTTTTTTTAAAAAAAAATCCGATCTTGTAAATCTAGGGGGAAAAAAGTTAACTGGATGCCATTTGGGCTCTGGGCCAGCTCATTATACGTTGGTCAACTAACAGTTTTGTTTTTTGTTTTTTATTTTTGATATATAGGCGATAAGGGATGGAGATCTTTAATGGAAGAACGAAATTGCTGTTTTATATAAATTTCTGGGATATTATATTTCCCTCAAAAACATTCAGGAATCCAATATCAATGTCTGAAAACTTCTGAAATATTTTTACCCTTTAACCCCATAAAAAATTAAAAATGTTCAGAAACTAAGGAGTTTTTTTTTTTTTTTTTTATATATAAGAACTAAGGAGTTATTTTTCATTTCAATAGTCAGGACGACTTCCTTCCAACTTAATTTTATTTTGGGCTTAAAAGAATGAATTGAAATTTTATAATTTCTTGGGTCTAATTGAAAATTAAGTCTCATCTATGGACTTAAATGAACTTATCCCAAAGAATATTTATTCGCTTAAATAATTTAGAATAGTAATTATCTTTGAAAAAATTATTCAAGGGTAAAAATACCATTTAACCCTAAAATTTGCAGGAAAGCTTAATAAGCCTTGAATCATAGAAAATTATAAATACCAATCATCTGCGTAAGAAAAATAATCTATTTTACATTGCCTAAAGAATTAAGTTGAAGTTAATTGCATATCATCAAAGAAACAAGGAAGACAACTGAAGTTACTTTCAACAATATGTAATATATTCAACATATCGTCAATTGTTTTCACGTACTTTCCTTAAATATTCAAATATTTCTGTTATTTGATGCAAAAGATGGAAGCTACTCGCATCATGTGGTATCAATTATATATATAATAATACAACCCTGGAAGCCATCTCTTCACGGCTTATCATCGGCTTCAGACTGAAATCACTGTTCATAAGCCGATAGTTTTTTTGCCTCTGGCTGCGTGTAAGCCATTATGAAGGAAAAAAAATGAAAGTCTGAATCAGAAAGGCGTAGGAATTGCAAATAAATAATATCACGGTTTGCTCGACATAATGGCTTGCTCGACAGAATCAAAGTCACGGGTTTGCGTAGGAATTGCTCTCTTAGGGTTAGCTTTTCAGAAACTTTCTGGAAGTCAAACTCGGCTTTTGCTCTTCGCCTCCTCACAAGATCGTGCAAGATGAGACTTGTCGTCGTTGCCGTTGCCGTGTTGCTGTTTGGTTACTTGCGCCGCCCGACCTCCTGCGCCGTCTCTCGGGAGCAGCGTCTGTCCTACGACGTCTCTGTCCGAATCGACATTAGCAATACTGGATCCATCGTTTTGCCAAGGATCTCCAACGTGTCATGATCTCCAACAACCATATAGGTAACTTTTCCTTCAGCTTATTGATTCTGCTTTCTTTTTCTTTTTCAGTGTTGTGAATTTAAATTCATTCCCGCCAATTTTTCCCATCTGATCGTCCATAAAAGGACTCAACCATAGTGTCTTCAGCAACATCATCATCAGTTCTTCATCAATCCTCAGCAAATTTTCAGCAACACAGTAAGATATTAGATGTCAAATTTATGCTTCACAATCCATGCTCACTTATCACTCAAATGCTCACTAATTTATGGTTCATATTTCTTCTATAATTCATCCTAAGCACTGTGTTTTCTCATTTCTGTAGGTTCCACCATGGTGCGACGTGCTTCATTGCAGGACATGGATGATTCAACTGATCGCTGGGCCATTGTGGTTCGAGTGTTCCGTAAATGGAACGTTTACCAAAAGTCTGCCCCGGCAGAATTGTTTTGTGTTTCAATGGTCTTGATTGATGAGGAGGTATATTTCAATTTCCTGGATTTTTGCTTGCCATGCAGTAGTGTTGCTTTTGAATATATGAAAAAAAGGTCCTCTGATTACTTGTATTGCTGGATTCTCCATTGTTGCTATATCAGGAAGTGTATTTCTTTGCTTTTGTATTGATTTTCAGCATATATTTCTGCAATCACTACCGATATATATCAGCATATATCAGGAAGTGTATTGCTTTGCTTTTGTATTGCTTTGCTTTTGTAATTATTATATTACATTGATTGAAATGTGAAATAATTGCTGTAAAAAACAAAGATCGATTCATTTAATTAATCTGATTCCCTAGGTTGTCGCTGGAAAGTTCAGAGCAAAGCTTAAACAAGTTAAAAGAGAAATAATCACTATGAGGTTTAGAATTAGAAGCATAGATGGGTTGGCGTTCTAGGTGACACAAATAGGTTCAGACTTTACACGTGTGGTTTTCTTAAGGTATATATGGATCTCATTTTGAAATTCGTCTCAAGGTCTTTAACTAATCTTGCAATGGGTCAAAAGGTCTTTAACAAACTATGGTGGTTGTTGCTTTAAAAATTTTACAACTATCAATTTTGTAGTATAAGGATCCTAGAAATTAGGTTTTAATTAGATTTTTCGGCTTTTTGTTTGCTGTTTGGCATCTAGGACTTAGTTTCCTGGTCTTAATATTTCCTAATTTTATGTTGAAAGATTGTTTGTTTGTTTTTTTAAAATACAGTTTTTAGTTTCATTTCTCTTGTAGAGAGCCAGCATCACCTCTGTGCTGTTGCCATGCTTTTCCCTCATTTCTCTAGAATGCGTTGCTCATACCAATAACAAGCACACTCTTAAGCTCTAATGCAATATATTGACAAAAGTTGGTGTTAGTGAAACTAATTTGTTTATGCTCACTACATGGCCCCAATTATTTCTTTAGTTCTCTGAACCAAATCAAGAAACTCAAACTGCAGTAGTGAATCCAATTTTATATACTGTAAGCCTTCGTGTAAAATGAAGTCAAATAGTTTGTTTTGAAGTTGCATATGAAGTTGCCTTGCTAAATCCTCCTATTAGCATGCCTGAACCTTAAAACTAGCTTTTGCATCAAATTTCTTATCTAAATTTCATCTTCTCATGTCTAATAACTATACAGACTAAGTAACATTTTATCTTCTCAGACTTTAAATCTTTTGGCAATTCTTTCAATTTACAAATGAATGGTCAAGTAAATTAGTTTTTTTTTTTTACCATATTTCTTATCACGAGGCATAAGTTTAACTCTATTTTCTGGATAATGTCCATGTGCTGCTTTTTAAGGATCATGATTTTTCTTAGATTGGCATGTTAGCCCGTTTCAATTGATACCACCAGAAAACCAATGTATCTGGACATTTCAGTTTCAGGCCTAATTGTGATTCATGGAAGCAAGCATGTAAATGTCATTTACGTGATCATTCTAATGTGAGGTTAAGAATTTGAGCCTTTGCTTGTCCAATATAGTGGCTGCACTGAAATTTGTTTCCAGGATGAAGATCCCAATGTGCTTATTTGATTTCCTATTTGTGAGAAAAAACCATTTCTAGAACAGACAAAATTGCTGATAAGGACTGTTCTCTTTGCAGTTTGCCAACTGGACCTTCTATGTGTAATAAGCCTGTATTGAGATCCACAGTTTTGAAAATAAGCACATTTATGACTATATTTCTTTGAAAATAATACTCATTAATAGTGTATTGCTTTGCTTTTGTAATTATTATATTACATTTCTCTGTTAAATTTTTTTGGAACACAAGAGTGTAGGCATAAGAGTCATTCACTCAAACTGAGACTTTTATATGCAATGTAATATAATAATTACATATTTTATTTATACATTGCATATAAAAGTCTCATGTTGAGTGAATGACTCTTATGCCTACACTCTTGTGTTCCAAAAAAATTTAACAGAGAAATGTGCATCTTTATTGTTTGAACTTTCTTGACTCAATCCAATACCTCAAGTTAGCCATTGCATGCTTTGTTCTTAATATTAAAATGCTCTAATTTAGCTGATTTCCCTTTGCTTCTGCAATCAGTGTGTGTGTGTGTGTTTTTTGGGGCTTCTGAATTGATCTGTTTTCTTATAAAGAAACCTGGTTTCACACGATGAAGAACTCTTGGAAATGAATGTTATAATTATCATTACTTTATTAGGATTTCAGTTTGATATAATCTTTTGGAAGTGCATATAAAAGTCTCATGTTGAGTGACAAAAAAAACTTTTTCAAAGTCGGCTGCTCCTTCGATTGTGTCAATCTTTGGACTTCCATCAGCATTTTGCTTGGCACAGCCAAACCAATGTCGAATTATTCTGAAAATAACATGTAGTCATTTAAATACATACCTTACATTCTTGCTGTTACTTTTCCATGGAATGTTTACCTTCATATCTATTTTAATTTGTTACATTCCCTAGCTCTATATATGGCAATTATTAGTAGTGATTGTTGTCTTTGCCAAAGATGATGATAAATTTTTGGTGGCTTTGTAGTTATTTGAATCATGTTAGAAAGGTGATTTGTGTCAAAAACTCATGTTTTCTTGTGATATCTGGCAAAATATTATTGGTTGTGGATGATGATGTTGAAATAATTACTATGGGTGCATTATTCAGATTACAAAGATTAATTGAGACATTGAACTTGAATGAGGGTGTGTATGATGCAAAGTATCAGCTATTCTTCAAAATAATTATAGCATCCGTGATTCGTTTTGGTATCTCAGGATGTGATTTTTCAAGGCGCTTATTTGATAATGATGCATTACTTAGTAGTGGTTATTGTTTGCTCTGAAACAAGGGAAAGGGATAGCATTCTTTCAAAGTTTAATGAATTGTCAATCAAATGCGACCAAGTCCTGATGAATATTTATATATTTTTTTGTGATTAACCTTAGGATTTTGTGGCATTTGATTGACAATTCATTGGCTATATTTTCAAGGCACCTTATTCATATCAATTTGTTCGATCTGAGCATTATATTTTGCTAGATTTAAAATCAACTCCAAATATCTACTGATTGGGGTTGCCTCCTATGCATAATTTGATTTGATAATGATGCTCTACTTGGTTGTAAGGGCAGTTTCTTTTTGCATTACATTGTCTCTGATCTCTGGTCTTTGGACTTCCATCACCATTTTGCTTGGCACAGCCAAACCAATGTCGAATTATTCTGAAAATAACATGTAGTCATTTAAATACATACCTTACATTCTTGCTGTTACTTTTCCATGGAATGTTTACCTTCATTTCTATTTTAGCATCCGTGATTCTTCAAAATAATTATAATGTTTGATCTGAGCATTATATTTTGCTAGATTTAAAATCAACTCCAAATTGCCATATTTTAGCATCCGTGATTATAGCATCCGTGATTCATTTAATCAAATTTGATTTTGTATCAGATTTTGTATGCATAACAATTTAGATTAATAAACTTCCATCAGATTGTATTTGATTTTGTATGCATAACAAATTTGATTTTGTATCAGATTTTGTATTTGATTTTGTATGCATAACAAATTAAGGTAAGAGAAAATCTTTGTATTTGATTTTGTATGCCTACTAACGTATTTCATAAATGTATAAGATAAATGTATTTGATATCTGCTAAATATAAAGTTTGCAAGATAAATATGTTTAGGTGATTATCCTTTGCTTCTGCTCTTATCATAAGTAACTCATAATTATTTTGTTCCGTTGTTTACATATGAACACAGGGTACGACCATCCAAGCAAGTGTGCTAAATAATAGGAACCTCCTTCATAAATTTCGCTTCTCCATTGTTGAAGGCCAAATTTACAAATTTGCAAACTTTGAGGTCACTCCAAATGTGAATCAGTATAGAGCATGTAGCCACCAATTCAAGATAACATTCACTCCTCGGACATCTTGTGCAGATACAATCACTACAATTCCAACTTATGCCTACTCATTTTTCCCTATCCTAGAAATCATGAAAATTGATTTCTGTCATCCTGTGGATAAGCTTATTGGTATGCTGTAAATCTGATCATTCATATCTATATCAATTATGTTTGAACTTTCTCATTTTACATGGTCCTCACATCTGATCTACTTCTGAATCATCCTTCTTCATTGCTTTTACTGGCAGATGTGGTGGCTTTTGTGAAGGATGTAGGCACATTGGATGAGTTCTGCAAAGGGAATGAGACGAAAAAAAGGCTATGTCTGAAACTGGCTGACTCTGAGTAATGCAATAAAACAGACAATTTAATACATTTACCCATTGACATATTTTCTTATATTCATATTCATAGTAGGTAATGATTGCAAATTTCAGGAACAATGAAGTGGAGTGCACGTTATTTGATAGCTGTGCTTCGGATGCCTATATGGCATACTTGCAAAATACTGAAAGTCCAGTTGTAGTTTTATTAAACTTAGCAAGAGTTGGATTTTCTGAGGATGGTAATATTGTGCAATTCATTATTGAATCGTTACAATCAGATCATATTACGTCAACTAAACTAAGCTTCATTACAGGTACACCACAAGTTTGTAGCTCCTTCAATGCTACTATGGCTTTATTTAACCCTTCTATCACAGAGGTTAAAAATTTGATACAAAGGTATTTATTGTTTGTTTCTTTTTTACATTTACATTAATTTTTCCATTCACTCATAGAAAGGTATTTATGTAGTGCAAAGGATGAAAAGTCCCCTGTCATGGTTGCACTCTCTCAACCCAAGACTTCACAGCCAAGTCAGCATTCGAATGGGGCTTCTTTACACAACCAGACCAAAGTCATTATCTCTCAAATACCTGAACAAGCAATTGTATGTAATTTTTCATCAATAAGTTTTTTTAGCTTTTCCCATTCAGAATTGCGTCTTAGAATAATTGACCACAAGGTTTTACCTGAAAATGCAATTTTATGTAATATTTCTTCAATTGTTTTTTTTCCATATTGAGACTTGAAATAATTGATCATTTGTGGTTTTACCATGTCTTACAGGGAGATTCATTTGTAATCCACTGTCAAATTCATAAACTTGAAACAAAACACGGTTGGATTTATGATGCATGCTCAAAGTGTGGGTCAAAGGTCAAAATAGATGATCCTTCATGGATTTGTCCCCTCTGCAAGAAAAAACCAGACTCAATTGAACCAAAGTAAAACAGACAATTTCTGCCCAGCAATTGTTCAGTTATTACATTAGTCTCATAATTCTAACTTGGTTCTTGTGTGACAGGATGAAAATTCATTATCTTGTCAGAGATCAGACTGGATCAACTTCTGTGATTTTCTGGGATAAACTTGTTGTTCCGTTGGTAAAGAAGACAGCATCTGAACTAATTAGTTCACTAAATGAGGTTAACATCTTTTGCACAAAATATCTTATACTATATCCTCAAATCCAATCACTAATTAATTGGGTTCATTTGTTATTAACAGAAAAAAGAAAAGGATGACGATGACGATGACATTCCTAAAGAGTTAGACCTTCCGGTTGGAAAGAATCTTCTGCTCAAACTGAAGATGAATGAGTTCAACAAGAAGTATCCTACTTCTAGCATCAGTGTTGGCCAATACACCATATGCGAAGATCTTTTGAACCAGTTCAGTGAGGCAATTACAGAGGTTTTTCACTTGTCAACTACTCATGTGTCATGTCTTTATCGAATATCTATTTTCCCCAATGGTTTTGAATTTAAATATTATTTCTAACTTGCATTTATGGTTGTCAAAAAAAAAACAGAGTTCATTTGAAGGGTGTTCTGAAGTGAAGGCAACTGCAGAAAGTGTTGATGCTGAAAGTGTTACTCCACTTGTAACACCTCTTGATCATAGCACCATATCTGACCTTTCTCAAGATGTCACCCCTGCTCCTATTAAGGGGAAAAGAAGGATAACCAACAAGAGAAATGTTGTTAAGGATGACATACCAACTACTTCTCTTCAGTCTTCTGCTGGTCCTGCTGAGGAAAGAGTGACAAAAGTGATAAAGCAAGAGAAGTAGTTCACATTGTTTTAGGTGCTTGTGTGGCCTTTTGAGTAGGACGCTTTTAGGATTTATTTCCTGTGTGATTTTAAATAGTTTAATATCTATTAGGGTTGGATTTAATAGTTTAATGTCTATCAGGTATCTCTCGATATGTAACTTGAGATTTCCTATTTGAACTATGATGTGTAACTTGAGATGTCTATTTGAACTATGATATTATTATCTTCTGATGGTCTTGTTGTTTCCTTTTGTCATACCTAAATATTGTTGAGCATAAGCATATATTGACTATTTTCTATGGTCAACATACACTATACTAAAACATCCATTTTAGTTAGGCAACTCTTTCACTTCGTCAACCACTATTGGAGCTGCATAGAAATTTGAATCACATGAAACCAAGTATATTAAAGGCAGGTATAACAATGACAGTGAAATTTTCAGAAATATTCTTAACAGCTCAATCATCAGAAATAAGAAGAAGCACAGTTCAATCATCAGAAATATTCTTAACAGCTCGAATGGCACTCCTAAATGGCAAAAGTATTTGTACTTAGATTGATATACTGTACATACTACCATATCCAACTTAATCAGCAAAACACATACACATGCAATCATCACAACAAAATGCATCAATCATGTTTGGCAACCAATATAATTGAAAGAAACCCAGAAGATCAAAGCATCAAAAATGAGTTTCATGTGATTAGTGAGTAGGACATCACGTAAAATTGAACTGTGGGATCCACATAACCTGTGCTGTTGTATTTAGTTGATTTGTTAATATCCATTATAGAGGTTCTCTTTTTAAAAGAGAGGACAACCACAGTCCAACAAATATATTCACACTAATGAAACAAATTATTTGGCATTACTGTATCAGCATCAGGATGCTACTGCAATATTTTCGAGCTAAACCGTAGAACCAGAAGATTTTAAAAGTTTTCTCAGATATCTTTTAATTCTCACAATCTTTGTGCTTTTTTTATTATTATTTTGTCAATTTTTAGCAATTGATTCGTCGTAGGCATCAATTTTACTGAAGAGAAATCGTATTTTGGAAGTTATTCACCTCTCGAGTTGTCGAATGGGATTGGATGAACCTATTTTCTAGCATATCTTAATTTGAATGCTTACTTTTTATTGGCCCATTATAAGGTTCTTTCTTTTCGGTTATAAATAAGATGCTAATTTTTGCAATTCATGATGAGGACATGAGGGGCCCAAAAATTTAAAAATGACATATATTTGTTGAAGACTTGTCAATCACGCCTACATAGCTATGCATGTTTAAGAGTATTTTTCACATTTCGCTCAAATTAAATCTTTCAAAAGCACTTCACCATTTTCATCCGGTCCTATTCACTTTGAGCCACAGCAAATTTTATGAATTCACTTGACCATATTAATAGAGAATATGAAGAAAAGGTAGTTGTTGGATGCTTCAAGTCTAGAACAATTGATCGATTATCATGGGTATAGGATGGGTTAAAGATGCAGAAAATGGAGTAAAAAATTTTTGGTGCAAAAGTAGTTTATTTATTCGCAAATAACTTAATTTCAACAAAATTAAATTGATCCAGATTTGATTAATTGTTCCCATCGGCATCCAGATTTCACAAAAGTGAAAGCCCCCACACCCACATATGTCCTAGAATGCTTTTGCCACTTCAGCCCACACCAAATATATGACCCACACACTCAATTCCCTTGCACACCCCCAAACTCTATCAGTTCCTTCTTTTCTTTCCCGTCGAAACACGTGAGAGCAGAGGAAAAAAAAAAGACAGACAGAAAAACCAGCAACGCAGCACACTCCTTGTCAGCGGCTATTGCTTTCGGCTAGCCTCTGAGCACACGCAAGAACAGTAATGCCAACAGCGCCATACTCCTCTGAAGAAATCTCACCAAGTCCAACACCAAATAAGAAACCCGTTCGGTATTCCTCCTCGGACCAGACACTGGATTCAGTATAAACTTGCTGAATGTTTAGTTCAGCCTCATTGTATCAAACAAAGAGAGAGACGAAGGAGAGTAAGAGAGAGAGAGAGTTGTTGAGGAAGGAAGTGGGTTTAGCTGTTACTTCCTCTCTCTGCAACACAAACCGAGAAGCAGAGGGCATCGGTTCCAGCTGGGTACTCATCGTGCAAGCTGGAAGTTGAAGGTAAAACCTTTGTCCCTCTTCCTTTTGATTTCGTAGTGGCTGTTTTGAGTGGGGTGGGGCCATTATAGCTAAACATGTATCACTATACTAGAGTTTAAAAAGCTACCTGTCATGCACACTTGAATGAGCCAACGCTATATATATGTCTTTGCTTTACGAATCATATTTGAAATAAGTTATTTTTATTTCAGGGCAAGTTTGATCGTATCAGTTCCACTCTTGCACCGGATGGGAATCTAAAGTACAACAACCTTTTAGATGCAAGTGAAAAGGTACTGATTTTTCAGCTTGAATTGTTTTCCTGACTGTTATTTTTCCAACTGTTCATATCAAGATGAGAAGTGAGCATCAAAATATTCATGTTCTGCCATTAACTTTGGTTTGTGCATGAGTAAAGATTATTTGCAACACCAAAAATAACGAAAACTATAATTTTCCTATTTTGCAGATGACGCTTGCCGGTTTGATGATGGTACGCTTAAAAAACAGAGGCCAAAGAGTTCTAACGGGTTAAAAAATAGAGTCGAAAAGTTCTCACCGGTTCTCTTAAAAAAAAAAACCAACGTTAAATACCTCTACCTCTAGCTCATTGGCTTCTGTCACAGAGTTTGTGAAGAAAACAACCTGACAAGCCCTCATCAATGACAATCAACCATACAGAACGGTTTCATGTCATTAACGCTAAGACACACCTGCAACACGAGATTCTTAATTTTTAGCACTTTACTATGCTTTGCGTTCAATTTCACACTCTTACTTGACGATATTCAATGTTCGTAATCATATATATGCATCCCCTTTTTTGGTCAAAGATATAAATGCATCCCCTTGTGAGGAAAAAAACAAAGATGAAAATTTTAGATCTTTTATGATAATTGGGAGTCTAAAAAGAATACCACTTCAATTCTAAAATATCAAATATGTGATTTCCCAATAAAATGAGTTGTTAATTGATTTATATATAGTTCTTCTTAATCCCATTAATTACTGTTTTTGTCATCAGAATTTTAAAGTTGGAGTTGTATTTTTCTGTCATTTTATTAAAATAATTATCTTGCCAAATCAAATGCATAGAGACTTATGCATGGTCTCCTAGATACTTCTTCCGTCTTTGATATAAGATCCACTTCAATAAAAAAATTGAACTATAAATAAATTGATTTTATATCAAAGGCTGAGGTAGTATTAGTTAGTGATATGTCCATTTAATAAGCAGGACTTTCTTGCAATCTTCATCTTCTGTCTTCTTCTGAAGAAAAATGAAAGCCAAAACACAAAATAAATTTAATAGATAATTACATTCTTCTCTGTTTCATATATGTTCTCTTCATCAAAAATATGAATTCATCATAAATATTACACGTTTAGTTGATTCACAGAACATAGTAATATTATTGATGAAGATCACAAGGAAAGTCAATAAATGTATGTCTTAATTTGCTTTTCGGCAGAATATTGGAGAGAAATTGATTGTTCACATCAACTACTTATGAGTTGCTCATTCATGCATCTTACAAATTGAGAGCATTTCAGAAACGAAACAGTTACTCCACAATAAAAATGCTTGACATTTGAGGCAATATGATTATTTGCTTTATCATTGAGCGGTGGGTTTTTGTTTGATTGCTTCTTTAGGTTTTTGTTTGATTGCTTCTTTAGGTGTGAAATGACCCAATCTAGCCATATAGGGCATGATGCAAAACCGATAACTGCACGGTTTAAATAAATAACAATGGTATCCTGCAAGAGTCTAGTCTGGTTTACAATTTGATGAAGCATTCAACATAAAGGGAACTACTGCAGGATGCGATGTCTTCGTCTCACCCTAATCGTAGTCCATGTAAGTATATTTAATAGCAAATATAAATTTAATATATTGAATGCATAGTTACTTCTGCTTGACATTCTCGCTCTTCAAATAATACTTGAAATGTAAGATGTCATAGTGTTTTATCAAACAATACACAAATGTAGTGGATGAATCAGGAAGAGAGGAGGAAAAGGGCAAAAAGAGATGGAGAGACAAGCAAAAAATATGTAGTGCAACCGTTGAGGGGTTATGATAAACCATCCCTTTGACATAGTAGATGATAGTTAGAAAGGGAGTATAAATATTTAGAAAATATCCCCATATTTTCCGGAACATTATTTAGAAATATTCCCCCCCCCCCAAACAAAAGATAAAAATTAATTGCAATTTTTTTTAGTGATATGTAAACGTCAAGTTGAGGGGTTATGATAGACCATCCCTTTGACATAGTAGATGATGTTAGGTTGTTACTCCATAAAAGATTTGCAATTTGAGGTTTCTCATATTAATAGAGAGACTATGACTATTGGGCACTGGCTAAAACCTTATTCTTACAAGGTAAATGACAACTTTTGTCTTCTTGATCATCCCTCATTTTATCCCGGAGGTAGAGGTTAACAAAGATTAGGTTTACTTGACATTTTGATAGAATGTCTTTTTTTATAACAATTTGTGAATGATGTTTTAGTGGTTTATAGAAAAATGTCGGCTTTTTGATTCTTTTTTCTTAATTGAGTAATCTTAGCTATTGAAGAATGATTCTTTGTTATTATATTTAATTTACTGACAAAGTATGTATCACTTGGTAGAGCTCAATCTGTATAGTTAAGCTTATACATTAATTGTCCCTAAATTCTCACCATTGAAATTTATTCAAACATATTCAGTTGATACTTTTACCTCTTATTTGAAAAAAAAAAAATTTGCCAGTCCCAACCCAGGTTATTATTGCTTTATAATAAAAAAATGTTGGAAGGCCCATCCCAGGCGCATGTTGTTACAATTATTGCTCTCACAAATTATTGCTTTCTCCAGTCACAGGATTGGTTGGAAAAGATGAACCCAATACACAGTCAAGTGCGGTCTTTTCCCCTCAAATCTTTGAAACTGCCAAGAAACAGAGGAGAAAAAGAATTGATTTACAAGATATAACAAATGTTGCTTCCAACTTAGAAAATCGCTTAGCAAGTGGTACCTATCCATATAACTCTTATTATAGCTATAATTATCTTTCCATTTGGGTCATGCCTATGTTTTTCCTAAGAAGTTTATGCTTTTTCTTTTTTCTTTTCTTTTTTTGGAAAATGAAGTTTATGCTTATTTGAAGTATCATGATGTTAATATTTTTTTTGTCAAGTGGTTTATTGGTAATCATATTGATTATCATCATGAAAAGCTTTATTATCTTTTCCAGAAGAATCAGTACAAGAAAAAGGGAAACATCCATTTGTACGTATAAGTGGCAGGATCAGATCTTTAGAAAATCAAAATTTTAGTCACAATGAGAAGACAAAACGCACCAGGAAGAGAATCCACCAAACTGAATATAAAGGTTAGTTATTCATAATATAGTTGTGCTATAAGGACTAAAAATGGTTATACTTAGATAGTGCAATATTCATTTGCATGATAAAGTTGTAGTTATTTATATAATAATAATAATTATTATTATTATTATATCATCATCATCATCATCATCATTATAATCATCATCATGGAAAATTCCATAAAAAGCTGTCTGAAATAGGAAAATTTAAATCAGGTTAATAAATGTAATAAATCCCTAATTAAGTTCTTGAACCAATTTAGGATTTCAATCTGTGGGTAATTTTACTTTATTATCCTCTCTTAGTCTCCTCTTAAAATATTTCATTAAAAAATATTTTAGAGTCTCATGCACTTATTTGAAATTTTGAAATCCTAAATTGCATCAATACCTCAAAGGGATGTGTTGAAGTTAATAACTTGATTTGAAATTTTATCATTTCAAACAACTTTATATGAGATTTTTTCTTACCACTACTACTACCACCGCCACTATTATTATTATTATTATTATTATTATTATTATTATTATTATAACGTGATAAAGTTTAATGAAAAAGTACTGATATTTTTATATTATGTCAGAAAATGAACCTCCAATTAGTGCATACAATATTGAAAATGCAAACTATCTATCACCAACACTGAAGGAGCCAATAGATATCAATGAACCAGGTATTTCCCATGACAGTTTTAGGATAGTATTAAAGCTACAATTTTTGTTATTGACCTTCATGTTCACAATAATGCAAACATTATGTTTTACCGTTTGAGTTATAATTTACATTTGTGTTTAAAAAGCATAATAACATGTCCTAAGATAAACTAATTTTGTTACAAAGGCACATAATATATTGCAAAACCAATTACTTTTTTTAATTATGACAGTAAATGAAGTTGTGATTAGCACCGACAATGTTGTAGATGAAAACTGTGAAGCCGACACTACTATGGAACAAACACATGTTATTGAGTTGGGTAATGAACAATGCCAATATAATACTTTTCATGCAGCTTATTACGAAGTTATGGCATTTGTTATTTTAGTATACATACTTCATTGGTGGTTCCTTAGTCCTGTGTTGGTTAAATTCAAATTGAGAAATAATATTACAATATTGTAGTGTTTGTAAAAATGCAATGAAGTTACAATTATAATTAACTCAATTTTTTTCTTATTACTAACAGGTTGTAATTCTTCCATTGGAGGTCCACCACAAGAAATATACTATAAAAACATTGAATTTCGATTTGATACTGACGACAATGATGATGACAATGAAGTTCAAAATGTCCCCCCCGATGCATTTGAAGGTAAAGATATTCACACACAACATTCCCTTATGTCAATTTATATTATTTCTTTCTTCTTAATATAATTGGTGATAATATTTATTTATGAAGCTACACATGTTCTACATGATCACTTGCCCTCTAATCATTTTGAGACAACTGAACTTACTGACAACATAGATGAGTTCGAAGGTAACTAATACCCCTTTACAAAGTTCATCTAATCATACATATATATGTGTGTGTGATATGAAACTTTACTACAAATATATAATTGTTGTCAACATTGTCATAGGATATGCAGATGAAGGAGATCCTATATATGAATGCAAATATTGCAAGGCATTGCTTTGGTTTAATGAACAAAGTTTAAAAAACCGGAAGTGTAGCACTACCAGGTCACACTCTCTATGTTGTTTGAAAGGCAAGGTTGTCTTGCCAACTATGAAAAGGCCACCTCCATTATTTGACAGCTTATTTTTTGATAAAGAATCAGCACATTCAAGAAACTTCTATGAGAATATAAGGCAATACAACAACATGTTCTCATTTACATCCATGGGAGGCAAGATAAATCATTCAAAAACTACTGGTGGCGGACCGTACTCATTTGTCATGTCTGGAATGAATTATCACAATATTGGTAGTTTATTACCACCAGAAGGTTCAAAACCTGTGTATTCACAACTATACATATTTGACACAGAGAATGAAGTGTCAAACAGAATTTCTGCAGTTAGGCATGTCAACATAAGTCATACTTAACGTTAAATTTATTGTTATTTAATGTAGTAATATTTATTAATGTTACATTCTTGTAGCAAATTCCAGCAACAATCAACAATTGATGCTATTATAGTTGACCAAATAAAACAACAGTTGGATGAAGTCAACCCATTTGTTCAGCAATATCGTGTTGTGTCAATATTGCTCAATCATCCTAGTCCTCCCACATTGAAAATGTGTTTGATCAGCACAAGACAGAATGATGGTCGCACTTACAATATGCCCAATGCTTCTGAAGTTGCAGTATTAGTTGTTGGGGATATAGACATGACATTCAATGTCAGGGAAATCATTGTAGAGAAACATTCAGGCATACCACAAAGAATAAATGAATTGCATGCATCTTACCTTCCACTTCAATACCCAATACTTTTTCCATTTGGTGAAGATGGTTATCGAGATGATATTAAGCACAGGGAAGTAACACTTAGTGCCACAAAGACCGAAAAAAGGCTAAGTATGAGAGAGTTTTTCAGCTATAGACTAATGACCAGATTACATGAAATATCTACACTATTGCATGCATCAAGGCTACTACAGCAATTCATCGTAGATGGTTACACTATGATAGAATCTCAAAGATTACTTTGGGTTAGAACACACCAAAAGAAGCTTAGGGTTGATTTATATCAAGGATTAGCTGATGCAGTTCTAAGTGGAGAAACAAATGGTGCAACCATTGGTAAGAGGATTATACTGCCCTCATCATTCATAGGAGGAGCAAGATATATGATGCAAAATTACCAGGATGCTATGGCAATTTGTAGATCAGAAGGTTATCCAGATCTTTTTTTAACTTTCACATGTAATCCTGCTTGGCCTGAAATTCAAAGATTTTGTCGCAAGCATTCTTTAAAGCCATGCGATCGGCCTGACATATTGGCTCGGATATTCAAAATAAAGTTAGATCGCTTAATGAAAACTATAAAGGAGGAAAAAAATTTTGGGACCATCCGTGCAGGTTAGCTCAACTTTTTTTTTTCTCCAATATTAAATTGATATCAATGTAGGTTCTTCATACGTTTGGATGAAGTCCATATCTTCCATGATTTCTTTGCAATTAATATTTGATAATTTCATTTATTATTTTTTTTGCACAGACATATACACTATAGAGTTTCAAAAGAGAGGACTTCCTCATGCCCACATATTGTTATTCCTTTATCCAAATGACAAGATAAAAGATCCAGAAGCAATCGACAACTTCATCTGTGCAAAAATACCTGACAAGAACATTTCTCCTCTAATGTATAAGTTGGTTAGGCAATTTATGCTTCATGGACCCTGCGGCAGAAGTAACATAAAAGCACCATGCATGAAGAATCAGAAGTACAGTAAGTATTTTCCAAAGAAGTTTAATGAAAATACAACTATTGATGAAGATGGGTATCCAACATACAGACGTAGGGATGATGGCAGAACAATTAAAGTGAAAGGTATCCCTCTAGATAATAGATATGTTGTCCCATATAATCCATTGTTGTTACAGAAGTTTCATGCACATATCAATATTGAGAAATGCAATCACTCAACTGCTATAAAATACTTATTCAAGTATATCAGTAAAGGTAATGATAGAGTTGTGGCTGCAATTTTTGATGGTGCCATTAATGACCATGGTGAAGCCAATGTTGATGAGATTAAACAATATTACAATTGTAGATACATATTTGCATGTGAGGGTTCGTGGCGTATATTTGGATTTAATATTCATCATAGGAATCCATCTGTTGAAAGATTGAGTTTCCATCTTCCAAATCAACAATATGTCATTTATTCCAATCATGATGATATTGCTGAATTGTTGGATAAACCTAGAGTCAGTGAATCACAATTTCTTGCTTGGATGGAAAAGAACAAGACAGATGCATTTGCTAGGACTTTGACATATATTGAATTCCCAAAACACTACGTTTATCAAAGGAACAACAGGGTCTGGAAACGAAGAAAGAGAGGCTCATCTGTTGGCAGAATAACACATGTGTCACCATCATCAGGGGAATTGTACTACCTACGTGTGTTGCTCACAAAAGTAAGAGGTTCGCGGTCATTTGACGAAATCAAAACAGTTGATGGTGTTGTCCACAATACCTTAAAAGATGCATGTTTTGCAAGGGGCTTATTAGATGATGATCAAGAATACATTTCAGCCATTAAAGAAGCATCTATTTGGGCATCAGGTCACTCATTAAGGAAACTATTTGTTAGCATGTTACTTTGTTTCTCTCTACACCGCCTTGATTTTGTATGGAAGGAGACATCAAAACTACTTTCAGAAGATATATTATACATTCATCGCAATGATCCCATGTCGTCAAGTAAGTCTGCCTAACTTACCTTTTACTATAGTCACTTTTCATAATAAAATAGTGGACACTAATTTATATTACCCAAACTACAGGTGTCAATATATCTGAATATGATAAAGAACAGGTTGCATTACAAGAAATAGATTCATTGTTGCGGAAAAATGGAAAGAGTCTTCTTGACTTCTCTACTATGCCATTACCTAAGGAATTGCCTCAAATTGATGTCTCAAACCAGCTTATCTTGCAAGAGTTGAACTATGACAAACATGCCTTACAAGTAGAAGCAAACAACCTACAAAACTCACTAAATTTGGAGCAAAAACAAATTTTCAACAACGTTATATCATGTTTACAAAAAGATGAAGGTGGTTTCTTCTTCGTATATGGTTGTGGTGGAACTGGGAAGACATTCTTGTGGAATGCATTGACATCATCACTCCGAGCAAAAGGACAAATTGTGCTCACAGTTGCATCAAGTGGAATTGCTGCAACATTATTACCATCTGGTAGAAGAGCACATTCCAGGTTTGCAATTCTGATTCAAATTACTGACTCCTCAATGTGTTCAATAAAGCAAAATTCCCCTTTAGCAAATCTCATTACATCCACAAAACTTATTATATGGGATGAGGCACCAATGGTGCAACGTTTTTGTGTTGAAGCATTTGATAGGACCCTAAGGGATATCATGCATTGTGATAGACCTTTTGGTGGCAAGTGTGCTATTATGGGAGGTGATTTTTGTCAGATACTACCTGTTATACCAAAAGGAACAAGAGGCGAAATTGTCAATGCATGCATCAATTCTTCTTACCTATGGGATCACTGCATCATTTTCCAATTGACCAAGAACATGCGGCTGAATTCTTTTGCTTCAAAGACTGATCGTGATAAGTTGGAGTGGTTCTCAAAATGGTTATTAGATGTTGGTGATGGCAAAATAGGGGACTCAAATGACGGTGTTGAGGAAATTGAAATACCTGGTGATTTGTTAATTTCAGGCTATCAAGATCCAATTCATGCGATCGTGGAATCAACGTATATAAACCTCTTGGAAAATCTTAATTCCAATGAATACTTCAATGATAGAGCAATCCTGGCTCCAACTATTGAAATGATTAATTCTATAAATGAGCACATGTGTGCCATGTTGCCTGGAGAACCATATGAGTTTCTCAGTTGTGACTCAATTTGTAAGTCAAGTGAAGATAGTGATAGTTTTGACAACCTGTATACCACAGAATTTCTTAACACTATTAGTTGCTCTGGTATGCCTCCACATAAGCTAACATTGAAAGTAGGAGCACCTATAATGTTGTTGAGGAATATTGATCAATCTTCTAGATTATGCAATGGAACACGACTTCCTGTAACTAATCTTGGGAAGACTGTCATTGAGGCGATCACATTAAATGGTTCACATCCAAATCAAAAGGTCCTCATTCATAGGATGCACATGAATCCTTCTGAAAGCAGATGGCCTTTTCGCATGAAACGGAGACAGTTCCCTATCACCCTTTCCTTTGCTATGACTATTAACAAAAGTCAAGGACAATCTCTTCGCCATGTTGGTTTATATCTTTCCAAGCCAGTCTTTACACATGGCCAATTATATGTTGCATTATCCAGGGTTAAAAGCATGGATGGTCTTAAGATTGTTGTGGATGATAATAGTTGTGCCAAAAAAAACAAAACAAGGAATGTTGTGTACAAAGAGATATTTAGGAATGTTAATTGATCAGAAGACATTGTTGTTTAACATTGGTGAGATTTCATTTGTAATATGCACTTTGAATCGACATTTACGATATTGATGTTCACCATTGTTATGTTTCTTTTTTAATATATAGTCATTAATTGGTTGTGATGTTATAATATTCCTTAAACACAAGAAACTTACATCATTTTGGAAGCAAAATACGTTTAATTAACCTGTGAAATAATATCATCCCGTGCAACGCACGGGGAAGTCAAAGCTCGTTCCTAAAAAAGACAGAGAACACAATCACCGAACAGAGCAAGCGAGTCAATGGCGTCCATCTATTATCTACGTCATTCTGCAAGGAGGTATCTTATAGATTGGGATAACCATGTTGGCATGGATGATCGGACCAACCAAGCGGAAGGGACGAAACAATTTGCTGCTCATGGCACTCCCATAAACTCGTATTCAATAACAACCATTGATTGTGAGGGGTTTAAACCGAGTACTAATTGTTTTAGTTCAAATGTCAAGAATAGAGGTGAATACTCTGTCATTTCTCTCCTCTGTTTTTTCAGTGATTCATCATCTGTTATCAAACACTAATTCTACAGAAATCGCTCTCGAGCCCAAAGTTTATTCTCCGGTAAATATGAGCAACTACAATCCACCTGTATTTGCACACTGATGTGACTTGAAAATATCATGCCATGAATATGTTAGGCACAAAAGCTTATGTTGCCTATTGATCAAGTGGAAGTTAGAGTTAATAGGATTTAGTTAAAGACCCGGATATACCTTTGTGTGTGATTATAAATGTTTGAGTAAATACCCTTTTTAGTCCTTTAAAAGAAGGGTTAAGGTGCGATTTCGCCAACAAACTATTGACTCAGGAGCGTCCAACACAAATTAACTATTACCTGGATCATAAATACCAACAAACTATTTAAAAGGAAAAATGAGCACAATTCCGTCAAAAATTAATTAACTCCGTTAAAAACATAAGAAGACAATGAACACTGTTTCCTAACCCAGCCGTTGAAGAGGATGGCGATGACTTCACCGTAAAGAAACGACGCCTCCTCTCTGCAATTCGAAGATGATTCTTACCAGCGGTGCCTCTCTTCTTTTTCCTCGTTCTCTGCAACTTAGAACGATCTCCCCCTTTGAGAAGATGATGAATAGTGTTTCCTAACCCAGCCGCCTCCTCTCCTTTTCCAATCTTCGCTCTCTTTTCCTCTCTTGGGTTAGGTTCCAAATCCAAACATTTTTACCCAAACGGGATCGTCCCTTTGATGCCTTCAATTCCAAATCTGATGTCTCCCCCCCCCCCAAAAAAAAATCCAACATCACCTGCTACATGCGAAATAGGGAAAGGAAAATGAAACAAATATATGTATGTATGTATCTGGCTTTTGTTGGTGTGTTGTGTGTTTTGTTTAATGCTTGTCGATCATGTGTGTGACACCACTCTTACCCCATTTGGTTATTTTTCACGAATAATTTTCCTCCCATGCTTCCATGTTCTCACACACACTCTCTCTTTCGAAATGAGTTCAGACCCACAAACACTGTTCATTGTCTTTTTATGTTTTTAATGGAGTTAATTTATTTTTGACGGAATTGTGCTGATTTTTCCTTTTAAATAGTTTGTTGGTATTTATGGTCTAGGTAATAGTTAATTGTGCTGGACGCTCCTGAGCCAATAGTTTGTTGGCCAAATCGCACCTTAACCCTTAAAAAAAAATATGGACCCCTTTTTGGTCCCTAACTAAAAATAACTAGTCCCGTCATCCTGGGAAATAAAAAAACATCCCACGTTAGTCCTTTCCGTAGTTAGCTTCTAATGACGTCACTAACGCAGCTAATGTGTAACGTGAGTTGTCCCACTCACATGCCACAGACGAAGGTCAAAACGACGTTGTCCCACCTGTCACCATCTTCACTCCTCAACAACCCACATAGTTGGGTCAAATCGACGTTGTATTCCTCCATTATCTCCCTCCATTTTGCCGGTGAAATGAAAACAACCCAACATTCTCCCTCCATTTTGCTGGTGAATTTCTAACGTCAAGGAAAACCACTGTGTCGATCTGAGCCATTCTACGTATTCCGTTTGATTTCTACACGGTGAGTGTGATTGCTACTGGAGTTTTGGCAAGTGTGTGTTCAGAAATAAAAGAGAAGACCTGCGTATCCGTTCTAGGTAAATATTCTTACTGGTAGTGTATAATCCAAACAAATTTTTGATTCTGTGGTCCCATGTACAATGGCAGTGTAGCGGTCCATTTTTTATGCCAAAGGTGGTCCCTCCTAAAGATTAGGGTTTAAAAAAAGTGAAAAGCACTTCTTAGTGTTGGTGGGCCCTATTTGGTGCCATTGTCTTGCGTTAGTAAAATGTTCCCCCTTTCTTAGGATTGACTAGTTTCCATTATTTTTTCTCGTAAACATCTGGTATTATGGTGTGTTGGTTTGCATTATGCATTTGGATTAATAGGATTGCTATTACTTGGGTTTTACAGATGGATGAGTATATAGTCATTGTGTATCACCATAAGGGATTGTTAGTGAGGAATGACGATGGGGTCTTGGTGTATATAAATGGCAGAGTTGATGAGTTGGCTAAGGTGGGCGCAGACTTTGTTAACTTCAAGGATGTTGAGGAAATTTTCAAGGATTATGGATATGAAAAATGTGATAGGATGATGTGGCTCAAGCCTGATGAGCCTGATCTGGAGCATGGTTTACAACCTCTCTGTTTTGATTCCGACATCAATGCCATGTGTGCAACTGCCTTGGCTAATGGCAATAAGATCCATATTTACTTTGATCATTGTATTGCAATGCCTGACATCATATCTCCTGCGCATTCCCATGACAGTGAGGAGGATCATGGGATGTTTTCTGCTAATGAGGAATCTGATTCATATGAAAGTGCTGAAGATGAGGCATATAAGCCTCCTCCCCATGGTGTGGAGGACCTATCAAAGGAAGATGATGAGGATGCTTGCAGGAAGAAGAAGAAGAAGCCTGCTAGACAGAGCAATAAGGATAATAATAAGGAGGATGGCAATAACTCCTTTGAAGAAAATGGGTATGAAGATGATTCTGAAGAGCTGAAGACCCCTCGTTCAAGTGACGATGAGGGACATGATAGTAAAGATGGCCACAGTTTAATGAGAAGGCTGAATTTGGACATATCCGACTAGCATTCCGTAGAAACCCTAACGCTAACTTATGTTTAAATGCATACAGGATTTAATTAATCATATATCGATTTAAACACATACATAGATTTGGTTTCACCATATATATCACATATATATAAGCACACGAAAAACCTAATTTAAACGTACGGTTGATCTGGCTCTAATGCCACTGTTAGGATCCGTACATGCAGCGGAATTATAAAATTTTTATGAATCCCATTGGAGGATCTATAAACAACGTTTAAATTAAGGTTCGTTAGAAACCATACCTATATACGAATTGGTGAACGTCTCTTTCGGATTTGATCATGTAGGCTACCTTCTCGTTCGATCAAACAGGAGGAGAACTTTCGAGTCTCCTCCCTCTACTAGTATCCACACGAACAGCACTTGAACACGGATGGCAGCGTGCTAGCGCCATCAAACCTTGTGTCTCTCCTTTTTCTCTCTAGGGTTTCTTGCGGCTTCTCTAATTCATCCGTTCTCTTAATACGACTAGATCAATATCTATTTAAAGAGTTTCTAAAACCCTAATGAGTTGTATTAAAATATTCCAAAATTAATCCAATTAATCTTGAAAATTCGGATCTGAATTAAAAAACAATATTAATTAAATCTGTCTAACAGATCTAATCAAATATATTGATTTAATTCGAATTATGAGCCTATAGATTTAATTTATCTTTATAAATTAAATCTGAGATATGACATCTTTCTATTTAATTAAATTTGAGATACTATATCTCAATTTAATTAAATCTGAGATACTACATCTTTATTCGAAAATTAAATCTGAGATACAATATCTCAATTTATTATAGTTATTTAATTTATCAAATAAATTAAATACTATATATAATAATATTATTATCAATAAATAATATCATTATTATTTTCGAATTTAATAATACATACATACATACATACATACATACATACATACATACATACATATATATATATATATATATATATATATATATATATATGTATGTATGTATCCATCCTAGATTAAATACTGTATTCATTAAATCTTAGACATATATAAGATTCAATGAATCTGGATACTTTTACTCGTGTTGGGCTGTTCTTGTGTGTGACCCTTTAGGCCCACATAAGATTGGCAGTGGGCCAATACTGTACCAGCCTACAAGTCGCAAGCGGCCTCTAGCAAGACATTGCGACTACCCAATTCATATGGGGATCGATAATATGATACTACTTATGGTATAACCATGTCACATCCCTTTTGTCACGCGATAATTTGGTCAAGGATGAGGCATGGATAATATCAACTTTCTGTTCTTGACCATTACTCATCGAGGGGCCCAGTATTATCTCTTTACAAATGTGAGGGACAAATTTTATCTTGACCATTCACATTCCTCTGCATGAAAACCACTAATCCCGATTCAAGCCTTTATCATCACCCAGTCAAAGGTGACTTTTGACTAGGTCAAAGATCAACAACTCATCATGTAGGAATCTATGAAGATCTCAGGTCAAAGAGCGTTGTAACGTGGTTATACATGAGATAAGCTTATGACTAAATCCATGCAGTCTTCTCATAATGGGTCGGTCCAACACCTTGTACTCTTACAAGTGCCTATGACTTTGATTCGTATCTCCATACCTTATCAAAGTCATACTGGTCTTATTTCATCTTCACTCCCGTGTAAATGATCGACCAGGGACATTTAGGATAATCTACAAGATATATCCAGGGATACAGTTATCACTATAAACATGTGAATGAAATGATAACTAAATAGAGAACAATGACTTGCTCCTAGGGCATAATTTCCAACATGAAGCAGCCTGGAAATACTTGGATAACATTGATGCTTCATGATGGGTTAAGGTATATTATAACCATAGGCCTAAGTGTGACAACATCACCAACAATATGTGTGAGGTGTGGAATTCCAAGATTAGTAATTACAGGTCCAAACCCATTCTGTCTATGTGTGAGGAATTGAGATCCTATATAATGCGAAGGATGGTAGCCCACATGTCACGCCCTGAAAACCTAAAGGAGTGATCGGCACGAAATATGAGAGGACTCACATTCCTTAAGCCTTAAACTTATATGCAAATGCTAATTAATAAATATAATACCATATTATAGAATATTTATGAGTTCCAAACAACAAAAAGGAGGTAGGATCCTACCTATACACTACGTGAAGCATCTAATATTAATAATAATACAAAAAGTCTAGGTTTATAATTACATCAACTAGTAGCACTCCAAAATGAGACCGTAAGCTTTAATGCACTAAGAAGGCTCTTCACCGCTCAGCAGGAGGTATAGGATCAACAATATTGCCTGAACCAAAACAAATTTTTCAGTGAATAACGTCCCATTATTACAATTTAATAAATTGCGAGAGTAAACTAATTTAAACATCTTTCTATTTTAACAATGGCAATTTATTAATAAATCTCAATTTCTAAACCATACGTTCAAAAATAAAAATAGAATTCTATATAAAATAGTGGTAATAAGATAATTTCATGTACAAAATAAAACCTTTGATTTAATATAATCAATGTAAACCATAATTCTTTCATGTACATAATAAAACCTTTGATTTCATATAATCAATTTAAAACATAATTCATAAACATTATCTTTCCATAGAACTTCTTATAGAACGGATGACAAGCGTGGCCACACAGTCCACGAGGGTAACTAACCAAGCATGACTCAAGGCCATGAAACAAGCATGGACACACAATCCATGAGGGTAAACTAACCAACCATGGCTTAAAGCCATGAAACAAGCATGGACACATAGTCCATGAAACAAGCATGGACACACAGACCATGAAACAAGTATGAGAACAAATCCCATGAATATCAAGCGAGCTCGAAGTTAACCATGGTGCACCAAGGACTAAGAGTACTGCTGTTAGTAACCAACGTTCTGTATTCCGTCCTCAAAAAAAAAACATTTTCAAGCATGCTTGGGATCAATTCATCAAAGCTATACAAATTCTTTCTTCAAGATAATAACAGCTCTATCTCATACTTCATAATTAAATCCCCCCGCATGAAGTTTCACAAACAATATTTAAAAACTTTCCTTCAAATTCAATATGTCGATAACATCTTTTTCAAATAATAAATTCCAGCTTATAAACTTTCCAAAATCTAAAATCATTTCAAAATAACATGTATGAAAAAATATCTCAAAAGTATCATTTCCCTTTAACGGCATAATCGTGAATTATGCTTTGAAACAATTGGAAGAAAATACATAATTCTTTACTCATATACTATCAACAAATATTCCTTCACAAAATCATACTTTTAAATATGAAAATTAACATAAAAGTTCAACAATAGAAATATCATTTATAAAAATTAGGGACGCTATTCACTCACCTCTTGCTCCTTCTGAAACTATACCTTTACCAAAATCCCTTTTTGTTCATTTTTCTCTTGAGCTCTGACAATCGCCAATTCCTATAAATTTTGAAATTCATATATCAACCTCTAATGAAATTTACCTACTAAGTTCAAAATGCCTTAAATACCAAAGCATCCTTCAATCACACCTATCACACAATTATCTATGTTTCTAAATCTCAAGTCTTCTAAGTTCAACTTCAAAAACACTGATTCAATCGTCCTCCCAAAACTTGAAATCATACCCCAATTGCTTAGATTTCTTATTGACAACAATACTTGCATCGCACACATAGGAACCATGTAAACACTCCTAAATAATCATAATAAGACTCCAAACAGTGACCTTTTATTCATGTGATGTCACTATTGATAAAGTAGCTAGCCGGAGAAAAAGGTGATCTATTATTAATCCCATGCATATAACATATGTGCATATACAGCAATGACAACAGAGTCAAGGCTTTGGAGAGAAACTTTAATCCTTAGTTTTTAATGGGAATGAAGATGAACAGAGAAAACTAGCGTAAGAGGAAAGGATTGGTTAAATAAGAAAGAAGAATGGGAAAGAGAGAAGTAATTATCAAAATGAAGATGATAATAGTGGGAGTGTTGATGATAATCGGAATAATAATAATGGGTAAGGAGGTTGAAGCTTTGTTTCAGCTCCCATTAAAACAGAGCACACATGCATGCAACTTTAAGCTTTCAAAGTTTTGTTTTGTTGTTGTTGTTGTTTTGGTACCCGTTAATCAGCAGAGAAAATCATCATGCAGAACCATAGAACAACATCACCTCACATGCAACATCAAATATCATAGACATCAGTTTCAATTTTTGGTTTTCCTACTAGTTTTCTCAAGTTTCTCACTAGAAATCAGATTTCCAGCACCCTTACTACAACAGAAACCACCCAATCACAAAAATAAGAGACTCAAAGAGGCTTAGGTGGCTCACCTAATTGAAGATCAGAGTTGCATGTGGCATTGAAGATCACTTTCTCCGTCCCTCACCCTCACCCCCACCCCCACCCCCTCGGTCTCACTCTCTTCTGTGCTTTCTTTGTCTAGCCGAAGAGAATGGAATGAGAAATAAATGAATGAGGCTGTTTGAATGTTGGCCGACAAGAGTTAACAGATTAAGGGAGTATATACGCTGTGTCTTTGCTGCCCAAATGGTTCTTTTATTGGGCCGAATAGATGTAATGACAAAGGGAGTGTCGTTTTGTTGCTATTTGAATTGACTTGGACCAAAATAGTTAATTGGTTTAGGTGATACGTGGTTTGCTCATTAGCATAGGAATAATGGGGAAATAAGGAATATGTGGTCTGTAAATATTAGGCCGATTGAGAAATGTATACTGAGAGGGGGTGAGTGCTGACATGCTTATGTGGGGTCCACTCCACAAAATAATCCCATTTGACCCTCTACAAGTCTCTTATTTGCAACTTCGTCCTTTGCTCATTTAGTTGCAAAAAAAATCGGATAACTGTTAAAAATTAATCCTTAATTCCATACAAAGATTTTTCTTTCTCAATTACCTTCTCTAGGCCATAAAATATTCACTCTAAAATTTTCTAGGCCAAAGGTTATCACCTAACTATTTTTCCTTGATTTTTTTTTCAAGATCCAAAATAATATCTAATAATTATCTTAAGCTTTTCCTCACGAAGAGCTTAAGACTCTGGACTATTACTCATTTAGTAATCTATTTATTTCAGTCTAATTCCTAAATTCTTTGTCCCAAAATTTGGGATGTTACACTACAAGCGGGTTTTAGGAACAGTGAGGGGGAAGATAGCACCAGCACAATAGAAAAGGTTGGAAAAGCTAAAAATAGGCAGCAATGTCTGGGCTCCTACCTGGACTGGGAATTTGGTCCAGGATATGTATGAAGTGAGTGGTAGGGGTGAACTTAACATCCCACACTTGTGCATGCAATTTTTGGCAGCTGACTGGTATACCTTGTGAGCATGCCATTGCTGCAATTGCACATAAGAATGAACCAAAAGAGAACTATGTACACTAATGGGCTCACCATGGATGCGTTGCATGCAACATATGCACACACTCTAAATCCGGTTAATTCCCATGATTATTGGCCTTCCTTGGATGAACCCAAACATTACCTCCACAACTAAAAAGACGGCAGGCAGACCCAAAAAACACAGGACAAAGGACCCAATTGAAGACCAGGAAAAAAGTACAACCTGGTTGAAGAGGACACATGCAGTGAAGTGTCCCAAATGTGGTCAGTTGGGCCATTATGGTAAGACATGTAAGGGACCTGTTGCTCCACGACAATCCACTCAAAAATCTGCACCAATGAGCATAAGAATTGAGACACACAGACAAGGAGAGATACCACTCAGCCAACGAGGCCCTGCTCCAGAAGTAAACTCCGAACCAGAGGGAGGCAGCAGTCCACAACCCTCCATACCAACTGAATCATCTCACCTCCCATCTAAAGAAACAATGCGTGCAGCCAGCAGTGGAACAAGAACCAGGTTTATGTCTACAGCTGGATTTAGGGCACCAAGGCCAGCTCAAGGAAAATGAACCAGAGTGAAGCAGGAGGGCATTTTTTGGATGTATTCAAGGGAATTTTTTGGTTGTATTTAAGGCATTTTTGGGATAGTTTGTTACTGGCCATGTTTAGGATAGTTGTAATTAGGACAATTGTGGCCTTTTTTTTTGGATATCTATAATTAGGCCATCATTTGGAAATGTTTAGATATCTGTATTGAACCAGAATGCTCTTTTTTTTTTTGGTTATTCAGCCAACAGTTATGCTCTGTCATTTGGTTGCTCTTTGTTATTGGCCATGTTATCTTGACATTATATCTTGTAACACAGATGGATGCTGTCATATGATGTTTGCTTTTCTTTTTCTTACTTCACATTATGCAATGTCATGCTTAGTTAGCTTGCTGAGAATGTTATTGAATATTTGCACTTCTTTCCTTCAGGCAAAATAGTGAAACTCCATGTTTCATGGAATTCCTGTTTCTTTTGTTTTGTTTTTTTTTCCAATTTGACCATGACAGCTTCCATTTTTTCTTCTTTTACTGCACACTACTGCCTCTTTCTATTTCAGTGAAGTAGGCCACACTTTGCGACCATTACACCACTCTGCTGCCTCTTTTTGCTTAATTTTTACAATGTCCTCAATGCAAACATTAACCAATTACACCAAAAAGCATAAAGTTATACATAAAATCAAGCAACCACATGCATTTACGCAACCACTTATGTGCAAGTGTCCAACCAGCCAACATCTTAGCAAAGTATGCAGCAAAATGAGTTGCAGCTTGTTGAATTCCAAAACAGAAGCAAAATCATCATCATGCACGCATTTGATTGCTGTTATACTAACTATAATACATCAAGGATTACTTATCATTCATCAAAATGAGTACATACATCAAGGAGCCTGACATTACCACTCTTGCAAAAACTACATATATCAGTAGCTATAATTCTTTCTCATTCTAGCTTACCCCCAACATAAATACAGATGGCTCCCACAACTACAATAGTGACAGTAAACACCCTAGCACACCTACCCAGGAGCCTGATTTCCTTCTCCACCCTATCAAACTCTGCAACCATCTTCATTGACAGCTCAATCATCTTTGCTTGCTGCTCCCTAATCTTCATTTCATGCTCTTTCAGCTTCATATCCATATAGTTCAACTTGAATTCCACCTCAGCATTATTCAGCTCCAGCTTATTCATTCTCCAATCTTCCAGATCCATTGAATCATTACCACAATCATCAACCCATTTGAAAAAAAATCACAATACGGCAACTTCTCCTACAAACGAATAAAAACAATCCCATTAAAACATTCATACAAGTTATCCACACGAGTGACCTACCTCGAAAATATACAATGTATGAAGTAAACATAAAGACCTTGAAATTGGGACATTTGAAGAATGCTCTGTTTGGGTTTCTCAGAGTTTTGGAGGTATATACAACACTTGGCCTCCCACATTTGCACCTTGGAGCAGCTGTCCTTCTTTGACTTATGGTTCTGTTGGTCAATTTCCTTGATGGCAAGTGAACCAGTCGAACAAGTAATAAAGTGTAAGTAGAGTATCGTCCCACAGAGACTAAGATACCAAGGAGTGATACTCGATTGCTATGATAGTCGTGAAAAGAGAAAATAAATATATTGGGTTGAGAGGTTTTATGATTGTAATACCCCGGATTTTTAATAATAATAATAATAAGATAGTAAATAAATATTTAGAATTTAATAATGTGTGTATTATTTCACAATTTATTAATTGGAAATAATTATAGTAATAATAGAAATTTAGATATTTAATTGTATTGTTTTATAATTGAAAATAATAAAATAAAGCCCAGCCCATAGTTAAACCCTAAATTTTAATTATAAACTTAGGTTTAGCCGTCTAAACCTAGCAACGCTCGATAGTTTTCTTCTCCGCTACCTTCTCTTCTCAAATCCTCCTTCCGGACTCTCATCAATTTATTTTCTAGGAGGTTAGCAAACAGAGACCAGGTAATTCTAATCCCCATGAGTAGTTTTATGTAAATTTTGATAGGTAACCCTAATCCCTAGAAGGTAATTCTAATCCTCATGAATCTTAGGTTAGATTTATGAAAACTTTGATAGGTAATTCTAATCCTCATGAGTCTTAGGTTAGATTTATGAAAACTTTGATAGGTAATTCTAATTTTGATGATAAAGCTCCTAAAGATTTAGATGGGATTCCCAAAGTACCAATTATTTTAATCACATGATTAGAAGTCTGAAAATATTAAATGATACTTATTATCATGAGTACCATAAGAGTTAAAAGTTCTCATGATAACCTTATAGGAAGTAAAGCCAAAAAGGGATGATGAGTAGAAGTTCATAGGATTTAAATGATGGTCATGAGAACTTCTCATGACAACCTTATGGGAACCCACGAGTAAAATGGATAATGAAAAATTAAGGAATTAAATGATGGTCATGAGAACCTCATAGGAACCCCCATAGGAACCCATGAGTAAAATGAATAATGAAAAATTAAGGATTTAAATGATGGTCATGAGAACTTCTCATGACAACCTTATAGGAACCCATGAGTAAAATGGATAATGAGTAGAGCTAAGAATTTAAATGATGGTTATGGAAACTTCTTTTGATAGCCTTATAGAAACTCATGAGAATTTATTTAACAGTTTAATTTGAGAAAATTCATTTTTGTGTATTTTATGAGTGTATTTTATTATGAGTGTATTTTAAAATAATTAGACTTTACTCAGATAGGTATTTGAGTTATAATATGAGTTGGATCTTATATCAATTATTTGAATTATTATACTCTTGAATAGTTTGGAAAGTCATGATACCATTTAGCAACTGATATATTCAATGAAGAAATTGATAATTATGACAAGATTGAATTTCCTGATTGTGTGTGATTGTAATGAATTTAATAGTGGGAGGATAGCTTGGGACGGTACCTCCCAAGTGATGAACACAACTTTTGGGCTTTATGCCACCGATGTGAACCGATGATATCCGTTCTTCCCAAAGTGGTGTCTGGCAGGGTTTCCCGGGACACTAGTAGCAACTTTGGGAAGAGGTGTGCACAATAGGAAGAGATGTTTTGATGATGGCCAATTTGATGATTTGTGACTGGCAGGGTTTCCCGGGTTTACCATGGTTCTCTTCCCACTAAATAGACTGGCAAGGTTTCCCGGGTCTATCATGAATTTAATAAAGATAATGAATAATATTTGATTTGACGTGTATGTATATTATGAATATAGAAATTGATATTTGATTCAATTACTACGTATATTGGATTTGATTATATTTGATTGTGATTTATTAGAATTACCAGCAATTGCTGATGTTTGTGTTCATGAGCTGCGATGATCCTTCGGGGGAGCAGAATTTCAGTGAAACAGGTGCCGAGGGTTGGGGCTAGCAGTGAGAAGTGAGGAGCACAGTCAGCTATTTATTTTACTTTATTTTGTTCTAATTAAAAACAAATATATTTTGTTTAAGTTTGAATTTACCTTATTTGTAATAAGTAGCCTTACACTTGTCCCAGTACAAGTGCGGCAGTAACACTCCCAAGGTTGTTTATTTCAAATTTTATTAATTTATTTATGAAAATCATTTAAATTTTTGTTATTATAACGGTTAGAAATTGGGGGTGTTACAGTGATTATGCTAATAGCAGAGATAAACAAAATGAATTAAAACTTGAGAAGATATCAGTGAGGAGTTAGGCTGGACTTAGAATCACCCTTAAATGCATCAATCCCCTAGTTACTCTATTCGTTGCTATAGCATCTATACTGCACAGCTTCCGTAATGCTACAACATAGCTACCAATTACAAAGCTATTTGGCTAACCCACCACGATAATCTACTGAAGCTTCCGCGTTTGATACATATGATGCTAACTATACTCCTTCCATATTCCTATGGCAACTTTCTAGTTAAATCTGCTTTACGCTTAGGGTGTTATGGTTATGAGAGGTAGACCCATTCCTGAAGCCTACAATAATAGGTCAAGCCGTGCACGGGCTGCCTAGCAAACACTGTTTCTCAGAGGTCTAACCTCGACTCTTTGCCAGTAAGCCGAAGCCACAAATCTAGCCCCTAGCTTCCGTTAATCGACTAGTAATTAAAGCACTGATAAGCAAACCAAATTTATTAAATTAAGAACTTGCAACTGGGTTCATTTAACACTTAAGGATTCATCCTCGTCCAGCTATACGAAAATTAGTTCATGACTGACGAGGGAAACATAAAACAGATACTAACAAAATGACCCATAATTGAAATACTAAAATAAAAGAGAAAAAACAGAAAGCTTGAGCGGAGTTCCAAGGGCGTGGATGAAGTCCTGTCACGTCACCACTCCACGTCCTGTTCTGGAAATCTTGTGCTTTGTGAAATCTCTCACTTTTCTCTTGAGTCTGCCAAACGTAGAATCTTGTTCAATGGCTCTTTACCATAGTTGTGAAAACGTCGTGCGAAATCGTAGAAACGTCCATTTCTACGTTTTTTCGCCGGAAAACGAGTCGCCACGGTGGTCTGAACGGCTTTGAGGTGGAAACGGTTGGAATGCCATTCGGACTTGGTGAAATCGTAAAAACGTCGACTTTATCGAGTTAACTAATCTGTTTGTTTAAAAAAAATTCAAAATCCCCAAATTAAAACGAAAATTGACCAGTGGGAACCCTATTTTGGTGTTTCGGCCGCGGCGGGTTCAGTCTTGACTGCTTCTTCTCTCACAGTCACGAGTCACGATTCGACGATTCGGCTGTTGTAGTGAGCGTGCTGCTTCTTCTTCTTCTTCGACATCGTTGGTCTCTTAGTTCTCGACGCTTCCTGGCTTAGTTCTTCTCACGCTTTCATCGTTTTGACCAAGAGAGAAATGTCTCTTAGTTGTTCTCAGCCCTCTAGTCCGCGCGCAAGGAAGAAGATGACTACCTAATTGGTTAATTAATCCCTTGGTCAAAACGTGCGTTTTGACCAAGGGACTAAAATGAAAGAATTTAAAGTTTTGAGGAGGGAATAAACTGAAAAGTTTGAAATATTTTTGGGGCATAACTATACTTTCCAAGAAAATGCATTAAGAATCCCAATTTAATTATGAAAAATCACATTAAATTATGAACATAATTATTTCCTTGAGTGTTTGGACTTAAATTTGTGATGACTTTAATGTATTGATGTGTTTTGGTTTTATATATGTTGGATTTTATTTTTTGTATAGTACGTAGTAAACTCTTACGTTTCGTTTACGTTTTCTGATTTTACGTTTTTGCTCACCCTTACCGTTTCTACGTAGACTCTACGTTTTAAAAACATTGCTCTTTACCTCTTAGGGTTGGCTTTGCTGTCTTTTATAATCGGGCTTTCTTGCGACGCAAGTTGTAGCGAGTTTAGCCTTTCCTAATTTGTCGAGATCTATCATATCTTCTGATCCGAGTACATTGATTCTGCTGATCCTGCGGGATTCTCCAAATATTTAGTTTCGATACTCCGCATCTTCTATTTTGTCGTGTCATCAATCTACCTGTCGTTATCTTCCTTTTCTTTTATTCCTGAAATTACCTAGATAAAAAGGTCAGAAAACATGTTCATAGCATTGCGTCCTCTACTTTGATATAGCTTTCGTGATGCCTTGTATTGCACTTCTAGTTGCTGTCAGAATGCTATAGCATCGTATCAGCTTTGCTATACGTTCTTCCTTAAAAACCACGTAAATCATTCTTCTTGTCACATGTAAATCATTTCTGCCCTTCAGTTCCCTATATCATGAATATATGCCTTTTTGCTTAGATTGTATGCCGTTAAGCTCATATTTACCATTTAATTCAGTCATAAAATATAGGCAAAATATGGTATGATTTGTGCTCATCAGGTTCCACTTGAGCTGCTTCCACTTGAGCCACCCCTCCCAGAATGAACATTCATCTTCTCAACCCTATATAAGCCTCGAAATACTATGGCAGGAGAATGGAGGGTGAACACTTTCCACACAGAAAGCAAAATTAAAAAACCTAAACCTCACAGGGTTTTCTCCCCAATGTTAGCAAAGGATTGAAGATGGAGGGAGATTAAGGAAGCTTTGTCCCAACCACGTGGGTTGCTGGGGATTGAAGATGGTGACAGGTGGAACAACTCACGTTACACATCAGCTGCATTAGTGACGCCGTTAGGAGCTAACTGACGGAAGGACTAACGTGGGATGTTTTTTGATTTCCCAGGGATGACAGGACTAGTTATTTTTAGTTAGGGACCAAAAAGGGGTCTGTATTTTTTTTAAGGACTAAAAATGGTATTTACTCTAAATGTTTTGACGTTCTTAATGTGGCAGAGTGAGGTTTGAGAAATGTACAGATCTTAACCATCCAAAATAAAAATTAAAAAAAAAATCATAAGGTCGTGCCATGCATGAAGAATGTAAATAAAGGTTCTGCAAGTTGAAATTATTACAAGCATGGCTACCCATTTAGAACTATCCTAAACAAATAAGAATAATAATCAATGAATTGACTTCTTTACGCTCATCGACTTTCATTAAACTTTCGGCCCCTGTTAGCAGTAGTTGATGGGAAGGTCAATCAAAATGTCTCCTAAATTGAGATGGTATAGTATGACAAGAAAATGTTGTCTAGATTTTTTTTTTTTTTACTACTGGCTGGGCTTGTGTGAGCAGAGCAAGTGAAACCGTCTCGAAGTTATAAAAGAAAGGAAAAATCCCTCAAAAATACAATCTCAATTCTAAAATTCTAAGCTTTCCCTTCTACTTCTGAAAGCCAAAGTTCTAGTATGTTAGTATTATCTACTCCTTAGAATCCAAGTATGCTTTGCACTCGCCTCTTCAGGAGGATCATGTGCATCAGAACAGAATCAAGATCACGATCCAATATGAGAGAGTACTGAAAATTAGGATACTGAATGTGCCAGTATTGTATGCCTTGATTGAGAATATGCTTGAATCCTAAAGTGTCCTTGAGCCTGGGCAAGAGGTAAGTCCCGAACAAGCTCAGACCGTCCACTGGATTGAGCATCTTTCCATCAATATATGTATTTCCTGGTAATTGTTCAATATAATAATTTTCAATTATCAGACTTTCTGGGTTTTTTCAGTCAATAAGATAGGATAGATCAAGGTCTCAATGACATTGTTGGTGTCTATGTCTGAGATCTTCCAGGTCTGTTTAATGATACAACACTGTCATTTGGATCCTGATACATCCAACCTCCAATGTGGTATATATGAGAGTATAAGGGATAAGGCAGGAATCTGAAATATTTAATTTGAGGCAAAAGATATAGTTGTCTTTCTCTTATTCCCTTTGTCAAGTCTTCTTTCTCCTTCTCCTTTGTCAAAAATCTCACAAACAGCCTCTCCGCCCCCATTGCTGGTGGCCTCTCCACATCATCTACAACATGTCATTTAGAGATCCCTCCTCCTCATACCTCTCTTCCCACCCTCCTTTTCCTCTTGAACTCCACACACACACTCTCTCTCTCTCATGTGGTTCCCACCCCAAATATTGCTTAGTTCAGCTTTTTAGGAAAATGAATAGTGTGGCTTTGTTTTTAATTCTTCTTCATGAATTTGAAATTACAATGAATGATTAGTGAGTTTATTCAGATCGCAACATTGTTATTTTGGGCATGGGTTTCAAAGGATCTTGATTATTTTAGTGTTAATATGAAATTTGATTATTCAATTTGGATTAAATTGAAGCTCTATATTGTGATTACACTTTTAAAGAGAACCACCATTGTTGAACCTATGATAAGAAGAGGTTGTGTATACATAAGAAAAAGATAGAGGTTGTCACATAGATGGCTGCTATTAGTTATGATTAGTTTTGATGATGTCTTATATTGATGCTATTAGCTAGAGCAAAAAGTCCGTATCATATACATTGACTAACTACTTTGTTTATTGTAGGTTAGTCCAAGTTAAATTAATGAAGAATGATCAAGAGAGGAGATTGAAGAAAGGAGAATATCAATATGAAAGTCTCCATGATCAATGGAAGTTGAATTGGCAGAGTTCAAATAAACCACAGTTGCATTCCTTAAGCAATACTCGAGTACCACAACGTAATACTCGAGTATGATACTTAATCAGCTCTTATTCAGGCAAAAATCCCATCAATACTCGAGTATTACACTCCAATACTCGAGTATAGCACTAATACTCGAGTAGAGAACTTCAATACTCGAGTAATAGCGTGTTCTCCAGCTACTCTGTTCAACTCTGTTTTGCATCTCAGCTAGCGACCTCTAGTAATTCGATGATATCTCCCAAACCAGGAATCAGATTGACATGAAACCAGTGGCATATGAAACTAGACTCCCAATGCGTCATTTTGATATAAGATTCAAGTCCAAATGAGTCCAGATGAAATAGCTATGATTTTTGCAAGTTGCCACAGGAATCAACGTCACAATCCAGACCCACCTTTGGTAATTTGAGTGTATCTCAAAACAGTAAATCCAAATGAGCTGAAACTAGTGCCACTGGAAACTAGACTCAAATACTTTTTCAAAAACATCAAGAACACAGAAAACTAAGATCAATTGAAGGAGATATGATGTTTTGAAGTTGACAGTCTGTTCTGGATGCTGCAAAAACGCTGGATAAGAACAACCTCCATTCATCTGATGTTAATGGACGAAATACAACTAGTTTAGAGCTGATTCTTATTGAACTGGAAAGAAGACTTAAAGAGCTTACTAAGATGGAGTGGTTTGCCAAATTTGGAGTTATATCGAAGACATTATGTTCACTAGAAATTGTCCGTTGTATTGCCAATACTACTGCATCTTTGAAAGTTTGAAATCTACACAACAACATAGTATATGGCAACCAGCAGTTTGACATTCGAAGATCATACTCGAGAATGTCACTTACATACTCAAGTAATGTCGAGACAGAGCCAACACTGAGGAATCAAAATGATGATACTCGAGTATATCACAAGTAATACTCGAATAGCAGCAAGTCAGAGGCAATGTTGAACTAATCAACATAACAATACTCGAGTATGAGAATTGGGCTACTCGAATATTGACAGTATGAAGTCTCTGATATATTTTTGCTGCAACGATACTTGAGTATTGGATATAGATACTTGAGTATGGTACTCAAGTATGAGAATTGGGCTACTCAAGTAATATCAAGGATTGAGGTTCTGTGAAGTGCTTCTACATGGATACTCGAGTACTCAGGAAGAATACTCGAGTATGATCTATCAGCTGACGCAATTCTTCTCTGCAACATTGTTCGAATGTTCTGATTATTCAATTAATTCTTCTTCTACATCACTCAATATTATTTATGATATTACTAATTATCTTATTGAGTGATTTTCAGATGTTTAACCAATGTTTGAATTTTGATGAGTTATCAAGCAGCGAAAGTTACGTGAAACAGAGACAACGTGCTGAATCCAATTAAGGCGAAATAGGCGCGGATGCTTAAATGTTCACAACGAACATATTCAAATGGACAAATTCAAATCCTACAACAGTCTTCATTCTACAACTACTATAAATACTCAAAGGATTGAATCCATCTAGAGGAACACAAAGCCACGAGCTTACATCTTCAATATGGCAATACTCTAATATTCACTTACACTTTGTTCTCAATGCTTACATAGTTTACCGTAGAGAGTAAGATAATCGATTATGTACTTTAGTGTTTATTTATTCACTTCTGAGATAGAGAAGATTTATTTGTAAATGTTCTATCTGAGAGTTACTTAAGATTGGGTGATCTTGAGTCAGATACACATTGTGTTGATTACAGCTTGTAAAGGGAGTAAATCATAGTGAGAGGATTACTTCGAGTGTAGAGTGTGTGATCAAGCGAGTGTATTGATTACAGTTTGTAAGGGGGAGTGAATCCTAGTGAGAGGATTACTTCGAGTACAGAACGTGTAATCAAGTTGAAAGCAGATAGTGGATTGAAAATCTCAAGTGGAACTTGGGGACTGGACGTAGGCCAAGGGTTAGGCCGAACTAGTATATATCACAGTTTACATATTCTCTTTCTTTATCTTTTACATTTCTAGTATATGCTTATTTGAATATCTAACTGTCGATTTAAAAGTTGCGAAAAGATTTTCAAAGTTCCTAAAGTTTTATCAGACACCCAATTCACCCCCTCTCCTGCGGTGATAGCCAGGTCTAACAGCTGCTTGGTTCAAAACACGACCATAAGGTCGTTGCCTCATCACTTTCACCATTTAGATTGCAGAGTTCAAAGCAGTCAATAACTTTTCTCATTGGAAAAAAAATACTACTTAACTAAATGTAAAATGAGTTTGATAAGATTTGTAATGTGATTAACAAGTTCGTGAATGAGTTTCACAACTCTTATAACGTGTTTAATAAGTTCATTAGTCAGGAGAAAAACATGACACCATTGAAACCAACATTTAAGTAGTATCAATAAAACTTGTGATAAGATTAACAAGTCATGAAGGGGTATTACAACTCTTGTAATGGATTTAATGAGTTATTTGTCACTCTTACGAATGAACTCGTTAAACCCATTACAAGAGTTGTAATACCCATTCATAAACTTGTTAATCCCACTACAAGTTTTGTTGATAATGCTCATATGTTGGTTTTATCATAGTTTCATATTTTTCACATGACGAATGAACTCATTAAACCTATTACAAGAGTTGTAAAACCTCTCTGTAAACTTATTAATCCCATAATAAGTTTTGTTGATATGGCTCATATGTTAGTTTCACCAGAGTGTGATGTTTTTTTTCACCTAATGAATGAATTTGTTAAACACATACAAGACTTGCAAAACCTATTCATGAATTTGTTAATCTTATTACAAATTTTGTCAAACTCATTTTATGTTTGGTTAAGTACTCCCTCCGATCCTAATTATATTGTAGGAATATATTTTGAAGTTTGTCTTGGTCTTAATTATAGGACCAAGTTTTAATTTTTGTCAATTTCTTCCTAAAATACCTTTATTGATCCTTTCTCAATAATAATTTAATAATGTACCTATGTATTCTATAAAATAAGTAATACTTGCAATTCATTAATGTCATATATACCTCAATTATACTTTTTTTAATAAACTTATTTTGATCAATTTTTTGTCATATTTTTCAACACATCAAGGACTGATATTACTTGGAAAAGAAAATGTATCTTTTTTTCTTTTGTCATATTCTATTGACTGCTTCGAATTGTGTACTCTAAGCAATTCATTTTTCCAAATTCATGAAGAAGAATTAAAAACAAAGCCACACCATTCATTTTTCCAGAAAACTGAACTAAGCAATATTTAGGGTGGGGAAAGAGAGAGAGAGAGAGAGAGTGGAGTTCAAGAGGAAAAGGAGGATGGGAAAAGGGGTGTGAAGAGGAGGGATCTTTAAACGACATGTTGTAGATGATGGAGAGAGGTTGCCAGCAATGGGGCGGAGAAGCTGTTTGCGATATTTTTGATGAAAGAGGAGGAGAGAGAAGACTTGAAGCGGGGGAAGATAAAGGGAATGAGAGAAAGGGCAGCTATGTCAGCTTTTTGACCAATATAAGAACAAAAAAAAAATTACCGAATTAATGCACAATCGAAACTATTTACTAAAGTAAGGTTCACGCCATTGGTGGCGCAGGGGGGCCCACGCCATGTCAGTGGCGTGAACAAGGTCCACGCCACTAGCTGGCGTGGACCAATTAGGCCCTTCCATTCAACATTAAAAAAAATAAATAAATTATATGTCAGTGGCGTGAACACTGACGGCGCACCCAGGCCCCACGCCACCAACTGCATTACTTTGATAAAATGTTTCCCAACTACTTTAATCTGGTAAATTTTTTTTTTCTTATATTGGTCAAAAAGCCCAGCTATGTCTATTGCCTCAAATTAAATATTCTAGATTTTTACTTTATCCCTTGTACATGATTTCATTTATATATTGGCATGACTTTTTTGGGATTTTAGAATTGAGATGGTATTTTTGAGGGATTTTCCCTAAAACAAACCGCCTTACCTTACTGGCCTGAGCATTTGGATTGGTTGGATGAATAAAAATAGAAGAGAAGAAAAGGTGTTAGGTAAGGAGGTGGTTGCCCAGTTTCAAGGTTGGAGTAGTGAGAAAGGGGTGGAGACTGGAGAGAGAGGGTTGAGTTGGAGGGTGACGGAAAGTGATTGGTGGGGGAAGCCAAGTGCACCTTCTATGCGCACTAACACAGAAAGCGCACAAACCCACATTTGAATCACTACAAATCCCTTCTCTGCTCTCTGGGCCCCATCTCTACTTCCACCTTAACACTCAATTTTCATCCCATCATTGCCATTGCAGAATTCTCTTCCACTCTTTCCATCATCGAACCCTCTCACATTCTGGGTCTGGAACCCAGACCATTTTTTGTTCTTGAGATGGGTTGTTGTTGGTAAAGGAGCCGGTGGCGGCCTCTGTCTGATCTTGTTATAATGGGCAACTGCTGGTTTTCTCGGGAATCCTCAGTTTACAGAGTGTCGTCCAATGCTAAGTCAGGTATGACTATCTCTTCTTCCAGCTTTTCTAAGATTGGCTTTTTCTTCCTTATTTATCGGCGATTCCTCTGTTCCTTGGTTTCGCTGGAGAAGAACCATTTGTCCGCACACCAAATTTTTTAGGTACCATCTCTCTGTTCACAACGTTCCGATTCTTTCCTTTTGTCGTGCACACAAACTGAGTTTCCGTCCCCCCTCTCGTTTGCGCGTCGGTTTTCCGATAATTAGATCAATGAATTTATTACAACTTTTGAATCCCGGGGTTTAATGTGTACGCAAGTCATGCTTATATTTTGAAGATCTTCACAACAACTAGCAACGAAGAGAAACTCAAAATTGATTTAGAAGTTGCACGTTTTCGCCAAATTATTTATTGTTGTTGTTGTTGTTATTTGGTAAAAGATTAATTTTGAATGGAATTTTTGTGGATTGAGCTCCGTTGACCTTTTCATTACGTCTGCTTTAGAAGTGGGTGTTTTTGTCCTTCCCATGTCTGTATGTAGTGGACGGCAGATCACCTCTCACAGTAGTGCCTTGAGTCTTATCTTGGATACACTTCCACTGTGGAGGCTTTTAAAAATATATATATTTCTATTGCTTTACAAAAAAATCTATGCGCATGCTTTTGAAAGCCTATCTTTTGCGATGCAGTTTTCCTTAGTGGCGAAATTGAATTCAAGTAGGTTTCTTTGAATCTGAACTCATTTTGATTCGTGAACTAGCATGTAATATTTTGTTGTTAAACATAAACCGTTCTTAATCTTTGCAACCAGTGCTCGTATCGTACTAGTCTAGGCGGTAAAGTTTACTGATATTGTTACGACGATAACCCGTGGTTTTATCTCACTTTTTCTTAGTGTCGTCGGAAACATAATGGAATACGAGATAGCAGTGTAAATCATTCCCTCCCATTTTTCTTGTAGACTCACCCAAGGACCAAATTCACGCCATCAAACCAAGGAACGATGATAGCAAGTTACCATCCAACCCCGAAGAAGTAGAAGTCCTACGCCGTGATTCAGCTGCGAAGCCATTGATTGCCTTCACGTACGATGAACTAAAGGAAATCACTGGAAATTTTAGGCAAGATCGTCTTTTGGGTGGAGGAGGATTTGGAAGTGTTTACAAGGGTTTTATTTCTGAGGACGTCAGAGAGGGCCTTCCTCCTCTTACTGTAGCTGTCAAGGTACATGATGGTAACAACAGTCATCAAGGGCACAGAGAATGGCTGGTAATCTGTTTGTTATGTTATATTATGAATATACGTGATCTGGATCTTTCGGTTTTCATTCACTGCCTGAACCTTCGTTGTTTTCCAGGCGGAAGTCATATTTCTCGGTCAGCTTTCTCATCCAAATTTGGTCCAATTAATTGGATACTGCTGCGAAGACGAACATAGGGTGCTCATATATGAGTACATGGCCCGAGGAAGTGTGGAAAATAATCTCTTTTCCAGTAAGTTTTTCATTCCACTTCTCCCTTTCAGTATTGGGTCACAATATATATCTTCAAAGAAACTCCTGTTTTTATTGGATGCTAGGGGTGTGAGTTATCCAAGCTCATGTACAGAACTGGGACATAGGGTGGTAATGCATAGACGTTGCATTTCACTCACCAATAAATTTTCTTCTGCAATGCATCTCACCACACGTAGTTTTGTAGCCTTATGAAATAACATCGACCTTTGATGTTGGAGGGGTTGAGCTTATGTGATTCGTAGTTTCTTGCTCAAGTATTAGAACAATTGATTCTTTGTTACTGCATCGAGACATCTAATCATGTGGATGTGGTGTAGACGGCAACTATGCTGCAGTTATATTAAAATCTGTAAATAGCACAGATAGAATTTCTGTATCATTTTCTGTTTGGCTAAAAGAACAAATCTAGAACGAATTACGTTCATAGCCAATTTAGAGATTTCTGAATGTAACTTGTCATTTAGATCCTAAACACTGTCAGTATCTATGGGATTGGAAAGAGCATCGATGTGCTCGAAACCTACCTTTTATGTTTTCTTTGCATTATTTGAGACAAAAAGTTATAGCCAGAAACAGAAGCCATTTCTTGATAAACCCGTTAGCGCTTATTTGGTATGAGGCGAGGGTAGGAAAGTGAGGGGAGAGAAATTTTTTTGAGTTGAATTTAAAAAAAGAGAGAAGTTGGGTTAAAAGTTTTTAATTAATTTTTATTACCTTTTTGTCTTACATCTTCTCTCTATTAAAATTCTGTAACCCCACTTCTCCAATTTTCCCTTTCCTTCCCTTCCCTCCTATCCAAATCTCTCATACCAAACAGACCTTTAATTAACAAGTCGGGTTTAGGGGTAATTTTGCCCTAAAAGTGTCCAAAATGGAGTAATTTTGCTCGGCCGTTATCCTAGTGAATTGTAACCGTTGGTTGACCAAATATGATGAGCTGACAGTCTACATGTCATTCACATCATTTTTGTTAAGCTATAAATTTGCACCAGAAGTCCATGTGTCATCTAATTCATTCTTTTTCAAAGTTAGATTTAAAATTTCCAGCTCATCATATTTAGTCAATTAATGGTTAAAATTAACTAGGATAAGCAAAATTGCTCTCTCTTTTTACACTTCCGGCACAAAATTGCCTCTTACTGAAAACTTCTAGACATAATCCTTTACATGTCATATTAATTAGATGTTAAGTGACTCAAGTCATATGCTTCCTTGTTGATTTCATTTGCCTGTACGATTTTTATATTCATAACTAATATACATCTTCATGAAAATATTGAAGGAGTATTGCTTCCCCTACCATGGTCCATAAGAATGAAGATCGTATTTGGCGCTGCTAAGGGACTTGCATTTCTTCATGAAGCAGAGAAGCCTGTTATCTATCGTGACTTTAAGACATCAAATATATTATTGGACCTGGTCAGTAAATTTAAAGGGTTTATGTCTTCAATTAAATGTAAAGAGGAAAGTCCTTTTTCTTTGAGTAAGTATATGCATTGATTACATAGAGAGACTAATTAGGCAGAGGAGCTTTTTTTAAGAAAAATGAAAGCATATATTAGAAGGTGATAATATGTTGACTTCCATAGTCTGGTCTTCTACTTGGAATTAGCACAGAATAAGCCAATCTATACGTAAATTTGGCTTAGTCTTTTTTTTTGTGGGTATGAACTTTGGCTTAGTTTGATCACTCATGGGAGCAAATGGTATTTTCTTCTATGTGGAGGAAAGAACCTAAGGTCCTGTATAATGCCTGATACCTATAGTTCATCCGAGCTCTGCCATCATAAAACAGACAAACAGAAGACGAGTAGAGTTTAGCAGGCTAAATAATAAATCAGCCCAATTCGCCCTTTTGAATGGAATCCAGGTTAGGCAAGATCCAGCATTTTAAGATGAACATATAAGTACTTTTGATAAAGGAATGACTTGAAACACAGGTTGTAAGCATCGCTCGAGAAATAAATTTGGTATGCATGGCTTGTTCAGTATTCCTTGTGTTCTGAAGCATGCATGTTCTTACACAAAGGTGAAAATATATAAGACAGGCAAGATTGTTGCCATCTCTTTTTATATTTAAATGAGGATGCAGAAGACAAAATATTTGCATAAAGCACAGAATATGCCTGACATTGTGCACAAAAACTTTAGCTGCTTATCTTGTATAGCAAAGGCTGCACTCTTAGCAGAGCAAGCCACGTTTCAACTAACAATCTTGATCGTACGACATGCCTCATCAAGAGCAGGACTACAATGCAAAACTTTCTGACTTTGGCCTTGCTAAGGATGGACCTGTCGGCGACAAATCTCACGTCTCTACTCGCATAATGGGAACTTATGGATATGCGGCACCCGAATACATATTGACTGGTAAAGTTAGTGTTGAAGCTGATGAACGATTGCGATTTTCCTACATATATTGACACTGAAAGTATAAACTGTGCAGGTCATCTGACCCCTAGAAGTGATGTGTACAGTTTTGGTGTTGTTCTTCTTGAACTTCTGACCGGAAGAAAATCTCTAGATAAGTCACGGCCGGCTCGGGAGCAGAACCTGGCAGATTGGGCTCTTCCCTTGCTGAAGGAAAAGAAGAAATTGTTGAATATAATTGATCCTAGACTGGAAGGCGAGTATCCTATAAAAGGAGTTCACAAGGCCGCGATGCTAGCTTATCATTGCTTGAATCGCAATCCTAAAGCAAGGCCTTTAATGCGAGATATAGTAGATTCGTTGGAGCCTCTGCAGCTTCACAATGATGTTTCTATTGGAAAAACATTGACCATCATCAGTGAGGTTCCTCAACCCAGAATAATCCCTCATGGCTAGCTCTTCTTTTCTCTGGTTTGGAGAGAGAGGGGTTTTGCATGGAAAATGGGCTATTTCGTTCCCACCCCCCCCCCCCCCCCAAAAAAAAAAAAAACTCGAGTCCTGTATCAACCAACCTCAATCTAAAAAGGTACATGCATATCTGTATATTGTGAAGTTTTACCTTTGACGACTGACCCCCTTCCTTCATTGACCATATAAAGAAAAAACCACCTGAGGGTAGCAGAATTTGTCGCGGGCTTATTATAAGTATTTAAAATCCCTATCGAACAAGGGCACGCATACATGTCATTGTTATCAACTTACCGTTCATAAAATCGGGATTGCTTCTGTCCTTTGCAGTTTTTTTTACTGTAATTAATTATTCACATAAACTGAGATAAAACTTTTTTTACATATCTATTCTTATGCCGTAAATCACGACTAAAAAGATATTTTTGAAGGCTTCAATTACCATTTTAAACAAACACCGCAACCGTCCTTTGACGTAAAACATCATTCATTGGCATAAAAAATTGGTTGTAGTTGCTTTTTATTTTTTTTAGTTATATCTAGGACCCCAAAGTATTTTTCCAGTATAATAAAGTAGTTTTTGGTGCACTCAATGCCCCAAAATATTTTGTTTGTAGCATTTACTATTTTGAAATAGCTTTTGGTGCATTCAACATTTAAAATATTTTCAGTAGTACTCAGTATTCTTAATTTAGGACACTTAATGCTACTAAAAAATACTTTGAGAGTATCATCACACAAAACATTACTTTTTGACACCGAGTGGTATTGGGAAAAAAAAATACTTGCTATTAGGAAAATAATCCAATTGAAGATATTGAGTTCTGTTAGGAAATCTTTTAAGGTGCTGGATGCATAAAAAACTTTAGTTTAAAAATAGTAAGTGCTACTAATAGAACGAGTTTTCCTAATAGAACCTAGTATCTCAAGCTAGCTTATTTTCCTAATAGCAAGTGTTTTTTCAATAGCACCTGATGTCAAAAAGTAATGTTTTATGTAATTTTACCTTAATGTAGGAATATTAAGCATGTTAACTTTTCCAATGCTCTAGAAAAATATTTTAGGGTGTTGGATGAACCAGAATTTTATTGTTACTACCTCTGGTCTTAAATATAAAACATAGTATATCATATATTTAAGACTTAAGGGCTGCTTTTGGTGCACCAAAAACTACTTTTGTATACTATCGAAAAAAATTTATTATAGGGTGTTTGGTGCACCAAAAACTACTTTAAGATACAGGAAAGTGATATAACTTAACTCAAAAATTAAAAGCAACTACAACCATTTTTCTAATGCGAAATTGATGATGTGGCAACGGACAGCAGCGGATATCAACGACAAAGGCGAGAAGCCACTCCCCCCAAAATCAGCTACTGAATATGGCAAAGTTGAACTATTGGTGTTTTTTTTTTTTTGATACAGCCAGTGGGGGAAGGGGAGGCAGGGCTCGAACCCTGGACAAGGGGGAAGGCCAGTTCTTAAGGCTGGTCCTAGTACCATCGCGCTACGATGCTACTGAATATGGCAAAGCTGAACTATTGGTGTTTTTACTTGTTGAACATACGCTAGCATTTACTTTCCCCGCCCAATGCATGGGATGATGAGTTCATAAGGAATTTGGATTAGTGTTTTCCTTTCCCCACTCATTATATTTGGGCCGTCGGATTTAATTTGGACATCTAAATCTGAATTTTTAAAAATTTAATTTTTTAATAAAAATTACTTTAAGGGGTATAGAATCTAAAATAAAGATAATATTTTGATTATTTTCCTCTCAAAAAATCATTTTTTTAAAAAAAAAACTAAATTTAAGCCATCTAAATCAATAAAGATAATATACTAAGTTGAAAGAGTTAAGCACAATACGTAGCATTGAAACCAAATCTGTTCATAAATGTAATCAATGTTTAAAATATATTCCCTCCGGTCCTAATTATAAGAGCTAGTTGACTTTTTTGAAAAGATTAAAGAAGCTAATTAAATTACTTTAAAGTATTTTTATTTTTATTTTTTTCTTCAAACTTATTAGTTTGACTAATAAACTAACATATAATCTAAGAATATTTAACATATGAAATGATTAAATAACTTATTTAGCTTCCTTAATTTCTCTAAAGAAAGTCAACTAGCTCTTATAATTAGGACCGGAGGTAGTATTCAATTTCGCATTAAGGAATTCCATCGGCTTAAGTTGCCTGTAATGCATGACATGCTTTGCTTGATGTTCTGTTCAACTTATAATTATAATGATTAACTAATTTTTCGAACACGGGACCTGAGGGGAGATATAAGGCATCTCAATACCACCAGCTGTGCCACTGCACTGCTGTCCTCGGTAGTTAATGATTAACTAATTTAATTTCATTAATTTCCAAAAAAGTCAATTCACGGAGATGAAAGATTTTTTTTTTTTTTTTGGGCCAACGGTAGGGGATATCAGAACTTCAGAGGGAAGGGGTTATTACTTATTGGGAAAAAGAGAGAGAAGTCTGAGCAAAAAAAAAAGAAAAGGAAAAAGAGAGAGAAGAGGTTCTAGATTATTCGGGAGTAAGGAAGCACAACAAATGGAATCTAACGGCGTGGATGAAACAGAAGGTTCAAGAGGTGCATCCCTGGCCTTTTATTTATTTATTACCAGTAAACCTAATCCTTCGGCTCCTCGCATTTCATCGTTAAGGGCATCGTGCTCCCTGCCCAACTTGGCACTGCATTCTTCTTGCTGAGTGTTATCCAAAACCCTTCCTGTCCTTACCCTCCCCTTTATACCCTAATCAGCTACGACACGCAGAGCCTCTACTGGTATTATTAACTCATCTTGGTTCATTTGCTCAGCATTTCGACCTCAAGTTTCCAATTGGTCTCCGGTCAATTTTCTTTGTTGATGTTGTCATCCCGTTGTATTGCTTTTGAGTTTCAAATTGTTATTTTCTTGTTTATTTCATCCGTTAATTAATATAATGTGAGACTGACTTTCTGTTCAATATCTTTTTCTTCTTCGTTGGGTTAATTTTAGTGCGTCTAAAGGTTTAATGCAAGTTTTATCCCTGGCTGTGATTGCTGAATATCTGTTTGTAGACGAGAGTTGGTCAGTGTTGGTTGAGAGGTTGCAAAGTTTTCAATTTTCTTACTTACCGTATAAAAATGAACTTTATGTAGCTGAATCTGTAACTGTTGATGACAGCGGTTGATATGTTTGCGTATATGACATTCCCCCCAATTTCTCCCTTACTGCGTTCTTCTTACTTTCATCTAATCTCTGTGGCATGTAGCCTTTCTTTCTGGAATCTGACTCTTAAAAGCTTGACGCAGCCTCCTGAAAGCTTCCGCCAATGCTTGTCTCATTCAGTGGTTGTTGAATTATAACATTCGTGTTTTCCAACTGAGCATTACTTCCTTAGCTTGCAAAGTTTAAAAATTGAAATTACAATGTTGCGTGAAAGAAATTTTGCGCTTTATATTTTGGGTTTATGAAATGCAGGAATTATGCACACTGAAGAGAGAGGTGTGTGTGTGTGTGTGTGTGTGTGTGTGTGTGTGTTTTTTTTTTTTTTCCCCCCCCCCAAAACCAGCGATCAGTTTTATTACCATCTGGAAGATCTACCTTCCCCGCATAACTGATAGTGCCTTTTGTGGATGCGAGCGTTTAGTTGTTTCCCATTGCTTCTCTTCTCTTTAGCACCACAAATTTGGGTCTACTGATAGAGGGCGGTTGATTTGACATTCAGTTTTCAGAAGTGATGGCATCAACTTTCACAGCAATGTCTTCAGTTGGCTATTTTTCTGCCCCTGGGGGCCGAGTAACAGATAGGAAGCTTTCCTCATCTGCCTCTATTTCTTCATTTTCCTTTGGTAGAAGACATAATTTACTTGTAAGGAGAAATCGATCTCTCATGATTTCTGCCATGGCAAAGGAGTTGCACTTCAATAAAGATGGGTCAGCTATTAAGAGATTGCAAGTGAGCCTTTGATGAAGACCTTTTTTCTCACTCATTTGAAGTTTGATTAATGGTCCTCTGATGATATAATTTAATTCCTAGTACCATGACATCTTTCTTTATTTCAGAGTGGTGTCAACAAGCTTGCAGATCTTGTTGGAGTTACACTTGGCCCTAAGGGTAGGAATGTTGTTCTGGAGAGCAAGTATGGCTCCCCCAAGATTGTTAATGATGGGGTGACTGTGGCCAAAGAGGTTTACCCTCCCCTCCCCTTCTCTAAGATGCTTTTGATTTGTGTCACAATTGTGGTTTATGCAATTAATTTACAATTTACGAATTCAGTATAATGTCTCAGTATTCTGTTTTTCTCATGCCACAAGTTTTGGTTCATTTCATTCTCAGATGACCTGAGATTTTTCTGGATGCTTCTAATTACTTTGCATTGTTGTCTATCAAATATATGAGACATATTATAACTGTCGCGCCCCTTCTTACACCTCCTCTGAAAGGTTGAATTGGAGGATCCAGTGGAGAACATCGGTGCCAAGCTGGTGAGGCAAGCAGCTGCCAAGACAAATGACTTGGCTGGTGATGGAACCACTACATCTGTTGTTCTTGCCCAGGGTCTTATTGCAGAAGGTGTCAAGGTCTGTTCTTTAGTTCAAGATGCCTCTAATGTTAATAGATATTACTTTTTCTGCTTTGTGCAATTAAAATTTTATCAGAAAATTGAAAAGTGGTTCTTTTTATGTCGTCTATTTAAATTGGTATTATTTAAGATTGATAAAGCGGTTATGAGTTTTGACTCATCATTTAAATTTGCAGGTTGTAGCAGCTGGTGCTAACCCTGTACTGATCACTCGTGGCATTGAGAAGACTACAAAGGCTCTTGTAACTGAGCTAAAACAGATGTCCAAAGAGGTGATGGTTTTTATTTTTTAATCCAGCATTATCACTATATAATGTGCAACTCTTTGTATTTCTGCATAAATCCTGCAATTTCATTCATGTATTTTATTCAAGTTTTTATGGTTGAATGGAATGCAGGTTGAAGATAGTGAGTTGGCAGATGTGGCAGCAGTAAGTGCAGGAAATAATTATGAAGTAGGTAATATGATAGCTGAAGCAATGAGTAAGGTTGGTAGGAAGGGTGTTGTCACTCTTGAGGAAGGGAAAAGTGCAGAGAACAGTCTTTATGTTGTTGAGGGGATGCAATTTGACCGTGGATATATCTCACCTTACTTTGTTACTGATAGTGAGAAAATGGCCGTTGAATATGAAAACTGCAAGGTGTGGCATTGGGCTTTTCCTCATCTGTATTGTCAACAATCTTTATTTATGTCTTTATATCTTATGTGACCATTGTTTTATGCAGTTGCTGTTAGTTGATAAAAAGATAACAAATGCAAGGGATCTGATTAACATTCTGGAAGAGGCTATTAGAAATGGATTCCCAATTTTGATTATAGCGGAAGACATTGAACAAGAAGCTTTAGCAACTCTTGTTGTGAACAAACTTAGAGGAGCACTAAAGATTGCAGCCCTTAAAGCCCCTGGATTTGGAGAGCGAAAGAGCCAGTACCTTGATGATATTGCCATCTTGACTGGAGGTCTTTAACATTCACTAATTTTGTGTCCTCTGTTTGAGTGTCAAAGTAGGAAGTGTATGGGTGTTGCTTTGTCTCCCATGCTCCCAGAAGCTCACTGGCATGTGTATTTCCAATTGGCAGGTACTGTAGTCAGAGATGAGGTTGGCCTTACTATAGATAAAGTTGGAAAGGAAGTTCTGGGTCAAGCCTCCAAGGTGGTGCTTACTAAGGATACTACAACAATTGTTGGTGATGGGAGCACCCAAGAAGCTGTAAACAAGAGGGTTGCACAAATTAGAAACCTAATTGAGGTTTGCATCCACCCATATCTATCTTTCTACATGCACAAGCACATGCCCCCTGCATAGGATAGCTTTGTTGTGTTGATGGACATTACATGTGCAGGGGAGTACACATAATTGTTAGCACATAATGTGTGTGAGCTAAAAGCATGAGATACGAGCAAGACTGGAGAGATAATCTTTCACTGGATTTTTAATGAGGTTTTTACATGTTACTGTAGGTTGCAGAGCAGGAGTATGAAAAAGAGAAGCTTAATGAAAGAATTGCAAAATTGTCAGGTGGTGTGGCTGTGATACAGGTAAATGTACTAGCACCTGATAATTAACCAGTGTTCACTTTGCCTGCCACACTGGTTCTCATAATGCAATATTTTTGCTCTGTTCAGGTTGGAGCACAGACTGAGACTGAGCTCAAAGAAAAAAAATTGAGAGTTGAAGATGCTCTAAATGCCACAAAGGTGACAATTTATTTTCCAAAATGCAGACATCTCTTCCTCCTTAGGTTATTTTAGACACGAGTTAACTTTTCTGTTGTCGTTTAGGCTGCTGTTGAAGAAGGTATTGTAGTTGGTGGTGGATGCACGCTGTTGAGACTTGCATCTAAGGTGGATGCTATCAAGGAAGGTCTTCACAATGATGAGGAAAAAGTAAGCCACTTAAATGATTTGGCAAGTATTTCGTTTTTTTTTTAAACGGTGGAGATATTTGTGTGCTTGTGGTTTGGGTATGTACAGAAAAGGTTATTGGATGCGTCATTAATATTGGTAGATCAAGCAGTATGACTCCTGTGAAAAGGGCTAGAGGATGACCCGCTCAATGTTGTTATTGAGGGGTAACAATTTAACTAAAGATTTGGTAGCTGGAGATTTGGTTGTTGATAGGATACAATGGTGTCGTGCTATCTATGTAGCCTACCTCACTTATTGGAATAAGAGTTGTTATTGGAGATATTTGTGTGCTTTTGCTCTGAGAAATTTTCATGGCTGCTGGTGTTCTTTGTTCAATAACAAATTTTCTTTTGCTAAACTAACAAGTGTACAACATTATTTTTCTTTGTTGCAGGTTGGCGCAGATATTGTAAAAAGAGCTCTTAGTTACCCTCTAAAATTAATTGCCAAGAATGCTGGTGTAAATGGTAGTGTGGTCAGTGAAAAGGTACTCTCACTTGTTAGGGATAGAATTCACTATTCCCCTATCAATTTTAGTTGTGTTGCTATGACTGAGTTGTACTTTGTACTCAGGTTTTGTCCAGTGATAATCCACGATATGGATATAACGCTGCCACTGGAAAATATGAAGATCTAATGGCTGCTGGGATCATTGACCCAACAAAGGTGATTTACTGCCCAAATACTGCCATGAATTTTTTGGTTTGGTATCGAGGAGTATTATTTCATTGGTCACAAAAGTTAAACCTTGTATGGGGTGTTAAGGGCAGAAGGTCATGAAAGTGGAAAACCAAATTCCCAATCATTTAGGGGACTCATGCCCAAGTTGAGTTGGCGGATACTTCTACTTCAGATGTCCATGATTCGAGTGGTAGCGTTTTTTTCTGAATGGAGAGTGCATGTAATATTGAATAATGCGAATCTCATTCTAATATTCTTGGGTATGTCTTGGAGTATGTCATCCTTCGACAATCACATCATACGAAGTGAGAGGTCTCGGGTGACATCCAGGGTAAAAAAATGAATATAGTGCATGATATGAAACCTACCACTGCTTTTGTCACGCAGGTAGTCAGATGTTGCCTGGAACATGCAGCCTCTGTGGCCAAAACTTTCTTGATGTCGGACTGTGTGGTTGTTGAGATTAAGGAGCCCGAGCCTGTACCGGCTGGCAACCCTATGGACAACTCAGGTATGTAGCTGACGAAGAGCAAGTTCTATATTGAGTGTAGCAGATAACCAGGATTTGTGGGTATTCGCAACCCAGTCTGAGAATACTCCCAAGTATCCTGCATATTTGAATGTTTTGTTTGAGCAAATGTTTTATTGGTAAATTTTTTCTTCTCACTCCATCTGTTGACTGACGATGCTTTCCCTTCTCTCAGGATACGGCATCTGAGGAGCAACGGCAGCAACAAACTGGCGATGAGAACGCTTTTTTATTTTTCCTCCAAATTTTGTAATCAGTGTTTTTTTGGTACCGCGGCTGCCTAGCGTGGTACGCACTAGATAGAGCGATGTCTTGGATTTTTGTGGAGTTGATGATTTATAATTTTTACCCGTTTTCTTTGTGTTGTGTTCTGTAAGAATCGGTTGAGTTCGAAAGATAAAGGTGAATCTGATAGGTCCAAAACATATTTAATGAGAGAAAAGCTAATGCAAACTATAACCTTCACATCATTTTTTTTCTTTTTTACTGAAATCAAATAACTAAGATATGCTCCCTTCCAAACATCAGCGATTTCTTTCAAATAACTGTTATGGCCCAGATGGGTTGAGCGTCCCTGCCTATCCCAAGGGTTGGCAGGGAAACGCGTTCCCCGCAGAGCAAGGAGGGCTCAAGAGTGATGTCTCATCACCAATGGGGAAGGTATATGCCATAGTTTTAAGGGAGAAATAAGAAATTAAATTTAGACGGTCCTTATGGGTTGAGAGCGCCCCATACCTTGCTTTGGATGTTCCGCTGCGTAGTTGCTAACTTCATTTTTTATCTCTACATTCCATGAAATGCAAAAGCACCCAATATACACGTGGCGTCTGATGAGTGAATCCAAAGAAGAGCGCGCCAGCGCCTCCGAAGATTAGAGCCACTAACATTCTGTGATCCGAACACCTCATTCCTGTTGAGGGTCCCCATCGCATAAACAAGATAAAGGATACGCTTTTTCTCCAGAACTCCGCACTTCAACTGTTTTAGAGCCAAAGATATGATAATCATGTCTTTGTCTACCACTACCAGTGGACATTCATATCTCTACACTTCACCTACATTGCCCAGAACTATCCAAAACTCAACTCAGTATCCTCCAATGATCAAGCTCTTTTCTTCGAGAAACATCCCATATCTCACTACATCTTGCTTCACTGATAATCTTCTCCCAAAATCTTTCCTTTTTGCTGTTAGAGCATCGCCCGAGCTTGGTTCTCAAACATCGAAACAGGAAAGTGAAAAGAGCCAAGCAGGAGAAGGAGAAGAAGAGCCACTCGAAGAATATGAGGTGGAGATAGAGCAGCCTTACGGACTCAAATTTGCGAAGGGTCGGGATGGTGGAACTTATATTGATGCGATTGCGCCGGGAGGATCCGCTGACAAGACTGGAAAGTTCACTGTTGGGGATAAAGTAATTGCCACCAGGTGTGCTTTATCTTCCTTTTCTTTTTAAATTTCTTCCTTCAAGCGATGCCAGAGTCCTTTTTTGTCCATGATGGTTCTGTGTCTTTTATTAGCTACACGACCTTTTTTCTTTTCTTTTCTTTTTTGTATTGACCGCCTAAGCAAGCACTTGAATTTTGAAAGTTCTCTGTCAATCACTTTGGTAGAATTTAATGGTGGGGTGGCTTAATTAGAACCAAAATCTCGCACTTGTGATCTTTATGGGACACACAGACACAAGTTTTAAAGATATGATAGATGGAACTCTTAGCTCATGATCTTAGAATCCTGTAAGATGGTCTGAGAGAACCAAAGAATCAGCCTCTGTGAATCATGATAATCTCCCAGTCATTGTGGGCGATTTGTGTGCGCAACCAATGAAAGCTCATTTTGTTGACACGATATAGTAGATGCTTAATGATATGCCAAATGGGTCCGGACGAGGAGATGAAAACCCCTCCCCTCTATTAAGGTGCTTGGATATTTTGGCCAAGGTAATTTAATGAATGCCTTATTTAGCCGTGGTTTAATTTTTATGGTGGATATTAGCTCTGACTAACTCTTTACTCTGGTACAAAAGCACCTTAGATTTAGACTCATGTTCAAAATCCTAAGTTTTTGGTGGACAAAAAATTATCAAAATTATTTTTTGTCTGTCTACGTTTGCTGATTTGAAAGTTATCTCAAGATGAGAACTCAGTACTTCATGTTTTATGCTTAATGTTTATATGGTTGAGATGTGAGGAAAAATTTCAATATATGCAGTGCAGTTTTTGGGACAGAAATTTGGCCAGCTGCAGAATATGGCAGGACGATGTATACAATTCGCCAGAGAATTGGCCCGTTACTTATGAAAATGCAGAAGAGATATGGTTAATTTCAGTTCATGTTTTTATAACCATAATGGAAAGTGATCTTATGTTGCATTTGCACTATATGCTGATCTGGTGAACTCTGATATTTTAACCCTTAGGTCAGCGTTTTACTTTTTAACAGGAAAGTTAGACAACACAGGTGAGTTAACAGAAAAGGAGATTATCCGAGCTGAGAGGAACTCTGGTGTAATCAGTAACAGAGTGAGGGAAATCCAAGTATGTGTCATGATACTAGAACTGCAAGCTAGTACTCCTTAGTTGTTCTGAATGAGATATTTTAGTTCTCATAGAAAGACACCACAACTGTACTTCTGATTGGGGCACAACGAATATCATTCCTCAAACTTTCAAAAATTTCAGATGCAAAATGTCTTGAGGAAAAGGGAGCAGAAAGAGCGCAGGGAAAAGGATCTGAAAGAAGGATTGCAACTATACAAGTAAGACTAGAAAACTCAAAAGCATCATTCTGGCAGTCTTTGGCTTATTTAGTTCTGCCTTCCTTGCAAGTTTGATCTTTAAAATGAAAATCAGGATCTACTACTCACCATTTCAAAATTATGCATTCATGTTATATGTTGTTCATATTATATATCAAATTCGTTTCTCTATTCATGATCTGAAACTTTATTAAATTTAGTAATTTCTTCCTGTACTTTGCCTTGTATATTTATTTTTTAGGAATCAGGTGCCCGAGACGCGATTCTGGTTTAATGTGGGACATTATGGGTCTGTGGTAGGGCTATACATAGATATGTAAAACTTGTAAACTGTTTTATGCTCAGTAATTGTCTGCAAGTGATATTTGGAGCTTGTTTGGAATGACTTTTCACGGCCCATAAGTCCGATTTGAAGGTCCAATTGGATTTATGAGACTGTTTGAAAATTTTGACTTGTTTGGCAGAGGTGTGTACCCAAATGGACTTTTGAGTGAAAAGGGATTTATTTCATAAGCTCCTTTTTGGAGCTTTTGGAGAAGCACCTTTTCAAAAGTAGCTACAGTAACAGATCTTTCTCTCTCTTTTGTGCTCTATACAATGTTTATGTCTCTCTCTTTTTCAAAAATAATTTTAGGATACTGACCCCCGTACTAAAAATAATTTTTTCAAGATTCTGAAATAATTTTTCAAGATTATAAAGTATTTTTTTAGTATATTTCGGTATCTTGAAGTATTTTTTTTTAGTATCAATAAATGCCCTAAAAAATATTTTAGGGTCCTAATTGGTAATGTTAAAAATAAATTTTCAAGATCATGAAGTATTTTTTTGGTATCAATCAGTACCCTAAAAAATATTTCACAATCTGACTTCTACCCAATCTGACTTTCCAAAAATAAATCATATTTCAAAATCTAACTCTTAACCAATCTGATTTTTCCAGAAGTCGGATTGACTATTAGTCATTTTCCCTCCAGTATCCCAAACACACACTTGGTCTTCTATCAGTAGAATAAGAGAGACTTTTTTTCCTTGAATCTTTAGGTTATTTCCTTTCTTTAAAAAAAAAAAAAATCTATCTGCCATTTTCTATTTGAAACCTTCCATGCTGTAATGAAATTGTTAAAATTTACTTTGTTTTTCAAGCACACTAAAATATATCTATATAAAATTAAAAAACTAATTGTTTTTGTCTGCCTGACATTCTTTTTCTTTTTTTTTTAAATTCTCTCTGCCTGGAATAAATAATGAAGAAATGCCAAATATGAGGAAGCATTGGAGAAATTCGAGTCTGTTTTGGGGTCAAAGCCTGAACCTGTGGAAGCTTCGGTCGCAAGTTACAATGTTGCCTGTTGTTACTCCAAGCTAAATAAGGTATACATTTGTTGCTGTTTCATATTTATTTTGCAATCATTGCTCATGCTCTTTATTTTTTGGTTTAGTTCTGATTGAATATGGCATTGCAAAGCTGGCCAGCATTAACCAAGGATATCTGCATATTTGTTTTTAACCCTGCTTGGCTCACCCGTTAAAACAATAATCTCCCATTGATTATAAGTTGCCTTATCTATAGATAGATGAATTATGAGTGGGTCAAATAACTGAATAGTTTCTCCTACAGATTCAAGCTTCGCTTTCTGCGCTTGAAGATGCAATGGAAGCAGGGTTTGAAGACTTTAAGGTGACCTGCGAGTCTGCTGTAAAATATTTGATCGCTTTCCTAGGCAAACCAGCTAAGATGTCTAAAAAATTGTTATTCTGTTAACAGAGAATCAAGACAGATCCTGACCTGGCCAGTACAAGGGCATCACCGGAATTTGATCCTCTAGTGAAAAGATTTGACGAATCATTTATCAATGAAAATGCCATCAATGCCCTTAAGTCGCTCTTCGGATTTAATAAGAAATGAATTCAAATAGTCTTGCCACAGGAAGCATATATCAATGGAGCTAATGATTTGTCTAAGCAATATAAAATTGCGAGAGATTGCTGCTAATAATTGCGAGAGATTGCTGCTCGCTTGTATAATACCGGAACAATAGGTCTCCCTCATTTACTGCTGTTCAGATTGTTCCTGTCTTCACTTGAATCATTTGGATCTTAGATTATGTTCTTATTTAGCTAGGCTCGCTACTAAGAAATTTGTGGGCTATAAAATTGCTCATTTCTACAACAATACAACTCTATTGACTGTGACATGCTAAAATAAAAGGAAGAGGAAACTTCATAGCGGAGCAGTGGATGAAGCTGCGAGTTACTAAAAATATTTACTAAGACATGACAAAAGAAATGCTCCCGCATTCCGCATAGCATCAGAGCCGCGCTCTGTTATTGATACTTTTAGCATGACAGAGCCATGGCTAGATTTGGAGAGGCTGAAGGCGGATTGGGGTTCTCATTATGTGCTTTTTTATTAGGTGTTTTTTATGTGCTTTTCCTTCTAATTAGAGGGATGGAGAATTTTTTAGATTCTTTTTAAATTTTTTATTTATTTAGATTTAAGTATACACGACATTCTGATTTTTTTTTTTCAACCAGTATTTCAAATTAATTAATTTTCAGTTCTGCATTTAGAAATATTTTTCTATTAACACTAGTGTTCTGGAAGTTAATTAATTTGAGATACTGGGTGCAAAAGAAATTTCAGAATGCAACATATAATTCAATTTAAATAAATAGAATATATATATAAAAAAAAAAGCGATATGATATTGTCACTATCACTTCTTCATCGTTAAATCAAAATCTCAATAAGAGAAAAATGATAAAGGTAGATGAGATTCTGATCTAACAGTAAAGAAGTGATAATGACATAAAATTGGTAATAACAATATCCTATCCCATAAAAAAAATTTAAAAAAAAATGTCTCTCCCCTCTAATTAGAAGGAAAAGCACATAAGAAGTACATAATAAAAAAGCACCTAATGAGAATTGAGACGGATTGCAAGTCCTTTTGAAGGTTTTAGCATGGGATCATAGAGGAACTTCTCGTTGGGAATGAATAACTCCCACTTGAATCTTTTCACCATGTTATGCATGAACACGAGAATCTCAAGCCGTGCAAACTCTTGCCCCAAACACATTCGAGGTCCTCCCCCGAAAGGAGCATATGAAAACGGGGCAGGTCCTGTTCCTTCGAACCTCGAAGCATCAAAGTTGTCAGGTTCTGGGAACAATGTCGGGTCCTTGTGTGATGAACCAGTGCTCCACGTCAACTGCCAAAGGAAGGGTCACTCATGTTTTACATATGATGAGATAGATTATAAAACACTAGAATACGTGTGTACCTTCCACCCCTTAGGGATGGTATAATTGGCATAGGTGAAATTGTTCAAAGCTTCTCTGTAAGAACCTGTCACGGGAGGAGATAGTCTTAGCACTTCGGACGCGACATTCCACAGGTACTTCATTTTTTGAATATCCTCCCATTGCAACAACTGCCCCGCCTCTTTGCCCTTGGAAATTTCTAGTTGTTCTGTCATAAACACAACATCAAGCTTCTGGCATTGTAAACTTGGAATAATAATTTATACGCATTTTATCACTAACCTTCCAACACTTGTTCATAAACATGAGGCATCTGGCCAAGATACTTGATGACCGATGTTATGACTGATCTAGATGTATCATGACCTGCAAATAGCAGTAGTAGTATGTTATCTATAATCTCTATCTCGGTCAAAAACCTCCCGCTGCTGTCAGGTGTAACTAACAAGTGTGAGAGGAGGTCTTGGGTAGGTGAGGCCTTATTCTCTTCCAAATCGACTCTCCTTTTCTTTATGATCAGCTTTAGTAACTCCCTTATTGCATTTGCCGCTTTCATTGCACAGTGAAACCTTGTCCCAGGTAAGTTGATGGGGAAGCTTATTACCCCTTTGAGGAACTCATCAAATTGTGGTGAAAGTCTAGATACCTGCGTGGGATCTTCAATGCTTGCAAATAAGCAACAAGCCAATTCAAACGCGTATTGTTTCACCGTGGGATACACAAGCACTACTTCTTTCCCTTCACAATCCAAGTAAAGTTAGGAAGGTCATTAAAATGATATTTTTCTCTTTTCAGTTTCTTATGAACGAATTAGTAAGAGAAAAAATGACAGCATGGTGGCACAATCAGTAGACTCCTAAAGCAGGATGAAGCTAGATCATAAAACAAAGGCAGATCTACGATATCTAACGTCAGACGTATTCTTTATATGACGGGAAATGTGAATAAGAGAATTTATAGAATGCAGAGTCAGTAGTCTTAAAAATGAGAATTCAGCTGTATGCTGTGTTATGCTTCAACTGTTTCTGCCTACCATTCCTTCGCTTCCTTTCTATGCTTACCAGTGAGCATGCATGATATCGACTATCACGATTGCAGCCAAAATCTCTTATACAGAGAAAGGAAAAATAGAACCTCTGAGCTTGGAGTGCGCCAGGGGTTCTAATTATAGTCCACGTAACACGATCTAAGCATTGATTCCTAGCAAGCAAGAGAAACTACCTTGCCAGTGAGTGTTAATATGGCAGCAGGCAACGGAGTCCATTTTTGCCAAGTAATTTTTGAGCGCTTCTGGATTAAGGAAACTCATGAGCAGCTTTCTCATGGTCTTTGCGTCATAACCAACCTTGGTTACCAAAGAGGAGCGCAAGAGCTTCCTTACAGAGGTGGGCCACCACACTTGAACGTCCTTGTTCTCGTTGCTAAATAAGAACTTGTTCCCAGCTGCCCCACAGAAGACAACCATGGGCTCTCCCAGCATTGAGGTCTTGAACACCCTCGAGTCATATTTCTCCATTCTCTCCTTTATGAACAATTCCGGCCTGCCCTCATGACCCGATCTCAAAAACCTCAAGGTTTCCCCAATGACCGGCCATCCTAGGCTTCCTGGAGGAAGATTCAGGTTCGGGTATTTTCTTGTTTTCACAAATTTAGTGATCAAAGGAAGAGAAAGGAGAAAGACTAGTAGTGTCAAAACTGCTGGCAAGGTTAGAAGCTCGGTCACCTCCATGTTTCGAGAGATTTAGAGCATTCAGTCGTAAAAAGAGAGGAGAGGAAGAAAGAGAGTTGCGGAGGCAGCTGCAAAGCTGTGGCATTAAATAACAAGGAATCGACTTGAATTCTTGAATTCAAAATCATCTGTCTTTTCATTCTTGATCCTGTTTCCCGGAAAATACCTCCACTTTTCTGTTACTTGCAGAGAGATAGAGAGACAGAGTCTCAAGTTTGGTCTTTGAGCAATCATAAATTGGAAGGTGAGAACACGGTAGGCGATTTGAAGTGGGGGGATACTGCTCCTATTGCATGGTTGATGCTTTGCAACGTGTGATCTTTCTGTCCCCCATTGTGGTTCTGAATTGTCCAAACTCTCGTCCATATATAGAGCATGTAATGGCGTTAGTGAATGATATGATTATGAATTTGCAATCAAATTTTACATCTTTTATGAATTTTCTCTTTTTCACGAACCGGTGTGACCAGATTTTCAGCGTCAACTATTTATTAATGGCTTGTGTTCTCCTTCAACATGACACATGCAGACAAACAAGACAGTTGATTACAACCCCTTGTCTCATGTCAGATCACGAGCAACAGACAAATACCAATTGCTCAATGTCAACCCCACCATCCGTTTACAATTGGGAAAAATCAATTCAAGATGCTTTACAGGTAGGCAGGCAATTCTGTTGGCATTCAAATTAATTCAAGATGCTTTATAGGTAGGCAGGAAAATTCTGTTGGCATTCAAATTTAATTCACCCATGGCCTTTTGTCTATAATCGCGCTATTTTCAGGGCCATAAATCCTTTGAAAACTTTCCAATCCAAGAAAGGGAGGACAGCGTTTGCGTCACCGATTAGGCAGGTGATTTGGCCATCTCCAACCCTGCGGATAACCAACAGCTTCACAGTTAACCTGATCCACTGGTCTTGACGCATATCTAATTTCAGAGAAGAGGAACCCTCAAAATTTATCCGAGGCATGTGAAGGATAGTTGCTCGGGATCCAAAGATTTTTAATGCAAACGTATCAAAGTAAAATGGAGATAAAGATTTGGGTGTAACGTGTTGAGACTTGGATCGCCAATCAGCCCTGGATGAAATCAAAAGCGAATTCCTTGACCCGTTCCTCCGTATCTGAATGACGTGGTGGACCCGGTAACTCTTTGATTCCAAAACCAATCGAATAACCCATCTTTCTTACGGATCCATTTATTAATGTAATACTCTTATTATAGCTTTTCTTTTGAGATGAAACATCAGGTGCTCAATTGTTGAGGGAAAACTAACCTGTTGTACAATTCTGGTCCTTCTTAAGATATTTTATCAATATAAACAATATTTTATTAATTTCATCATTCTGGGGACTCTTTAGAGGGGAAATGCGAAAGTGAATACATTGCCCACCCTTTAATCTCATAAAAATATTTATTAACATTCATAGTATCAGATTTGGGGTGAATCATGAGATCAGCTTTTTCCTTTTTTAATTGGAAGTTTACGGACGAGCACTGGAGAATAGAAAACTATAGGGGTGAGCCGTGAGCAGGAAGAAGATAAGTTTTTGGCAAAGAACGGGGTTTTCAGAAGTCAAACTGAAGAAATCATATTAAAACAGAGCTGGTGGGACAACGACCATTTGCAATCAAAACCGAAATTTCAGAAAACAGCGTCAAGAGAGGGAAATGGTATTCAACAGCCTGGCAGTGGTTTCGGTGGCACACGTATCAGCGAACGTATGGCAATCGGTGGCATGCATTCCCGAGCGTCTGAGCAGTGAGCAGCTCTTAGATCTAGTATGCTGCTTCCCTTTGCAACAGCTGGGTCGTCTCGCTCTCTGCCTCTGGACCTTCCTCTGCCTTCCTCAGCCCGATTCCTATTACTCCTATTACTACTCCTCCTCGGACTCCGATGACTCTTCTACTACCCTCGATCTGGATGAGTACTACCATCATTCCCATTCCGATTGATTCCTCGCCCATTCGCCTCTTGTTCCTTCCTGTAAAGTATTCTTCTTTCTCATTCTTCCTCTGTTTTTTTTTAGGTTTTTGTTTGTCTAATTTTATGACTATAGTTGATTTGTTTTTTGATAAAAAATTCGTGATATCAGTTGTTTAGGATTACTTCTTTTGCGTGTTGGATGACTACTTATTCGCTGTTTTACTTGCCTGTCTTGGTTTCATTTGGATTGACAAGCTTGAGGGCAAAATCCATTTATTTGTTGACCAAAGTGCTTGACTTTTCAATCCTACGTTGAATTATCCTTTTTCATGAAATCGGTTATGTTGGAAGGATATTAAACATAGGATGCTACACAGCCTAGAGACCGCTAAGAATGTGGAGAATAGATAAATAACGGTCTTTTCTTTCGCTGTATTCTGGTCTTGACCATTCAAACAAAAATAATTGCGGGGTCCAACACAATCTAGATAGTAGTATGATATAGCAATGTCTTGCCATTTATTATTCTCTCTCAATTGTAAAACAGTGGTGTGCCTGCATATGCTGCAGAAGAACTAAGTGAGTGTTGAAGGGGTTATTGTACATTCATAAGCAACGATTACACCTGTATTAACCTGACTGTGTATAGTCCCTGGGAGTCAAGGACTTTCTATCAGCTTCATTTAACGGCTTGGATAATTTAACTCCATCCTTTTTCATAAGCATGCTTCTTGAAGTCATTGTTATTAAGAGTCATTAGTATTTTCTGCAAGTATTGACTTCTTGATCTCTGTGTCTCTTAGACTTTCTCATATATCTCTCTTCTATTACTCTCCAAATCTATTTTTATAGTTATTTATTGATCTCTTGTTGTAAACTTTTGTTTATTTCTGATCCTTATGCTCATTGGAATAATATAAAATAGTCAGTTTATTTCAAAATGGAAAACAACATAATTCCATTTGCATACTAGGCTTGTCAGTGTGATCAGAAGGCATGGTTTTCAAATGGTTTGCTTTTTTATATGATCAGAAGTTCTATTCCAACTGTTTTCAATAAGTAGTCTCGTTGATGGAATTGGGCCTGAAATTGAAATCAAAACAAGCTATCCGCTGCCGGAAATATTGAAATAAATAAAAAACACGGTCAATTAGTTCCTGAATGTTAGATCTGTCATACCCAGCCTCCAATCTTCTTTGCATCTCTGTTTTTTCCAGCTCCAAAATCATTACATCAACCACTAAGAACTTGGATATTATCAATACCCCAGAACTTTATCTAAATAGCTTCGCCAGCTACTATGGAATGATTCGTCGTTGTGTCAAATAACAGAATGCTAGAAAACAGTGTTTTATGACCACCGCATGTTTTCTTTAGGTCTCCTTTGCCACCATTCCTCACAACTAAGAATGGATTTCTAACTCGATCCCACAGGAAACAAACACCATATTGCTCAAATAAAAGTTGCACTTTATCTTGAATGAGTGGTACAGGTCACAAAAGCAGAATAATTCATTCATGTTTGGCAATATATCTGGCTTTGTTAAGATTGTGTAGTCAACGGTCCTAGCCATCAGTGATAATGTGGAAGACACCTTACATTTATCAGATCCCTAAACACAAAACTACGGGACCATCTGCAAAATCTTGCTTAAAATACAAAAACTCATGCAAGGGATACTCCTTTAGCTATAACATATGTGACATGATCTCTCTAAAATACTTTTGTATAAAAATTAGATTATATATCAATTTATAAGTTTGGCAAATTAGTTTGGAGAAAAATGATAAGTATAAGAGATAAAATGGAAAAAAGGTCTTGCATTTAGGACAAAAGTTCATCCCCAAACTAGGTCCTACATTTAAGAAAAGCCTCATCCACAGGCTCTAAGTCAAAGAAGCTTAAGCTGTCAATGTCAGGCCCATTTCAGTCATATGCCTGTGTTTTCTCTCCATGTTTCCATTCAGTTCATGAGAATATAGACCGCTAAACCTGCGTTGACTTCTGTTAAGACGCAAAACAGGTGATAAAATAAACTCTAATTTCAGTGAAGACGCAAGACTTGCGAATTCAATTAGATTAGCCAACTCTCTAATAATTAGAAACTCCACTAATTACTAAAGCCCAGAAGAACATTCCGATGATAAGTTACTCTCTGAATATTCGATGATTTTAATATTTTATTGATAGGCTAAGAGCCAATAAATAGGACTAGATTTATAGAGAGCGACTCTATGAAATTCAAAAAGATAATCAATAAATCTAAATCCTAACAACTAAATATATCTAGTTATGATAGATCATGTGTTTCCCAAATATAATAATAAAGATAACAAAAGATAATTAAAACAGACTCGATAAAATAAAAAATTAACTCCTAAATAAAATAAATTAATTCCTAATTTATTTTAGAAGGCTTATTCTTCCTAGAATAAACTAAACCATAGCGATTTGGATTGCTATCAACCCCCCCCTGGAAGAACAACTTGTCCTCAAGGCGAAACTCCAGAAACAGAGCAGCGACCATGTCGTAATCTTCCCATGTAGCGTCCTCTGGGTATGATTCTCCCCATTAGAGTAGGAGTTCCAGTTGCTTGGCTGGGGTCCAACGATGCTAAAGGACCCTGGTGGGAGTGAGGAGAAGTTCCAGATCCGTTGAAATAGGAAGCGGTGGAGGAGGGGAGACAGCTTGAAGGCCTGGAGCAGGGCGTAGTAAAGAGACATGGAAGACCGGGTGGATTCTGGCGGTAGAGGGGAGCTCTAATTCATATGCCACCTTGCCAATACGTCGTAGGACCTTGAAGGGGCCATAAAAACGTGGAGAAAGTTTTTCAAATCGGCGGTGAGATAAGGATTTCTGGGGATAGGGGTGAATTTTCAACCATACAACATCACCCAGAGTAAATTCAAGGTCCCTGCAGTGTTGGTTTGCGTGTAACTTCATCCAGTGTTGAGCTTTAAGTAAGTTACCCTTTAAAACTTGAAGCATGGCATCCCGGGTCTCAAGTTGATCTTCCAATTCCGCAACTAATGTTCGCCCTGCACGAACGGGAGTAGTCAGGGAAGGTCTCGGCCGTAAACTATTTTGAAGGGAATGGTGTTGGCGGCTGTATGATAGCCGGTGTTGAAGGAGAATTCCGCCGAACACAGAAAGGTACTCCAATGCGTTGGCTGTTCATTTGTAAAATAGTGGAGATAAGTTTCAAGGCAGCGGTTGACTACTTCTGTCTGGCCGTTGGACTGAGGATGATACGCAGTGCTCATATTTAAGCGGGTTTTGCTTAGACGAAACAACTCCTGCCAAAAGTGACTGAAGAAGAGAGAATCTCTATCTGATACTATTGATCAAGGCATGCCATGCAAACGAACAATCTTTTAACAAAATGTGGGTGCCACGGTTTTGGCGGAGTATGGGTGAGCAAGAGCGATGAAGTGGCTATATTTGCTAAGTTGATCAACCACCACAAAAATCACAGTAAAACCTTTAGATTTAGGTAATCGGGGTGATGAAATCAAGTGAGATATCTTCCTAAATGCGCTCTGGGATGGGAAGTGGTTGGAGGAGCCCGAAAAGTGCTAAGGTTTGATACTTGTTGTGTTCTCACGTTTGACAATGCTGGATATAGCACTTGACGTCGGTTTTCATCCTCGCCAGTACAACTGGTCACTTAGTCGGTGCAATGTTTTGAGAAAGCCCCTGTGTCCCCCGATGGGAGTGGTGTGAGCTTTAGCCAGTATTTTCTCTCGTAATTGAGTGTGGTTGGGTATGACCAGGCGTGTCTTGTAGAACAAATGGCCATTCACTAAGTGAAAATAAGGATGGTGATTCGGATTTTCCTGCAAGGCTGCAATGAGGGTATGGGTTTCAAGGTCTTCACGTAGAGCTTGAGGTAATTGCTCTAGTTCACTGGCCAAGAGAATAACCATGTTAAAGAAATCTACTAGTTGTGGCCTTCTTGAGAGGGAGTCCGCTGCAATATTCTCTTTATTGGGTTTGTAGAGGATGGTAAAGTCAAATGGAAGTAGCTTGACCATAAGGCGCTATTGAGAAGTAGTGATGATCCTTTGGTCCAAAAGATGCTTCAAGCTACGATGATCGGTTTGTACCACAAACGGATGCCCTAATAGATAACGGCGCCATTTCTGGAGGGATAGGACCAATGCAAATAATTCACGGTCATAGGCTGACTTAAAGCGGTTAGAAAATGAGAATCCTTTGCTGAAATAGGCTATGGGGTGCCCATGTTGCATAAGAATGGCTCCAATCCCATCCATAGATGCATCACATTCAAGGGTAAATGGTTGTTGAAAGTCAAGTAGACAAAGTACCTGTGTAGTAGTGAGAGCCACCTTTAGCGAATCAAAAGCTTCTTGTGCTTGCTCAGACCACTTGAAGGCATCTTTCTTTGTAAGATCAGTTAAGGGCCGAGCAATAATACCATAATTCTTCACGAACTGTTGATAAAAATCCTCGTAAATCGTGTACGGATGATGGAGTGGGTCAGTGAGCAACAGCTTTAATCTTTTCGGGTACTACTTAAACTCCTTGACTAGTCACAATATGGCCCAAATAATCAATCTGAACTTGCTCTAGGAGGCACTTAGGATTGGCATAAAAAAATTGGTGTTGAAGGATTTGGAAGATGATGGTAAGATGTTGGAAGTGATCTGAGGCCGTGGTACTATATATCAAGATGTCATCAAAAAAGACAATCACAAATTTCCACAGGTAAGGGCGAAAAAGATCATTCATGATGGCTTGGAATGTAGCCAGGGCGTTACTAAGCCCGAATGGCATAACTACAAACTCGTAGTGGCCAGAATGTGTCCGGAAGGCAGTTTTGTGAACATTGGTTGGAAGAACCCTGATCTGATGATACCCAGCGCATAGGTCAATCTTTGAAAAATATCGCGCTCCTTGCAATTGATCCAATAACTCGTCAATGTTTGGATAGGATATTTGTCTGGTATTGTGATCTTGTTGAGACGGCGATAGTCAACACATAATCTCCATGTACCTCTTTTTTGCTAACCAATATTACTGGGCTTGCAAAGGGATTGGAACTCGATCGAATAAATCCATGAGCCAATAATGCGTCGACTTGACATTCAATCTCATTTTTTTGATAGTGGGGGCAGCGATAAGGTCGTAAATTTGGGGGTGTGGAGCCAGGTAGCAAGGGTATCTTGTGGTAATGCCCACGAGAAGGTGGTAAGGAACTTGGTTCTTCAAATACTAGAGAAATTTTATAATAAATCTGAGTTATGTCAAGTGCTGCCTTTTTGGTAGTTTTTGTCTGATGAAAATCAAAACTCTGGAGGCACACTTGAGCAGCAGATTTTGGAATTTCACCTTGTAATTTATAATTTTTCCCATTAGTCAAAAAAATTATAAACATTTCATTACAATTTGCTTGGACCGTGTTGAGAGTAGCTAACCACTTAATCATCGCTTATGGAGAAGGGGGAAAAATCTCGTTTAATATTGAGACCCTTAAATTGAATTTCCACATTTTGGCAAACCTGATTGCATTTGATTATGCTACTGTCTCCAATCTGAACGCCAAAGTAAGAAACAGTTGTGAGAGGGATATCCAGTTGTTGAATTAATTTGTTGGAGATAAAGTTGTGGGTGGACCCACTATCTACTAGTAATAAGACAGATTTGCCCTTGATGAACCCCTTATTTTCATTGTGCCTGCAGATGGAGACCCCAAGATGGCATTTAATGAGACAGCTGGCTCACACTCATTGTCTCCCTACTCGTATTCAACATCATCTTCATCCTGGTCCTCTATCGGGTTCCTTGCATCGTCAACTTCCAATAGTGAGAAAGATGTCGCGGTGCACCTGTGTCCTAGCCGATATGGCTCTACACACCTAAAGCGAGTTGCGTTCACGACGGCACTAACGCTCGAGATCCACAGCCGTTGCACGACTGGAGTAAGGTGGAGCTGACGATAAGGATGCGATCTAAGTGTGTTTGTCAGCATCCGATGAAGCCATGGTTTTTCTGTAGTCCTGCATCTAGTAAGATCCGCTAGCAGGAGGTGGAGCTGGGTACCCGGTCTGGTTTCGGGTCAATGTGGCAGGTGAAACAGACTTGGGCCCAGTCGAAATCTTGTGTTACTGTTCAAACTCCAATGCCAGGCTAGCTGCTCGATAGGCGCTCCTTGGTTTGTGTAGTAGGACGTCCGATCGTAGTGTTTCTTTCAGACCAGTCAAAAATACATCGAGTAAGCAGTGGTTTGGCCAATCAGAGATGTGTGCGACCCTCCGTGCCCATTCCTGTCGATACTCGTGCACTGTGCCTGTTTGCTTGATCAAGTGAAGGTGCTCATCGGGGTTTAGAAATTCAGGAGGTCCAAAGTGTTCCTCCAATGCATGTGTGAGGTCCGGCCAGTATCACATGGTTCGCTGTGAGTTCAGCCAAGAAAATAAGTCTAATACATCTCCTTCAAGGTATAGTGCTGCCACGTCAACCTTCTCTTCTTCTGGTGTATCATAATAATGAAAGAATTTCTCGGCTTTAAGAATCCATCCTCTTGGGTTACCACTGTCAAATTTCAGAAAGTCGATCTTTGCATATGGGCGATGAGTTGACCGCCACGATGGATCGGAATCTTTATCGCTATCCCCTACATAATGGTGCGCTTTATCTCTTCAGTGAGTATAGCGATTATTCTGTACTTCTAAGGCATTGACTTTATCCTGGAGTTCTTCGATGATGTCGAGTCACGTGATGATTGTGGCGAGGGAGTCCGAAGTTGCAGAAGCAATATGTTCCTTGGGTTGCTCTGTTTGGCACAAGGTCCAATGCCCAGATCGTGGAATCAGGTCGTCGTGTTTCTCCATCTGTTGAGAAGTCTGTTGCCCACATTGTGTTTCAACCATGAGTAGGAAGAAAGAAAGGCTCTGATGCCAAATTGTTAAAACGCAAAACAGGTGATAAAATAAACTCTAATCTCAGTGAAGACGCAAGACTCTTGCGAATTCAATTAGATTAGCCAACTCTCTAATAATTAGGAATTCCACTAATTACTAAAGCCCAGGAGAACACTCCGATGATAAGTTACTCTTTGAATATTTGACGATTTTATTGATAGGCTAAGAGCCAATAAATAGGACTAGGTTTACAGAGAGCGACTCCAGGAAATTCAAAAAGATAATCAATAAATCTAAATCCTAACAACTAAATCTATTTAGTTGTGATAGATCATTTATTTCCTAAATATAATAATAAATAATAAAAGATAATTAAAACAGACTCGATAAAATAAATAATAAAAAATAATAAATTAATTCCTAAATAAAATAAATTAATTCCTAATTTATTTTAGAACGCGTATTCTTCCTAGAATAAACTAAACCATAGCAATTTGGATCGCTATCAACTTCCTTCTTTTTCCAGAAATTCTGTAAACCCAAATTTTTCCACCAAAATTATTCTGAACAGCTTTAGTTCTTCTGGTTGAGATTGAAGGATCACATTAAAGCATAGGAAATACTCTGAATATTATTTATCCTTGAAATTAAAGAGAATATAGAGAGGCCTTTATGTAGGCAAACTAATTGATTAACCCTACGGCCTAACCCAAGAAACTTACCTAATCAAATCAAATCATAATATCTTAAAATATATTCTTAAAATATAATATCCATATCTAATCCTAATAAGTACTAAATAATCAACTGTAACAATATTAATTATTTTAATATTAAACTTTCTATTCTCAACACTACTCCTCAAGCTGAAAGTAGCTTGAATGTGAGGAGCAACTAATCAACAATAATTTGCTTCTTCATGAAATCTTGAACTAAGCAGCCAATTCGTACACTTTCAAGAATAGCTCAACCAAATGTCACACCGATGACATCCGAAAGTAATAATCCAACAACTTCACCAAGAGCTGGACAACAGGTCTCACAAGGGACTGAAACAACAATGAATAGTCTGATAATGGACCAAAAAACAACCACCAAAGGTCTCACCAAGGACCAAGCAACATTCCAAACATCTCTCTAGGGACGAACACCAAAGGTCTCACCAAGGATCCAACAACTTAAAATGATCTCACTAGGGGCCAAAAGCATGAGATACGAGCACGAAACCACTAGGGCTCTAATATCATGTTGAGATTGAAGGATTACATTAAAGCATGGGAAATACTCTAAATATTATTGATCATTGAAGTTAAAGAGAATACAAAGAGGTCTTTATATTGGCAAACTAATAGACTAACCCTAACGGCCTAAGCCAATAAACTAATCTGATCAAATCTAATTAAATCAAATCAAATCATAATATCTTAAGATATATTCCTAAAATATGATATCCATGTCTAATCCTAATAAATACTAAACAATCAACCCTAATAATATTATTTATTTTAATGTTAAACTTTCTTTTCTCAACACTTCTGTTAAGTTTCTGTTCCACTAAAGCCTTGAATCTCTGAATAGTAGTCAGTGCATCTGACTTACTCTTCTGTGGATAAATCCGTGTGTATCTTGAAAAGACAGCAATGAAGAAAATGTAATTATTTATCACCACTCTTGGACATAGCAGATTTGGACCCCAAAGATCTTATAAATCAATTGAAGGTGTTCAATGTTACGAGTTTGAGACACAGCATAGAGAAATAATGAGTTTTCCCTGAGGTACATGCATGGCGAGCATTAGGAACTGTATGCAAAGCAGCTGGTGTAGGGCATAAAGGACTTTTTCCCTTCCATCATTACTAGACTTTAATACATCAGTCTCCATTCTACAAGACGCATGTCCTAATCTAAATGCCAAAGGTAATACAGCTGAGGCTTTCAAACTTCTCTGCATTGCATTGCATTGTGAACAGACTCCTTTCTAACAGAAGCTGCTCACTTGTTGCTGTAGCTGTGTTTGCCATGATATTATCTTCCTACCCTGTGATGATCCTGCTCAAACCCCTCAAATGCGTATAAAACCACACCCTTCACTCACCCCTTTTTTTAATTGAAGAAACAATTACAACAAAGAAAGTCTACCCATACCTCGTATACAAAACACCCTGCCTATCATCATTCACCACCTTCTGATGAGAAGGTGGGCATTGATCGAAGGAGTTGAAATCAACAAATCATGAACTAAATGAACTAGTATGTTAGCACATTCATTAACCTCTCTATACTCAAAATTTATAGTAACTTTCTCTAATTGATATATCAACTTCTTTAGGTAGTCTTCTGTTAACATTGTTGCCAGAATCTTCTGTTAATTTATTTTTTCTTGAAGCTCCCTCAGCTTCAATTGCCATTGCTAAATAAATGTTTTGATGAAATGCCCAAGCATGCATTGCCTTGCTTCTCCTCCTCCTTCATTGCAAATTTCAACCCTCAGCTTTTTCCCTCTGTTTGTCATTCATTCAACGGGGTTCAGAGTAAGATGAAATTTTAATGCCAAGAATCTTGTTGCTGTTGAGAAGACTGGCTCACTCCCGGGTTCTTTTGAGAAAGGTCTGTTTTACAATGGTAGATTTTTTAGGAGGTGTGATGATTGGGTAGCACATAGACCATTGCTTACTTCCTTGATATCCCCAGTTCTCAATGATTTCATAGAATGCCCTAAACTGGTTAGTGGCTCTGTTCATCAAAGCTAGAAACACTGATCAGATTGACTTCTAAGAGATTATAATGCTTTGATAACATATAGAAGCTATAGACCAGAGAAATATATGTAGAAGAAGAGTAAAGTCAGGAATCCCACCTTATAATATTACTCTGTATTGTTTACTTACCTATATGCTAGACCAACACTATGTTATAACAATACAGAATCTAACCGGGTAATAAACTAACTTACTGACTATCATTTATTACATATTTTCTAATAATACTGAGTGATTGTCACAGCTTCAGTCAATCGGAGTTTGATAAATCAACAGTGTCATCGGGATGAAGCATTTTGGTTTAATTCTAAGATTGTTCGAAATTATGCGGTTGGTGTCAATGTGGTAGAATTTATACAGATGGTAGGGATTATGAAAATCAGAGATAAGTTAGTTTCGATTAGTTAATTATGTAGTTAAGAGAACAACCAAGTTTGGTTGTAGTTCCTATAGCTGACAAATAGGGGATACCATAACTGGGGTGATTGTTGAATAGTATCATACTCTTGTTAGTTTCTCTTTTCCTATTGCCTGGCATCACTCTATTTCGGCACTCTTGAACGTGCTATTTTCCTCAGTTAAATATTTGTCCACAAAAGAGTTTATATCCTTTCAAGAACCTAATCCAACGTTTAACTTCTTAGCTTGCGCCTTCTTACTACTACTACCTTTGATCCTTAATATAGGATCTAGTTTGTAGGGTAAATTGCACTACAAACTAGTTCTTATATTAAAGACCAAAGGTAGTAACTGCACTTGTCTTATTTCATATTTCCGCTTGCCAGATATTTTTGTCAATTAAACTGTCTCATTATAATGTACTCCCTCTGATCCTTATTAGATCTGTATTCATAGTCCTTATTGTAAAGCCTATGGAAGTTGTCTAAATCTTTTTCTTTTATAAATGCCTCTTTTGATATTCCATGACTAATTAAACGACTTTTTAGCTACTTTGCTATCCTCTATTTAATGAAGCTTGTCGAGAGTCATCTTGGAAATTTAAAAGCATCAACTAATTTTAACTAAATTCCTTAATTTATGTAAATATAGCACAATGGTGTCATATAATCTATGTATTCAACTCCACTTAGTGAAAAAAGGCTTTGTTGTTGTTGTATGTAAAGTTGTTTATAGGGACTGGAGGGAGGATAAGGGTAATGAATGGTGGGTCAATATGAGTGGCTATTAAAACAAGTTTGTTTTGACTAAGAAAACTTTGCTCAGTTTCTTGTATCATTGATTGCGTTGTTAAATTGCCGTGTTCTTCCTGGGTTTGCAAGAGGTTACAGGAAGGAATTTTGCCTGGCATTTGTGTGACCATTGAGAAAGGGGAAAAAACATCGTCGCTTTCCTTGCTATCTTCTGTGAATTAAGTATACTATATCATAAATTTGGCTAACTCTCTTTCATACTCTTCGTTAATAATTTGCCTAATGATAGTAGACTTTGGTTGATAGGAGACAAGAGATCATGTTCGGCAGGCGTTGGTTTCCAAATGATCATTCCCTCCCGCTCAGTGGTTCCTAACAGATAACAGAGGTTCTTTTAGTGTAAGATCATACTGAGGACTCTCAGCTGAGTTGAAGCTGCATCCATTGTATAAAATTATCTTCTGATAGCCATAGATATATACATATATGATTATATGATTAATTGACCTCCCAATATTTTGTAGCTTTGCGAAGAATATTGTGCTATACGCTATTCTTTTTTCGCACCTTGGCATTTTACGAAAGTTTCCACAGTTTCAGAGCTTTAATTATGTAAAGTGTTATTGTTCATGATGTATTTTGTAATATTTTTGCTAATATTTCACATATAAGCTGTTGGGAGTCTGGTTTTCTTGCTTCAAAATCCTAAATCAGATATGCTTGTACGGTGTTTCAATTGAATGGAGTTACATCATCGTCAACATCTCAATATATAAATGATTTATTAAAAAAATGTACTTCCTTCGGTCTTCATTATAGGAACACTTTCATAGTGCAAATTACACTATAAAAGTGTTCCTATAATTAGAAACGGAGATAGTATTATTTACAAGTTGTGGTGAAAAAAACATGTCTAGTTTAATGAACTGATCACGGCTTGATAAAAATAAATCTGAGCCCTGGAACAGATAACGAGGTTCACGGCCTCTTAATATATAGGCTCGTGAAGTTAATAATAGTCGATCGTGAGCTCCACATCCTTTTTCTTTCGCTGTCATGTCGTGAAATGTCCGATGAGCTCTTGTATTTATTTACAAGCAATACGTCGCTCCCAAACAAGATGTTGGAAGCATGAATACGTGCAACCAAGTCCAAATGAGCAAGAGTAATTTCTCGATTTAAAGACGTTATTAGGTATGGGCTGTGAAAGAACAAGAACCTACTCATTTATCAAGGATCTCCACAATAGAGCAGCAAGTGTATTGTCTCTGTAGAAGAGGATTTTTGCTCAAACCAGTTGTTCTTGAGGGTGAGTAATACTGATATCGATTTCTAGAAGCACGTGCCACGTGGGTCCTTTTGCCTTTGGAAAGTTTTGATGTCTCTCTGGGCATTCCTAGCAACCCGAAGCTGCTGGCAATAATAATAAGAGATAGACTAACTTTAACAATTAGGCAGCGTAATTGTGGAGGGATGTGTGCGACTGAATGTGAATCAAGTTCGAAAAGGACAAAGTTGATAAAGACACGCATCCTTTTCTTTGTTGATTAGCAGAGACTGAAAGTGATGGCTTTCTTCCCTACTTTTCACTGGGGCGAAGCTTTTCTGACTTTTCTTCCCAACCCCAACCTTTAGTATTAATTTGTTTAATCTCCACTTCATTTGACTCTGCTGTGTTCATTCAGGGACTCCAGTTATGAACTTGAGATTCGCTAGCACTGATAAGGAGCCACCAATCATGAATCATGGCTTGGCTTCCATAATTCCTGGTTACCTCTCAAGAAAGATTATGCCTCTGCGAGTCATGATAAGGGTTGACCCATTAGAGGAATTGATAACAACACGCAGACCCCACGGGGTGATTATGGGGAAATCAAACGCAACAAACAGGGCTCTAGTATTTCGTTTTTCTACTGTGGAATATACCATGTCTAACGCAACTGAATTTCAACAGTTTCCCAGCTTCATTTGCTAAAGCTTGGCTCTCAGGCGGGACCATTTTAATAAAGCTCTTTCCTTTTCCTTTTGTTGTTTTTCTTTTCAAATTTAAAAGGAAGGGCAGACTCTTCTCTTGCTTTCGTGCATGCGGCTCAAACTGATGGCGTGTGTGAATATAATGTTGAATAATTGACCTGGAAATGCAGCAAACGGTTGGGGAGTGCAAAGCTATGGGATTATATAATCGTCTATATATGCTCATTGGGCATGGAAAGGTTTTTATAAGCTGAGAACAATTTTTTTGCTGGGAGCAAATTGAAAAATGTCTTGTTATTAACCAAAAGTTCATTACTGCCCCCTACGTGTATCTATACGCATCCATTCTTTTTTTGTCATGTAAAAGGCGACCACATAAAGATACTACCCCTAAAAGCCCACGCTGAGCCCACCTATCAAATTAATGGAGAAAACATAATCAAGGGCAAAAGCTAACTCTGAATTTCTTCAAGTGCTCGTTCGAAAAGCATAAAAAGTATTTTCTAAACACTTTTTTTTATAAATTGATACAAAACTCTAATCTCATACTCATCTCAGATACTACCAAAAAAATCACCTCTAAAAAAGCTATTACATGTATTGCTTTCTCTTGTTTGCTCTATTTCCTCCTTTCCCAAAAAGGAAAATGGAAAATAACTCAATGAAGCTGACCCCCTTTAAGAAAATAACTGGATTTGGTAATTGAATAAGAAGCAGTGACAATCATTACATATAGATGAGTGAAGTTGATACAAGAATGGTAACATATGAACACGAGAAGGGGATATATAAATTAGCAAGGCATCCATGGTTCACTAGTTTTAAGCAGAGGCCTCCCCCTACGTCGCTCTCAAAATTCCTTTACTTAATGAGATTATGACAGATGATTAACCATGCAGAGAGAGGATTGTCCAATACGGTGGTTTCATTCACCTCTCCATGTGCCCCACTCCCCTCAGCCACAGGCTAGTCGGGTAATAATCGAATCCATGTATTTTGAACCAGGTCCTTACTCTCTGACGGAAAATTTTAACTTTGTTACTTAATTTTAACAGTTTTGAAACTCAAGGAGTAACACATATAACTGCAGGAAATTAAAAGACAGAATAAAAAGAAAATAAAACATAGGCACTTAATTCAAAATTGATGACAACTATAAGAACTTTCCAGACTAGTTTTATGATTGGATTGGACGGATTTATAAGATATTTAATATGAATTTAAATTGTCAAAATGTATTATCGGCCCATAGATAAGAACTTGGCTATAGCCTTTTTATTCTTACTCTCATCTTCTTCTCTACTGTTGATCTCAACTTTTAAATTAAAATTTCAACGGTATACATTTAATATTTTATAAAATTATTAATGAAATATCAAATTATTAAATAAATCAATTCGAAAACTCCTAAATTTTAGTTATAATAACTTAAAATTATAATTTTTATAAAACATTGAATCTCAGTCATTCAAATTTTAATTCAAAGGTTGAAATAAGAAGAGAATGAGAAGACAAAAGAGAGAAATTATTATATAAACCCAGTTTATCACATCATTTGATTTGGCATGCCTCCTAAATATTAGTTGATATTTCAATAAAATTAGAAGATTTTAAGAGATTTACTATTTTATTAGTTGTGAAATCTTGATTAAGGGATTTGTTTTTTTATGAAAAATAAAAATGTGAATCATATAAGTAGCCCATTAGGATTCATATTAGTTGAATTGTTATATTTTTAATTGATTATATTATAAATAACTTGACAAATCAGGTTAACACACAAATTTATGGAGAAAAAGATCATAGTCAAGCCTCATCGATAGAAGCACCTCCTAAAATGAGTGGAGAAACAAGGATGTTCAATCTTGTGCGGAGGCTTTCTATATTAAGCTTGAGGCATTGGATTCCTCCCGTTTTGAGATTTTGACCGTTGGTTAATTTTTACACTATTCTTTTTTTAAAAAAAAAAAAAAAAAAAAGGCCTGAATGCCTCGTGTGTCGTGCTTCAGTCACGGGCGTGTTCGTACACGTGGACCTTCCTTCCAGCTCCCCGCTTCGGCTTCGCGTCATTCTACTTTCCCCGTCCCTCATTCCTCCCCCTAATTTACCAATTTGCCCCTCAACTTTTCTTTAAGGTATGTTTGGTTTGAGTGAATGGGAGGGGAGGGAAAGTTAAGAAAGCAATTTTTTCTCTTATTTTTATAAAATTGTCTATAAATAAATTTTAATATTTCAAAAATATAATCACAATAAAAAATAATATTCCCTTTATTAATAGTAAATGTCCTTCCAAAAAAAATTCCCCCCCCCCCTCCTCTCCTCTCATATCAAACATAGTCGACCATCTCGATGAAGCAAAATATATAAAAGCTTGCTTTACCTGGGACATAATTATTGGATTTGAAGAAGTTAAAAACAGGAGTTTAATTAATTAATTATTTTTATTTTTATAAAAACCCTTATTTTAAATTAGGACGGGAGGGAGTATTAGTTTATAACATATTGATCAATTATAGAATTCTCCCTCTGCCTCCTGTGTTGTTGGGTCGATAAAATATGCAAAATTTAGCTGAGATTTAGTAATTTAATTCGCTCAAATAGTGAAAGAATTTTTTTAATGAAAACTGAAATCCATTAATAATTCAAAATAATATCTACAATATGAAAAACTATAAAATGTTATTTTTCACCAACTATCACCTCTTAATATGAAGGAGGTGGATGATTAAGGAGACAAGTTTCATACTACTTCCGGTCCTAATTACAAGAACTAGTTGACTTTCTTTAGAAAGATTAAGGAAGCTAAATAAGTTACTTAATCATTTCATATGTTATGTATTCTTAGATTATATATTAGTTTATTAGTTAAACTAATCAATTTGAAGAAAAAATAAAACTAAAAATACTATAAAGTAATTTAATTAGTTTCTTTAATCTCTCCAAAAAAGTCAGCTAGCTCTTATAATTAGGATCGGAGGGAGTACGATATAGCTAGCTTAACCAAATGATCCACTAAATTATTTCCTTAGAAGAAATTTAGAAAGTGTAAGTTATATATTTTTAAATTGATCTTCTATATATAATCACGCAATCATGCAGTTAAAATATGCAGTCTACTCTCTTTATTATTATTATTATTTTTTATATCAATCGCTTCGAATACGATATATGTAGTCAATTTATAATTAACCAGACTTCGATTTTCATATTTCTGACTTTAATTTGATTTCAATTTCAGACAACGTTTTTGAAAAAATTATGGTAAAACACCTTTAACCCTTAATAATAATAATAATGACATAATTATTTTTTAAAATATTTCATATTATATTTTATAATATTGATTACAATTCTATGAATAATAATAATATTGATTACAATTCACTATATAGTCAATGACACACATTTTAAATATTGGCAAAAAGAAATTTCAAAAAAAAATTAAAATAAATACTTTCCATATTTTCCATATTAAGAGTTCAAACCAAATTTTTCATGTATGAATTTCAAATTCAAAAAATTTAATGTAAAATTTGTATAGTTATATGAGCCAGCTAATTCTCTTAATTTTACAACTTGAAAATCGAAACATCGACTTAAATTGTTGATATATAAGTATAACATTTTTTCAATCTTAAGTAGTTCTTTTTTTCTTATCACACAATAATTTGCTTTTGATTTTACGTGAAATATTTCAAGAGGAAGGACAATTATGTAACTTTATATGATTATTAAGAAGAAAAATCCTTTACATGATTTTGTGGTCCCAAAATAAAATAAATTTATTAGTCTTAAATTAGAAGATCGTCCAGTTTCATCCCTCCCCTTTATTAGTTTTTAATTATCACGAGAGGTTTAAGTTTTAAATTTATACTCCCATCTCACCTATATGTCCCACTCTTGCGAAATTGGCGGGTGTTAAAGTTAGATTTGGTGGACAAAATAACAATTTTGACTTTCCACAAAAGAACTCACCGGCGACCATGGACTGTGTTTTACAGATAAACCGGCGACTATACAAATTAACTGGCCGGGTGGCTAAATCAGCACGTACTAGTACAGTAGTAGTCCATGTTTATGGATATTTAGTACCATATCCTTCCATCTCAAATTGAGTGGCCAAGAAGAAAGCCGAGAAGACAGAAAAACTATGTTCATTATAAATTAGAGCGATCGATGACTTTCTATGGACTGTATGTTTATGTTTTTGGTTGCTGGCTGTGGCTGTGGATGGTAAATCTGCCTAATAAGAAATATTATGCGAATATATATGATTCAAAGCAGCATGATTTAAAAAATGCGAAAGAGGGAATCTTTGTCGTTGGAATAACATGGGGGGCTTAATTAATTGTTATTATGAAAAGAGGAAAAGAAAGAGATCGTGGATGATGATGATGGCGCAATGGCTCAAAAAACACAGATTTTGATGCTGTTCATTGGATTCCCATGTGGATGTGGGACGATGAAGAATTGCAGCCACGGACCCACTTATATTCGCCTCCCTCATTATAATTAATTAGCGTTTTATTATGAATATATTATTATATGGATGTTCATTTACGTTTCTATCCATTGCATAGTAACCCTTGAAGGTCTATAAATAGAGGCTTTATGTAAACATTCAGAATGTTACTGAAATGAGAATTCCACCATCTCTCTAGAATTTCTCTCTAACTTCTCTCTACATTTCTATTGATTTTCTTCAGTTTCATAACACGTTATCAGCACGAAGCTCTAATCAATTGAGTTTTTGTTGTTGATCACAATTGTTCTTCTTCACCATCGTCCTTTTTCTTTCTTCTTTGCATCGAAGAAGATTTCTAAATCAATTAAAATGAGGTATTTCAAGTTAGAAATTGGTTTTGGATCGGTGAAAGTGATTTCTCTTCACTCAGGTATGTTTTCTATTAAGTTTTGATTGTTGTTTCATATAATATGATACCTGTGTGAAAGAGGAAGAAGAAGGGTCGAAAGTTGCAGGCAGAGACGGAGAAAGAAGAAGAGTGAGACGAAGGAGAAAGAAGAAGAATAAAAAAAAAAAAAAGAGAGAGAGAGTGGAGTCACGGGTGAGGAGGAAGAGAAAAAAAAATTCCCGTGGGTCCTATATGTTTTTAATATTATATTATTATTACTATTTATATTATATTAATAATATTATTATTTAAATGATTGCACAATGATTACATAATGATTGTGCAATATATATTAATTTTTTCCTTATATTATTTTAATTTGTGATATTTTATTTTTATTGTTACTAACATATTTAAGCTCCAGCATTTATTTTTATTTTTACATTCGACTCCTACTTGGGGTTAAACCTCCTAACTGGAAGTCTAGATTTTATTTTATTTTTATGTTACTAACATAACATTTACTTTTATGTTACTAACATAACATTTATGTTATTATTCCTAACATAACATTTATGTTAATGCTCAACATAACATTTATGTTAATGCTCCTAACATAACATTTATTGTTTAGGTTTTGTTGATTATTTTTATTATTATTAATATCTTCCTTATTATATGATCAGACGTCATATACAATTGCTAGAAATCTTTGTTTATCCTGAAGATAGACAGTTGGAAGCCATCTTGATTTAATTTCTCTTGAAGAAAAAAAATGGCATGAAGATATATGACAATAGTTGGCCAGAAAGTCAAGAGAAGGCATAAATTGCCTAGATGCCATAAGAGAGCATAAAGTTGGCTAGAAGCCAAAAGAAGACACATAATTGGCCTGAAGCCATGATGATACATATTGTCAACCTTGAGGTATATATTGACTTGGAGGCATAAATTGGTCTGAAGCCATGAGATAAATTGGAGTAGATCCTGAATGTAGTTGGATCCATAAATTTTATATGTTACCAATATTTGTATTAATGCCTCAATTAATATTTGGGTATTCATAGACCCCCTTGTTCTTTAGAACAAATCAAAGGGATTGTATAACCACCAGAAGATGGTTGTTCTTCTAAAAGTTCATTATAAATAGATGTATTCAATTTGCTCCTGAAGTAGCAAAATTGTAAAAGAGGTTTTTCAGAAATATTTTGAATTAATTTTATTAATATTATGTAGCCAAATGAAACAACGAGTTTTAGTTGCAAGAATCATGAATATTATCCAATCCGGTCCGACTTCATTCCCAGAAGTGAATGTATGAGGATTTAATTATGACCATGGATTTGTACAGAAAATATGGTTTTAATTTTTGGGAGTAGTCATTGTTATCATGTTAGGTTCAAATTCCCACCGGGAGTGGAGAATATTATTTATAAGGACCACAAAAGTGACATCAATGGGTATTATATATATGATTACAAAATCATGTTATTGTTATGGTGATCAATGTCATTTGTTTTGTATGCCATGATATCTTTGTTAAAGGTCAAATTTTGATACAAACTATCTCATAAGAGAAGCTTTATATTTAAATCAGCCTCTAAATCGATTTTTATAGTAGGAGGCGGTGATTTTTAGAAATGGGACAAAATTTGGAGTTTCAATATTTTAAGGTACTGTTCTGTAATTTTACGTGGTACAAAAATGTTATTTATTCTGGGGTGAAGTTATGTAATTTTCCCCAGCAAAATTTTTTCAAAAATTTTCACGTGAAAGTAGGAGAAAATTTTGGCTGCGGGTTCCACGTGTTTATATTATTTAATTATTATAATTACTATTTGCATAATAATTAAATAAAAAAATATAGTAAAATATTATTTACATGATTGCACAATGTTTCATTATTTACATAGTAATTATTACAAGGTAACAACTATTTACATGGTAATTACTATTGATGTAGTAAATTACAATAGTAATTATTATTTTACCATTTGTATAGTAATTACTATTTACATGATAATTACCATTAGTGCTATAGTAATTATTATTTTACCCTTACTATAGCCAATGTAAACTAACAGTTTATTATCAATGAAATATTCAAGAGGAAATAAGCTGCAGAGAATAAGATCATATTCATTTTGAAGCAAAGGCTCAGGAGTAATAAATAAGCCCAACAGGTAAAATATATTTTACTTGTTATTTAAATTTATTATGATCTCATACCATATATCTGTTGGCATGAACATTTTATGTGTGATTCTAAGATATTATATTCCTGAAGAATCAACATAATTTTTCCTTTTGAGGTTTAAAGGATTCGAAAGTAATTTTTGAAATATAGAACTCACACTTGAGGGGGAGATTGTTAGAAAAACAAATGTGAGTTATATAATACAATACAAGTGTGAGCTAATTTTGAAAAGTAATATTTCTCACACAATGTCTAATAGATCTCCCAAATAAATGCCAGATTATGATGTGAATTAAAAGGTTTATTATTTGTAAAGATATTTGTTACAGTAAACCAGAAGTTTACTGAATATGTTTGTTATTGGTAGATATATATGTTACAGAAAACTAGAAGTTTTCTGATATGGATAAATTTGTTGTTGGCATGACTTGTTTGATCATCCGAGTCATATATATAATGCAAATAAGATTATGTATTAATATCCATTGAAGAACCAGAAGATTCTTCATAAATAATCAACATATTGTTGATGTATTATGTGTTGTTTGTTCTCAAATAGATTTGACATGAAAACTTCATTGGTCATGATTGGTAATAGATCTCTGGAAATATATCAAACATTATTATATGGGCCCATTGAAATGACATGTAAACCATATAAATTTGAAAGATGCATCTGATTACATGTGAGATTATTTGTTTACAACCAGAAGTTTGTAAGAATGCAACCTGAAGTTTGCAGTAATGTTTGAATAAATTAAGCGCGCTATTTCCAGATTATACGATCCATAAATCATGTATTCAATACTTATGAGAACAAAGATTTCTATGTTGGTATATTTTGATTGTTGCAGCATTTATATAAGCCAACAAGATTCTCCCTAGAAAATTGGCTTTTGGTCAGTAGCCAGATTAATTCCATCTTAAAAGTTTTAAATGTGCAATATTCGACTATAATGCACGGAGATGGATAAATGTTGTGTAAGGACCTCCTTCTTCTTGTTTGTCTCTAAATGAAACATAACGATGTTTCTAATAGTAACAGATGGATTTAGGAGACTTATACTACATGATTAATCAATTATAATTTAACATTGCTTTCCCATCATGAGGGGGAGAAAATAAACAGTTGGGTAATGAGATTAGTTGGAATGAATTATCATTGGCTCATTCTGATCCTCATACGAAATAATGTGAACTGGAAGTTCAAAAGATAATTCATTTGTAGAATTTAGCTAATTGAATGCCAGAAGCATTTACTGACCTAAAGAAAGTGACAATGTCACATGCCCCAGCTGCTAATGCTCCTATCAGAATTGATGTCCCTGGAGGACAACCTATTATAAATGTTTTGAAAGCACGCCTGAAGCGTGGTAGGTCCATCGATTCAAAAGAGAAATCCTCAAAAGGAAAAAGGAGCTAAGAATATAGATGATCGAGTTGAGGATAATTAAGGAAATTATTGTCGCTCCAGAAGAGCCATCTCCTGAAGAGTTATTATCTCCAGTAGAGATATCTCCAGAAGAGAATGTTGAAGTCCCAGAAGAGACCCAGGTACCTGAAAAATGAGAAAGTAATGAGATCTCAATACATTATGAATATTATCCCATGGGACCGAAATAAAGTCAACGTTGACGAAATATTTGCTTGTTATATAGCATATGGTATAATGAATTATAATGAGGATCATGAGCTAAAATTAATAAAAAGGTGCTAGAAGCACATGTTCCTGAAGGACTTAACAAGCCAGAAGCACTTGTTCCAGAAGGACTTAACATGCCAGCAGCACATATCCCTGAAGGACTTAAAATGCTAGAAGTATATATCCCTGAAGGATTCTAGATGTTAAAATCATCTGATTTAAGTTCTCGAGAACATTATTAAATAAGTCCATATATGGCATGAATCCTGAAGATTGAATATTTTTATTGATCCATAGCGAACAATAGAATACTTGACTATATGTCATTGCAAGTCTTGTAGTCCAAAGTTTTACATAAAGGCTTGGCATTCATTTTAATGTAGCATATTCACCAGAAGTGGATAATGAAAGGCTTTATCTGCGCCTAATGGATGTTACAAGTTGTAACTACTTATTTGTATGGTTCACTTAATAGTGACATTTATATGAAAGTCCCTGAAGGATTAATGGTGATAGAAACATATGTGCTCGAATGATTTAATGTACCAGAAGTACGAGTCTCTGAAGGCATTGAGATGTTAGAAACATCACATTCATGTTCTTAAGAACAATACTCAATTAAGTTAAATAAGTCCCTTAGCCTGAAGCTATTAGGGCACATGTGACATAACTGTTTCAAAGAATATCTGATGAAAAGAAGGGTACAGAAATGACCCTATATGCCCATGCATTTTCATGAACAGATCTAGAAATGAATTTGCTATAATTGCGGTATATGTTGATGATATGAATATCATTGGCACTCCTGAAGAGCTCCAACAAGCAATTTACTCTTTGAAGAAAGAATTTGAGATGAAAGATTTGGGCAGAACAAAAATTCTATTTTGGACTACAGATTGAATACCTGAAGGATGGGATCTTTTTATATTAAGAAACATATACAAAGAATGTTCTAGAAAGATTTTATATGGATAAGTCACATCCATCTTGTACTCTAATGATTGTAAGATCCTCACATGTTGATAAAGATCCATTCCGATCTCAAATAATTACTGAAGAAGGTGAGGAAGAACTACTTGGTCCAGAAGTGCCATATCTTAGTGTAACTACTTGGTCCAGAAGTACCATATCTTAATGCCATTGGAGCACTAATGTATCTTGCTCAGTACACACGTTCTGATTTATTACTTACTGGCAAGATATAGTTCTGCACCAACACAGAGGCATTGGAATGGAGTAAATCACATTTTTCGTTACCTCAGAGGCACCATGGACATTGGGTTATACTACTCAAATGTATCCAAACATGATCTGTTTGGTAATGCAGACGCTGGATTTTTGTCTAATCCACATTATGGTAAATCACAAACAGGCTATCTATTTACATGTGGAGGTGCAACTATTTCATGGTGATCTATGGAACAGACTATATCAACCTCATCATCTAACCATGCAGAAATTCTAGCAATAGATGAAGCAAGTCGAGAATGTGTGTGGTTAAGAAGGATATATCAAGGGCGACAGAACGAAGCATATTTCGCCAAAATTATTCTTCACTCATGATCTTCAAAAGGTTGATGAGATAGATATCTAGGAAATCAATTCAAGTGAAAATCTGGCAGATTTATTCACTAAGTCACTACCTGAAGCAATTTTTGAAAAGCTTGTTCATAGCATTGCCTCCAAAGATTCAAAGATCTCAACTGATGTTGTCAAGAGGGGGAGTCGATACACGTTGTACTCTTTTTCCCTTATCTAGGTTTTATCCCACTGGGTTTTCCTAGAAAGGTTTTTAATGAGGCAGCATTGGACAGTGTATCAATGAATGATGTACTCTTTTCTTTGGCTAGGTTTTTATCCCACTGGGTTTTTCCTAGTTAAAGTTTTTAACGAGGCACATTCATAAATGAACATCCAAGGGGGAGTATTATGAATATATTATTATATGGATGTTCATTTACGTTTCTATCCATTGCATAGTAACCCTTGAAGGTCTATAAATAGAGGCTTTATGTAAACATTCAGAATGTTACTGAAATGAGAATTCCACCATCTCTCTAGAATTTCTCTCTAACTTCTCTCTACATTTCTATTGATTTTCTTCAGTTTCATAACACGTTTTACATTTTCATGTTATGACCCAATCCTCTCCTATAATTTCCCATCATTGTTACGAATCCCGTAATTCCCTCTGCGGAGATTCCACTCCCCTACGCTCTCCTATGCGTTTAGAATAGCGGTAAAAATGAATTTTGCAATCGTAAAAATTAAATTGTGTGATGTGATTTATGTTTGTATTGGTGTTAGCATAAATGACATTTTTTGAAACTGAAAATTGTTTGGCTCTTTATTTTGAAAAGAAAGTTGTGATGGAAAATAATTAAGGATGACACCATCTTATTAAATAATACATATATATATTATATGTAGATATATTGTGATAATTATATAGTTAATGAATAAAAATGCATATAAATTAGAAATCATACACATATAAAGCTTTTTATCAAATAATATTACATAACTAATCAGTCATGAACTGAAAAAGAATTTTATGAATAGAAACCGATAGAGACCATTAAGCAATAAACACAACTTTCCATTAGAGCTAATTTGACAATTTATCAAGTGATTCTCACCAGTTAAATTTCCCATAAAAATAAATCAAAGTATTGTCATAAAAATTTACCACCCTAATTCTTATTATAAGTATATTTTAACTAATCCTCTTACATTTTTCTCAATTCCCAATTGAAAACAATAATGATTAACTTTTAAGTGGATTTATATTTAGGATAAAAAATTCACCTATAAAGATATATAATAAGAACCATAATAGTATTTTAATTTAAAAAAGTGGGACCTGAGATCTTTCTTTCACAAATTGTTTTTGGATAAAGGTTTAAAAATGTACATGTGCTTTACCCTTAGGAATGTTCAACACCAAATGTTTTTTTAGATACAAAAATGTGGTTATAAAATAACTGCAAAAGTCACAGCACCATTAAAATCTTGCTTAATGGTGTTAATTTTAGGGGTGAAACCCACACTATGGTTTTGAAAATACTAAAATTCCCTCTAAAATCACCTTCCAAACCTCTCATTCTTCAATCCAGACCTGGAGAAAATAGAGAGCTACCTTCATTTTGAACCAAACCTTCATCCTTCCATCATCGTCCCTTCTTGGTCGCTAGCGATCGCCCTTCCATCACCGTCGCCAGCGACCTTCGCCTATTCTATTACCTATGGGAGCTCGAAACTGTGAAGACTAGAGAGATAGACAACACCCAAATTACCCCCAAAGACGCATTGATCTTCTTCTCTGTCTGCTCTACCTCCACCCACCACCATTTAATGGCATCCAAATCCACCCACCGTCAACCTTACTTCAAATTCGTCTATATTGCTGCGATGATGGCAGAATCATTGGAGATGCACAGTAGGATTTAGCCTTGGCGTGTCCCTCTCGCATCTCCTATCCTGACTGTGCTCCATCCAACGGAACTCGGTCAGTACCCCTTTCTCTATCTTCCTGCTTATATAATCTCAATTGAACTCTCCTCCCTTTTTTCTCAATCTTACCTCTGCAAACAAACTCTCAATGGTATTTTCTCAAATCCAATTCATTTGCCATGTTTTTGTTCTGATTTCAATTTCTAAGAAACTTGTCACTTGTGCAGGTACGAATTGGGGAGATTTTTTTTTTTTTGAGTTAGGAGTATTTTGGTACTATCAAATTAAAATAAACAGATGTTATTTTTTCTAACGGTGCTGTGACTTTTGCATATATTTCATAACCACATATGCATTTTTATATCTAAAAAAAAGCACTTGGTGTTGGATGCTCCTAAGAACAAAGCACATATACATTTTTGCACCTTTATCTATTGTTTTTCTCTCTCTATGATAGAAAAAAGTACAAATAAGAAATTTTGACTTATAGTTTAAACCTTTTTTTTTTCTCAAAAACCTAATTAAGAAAAATATTCCAAATATTTGGGGAAAAAAAAGCCAAAGACACCCAATCTAACTTTTATTATCTCAATCGTACTCTTAAGAGCTCTAAAAGTCATCCCACAACACTCTGGTCTTCTTTTTCCCTTCGGAGCACACAGTAAATAGTCAACCTCAAGCGCTTATCTTATTCTACATACCAACCCAACCAACCTACAATGGTGTTATGGTGAGCAATGAACATTTTAGTAGCATTTCATGTCTCTCTGTCTATATTTTATCCGGCTGGCTTGCGATTTTAGCATAAATAGGGCATCCTCAATTGCGCCATCATCGTCCATCCCTCCACTTGTATTAATTACTCATCTGGTCCTTTTTAAGTATTCGTAGGGGAGGGGGAGGAAAAAAAATTGGTCCTGTTATTTATAAGGAACCTTTTTTTTTTTCCTTACACAAATGTACAATTTCACCCTTTATTTGCTATTGTGTTTAATTTATTCTCATGGGGCATAATGTAATAATGTATACTGTCTCTGGTCCTAATTTCATGACAACATTTGAGAGTTTATTTTGGTCCAATTATATGACAACTTTCTATTTTTTATCTATTTCTTCCTAAAATACCTTTATTGATAATTTCTTAATAATAATTAAACACAATGATAATTTAATAATGCACATAAAGAAAGTAATGTTTGCAACTCTTTAATGCCACATACACCTCAATTCTATTTTTTTTGTGACAGCTTGGAAAAATCTACAATGTTGGATTATGTGAAAGCTCAAAGAAATCTTCGATGTGTGTGTGTGTGTGTGTGTGTCTATGATGCTGGATTGTGTGAAAGCTCAGAGAAGTCTACGGTGTGTGTGTGTGTGTGTGTGTGTAGATATACACATGCGTGTGTATGTGTTTGTGCACGCGTGCACACATATATAAGATGATAAACACCCTAACACAGCACACATTTTTATTAGAAAAAGGGCCTACACCTCATTGATTTACAGATATTCTTTGGACTGTGTGAAAGCTCAGAGAAGTCGTGTGAGATCAGAGAGGTACAAGTGCATAGAGTTATTGGTTCAACAATTTTTTCTTGAGGCCATTTTAAATTTTAAATAAGGGCATTTTAGGAGAAATATAATTAACTAATTGAACATGTAACATCCTCCATTTTAGAGGACAATTATTAATTACCAACTTGATTAAACCATATTAAAAAGTTTTATGCATACAATTAAGCTTTTGATTTTACTAGGCTCATATTTTTTTTTAACTAAATATTACTTGCTAAAATTCCCAAAATATGCCAAGAGGGCCCTAAAGTGGAACATTTTAAATAAGGAGTATTAGATATCAAATTTACAAAATTATCAGATCACAATTTTTGTATCAAATATCATATCACGAATCACATATATAACATGCCAAGCAACAGATCGATACCCGGACAATCCTTATCACCCCCCACCCTTATAACCGCTGACAGAACCCATAGGCTGTAATATAATAGGTTTAGTCTCTGTGACAAGACTGCTCCAAGCTCTCCGATGATGAGGTTTAGCCCGGCCAAAGACTATGTAACTCATATCGGACCATGGGTTCTCTTTCCTTCGAATATGGAAAGGTGTCATTGTCCCAAGGGCTGACCCTTATCACGGCCAAAGGATAAGGATGATACCAAGGGCAATATCCGGCCATCCACTGTGTGCTCAGTGGTGGCATACCACATGGTATATACACAATAACTCATCATCACTCCATATCCATCACCACACCACATCATCATAATCTTGGCATGAATATATGAAATTCCAAGCAAAGATTTACGATAGTAATACAATGTCACAATAATCAATAAGATGACAATATTATTTCAGCTCAAGAAACCATAAAAAGTACATTTTCCATAACATATATATAATATCATTAATCGTTCCAAAAATAAATCCCGCAAGGCAACTTTGTCAAAAACATAACTTTCATAAATTAAAAATCACTCACAAAACATCATATAAGCAAGTACAATGAGTGGAAAGTGGTTACCTCAAATTCTTGACACGACACTAAGCGCAATAGAAATCGGTTCCCTTTACAAATAAGTACATAATTATACGTTAATAAAATTAACAAAAATAAACACTAATACCATAATTAATTAATTAATTAAATTATTATCTCACTTTAGTTTTCCTAAAAACGATAATTTATCTATTTCCTCTCTTCTTTTTTTTTTTTAACCTAATACTAACTTTTATAATTATAATCTAATTTATTAAACAATCTCTAGACCTCCAAATACTCATAATCATATCAACACTAATTTAAAATCTCAAATCCCAATTCATAATTTCATGTAAATCAAAATTTAGCAAAACTAACCGATTAAACCATAAATAATACTGCTAGTAAACCACTAAATGCTTAAAGTCTCATTTAATTGGTAAAAATATCCTCTATGACACAAATTCTAAATTCCTTTAAACATTACAACAACTAACTAACAAAAATCTAAACCGATTAAAGTTATTTATTAATCGTGCTCTTCATATATACCGTCTTCTATTATCAAAACTCAAAACTTTACCAATATTCAAATCCTAAAATTTTCACTAATCAATACTATTTTGAAGGTGGAGCCAAATACCCAAGAGGGGGGTGAATTGGGTATTTTACAAATCTTTTCAAACAAAGCTCTATTTTGTAACAACTAAAACAGAGTAGAACAGAGTAGAAGAGGAGAAGAGCAGGACACAAGAAATTTATACTGGTTCGGTCTTAACCACTTGACCTACGTCCAGTCCCCAGCCTCACTAAGATTTCCACTATATCAAAAATTACACATTTTGCACTCAAGAAGTGATTCTCTCACTAGAACTCACTCCCCCTTACAAGTTGTAATCAATGATTCCCCAAGTCACCAAGTCCCCTTGACTTGTGATTTCTTTACAATAAATGATTTACATAAATGAAACTCTCTTAAAAGAGTAGATATGAATGAACACTGAAGCACTTGTATCAAAAGATACTACACAGATGAAAAACTGAAAGTAATGAATGAAAACTTCAATGAAATTCGCTCTCAGTTGTTGTGGTAGTTGGAAAGACTTGAATGCTCTTCTATTTATACTCAGAGATCAATAAATGACTGTTGCTTTCCAAATAGATCCGTTGGAGAAATTGTCCAAGTGTTCTGGAGTGGTTTAGGGACCTTCTCTCTCTTGATTACTCTTAATCCAGTTGCCCATGTCATCACAGTTGACTTTCTGCAAATTAATCCGTGGAGAAAAGTTTACTTGTTCCAACAATCATCCTTTAATGCTTTGTGGTTGTGTACAGATGGATTTGGCAGAAGAGGCAACTTTCTGAGCATTGCAATAAATGTTCTGAACTTGCTTTTTGCTTTATGCTTTAACTCATCAATAAACATTCTTAAAACATCTGAAATCCACTAGTAAAGTCGTTAAACATTGCAGGGAATATCAGAGAATAATATTACAAAGGATTAAGATCAAACAAGGATGTTTTTAGAATTCGTCAGATTTGAATTTCTGCAACAGCGTCATGAACTCGAGATTAGTTCTTCTAGGCTCGAGTTTGATGCTTCAGTGTGCTAAGGTGTTTTAGCTCAAAAACACGTGAACCTGAGGTTTGTAACTTAAACTTGAGGTTCTCAACTCTATTAAAAAATCACATTGCTCTCGGGTTGATTTGAACTCGAGTTCATTTTACACAGAGAGGAATGTCGTGATTTTTAAGTTTTGGAAAGGTTATGCTCAAGGGATGAACTCGAGTTTGTTAGTGATAGGCTCGAATTTGACACTATTCAGAACAGGACATTGTAAGAACAAATCTGAGGTTTACAAAACAAACTCTAGAGTTTTCTCAATTTGAAAAACACTTTTGCTCTCTGGAGCTTTTAGGCTTGAGTTTAAAAGGCTTGGGCTCGAGTTTGTTCAACTCTGGAAAACTTTTTGTTCTCTGGAACTTTTAGGCTTGAGTTTGAAAAGTTTAGGCTCGAGTTTGTTTAACTTTGAGAAACTCTGAAAGCTCTCGGCCAAAGATGGGCTCGAGCTTGAAAGCATAGGCTCGAGTTTACTTGTTTTGTAAACTCTTGAGATTTTTCAAACCAGAAAACTTTTGTATCAATAAAACAGTGCAGAGTTTGTGAAAATCCCTAAGTTTAAAAAGTTTCTTCCCTCCAGAGATGAACTCGAGTTTGTCATAACAGACTCAAGTTCATGATCTTTGAAAACGATGAAAATTTTCTTTGCAACCTGCAAACTTGAGGTTTGAGGAAAGAGTGTGTCAAGTTTAAAACTGTTTGCAAGTTAGAAACCTCTCTGTCTCTGGTGAACTCGAGTTCACACAAAGTTTTGAAAACTTTGATAAATTCTTAAGTTCTAAACTTCAGGTTTAGTCTCGAGTTTGCAAATCAAAGTGGCAGGTTTTCACTCTCTGTTAAAGATAAACTCGAGCATGCCCATAATAGGCTCGAGTTTGTCACACGCAGAATATTTTTGATTGAAATTGACAAGTTCAAATCAATTTAACATTGAACAAAAACTTCTCCATATTGTTTACAATTGTTAGTAATCATCAAAACACACAGAGAACTAACATATTTTACCCTCATTGGAAAGAAAAAAATACGTAGAACAACTTTCATGAAGAAAGTTTATTAAAAAGAAATTAATTTAATTACCTAAATAATCTAATAAAATAAATAACGTATCTTAAATGCTCAAATAAGCCCTCTTTTCTTCATTTTCCCCTCCTTCTCTCGCCTTTCTTTCACTTTCTCTTTTTTCGGAGCGCTCTCACGATCACTCACACACTTGCACTACTAAACACACACTATACACTAATTCACACACAAACACACACACACACACATATATATAATTAGGCTGAGGCGGTGCAAATGATGCGGTTAATTACCTTTTTTTTTTAATTAATAATAGTTCTCCTCTGCCACGTATAGTGGCAGGTTGCTGCCACATTTGGTGGCAGCATACCTGCCACATATAATTAGATATATTCTTTTTACTTTTTCTTTCTTTTCTTTCTTTCCTTTTTTTTTTTTCCTTTTCTTAATATTGATTTATTAATTTTGCTATTTATAATAGTTATTTTTTTTTACAAAATATTAATTTATTTTTCCACTAATTTCTTTTACTACCATAAATGATATTTTATCTACAAATCTTTATTTTGATAATTACGCAATAAATTTATATATCATAATTAATTAATAAATTAATATTTTTTAAAATTAAATCCTAATATAAAAATTAGGATGTTACAGAACTACTATTTTTAATTCTCCCAAGTTTGATAAATATGTCCTATAATCCTAATTGGAAGGAGTATTAAATATGGATGAAGTTGGAAAGTCATTGAAATTTATAACAGAGTTAATAAAGTTTAAGATTTTCTTTGGCTTGCATGAAATATATTGGAAGTTAGTACTTTTTAATAGGATTAGCGAATTATTATCTAATACTCCCTTCATCCTTATTATGAGCTTAAAATAATCGATTTTGTGTTAGTGAATAAAACAATTAAAATTAGTCCAAGACAATAAATATATATCATTTTTACAACTATGCCCTTAAGTTTAAAGAGGATATGTAAGAGTGAATAAATGTAATAAATACGGTCAACAAATGGTAAGGTTAGAAAAAAAACATAATAAATGGGTTAAACTTACAAAAAAATTGAAGCTTATATTTTGGGCATGTTCATTCACAATTTTAAAGCTTATAACAGGACACAGTGGAGTGCAAGACATGAAACACATCGTATATCATTCTCATTTTTTATTTAATACTCCTTCTGGCAGGATTTATTTTGAGAGTTGATTTTTATCCTAACTACTCCCTTCGGTCCTAATTATAAAAGCAAATTACCAGAATTTGGAGGGATTAAGGAAGGAAGTTAAATTAGTTTATTATATCTATTTTCTTAAGATATCCTTACCCAAAATATAAAAAAACTTAACAACCGAAGAATACCAGCCTGATCGAGTGCAAAGTGACGAGATTGATGACGTTTATTAACAATGAACTGCAGTGGGGTTTTCAATTACGCTTGTCGAAGCCAGCAAGCATGAAATAGAAGGATATGGAAAACAAATAAAGACCAAACTTTGCATGGCTATAGTGCTTTTCTTCTTCTATATATATATATATATATAATACGAACCATAAGTTGATCTGCATTACCATTTATCACTAGCGTAACTGAATAGTGGATTGGGTAATTTTACGGATAGTTAAAAAAAAAATATTCTTAAAGGAATATTAAAATTATTTTATTTAAAAATAAAAAATAAAGTAGAATATCTCACTTAATAGAATATAAACGTGTTGTTAAATTAACTATTGTGGAAGAAGTAATAAAAAACCAGTCTTAGCTCAATTCCATTTACAAAGAGCCCATAATTAGGGGTGAGCAACAGGCGGGCGGGGCTACCACGTGCCCTAACCCATATCCCGCCCGTCAGGAGCGGAACTAGGAATTGAAATCAGGGGGGCCGAAAATTATAGAATAGAACCTAAGTATTTATAAAATTTCATTCAGACTTATAAATGTTTCAATATTTTCATTTGAGTCCCTCTATGAAACTTTTAATGGGACTAAAGTGAAAAAATTGAAAGTTTTATGTGGTAAAAATATAATTTCCTAAATTTTTTTGACTAATTTCTGTAATTTTAGGGGGGGGCCACCCCTAGCCCCCCATGTAGGTCCGTCCTTGCCGCCCGTTTATTTTACACGGGTACGGGGCACCCCGTACCCGTGATAAAAGGGTACGGGTAAACACACAGGCGGTCCGACGGGTTCCGGGGAACCCGTGACTACTTTTTCTTACAAGAAAAAAAAAACAAAGAAAGTCGGTCACTCACTCTCATTCCTCACACCAGCCACAACCACTGTCAACAAAGAAGAAGAAGAAGAAGAAGAAAAATCAGAAAATGAAGAGGAGAGAAATCCTTATGATTTGAGGTGAGATCTAAGAAATTCGAAGCAAGATCTGAAAAATCTTGATTCTTGATGAGGGACCAAACAGATCTGAGATGAGATTGCAGACGCTATTGTACGGATCTGAGAAGAAGAAGCACGAAATCGACTTGTCGTCATTGCAGCAACAACGGATGAGGAGATAAATCAGAGAGACGAGGATGAAGACTCTGGGAGAAGGAGGCGGCGTCATGGGTAAAGGAAAGGAAAGCTATGGTGGATTTGTGGTTGGTCGTGAGGAGGCGGCATCAAGATTCAGGGGAAAGGAAAGCTGTCGCGTCGTGAAGATGAAGAATAATAGGAAAAATAGGGCAAAGGGTTATAATAGGAAAAATAGGGCAAATGGTTATTTAGAATTTTGCAATTTTGAAGTTTAAAATTTTATATAAAAATTGATTAAAAAAACTGAAAAATTTAAGATGTGGTGCGTCATGCGCAGGGAATCGAAGCAATAACCTGATGATAAAAAAGCAACACTTATTCCACTAGACCAAGAGCAATGACCGAGACAATAAAGAGGAATTAAAATATTAGATCTATTTTTTATACAGGCGGGAATGGGTGCCCCATGGCCTAACCCGTATCCCGCCCGTTAATCGGGCCAAATATGGGCGGGCTCAAACAGGGAAAAAAACTACGGGGCGCGGGTGGAGGGGCGGGCTACGGGTGTTTTGCTCACCCCTACCCATAATAGTAGAATTGTAACACCCCCAATTTCTAACAGTTATAACAACAAAAATTTAAATAATTTTTATAAATAAACTAATGAATTTCGAAATAACAATCTTGGGGAGTGTTACCGCCGCACTTGTACTGGGACAAGCGCAATGCTACTTATTACATAAATGTCAACTAAAACTTAAATAGAGATGTCTTATCCAAATAATAAAATAAAATAAAACAAAAAGAATTTAGCTAGAGCTTTTTATTATTCTTCCTCACTTATCACTGCTAGCCCCAGCGGCCCCAGCTTGAGACCTGTTTCAATGAAAATCTGCTCCCCCGAAGGATCGTCGCAGCCCATGAACACACATACATCAGCAAACGCTGGTAATCCTAATAGTTAAAAATAACACAAAATAATAACAATAGTAACCAATAAACAAATAAATAGTTAAGTTGATTACATATGATAGGGAAATTACCTTATATATATTTATAATCCACAAAATCAGTTTCTCATATTCATCATAGCTATACATTATCATTGACTCAGATATTATTATTTATCATCTTTTAAAATTTCTTTAGACCCGGGAAACCCTGCCAGTCTATTTAGTTTAGTGGGAAGAGAACCATGGTAAACCCAGGAAATCCTGCCAGTTTACCCTGTGACCCGGGAAACCCTGCCAGTCACAATCAATCAAATTGGTCATCAAGTATATCAAGTATTTCTTCCTAGTGTGCACACCTCTTCCCAAAGTTGCTACTAGTGTCCCGGGAAACCCTGCCAAACACCACTTTGGGAAGAACGGATATCTCAATTTTCTCATCACATAATATTTCGAGGCATAAAGCCTAAGAGTTGTGTTCATCACTTTGGGGGTACCATCCCAAAGCTATCCTCCCACTGTTAAAATGTTTTAAAACAACACACAAAATAAACTCCTAACTTATTTATATTATTTTCTTATCTTTTATAATATTATTTTAATTAAATATAGCTATAAGATAAAATGCACAGGTGATTGTGGATTGACGCAAATCGAGGCAGCAAATTGAATCATTATATTCAATTGAAGAAAGAAAGGAACACGTACAAGCATATTTGAAACACGCAAGTCGAGGAAGCAATTGTATATATACATATATATTTCTACACATATGGAAATCAAAACAGCAAATGGGTTTTTATAGCCTAGGGTACACAATTACCTATCAAGATATAAATTTAACCTAAAATTCATGGGGATTAGGATTACCTGGCCTCCGTTCTTGCTAGCGACCTAATTTTGATTTGATGCACAGAAAGAGGGTTTGAGAAGAAAACAACGGAGGAGGAAAAGTATCGTGTGTTTTTAGGTTTTTGACGGCTAGACCTAAATTTATAATTAAAACTTAGGGTTTTAGTTATGGGCTGGGCCCTTTAATTATTCCCAATTAATAAATTAACAACACAAACACTATAAATTTCTAGATTCTAATATATTATTATTATTATTATTTTAATATATTATTAATTCTATTATTAATCAGGAATACTACAAATATAAAATAAACAGATATATATTCTATATAATAAATAGAATATATAATAAGATTTTCTAATAAATAAAAATATGAAATATTAACATAATTAATATAAATAGAAATAGATTATATTATACGATCTAATTATTAATAATATAATTAATATATTCCTATTACAATTTATTACGATACAATATATATATATATATATAATATTTCAATTACATTTTATATTTTTATTTATTCTAGCTAAAATCTAGGATCATAGCTAATATCTAGGACCACTAATATCACTACCTAATAGTAAGGTAAATTAAAATGACTCAATTATATATTTAATATAAATAGAAATGAATTATATTATATGATCTAATTAATATATTCCCAATTAATAAATTCTGAAACCATACAATTAAATTCTAAACTTTTATTGTTACTATAATTATTTCCAATTAATAAATTATAAAATAATATAAACATTATTAAATTCTAAATCTTTATTTACTATATTGTTATTATTATTAAATTTCATTATTAGTTTATTATTATTATTATTAGTATCATTATCATTATATTATTATTGATAAAAATTCGGGGTATTACAAGAATAAAAGGCAGGCATAAAATTTTGCAACGAGCTTGGGAGGTCAAATTATGATAATCATATATGAGCTGTTTAGATATAATTTGAACGGCACTTTTATTTTGTTCGGTTGATACAATTCTTATTCCTCTAGTTTATACTATTTTATTTTTGGTCTCAAAAGTTTCATTATGTTTAAAATATTGATATAAAAAATTTATTAAAAATATGGATCATTTGCTTCTTGAATGACCGGTTTGAAATTTGATGGACTAAAACTAAAATGAACTTAAGGACCAAAAATTGTGATCACCTTATTTTTTATAACAATTATTTAAATGGATATAGAATCTCAAATAAAAATTATCTTTAATTTATTAGTTAAAAAAATTATTAATTAAAAATTTTAAATTTGGACCATGAATGAGTTTGGTTTCTCTCATTTTCCTCTTTTTCTTTTTATTTTTGGAATCTCATCTTCATTGTCATATTTAAAAAAAATTATGGTTTAGATTCAATATTTTATAAAATTATTATTTTAAATATAAATAAATGATTTAAGATGTTAAAATATGATCTACACCACACCAATAATAACTGCAATATAACCAAATTAAGAAAATAATTTGTAAAATATTACAATAATAGTTTGATAAATTTGTTAATCTCAATTATCCATTTTTAAATATAAAAGAGATGAGAGTAATTTAAAGGGTTAAGGTCCATTTTTGCTAACAAATTATTACAGAAAGAGCATCCAGCATAAATATTAATTAATGGTACCTTACATATAAAAAACAACAATTAAAAGGTGCGAAAATACACAATCTCGTTAGCCTTATTAATTAACGGACGTTTTAGATGCTAATGTGGTGAAGATTAAACGAAGACATGGCAACTTGTGTCAGATGACTCAGCCTTATTTTTATTTTTGCCTCTTAGACGAAATCAAAGGCGGAACCATCAGAAAACAAAAACGCAATACTGTGAGCGATCCTTAGAGCAGAGCAAAAGAAAGAACGGCAAAACCCATCATAGGCCAAAATGAAAACGCGATCTCAGAGAAAAGGAGACGGCGATCTGTAATGAGTAGGATAGAAATTTATCTTTCTCCATTCAAACCGAATGGAAGCAAAAACTTGGGTCGAGGTATCCTTCAGAAGCTCATCAAGATTTGTAATACCCCGGATTTTTATCAATAATAATGATAATGATAATGATACTACTAATAATAAAAATAATAAAGTAATAATGAAATTTAATAATAATAACAATATAGTAAATAAAGATTTAGAATTTAATAATGTTTATATTATTCTATAATTTATTATTTGGAAATAATTATAGTAATAATAAAAGTTTAGAATTTAATTATAGTTTAGAATTTAATTGTATGGTTTAAGAATTTATTAATTGGGAATATATTAATTAGATTATATAATATAATTCATTTCTATTAAATATATAATTGAGTCATTTTAATTTACCTTACTGTTGGGTAGTGATATTAGTAATCCTAGATATTAGCTATGATCCTAGATTTTAACTAGAATAAATAGAAATATAAAATGTAATTGAAATATTATATATATCTATATGTATATTGTATCGTAATAAATTGTAATAGGAATATATTAATTATATTATTAATAATTAGATTGTATAATATAATCTATTTCTATTTATATTAATTATGTTAATATTTCGTATTTTTATCTTATTATATATTCTATTTATTATATAGAATATATATATGTTTATTTTATATTTGTAGTACTCCCGATTAATAATAGAATTAATAATATATTAAAATAATAATAATAATAATATATTAGAATCTAGAAATCTATAGTGTTTGTGTTGGTAATTTATTAATTGGGAATAATTAAAGGGCCCAGCCCATAACTAAAACCCTAAGTTTTAATTATAAATTTAGGTCTAGCCGTAAAAAAAAAAAACACACACGATACTTTTCCTCCTCGGTTGTTTTCTTCTCAAACCCTCTTTCTGTGTATCAAATCAAAATTAGGTCGCTAGCAAGAACGGAGGCCAGGTAATCCTAATTCCCATGAGTAGGTTAGATTTATGTAAATTTTGTAATCCTAATCCCCATGAGTAGGTTAGATTTATGTAAATTCTGTAATCCTAATTCCCATGAGTAGGTTAGATTTATGTAAATTTTGTAATCCTAATTCCCATAAATCCTATTTATATGAATTTTGATAGGTAGACCCAATCTCTAGAACGCCTATACAAACCTTTTTGTGCCTTCTGATGGTTATTAATTGTATTATGTATCTTCTGATCAAAAAATCGAAAATGTGCAGAGTCTCGTTTACGATTTACGTGCTATATTTCATTCCTATGCATTTTTTTATTTGTTGCGTATTGATTGTAAATGGGTTGGCCTTGGGAAGCGTGCTTGAATTGTATATATATATTACATGCCTGCGTGTTTCCTTATGAAGTTGAAACCAAAAATTGAAACCCATTGATTCGCCTCGGGTTGCGTGCTCCAATTGGATAATTATCATGGATTCCGAATTGTTGTACAGTGCCATCTCGTTTTTGTGATTGAGGGAAAAAAAAAAAGAAAAAGGAAACAAATTCTTCCCTCGGTCAACGTGCTCAATGTTAGTATAAGATTGCATTTTTTTCCCCTTTCCTGTGCGTTTTTTTATGAATTAGGAATTGAAAGAAAAATGCATGTACATACTCAACGTGCTCAATGTTAGTATAAGATCGCATTTTTTTCCCCTTTCCTGTGCGTTTTTTTATGAATTAGGAATTGAAAGAAAAATGCATGTACATACCTATCCTTATTATTATTTTTACTATTGGATTTTTTTTCTTTTTCCTTATATAATACCTCCTACGTAATAGGATAAATCATCATGAACAGATTTTAGGTTAAAATACCTTTATATTATATTTAATTAAAATAATAATATAAATATATAAGATAATTAAATAATAGAGATACTTTAGGAGGTTGTTTTGTGTGTGTTTAAAACATTTTAATAGTGGGAGGATAGCTTTGGGTTGGTACCCCCAAAGTGATGAACACAACCTAGGCTTTATGCCTCGAAATATTATGTGATGAGAAAATTGAAAATTCGTTCTTCCCAAAGTGGTGTCTGGCAGGTTTCCGGGACACTAGTAGCAACTTTGGGAAGAGGTGTGCACACTAGGAAGATATGATATTATTATGTTTATGGCCAATTGATTGTGACTGGCAGGTTTCCGGGTCACAGGGTAGACTGGCAGGTTTCTGAGTCTACCATGGTTCTCTTCCCACTAAACTAAATGGACTGGCATGTTTCCGGGTCCAAATAAAATTTAATAAAAATTAATGAATGACATTTGATATGAAACTAATATTTTAGATTTTATATATATATATATATATATATATATATATATATATTTATCATGTGAATATTTTATTTAACATTATATTTATTATTATTGTTATTGTTATTTTTGTATTATCTTTGTTTATTAGGATTACCAACTTTTGCTGATGTATGTATTCATGGGCTGCGACGATCCTTCGGGGGAGCAGATTTTCAGTGAAACAGGTCTCGAAGTTGGGGCTAGCAGTGATAAGTGAGGAGGAATAATAAAAGCTCTAGCTAGTTTTTTCTTATTTTTATTTATTTTATTATTTGGATAAGACATCTCTATTTAAGTTTTTGTTGATATTAATGTAATCAGTAGCCTTGCACTTGTCCCATACAAGTGCGGCGGTAACACTTCCCAAATTTGGTTATTCCGAATTTCATTAATTGATTTAATAAGAAAAAAAATTTATTTAATTTTTATTGCAATTTTATGTCATTATAATTGTTAGAAATTTGGGGGTGTTACAAAATTGAAAACACAATTTTTATCCTGTAAAACACTATTAATTATTAGACAGCAAGCAACATGCTTCTATGTTCTTAACTTCTAGCATTTTTTTTCTCCTAGTTACATTGCTGAAGATATTGACAGATCGAAAACACAGCTTCAATTGCTAAGAGGAAGGGGAAAATAGCATTACCAGACCCTCGAGGTAGAAAATCCCTTCCGACCACACTTTCCAACACAGGTGATTTCCTTGAACTCTGATTTTCAGAAACAGAAGAACAAAATCAGAATGACTAAGTTTTAGACAGCATAGAAGAAATTAAACCCAATTTCAACCACACCTGACCTCCAACTACCACCACCGAGGGAAGAGCTTCCCAAAGGGACCTCGCTGCCATGGTCGCCTAAGACTATAAACTTCCCTCCAACAGGCCAGATTATACCAACAGCAACACATAAAACGCTTATTTGCAAGGTTCCCCACCCCAGATCGAAGATGAAACCATTCAGGCAACCAATATACACTGCGCCGCACCAATCTTCGCCTCTCGATACACTCAAAATTAGGTGATTTTCCCTTAATAGTATAATAGCAATATAAGCCATCAACTGTTGCTGCACCCACAAATCACTGTTTATCAGCCATCAACAGTGGCTCATCATCTTAAGGAGTCTGCTTTTCTCCAGGAACGCATTTTCGTTTTCTCCAAAATGATGATTTCTCCAAGAACGCGTTTTCCTCTTCATTTTCGTTATTTGCTCTCAAAATTTTTCATTTTCTCCAGGAAGCTAAAGGCAAAAATAAGGCACAGTCAAATTTTTCTAACACAAGTTGCCATGTCTTCGTTCAATCTTCACCACATCAGCATCTAAACGTCCGTTAATTAATAAGACTAATGGGATTGTGTATTTTAGCACCTTCTAATTGTTTTTTGGTATTTAAGGTACCATTAATTAATATTTGTGCTATATGCTCTTTCAATAATACTTTGTTGGCAAAAATAAACCTTAACTCTAATTTAAAATGAAAATGAAAAAAGGCTCACAGTAGCTAGAATGGTGCTTGGGGATGAGGGGCTTACCTCGTCAACACTGGAAAGCGAGGTATGGGGGCTTTATGTATAGATAAAATCAACTGTTAGAAGATGGGAGATTAAAAATCATAATGGAAGTATTTCGGTACTTTCATATTGTAATAGATGAAAGTTAATTCAATATAACTGTTTTACTTTTATTTTAGAAAATAGTATATAAGTATGGTTATAGTTTTGATAAAAGTGGTGGGTCATTTTAAGGGAGAATCCTAAATAAATACCATATGAAATTTTAAAACTCTTAAAGGTCTGTCAACATTTATAAAAGACATTAAGGTGATAGGGATCAAATTGGAATTTTAAAAGGGTTAAGGTGCATTTTTACCAACGAACAATTACTGAAAGAGCAGCCAGCACAAATATTTAATTTTGGTACCTTAAGTGCAAAAAAACAATTACAATGTACCAAAATACACAATGCCGTCAGTTTAATGAGGGAACGGACGTTTGGATGCTGATGTGGTACGATGACATGGCAAGTTCTATCAGAAGCATTTGGCCGTGCCTTATTCGTGCCTCTAGCTTGCTGGAGAAAATAAAAAATTGAGAGCGAGAGCAGAGAACGAAAACTGAAGAGGAAAACGTGTTGCTGGAGAAATCATCATTCTAAAGAAAACCAAAACGCGTTCCGTTCGTGGAGGAAAGCATAGAGAGCAAAGAGAAAGAAAGAACGGCGAAACCCGTAGGAGGCGAAAACAAAAACGCGATCTCGGAGAAAAGGCGACGACGATCTACTTGAAATCGGTGTCGTCAAAGATTTTTTGAACTTTCCAGCATTTGATCGGCCATTTGGACAAGATGGTGTTGCCGTACTCAGGAGCCCAGCTTTCAGCAAACACATAATTCATTCCCAGCGAGGAAGCTAAATTAGACAAAGGCTTCATTTCATTTTCTTCCTCTGCCTTCACATCTTGAAGCGCCAAAATATCAGCGTCCGATTCTCTCAAAACATCCAAAACAGTTCTACTACTACTGATTCTACTACGCGTATATCCCGAAAAACTCGCACACGCTTTCATATGAACCTTCCCTTTCGAAACAACATTCGAAGACCCCTCTTTCTTGTACTCTGAGAAACTCGATTGTCGGTTTCGCAGTAGAGAAATTTCGTTCTCTGCTAAATCGACCGAAACTCTTCTCAGCTTCGATTTTGTGAGCTTGGGTTGATTGCTGAGATGGTCGGGGCTATTGATGTAATTTGTTTTAGTATGCTTTTTGGGCAATCATTCGCTGACTTTACTCGTAATTTCACGTCGGAGGGTCTTCTCGTTTTGACGGCACTGCCATTCTCATCGTCAAAGGTGGCACCTTTTTCTGACTTGGGAAGAGCAGGAGCCATGGAGAACAGGGCGGTGTTAAATGTCGCAATTCGTATTGGTTTCCATGACTCCGAACTACCCAATTGGCTATTAGGATGAACCACGGCGAGGTCATTGTTGGTGGATTCACGTTTGATTTTAGTGGCACCTTTTATGTCTTGGGAAGAGCAGGAGCCATCGTCAAATGCTTCTGACAGAACTTGCCATGTCATCCTACCACATCAGCATCTAAACGTTTGTTCCCTCATTAAACTGATGGCATTGTGTATTTTGGTACATTGTAATTGTTTTTTTGCATTTAAGGTACCAAAATTAAATATTTGTGCTAGCTGCTCTTTCAGTAATTGTTCGTTGGCAAAAATGCATCTTAACCCATTTTAAAATGTTGATGAATTTACCATTATACACCCTCTTCCTCTCTCCTCACCCTCTATTTCCACTACCATGGCAACACTACGGGCTCGCTAGCGACAGTGAAAACCCATGGAAGCTCCAAAATGAGATCGAGATCAAGCTCTAGAAAAAATGGTTATTCAAGCTCTCTCTCTCTCTCTCTCTCTAGTTAAAGGTGGAAGCTTGCTAGTGACAATGAAGATAAAAGTTGTCCCTAGTGAAGAAGATAGGTAAAGGTGGATGAAGGTTGAAATTTGTGTTGTTGGAGGAAGCTAGGAAATTGACGAAGAAGAATGTGAACAATAAAATGAGCTCAAGAGGCTAAGGGAGAAGAAGGTGAACGGTAAAACGAGCTTCACTAAATTCATAATAAGATTGATAAGTTTCAGTAATGGTTTTAACAAAAGCGTCGAATGACTTGCACATTTTTTATTAGCAAACGTTTTTGTCAAAACCATTACTACTAATCTTATCAATTCCATTACAAATTTTGTTAAACTCATTTTACTGTTCACCTTCTTCTTCCTCAGCCTCCTGGCTTCCTCCAACAAAACCAATTTCAACCTTCCTCCATCTTCGCCAGAGACAACTTTCATCTTCACTGCTAGTGAGCTTCGACTACTACTCCACCATCACCTTCCCCCATTTTTTCCGCCTACAACCTTCCTCCCTTTTTTCCTACGACAATTCATACCAGGGGAGCACCAAAGACACTTGAACCTGGGAGACCTTTATCTTTCATCATTTTCACTTTGGTCACCTCCACCATCATCGTCACCTTTGCTTTATAGAGTCTCAAAGAAGATGAGTGGAAGAGGAAGAGAGGCTAAGAAGAGAGAAAAAGTATGTAAGAGGTATTTTAGTAAAAATATTTAAATTTCAAAATCTCCGATTCTTCACAATCATCTTTGTATGCTTTTAAATTTTTAAGAGACGTTTTGAGCTTACATAAGCAAATTGCTTTTTTTTTTTTTTTTTTTTGTTCAAAATAAGCAAACGGCTGGAAGAGAAGGTAGCGATGATTTTTCAAATGTAAAGGGTAAAACGGGAAAGCCGGTTTAAGTTGCCATTGGATTTCCCCCAGCCTCCGCTGAAACGACAAAAATAGGTGCGTGAAGTCTGCACGCATATGAATTGCGAACTGACAGACAGAGGCCCATATTCCCATGACCCCAAAAAAAAAAAAATCATATACCCCATGCCATTCAAATGTGATTTTTCCGTTCCCCTCTCACTTTTTGCCCCTCGTGCAAAATACAAGATAAATCAACAAAATAATCCACACCATACAAATAACGATAATGGTAAAATTAAATAAAAAGCTAAATAAAAGCAAATGAAAAGCAGTGGGATAATAACGACAGAGGGGGTGAGAGATGGTCGAAAGTGGAGTGTTTTGTTAATAATTTCACAGTGGGAAAAGTGGAAAGAGAAAATGACATTTTAGAAGGAGGGGCCAAACGAACAAGCTGGGTGGTGGAGGTCAAAGAAAGAGGGTAGCGGGGAGTGAGGAGGGGCAGGGAAGGGCAGAGAGAGAGAGAGAGCAGAGCTAGTGCTTGTTTAGGGCTTGGTGGGATTGTGGGAAGGTACTGCTCTTTTGTTTCTGCCTCAGCTCAGCTACCAACAATCTCGAGCGTCCGAGATAGTGTTTCTCATTTGGTGGTTTTGCGGGTAAAAGCGTGCACAATGGGTTGGTCGCAGCTTACTTGGAGTTGGAGAGCCCTCCTGCTCGTTGTCTTCTTCTGGGGCCTGATCTCCCTATCCTCTGCCGCCAGGCTTGGTGCTTCTCGCCAGAAGTTTGAGGTTAAGAAGCGTTTGAAACGGTTGAACAAGCCCGCTGTTAAAACCATTCAGGTTTCTCTGCTTCATGCACCCTCTTCTCAACGCCATCAAACTTCTTATTTCTTAGTGTTTAAATAGGAGAACCAGTCTTCTGGTTTTCTGAGCGGCTTTGCCTAGATAAGTGCACATTCACATTTTCATTTTTGAATCAGATGGGCACTTCATCGCCAGCTATTTTATATTGCTGATTTTTCGCGCCCCAGTACCTGGTTCTTTTCGATTTAGAGTATTTCTGTTGGTGTTCACGCTTTCTGAAGCTTTCTTTATATCTTCCTATTTTCCTTTTCCACTCTTCCCCCTTCCCCCTCTCTCCCCCATCATAACCCTCTTTATGAAATTATTGAGGCTATAAGGAAAATTAGGAGGAGTAATGATTAGTTTCTTGTAAGTCTATTTTCGGCTCATTTTAAAAAATATAAAAGATCATGATATTTGTTATGATTTTCTTCTTCTAGTGTATACTACTGCTTGAGCTTGAAGTTCGCTTACCTTGCTAGACTGCATGATATGTAGCAACGAGGAGGTTCTTAGAAACCAAATTGCATAATCTCTGTTAATGTTGTGATTTGTGATTGTTGCAGAGTCCAGATGGGGATATTATAGATTGCGTGCATATATCTAAGCAGCCGGCCTTTGATCATCCTTTCCTCAAAGATCACAAGATCCAGGTCCCTACCGTATTTCTTTTTTGTTTACTTTTCCCCTTGCATTTGGTTGTATTCTGACTTTCTGTGGTTCTTGCTATGCTTCAAATTGATTAGAAGAGGCCAAATTTCCACCCTGAAGGGCTTTTTGACGGTAACAAGGTCTCTGAAACTAAAGAAAAATCAATGCCCATAACTCAGTTGTGGCATGTAACTGGAAAATGCCCTGAAGACACCATACCCATAAGGAGAACAAAGGAAGATGATGTTCTAAGAGCCAGTTCGATTAAAAGATATGGAAGGAAGAAGCACAGGACAGTCCCTAAGCCCAGGTCGGCCCAACCTGATCTAATTAATCAGAGTGGTCATCAGGCAAGAGTTACCATGAGCTCTTAGTAGCTTTATCTCGAGAACAATGTTTCTGCTTACTTGTTCCTTACATAACCTTGATCTGATGTCCTTTTGTGTCTGGTTCTCTTTCTGGATCAGCATGCAATAGCGTATGTTGAAGGAGATAAGTACTATGGAGCCAAAGCCACCATAAATGTGTGGGTACCCAAGATACAGCAACCCAACGAGTTCAGCTTGTCTCAGCTTTGGATACTTGGGGGCTCATTTGGGGAGGACCTTAACAGCATCGAAGCAGGTTGGCAGGTAGTGTTGATTATTATCATCAACTAAAAAACTCCTGTTTTGATTTTTTTGTTCCTTTTTTTTTTCCTCATTCTAATATTTACACGAGCATGAAAACAGGTTAGCCCCGATCTTTATGGTGATAACAACACACGGCTGTTCACCTACTGGACGGTAAGCTTTCCCCTGAGTTGCCTATCCTGATTTGCTTTCATGTTTATTCTGTTCTCGATTGGTCTAGTCCATAGATTCTATTTTTTTTAACCTAATTCAGTTTTTTGCAGAGTGATGCATATCAAGCTACCGGTTGCTACAATCTTCTATGCTCAGGATTTATTCAAGTTAACAGCGAAATAGCAATGGGTGCAAGCATCTCTCCTGTATCCGCATATCGCAATTCCCAGTATGACATCAGTATACTTATCTGGAAGGTAAGATCCAAATTATTTTCATGCCAAGGCCTCAGTAATTTATGGAGCTATTGTTTTGGTTATTCTGGTAATTAATGCTGGGTTTGTGGTATAGGATCCAAAAGAGGGGCACTGGTGGATGCAATTTGGGAATGACTACGTGTTGGGGTATTGGCCATCTTTCCTGTTCTCGTATTTGGCTGACAGTGCCTCCATGATTGAGTGGGGAGGAGAAGTCGTGAATTCGGAGCCTGAGGGTCAGCATACCTCTACTCAAATGGGCAGCGGTCATTTCCCCGAAGAGGGATTTGGGAAGGCAAGCTACTTCAGGAATATTCAGGTTGTTGATAGCTCCAACAATCTAAAGGCACCCAAAAGCATCGGCACCTTCACTGAGCAGTCAAACTGCTATGATGTTCAAACCGGCAGTAATGGGGATTGGGGTCATTACTTTTATTATGGAGGCCCCGGCAAAAACCCTAATTGTCAATGAAGTTGCTTAAAAAGAAGGATAGCATATATCTTAGCCTCTTTAACATCCCATGTAACATGTATCATATAGCCTTGTTTTCCCCCTCTACGCCTCTTGCTTTCTGTAGGTTTGGTAGAAATGTGATCTTTTATGTAGGAGAAAGTTTTGGCTGTTTTTCTAAATCGAAAGATGGAAATTTCTCCATGTAAGTTGGGGGGAAGCGGCCATGTTTCTGGGGAAAAAAACCTCAAAGAAACAGGCGTGCACAACGTTGTATTTTATTGGCTTGGTTGCTCCCCTCTGGGGAGTGTTGATGACAAATGAATGGATATGAACGAGTTTCTGTGTTGCCGCCATCAAGCTGCTTATTTCTAGCGATTACTAGCTCAGGACCCGCTGGATGCGCGGGCCAAAGGTCAATAAAAGTAGGCAAGCATTTTCATTAATTTTGTCAATTAAAGTGATGTTTTGTGTGGTTATAATGCACATTATACAATGCAACTGGTTAAATAAGATTAATTGGAATGAATGTAATGGTGCGGGTACATTAAAACAACAAATTGATTTTGACCATCCACATGGATATGAAATGTTATCGGTACTCATACATGCTTATAACCTCATATGAACAAGTTATAATAGGCCTTCTTTGTATATAATATTGCAAGTCTTGTTTGTTAGATTTTCATCTTCATCTAGGAATAATTCATCTAGGAATAATATCTTTAAGCCCTCTTTGTTACGAATCCGAGACACATTAACATATGATAACATGTCAAGGACCATGTGTAAATACAAGATGAGGAAGATACAACCTCGCATTTTTAAGGCTTTATCCTTAGCTCTTGTTTATGGTCATTGCAAATGATAACATGACAAGGAACTGTCTTTGACCAAATGTGAAAGCCAAAGATGCATCAGAAGGTGTAATAGTAATCCTTGGGATTGGCAAGCTACTATGTGATTCATCTTATAGCATTAATCTTGCAACAATCACATGCTTTTCCAGCCTGGTGACAATAAGGCATGTCCTATTCCATAGCCCATTGGATTTTTCTACGTTGTGCATAAGCATGATTGGAGCACCCACTTTTAGACATAATTAGTGGTTTGGAAGTCCAAACATTGAGATGTTATTGAGAAACTCGACTGAATGTATTTTTTATATTGAGCTTCGAGTTGTATCCTCTTTGGAAATACTATCAGCGTTGAAATAGATTTTTTCCTCCCCATGAATTAATCCAAACACGTAATTATTGATCTCATCTACAACTGACAATGTAGATGTGAGGATGGCACGATCTCTGAAGTAGGCATTATCATTTAAATGAAGTATCAAATCAGGATATATAGCTTGCACTATACATTCCAATGAATTGTTGATGGGCTTCAATAGCAACTCTTTTGGTATGGTGATCAAATTATCAAAATGCTCCCCTGTTTCAACTGTTTCATCACCAATTGATATAATCCAATTTCAAAAATCAATTACCTCTTGGTTATGACAGGATGCTTCAAAGCTCACCAATCTCATGCCTCAAAACACTGCTTATTTGCCATAGGAGTCTCATCCCAAATTATAAGAAGTTCGGCTAGATGTGATCCATGTTTTATGTTACAAATTGAATCCTCTATAATGATAATTGGGATGAAAAACTGAGAGTAAGTTGTCTTTCCATTTGGTAAAAGGAGTGTTGCAATGCCACTTGAAGCGACATTAAGAACTACTTTACCATTTTCTCTCAGAGATGTAGATAGTGTCTTCAACAAGTTTTTCTTGTTCCACCATATCCATAAACAAAATATATACCACCCCGTGAGTTGGTGACAACATCAATTGCAGTTGAATAAATTTCTTGTTGTTTTGGGGTTTAGTTTCTGCATTGTTCACATAATGCATCAGTGTCAAAGTTCAGCTCATTGTGCATATGTCTATTTCCCTATGATGAGATACTAAACTCTTGCGGGGATGGCATTGAATCATGGTCAGGGAGACTTTTGCCATTTTGCATCATGACATGTTCCAAATCCATTAAAGCATGACTATCCAGCTTATCATCTAACAAGTTGAAATCCACATGAAGGCAACAAAAGTTATATTCATGAGCTAATGAAAAAAAATGGTGTTAATGAGTACAAGTGTTATTGGAAATTACAATTTGGTAAGTTTTTTTTAACTAATAATATGATAACTTGGTTGAAAGACTTACATGGATGGCCAGTTTGTTGACGTAGCTTGCAGATGATATCAACTTCCAAGTTTGTTGCCAAACCATTTTTGGTCTGCCATAGCAATATACAAAATAGATCTAGCAAGTAACTAGGTGATGCCCACTGGCTTGATTCTTTAATTACATCTATATATTCTCTATCATAATCTATTAAACCAAGGGCATAGCACGTATCATGAAAGTTCCGTAAAGAACATTATTGGGCTTATCCTTCTTGAAAACAAACTTTGTTAGGAATTTTGAATATGTTGATTCTCTCATTGCTGCATACTTATCGTTTGCTGACGTCTATATATTCTCGATCATCGTCTATCAAACCAAGGGCATAGCACATATAATGAAAGTCCCGTAAAGAATATTATTGGGCTTATCCTTCTTGAAAACAAACTTTGTTGGGAATTCTGAATATGTTGATTCTCTCACTGCTACATACTTGTTGTTTGCTGACATCCAAGCTAGGAACATTGATTGTTTTGTAGTATTGTGATTAACAACACCTTTTAGTTCATTGTGATCCTCATATATGACTATCTATTGATTTGAAAGGTGGAATTGCAATTTTTCAACTTGAGGGAACCTATAATTAATATCAAAACCGAAAACCCTCCATATTAGGGGGCTTAAAATTACAGAAGAGAACCCAGATTTTCAGAAAATCACATTTTAGCCTCATAAAATCTTAATATTTTCACTTTAGTCCCCTCTAAAAGTTTCGTGGAGGGACTAAAATAAAAATCTTGAATTTTTTATAGGGTTTAAATGTAATTTCATGAACATCTTAGTTTATTTGGTAATTTTTGCCTCCCTAATTACAAATCTTGGCTCCACCCCTGCTCCATATTGCTTCACATAGTGAGAGATATTGAACATCAAAATACATTTTGATCTCATTGTGTACGACATCAGATCCTTCTGATGGTGATTCTGCATAAAAATCCGCGGCGGCGAGATCATTTCCTTTACTAACATACTCAAATAAATACTTGATGGAGTCACCATGTTTGCATTTCTCAACGTTGACATGAGTGAGCCTGGTACTTTAGAAGAAAATAAGGATTATAAGATATGACATATCTATTATCCAGTGGGAGTTCATTTTTCATGACTACATGTCCATTCTTTGGTCTCTTATACTGAGGATATCCATCCTCATGGATAGTGATGGAGGATGAGAAACTTTTTGGGTAATACTTTGTGCATTCACATTTACTCATACAGAGCGAATTTAGGTTAACTATTCCATGAAGTTGCTCACCACATTGTACAGTGATGGGTTGATTTCTCTATTAGGTATCTCAACACATATAATTTTGTTAATATCATGATGTGCACCTGTTTTGTTGTCATTCACTAAAAACAACACAATAAGGGCATGTGATGAGCCTCATTTCTGAAACCCAATCATGTAGAGCGCTACAAGGTATGAAAAAAAGCATTGAGTCAAACTTTCAACACATTAAATAAATTTGAATCTCATAAATGAACCAAAGATTTATATTTGTATGGTATCACAAGTGAATTGTAAGGCATTATTTGAAGTGAATAAATGAACCAAAAGACAAAGCTAATATTGGTTGCAAATAAGTGAATAAAGATTTAAAAATGAACCAAAGATTTGTTATTAAAATAATATTTGTTATATATTCTTTATTTAAATATCATTTGCAATATATCTTTGAATTTGTTTCTCACCAGATATCGTCTTAAAAGAATAAATGTCATGTGTGTCCAAATTTAATTAGTCAACATAAAATATAAAATGTATATTTTGATATAAAACATCATTAATAAGTTACAATACGGTTCATTCGTTATCCTCCATGTACATCGGCTCAATATCTTGTTCTAAACTATTCTTAGTTAACTTGCAACACACTGACATTCAGAAGTATCCAATTGTGCTCAAATAAATGTAAATCTTAATCACATGTAACGTTTGGATTTAAAAAAATAAATAAATTGTTCTAAATTAAATCAAGATTATATTTTAAGATATTATTTTGTCGCATAAATAGGGTTAAGATATCTTCTGATATATTTTAACAGTAAATAAATCGGGTGCATGCCGTGGTCAGGGGATTGTTACCTAATTTTGGATCTGGCTTTCCAGACTAATAAATAAATAACATCAACATATTCTTAATTAGACATATTCATGAAATTAAATAAATTTCAATTGTGTAAAATTAAAGTAAAAGTAACATTAAGATATGATTATGTTGGCAAAAATAACATTAAATTAATAATTGAAATATTTTAACACTCAATAAATCAGGTGCATGCCTTGATAATGGGAGATATTTAGATTGTAATTTCAGATCTTACCTTTCTAAAGTAAATAACATTAAGATATTCGTTTCTTTTTTCCAGTGATTATTGAGCTTGAAATAATAAGTTGCAAAGTTTAATGAATAAAATAGTATCACAAACTGCTAGCCCTCTATGAAATCTTGTGATCTCCCGAATGTTCGGGTTTCCTAGCAACTCTTTAGCGAGAGTTAAAGTCCGCTAAGGTGTAATACGGTCTAGTGGTTGTGAGACATCAACTCCTACTGCCTCAAATCTAGTGATGCATTGACATCATAAATTAATGATACAGACACACCAAGTGTTCAACTTATATAGGTAGAATAAAAACAAAAGAACACTTAGGGAGAAAACACATTTTTTTAATGAAATCACTTACTTCTGGCAGTTCAGGGTGTATAAGCAAACGAGATGTATACATAGAGTTGGAGATCTTATTCCTATTTGGATGCTCAAAATAAGCATATAGTGTCACATCAGTTAATTGGTATGAGCTTAAAGAATGAAAACCAATATAAAGATTAGAAAAAAACAATAATGGTTAAAGTCTCGTCCCTTGAACCATTGGAGTATGATCACGACGAGGCTAGACTTGTGAGAATCCATATATGACAGAAGGTCGTCTGCAAATTCCCCCCAAAATGTACAATGAAGTCGTTGTAGACTGCAAATTATCCACGTGGTTATCCAAACACCCATTGAAGGTGAACAATGTATGATGGAGAAAAAAATTATCATGCGAACTTACTCTTCATGTATTAATTCTATGTCAACTCGATGTTGATGTTGTCCATGGACACTGTGCTCTTCTAGTTACCTCATATCTGTAACACCCTCAAATTTCTAACAATTTATAATAACATAAAATTTCTAAAATCATAAATAACTGTAAAATTTAAATTAACTAAATTTGGAAAATGTTACCGCCATACTTGTACTAAAGACAAGCGTAAAGCTAAATTCATTACATTCAAATAAAACCAAAGGCTAAAGTTCAACTAAAGGAAATATGTCTTATGCATTTTATTAAATTAATAAAACTTCTGTAAACTCTAGAACTAATTAGAAATCTCTGAGTCATTATTCCCACTGCCCACTGCTAACCCCATCCTCTGAAACCTGTTTCATTAAAAATCTGCTCCCCCAAAAGATCATGGTAGCCACGCAAACACAAAAAAGTCAGCAAAGCTGGTAATCCTAATCAAAACACAAATTATATAACTTCAATATAACAATCAAATCAAATATATAATCACATAGTAATTGAATCCAATATTATTCACATCGAATCAACTATTATTCATTATCCTTATTAAATTCATGATAGACCTAGGAAACCTTATCAATCTATTTAGTGGGAAGAGAACCATGGTAGACCCAAGAAACCCTGCCAATCTACCCTGTGACCCGGGAAACCTTGCCAGTTACAAATTATCAAATTGGCCATCATCAAAATATCTCTTCCTAGTGTGCATACCTCTTCCCAAAGTTGTTACTAGTATCTCGGAAAACTCTGTCAGACACCACTTCGAGAAGAACGGATAATATCTTTTCACATTGGAGGCATAAAGTCCAAGGGTTGTGTTCATCACTTTAGAAGGTATCATCTCAAAGCTATCCTCCCACTATTAATTCATTACAATCACATACAATCAGGAAATTCAATCTTGTCACAATTATTAAATTTTTTCATTGAATATATCAGTTGCTCAAGGGCATCAAACTTTCCAAACTCATCAAGAGTATAATAATTCAAATATTCCATCATAATAGGTTACAAGGTATCAAGATCATAATTGTCCTATCAAGATTCATATAATATATTTCTACAAAACAACCCTATCAAAATTCCTAAGACTTCTAGGGATTAGGATTACCTGGTCTCTATACTTCTAGGAGGAAAATCAATTAGAGAAGAGAAACAATTTGAAATAAGAAGAAAGAGAAGAAATGGAGAAGAGAAATGGAGAAATGCTGAGGATTGAAAATGATTTGGTTTGGTTTGGTTAAGCGCCTATTTATAGTTGAAGTTTTGTAACCGAGGCATTAATTACGGTAATATCAAAAGTCATCATTAATTATCACATGTAATATCAATGGTCATCATTAATCATCACACATAATATCAATGGTCATCGTTAATCATCATAGATAATAGCAATGGTCATCATTAATTATTACAGGTAACAACAATGGTTATCATTAATTATCATTAATATTATTTTATTTTATTTTTCTTAGGTTATCACATTCTACCCTCCTTAAGATAAGTTTTGTCCTCGAAACTTAAAAGTCTTGGGTTATCACAATATCAGACACCCTCCTAACAACGTCTAGTCAAAGTTAAGTAGAGAATACACATTTAGTGGCAACAAAATAAGTGAGAAGCACAAAAAACATAGTCACAAAAATCTCACTTTCCATACAGGAAATGATCATCCAAGTTAGTAGAGAGTATGACAGAGAAATTCTTGAAAGCAAAACCATAACGCGAGTTTCTATGATCATCCTTGCGAGGGGGCAACGGTGGAAAATTGGAAGTTAACACGATACAGGTGCTCAGTTGGCCGATATGACCCTATGGCAAGAACTACAATGAAATTGGAGACTTCCACAACTGCACCCTCTTAGATGTTTCTTATGGCGACGAACAAACCCACTTCGCACACATGCATGCATACAATCACCCTAAAAAGCATAAACATAATACAAAAAAGGGAATAAATAATTAACAAAGGATATACACACAAGGAAGCAAGATGAATTGGCGAAGAAGGCTAACTGAGTAACCCAGAATCAACCCCTCATATGAATATCCCGTATCACCAGGACCATGCTGAGCAAGCATATTCCACATCTGGACAATACGGACACATATAGGCCAGTTATTTCGCTTAGGAGTCAATGCATGATATGAATGGCGTAAAAAACTGCAACCATAGCTCTGCGTAAAAGAATCAGAAAGGAGAGTGAAAGATGAACGCACAGGAGATAGAGCACATGTTGTAGGGGTGAATGCAAGTTTTTTAAAGGGGGACGCTAAGCAAGGGATGCGCGCGCGAGAGCATAAGACACAATAACCTCCCCCACAAACTGAAGATGGCATGAGAGTGAGTAATTTCCCCCACAAACGAAAATGAATGGAGGACATGAGTCAGGAAGGCGCCACAACGAGTTTTAAACTTTTCGTACAATAATTGGCCCTTTTTTTTTTTTTTTTTTGAGAAATATCGCTGAAAATTTATATTTTTTAGGATTGGAGATTTTGATTTTTTACCCTTGTTTAGAAATTTTTCTGAATAATTATATTTATAAGGATTGAAGATTTTGATTTTCAAAAGCAAATATTAAGTCTTATGATATTCTAATTCATATCTTAACTATTTTTTCATATTTGTGTAGACAAATATTAGTTCTGAATAATTATATTTATCATATTTGGCGAGGAACTTTAATGTAAATAAGGAGACAATTATTAATTCTGAATAACTATATTTATCATGATATATAAAAAGATAATGAAACCACATTCCACTATGTGCGTGACTTCTCAACATTGTCTATATGATATATAAAAATATAATGAAATCTTTACTATTTTGTTGTATTTGAGGAGACAATCGTTAATTCTGAATATTCCACCATCTGCGTAATGTCCCAACATTATATATCTTTTGAAAGCGTGTGACCGGTGTGAGACTACAAAGAAGCTCACGTGTGAAGCAGAGAGGCCACTTAATGCTATCCCACTATCTGCGTAACTTCCCAACATTTATCAGGATTGAGGATTTTGACTTTTAACCATTTTTTTAGAAATTTTTCTATAAAGTTATATCTATCAGGATCATAAAAATATGATGAAACCATATTTCACTATCTGTGTAACCTTCTAACATTGTGCTTGGAAGAACAATTGAATTTTTTTAATTATGATTTACAATAAATAAGGTAAGTATGTAAGTTGGATTTTATCTTAACTTTTATAATTAAGCACTTTTAGGATCCAAAAGCGATCTAAACAAGCTTATTACTAATATATAAAAAGGGGGAAAAAGGGTGGAAGACAAGATGAGCGTCTTGACGATGAGTCAGCAGAGAAACCAAAAAAGAAAAGGGTGGAAGACAAAAACTGTGAAAAGATGCCTTTTTGGGGTTGGGGCTGTTGGTATTGCATGTGAGGGGCTGACAAGGCAAAATGCTTTATCTGGATTCATCATTACGGGTAAGGAGGTCCACCCTGCATTTCCAGCTCTTCGTCTTCGAAGTTCCTTGGGATTTTGTGTCGGTTTCTGTCATTATTATTAACGAGCCTATACTTCCCCGTGCGTTGCACGGGATGATAATACTTTATACGTTACTCAAACATATTTTGTTTTCTTAAAAATCTAAGTTTTTTATCTTTAAAGATTATTAAAATATCACAATCAATGAATAACTATATATTATAAATAATTTTTTAAAGTATTTTAAATATTATAAGATGTGGACTAAAAGAAATCTCCCCAAACATCATTACCAAGGAACATTAAAATTGATTTTCATATCTTCACTATTTTTAAAAAAAAAACAATTGATATACGTTAAGAACTTGAAATAAGACGTAAAAGAAATCCAACCAAATAGCTTCAAGAATTAGCTATGCATTACATCATGATTGTCACTGTGGAATAGAAGGGATCAACTTCTTTCCATTGCCACTATTCTCTACCGCTTTTTAAACGATTTGTTGACTGTGCAAAATGAACATGAGAGCTTACAGATGCATGAGAGACACAGTCAGAGATGGTGTAATGTCATGCCACACGTGAAGAAAATGATTAAAGTTGGGGTGAACTAAATTTTCACTTTAAGTTATTTTGAGTAATCTTTATGAGAAAATAATTTTTTTTAACCTAAAAACTCATTAGGAAACTCCAAATAGATTTTACACTGTTAAATAAATCCCTTTTTATTTTTTTGAAAAAATATGAATAGTAATGATTTATTTCAAATTATTTAATTTATATATGTTTAATCTTTTACATACATGAATATATAATTGAATTCTGTGAATTTTTTCTTTATGAGAAAATAATTTTTTAGGGGAAAAAAAAGGAAAACAAATTTAACTTAACCTAGAACTCTAAAAACTCCAAAGAGATTTTAGAAAGCTGTTAAATAAATCTTTGTTTAGTATAAAAAAAAAATTGAGATGAAATGCCTTTTCTTCTTGATATGTCTCTCCTTAACTAAAGTATTAGTGAGAATTTTGATATTCATAAGGACAAACGTCAACCTTTTATAAATTTACAAATACAATCCCAGGCTGCATTCAAAAAAAAAAAAATTGTACCAATGTCAAGAAAGGTAAATAAGACAGAAAATGAAAATAAGGGGCCGAGGGGGGGGGGGAGCGCTAATGCTTGAGCTATTCTGAGGCATTTTTGTTGGTCACACTACACACTCAAAGGGATTAAATTAGGAGATCCATATGGTTAGTGTTTTGATATTAAACTTAAAATGAATTTTCTGTTCCGATTAACACTCTATCTCACACATAGGTATTCTTCTTCTTTCTTTCTTTTTGTACGATTTGAAATGTAATTCTTCTCTTTTACAATGTCTTTTTACGGAATTATTTTAATCACTTTTCTCCAAAAACATCTACTCAATAAAAGTAAATCCAAACAATGACATAGTAACAAACGCCAAAAAAAAGAAAACCACCCCTAAACACAATAATGTGAGCCCAAAACACTACTATTTGGATGCTCCATATGACGATATCAAAATGACCTCCCCCACCAATGTAAAATAGCAATTTACCATGTCTCTTAAGCAATATGGCTACAAGGCATAGTTCAAAGATAGTTACTCCCAAGCAAACCTCATATCCTTTGGCACCACTTTCCAAAACAGATCTTAAAAAACCATAGATTGCCTTGAAAAATCCTCAACCTCCCTTCTTTATTAACATTACTAGGATTTGTGTTAATCTTAGAAAAGCAGTCTTTAATTCCCAAATGCTTCAAAAATGTCTCAATGAAGAACATATTTGCATCACTCACAACCCTTAAAGCACACCCGTAAAAAAACATATTTGTACTTCCCCATGCGTTGCACGGGATGATAGTATTTCACGAGTTACTCAAACATATTTTATTTCTTAAATGATGTAATTTTCTTGCCTTTCAGAAACATTAAAATATCACTACCAATAAATGACTAAATGTTAAAAATGAAACCTCAACAATAATGATAAATAAAAATATCCCCTAATTGATCCAGAATACATATTACAAATGAAATCTCAACAAAATTAAACAACAATATCTATGTTCCTCCCTTTTGCTAATGAAACACTATTGACCTCATATAAACGAAGATTTTGAGTTCTATAATCCAATATGATTCAAAGATTCATAGCCAAAAATAGAATATTTGAGAATTGTGTTGTAGAGAGTATCCTTTTTAGATATTTTGAAATATAAAAAATATTTTCACTGATCTATGTGTTATGCTAATCTCTTTAAAATATTTTCACTGATCTAGAAAATATAAATAGTTTGAGGATGAATATGTGCTATGCTGATCTCTTGAAAATATTTTCACTGATCTAGAAAGATTCTTCTTATTGAGCACCCTATTTTTAACTTTATTTTCAAACTAAAATGAGTTGATGGACACCTCTATTAGACTTGTCAAACGGTGCAGCAACAAAAATTGACCCTGCGAAAATTGAGAGCAACTATGTTATATACAAAGTAGATATCAACTTTATTGGCCTGGGTTGGAGACACTGCAACACAGAAACAAAAAGGGAAAATAATCGAACTTGGCTTTGGTTCTATACCCTTACCATCCTTTTCCGTCCTTTTCTCTTTTCTGCCGTTGGATTAAGATCTTAACGGTTCAGATTTACCATCACTTTTTACCATTCTTTTCCCTTCTTTTCCCTTATAATAATATTTTTATCATATGATAAATCTGGACCACTGAGATCTTAATCCAACGACAGAAAATGGAAAAGGACGGAAAAGGATGGTAAGAGGTATAGGACCAAAGCCAAATCCAAAATAATCATTGCAAGGGGAAAATGAAAGTTGAGTTTGCTTGGTTATTATACATGATATACTGTTAAACATAAGATTGGTAAAATCGAGTATTTGAGAGGCATGCAATATTCAAAACAAAATGGTAGGGTCTGAAAATGAAAAAATATGCTGTAATAAAGAACCGGGAGAAGTATTAGAAAAATTATCTTGGTTTAACCAAGCCTTGGTTTAAACGGCACAAGTGGCACATATATTAGGTGAGTCAGATTAGGGGGCCTTGTGGGATTAGAAAGTAAATGGACTGAATCTATAATTATTAAAGAAGCTACAATAATAGCCATTGAACATTGAGTTGCTGACCTTGTGTGCAAAATTGGTTCATCAGCAATTTATGACAGCCTCACAAGTACAGTACAATCACATCCAAAACAAAACACAAAAGGATTTGATTATAATGACAATTTACCACAACATTCTCATGACAGAAGTTTTGATGCCCCCGAAGAGATCCTCTTAATCATCATCATCATCTGCACTGTAACATACCCACATCAAGAATGAATAACAAATAACATACTTGCTTCTATGTAACTTCAGAGTTCAAATGAATAATAACCCCTTGTTTTTTTAATCATAAACTATATCAAGGAAATAATATAGCTCATAGCTAATTTTTTAGGATTTTAATGATTATAAACTACATCAAGGGAATAATATACTGAACTTGTATGGACTATTATTTCTCTGAAATGTTACATTACAGATAAATGAAACCACTTTAAAAAAGGGGTGGTATTCAGACTACCAACTTATATATTTTCCCCCCAAAATAGAAATACTATAAGAAGATCTCTTCATTAGGCCAAGATTTAGCATTTGTTTTTCGTCATACACTATTTGCAGAAGATTGGAAGCAGAGTAAGGTATTCCTACTAGAACACATTCATATAAAAATTCAAATAAGGAGAAAAATTACAAAAGCACTACAAATTTTTACATCTAGCTCGAGGCTGAGAAATTACAAGAGAAAGGCACAAAATCCAAATGAAGCCTTTTGAGGCCTATAAGAGTACGTGCAATCTATTACATTAAAATAAAGTGGTGCCCTCGAAAAAGAACATGTGGACCAAAGGGAAGCTGTATACACAATCCTATATCAATACAATTGCAGGAGATGATAAGCCTTTGAAGAAACCCAATAACCACAAATTGCCGCAAAGTTTAAGTTTGCTTCATGTTACCCGACCATATAAATCAACAGTCCCAATTACTAGGATGTATCCTATCCTTGCTCTTATTCCACGTGTTATTAACTGCCAGACAATGGAGGAATAGATGGCGCAAGGTTTTCTAGCTAAATCTGCACCCACATGCATCAGAAGAAACAACCAGATGGGGTAATAAAAACTGCAACATGTCAATGGTTTAATCCTTTGTTATTGTTGTCCAAACAAAAGATTTGACCTTTGAGGGAGTTCTACAATTCCAAATTATCTTATCAAGAACAAATGGTTCCTTTATAGAAGAATGAGAAATCACAGGATTCCTAGTAAGTTGATGGTATATAGTTGTAATAAAAGTTCATAAGGTTGTTAGAAGGGTAGTTAGGATATAGCCATTAGTAAATTAGTTAGTGAGTCAGGCACTTACGTTATTAGCCCCTAATGACCCCTGACTTATAAATAAGCATACCCTTATTGTAACTCTCAGACTTGCAATTATGGAATAACAGTGAATATTCAGAATTCCCCTTGTGCTCTCTGTTTCTCTCTTGCCCCCTCTTTGATCTTCCCTCTGACTTCTTCTTTAACCCCTCTAATTCTGATTCTTTCCTCTCTTTTTCTCTCACTTCTTCTCTCTTGAATCCTCTGTTTCTTTATCTCTATCTCTCTTTCCCTCTTTCTCTTCTATACAGAATTATGATTCTGTAACAGTTGAGATATCACCAGATACCAAGTAAATAGAAAGCAAGAAATGATCATTCAACAATTCAAAGCAAGAGTACTACGAAGACTACAAAAGTAAGGTACCCCCCCAAATTGCCTGAACCCATAACATTTGTTTTTTATTTTTTCTTCCAGAAATGCTTAATGCAATGCAAAAAGGGCTAGAAAATGGTAATTGGGCCCCACAAAAAAGTTTGAAACATCTTTAACATGCAATAGAGAGAACCAATATGTCAAGGAATATCTTTGAGACCAAAAGGCACTAAAAGTAAAAACAACCAAGACATTAATGGTTTCAAAAATTTTAATGATTACGTATGTTATGGGGATGAGGAAGAAGTTCAAACTCGCTTTCCTTTTTTTTTTTCAACAGATGGGAACATGAACTTCTGAATTTTGGTTCCAAAGAGCCAACCTGAAATAGAGACACAGCCAATTCCTTTTTGCCTTTAGGAAACTCAGCCTTTAAGACACAGCGACCTAATGAATTTTGCCACATCAAACGCCTACCACTGTATTTGCTTAGATAGAACTATTTGAAAATATTCTGGTAAAGAGAAACGGAAGAGGGAAAGGACCATATCATGGATGCTGATCATAAGTATCAAGACCACCAAAAGATAAAGAGCAGTCATTTATGCTTATGCTGAACCTGGTACACATTTAATTCGTGAGGAAGCCTAACATCCATGGGTGGATACGTTGGCCAGTACCTGCACTCATTTAACAGAACCAATTAATCCCCCTACAAAAGTGAAGCTCGTAGAAGTTAGTGAAGGTTACAGATAAGGAAAAAACACACAAAGCTTACCCTGTTGTTAAGACATGAACGCTCATTTCAATTCCAGATGGAAGTTTTGTCTTCGCCTAGGATGACTGTTTAAAGGACTCATTTATTTCTTTTGATAATTCTATGTCCTGAATTAGAAAAATTTGGAGAATTTGTCAGTTAAGGATACAGGCTTCAGTGGTTCCAGAAGCTACTCACATCATTGGCATTCACAAAGTAGTTATTCAAATCAATAAGACGTAAGATCTCAAGATAAATGCATATCTATCATAGAAAGATAACCAAATATTTCTTTAGCTTGTCTAGGAAAGGCAAATCAATATGTCTACTTGTTTACCCTTCAATGAAAACCAAACAAACCAGCCAATATTGCTGCCAATCACTGTTATGCTATCAATGATATGTGCACAAGTACACTTAGAAAATAGCATACAACATGTCATTAATAAAACAAAAAATGTAATGAAATATCATTGCGTCTACTAATTCAGAGTTTTGCTCATTAAATAAAGAACAGCTAAGATTATACAACTATTTTCAAAGTGACTAGATAGTCAATCTAAATCATTACCTTAGGTCCCTCATGCAATGTATTAACTTTTATTGGAAGAAGTAATGAATATTGTATGTAAACTTTTCAAAGTAGAGTCAATGTAAACTTAAATACCAGCAACATTTCATATGGCAGAATCAGTGAAAATGGTAACAGAGCACGTGATGTTGCAGAATCAGGAACATCAGCAACATTGACAATAGTAATTATGGAAGTAATGGTCATAAGAAAAGAATATCACCAATTATGAAAATGATATAACAGAGAGGAAGGTTGTGAAGACAGTCATAGAGAAATTACAAAAGGTAATTGCCGATGGGATGTCAACAAACCGTGGAATCAAGATCAAGAAATCGTATGTTTTACTCCTCTTTAATGTTTACAATACATATGGGCCTAGGAATTAACTTATGCCAAGAAATCTGGGATATGCATAAAGAGGAGATAAAAACAAAATAAGGAGTTGGATAGTTGATAATGATGGAGCTGTTCGTGAAGGAAAATCAACAGTACAAATATAACTGACAGGCAAATAAAATGACAGAGCCAATGACAGTAGGTCAGCAATCAAATAGTAGGGGTTGATTCAAGGACTACTCTTTCCATGGTTATGGTGGCAAAACTAACCCAAAAAAAAACAACGAATCCTTAACATTCAACCAAGGAAGGAAGATAACGGAAACAACTTTGAAACCATTAAAGCCAAAAACAGACGAAGAAGAACAGCAGCACTGAATCGAAAGTTTCCAAGAAACAAAGGAAAACAAAAGGAAAAGAAAACAAACCAGATCGAGATCGAGATCGATAGCGGCGTGAGGAAGTCAAGAGACACGTATGTGAGATCTGTTCACATCGTCCTCATCCTCATGAACACAGCGCACAGAGAAAATCCAATGGAAATCTTCTTAGGGCAAGGACTTGGCATTTCCAAGAGGCGCTTGATCGAATGACGCCATTTCTTAAGTTGTTGGAGAAAAACCTGCATAGCGAGAGAGATATAAAACTACTGGAAAATGAAAGTGAGAGAATCAGAGGCAAAATCACAAACAAAATGTGGAGAGGCAAGGAATGAGAAAGCATTGGGAACAAAGAGAGGAAGGAAATACTGGAGATCTGGATATAATGAACAAAATCTCCAATAAATGCAGAAAGGACTTCAAGTAGACGTAGATTAGCAACCATAATCTTCTTATGTTGGTGTTTGACAGTCGCATCCCTGCTTTCTTGGTATTTCCTTACCACTACCAATGACTGCTCTAGATTTCGGTTCAAATGTTTCACAAAAGAAATCGTTAGCGAAAAAATAAACACATCCTAGGTAACGGCAGAGATTATCGAGCTTGATTTCGGTGGGTAGATCCCTTACCTTCGAAGTAGATGACTGAGTGAAGAAGAAATTATCATCGGATTGAAAGTTACTTGCTCACGATGAGAGAAACTGTGGAAAAGGAGAGAGAGAAGAAGAAGAAGAAGAAAATAGAGGGTACATAAGAGAGAGGAGAGAGAAAAAGGAATTCAAATTTTGAATCCGCTGAGATATCAGACATGATATGAGAGAAGGAAAGGACCTCGGGGAAATGAAAGAAAGAAGAGAAAAGGGGTCCCGAAAAAAAGAGAGGTATGCAATGGAGATGAGATAAGCTCACACGCAGCCCAATGACAATTTACCCGGCTTATGAACAGTGATTTACGAGGAAAGCTGATATAAGCCGTTTTTTAATATGGCTTGAGGATGAGATTTTATATATATATTGATATTTTTTTTAATAATATTTAAATTATATCTGGCCAATTAATTTAAAATATTATAATATTACTTTGATTTTGATTTTGATTTTTCTCTCATCTTCTCAATTAACAGTTCATATTGACTTATGAAAGATAATTAGAAAAAAAGGACCATGAGAGAAGAATCTGCTTCTGCGATTTCGCTCATTTAATTTTATATTTAAGAATTGTTTATATCCTTTCAACATATAATTTTCAATGCATGGTCTTGTTTTTAGTTAAAAAAATCAAAAGTCTTGATGGGAAGGCTTGATTTCAAGCCATATTCTCCTTATGTATGTTATGCCTATAGCATAAATCCGTGCCTTCTATTCTTCCTGGGAAGAGAATTTTAAACAGCGAACCAGGTCCGCTTTTTTTTCTTTTGCCGTAAGTGAACCAGGTCCTAAACAGGGGTGGGGATGGCCAATGTTTGATGGCACTGCCACTGGGAATATGATATACAGTACTTGGATGTATCTGCATAACAGGATTTTTTCTTAATATTATCATGTTGGGCTACTTGACCCAGTTCATCTTAACAGGCTAACTCATTAATTTTCCAGTTAAATGAGTTACGTTGATATGATTCCACTCAAAAAAATATTTCTACAAGTCTGATCCAACATATCAATTGAATGGGTGAAACAGACTCTAGTGCTGGATTCAAATTGTTTTGATTGCTTTACTTTTAAGTAATATAAATGATCGTTTATCTTGCACTGTAGAGATTTAAAAGCAAATAAAATATTGAGATTATGGTGGAGGCAAATTGGTGATTAATTCCAACAAACTGACTAGATTATGATGCACCATTGCGTACTTAATTTCTTTGTTAAGTTCTCCATATGAGTATGTACTCATGTCACCCTCAATCAAATAGAAATCGTCTTATTAGGGAAATAAATATGAAGCTCGTGCGTTTTGTATTGATCCCATCTTCGGTTCACTGAGCTAATATGTTCATCCCTTGCGCTGATCACGGGGCTGTTGGGAAATTTATTAAATGTAATATTATTGGTGGGATTCGAAACATGTTTTCTATAAAGAGGATGAGAAATTCACCTATTTCACTTTCTTTCTAAATGCATTTCTCATTTCACCTATAGAAAATACTTTCGTGCGTATTAAACATGATCTAAAACAATTTTTTATATAGAAAAAAGGCACAAACAACAAAAAATAAAGAATAGTATAGACATTTGGCAACATAAAATATAAATTTTATTGTGCCGCACATTCTGTTGATTACGGTGCATCCGCTTTTTTTTCCCCACAACTAGTGCCTTTTGAAACCACCGTCAACCCTATGCATCTCAAGTCAGTGGCGGAGCTAGGATGTAATGTTTGTGGGTGCACAATTAGTGGTGGGATTCAGGGGTTTGGGGGCAGCACCCTCAAATTTTTTTTTTAAAAGAAAGTTTTAAATACAAAATTTTGAATTTCAATAATTTCAAAGGGATTGACAAAATATTACAAAATTTGAAAAATTACCTAACTACATTTAATTTTTTCTTAAATAAAAAATCTCTAACCCCTTGCCGGCGGTCGTCAAAGCTCTAACACCAGCAACTGGTGATCAGAGCTTCAACGGCCTATTATATATTTTTGAATTTCTCATGAAAAAATTGTCATTACAGATACTTGAGTTTCTAATTAATAGCGATATTAAAGTTGTAAATTGCAGCCTTTTGAATTTTTATTTTTAAAAAAACTAATGGTGGTTAGGTAATTTCTCAAATTTTGTAACATTTCAAAATTTCAAATCAATTCCTTTGAAATTATTGAAATTCAACATATTTATTTATCTTTTACCAATTTGAATCGTCTTTTTTTTTTTTTGCCTTTTTCCTTATGGTTTGATTATATGTAATTTATCTTCAACTATATATAAAATGGAAAATATTTGCACTTTGTTGAGAAAATATATTATATATATTTAAATATGAGCTACACTTGATAAAAAGTTGGGTTATTAGATATTTTTTAGCAATAAACTTTATGATGCTAAGAAATTTTTATTCTTATTGTTTGATTATGTGTAACCATGGTTCGCAAAAACGCGTTGTTTTTACAATTTATTTTCAGCCAAACGTGTTTTGTGTGAGAAAAAACGCAGAGTAGGTGAAATCAGTAAAAACGCTGATTTTAAACGCAAAAACGAAACGTTTTTTGAAAAAGCGGTGGTCGCTGTTCTTCGTCTTCGGTAGTAGCTTCTTCACCTTCGGTGGTCGTTGTTTTGCATCTCTCCCAAATCGACGACGGCTTCGCCCTTCGGAGACAGAGATGCAGAGAAGACAAAGAATGGAGATACAGAGACAGAGATGCAAAGAAGACAAAGAATACGTAGGGAAGACGAAGGAAGAGTGAGAGGGTGATAATGTGATATGAAAGCTTTTAACTTTTAACAAATAAAAAATCATTTGGTGCGCCGAACGAGGGAGTATTCAGCAATTAGCACACACCTCAGTACGAAAGAAAGGAATGGAGGTAAGGTGTAGGGGCCACTATTTTAAATCCCAGCTGCACCAAATGGATTTCAAATCCAAATCCAAATTTATGAAATATTTTAATTTTTCTCTTTTGTTTTCTTAACAAAAAAAAATAACATTGATAAAAAAAAATATGTATTACGATTTGTGAAATATTTTTTCTATATATATATATATAGGTAAAATCTACGTTTTGTATTACGATTTTACGTTTTACGATTTTTCATTCTCCTTCCGTTTTTAAGTAAAAACTCGTTTTTAAGAACCTCTGGGTTTGAACACCAGACCTCGTGTAAAACACAATGTGATAACCACTATACCACTTTGACAAATAGTTATCATATTCCTTCAAAATATATATACTCTGAAACTTTGTATCTGCACTTATAAACATAGACACCAGTATAGCTCCGCCACTGTCTCAAGTTACTCCATCTCCAATATATATAAGCCTTTTTTTTTCATGCGCTTGTATGTAAGATTTTTTTAAAAAAAATTTGTCTTAATAATAAATGTATTTTTCTTTTTATTCTTAAGTAATTATTATACTACATACATTCTATTTTATCATTTTCTCATTATTACTCCATCTCACTCGTTCATAAAAAGAGATATTTTTTTTTAAAAAAATAATTTCCTACATGAATATTACATTTAACTATTTTTTAAAATCTCGTGATTCAGTTGAAAAACTTCATATATAGAGACAAACCGGAGTATATAATTAGATTGACATGCAAATTTCATGAGCTAAATGTCAAGTTGTTTGGCATAGCGATAAGGGAAGAAAAAAGCTAAACACACAGTGATTTAAGCCCAGTTGAGAAAAATGGACCGTTTGGGATAGCGGTGGTTTCAGCTTATTTAAAAGCCTAGCGCACAGTGATTTTAAGCTTCTATAGAAAAATGTTAAGGATATGTGATCCAATAAGCAATGTATTATTAAATATACATCTGTATGCATTCTAATAAGGGTTAAGGTGCAAAAATACACATGTACTTTTCTCCGAGGAGCGCCCAGTAGCAAATGTTTTTTTTGGGTGCAAAAGTGTACATGTGGTTACAAATTAGGTGCAAAAATACTGTTTGACCATTAAATTTGACTTTGACCGATGACGTGGCATTTCAAAGGTACAAAAATACACATGTGATTTGTGAAGAAGAGCGCCCAACAACAATTTTTTTTAATTTAATAATTTTATTTTAATTACTACCGGGTGCTAAAAAGATATTTAGAATACTGACCTGTACTTAAAAAATACTTCATAATCTTGAAAAATTATTTTTAGATTTGAAAAAAATATTTCAGGATACTAACTGGTACTAAAAAGATACTTTGAAGTATTTTTTCTGTACCAATCAGTATCCTGAAAGTACTTTTTAGTACCAGCTAGTACCCTGAAATATTTTTTTTCAGTATCCTTTTAGTACCGGTAAGCACTTGAAATATTTTTTCAATATCTTAAAATAATTTTTCAAGATTATGAAGTATTTTTTCAGTATCAGTCAGTATCCTTTTAGTACCGGTCAATACTTTAAATATTTTTTCAAGATACTAAAATAATTTTTCAAGATTATAAAGTATTTTTTCTGTATTAGTCAATATCTGGAAAAAAAAATTCAGGGTACTGACTAGTACTAAAAAGTACTTTCAGGATACTGACTGATAGAAAAAAAATACTTCATAATCTTGAAAAATTAGTTTAGGATCTTGAAAAAATATTTCAAATATTGACCGGTACTAAAAGGATACTGACTGATATTGAAAAAAAAATATTTCATGGTACTGACTGGTACTAAAAAGTACTTTCAGGATATTAACTGATACAGAAAAAATACTTCATAATCTTGAAAAATTATTTTAGGATCTTAAAAAAATATTTCAAGTGTTAACCGGTACTAAAAGGATACTAACTGATACTGAAAAAATACTTCATAATCTTGAAAAATTATTTTAGGATCTTGAAATAAAATTATTAAATTAAAAAAAAATTGTTATTGGGCGCTCTTCTTGACAAATCACATGTGTATTTTTGCACCTTTGAAATGCCACGTCATCGGTCAAAGTCAAATTTAACGGTCAAAGTCAAACTTAACGGTCAAACGGTATTTTTGCATCTAATTTGTAACCACGTATGTACTTTTGCACCCAAAAAAAGCATTTGCTACTAGGCGCTCCTCAGAGAAAAGCACATGTGTATTTTTGCACCTTAACCCTTCTAATAATAATTTAATTTTTTTTATCAAATTTAAATTTAATTTTTTATCTTCAATTATAACAATATATACAACTAATACACACACATACATATATTTATATGTGTGTGTACATATATATATACAGTGGCGAAGCCAAGATTTTTTTTTAAACGAAAGTTTTAAATGTATTAAAAAACAAAAGAATATAGAAAAGAAAAGAAATCAGATCAGCGAGCATTTACCAACGAACATCAAAGAAAAAGAAGTAATGAAATCATATCATATATTTTTCTAGATGCACCCTGTAACACTCCCAAATTTCAAATAATTATAATGACATAAAATTGAAATAATTTTTATAAATAATTACTGAAATCCAAAATAACCAAAATTTGGGAAGTGTTACCGCCGCACTTGTACTGGGACAAGTGCAAGACTACTTTATTACAATAACAAAAATCAAAACTTAAGCAAAATGTTTTTTTTTTCAAAGCATAAAAATAGAATAAAACTAGCTAGAAAGTCGGATGTTCCTCCTCACTTCTCACTGCTAGTCCCAACAGCCCCAACTTTGAAACCTGTTTCACAAAAAATCTGCTCCCCCGAAGGATCGTCGCAGCCCAGAACACAAACATTAGCAAAAGCTGGTAATCCTAATAAACAAGGATAATATAAAAATAAAAATAATAAGAAAATAAATAAAATATCTATATGATGATAAGAAAGAAAAATACCATATACATATATATAATCCAAAATATTAGTTTCAATACTCAACATATCTATATATTCTCATCGGATCAAATATTATTCCTTATCATTTTAAATTTATTTAGACCCGGGAAACCCTGCCAGTCTATTTAGTTTAGTGGGAAGAGAACCATGGTAGATCCAGGAAACCCTGCCAATCTACCCTGTGACCCGGGAAACCCTGCCAGTCACAAATCATCAAATATCAAATTGGCCATAAAACATTTCGTCCTAATGTGCACACCTCTTCCCAAAGTTGCTACTAGTGTCCCGGGAAACCCTGTCAAACACCACTTTGAGAAGAACGGATATAATCAAGTTCACATCACATCATATATCGAGGTAGAAAGCCTAAGGGTTGTGTTCATCACTTTGGGGGTATCATCCCAAAGCTATCCTCCCACTGTTAAATTATTTTAAAAATACACTCATAATGAAAGGATTTCTCAATAATATATATATATATAAAAGCATTTAAAAGTTTCAATAAAGGGTTTTGCAAAATAGTTAAACGTAAATCAAGAAGAAGAAATATATGTATACAAGGAGGTGAAGTGTTTTGCTTTCATAAAGTAATTCGAAAATGGAAAACATATATATATACATATAAAAGTACAGTATACATTTAAGAATTCTTTTTTTTTCACAAAAATCGAGACCGACATGTCACAACTAACTCCTATTGTTCTGGGGATTAGGATTACCTATCAAGATATAAAATTACGCTAAGATTCATGAGATTATGATTAGTAAAATAGGATGTAGAGAAGAAGAAGAAAAAGCATAGGATATAAAATTACACTAAGACTTATGGAATTATGATTAGTAAAATAGGGTAGAGAAGAAGAAGATGAAGATGAAGATGAAGAAGAAGAAGAAGATGAAGATGAAGAAGAAGAAGAAGCACGAGATGCAAGGTTGTTCTGGGAATTAGGATTACCTGGTCTCCGTGTTTGCTAACCTCTTAGAAGAACGAAAGTATAGCGGCAGAGAAAAGTATTGGATGTTTTCTAGGTCTAGGCGGTCAGACCTAAATTTATAGTTAAATCTAGGGTTTTGGCTATGGGCTGGACCTTTTAATTATTAGATATATTTTGAATCCGATAATGAATTCAAAAAGATTGAAATTATAATCTGATATAACTAATTCCTAGGATCTTGGATCTAATCTTAACCAATTATAATCTGATATAACTAACTCCTAGAATCTAGGATCTAATCTTAACCAATCTAATAATACTATTAACAAAATAATATGATTACCACAAAAACAATACAACATTATTTATTATTATTATTACTACTACTACTTTTTTTTTTATTTCTACTATTAATCAATATTATTTTATTAGTATTATTTTAATCTAACATTATCATTACTATTTCTATTATTATTATTATTGATAAAAATCCGGGGTATTACATTCTACCCTCCTTAAAACAAGTTTCGTTCTCGAAACTGAAATAAAATTCAATAATAAAATCTGGGATATTACACACCCTACCAAGCTATATCAGAATATATACATTGACAAAGAAACTCTAACAAGCAAACAAAAATTAGATCATGCTTCCATACAATGTATGCCAGTTGTGCTCATATTTCCCATCAATGGGATAAACTATTAATAAATCTATAGAAACTTTCAAAGCATGCCATAAAGGTATAATTACATACCAATTCTTGCTGCAGCTTTTTATTTTGCTCAATTGTGTAACTTTTCTCCTCAGTCACCTTTAAATACTCTGTATTTGCTCTCAAGTTATCCAGTGAAAGATTGCTGCAGAAATTGTTTTAATCAACTTCTCATGCAATTCTAAGATTTGAAAAGATGTAGAGCATAATTGCATAATTGCAATCCTCGCACCAATTCAACAGCATATACAAGTAATATACAATGTCATGAAATTAAAAGTTTCCGTTCTTCTCCCCCTTTAAGTAGATAAGATAAGAGCTCAATAAGTAATCCAATTCAACAATTCAACAGCATATATAGAGTAATCCAACCAATTGCATACTCCTAATTAGATAAAAGTTTCCAATAAGTAGATCAAATAAAAGTTTCCAATTCAACAGCATATACAAGTAATCCAACCAATTGCATACTCTTAATTAGAGCTCAAAAAGTCTCTTCTCACAGATTACTCACTCCTAGCCGACGTCATTTCAAAAAAAAAACAATGCCAAAAGGTTGGTTGAGCAGATCTGCTTAGGACTCTAGTAGTTATAATCGTAGAAGACATAGTGAAGTTTAACTTGAGGGCAACTCCACCGAAAGTTTTAGCATGGGATCACGATCTTCCTTGAACCGCTCATAATTGATAGAGTAAAATCTAAAATTAGTTACTTTAAGATAAGCTTCGCAGGATAACAGAATCACTCAACTAGAAAAATTACAAGGCAGTGGTTCCGAGATGCAAGAATCAGACATTAAGGGTAATCAAAGTCCAGAAATAGAAAATGACTAATATAATCAACTACTCTTGTGCAGCTCCTGCCTGCAATCTGTTTTTCAGTCCAGTAAAAAAAAAAAAGGTATAATCTTATTCCGGTACTTACACTGTCGGACCCCGCCAATTACACGGGGTGGTGGGGTCAAGCCGATTCAAATTCCCCAATGCAGGTGTAGATTGGTCAACATTGCTAAATTCCGAGTTTAATTGAGACGGGTCATTCGGAGTATCATACTGTGAGCTCACTATCAAACTAGGTTTCTTGCCTATTATGAAAGCCTCGAATACTAGGAAGCCCACAACTGGAATGATGATAAGCAACATCCAGTTAGACGAGAACGACAGAGCAGGGAATGGAGAGCAAACTAGCGAGCGAGGGTACATCTCTCCAGGGGCGACAATCCAGCGAGCGAGATTTGGAGAGCAGACGACGAGTACGATAGAGCAGTTGTCAAACACCTCAAGAAAAAGGAAGAAACGATGAAAATAAAGAAAAAAGAAAAAAGAAAGAAGAGAGGAGGAGAGCAAGGTTCCAACCGAGCCCTCTGAGACTCTGACTAGGGTACACTCTCTAACCAATTAGACCACCTAGAAAAGTTGATATGAGACTCCATCAAAATATATATAGATTATGAAAATTGGGGGATACCTATCAAAGCCAGGGGCCTTAAATGCACCTAAAGAGCATAAGGCTCTCTTAATTTCTTCGGTGAATGGTACCCATCCCAAATTCTTCGAAGCATCAGGGTCTTGAGGAGGAAACGATGTTTCTGTGGCCATCCAATTCAAACCGCCACCATCAGCCTGGTATAAGTTCTGAAAATAAGAAACTACATGCCTTTTAATTCTTTTTCATCATCAATCCAGTTACCTTGATTATCTTTCAGCATCTTGATCAAATTATGCACGTGCCTTATTTTCGCCTTTAAATGATAAAAACGAGTATTCCGGTCGCCTTTTGCAATCCACTCTGTTCTGGCCTTCTGGAACCACTTCAATTCTTCCTTCTTCATTACCAAGTCAAGTTCCGCCTGCAACTCCTTTTCCAGGGAACAGAGAAAGATGGATGAGGGATATTTAGGAGAGTTCTGGATCCCCCTAAGACGCGCAAGAAGACTTCTTTTCCTAGCTTCTATCAGCCCAAAACAGTCCTTATTCCAATCAGCAAGGGCAAGTTGGAACTCATGTAACGCAACATTCAATTCAGCCCGAGTGCTCCAGTGATCATGCAAGAAACTATCGAAAGACTCATGAGAGAGCCACATAGCCTCAAATTTGAAAGGTCTCGGCAAATTAACCCTCAACTCATCTTGAAATTGTAGCAAAAGGGGGTTATGATCAGGGTAGGAAGTTCTAGTAAGTACCTTAATGAAGCAGCCAGACAAATCTGAAAACATCCTAGCATTGCCAAAAGCTCGGTTCAAACATTCGAACAGCCGAGAGTGATCAGGAAGCTTCGGTCCCCTCCAAGTAAATCGAGGTCCTTGAAATCCCATGACTAATAAACCACAATCCATACTTCTGTCAAAGAACAATTTGAGACGATGAGTGTTGCATCAGACTCCCCCAATTCTCTCGGAAGCGGCCATTATATCGTTAAAATCCCTTAAGACAATCCACAGCAACGAAGTAGAAGCTGACATAACCTTCAATTTCGACCAGAGGATAGATCTGAGATTCGAATGTGGAACTGCATACACCAGTGTTAATAAAAACAACGTCCGATCAAGAAGCTCACACTCTGCATGAAAGAATTGACAATTAGTATCAAGTAGATGAACCTTGATACAACTACTCTTCCATATCATCGCCATACCACCAGATTGACCCTCACTTGGTATAATTTCCATTGAATCAAAGCCATAAGACATCAACAGACGAAAGGGACAATCATCTGAACATTTAGGGCCCATTTGGTACGGGGAAGTAAAGAGGAAAAGGAATTTAAATGAGGGAAAGGAATGGAAGGGAAAATTGCAAGGGAAATTAAAAAGTTGAGTTGTTTGGTAGACATGGGAAGGTAACTTAAGTTGAGGGAAACTGAATGGTTTGGTATGAAGAATTGAGTATTAGTTAAATGTGAATATGAGGTGAAATACCAAAAATACCCCTAAATTAAAAAAACAAATTTGCCTTACGTCTTGTTCGAAGTCGTAACCCATTGCGTTGTCGCCACTCCCCCGCCTTGGACGCTACTCCTGCCACCGTCGAAGTCGCACCTGCCGTCGTGGATGCCGCACTTGCCGTCGTGGATGCCGCCACCGTCGTCAGCTTCGAGTTTTGTATGCGACGCAATTTAATTTTTTTTTTTAAATCAGACCCCAAACAATTCTCGAGAATTCAATGAGAATTCTCATTGAAAATTCATGGAGAATTCCCAAAGAATTCTCAAGAATTCAATTGAATTCTCTATGAATTCAATTGAAGAATTCTTTGAATTCTCGAGAATTCAAGTGAATTCTTAATGAGAATTTTTAAAAATTGTCGGGTCTTTTCCAGTTGTCTCTCTTCTGTAACGATGCTTGGTAGAAAAGAAGAAGAAGGCGAAGATGATGGAAGAGAGTCGAAGCTCTCTGTTCTCCTCGGCACTCTGGTTCTGCTTCTGACGTTGGGTCTGTCGCGACTAAGGTGGAGGGTGAGGGGAAGAAAGGAATGTTGGCGGCGACAATGATGAAGAGGGTGAGAGTCACCGGCAATCGAAATGGAGGGTGAGGGGAAGAAAGGAATGTTGGCGGCGACGATGAAGAAGAAGGTGAGAGTCGCTGGCGATCGAAATGGAGAAGGAAGGCAGAACAAGGAAGGATCAGATCTGAATCCATGGTGCTTTGGTTTAACCTCTTCCTAATCTGCTCTACTGCTGTTTACAGGGTTTTTTTGTCAACAAATTTCATTCTCCCGGGAACTTCACATTATCCCGCCAGTTTTTGAGGGATTCAATTTTCCCAGCTTTGTGGGAAGATGGGGCAGGCGGGAAAGCAACATTCCCGGGAAAGAGGCACACCAAACGGTTTTTTTAGTGGGAAGATAACTATCTTCCCATTCCCTCACGCGAATTCCGCATACCAAACGGGCCCTTAGTCTCAGTCTCAGCTAGAATCAACATAATGGGCTTAGGCCCACCACAAATGCATTTAATGTGTCTAAGGAGAAATTTATTATTAGCTCCTTTGACATTCCAAAAAAGAATGCTAATCATTAAAAACAAATTATGAAATAAGACAAGGCCTCATAGACAAAAAACCTCAATTAGAGAATTGAGTCTCTGGCACCATTATGCTGTTGACCCCATCACCAATATCCTTATCATCACACAACCCATCAATCGAAATAGGCCCAATAGATTCCACACCCTAATCCACTGGCTCATCGCCCAATTCACCCGGATCTAATAGATCTAGTTGGGCTGCCTCAAGCCCAAACTTAGAATCGGTATTGTGGGTAGCCAGGGAAGACTCAATAAGCTCACTATTATACTCATCCTTTTAGGCCTCCACTTCATTCATCACATCCTTCCCCCCATGATAGGTCAACATGAGAACTTCGCCCGATTTCTTTTCATGTGCTCTTTTATCGCCGCGCTTCTTCCTCTCATAAGACTTACCTCCTTCCTTTTCTTCAGTGTGGACCCCCTTCTCTGCTGCACTACCCGATATCTACTGCCAATTTCCCTTTTTCGAGCCTATTGACAAACTCTACTGCAGGGGACAATGCACCGCCACTACCTGAGCCAAAACACCTTGTACCTCCATTGTATCAGCATCTTTTTCGTGACCATTATCCTCCTCAGCAAAAACCTCGAACCGCGAACCTCAAACCTCATGTTTTTGAGGTTCCTCTTTATCATCCTTAGCTTTTCATGGTCTCTTTAGTTTCTGCACTGTCTGCCATTGATCCCTATAGGAATTAGGAACATCATCAGGCCCTTGATCCTTTAAACCAGAGGCTGTTTGATCTCCATTGCCCTTTGGAATATCCTCAGTACTCTGCTTATTACCTCGAGCTGGACAAGACTCCCCTACATGCCCATAAGTACCACAGTTGTGACAAAAGCATATGAAGGCCCCATATTCCAAAAAATAATCTTCCTCGTCTAAACGAAACCCAGACATGAGCTTCTACTTTAGGTTAACGAGCACACATATCTGGGCATAATGGCCACGCTATTGGCAAGAAGTATTCAAATCAACCTTAATTGTTTCACCAATTCTATCTCCTATAATGGTCAGAGCCTCACGATCGTAATACTCCAAAAACACCTTGGGCATTCGAACCCACACAATGACTTTATCAATTTTGGCCCTCACAGGAATAAGGTTAGGCTCCCATGGTCTCACAGTGAGATAATGATCATTTATATCATCCACGGGCCACCAGTCAAAGCATGTTTAAAATCATCCCTGTTAGTGAATATTGTATCATGAAAATCAGTTAAAGGTGAAGGTTGGTGGTCGACGTTGCCGCAGATGTAGTAACTATTTGGCATGAGCGCAGAAGTAAAAAAAAAAAGCCCAATGGAGGTGAGTAAAAGCCTGATGGGAAAAATAGGCATTTGGATAGCTTCGATGGGTGATGAACTTCTCCAAAAAAAGTGACTTTTTTCAGCTTCTAGCATGACTATTTTCAACTTTTGAAGAAAAATGTTAGAGACAGGTGATCTAATAAACAATGTACTATTAAATATACATTTGTATGCATTTTAATTTATTCAATAGAATACATTTAATAAAATACTTTAGAGTTTTGTAATTTGTTAATAAAAATTTATTTATTTTATCAAGTTTAAAATTAATTTTTTATATTCAATTATTACAATATATACAACTAATATATATATATGTGTGTGTGTGTGTGGGGGGAAATCATGTATCCTGTCATTGGATATAATGTTGTGTCCAGTGAGCTCTTATACAATGTCGTTTCGGTGGCTTGAGATTAAAAATTAAAATAATTGTCATTCTCACGCTCGCTTACAGTGAATCGCGTAGTGAATAAGAGTGTTATTGGGAGCATTCCTTGTTCTTAGTGCTCGCTTACGATCAGAGTCATTTGGAAGCATATCAAGAAGTTGTCGGATGAGGTTAGGGTCGTTGGATTGAGCGCGACATGAATAGCAGTGTTGTCGAACAAAACGAAAGTGTCCATGAGAGCTGTGGGATCATTAACGAAGAAGTTCTTGAAGGAGTTCCAATCTCTGTGTAAATTAAAGCAGCTTCTTGTGGTATATTCGTTTTCTGCTCATCAAATTTTGGGCACGCTAGTTACTAGCGGTGATGATTTCCTTCTCTCCCTAGCTCCTCAATTCTGATTTCACTTTCCAACTTGAACATTAGCAAGCTCTCTCTCTCTCTCTCTCTTTCTCTCTCTCTCTCTCGGGCAATTTGTCATTAAAGCTTTTAGTTTGCGAGCTGCTCTGCCTTTTTGTTTGATCTGTCATTGATTTCGATTTTTTTTTAGTTGTTCACTAAACTAAACCAAACTACGGCGTTTGCTATTCACTGGAAAAAATGATATATCTAGTTACTGGATATATCATTAGCCCTATATATATATATTTAATGTTCTACTTTTGCTGCAGATTTTTTTTCCACACTCACATAAAAGTGAGTGTGTCTTATTGTAAAGAGAAGAGAGATAAAATATTCGTGGAACCTACTCACTTTTATGTGAATGTGGCAGAATACAAATTTCTACAGTAGAAACAGAAACATTAAACCCTATACATATAAGTTTATCATTTGTTATGTCACTTGACATAATGTTGTGTCAAATCACCCAAAAACTATGTCATTTTGGGAGTTAAGTGAATTAATGAAGGGTGTTTTGGTCAAATTCATATAATAAATATAAAAACAAAAATACCAAAACACCATTCATTAATTTCCTTAACTCCCACATTAATTCACCAAACTCCTAAAACGACGTAGTTTTTGGGTGACTTGACATAACCTTATGTCAAGTGACAAGACAAACGATAAACCATATATATATATATGTATGTATGTAGTATTCAATAAGATTCATGTCATTTTCAGTTATTTTTATCTCAAATAATCATCCAAATAAGAGTTCATCTGGAAAAAAGTCACTTCTATCACTGTCATCTCAAACATAGATTATATTTACAATATGACTTTTATCATATATTCCGTTTGCAAAAGCCCATTTGGACAAAAGTACTTTTACCATCGCTATTACAAAGTTAATGATAGTACTCCCTCTGGTCCTTTTTATAAGGCATTTGTTTGTTTTCAAGGAGCATTAATTGTTTTCTTTTATGTATGCCCATAATTAATAGAGGTAGTAGGTGAGAGTAATAATAATGTAATATTAGAGTTTAATGCAACTGGTAGCGGTAATATTAGAAACTACTTAAATTTTAGAACAACTTTATTAACTTTAACTGTTTTTATTGGTTTATGTAAATTGTTAGTTGGTGTCTTATATTAAGAACAAAAGGGAGTAACATTTTTGGGCTCTTTTAAAATGGTCATGGGCGTTTTTGCAACCAAAATCTGTTTAGGGTGAGAATAACTGTTTTTGCAAAAGATGATGGGCAATTTTGCTACTTTGCTCATACATACACACATAAATGATCATCTTCAAGTTTTTCGTTTTAACTTCACCGGGGATGCTCTAGCTGTTGTGTAACACCTCCAATTTCTAACAGTTATAATAAAAAAATTTAAATAATTTTTATAAATAAATTAATGAAATTCGAAATAAACAACCTTGAGGAGTGTTACCGCCGCACTTGTACTGAGACAAGTGTAAGGCTGTCTTATTACATTAACATAAATTCAAACTTAAATAAAAGTATTTTATTCAAAGCATAAAATAAATAAATAAAATAAAACTAGCTAGAATTATTCATTGGTCTTCCTCACTTCTCACTGCTAGCCCCAATAGCCCAACTTTGAAACCTGTTTCACTAAAAATCTGTTCCCCAAAGGATCATCGCAGCCCATGAACACAAACATCAGCAAAAGCTGGTAATCTTAATGAACAAAGATAATATAGAAAATAATAATAATAAATATAATGATAAATAAAATATTCACATGATTTAAAAAAAAATATAATCTAAAATATTAGTTTCAATATCAAATATCATTCATTAATTTTTTTTTATTAATTTCATTTGGACCTGGAAACCTGTCAGTTCATTTAGTTTAGTGGGAAGAGAACCATGGTAGACTCGGAAACCTGCCAGTCACAATCATCAATTGGCCATAAACATATCAACATATCTTCCTAGTGTGCACACCTCTTCCCAAAGTTGCTACTAGTGTCCCAGAAACCTGCCATGCACCACTTTGGGAAGAATGGATACTATCTTTTTCACATCAAATAAATATCGAGGGCATAAAGCCCATAAGTTGTGTTCATCACTATGGGAGGTTCCATCCCAAAGCTATCCTCCCACTGTTAAATTGTTTCAAAACACACACATAATAAACTTTTAATTTATTTCTATTATTTAATTATCTTTTATATAGTTTTCTATTATTTTAATTAAATATAGGATATAAAAATGTTTTGATATAAAATCTATTCATATCTTATTTTATTGTGTAGGAGATATTATATAAAGAAGGAAATAAAAAAAGAAATCAAATAATATAACATTGCACAGGAGTATAATAATATATTTAAATACAAAAGTGACGCACAGTGGATTCCTAATTCATTCCAAAAAGGACGTACAGGGAAAAATTTGATTTAAGCATATGCAATTCCATCACGTAAGTCGAGACGATGCAACCTTATTCAGTATGGAAAAAAAAAACGCACAGGTAGATGTGTAGTGTAATTGGAGCGCGCAGACCGAGGCACAAACAATTGTATTCAATTCAAGGACGCACAAGCATATGTATATGGTTTAAGCATGCAAGTCGAGGCAACACAATTACATACAATATATACATATATATCTCTCTATGTACAAAAATCAAACAACAATTGGTTTCTATAACCTAGGGATCTATCAAGATATAAAATTAACCTAATACTCATGGGAATTAGGATTACCTGGTTTCCGTGTTGCTAATCTTATAAGAGAACAATTGCCGAGCGTATGGAATAAGGGTGCAGTAGCAGAGAAAAATTTAGCGGCCAAGAAAATATCGAGGTTTCTAGGTTTAAGTGGTCAGACCTAAGTTTATAATTAAATCTAGGGTTTTATTTATGGTGTGGGCCTTTTAATTATCCTAATAAATGAATTAAAACAAACGGTAGAGTTTTATTATTAGATATATTTTGAGTCCGATGATGAATAATAAAAAAAAATTGAAAATATAATTTTATCTAACAATCTCCTAGATTCTAGGATCTAATCTTGACTAATCTAATATTACTATTTACAAAATAATATGATTACCACAGAAACAGTACAACATTATTAATTTTTACTATATTATTATTATTATTTTAATCTACTGTTATTATTATTATTATATTTCTATTATTAATCATTTTTATTTTATTAGTATTATTTTAATCTATCATTATCATTATCATTGCTATTTCTATTATTATTATTATTAATAAAAATCCGGGGCATTACATGTTGACTAAGGTCTAGGGATCCCGTGTAATACCCCGGATTTTAATGATGATAATAGTAATTTTAATGATGGTAATAATAATATTAATAAAAATAGAAATGATAATGATAGATTAAAATAATACAAAAAAATAATAATAAAATAAATAATAAATAAATAAATAAATTAAATTAATTGTGTTGTATTGTTCCGGTGATAACCATATTATTTTGTAAATAATATTATAAGATTAGATCTAAGATTCTAGGATTAGTTGTGTAATACCCCGGATTTTTATCAATAATAATGATAATGATAATGATACTACTAATAATAAAAATAATAAAGTAATAATGAAATTTAATAATAATAACAATATAGTAAATAAAGATTTAGAATTTAATAATATTTATATTATTCTATAATTTATTATTTGGAAATAATTATAGTAATAATAAAAGTTTAGAATTTAATTGTATGGTTTGAGAATTTATTAATTGGGAATATATTAATTAGATTATATAATATAATCCATTTCTATTTATATTAAATATATAATTGAGTCATTTTAATTTACCTTACTGTTCGGTAGTGATATTAGTGATCCTATATATTAGCTACGATCCTAGATTTTAGCTAGAATAAATAGAAATATAAAATGTAATTGAAATATTATATATATATATATATATATATATTGTAGCGTAATAAATTGTAATAGGAATATATTAATTATATTATTAATAATTAGATTGTATAATATAATCTATTTCTATTTATATTAATTATGTTAATATTTCATATTTTTATCTTATTATATATTCTATTTATTATATAGAATATATATCTGTTTATTTTATATTTGTAGTACTCCTGATTAATAATAGAATTAATAATATATTAAAATAATAATAATAATAATAATATTAGAATCTAGAAATATATAGTGTTTATGTTGTTAATTTATTAATTGGGAATAATTAAAGGGCCTAGCCCATAACTAAAACCCTAATTTGTAATTATAAATCTAGGTCTAGCCGTCAAAACCTAAAAACACACGATACTTTTCCTCCTCCGTTGTTTTCTTCTCAAACCCTCTTTCTGTACTTTCATCGCATCAAATCAAAATTAGGTCGCTAGCAAGAACGGAGACCAGGTAATCCTAATCCCCATGAATAGGTTAGATTTATGTAAATTTTGTAATCCTAATCCCCATGAGTAGGATTAGATTTATGTAAATTTTGTAATCCTAATCCCATGAGCCTTAGGATAGTCTTATTCTTGATAGGTAATCTGATCTCTAAGTCATAAAAATTATGGATGTCTGATCAATTACATAATATGTATAGGTGCGTTTTACTTTTTCTCTTTGAATAATTTTTTTCTTCTTTTTCTCTCGCCTCGAATTGCCGAATGTTAATCTACTTAATTCCTGAATCCAGTGGGTACGTTTTTATCTGAATGATCTTTCTTCTTCTTGTAACACCTCAATTTTAATACCCAAAAACTCGGTCAAAATATTGAAAATACCTTCAAAAGAGTTCAACAATATCCAAATCCTTTTACAATGTTACCATTTCGAATAAAACCCGTAATACATAATCAGAATAAATTCCAGAAAATATTTCAGAGTTTAATACAAAACGGAAATCTTAGGTTCATGGCAAATAAAATGACATAACATAATTTATAGGAGATTAAAAGAGCTTCCAGAGCTCACTCCATAGGTGCCTTCCCTTGCTCTCTACTAGAATAATCACCTGAAAAATGTTAATATGGGATGAGATTCCACGTCTCAGTAACTACTGAATATTTCTACCTTACACGAGCAAATTACATATGACAAAAATAAAAGGTAATATAATGTGAATTTAATATACTCAGATATTTTTTAGATATACCGTTGTTCACATCAAATGCCTTTACAAAATACTCATCATTCTTTATTGAATAATTCAGAAATGCACTATGCAGTATGCAGCCTCCCTTATATCCCCTTCCAACCGTATACCGCTGACTGGAACCATAGGCTAACATATAGTCCAATAGAAACTCATTCATTTGACTGGATGGTTTCAAGCTCACCAAAACTTAAGATACACCCGGCCAAAGGTATAGAGCTTAAATCTGGACTATGGCTCCCCTCCTTTAAAATAACAACTAAGGAGGTGTCACATGTCCCACATCTCCAATGAAATCCCGGCCAGAGAAAAACATGGAAGATGGGGCCCTGAAAAGTACCATCCACTGTGCACCGAGTGGTGGCATAAACAATTCTTATCATTCAATTCCCTCCTTACTCCACCCATCACAATACAACCGCCATGATGAATGTATTTACTCAAAAATAATGCATTATTATACCATTATATACATTGATATGCGTATTTATGAATAGTATAATACTATGTGTATCTGTGAATAGTAAAATACTATGCGTATCTGTGAATAGTAAAATACGGTATATACATGAATAGTAAAATGAGTAGTAATTACGGTATACATGAATAGTAACATGAATAGTAAATACGGTATACATGAATAGTAAATACGGTATACGTGAATAGTAAAATGAATAGTAAATACGGTATATGTGAATAGTAAATACGGTATATGAATAGTAAAATGAATAGTAAATACGGTATATGTGAATAGTAAAATGAATAGTAAATATGGTATATGTGAATAGTAAATACGGTATAAATAGTACCTCTACAGATTTGCAAGTCAAAGTTCCCACACCAGATCTTAAAACCATAAATATTTTCTAAATATTCTTGCCAAAATAGTAAACAAACAAATTTATAATCATACATAATTCACAAATATAAGGAAGAATATTCAGAGTTACCTGTTACTTGCTAATACCCGAATCACCAACCAGCTATTATAACTCTCAAGCAAATATCTCTCTACTCTCTCTCTCTCTCTCTACCTCTCTCTATGGCTCTTAGAAGTTGTGAAGAATGAAATGAAATGGAAGGTCTATTTATAGTTGGAAAATGGGTCTTTAAGTGTAATTTTCGTCTCTGGGTCGTTTTACGTAATTTTCCCAAAATTATAAAAGGAAACTTTCCCGTGACTCGCCCCGTGAACGTTTGTTTAAAAATTTAATAATATTTTAATATATATTATTTTATTATTATAATATAATATTATTTAAATAATAAATTATTATTGAGTGGGTCCCGCGGCCAATTTTTTCAAACTTCACGAGAAAGTTTGCAGAGAATTATTTTTGGCCGTGGGTCCCGCAAAATACTGATTTCAAATTTATCACTTTCTGAAAATAGAGCCTACTAGTCTTCCCAAAATAGGTTTATGTTCAAGATATTAGATTCAAAATTCAGGATGTTACACTTCTCGCCTCGATCTCCGTGCATAATTGTAAAAAGATATATGTTAATCTTTGTCTTTTTGTGCGTGAGATTTGTATTGCATATCAAATGTCCCTGTGCGTTATACCCTTGTACGTTTCTTCTTTGTATATGGCATTCCATAGCCTCGGTCTACGTGCATCCTTTCTTCATGCATATGTATTCCTGTACGATTTTAACTATAACCCACCTGTGTGTTTTTTTTCTAATTCAAATTCAATGCAAGGGATTCAATTTGCTTCCTTACAAATTATACCTGTTCCTGCATCATATTCTCTTTGAAATTTAATATAGCTGCTTATGGTTCTCTTATTCGTTTACTTATTTATTATTTGATTTTCTTTTCTTTATATAACACCTCCTACGCAATAAGATAAGTCATAAACAGATTTTAGGTCAAAATATCTTCATATTTATATTTAAAACAATAATATAAAATAATATATAAAAGATAAGTAAATAATAGAAATAATTTAGGAGTTTATTACGTGTGTTTTAAGACATTTAACAGTGGGAGGATAGCTTTGGGATGGTACCCCCAAAGTGATGAACACAACCTTAGGCTTTATGCCTCGAAATATTATGTGATGAGAAAAATTGAGATATCCGTTCTTCCCAAAGTGGTGTCTGGCAGGGTTTCCCGGGACACTAGTAGCAACTTTGGGAAGAGGTGTGCACACTAGGAAGAAATACTTGATATACTTGATGGCCAATTTGATTGATTGTGACTGGCAGGGTTTCCCGGGTCACAGGGTAAACTGGCAGGGTTTCCCGGGTTTACCATGGTTCTCTTCCCACTAAACTAAATAGACTGGCAGGGTTTCCCGGGTCTAAGAAATTTTAAAAGATGATAAATAATAATATCTGAGTCAATGATAATGTATAGCTATGATGAATATGAGAAACTGATTTTGTGGATTATAAATATATATAAGGTATTTTCTCTATCATATGTGATTAACTTAACTATTTATTTGTTTATTGGTTACTATTGTTATCATTTTGTGTTATTTTTAACTATTAGGATTACCAGCGTTTGCTGATGTATGTGTGTTCATGGGCTGCGACGATCCTTCGGGGGAGCAGATTCTCAGTGAAACAGGTCTCGAAGTTGGGGCTGTTGGGGCTAGCAGTGAGAAGTGAGGAAGAATCATCAGTATTCTAGCTAGTTTATTTTATTTTAATTTTGAATAAAACACATTTTGTTTAAGTTGTTTTTTTTCTTTTAATTGTAATAAGTAGCCTTGCACTTGTCCCAGTACAAGTGCGGCGGTAACACTTCCCAAAGTTGTTTATTTCGAATTTTATTAATTTATTCATGAAAATCATTTAAATTTTTGCTATTATAACGGTTAGAAATTGGGGGTGTTACAAAATGGTATCAGAGCCCTAGGTTCCGACTTGGATTTGCTTTTGATACTAACTCAAGAGATCAAAGATCCCAGAGTTAAGTAAATAAATGAGTAAAATAATAATCATAATTAAAACGTGAGAGATGGGTAGTGAAGGGTTATTTCCTTGTCTTTTAGAAATGATTTATTTCTTTGAAATTCTAATAATTATATATTTAAAATTATTTTGTGATTCGTTATAAGATTATTATTGACTTGTGAATTTTATTTAGAAAGAGATGTTAGAGGGGTAATTAGAATTTATTTTGTGAATTATTTTGAATGATGAAGAATGGTAGAGTTTTAATTTTAAATACAAGATATTGATTTGTTGTTTGAATTTATATTGATTTATTGTTTGAATCTATATTGCATTATCTGATGATTGATTTATAATATAAATATATGTGATGAGAAAAGTGATTGTTAATGTTGATGATTGTATCTTCAAAATTATTTGAAGAAGGTATGCAATTAAGTTTCGGGGACGAAACTTATGTTAAGGAGGGGAGAATGTAATACCCGAGATTTTATTATTGAATTTTATTTTAGTTTCGAGGACGAAACTTGTTTTAAGGAGGGTAGAGTGTAATACCCCGGATTTTTATCAATAATAATGATAATGATAATGATACTACTAATAATAAAAATAATAAAGTAATAATGAAATTTAATAATAATAACAATATAGTAAATAAAGATTTAGAATTTAATAATATTTATATTATTCTATAATTTATTATTTGGAAATAATTATAGTAATAATAAAAGTTTAGAATTTAATTGTATGGTTTGAGAATTTATTAATTGGGAATATATTAATTAGATTATATAATATAATCCATTTCTATTTATATTAAATATATAATTGAGTCATTTTAATTTACCTTACTGTTCGGTAGTGATATTAGTGATCCTATATATTAGCTACGATCCTAGATTTTAGCTAGAATAAATAGAAATATAAAATGTAATTGAAATATTATATATATATATATATATATATTGTAGCGTAATAAATTGTAATAGGAATATATTAATTATATTATTAATAATTAGATTGTATAATATAATCTATTTCTATTTATATTAATTATGTTAATATTTCATATTTTTATCTTATTATATATTCTATTTATTATATAGAATATATATCTGTTTATTTTATATTTGTAGTACTCCTGATTAATAATAGAATTAATAATATATTAAAATAATAATAATAATAATAATATTAGAATCTAGAAATATATAGTGTTTATGTTGTTAATTTATTAATTGGGAATAATTAAAGGGCCTAGCCCATAACTAAAACCCTAATTTGTAATTATAAATCTAGGTCTAGCCGTCAAAACCTAAAAACACACGATACTTTTCCTCCTCCGTTGTTTTCTTCTCAAACCCTCTTTCTGTACTTTCATCGCATCAAATCAAAATTAGGTCGCTAGCAAGAACGGAGACCAGGTAATCCTAATCCCCATGAATAGGTTAGATTTATGTAAATTTTGTAATCCTAATCCCCATGAGTAGGATTAGATTTATGTAAATTTTGTAATCCTAATCCCATGAGCCTTAGGATAGTCTTATTCTTGATAGGTAATCTGATCTCTAAGTCATAAAAATTATGGATGTCTGATCAATTACATAATATGTATAGGTGCGTTTTACTTTTTCTCTTTGAATAATTTTTTTCTTCTTTTTCTCTCGCCTCGAATTGCCGAATGTTAATCTACTTAATTCCTGAATCCAGTGGGTACGTTTTTATCTGAATGATCTTTCTTCTTCTCGCCTCGATCTCCGTGCATAATTGTAAAAAGATATATGTTAATCTTTGTCTTTTTGTGCGTGAGATTTGTATTGCATATCAAATGTCCCTGTGCGTTATACCCTTGTACGTTTCTTCTTTGTATATGGCATTCCATAGCCTCGGTCTACGTGCATCCTTTCTTCATGCATATGTATTCCTGTACGATTTTAACTATAACCCACCTGTGTGTTTTTTTTCTAATTCAAATTCAATGCAAGGGATTCAATTTGCTTCCTTACAAATTATACCTGTTCCTGCATCATATTCTCTTTGAAATTTAATATAGCTGCTTATGGTTCTCTTATTCGTTTACTTATTTATTATTTGATTTTCTTTTCTTTATATAACACCTCCTACGCAATAAGATAAGTCATAAACAGATTTTAGGTCAAAATATCTTCATATTTATATTTAAAACAATAATATAAAATAATATATAAAAGATAAGTAAATAATAGAAATAATTTAGGAGTTTATTACGTGTGTTTTAAGACATTTAACAGTGGGAGGATAGCTTTGGGATGGTACCCCCAAAGTGATGAACACAACCTTAGGCTTTATGCCTCGAAATATTATGTGATGAGAAAAATTGAGATATCCGTTCTTCCCAAAGTGGTGTCTGGCAGGGTTTCCCGGGACACTAGTAGCAACTTTGGGAAGAGGTGTGCACACTAGGAAGAAATACTTGATATACTTGATGGCCAATTTGATTGATTGTGACTGGCAGGGTTTCCCGGGTCACAGGGTAAACTGGCAGGGTTTCCCGGGTTTACCATGGTTCTCTTCCCACTAAACTAAATAGACTGGCAGGGTTTCCCGGGTCTAAGAAATTTTAAAAGATGATAAATAATAATATCTGAGTCAATGATAATGTATAGCTATGATGAATATGAGAAACTGATTTTGTGGATTATAAATATATATAAGGTATTTTCTCTATCATATGTGATTAACTTAACTATTTATTTGTTTATTGGTTACTATTGTTATCATTTTGTGTTATTTTTAACTATTAGGATTACCAGCGTTTGCTGATGTATGTGTGTTCATGGGCTGCGACGATCCTTCGGGGGAGCAGATTCTCAGTGAAACAGGTCTCGAAGTTGGGGCTGTTGGGGCTAGCAGTGAGAAGTGAGGAAGAATCATCAGTATTCTAGCTAGTTTATTTTATTTTAATTTTGAATAAAACACATTTTGTTTAAGTTGTTTTTTTTCTTTTAATTGTAATAAGTAGCCTTGCACTTGTCCCAGTACAAGTGCGGCGGTAACACTTCCCAAAGTTGTTTATTTCGAATTTTATTAATTTATTCATGAAAATCATTTAAATTTTTGCTATTATAACGGTTAGAAATTGGGGGTGTTACAAGTTGTATCAGATCATAATTTTAATCTTTTGAATTCATTATCGGATTCAAAATATATATAATAATTAAAAGGTCCAGCCCATAGCTAAAACCCTAAATTTAATTATAAATACCAGGTCTAGCCACCTAAACCTAGAAAAAAAAACACCCGATACTTTTCTCTCATTCTTCTAAGAGGTTAGCAAACACGGAGACCAGGTAATCCTAATCCCATGAGACTTAGATATAGAGATAGTTATATATATGTATGGAATTATTATGCCTAGATTTACGTGCTTCAATTTCACAATTAACATTGAATCCAATTTTTCTTGCTGTGCGTTTTTCACAATTAATATGGGGGAATTATACAAATATGTTTCCTGTACGTTTTTTTTTTGGTTCTAAATTGAAAGCCTCGGCGTCCGTGTGAGGATAGAAAGAAATATAATTGCATGATAGTTCCTGTGCGTCATTCTCTTTGATGAATAAACACAATTTGCTTGTATCAGTTTGCGTGCGACAATTCATAACCCCTGTACGTGTTCCTTTATTCTTATGTATTGCAATCAAATATATATTCCCTGTGCGTTTTGTTCTCTTCGGTTGCGTGCGTTTGTTTATTCCTTATGTATTGCCTTGGTTCGCATTTGGGCGTTTTTTTTAATTGATTAAAATACATGTATTGTCCTTGTTATCGTCTTTTACTATTGGATTTTCCTTTTTTTTTTTATATATAATACCTCCTACGCAATAGGATAAGTAATGAACAGATTTTAGGTCAAAATATTTTTAATATTTATATTTAATTAAAATAATAATATAAAAATATATATATAAGATAATTAAACAATAGAGATAATTTAGGAGATTGTTTTGTGTGTGTCTAAAACATTTTAATGGTGGGAGGATAGCTTTGGAATGATACCCCCAAAGTGATGAACACAACCTTAGGCTTATGCCTCAAAATATTATGTGATGAGAAAATTGAGATATCCGTTCTTCCCAAAGTGGTGTCTGGCAGGGTTTCCCGGGACACTAGTAGCAACCTTGGGAAGAAGTGTGCACACTAGGAAGAAATACTTGATATATTTGATGGCCAATTTGATTGATTGTGACTGGCAGGGTTTCCCGGGTCACAGGGTTAACTGGCAGGGTTTCCCGGGTTTACCATGGTTTTCTTCCCACTAAACTAAATAGACTGGTAGGGTTTCCCGGGTCTAAAGAAATTTTAAAAGATGATAAATAATAATATCTGAGTCAATGATAATGTATAGCTATGATGAATATGAGAAACTGATTTTGTGGATTATAAATATATATAAGGTATTTTCCCTATCATATGTAATTAACTTAACTATTTATTTGTTTATTGGTTACTATTTGTTATTATTTTGTGTTATTTTAAGTATTAGAATTACCAACGTTTGCTGATGTATGTGTGTTCATAGGCTGCGACGATCCTTCGGGGGAGCAGATTTTCATTGAAACAGGTCTCAAGCTGGGGTTAGCAGTGATAAGTGAGGAAGAATAATAAAAAGCTTTAGCTAATTTCTTTTTGTTTTATTTTATTTTATTATTTGGATAAGACATCTCTATTTAAGTTTTAGTTGACATTTATGTAATAAGTAGCCTTGCGCTTGTCCCAATACAAGTGCGGCGGTAACACTCTCTAAGATTGTTATTTCGAAATTCATTAGTTTATTTGTAAAAATTATTTAAAGTTTTGTTATTATAACCGTTAGAAATCGGGGGTGTTACATCCCACCAGGGCATCTACTGACAGAAAATGCATCCAAGGATCAACGAATGAGGCTACTTGATTTTCAAACTAATTCTCTCCTCTCCTCAATGTTAGGATCCAATAATATTTATAATTGATAATTGAAGGGAGGAAAAAAAAAAGACAGAAAAATACTACTTGAAGTTTAAAATCTTGTTAACAATAATAATAAGATTAATAAGAAAAGTAAAATAATTAACAACTTATCTTATTAGGAAAATCACTTATATGAGATTTTGAAATTTAAGTGATATTTTTTTTTATGATTTTATTAAAAAAAAAAAGAGAGTATCAGGCCCGCCTCCTGACTCGTTCCTCAAGCATTAAACACATAAAAGGATGGAGACCAAAACGTCAATCCTCCATCTAATATCAACGAATGAGTCTTTGAAGCAAGTTATTATCATAAAAAGGACCAAGGACCAATACAATCTGAGTCATGATGAAGGCAAGATCACCTTGATTGGGGTCATGAGTTTTTGCATTCAGTTTTCCACATATCAATCAATTTACTTGCGCTCAGTTCCCGAAAATACCTACAATTCATTTTAAAAACTCGCTACAATATGTATTAAAGAACTCAGAAGACTATGATAACCCGCTTGAGAGTTGAGACCCCGGGATCAATTTTTAATAAAAATAAAATAAAATATCATAAAGGTAAATAATTAGTTTCTGTCGTCTCAGAAAGAAGAGTCCACAAAACCTCCGTTCAAGTATTTCTGCACATGCTACTAACTGAGCGTGAAAATCACCTCCCGAGCTAACAGTACAAGTGCGCGCCTCTCATCTTTTTATTGGCCTTCTCATTGGTAAGGTCCTTCACGCGTATTTGCCGAAAGTAGGCCTGACCCTAAAGTCATTCTGAAATTCCTTTTTTTTTTTTGGTCTGGGTCCCGGTCTTTTTCTCTCTTCTTCCCTCAGCAAATCCTTTTTACTTCCCGTTCACATTATTTCACAGTTCAACCGGAACCACAGAGCAGTAGGGTTTAAATCTTTACTCTTTCACCCTGAAACTATCTGAGATACCTAAAGAAGATAGAAACAAAATTAAAGCAGACAAACGCTTCATTTTCTTGATTTCTCTTCTTACTCTCTTTCTTGCTAACCCTAGCTTCACTCTGCAGTTTAATTTCCTGGTTTGTGTTCTGCTATTTCTTGCTCCAAGCCCTAGTTCCCGACTTCAGAGGCCATTTCCAGAATGACCCATTCCTCCTGAATTCACCATCATGTTGTTGCCATTTCAGCTCGCTACCCTCAAGTAGGTGAAACCCATTCATTTTCCTCCTACATTCTACCAGTGTCGACCTTTTCTTACTGTCTTCCCACTGTTTCCTCTTTCTGAGTATTACTAGGTGCATGTGCTGTGTTTGAGAAGAGGAGGCCATGGAAAGGGATGACCGTAGGCTCCTGTTGGCTTGCGTGATTTCTGGGATACTCTTCTCAATTTTGGGATTGGGTTCCTTCTCCATACTGTGGCTTGTGAACTGGAGGCCGTGGCGAATTTATAGGTACCGTTTAAATTTTGGACATCATAATCTTTTAACAAATTAACTGATAAATTTATTAAATGCTTTTTCAAAATTCTATTGCTTTAATAGAATGGGCATTGTATTAAGCTGTGTCTTAGGGTTGCAATTAATTCATGCTAGTAACGAATTTTTGCTGGCATTGGCTGTTATATTCTCCAAACGAATCACTTAGAAAATACTTCACTAATTCCCTGGAATCTGGATACTTTTATCATTTGGGGTGCAAATATAAATTGCTTGAATGATTTCAGATTTGGAATAATGAAGAATCGAATAAGGTTCATTCTGAACCATTTAACGCACATTTAAACTGTGAGCCTTTTGATTTTTAAACAGCTTTAAAAAGGATGGTTCTATATATATGAACTACTATGTAGTATTCATATGGTTGGTTTCTAAGTGACTTGCTGCCTTTTTCTTCATTTTCTTTAATCTGTGGATTTCTTTTCAATATGCACAGTCGTTTTTATTAATGACAACAGTATTGCTGGTGGAACCGATGCCAAGTACGGAATAAGCAGTCTAAAAAAATTTCAATTCGATAAATAAAAAATGTGTAGCCTTTGCTTATTACTCGTAGGTGTCAAAGCCTCCCTACATTGATTCCACAATGGACACAATTGAAACAACTTTTGTTTGTACTCATGCTAACTGGAAATTAAAAAAAAATGTAGCTTGAGCGGCGATACATGTAGTACTAAAGACTTGGTCGGTAATTTTAAATCATGGAACAGCTAAGATAGACCAAAGTCCAGGGTTTCAAGTTATCAAATATTGTATGGTGGAAGTCATACATGACTATGTAGCTGTGTTCTTTTGTTTTGATTTTAAGGTGTTATCCTTCTGGATGTCCTGAATTCTGTTGGCACAACATGAAGACTAATCTCTCATAAACTCTGGATAAAGTTTCATGGCAGACATCTGAAAAGATGATTTTGTGGATGTCAAAGATGTTGTCAATTATTTGAATGTATGCTAGACGGTTTATATATCATTTCAGAGCAAGGCTGTTCAATGTTTTTGAGTTTGAATTTTTTTCCCAATGTAAAATGTTTTGATATTATGGTTGTATTTTGGGCTGAAAGTTTTTTGAAAATGAAATATAAGGTATCAAATTGTTGGAACCCTCCTGTTAAATTTCTATAATTTTTCTGGGAATACAGTTAACTCAAAATTGTATGGAGAACATCTTTTAGAAATCGCTTTCTTGGAAATTTTACTTTAAAAGTTTTATTTTTCAGTTGGATTTTTGCTCGGAAGTGGCCAAATATCTTGCAAGGCCGTCAACTTCATTTTCTTTGTGGTTTTCTGAATCTGTCTGCATGGATCATTGTTATTTCTCCAATTCTGGTGCTAATAACTTGGGGTTCCTGGTTGATTGTAATATTGGGTCGAGACCTGATTGGTTTGGCTGTAATAATGGCCGGCACTGCTCTATTACTGGCATTCTATTCCATTATGCTGTGGTGGAGAACACAATGGCAAAGCTCAAGTATGTACTTTCTTGCTTATACATTACATATTTCATATGATGCAAAACCAAAATCGCTTATTTGTTTTGGTCAAACTTCAAATGTATGTTGCAAAAGTTTGTTTATGGCTTTGCTTTTGAAGTAGATGTATGTTACTATGTTGCATTATCCATGTTACTGAATAGCTTGGTTGTGATGTTCAATCAAGTTTTAGTACATGATTATATTATATGTTTTTTGGTTTGTTTTTTTATGTGTTCTTAATCAGATTATCTCTTTAGTTTCTTAATTTTTGATTTTACATTTCTTACTTGGTTTTTTGTTTGACAGCTGACAATATAGCGTTTTAAACATTCAGTCCTTAAGTCCTTATACTGGGCTTTGATATCTTGTTTTTGGGAATTTCATTTTAACATATAAAATACAAGTGAATATTCAAAGCATTATGCTCTCACACTCCCTCTCTCTCTAAATTCATACAAAAAGGTTTTGCTGGTCATGATGGAAAAATTGTCATTAGCAAGGAAAAATCTTATTATTTTATACACTGGATTCTGATGTAAGGAATAATGAAATTTTATTAGTCTGCTGAAAATTCATTTTAGCTCCTCTAGAAATTGACATATATTGTATATTTCAATGGAAACATGAAAAATTAAGTCGTTGATCTTGACAATTGGATTTGCGTAAATTATTTAAGGAAAATTACTTTCTATTGTTATGGTTCCTCAGTTTGTACCCATTTATAAGCTTGTCATGTGAAGTGTAACTTAAGGTAAATTGAGGCAGTTTTCTTGGCATGTATTACAAACTTCCCAATCATAAGTGCACAGCCACAGATTGAAAAGCTAGTTTCAATCTTATAATTATATAAGATAGTTGACAAGATTATGATAAAAAGTGTCATAGTTATTTGATTGCATATCCAAGGATAATAGCGTACTATAGTCTTTTTAATATATTTGTTGAGATTGATGGATCACATTGAAGCACATGAAAAATACTAATATTATTGATCCTTGAGAAGAAAGATATTGGCAACCTAATAGCCTAACCCATAACCCTAGAAACTAATCTAATCAAATATAATTAAATCAAATCAAATCATAATGATACAATATTCATATCAAATCCTAATATATATTAAGTAATAAACATCAATTATAATAATATTAATTTTCTAATTCTAAACTTTCTACTCTTAACACCCTTCAAGTTGAAAGCAGCTTGAATGTGAGCAGGATCACCAATTGTTATGGTTTTTTGAACAAGAATGGAGATTAGAAGAGAGCTAACTATGGCTCTCTCACAATGTATTCACTTTTATAGCAAAACTGATCTCCATGACTGAATGTACAATAGAAGGATGGGCTATTTATAACATAATAGCCTCCCTCAAGTCCTAACTAATCTGGTTTACAATTATTGACTAATTACCCTACTACCTATCTAGTTTACATTTAGGTCCCTAGGTTCATGTTACACTTAGGTTCATAAATGCATATTATTATCTTTATATATCAATACCCTCTCCCCAAAAACATCCTTGCCCTCAAGGATGCTGAACAACAAAAACAAATATGAAATCAACAAAAACATAGGCTTGATAATTCTGAAGAACTTCTTGACAGTGTATAGCTCTCGGTCTTGTATGCTGCTACCCACGAGTACAATTCACTTGTTTGATGCTGGAACAAATAGAAGCAACAAATCCATTCCAGTCCCAATTAACATTTTAATCAGCTCTCCCCTAAACCAAATTTGTAGCTGAATATGTGTAGGAGAAAGTTGCATAGGTAAAATCCAGTTGAGAGGCAAATTTGTAGGCTTCATAGATATAGCCCCCAAACTATTGTCCACTGGATCTTGTAGAACAGTAGAACCCAAAAGCATTTTAATTAACTTTCCTTTGTACCACATCAGAATGAACAAATGGGTAGGAAGACTCTGTGTGATTAAGGCCCTATTCAGAAATATGTTTGTAGGCCTCTTAAAAGTGGCTGAAGGCAGCAGAAACTTTGGGTCATTTTCTTGAAAGAGAAAGCCCATGTACTCAAATGGGTCAAGAAAATATCTCTGACAGTCAAAAATGGTGGGAACCAGATTTGACTTTTCAAACTTTGTTTTCTTCATCCACGTGCAATCCACATCAAGAGTCACAGATTCTGAAATTATCACCAATTGCCGCACAGCTCTTTTCACATACCGTTTCCCTTGAGCCACGATTACACTGCAAATCGTGCCACTCAACTCTTGCATTCGTCTTCTTTGCCAAATGGCAGCGATCTCTCTCGACTTGCAAGGATAGCGGCAACGGCACAGCAGCGACCTGTGATAATGTCTCCTGAACCATCACTTTCGGAGAAGAAGGAAGAGGACTCGACGACAACCTTGCATTTTTGGTCTCCTCCGTCACATCTTCCGTGATTCCAGCAGCAACTTCGCTTTTTGTTTCTTTTATTTCGGTACATTCTTGGGAGGAGGCTGAGCAAGACTTGTTCTTTTCTGGGCAATCAGAAGCTTCTTGTTCTTTGATACATTCATTGGTGTAGTCTTAACAAGACGTACCACTTTTTTGGACCTCAGAAGCTTCTTGGGGATCAATCTTGACAAAGAGAATCTTGCTTTGATATTCCAACTCTTTTCTTGCCTGCTCCTCTTTCTTGGCTCGTTGCTGCAGATCCCATTCTTCCTTCAAACCTGCCACATAGAGTAGCTCTTCCATGGTATCTCGTAAATCATCCAACTTGTTGAGTTTTCCATCTTTTCTTCAAACTCGTCAATCTTTTTGAGTTTATGGACTTGTGCTTCAAGAGCCAAGAGTAGATCTTCCATGGTTCTTGCTCTTGTATTTACCATCCACTAAGCGTTCTTGATGGTTTCTTGATCAAGACCATCAGCAAAATAACATAACACCGAACCAGAACCAATAATGACAAAAACCGGACCAAGAATATCGAAACAGTGAGAGCAGGACTGATCAGATGTGCAGGAGAAGAACTAGAACCACCCACCACTGTTTTAAGGCTGATCAAACTGTAAACGAACCCAAAAAACAGAAACCCAGAGTTCTTTTTCTTTCGTTTTTTTAAGTCAAAACAGAGAGGATAAGAACAGAAACAGCGAAAGAAACAGCCAAGGAAGGACTGCTTTGATACCACTGTTATGGTTTTTTGAACAAGAATGGAGATTAGAAGAGAAGAAGAGAGCTAACTATGGCTCTCTCACAATGTATTCACTCTTATAGCAAAACTGGTCTCCATGACTGAATGTACAATAGAAGGATGGGCTATTTATAACATAATAGCCTCCCTCAAGTCCTAACTAATCTAGTTTACAATTATTGACTAATTACCCTACTACCTATCTAATTTACATTTAGGTCCCTAGGTTCATGTTACACTTAGGTTCCTAAATGCATATTATTATCTTTATATATCACCAATAATCCGCTTCTTCAAGAAATCCTGAATCAAGTAGCAAGTTCGAGCACATCCAAAAAAGCTTCTCTAAATGTCATGCCATCTGCTTAACAAAAGCTGAGATCTCATCAGGGACCAACAGCAATTAAAAGGCCTCACAAGGGACTAAGCCAGAGTAGAAGCAGCAACCAAAGGTCTCACTAGGGATCTAAACAACAATGAGTCGTCTTAGAGGGGACCAAAGCAACAACGAACTTCTCACAGGGGACCAAAGCAACAACCAACGGTGTCATAAGAGACCAAGGCAACAACGAATGATCTCACAGGGGACCAAGGAGGCAACCACCAAAGGTCATTAGGGACCAAAACAACACTCTAAATATAATGTCTCACTAGGGATGAACACCAAAGGTCTTACTGGGGACCAAACAAAAGAAATCAACCAAAACAAGGCGAAACTGCCAAACCAAAATCTAAAACCATGAGATACGAGAATGAAACCACCAAGAGTAAAAGAAAGAACCCTTAGGCTTTGATACAATATTGAGATTAAAGGATTACATTGAATCGCACAAAAAATACTAATATTATTGATCCTTGAGAATAAAAGAGAATACAAAAAGGCCTTTAAATAGGCAATCTAATAGACTAACCCATAACCCAAGAAACTAATCTAATCAAATCAAATCATAATGATAAAATATTCATATCAAATCCTTATATACATTAAGTAATAAACATCAATCACAATAATATTAATTTTCTAATTCTAAACTTTCTATTCTTAACCGTATTAATTCTTTTTTCATTGGGTTGCTGTGTTTTATTGGCTCCTTATTTTAATTTAAGATGAAATGGAGAGAGAACTGCATCAAATAGAGTAGTGCTATATTGTTACTTTCACTAGTGGGTTATTCAACTAAGCTTGTCGTTTGGATGATTGAATTTCCTCGTAAGGAAATTTTCTGTGCTGCAAGAGTAGTTATTGCTGGAATTATTCTGTCTTGGATCCTCAATCTGCTTTACAAGTGTAGTAAAACCATTTTTTTGTCAAAATATTGACACAGCTGTAGCTACTTTCTGATTGAAATACCGAGTAAAGGAAGTTGAAATGTAATAGATAATCATTGATTAGGATATAAATAAGGTGACATGGTGAGATAAGTAAGTTACTCATAAATGTAATTATGATGACAGTATTAGGACAATCTAGAGGAAGTGTTTTTGCGTATTTAGATCTTTTGTCAAATTGGATGATGCTCAAGTTTGGCTACATCTGCAGCATAGTGCCTTTTTTTATTCTTTTTGTTGCTTCTTTGTCTAAGTTATATGTAAGTTCTCTAAAATAGAAGATATGACCAGGGAGAAGAGATGAGGTGCAGATCAGACTCAAAAAGTATATCACATTCTTCATTAACAATTATGATATGTCTGGGCATTTTAATAATATTGTATTCAGTTTCTCTGTGATTTTTTAACATCTCAGGTTATTTTCCTCACTTCTCGTTTGCAGGGGCTGTTGCTATTCTCCTTCTTCTGGCTGTTGCCCTACTCTGTGCTTACGAGCTTTGTGCAGTATATGTTACAGCTGGCTCACATGCATCTGAGCGTTATTCTCCTTCAGGCTTCTTTTTTGGAGTGTCAGCAATTGCTTTAGCAATTAACATGCTATTTATTTGCAGAATGGTGTTTAATGGTATACTTTTTGAGCCATCTGTTTTATGAATTACCATCCTGATTGTCATTAGGTCCTTTCTTTATTATAGAGACATTGTCTTGTGAAATTCTTTTGAAATAGTGGTATTTAGTTGGTATTCTTGTTTTTGGGATTCTCATTACATTGATCATTGCAGGGAATGGTTTGGATGTGGATGAGTATGTGCGAAGGGCTTACAAATTTGCTTATTCTGATTGTATCGAAGTGGGTCCTTTGGCTTGTTTACCTGAGCCACCAGCTCCAAACGAGTTGTATCCTCGGCAATCTAGAAGGTAAGTTCTTCTAGATCTTGCTATGGCTTTCAGGTTTCTTATCTTTATCTTGCCTTCTTTCATTTTTTCATGGTTTTTCTGTTTTTCCAGGGCATCACATCTTGGACTTCTCTATCTCGGCTCATTATTAGTTCTTGTTGTTTACTCCATTCTGTATGGTCTGACAGCAAAGGAAGCACATTGGCTTGGATATATTACATCAGCTGCTGTTATCATTCTTGGTAGATTATCTATCTTTTTGTTATTGACTATGTTGAACGCATGATTATGTTGACAGCAACAAAAAATCCTTATTTTGTCTTTTTCTGCTCATTTCTTGATCTGTAGACTGGAACATGGGAGCTTGTCTTTATGGTTTTCAACTTCTTAAAAATCGCATTGCTGTTCTGTTTATTGCCGGTACATCTCGGGTGTTTCTTATTTGCTTTGGTGTGCACTACTGGTTAGTACCTTTAGAATTGAGTGTTGTTTTCTTTGTTTTCACTGCATTTGTTACCGTGTTTTTTTACATATCTCAGCATTACACCTCCAGGTATTTGGGTCACTGTGTCAGTTACGCTGTTGTGGCATCTGTACTTTTAGGCGCTGCTGTATCTCGACACTTGTCAGTCACGAATCCGTTGGAAGCAAGGAGAGATGCCTTGCAGAGCACAGTGATTCGGTTGAGAGAAGGTTTTCGTAGGAAAGAACATAACAGTTCATCTAGCTCTTCTGAAGGCTGTGGCTCAAGCATGAAACGCAGCAGTAGTGTTGAAGCTGGTAATCTTGGTAATGTCATTGAAGCTGTCAGGAGTATGGCTGCAGCTGAAGGGAGCAATTGGAACAATGTTTTGTCTAAATCTGCTAGTTTGCGGGAGGGAATCAATAGTGACAAAAGTATAGATAGTGGAAGGCCTAGTTTAGCATTACACAGCAGCTCATGTCGCTCAGCTGTTCATGAGACTGAAGGTGGAATATCATGTGCTGATAGAAATTTGGATCCCAACAATTCCTTGGCCATTTGTTCTAGTGGTTGTCTTGAAAGTCAGGGGTGTGACTCTAGTGCATCTAACTCTACAAATCAACAAACACTTGATTTGAATTTAGCCGTGGCATTTCAGGAAAGGTTGAATGACCCTAGAATCACATCTATGCTGAAAAGAAGAGCTAGACAAGGTGATCGAGAGTTAAGTACTTTGTTACAAGATAAAGGCTTGGATCCTAATTTTGCTATGATGTTGAAAGAGAAAAATTTGGATCCAACTATTCTAGCTTTGTTGCAAAGGAGTAGTCTTGATGCCGATAGAGATCATCGTGACAATACAGATATCACTATTGTTGACTCTAATAATGTTGATAATGCCATTCCTAATCAAATTTCATTATCTGAAGAGTTAAGGCTTCATGGGTTTGAAAAGTGGCTTCAATTATCCAGACTTGTATTGCATCACATTGTGGGTACTCCTGAGCGAGCATGGGTCTTATTTAGTTTTGTTTTCATCCTTGAAACCATCACTGTTGCTATCTTCCGTCCAAAGACAATCAAAATTATTAATGCAACACACCAGCAGGTGAGTGCTGAGGCTTCCCCAGGATTAATTTCTGATTTGATTTGTAGGAAGGGACTAGCTAATTATTGTTGCCAAAACCTCACACTCGTCTTATTTTTGTTCTTCCATTAATAGTAATAGTAATATGCTCAATTATATACTATCGGTTTTGAATTTCAAACATAAACTTCTCTTGACATTGTCTGAACTTTTGTTCCTTGTAGTTTGAGTTTGGCTTTGCTGTGCTCATGTTGTCTCCTGTGGTATGTTCGATCATGGCTTTCCTCCGATCACTTAAGGCAGAAGAAATGGCCATGACATCAAAACCAAGGAAGGTATTATTATGAGTATTTTAAGACTGCTTATTTTTTAGATATTATCATCCGGTATCTGGTTCGGGGTTGCCCCTCCCGACTCAAGTGTACTGCTTATTTTTTTCCTACCAAAACAGATGAATTTGACTTTTTTATCTTTAATCTGGTTGATTAACTTATAATGGCTGTATCTACTTGCTTATTGCTTCTGTAAAAATACTTCTTTATCATTATAGTGGTTGCTATCAGTTTTGCAGTTCGTCAGTCTAATGAAGTATGTTCTCTTTTCATCTGGTAAAATTATTTTGGGAATAAAATATTGCTTGCATTCTCGAAAGAGGGCTAACTTCTCAATTTGGTCGTCCATCATGTAGCTTTTCTCATTAAGTTTTGATCATTTTTCCCCATTCAAATTTCTCGATTTTGGTTTTGCATCATATGAAATGAAGGACTAACGTTTGATAGATAGGTATGCTTTGCAGGACCTAAGTGAGAGGTCACTCATCTTTAAGAATGAAAAAGAATAATTTACTCATATAATTTTTAGTTTTGGTTGGGAATCCTGATTATTCCTTTGCTATTTACCAATATAGACTGCTGTTTGTGCCTTTTCATGTACATAGCCGAATAATAATAATAATATGATATATATAAAATAATCTAGATAGATAATAGCATATAATAAAGAATATAATAACCATTTATTTCTGAAAGGGCATTTTAAATTGTGAAGAAACGCTTTATAAATTTGCTCACCTAAATGAGGTTTCTATAACGGACATGTTTCTTTGTATCTGCTTCTGTTTATTCATTTTGAAGAACTTGTGTGTCAACTAGTGAAAGAGAGCCAGAGAGAATAGTGGAGAATGAACTTCTGGTTTCATCATTATAATCCTAGTACAAGAGCTCTAACTCATCTGAGTGAGCTAAGTTTCACAACTATTTGTGCACCTGGGCTAAGTTCAATGCTCTTATCATAGACTACAATAACATTCCTCCTACTTCTGGGGCAAAAAGAAAGAAAAGAGAAATAATAGAAGTAGCAAGATAAGCAATAACCTCATTTATCATCTTTACCATCTTCCTTAATCATTGAATATAAATTCAGGGGTCTCTCCCTAGATCTTCTAGATCTGATCTCTGTTCTTACTCATTGATTGGTGGGTGTCATTTTGAGGATGGCAGCCATGATAGAGAAAAAAAGATGCGGAAGAATTAAAAAAATAGAAGAAAGAAGCAGATATGTTAAGAGAGAGAGAGAGAGGAAGAAATATAATAATTAGCATTAGACAGGAAGAGATATTGTTTACTTTGAACCTGGAACCATTAAATGAGTAAATGTGTTGTCTACATTTGCAATTTTTTTTTTTTTTTTTTGGGGGGGATAAAGCCACGGTCTGGTACAGGTTGGATGACCTATGGCGTCAGCCCATGAACCGGATGGGCCCTATATCTTCCAGATGACTTTTTGTCAGCTAGGGCCACTTATTCACACTTTTGCCCACCCCAACTGAGACTAATATGGCCTGGTTGGGCCAATTTTATCAGGTCTCTTCTGCCACAGGCCTATTCTTAGTTCCTCCAAATTTATAGGATGTTTTATTTTAAAACTCTTGTATTCAAGGAAACATTGAGATGCATTCTTGACGGCTGCTTATCATGTTGATGAGCCTTGTTCTCTATGCCTGGTGTATAACTAGTTTTTTTCTCTGATGGGGCTTTGTTGACAATGTGTGATGTGGTTCTAATTCTATGGTCGTTTACTAATCATCTTTCTCCCTCCAAATTTGCTGTCTTCAGTATGGTTTTATTGCTTGGCTTCTCAGCACATGCGTTGGATTGTTGCTTTCCTTCTTAAGGTATGCCCTCCAACTAAATGGTTTATAAAGTACTTATTACATGCACGATTTGCTTATCTCTGCTGCATAAAATATTGTATACTTTCAGTTTTCAAATCCTTCATTATCATAGTCCCTACGATCATTTTATCCAAACTTCTACTGAAATGCTTTTTCCCCACCCTTACTTTATGTTCGTAAGTATGCTTTTAATGTTATGTTTCTATATATTAATCTTGGTTTTGTTTGCTATGTTAGGTATTCTTGCCTATCATGCTATCTCTTATTTTGTGTGCCTTTGTATTCTTTTATCTTTATTTTCTAAGATGTGTACACAATTTTATCCTATCTGCCTTTCACAGCATATATGCTCTTGTGCGTATAACTCTCCCTTTATAATAAGTTTACTCCTTTCTGAAAGAAGTCGTACAGTTTGATCGAGATGCAAAAATGTCGTGCACAACTAGGATGCACATATTCATAAATTATTGTTTAAGAATTTTTATTCATTGTTTCATGAACTCCAGTTATTGTATTTAACGTTGTTCATAGGCATTAGTTTGTGATTCTGATGGGCCCGAAACATTTGAGCTGAGGGGCTAAAGGCTTATGAAATAGATAATGAAGACAAAAGATAGAACAGGGAATTGGCAAGGGGGGAGAGAAAAGAGGGTTTTGTACTTAGACATGGGATGTGAGTGGGGTGAGCTGGAGGGAGTGAGAAAGAGATTGTGGTTGGAGGGTTTATTTCTTGGACTGGTTTCATCTCTATAACATTGTCAATTTGCTTTCTGGACACAATATATTCGGTTGGTGTGGAACATGCTCACTGCCTGTCAATGCTTTTTCTTCAATCACATAACTGCAGGTGCTTTTGTGTGCATTTGATGTATTAATACCTGTGTCTTTTGCAGCAAATCATCTGTTCTCCTTGGGCTGTCTTTGACTGTGCCACTGATTGTGGCATGTCTCTCTATTGCCTTCCCTATATGGATTCGTAGTGGTTACCGGTTTTGGGTTCCTCATTCGAATTGTGCTGGAAATGCAGAAAATGATCAAACCCATGTTAGAAAGGAGGTATGTTATTCGTGCTTCTTTCTAACCCAAATGAATGTGCCAACAAGTACCGTTTAATTATATAACCTTTATGTTCTTATATTTCAATTTGCATGCCCATTCACTCCCAAAAAGAAAAGCTAAGGAGATAGTGCCTTGATAAAAGATGAATGACTGTGAATGTTGAAAGTGAGAGTTACAAGTGAAGATACTGGGGGAAAGCATCATTCAAATCCTCTTATCTAGGGATATAGACTGGGTCTGAATGATTAAAGTTGCTATGAAAATACACATTTGGGAGACTTCACAGTTTGACATTGTTTGACTATTTTCAGCACTTGAATAAATGTTTTGTTATCTCTGAAGAGCTGTGGTATGATGGGATAATTTGAAAAAAAAATTTGTGCGCTCATTGTTGAGGTTCAGATTAGAAAGGAGCATCTAGATTTGTGGAATTGACCTCTGCTGGATTTGGTGACTATGATTAGAGCATAATGTATTATTCTCACTAGACATTGTTTTGTTCAAGAATGTTGTCAGCCATTCCTCATATCATTGCTACGGTCCATTGAGCTAGCTTTTGTTATTATTGGTTGCAAACCGGAAATTTGTTGTTTTGATGGTTAAATACCTGTGGGATTTCTTGGATTTGTTGCTTATTTAACTTTTGATAAAATTTCTAGGCAATGCATAATTCCTTTTACCTCACTTTCTTTGTCAGGGCATTGTTCTTATTATTTGTATGTCAATATTTGTGGGAGCTGTGCTTGCTTTGGGAGCAATAGTATCTGCAAAGCCTTTGGATGATTTAAGATACAAGGGATGGAATGGTGATCAGAAAAGCTTTGCTTCCCCTTATGCATCATCTATTTACCTTGGCTGGGCAATGGCATCTGCCATTGCTTTAGTTGTTACCGGTGTGCTACCAATCATATCATGGTTTGCCACCTATCGTTTCTCTATTTCCTCTGCTATATGTATTGGAATATTTGCAGGTAATTGATCCATATACATGGGTGTTTGCACATTTGTCATTTATTTTCCACTTGTCCATATTTTTATATATAATACTTTCCTGGATGCAGTTGTTCTTGTAGCATTTTGTGGTGTGTCCTACTTAGAAGTTATCAAGTATAGGGATGATCGGATTCCAACAAAGGGTGATTTTTTAGCTGCTTTACTTCCTCTTGTCTGCATTCCAGCAATTCTCTCACTTTGTTCCGGTTTGCTTAAGTGGTTGGTAACCTTCTCATAATTGTCGACTAATCATATATGGTAAAGGCACACAACTGTAGCTTTGCAATATAATGGATGCCTGACCTCTGAAAATATCTGTTTGCAGGAAGGATGATGATTGGAAACTGTCCCGAGGTGTATATATTTTTGTTATAATTGGTCTTCTTCTTCTGCTTGGTGCAATATCAGCTGTGATAGTTGTTATTAAGCCTTGGACTGTAAGTGCAATTCACTTCAGTGTTTTACCTTTATACTTGAGCGGCATTTAGACCTTTGTATATCGTTCATGCTTTCCCCCTTCTAATTGTTTTTGGTTGCCACCACTTTCCAATTTTACAGATAGGTGCTGCATTTCTCTTGGTTCTTCTCCTTATGGTATTAGCAATTGGTTCTATCCACCGTTGGGCCTCAAACAATTTTTATTTGAGTCGAACACAGATGTTCTTTGTCTGCTTTCTTGCTTTTCTGTTGGCTTTGGCAGCATTTCTTGTTGGATGGTTTGAAGGTGAGGGCCAATTTTATCATTTGTCCTGACATTAGCCACAGTATAGATAGCATGAACTGGCTGCTGTACTTGTGTCATTGTTCTCACTTTCCTTTTCTTTTCAGATAAGCCCTTTGTTGGAGCATCAGTTGGTTATTTTTCATTTCTTTTTCTTCTTGCTGGACGGGCTTTGACTGTAAGTGCAGTGTTGATGTATTCAATATATCATGATTAATCTTTGTCAGGGTAAAGCTATTAATCCTTTTATTTTATATTTTTTAGGTTCTTCTTTCTCCTCCCATTGTGGTATATTCTCCCAGAGTGCTTCCAGTGTATGTGTATGATGCTCATGCAGACTGTGGGAAGAATGTCAGGTTTGTCCACAATGCCCTTTGTTGTCTTCTATTCTTTTTTCCCCCATAAAATTATCCAGTAATTTATATTTTTTCTTTTTTCACATTTTATCTTTTATTATTGCTGAATGTATCTACTTGTTTATGCTTTAACAGTATGGCCTTTCTCATGCTTTATGGGATTGCCCTGGCGACTGAGGGTTGGGGTGTCGTTGCCAGTTTAAAGATTTATCCTCCGTTTGCTGGTGCAGCCGTATCAGCAATTACTCTTGTTGTTTCATTTGGATTTGCTGTCTCTCGACCATGCCTTACTCTTAAGGTTTCAGTGCTATTTGCAATTGACCTTCATTTTTTTCAACTACTTCAAATGATTGTATTTATAAGAAACACTGTATTACAGATAATTTATTTTTTCAGGATAAAAAGGAAAATGGCTTCTCATAATCTGCCTAATTTTTTATTTAGTATTAAGCCTTTAAGTTGGTATAACCTTCATATGATGCACAGATGATGGAAGATGCTGTACATTTTCTCAGCAAGGAAACAATTGTTCAAGCAATTGCTCGGTCAGCAACCAAGGTGTGTTGTTTTATCAATGTGTTTGGATGGCTCTACTGTAGTGTCATATTAATTATTGTACTGTTATTTTTCTTGTCGTGTTGGAGATATTTTTTGCAACTTTGGTCCTTTTACTGAAACAAAGTTCTCATAAAATTTGGCTTCTAGATATGCATGCAATTGTTGGAAATCATGTATTCAACGTTTTTTTTTACATGATGTATTACATATATTTTCAATAATATGGGATATTATTTTACATACATTAAACTTAAGGTTTTTTATAAATAGATTTCCTAGCTCGTGGAAAATTAAGTACCCATATAACCAATGCAACCAACAACAACAATTTAATATGGGATATCTAACCTTTGCTACTTGAGGGATGATTTGATCTCCCAATTTAACATCCAAATCACTTTTAACCCGTCTTCTACTCAAGTTTAGAGTTAATTGCCACAACCTGACCCTTGGTTTTAACACTTATCGGCACTTTTGTTTTACACACTTCATACGCACATCAAGGACTAGGACCTATGTTGTGCTATCATGCCATCCCTAGGTATCACTTTGCAACCTGGAGTTCCACTCTTATATGTGATGAAATGCTCCTCCCTATTCTTAAAGCAAGTGTTAATCTTGAGGTTGTACGCTGGGGAGAAATCAATAATGGATTGTTCTTCATTTTCCAGAGTGCATTTAAAATTTTCATTAATGATCGTCTGTTATTTCTTTGCAGACCAGAAATGCTTTATCTGGAACTTATTCTGCACCCCAAAGGTCAGCTAGTTCTGCAGCACTTTTGATTGGAGACCCTACTGTTATGCATGACAGGGCGGGGAACTTTGTGCTTCCTAGAGCTGATGTAATGAAATTGAGAGATCGTTTGAGAAATGAAGAATTAGTTGCAGGATCATTTTTTAATAGATTAAGATGTGAGAGCACGCTTTGCCATGAACCAACCAATGATGTGGATCACAGAAGAATAGTTTGTGCTCATGCTCGAATTCTGGGTCTAGAAGAGGCCATTGATACTGAATGGGTGTACATGTGGGACAAGTTTGGTGGTTATTTACTGTTGTTGCTTGGTTTGACTGCTAAGGCAGAAAGAGTACAGGTAAGCAATTTCCTGCTACAAACTGCGTGTGGGTTTTTGTGTGAAAATTGTGACTTATTTTTCACTGCAGGATGAGGTTCGTTTAAGACTCTTTCTTGACAGCATAGGATTTTCTGACCTGAGTGCCAAGAAAATAAAGAAGTGGATGCCAGAAGATCGTAGACAATTTGAAATCATTCAGGAGAGGTACTGTTATTGAAATTTCATTTATACTTCATAGTACTATGTATACCTCATCCTAAACAATTTTTTTATATTTCATTCTTGTAGTTACATAAGAGAGAGAGAGATGGAAGAGGAAATCTTCATGCAGAGGCGTGAGGAAGAGGGTAGAGGGAAAGAAAGAAGGAAAGCCCTACTTGAGAAGGAGGAACGCAAATGGAAGGAGATTGAAGCTTCTCTGCTTTCCTCAATCCCTAATGCTGGCAGCAGAGAGGCTGCAGCCATGGCGGCTGCAGTGCGTGCCGTTGGGAGCGATTCTGTTCTTGACGATTCTTTTGCTCGAGAGAGGGTTTCAAGCATTGCTCATAGAATACGTGCTTCTCAGTTAGCTCGTCGTGCACTCCAGGTTGATTTTTTTTTTCCCTTGAATTTTGCATTTGCTTGACATTTGAAAGATCTCATATTTTCAGGTGACAATAGAAACCATGAAATAAAAGTATTCCCCATTGGTTCCTCGTCTTTGGGTTCATTATTTGCACTCTTGAAGTCTTGAGATAAAGTGACCTTCATTACAATGACAACTGATGTTTTAATGTGAAGGTTATAGAGCAATGCATCCTTGTAGTGACCAGAGTTATCTAGTTAGTTGCTTTGTCTTCTGCAGGTGTTCTTCTCATGGCCATCAGCGTATAAAATTTTAAGTGTCTGGATGTGTTTGCTAAGTGCTAGCAATTTATATTATAGATGATTAGAGTTTGTTTTCTTAATATGCTCAACAATGCAGTCCTGATTGTTGTTACAATTTAATATCTTTGGCAGACGGGAGTTACAGGTGCTGTGTGTGTTCATGATGATGAACCAACAGCAAGTGGTAGGCATTGTGGACCAATTGATCCTAGTCTTTGTCAAAGTCAAAAGATTAGTTTCTCCATTACATTGATGATTCAGCCCGAGTCTGGTCCAGTTTGTCTGTTGGGGACTGAGTTTCAGAAGAAAGTTTGCTGGGAGATTCTGGTGGCTGGTTCTGAACAAGGTATTGAGGCTGGTCAAGTTGGGCTTAGATTAATTACTAAAGGTGATAGGCAAACAACTGTTGCAAAGGAGTGGAGTATCAGTGCTACAAGTATTGCTGATGGGAGGTTCGACTTTTCTTTTTATTTTGTTGGGTTTTATGGTTTCTTCTCTAAAAATTTAAGTGATCGTGCTTCTGAGTTCTAATTCTTATTATAATGTTACTGGGCCTATTGTTGCTGATTGTTCTCAGTTGCATGTTTGAAAAGATGGTTAAACATATGTGCTGCTTATATGGTTTTGGTATTAGGAATTGCATGCCTTTTAAAAATATTTTATGCATGAGATGATGAGGACAAAAAAACTACTAGTACTATTTTGTGTTTTCTAAATATGTTTCAAAGCATGCTATTTTTGTCAAGGCATTGCTGTTTCTATTTGGGGCTATGTACTAATATTTCTGGGCTAATATATTGTGATGCAGGTGGCATATTGTGACAATGACAGTTGATGCTGATTTAGGTGAAGCAACATGTTATTTAGATGGTGGATTTGACGGCTACCAGACTGGATTACCATTGTCTGTGGGTGACAGCATTTGGGAACAGGGCACAGAAGTATGGGTGGGAGTCAGACCACCTACAGATATGGATGCATTTGGAAGGTCAGATAGTGAAGGAGTCGAATCTAAGATGCATATTATGGATGCTTTTCTCTGGGGCAGGAGCTTAACTGAAGATGAGATTTCTGCTCTTTACTCCACAATGGCTTCAGCTGATTTTAGTATGCTTGACTTTCCTGAAGATAATGGGCAATGGGCTGATTCACCATCCAGGGTACATTTGTTTTTTTCCCCTTTTACAAAAGAAGATTCAATTGAAATAGTGATAATTAACTTTGGATCTTCTGTACTATTAGATATGGTAAAAAAACCTTTTTACTAACAGCCCTTTCCTTAATTTTTGGCACTGCCCAGGTTGATGATTGGGAGAGTGATCCTGCTGATGTGGATTTATATGATAGAGATGATTTAGATTGGGATGGACAATACTCTAGTGGGAGGAAGAGGAGGTCAGAACGTGATGCTCTGGCTGTTGACGTGGATTCCTTTGCCCGGAGGTTTAGAAAACCAAGAATTGAAACACAAGAAGAAATTAATCAGCGGATGCTATCTGTGGAATTGGCTGTCAAAGAAGCCCTTTTTGCTAAAGGAGAAACACAATTCACTGACCAGGAATTCCCTCCAAATGACCAATCTTTGTTTGTGGACCCTGCAAATCCTCCAGCAAAGTTGCAGGTTTTCCCCTTCAAAGTTTTGTGATACCTTCAATTTCTTTTTTTTCCCTTCCAAATTACGACAAACTGATTATCCCCTACATAGGTTGTTTCTGACTGGATGAGACCAAGTGAAATTGTGAGACAGAACCGTCTAGATAGTTGTCCATGCTTATTTTCTGGGGTTGCAAATCCATCAGATGTTTGTCAGGTTTTATAAATATTTTCCCATCTCATTTTACAAGTCTTTGGATGTAAATGTTTTTTTTCCCCCCCTAAACTCTTGTGTCTGTTTTTAATAGTCTCAAGTTTTTGCAATTTTTCTTACTAGCAAGTTTGTGCATTGAACAGGGCCGGTTGGGTGATTGTTGGTTCTTGAGTGCTGTTGCTGTTTTGACTGAGGTTTCTCGTATATCAGAAGTGATAATTACTCCAGGATACAATGATGAGGGAATCTATACTGTTCGTTTTTGTGTTCAGGTAATTTTTGGGGTGAATTTCGCATTGAGTGCTTTTTATTTCTCTTTTTCCTCTCAAACCTAGCTAATGCATTACAAATGACTAGTCGGGCATGGGCATACCTAGTCGGGCATGGTGCTGTATCTGACACAAAAATTGCTTTGACATGTCATTTCGCAATATCCGCAACCTGATAGAATTGAATGTGTGTGTGTATTGGCTCAGAAATGACTGGCAAAAAGAAATGCCACACAGATTGTAATTTGAATGAATAATATGGTAGTGGATGAATAATTTGAATGTTATTGTCTAATGTCATGCTTGTTTGGTAGAATATTTGAAAGACTATAGTGCAAGATGCTTGCAATAGAGGATGATGCCTGGTGTTTTTCGGAAGAGATCCTGCTTAAAATGTTAGTATGTGTGTTCATGCTTGTTTGCTAGGCATTTATTAAGATGGATAAAGCTTCGGTCAATAGTCTGATTTGTTTTGCCTTTGCTGTTTTTACCTGATGAAGAGAATTACTACTGTTGGAAAGATAAACATTACTCCCTTAGTTCCTTTTTATAAGAAATACTTGACCCAATAACGTAGATCAAAAAGTTGGTTAAAGACAATAATTATGTAAAAAATGTAACATTTTTCTCAAAATTACCCTTATTTATTAGAAGAGAAGGAATAAGAAAAGTAGAAAAAAGCGATATGTGAAAGAGGGAATGTGTGGTGGGGAGAGAGTATGCGTGAATGCAATGATACTAATATGAGTAATTTACATGAGGGACATGAGGGTAAAATGGGAGATTAACAAAGAAAATTTGGGACATTCTCTTAATGTCTCTTTTTAATAGGAATGCAGTTATTTGTTGTAAAAAGCAATGGAGGGAGTAATAATTAATGGGTAAATTGCCCTCCCCTTTCCTGAAAATTGTGTGAAATTACACAACACTCCCCTATTATATGAATATACACAAATTTCCCTTTAAACTGAATGTAGAACAACATACCCTTTGGTTATTATTTTTTATTAAAATATAACTTAATGGTTTCTTATTTTTATTTTATTATTATTTAGATCAAGACCTCTTAATTAATAATTTATCCAGAAGTTTGGTTTTTGATCAAGCTCAATGGCGTGGTGTGATCCATATAGCCAACCCCACTTAGTAGGATAAGGCTTTGTTGCTGCTGTTGCTATGTTGAAAACCCTTATTTAATTCTAATATTAAATTTAAAAAGAGACTGTTATTATGGTTAAATGTATATTTAATATTTTATCATGTGAATTATAAAGATATTTTGGTAAAAACGTGTAATTGTGGCTTACTTTTTGTTGTAAGATAGGAAAGTCTGGCACGTATTTTAATTTCAGGAAGGGGGCTGTAATTTTTCAAAATGGGAGGAGGGAGGGTTGAGTAAATTAATTTTGGCATCTCTCAAGGAATGATAAATTTGCCAATAAATAATTTATTGAATATCTCCAGGTTAAACTATCATGTAAGATGCATTCCCTGATTCATAAGTACCTTCTGACCTAATTTATTGAAAAATTTAGTTCTTGATATGTGCTTATTATCTGTTATGAAGTCCGTGTCATTTGTCATTTCTAGAAGTTTTTTGTGACTTGTTTGGTGAGGTTTATGGTGTCACTTTGCTAGAAGGCCTCTGTTTAGTTCTTGTATTTTAGATTTATCAAAAGACACATCTTGCTGCTTGCTACAGGCATAACAGAAGCTAGTAAGATTAGGAGGTCTAGAATCTAAATGCATACCATTACCATTAATCACTGCATATTCTGGTTCATGATATCTAGGGTGAGTGGATTCCTGTTGTTGTTGATGATTGGATTCCATGTGAATCACCGGGTAGACCTGCATTTGCCACCAGTAAGAAGGGTAATGAACTTTGGGTCTCTTTATTGGAGAAGGCATATGCAAAGTTGCACGGCTCTTTTGAAGCACTAGAAGGTGGGCTTGTTCAGGATGCTCTTGTGGACCTCACTGGCGGTGCTGGGGAGGAAATTGACATGAGGAGTACTGAAGCCCAGATCGACCTCGCAAGTGGTAGACTGTGGTCCCAACTTTTGCGCTTTAAGCAAGAGGGTTTTCTTCTTGGTGCAGGAAGTCCTTCAGGTTCAGACGTCCACATCTCATCTAGTGGCATTGTGCAAGGGCATGCTTATTCTATACTACAGGTAAAGGGAGAAATTTTTCCCACGACAGTAATAATCCTAATGAAATCAAATGATCATTTATCATTTATCATTTATGTGATTCAATATAGGTGAGAGAGGTCGATGGCCATAAACTGGTTCAGATCCGAAATCCCTGGGCCAATGAAGTTGAATGGAATGGCCCATGGTCTGATTCCTCACTTGAATGGACAGATAGGATGAAGCACAAGCTGAAACATGTTCCACAGGTTGTCATTCTTAACTTTTCTGCAGTGGATCAGTCACATGCTTTGACCCCTTAGTATTTATTTATAGCAGGATGGATCGGTTCATAGAATATGATTAACGAGCAAAATGTTCCTTTATGTTATTGTTACCTTGTATTATTTACATTTACTATAACCAAAGTGACATCTTTGTCTGACTTTTTGGAACAGTCAAAGGATGGTATCTTCTGGATGTCATGGCAAGACTTCCAGATTCATTTTCGATCAATATATGTCTGTCGTATCTATCCTCCAGAGATGCGTTATTCAGTTCATAGCCAATGGCGCGGTTACAGTGCTGGTGGTTGCCAGGATTATGATACATGGCACCATAATCCACAGTTCAGACTGAGAGCGACTGGGCAAGATGCATCTTCTCCAATTCACGTTTTCATTACTTTAACACAGGTAACAGTAAGTAGTGCTTATCTTAGAAAAGTATGCCTCTTGAATTTGATTTTACCTTCTGTCATAATATTACAGGGCGTAGGGTTTTCAAGAACGACAGCTGGTTTAAGAAATTATCAATCCAGCCATGACTCGTCAATGTTCTACATTGGAATGAGAATACTCAAAACTCGGGGCCGACGTGCAGCATTTAACATATATCTACATGAATCAGTTGGTGGCACAGATTATGTTAATTCTCGAGAAATATCTTGTGAAATGGTTCTGGACCCTGATCCCAAGGGATATACTATAGTTCCTACTACTATACACCCAGGGGAAGAAGCACCTTTTGTCCTTTCAGTTTTCACCAAGGCATCAATAACTTTGGAAGCTCTGTAGGGTCCAGTGCTCAGGGATCACGTTCCTTTTTGTTATCCCGCCCTTTGGGCTGATTGAGTACGATGCTCTGCCGAAGATTCTTGAATGCTTGGGTTCTCGGTGGATCATGTGTATGCTCTGCTGAACCCAGCTTAGAACTAATCGGTATATTGGCTTTTCAGAACCTTTTTTTGGGTTTTCACCATATCAGCCAGTATTTCATTGAACATTAGGCATTTGCAGGCTATGATGATGCGGCGCCTAACACCTGGGAATTGCGTATTGTTGGAGGTGGAACCGAATCGATTGAAGAGCCAAAAGGTAGGGCTGCCAATGAATGCTTGGTGACAACAGCCATGCTTCTGTCAGCAGAGCATCGAAGGTGCTCGCGGGGTGTTTATTTTGTAAATAAAAGTGGTACGATATAGGGTTACACTTGTAACCATTTAATCAAAAAGGCAAACAAGCCTAAAAGGAGATAGCTCAGTATGAATAGAAAATTTCTGACGCCTGGGTCCCGGGGGTATACTCAAACTGAATGTAAATTCAATAACAGTTTTGGCAGTTGCAAAAATTTGTACAAAACATTTTTTGTAGTTGTAATACAATTTGCTTCTTCAAAACATCTTACAATCGCGGCCATTTCTGCCGTTGTGTCGTTTGCACCCGTTAAACATAATCAAGCTCTTTAGGACTGGCTGGCTGTGTATCATTTTAAATTTTGTATGAGGGTAGGTTTGACGGTGCCCGTGAGGTTGCCCATAATGAAATTCGGGAATTGATGTGATCATTAGTCTTGTTATTGGGAAAAATTTCAGAAAAAGTCTTAGAAAATATAAAAAATCTCAAATCTGTCCACATGCATTAAAATAGAACTTGTGAACAAACTTTTTCTAAATAAATCATTAACTTTACTTTTCTCAGGATACATGAATTAGTTAATGTAGGAAACAGATAAAATATAATCTGAATTTCATACTTATTCATGTGTACAAGTGAGATATATATACCCAATAAAGGAACCTTGGAGTTAATAGGCCCCTTATAACTAATTATGAATATTTCAGTTGGAGCATAGATGTTAATCAAACCTAATTTGTTACAAAGATAGTCAGTCCGAGTTTCATTTAAGGCCTTAGGTACAAGGTCATCTAATTGGTCACTAAACCACGCATGCCCAGTAACAATAAAGTTTTTATTGATCTTATCACGTATAAAGTGATAATCAGTCTCAATGTGTTCCGTATGTTCATGAAACACAGGGTTGGAGACTGTGTAGAATAGCTTTATTATCACACCACAACTTCGTAGGTAATGACGTGGCAATACCAACCTCCTTCATAAACTGGTGAATCCACACAATTTCTTGTATTGACTGAGCCATGGATTTATACTCAGCTTCTGCACTTGACCGAGAAACCACATCTTGCTTTTTACTCCTCCCTTTTACTAAATTTCCACCATAAACATGCAATATCCTGGGTCAGTTCGGTGCTATCTTTTCTCCAACAGATCCACTCACTAAGACATCTCCATGCCTGTATTCTGAAAAGACCCTTTCTCACAAGATGACAATTAACCATAAAGTTTTCTCAAAACTGGATTAGTAGGTAATTATGGAAAACATTCTTTTTCAAAACACACACCTTAGGGTCCAGGGCACAAATTTCGCCCACAAACCCACAACAGAAAATCCATAACTCAGGGCACAATTATCGAACAGAAGATTTATAGCACACAAGTCATACAACAAGAACCCACAAGAAAGGGTCTACACAAGACAGTGGTCACAAGGATATAATGGTGGATCCACGATGATATGATAGTGTAGAAAATAAGACCTTCGGAAAATCAATAGTCATCCAAGAGTGGTTAGTGTAGTATTTCAAAAATATGAGGGCCCTATGATGGCAATATATAAATCAATACAACACTAATACCAAAAAGAGGCCTACAAGTTTCACGACGTCTATGCCTCTGGTTGCTTCCCTTGTCCTCTAGTAGGGTTAGAGGTCTCACATAAAAAATTTAATAATGACAGGGTGAGACATAAAGTCCCTGTAACCAAAATTAATTTATCAAATATGCAATAACACATGTTCTATTCCTAAGGCTTTTATCTTTAAACACAAATTTATTTTAAAATAAAAATGAGACATAAATATGATAAAGATAAAATATGTTCATTTATTAATAACGAAATACTATAACGTAGATATGGTGTTGATCTGTCCTTACAGATTGTCTCTAGGACACTTAAATACTAACAGTTTTTTGGTTGTATCTGACGTGAGATTTGGGTTATTTGATTTCCCTGATTCATGGGCTTTATGTGAAATCGTTGTTGTCCACGACTTGAGCTTTCAGTCTCTCTCGTTTTGTTTAAATCCCTGCTCTTCTCTTGATTATTTTCATCGAACAGGATATCAGCTTAGGTTTTGGATAAAATCCTGCAATTTTGTCTCGGATGATGATGAATTGAGAATCTGGAGGGTGATGAATTGAGAGGCTGGAGGAAGAGGGGTTTCTTAATGAGTTGAAGGGTATTTTGGTATTTTTCAAAGTGTAACTAACGTCTGTTAAGCCAATCTGACGTTGATGATATTTTTGCCCCAATTTTAAAAGTTCATGTGTAGTTTTGCCCTTTAAAAAAACATTTGGTGTTGGGACGCTTCTCAAGGTAAAACACATATACAGTTTTACACCTTTACCCTTCTCATAACGGAAGAATTTCATAATATTCGAATTTTAGTTGTTATTGAAATGTGTAAAGCTATTCGCCATTTTAAATGCACGCTAAAAAAATTATATAAATAAATAAATAAATAAATATATATATATATATATATATAGTACTATTACATTATTCTCATTTGATTCAAAATATAAGACTCGATTGATTTTTATTACTTAATCATAATATATAAGAAGTATTACTAGATTGTACATTAATTTATAAGTCATACTAATTAATTTGAAATAAAATGACAGATACAAAAACTTTAAAATAATTTATCTAGCTTCTTCCATTTTTAAAAAAGTCAACTACATATTATATTCATGAATAAGTATATCAACAAATAAATCAGACAATTTAGTCGGAGGAAAAAATATATTAACACTTTTAAAATAGTTTAAGTAAAAATTTAGGGGAAAATCTCATATAAATACCATCTGAATTTATAAAACCCTCAAATGTCTTTTGAATTTGTTAAAGGACTTAAAGGTACCAAGGACCATATGGGGATTTACAAATTCGGGTGAAATTAGAGGGCCGCCGGTGATGGGTTTTTTCCCGGGGGGGGGGGATAGACTGCACATTTTTAATTGTTTGTTTGCATTTAAAGTACTTTTAAAAGTCTGTACAACACTACACATTTTTAATTGTTTGTTTGCATTTAAGGTACCCTTAATTAATATTTGTGCCAAATGCTCCTTTATATATTTATCAAAGGAATCAAGTGGGTCATGGAGATGTGGGGTTCAAGCTCCACCTCCTACACTTTCAATGAATCTTTAAAAAAAAAAAAAAAACCTATCGCTTATCTAGCGGTGGACGACCCTAGGCAAGGGTCATTTTTATTTTTTTTAATTTATTTAAAACTAAGGACAAAAAAATAATTTCATCTGAATTTGTAAATCCCCATTTAGCCTTTGGTAATAAATCCTTTAACAAATTCAAAGACATTTGGGAGTTTTACGAAATCAGATATATTTATATGGGATTTTCCCAAAATTCAATTGGGTCTTATATTTATAAATGTATAAATGATGGCAGTTATAAGGGCAGACAAGAAATCTTCTAAGCCTTTTAATTGGATAAAGCCCTTGGTGTGTGTAGAAGCTACTATTTTAACTTTAACTTTGAGAGAACTGACAAGAGCCAGCATTGTTAAACAGGCTTGTGTAAAGGTAACCCTTGAGAATTATTATTAAACCCGTCTTAAATTCAATCAGTAATTTCATCATAAAAATAGGGACCAACCCCTACCACTTCAACCAACATCTCACAAAAAGCACCATGGCAGAAGATTCGCCTCTGTTTCTGTCCCATGGCCATCAGCATATATCCGTAGATAAAAATGAGAGAAACTGTGAACTGGGAATTTCAGACTTGATGAGAAATGCAAATGGAAAAACGCCTACACTAACCGCCTAAAGCAATAATCGATTCAACATGAACTTCAACCAAGATAGATCCCGCGGAGAAGTTTATTGCCAAAATGTACGCTGATGATAGAAAAGAAGTTGAAAAGCAAAGCAGGTCGTCGTCGTCGATAATTCATGAAGAAGACTTAGATAAAAGGCCTTACGATATGCTTAAAGTCTCAAGTATACAAGTCAACACCAAGATCCGAAACATTGAAACGACACTCAAGTTTATCTCGTGAACCTAAAATCAAAAATTGCAATGAAAAGAGCAGAGTAGGTAAAAGCAAACTCAGCGGTAGCGACGAAGGGAGAGGGTGTTGTTCCTCTTCCAGGTGGCCCTGCGAGACGGACGAGCTTTGTGATGATTATGTCCCCTGCCGCGTAAGCCCCTGTATTTTTTGCCGGCAGAAGTGAGGCCCCGAAGCTCCCTGTGCTTGTGGACGGGGTTGCAGAGCCAAGTGATTCTTGGGTCATTGCGAATGGCGTTGTGGGCAACATCCACAAGGATGATCTCGTAGTACTTGTAGGTTGAATCCTGTAGCGTATCAACAGGATCAAAGAGTCAGCGCTGAACATAAAACAAAAAAGAGTAGGTGAAACGAGATAGGTTTGCAAATCAGAAACCGAACCTCATTGACCCAGTAAGAATTGAGAACCCTCAGGCCACCCAACTTGCGGCCAGCTCGCTCCTCAGCAACAGACCTCTTGCTGCGTTGGAATTTGAGTTGGGTTACACCTTGATTGGTAGGCTTGCCGTAGACAATACCCTTGGGAACAGGCCTCTTGCGACCGCCTCTCCTCACACGAACGCGGTAAATCACATAGCCCTGCTTAGCCTTGTACCCTAAGCGACGAGCCTTATCAGGTCGGGTGGGCCTGGTCACACGCACGATCGACGGCTGCTGACGATACTCCCAGCATCTCACTCTCTGCAAAAATTTCATCACATCTGACTGCTTCTTCCGCCATAACTCCGATACGTACTTGTAAGCCCCTGTTCCACCATATTATCATATTCTATCTGCGACAAGATAAACACAAGCACAATGAACACAGACGAAAGATTGTACATTACCCATCGTCTCCCGGATTTGCAAATGAGGCAGGACTCGCGGAGAACAGACGGATTAGGGTTGCCGCTTGATAAGTTGATAGAACTTGGAGCAGGGTTGCGAGTGCCGTTTCCATATGGGCCGGACAGTCTGTCTATTGGGCTTAGTCTGTCATGTTTGTGAATTGCCAGTTGGGCCAGGCAACATGTCTTATAATTATTTCATTTTTATTTTCTTAACATACAAAATAAATATTTATTTATATTTTTATTTATTCTCTTTTGTCACTTTTTTTTAACCCATTTTTTAAACACATATATATTAAAATAATTATTACATACTAAAAAACCATTTTAAAATATATTATCAGTAGTAGTTTCTAATTATTCCATAAGGATTTAAAAGAGTAGTTAAGATGAGTTTGTCTCGTTATTAGGAGTACTACTTTTCAATATTAATGTTACCCTCCAATGAAAATTTATCTGTTCTTTCTTACGTAATTTTCTACACAATCCAATTAATGCTTGATAAGTGTATATTTTATGATTAAATAGGTGTATATTTTATGAGAATTAATTGGAATTATTGATATTATATACCTATTTAATTATCTTTTATTGACTTTTCCATCATTGAATCAAACTTAGGAACAAAGAATAAATCGACATAAAATCTACTCATATCCTATTTTTATTGTGTAGGAAATATTAGCTGATTTCGAAAGAAGTAAAAAAAACAATTAAGAGGATATGCAATTAGTCAAACTCAATGGTTTCATGCAAGAAAAATAGAAACAAAATCAATTGCGTGATCTAGTGGAATAAATTACAAAATATAAGATATCTTTTTAATAAGAAAAGGAGAATCAGTGACCCAAGATCTAAATTATAAATAAGAAGATAGAGACAAGAAAAGAGAAGATAGGGAGAGACAAGAACAAGAAGGAATGAAGAAGCAGAGGAGTAGAGGCTGAGCGTTTCTGTAATACCCCAGATTATTATTAAATGATTTATTTCTTTGAAATTCTGATAATTGTATATTTAACATTATTTTTGTGACTTGTTATGTGATTATTATTAACATGTGAATTTTGTTTCAGTTTCGAGGACAAAACTTATTTTAAAGAGGGTAGAATGTAATAACTCAGATTTTTATTAATAGTAATAACCTATTTATTTTATTTTATGTAGCCTTGGTGGGCTAAATACTCCTAGTTCTAATTGCCTTAGGAATTTTTTGCTTATGCATTAAGAAAGAGGTTTTAGGTAATAAATCTATTACTTGTCAACCAAGTCACATTAATTCATACTGTAACGCCACAATTTTAATACCCAAAAACTCAGTCAAAATATTGAAAATACCTTCAAAAGAGTTCAACAATATCCAAATCCTTTTACAATGTTACCATTTCGAATAAAACCCGTAATACATAATCAGAATAAATTCCAGAAAATATTTCAGAGTTTAATACAAAACGGAAGTCTTAGGTTCATGGCAAATATAATAACATAACATAATCTATTGGAGATCAAAAGAGCTTCCAGAGCTCACTCCATAGGTGCCTTCCCTTGCTCTCTACTAGAATAATCACCTGAAAAATGTTAATATGGGATGAGATTCCACGTCTCAGTAACTACTGAATATTTCTACCTTACACGAGCAAATTACATATGACAAAAATAAAAGGTAATATAATGTGAATTTAATATACTCAGATATTTTTAGATATACCGTTGTTCACATCAAATGCCTTTACAAAATACTCATCATTCTTTATTGAATAATTCAGAAATGCACTATGCAGTATGCAGCCTCCCTTATATCCCCTTCCAACCGTATACCGCTGACTGGAACCATAGGCTAACATATAGTCCAATAGAAACTCATTCATTTGACTGGATGGTTTCAAGCTCACCAAAACTTAAGATACACCCGGCCAAAGGTATAGAGCTTAAATCTGGACTATGGCTCCCCTCCTTTAAAATAACAACTAAGGAGGTGTCACATGTCCCACATCTCCAATGAAATCCCGGCCAGAGGAAAACATGGAAGATGGGGCCCTGAAAAGTACCATCCACTGTGCACCGAGTGGTGGCATAAACAATTCTTATCATTCAATTCCCTCCTTACTCCACCCATCACAATACAACCGCCATGATGAATGTATTTACTCAAAAATAATGCATTATTATACCATTATATACATTGATATGCGTATTTATGAATAGTAAAATACTATGCGTATCTGTGAATAGTAAAATACGGTATATACATAAATAGTAAAAATGAGTAGTAAATACGGTATACGTGAATAGTAACATGAATAGTAAATACGGTATACGTGAATAGTAACATGAATAGTAAATACGGTATACGTGAATAGTAACATGAATAGTAAATACGGTATACGTGAATAGTAAAAATGAATAGTAAATACGGTATACGTGAATAGTAACATGAATAGTAAATACGGTATATGTGAATAGTAACGTACGTATAAATAGTACCTCTACAGATTTGCAAGTCAAAGTTCCCACACCAGATCTTAAAACCATAAATATTTTCTAAATATTATTGCCAAAATAGTAAACAAACAAATTTATAATCATACATAATTCACAAGTATAAGGAAGAATATTCAGAGTTACCTGTTACTTGCTAATACCCGAATCACCAACCAGCTATTATAACTCTCAAGCAAATATCTCTCTACTCTCTCTCTCTCTCTACCTCTCTCTATGGCTCTTAGAAGTTGTGAAGAATGAAATGAAATGGAAGGTCTATTTATAGTTGGAAAATGGGTCTTTAAGTGTAATTTTCGTCTCTGGGTCGTTTTACGTAATTTTCCTAAAAATTAAAAAAAAATCTTCTCGTGACTACTCTCAGCCGCCCCGTGAACCTTTATTAAAAATTAATAATATTTTAATATATATTATTTTATTATTATAATATAATATTATTTAAATAATAAATTATTATTGAGTGGGTCCCGCGGCCATTTTTTTCAAACTTCACGAGAAAGTTTGCAGAATTATTTTTGGCCGTGGGTCCCGCAAAATACTGATTTCAAATTCATCACTTTCTGAAAATAGAGCCTACTAGTCTTTCCAAAATAGGTTTATGTTCAAGATATTAGATTCAAAATTCAGGATGTTACATTTCTCCCCTCCTAAAAGAAAATTTTGTCCTCAAAATTTCGCTATAATAAGAATTCTAACCTATTTAAATAAATGAGGATAGGTTTGTCGCATGCTCTCCTCCGTTTCCCAAGTAGCATCTCCGGGAACCATTCCTTTCCACTCGACCTTTACAAGTCTAATGGTCTTGTTTCTTAATTGCTTGTCCCTTGCATCAACAATCCGCTCCGGCTCGGCTTTATACGTCATGTTATCCTTGAGTTCTACCTCTTCTACTTCTATAATGTGGGAAGGATCCGGTTGGTATTTCTTCAGTTGCGATACATGAAAGACATCATGAAGGTTCGCAAGCTGTGGAGGTAATGCAATTCTGTAAGCTACCGGTCCAACTTTCTCCAAAATCTCATAAGGACCCATAAAACGAGGTGAAAGCTTCTTTGCTCGTATTGCTCTACCAATGCCAGTCATTGGTGTGACTCTTAAGAACACATGTTCGCCCACCATGAACTCCAACGGTCGTCTTCTCTTGTCAGCATAACTCTTCTGTCGACTCTGAGCAGTGAGAAGTTTCTGTTGAATCACCTTAATCTTTTGAGTCGTCTCGTCCACAAGTTCTGGACCTATTAAAATTCGCTCATTCAATTCTGTCCAGCAAATAGGAGATCTACATTTTCTTCCATACAAAGCCTCATAAGGTGCCATCTCAATGCTGGAGTGATAACTATTGTTATATGCAAACTCCGCAAGATGAAGATGATCGTCCCAACTTCCTTTTAGTTCGATTGCACAAGCCCGCAACATGTCTTCCAGAGTTTGAATAGTCCTCTCAGTCTGCCCGTCAGTTTGAGGATGATAAGCGGTACTATAACTCATCCGAGTTCCCATAGCATTCTGCAATGCTTTCCAAAATCGTGAAGTGAATCGTGGATCACGATCAGATACGATGCTATTCGGTATCCCATGCAATCTGACAATCTCCTTCATGTAGATCTTTGCTAGTCTCTCCAATGAGTATTCTGCTGCAATTGCTAGAAAATGAGCTGACTTAGTTAACCTATCGACAATTACCCAAATGGCATTATGTCCGGATGTCGTTAGAGGAAGCCCCATGATGAAATCCATAGAGATGCTGTCCCATTTCCACTCTGGGATATCCAAATTCTTTAATAATCCAGGAGGTTTCCGATGTTCGATCTTGACTTTCTGACAAGTCAAACAACAAGTGACAAAGTCAGTCACATCTTTCTTCATGCCCCGCCACCACCAATTCCGCTTGAGATCATGATACATCTTGGTTGCTCCAGGATGGATGGTGTATTTACTCCGATGTGCCTCCTCTAGTATGAGCTTTTTTATTTCTCCATCATTAGGTATGCACACTTTTCCTTTATACCTTAATATCCCATCTTTATCGATCCCAAATTTCGATTCTTTTCCTTCTTCAATATCTTCCCTCACGTTTAATAGATACTCATCTTCGAGCTGAGCGAATTTAATCTCTTTCCAAATTGTGCTTTCAATAGTTAATGCTTCCATGGTAGCGACCAAACCTGACATTACATCAATAGATGTACTTGGTATCTCCTCGAGCAATTTATGTTCTCTGATCATCATCTGGGCTACATGGATTGTCTTTCTACTTAAGGCATCTGCTACAACGTTCGCCTTTCCTGGATGATACTTCAATTCGAAGTCGTAGTCCTTGATAAACTCCATCCATCTCCTCTGTCGCATGTTGAGCTCCTTTTGGTCGAACAGGTACTTCAGACTTTTGTGGTCACTATAAACTTCGAACTTTGAACCGTAGAGGTGATGCCTCCAAATCTTCAGAGCAAACACTACTGCTGCCAGTTCTAAGTCGTGAGTAGGATAATTCCCTTCATGTGGCCTTAACTGTCGAGAAGCATAAGCTACTACCCTACCATTTTGCATTAATACACACCCAAGACCTTTCTTGGAAGCATCTGTGTACAAAGTAAAGGTCTGAGCAGGATCAGGAATTATAAGTACTGGTGCCGTAGTCAACTTAGTCTTCAAATTTTGGAAAGCTGCTTCACACTTTTCGTCCCATACAAATGGTTGACCCTTCCTTGTTAACTTAGTCAAAGGCATAGCTATTTGCGAAAAGCCCTTGATAAATCTCCTATAATAGCCAGCTAGACCTAGAAAACTCCTGATCTCAGTCACGGACTTTGGTCGTTCCCATTGGAGAACTGCTTCAACTTTAGTATGGTCCACTGCAACACCTTCAGCCGATACGACATGGCCTAGGAATTTTACTTCCTTCAACCAAAATTCGCACTTAGACAGTTTCGCATAGAGCTTGTGCTCCTTCAACACTTGTAGCACGATTCTAAGGTGCTCTTTATGCTCTTCTTCATCCTTAGAGTAGATAAGGATGTCGTCAATGAAAACCACTACAAATTTATCTAGATATGGTCGGAAAATTCTATTCATGTAATCCATGAATACTGCTGGAGCATTTGTTAGCCCAAATGGCATAACAAGAAATTCATAATGGCCATATCTAGTTCTGAATGCAGTTTTTGAGACATCTTCAGCTTTGACTCTCAGTTGGTGATAACCTGATCTGAGGTCGATCTTGGAGAATATGGATGCTCCCTTCAACTGATCAAGTAGATCGTCGATCCTGGGTAAAGGATATTTATTCTTTATAGTCACTTTATTCAACTGGCGATAGTCAATGCATAGTCTCAGGCTCCCATCTTTCTTCTTCACAAAGAGTACGGGCGATCCCCAAGGAGATACACTGGGTCTGATAAAACCCTTTTCTAACAATTCTTCGATCTGCTTCTTCAATTCTGCTAGTTCCGATGGAGACATTCGGTAAGGAGCTTTAGAGATAGGTTCCGTTCCAGGTACGAGATCAATAGAAAATTCTACTTCTCTCTCTGGGGGTAAACCTGTCATTTCTTTCGGAAATACTTCCGGAAATTCTTTCACCACTTCAATGTTCTCTATCCCTTCCTCCACTTCTGCTTGAATGGAGAAAAACACCATGTACGCAAGACAACCATGATGAACAGGCTTTTCATCTTGTACTATAGACAACAATTGTGGTCTACTATGACTCCAAGAGTCATCCGCAAGAGAGATAGTCTTCCTCTTGCAGTCAAGGATGATGTCATTAGCTGACAACCAATCCATTCCTATTATTACATCGATACCCTTCGTGGGTAAACAAACAAGGTCTATATTTGAGATCCTATTATCAATCTCAATCGTACAATTTAAGCAAGCCCTAGAAGTTTTTACTGAAGCTCCCGCCGGTGTAGAAATAATCATATAATAAGGCAATTCACTCACTCTTAAATTCAATCGAGGCACACAGTCGTATGATATAAAAGAGTGTGTGGCACCAGAATCAAATAAGGCTTCTACTTCAAGACCTTGGAGTTTGAGGATACCTTTAATCAGATTTGGTGAAGCACTTGCCTCCTGATGTGATAGTGCAAACACTTTCCCTGGCACTGCAGTTCTAGCATCCTTGGCCCCTCGAGGCTCCTCCTCACAAAATCTGGAAATGTGTCCTGGCTTTCCACAGTTGAAACACGTCACACATGGTCCTTGGTGTATTCTTCCACACTTGGCACACATCTGATTGTTGGCGGTGCTTGCAGCAGGAGCTGTGGATCCCCTATATGAACTCTGACCTCCACTGAAGTGACTCCTTTGAGGTCCTTTGAATTGACTCCTCGGTGGTCTGCTGAAATGATTTCTTTGGGGTCCAGTAAAATAACTCCTCGATGGTCCACCAAAGTGATTTCTGGATGGTTGGCTAAACCGCGTATTCACATTACTGAAGTTGTGACTCTGCTTCTTAGTAACTCCTCCCGTTGGTCTCATGAGGTGTGTAGATCTGGCCTGAAAACCCTTCATCTTCTCAGCTTCCTCTTCTCGTTTGTTCCTTGCTATCGTGAGCAGTTTGTCACATATTTCTTCAAAATCCCTTGTTTCATCAAGGAACGGTGATAGAGCTGTTTTTAAGTCTGGTCTAGCTTTTTCAACCAATCGAGCACTCAACCATTTAGAGTTGTTCTGTGAATATCCGCAGAATTTAGACAACTCTAAAAAGCGAGTAATAAATTCGTCTTCATGTAATTCCCCTTGCCTGAATGTGAGGAATTCAGTTTCTTTCTCTATTCTGATTGAAGGGGAAAAGTAATAATTTTCGAACTTTTCCTTAAACTCTTCCCACGTCATCTCAGCATTTCCTTTTGTTTTGGTGCTTTCCCACCATTCTTCAGCTGCTTTCTGCAACAATTGTTCAGCAACCATCACCTTTTGTTGTGAGCTAATCTCGATAACTCTGAAAATCTTTTCTACACGCTTCAGCCACTCCAGTGCTGCAATCGGATCTAGCTTCCCCTCGAACATCGGTGGAGTAAACTTCCGAAATTTTTCCCAAACCTCAGTAATAGGTAAGGGATGATACTGAGAATGAGAACCGTTACTACCTCCATCTTCAGTGCGAGAATGACTTCCTCCCCTTGATTGATGGTCAGAAGGTGTGACTTCCAGAGCCTTCTCCTTTCCTTCCTTACCACCTTGGCCTCTTCCTTTTGCTAGTTCATCCTCGTGTCTATTCACTTTCTCTCTCATCTCCAAGATGACGTCTCGTAACTCTGCCAAAAGGGCATTGTTATCCTGAGGATAGGGACCATCTTGATGCGGAGGGAGACCTCTTTGGGATGGAGCAGGGGTTGAATTAGTTCTTCGAGTTCTTGCCATTATCTCCTCCTATGATTAATACTATAAGGACACTAAACAAATAAAAATAGCTAAATAAATTCTAAATCTAACAAAGGGAAGTGCTCATGTTATGATATTTAATTTGCCACGAATTTTTTTTTAAGAAATCACTTTAGAAAATAAACAAAATTGCCATGGAACCTTTAGCTCTGATACCAAAAATGTAACGCCACAATTTTAATACCCAAAAACTCAGTCAAAATATTGAAAATACCTTCAAAAGAGTTCAACAATATCCAAATCCTTTTACAATGTTACCATTTCGAATAAAACCCGTAATACATAATCAGAATAAATTCCAGAAAATATTTCAGAGTTTAATACAAAACGGAAGTCTTAGGTTCATGGCAAATATAATAACATAACATAATCTATTGGAGATCAAAAGAGCTTCCAGAGCTCACTCCATAGGTGCCTTCCCTTGCTCTCTACTAGAATAATCACCTGAAAAATGTTAATATGGGATGAGATTCCACGTCTCAGTAACTACTGAATATTTCTACCTTACACGAGCAAATTACATATGACAAAAATAAAAGGTAATATAATGTGAATTTAATATACTCAGATATTTTTAGATATACCGTTGTTCACATCAAATGCCTTTACAAAATACTCATCATTCTTTATTGAATAATTCAGAAATGCACTATGCAGTATGCAGCCTCCCTTATATCCCCTTCCAACCGTATACCGCTGACTGGAACCATAGGCTAACATATAGTCCAATAGAAACTCATTCATTTGACTGGATGGTTTCAAGCTCACCAAAACTTAAGATACACCCGGCCAAAGGTATAGAGCTTAAATCTGGACTATGGCTCCCCTCCTTTAAAATAACAACTAAGGAGGTGTCACATGTCCCACATCTCCAATGAAATCCCGGCCAGAGGAAAACATGGAAGATGGGGCCCTGAAAAGTACCATCCACTGTGCACCGAGTGGTGGCATAAACAATTCTTATCATTCAATTCCCTCCTTACTCCACCCATCACAATACAACCGCCATGATGAATGTATTTACTCAAAAATAATGCATTATTATACCATTATATACATTGATATGCGTATTTATGAATAGTAAAATACTATGCGTATCTGTGAATAGTAAAATACGGTATATACATAAATAGTAAAAATGAGTAGTAAATACGGTATACGTGAATAGTAACATGAATAGTAAATACGGTATACGTGAATAGTAACATGAATAGTAAATACGGTATACGTGAATAGTAACATGAATAGTAAATACGGTATACGTGAATAGTAAAAATGAATAGTAAATACGGTATACGTGAATAGTAACATGAATAGTAAATACGGTATATGTGAATAGTAACGTACGTATAAATAGTACCTCTACAGATTTGCAAGTCAAAGTTCCCACACCAGATCTTAAAACCATAAATATTTTCTAAATATTATTGCCAAAATAGTAAACAAACAAATTTATAATCATACATAATTCACAAGTATAAGGAAGAATATTCAGAGTTACCTGTTACTTGCTAATACCCGAATCACCAACCAGCTATTATAACTCTCAAGCAAATATCTCTCTACTCTCTCTCTCTCTCTACCTCTCTCTATGGCTCTTAGAAGTTGTGAAGAATGAAATGAAATGGAAGGTCTATTTATAGTTGGAAAATGGGTCTTTAAGTGTAATTTTCGTCTCTGGGTCGTTTTACGTAATTTTCCTAAAAATTAAAAAAAAATCTTCTCGTGACTACTCTCAGCCGCCCCGTGAACCTTTATTAAAAATTAATAATATTTTAATATATATTATTTTATTATTATAATATAATATTATTTAAATAATAAATTATTATTGAGTGGGTCCCGCGGCCATTTTTTTCAAACTTCACGAGAAAGTTTGCAGAATTATTTTTGGCCGTGGGTCCCGCAAAATACTGATTTCAAATTCATCACTTTCTGAAAATAGAGCCTACTAGTCTTTCCAAAATAGGTTTATGTTCAAGATATTAGATTCAAAATTCAGGATGTTACACATACCATGATTAATTGACTGAATTTAATATACCCTATGACATTAATTCATACCGTGATTGATTGATTGAATTTGATATACCCTATTAATGAGTTGACAATAGTAGAAGAGCCCAAAGCTAAACCGTAATATTAAATTATAAATAGAGGTCTAGCGTAACCCTGAATATTCTTCTTCTCTTCTACTACTTTCTCTACTCTTTCTCTGTGCCAATTATTCTTCTAAGAGGCTAGCAAAACGGAGACCAGGTAATCCTAATCCCCAGAACAATAGGAGTTAGTATCCCCATAACAATAGGAGTTAGTTGTTGCATGTTGGTCTCGATTTTTGTGAAAACTCTTAAATGTATCACTGCATTTTTATATGTATATATATGTTCCTTTTCCGAATTACTTTATAAAAGCAAAACGTTTCACCTCCTTGTATACATATATTTCTCCTTCTTGATTTGTGTTTAACTATTTTGCAAAACCCTTTATCATTGAATATACATGTACACTTTGGTTGCTTCGGCTTTTGTGATTGAAACTTATAAATGCTTTCATATATATATATATATATATTGAGAAATCCATTTATTATGTGAGTGTATTTAAAATAATTTTAATCGTGAGAGAATAGCTTTGGGATGGTACCCCTAAAGTGATGAACACAAACCTTAAGCTTTATGCCTCTGATATATTATTTGATGTGAACTGATTATATCCGTTCTTCCCAAAGTGGTGTCTGGCAGGGGCTCCCGGAACACTAGTAGCAACTTTGGGAAGAGGTGTGCACATTAGGACGAAATATTTTATGGCCAATTTGATTGATTGTGACTGGCAGGGGCTCCCGGGTTTACCATGGTTCTCTTCCCACTAAACTAAATAGATTGACAAGGTCTCCTGGGTCTAAATAAATTTAAAAAGATAATGAATAATATTTGATTCGATATAAATATATAGTTATGATGAGTATTAAAGTTAGTATTTTAGATATTTTATATTATTTTTGTTTATTAGGATTACCAGCTTTGCTGATGTTTGTGTTCTGGGCTGTGATGATCCTTCGGGGGAGTAGAATTTCCTTGAAACAGGTTTCAAGATTGGGGCTAGCAGTGAGAAGTGAGAAAGAATAGTCGGCCAATTCTAACTAGTTTTATTTTACTTTATGCTTTGAATAAAACATTTTTATTTAAGTTTGGATTTACATTAATGTAATAAGGTAGCCTTGCACTTGTCCCAATACAAGTGCGGCGGTAACACTTCCAAAATTTTAGTTATTTTGAATTTTCAGTAATTATTTATAAAAATTATTGTAATTTTATGTTATTATAATTGTTAGAAAATTTGGGGTGTTACAAAATGGTATCAGAGCCTAAAGTTCTTCTTAACTTCGCTTTTGATACTAGTTCAGGGATCAAAGATCCCAGAGTTTAGAAAAAAAAAATAGTAGAATAAATAAATAAATAAATAAATAAGTAGAAAAAAAATAAACGTGAGAGATGGGTAGTGAAGGGTTATTTCATTGTCTTTTAAAAATGATTTATTTCTTTGAAATTCCAATAATTGTTTGTTGGAAATTATTTTTGTGACTCGTTATGTGATTATTATGGACTTGTGAATTTTATTTAGAAGGAGATTGTAATACCCGAGATTTTAATATTGAATTTTATTTTAGTTTCGAGGACGAAACTTGTTTTAAGGAGGGTAGAATGTAATACCCCGGATTTTTAATAATAATAATAATAATAAGATAGTAAATAAATATTTAGAATTTAATAATGTGTGTATTATTTCACAATTTATTAATTGAAAATAATTATAGTAATAATAGAAATTTAGATATTTAATTGTATTGTTTTATAATTGAAAATAATAAAATAAAGCCTAGCCCATAGCTAAACCCTAAATTTTAATTATAAACTTAGGTTTAGCCGTCTAAACCTAGCAATGCTCGATAGTTTTCTTCTCCGCTACCTTCTCTTCTCAAATCCTCCTTCCGGATTCTCATTAATTTATTTTCTAGGAGGTTAGCAAACAGAGACCAGGTATTTCAATCCCATGAGTAGTTTTATGTAAATAGCCAAAAAAGGATCTTTCGTGTATAATCCTGCATAATCTCGAATGTTATCAGTTCCGGTACGTAGACCAAATGATACTTATTATCATGAGTACCATAAGAGTTAAAAGTTCTCATGATAACCTTATAAGAAATAAAGCCAAAAAGGGATGATGAGTAGAAGTTCATAGGATTTAAATGATGGTCATGAGAACTTCTCATGACAACCTTATAGGAACCCATGAGTAAAATGGATAATGAGTAGAGCTAAGAATTTAAATGATGGCTATGGAAACTTCTTTTGATAGCCTTATAGAAACTCATGAGAATTTATTTGACAGTTTAATTTGAGAAAATTCATTTTTGTGTATTTTATGAGTGTATTTTCTTATGAGTGTCTTTTAAAATAATTAGACTTCACTCAGATAGATATTTGAGTTATAATATGAGTTGGATCTTATATCAATTATTTGAATTATTATACTCTTGAATAGTTTGGAAAGTCATGATACCATTTAGCAACTGATATATTCAATGAAGAAATTGATAATTATGACAAGATTGAATTTCTTGATTGTGTGTGATTGTAATGAATTTAATAATGGGAGGATAGCTTGGGACGGTACCTCCCAAGTGATGAACACAACTTTTGGGCTTTATGCCACCGATGTGAACCGATGATATCCGTTCTTCCCAAAGTGGTGTCTGGCAGGGTTTCCCGGGACACTAGTAGCAACTTTGGGAAGAGGTGTGCACACTAGGAAAATATGTTTTGATGATGGCCAATTTGATGATTTGTGACTGGCAGGGTTTCCCGGGTCACAGGGTAAATTGGCAGGGTTTCCCGGGTTTACCATGGTTCTCTTCCCACTAAATAGACTGGCAGGGTTTCCCGGGTCTATATGAAATTAATGAAGATAATGAACAATATTTGATCCGGTGTGAATATATGTACGTGTATGTATACATGATGATTATTGAAATTAATAGTTGATTCAATCGTCATGTGATTGTATATTTGATTTGACTACTATATTTGAGCTATATAGATTGCGTTTTATTAGAATTACCAGCAATTGCTGATGTGTGTTTTCGTGGGCTGTGATGATCCTTTGGGGGAGCAGAATTTCAGTGAAACAGGTGCCGAGGGTTGGGGCTAGCAGTTAGAAGTGAGGAGCACAGTCAGCTGTTTATTTTACTTTATTTTGTTCTAATTAAAAACACATATATTTTGTTTAAGTTTGAATTTACCTTATTTGTAATAAGTAGCCTTGCACTTGTCCTAGTACAAGTGCAGCGGTAACACCCCCAAGGTTGTTTATTTCGAATTTTATTAATTTATTTATGAAAAGCATTTAAATTTTTGTTATTATAATGGTTAGAAATTGAGGGTGTTACAAAATGGTATCAAAGCCCTAGGTCTCGACTTGGATTCGCTTTTGATACTAACTCAAGGGATCAAAAATCCCAGAGCTAAGTAAATAAATGAGTAAAATAGTAATAATAATAATAATTAAAACGTGAGATATGGGTAGTGAATGGTTATTTCCTTGTCTTTTAGAAATGATTTATTTCTTTAAAATTCTAATAATTGTATATTTAAAATTATTTTGTGATTCGTTATGTGATTATTATTGACTTGTAAATTTTATTTAGAAAGATATGTTAGAGGGGTAATTAGAATTTATTTTGTGAATTATTTTGAATAATGAAGAATGATAGAATTCTTAATTTTAAATACAAGATGTTGATTTGTCGTTTGAATTTATATTGATTTATCGTTTGAATCTATATTGCATTATCTGATCATTGCTTTATGATATAAATATATGTCATGAGAAAAGTCATAGTAATGTTGATAATTGTATCTCAAAATTATTCGAAGAATGTACGCAATTAAGTTTCGGGGACGAAACTTATGTTAAGGAGGGGAGAATGTAATACCCGAGATTTTATTATTGAATTTTATTTTAGTTTCGAGGACGAAACTTGTTTTAAGGAGGGTAGAATGTAATACCCCGGATTTTTAATAATAATAATAATAAGATAGTAAATAAATATTTAGAATTTAATAATGTGTGTATTATTTCACAATTTATTAATTGGAAATAATTATAGTAATAATAGAAATTTAAATATTTAATTGTATTGTTTTATAATTGAAAATAATAAAATAAAACCTAGCCCATAGCTAAACCCTAAATTTTAATTATAAATTTAGGTTTAGCCGTCTAAACCTAGCAATGCTCGATAGTTTTCTTCTCCGCTACCTTCTCTTCTCAAATCCTCCTTCCAGATTCTCATCAATTTATTTTCTAGTAGGTTAGCAAACAGAGACCAGGTAATTCTAATCCCCATGAGTAGTTTTATGTAAATTTTGATAGGTAACCCTAATCCCTAGAAGGTAATTCTAATCCCCATGAGTAGTTTTATGTAAATCTTAATAGGTAATTCTAATCCCTATGAGTAGTTTTATGTAAATTTTGATAGGTAACCCTAATCCCTAGAAGGTAATTCTAATCCTCATGAGTCTTAGGTTAGATTTATGAAAACTTTGATAGGTAATTCTAATCCTCATGAGTCTTAGGTTAGGTTTATGAAAACTTTGATAGGTAGTTCCAATCTCCATGAATCTTAGGTTAATTTTATATGAATCCTGATAGGTAATCCTAATTCCCATAAATCTTAGGTTGTTTTATATAAATTTGATAGGTAGACCTAATTTCTAGAATACCTGTACAAACCCTTTTGCAAAGTGGTTTAATATTAAACATAAGATGCCTTCTGTTGCATAGTGGTGGGTTTCAATTTGAATAATTGAATCGAATATGTGTAGATTTCTTCTTCTCCATTTGCGTACTGGATATAAATATGCCTGTGCGTGTTTTTTTCCCCTTCAAGAATTGAATTGGAATACAATTGCTTCCTCGACTTGCGTGCATCAAAACATGTCTGTGCGATTTCCTTACTTATTGAATACCATTGAATTGCCTCGGGTGACTATTCAATTTCATGTATATCATCGAATCAATTCTCCCCTGTGCGTGGTGGCTTATTCAATTTCATGTATATCATCGAATCAATTCTCCCCTGTGCGTGGCCTGTTCCATTTGTGATTGAAAAGAACCATTACTTCACCTCGGTCATCGTGCGCAAATTGTGTACACCATCCACGTGTGCGTCTTTTTTTTTTCTTTCCTTTTCTTTGCTTGTCTTTGTGATAACAATATATATTATATCCTGTACAACAAATTTGTAATATTCTATAATTAATAACTCCTGCAGATTACAGATCAAAACATCTTTATATCTATATCTAATTAAAATAATATAAGAATATATAAAAGATAAGTAAATAATAAAAATAATTTAGGAGTTTATTGTGTATGTGTTTTAAATAACTTAATAGTGAGAGGATAGCTTGGGACGGTACCTCCCAAGTGATGAACACAACTTTTGGACTTTATGCCACTGATGTGAAAATGATAGTATCCGTTCTTCCTAAAGTGGTGTCTAGCAGGTTTTCGGGACACTAGTAGCAACTTTGGGAAGAGGTGTGTACACTAGGAAGATATGCTTATATGCTTATGGCCAATTGATGATTGTGACTGGCAGGTTTCCGAGTCACAGGGTAGACTGGCAGGTTTCCGGGTCTACCATGGTTCTCTTCCCACTAAACTAAATGGACTGACAGGTTTCCGGGTCCAAATGAAATTAAATAAAAAAATAATAATAATGAATGATATTTGATTCAGTGTGAATATATGTATGTATATGTATATATATATGACGAATCTTGAATTTGTTATTTGATTAAATCACTATGTGATTATATATTTGATTTTATTAATATATTTGAGCCATATAAATTGTGTTTTCATTAGAATTACCAGCTTTTGCTGATGTTTGTGTTCATGGGCTGCGACGATCCTTCGGGGGAGCAGATTTTCAGTGAAACAGGTCTCGAGTTGGGGCTGTTGGGGCTAGCAGTGAGAAGGGAGGAAGAACAATGAGAATGCTAGCTAGTTTTCCTTATTTTATTTTACGCTTGAGTAAAACATTTTTATTTAAGTTTGGATTTATATTAATGTAATAAGGTAGCCTTGCACTTGTCCCAATATAAGTGCGGCGGTAACACTCCCCAAGGTTGTTTATTTCGAATTTCATTAATTTATTTATAAAAATTATTTAAAATTTTTGTTATTATAATCGTTAGAAATTGGGGGTGTTACAGAGATGTTGGAGAGGTAATTAGAATTTATTTTGTGAATTATTTTGAATGATGAAGGATGATGGAATTCTTATTTTCAAATACAAGATGTTGATTTGTCATTTGGATTTATATTGGTTTATCGTTTGAATCTATATTGAATTATCTGATGATTGATTTTTGATATATAATATGTGTGGTGAGTGATAGTTAGTGTTGATGATATATATATATATATATATATATATATATATATATAAAGTTTTGAGGACAAAACTTATTTTAAGGAGGGTAGAATGTAATACCCCAGATTATTATTAAATGATTTATTTCTTTGAAATTCTGATAATTGTATATTTAAAATTATTTTTGTGACTTGTTATGTGATTGTTATTAACATGTGAATTTTGTTTTAGTTTCGAGGACGAAACTTATTTTAAGGAGGGTAGAATGTAATACCCCAAATTTTTATTAATAGTAATAACCTATTTATTTTATTTTATGTAGCCCTGGTGGGCTAAATTCTCCTAGTCCTAATTGCCTTAGGAATTTTCTGCTTATGCATTAAAAAAGAGGTTTTAGGTAATAAGTCTATTACTTGTCAACCAAGTCACATTAATTCATACCATGATTGATTGACTGAATTTAATATACCCTATCACATTAATTCATACCATGATTGATTGATTGAATTTGATATACCCTATTAATGAGTTGGCAATAGTAGAAGAGCCCAAAGCTAAACCCTAATATTAAATTATAAATAGAGGTCGAGCCTAACCTTGAATATTCTTCTTCTCTTCTACTATTCTCTTCTATTTCTTTCTCTACTCTTTCTCTGTGCCAATTATTCTTCTAAGAGGCTAGCAAAACGGAGACCAGGTAATCCTAATCCCTAGAACAATAGGAGTTAGTTGTTGCATGTCGGTCTCGATTTTTGTGAAAAACCCTTAAATGTATCACTGCATTTTTATATGTATATATATGTTCCTTTTCCGAATTACTATATGAAAGCAAAACGCTTCACCTCCTTGTATACATATATTTCTCCTTTTTGATTTGTGTTTAACTATTTTACAAAACCCTTTATCATTGAATATACATGTACACTTTGGTTGCTTCGTGTAATACCTCGGATTTTTAATAATAATGTAATAATAACAATAATAGAAATAGTAATGATAATGATAGATTAAAATAATACTAATAAAAAAATAAAAATTAATAATGTTGTATTGTTTCTATGGTAATCATATTATTTTGTAAATATTAATATTAGATTAGTCAAGATTAGATCCAAGAATCTAGGAGTAGTTAGATCAAATTATATTTTCAATTTTTGAATTTATTGTCGGACTCAAAATATATCTAATAATAAAACTCTACAATTTGTTTTTAATTCATTTATTAGGAATAATTAAAAGGTCCAGCCCATAGCCAAAACCCTAGATTTAATTATAAACTTAGGTCTGGCCCCTTAAACCTAGAAAACGCTCGACATTTTCTTGGCCGCTAAATTTTTCTCTGCTACTACACCCTTATTCCGTACTCTTGTCAATTGTTCTCTTAGGAGATTAGCAACACGGAAACCAGGTAATCCTAATCCCATGAGTTTTAGATATAGAGATATTTATATATATTTATGGAATTGTTCTGCCTTGGTTTACGTGCATCAATTATATTCATATCATATTTCATTTGTGATTAAATACCATGGCTTTACCCCGGTCTTCGTGCGAGAGTTAGAATACAAATGAATAGAATTTCTTTTTGGCTCTGAACAAATGAATAGAATTGCCCTGTGCGTCATTTTCCTTGGTGATCAATTACCATCGCATCATCTCGGCCTGTGCGCATGAATTACATATACATGCATGAACCTGTGCGTCATATTCTTTTTGAGATTTAATATAATTGTTACGTTTTCATTTATTTATTTATTATTTGATTTTCTTTTTTTTTTCCTTATATAATATCTCATACACAATAAGATAAGATACCAACAGATTATAGGTGTAATACCCCGGATTTTTCTTAATAATAATAATAATAATAGAAATAGTAATAATAATGATAGATTAAAGTAATACTAATAAAATAATAATTATTAATAATAGAAATAGAATAATAATAATAATAATAACAGTAGATTAAAATAATAATAATAATAATAATAATAATATAATAGTAAAAATTAATAATGTTGTATTGTTTCTGTGGTAATTATATTATTTTATAAATAGTAATATTAGATTGGTTAAGATTAGATCCAAGATCCTAGGAGTTAGTTATATCAGATTATAATTTCAATCTTTTTGAATTTATCATCGGACTCAAAATATATCTAATAATAAAACTCTACAATTTATTTTAATTCATTTATTAGGAATAATTAAAAAAAAAAACCCAGCCCATAGCTAAACCCTAAATTTTAATTATAAACTTAGGTTTAGCCGTCTAAACCTAGTAACGCTCAATAGTTTTCTTTTCCGCTACCTTCTTTTCTCAAATCCTCCTTCCGGACTCTCATCAAATTATTTTCTAGGAGTCTAGCAAAAACGGAGACCAGGTAATCCTAATCCCATGAGTCTTAGATTAATTTTATATCTTGATAGGTAACCCTGATCCCTAAATTATAGAAATCAATTGCTCTTTGATTTTCATACAGAGAGATATAAATGTATATGATGAATGTAATTGTGTTGCATTGTGTGCTTGCTATGCGTTTTTTTTTATTGAATAAATGTTCCTCGACTTTGGTGATAGAATTTCATCTGTGAATGATTGAATCAGATTTTCCCTTTGCATTTTTCCTTGGATTGAAACATATACAATTACATTGTTTCGGCCGACGTTCTTCAATTTATATATATATATATATATATGCACCTGCGCATCAATTATTATTTGATTTTCTACACAATAAGATAAGTATAAACAGATTTTAAGTCAAAATATCCTTATATTTATATTTAATTAAAATAATATAAAAATATATATAAGATAAGTAAATAATAGAGATAATTTAGGAGTTTATTATGTGTGTGTTTTAAAACAATTTAACAGTGGGAGGATAGCTTTGGGATGGTACCTCCAAAGTGATGAACACAACTTTTAGGCTTTATGCCACCGATGTGAAAAGATAGTATCCGTTCTTCCCAAAGTAGTGTCTAGCAGGTTTCCGGGACACTAGTAGCAACTTTGGGAAGAAGTGTGGGTCACAGGGTAGATTGGCAGGTTTCCAGGTCTACCATGGTTCTCTTCCCACTAAACTAAATGGACTGGCAGGTTTCCGGGTCCAAATAAAATTTAATAAAAAATTAATGAATGACATTTGATATGAAACTAATATTTTAGATTATATATATGAATATATATATTCTTTTCTTTTATATCATGTGAATATTTTATTTATCATTATATTTATTGTTATTATTATTGTTATTTTTGTATTATCTTTGTTTATTGGGATTACCAGCTTTTGCTGATGTATGTGTTTATGGGCTGCGACGATCCTTCGGGGGAGCAGATTTTCAGTGAAACAGGTCTCGAAGTTGGGGCTGTTGGGGCTAGCAGTGAGAAGTGAGGAAGAACAATGAATAATTCTATCTAGTTTATATTAATGTAATAAGACAGCCTTGCATTTGTCCCAGTACAAGTGCGGCGGTAACACTTCCCAAAGTTGTTTATTTCGAATTTGATTAATTTATTTATGAAAATTATTTAAATTTTTTGTTATTATAACTGTTAGAAATTGGGGGTGTTACAAAATGGTATCAGAGCCCTAGGTTTCGACTTGGGTTTGTTTTTGATACTAACTCAAGGGATCGAAGATCCTAGAGTAGAGTAAATAAATGAGTAAAATAATAATAATAATAATAATTCAAACGTGAGAGATGGGTAATGAAGGGTTATTTCCCTGTCTTTTAAAAATGATTTATTCCTCTGAAATTCTAATAATTGTATATTTAAAATTATTTTGTGATTCGTTATGTGAATACTATTGACTTGTGAATTTTATTTAGAAAGAGATGTTAGATAGGTAATTAGAATTTATTTTGTGAATTATTTTGAATAATGAAGAATGATAGAATTCTTGATTTAAAATACAAGATGTTGATTTGTCGTTTGAATCTATATTCCATTATCTGATGATTGATTTATGATATAAATATATGTGATGAGAAAAGTGATAGTTAATGTTGATAATTGTATGTTCCAAATTATTCGAAGAAGGTACACAATTAAGTTTCGGGGACGAAACTTATGTTAAGGAGGGGAGAATGTAATACCCGAGATTTTATTATTGAATTTTATTTTAGTTTCGAGGACGAAACTTGTTTTAAGGAGGGTAGAATGTAATACCCCGGATTTTTATTAATAATAATAATAATAGAAATAGTAATAATAATGATAGATTAAAGTAATACTAATAATAATAATGATTAATAATAGAAATAAAATAATAATAATAATAATAATAGTAGATTAAAATAATAATAATAATAATAATAATAATAATAATAAATAGTAAAAATTAATAATGTTGTATTGTTTCTGTGGTAATTATATTATTTTATAAATAGTAATATTAGATTAGTTAAGATTATATCCAAGATCCTAGGAGTTAGTTATATCATATTATAATTTCAATCTTTTTGAATTTATCATCGGACTCAAAATATATCTAATAATAAAACTCTACAATTTGTTTTAATTCATTTATTAGGAATAATTAAAAAAAAAACCCAGCCCATAGCTAAACCCTAAATTTTAATTATAAACTTAGGTTTAGCCGTCTAAACCTAGTAACGCTCAATAGTTTTCTTTTCCGCTACCTTCTTTTCTCAAATCCTCCTTCCGGACTCTCATCAAATTATTTTCTAGGAGTCTAGCAAAAACGGAGACCGGGTAATCCTAATCCCATGAGTCTTAGATTAATTTTATATCTTGATAGGTAACCCTGGTCCCTAAATTATAGAAATCAATTGCTCTTTGATTTTCAAACAGAGAGATATAAATGTATATGATGAATGTAATTGTGTTGCATTGTGCGCTTGCTATGCGTTTTTTTTTAATTGAATAATTGTTCCTCGATTTTGGTGATAGAATTTCATCTGTGAATGATTGAATCAGATTTTCCCTTTGCATTTTTCCTTGGATTGAAACGTATACAATTACATTGTTTCGGCCGACGTGCTTCAATTAATATATATATATATATATATATATAGATTTTCCCTTTGCATTTTTCCTTGGATTGAAACGTATACAATTACATTGTTTCGGCCGACGTGCTTCAATTAATATATATATATATATGCACCTGTGCATCAATTATTATTTGATTTTCTACACAATAAGATAAGTATAAACAGATTTTAAGTCAAAATATCCTTATATTTATATTTAATTAAAATAATATAAAAATATATATAAGATAAGTAAATAATAGAGATAATTTAGGAGTTTATTATATGTGTGTTTTAAAACAATTTAACAGTGGGAGGATAGCTTTGGGATAGTACCTCCCAAAGTGATGAACACAATTTTTAGGCTTTATGCCACCGATGTGAAAAGATAGTATCCATTCTTCCCAAAGTGGTGTCTGATAGGTTTCCAGGACACTAGTAGCAACTTTGGGAAGAGGTGTGCACACTAGGAAGATATGATTATATGTTTATGGCCAATTGATGATTGTAACTGGCAGGTTTCCAGGTCACAGGGTAGACTGGCAGGTTTCCAGGTCTACCATGGTTCTCTTCCCACTAAACTAAATGGACTGGCAGGTTTCCGGGTCCAAATAAAATTTAATAAAAAATTAATGAATGACATTTGATATGAAACTAATATTTTAGATTATATATATGAATATATATATTCTTTTCTTTTATATCATGTGAATATTTTATTTATCATTATATTTATTGTTATTATTATTGTTATTTTTGCATTATCTTTGTTTATTGGGATTACCAGCTTTTGCTGATGTATGTGTTTATGGGCTGCGACGATCCTTCGGGGGAGCAGATTTTCAGTGAAACAGGTCTCGAAGTTGGGGCTGTTGGGGCTAGCAGTGAGAAGTGAGGAAGAACAATGAATAATTCTAGCTAGTTTATATTAATGTAATAAGACAGCCTTGCACTTATCCCAGTACAAGTGCAGTGGCAACACTCCCCAAGGTTGTTTATTTCGAATTTCATTAATTTGTTTATGAAAATTATTTAAATTTTTTGTTATTATAACTGTTAGAAATTGGGGGTGTTACAATAGGTCAGAATATCTTTATATCTATATCTAATTAAAATAATATAAAAATATATAAAAGATAAGTAAATAATAAAAATAATTTGGGAGTTTATTATGTGTATTTTAAACTACTTAATAGTGGGAGGATAGCTTTGGGATGGTACCTCCCATAGTGATGAACACAACTTATGGGCTTTATGCCCTCGATATTTATTTGATGTGAAAATGATAGTATCCATTCTTCCCAAAGTGGTGTCTGGCAGGTTTCCAGGACACTAGTAGCAACTTTGGGAAGAGGTGTGCACACTAGGAAGATATGTTTATGGCCAATTGATGATTGTGATTGGCAGGTTTCCGGGTCTACCATGGTTCTCTTCCCACTAAACTAAATGGACTTGTAGGTTTCCGGGTCCAAATGAAATTAATAAAAATTAATGAATGATATTTGATATTGAAACTAATATTTTAGATTATATATATATATATATATATATATATATATATATATATATATATTCTTTTTATCATGTGAATATTTTATTTATCATTATATTTATTATTATTATTTTCTATATTATCTTTGTTCATTAGGATTATCAGCTTTTGCTGATGTTTGTGTTCATGGGCTGCGACGATCCTTCGGGGGAGCAGAATTTCAGGGAAACAGGTGCCAAGGGTTGGGGCTAGCCGTGAGAGGTGAGGAAGATCATCAGTATTCTAGCTAGTTTATTTTATTTTAATTTTTATTTTGAATAAAACACATTTTTGCTTAAGTTTGTTTTTTTATTTAATTTGTAATAAGTAGCCTTGCACTTGTCTCAGTATAAGTGCGACGGTAACACTTCCCAAGGTTTTTTATTTTGAATTTCATTAATTCATTAACGAAAATCATTTAAATTTTTGTTATTATAACTGTTAGAAATTGGAGGTGTTACACTTCGGCTTTTGTGATTGGAACTTATAAATGCTTTTATATATATATATGTATGTATGTATGTATGTATGTATGTATGTATGTATGTATATTTATATTTATTTATTGAGAAATCCATTTATTATGTGAGTGTATTTAAAATAATTTTAATCGTGGGAGGATAGTTTTGGGATGGTACCCCTAAAGTGATGAACACAACCCTTAGGCTTTATGCCTCTGATATATTATTTGATGTGAACCGATTATATTCGTTCTTTCCAAAGTGGTGTCTGGCAGGGGCTCCTGGGACACTAGTAGCAACTTTGGGAAGATGTGTGCACATTAGGACGAAATGTTTTATGGCCAATTTGATTGATTGTCACTGGAAGGGGCTCCCGGGTCTACCATGGTTCTCTTCCCACTAAACTAAATAGACTGCTAAGGTCTACCGGGTCTAAATAAATTTAAAAAGATAATGAATAATATTTGATTCGATATAAATATATAGTTATGATGAATATTAAAGTTGGTATTTTAGATTATATATATGTATATGATTTTTTTTTATCATCATATGAATTATTATTATTATTATTATTATTCTATATTATTTTTGTTTATTATGATTACCAGCTTTGCTGATGTTTGTGTTCTGGGCTGTGATGATCCTTCGGGGGAGTAGAATTTCAGTGAAACAGGTTTCAAGGTTAGGGCTAGCAGTGAGAAGTGAGGAAGAATAGTCGGCCAATTCTAGCTAGTTTTATTTTACTTTATGCTTTGAATAAAACATTTTTATTTAAGTTTGGATTTACGTTAATGTAATAAGGTAGCCTTGCACTTGTCTCAATACAAGTGCGGCGGTAACACTTCCCAAATTTTAGTTATTTTGAATTTTCAGTAATTATTTATAAAAATTATTACAATTTTATGTTATTATAATTGTTAGAAAATTTGGGGTGTTACAGTTTCAATTCTCTTCATCATCTCCACAGAAGGACTGTGGAGGCGATGAAGAATCTTTCTTTCCTTTTTCTCTTTTTATTCTTTGAACCTGAGTTTCATCTTTTTGTTATGGATTGGATTAAAGCCATGTGTGGCTAGTTGGTTTTGCAACCTAGAGAATCTATGAACTTGTTTGGGTTTTAGAGATTATTCTCACTTATTAGTTTTGCTTAATTTTATTTCAGTTTATTTAATCATGTGTTCATTGTTATTGCTTATTGATTGATCATCATTGAGCATGTTTTGGGGATTTAGGGTTGAACTTGGAAGAGGGAATCCTAAATTGACCTTGGGATTAAATAATGTGGAATTAGGTTTAAATTTAATGTGAAATTAGGTTTCAATCTAATTTGCGTCTAGGATAGGAATATACCTAGAAGCTCCGCATAATCAGTGAGTCCGATTTAAAACGCATCTTATTTAGTTGTGTGAGGCATCACATAATTAATTAATGTGGGTATATAAATGGACCGGAAGACATTTATAGACATTAATACTCTAGATTAGCTGATTACGTTAAGTCAAAGTTAATTTAGTGGGGAAAAAATCTAAGAATCAAATAAGGGATTAGTGACTCTAGGTTGCTCGTTCATTAGTGTGTAGTTTGTTTGTTTTAATTTTAGATGTTATTTTCTTTTCTCTTAATTAAATTCAATCTGATTTGCTTAACTTAAACGAAATTGTAAAATTAATACTCAACTGAAGTTTGTGATACTAAGTCATCGTGGGAATGATACTTTTCTTATCACTGTATTACTTGATACGACCCATGCACTTGCGAAGATTATAGGCTATAAAGTTTTGCCCTATCAAGTTTTTGGCGCCGTTGCTGGGGACTTGTGTGTCACAACTTTCTTAGTTGGGATTGATTGAGAATTAGTAGTTTAAATTTGAGTTCATAAATATTTTATTTTTTTAAGGAAAAAAATAAAAAAAAATGGATTTCAATTGGCAACCAACTGGTCTTATGTAATACCCCGAATTATTATTAATAATAATGATAATGATGATAATAATATAGTAATAATAATAACAATAACAATAATATAGTAAATAAATATTTAGAATTTAATAATGTTTGTATTATTTTATAGTTTATTAATTGGCAATAATAATAATAATAATAATAATAATAATAATAATAATAATAATAATAATAATAATAATAATAATAATAATAATAGTTTAGAAATTTAATAATAATAGTTTAGAAATTTAATGGTATTGATTTATAATTTATTAAATGGAAATAGTTAAAGAGCTCAGCCCATAGCTAAACCCTAAATTTTAATTATAAACTTAGGTCTGGCCGTCTAAACCTAGCGAACGCTCATACCTTTCTTCTCCTTGTTTTCCTTCTCAAATCCTCTTTCTGTACTTTCATCACATCAAATTATAATTAGGCCGCCAGCAAGAACGGAGACCAGGTAATTCTAATTCCCATGAGTCTTAGGTTAGTTTTATATAAATTTCGATAGGTAATCCTAATCCGTAGAATAATATTGCATCTCGTGCTTATTCTTTTTCTCTACATCATATTTTGTCATTCTTGTATGTGTGGTTCGAGTATATGCTCTTCTGTGCATTGTGATGCTTCTAATAGATCACATATAACTTAGGGTTTTTTTTTTTCATGCTGATGCGGCCCCACACCTTTTGTTTACCTTTGACCTGTAATACCCCGGATTAATAATAATAATAATGATAATGATATAATAATAATAATAATAGTAATAATAACAATAACAATAATGTAGTAAATAAAGATTTAGAATTTAATAATGTTTGTATTATTTTATAATTTATTAATTGGAAATAATTATAGTGATAATAAAAATTTAGAATTTAATTGTATTATTTTATAATTTATTAACATTGGAAATAGTTTTTTTTTTTTTTAAAAAAAGCTCAGCCCATAGCTAAACCCTAAATTTTAATTATAAACTTAGGTTTAGCCGTTTAAACCTAGCAACGCTCGATAGTTTTCTTCTCCGCTACCTTCTCTTCTCAAATCCTCCTTCCGGACTCTCATCAAATTATTTTCTAGGAGGCTAGCAAAAACGGAGACCAGGTAATCCTAATCCTCATGAGTACTAGGTTAATTTTATATCTTGATAGGTAATTGCGTACCTTCTCCGCTCGATAATTGTTGTACTAGGCTAGCAACGCTCGATAGTTTTCTTCTCCGCTACCTTCTCTTCTCAAATCCTCCTTCCGGACTCTCATCAAATTATTTTCTAGGAGGCTAGCAAAAACGGAGACCAGGTAATCCTAATCCTCATGAGTACTAGGTTAATTTTATATCTTGATAGGTAATTGCGTACCTTAGGCTATAGAAACCAATTGCTGTTTTGATTCCCATACGTACAACAATTTATGTATATATAATGTATGTTATTGTTTGCCCCGGCTTGCGTGTCAATTCCTTGCTTGTGCGTCATTTTTTTTCTTTCTTCAATTGAATTGGATACAATTGCTTCCTCGGCTTGCGTGCGTCCTTTTTTCAATTGAATTGGATACAATTGCTTCCTCGGCTTGCGTGCGTCTTTTTTCAATTGAATTGGATACAATTGCTTCCTCAGCTTGCGTGCGTCAAAATATACCTGTGCGTGTTTTTATTTTTATTTTCTTCATGAATTGAATTGGTTACAATTGCTTGCCTCGACCTACGTGCGTCAATTACAAAATATACCTGTGCGGCATTTCTTTTTGTGATTAAATACCATGGCTTCACCTCGGTCTTCAAACGTGAGTTATATACAGATGAATACAATTGCATGGATGGGGTTTTCCCTGTGCGTCAATTTTTTTTCTAAATTAAATATAATTGCTTCGTGGGGTCTACATCTCTTTTATTTATTTAGTTATTATTTGATTTTCTTTTTTTTCTTTCTTTATAAGGTATGAACAGATTTTAGGTCAAAATATCCCTATATCTATATTTAATTAAAATAATAAAAAAGTATATAAAAGATAAGTAAATAATAGAAATAATTTAGGAGTTTAATATAATTAATATCTCCTGTATCATAAAATATGATATGAACAGATTTTAGGTTAAAATATCCCTATATCTATATTTAATTAAAATAATATAAAAATTTATAAAATATAAGTAAATAATAGAAATAATTTAGGAGTTTATTTTGTGTGTATTTGAAATAACTTAATAGTGGGAGGATAGCTTTGGGGTCGTACTTCCCAAAGTGATAAACACTGTAATACCCCAAATTTTATTATTGAATTTTATTTTTAGTTTCGAGGACGAAACTTGTTTTAAGGAGGGTAGAATGTAATACCCCGGATTTTTAATAATAATAATAATAATAGAAATAGTAATGATAATGATAGATTAAAATAATACTAATAAATAATAATGATTAATAATAGAAATAAAATAATAATAATAACCGTAGATTAAAATAATAATAATAATATAGTAAAACATTTTATAATGTTGTATTCTTTCTGTGGTAATCATATTATTTTGTAAATAGTATCATTAGATTGGTTAAGATTAGATCCAAGAATCTAAGAGTTAGTTAGATAAGATGATATTTTCAATTTTTGAATTACTCAAAATATATCTAATAATAAAACTCTACCGTAATACCCCAGATTAATAATAATAATAATAATAATAATAATAATAATAATAATAATAATAATAATAATAATAATGATAAAAATAATAATATAGTATTAATAAAATTTAATATAATAATATAGTAAATAAAAATTTAGAATTTAATAATGTTTGTATTATTTTATAATTTATTAAGTGGCAGTATTTTTTTTAAAAAAAAAGCCCAGCCCATAGATAAACCCTAAATTTTAATTATAAACTGAGGTTTGGCTGTTTAAACCTAGTGAACGCTCATACCTTTCTTCTCAAATCCTTTTTCTATACTTTCATCACATCAAATTAAAATTAGGCCGCTAGCAACACGGAAACCAAACCAGGTAATCCTAATCCCTATGAGTCTTAGGTTAATTTTTAATCCTGATAGGTGATCTTGATCCCTAGATTATAGAAATTATTTGATTTCTGAGATATATATCTATATAGGCATTATAATGTATGTGATTGTTTTCGACTCGCGTGCTTCATAAGCCTGTGCGTTTTTTTTTTCTTTTTTCCCTAATCAATTGAATGCAATGAATTCTGCCTCGGACTACGTGCTGCAATTTGATATGAATATGATTGAATGCAATTCCCCCCTGTGCGTATTTTTTTCTTTTTACTTTGTAATTAAAAATCATTCTTCGCCTCGGCTTCCGTGTGGGAATTGTATTCCCATGATCCCTATGCGTATTTTTTTGTGTGGAATGAATTAGGAATTCATTAAAACTGTGCGTCACTTTTCTGATTGCAATATATATAAATTGCAATATATTGTACTCCTATGCAATGCTATAATTAATATCTCATGTATCATAAAATATGATATGAACATATTTTAAGTCAAAATATCCTTATATCTTATATTTAATTAAAATGATAGAAAAATATATAAAAGATAATCAAATAATAGAAATAATTTGGGAATTTTATTATGTGTGTGTTTTAAAACAATTTAATAGTGGGAGGATAGCTTTGGGATGGTACCTCCCAAAGTGATGAACACAACTTTTGGGCTTTATGCCACCGATGTGAAAAGATAGTATCCGTTCTTCCCAAAGTGGTGTCTGGCAGGTTTCTGGGACACTAGTAGCAACTTTGGGAAGAGGTGTGCACACTAGGAAGATATGTTTATATGTTTATGGCCAATTGATGATTGTGACTGGCAGGTTTCCGGGTCACAGGGTAGACTGGCAGGTTTCCGGGTCTACCATAGTTCTCTTCCCATTAAACTAAATAGACTGGCAGGTTTCCGGGTCCAAATAAAATTAATAAAAATTAATGAATGATATTTGATATTGAAACTAATATTTTAGATTATATATATATGTATATGAAATATATATATATATATATATTTTCTTTTTATCATGTGAATATTCTATTTATCATTATATTTTATTATTATTATTATTATTATTTTGTATTATCTTTGTTTATTAGGATTACCGGCTTTTGCTGATGTATGTGTTCATGGGCTGCGACGATCCTTCGGGGAAGCAGATTTTCAGTGAAACAAGTTTCAAAGTTGGGCTGTTGGGGCTAGCAGTGAGAAGTGAGGAAGAATAATGAGCAATTCTAGCTAGTTTTATTTTATTTTATTTTATTTATGCTTTTAAATAAATTACTTTTATTTAAGTTTGGATTTATGTTATTGTAATAAGTAGCCTTGCACTTGTCCCAGTACAAGTGCGGCGGTAACACTCCCCAAGGTTTTTGTTTCGAATTTCATTAATTTATTTATGAAAATTATTTAAATTTTTGTTATTATAACGATTATTAATTGGGGGTGTTACAACACAATCGAGCTTTATGCCCCCGAAATATTATTTGATGTGAACCGATGATATCCGTTCTTCCCAAAGTGGTGTCTGGCAGGGTTTCCTGGGACACTAGTAGCAACTTTGGGAAGAGGTGTACACACTAGGAAGAAATACTTGATGGCCAAACTTGATTAATTTTGACTGGCAGGGTTTCCCGGGTCACAGGGTACACTGGCAAGGTTTCTCGGGTTTACCATGGTTCTCTTCCCACTAAATAGATTGGCAGGGTTTCCCGGGTCTAAATAAATTTAAAAAGATGTCGAATAATGTTTGATGTAATTACCACATGATATATATATATATATATATTCGCTTTGATTATTATATTTGTGCCATTTAAATTGTGTTTTATTAAAATTACCAGCAATTGCTGATGTTTTTGTTCATGGGTTGTGATGATCCTTCGGGGGAGCAGAATTTCAGTGAAACAGGTGCCAAAAGTTGGGGCTAGCAGTGAGAAGTGAGGAAGCACCTTCATATAATTTTATTTTATTTTATTTTGTTTGGAGTAAAACATATTTTGTTTAAGTTTGAATTTACCTTATTTTTAATAAGTAGCCTTGCACTTGTCCTAGTACAAGTGCGGCGGTAACTGACAGAGAATTTGCCGTATCTCCCAAAATAACCAAGTTCAGAAACGATTTTGCAGAAATAGGGAACCTGGGTCGTTTCCCCGATGAATTCGCAGCGGGTTTGATCAAAGTAACAGCGAAACAGAACAGTAAAATGGGGGGTTTTGATTCAAACAGAATAAAAACGAAACTAAACAGAGACAGAACGAAATAAGCAGAAATAGAATTGATTAAACAGAAACAGATTAAAAACGATCAACCCAACATTTAGATTCCAGAAACTTCCTTCATTGAGTGAAGAATGAACGAACTCGCGTTTGGTTCTGGATGAACCGAAATCTCTGCATTCATTCAGAAAATCCCTCGACTAGACGATCGCCTAGAATATGTTTGAACAGTGGCGTCTCACTGAGCAATCGCACAGCAAGGCTTTAAACCTAGTTCAAATTCAGTCCTTAGGATAAACCAAACCGAATATTAAATCTAATATTCGAACTATTTCCAGAAATCGAATCCGAAAAGAGGAAAATAGAAACGAGTAACGTTACCGATTAAGCACAAGCTCTCTGGACGAATCATGGAATCATCAACGTTGGGTTAATCACAGATGTTCAGCCGAACATAACTAGAAATAATGAAGAACAAACGAAGAACGCGAAGAACACGAAGAACATTTGAGAGAAATTGAATACTTCTGTTTTGATCCACAAAAGTGCAAAAACGTGAATGAATCCCCTGTTTGTGGCTGCCACTAACTTAAACCTAACCCTAAAATGGAAATGGGTCAGCCCAAAAACGAAATTAAAATAAAATTGGGCTTTAGTTATAAAGTTCGAGCCCAAAATAAAATCCAAAAATACATATGCTTCGGCTCCAAAATTGACCACCCTCTTGTTCGAATTTGCTCTTCATGTCTTCATAACAATTGTAGCTCTCTGAATCATCTGAAATATGAGACAAAAATGAGGCAAATCCAATGTCTGGTTCAAGAGTTATGGTAAAAACAGTGAAGCAATATAAAACTGGAATTTATTATTAAATAATGGCTAAAATATAATAAAAGGCCCTAAGCCCAAATAAGTATAAAAGCCATTATTTATTGGCTAAAGAGTCCTAAATTACTATTCGAGATACAAAAAGTAGTGTGTAAAATATTTAATTATTAGTAACACTCCCCAAGGTTGTTTATTTCGAATTTCATTAATTTATTTATGAAAATCATTTAAATTTTTGTTATTATAACTGTTAGAAATTGGGGGTGTTACATCTTAATAATGAAAAAGAGATGAATTCTTTGTTTGCTATACAAGATGGATTGATTGTTATGTTAAATTCTTTGAATGAATCTAGGCAACATAAAATGAGCATAAATGATGGTTGTAGTCCATATGTTAATTCTTCTCAATATGTTTGCATGTCTTGTGTTTATTGTGAAGGAAATCATTTATATGAACATTGTCCATATATTACAACTAGTCATTTTGTGAGAGATGATTTCACAAGGAACCAAGCTTGTTTTGATAACTCATTTTGTCCTAGTGAAGGTTTTGAGCAACATAATTTTAGGAATCCACATGTCTATTGTTCTTATGAAAATACTCCTACTTTTTTACTCTTATCCACCTATTGAAGAACACACCATTGAGTACGGGAAAAATCTAATTTGGAAAGATTAGTTGAGGAGTGTGTGGAAGCATTAGAGAGATCTAGTAGAGAGTAAAGGGAGATTCTCACTAGCATTGACTCAAGTGTTCAAAATATGAAGGTATATGCGAGTCAATTTTTTTCAACCCTTGAGACTATGGTGCAATATAATTCCTTAAACATGATTACTACTTCTTATGCTGATAATGATTTTTGTGAGGAAGTTGAAGGTATGGGATTACATGAGACTGTGGATAATATAGAAAGTGATTGTGAGTTTGACATTGATTTATATGAGCATATTGGATGTTTAGAAGAGGTTCCGGCTGTGGAGCCTAAGGTTTGTGATGTTAGTGATCAAATTGATCTAGATGTCCCAATTATTGTTGTTCATTACCCTACTCTTGAAGTGTTGACTCTTAATATCCTTCAGCCTTTAGAACACGCGAGAATCTATCAAACCATGCTCTAGGAGAATGTTTCAGTCCGTATATAGACTTGTTCAGCTTACACACCTGTTTGTCGTGACTATTCTCAAAGCCAGGAGGTAGTGTCATGTATACTTCCTCCTTTAGTTCCCCATTTAGGAAGGCGTTTTTTTATATCTAGTTGCTGTAAAGGCCATTCAAGATTTACAGCAATGGAGATGAGAATTCTGACTGTGTCTATCTTTGCTACAGGGGCAAACGTTTCATTGTAGTCCAAACCATAAGTTTGTGTAAAGCCCTTGGCAACTAGTCTGGCTTTGTACTTGTTTAAGGTACCATCAACATTGTATTTAGGGGTAAATACCCACTTGCACCCTACTACCTTCTTTCCTTTGGGCAAGTAAGTAACATCCCAAGTGTGATTCTTGTTGAGAACACTCATTTCATCCAAGACAGCATTTTCCATTCTGGAATATTTAGTGCCTCATGTATATTTTTGGGAATCTAAACTTGATCAATGTTAGTGAAAAAATGACAATATTTCTGTGAGAGATTACCATATGTCATGTGGTTTTGAATAGGATGTTGTGTGCAAGAGCGTGCCTTCTTCCTTAGTGCTATAAGCATGTTTAATTCCTTGTTGTCATCAGGATTCTCCCTCGGTTGAGATGGTGGTTGACCTGCAGGCATAGTGGACCCTTCTAGCTATTTATTCCTCCTAGAGTAAACCTTGTCATACTGTTTGTCTCCCCCTGTTTGTGATGGTAGTACATGGACATATACCGTGCAACCAAAGACATGGAGAGGAAGGGAGTGATCAAGGTGAGAGGTCACATGAGTTTCACGTAATTTATCAAGAGGAGATATGTAGGAGAGGACATGAGTAGGTAGTCTATTGATGAGGTGAGTGTCGGTGAGAATGGCATCACCCCAGAAATATTTGGGCATATGGCATGTATACATAAGGGCACGGGCAGTTTCAAGGTGTAACACCCCAAATTTTCTAACAATTATAATAACATAAAATTGCCATAATTTTTATAAATAATTACTGAAATTCAAAATAACCAAATTTGGGAAGTGTTACCGCCGCACTTGTACCGAGATAAATGCAAGGCTACCTTATTACATTAAGTAAGTCCAAACTTAAATAAAAATGTTTTACTTAAAGCATAAAGTAAAATAAAACAAGCTAAGGTTAGCCGACTATTTTTCCTCACTCCTCACTGCTAGCCCAACCTTGAAACTTGTTTCACTGAAATTCTGCTCCCCTGAAGGATCATCACAGCCCAGAACACAAACATCAGTAAAAGCTGGTAATCCTAATAAACAGAGAAAATATAGAAATAATAATAATAAAATATCCACATGATGATAAAAAAAAAATCATATACATATATATAATCTAAAATATCAATTTCAATACTCATCATATCTATATATTCTCATCGAATCAAATACCATTCATTATTTTTATTAATTTCATTTAGACCCGGAAACTTGCCAGTCTATTTAGTGGGAAGAGAACTATGGTAGACCAGAAAACCTGCCAGTCTACCCTGTGTGTAACACCCCCAATTTCTAATACTTTTAATAACAAAAATTTAAATGATTTTCATAAATAAATTAATGGAATTCGAAATAAACAACCTTGGGGAAGTGTTACCGCCGCACTTGTACGGGGACAAGTGCAAGGCTATCTTATTACATTAATATAAATCAAAACTTAAATAAAAATGTCTTATCCAAAACGTAAAATAAAATAGAAAAACTAGCTAGAATTGCTCATTGTTCTTCCTCACTTCTCACTGCTAGCCCCCAACAGCCCCAACTTTGAGACCTGTTTCACTAAAAATCTGCTCCCCCGAAGGATCGTCGCAGCCCATAAACACAAATATCAGCAAAAGCTGGTAATCCTAATAAACAAAGATAATATCGAAAAATAATAAAAATAAATAAATAAATAAATAAATAAATAAATAAATAAATAAATAATGATAAGGGAAATATCGTATACATTTATATAATCTAAAATATCAACTTTCAATATCATCATGACTATATATTCTCATTGACTCAAATAATATTATTAATCATCTTTTAAAATTTGTTTAGACCCGGGAAACCCTGCCAGTCTATTTAGTAGGAAGAGAACCATGGTAAACCCGGGAAACCCTGCCAGTTTACCCTGTGACCCGGGAAATCCTGCCAGTCACAATCAATCAAATTTGGCCATCAAGTATTTCTTCCTAGTGTGCACACCTCTTCCCAAAGTTGCTACTAGTGTCCCGGGAAACCCTGCCAGACACCACTTTGGGAAGAACTGATATCATCATTTTCTCATCACATAATATTTCGAGGCATAAAGCCTAAGGGTTGTGTTCATCACTTTGGGGGTACCATCCCAAAGCTATCCTCCCACTATTAAGTTATTTAAAACACACACACAAAATAGACTCCTAAATTATTTCTATTATTTACTTGTATTTTATATTTTTATATTATTTTAATTAAATATAAACATAAAGAAATTTTGACCTAAAATCTATTCGTATCTTATCTTATTGGGTATGAGATATTTAATAAAGAAAAGAAAATCCAATAGTAAAAGTAGATAATATGGACAGATATGTACATGTCAATTCCTAATCCATAAAAAAAACGCACAGGAAAAAAATGGATGCAATCTTATATTAACATTGAGCACGTTGACTGAGGGAAGAAATTGTTTTCTTTTTCTTTTTTTTTCAATCACAAAGAAGCGAGAAGGCACTGTAAAAAAATTTTGGGATCAATGATAAATGTCCAATTGAAGCACGTCACCCGAGGCAAATCAGTTGATTTCAATTACTAAAGGGAACACACAGGCATATATACAAATCAAGCACGCAACCCGAGGCCATCCAATTGCAATCAATACGCAAGGGAAAAAAAAGAATGCTCAGGTATGAATATAACCAGCACGCAAATCGAGGACAAGAAATCTGCACATTCGATTTTTTATCAGAAGGAACATAATACAATTAATAACCATTAGTAGCAACGGAAGGCATCTTATATTTAATATTAAGCCACCTTGAAAAAAAAGGTTTGTACAGGTGTTCTAGAAATTAGGTCTATCTATCAAAATTTATATAAACCTAACCTAAGACTTATGGGAATTAGGATTACTTGGTCTCCGTGTTTGCTAACCTCCTAGAAGAACGAGCAGAGAAAAGTATCGGGTGTTTTCTAGGTTTAAGCGGCCAGACCTGGTATTTATAATTAAATCTAGGGTTTTGGTTATGGGCTGAACCTTTTAATTATTAGATATATTTTGAATCCGATAATGAATTCAAAAAGATTAAAATTATAATCTGATATAACTAACTCCTAGAATCTAGGATCTAATCTTAACCAATCTAAATAAAATTATAATCTGATATAACCAACTCTTAGAATCTAGGATCTAATCTTAACCAATCTAATAATACTATTTACAAAATAATATGATTACCACAAAAAACAATATAACATTATTTATTATTATTTTTTTAAATATATTATTATTATTATTTTAATATATTGTTATTATTATTATTATTATCATTATTACTACTACTACTTTTTTTTTATTTCTACTATTAATCAATATTATTTTATTAGTAATATTTTAATCTATCATTATCATTACTATTTCTATTATTATTATTAATAATAAAAATCCGGGGTATTACACTGTGACCCGGGAACCTGCTAGTCACAAATCATCAAATTGGCCATATAACAATAAAACATTTTGTCCTAATGTGCACACCTCTTCCCAAAGTAACTACTAATGTCCTGGAAACCTGCCAGACATCACTTTGGGAAGAACAGATATATTCAATTCACATCAAATAATATATCGGAGGCATAAAGCCTAAGGGTGTGTTCATCACTTTAGGAGTGTAATACCCCAGATTTTTATTAATAGAAATAACTCATTTATTTTATTTTATATAGCCTTGGTGGGCCAAATACTCCTGGTCTTAGTTGCCTTAGGAATTTTCAGTTTATGCACTAAGAAATAGGTTTTAGGTAATAATTCCGTTGCTTGTCAACCAAGTCATATTAAATTCACACCATGATTGATTGATTGAATTTAATATACCCTATCACATTATATTCACATCATGTTTGATTGATTTAATTTAATATACCCTATTAATGAGTTGGCAATAGTAAAGAGCCCAACCCATAGCTAACCCTAATTCTAAGTTATAAATAGAGGTCTAGTCTAACCCTGAATATTCATCTTCTCTTCTACTATTCTCTTCTACTACTCCTTCTATTCTTACTCTGAGTCAATTATTTTCTAAGAGGTTAGCAAAAACGGAGATCAGGTAATCCTAATCCTTAGAACAACCTTGCGTCTCGTGCTTATTCTTTTTCTCTACATCCTATTTTGCTAATCCTAATTCCCATGAGTCTTAGGTTAGTTTTATATAAATTTTGATAGGGTTGTTTTATATATATATATATATATTTTATATGTAACCCTAATCCCATGAGTCTTAGGTTAATTTCATATGAATATTGATAAGTAATTATGATCCTAAATATATCATATGTGATTGTTATATGTAAAATATATTTTATATAATCCTAATTAACTTTTTACAAAACCATTCAACCTTTGAATATTATTCTAAACGTAGATGCATGGTGATTGAATTATATGTATACACTCTTTTAATCTCGAATTGAGTGAAGAAGCTTTTTGCAAAATCCATTTATAATTGCATATACCTGCCTATATGTGATAGCTTTGAGGGTTTTGGTTTTTTGAAATTGAAACATATACATAGATTGATGAATTACCATTGAATATACATACCTCGTGTGGTTGCTTTGGTTGCTTCGGCTTTTGTGATTGAAACTTATAAATGTTTTCATATATATATATATATATATATATATATATATATATTGAGAAATCCATTTATTATATACGTATTTCAAAATAATTTAAGTCGTGGGAAGATAGCTTTGGGATGGTACCCCTAAAGTGATGAACACAACCCTTAGGCTTTATGCCTCCGATATATTATTTGATGTGAACCGATTATATCCGTTCTTTCCAAAGTGGTGTCTGGTAGGGGCTCCCGGGACACTAGTAGCAACTTTGGGAAGAGGTGTGCACATTAGGACGAAATGTGTTATGGCCAATTTGATTGATTGTGACTGGCAGGGCCTCCTGGGTCTACCATAGTTCTCTTCCCACTAAATTAAATAGACTGGCAGGGTTTCCCAGTCTAAATAAATTTAAAAAGATAATGAATAATATTTGATTCGATGTGAATATATAGATATGAAGAGTATTAAAGTTGATATTTTAGATTATATATATGTATATGATATTTTTTTTAATCATCATATGAATATTTATATTTATTATATTTATTATTATTATTATTATTTCTATATTTTCTCTGTTTATTAGGATTACCAGCTTTTGCTGATGTTTGTGTTCTGGGCTGTGATGATCCTTCGGAGGAGCAGAATTTCAATGAAACAGGTTTTCAAGGCTGGGGCTAGCAGTGAGAAGTGAGGAAGAATAGTCGGCTAATTCTAGCTAGTTTTATTTTACAAATTTTATTTTACGCTTTGAATAAGACTTTTTATTTAGGTATTGATTTATGTTATTGTAATAAGGTAGCCTTGCACTTGTCTTGGTACAAGTGCGGCGGTAACACTTCTCAAATTTTAGTTACTTTGAATTTCAGTAATTATTTATAAAAATTATTGCAATTTTATATTATCATAATTGTTAGAAATTTGAGGGTGTTACAAAATGCAAGTGTGAAGTCCCACATCGATTGGGAAGGCGAACGAAGCATGCCTTATAAGGATGCGGAGACCTTTCCCTTGTGGACGCGTTTTGATGGGCTAGGCCCAGTCAGAAACAAAACCGTGAGGCCATGTGTGTGCCAAGCGGACAATATCCACAAGCGAGTGCCTGAGATGTTACAAGGAGGTACCATCCCAAAGCTATCCTCCCACGATTTAAATTATTTTAAATACACTCACATAATAAATGGATTTCTTGTAACACCCCTTGATATATCAATTATTATCAGAGTTGTAGCGCACAGCCTAATGAGCATAGTCATTCTAGCATAGTAATACTGATATTAAATTCTGATTACATAACAAAATCCACATAGGGCTATACAAATAAATTTCTAGTCTCTAAATAGGCTAATAAAAATAACCTATAGCATTTCTCGGTCCGTCCCAGCATCACTATTCAACAGTGAGTACCGCCTTGCCTTGTGAGCCACGTTCTCTAAACTGAACAATCCACAGGTAGCAACAAATACTGGGACCCCGAAGGTTCCCAGAGTAACATGTTAATCTTACATTCTAAGCATAGATCAGTATATGACAGATAACCATCACATATACATTCAGCACATACAGCACAAACAATTCATACAGTACATATTTATACATATTGAATGGTACATACAATCATATAAAGACATACAAAGAATGCAAGATTAGAGTTACTACCTGATAGCCTTTCCAAATCCTGATCCGGTTCTCTATCCTCTGGTCATCTCAGATAAATACCGAATCCTATAATTAAATATTCATGGTTGGCAAGTTACTACTTGTCCAAATTCTCTATTTCTCTTATTTCCAAATAAACTCCATAATCTGGCAGAGTTTCCAATTAACTTTGAAAATTCATATTTAATTACACAAAACTTCAATTGATGTGCTTCCAAAAATCACGTGTTCCTCATTATGTCTATTTTCAGAGGAAAATACATTTGACTGTCAAATATATGTAAACTATTCCCAGAATTTTCATTCATCATCACTGTTCCAGAAAAACGTCCAGGTTTAATGCTGAACTTGAAAAATCCATATCTGGAGTTCTAGGTGTCCAAATCAGTTGGTTCAAAAATCCATGAACTCCTCGTTAAGTCTAGTTTCTAGGAAAATTGGTTTCAACATTTAATCATATGCCAATAATTCCCAGATTTCAAAAATATAAACACTGTTCAGAAAATATTTCAGAAAACGTCCCAGATTTCATACTTGACTTCAAAAATTCATAACTCCCTGAATATAAATCCAAATAAGGCTTGTGACCTATCAAATTAAAGCTTGATAAGTCTACTTTTATTCTGGAAATTTTCATAGAAAAACTCAAATGTTTACTATTTTAAAAGTGAATCCGAAAATCACTGTTCATTTCTGGAAACCAGCGTTTTTCAGTGTTCATCTTCTAACTTTGAAAAATCATAACTAATTCTATAGAACTCCGATTAAAGTGATTCAAAATTCTATTTGAAGTTCTATACGTCTAGTTTATGAGAAAAATATTCATCAAGCCAATTAATGGCTGTGTAAGTCACAGAAATTTGAAAACAAAACGCCACTTAAATCTGGAAATAGAATTTTCCAGTTTTTATAACCAAACTTAGAAAAATCATAACTAGAGTTCTAGACGTCGGATTAATACGTTCTAGCACTCATTTGAAAGATTAAGAAGTGTACTTTACTCTTACCAAATTTCGCAGTCAGATGAAGTCATTTGTCCGATCAAAATATTGCATGAACCCAACTGCCTTACAAAATTTCTAAAATAACAGTGTTGTACAATTTGATCGATACTTCTCATATGGCTTCTTTCTCTCAACTCACTCTCATTCTTCGGCTCTCTCTCTCTCTCTATTCAGTCATGCGAACCGAAATGAATAAATGGAGAGATGAATGTGTATATCATTGGCGTGAGAGAGGGAAATGGGTGCATGTGTTGAGCCACCCGTGAGTGAATAAGAGAAAGAATGATTATTTGAGAAAGTGGAAACAATTTGGATGCAAGTGCCGTCGTCTTATTATCAATGAGAGAGAGATGATGCACCATTTAATTAAGGTGAGTGGAATTGAGGTGCATTATTAAACACTTTTTAATTCCACAAGCAAGAGTGATTTCCACGGGTGTGAGATGTGTGTGTAAAAATGGAACAAGAAATATAATATGAGGGGGTGGGTTCCATCCTTCCAATAAAATATATCCACCAAATTCAAAGTGAATTGGACATGTGTGCTAGACTTTGTGCGTGTGATTGAATTCTTGGCAGCATATGTTTGTGATTTTGCCATTAATAAAGTCAAGAAGAGAGTGGCAAACATGATGGCCCTTGGTGTGTTGGAAGGTCAAGACAAATAAGTAGGTTAGATGTGCTTTTGAAAACATTGCCCTTATCATCTTGCATTCACGAGAGGGAAAAAAAAAAGGACTAATTATGAATATGTATATAATAATACTAAAGGCACTGAGTGGAAGACAAAGTAGGTATTAATTGACGTTATAAAGATTGTCTTCCAGTCCTACAATAATAAGCAGCGGATATCACACATATTGCTTCCATACTTAATTCCTTATGGGACCTCTACATTATTTATTAAGTCAATAAATCTGACTAAAATAGTGTAATGGAGATCTTATCAATATTCACAAGGTTCTAATTCAACCTTAATCCACAATTTTACCGTATTTATTTTAATATTCATAGATACAACTCTTGACTCTTACTGTTCCTAAATTTGTCACTTCTAAAAACAAGGCATAATAGTCTTCCAAAAATAGACTAATTTTCAAGTCTTTAGGCCCAAAATTCGGGATATTACATTTCTCCCCCTGTTCAATAAATTTCGTCCTCGAAATTTGAACATTTATACCTCAGGAAAATCATTGTAGACTATTTTCTTTTTCTCAGCTCCATAACTGACTTGTACTATCTGACCTAGTTGGTTCAGATCTCAAGACCATTCTAACAGTTTCTGTTCCGGTATTATTACAAATACCAACTGCACCGCTTTAATTTCAACACATCAGTAATGTTAATTACATCACTGCTTTTCATTTATCCATGTTGTCTCAAATTCAAATTTTCACACTTTGAAAATCTTTGTGGTTGCAAAACATTTCATAATTCACACTATACCAAAAAGTAATAGTGCTATCACATTTTCAAACTTCGTCGCTGCCAGATCAAATATTCATGTAAACACATTTACTGCCGGATTGGTTTCAGAAAACATTTACTACCGGCACACACTTTTGAGCGGGATAACTTATTTCAAAAAGTTTTCACAATCGAGAGCATATGGCACCATTTCAACCTTTCAGTATAGCGACACATCCCAATCCTTTCATACGCAAACCACTGAAGTGGTGACATACCTGTCGGTCAATGTGGGAGAGTTTCCGTCCACAAGAGACCCAGTGTCCGCACTGGCACAAATAACGGGTCACCCACCGGAATCCCATACCCGGGACAAGAACCATAATCCAGGAGCCTTGCTCCAAACGCCTGCGTGGGTACCGACCAGACAAGGCAAAATGCACGCCCTCACAAGGCGGAACTACTCAGATTGAGAACATACACTGCTGGTGCAAGTGTCAGCTCTACAAACTAATCCCCTCAAAAGAATTTTCAACAATGGCCAGCGATTTTTAAAATTTTTCAAATTCATCTGGCAAGTCCCAGCAAACCATGTACATCTACAACAGTTTCTGGCCTCTTCCAGTTTCTTACTGCATTTACCATAACAAAGTTGAAAACTCAGTTTCAAATTCTGGGTTATAACAAAACCCCCTTTTATGAGACAACACATTTCACAAACAGACCATTCAAACTGGTCTCAAATTCGGTTGAAAAATATTTCATTCAAATACTTTATTTTCAAAAATTCACAAATTCAAAAATTCAATTCCGCAAATCCACAAATACTGTAGGTGCATTGGTAAATACAAAATTCAATTTTCAATATAACCAGGAACAGACAACTATTACAGAAGGTCTTCACTTCTAAATACACTTCAGGTTCTATTTTTAGCTACTTGAGCAATTCATAGAACATACCATTCATTCCAAGGAGACTTTTTGAATCAAAATCCAACACTATGCTAGATCAACATCTAGCAACCGCAAAATACCTTATACACATTGGTACCATATTCTAGTGCCTTAATTCATTTAAATCAATCGGTACCACATTCTAGTACCTTTGTTCATTCTGGTCGATTCAATGCCTAAAGAATTAGTTCCATTACCAAATTTCATTCTCAAGCCTCAATTCAGTTGGTAACATGCTTTAGTTGTCTCTCCAACATTCAGGTTTATCAACCTAATTCTAAAAATTCGACCATATTCCATAAACCTGCTAACATTTCCATGATTCATATCTTACAATATTCAGGCACTATCCTCAAACATTCAAATAAAATTCAGCAATTTCTACGAGGTTCTACCTCTACCTCATTTCTCAATATCATCAAAACATGTTTTAAATATCATTCTTATACCTCAGAGGTAATAACCATTCATACACAAAACATTGTTGACAATGCAGCACTAATCACAAGGTTCACAAGATTTACTTTATCACACACTGACCTAAACATTGTTTCGGCTCAGAACAAATTCAAACTTATCTTTAATCATACCGCATTCGTTCTTATATTTTCTTAGCATTTGAAAAATTCACCATTTTCCATACTTCAAGATATTCAGATCTTACACCGAGATATTTCAAATTCCCAATACTTCCAGAGAGTCTCCTTTCTCGAGATGGCTTTAACTGATCAGACTTCCATTTTCAAATGCAAGTCTGACATCTCGAACCAACTACACGCTCCAAGACAAATTTCTAGGAGACACAATCTTGAAATAATCTTCATGCAACGTGTATTCGTCAAACTAAATTTCTTGAAGATACAACCGGCAATAAATGCTACACTGTCTTCTGTTTGGACCGAAAGTCTATAAGACTTCGACCTATAGAGGTGGCTAGGGCGTGTCAGATTGTATTAGGGTGCGGTGCCATAAAATTTCCACATAATAACAAAGTCTGCACTATTCTGAGCCAACGACAGATGAGAATCCGATGCTGCTTAACAAAATCTAGACGTTACTAGCCCAGCTATAAATCGAGTAAAGAAAGAGTAAATGTTTCACGTTCTCTCAAACTTCACAAAACTTCCACATATTCATTTCCTCTCCGATCGTAACCTTCACTATAACCTTTCACATTATCCTTAAACATGGCCGGTTCAAGTAACTCTATTCCAGTCTCCGATTCATTCAACCCTTTCTTTCTTGAAGCTTTACTTCATGACTATCAGACTAACATATTGTCTGACTTGTCAAACAATGTATCATACCCTTATTCTTCTTTACTTCCCCAAAATCCCGTAAGTATGAACGTTCATTCATCTGCCTCAACGATTAACATTCCTACTCCTCCTCCAAGGATACAAGATTCTATTTTTACAACTACTAACAGAAAGGAATCTGAAGCAGGTCCATCAAGGCGACCTGTCCAAAGGTGTCGTAATGTGGCAGAACTTATGGAGTCTACGGTACCTTCTCAACCAAGGAATCCTGCTTCTACCTTGACTGAGACTACTAATCCATTTTCATGTGGTTGCTGCCATGTTCTACGAGAGATCATTCATACCAATGGACTTCAATACCATAAACTTGAAGTTCATGGGAGGATTGGTATGATATGCCACGCTGTCTTTCACCAGGACGTACAAGGAGGTTCTTCCAGTCCTCAAGTATTTGACTTTGGTAAGAAAAATTTAGATGATGTCAAACATTTTCTAGAAAATTTTTGTTTGAATCAAAAATCTTTAGGGTATGTCCTGGTGTCAGATCCCCTATCAGCCTACTATGAGGCCCTCTGTGTTGGTTTGGAATGGACTAAAAATCAAAATGAACTCCCTAATAGTTCATTTCCAACCAATACAGAAAATATATCCAATAAAGGAAAAGAGCTCGTAGTTGTAAATAATAATCCTTCAGTCCCCATACCTAGTGATTCATACCGATCAAGAGCTGAACAAAATATTAGAGGTGCATCAATGTCAATAAATGATCTTAGAGACTTATTCCATTTACCTCAACAAGAAGCGGCTAATCAAGTTCGTTTATGCAAAAATGTTTTAATGAAAATATGCCATAGGGGAGGAATTAAGCATTGGCCTTATGTGAAAATTCGAAGCACTATAAGGCAAATAGCTAGATTGAGAAAAACAATGTCTTCTGATGGTCCTCTCTCAAGTGCAGCCGCTCAGGAAGAAATTAATAGACTTAAACTTGAGATGGTCAACGCTTGTGGTGGGATTGTACCAACTGTTGCTCTTGATGCTTGAATTCATCTTGTCTTTTCTTCTTAGCATTCTAATTTCTGCTTGTACTTTTATACTAAGATTCACGGGAATTTTCAAGTTTGAATATTTTTCTCAGCCATTTTCAATTAATCACATAAGTTCAAGCTCCAGCAGATCAATCTAACCTATTGTCAGAACTTATGTCCTAACCGGACTTCGAAATTCTGAGTTGATAATTCTATCATAAAAATTAATATTCTAATTCCAACTTGTCACTCAGAATTATCTAACTTTCAATACAGATACTTTTCATATCATCAGAGTATTCTAGCCAAATGCCAGAACTTCAGCTCATATATTTTTATTTTTAAACTGGGAACATTTCACAAATGCTCCATTTCATTTTCTATAATTCAACATCTTCCTTTGTACTAGCATGCCAACTAGTGATCAGGGAAAAAATTCTATTTTCTGGGTTTGTCTATCACTCCAATTCTCTTAATCCTGGTACCAATCAGGATTATCCAAGTATCAACATAGATACTATTCACATCATAAATCAAGAGACTTCAAATTCTTACAATACTACTCAGGGTTTACCTTCTTGAAAATCTTCTCGCCTAAGCAAGCTTAACCTCAAAGTTTCAATAAAATCTGGGGATCTAAATCATATTTTGACACAACATTAAGAGCCCTATAGTTAGCAACAGAATCCATTTTCCGTGCTATTTCATTTGTTTATGTAATCCAATATCAGTATACTCTTCCAAAAATGCCAGAACCTTTGCTCTGATACCATAAAATGTAACACCCCTTGATATATCAATTATTATCAGAGTTGTAGCGCACAGCCTAATGAGCATAGTCATTCTAGCATAGTAATACTGATATTAAATTCTGATTACATAACAAAATCCACATAGGGCTATACAAATAAATTTCTAGTCTCTAAATAGGCTAATAAAAATAACCTATAGCATTTCTCGGTCCGTCCCAGCATCACTATTCAACAGTGAGTACCGCCTTGCCTTGTGAGCCACGTTCTCTAAACTGAACAATCCACAGGTAGCAACAAATACTGGGACCCCGAAGGTTCCCAGAGTAACATGTTAATCTTACATTCTAAGCATAGATCAGTATATGACAGATAACCATCACATATACATTCAGCACATACAGCACAAACAATTCATACAGTACATATTTATACATATTGAATGGTACATACAATCATATAAAGACATACAAAGAATGCAAGATTAGAGTTACTACCTGATAGCCTTTCCAAATCCTGATCCGGTTCTCTATCCTCTGGTCATCTCAGATAAATACCGAATCCTATAATTAAATATTCATGGTTGGCAAGTTACTACTTGTCCAAATTCTCTATTTCTCTTATTTCCAAATAAACTCCATAATCTGGCAGAGTTTCCAATTAACTTTGAAAATTCATATTTAATTACACAAAACTTCAATTGATGTGCTTCCAAAAATCACGTGTTCCTCATTATGTCTATTTTCAGAGGAAAATACATTTGACTGTCAAATATATGTAAACTATTCCCAGAATTTTCATTCATCATCACTGTTCCAGAAAAACGTCCAGGTTTAATGCTGAACTTGAAAAATCCATATCTGGAGTTCTAGGTGTCCAAATCAGTTGGTTCAAAAATCCATGAACTCCTCGTTAAGTCTAGTTTCTAGGAAAATTGGTTTCAACATTTAATCATATGCCAATAATTCCCAGATTTCAAAAATATAAACACTGTTCAGAAAATATTTCAGAAAACGTCCCAGATTTCATACTTGACTTCAAAAATTCATAACTCCCTGAATATAAATCCAAATAAGGCTTGTGACCTATCAAATTAAAGCTTGATAAGTCTACTTTTATTCTGGAAATTTTCATAGAAAAACTCAAATGTTTACTATTTTAAAAGTGAATCCGAAAATCACTGTTCATTTCTGGAAACCAGCGTTTTTCAGTGTTCATCTTCTAACTTTGAAAAATCATAACTAATTCTATAGAACTCCGATTAAAGTGATTCAAAATTCTATTTGAAGTTCTATACGTCTAGTTTATGAGAAAAATATTCATCAAGCCAATTAATGGCTGTGTAAGTCACAGAAATTTGAAAACAAAACGCCACTTAAATCTGGAAATAGAATTTTCCAGTTTTTATAACCAAACTTAGAAAAATCATAACTAGAGTTCTAGACGTCGGATTAATACGTTCTAGCACTCATTTGAAAGATTAAGAAGTGTACTTTACTCTTACCAAATTTCGCAGTCAGATGAAGTCATTTGTCCGATCAAAATATTGCATGAACCCAACTGCCTTACAAAATTTCTAAAATAACAGTGTTGTACAATTTGATCGATACTTCTCATATGGCTTCTTTCTCTCAACTCACTCTCATTCTTCGGCTCTCTCTCTCTCTCTATTCAGTCATGCGAACCGAAATGAATAAATGGAGAGATGAATGTGTATATCATTGGCGTGAGAGAGGGAAATGGGTGCATGTGTTGAGCCACCCGTGAGTGAATAAGAGAAAGAATGATTATTTGAGAAAGTGGAAACAATTTGGATGCAAGTGCCGTCGTCTTATTATCAATGAGAGAGAGATGATGCACCATTTAATTAAGGTGAGTGGAATTGAGGTGCATTATTAAACACTTTTTAATTCCACAAGCAAGAGTGATTTCCACGGGTGTGAGATGTGTGTGTAAAAATGGAACAAGAAATATAATATGAGGGGGTGGGTTCCATCCTTCCAATAAAATATATCCACCAAATTCAAAGTGAATTGGACATGTGTGCTAGACTTTGTGCGTGTGATTGAATTCTTGGCAGCATATGTTTGTGATTTTGCCATTAATAAAGTCAAGAAGAGAGTGGCAAACATGATGGCCCTTGGTGTGTTGGAAGGTCAAGACAAATAAGTAGGTTAGATGTGCTTTTGAAAACATTGCCCTTATCATCTTGCATTCACGAGAGGGAAAAAAAAAAGGACTAATTATGAATATGTATATAATAATACTAAAGGCACTGAGTGGAAGACAAAGTAGGTATTAATTGACGTTATAAAGATTGTCTTCCAGTCCTACAATAATAAGCAGCGGATATCACACATATTGCTTCCATACTTAATTCCTTATGGGACCTCTACATTATTTATTAAGTCAATAAATCTGACTAAAATAGTGTAATGGAGATCTTATCAATATTCACAAGGTTCTAATTCAACCTTAATCCACAATTTTACCGTATTTATTTTAATATTCATAGATACAACTCTTGACTCTTACTGTTCCTAAATTTGTCACTTCTAAAAACAAGGCATAATAGTCTTCCAAAAATAGACTAATTTTCAAGTCTTTAGGCCCAAAATTCGGGATATTACATTTCTCAATATATATATATGGGGTTTATTTTTCTCATGTTGCATGAGAGAAAGAAGATTCCTACACACACATAAAATGGTGGGACCCGCATATATATATATAATATATATATATATATGCGGGTCCCACCATTTTATGTGTGTGTGGCATGAGAAAACATTTGTCCTACAACATGAGAAATGTTTTTCCCTATATATATATATATATATATATATAAATATATATGAAAGCATTTATAAGTTTCAATCACAAAAGGCGAAGCAACCAGAGCAACCACATGAGGTGTGTATATTCAATGGTAATTCATCAATCTATATATATGTTTCATTTTCAAAAACCAAAACCCTCAAAGCTATCATGTACAGGCAGGTATATGCAATCATAAATAGATTTTGCAAAAAAAAAAAAAAAAAACTTCTTCATGAAATTCAAGAATGAAAGGGGTGTATGCATATAATTCAATTACTCATGGATCTACGTACAAAATAATTTTCAAAGGTTGAATGGTTTTGTAAAAAGTTAATTAGGATTATATAAAATATACTTTACATATAACAATCACATATGATATATTTAGGATCATTATTACTTATCAAGATTCATATGAAATTAATCTAAGACTCATGGAATTAGGATTACATATAATATATTTCATACACACACACACACACACACATGCATATACATACATACATACATGCAAAAGCTGGAGCACTCAAGGCAAAAGATATAAGGTATTATATATATGGGTCAAGGTGTAGATTTGCCAACCAACTATTACCCGAGGAGCGTCTAGGCCAAATAACTATTGAGGGGACCAAAATTGCCAATCAACAATTAAAAAGTGAAAAAAAAAACACAATTTGGAGCAGATTTGCCAACTAACTATTACCCCGTTACTGTCTTGGTGTCTCTGTCTTCCATTGACTGTCACAGTGTCAGCGACGTCGGCATTTCCAAAGCTTTTATTGTTGCTGGGTGTTCCACTCACCCTCTTGAACTCATCCAGTAGTCCACAACGTTCGACTGACACGCACCTTGCACCTTGGTTCCATCCCTCCGATGCCACAAGCAGCAACCGCTGCTGCCACAATGCCTGCTCCCATGGGTCCCATCTCTGTTGGTGTTTTCCTTTTCTAACAAGAAGGCTTAACTGCTCTTTTTTCCAGTGTTTCCGCCACCGTCCTACACCAGTGCCTCATATTTTAACTTAATTGTGATAGTTGTTTTTTTTAATAGTTATTTGGTGTTTTTTTTTTCACTTTTTAATTGTTAATTGACAATTTTGGTCCCCTCAATAGTTATTTGGCCCAGACGCTCCTCGGGTAATAGTTGGTTAACAAATCTGCACCTTCACCCTATATATATTAATGAAGAATATATGTAAGTTTCAATCACAAAAACCGAGGCACCCAAAGTGTACATGTATATTCAATGACAAAGAGTTTTAAAAAAAGTTAAATGCAAATCAAGAAGGAGAAATATATGTATACAAGGAGGTGAGGAGTTTTGCTTTCATAAAGTGATTCATGCTAACCGAAAAGGAAAACATATATATACATATACAAATGCTGCAACACATTTAAGGGTTTTTCACAAAGATCGAGATCGGCATTATGCAACAATTGACTCCTATTGTTATGAGGATTAGGATTACCTGGTCTCCGTTTTGCTAGCCTATTAGAAGAATAATTGTCACAGAGAAAGAGTAGAGAAAGTAGTAGAAGAGAAGAAGAATAATCAGGGTTAGGCTAGACCTTTATTTATAACTTAATATTAGGGTTTAGCTTTGGGCTCTTCTACTATTGCCAACTCATTAATAGGGTATATTAAATTTAATCAATCAATCATGGTGTGAATTTAATGTGATAGGGTATATTAAATTCAATCAATCAATCATAATGTGAATTTAATATGATTTGGTTGACAAGTAACAAAATTATTACCTAAAACCTATTTCTTAGTGAACAAGATGAAAATTCCTAAGGTAATTAGGACTAGGAGTATTTGACCTACCAAGGCTATAAAAAAAAAGGTTATTTCTTGTAATACCCCAGATTTTTATTAATAGTAATAGCCCATTTTATTTTATTTTATATAGCCTTGGTTGGCCAAATACTCCTAGTCTTAATTGCCTTAGAAATTTTCAGCTTATGCACTAAGAAATAGGTTTTAGGTAATAATTCTGTTACTTGTCAACCAAGTCATATTAAATTCACATTATGATTGATTGATTGAATTTATTATACCCTATCACATTAAATTCACACCATGATTGATTGATTGAATTCAATATACCCTATCACATTAAATTCACATCATGGTTGATTGATTTAATTTAATATACCTTATTAATGAGTTGACAAGAGTAAAAGAGTTCAAAGCTAAACCCTAATTTCAAGTTATAAATAAAGGTCTAGCCTAACCTTGAATACTTCTATGCTCTTCTATTATTCTCTTCTACTATTTCCTCTATTCTTTCTCTATTCTTCTAAGAGACTAGCAAAACGGAGACCAGGTAATCCTAATCCCCAGAACAACCTTGCATCTCGTGCTTCTTCTTTTTCTCTACATCCTATTTTGCTAATCCTAATTCCCATGAGTCTTAGGTTAGTTTTATATAAGTTTTGATAGGGTTGTTATATATGAAATATATTATATGTAATCCTAATCCCCAGAACAATAGGAGTTAATTGTTGCATGTCCATCTCGATCTTTGTGAAAAACTTTTATATGTGTTGCTGCGTTTGGATATGTATATATGTGTTGTCCTTTTCAGTTAGCGTGAATCACTTTATGAAAGCAAAACTCCTCACCTCTTTGTATACATATATTTCTCTTTCTTGATTTGCATTTAACTTTTTAAAACCCTTTGTCATTGAATATAGATGTACACTTTGGGTGCCTTGGTTTTTGTGATTGAAACTTACATATATTCTTCATTAATATATATAATACCTTGCATCTTTTGCCTTGGGTGCTTCAGCTTTTGCATGTATGTATGTATATATGCATGTGTGTGTGTATATATATCCTTTTTAATTTGCCCAATTTGCGCCTATGTTAAAATATATACATATTCTCTTTTAAATGGTTTTACCTTGAGATTTTCATAACTTGACAAATAGCAGTATATATACTCGGTTTGGTTTTTGTAAATTTGAGAAATCTATTTTGTGTGATTGAAATTTATAAATGCTTTCACACACACACACACACACATATATTATTGAGAAATCTATTTATTATGTGAGTGCATTTAAAATAACTTAATCGTGGGGGGATAGCTTTGGGACGATACCTCCTAAAGTGATGAACACAACCCTTAGGCTTTATGCCTCGATATATTATTTGATGTGAACTGATTATATCCGTTCTTCCCAAAGTGGTGTCTGGCAGGTTTCCGGGATACTAGTAGCAACTTTGGGAAGAGGTGTGCACATTAGGACGAATTGTTTTATTGTGATATGGCCAAATTGATGATTTGTGACTGGCAGGTTTCCTGGTCACAGGGTAGGCTGGCAGGTTTCCGGATCATGGTTCTCTTCCCACTAAACTAAATGGACTGGCAGGTTTCCGGGTCCAAATGAAATTAATAAAAATAATGAATGATATTTGATTCGATGAGAAATATATAGATATGACGAGTATTGAAATTGATATTTTTGATTATATATATGTATATGGTATTTTTCTTTCTTATCATCATGTGGATATTTTATTTATTTATTTATTTATTTTTCTATATTTTCTCTGTTTATTAGGATTACCAGCTTTTGCTGATGTTTGTGTTCTGGGCTGTGATGATCCTTCGGGGGAGCAGAATTTCAGTGAAACAGGTTTTCAAGGCTGGGGCTAGCAGTAAGAAGTGAGGAAGAATAGTTGGCTAATTCTAGCTAGTTTTTTTTTCTTATTTTTTTTTACGCTTTGAATAAGACTTTTTATTTAAGTGTGGGTTTATGTTATTGTAATAAGGTAGCCTTGCACTTGTCTCGGTACAAGTGCGGCGGTAACACTTCCCAAATTTGGTTATTTTGAATTTCAGTATTTATTCATAAAAATTATAGCAAATTTTATGTTATTATAATTGTTAGAAATTTGGGGGTGTTACATTTCTATTAATAAAAATCTGGGGTATTACATTCTACCATCCTTAAAACAAGTTTCATCCCTGAAACTGAAATAAAATTCACATGTGAATAATAATCACACAACAAGTCACAAAATAATTTTAAATATACAATTATCAGAATTTCAAAGAAATAAATTATTTAATAATAATCTGGGGTATTACACAAGGAGATGACGATTTTTGCGTTCAACAATGCCATTTTGCTGAGGAGTGTTAGGGCAACTACTTTTGTGGAGAATACCATGAGATTTTAGGAAGAGGTGGAAGGAATGATTGAAATATTCAGTGCCATTGTCAGAATGGAGAACTTGAATGGTAGAGTTGAATTGGGTTTTGACATAGTGAAAAAATTCAACAAAGGTATTGAAGACATCGGATTTTTCTTTTAGGAGATATACCCAACTCATACGAGAATGGTCATCGATGAAGGTAACAAAATGTCTGGAACCTGTGCAATTAGGAATGTGAGAAGGTCTCTATACATCACTGTGGATGATGGGAAGGGACAAGTGGATTTATACTTGGTAGGAGGGAATGAAGTACGGTGATGTTTAGCTAATGCACAAGTATCACAATGAAAAACAACATCTTTATTGAATGAATATTGAGGAAACAATTTTTGCAAATATTGAAGACTTGGATGGCCCATCCGTTGATGCCACAACATCAAGTTATTATCTAAAACAGGGGGAATAGGGATTTGTAGGTGTGATGACAAAGCTCTCGCAGAGGAATCATCCAGATAGTAGAGACCACGATGCTCTTTAGTTGTGCCAATTGTCTTCCCCGAGGAGAGATCCTGAAAAATACAATGAGTGGCAAAAAAGTGAGCTGAACAGTTTGCATGTTTGGTTATCTTGCTAATGGAGAGAAGATTATATCCTAGGTGGGGAACATGGGGAACAGAATCAAGTGTTATGTTTTTTCTGATAGGCACGATGCCAGTGCCAGCAATGGATGGACAAGTATTAGTAGCTGTGCGGATTCTTTCATTACCAGCCGAAGGTGAATAGGAGGTGAAAAAAAATTAGGGTCAAAGGTCATATGATCAGAGGCGCCTGTATCTACTATCCATTTGGATGAAGATGTGATAAGAGAAATAGGAAGTGTACCTTACTTAGCAATGGAAGCAATTGGACCTTGAGAGGTCTATAAATTTTTTAGCATGTCTAAGAGTTGACTTAGCTATTCAAGATTGTAAGAAGGCACGGTACCCGAGGTGGGTTCAGCTTCGACAATTGTTTGGTGAGCAGAAGGTGGTTTTGGCCGGCGAGGTTTCTAGTCTGCTGGCTTGCCATGAATTTCCCAGCACTTATCTTTGGTATGACCAATCTTTTTGCAATGGTCACATGTCGGACGAGACTTGTTAGGAGTAGAACCTGAGTAAATATGTTTGCTAACCATCCCGGATGCTTCAAGAATAGGGGAGATGGCTTTAAGAAGCATGGTGTGCCGGCGAGATTCCTCACGGCGTATTTCTAAATAAACTTCCCTGAGCGGTGGAAGCAAAGAATGGCTCAATATACGTGCTCGAGTGTCATCAAACTCTGGATTAAGACCAGCAAGGAATATCATCAAATGGTCAGTGTTGAGATTTCGTTGGTGTAGGGCAGCGTCTGGAGATGATGTCCATTCAGTGTTTGCCATCTGGTCCTCTTCTTGCCAAAGTGCAACGAGCTCAAACCAAAACTCAGCGATACACCTAGAGCCTTGAGAAGACTTCCAAATTTTGCGTCGAAGGTTGAACAACTGCGACAGGTCTTTAGTGTCAACGTAAGAGTCTCAGACTGCCTCCCAGATGTCCTTTGCAGTAGGGAGACATATAAAGCTACGTTTAATTTGTGGGAACATGGCGTTAATCAACCACGAGCAAACAAGTGAATTGTTGGTTTCCCATTAAACCATGGCTGGGGAGGTCGGGTCTGATGGCGGCAAGGCTTCTCCGGTGAGGAACTTTCGTTTTCCTCGACCTCCGACTGCAAGAAGGACTACCTGAGTCCAGTCATGATAATTATGTAAGGTAAGTTTCTCTGAAACTAGGTGATTGTCGGTCAGGTTTGTAGAGACCGAGGCGTTGCTGGATTTGGGGTTAAATGGATGACGAGTTGTCATGGGATGACTCGGTTGTGGTTTCCAACGGATTCATATCACCGGAATTGTCTGTGCTATGCTCTGATACCATGTAGCACAGTGGGACTTTAATTAATTCGTCCGATGATCATATCATTGTTTATTCATGGGAGCTATATAGATACAAGCGGATCGAATCTGTTATAACAGATTAGAGTATTTCTAGGGAATTTAAAATTCAAACACAATGGAATTTAATCTAAACTAACTAGGATAACAACCTGATCCTATATTATCTCACTTACAATATTATTTACATAATATAATTACCACATAATACATTACAGCCTTGTTTGTTAACTTGCTTGCTTGCTTCCTTCCTTCTTATCCTTCTATAAATAGGTACCACCCATTCCCTTCCAATTCCATTGTTATTTCTTCTACTGTCGTATTATAGAGCCTCAATCTCCTTTCTATCCCTAGAAATGGAGGGCGCAAGTGTGACGATTGTTGGTGGTGGTTGTGATGGCAGTGTGGTTTGTGCAGATGGCCACCACCGGCAACGGCCCGGCTCAATGCCCTGCATCGGATGCTCCTTTATTCCTTCCCACTTTGCATCTCTACCTGCACTTGCCTTTGCCCTTTTCTTCTCAGTTTAATGATTTCATTGCATGACGAATAATTTCAGGAGGGTTAGCTTCCTATCTGCCCGTACTTGTTGATTTTAATTCATGCTTTGGCTGTATTATTTTGCATCAGCCCTCATTTCATTTGATCAGTGATTCATCTCGTATAATTATGAGTGTTTTGCTGGTCTATTCTGTTGGGTCTTTGCATTCTCCTCTACATCCCCAGAGGGTGATAGAAAATAAACAAAATGGGTTATGTGTGATCACTGATCAGGAACAGACCAGCAACCATGCGTTTTTCAGAAGTTGTGTGATCGAAAGTCTTGACGATCACATATCGTCAACTACTCTTCTTGAACACCATTTTGGCATTTTCATGAAGTTGATTATTTTGGCTGAAGAGGAGGAAAAAGAAGAGTAGCTTGATGTACAAAAAAAGCCAGGTACTCCATGATGATTGGCTTTCTAAAAGGCAATTCATGTGTGTAAGATGGCATTACGGGAAAAGCTAGTTATAATGGCAAAAACCCGAACCATAAAGTGGGTCCACATGAAAAAAATGCCCTCTAAAGTTTTAACTTACCCCGACCTGGCCATACCTTTATAACTTTTTTTTTCCCCATTGCCTTGATAACGAAGATGGGGTTATGTGTGATCACTGATCGGGAATACTTTAAGTATCAAGAATTGTTTTCCTGACATCAGTGGTTCCAATTAACTTAACTCGGGCTTTGTCAAACAATGGCAAACCAATTATTTTGCCCTAGCCAATGAGGAGTGACATTGTAATACCCCGGATTTTTAATAATAATAATAATAAGATAGTACATAAATATTTAGAATTTAATAATGTGTATATTATTTCACAATTTATTAATTAGAAATAATTATAGTAATAATAGAAATTTAGATATTTAATTGAATTGTTTTATAATTGGAAAGAGGTAAGATATTGTCACTACCTTTTCACTACTTTTTTCTCACCATCAGATTATTATTTGATCCAACAGTCCTGATTTACCCTATTTAATACCTTCTTCCATCTACACATTTCTCTCTCTTCCTCTTCCATTCTCCCGATCGGCTCCCCAGCGCATCGCCGCCTCTCGCTCTGCTCCCACGCGTCGCGTCCAGGAATCGCCACCATCCCTCTCCCTCCCCTGTGCCCCTCTTCCGCACCCCACCGTCCTCCTTCCCACCCCCAGCCGCCGCCCTGCTCCCTCTCTGCTAGGGTTTTCTTCCGCCGTCGATCAGGGTGAGTTATCTTTTTATATATTATTGTCAGTCTTGAACACCATACCTTTTTTTCGTTCTGATTAAGAGTATTTGAATGTTATTTAGGTCTATCACAGACTGATTTGTTGAATTTCTGATCTGCTGCGATTTGGCTTGATCTGCTTTTTCTGATATGTTGTGATTGGATTGAAAATCTTAATATGTATTTTATAGCGATTTGGTTTTTAAAGATGTTTTTGGAGTTTCCTGTCCAGTATGTTGCATACAAAATCTGCTTAGTCGGAGTAGCTTCATCCATCGCATTCATTCATTATCCCTCCCAAAATAAAACACACACACACACACATAACGAATGAAATGGGAAATGGTCAAACTTAGTCCTCTTAGCTCGTTCCGTCTGTGAATTGCGGCAGCAAAATTTTCAAACTTGGGATAAATTCTCCCCACCCATTTTCAAGCGGAAAACTCACTAAACTTTGAATTGTTACAATTATGCTTTTAGCTGTCAAATGAATGGCTTGTAGTAGTATGAAAATTGTCCTTCTAATCTTAAGTTTCAATCTCACTCAGAGTTCTAAAAGGTTGTTTTAATTTGAAGATATTATGAACCTGTGATGTGGCATAAGCAAGAAACAAACAAATAATGCACATGCCCCATAGTGCTGGGCCTTGATTTGAGCATTATCTATTTAAAGTTTTATGAGTGGATGTTACTCCAGCCGAAGTGTTATTTTAACAGACTTTTCTGCATCAAACCTCTTTATGCTCAATCATGAATCGCTCTGTGTTTGATGTTGTGATTATAATATTGAATTATACGCAGCTTGCCAAGAAGATAACTTCAAATTCAAGCAAAACAGAGGACAGAACCACCAAGATCCACAACAAAGATTGTGAGCTCATGGGTTTGGCTTGGGTTTTGGCTAAGAATCGAACTGCTTATATGCACACAGCTTCTGGGGTTCTCCGAGCTTTGATGTTGAGCACTAATGGCCCATACCCAAAATCTTGCTCTCTAAATAGTGATGGAAAGCCTCTCCCTGTTGATTCCTCTCAGATCTCTAATCCCTCTGCATCCACCAACCTCCAACCACCTATTTGTCTCCGCCTGTTATTACTTTCATTGTTACTATTTGTGCATCTTGCAATGTTATCTGCATCAAAATATTAATTTCAGAGATCCACATTGTGTAGATCTGAATATCTCTTTTGGTTCTTCAAGTGTTCTTAAATATTTTAGGCTGTGTATTTTCTCCTAGTTATTTTATTATTTTATAATAATTTAAAATTAAACAACGTAATATCAAAATACATAGAATTTTCACCCTTGTAATGGTTGAAGCATAATACATACATACACTTAGTCACAAAAAATAGGATTAATTAAGCAGGGCTTGCTACCACTTCAGCCTCATTAGGCAACCCTTTCACAGCAATGGTTATGTGGCAACTTCACTTTCTAATTGTATAAGCCCACCCACGAGCATCCTTTGGTTAAACCAAGTTATGGCTAGCATTTGCTGTTGCAGAAAACACCAATTTAAGGATGACATCACATGCTCGATAAGGCATGAACTCTAATATCGTGAGTACTTCTTATGAAGGAGCAGAATCTGATCGATCACTCGTCTAGCCTACAGCATATGCCCCTACATTTGAAGATACAAATTGATAAGGTTTACATTCAAAACATGCTAAAAGCATAAGAAATAACACCTGCATACTGAAATACCATAACACCTGCTAGTTATACATGCAATGCACATATAATCAAAGACCCAAGAAAAAGAAGAAGCAAGTAAAGTATATACCCATCAGGAAAATGGTAAGCTTTGCCAGCCTCTAAATGACTCAATCCTATTCTGGGCAGACAAATATCGAGTAAATGGCCAGCTGAATGCAACCTACATGAACAAATGATTGAAGTATTATAATGAATCCAAGGAATATCATGAATTCTCCTACAAGCAATTTAATAGTCGTACATTCAAAAGATAAGAAGACATATGAGGTATGCCAAAACATGCAATGATGACGTCTCTTTAATTGAGACCACCATTTACTGTGCTCACATTACTTAACAATAGAGATGAACTTCCACAAGTATCATACAAGTGCCATGACTTTTTTCCCCCTTTGAAATAAAGTTTCATTATCTGGATGCAAAATGAATTTCAGCATTGCAAAATTTTATTCTTGGAATTCAGCTTTCGCCGGGTATCATCAACAACAAGTGTGAACTCTCTTACCGTCTCAACTTTGTGTTCAACTTCCTGACCTAAATTCTCAAATATTCCATTGACAGGGAAGGTTGCATTGACAACAAAAACAGAAACAGAAAAACATACACTTTAGAACCATGAGTTCAGTACTTATTCAAAAGTATCATAACCCAGGCTATGATCTTACACGGATGAAAGAGTAAAAGTTGGTTTCCAGAGCAAATGCTTAAAACTTATGAGATGATAACCCAAAATCGGACCGAACTTCTTCTGGCCAGAAAGAGGAAGAAGAAAAGAAGATAACCTAGTATCCATGATATAGAAGTTGACCTTTCAATCAGAACCTCACCGACTTTTCTACTTTCCCCTTAACAAACCATAGAACTTCCCTTGATCTTCAACCAAATCAAAATGGCAATGAAGAAGTTTGCCCTGAATTTGTCCACGACACTATAAATTATTAAAAAAAATAGGACCCAAATATTGAAAGCAGGTCGTCGTCGTCAATTCATCATACATCACGAATATATTGTGTCTGATAGTACTGGTTGAGTTTAACTCTCATACGCCCCTTGGAACTTAGCTCAAAACTAGGAATTATGCGATATTGTACAAATTGGCACCGGACTTACTTGTAAAGAAAACTACAATCATGAAGTCCAACGACAAGCATGGAAGCTTGAATCTCTCGCACAGTTTGGAGACGGAGAAGATGAGCTCTGTTCTTGCTTCTGGATCTCGTGGGAGGGTACACATGGAGAAGAGTGATCATATCACCGTAGCGAACGATGTTATGAAAAATGACCTTCTGATGGACTGCGGCGAAAATGAAAGATTCCGATGAAGCTTAATCGGAAGAAACCCTAGCAAAGAGGGAGTGGGGCAGTGGCTGAGGTGGGAAGAGGGACGGTGGAGTGAAGAAGAGGGGAGCAGAGAAGAGAGAGAGACGGTGGCGATAGTGGCCGCGTCCTCGCGGCGATCGCTGGGAAGCCAATCGGGAGAATGGAAGAGGAAGAGAGAGAAACCTGTAGATGGAAAAAGGTATTAAGTAGGGTAAATCAGGACTGTTGGATTAAATAATAATCTGATGGTGAGAAAAAGGTAGTGAAAAAGTAGTGACATATATAGGTAGTGATAATATCCTACCTCAATTGGAAATAATAAAATAAAGCTCAGCCCATAGCTAAACCCTAAATTTTAATTATAAACTTAAGTTTAGCCGTCTAAACCTAGCAACTCTTGATGGTTTCCTTCTTCGTTACCTTCTCTTCTCAAATCCTCCTTCCGGACTCTCATCAATTTATTTTCTAGGAGGCTAGCAAACAGAGACCAAGTAATTCTAATCCCCATGAATAGTCTTATGAAAACTTTGATAGGTAATTCTAATCCCCATAAGTAGTTTTATGAAAACTCTGATAGGTAATTCTAATCCCCATGAGTAGTTTTATGTAAAACTTTGATAGGTAATTCTAATCCTTATGAGTCTTAGGTTAATATAAAAAGAGATGATGAGTAGAAGTTCATAGGATTTAGATGATGGCCATGAGAACTTCTCATGACAACCTCATAGGAACCCATAAGTAAAAAGGGATAATGAGTAGAGCTAGGAATTTAAATGATGGTCATGATGACTTCTCATGACAACCTTATAGGAACATATGAGTAAAATGGATAATGAAAAATTAAGGATTTAAATGATGATCATGAGAATTTCTCATGACAACCTTATAGGAACCTGTAGTGAGTAATTAAATTATAGTTTAAATAGGGAATTTGATTATGTGTGTATTTTAAATAATTAGACTTTACTCAAATAAGTATTTGAGTTATAATATGAGTTGGATCTTATATCAAATATTTGAATTATTATACTCTTGAATAATTTGGAAAGTCATGATGCCCTTGGGTAATCGATACATTCAATAAAGAAATTGATAATTGTGACAAGATTGAATTTCCTGATTATGTGTGATTGTAATGAATTAATAGTGCGAGGATAGCTTGGGACAGTACCTCCCAAGTGATGGACACAACTTTTGGGCTTTATGCCACCGATGTGAACCGATGATATCTGTTCTTTCCAAAGTGGTGTCTGGCAGGGTTTCCCGGGACATTAGTAGTAACTTTGGGAAAAGGTGTGCACACTAGGAAGAGATGTTTTGATGATGGCCAATTTGATGATTTGTGACTGGCAGGGTTTCTCGGGTTACAGGGTAAACTGGCAGGGTTTCCCGGGTTTACCATGGTTCTTTTCCCACTAAATAGACTGGCAGGGTTTCCAAGGTCTATCATAAATTTAATAAAGATAATGAATAACATTTGATTTGACGTGTATGTATATTATGAATATAGAGATTGATATTTGATTCAATTATTACGTATATTGGATTTGATTATATTTGATTGTGTTTTATTAGAATTACCAGCAATTGCTGATGTTTGTGTTCATGGGCTGCGACAATCCTTCGGGGGAGCAGATTTTCAGTGAAACAGGTCTCAAAGTTGGGGCTGTTGGGGGCTAGCAGTGAGAAGTGAGGAAGAACAATGAATAATTCTAGCTAGTTTATATTAATGTAATAAGACAGCCTTGCACTTGTCCCAGTACAAGTGCGACGGTAACACTTCCCCAAGTTGTTTATTTTGAAATTCAATAATTTTATTGAAATTTTATGCTACAAAAACTTTTAGAAATCGGGGGTGTTACAGACATAGTTAACTAAGACATCGGCTTTCACTCCAAAAGGGAGGAGGTTCGATATCCGCTGGTCGATGTGAGGGCCTTGTTGGTGGGCGATTTATAAGTACCTCTGTACACACTCTCTGAGCCTAGAGACATGCCCTGGCCCTAATGGGGTACCGATGTCTACCCCTACCTAAACCTTATATATATATATATATGGATAAGTGATTTCTCCTGTCACTGGAGATAGAGTTATCTCCAGTGAGCCCAAAACTACGTCGTTTTGGATTAATGAAGGGTGTGTTTGTAATTTTAGGTAAATTAATGAAAGGTGTTTCAGTAAAATTCATATGGTAAAAAGATAAACAAAATTACGAAAACAACCTTCATTAATTCACCTAAAATTACAAACACATCCTTCATTAATCCAAAACGACGTAGTTTTGGACTCACTGGAGATAACTTTATCTCCAGTGACAGGAGAAATTCTTTTCCCTATATATATATATATATATATATAAATTACCCTAGCTTTAGTTTCCACCTTCAAATTGATGTGGACAGATTGCTTTTAGACCGAAGTAAGCTCCCTAGAAAAGTTGCCCATCCCCAAATCCGACACACGATATACTACTCAATTAATAGAAAACTAGATGGCTGATAAAAGAATGAGCAAGTTCGAAGCAACAAAATGGTCGGTCGCGAATCATCAGGCACATGAAATAATGATGGGCCATCAGATCAACATCATATCAATTTTCAATAGCAAACGACTGTTACAAAAGATCAGTTTTAAAATTCCTATCAAAAGGCTAGAATCAACCGCTTCTATCAATTACACTAAACTGGGTTTAAATCAACTTTCTATGAATAAATTCTCCACAATTTCCATTCATATCTACACTTGCTCAATCTATTTCTTCCTAAAACGCATCAGCGGGCTTTACATATAATTTACATAAACCTAGTGATTAGCATAATACAGTCTACATTAGGAGCTCATTGTTTGTAACGGTTTGTAGGTGCCATTCTATTTATAACCTCAAGGAGTCAAGACTTCTCTGACTGCTTGGAGAGCTCCTTATCAGCAAAATGAAGAAGCCTCCTTAGTCTTAGAACCATGTCACAGTGAAAAGGAAGACTTGTGCGTCGCTCCAAGTATGCTGGACTCACAGTCATCCATGACAGGGCATGCAGCTCTGCTGCAAGAGACTCGAGAACCAAGTGGGTCTCAATCTCAAGATCTTTAGCTTCCCAGCTTACACTTCTAACACCTTGTTTGTTAACTCCACGGATAATCTTTTCCTGGTTCATGTTAGTGCCTCCATAGTAATCAATGAGGCTCACAGAAAGTACTGAAGGCCATTCCTCTTTCAGGTTGCTTCTATAGTCCTTCCTCATGGTAGGGACAGCTTTTGAAACCACAAATCCAGTGGAAAGAGGAAGGGCAGAGCCCTTGCTGTGAAGCAAATGAGCAAGTGGTGGAGATTCTGCAGTAAGGCAAGTGGGGAGCTGAAGAGCTGTTGGAGGAAGGAACCTCAAGCTGGGAGAAGGAATCAGAATGTATGCCGAAGATGTAGAACCAAGAGACTTCACTGGAGTAAAACCTTCAATGTAACCCAAAATAGACATCCCACTACCACTTTGAGTTCCTCCTGCAAAAGTTTTGCCTTTCAATACTCATGAAATAACTCCTAAATCAAAATATATGCTCAAATGTAAATGAATCTCCTGTGAATATCAACTTATCCTGGTTTGCTATTCTGCACTTAACAACAGTTATACATGCAAAAAAAAAACAACTTTCAAATTCAGAATATAGCCTACACTCTAGCATAGATCTCTTGTCCTTGGCCTCACAATACAATCTAACCCTAGCTGTGATGCCTAAGTAACAGTTGTCCATATGCTTTACCCAGTTAAAAGGAAAGAGAAAGGGGAAAAAAATCTTAAAAGCTCAGATCTAACTGTTCTTGGTAGACGGCAGTAGAAGTTCATTCTAGCAAAATATAATTGATTTTTGTTGCATTTTACCCTCAAGAAAAATTAATCCCAGAACCCCTGCTCTGTAGGTACCACCTAGACATCCTGGAATTTAACCTTTCGAACCCATCGTATGCTTCCAAATCACTACTGTTACCACAATCCAATTATTTCTCTATCTTCTACAACTCATCCACCCAGGAAAATCATAGCCATAAACCATAATTCTATAGCCTTGCCCTCTCTCAAGTCACCCACAAAATTGAGTCTAGCAGTCAAACAAAGAAACATTAGTATTTTCTACCCCTATAATTTAAGTAGTTCCAAGAAATACGTGATGAGAATGCATAACCAACAGATATAAATATTGGAGCCGCATGGAGAAAACATCTGGATATAGCTCATTGTGTACATGTTCTTGGTGATTTAATCAATGTGATTATATATAAAGTCGGACAGAAATATCAGAGGATTTGCTTTTTCTCAACCAATGACTAGCATTTGTGCAGTACTATGAAATAATAAAGTAGAACTGGAAGCAAACTTGTTGCATATTACTCACCAGGAGAAGATGAATCAGCTGGCAGAACAAGTTGTAATGAATGGTCTATTGAAACTGAAACAAAACTAATGCTCTGTGCCCAACTCAACAAACCCCTTGAGTTGTCAACCATAGAATGCCCGCCCATTAGCTGCTTTCTAGCAGCAGGTTGCCCTAAACTGCCTTTCATAAAACCAGATGGCTTGGCATGAGGGCTATACAAAGGACTAGGTGAGGAAGGAAGAGTTCTTTCTGGAATTAAACTCATCTCTGGTTGTTGCAAGGAAGTACCATTACTAGTTGCAGGCATCCCATCAGACAGAGTTCGACGCAGTTGTATAGGCCATCTTTTCATCTCAGATCCCCCCACCGAGTAAATGGCTTTCTGCCACTCTGAATTAATTGGCAAAGTCAATAAATAGGAAAGTGAACGTAACAACAAATACGAAAAAGACTATTTAACATAATTGATTAGTATTGTGGTAAGGTACAGATTTGAGTAAACTAGTGGGTAAGCTTATGAGAAAGTTAAATGAGAATGAGAACATATAGAGAGATAATTAAAGTTGATATGAGATAATAAGTTGAGAAGGCAATAAGGACATCCAAGATAAAGAGTAGGCAACTGTTTTAAAAAGAAAGCAAGTATCTTACTAACTCTTTAAGAACAGCCAAATCCTCAATAGAAAGATGAGTCAGAATCTGTAACTTATCCGACTATTAAAACCCAAGGAGAATCTCCCAGACCAATTTACTCTCTGAAATATTTCATGCTTTATTGATGAGGTACTATGCCTATTTATAATAGTTTGCAAAGAGAAAGAATCTATCCAAAATATGAATACGAAATCCAACAATATATCCAAATATGAAATTCAGATAACTCCTAATCCTAGATTCTAGCAACTAAATCTATCTAGTGGGATATTTCACTTATTTCCTAATTTCCTAAAGATAATAATAACAACAGACTCAATTAGATAAACAATATCTAAAATTAGATTAGTAAATATTTATTCCTAAAATCTCTAATTTTCCGCAACTCCTCTAAACTTCCATTATCTCATGCTAATCCAGTACTCCATCCTATTGACTGTTAGACATCAAACATAAAGAGAATACAAAAAGCAAAAGACATACTACTGAAAGTTATTGATGACAGGATGAAGCCTGAATGTCTTAGCAAGTGATGGAATGTTGGTAATACGATACCCAAAGGTTACACCACTTCCAACGTTGTTGAAAGATTAAGATTCATATACATCTTTGATTTGATTATGCCTCCACAACTTTTGGTTGAATCTATCATTCGCAATATATATAGTTCATTCTGATAAAATAAACTTCTAACAACCCAATAATAATAATGATAAGATTGAATTAATTTGTGTGAATGTCCCTAAACTAATTTTGTTATTAAAAATATATTACTCAATTGTTTTTGCATGTGGATTCTTTGCTATTTTGCTCACACTTGCTATAAACTCATGTGAGGAGATTGGTATGGCCAAAGTTTGAGATAAACCATTACATAAAAAAAAGTTGGTTGAGGGAGGTTAATGGGTAGATAGTTAGTTAATTGGGTTTATGAACTATATGGTCTATAATAGGGCACAATAGGGATCTTGTAGTCAACTTTTGGAATAAGAGAATTGTCCTATAGGTTTCTCCCTTCCTTTCTCTTGTCTTCCAATCTCTCTCCCCCTATTTCCCAATGTTTCTCTCTCTTTCCTACCCTTTCTACACGTCAATGCCATCAGAATCGTACTTCCTTAAACCAGAGGGAATGGCAGTCAGAATTGATGAGAGTTTGTGTGCATTAGAAGAAAGTGTATGGGAGCTTCAACGCTTACACCATCAACTTGACCAATTAGAGGCCTTGACTACTCAGGTTGCAAGTCTCAGAAGGGAACAACTAGGGTTGATGAGACATCAAAGGAACAATGTTTTTGGATGAATATGGGAATGCCAACGCTATTTCCAGCTTAATGAGACATCAGAGGGCTGGAAGGTAACAACAGCCAGTCTCTATTTGGATAAGTAAGCCTTCCAATGGCACCAAACCTACGAACAACCATAAGGAGAAAGCTTTGTCTTAGCCAGAATATGTAGAGGCAATCAAGAATCGTTTTGGTCCCTCTCATGATGCCCAATGGACTTGCAAAATGATGAAAGTAAGACACCATTGCAATATTATGGCAACCAGGACGCTAAGAATAACTCTAGGACTAGTGGGGCTGCCGAAAATGTGACAAGTGAAATTGAAAAGAAAGTTGAGTCTTTCAACCAAGACAAATGTGACGGTATTTTCAAGAAGTGCCAAGAACCCTTGGTGGATGATAGTGATCTTGACGCAAGCTGTGGCACTAAAGCAAGATTTTTCAGACATAGCATGCGTGATTCTATTGACCAAGACTCTTTCGTGGATAGTGGTAGTAGTTTGATCTTCAAATTGAAGACCTAGAGAGTTTCGAAGATGTAGAAGCCCCTTCGAGCTGCAAAGCTTCTCTTATAGTGTGTCCCCTAGATTTGATTCCATCAGCAATGTTGTCATCTCTAATCAAGGGAGGCCAATGGGTAGTAACTTAATTGGGTTTAGGAACCATGGTCAAAGGGCACAAGAAAGGTTATTGTAACAAGCTTTTGGGAATAATATAATTCAGCCACTTTGTTTCTCTTCCTCTCTCTCTCTCGTTTGTTTACCTCCCTCTCCCTATTTCCATCTGTTTCTCTATCTCTCTCTGTTTCTTTCTCTTTCCTACCCTTTCTACACATCATAAGGATTACCCATCCTATTTTAAGTACTAAACAAATGCTAGGGAAGAGGGCATAAAGAAAGAGAGGAGGAAAAATTTACCAAGGTACTCAAGCTCATAGAAACCTCCAACACGTGATATCACAAAATCTCGAGGCTTGACAACACCAACATCAGGAGAGGAACAAGATTGAAGTATATGACAGCCTTGTTGTAGAACTTGAACAAATAGGCACTGTAGACCCTTTGTATCCTGTCTACTGCTAATTCCACCAAAAGGGAAAATATTGCTGTCTAATAATTCTCCTCTTGAATCAGTCCAGATGCATACAAGCCAACGCCAATCCTCTGTCCATCCATAGCAGCAATGCAGACTTGGAGGAGTCCTCTGATCAGGCTCAGAACCATCAAGGTTTGAAGCAGAATCCAAATTTCCTGCTGTATTTGTATTCTGCATACAGTTTCCACTACTATCATCTGCCAGTACCTTTGAAGATTCTGAAATGGGGCTACCAATAACTGAAACACCATGTTCCACAGAACCCGGTTCCGATAGAATGAAAAGGGGTTCAAACATGTAACAACTTTCATCATTAAGATAGTAATCCCCAGATCTACTAGGGTCACAGCTCAGTCCCCCAGACCTTGTTGGTTGCCAAGAGTTATCCCAAGAACCAGACCTCAAGCTAGCATCAATATCACCCTCTCTTGGAAGTGAATGTCCTGTTATACGAGGACCAACACAGTCCTTCCACATCCCAGAAATAGGAGAAGCCATTTGTGCCAAAACTGAATGGGATCTGCCTGAAAATGGTGATGGGGCAAAATCATTAGAGAATCCCCGTGAGATTCTTCTAGCTTTGTTGTATACTGTAAAAGCAGTCTCCTTCAGAATGACAAGCTCGCCCAGTGAAGGATTTGTGACTCTGAATATTGAATCAACTGTCACAATCTGCAGCACCAATTTTGGAATGCAAAACCCAGAAAGTGCGAAGATATTAGATGCTGAAGCTTCATCAACAGTTGCCAAGCCACTTAATGCCTTCACAACCTGACTATGCAATGCAGATCTTCTATCTCTATCTGATTGTTGGACAACTGATCCAATGGCAACAGAAGATTCAATCACAGTTTGAAGAATTGCTGTTGGATCAGGGAAAGGACATACCACATAGATTACCTATATAGAAAGAACCGAGAAAAAAGATTAGAATGAAGGGGGGGGGGGGGATATACAATGAGAAATTCATTACTATGTTATGAATCCAATCATCGGCAGTTAAAGCCTTCACATAGTGTCAGCAAATAGGACTACTGAAGTCATATTTTTTTGAAGTTTTTATCTGGATTTTTATAAAAGATAAGAGGAACAACAGCTATAACACAGTGTATCCTCCCATCATAAGAAGTAAAGCCTTAAGAAAATTAGCTTAGAAAATACATCTAATCCTTTTGCAAATCTTGTATGGGAAACCCTTCAAATAAAAGTCCATGGGGGCCCAAAAATTGGTAATACCATATGAACTGTGTAGGCCAAAATATTTTAGTAGAACCTCCTAAATTTCCCTCCATCAAATATAGTACTCCTTCTGTTCCTAATTATAAGACACAATTTTAGAAGGTGAGATGTTCCTATATACAAGACATTCTACAAAATTCTAGGAGTAATTAATAATTCTTTTCCTAAAATGTCCCTACTCAATGAAAAAATAGAATTGGCCCACTCTAGAGTAAATATATATGCAGCATTCCCATGTAGTGGAAATGCTAAGCAATTTGAGGGTAGAGTGGAAAGATGGAAAAAAATTTAAGACCTAAATCAGTTAAACTTCTTTTATTGGTATGCGTTAAGTTAGGTAATTTTGTCTTATAAAAGGGAATGGAGGGAGTAGTAATCAAAGGGTAGCTTGCAAAAGGGATATACTTTGAACATTTAATCACTAGGTCTAAGCCAAAGAATCGTCCACTTACCATACATGAGCTGTTGTTTCCCTCATTTGGGTTTGTGGAGAAGCATGGACCAAGCTTCAAAGCTCTAAGAGCCTTTGAAAGGTACTTAAGATAACTTGTCAAGTCCCAACCATTAGAGAGTGAGAGAAAGTAATCACTTATCGAACCAACAAGAGATGCATTGCTGCTCTCAATCTTCATTGATTGTGGGGAATCAAGTAAAATAAAACCAGAGGAAGCCAATTTCCCAGACTCCATCTCCATCTGATTCCCTAAACCTTGAGGTGAATGAGTTCCCAGCTTGCATATCTCATACGCTGAAAAGGGCAGACGTATAATAAGATAGATAAAACAATTCAATGAGCAAAGTGAGGAGAAGAAACAGAATGGGATGAATCATTAATCAGCAACCAAGACACATAAAAATCTGGAAGCATCCTGTTGGAACTCCATAGAGGCATAGAGCTATTCTTAGACGAAATAAGGCTAACGTGAAAGTCCAGAAACATTAATTGCTTTGAGCACATCACACAGCCTAATACTTGAAGGACAACTTGGTTCACACATTAAAACATGAAAATAAAAACCAGTCTACATGGTTGAATTAAAGTGCAATCCACTTCACTCACCTGTTCCTAGTTGTTGGAAAAAATCAGAAGCAGCAGAGGTAAGGGGATCAATGTCTGGACACACGACACAATATGTAATCTGCAAAAATAACCCACATAATGTGTTAGGATACCACGTCCTCTGTTGGTCTATTCAAGGAAGAGGAAAAGTGTTTAGGATAAGTTAGAGTAGTTATTCTTAGTAGTTATCCTTATCTAGTTGGAAGTTTTTATTTAACAGTTATAGGTAGTTTTATTCAGCAGTTATAGGAGGTTGTACTTTACTGAGTTGTTTAAATACTTGTACTACGTTTTATGAAGGATATGGAAGACAATCAGATTGTATTGTTCAATTGGCTAGAGACTTCAGATACTGGCTCTAGAATTTCCCTTTGTCTCATCTCTTTAATTCTATTTTCTGTATAATCCTAACATAATGACATCTATGAAATTCAGCTCCTGGACTTATTATTCTTCAAGTAATTGACTAATTGAATTTTAGCATATGAAGTAGACAACTAATATATAGAAAGCAGTGGTAGTTATTTATTAACTTACAGGCTTCTGTAGAGCATAGGGTTCCAGAGGAGCCTTTTCCCAGTGCTGTAAACAGTTTGCTGACGTTTTGAGCCAATCATCTTGATAACTGCGTGATATATTAATCATAAGTTCCTAACACAAGTACTAACATCCAAACACATCGAAACTTCATACCATCAGATACCAGTTATGTTAATGATAGTTCAGGAGAGAATAATGGCATAGTTCGAAAATCCTCTATTAAACAGGGAAAAACTGAGGACTAAAATCCCCAACACTGGAAATGACTCACAGAGAACAGTAGCCTGGTTTTCAAGAGACCGGGTCCTCTCCTCACCCAAAACAAAACAACACACGCCCCACAGATGCACACAACCCCCAAAATAACACCTATGCACTACTCTCACATGTCAGAACAATTTGTTAGTCTTGCTCCATCCCATTATGCCCCTCATCTTGCTCATGATTAGATTCAACTAGTTGGTTTGGGCTCTGCACCTTCTTGCGGCCCATTTTCCCTTTGATAAATTTTTCCCCCATTTCCCAGTACCAGGTCCGTCAGTTACCTAACTTGTAATTTACATAAGAAGTGAGGTAGAAAGATAAGTAGTTTATAAGGGTAGATAGGAAGCTCGTGAGGTTATATTGATTGGTTGGTTAGCAATGACACACTGTGCAAATATAACTCACATGGTTGGAGGGACACATTGATAGGACTGAATTCCAGTTATTTATGACTTTTTAAACTCAGCTTAAATAAAGCTTACATAAGGTTTTGTCTATTCCTTAATGAACATAAGCCTAGAAGCAAGCTGCATAACAGAATGTCAGAGGTTCCTATCAGATCTTAACGCAAGGCATCCTTATTTTTCCAAAATTTCTAGCTTTCGTGATATGCAGATAGGACTAAGAATGTCTACAATTTCTCACTTCTCGCTTTTTAAAATGGACCTTAGAATCTTCAATACCCATAAAACATTCCTCAATTTTTATAGAAATTAGAAAGCTTTCATTCATAATGCTGTCCTGACAACTTCTTCTTGGAACTCCCTCCTAGGGTTAAGAATTTTGTCAGATGATGACAGTATCAAGAAATTCTTGTCCTAGGTATTGTCAGCAGGACGCATTCAAGCTTGTCCTCAAACACAGATTATGATTTATAAAAAGGCCACATACCCTACAAGTATTGAAGGAAATGGAAGAGCAATAACAGTAGGCTTCAGCCGGGAACTAGGCTGCTGCCCTGACTCTGAATTTGGAATATCTTGACCAGATCTCCTTTGCAAAGCCTCATCCGCCTTGGCACCATCCGAGATGCTGGACACTACTCAACAGCCAATTTAAATATTAGTGTTACCGGAAAATCGAAAACATTGACCATTCATGTAAAAGCAGACTTCTACCCTTAAGGCTGGACGATCCACCAACAGATGACTGGGATGGACTCATTGGCTCTGAAGAATCTCTGCATTCACCAATGCTGGACTCAGCAGAAACTCCATCAATTACGTTTCCAGTATCAACTGATTGATTGCGTCCTTTGCACCAATCAGTCACAGATAATGGCCCTTCCAAATTGGAAAATGCAGATTTTAAGGCTGTCTTGATGTCAGACTGCAGCAAACTTATAACAGTGGATGCATGAACCTGAAATTTTACATTATTGACATGATTAATATTACGTAATGATAAAGAAAAACAATTAAAGAAATAAGATGCAAAATATACAGCTGAAAGCAATAATGAATGAAAGCATGTTTCAAGAAAGGAAAGGGAAAAATGTACACATAAAGCAATATTAATACTAATAAGATTGTAAGATTTATAAAAAAAAAAAAAAAAAACACATTAAGACAGCTAATAAATTGTAGGACGTCTTAGATATGAGAAAAATATAATGTACAATTAAGCTAATCTAATATAAATAGTTAAGCACGTGCTACTCAAATAATGTGGAATCAACCCCAAAAAATGTAACCCTTGCAGACAATGGAATATGCATTTCTGTATGAAGACCAAAATTACTAGGTTCAGCATATCTCATAGTTAGTCTTGCAACTAGATGGCATCATGTTTTGTGATATGTAAATATAATAATGGGTTAGAAGTTAGTTACTGTTGTTAGGGATTAAAAGGATTAGCCTTAGTTAGCCGTTAGAATTGTGAAAGGCGGTATTGTCAGCCAAGCCTATAAATAGAGATAATCAGTTGTATTTTCAGTGAGTTGTCTTGTGATTGGCATGATGGATTGACTCCTATTCTCTTTCTCTCATCCCTTCTCTGTCTCTTATGATTCTGTAACATTTTGTCTGACCGATAGTCATGGATAAGATCATAAGAATATTACACAGTTTCGCAAATAAACATGATATCATTACACCGTTTTTGTTAGACACTAACATCTACTGCTAGTCAATGTCTATAACAAATTGATTCCAAACTCGTCAACCTTACAAAAGATATATTTGAGCAATTTCAGGGCAGAAAAAATCACTTCAAAACACCCAGCTTATAAGAGAATTTGCACTTCATTTTAGTTATATTTCAAAAGACCCTCAAACCCTAGTAGAAACCAAGAGACTCAAGGTTCTATAAGCAAAAAGACAGTCCAAAAGAAACACTTTAAAAGCATATATTGAAAAAACTTACGTCAGCAGAAAGTGGATCCACTAACTCCACACCTGCAATATCCAGTGAATGAGAAGAAGCCAAAGTCCCACCACAACCAGCATGGACCATGGAAGGCCCGCAACAAAACCCACGCCTCCACTGTTCTTGTAAAGCAAGCCAACCATAAGGACCATCAACACAATCAGCATCCAAAGCTAAATCAACAAAAGATAAAGCCTGTTGGACAAGAAGTGCAAAGCCATCAAGAAGCTCTTGAAGCGGTTGCCTTTGACCATAAGAAAGGATGCCTTCCTCATTGAATGAATTATGAGAAAATGACGAAGCAACATCCAGGTTTGGTGAATTTGAAGATTTTACAACTTTTGAAACTCCCACAGTGGGAGTACGCCAGACACCAACAGGCACATTGAGATGCCCATCAAGCATTCCTCCATCAATATCACCTGCGATTCGAACCGGGATATTCTCTTTCTTCTTCACCTCATACTTGCCAGATATGTTATCTGGGGTGCTACCTGGGTCACCAGGTAGCTGATTCAATAATGCATCCCCAACTGATCGACCCAAACCAGCAGGAATGAGGATATTGTAGGATAGGAGAACGTGCCGTAGCCTGCGCATGGATGCTTGAAACAATAAACAAGCAATATCAGTAGCCAACAAAGTCTTTGCAGATAGAAGGAACTGCTCTGCTTCAAATGTAGCATCAGTCATCTTCCTCTGAACAGATTTGACAACAGAATTAGAACCAGTGGTAGATAATGGCGGGGGCATCATCCCCTCAGACTTTCCAATGCTTTTATCATTACATGTAATCGAACTTTTATCATCTACCTCTTTCTTACCCTCCATGTAAGTGTAGTAATTTTTTGACTGAAGCCCCATAAAAGTATCTTGTTTACCAGAACATGCTTTTGTATTAATGACCGTGCCATTCTTCCCATCTGATCCCTCTAGGCAGGGAGAAGAGGGTGGGGGTGATGCACCATATAAGTAATTGTTTGAGCTTGAATTTAAACTCTCAGCTTTTCGAGATTTAGGGAGATACGGACTTCTGAATAATGTTGAAATCTCACTAGTAGGGGTCTCAACAGCCCCAAATTCAGGAGCAAATGTCATCATTGCTTCAGCTTTTATTATATGATCAAACTCCCCTGAAGAAGACACAGGAGTATGATCAGCTTGACCAAGTGGGGCAGTAGTATTCAAGTTATCTTGAGTTTTGCTGAGACATTCCTCAACAGCTGCTGATGAAGGAGGATTAAAGCTCTCAAAGGAAGGAAACCCAACTGGCAAAAGCATTTGATCTGGAGCATCCATAACTCCAACAGGACTGCTATTGACATCTCCACAATCCGGAGCAGAAAATATTAGTGCCTGAGATTCCGCGGTTCCTGGGGGCTTTTATCAGACAATGACCAAAATAAGATTCCAGCAGACTGGTATGTCAGCGGAAGGAAAAATTTAGGACATCTAGGGTATCCATGCTCTAAAAAGCTCTAGAAATAAATTTTAGGAAACTACAGACTTCAGTAAAAGTTATAACGCAGTCAGTCAATGAAAGACAATTATACATTCATTCAATTTTTTAAAAGAAATAAGAGAAACAGGGTTCTTTGTGTTAGGAAAAACTATAATTACAGAAAACGTGAAAATAGAACAGGATAACCTCCATTTCTTTTGGGGAAAAGAAGACATTAAAAAAAGAAAGAAAGAAACACAATAATCAATCTTATGAGCACAACGCATAACATGGCTCTCCAATCCCTCTGCATATCTAGACATTAGATTCGTAATGACACAGTCCATGAAAGATTCTATCATAGCAAAAAAAGTGGAATGCAGAAGTGTCACTGTATGTAAATCTAACCATAAGAGAACTAAATTTTCCTGGCTCCAATTCTTAAAGATATTGAATCTAAAACAAACATAAGTACTACATAAATTGTCTTTTTCATTTTTTTAAAATAAATGAAGAGCCAAAAGCTAGACTTTTAACATGTGATCTAACTACTCTGTTTGAGTTTGCACGAGGGATAAAATTTCAACCAATAATTACTAAAGACTCTAATCGACTTGTGGGTTTTAGAGGTTAGAAAGAACGAATATCACCAAAGGGAATATCCGTACACCAGCAGTTAGGATATCCAGATACCTCTCCAAAAGGCAAAAAATCATTTTCGAAGAAGTCACCAAAATCACCAAACTCAGATAGAAGAGCCTGAATATCCATTTCTGTGCCTCTATCATCATCATCCCAATCCCAGAAAGATCCCATCTGCTCATTCCCAACTCGTGTAATGGCTGAATTATTAATTTCCATGGAACCAAAATCAGACGTGTAAGCATCTTGCACAGGAACAGTTGTAGTAGTACCCACTTGACTAATGGATTCTGCCCCCGTTCGAGATCGTTTAGAACCCTGCACATACCATAGTTAACTTATTTAAGTAAGAACATAAGCGTTTAATTAAAAAGGATTCAAAAACTGCCACGTTTCTTATTTTGAATTCTGACAACTAAGATCACCATCCACAGAAAACCAATTACTAGTGCACAACAATAACCAAAAGTACTTTTCCAAACATAATGATGTAATACCAATTTGGGGCCATCACTTTCCCACTGATCACCCGAAGATACAACAGACTGTCTACATGTTAAAGAGTCAGCATCTGCCTCTAGTTCACTTGGTCCCGCAGTCTTCAAATCACTATCACTGGAGCTGGCACTTAAGCTACTGATACTGCTACTATTGCTATTGCTACTACTATCATAACCATGCTGCATGCAGTTTCCATTGCTTTCAGTCCAAAGATCTTCAGCGGATTCATTACCAGCACTGCAGAAGACATAACAAAAATATTAGGCTAATATGAGGAAATTCAGGAAACAATAGAGAAATATCCAGATCTTTATGAAATGACTAGGCCGTTGTAAAGATAATATCTAGATATTATTTAGATAATAACTTTACAGCTGTTAACCAAAACACAAGCATATATATTTGAGATTCTTTCCAGGAGTCTAAAGTACATAAATCAATAAAACAAAGACATAAAGTTTGTGCTTATATTAATTGTTACTGTTAAGATTGAAGGATCACATTGAAACACAAGAGAAATACTCTGAATATTATTGATCCTTAAAAATAAAAGAAAGTATAAAAGGACCTTTATATAGGCAAATTAATAGGCTAACCCTAAACCTAAAATCTATCATAATCTAATCTAATCAAATAAAAATATCATAAAGATATATTCCTAAAATATAATATTCATATCTAATCCAAATACTAAACAATTTATCCCTAATAATAATACTTAATTAATATTTCTAAACTTAATATTCTCAACACTCCCCCTCAAGCTGGAAGATACTTGAATGTCAGCAGCAACTAATCACCAATAATTTGTTTCTTCATGAGATCTTGAATCAAGCAGTAAGTTCAAGCACATCCAAGAATAGGTCAACCAAATATCACACTGAGGACATTCAAAAGTAACAATCCAATAGCTTCACAAGGAGATTGAACAACAAAGAATACCAAACCTGGCAAACCAAAGTAGAAGACGCAACAAACGGTCTCATAAGGAACCAAAACAACATCAAACATCTTACCAAGGACCAACACCAAACATCAAATGGTTTCATCACCAGGTACCAAACAATACTCCAAATGTCTCACCAGAGACAAACACCAAACGAAACACCTTACCGGAGGCAAAGAATGAACAAGTCACACAAGGACCCCCATACAGCAAATAATTGCCAAACACCTCACTGGAAGCAAAGAACAAAGTCACACAAGGACCACCAAATAGCAAAAATTGTCAAACACCTTACCAGAGGTAAAGAACGAACAGGTCACACAAGGACCACCCAACATCACATGATTTCCCAACACCTACCTCACCAAAGGCAAACGACAACCACGAGTCAAGGTAAGGACAGACAGCAAAAACTGCTTCTGCCACTATTCACGACAACACTACTGGAAAATCAAATTGGCCAAAAACAAACCCTAATGCTTTGATACCATGTTGAAATTGAAGGATTACATTGAAACACTAGAGAAATACATTGAATATTATTTATCCTTAAGAATAAAAGAGAGTACAAATAGACCTTTATATAGGCAAATTAATAGGCTAACCCAAACCCTAAAATCTATCATAATCTAATCTAATCAAACCATAATATCATAAAGATATATTCCTAAAATATAATTGTGAGTGATAAATCAGTAATCTGAATTATATTCCACTGAACCAATTGTACACATATATATATACATGGAAAGATAATAAACTATCAAAGAAAATGAAGACTTTTGCTGAGTGTGTTAGGTAGACAGCTGAGTGTTTGCTGAGTGTGTTAGGTAGACAGCTGAGTGTGTTAGGTTGTCTGGTGCTTTTCATAATTCAGATTCCTTCCTTTAGGTAGTGGAGATGACAGCTCATTGGAGAGAATAACTAATTATAATTTCTCTACACTCCCCCTCAAGTTGGACTATAGATGTCAATCAAGTTCAACTTGCTAATCAAATATTTGAATCCATCCTTTGATAGTCCCTTGGTTAGGATATCTGCGGTTTGTTCCTTAGATGGTATATATCTTAGATCAACAATACCCTTATCAACCTTTTCTCTTATGAAATGTCTGTCTATTTCAACATGCTTGGTTCGATCATGTTGGACTGGATTGTGAGCAATGTTGATTGCAGCCATGTTATCACAATAAACGTTGATCGGCAGATTTATGCACCTTTTTAAGTCTTCAAGGGTTCGCTTTATCCATATGGCTTCACAGATTCCCAATGCTACAGCTCTATATTCAGCTTCAGCACTACTTCTTGCAACTACACTTTGCTTTTTACTTCTCCATGTGACTAAGTTACCCCATACATAGGTACAATATCCAGAAGTGGATCTCCTGTCATCTTGATCACCTGCCCAATCAGCATCAGTAAATAGCTCTACATTCCGTTTGTCAGTCTTCTTGAACAGTAAGCCACGTCCCGGAGATCCCTTTAAATATCGAAGGATCCTATAGACTTCATTTAAATGCTTCTGCTTGGGGTCATGAGAATGTTGACTGACCATACTGACTGCAAATGCAATGTCTGGTCTAGTATGAGACAAGTATATCAGTTTGCCTACCATTCGTTGGTAGTTTCCTATGTCAACAGATTTACCGAGATTTGCTCCTTCATTTATTTTGTCAACTTGGATGGGTGTGTCACTAGGTCTACAGCCTGTCATCCCTGATTCCTTTAAAAGATCAAGTACATATTTTCGTTGGGAGATATAGATTCCTCCCTTAGATCGAGCAACCTCCATCCCAAGAAAATATTTCATCTCTCCAAGATCTTTGATCTGAAATTCTCGTGCCAGGGCCTTCTTGATTTGATTAGATCGAGCAACCTCCATCCCAAGAAAATATTTCATCTCTCCAAGATCTTTGATCTGAAATTCTCGTGCCAGGGCCTTCTTGATTTGATTGATCTCTACCTCATCATCTCCTGTAAGGATTATATCATCAACATAAACCGTCAGAATAGTCATCTTACCATTATAGTGTTTAACAAATAATGTATGATCACTCTGCCCTTGAGTGAATCCATGTTTCTTCATAACTCGAGTGAATCTGTCAAACCAAGCACGTGGAGATTGCTTCAAGCCATACAATGACCTCTTGAGTTTGCAGACTTGATTAGGCTTTTTTCCTGGAAACCCTGGCGGTAGCTTCATATACACTTCTTCCTTGAGTTCTCCATTGAGAAAGGCATTTTTGACATCAAGTTGATGCAAACCCCAATCTAGATTTACTGCAATAGATAAGAGAATTCTAATTGTGTTTAGCTTAGCTACTGGTGCAAAAGTTTCTGTGTAGTCTTCCCCATAGATCTGTGTGAAACCTTTTGCAACTAATCTAGCCTTGTATTTCTCAAGTGTTCCATCTGCTTTATACTTTGGTGTGAATACCCACTTACATCCAACGGGCTTCTTTCCTTGAGGTAGATCCACTACATTCCATGTCTTATTTCGCTTGAGAGCTTCCATTTCTTCCATAACAGCTTGCCTCCATTCATGTGTAGCCATAGCTTCATCAATTGTATCTGGTACTCTGATGCTACCAAGATGAGAGATAAATGCTTTATATTTAGATGAAAGAGCCTTGTAGGAAACATGATTTTCAATGGGATATCGAGTACAAGATCTGGGCTTTTTCCTTACAGCAATAGGAAGATCAAGATCAGAACTTTCTGTTACCTCTGTTTCTTTTGAATCTGCTTCCGGTTCTGACTCTTGGTGAGTGCTAATAACTTGTGGCTCATTACCTTCCTTGTGTCGCCGTGTATAGATATTACCCCACTTGTTTGTGTCTCCCCCTGAAACTGGCACAGTCTTTGGCACGTTATCAGGATTATCAGAAGTATCAGGAGTAGAAGTATTAGGAGTAAGGGAGAGGCTCGGTGTATATACTTCAATAGTATGGTCAACTTCTGGTGTCTCTCTTGTCTGAAAATCATTCACATTCTCCCCCTGAATTTCAGACTGGGAAAAATAGGGAATTTTTTCATGGAAGGTAACATCACAAGTTACAATGAGACGTTTGGAGATTGGGTCATAACATTTGTAACCCTTTTGAGAGTGCGAATAGCCAAGGAATATACAACGGATAGCTCTCGGATCAAGTTTGTTACTGTGATGGAGATGAACATATGATGTGCAACCAAATACCCTAAGTGGTAGAGTGTTTTCCAAGTAGGGAAGGTTAAAGTATGTATGTAAGAGCTGGAGTGGAGTCTTATAGGACAATGGTTTACTTGGCATTCGATTAATAAGGAAGGTGGCAGTGAGAACAGCATCATCCCAATGATATTTAGGAACATTGCTACTGAACATAATAGCTCGTGCAGTCTCAAGAATATGGCGATTTTTCCGTTCAGCAATGCCATTTTGTTGAGGTGTATTTGGACAAGTGCTTTTGTGGACAATGCCATTAGCTGTGAGAAAGCTTGATAGGGCTTGATTGAAGTATTCAGTTCCATTATCAGTGTGGAGGATTTTTATATTGGTTTGGAACTGAGTTTGGATCATAGAGTGAAAGTTGAGGAAGGTTTGATACACTTCTGTTTTATCTTTTAATAGATAAACCCAACTGACACGGGTATGATCATCAATAAATGTAATGAACCACTTTGAGTGTGATCTGTTTGGGGTTCGTGAAGGTCCCCATAAATCACTGTGAATTGTGGAAAAAGGTTGAGATGGTTTATATGGAATTTTTTGAAATGAAGTACGGTGATGTTTGGCTTTTTCACATGAATCACAATGAAAAACAGATGCATTTTGATTGGAAATGAGAGAGGGAAACAGTTGTGACATGTAATTGAAATTGGGATGCCCTAAACGCTTGTGCCATAACTCAAGGTTGTCACTTCTGGGAAGAGACACTTTATTGCAAGATTGAATCTTGGGACTTTCAGTTTCACCCAGGTAATAAAGACCATCAAGTTCTTTAGCACTCCCAATCGTCGTCCCCGTCAGTAGATCCTGAAAAGAACAACAGGTAGCGAAAAAATTAACTCGACATCGTTCTTCCTTGGCCAATTGACTAACTGATAGTAAATTGCATTTTAGCTTAGGAACATGCAATACAGAGTGAAGAGAAAGTTCAGGAGAAACTTTAACAGTGCCAATTCCGGTGACAACTGATTCTGAGTCATCAGCAATCCGTACCGTCATGCCCTTAGTAATAGGTGTATAGGACGTAAAAAGAGTCTTATCATCAGTCATGTGATCTGAGGCACCTGAGTCAATAATCCAACAATTGCCTGTACACAAACCTTTTATTACAGCGAGGGCTTTAAAGAAGTTACCTCTTTTTACTACCGAGGCAGTAGGTTGTTTTGTAGTCTGAAGTGTGGCCAGCATATCCATGATTTTATTTAGTGGATCATCCTGGGGAGTCCCACCAGTTTTGGAAACTTCAGCTGCATAGCCTTTTCCTTTCCCTTTCCTTGGCTTCCAATCTGCAGGTTTACCATGAAGATCCCAACAGGTATCCTTTGTGTGCCCTGATCTCTTACAATGGTCACAGAATAGTTGATTTTTGGAGCCTCTCGGATTCGAGGAACGAGCAGTAAGAGCTGAGACTTCAGGAGTGGCAACAGCGGAATGATTTTGAAGCATTGATTTGCGTCTATCCTCTTCATTACGCAGGATAGAGTAAGCCTCTCGTACAGAAGGTAGAGGTTCTTGACTGAGAATCCGAGACCGAACATCATCATAAGCCATATTAAGACCAGCTAGCAACTCATATACTCGCTCTTCTTCTTTCTCTTTGCGATCTTCTCGAGCATCAGCCCCACAATGGTGTGTTCTATTCTTTAGAGCATCAAATTCTTGCCAAAGTGCTGATTTGTCGAGATAATAATTGTCGAGCGACATATGGTTCTGTTTTAGTTCCCACAACTTCTTTTTAATATCAAATATACGGGACCTATTCCCAACAGAACTGTATGTCTCTCGGAGTGCTTCCCAGATTTCAAATGCTGAAGGAAGATACATAAAGCTCTTCTTAATTGATGAGGACATCGCATTGATCAACCAAGAAGATACCAATGCATTTTCTGACTTCCATTTCCGAAATTCTTTGGTGTCTGATGTTGAGGGCTTTTTCGCCTCACCGGTGATATACTCAAGTTTATCCCGGCCATCTAGAGCAAGGATCATAGACTGAGACCATTCCCTGTAATTGTCACTAGTAAGTTTTTCAGAAACAAGAAGAGCAGTTGAGATATCATTGGGGCCAGATCGTGGTACGGATGAAGAGGCATCAGAGATAGTAGACATACTGATCTTCAAATTTCAGATATCTACCAAAGAGTAATGACTGTTTGGTACTTACAAATTACCAAAAAAAAATTGTTCAATTACTGAAAAATAATTTGGCTAAAAGACTTCTAAGCCCGACTCACTCCTTGTTCCTGCTTCTTGTTTTGAGGAAAAAACTGTAGCAGTAACACAGCAACACAGTGGAGAGAAACAGAGTCGATGACGATGGCGGACGATGCGACAGACAGTTGAGACTGATGTTACAGAGTCAGACAAGACTAGGTAACGTTTGGACAAGTTCTGATGATGTTGCAGTGGGCAATATCTCAGAATCTGGTACCTTCTTCTTCTCTCGTTCTTGCTGTTTCAGTTACCCACAACGTCCAGAACGCTGGACTTGCACTGACACAGCAAACCAGAACTTTGAATGAAGGAATTCTCACATACGCTCTGATACCATGTGAGTGATAAATCAGTAATCTGAATTATATTCCACTGAACCAATTGTACACATATATATATACATGGAAAGATAATAAACTATCAAAGAAAATGAAGACTTTTGCTGAGTGTGTTAGGTAGACAGCTGAGTGTTTGCTGAGTGTGTTAGGTAGACAGCTGAGTGTGTTAGGTTGTCTGGTGCTTTTCATAATTCAGATTCCTTCCTTTAGGTAGTGGAGATGACAGCTCATTGGAGAGAATAACTAATTATAATTTCTCTACAATAATATTCATATCTAATCCTAATACTAAACGATATCCCTAATAACAATACTTAATTAATATTTCTCAACTTGATATTCACAACAGTTACATATCAACAATCTTTTGCATAGAAAAGTTCCCAATTAACCTCATTCATCAAAGTAGAAATGAATATTATCTCCCCTACAACAAAATTCACATATGATGCATGTGTGCACAACCCCACAAATGCACATGTGCTTGTGTGTCTGTGCGTGTGAGAGAGGGGGAAGAGAGCACCAACCAGTGTATGAAGAAAGAGGAACCGGGCATGGATGGTCCCATCCAATTCTGCAGCCAAAATCTGTAAATTTCATAGGGTAAGAAACATATAAACAGAAATAGTTTAAAGGACAGGACAGCCAAAATGCACATTTTTCATTGATAAAGGGTGGCCTAGTGCACAATGCTCCCACCAGGTGACGTCTGAGAAAAGATAGATCCATATTATTCTTTGATAAATATAATTTTCTTTGGAAAGCGATTAAAGAGTGCGACCTGAGTATAATGAACAAACAAAAATTGTTTAATGCAAGAGGAGGAGAAAAAATGCCATCTTTTACGTAGAAGTATCCAAAGGGAGAAAAGATTTAACGATCCTTTCTCAATATTATGAGCATTGCACATTACATAACAATGTAAAAGCTAAAAAATGCATTTTTGTCAACCGAAAAAGGTCAAATTAAAGGAAGAGAAATAAGTCAAAAACCAAAACTCAAAAGTAACGAATAAAAGAAAGAGAGAAAGCAAAATCAGATATCAAAGAAGCATCTAGAAGACTAGCAGACATCCACAAAATACCTTCTTAAAGAAGACCTTGCAGATGATGTTTGTAAAACCGGTACAAGCACTGCCTCAGCCGGATACAGAAATGTTTTCTCATAATCTGATAACTGATCCAATGATCCCTTACGATCATTTCTTCCCAAAGCAGTAGTTTCAGCAACATGATGCTTGGGTAAACTCCTTATGCTATTAAGGTTTGTCTGAAATGCCCTGTCACTTCCAGATCTAGGGAAGCCAAGACTTACTTCGACAAAACAATTTTGTCCCCTCAGCTGGCAACCAATACTGTGGGAAACATGGTATGGGAGACCTATAATTCCATTTGACGCCCTGCTCTTGTTAGAACTGCTATCAAAAGATAAAAAAATCAAATTTAAGTTCAGAGAGATACTTTCAGGCATTAAGCATACACATGAAAGGGACAGAAAGGACCTCAAATAGCCTTGCTTGACAAGATCACTAGGCAAACAACCGGTAAGACTGCCACGTATGCCATGAGGAGAAACAATCACTGCCACGAGATATTCCAAAATCAAAGTCATAAGAGATTCCCAGCGAACCAACCAAGAATCCAAAATGTTAGCAGTCCTTCAGAATACAATTGGTCATAAATCCATATTTTTTTATTTTAATCTAAAAGCAGTCCAGTTCATAATGTGCAAAGAAACAGTGAGGACTGTGAAGGGTAGAAAATTTATCAACCCCCTCCTCTGTCCTTAGAATGCCATGCAATCTTCTTAAGTAGAAACAGGGCAACAAAAACATAGGAAAAGAAAAGGATTAGCTTAAAAGGAATCCCCTCCCCACAATCATTTAACAAAAGCATTAAAGAGACACTAAGAAAAACAGTAAGTTTAATCCCTCGAATAAACCAGGAAGAAGTATTTGCTCACAGAAATTGAAAAGGTTTAAGTTAGAACGGCTCTTTGGTTCTAGACTCCAACATTACACACAATCTAAGTACACGATGGTCTTGCAAATATAGGACACTGATGGGTTCCGACCCATTACTGCCACCAAACACATAGGGAAACATATAGGGGAGTGGCAAAAGAGCGGAACATGGGGTACTACTGGTCCAGAATAAAACAAAAATGTTTATATATGAGATAGAAAAGTGAAGGAGTAAGAAAAGGGAGTAAAAATGAAGGGTAGGCATTATGGTATTCAGACGTGAATGAAGAGTAAGATAGAAATAGAAGAGGGAAATAGGAGACACAGGAGAGTAGAGGGAGACGAGAGACGAGAGAGTGATCTGAATATTCTTTGCATTCACATTGAGTCAAAAAGCATATCTGAATTACAACAGGTATGAGGCTACTTATAATCTCTTATTCCTCATTAATCCTCAAACGGTCATCTTTGCTGGTCACCCTGCCTCAACTTACTAACCACCGAAAATTAACTATTCCTATACACAATTTCACTAATATTTCATAACAGTCGGAGGCAGCTGTTAAAAAAGGTTCTGAATGGGTGTATAAAGAGATTAGCTGAGAAAAATACGGGAAGACAAATACATGTCAAAAATTGGAGAGAGCCAACCTCTCAAAAGTTGGCAAACCTTTTGTATTCTTGCAGATTAAACACTGTATTGTTGTGTTCGGGGTATAGATGTAGGGAAAATAATTTAGTTCTTTCGTTCATCTTATGAGCCAGTCTTCTGCATCTGCAATTCAATTTCTTCACTTGTCACTGTCATTTAAAATATGTATGTTGTTCAGTACACTGTAGCAAAGAATAGCCTTTGCATCAATTTGTATTTTGTTGTTGTGTTCCTGTGTTTGTGTGTAGTAGAAGTGCTGGGTTGGATCTTATAAACTAGTCTACTGTAATATTTGTCCGATCAAATAGAATCAATTTCTTTGGCTGGTTTTGACCTTTATTTATATTGTTCTGTGTTTAGTTAGAGAACTTCACAGGTTCCAAACAGACACATTCCCAAGGGCTTTCACTCCTTTTCCTACTCCCAACCCATTAAAAAGTAAACAATGAGTAAGAGGGGAGGCCAGCAAGTAAAAGGACAGTAGTAATCAGAATTATTTTGAACCGGAAAAAAAAAAAAAAAGCGAGAGGAGAATGCATAACAACCTGGAAGTTTATATTTAGAATCCATAGAATGTTTTAATACTTTTTCCAAATCTGCAGTGGAAAGCGTTCGGATGTGCCTGATATGAAGGAAAGCAATGTTAACATTCAGTGTAAGACAGGATATTGACTAACCAAAATGTTTGGATTAACATACTTTGAAGAAACTATGACATGTACAAAGATTGCCTCCTCAGTTGCAGCAAAGATGAACTCGAGTGTAGGTTGCCCTCTCCTGGAGATAATAAATCATGCAGTGAAAAAATTCAATAATGAATTTCATATTCAGATCAATGAACCAATAGAAAGCACACAAAAAGCTAGGTGAGATCTTAATCCTATTTTTATAGGGGAAAAAAAAACAGAATGATAGGAGTGAGAACATAGAGAGCTTAGAATTCAAAGCTTCATTATCAACTCCTTTCCTCTCAAGTCAGGTTACAAGCTATATAGGTTAATTGAGATTCTAACTAGCTACCCATCATACAAAAACAACTATAGATACTTCTCTTTAAATCAATAATATTACTAAGAGTTTGCCACCCTGAAAGACTAGTCTTCAAATCTAGGGTGACCATCGCTAAAACAAAAATAGGAAGCATTTATGGAAAATCATTAAAGTGGACCCTAGTAGCATGTTCACCAACTTACCTCCGTACCAGCATTTTTTAGCAAGTCAGTAAAACACAATCACACACATCATATTGATTTAAGCAATTATATTTCAACAATCCATATGAAAGTATAATTATCTAAAATATAAAATAACCAATACATGGATCATATACAAGATGGCATGATACGAGGGAGAAGGTAATCGTTAAAAATTTAGGATACATGAAAGGAAACATATAGAACGGGTGGACTAGTGCACAAGGCAGTCTAAAGAGGCATAGATGTAAGGAAACATATATAATTTAATGTTTATATATACAATCAAAAATTACCAATAACTATGCTTCTAATTTATACTAAAAAGGGACAAAAGGGAAGAGCGAAAAATGTGGGCACAAATGACAACATAGTAGTTGCAGTAGTTGAGAGTGATGAGGAAAAGATTTTTGAAGGGGGAAATTCTTCACCATGTAGTTGGGTAAGTGGATTATGGGGACTAAAATGACAAGAAAACTAGCCTCTCAAGAGCTAGTATTCATCTTCTTCGTTAGTGTTCAGATGCATTTGCTTTTGTCCAGTGACTCTGAGCCTTTTTGGGGGAGTATGGTGTTTTGTAAAGACTGTCCCCTTTTGAGGCAGATTCCCTACTCAATAAATTTTCCCCTTATTCCTCCAGTTCATATCTGTCTCTACTTTTAGAGGTTCCTAACACGCAACATAATTTGTTTGATCATCACTAGAAGCTATCATTTGATTACAGTAACATCATAATCTTGATAGATCTACAACATACCGGAACAGTTGTTCACTTTGACATGGATGATACTTAGAAAATACGTCACCAAATCTCATGTAGGAAAGCCCAAGCAGTGCTCTGCCAGATTTTATAAGATATGTGAAGAAAACATCAAGATTAATTTGACTAAAAAGTTTTACAACAAATTATCAGCCACCTCTCTATACAATTCCTTAGAGCCTGAGAAAGAGCAGCTGCAACTTCTTCAGAGTCCCCAGGAGCCAGCCAGAATCCAGATGCAGCAACTGCATATAAAAATGATTCAGGAGTAGAAATATAGTTATAAAACCAAAAATGTGTGCTGAAGAAAACCTCCATGAAGATCTACATAAGTCTAAATTTTTTCAATAAAGACAAATTAGAATTAATACGTTGCATTGATGATATATGATAGCAATCCATGAAGATGATGCACTACAACAAAACTTTAGGTTTGTATGATACCCCTTAATCTAGATACTGCAGGCTGAGCAGTCTCAACAACTGATGAATGGCGCCCAGGAAGAAAAAGCCAGAGCTTGATTTTTTCATCTGCACATTTGGTAAGACAGAAATTAGATTTACTGAAATAGGCAAACCCTTTCCTCCATCAAAAACACAACTGATAGCATATAATCAAACTATAACAGCTGGATTTGACATCTCTACCAGGATTATGCAAACCCTGAGATGGATCCCAGGGTCCAACAAAGGAGTTGGTCCATGCGCTGAGAAACCCATCCTTATGCAATTGCATGTGTGATGAGAGCACCAGTAATGTTGCAGCATCTTTTTGTTCCGCTTTTCCACTGTTTTGGATGGAAAAAATTAACAAAGCATATGATAATCTACATTGGTTAGCAATTAACTGGAAAATAAAAGGAAAGAATGTGCCCTGTAAAATAACCTTTTGTCAGGTAAAGGGTTCAGATCAGGTTCGTGTGGGAGAAACTGAAACCATGATATTTGATGAAGACCTCCCTGAGCAAATTGCCAACAATATAGATGCATATAAGCGTGTATGTCATAAAAATGTATATAATTGCCCATATAGAGAAATACAAAGCAATAGCCTGCATGTTCAGAATGAGAAAGGAGATAAAACGAGATCAAGTCCAAAATATTTCCACAAATCGTATTTGAAGGAAAATTACATTATCGTGAACAACAGCAATATTTGATGAAAAAATCATATCATCGTGAACATAACATTCATAGGCTTAGATTTTACACTGCTGTTGGATCTTTCCCACAAAAATAATAATAATGGCGATAATCAAGTGGAAAATAACCACAACATAGGCAACAACATTATCAACTCAGAATTCTGCAAAATAAATACAAGGACGCTATATTAAGATGTGAACAGAATCCCGTATGTATAACCCTGTTCAGGGTAATAATCCTAGATTGAGTGAAACTATACAGAGTCACCTAATAACATGATTAGTTTCACGTTGGACAAAACCCTGCTTCACTAAGTCATTTGGAGCAGAGCTTTAAAGGAAAGAAACGATCTTTGAAAAGATGCTGCATTTAGAACCACCTACAACAGAATTTTCTCCGGTATCATACCCAACTACTAAAGAAAGCAATATACCATATCCAGCTTCCTCTTCTTTCTAGTTAAGTGATTAAGAAAGCCACCATATTTTAGATTTAAATTATTGATGGTATGCTTCTATCTATTGTATGGACCGAAGTCAGCGAAGCAGGAAGAAATGTATTATGTGGACGTTAGACACAAGCGCCCGCATTAGGAAGGGGGAATAGCTTATTCCAGTGTTACTAGTCCTCGGGTTTCACTACTTGTCTTTAAAATTAGTTTAATATGTGTGCATGCTCAGCTGTGTTACAACAGTTTGCCAAGTGCAAATTGAGCTTCACGGGAGGGGGAAAAGAAGGAGGGAAACCGGATTCGAACCCCTAATTTACAAGTTTCCGCTTCATGTGAGAAGTCAAGAAACACTCTCAAGCTCACGTAACTCGGCGACATATAAATTTGTAAAGGCAAAGACAGGTGAGAAAATAAAGACTTACGATTTTGAAAACATTAGTCCACATAACTTGATTACGGTTATGAAAGCCGCGGTGTGGTCAAACAGCTGCCAAGTGAGGTGGGTACAATAAACGCAGGACTCAGATTGAAGACATAACGGAAGAGAGTTAGGGTTTGGGTCAGCAGACACAGTCACCACGGCGGTGCTGAGATTATACTCGGTCGATCTAAGCATACGACAGCAGGGGATCCGTACGAAGGACACTAGCTTTGGCAGAGGCTAACGAATATTTCACTTCCGTTTCGACCAGCGATCCTGGTTCGCGGACCATTTACACGACCCAGCAATCATATATATATCTATAAATATAAACATACATGTCCATGTATTTATTTGTACACATGCGAACTATTGCTGGTTCCGCGACACAGGCTCGGGGCAACGTACGATTTAAAATCCAGGTGAAATATTAATAGCATTTGGCCGAGAGTCCCATACCATAAAATGATGGTTTCAAAGGTTTTTTTTTTAAGTCCAGACTCATCTTATATAGTCTAGGGGTGGGCATGGGCAGGATAAGACCCTTGCCCAAATGATCATTGGGCAGTAAAATGCAGTCTGATACCCTGCCCGATAGAAATCCTAACATTTTTGGGTTGGGCAATAATAGGCTGGGCAGGGCGGGCTTCCCTTGTCCAAATGATGATACCTTATCACATCCTATGTGAAAAAATAGTTTTAATAATGATAAGCAATATTGTAAACTTCAAATGTAATCTATAATTATAAATTATACACTTTAAAATATTTCAAATAAGTCTATAACTTGAGTATAGAAATTAAAAAGACTATCATATGTCTCAACAAATAGTCAAATATACATAAGTGAAAAATTAAAAAAAAAAACATCCATAGTCTATTAAATACAAAGCATTATTAGTAATATAATGGACTAATGGTCAAATACTCAATGGATATATTAGAATTTTAGTAAATATATAATATAAGTACATTAACTATTTATAAAAAATATTTATATCAAATATAATTATATATACATACTGGGCAGGGCGGTAGATTCTGCCTGATGCCCTGTCTTGCCCACAAAAATGTCCAGCCCGATTGTGCCCAGTTTTTTTTGGGCTTCTTTTTTCTGGGCTGGGCAGGGCGATTTTTTGTTGGACTTGGACGGACACACTGGGCTCCTGGGCTTCATGCTCACCCCTATTATATACCTATATAATGTAGTCATAGAAACTGGATAAGTCTCACCCCACTTTAGATTAACAAAAGCGCAATCCATCTTTTCAAGAGAAAATGAAATCTTTTCCCTTGCGATTATTAGACCATGAAAATTCCATAGGCCTTTTTAAGGTACTTGCAATGGATTACAGTCGTCTAAACATTGAGAAAAGACAGCCATACTACCACTCGAACCTTGACAAATGATTTTATGTTGGGAAGATAATATTTGATTGAAGTCACCAATCAACAACCATGGATAATATTTAATGTTTTAATAATAAGAGAATTTTTGTTATGGCCAAAAAATAAGAAAATACTAGTATTTTAGTCAAATTTTTATTATAAATTTATAATCGAGGACAAATTTCTTTTATTTATATTTCAATTAGTTGTTCTTTTGTATTAATTTTTCATATAGATTAATTTTTTAGAATAATTTTTATTTTATATGACAAGCACTACTAGTAGTGCAGTGGTATTGGGATTCATTTTCTCCCTCCCGGTCCTGGGTTCGATCCCCCCTCCCCTATCGCCTTGTATAAAAAAAAACAAATTAAATGTGAAATTATTGAATGGATGAAATTAATGCTGTTACGGACCGGCCCAATAGGCCCAAGTCCGGACCTCGGCCCAATAGCGCCTATAAGGGAATCCGCGCTATATTAGGAATGGATTCGTGATCCCCTATTTGGAGGAGCTCATTAATGAAGATTCTCCTACGATCATGGCAACAGCCAATCAGCCCTTGACGGCTCAATCATAGATATCGCCCATTAATAGTGAGATACGGGCACCAAGCTCCTGGATAAATAGAAGGAAACCCTAAACAGGTGCACACGTTCTATCTTATGCTCTTGTTACTTTCTGCCACACAGAGCACATACCCCACTCCCCTGGCTACGTGCCTTCCAGTTTACTACGAACTACGTGGACTTTGATCCCTTCAGAGGGTACGTAGGCTCTAGGCTTGACAACCTAGTCAAGTCCAATCTCTGTGTTCTTCATACAGAACATTGGCGCCAACCGTGGGGACTGTAAACTTCAATCCCCGTGACTACTGATGGTGAGCACTAGAAGCCACAGCAGAAACCCCCAGCAAGTGGGGGGAGACCCGCAAGCCAGCCATCCACCACGTGATCAGCCGCCGGCACCACCATGGAGAGAAAACACCCCAGAAGGGCACGTTACCGACACAGTAACTTCTTCCCCTGAGAGGGCACAACCGCTCCAAGAGGAGCAGCCGCAGCAGGAAGACCAGCAACCACTAGGAGCGCTCACACTGGCTCTAACACGCGACGTCCGGGCGGTTGATGCCGACGTCCGCATGATGCGGAGGACTCAGGAATCGTTCCTGCGGCGTCTGGAGAACAAGGAAAAGCACGATGACCTGCAGAGACGGGCTGACTTCGAGGCTTTCAGAAAAAAGATCCAGGAAGCGCTCGAGAAGGACCACCGCGAGAGGCGCCGCCACAGGAACCACGGGCGTGCAAGGAGAGCCCCAGTGGATGACAGTAGTTCCTCGAGCAACTCTGAGCCGAGGAACACACACCGCGACAACGGCGAACCGAGGCGGCATGCGAGTGCAGACCGGGGCATACCACGGTCCCCGGAAGACAGAGAAAACCACGGTGTCGGTCTTAACCGCACTGATCGGCATGCAAGGGAGTACCGAAACCGAGAAGAGCCCTGCGCGGAGGACAGAACTCCCCGGCCTCGCCATGGATCACCTCGGGAATATCGCGTGACATATCTATTGGAGGCTGGAAGATCCCCGTTCTCGAGTGAGGCGGCAACAGCCCGTTTCCCAAAGCGCTTCAATTTAACCAGCCTGCCGAAGTACGATGGAAGCCAGGACCCGCGCAACCACTTGGTTACCTTTGAAAAGCTCATGTGGGTCCGACAGATCAGCGGCCCAGTCATTCAGCGCCTTTTTACGGCTACTCTAGACGGGCCGGCGCACAGATGGCTGACTTCTCTCCCGGACAACTCTATCCGGGACTGCGAGGACCTCGGACGCAAGTTCGAACTGCACTTCGCCACGAGCAAGAAGCAACCAAAAACCACGTTCACACTGAGCAAAGTGCGACAGAAAAAAGGTGAGGCTCTGCAGAAGTACCTAGATCGGTTCCGAGACATAGCCATGCAAGTACGATCACTGACCGAGGATGTCCACGTCCACTGCCTAGTCAATGGGCTAGACCAGTCGTCACGGCTGGCTCGTCACCTATGCAAGAACCCAGTTTACACGTTAACCGAGTTCTACACTGAGGCGAAGAAGTACCTGGAGATGGAGCAGATGGAAGCAGCCAACGCCGACGATCCGGAGCGTACGAGGAGAAGTCCACACAGTGATGATGAACGGCCGAGAGGGACGAAGGCCGAACCCAGAAGACTGAACCGAGATGGTTGAGGCAAACTTGACTGAGCCGAGGTGAAGAATAAATATGATAGTTATACCCCGTTGAACGTCCCTCGGTCCCAGGTATGGAAAGAGGTAGCCCAGACCGAGATGAAACGAGTGGAGAAGCCGAGGCCTATCCGAGGACGCTCCAACACGGACCGTACCAAGTTCTGCGCATTCCACGACTGCCACGGACACACTACTGACGAATGCTATGATCTCCGTGACGCCATTGAGAAGTTTGCGAGAGAGGGGAAGTTGCGTCAGTACGTGATCAAGACCCAGGGGAGGGCGAGCAGGAAGCACAATGACCGCGGCCGCTCACAAAGTCCGCCCAAGGAGAATCGAAAGCAGGAAAAGAAGCAGAGGGCGGCCTCGGACAACGAATTCCCCGATGTAGAGTTTCAGTGCAACGTCGTCAGCGGAGGTTTCGGAGGGGGGGAGACACCATTAGCCAGCGGAAGAAATACCTCCGCGAGGTACTAACCATCCAAGACCCCCCGAAGTTCAAGGAAGACTCAAAGAAGCCTCGGCCGCCTACTCTGACCTTCACCGATGAAGAGTTGAAGGACGTCATACCCGGGCACCTCGACAGACTGGTTATTACTGGAACCTTGGTTAACTGCCGCGTTAAAAGGATTTTTGTGGATGTAGGAAGTTCGGCCGACATAATAAGCTGGGACGCCTATAAAAGGATGCACCTCGACCCAGAGGACCTCAAGCCGTGCAAAACCACCCTAGTCGGCTTCAACGGCGAGCAATCCTTCCCTAAAGGCTACATCGACCTCAGATTGACCCTCGGCACCAAAGAAGCCTTCAAATCTGAACGGGTAAGATTCGTGGTCCCCAACTTCTGGTCCCCCTACAATATCATCCTCGGCAGACCAACGATCCACAACTGGGATATACTAGTATCCACCAAGCACCAAAAGCTGAAGATGGTGAACCACAAGAACCAGATAGTAGTGGTGTCTGGAGACCAGAAGGAGTCTAGGCAGTGCTACTTTGAAGCTCTCCGGGTCGAGGAAGGAGGACCCTCGTCTCCACCTCGGCTCGGATCCAACGAGCAAGTTGACGAAGCCGGCTCAGAGAGGCGACCGCGGCAGCAGGTCAACATGGTCGAGCTCGACCTTCGGGAGCATGATAATCCGAGGCCCGAGCCAGAAGGAGAGCTGGAAAACGTAATATTGTGGGAGGACCAATCCAAGACTGCCAAGATCGGCCGAGACATGGAAAGCAACCTCAAGGCTCTCCTGACTCGTTTTCTAAAGCAGAACCAGGACGTTTTCGCCTGGACCACGGCCGATGTACCCGGTATCGACCCCCATTTCTGCTGTCACAAACTTGGCATATGGCCGGGATCAAGGCCAGTGGCGCAGAAGAAGAGGAACATCGCTGATAACAGACAACAGGCCCTCGAGGACCACGTCAAAGAGCTCCTAGCAGCGGGCTTCATCCGGGAAGTACAGTACACCACCTGGCTCTCCAACGTGGTAATGGTCCTTAAACCCAGCGGCAAATGGAGAGTGTGCGTGGACTACTCCAACCTCAACAAGGCCTACCCAAAGGACTCGTATCCAATGCCTAACATCGACAAGCTGGTAGACAACTCGGCCGGGTACCAGCTACTCTCCTTCATGGACGCATACTCCGGATATAACCAGATCGCCATGTATCCGGACGACCAGGAAAAGACTGCCTTCATGACGGACAAGGCGAACTACTGCTACAACGTCATGCCATTCGGACTGAAGAATGCTAGGGCCACATACCAAAGGATGATGAACCGGGTGTTTGAGGACCAGATCGGGCGCAACATTGAAGTCTATATAGACGACATGATCGTCAAGTCGAAGCTCCCTGGAGACCACATCCGGGACCTTGAACAGACGTTTGACAAATTAAGGCGACATCGAATCAGGTTGAACCTGGCAAAATGTGCGTTCGGAGTCCCAGCGGGGAAATTCCTAGGCTTCATGTTGACGAACCGAGGTATAGAGGCCAACCCGGACAAGTGCAAGGCCGTGCTCGACATGCAGCCCCCGAGGACAAAGAAGGAGGTACAGCAGCTGACAGGCCGACTAGCTGCGTTGGCACACTTCTTGCCAAAGTCGGCCGAGAAAGCCCTACCTCTCTTCAAGTTGCTAAAGAAAGAAACCCGAGGCGGATGGAGCCCGGACTGTGACGCGGCCTTCGCAGAAATTAAGAGATGTCTGGCATCTCCTCCGGTGCTCACAAAGCCGGACCCAGGTGAAACCTTATTCCTCTACCTATCAATCGACAATGAAGCCGTAAGCGCCGCCCTAGTGAGGGAGTCCGAGGCCGGACAAATGCCAATATACTTCACCAGCAAGGCCCTGCAAAGCTCTGAAATCCGGTACCAGAAGCTGGAGAAGGTAGCTTTCGCTCTACTCACAGCAGCACGAAGACTTCGGTCGTATTTCCAGGGACACCGGATTGTGGTGTGAACCAGCCAGCCGATCCGGCAGATCCTTCATAAGCCGGACCTGGCAGGAAGAATGACCAATTGGGCCATAGAGCTATCAGAGTTTGACATCGCGTTCGAAGCCCGGCAGGCGATTAAGTCCCAGGCACTCGCGAACTTCATCAGGGAACTCACCCCAGCCATAGTCAATGATGGGATCTGGAAGGTCTACGTGGACGGATCGTCCAACGCAAAGGGCAGCGGTGCAGGAGTCATCGTGGAAAGCCTACAGGGGGTAGCCATCGAACACTCTCTTCAGCTAGAATTCTAGACTTCCAATAACCAGGCCGAATATGAGGCCCTGCTGGCCGGACTGCTCCAGGCAAAGGATAATGGCGCCCAACGAGTAAAGGTCTTAACCGACTCGCAGCTCATCGCGGCTCAGATAAACGGCACCTACCAGGCGAAGGGCCCACTTATGGCAAAGTACCTGAACAAAGCCAAAGAACTGATGGCCGAATTCGAGGAAGTGACAGTTTCCCATATCCCAAGAGAGGAGAACGCACGAGCCGACATCCTCTCCAAGCTGGCAAGCACTAAGGGGCCGGATAACCATAGGACCGTGATACAGCAAAACCTAGCCGAGCCAAGCTGCGTCATGGCCATTTCGGCCAGGGCCGACTGGAGGAAGCCGATTGAAGACTACCTCGAGAGGGGAATTATCCCAACCGACGCCAAAAAGCTGATCAGAGAAGCCGCCCTCTACGCTATGGTTGATGACCAACTGCACAGGAAGGGGCTCCACTGCCCAATGATGCGATGCCTCAGAGACTTTGAAGCGAAATATGTGCTAGCCGAGCTACACGAAGGCGCTAACGGCCACCACATGGGGGGCAAGGCACTCGCCCGGAAAGCGTTACACGCCGGCTACTACTGGCCCACTATGAGTCATGACGCCATGGAGAAGGCCAAAACATGCGACAGTTACCAGAAGCATGCCAGAATCATATGGCCATCGCCCTCAGAACTGAAAGGAATGCCAGCCCCCTGGCCCTTCTACAAGTGGGGCATAGACATCCTCGGACCATTCCAGCCAGCGCAAGGGCAATGTCAATGGCTCATAGTCGCGGTGGACTACTTCACTAAATGGATTGAAGCCGAGCCGCTTGCCACAGTAACCTCGGCCAGAGTAATGAAGTTCTTCCGGCATAACATCATTTCTCACTTCGGGATACCGGCCGAAGTCGTTAGGACAACGGGACCCAGTTCATGGACCACAGGTTCCAAGCTTTGATGGCCAACCTGGACATCAAGCAACACTTCTCGTCCGTGGAACACCCGCAGTCAAATGGCCAGGCCGAAGCCGCCAACAAGATCATCCTCGACGGACTGAAAAAGCGGATGGTACAAGCCGAGACTAGCTGGACCGAACAGCTCCACAGTGTCCTCTGGGGATCCGGACCAGCATACAATCTTCGACCCAGGAAACCCCCTACAGGCTAACCTATGGATGCGAGGCAATGATCCCGGTTGAAATCGGACAGCCATCCTGGAGAAAGGTTAGGGCCAGGCAGGAAGGGCAGGAGTCGAATGACGACGCCTTGAAGACAGACTTGGACCTCATTGACGAAATCCGGGTTACAGCGCACTGCCGGGAACTAGCCGCCAAGCAGCTACTCGCAGCTAAGTACAACAGAAAGGTCCGACCCCGGTCCTTTAACCGAGCCAACCTAGTACTACGACGGGCCGACATAGGCAACAAGAATGCCAAGGACGGGAAGCTGGCGGCAAACTGGGAAGGGCCGTACCGGGTTAAGGAGAAGCTCGACGGAGGAGCATATACCCTCGAGACTCTGGCACGAAAGCCAATCAAAAGGACATGGAATGCCGACAAGCTAAAGATCTACTATAACTAGACCTCTTCGCAGCAGTGTTCGCTTACTTTCATTAAAGATTTTTTTCGATTAAGTGTGTTTTCTTTCAGATTTCGCCCCTTAAGTCCAAGTTATGTCATTTCTGATTTTGCTGCTTTGTAAAGCCCCTTAGGGCTATTTTCTCCTATCAATAAAAGGATCCTGTTGAGCAAACTATGAATGTGCACAAAGCTCCGTGAAGCCGAAGCCTTAAAGCTCGGCCAAAGACAGTAAGGCCGAGGCAACGAAGCCCGGCCAAAGAATCAAACGCCGAGGACCACAAGCCCGGCGCCAGTAGAAGGCCTCGGGATCATGAACCCGGCCGCTAACAAAAACATCTAGATGTACGAAAACCGGCCGTCGTACTCCGACTGGCAATGGTTAGAGCTCGGCGGGGGCGCCATCCGTGGCCCTTCGTAAAATTGACGCGTCAACGCTCACCCGGTTAAGCAAGCGGCCTACCATGCCGACCCTGATCAGGTCAAAATGTCCGACCAAAGGTAGATGAAACCTCGGTTAGATACGTGGTAGCCCCGCCCTTACACCGGATAAATTTAATCCGACTAAGAAAAAGTTGGAGCTCGGCTAATTAAAAGCCGGGCCAAGGCAGTACGGTTAGTTATGCCTGACGAGGCTGAAACAAGACAACCTTGCCCCAACCTCCCACTGACTAAAATGTGGTAGAGTACCAACGGCCTGCACACATGTGGCCGACAAACACCCTAACTTAGTCAAAAGAGCAGTAGAATTTCCCATTGCCTAAGTCACCTAAGCGGCCCAAACGGCCTACGCACACACACCCGACGAGGACAGAAACCGAGGCAACAGGACGATGGCAAAAAATAAGCCACCCTCAGCCCCAGGTAGCTAAACGAGCTCAGATGTGCAAAAGGAGGATGGTATGAATTTAAACCGTTCATTGTCGGATGTAGACAAAAGGGACGGTACAAATCAAAATCATTCGCTATCAATTAAAGGTAGACCAAGGCACAAGGACTGAACAAGTATTGTCATTAATGGTCAAAATCTGTACAAGAATGGCACCAAGGCCAGAACCATTCAAAAAATACAAGGGCACCAACGCCCCAAAAAAGATAAAGAACAAATAAAAGAAAAGCTACTTGGACGGGCCGGCCGCGGCATCAGTGGTCTCAGGGGGAACGGTCTCAGCGACAGCCGGATCCTCGACGGCCGGAGATGCAGCATCATCCTCCACCTCCTCGGCGGGATCTTCGACGACTTGGGACTCGTATGGAAGGAAGGACCCGTCATCCTTAACAAAGGCCCGGTGATCGTACCCTTCCACCTAAAGCTCAACCCCGGGATTGAAGTGCCGAATCTGGAGCAGGGCTTGCTTAAAACAGGCCTCAGCGGTCTGCACAAGGCCATCAGTAAGCTCCTGGGAGGCCACCTTCTCAGCAGCAAGGGCTTCGTCAACCGCCTCCTTCTCCCTGGCCAATATAACCAGCTGCCCCTCCAAAGCCTTGACCGCCGCTAAGCTCTCAGACCCCTCCTTCAAAGCCCGGGAATGCTCCCCAGCAACCCTCTCGGCCTCCGCTCGGGCGAGTTGAAGCTCTCGGTCGGCCTTTACAGCCGCGGTCTTGGCGGCGTCCCTCTCCATCTGAGCCGCATCCTGCTCAGCATGAGCCTCGTCCAGCTTGGTCTTCGCCGCCCCCAACTCCGCCTTGACCTCGTCCCGCTCCGCCCAGGCCGCTATGAGCTCATCCTCGGAGGAACTGGCCCTCTCTCTGGCTTCGGCCAGCTCTTTCCTCAATTGCTCAGCCACCTCCGCCTTGGGCCTCAACTCGGCCTCCACCTTCCTTAACCTCATACACTCGGCGTCAGCCCGAGCATAGAGGTTTCGGACCATACTCAAAGCCTGAAGATAGCCCACCGACCTGATGAGCTCCTTCTGGGCCACCTGCAGACGGTCCTTTGCATCCGGAGATAACGGGCGGGCGCCCTCCAAGAAGTGCCGGGGCGGGAGGAAAGCCACGTCTACCTCCGGACCACCCCGTTGTCCCACAAAAAGCTGCGGGGGAAAACCGAAGAGGGCCCTGTTGGCAGAGGTGGAGGAGGGGAAGGGGCACCGGAGAAGACGATGGTGACGGTGAGCCAGCAGGAGAAAACAACCGATCAATCTCCTCATCACTCAGGGTGGGGTCCTTCCCCCTGGGACCCGGAGAAACGACGACAACTTCTACACGCTCAGAGGCTGGGGGCTCAACGGCAGGGAGGGGACCAGCAGCAGCATCAGCGACCTCCTTACTCCCCAGAGCCGGAATCTCTGCCACAGGGGCCGACTTGGGAGCCGTGGCCGAAGAAGGACCCTCGGCAACAGGACCCTTCGTCTTTTTCAAAGCTGGCGCAGCAGAAGTGCCGGCATCAGCAGCAGCCGCCTGTTTCTTCTGGTGACTGGCCGGCACAGCAGCCCTTGCCAAACGCGCATACAGCGGCAGAGCGTCCATGGTCCTAGCTGAAAAGAAGAAAAGAACACAAGTAAGTAAATTGGAAAGAGGAAGCCAAAAGCAAACGCGCAAACACTAAGACCTACAGGTAGGAGGCAAAGGCTTAGAGGCATCCCCCGATATAAAACTGGCCGCGCTGTGAACCCCATACTTCTCCACAAAGGCGGCCAGCCTAGAGACATGGGGGACAGTATCCGGTAACAATCCGTCCTCATCCACCAGGTAAGATGTCGGCGACTTCTTATAATGCCCCTTGTCCCAGTACAGAGGGAACCGCCACTCCACGCCCGGGCCCTCAGCCCCTGTCAAGAACCACGGCTGCTGGCCAGGCACGGCCACCACCTTGAAAAAGGCATTTTTAAACCGCTTGAAGGAATCTGAGAAGGCCCCCATCAGCTTCCGCTCCGATACATTTCTGAACGACACCAACCCCTTCAGCTTATCGCCCTCCCTGGGCAAGCCGGGAGTGAAAGAGCAGAAATAGTGGAAGAAGAGGTTAGCGGTGCAGGGAATGGGAATCGAAAAAGAACCGCACAACTTCTCGAAAGCCAGTAAATAGGCCCATCCGTTCGGATGAAGTTGCGACGGCGCAAGGTTAAGGTAGTTAAGGGCCGATATCTGGAAGGCGGAAAAAGGAAAACGGATTTGGATCTGGGTGTACACATCTCAGTAGAAATGGAAAAAATTGGGCTCCCTTTCCTCTCGAACGGAGCACACTGGCTCCGCCGCCCCAGCCGGCGCGTGCGCGCAGCCATCCAACTTGGGCATCTTTAACCGGGACACATCGGCCTCGGACATTAGAGACAAGGTCGCCAGCACCTCAATAGCGACCCAATTAAATCACCGGTGCAAGGCCTCTGGCGGACTGAAGGAACCCGAGCCCTCCGGCTCGGACCACCGTTTGGAAGATCCAGTCTTCGGAGCCATAAATAAGCCTATATGAAAATAAACAAAGCCGGTATTAGCGAAGAAGCAGAAATACCTGGCACAGACGTAACAGCAGGCATAAATGACGGCGGACGCGGACGAATGGGGGCACGAGAAGGGGCCACCAGGGCGGACCAATGACGGCATGAGCCAAGCATGGCAGAAGCCTCAGCATCTCCACCACGAGCCATCAGCGCGGAAGCCTCCGCCAGGCAATCCCAGCAGGGGCCGACATAACCCTCTGTAGCAGAAATCTGGCGAACAGCGAATGGGCCCTCGTAAAAATTAAGGGGTTGAGCCATTAGCCCTGAAGGACCAGCACCGGAAGAGGAGCCTACCCCAGCCCCACCGGACGGCCCTAGACGAAAAGGACGGCGAGGAAGCGAAACTGGAATCCTAGCCGAAGCCAGGCGAGCACCGGCCCGCCCCGGGCGAACAGCGCCACCTCACCGCAGAGGAGCCAGAATCCCTGAAGCAGGTGGTGCGCCCCCCAAAACCCAGTAAGTAGCCCTGGGGAGACGGGCACGAAGGAGGATTTCCTCCTCAGGCGTTAATGACGCCCTTGGCCTAGAAGCACTCCTACCTCTCACCATGTTTAGAAGCCTAAGACGCTAAGTGGTTGTTGTCTAAGGGCAAGAAACAGGACGAATTTCTGGTTTACGATGCAAGAAATTCCAAAAACACTGAAGAACAGTAGCACAGACAGCGATTTCCAGAAAAAAAAAAGGGGGGGTAAAATGCAGGAAACTACCGAACAAAATACAAGGGAATCGGCGGAATACCTGTGTAAAAGAGGTAGAGACACCGGAACTTTGGAAACGGCGAACGGCAGAATCTCGACGGAAATGAAAACCAGAGGAAAGTCTGAGAAAATGCGGCAGCGGGAAAAGTGAGAGAAAAACACAAAGGGGACTATTTAAATCGAAATCCCAAACACAGGGGACACAATGGCCTATTCCCGTACAAGTGTGACGGGATTGGCACAGCACAACGCAAGCGCAATAAATGCGCACTAACCTCGGGAAGCGAAAGGACGCGGCGGTTGCAGGGCACGCCCAATGGGAACCTGACAACTGTAAACCCGTAATGATGGCGTAGTAAGGGCAAATTCCGAAGCGTTTGGAGAATTCCAAAAGGCAAAAGGGCCGGAAACCCGGGAAGGATGAACAACCGCCCGGCCAGGAACGAACCCGGCGTTCTAGGTAGGACAAGGATAGGTGGAGCCGACACAAGGATAGGTGGAGCCGACCACAGTTCCGGACCGGACTGATGGCTACGGCACCCTTAGCCATAATGGGACCGGGTCACTAAGCACCTCAGCCGTCCCAAAGCCTGAACGACCAAGCTGGGGGGCAACTGTTACGGACCGGCCCAATAGGCCCAAGTCCGGACCTCGGCCCAATAGCGCCTATAAGGGAATCCGCGCTATATTAGGAATGGATTCGTGATCCCCTATTTGGAGGAGCTCATTAATGAAGATTCTCCTACGATCATGGCAACAGCCAATCAGCCCTTGACGGCTCAATCATAGATATCGCCCATTAATAGGGAGATACGGGCACCAAGCTCCTGGATAAATAGAAGGAAACCCTAAACAGGTGCACACTTTCTATCTTATGCTCTTGTTACTTTCTGCCACACAGAGCACACACCCCACTCCCCTGGCTACGTGCCTTCCAGTTTACTACGAACTACGTGGACTTTGATCCCTTCAGAGGGTACGTAGGCTCTAGGCTTGACAACCTAGTCAAGTCCAATCTCTGTGTTCTTCATACAGAATAGAACTGAAGGCCCAAACTAACAATATTAGTTTTACAAGAATCTTGCCCATCGTAAGCCTTGTAAAGATAACTAATGGATTGTTAAACAATAAACGGATAGTAGTTATTAGAATCTACTAGCGCTATATCTGTTTGTTGTTAATTATAGTTTGTAATTAGTGTGCTTTTCCTTATTTTCAGAAAAATGTCTTCATTCAATCCTTTAGCTACAATCTTGAGCCAAAAACCTATGGATGGTACAAACTACAAACAATGGAAAACTAATTTGGATATTGTTCTTCAATATGAAAAGCTCAACTTTGTTCTCACTACCCCTATGCCAGCGCAGCCTGCTACAGATGCGTCTGATGCAATTCGGACTCGATTTCAGCAGGAGAAGGATAGATGGGAGAAGGCGAATGTGTCAGTTCACTGCTACATTTTGGCCAGTCTCGCCAAACACCTTCAGGAGCAAGTGAGCATGATTGAGAGTGGAGCAACAATGCTCCAGACTCTTGATGACATGTTTGCTACGCCTAGCATGGGTGATTTACATGTAATTGAGGCTTGTTTAGCGGAGAATCACGATGATAAATGGATCATTGATTCAGGAGCCACTAACCATGTTTGTTATTCTTTGCATTGGTTCAAACATATCTTGCCTGTAAGTAAAGGACAAAGAGATTTGAAGCTTGGAACTGGGGAGCTTGTGTCTGCAGTAGTAGTAGGACAAGTTATTTTATCTTTTGATAATTGCAGGACTTTGGTTTTAGAAGACTGTTTATTTATTCCAGATTTTAAGAGGAATTTAATTTCTGTTAGTTGTTTGGATAAACATGGTTTGACAGTTCAGTTTAATTCCTCAGTTTCAATAAGAAGTTCATCTTCTTTTATTTGTTCTGGTGTAAAGCTTAATGGTCTTTATTTCCTTAATCCTGTTCCCCGTAAAGTTAATCATGTTGAATTAAAAGATGTTGAGCATATTAATTCATCAAAGAAAAGAAAAGTTTCCAATGAAACTTATCTTTGGCATTTGAGATTGGGTCATATTAACTCTAACAGGATTCAAGGTTTGGTTAAAAGTGGGATTTTGAAATCCCTTTACTTTGAACCGATACCAATATGTGAATCCTGTTTAGAGGGTAAAATGACCAAGAGGTCTTTCAAGGCCAAGGGAAAACATGCCACACTTCAGCTAGAATTGGTACATACTGATGTATGTGGACCAATAAATGTCCAAGCCAGAGGAGGGTATCAGTATTTCATCACATTTACTGATGATTACTCTAGATTTGGACATGTGTATCTGATGCGTCACAAGTCTGAAGCTTTTGGAAAATTCCAAGAGTTCAAGGCTGAGGCAGAAAAGCATCTAGGTGTTCAAATTAAGACTCTTCGATCTGATCGAGGGGGTGAATACCTATCTGGAGAGTTCAGGTCTTACCTGACCAGAGAGAGGATAGTTTCACAATTATCTTCTCCAAGGACACCCTAGCAGAATGGAGTTGCCGAAAGGAGAAATAGAACCCTTTTAGAAATGACAAGATCTATGCTCAGTTATTCATCTCTTTCTGATTCATTCTGGGGATATGCCTTAGAAACAGCTATGTATCTATTGAACTTAGCTCCGTCCAAGTCGGTTTCAAAGACACCAATAGAATTGTGGAAAGGGTGTAAGCCCACCATGAACCATATTCGGATTTGGGGTGCTCTGGCACATGTCTTGCAACAAAAACCAGATAAGATGGACTCACGTACTGAAGTATGCATATTTATAGGCTATCCTAAAGGAACCAGAGGTTGGTTGTTTTATAGTCCAAAAGAAAAGAAGGTCATAGTGAGCACTCACGCAACTTTCTTAGAGGAGGACTATATGACAAATTATAAGCCAAGGAGTAAGGTTATTCTTGATGAGCTAGTCTCAGATCAAGTTTCACCACAACCTCAAGGGGTTCCAGCTTTTGTTCTTATGGTTGTTCAAAGAGGGGAAAATGTACCTGAACATACACAGGAACTAGAGACAGAACCAGAAGTTCAACATAATGATGAAGTTCAACATGATGATGAACTTAATGAAGAACAAAATCATGAATTGGTTAATCCACTTAATGAGGGTCCTCATCTAGAAATTGTTAACCCACAAAATATGGACCCCCTGTAGATGCACAACATCAAGTGCGACAAAGTCGTAGTGGGAGATTGATTCGTAAACCTGCAAGATATCTTTTGTTGGGTGAGTCAAATCATGATGTCATCATTGATGAAGATGGTGATCCCACGAGTTATGACGAAGCACTAGGAGATGTTGATGCTCAGGAATGGCTTGAGGCTATGAATCGTGAAATGGATTCTATGTATTCCAACTCAGTTTGGTCTCTTGTAGATGCACCTGAAGGGGTAAGACCCATTGGGTGTAAGTGGATTTACAAGAGAAAGAGAGGATCGGACGGGAAGGTTGAAACCTTCAAAGCTAGATTGGTGGCGAAAGGGTACTCCCAAAAAGAAGGTGTGGATTATGATGAAACTTTTTCGTCGATTGCCATGCTCAAGTCCATCCGGATTCTCTTAGCTGTTGCAGCAAATCTTGATTATGAGATTTGGCAAATGGATGTCAAAATTGCTTTTCTAAATGGAAATTTGGAAGAGGAAATCTATATGCAGCAACCAAAAGGGTTTATAGCCAAAGGGCAAGAAGAAATGGTATGCAAGTTGCAGAGGTCCATTTATGGACTTAAGCAAGCATCCAGATCATGGAACATCAGATTTGATCAAGCCATTGAGTCGTATGGCTTTGAGAAAAGTCCTGATGAGCCGTGTGTATAAAGGGATCCAAGGTAGTGCGGTATCTTTTGTGGTATTTTATGTGGATGATATTCTCCTTATCGGAAATGATACAGAGGTATTGTTAGGCATAAAAACCTGGCTAAACAAGCATTTTGATATGAAGGACCTGGGGGAAGCCAATTATATTCTTGGTATTAAACTCTTGCGAGACCGGAAGAATAGGGTTTTGGCATTATCCCAGGCTAAATACATTGACAAAATACTTGCCAGGTTTAGTATGGAGAATTCCAAGAGGGGAATTATACCCTTCAGGCATAGGATTCATCTCTCTAAGAAGCAATCTCCTAAAACTTCTGAGCAGAGAGAACGCATGAGTAGGATACCTTATGCTTCAGCGGTAGGTAGTCTCATGTATGCTATGCTATGTACCAGACCAGATATCTGCTATGCAGTGGGAGTAGTAAGCCGGTACCAATCTGATCCTGGAGAGGAACACTGGGTAGCGGTTAAACATATTCTCAAGTACCTACGGAGAACGAGAGATTATATGTTGGTCTATTCAAGTGGGAGTCTTAAAACCATTGGTTATATGGACTCAGATTTCCAAGGAGATATTGACTCAAGTAAGTTCACCTCGGGATATGTGTACACTCTTAATGGCGGTGCCATTTGTTGGAGAAGTGTAAAACAATCATGTGTGGCTGACTCTGCCAATGAGGCTGAGTATGTAGCTGCTTCTGAGGCTGCAAAGGAATCAGACGAGAACCTTGCTGACCCTTCTACTAAGAGTTTGCCTAAACGTGTGTTCGAGAGGCATGTTTCATCTATGGGTCTTAGGAGGATTCCAGATTTGCTATAGCTTTAGGTAGTTGTTATTTCACTTTGTTATTTTGTGCCTTTTGAGCAAGACATTATGAAATTGCATTTTTTTCCTGAATGTTAATAAATGAGGTGTTTTTCATTTATTTCGCACACTATTTACAAACTCTAAGGTCCGGATCAATTGTGGAGTATATGATCATATGGATACGTTCATAGAGGACATGGTCATAAGTTCTCACAATTGATGAATTGGTTCACAGCTATTAAATTAAGTTGGGCACTTTATTTAGGCTGCAATATTTTATGAAATGGTTTTGTCCGAATCATTATGAAATATTGGTGTGAGTTAATACTTACATTGAATGGATCAAGGAGAGATTTGATTAAGGCTGTTCTTTTTGTCATAAGGAATCAAATCTCCAGATAACTATAGTCATGTAGTTACTCTTAATCCTGAGTTTATTTTAAATAGGTAGTCGAATGGTTTTCATTCTTTGATTTACCAACGGGTGAGGTTTGATCTATATGACGGCCAATAACTCGGTATTTTGGGATTGAGACCGTTTGGTTATCAGTGTTTATGAGATCAACAACATGGAATTTATAGGAAATGTCCCCTTGATATGTTTCGGTACTTAGATATTTTAGACACTGGCCAGTGCATGTAATCCATTAGAGAAACTGTCAAAGTCAAGGGAATAAATAATTGATTGGGTTACAGAAAACTAGTCAATCAATTATAGACATTCTATAAAGGGGTAATGCATATTCTTGTTATAAGTGTCATTATTCTTGGAGATCACGTTTGGGCTTTTAGTGGAATAGCACCAAACTAGATAATCTTCTGTAGATTATCATGAGCCTTAATGAATGACAAATGGTAGATCCCCAGGCTAGATCGAAACAAGGGATAGGGTATATAATCAGATGATGATGGCTTATGGGCTACATGGTCTTGGGTTTACGAACTCAAGTTTGTATCTTAAAGAGTAAGTGGGAGATTGTTGGGTTAATGTGCTCTTTAGTCACTTAAGCCCAATAAGGCTTAATTGAGACTACAGCCCAAGAACTCTATGGCCCATGTGGTTTAGGGTTAGGTCTTGGGTGTAGTAGCATATAATTCGACTTTCACCTGCTTAAGAGTAACAGACGCATAAGAAGGCTCTCATCAGAAACAAACCCTAAAGGCAGACGTTCATCATCTGAACGGTTGCCCACACAACCATCCTATCCCCTCGAGAGATAGTCTAGAAGATCGATCATAGAGCGGACGAGAACTATTCGTGGACAGGCTTTCAGATCGCTCTTCAGATACGAGGACTGTTCGTGGAGAGGCTTTCAGATCGCTGCATCTTTCCAGGTAATCAAAACGATGAAGGTTTTAACTTTTCCTTATCGCGTGGTACGATACGCTTCCGCGTTTCTGGTGAGATTCCTACATCATTCCCTACTGTTAAAGTGAATTTTAAGAAAAATTTTCATTTATCGTCATGCATTGGGCATAATTACCATGCTCTATAACAAATATCAAAATCCATGGGAGCTCTGGGCCCCTTGCCCACAAATCTCACACAGCCAAATGTAATATTCGTATGTTCAAAGTCCATCACATAATAATTCATAAGATATAATAATGTATTTCGATGAAAACCCTAGGCCTCAAGCCGTCTACTACCAAAATCTAGATAAAACTATAAAAGACTACTCAAAGTTTAATTCAACCATAAATTTAAATAAGGGCTAGATTTTTCATGGTCTATTTCCCTTATCATCTTTTCAAGCTTCGGCTTCCTTTACTAATAAAAAAAACATGCAAATTCTAAATATGGCAATAAATAGAATCAAACAAGTACATTGCGCTACTAACAACTATAGCCTCAAGCTTCAGGTGCCTTCTGAGTCATGTTCCCCTCGAGCTCTCACATTGCAAAATTTATAGGTTTTCAAGTCTCTCACCATGGGTCGGTGATATGGTGCCAACAATGATGCCCAATAAACAAAATTTAACCTATCAACGCCACATGGAAGAGTTATAAGGGACTGAATTATAAACTCACTAAAACTATAAGGATTGAAGGATTGAGTTGTGACAAATCAAACTATAAACAACTAGTTACAAACTTAGTCAAATAACTAAATTTCCTTAATGGCTTTTTGCACAACCTTAGTCTGTTCACGAGGGTCTCACGTTAGGAGGCAGCAGTTTCAGTGCCATGTTTCATATAGCAAACTTGGTTGGCAACATATTATAGTACAATTATAATTAACAATAAACATTTTCAAGCGACCTATGATTTTTCAGAAACTATGATTTTTATTGGAAGCTACTCTCCAACATTTATTCCCTAAAATCACTTTTCCTCACTGACCTGACTGTTCTTCATGGCAGCTAAATACACCCTACAAATATTACATATGTAGTTCAAAGAATAATTTTTATGATTTAAGAGTGTGCCTATTTGGCACTCCCCAAAACCTAGGTTTTGTTAAAACTCTGCCAAACGCTCTGAATTTTCTCCAAAATCATTTTCCACCTAAAAGTTAGCTTTTGGGGCCAAAACCTAGATTTTCCAAAATCCAACTTTTTTTTTCACTTTTTACTTTTTCAAACTCTCTCTACAAAATTGTAACACCCCCAAATTTTTAATAATTATAATAATATAAAACTGTGATATTTTTATGAATAATTATTGAAATTCAAAATAACCATATTTGGGAAGTGTTACCGCCACACTTGTACTGAGACAAGTGCAAAACTAACTTATTATATTAACATAAATCCAAACAAAAAAAAAGTGTTTTATTTAGAGCATAAAATAAAAATAAAGTAGCTAGAATTAGTTGAATGCTCTTCCTCACTTCTCACTGCTAGCCCCAACCTTTGGAACCTATTTCATTGAAAATCTACTCCTCTGAATGATCATCGCAGCTCATGAACATAAAAATCAGCAAAACTGGTAATCCTAATAAAACAAAGATAATATAGTAAAAAATAAAATATTTACATAATAATAATAATAAAAATATCATTCATATATATAATCAAAAGAAAATGTCAATTTCGTTATTCATTATGAGGTTTAATTAGTGGGAAGAGAATCATAGTAGATCCGAGAAACCCTGCCAGTCTACCTTGTGACCCGAAAAATCCTACCAGTCACAAACAATCAAATTGGCCATAAAACATTTCTTCTTAGTGTGCACACCTCTTCCCAAAGTTGCTGCTAGTGTTCCTGGAAACCCCATCGGACGCCACTTTGAGAAGAACGGATAATCTCTGTTCACATCATATAATACATCAGAGATATAAAGCCTAAGGGTTGTTTTCATCACTTTAGGAGGTACCATCTCAAAGCTATCCTCCCACGATTAAATTATTTATATATATATATTTTTTTTTATATTAATGAAATGCACTTATAGGTTTCAATAAAATAATAATAAAAAAACGTCATGAACCCAAGCGCCATAATAACAAGTTTATCTCTTCCAGAATATAAGATACCCAACCATATAATTTATTATTATTCATATGCATATCAAGAAGATGAAAAATACTAGGAAAATTAGTCTCCTCTTTTTTTATAACAAAAAGAGGGCGGTTCATATCTATTATATATAACCAAGATATTGGTTCATTTATTGACGAACAAATATAATCATAATATGTTATAGGATAGGATTTTAAGCCAAAGGAAAACGAATCAGAGCAAAATATACAATATTATATATATATATATATATATATATATATATATTTCAATCATCAAAACCGAAGACCCGAAGCAACTACGTTCAATGTTAAGTGACTTTGCAAAAAAAGTAAATCGCGCAAAACGAGAAGAAGAAATATAATATATATGTATTCAATAACTAAGGTTAGTCTAAATTATGCAGAATCATATCATATGAAGGAAATAACTTTCTCACAGAGGAAGGCATACACAAGATTTATGTTACCAAATGGAAATCACGAGAAAGAACGAGACGGCAATTTTGGGATTTAAAAAGAATTATGCCATATAGTAATGGATTTCTATTAACCTAGAGATTAGGATTACCTAGTCTTCATTTTGCTAACCTCCTAGAAGAATAATTGACGCAGAGTACAAAAAGAGGATGCAATAGCGGAGAAGAGAAGTATTGAATGTTCGCTAGGGTTATGCGGTTAGACCTCTCTTTATAATTCAAAATTAGGGTTTAGTTATGGACGGGGTTCTTTAACTATTGCCAATTAATAAATCATAAAACAATACCAACATTATTAAATTCTAAAATTTTATTATTACTATATTATTATTAGTAGTAGTAGTAGTAGTAGTCTGGGGTATTACAAAAATTGTGGGCCCTTCCATAATAACCCCAAAATACCCTCTATTATACCTCCTCTCTCCCCAGATCCCCTTCTCGTTCTCTGTTCTCATCTTGGCTTTTAGCCTTCACCGCATCCTTCTTTATTTTCCTCACTCCCAGATTCATCACCGTCTTAGCTTTCTTCTGGCTGCTTTTCCTTTCCACCCTTCTCTTCCTCGCTCTCGCCCTCGGCCGGACTTCCTCCTCTGCCGTTGGCAATAGTAGTAGCAGCAGCACCGCCGAGGAGGTCTTCCTCGATTACGTCGCCAGCCACCATGAGCTCCAGTTGGAATCTCAAGTTGACAAGTCCGATTAGAGCGTTAGGTCGAGGAATCAATCACACACAGGAGGTATTAGCATCGTAGTAAGGTTTGCTGCAGTTTAGAGATTAATTTTAGTGTAACTCTTAAAAATAGGAAATAATCTGTAACACCCCCAATTTCTAACAATTATCATAGTATAAAATTTCAATGATTTTTATAAATGATTACTGAAAGTCAAAATAAACTACTTTAACAAGTGTTACCGCCGCACTTATGTTGGGACAAGTGCAAGGCTAATTTATTACAATAACATAAATGTAAATTTAAACAAAAAGGTGTTTTATTTAGAACAAAATAAAATAAAATAGAATTAGCTGAAGGTGCTTTCTCACTTCTTAATTCTGCTCCCCTGAAGGATCATCGCAACCCATGAACACAAATATCAGTAATTGCTGGTAATCCTAATAAAACACAATCTAACATAGTTACTCAAGAGGCAACAAAAATCGAACACACTCTTCAACAATTATATAGGGCCATTAGGTATATGTCTATCCTAATCGCAAATTAAATCGTAATCTAATCCTATATTACTTAATTTCAGAGCCTAATTAAAATCTCCTTCGTCAAGGTAAATCCTAATGCTTAAAAGCATATTCAATGACGGCCAATCACTAAATAGATAAAACTAACCAAGATTAAGTAACCAAAATTAATATCAAATTTAACTAAATAATAAAAACAAAATCCAATTCACCCACAAGTTCATAGGTACTCTAGGTTGCAAAACAAACTAGCCACACATGGCTGATGAGTATATATTTTATGATTAAATAGGTGTATATTTTACGAGATTTGATTGGAATTATTGATATTATATACCTATTTAATTATCTTTTATGAACGTTTCCATAATTAAATGAAACTTGGGATCAAAGAATAAATCGACATAAAATCTACTCATATCCTATTTTTATTGTGTAGGAAATATTAGCTGATTTGGAATGAAGTAGAAAAGGCAATAAGAAGATATGCAATCAGTCAAATTCAGTGGTCTCCTGTAAGAAAATAGAAACAAAATCAATTTGCGTGATCTGATGGAGTAAATTACAAGATATGAGATATCTTTGACCGAAGACCTAAATTATAAATAAGGAGGGAGACACAGAACAAGAAGGAACGAAAAAGCAGAGGAGCAGAGGAGGCTGAGCGTTTCAATTCTCTTCATCATCCCCACGAAAGGATGAAAGGACTGTGGAGGCAACGGAGAAATTTTCTTTCTTCTCTCTTCTTCTTCTTTGAACCTGAGTTTTCTTTTCTTTTCTTTTTCTTTTTTTTTAATGGATTTGAATAAAGCCATGTGTGGCTAATTTTCTTTTGCAACCTAGAGTACTATGAACTTGTTTGAGACTTAGAAATTGTTCCCACTCATTAGTTTTGTTTAATTTTAATCAGTTTATTTAATCCTGTGTGTATTGTTATTGCTTAGTGATTGGCCACCGTTAAGCATGTTTTGGGGATTTAGGGTTGGACTTGAAAGAGGGAATCCTAAATTGACCTTGGAAATAAATAATGCGGAATTAGGTTTAAATTTAACGTGAAGTTAGGTTTTAATCTAATTTGCGTCTAGGATAGACATATACCTAGAAGCTCCGCATAGTCAAATTAGAGTGAATCCGATTTGAATTGCATCTTAATTAATTATGTGAGGCATTGCATAATTATTTGAGGTAGGTGTATAAGTGGACCGACAGGCATTTATAGACATTAATACTCTAGATTAGCTGATTAGATTAAGTCAAAGTTAATTTAGTGGGGATAAAATCTAAAAATCAAATAAGGGATTAGTGACTCTAGGTTGCTCATTTGATTATTGTGGTATTTTTCTTTTTTTTATTTTAGTTTTAATTTCTTTTTCTTAATTAAATTCAATTTTTGTTTTCCTCAACTTAAACGAAATTGTGAAATTAATGCTCAACTAAAGGTTGTGATACTAAGTCCTCGTGGGAACGATACTTTTCTCATCACTTTATTACTTGATACGGCCTGTGCACTTGCGGAGTTTTTTAGGCTTAAAGTTTTGCCCTATCAATGGCTCTAATAAAATCTATAACAAAAAGATAAGAATTCAGGTTTAAAGAATAAGGAGAGAGAGGAAAGAAAGTTTCTCTGTCGCTTCCACAGTCCTTCTGTGGAGATGATGAAGAGAACTGAAACGTCCAGCCGCTACTCCTCTGCTTCTTTGTTCCCTCCCGTTCTGCGTCTCTCGATCTGCTCCCTTTTTTTCTTGTCTTTGCCTCCCTATTTATAATTTAGGTCTTGGGTCACTGATTTTCCTTTTCTTATTAAAAAGATATCTTATATTTTATAATCAACTCCACCAGATCACGCAATTGATTTTGTTTCTATTTTTCTTGTGTGGGACCACCGAGTTTGGTTGATTGCATATCCTCTTAATTGCTTTTTCTACTTCTTTCCAAATCAGCTAATATTTCCTGCAAAATATAATAGGAAATAAGTAGATTTTATATCAAAATATCTTTTTATCCTATAATGATAGTGTTCTGGTGTAGAACACAGATGTCCAGCCTTGGGCTAGTGCTTTGATCTTGGATTAGTAGGCTTAGCCTGAATATCTATGGCGGAGATATTCAAGAGATCTTAGGATCACTATGCACTAAATAGAACGTGTACACCTTAGGATTTGACCTATGTATTTATAGAGTTTATCGTAGGCAGGACATCTCGGCCCTACGTGATCTTCAGTGCGAGTATCTAGGCCGTTATATCATGAAGATATCCCCTTATTCCGCGGTAGTTAGGATATTCACTTGTTGTTGATAGATCTGTTGTATCTATCAGGATGAAGTACTCACTGCTGGGCCCTTCTGTTGTTGGGCCTTATGCAGATTCGTAACAGTTGCCCCCCAGCCCGGTAGTTCAAGTGTTTGGGCTGCCGGGATGTAATATGCCGAAATAATGACGGTCATCCCGCATAGATATACTGAGATCCTTACGTCCCTATGCCATGTGATACTGGCTCTGGCTGAGGAAGTTATGTGTTTTCTTTCCGAGATAATGCTACAGAGTTCATGGGGCTGAGACGATTCAGGAGCCATCTTAATTGGGCCTAGGAATATGGAGCCAAGGCACTTCATTGCTGCCCCTGGATCCGAGGTAATGCCGAAGGGCTCGGTGTCCGAGGTAATGTCAACCGTTGTGCCTAACTTCGATCTCTGAGTTTTTCTACCACTACCATCATTATCCTTTGACACATGGAGCCTTTGTATTGGCGAGGGGTCATAACCTCCGTGTCTAGCCGTCAGCGATTTTCATGCACATTTAATGCGCCTGTCGCGTAGCGTACGTCACCCCACTTTCCTAGTGGATAGTCCTTTTTACCCCGAGATCTTCGGTATTACAACATTCGAAGAAACATATCTGTCCATTATTCGTATCTCCCTCCATTCGTTTCACTCTTCTCATTTTGCAATTCCTTTGTTTCCCTTGAACAACACAGTTTCTTTCTTGTCGCGATCATCTCCGTGCAGCCTTCAGATTCTCTTCACCCTATTTCTAACCTTCGCTACATCAGGTATGCTTATCACCTCTCCCTTCACTTCTACGGTTCTATTTTTTGTTTCGGAGTTCTGTGATTTGAGCATTTCCGATTCTGGGTTCTTCTGGGTAGGTTCTTAATAGGCGCGTCTGGATATCATTTGAGCTTAGGTCCCTTGTTCCTCATGGCGTAGCCCTGTTTGGTTCTCCTCTCCTTATCAAACCTTTTGTTCCTTTCTAGGTTCCATTTTTTGGTGGTGATGGATAGGTCTAGCTGTTTGCCTTCTTTGAGTCAAAATATAACTCTAGAAGAGGAGGAGGCCTTGTGTGCGTGTTTTCTTAGAGCCACCTTCTGGTTGTTTGGCTCTTCCCTTACTGAGGAGCAAAGGCTTGCGACCTTGCTCCGTGGCAGGTTTGGTGATAGGAGAGTTGAAGGGTCATCGTTTGTTGTTAGGTCTTCTCATACGGGTTCGTCGACCGGTTTTCTTCGTTTTGAGGACCGAGACGGTTCAGGAGTCATCTCAGCTCAACCTATCAATTTTTACCAAACTTCTCCTCGAGTGAGGTCGGATCTCCACCCCGGAGGATACCTTGGTCCCTGTTGGGATTGCATTGTTTATAGTTCCCACTATATTGTGCTCGGTCAAGATTCTCTTGCCAATCAAACTCTAGGTTCCTGCCAACATAAGTCTCTACTAGTCCCCACCTCGGCCATTAGAACTAGACTTCATTCTCCTTTTATTGTCAACATGCATGCGTCAGGTATACCCTTCATTCACTGACCCTTTATCCCTTTTTTAATGGCTTTAGGTCTAAATGGAGCTGTCTACGTCATCCGATAGGATCCCATCTATCACTGGGGAATTAGATTATGCCAGTCCTCCTAACCAAATATCCCTGGGTCGCACATGGGGTGCTGACAACCCAATCATTGATGTCGCCTTCTGATATCGCTCGACTCGACCTGGGAGACACTTCTTGCTGCACCTTACGCCCTCCTTCTAAATGGGGAGCCCGTGTGCGCCGTTAGGGAGGGAGCCAACAGTTCCTTCTTCTTCTTTTATAAGGATTATGCCACCCGACTCGGTGTTCGCTTTCCATTCACCGAGTTCCAGATGGAAGTTCTAAATTACCTTCATCTTGCTCCTATTCAACTCCACCCTAACGGGTGGGGTTTCTTTCTAGCTTTTGAGCGATTCTGTAGATGGTTACCAGAACCCATTCCCTGCAAATGCTCCATCTTCTTTTACTTCTTCTGTCCCTTTACAGCTCAGTTTGATAAGGACGACGAGGAATTAAAAGGTGTAACGTCCATCCGAGGCGTTCCTGGCCGGAAACTTTTCCACTCGTTCCTTGATTCCTTTAAGCGTTTTAAAACCAGCTTCTTCAAGGTTGTTGGCATTTCTGGGCAACAACCCTGGTTTCTTCACGACCCTGAGTCCAAAGATGTGGAATGGAAATTCCCCCTGTACTGGACCAAGGACCACCATAACAAGGACTCATCTAGCTACCAGGTCGATGGGGACGATCTTCTAGCCAAGGACAACGTATCGGTGTCTCGCCTGGTAACCTTTGTCAAGGAGCATGGTGTACAGACCGTTGCCTGGATACTTTCTCAACCTCTTCCTGAGGCTGGAGCGGGCCCATGTACATTTTTTATTTTTTATTTCATTCTTATGATATTCCTGCTATGTTCTAGGCTGTTCTGATCTATCTTTCTTTTTGCAGCTCAAGCTATGGATCCGTTACCCCCATACCTGTCCCACGTGAACCGCGACGAGGGAGCTCAGCCGAGGAGGGGGACCCGGAAACGTGCTACTACCAAACCTAGCAGGGGAAGGGGGAGGGCTATGCCTTAAGCTCCGGGGTCCAAGAGGACTAAAACCTCCTCCTCGTCTCCTCTGGCCGGTCAGCCTCAGTTGAAGAAAGACTAGGATGTTGCGGTTGAGGAAGCTCAAGCTCATCCTCAGGGCAGCCTGGCTCTACCTTCTCCTCCTCCCCTTCCACCCTACAAGCTGGCGCATAGTTTTGCCTTGGAAAAGGGGGTGACCAAGGAGCTCAGCGTCGCCTATCTACCTCCCCGCCGTTTTCAAGATACTGCCCTTCCGCTGAGTGAGGCCGACGAGTGTTTGATCCATTCTGTGCAGGATCATCTGTTGAAGGGCGTAGGTCTGACGCAGTCCCTGCTCCTCTTGAAAAAGAAGGTGGTCGGGGTCTCGACTGAGAAACGTTATCTAGAGACAAACAGAGATCTGGCTGTGGCGGCTAAGAAGAGGGTAGAGGACGAGTTGAGCGCCGTCCAAGCTGCAGCCGCGAAAAAGTCTAAGGAGCTGAGGTCCACTTAGGACGCCTTGGCCAAGTTAAACGCCGAGAACCTCGCTTTGAAGGCCTCCAACTCTCAGAGCCTAGAAGCTTTGAAGGCAGTGCAGGCACAACAGGGCAACTTAGCAGATGAGTTGGGCTCTACGAAGGCCGAGTTGGCAGATACGAAGAAAGCCTTATCCGAACGCTCAGACATTGTGAGGGCAACTGCCAAGGATGCTTTTAAGATGGCTTTGGCCCAGATCCGGTACTTGAACCCTATGGTGACCCTTGAGCTTGAAAAATTTCATTATCGGGCGTATGTTCACCAGGGTAACTATTTCCCGCCTCCTCCGTCCCCGGACAACGCCTCCGTGTCGGATCTTGATGGTATGGAGCAAGGAGGGGAAGGGGAAGAGGAGGTCTCGGCCAACGCTCCTCTGGACAATGGTCAGGGTCCATCAAAGCCGCCCGCGTCCGACCTTTGATTGGCTGCGATGTCTCTTGTGATTAGCTTCCTCTTTTTTGGGCGTATGCGCCCTTTTGACTCTGTATTCCCCGACGTTTGTGCCGGCTGTATATTTTTTATGACAATCTTTGATTTATCTTACCACTTTATTGCCATTTTTGTTTTTTGGAATTCTAAGCTTAGTTAGAGATTCTTCGACCGGGCCAGGGTCTTTGATTGTGCAGATCTACGTTTTCTTCCAGACTCGACGCCTGAGAATCTGTGGTAGAGTTTTCTTTTTAAACCGCAAAGGGTGTTCATTTAAACTGCATAGGGTTTTTATTTTAACCGCGCTACCGAATTCTGGATGCCTTTGTCCGAGTTCATAACCAGGATAAGGACAAACTATCACATGTTCAGCCGTGGTGTGCGAAACGCAATGCTTTAAACATTTGGACTTGATCAGGGTCGAAATGACAATTCATCTTCTTATCTAGGAGCGAGTGTTGACATGTCAATTTTGCGAAGACCTCTAAGGGTGACTTCGAGTTGCTCATAACCTGGGCATGTCAGCACTGGTGTCATCCATCTAGACGAGTTTTAATTGTAACTGGGTTTGGGGACCTCGGTGTAATGCTTAAGCTATCAATAAAGTGCACTGTGAACTTCCGCTGGGGAATTTTCATTAAAAAAAGATAATCTGCTCCGAAGAGCTAAAGAATGTCACATGATGAAATTTTAAAGTGGACAAAAATGTAAATTTTGAAATGTAAATACTGAAATCAAGAAATACTAAGCTCAAACAGGATTCGTCTGAGGTTATACGAGGGCCGAGCCAAGATCTAACTATAGTAAATTCGTAGCTTGTCGGCGTTCCAAGTTCTTTTGATGGGCTTCCATCCTAGGGTTTCGAGTATATAGGCTCCAGTGCCCAGCTTCTCTTTAACCTGGTAAGGACCTTCCTAATTCGCAGCTAGCTTGCCATCTCTGGCGTTTCTATTTCCGATGTCGGCACGTCGGAGTACCAGGTTACCCCTGTTGAAAGCACGGGGTCTGACCTTCCAATTATATTTTGCTGCAATGAGTTGCTTGGCAGCTAACTCTCAGCAATGCGCCTAGACTCTGACCTCGTCAATTAAGTCCAGCTCCGTCCTTAAGGCGTCATCATTAGCCTCTTCTCCCTCTTGGAGGGCTTTTGCCTTCCTCCACGATGGCTGTGCTATCTCGACCAGGATCATAGCCTCACATGCATAGGTGAGCCGGAAAGAGGTTTTCTGAGTTGAAGTCTGCATGCTGGTCCTATAGCCCCACAGTACACTATAGAGTTGTTCGACCCAGCTAGATTCCGCATCTTGCATCCATTTCTTTAAGCCATCTAGGACGATCTTGTTGGCCACTTCGGCCTGGCCATTTGATTGTGGATGCTCGACCGAGGCGAAGTGTTGCCTAATGTCAAGGTCTGTCATCATATCCTGGAAACCTTTATCTACGAACTGGGTTCCATTGTCCGTGACTATCTCGGCTGGGATTTCAAAATGTGAGACGATGTTATGATGAAAAAATCGTCGTATGCGGGCCGAGGTTATCGTTGTCAAGGGCTCGGCTTCAATCTACTTTGTGAAGTAGTCTACTACTACGATGAGTCATTTCAACTGTCCAGGCGCCACCTTGAAGGGCCCGAGGAGATCCATGCCCCATTTGTAAAAGGGCCACGGGGCTGAGATACCTTTTAATTCTATAGGTGGGGGCCAAATGATCCTAGCGTGTTTCTGACAGTTATCACATCATTTTACGACCTCCTTTGAGTCTACCAATATGGTCGGCCAGTAGTAGCCAGCACGCAGAGCTTTCCTGGCTAAAGCCTTGCCCCCCATGTGGTGTCTGTTGACTCCTTCATGTATCTCGGCCAACACGTACTTGGCTTCGGACAGACCCAAACATCTCATCATTGGAGAGTGCAAGCATTTTCGGTACAATTGGTCATCGACCATTGTATAGATGGTGGCTTCTCGGATCAACTTCTTTACTTCAGCCAAGTCTATTGGAATGATGCCTCTTTCTAAATAATCTTCAATGGGTTTTCTCCAATCCGTTGCTGCCGAGATAGTCATGATACAGCTCGGCTTGGTGAGGTTTTGCTGGATCACGGTTCTATGATTGCTCGGGCCTTTCGTACTCACCAATTTGGACAGGATATCCACCCTAGTGTTTTCTTCTCTTGGAATATGGGTAACAGTCACCTCTTGGAAATCAGCCATGACTTCCTTAGCCTTGTTGAGATATTTAGCCAAGAGTAGGCCTTTCATTTGGCATGTGCCCTCAATCTGTGCCACGACGAGCTGTGAGTCAATGAAAACCTTGACCCGCTGAGCTCCATTTTCTTTGGCTTGCAACAGTCCGGCGAGGAGAGCTTCGTACTCGGCTTGGTTATTTGAGGTCGGGAATTTCAGTTGAAGGGAGTGTTCGACGACAACACCTTCCAGGCTTTCGACTATGATTCCTGCTCCGCTTCCCTTTGCATTGGAGGAACCATCGACATACACCTTCCACGTTTTGTCTTGATCAACATCGGTCGTATCTGCCGAGGTGAGTTCCCTGACAAAGTCTGCCAACGCTTGTGATTTGATTGCATGTCGTGCCTTGTAGGTGACGCCGAACTCGGACAACTCGATGGCCCAGCTGGTCATTCTTCCTGCCAAATCCGGCTTGTGTAATATCTGTCGGAGTGGCTGACTAGTTCGGACCACTATTCGGTGTCCCTAGAAGTAAGGCCGAAGTCTTCTTGCCAAGATAAGTAGGGCGAAAGCCACTTTTTCGAGCATTTGGTATCATAGCTCTGAGCTCTGAAACACCTTCCTTACGAAGAAAATTGGAGCTTGTCTAGCCTCGGTTTCTCTCACCAGGGACGCGCTCACTGCTTCTTTGATGAGGGCCTTTTTGTCTTTAGCCTTGGGGTCCACAATCAATAATTAACCAAGGATTGCGTATAGGCAAACCTAGGATCGTTCTCTCTTCTCGAAGAGCCTTTTATTGAATCCTAAGTTATCTAGATGTCATGCGAATGAAATGGAAACAAGGGGGATTGGGTTTTGGATTTTTAGATTAATAAACTAAAATAGCAATGCAATTTAATTAAATGGTAACTAAAATGGAAATACAAATAATGGATGCTCTTGGTAATGAAGAAGTTACTATCCTTTCTCAAAAAGTATGGGAGTTAAAAACCATAAAGTCTTAATTAGAAAAACCTCAAGATATCACTTAAGTTTAATATTCTCAATTAATAGTAGCTCCTACGATCGTAGCTAACTACTACCTCTTAAGAAATTGTTTAAAACCACTTAATGCATAAGTAAGATTAGAATAATGTAGACATGAGTCTTCTTGAAATTGAGCACTAATCAGTCCCTCAAATGCACAAATCAACCAAATTAATTAGACAATATCAAGCTAATCAACATAGTTTCTTTGTAACCACAAAGCAATTCATATACATATAATCTTCACACTACATACCCAATCTCAATCACAAATATCAAACCAATATAGACAATAATCATCAATCTCAGTTCCAGAATTATACACAACAATTCCTAAATCTAGGCAATCAATATGTGTAAATCTAGACTAAGGAATGATAGTAAAAACTCCCCTATGTAGTCCATAAAGCTCAAGAACAATTCATCATCACCAAGAAGCAACAGAAATCAGCGTCCCATTGTTTTAAAATACCCATAGCTCAAAGTCTCCCAAACTGACCAGCCAAGAAATTGAACTCGCTGGAATCTGAAATAATTGAGTTGAGTGAGCCAGAGTGGAGGAACTAGATAGAGGCGAGAGAGAGATGGGTCTGGTTCTGTTCAGGTCGTGAATCAAAATCCAGGATAGATGATAGATGAAGGATGGTGAAGATAGAGGAGAGTGATGAGGTTATATATATATATATATATATATATATATATATATATATATATATATATATATATCCTAGATCAAATTTAGTATTCATTTAATCTCAGATTAATCTGAGATTCAATGAACCTGGACACTTTCACCCGTGTTGGATTATTCTTGTGTGCGACCTTGCAGGCCCATATGAGATTGGCAGTGGGCCAACACTGTATCAGCCCACAAGTCGCAAGCGGCCTCTAGCAAGACATTGCAACTACCCAATTCACATGGGGATCGTTGACACGATACTACCTATCGTACAACCATGTCACGTCCCTTTTGTCACGCGATAATTTGGTCAAGGATGAGGCATGGATAATGTCAACTTCCTTTTCTTGACCAATGCTTTCTCGATTCTCAAGTAGTCTAATAAGTGAAATGGAAACTCCTTTCCATCACAGTATGGCCATACATTTCTTAGACTCACTCATCGAGGGGCCTAGCATTATCTCTCTACATATGTGAGGGACAAATCCCATCTTGACCACTCACATTCCTCCGCATGAAAACCACTGATCCTGATCCTAGCCTTTATCATCACCCGGTCAAAGGTGACTTTTGACCAGGTCAAAGATCAGTGACTCATCATGTAGGAATCCATGAGGATCTCAGGTCATAGAGCGTCGTGACGCGGTTATACATGAGATAAGCTTATGACTTAATCCATGCAACTTTCTCATAGTGGGTCGGTCGAGCACCTTGTACTCTTACAAGTGCCCATGACTTTGACTCGTATCTCCATACCTCATCAAAGTCATACTGGTCTTATTTCATCTTCACTCCCGTGTAAATGACCGACCAGGGACATTTAGGATAATCTATAAGATTACCCAGGGATGCAGTTATCAATACGAACATGCAAACGAAAATGATAACAAAAGAGAATACTTTAAATAACTTAAATATCAAAAGTACAATGAATTGCCCCTAGGGCATAATTTCCAACAGTTAAAGTCGAAGGCATGAGGGGAGGTCTAGAGATGAAGGTCCAGGTCTGGAGGTGTTGAAGAACCAGCAATTAAGGGCGTGAAGTTCTCTGGGTTTCTCGACATTGGGCTCTGATTTCTGGCGAGGGTGGCTGACGGTGGTTTTCGTGGTTAAAGGGAGGAAGATGATGGTGGAGGGAGGTTGGTGGCTCACCAGCGACGGTGAGAGTTGGCTGTGTCGCCGGCGAGAGGGAAGAAGAAGAAGGTTAGGTGGTTTGCGCGAATCCCAATTGAAGGTGAAGGCGTGAATGAATGATCTCCCTCAGCGCTAGACTTAGTTCTCCATTTAATCTCTCGGGCTCCAGGTCTTTTCACGGGTCCTCCTTTTGCTTTCACGGGTTTGCCATTTTTTCAATCAGAAAACCTAATTAATTCAATGGCCAAAACGCGTAGTTGCATCAGGGACCTAAACAAAAATTTTGAAAAGTTTGCTTCAGGGACCTTAGTGAAACTTTTGTAATTTGAGCTTCAACTTCCATTTTCAAATTGATTTAATTCCTTCAACCACCTATAATAAAAACTAATTAATCTAACATCAAATATTCTCATAAAAATCAAAAATTAAGAGTAATTACATTTTTTTTTTTGACAATTTTTCCCTTTTTAGCCCTAATTTAATGTATTTACTCTTAATCTTAATTTATCACAAGAAAGGCATTTTAGGCTCAATAACTATGATAAAGTTCATTAAAAATCCCAATTTAATTATCAAAAATCATGTGAAAATATGGTTCCATCACTCTTTTCCTACTGACAGGTATAGGCTTAAAGACTCACCGGGTTTCGGTTTTGATAGAACTGGAGGAGTTGCCAAACACTGCTTGATTTTTTCGAATGCTACCTCACAGTCCGTATTCCACCCTCCCTGTGTTTCCTTTTTTAGCAGTCTGAAGAAGGGGAGTGCATTCTCTGCCGATCTTGGTAAAAATCTGGTCAGGGCGGCTAGTTAACTGTTGAACCTCTTTCTTAGTCCTTGGGGCTTGCATATCTAACACTGCCTTGCACTTATCAGGATTCGCCTCAATTTCGTAGTTTGTCAACATAAAACCTAGGAACTTCTCGGCCGGAACTCCAAATGCACATTTGGCCGGGTTTAACCTGATCCGATGCCTTCTTAACTTCTCAAAAGTTTGCTCTAGGTCTCGGATGTGGTCTTCTAGGTTTCTTGACTTCACAATCATGTCATCAATGTACACTTCTATATTTCGCCCGATCTAGTCTTCAAAGACTTTGTTTATCATTCGCTGATAAGTGGCTCCGGCGTTCTTTAATCCGAAAGGCATAACGTTGTAACAGTAGTTGGCCTTGTCGATCATGAAGGCGGTCTTCTCCTGATCGTTAGGATGCATGGCTATTTGATTGTAGCCGGAGTAGGCATCCATGAAAGATAGCAACTGAAAGTCGACGGAGTTGTCGACCAACTGATCAATGTTAGGCATTGGATATGAATCTTTTGGGCAGACCTTGTTTAAGCTGGTGTAATCCGTGCATACCCTCCATTTACCATTTGGCTTTAAAACCATGACTACATTAGAAAGCCGCGTGGTGTATTGTATTTCTCTGATGAACTCGGCTTCCAAAAGCTCCGTGACATGCTTTTCAAGAGTCTTCTGTCGGTCGGCTCCGATGTTTCTCTTTTTCTGAGCTACTAGCGTTGCCCCCGGCCGGATGGCCAATTTGTGGCAATAGAAGGTTGGGTCGATCCCTGGTATCTCGGATGATGTCCAAGCGAAGACATCCTGGTTCTTCCTTAGGAACTCGATCAGGCGGGTTTTCAGGTCTTGTAATACCCCAAATTTCTAACAATTATCATAACATAAAATTTCAACGATTTTTATAAATAATTACTGAAATTCAAAATAACCAAATTTGGGAAGTGTTACCGCCGCACTTGTATTGGGACAAGTGCAAGGCTACCTTATTACATTAAAATAAATCCAAACTTAAATAAAAATGTCTTATTCAGAGCGTAAAATAAAATTAAAAAAACTAGCTAGAATTGCTTATTATTCTTCCTCATTTCTCACTATTAGTCCTAACAGCCCCAACTTTGAAACCTGTTTCGAAAAAAAATTGCTGCCCCGAAGGATCGTCGTAACCCATGAAGACAAACATCAGAAAAGCTGGTAATCCTAATTAAAACACAATTTATATGGTTCAAAGATATTAATCAAATCAAATATATAATCACATAGTGATTGAATCAACTATCAATTCCAATATTCATCATATATACATATAGATACATATATTCACACCGAATCAAATATTATTCATTATCTTTCTTTTCAAATTTATTTAGACCCGGAAACCTGCCAATCTACCTTGTGACTCGGAAACCTGTCAATCTACTCTGTGACCCGGAAACCTGCCAGTCACAAATCATCAAATTAGCCATAAAACATATCTTCCTAATGTGCACACCTCTTCCCAAAGTTGCTACTAGTGTCCCAGAAGCCTGCCAGACACCACTTTGGGAAGAACGGATACTATCTTTTCACATCGGCGGCATAAAGCCCAAAAGTTGTGTTTATCACTTTATGAGGTACCGTCCCAAGCTATCCTCCCACTATTAATTCATTACTATCACACACAATCAGGGAATTCAATCTTGTCACAATTATCAATTTCTTCATTGAATATATTTGTTGCTCAAGGGCATCATAACTTCCCAAACTATTCAAGAGTATAATAATTCAAATATTCGATAAAAAATCCAACTCATATTATAACTCAAATACCTATTTGAGTAAAGTCTAATTATTTTAAAATACACCCATAATAAATGGATTTCTCAATAAATAAATAAATATACATATATATATATATATATATATATATATATATTAATGAAATGCATTTATAGATTTTAAAAAAAACAAAAGACGTACATATATTATGTATAATAATGAAAGGACATAAATATTTGTGTTTCAATCTCAAAAGCCGAGGCATCCAAAGCAAAAAAACGTACAGGTAAATATGGCATGCAAAAGTTAGTAGCTTGCAAAAAGCTAATTGCGTAAGCTGAGAAGAAGAATTATGTATAAATACAAGAAGGTGTTTTGTTCTCCTAAGGTTTAGGAATTAGGATTATCTATAATATAATTTACATATAACAATCACATATGATATATTTAGGACCGTAATTGCTTATCAAAATTCATATGAAATTAACCTAAGACTCATGGGATTAGGATTACATATAATATATTTTATGTATAACTAACACATATGATATATTTAGGATCATAATTACCTATCAAGATTCATATGAAATTAGCCTTAAGACTCATGGGATTAGGATTACCTGGTCTCCGTTTTGCTAGCCTCTTAGAAGAATAGAGAAAGAATAGAGGAAATAGTAGAAGAAAATAGGAATATTCAGGGTTAGGCTAGTCCTCTATTTATAACTTAAAATTAGGGTTAGCTATGGGCAAGGCTCTTTACTATTGCCAGCTCATTAATAGGGTATGTTAAATTCAATCAATCATGGTGTGAATTTAATGTGATAGGGTATATTAAATTCAATCAATCAATCGTGGTGTGAATTTAATATGACTTGGTTGACAAGTAGTAGACTTATTATCTACCCTCTTTCTTAGTGCATAAGCTAGAAATTCCTAAGGCAATTAGGACTAGGAGAAATTGGCCCACCAAGGTTATATAAAATAAAATAAATGGGTTATTTCTATTAATAAAAATCTGGGGTATTACAGGTCTGGACTCATTGCTCTTCCAATTTTCGTGGTTTGTGACGGATCCTTTCCGAGGATTAATTCTTCCAACTCACCTTCAGGTTCTGGACGTGGGATCTCGAGTTTGTCCCTAAGGTCGAGCTCTATCATGCTTACTGGACTTCGGGACTTCCTGTCTTTTCCCAAGTCTGGGGGTCATTCTCCCTCGCGGATCCGAAGTGGTGATGAAGATCCGCCTTCCCCTCCCCGGACAGTCTCGAAATAACACTGCCGGGATTCCTTCTGATCTCCATTGACAACTACCACTTGCTTTTTGTTGTTCACCATCTTCAACTTCTGATGCTTGGTGGACACTAGCATGTCCCAGTTATGGATGGTCGATCTTCCTAATATGATATTGTAAGGGGAAGGGAAGTCGGCCACTATAAATCTTACCCGTTCTGATTTGAACGAGTCTTTAGTTCCCAGGGTTAATCTTAGATCGACATAACCTTTGGAAGGGGAATGCTCCCCGTTGAATCCTATAAGGGTTGTTTTGCATGGCTTCAGATCCTCTATGTCCATATTCATCCTTTTGAAGGCATCCCAATTATTAATGTCTGCCGAGCTTCCAGCATCTACAAAAATCCTTTTAACTCGGCAATGTACCAAGATTCCCGTGATTACTAAACCGTCCTTATGTCCCAGTACTACATCCTTTAGCTCCTCGTCAATGAAAGTTAATGGTGCGGGCTTTGGTTTGGTGGGGTTGTCTTTGAACTTTGGGAGATCTCTGATGGTGAGAACTTCTCTCAAGTACTTCTTACGTTGGCTTATTGTTTCTCATCCCTCACCGAAGGCTCTGCTAACCACATTGCATTGGAACTCGGCTTCAGGGAACTCGTCATCCTCGCTAGTCAACTTTCGTTGTTTCTTGTCTTTCCTTGAGTCGGTAGTCGGGCTCCTGCTACGGCCTCTTTATTTGCGTTTCCTATTTTTACGTCCCTGAGTTTTTATCAAGTACTGGCGTAACTTGCCATCTCTAATGAACCTCTCAATGGCGTCACGAGTTCGTAACATTGATCCATAGTGTGTCCGAATCCATCATGGAATGTGCAAAACTTGGACTGGTCAGTTGTGGGTCGGTTTCGTGGAGGCCGAGGTCTGTCGACTCTTTTCATCTCGGTCTAGGCTACCTCCTTCCAAAGTTACGAATGAGAGACGTTGAGAGGGGTATATCTTTCATACTTCATTTTTCCTTCAGATCTCTCTCCCTTAGCGCGGCTATCTCAACCTTGCGTGTGGTTGTCTTCTTTTCGCTTGTCAGGCTGATCTTTCTCCTCGGGCGAGGTATTCCTCCGCTTCTCGGTTCCGATCGCATTGGCTATCTCCATCTGCTCCACGTCCAAATACTACTTCGCTCGAGTATGGAATTCAGTGAGGGTATAGACCTGTTTTTTGCAAATATTCTTTGCCAGCCGAGATGAAGGATCTAGCCCATCAATGAGGCAATGCACGTGGACCTCTTCCGGGAGTGAGCGTACTTGTAGAGCCACCTCCTTGAACCGGTCTAAGTACTTTTGGAGTGTCTCTCCCTTTTTCTGTTTGATTTTGCTCAAATTGAATTGGGACTTCGGCAGCTTCTTACTGGTCGTGAAATTCAACTCGAATTTGTGTCCAAGGTCTTCAAAGTTGTGCATAGAACTGGGTGGTAAGGTATGAAGCCACTTTTGAGCAGGTATGGTTAACATTGCTGCAAAAAGTCAGGAGATGACTGGGCCCTTAATCAATTGGAAGAACATGAGGAGCTCGAACGTGTCAAGGTGAGCACGTGGGTCTTGGGTCCCATCATACTTAGGGAGGTGCGTCAAATCAAAATTCTTCGGATACAGCGCACTAGCAATTTCCTCGGAAAAAGGGCTTCTGTTGAGGTCGGTTAGGTACTTCATTTTATACTCTCTAGGGGAGTTCTGAGGCCGGGCTATTTTTTCGGTATCTCGGTCTTCATCGTCCGAGATGCGCTCCAAGCATAGCTTTTTCAAGGTTGATAGTCAAACTCGTGTCGAGCTCATCCCCTGGGTTGTCCTGCCAGCATCCCGCCACAATGACCTCGGTTCTTCTCTTTGAGATGGACTACTGGTGTCTTGCGTCGTTCTTTCTTTTCTTCCATGCGAATCTTCATGGCCCGCTTTCCGAACCAACGTTTCAAACCTTTTAAAATGGTCCTCCATCATCTGTTGTATCACTCTGAGATCTTCCTGACGCTGGAGGTTATTACGCTTTTCGTTGTTCTCCATTCTTCTCAGCATTGACTCCTATGTTTTTTGCAGGAGGAGGACATCTGGACTTGGAGTCGAGATCTCCTTTGTCACTACGCCATGCGTTTTGATGACAACCGGGGGGGAGGACGCCGTGTTAGAAACGTTGCCCTCCGGGGTATCCTTGCGCTGCGGTTGATCTTGATCATGGTGGTGTTGACCTGCCACAGCCTGCGATTAATTAGGTTGATGGTTCCAACTGTTGCTTTTGGTATTAGCCATCGATGGTCACGGGGATCGAAATTTAACGTCCCCACAGTCGGCGCCAATGTTCTGGTGTAGAACACAGATGTCGAGCCTTGGGCTGGTGCTTTGATCTTGGATTAGTAGGCTTAGCCTGAATATCTATGGAGGAGATATTTAGGAGAGCCTGGGATCATTGTGCACTAAATAGGCTTTTGCTAGAGGGGGCGATGTGTGTGCACAGTGTAGCAGAATGTAAATAGCTAAGAGTTAGAACATGTGCATCTTAGGATTTGACCTTTGTATTTATAGAGTTTACCGTAGGTAGGATATCTCAGCCCTGCGTGATCTTCGGTATGAGTATCTAGGCTGTTATATCATGAAGATATCCCCTTATTCCGCGGTAGTTAGGATACTCACTTGTTGTCGATAGATCCGTTGTATCTATCAGGATAAAGTACTCACTACTGGGCCCTTCCGTGGTTGGGCCTTATGTAGATCCGTAACAGATAGTAAAGTATATAAAAGATAATTAAATAGGTATATAATATCAATAAATCCAACTAATTGTCATAAAATATACAACTATTTAATCATAAAATATATACTTATCAAAATGGCACAAATAAATTAATCAAGCAAATATATATAATCATGTGGTAATTGTATCAAACATTAATCATTATCTTCTTAAATTTATTTAGACCCGGGAAACCTTGCCAGTCTACCCTGTGACTCGGGAAACCTTGTCAGCCACAATTAATCAATTGGCCATAAAATACTTCTTCCTAGTGTGCGCACTTCTTCCCAAAGTTGCTACTAATGTCCTAGGAAACCTTGCTAGACACCACTTTGGGAAGAACAGATATTACCGGTTAACATCAAATAATATATCGAGGGCATAAAGCTTAATATTAAGTTATTTTAAATACTCACATAATAAACTTCCCAAATTCAACTATAAATTAAATACTCACTACAGGTTCCTATAAGATTGTCATGAGAAATTCCCATGACCATCATTTAAATCCCTAGCTCTAATATTATCCATTTTACTCATGGGTTCCTATAAAGTTGTCATGAGAAGTTCTCATAACCATCATCTAAATCCCTAGATCTACTCATTATCCATTTTACTCATGAGAAAAAGAAGAAAAAGAAAAAAAATGATGGACTCAGAGGAAAAACGTACAGGTGCATATGAGAAGCATACATGGGATTTCAATCATAAAAAAGCATGGGACATACAAGTATTAAGTGTGTGTGTGTAATCCAAAGCAAAAGAAATAGTAAAGAAACGTATAGGTATGTTCAAGTCATACAGTCAATATGCTATATATATATATATATATATATATATATATATATATATTATATTCAATGGGTAATCAATTCATGAAAGCCGAGGAAGATCAACATACATATATAATCAATGGAAATCAAGCAATATAATGTACACACAGGTGTATTCACATGAAACAGTAAGTGGTTTCTTTTGCAAAAGTTAATCACGCAAACCGAAGCAAAAGAGTGTACACACATTATATATATATATATATATACACACACACACACACGTACGGAAATCAAACAACAATTGGTTTCTATAACCTAGGGATCAAGATTACATATAAGGATTTATATAAAATTAACCTAAGATTCATGGAGATTAGGATTACTTGGTCTCCATTTTTGCTAGCCTCCTAGAAAAATAATTTGATGAGAGTACGGAAAGAGGATTTGAGAAGAAAAAGTAGCGAAGAAGAAAAGTATCGAGCGTTCGCTAGGTTTAGACGATTAGACTTAAGTTTATAATTAAAATTTAGGGTTTAACTATGGGCTGGGCTCTTTAGTTATTGCCAATTAATAAACTATAAAACAATACAATTAATTTTTTATTTTTATTATCACCATATTATTATCATTATCATTATTATTAATAATAATCTGGGGTATTACATAATCTCTTGAACTTTATAATTATATTTTATGAATAATCCTAATTGTTTTTCTAAATGGGCCAGTTTATTTAAATAAGTTTGTTTCACTAGAGAAACAGTTTATATATATATATATATATGTTAAAAATATTTTATACTATACAATTTGTTGATACATATATGTTTTATCTAATTTTTATCATGTTATATAATTTACTAATGGTAGAAATTTATTTTTCTAACAATTTTATGTAATTTTTAGTATTTATTATGAAATACAATGTTTATGATATTTAAAATACAACTTTATCCTTTAAATGTAATTATACAAAAAGCTAATGTCTTTTTTTATAAAGTAAATTTGACCCTTTTAAAAACTAGGGGTGAGCATTCGGTGTTCGGTAAAAACTGAAAAACCGAATTGAAGGTATTTTAAGGACTGAACCGAAACCAAAAAACCGACTAATTTCGATTCGGTTTTTGATGTAGTTCGATTATTTGGGCTGGGTATGTGAAGGTATGTGTAGGATGGCAAGGGACAAGACCAGAAACAAATTAACCCAAAAAAATAATAATTATCACATTCAATTTACCGCCAACAGGAAGAACCACATCCAAAAAAGGGTAACAAGAAGAAGCTTTCATTGTACCAAAAACAACTCTAGCAACTCATCAATCACAAGAATAAATCAAGTAAAAATAACATGTTACAAATCGGAGAACTGGAGAAAGAGGCGAATTGGATGTGTCTAGCGACCGAATCTGTGGAGTCGACCTTTGGATTTGTACGAGACGATAAGGCGCTGTGTGACTTGTTAGAGTCGACCTCCGAAGGTGAAGAGAGAATGCAAGAAGGCAAAAGAATGAAGTGGATTTATCAAGATCCTAGGCTTCAACACAAGAAGGCCCAAGACTGTTGCTTCTCGAGGCATATCGACGATCTCGCCGCAGGTCTATCTAGTTCTTGCCGATTCTGCCTTTGATTTGCTTTCGTCGTGGTTCGTGTCAGCTGAGAAGTGTAGATCTTAGATTCTACGAAGGCAAAGTGAGCGAGAGTGAGAGCCTAAGAGGTCGGAGACTCGGAGTGACCAAGTGAGAGCTCAAAATGATGCATAGGGATGGCACTAAACCTTCCAATCTCTAAGAACTAGGGTTATATTGACGATAACAATGAGCTCAAGTCATACGAACATGGATATAAGATGGGTTGCATGTTAGAGGTTCCTGGGTTAGGGTTTTCAACAAGGAATTGGGTTGGGCTTGGGTCTGGTACTATGTCTATGGTCTTGTGGGTTGAGGGCGTGATGTGGTCATGTGGGTTGAGTAAAAATAAAAAATAAAATAAAATAAATACATATATGACGTCATTTTAATACATTTCGGTTTAGCCTCTTATTTCAGCAACCAAACACCGAATTAAGCTAGTTTCAAAAACCGAACCGAATTAACCGAACATCGAATTATTCAGTTCGGTTTTGGTTTTGATTTACTCACCCCAACTATTATGATAAAAACATCACAATACTATTATTTTTTCTTAAATCATTCAAAAGCCATTTTTTCGTGAAAATCATTCCCAAGACTATCTTCCCAAAATAGACGAGAGTTTTTTCTGAAATACCAAACACTCACGACTCAAAGCCCTCCATTGGCCCCTCTGGCACTCGGGTGTGTCCGCTCAACAAAACCGAACCAAGGCTCCGAACGCCGTTTGAGGCGTGCGACGCCGCTGAACGCTTGTCGACTGAAGTTAAAATGCAAGCGGTGCAGCCGATCAAGAGACTGTGCAAGCCTCTCTTCCTTGCGTCAACTTCCACCCTTCGACTTTCATCCGACCTTAGCGTTTCTTCATCATCAGTCTTCTCCTCTGCCTTTTCTGTCTTCATCCCATCATCATCGAACTCTCAATCTTCTCCGGTTCCTGCTTCCTCTCCCGCCACCAGTCGCAGCAGCCGGACTTCATCTACTATCAACCTGCTTGATTCTCCATGGTCCGCCATTCAGTGTCGGGGGATGAAAGTTTCTGGTTCTGATGTAAGCTATATATACCATTTCCTCCTTCCCAGTTTGTCTGAGTGTTTTGCTAGAAGCAGGTTTTTGGGCATTCTTAGAGTCCCTAACTCTCTATGTCAATTATATCTTGGGAATAATGATGTACTCTCACGATTGTCATGGTTACAGCTTGCTGCAACTATGTGTATTTATAGACCTGGGTTTCTTTAAATGCATGGTCGGATTATCTTTTTTCTAAAATACACACACACAAAAGGAAACATTTCTGTAAGAGCTGGCAATCTAAGCCCCCCCCCCCTCTCTTGAAAAGGAACTTTGGAAAGTTCTGAATTGTAATTTTTTCAGTCTATACCATTAAAGCATGTTTGTATAGATCAAAACGTAAGAGAAAGAAAATGTAGGAAATGTTTAATCAAATCTAAATGAAAAATATGTAGATGGTTATAATGGTAAATATTTGTAGGCACTGCATGAGCCATACTCAGATTTTGTTGGTCATTCCAAACAAAATGTATTCTATCGTTTACTTTCTGTTGTCCGTAAATTTAGATTCATGGTTTTCCTTACTTATGATGCAGGTCAGAGTTGGAAATATCATTGAAAAACAAGGTTTCTTTGGATTAAAGAGTTTGAATATTATTTAATTTGGGCGTTCTCTTATCTATCACTCTACGTTACTTTTTCTTTCTTTGTTTTTTTTGGTTGACACTTCGTCTTTGCAACTTTTTTTCTTTTTGTGGATTTGCTGCTTTCAGGGCGGATATATGAGGTACTTATTGGAACTTATTTTGTAGAATTATATCCGTTGAAGTTTATTATCCAGCATCTGTTCTGATATGTTTGTGTAACTTGGATTAGGTCCTTAAAGTAGATCATTCTCATGAAGGAAGAGGAAAAGCCACAATCAAGGTTTTTTTTTTTTTTTTTGATAAAGTTTTCTCATTCCATTTTTTACGATACTTGATTGGATAGCAACTTTAAGCAAACGACTTATTTAGATGACTTGGTACTTTATTTTTTAACTGCCTTTTCGAATTGCAATTGAATAGTGTACATGAGGTGTATGTTTTCTTTTTTGCCACATACATGAGGTGTATATTTCCAGATGTCTAGAACCAGGATAGTGAGGTGGCAGGGTGAATTATTGTTAAAGGCTTCTATGTATCAACGTAATGACAATGGGAGTAAGGTTTGTTGGCTGTTTTGCGAAAATAAATATTTTGGGCACCTTACACACTCTCTTCAAGCATTCTTCACCCCTACAACCAACTCCATGTATTCAGAGAGTTGTGTGTCTTCCTTCTGTAATGCTAAGTTTGCATCAATTGATATTCCGTTTTTGTCTTTTTAACTTGTACAATAGACCATAGAGTGAAGTTAGTGAACTGATAAATAGTATGTCGTGGTATTGTGGATGATTTAAAAGGTAAATGGAAACATCTTTTATTAGGTAGAAACAGGTATACTAAGGTGTTGGGTAGAAGATTTAACATCTTTTAGCTTGGGTCTGTTTCATTCTTTAAACCCTGACTTAGCGTTTAGTGCCCCTTTTATAATGTATATGGTTATTTTGAGCCAATACAAGATTTCATTTTTCTGAGAAAAAAAGTGTCATATTGTTTTAAATTTAGACAAATATTAATGTTCTTGTATTGACCAAAATTCTCTTTCCTCTTTTTAATTGTTATCTTTCTGTGAAGCCAAGTAACTAATTATTCTTAGAAGTGAATAGCATATGCATAGCCATAAGGTTTTCTTAATTAATTTTTCTGTAAATTTATCAGCCTAAATCCAAATTGTTGTGTGGACTATGAGAGACAAAATATAATTCTTATTTAATCTCTAAATTAGAAAGAGTACATAGAGGCCTTTATATAGGCAAACCTAGACCTAACCCTAGAATCTTATTAAATATATAGGCAAACCTAGACCTAACCCTAGAATCTCATTAAATCTAATCAAATCAAAATAAATCAAACTAATTGAGATATAATAGGAAATATCCCAAAATAGAAATATACCTATATCATAGAAATATACCTATATCTAATCATAATAATAACCATAATAAATGCATAATATTCTCACACTCTCCCTCAAGTTGGATCATGGATGTTAATCATGTCCAACTTGCTTATACAACTCTCAACTCCCTTATTACCAATAATCACCGCCTACGTCAGCAGATTCTTTTTTGTCAACCGTGACTTTGTCAACCGTGGCCGCCATAGTCGAGCTGGCAATTTTGCTTCGTAGTCTGAAGTGCGACTAACATTTCGATGATTTTGTTGAGCCGGTCATGCTTGGATGATTCGTTGGAGGCTTCAGCTTTATCATCTCTTTCTTTTTCCTTTCTTGGCTTCCAATCTACAGGTCTACCATGAAGGTCCCAACAATTAGCCTTTTTATGTCCTGGTTTCTGGCAATGATCACATACTAGTCGATTTTTTGGACCTTTGAATCGAACTGCAAGTGTTGAGGTCTCAGAAGGTACAAAAGTCGCAGTAGAATTATTCTGATCCTGAAGCATTGATTTGCGCCGATCCTCTTCATCACGCAAAGTGACATAGACTTCACGCACAGAAGGCAAGGGCTCTTGACTAATAATCCGTACCCGAACATCATCATAAACAACATTAAGCCCAGCAAGTAACTCATAGACTCTTTCTTCTTCTTTTTCTTTGTGGTCCTCTTTAGCATCGGCCCCACCATGATGAGTTTTATTTGTTAGGGCATCAAACTCTTGCCACAGAGCTGATTTTTCCAGATAATAATCATCGAGTGACATTTGGTCCTGTTTTAGCTCCCATAATTTCTTCTTAACACCAAAGATGCGGGAGCGACTCCTTATAGTACTATATGTCTCACGGAGAGCCTCCCAAATCTCGCGGGCTGATGGAAGATACATGAAACTCTTCTTAAGTGAGGGGGACATGGCGTTAATCAACCAAGAGGATACTAATGCATTTTCTGACTTCCATTTTCGAAATGCCGGGGTTTCTGGTTTTGAGGGTTTTACTGCGTCACCATTAATATATTCAAGCTTGTCTCTTCCATCAAGAGCAAGAATCATGGATTGAGACCATTCCCGATAATTGTTGCTGGTGAGCTTCTCAGAGACAATGAGAACAGTAGAGATGTCACTAGACCCAAGTCGTGGCATAGAGGAGGCATCTAACTGTGTAGACATCCTGACCGTTGTAGAGACCAACGAAGCTTAAAGATAGACTGAATAATACCTGATAGGACGACGGGACCAATCGCTGAACAAGATTAGAGGCACGATGACAGAGGAACTACCACCAACAACAATGTTGATGAAGAATTATGCCTCAAACGTTACTAGGGTTGAATAACCTAGCTTTACTTCATAAACAACGATGAACCCACCGTTACTAGGGTTGAATAACCTAGCTTTACTTCATAAACAACGATGAACCCACCGTTACTAGGGTTGAATAACCTAGCTTTACTTCATAAATAACGATGAACCCACCGTTACTAGGGTTGAATAACCTAGCTTTACTTCATAATCAGACAACGATTATAGAGAACCAGAAATCAGTCACACAACAGCCAAAGAAAACAAGCCACAGTAGCTGTCAAAGAAAAAAAAAACAAATAGCGGTGGAGAACTCGCTGGAAAGTGCAAAACAGTCGCCGGAAACACACCGGAAAAATTCAAATAGGGACCAAACTCTGCAAACCTCCTGGATCAAGCCGGAAATGGGACAAGGAGGACGAAACTAGAAATCACCGACGAAAAGGAGTCCGCACGCGCCGCCTCCGTGAAGCTGCCTGAGAGCGCGTGAAGCCCACGCGCCGCCTTGCCGGTGTCGGATGGCCACCAAACTTCCGACGTCCGCCGATCGAAGGATGGGGAGGACAGTTGTGTGGCGCGTGGTCCGAGAAACGGTCTGGAAAGGAATTCGAATTTTGCTCTCCTCTCCCTCACTGGTTCACACCGTTGGCACCCACTGTGTAAACCCAGAAAACTTACGCTAAAAAAAGAGCACTGTGCTCTGATACCATGTGGACTATGAGAGACAAAATATAATTCTTATTTAATCTCTGGATTAGAAAGAGTACATAGAGGCCTTTATATAGGCAAACCTAGACCTAACCCTAGAACCTCATTAAATATATAGGCAAACCTAGACCTAACCCTAGAATCTCATTAAATCTAATCAAATCAAAATAAATCAAACTAATTGAGATATAATAGGAAATATCCCAAAATAGAAATATACCTATATCTAATCATAATAATAACCGTAATAAATGCATAATATTCTCACAAGAAGTATCTAATGAAGCTATCGGGAAAACATTAAAAGGTATGCAAGGTTTTCTGTAGGATAAATCAATTTCATTTTGACATTTGCCAGAATGAAATTGATTTATAAGAAACAAGTGATAGTTAATTCTCATGGGATCTGCCAATAATTGTCTGCACAACACCTTGCATATTCTTTGTTTGAATATATATGAAATTTTCCTCAGAGGGTGTTATTGAAGGTTAAATCTAAGTGTCGAGTTCTATCAATCAAGTGCTTATATCATCAAATTCAACTTCTTTCTTGGTTAAATGCCTCACTTCTTTTTGCTGCTGTTATGTGGTAGACTTGCAACTTATGGACTTGTTTTACATTTTTTAAAAAAATAAAAAATTAAGAATTATAACTTCAAGATTTACTGTTTCTTAATAGGTGGAACTTCGTGACATTGGTTATGGAAACAAGGTAACCCAACGGTTTGGCACAGACGAGGATGTTGAAAGTAGGCCCCTCTTTCTATGTTAGTATGATTTGCTGGACTAAATATCAGTATATGTTGTTTGTAGATTGTCTATTTAATTGATGATTTAGGTACTGGGATTAGTAACTTTATGTTATGGCTCCCCTTTTTCTTAAAACAAAAATCAAATTGGTGCCAAGGAATTGCAAAGTGCTGGCTTTTTGCCCAGGCTGTACAGGATAATTAGTCAAAGTAAGAGAATCATGAGGAAATAAAGAGAGTTGAAACCAAAACCCAATTACATTCTGATGCTGATAAGATCCCAAAATTCCATAGAGGAAGGAATGTGTAATATAAATGGATTGAGTAAATTAAAATGAGATAGTCTTGTACTTCATAACTGGAGGCATCTCAGGTGTTGTGTTTCTGATGAACACGGATCTGTCCTGCTATTTTGGAGTTCTTCCTGATCTGTCATATCAGAGGCTTTGGAGGGGGAACAAAAAAAGAAGAAGAAGGTCTCTCTATCTTCAGCTATGTGCAATGCATTCTATTGTTTTTTATCTGTAATAATCTAAAAGTGAAATCTGAATTTTCAGATATGTTGCTACATCTCTTGTAGGGCAAAAAAGAGGTTGTTTGGCCTCTTTATTGTTTTCAATCAGTTGTCACTTTAGATTAGTCTCTTTGGTAGATTTACAAATATATTGGCAAATGCTGCTTAGTTGATGTTTCTTTTATTTTACCCCTTCCATGGTTATTTAGTTTGATTTCAGGGGATATTGTGGTCTTGTTTGTTTTCTTGTTTTGAAAACAGTTTTCTGTCTTTAAAATCAAAAAGATAAAAAACTTTGGTAATAAAAAAAAAACTTAAATATATTTTTAAAAAAACAAAACAGTTTTTAGATGTTTTCTTGTTTTTGTTTTTGCTTTTTCTTATTTTTTGTTTGGGAAAATTGGGCAACCCTTGCTTTTCTGCTAGATGGCTTTTTCTCCATTGTCTCAGTATATTTATTTTCAAATATAATTCTTTTAGGAGTATTCAAACATTTTTTGTTTTTTTGTTTTTCTCCAAAACATGTTTTTCTTTTTTGCCAAAAAAAGAGTCAATTTCCAAAATGTTATAAAAACTTCATGGCCACTATTTTTCGGTGTGTTTATGTTTCTTAAATGGTGATATATGTTCTTATATAAAATTCACAAACTTAGGAAATGCCATTTTTTATTCAGTAATTCCCATTGAATATTGTGCATAATAGTTGTGTTCCCAAGCAATCTGAGTTTTCAACTTGAATTAAGAATTATATATTAACGTGAGTTAAGCTTTATACATGATATATCTATATCTGGTACACACAATAAACCTTAGTTGTGGGCGGGTGAGGCTTGGAAGGAGGGAAATTAGTTTTTGCCAGTGGATTATACTCGTTAATTTGTATGATGACCTCCCCACAAGAAGGAACATACAAGTTGAAGGAATAGAAGAGTAGATCTTTCCATTTGGCGTCTTCTTTTTTGTGCTGATCCATTCCTCTTCACGGGCTGTGCTCTTTTTACGCCTTGGTCAATTCATAGTTTAGAGTATGATTATTTGAAAGTTGAATAATGAAAAAATTTTCTCTATCTGATTACTGATGACTTAAGTTTGTTCCCGTTGAGTGTTGACTAATAATTGCTTTAATTTTTCTTTGCTTTCTTGCATATAAATATTTGCAGGAGTCTATGTGCAGGAAAAGAATTTCATGTATATGTGCATGGATCATGATGGCACAGTAGTATTGATGGAGTGGGTTCTTACATCTCTCATCATAGTTTGCTTTTCTGTTCTATAAATCTTTGTCAAGTTGGTAAATGTGGTTTCTTTGTGTAATTGTGGTCAGCCCTGATACGTTGGATCAAGTGGAGTTGTCTAGAGACTTGTTTGGCAAGAATGCTGCATATCTACGAGGTCAATGAATAGTTTGTACTTATTACTTGCCATCCATGCTCAACCCTCTTTCTGTCTCACATACATAGTGAATTGATAACATCATGTTTACAAAATCTAACGTGATAAAAAATTATAAAAGGACAAATAATTAAAGTTTGAACCGACAAATCTAAATCTAGCAGGCTTTAGGCCCAAAGATAAGATTTCTATCACATTCTGGTCTCTATTAGCTACCAGTGTGCCACCGATCTTTTCTTTTTCATTCAGCAATGTAAAGATTCATTTTCAGACATATTGCTGTAAGCTACTTTTAAGCTTTGATGTGTTTATTAAGCATCCAAAAAGGTTTTTCCTGGTACTTATTCACATGCTTTAACCTATCATTGCATTTCTTTTTATAATGATCTCACCCTTTGCTAACTTGCCGGAAGCATTTTAAGCTTTATGAATGTAGCTACCTGTTATTCCCATCATTCCTTTGCTAGTTAATCATAAATTGTTGCCTGATTAACAGATGAAATGAAAGTTAAGGTGCAGTTTTATGATGACAAACCATTATCTGCATCAGTTCCCAAGCGTGTAACATGTACTGTAAAGGAAGAGATTGCAGCCACGCCACGGTATATGTCATCGCCTGAAAAAAAAGGGGAAAAAAAATCGCTTTTGAAAGCATCTAGTTGCCCTGTCACCTCGTCATTTGCGGCTGAGTCTATCTTCATTTTTGTTAATGTTTGTCTTGGAACATAGTCTGGTTAAATATGAAAGTAGTAATTAAGAAGCTATCTTTTTATTGATTCAAGCATTTGCTTAATGCCTTGGGGCTTATTTTCCCCTTGATGGAGTCAGAACATCAAGTCCACAGACAACTTGTGTTACCAAAAAAGTTGCAAGTTGGTACTGGATTTTTTTCCCTGTATCCTCCTTCAATTTTTATTGCGTTTTCAAATTGACGTCCTCTCAAGCAGTAACTAATTGTTGTCCCAATATACTTACAATAATGGTTTGCGTCCCATGATTTCTTGAACTTAATTCATTTGAAACTTATTACTTTACTACGTATTCATGCCTTTCCCTCTTTCGTTTTTCTTAATGAAATGTGTGGCAGTCATGATGTTAATTGTTGAATTAAAATACTTGGTCCTCTTTGTCATCTGCTCTTTTGCTAGAAAATTCAAAATTGTTATACTTATTATTATTATTATTATTTTTTGAATTCAGGAATAAGAAGGTAGCACTGGACAATGGCATTATAGTCGAAGTAAGTCGTAAAAGGTACTTGGTTGTTCAACTAACCTATGAAAGTTAAAACCACAACTAGTGTTGTGCTATGTCCCCCAATTTTTGAGACTACTGAAAACCAAGCCCAGGGTTTTGTGACAATAAGATTCATCCTAAATCTTGAGCAAAACTCCATAAACAGCCCCACTTGTTTAACACAAAACTTACAATGGCAAAAAGGGCCAAAAAAAACTGTGCACCTAGACCACTGCATTATCACTCTATCTCAATTGGAATTCAAATTAACTAAATACCAGAAAATAACAATTCAAGTCAGGGCATTTCAAAGAGAGAGAATGAGAAATAGGAGATAATTGATAAAACCCATGCCTCTCTACATGTTGAGGTCTTGTGGCATGAGTGGCAAGAGCAACCAAGGAAGCAGAATGGGGTGGCAGGGGTTCAGAATGACCTCTATGGTGGAAAGCATAGAATTGGACCTACTGGAGCATTTATAGGCTTTGACATACATTTTTAGGTTGTTATTATTAAATTGTGTTATCTAGTCGCTTTCTATTGATCCTTGGGGGCAACAATCAGTTTCAAAGGGGGAGTGTTATGTGGGATTTAAGGGTGATTTGGTAATGTAAGGGGTAGTTAGGGGATTTGATGTCGTTGGAAAACCAAACCACACCTCTATTATTATTATTATATATAAAGAAGGATATGCAAATATAAGGTGTGGATGAAATTATTAATTGGTATTGTGTTATTTTGAGGCTTGCCGTGTATCACTTTAGGTGCTTTAGGCAGTTTTGGGGAGTTTTATTTCATAATTTTTTTTTTTCAAATGATGAAGGTCTTCGAGTATGTTTGGGAAATGTATGCCTACTTCAACGTATCATTTCAATTGTAGTCTATCTATTTTGGGTAAGATGTTGAAGCAGCTTATCCAATAGCTTGCCACGTGTGAAAATAATGCTTTGGCATCTTACTCACAATTGAAGTATGTACATATGCTTATGCCCTTTTTTCTCTCTTTTTTGATCTTTCAATTTAACTTGTGTTAGAAATTTATTATTCCATATTTCCATTGTAATGACCTGCTATGAAATTTCAAAGCAATGTGAAGTTAATTAAATCTTTGGAAATGTATGCCTACTTTTTTTTTTTTTGCTCGAAATGTATGCCTACTTCAACGTATTGTTTTAATTGTAGTCTATTTATTTTGGGTAAGATGTTGAAGCAGCTAATCCAATAGCTTGTGTTATGGTTAATACCTAGAATTGAGAAATAGAGATAGAAGAGAGACACAAGAGGCAGAAAAGAAGATGATGAAGAAGAGAGCTTTGGTTACTCTCTCAAAGGTTTTGTATAATGCACAATCTGATCAGTCCGTTACAAAATGAAAGAGTAGGCTATTTATAATACTATAGCCCTCCTCAAGTCACTAACTAACAGCTAGTTTATGATTAGTGACTAATTACCCTACTAACTATCTAGTTTATATTTAGGTTGCTAGTTCTATCTTACAATTAGGTCCCTAAATAAGAATGATATGTTCCATATCAATGCCCCCTGAAACAACCCTTGTCTTCAAGGGTTTGGCAATGGAAACTTTGGAAACTGATTTTTCATATTAAACAAGGAAATCCATGTAGCCTCTTCCTCTAGATATTCCTGCCATTGCACAAAAGTAAATATTCGGCGCTTCTTTCTACCAATGCGTTGGGACAAAATTTGCTAAGGATATAGGGAATTTGGGACTGCCGGACAATCAAATGAATAGGAGGATGTCTTTGTTTTACACTTGGATCTGGACATAGTTTCAGCAAAGAGATATGGAAAGTAGAATGAATTCTAGTTTCTGGAGGCAAGTCAACTTGTATGCCACAGGTCCTATCTTTTCCAGTACCCTAGATGGACCAAAGAGCCGAGGAGCTAATTTCTGATTGCTTCTTGTGGCTGCAGAAATCTGTCTGTAGGGTTGCAGCTTTAAAAACACCTATTGTCCTACCTCAAAATCCCTATTAGACCTTTTCAAATCAGCCTTTTGCTTCATGGTACTGGCTGACATATGCAGATGATGCTATAAAACTGCAATAATCTTTTCTCTTGCTTCAAAACTTCTATTTACAGCCTCTATTGTAGTTGTCTGAGGCACATAAGGGACATAAACAGGTCTCTGGCCATACAAAAGCTCATGAGGAGTGGCCTTTGTGGAAGTATAAAAATTGGTGTTATACCACCACTCCGCCAAAGCTAACCATTGACTCCATTCCTGGGGAACTTTCCAACACATACACCTCAAGTAAGATTCCAAACACCTATCAAGGACTTCAGTTTGGCCATCACTTTGAGGATGGTAAGCAGATAAAAGACTTTGCTGCACTTTGAGAACCTTAAGAAACTCTTTCCAGAAATTACTAAGAAAAAGAGGATCTCTATCACTTGCAATTTCCACCAGAGTACCATGCAACTTGTAAACTTGATCCAAGAAAGCTTATGCAAGTGTAGAAGCTGAATACGGAAGAGAAAGAGGGATAAAATGAGCATATTTACTCATTCTATCAACAATTACCCAAATCACTTCTTTACCTCCAGATTGAGGCAACCCTTCTATGAAGTCCATTGATATGCTTTCCCATACTTTACTTGGAATTGGTAGTGGATTTAACAATCCTGGTGCAGCAACTGTTTCATACTTACATCTAGCACAAGTATTATAGCCCTTGACAAAGTCTTCAACATCTTATGAAGATGTTTCCACTAAAACAATCCCTAAACCCTGTAGTAAGTCCCTTGGATGCCTGAATTGCCTCCTTGAGGACTAGCATGAAGCCATTCCAGCAGCTTGCTCTTCAATTCAGCAACATTCCCAACAATCAAACGGTTGTTTTTCCTCAAATAGGTGCCCTCTCAAGAATACCTTTGAAACACCACATCTTTCTCTCACTTCAGCTAGGATAACTACAATTTTTGAATTTAATTCCCAACTTTTCTGAATTTCTTCCATCAATTCAAGAGAAGTAGTATCCAAAGAAATCTGCAATATTTGAGACCAATGCAACCTTGACAAACCATTAGCCACTGTGTTATCATTTCCTTTCTTATATTGAATCTCGTAGTCATACCATAAAAGTTTTGCTATCCAATACATCTGAAATGGTGTTTTCAGTTTCTGTGCCAATAGATATTTGAGACTTTGCTGATTTGTCCTAATAATGATCTTACTACGCTCCAAATATTGGTGCCAATACTCCACCGCTTGTACCGCGGTTGACAATTCTTTTTCGTATGTAGAAAGATAAGTGTTTACGAGCTAGAGCCTTACTGAAATAAGCCAATGGCTGCCTTTGCTGCACCAACATAGCACCAATTCCTCCTCCACATGCATCAGTTTCAACTTTAAAGTCCTTGGAGAGATCTGGCAGCGCTAAAACTGGTGCTGAAATCAGAACCTCTTTCAATTTTGGAAAGGCTTCAGCTGCTGTTTCTGACCGTTTAAAGGTGTCTTTTCGCAATAAAAGTATATGAGCCTTTGCGATAGATCCATACTCTTAAATAAACCTTCGATAGTACCCAGCCAAGCCAAGGAAAGCTCTCAACTGCTTTGTTGTCTTAGTTTCAGGCCAATCTCCAACAGCCTGAATTTTCTTTGGATCCGTAGCTACTTTACCTTTACTAATGATATGACCAAGATACTCCATACTCTTAGCAGCAAAGGTACACTTGTTCCTTTTGACAAAATACTGATTATCTTGCAATATTCTCATAAATTCTTCAAGGTGTTGAGCATGTTTTGCAATGGTAGCACTATAAATCAGAATGTCATCAAAGAAAACAAGGACAAATTTCCTCAGGAGAGGCCTAAAAATATCATTCATAGCTCCTTGAAAAGTGGCTGGAGCATTAGTCAATCCAAATGACATGATTAGCCACTCAAAGTGCCCAGAATGAGTCTTAAATGTTGTTTTGTAACAATTCTTTGGCCTCATCCTGATTTGATGGTAACTAGCCCTCAAACCAAGCTTAGTAAACCATGTAGCAGCATGTAACTCATCAAGTAGATCCTCTACTAAGGGAATAAGGTACTGATTTTTCACCGTTTTTTTCAAGGTTATTAAAACCAGACCGGTCACTGAACCCAGTCGAGATACTGGGTCAAAGGTCAGTGGGTCAAACTGGAACTAAACCGGGGTCAAATCGGTAAGAAAGTCAATATTTCAAGTTATTGATATGAAATTATTAAAAAAATTCCATTTTATATTTAAATAATATTTAGGGAGGGTGAAAGTTGTGTGATTTGACTATAGGAGTTGTGTTGTCATGTCAGCTCACTACTAGCTAGAGGTGTCAGATGACTATGTCTGTAATTTTATATAATTCTTGATGAAAGTCCAATTAAACCAAGGTGAACAGCTAGTCATATTCGCCCATCATAACTCCATACCCCATACCCCATACCCACAGCTTCTCCCAAAAGCTGAGAAAACACCCACCCACGCCGGTTCACTTGCTGAGTTTTGGATCGATGAAGATTGAGTTTAGCCTCTGTTGGTCTCGCTCCCTGTTCTCTCCTCACTTGTTGCTCGCTGTTGATCTGCACCTCGGCTCATTTGCTATTGTCGATATCCGATGGCCTCCCTCCTGGTCGATCGGAGCCTTGAAACGCCAATTTGGCTGTTGGGCTCTCCATCTCTTTCTGAGTCTTTGTTCATCTCTCTTTCCATTTCCATGGAGGAGAAGCTTCAATCCATGTCTTTTTTTCTTTTAAAAAAAAAAAAAAACTGAACCCGGTTTCTATGGCTGACCGAACTGGTTTCATTTCATGGCCGATTCGCCAGTATCCGGTCCAAACTGGCCGGTCTGGGTTTAATTACCCTGGTTTTCTTATTCAACTCACGAAAATCAATACATTTTCTCCAAGTTCCATCCTTTTTCTTAACCAAAACAATAGGAGCTGAATAGGGAGAAGAATTTTCCTGAATAACCTCTATTTGCAGCAATTCTGAAACTTGTTTCTCAATAACATCCTTTTGAGTTGCTAAATATCGATAAGGTTTCAGGCTAATGGGGTTGTGCCTTCATGGAGCACTATGGATGATTATGGCCTGGCCTTAGAGGAGGGAGCCCTTTTGGCTCATCAAATAACCCTTCAAACCTTTCAAGAGATCACTCATCAAATAACCCTTCAAACCTTTCAAGAGATCGCTGGACTGCTGTTGGCAATTTTGATAATTCTCTAGAACATCCTTTTGGCCCTTTGGTCAAGGGTTGCAACATCTAAACTAAGTACATTTGGGGTTCAGAAAGCATGTTGAACCCTAATCTTGTAGAAGGAACTACTTGTAGAGAATTTGTAGGGCTTGCTTGTAGCTTACACAACTTGCCCTTGTACCAGAATTGCATAGGGAGTTTCTCATAGTCCCAGAAAGCACTCTTGATCGATTTCAGCCATGATAATCCTAATGCAATATGGAATGTATGCAGTTTGATTATCCTAAGGTTACACATAAAATCTAGACCTTGCATTTTCCACCTAAATCCATGCCAAACACCAAAGACTTGTAATTTCCTACCCCCAACAACCTGAACTGCAACAAGAGGAGCTTCTTTTTCTTTCGATCCTAACTTGACAGCAATATCATAATCCATAAAATCATGGGTGCTGCTATTGTCAATCAGAATTTGAATGATTCTTTTACCCAGACTTCCTTAAATATGCATAGATTCGTTTCTATCAACCCCATTGATGGCATGAAACAAAATTAAAGGGGCAAAATTCATCCTCACTTTCTGGTTCTAGCTCAATACTGCTGTTGTTTTCATTATCTTCAATCTGCTCCATGTACTGCAATCTCATCCTTTGCCTTTGCAGACAATTGTGATTTCTAGAAAATTGCTCATGGCAATAGAAATACAAATTTTTGGCACGATGTTCTACATTGTCTTTAGTCGATAGAATCTTTGAATTTTTCCATGATTTCACTATTGATTTTTCTGAAAAATTGGAACTTCTGACTGGGTTCACCGTATTTACTATTGGGTTTCCATGATCTACCATAATATCCTTCTGGTGGGGCCCAAACCACCGGGTCATTGTTTTATTACTTCTAGAAGTCGTGGCAACATTTTGCGAAGACACAGACAAGGAAGTTGATGAATATCAGCTTGCTCGGTCACCCAACGACTTGGATTCCTTGTGATTAATAGCAAGTTCTTGGATTCTTGCTAGCTGTCGCGCCTCGCCAAGAGTTGTGGGATTGAACATGAGTACGGAGTCTGCGATTTTGTCGTTAAGTCCAGCAACATATATATCGATCAAATACTCCTCTGTCAAATCCAATTTCACAGAAATGGCGTCAAATCTTACGTTGAACTCAGCTTGTGTCCCTTACGCAATCTCGTCAGGTCTCCCATCAGCTAACATCACTACGTACTCGTTGCATGCCATCAAATGTCTCAAGCGTCATTCCACCACTATAGGCCACAAAAAACTAGCATCATCAAGAGCCATCAAAGCCATCGTCACTTTCTCAACTTTTGGCGTTCTGTCCAGATGGAAGAAGTGTTCACATTTCAGAATCCAATTATCAATTTCTTGGCCTTGGAACTTTGGGAATTCCATCTTGGTGAACTGGGTTGGCCGATGATGTCCAGCCCCCTGCCTGTGACCATTTCCTATGCCAATCCCACGTTGCCAGGGTTGTTGATCGCTGTTGTTTTGGGCTGCCTGAACCAGCGCCCGTAATTCATCTCAGAACCCCCATACAGGATCTTGCAACTCATCTACTTTATTCATTTTTTCCATCTTTTCTTCAAGAGTTAAGATTCTATCTTCCATAGTTCTTGCTATTCTTGAACGGGCTTGGACCATTCACCAATGTTTCAAGGAGAAAGAACAAAATACAGAATCAAAGAAGAGGGAGACAGCCAAGGAAGGACTGCTCTGATACCATTGTTATGGTTAATACCATAGAATTGAGAAATAGAGATAGAAGAGAGGTATAAGAGGTAAAAAAGAAGGCGAAGAAGAGAGCTTCGATCACTCACACAGGTTTTGTATAATGCACAATCTGATTAGTTCGTTACAAAATGGAGGAGTAGGCTATTTATAATATTATACCCCTCCTCAAGTCACTAACTAACGGCTAATTTAGGATTAGTGACTAATTACCCCACTAACTATCTAGTTTACATTTAAGTCCCTAAATATAGAATGATATGTTCCATATCAGCTTGCCACGTGCGAAAATAATGCTTTGGCATCTTACTTACAATTGAATTATGTACATATGCTTATGCCCTTTTGCCTCTCTCTTTGATCTTTCAATTTAACTTGTGTAACAAATTTTTATTCCATTGTAATCACTTGCTATGAAATTTCAAAGCAATGTCAAATTAATTAAATCTTCAGAGCGGATGATGCTAACTGCTTGTCCTTTTTTATTTGGCAAATGACTCTTAGGTGCCACCCCACATCGTGGTTGGTGATGCGATAGTTGTTAATACAGAGGATGACTATTACATGGAAAGGTAACTTGCCGTATTATAGGTTGCTATGATTAAATTGATGATATTTTCTTTTCATATTAGTTCGATCCTTTTTCTCTCTCTTTTTCTTTTTTCCACTTTCGTTATGGGTAATCAGTAAAATCCTGTTTTTCATTGATGGATGTGATTCTTTTGCTTTTGTTTCTATTTCTTTTCCTTTGCTATGTCTATTCTCTAGTCTTTTTTGTACTTCTTTCTGTAACAGCAAGGAACTTATAAGCAATCTAAGATACCAAATGTGGAGATCTGGAATGATTAATCCGTCACTCTAGTGTAATCACTACTAGAGTGACTTTTTTACAAGATGCTCGAGCTATATCTGCATGATTATGATTCCTTTATTGATTGCCTGAAACTCGTCTAATTGTGTACTAGATCACTGAAAATTTTCAAGGCAGGAAATTGCTTTTCATGAAATGCAAGTGGAGAACGGAAGGAAAACTTTGCTGCAGGGCTCAAATGTCTGCAATTACGAAAGAGTAAAAAACTAAAGGGGATGATCATTTAATATTTACAAATCATCACTGCATTAAACTCCCAAATCCCAATTATGAATGTGCTGTTTTTCCTCTCTTTTTCTAATGAATTAATAATTTGAGAATGTGTTACGAATCATTTACCGCCTACCATAACATATGATTCCTGTGATCCTGTTGTGGTCTGTAGGGTCTTAAATCATTTTATGAACTGTTCGAGTTAATATTTATGTAATTCGGTGTTCCCAATAAGCATGTATTTTCTTTCCATTTCAGGGCTAAGGGATAGTACGTCTTCATTCGGGATTTGAGCGGCAGAGACATCCAAAACTTATGTTTGTTACGAGGACGAAATCAGCCGTGTGTCTTTTACTTCGTTCCTCTTTCTTCGATGATAAAAAATTCCTTTGTTTTATTGGCGGAAGTTGAATTTATTTGGCAGATTGATATGAGCACAAGGTTAGCATTTTGATTTTTGATTACACTGACATTACTTTGTCAAGGCTCGTTGAAGGGTTAATTATAGATATCCGGATTATTTGCAGTTCAGTCAAGTGGCAGGATTAATATATATATATATATATATATGGGGATATGATCTATACTGTTACTACATATAACATTAGATGCAATGAGACTTTTACTGCGTCGTTTCAATTGGAAAATGCGCATGAGTTTGTATTATATATATATATCCCCTATATATATATATATGATTAACATTTTGATCACACTTGCATTACTTCTTGTTTTCCAAATGTTAATATATGATGATTCTGTGTTTTTTTATTTTTTTTTATTTGACATTAAGTAAAATTTACAATTTCATTTATGATTCTGTGTGACATTCAGTAAAAGGTTATTCGTTGCTGCCACCAGGAAATGAGCAAATTACCAAGATTTGTACTATTCTATATCAGTCACACCCTTGTATATAAATGGTGCAAGCCAAGGTAGGTTAAAACCCAGCCTACGTTGCACGATTAATGATTAAATCTCGAAAAACGAACAGCCTCGTGGGTGTGAAATTGCCACCAGATTATTTAAAGCTTAGCTCGAATCAAACAAAAGAACTGGAGAGAACTATAACCCAACTGATTTCTCCAACTTCTGAATCTGGTTGAGGAAAATCCACGTCATCTGCGTTAAGATAAAATAAAATATTAGGGAACAAACTGGAAAGAACCCTGCAATCTAAAGGAAAGAGAGAGACACGTGCACAGTTAGGATAGAATACCATGACATGAGGAGCAATCCTGACACAATACACAGGGAATCCCGTGTAAAATTTGAAGGGTCCTCCAGATTTGAAAGTTTTGAGAGCACAATCGAGAGAGCCATTGAATGGAAACTTTCCCTCAGCATCCGGCTGCATCTTCTGAATCTGTGTCTTGACATAGTCAAATGGCAAACTGCAAGCTGCTGCGAAAAATCCAGAAACGGTACTCGCACCTACAAGATGGAGGACATGCAAGTCAAAAATGAGGCAAGAATTACAGTGAACTCCCCTTTAAGAACCAAGGCACACAATTGAAATCCTCGGAGGACTAGCTATATGGGCTTCTTATCTATGCTTACCTTCAAAAAATGGGCAAAAAAAACCTATGACTCCTAATTTTTTTCTAAAAATGCCTCTTGCAATGCAGACATAAAAAGTTACCTATGCACCTATAGTCCAAACTAGATCAGTGCACTCAAAGCTGTAAATTAGCTCCTGTATTCCTCTTGTCCCTCTCTCTACTTTCTCGTTTCTCCCTCTTTTTCTCTTCTATCTTATTCTTACCAATCAATGATATCACTGATCAAGTGATCAGTTAAAAAGTTAGTGAGGGTAGTTATAAGGGGGAGGCCACTAAGTGCTTGAGTCTATAAAAGGGGCAAGGGAAGTCTACTGGGAAATCATTGTACGGATGATGATTTGAGTAATAAGATGAGTATCAATTTTCCTAATCTATCTCCCCCTGTCTTGTCTCTCTATCTCAACCCTCTCTTCCCCCCTCTGATTCTCTCTATTTCTCTATACTTTTCCTCTTCTCCCTTACATTCTCCATTAGAGGTATTATATTGGACAATTCTCAGCCAATTCTGATGGAGCCACCCTCGTTCAAAAGATCAGAAGATGATAAGATATGTCTTCAGCAAAGTAGCTATAGATGAATGCCCAGAACCTGCTGCTCATGGAAGCTTGAAAGAATTAAACGATTTCTTCAGAAGCCATACCATCCAATTGTGATTACTAAGATGATATACGATTATGGGGAGTATCCCTCTTTCAAAACTGAGCACAGTCCTATCGTGGAAACTGATCACAGCAATCATACAAGATTTACGAAACAAAGGTAGACTACTCTAAAGCCCAGGTATAAATAGAAAGATTATGCTTGCATTTCTTTACTTTCCATGCTCAATTCAACTGTACATTTAGCACTCAATCCACCTAAACTATTAACTTTTACCACTACTGGACATTAGACTCCAATATCTTCATCAGAGCCATCTAAGTCCCTTAAACCAAGCAATGACAAAAAGCCAACCTTCAATTCCAGAGCAAAGCCCCTTACCACTACTTACTACTTATTGTGGATTAATCATGGTATCTTGGATCTCATAACTCTGATTTCAATAGCTTCTATTCATCAGTCTTAACATCTATAAAATTCATGTTTTGGTATCCAAATAATTTCAAACTCATTATTGTCAATTTTCCTTTTATTTTAGCATGGTCCAACCTTTTTACAGCTTAAGAATGACAAAAATAATGGATATTCGCTCTAACTATCTAAGAAAATTAAAATTTAAAGTGAAAACCGACAAAGTAAACCCAACATATACGATATATTTAGGGGGCATGTAGTAGCAAAAAGAGAGTTTTTTTCTTTTCATTGAAAAAAAAAACTGACATATATGATATCTATCATACACCTGCCATGTTCACTTAATAGTAACTCCTTTTGGTTTTTTTAATTTTTATTTTTATTCAAAGAAACAAAAGCCTTGTCCAAACTACAAATTTACTTATTTAAATTCCATTTTCTAATCGCTCAGTAAATTGATTCATGCCCCACCCCTATTCCTGCACCACATCCCAAGCTGTACAGCACTCGGGTTAACAGTTAGATGTCAAAACATGATCAACAGTTCAAGCCAAGGATAGCTAGCATCCTCCATTTCCAAACATACGGATTTCATGTTAGATCATTAGTCACATTTTGACAAGCAGGGTTGTATTCACTTGTTCTATTAGAACAGTAGCCATAGCCAATGGCTTCAAACTAAAAGATAGTTCAGTCATAGCAAAATGGTTATTTACCTAGCACAGTAGCAGCTTCACCAAAACCAAGGGAATCCTTGAAAAACTCGACACTTTGATCATAGGATGCAAGCATTCCCATGTTCAACGCCATAGCTCTTACCACTGTAGGGCCCGCGCCTTTCCAAAGGGCCAAAACCCCTTCATCAGAAACAATACGGTAAAGGGCATGGAAAGCATTTGTATAATTTCGGCGCTGAGCAGCAGGTAAAGTTGCATCAGCCTGCATTCTTATGAGTGCCAAATCAGCTGGACTGCCAACAGTTGCTCCAATAGCACCTGCAGTCAGCCCACATAGAGCTTTCTGATAAAGTGGCAGTGGCTTCCCATCATTAGCCTCAATTGCTTTGTTTGTCAATATCCTAACAAAAAGTGAAATACAATCAGTGACTTCAACTGAAAAAAGTTGGCACATATATGATGTTATAAGATCACACTCACCCCAAGAAGAATTAATGGTTATTGGCATTGGATTAAACAATGAGAACAGATCACTACATCCCAAAATATGTTAAAACTGTAAGCCTTCTAGTTCTAGTTATAAAAACTACTTGCTGGAGAATCAATGGCGGGGGGCACATGATAGTGCCACAAGCAAAAAAGGCTATGAAATTTGTCCTCGGCGTTTCATAAAAGACATACAAACATGATAATAAAATTCTCATCTGAATGATCCCAGTCAAGCAGTAGTGTACAAATACGATAATAAAATTCTCACCTGAATGATCCCAGTCGAGCAGTAGTGTATGTGGCTTGTCTTAGTAATCCTGCAGATAGACCCTATATGGTTGAATTTGGTTTAGATATCAGTAACTTTATGCTTCAGTGAAAGATAAACAACAAAACACAACCAAAACTTAAAAAGGGGGAAAAAACAGAGGAGCAAAACTTCAAAGCAAATAATTATTTTCATATGCTAAATTTTAATCCTCCGGTCCTAAAATTTACTTTCGCTCAAACGTGTAGGTTAAAAGGGGGAAAACTCAGAAACACTGAACCCAGTAAGCGGGGACATATAATCCCAATGAACAAACTCCTCCATCCGTATGGATAATTTTACCAAGTCTGACATCGATCAGAACGGAATGAATCCGATTGAACTTCAATAACCATATCCCCAACCCATCCCACTAAAAATAATATAAGGATCCACATACAATAATTTCTAAAACCAGTCATAAAGACGTATCTTGAAGAAAATCGACGTCACACAGAAATGTGCAGAATCAAACCTTATAGAATGCAGTGATACCCTCGTTCTTGAACATAGTGGATGTCACGTGACCAGCGGACCCCTGACCCAATTGTATCCTCACCTACGCAAACCCAGTAAAATCAAAAGATGCAACAGAAAAGTGAAAATCGAAGATCTGAATCTCATGGAAAAAATTACAATCCATGTCGACATCTTTTGTTATTAAAGAAAATGAGACAAAAGGGATCAAAAGCCATTTAGGGAGCCCAAACAGAGAAACAGAAGCAAGGAAAGGGGGAATGCTTTACCTTAACCATGTCAATGGGCTGAATAACACAGGTGGCGAGCATACCAGAGGCTCCGCCATTGACGAAGGGTTTGACAGTAGGCCAGACACCAGCAGGTTTGGACTTCTTCTCGTCCCCCATGACTGAGATTAGAAGCTGAAGAGACGAAAACGAGTGGGGGGAGAAGAGAAGTGAGTAGCTGAGGACAACAGCTGGGCAAAACTAAATCCAGGGTCCGCCTCGGCCAACCCACGCCCAACAATTTAACAAACATCAAACGGGGACTAGTTCGAATGATCGACTCGTCAAATTTAGTTTTTTTTTTTCTTTTAAAAAAAATGTTTTATCCATCCGATGATAGCCCTTCGATTTCGCATAATTTACCATATTACTCAAAATCAATCTCCAATCCAATGTTTGCTTTTACGAGCTCCTGAACTTTGTGCACTTTTTCCAACGTGTTTCAAAACAGAAAAAGGGGCCGATCTAAAATGTGGCTAAAAAATTAAAAGCATACAAAATTGATTTAGAAGAATTTGAGATTTTGAAATTTAAATGTTTTTACTAAAATGCCTCTTAGATATTATTTCTCTTTTCTTATTTTCTCTTCATTTTCCTCTTCCCAACGTCCTCTCTCTATTATGAAGTGAAAGCGACAATGATAGTGGAGCGAATGTGGAGATAGAGCGCAGTGAAAATGATGGAAGATAAAAGTCTCTTAGGTTTAGGTGTCAAAACTAGGAAGATAAAGGTCTACCTACTTATCTTTTTATTGTTCACCTTCTGACTTTTGTCAAAATCATTATTAAACTTATAGGTAGCATTAGAATTTTGTGAAGCTTGTTTTATTGTTTACATTCTTCTTCTTTAGCCTCTTGACTTTCTCTATCAACATCAATTTCAACCTTTCTCCACTTTCACCTCTCTTGCTCGCCAGGGACAACTTTCATCCTCACTATTACTAGTGAGCCTCAATCACCACTTCGCCATCACCTTTCTCCATTTTTCGCCAATGACCTCCCCATCACCTTCCTCCAGTTTTCCAGCGATAATTCAAATCAGAGGAGCACCGAGGACACCTAAACTTGGGAGACCTTTATCTTCAACCATTTTCACTTTGCTTTACCTCCACCTTTGCTCCACCATCATCGTCACCTTCGCTTCTCAAAGGGAGAGAGGACGTAAGGAAGAGGAAAAGAAGGTGAAGAGAGAGAAATTATATGTGATGAACATTTTAATAAAAACATTTAAATTTCAACATCTTATATTCCCTCCCAATGACCTCTATATCATTTTAATTTTTTAACAAACGTTTTGAGTTTTTAGAATTTCGTATGCTATTTAAACAAGATTTTTTTCCATATATATATATATATATATATATATATATATATATATATAAAGAGAGAGAAGATGATGATGATGATGATAGTAGTAGGTAAGAGCATGGGGCGATACACCCCAAGTGGAAGGTACGGGGTGACATAGAGGGGGGATGCACATATAGAATTGGTAGGGTGAGATAAAGGGGGAAAAGAAGGGGCAATATGGGGAGAGTGAGGCAAGTGTTGGAGAAATAAATGAATATTTGGAGGAAGGAGGAGGAGAGCCTCTCCTTGCACCATATCCACGCAACTTGTGGTCACCCACTTGCACTTGCATCTCTTTCACTCTCCATCACCAATATTCCATTTCTTTATTCCTTCCCAATAAACTAACATGAATCAAAATGTTTATCCAATCTTTAATATAACGTACAATTTAAAACTTGATTTTAACTGAAATATATTTATGAGCATTTTCTTAATTTACTCTTATTGATACTCTCTTAATAATAATTAAAGAGGAGAGAAAATTTAAAAAAAAAAAGTTAATTGACAAAATGACTGCAATGTATCCAATATGTCCATCATGAATCAAAACAACGAGCACCATCCTTCCTCGTCTTCACGGAATGAAGGGCATGAAATGAAGCGTCCGGTTTCTCTGCTTGTCCATCTTCTGCCCATCCCTCATCATCTTCCATCCTGGTCGTCAAAATCTTGATTCAAGGGTCCAGAATTATTTTCCAAAAAACCGCATGCGGTAAAAATTACTGTATTTGGTTTTTCCCAAAATATTTCTGGATCCTTAGATCAAGATTTTGACAGTCAAGATGGAGGATGAGAAAGGATAGGTAGAGAAGGGATGGGGAGAGTATCTTCTCCCCGAAATGAACCGCCCCGTACCCTTACAAGGAATTTTCTAAACAAGGATTGTCATTTAACCTAGAGGACAAGTAAAGTAGAGCAAATTAAATTAATTATATGCATATAGTCATAGAAATAAATACTTGATGCTACTCCCGCCCTTAATATAAAAGTTAAAAAACTTTGTTTTTTATAATTAAGAGCTAAATAACTAATTTTAAATATTAAAAATACAATTTAGTTAGTTATCTTCCATCACACCGTCACCCATACATTGCCAAGTTATTTCGGAGTAAAACTTAATTAAAATAGCCAATATTACTTAGAAAATATTTTCTTATCACTAATGTGTTGTAAAATAATTTTTATAAATTCTATTATTTGTTGGGTGATAATTTTAAATTGGGTTAAGGTACATTTTTGCCCTTAAAATATGCGTCCAGGAGCAATTTTGCCCCTGAAGTTTCAAACGTAGCAATGTTGCCCTTGAAGTTTCAAAATGAAGCAATGTTGCCCCTCCGTTAAAAACCCTAACGGTCAACTAACAGTTAACGTTAGGGTTTTTAACGGAGAGGCAACATTGCTCTATTTTAAAACTTTAGGGGCAATATTGCTCCCAAAAAAGGTAGCAATTTTGCCCCTGAAGTTTCAAAAATGAGCAATGTTGCCCTTCCGTTAAAAACCCAAACGGTCAACTAACGGTCAACATTAGTTGACTGTTAAGATTTTTAACGGAGGGGCAACATTGCTCCGTTTTGAAACTTCAGGGGCAACATTGCTACGTCGAAAACTTTAGGGGTAAAATTGCTCCTGGGCGCATACTTTAAAGGCAAAATTGCATCTTAACCCTTTTAAATTCTACTCAATAATTGTTAAACTCATTATTTCCGCGCATCGAGGGGTCGTCTTTGCTGGTTTACAATGAATGTATCAATTTTCTTAAAATGCCCTATTTAATCATATACATTTATAGCAAGTTGATACAAAAATGATATATTTAGGATAAAAAACGAGATATACGTTAGCAAAAATTATAAAGCTTAAAAAATGTAAATTTAAGGCAAAGAGTGGCACAAGTAAACATCTTATTTTGAGGTTGAGGGCATGTATTACATACTCCCCTATTCTTAATATAAGATGATCTTATTGATTTTATTTGAGAGATTAAAAAAATTAAATATAAATTACATTAAAATATTTAAATTGATCATTTTTCTCAAAATTGATTAAACGTAGATAGAAGGATGAGAGAGGAGGAAGTTAATTGTGAGTTGTGACAGGGAAGCTTTTCCTTGATCTTGTGGTGGCGGTGCTCAGTGGAGACAGAAGCATCGGCACTGGTGGGCCTGAGATGAGTGGCCGGTATCTTCTCCTTTATCTTCTCTCCGGAGCCACTCCTCTCTCATCATAATTCCCCTACTCATCCCTGGACCGGCCTGTTCCATGCATATATACACACACACCTTCAATTAATTCTCCACACAGTACGTACCAGTAGTGCTGATATTTATTAATTGCTTGCATAAGAGTGGGTATTATAGTACTTGCTGTATGTGTTATATATATGGTGAAAGAGGGGCGTGCGTGGGGAAGCAGTCGTGGTTTGCGACGCGTGTTGGGTGATTGAGCATCTGCAAATGATGAAGCTTTAATTTCGCCAGGCCACTCTCACAAGATTACACCAATGACTCCCAGCCTTCACATGCAACGAGGCCTTCTCTTTGCTACACACGTTCCGGCCTCATCCTACCTATATGTATAACAACTATATCTACCACCAAAATTAATTCATGCATCATATATCGATCGTCCTTTGCAAGCCAATGAATCGTTCAAGTGTTTCCTTGAGATAATGATTTGGTTGAGAGAGTGCAATCTGTGGCTTAATGTGACCCCGGAGAAGCGCATTATCAGCCTCAGTAATGTCCAAGAGCAAAGCCTGGTGGTGATCTCAATGCCTGATTGGAGAGCAGCCTTAAACGAAGGGGGAAGAGTGGGCTGCTAGAAATGAGAGGTGGATAATAATTAAGATGAGGACAAGTAGTTGAAACTTAAATTTATACACAAAAGGGGCACTGGATTGGACCTGAATAATACTCATAATATAATGCGTATGCAGTAATAAAATACTGGCCGGGGAATGTGGCCGACGATTTTAGCGTTAGCAAAGGATAAGGATAAAGCAGTACTTTAGTAAAATGAAAGTCAAGTGTATACAGTATACTGGAAAGGACGAGAAGGGAAATTATGGCACTTTTCCTATCTGGTGATGACTCAGCATTAGTATTACAATCATTTGATTCTGGTGTGTGAACTTTGCCATTTTCCTCTCTGAAGATGATGCTAACATGCCGTCTACACATATCACATCAAAACTCATATGGAATAGCAAGTGAAAGGCATTGGTATGACAGTTGTTTTCACGTTCCTCTAAATTTGTCATCCATCTTTAACATACAACCACCTTCCTTGCGAGAGAAGTTTCTCCTTTCTACCTGGACGCATCTTAATTTGCATTTACCCGTCTCATTTTCCAGACAGAGACGGTCACTTAGCTAATGTCATCAAATAGGCATCATATGATAAACGAAATCACGAGAATGGACAAAAAAGTGCATTCATTCGTTCTGATAATAAATAGGAGCTAGGGCTAAAGTTGACGTAATGTCCTACCATGCCTGTACTGGTCCAAGGCGAAGCAAATACGTCGTCAATGGCTATTTACAAGTTACACGGTGCCATGAAGTTGAAAGCCAGAAAAATAAAGAAGAGCAAGTACAAGACTTGGGAGTAAAGTGCTCCAAAACACACTTGAAGTCTGCTAAGCAATGGCAGAAGCTTGGGGATGATAATGAAGCATCTCGTTCCACATCATTTCCCTAATGGTGGGTTCCCTCCAGTTTTCATCTATGTCCAGATTGATTGGAACCTGGGCAGGAGGATTAGATCTCGGATCATAAAGGCCCGCCATATATGGGTGTTGCAGCGCTTCCATGATGGTAATTCTCTTGGTCGGATCGAACACCAGCATTTTCTGCAATAAATCCATGGCTAATGGATCTGCTTGCGGGTATAGCTGAGACAAGTGCACGCCTCTTGTGTAAGGCAGTGACTTGATATACCTCCTGGCCTTTGGATTATCAATAAACGCTAGATCAGACTCGTCCTGGCTTCCCAGCACACGTATAATGAGTTTCAATTGGTTGAGGCATTCAGTTCCAGGAAATATTGGTTTTCTTCCCAGAATCTCAGCAAAAATGCACCCCACAGACCACACATCAATTGAGGTTCCATAATTTTCACAGCACAAGAGCAGCTCCGGTGCACGGTACCATCGAGTCACAACATACTCCGTCATGAACTGCCCATCGCCTCCATTTGTTCGTGCAAGCCCAAAGTCACAGATCTTCAGATCACAGTTGGCATTGATGAGCAGATTTCCAGGCTTCAAGTCCCGATGAAGGATATTTGCAGAGTGAAGATATTTGAGACCTCGAAGCAACTGTTTATAATTAGTCACAAGCACAAAATAAAACAATCATTTTGATAATCTAGATAGAGCAGATTAACAAAATAACATGATTGCCTGCACCAAGTAATCAAACAATCAATATTATGCTGAGAATTCATAAAGATGTAGAGAAAATGCATTACAATGGACATGTTTTTGACAACAAGTGCTACCATAAAAATAATCCGTCCTTCTTCTGTTTCCAGAAATTTCTTAACTCAGTGAATAGTTATATTGCCTTCAGTAAAGATAGGGGAAAAGACAGACACAAGGCGAATGAAACAATCTATAATTCTAATATTTTGCCTCAGCAACATCCGTAGAATCTTTTATGACGCAAAAAATCACTTTAACATATGTCAACCCAATGCTTGATATAAGACGCATAAATTCACTTTAGAATATGTCAAAAAATTTAAAAAGGATAATTCACATTAAAAAAGGAAATATCAATTAAAATAATTGCAAGAGAGTGTTGGCAAACTTCATTGTTCAAACCATATCTTATATCATAGTCCTGCAAATTTATGCATCAAAATGAATTTCACGAAATGGCAAAATTCCCCACTAACAAAGGTTTGGGAAGGAAAACTACAAATTGACCAACAAGAGACGGCTTAGTACCTGAAATATAAAATATTTGCAATGATCATTGGAGAGGGGCTGCGAAGATTTAATTATCTGATGAAGATCAGTATCCATGAGTTCATAAACCAAGTACACATCCTTGAAACATGCTCTCTGGGCAGGCAACATAACATCCTTCAAAGCAATCACATTTTCGTGCCTGATATGTCTAAGCAGCTTCAATTCCCTCAGCGTTCTCAATGCATCAATGCGATTCTCAAATATATTACCGATCTTCTTAATTGCAACTTTCTCATTGGTTTCCCTGTTGATGGAAGAGCACACTACACCATATGCTCCTCGGCCGATGGGCTTTATTGGAACGTACTTTGTATCAATCTCAAACACTGTTTGCCATATGGAGTAATAATGCTTCCCCTTTGGCCCAATTTTATTCGGTGGCTCGATCAAAGTCGCCATTTTCCTGCAAATTAACAGGATATATTCTGAAGTGGTAAACAAGCATACAGATAAACTCATAGGAAAAACATTACAGGTCAGGTATTACACTAAATGACTCTTATCATCAACAGTCTGTTAGAGATCTAAAAGAATTTCAGAGAAATGAGGCAAAGTTTTGACACGGACAGAATAATACTTTTGCTGGGGACGGAGATAATTACCACTTCAGAAATGTTTGTAAATCGATCTATCCTAATTAAATCTACGTTGATTTTGATTCTTCAAGTCGTCTTCTCTCTCTTTTTTTGACTTTTTCTCTCCAATTCTCGAGCAATCATAAAGTTTTTCAATTCATCTTTCTTTTCCTATCCGCCTTACGCCTAACCTTTCAAATCACCAAAAGATAAAGAACTTAGATCCCAAGATACTTAGAAAAGCATCCATACCACAAAACTAAGCTTTCATCACAGCATCTCCTTCTCGGCCAGAATTCTTCGAAGTTCTGAAAAGGAAGCCAGGTATCGTTGAGTTGACGATGCTTCAAGCAGACGCTTTATTGCAGCCAATTTCACACAGCAAAAGCAAAACACGCCTTCAACGAAAATCGAGGGTAAAAGAGCGACGCGGTAGATTCAAGGAGTGGGCTTGATTAGGCGGCCAAATCAGGATCCTGGATGAGAAATTGGGTAGGAAGAAAGAGGACCCATTATCTGTATGGCCAAATCCTTAGGCGTAAAGCCATAAAGCGAATCGGGTATGGGGAGATAGACATGCTCGTGACTCACGACAACTAACTCCACACGGCATTCGGTATGGCTTTTGCCCAAAAACTGAAAAGTGACGACTTTCGACGTGCTTCGGCCTTTTGGGATTCGACATCCCGTCTATCAGTGTTTGCTCTTTTTTTCTTTTTTTTCTTTTTTTTTTTTCCCTTTCCATCTTTGCGCAACGCAAAGTCGCAAATTGGCAGATACTTAAGTTAAACCTCTGACTTCTTATTTTCTTAATAACTTAAGAGGGGAAAAAACCTTAACTTCACTTATATCAACCAATAAAAGAAAGAGGCGGCAAGGTTTTCGGTTTAATTGGGTGGGTTATTTGTCCATATCCCTATAGTACATGGAAAAGCACCAAAATAATAATTTTTTTTAAAAAAATTACCTAATTAGAGCAGTTTGGAAAGAATTTACTGAAGTAATGTAGTCCAATACGTTGACTGACAAGGCACCACTAGTCACGTCAGAAAGCCTAACGCCACTGGATAATTACGTACGGGCTTGTCACACCTGGCGTGAATTATATTCACGCCACTTGAGTCACTCGAGTGGCATGATAAAATACCACGCCACCAGTGACGTGGAACCTCCTTACGTGACTACCCAGTGACGTTAGGCTTTCTGACGTGACTAGTGGCACTCTGTCAATCAATATGTTTGACTGCATTACTTCGGTAAATTCTTTTCAAACTACTCTAATTAAATAAAAAAAGTTTTAAAAAATATTATTTTAGTGCTTTTCCCCTATAGTACAGTACATATCCCAGTGGCTGTAAAATACTAAACTCAGGCCTAGAAGAACAATTCTTAACCTATATATAACGATTTTTAATGATGAGATAGAACGGAATAGATAATTAAAACGTTTATACCACTATTGATAACAATTTTAATAAGAAAGAACTGGTATCTCAATTTTTTCTTAACAATCCTCAATCTATACGTTCTTATTCTCTATAATTGAGGAGTTAGGAACAAAATAAAATCTACAGTGCAAAATTATCCCTTACCCCCCTCCTCACAAGAAATAAAAATAAAAATTCTCTGCTATCCTTACTGTAAGAATTTTGGGTGTGCCTCGAATCCGATCGGTTGTTCGCTGAAATACCTATATGAAACAAAAGCATCGATGCTATGAGAGAACCCTTTGAGAGGGATGAGAGCATTATGTGTGTTATTATTCAAATTCCTTGTTCTCTCAATCCAACATCATTTATATAATATATGTAGAGTCACAGGCAAATGTATATCTCTTCAATGTACATATGGTTGGCTATATCATAATAAATGTAACTCTTGAAAATAAAGGAAAAACTTTCTCTTTGACCCATATATCTTTATATTTATACAATAGCCACTACAACAAAAAACGGTTTTAACGTCCTAATTTTGACACAACTTTCGTCCCTTTTTAAAAGGACGTCTCTGTAGGGGACGACGAAGATACAACGCCCTAAAAAATAATAAGGACGCCATATGTCTTTAAAAAGGCCAAAAAAAAAAAAAGACCCAAAATGCCAAAATTTTACGGATCCAATATTCATCATCCTCGCCACCAATATGTACACAGATCCAAAAATTCCACAGATGCATATACAAATTCAAACAAAAAAAAAATCAGAGGAAGAGATCAGATCGATGTGTGTGTATTATATAAACTAAAATACCAAAATCAAAGGAATCCAGAAAGATTATGAACAAAATCAAAGGAATACAGATCGAAGTTGGGACGACGAGCGACGCGAGCGGGGGCAAACGACATCGAAGATCGCAAAGTTGAATCTGGGCGTGCGAGAGTCGAATCTGGGTGTGCGAGAGTAGATTGGGAGCGACGGTCGTGCGAGATTTGAATCTGGGCGTGCGGGAGTTGAATCATGTTCGACAGTTGAGGGAGTTGTTGGTGTCTTTGTGGAGGAGGCAGTTGTGAGCGAGGCATTGAAGGCAAAGAGTGGGTGAGTAGAAAGAGAGAGGATGAGTGCATAGATGAGCTTGAAGAAGGAGGTGGTTTGTTTTTTTTTTTTTTGAAAATCAAGATTGCAAAGAAGGGGATGTTTCTGTGAAGAAAGAGAAATTGTAAGCAAAGGAGGCAGGAGATAAAAATAAAAAGAATTGAGGCGTGCGTTTATGAGAGAGAGAAGATAAAGAGGCAGCATGCGCAGGCGCCTAAAAAAATGGTTTGGCATCATGATTTAAAATTTAGTTCGCCCAAAAAAATGGTTTGGCGCCTTAAACATCATTCAGGATGTTAAAAATTTTCATTAGGCGCCAAAAATTTTCACTGGGTGCCAAATTTTTTTAAATGAGTGCCAAATAACTCGTTTTTGGCGTCCTGACCCTATTTCAGGACGCCAAAAAAATTTCTAGCGCAAAAAATATTCTCAAATTGTGCCAAAAATGTCGATTTTAGGCGTCCTAAAATATATTCAGAAAGTTTTTTTTAAAAAAAAAATGGCATCCTAAACCTATTTCAGGAAACCAAAAAAATTTTTGGTGCCAAAAATATTCCCAAATTACGCCAAAAATGTCGATTTTAAGCATCCTAAAATTTATTTAGAATGTTTAAAAAAATTTTAGGCGTCCTAAATTAATATTTGGGACGTCTAAAGTCTTAAATTTAAATAAATAATTACAACAATGCCACCGCTTTCACCTTTGACTTCATTTTTTTAAAAAGGGACGTCTTTTAGGGTAGTAGTATCCATTTTTTGTAGTAATAGCCCCACTTTGCATTGGCCCTTGGTCATTAGGTATATTCTAACACTTACTATCCTCTATAAACTAAATAACTACTGTAATGCCTTAGTTTTAATTTAGGGTTAATACAATCTTTAGTCCCTCAAGTTTGTTGTTATTTTGATTTTAATCCTTCAAATTTTAAACAAGAGATTTTGGTTTTTCAAGAGATAAAATGGCCCAAATTTAGGGATTAAAACATTTGATTTTAAATTTGAGGGACCAAAACTAAAAGAACAGCAAATTAAACTTGAAAGACTAAAAATTGTATTAACTATTTAATTTATCATTGAATTTAATTATTTTGAACAATCCATTAATTTAAGGAAAGAGTAGAAGCAATCTGGTCAGAATTCGGACTTTCATATTGTATAGGCCTTTAAGAGCAAAACTCAGCAGCTGGGCAAATTCCTTTTCTGTTATTGTTGTGTAGGAAGATAATTATTATTTTGTCTCACAAATAAATTTCTCCAAGGGCAAATAATTATTATTTTGTCTCACAAATAAATTTCTCCAAGGGCAAACCATCAAAATGCTGTTGGCTGCACTCAATAGCTGCATGGCTCCTATGCAGCATAAAAGATGGCATGCAAGTGTTGTTGTTTCACTTTTCTATTGATTCCTATGCAGTTTTTATTTCTGCCTGTCAATCTTGTTTCTGCACTGGAAAATATTTGTGAATTTTATCGGGACAGTATCAATTCTGTTAGGGTATGTTTGGATTGAGGGAGGGGGAGAGAAAAAAAAGGAGGGGAGAGGAAAACTTGTGGGCCCCACTACACTTCAATTTTGAAAAAAATTTTCCTTCCTCTCCTTCTTTTTCTCTCCCTCTCCCTCCCCCTCCCTCAATTCAAACATACCCTTAAAGTTTTTTCATCATTGCCGTACGCGTTTATTATGAACACTCTTATAGCATATGCTTCTCAACCGAGTATACTTGTGTTTGCATAGAGCTTTTGTTAAATTTACTCGTCTTGGTGCATGGCTAGTCCTGTATGGTTCAACTGCTGACGATAAAAGGTGAAGTGATTGAGACTAAAGCTGTTCATGATCAGCTTTGGGGCTAAACTTTTCTTTTCCCCATGTCTGGTTTTGCAACTGCCTTCCTTTTTTTATATTGTTTCAATTTAGTCGGTCATCTTACAGCAACTTGCCTTGCAATCCATTATTTCATCCTAGCTCTGGAAGTTTAGATCGCTCGTGTCTCTGTTTATTATCCATTATTTGCCATCATTCGTTTTTGCATGGTGTTTCATAGCAAGCTGGCTTCTTTTTCAGTTTTGCAAAAAGACAAAACTGCGGTTGAAGGAAATTTTGTGTAGAATGTGTATATTGATATGCTGATGTATTGTATATGTTACTACAGAATGTGGAAGAAAAGGTTGGGCGATTGGCAGCGTGGGAGGACTCTGATTCTTTTCCTTCTTTCCTTTCAATTTCAGCAGTTTTGTCTTTGCGGCTTATACATTTTATATATATTTCGTTCTCTACGGTCGGCGCCAATGTTCTAGTATAGAACACAATTGTCTAACCTCTGAGGGCTAGTGATTGGTTTATGTTGGATCAGAAGGCTTCTTAAGGATGTCTGATGATTCAACACCGAGAGAAAGGTACTCACCATTATCTATGAAGCAAATAATGCTGAGTACTTGCATATTACTGTGCTACACGTATATGGCCTTTTGCTAGTGGGGTGGGATATGTACACAGTGAGATAAAATTTAAGTAATGGAATAGAGTATGGAGAGAGTGCACCTAATGAGTATCTTTATATTTATAGAGGTCACATGGGGTTTCAGTCCGCCGATAGTGCATCCGTTCTCCAAGCAATGTGTGCCTCCACGATCTGCCCAATGCCTGCTCCACTACCTGCATTATCCCGGATTATAGGCACAATCATAGAGTGACTAACGTGTTACCTGATTGATGAGGATTCTGTCATAAAATACTCGTACTAGGCTTTGCCTTTGTCGACCCATTATACAAGTCCATAACAGGAACCAAATAGTAATGCGACATGATCATTGATGTGACAAACAATTGTGTTATTAGTTTTGTATTTGACGTTCCGGTAAGCTCAAAAACTAAAGGTAAATATAATCTTGCGTATGGTTTCTGTGCCCAATCAAATCTCATCTCCATTGGGTTTTAAATTAATAGGTTTGGATTCGTTTATTTAAAAATTTTACAATGAATAAACCCATCTATGATTCATTTGCATGAATTATATTCATAAAATTCTCAATAACATGCTAATGTGGATAACCATATATTAGTTATAAACAGAAATTTTCATGTGTCTCCTCATAAAAGGCAGGAAAAAGGCACATAATGAAACATTTTTTGTTTGCTAACCTTGGTTTGCATATTGTGAGGACTAATCCATCCGTTGCGTATAATGCAACATTTTATTGGAATATACTTTTTTTTTACACCAGGAATATACTATGTTTTTTCCCCCTAAACCAGGAATATACTTTTTTTTTTTTAAACAAAGAGGCTAAGAAGCCAAGCTTACAAGGGGAAATAAATCCCAAAACATCATGATCCAGCCACATAAGCAGTTGTGCTGGACAAGTTCCCAATATAGCAGTTTTCGAGATTGTCAGTTTTGCCAACGCATCAAGAAGCTTATTACAATCCCAAGATAGATAGCTGATAGGGCAAAACTTTAATCCTAAAAAAACTCTGCAAGTACACGGGCCGTATCAAGTAATAAAGTGATGAGAAAAGTATCGTTCCCGCGAGGACTTAGTATCACAACTTTAGTTAAGCATTGATTTCATAATTTCATTTAAGTTGAGAAAACCAAATTAAATTTAATTCAGATAAAAGAAATTAAAACTAAAAATAAAAAATAAGAAAACTACCACAATAAACAAACGAGCAACCTAGAGTCACTAATCCCTTATTTGATTTTTAGATTTTATCCCTACTAAATTAATTTTGACTTAACCTAATCAGCTAATCTAGAGTATTAATGTCTATAAATGCCTTCCGGTCCATTTATACACCTATCTTAAATAATTATGTAATGCCTCACACAATTAATTAAGATGCAATTCAAATCGGGCTCACTCTAATTTGATTATGCGGAGCTTCTAGGTATATTCCTATCCTAGACGCAAATTAGATTAAAACCTAACTTCACGTTAAATTTAAACCTAATTCCACATTATTTATTCCCAAGGTCAATTTAGGATTCCCTCCTCCAAGTCCAACCCTAAATCCCCAAAACATGCTCAATGGTGGCCACTCACTAAGCAATAGCAATAAACACAGGATTAAATAAACTGAATAAAATTAATCAAAACTAAAAAGTGGGAACAATTTCTAAAACCCAAACAAGTTCATAGATTCTCTAGGTTGCAAAACCAACTAGCCACACATGGCTTTATTCAAATCCAAAACAAAAAGATAAGAGTTCAGGTTCAAAGAAGAAGAAGAGAGAGGAAAGAAAGATTCTCCGTCGCCTCCACAGCCCTTCCGTCCTTCTGTGGAGATGATGAAGAGAATTGAAACGCTCAGCCTCTACTCCTCTGCTCCTTCGTTCCTTATCGTTCTGTGCCTCCCGATCTTTCTGCTCTGTCCTCCTTTTGCTTGTCTCTACTTCCTTATTTATAATAATTTAGATCTTGGGTCATTGATTCTCTTTTTCTTATTAACAAGATATCTCATATCTTGTAATTTACTCCATCAGATCACACAATTGATTTTGTTTCTATTTTTCTTGCATAAGACCATTGAATTTGACTGATTGCATATCCTCTTATTGCCTCTTTTTACTTCATTCCAAATCAGCTAATATTTCCTGCACAATAAAAATAGGATATAAGTAGATTTTATGTTGATTTATTCTTTGATCCCAAGTTTCACTCAATTATGGAAACGTTATTAAAAGATAATTAAATAGGTATATAATATCAATAATTCCAATTAAATCTCATAAAATATACACCTATTTAATGATAAAATATATACTCATCAATAGCACAGTTTAACATTTAGTCTTTGCAAAGCATCAGTCTGATCTAATATAATAGGAGGCTGCCGGACTGAAGTCTCTCATCAATAAGATTATTGATTAACTTAATTGCATCAGACTCCAATATCAATTGTTTCAAACCAAAGTCCTATAACTTTTTTTTTATACATAAATTTTATAAAGGGGATTGGGTTCACTCACGATCCAAAAATAAGACAAAATCTCCCTTCCTTTTAGGTAATACTGATATTGGGCAGGGCGAGTCATCTATTACCCTTAGGCGTTAACCTAAGCACCTAAGAGTTAGGATACCTTTCCCATCGCCTTGACCAACTCCAGGATCGAACCCCCTCACTTTGGTGAGAGTGTCCGACCCCTTTGCCATTTTTTTTTAAAAAAAAAAATTAGGAAAAGGGTTGGATTCACCCACGATCCAAGGGCAGAGAGAAATATCTCTTCCTTCTAGGTGATACCGATGTTGGGCAATGCGAGCCGTCTATTACTTTTAGATGTTAACCTAGGCACCCAGGAGGTAGGATGCCTCCCCAGCGTCTTGACCAATTCCAGGATCGAACCCTCTTTCTTTAGTAAGAGTGTCCAATTTCTTTACCAGTTGAGTTAAAAAAAATGAGGTATGAGCAAATCAATATTATTGGCGACAAAAATGAAAGTCCAGTTCGGCCCACTACCCATTAAAAAGCCCTAAAAGGAGAAGAACCTAAGGCGTTTCCAACAGAATGAAAGCCCAGCGTACTCCATTAGCCATTGAAAAGCCCTAGAAAGAGAAGAGTAGCCGAAATGAGCGAAGGAAATGTCTAGTAATTTTGATCATCTTCCAACTCCGACACAGTTTCAGCCCATTGCTGCCCCATCTGCCCTCCTCGGTAGTGGTCCGCGCCACCATTTTCTCTCTGATCTTCCTAATTTCTGCACCGTCCCGTTACCTTTTTTCATGGCCACGCCCTTCCTCTGCCTTCTTCATCGCACGACCTAAGCTGCTATTCACTGCATTTTGATGAGCTCCTAGCTACTATAATGAGTTCCAAATCACAAGCTTTTTCTTGTTCCCGCCTACTATTCGGCCTACTCCTCCGAGATTCCATCAAATCCCAAATCTATTTCTCCCGCAAACTCGCTCCGTTATCTTCCCTTCCTCTCCCTCCCCACAGGAGCACTGCATCGACGCTCCCTTCTCTAGGGAAAGCCTACTACTCCACTTCATCCGCTAGTGACCCTGACTCTGAGTCCATTCCTTCCAATTTAGTGCAAGACCTTCTGGCAGAGGTGGAGAAGGATAGGCTCAGAGAAAGACAGCAGAGAATAAGGGATGGTTTGGACACCAAGGATATCGATGCCGAAACTCGGCAGGACTATATGGGTGTTAGACCCATCCTAAGGAAGCTTCGAAGGCAGAAAATCAAGGATTCTAAGGAGTTAGACGAATATGAAGAGCCTACTGACTCCGATAGCGATGACGAGGACGAGAGGTTTAGCCCTGAGGCAATCCAACAGAGGTTTGAGGACTTTGAGAGGAAGTTCAAGAAGCATGAAGAGTTACTTAAAAACTTCACCGATGCTGGTATCTCACCCGTCGATTTATTTGATCTTTTTATTATATATTGATATTGTTGATCAATGCCGCTTTTGCAAGACTCTGGTTCTTACTTCCTAAAGGATGCCTGTTAAAACATAACCTTGGAAATAGGTCTGTATCTGTTCCAGTTCAGTAAAAAGTAAATAGTTTTTCGTCGAACGTCTGGAATAGTGTAACAATCACTAAAATAAACTGCCACTCCTTCCTCATCTCCATATTCTGTAGCTTTTGTTTTTCAGAAAAGATTTCTCATGCCTAGTCTTCTGGTTATTCGATCCCTTGGTCACTTTTCATATTGCTCTATTCTTTAAAACCATATCTTTCGGTGAAATTGCGACGGAGAATTCTGTCTATTGAATAGCATGGTTTATTTTTGGAAGGCATTTTCATTGGTTTCATAGTTTTGTCCGATTTTTGTGACTGTTCACCCAATTGCGTATTTAATAGTCTTAAATTATGCTCTAATTACAACTTAGTGAGTATTTGGATTTGCTTATTTTAAGCAATCAAGCGCCTTACAAGGTAAATATGTGAAATATGTAATAGGAGTTTTGCCTAGTGTTTTTTTTTTTTACCAAAAAATTAATTGATTTTAATGTTTCCCATACCCTGCCCATATAACTTGGAACTCTGTATCATGTCTGTAATTTTTCATACTTTTTCTTTTCCTCATTTTCTTATAGAGACACTCGATGATGCTTTCAAGTGGATGAATAGAATTGACAAGTTCGAACAAAAGCATTTCAGGCTTCGTCCTGAATACAGGGTTATTGGAGAATTGATGAATCTCCTGAAAGTAGCCGAAGGAAAAGATAAATTTGTTTTACAACAGAAACTAAATAGAGCGATGAGATTGGTGGAGTGGAAGGAAGCTTATGATCCTAACAATCCTGCCAATTATGGAGTTATTCAGAATGAAGAATTAGGAGGAGGGCCTTCTGATAACGCCCTGGGAAATGCTGGATTTGAAAAGGAGGATCGACCAATTCAGGGAGCTGATGTGGAGGAGGATCAAGATAAAAATGATGACGATAGTGATGAGGATGATGAAGACGAAGATGAAGATGATTATGAGTTTGATAACATGAAAGAGAAAGACAACAAACTACTGGAGAAACTTGAAGCTATTGACAAGAAGCTTGAGGAGAAGCTGGCTGAACTTGAATATACATTTGGGAGGAAGGGTAAGGTTCTAGAGGAAGAGATAAGAGATCTTGCAGAGGAGAGGAATTCCCTAACAGAGACTAGAAGAAAGCCTCTCTATCGAAAGGTGTGTATATTATATGCATAGTTCTTTCTGTTGATCTTATGTCATATAAATTTTACTGTTTCATGCAAATATTGAATTTGATTCTGATGCTGTCATTCATAGCTCTTTCTGCACCAGTAAGTTATATTTTATGAGGCTTTTGTGTGTGTGTGTGTATGTGTGTTTACTCGATTTGTGTTTTTGTATATGATGCCAGGGTTTTGATGTAAAAATGATTGATGTGAACCGGACATGTAAAGTTACAAAGGTACTCCTAAATCTTTCTCCTTCCATCTCTTCCTCATGGCCCTCTGCTGAGGCCCAGTCTCACAGATTTTCTTAGTTTGTTTCTATTCCTTTGTTTAGGGAGGACAAGTTGTAAAGTACACTGCAATGCTAGCTTGTGGCAACTATAATGGGATTATTGGTTTTGCCAAAGCCAAAGGCCCTGCAATTCCAATTGCTCTTCAGAAGGTACCTTCGTCATCTATGTTATAACTTAAGCTTTTAAGTTCTCATGGTTGTTTGACGTTGGATTGTTTTCCTTTGTTCCATTGAACACTGGACAGCCATAACTCCTTATTGAAAGGAAAATTTCATTTTGAGGTGACATATTGATTGATTCATGATGAGATTTAATAACAAATGCTGCCTCGGGTTTCTGATGATTGAAAGTGACAGGAAGAGATTAGACTTGCTGCGGTTATGAGCCAAGTATAACAAAAAAATGTCATATCACGTCATGGACTTTACCATGTTGCATGCTCCACTCTGGTCCTATTTATAAATCCCTTTTCAAGAGAGTGAAAGTGGACTTATAAATAGGACTAGAGTGGTATAATGTAAATTCTGCTTCGAAATGTTTTGAATTCTGTCCTGACATTGTGTGTATCCGCTATAATATGCTCATTGTGTGCTGAATGTTTAATGATTGAATTTACAACTATCAGGCGTATGAGAAATGCTTTCAGAATCTTCATTATGTGGAAAGACATGAGGAACATACAATTGCGCATGCAGTGCAGACAAATTATAAAAAGACAAAGGTAGTTAACTTTATGTTTTCCTTCCCCAGTCATGTCCTTGATTTTGGATTTCATGCATCGCCAATATTTTTTTCCACAGGTGTATCTTTGGCCTGCCCCGACTAGGACCGGCATGAAAGCTGGCAGAATAGTCCAAACTATACTTCATCTAGCTGGATTTAAAAATGTAAAATCTAAGGTAAACTGACACCCAGATCAAATCCTCATATTAGAGATCAAGCTGTCGTTTGGGTTTCCTCTAATTTCAACTGTGTTGGTAGGTTGTTGGTTCCAGAAACCCTCACAATACGGTTAAGGCTCTATTCAAAGCCCTTAATGCGGTTAGTAACTCCTCATGTTGATGTTGCTTATAGTTCAATTCACTTGATTTGATATTTTACTTGACAATTTTTTTGCTACCTCAGATTGAAACACCAAGAGATGTACAAGAAAAGTTTGGCCGGACCGTGGTTGAGAAGTACTTATTGTGACAGAAATGTGGTGGTGGGAGATCGGTTCATTTCTTATGGATGTCATTCCGTTTGTTTTTTGGGGGTTCATTGATTCCCTAACCTCCTCCTTATCCATCTTTTTACACAGCTTGCGCTTTACTCCAACCTGTTGGGATTGTCTATTTGATAATAATTCTTACCGGGTATAGTAATCCAAATTTCAAATTACTGGGACAAGATATTTTCAAGTCCCTGCTCTCTCCATCTTTTACAAATGAAAAGCTGTTTATCGATGCTTGGCTTGAAATCTCAGTTTATAACTGAATTAAGTAGCTGATTTTTAGGCTCAAGTTTCTTTTATCCCATTGATTGCCCCCATGTTTCATCCAAATTATGGTTTGCCTTGTATTCTTAAGCTTTATGGTTGTGGGCCATAGAATTTGGTGTCTAAGCAATAGGTTATGAGGTTTTTTGGTTGTGTTTTATTTTGTTATGTTCCATCTTGATAGGATTTATAGAATATCCTTTTGATGTGATTTAAAGAAAATAAGAGAGAAGTAGAAGAATCAAGATGGGAGACTAGAACCAGAATCTGAGTTCTAGGAAAAAGAGAGAATCTAGAGTCAGTATCTAAACTCTAGCCAACACAACACAATTCTGAAATATCATATCTTCATTCATATTCACCGTAAAACAGAATACATGTATATATAAAGTCTGGATATCCTAACTGCCTATGAAAACAGATGACACAGAATAACTACCTAAACAAACTGATAATAAACTGATAAACTACTCTTTCTTATCCTAATTGTTAATAAACTGATAAACTACCCTTTCTTATCTATATCTTTATCTTCCTTCTCCTAAAATAACTTAATCTTCTTTCTTCTGGAATAAAGCAAAAGAGGAAAAGTACACTTAGAATTCCCAATAACCTAACAATACCTTCCCCTTGAAATTCAGCCTTGTCCTCAAGGCGGGAATAAGGAAATCTCAGCCAAATTCGTGTTGGCCAGCTGCTCAGATTCCGAGAATTCAGGCATCAATCTCCATTATTTGCAAAGTCGACGAAAACAAAGCCCCTTATGCCGTCGGTGTTGCTTTTCCGTTTTTGAAAGTCGAGGAGGACCCTGCGGAATTGTTGGATAATTGCGCGTGTTGGTCGACTGAATTAATTTCGGAAAATTTAAATTTCCAAAATTTGAATTTTGTGTAGAAATCGTCGACGCCGCTCCCTGATTATTTGCACCGAATGGATTTGTCGTTGCATAATTCCTTGAATTTGAGGGATTCGTGTAACCGACTGGATTGTGGGGGGATAATTTGTAATCACGGTTGGGATTTTCCGTGCCACGTGTGTTGGTGTACCATGAAAAAGATTTCTGAATATTTTGGGAATTTAATTTGGACTTAAATTCTAAGGCAAGACTCATGGCCTTGTACACCATGCGTGGTTTATGGATTTTAACGTCTGCTTGCAACTCCTCCTTGAGGCCATTGATAAAAACTCCTAGTAGGCAATGTTCTGGCCACACTTTCACTTGTGCCTGCCTCCTAACAAACTCCTGTTTATACTCAGTCACCGAGTGTAATTGTTTTATACCACATAAATGAGCATCAGGGTTTTGAAACTCGGCGGGTCCAAATTGTTCTTGAAATATTTGCACTAGTTCTTCCCAATATTGCACGGTTCTTCCAGAGGATACCCAGGTAAACGTATCAAGCGCATCTCCCTCAAGATTGATTGCAGCTATGTCAACTTTTAAGTCTTCAGGCGTCTGGTAATAACGGAAGTATTTTTCAGCCCTTAAAATCCAGCCTTTAGGGTCTCCTCCTTCATATTTAGGGAACTCGATTTTCGAATAGGGCCGTTTCGAGGAGTTTCGATGCCAATAATGATCGTCTTCTTCATCAATCTCATTATGAGTTTCCCTGTTGATTTGACTTGACTCACCTTGAACAAATATGGGCGCCTTCTGCTTTCTTAAGTTGTTGATTTCTGCGTTCATATGATTTAATTGCGCCATAATGGCTGCCAATTGGGGATTATCTGTGTTCTGTGGTGTTTGAGATTGGGGTTGCAACATAATTATTGTTGGATCGTTATGAGGATTGGAAGTGGGTGGTATTTCTGGGTTTTGGGGAAGTTGCCTTGGAGAATTTTCCTCATATGAAGAATTTCGAGTATTCACCATTGTATCCAACAGGCCCTAAGAACGACTGCTCTGATACCAATTGATAGGATTTATAGAATACCCTTTTGATATGATTTAAAGAAAATAAGAGAGAAGCAGAAGAATCAAGATGGGAGACTAGAACCAGAATCTGAGTTCTAGGAAAAAGAGAGAATCTAGAGTCAGTATCTAAACTCTAGCCAACACAACACAATTCTGAAATATCATATCTTCATTCATATTCACTGTAAAACAAAATACATGTATATATAAAGTCTGGATATCCTAACTGCCTATGAAAACAGATGACACAGAATAATTACCTAAATAAACTGATAAACTACTCTTTCTTATCCTAATTGTTAATAAACTGATAAACTACCCTTTCTTATCTATATCTTTATCTTCCTTCTCCTAAAATAACTTAATCTTCTTTCTTCTGGAATAAACCAAAAGAAGAAAAGTACACTTAGAATTCCCAATAACCTAAGTACCTAACACATCGTCTTATGATAGGGTTTATTAATATTACTTTGGTCTATAATATACTTAGAGCCGAGAAATCGGGCCGAGCTCGTCGGGCCGGCCCGTTTAAGCCCTGGCCCTGTAGGGCTCAGGCTTAAAAAATCAGTTAAAATTTTGAATTTGGCCCTATAAGGCCGGCCCTGCAGGGCCTCGAGCCCTACAGGGCCAGCCCTGTAGGGCTTCGGGCCGGCCCGTTAGGCCCGTTTCACTGTAGCATTCTTTTTTTCTTTTTTTCTTTTTACTTGGCCTTTATCCATGTATGAACAGTCAAACAGAACTTGGAAGATATTTATTAGAAACTACATAAAGCACACATGTTGTACTTAAACTAAACAATATGACTTGGAATGACATTGTAATAAATGATAATAAATACTTGGATTCCATAATTAATTTATTAATAAAAGCTATAGGGAAAGTAAAAATTCACAAAGATTAATTTGCAAGTCTCTACTTCAACTGTGTACAATGGTTTGTTTTTTGTTACGAATTAATGAATATGTTTATTCGTTAGATGATTTGTATTGTTTAGATATTAATATTGATAATATTTATTTGATAGATTAGAACATTGATGGTTGCAATTTATTAATTATATTTCTCTGGAAAAAATCGGAAGAAAAATAATTAAAATTTAGAATAGTAATTTCCAGGCCCTATAGGGCCGGGCTTTAAAAAACAGACGTTTTCCTTATCCCAGGCCCTGTAAGGCCGGCCCTGTCGGGCCGGACCGGCCCTAATTCCCAGCTCTAAATATACTATCTTTTTAATCGAATTACCGCTTATTAAAGCAATTAAAATTAACTAACGGCTTTTTCCCCAAAAGTTATCAAATCCCAATAAACAGTTTTTTCCCTTGAAAGTATAAGGTTAAGGATAGTAGTTTTCAAAAAAAAAAAAAAAGCTATAATAATTCTCAATATTGAGAAATAATTACATTTGGTTTTTTTTTTTTTTTTGGAAAAATATATCATAATTGCTTAACTAAATTTTACGAAGTGCGTATCAAATATGTTTTTGTACAATGTAGGTGTTGTATATTGGGGATTTTTAGATTTCAACTCCACTTCCAAACCATGATATTTAAGTATCTTTCTAAGGAAAACTTAACGGGTTCATATAGAGAAAATTGAGCAGCAGCGATGTCATAGAAATCGCATGTGAACGATATAGAGAAACTTTTATTTGATTCCACAAGCAATCACATCCAACATGACCACGTAGAAATATAATGTTTCCATAGTAAAATGAACATGCATCACACAAGATCAAGTAAACAACAGGGGGCAGGAGGCATGACAAGCATACTCTCTTTACTCAAAAGTTGATACAGTCATCTAGAAAGTGCCTTAATGACATCAATAATCTTCTCCTTCCTCCTCATCATCTGCTGCCTCGGCACCAACTTCCTCGTAATCTTTCTCAAGAGCAGCGAGATCTTCACGAGCCTCCGAAAACTCCCCTTCTTCCATTCCTTCACCAACATACCAGTGTACAAAGGCCCTTTTGGCGTACATGAGATCAAATTTGTGGTCGATTCGGGAAAATACCTCCGCAACTGCAGTGTTGTTACTGATCATACAAACAGCCCGCTGCACCCGAGCAAGGTCACCACCTGGTACCACTGAAGGAGGCTGATAGTTGATACCGCACTTGAAGCCGGTTGGACACCTATAGGGAACAAGACAAACATAATTCAGATTATATTCTTGCATGCCAAGAATGAGGATTAAGCAAAAGGAGAGGGAAAAAAAAATCATATGGTACAGAATGGACCGTCCATAAGAATCAAATTTCAGAAGATTCGGTTCACACATCCGCCCACTAGGCGTAAAATCATGCAAGTGAATGTCATTAACACTTATAGGGAACAAGACAAACATATTTGAGATTATATTCTTGAATGCCAAGAAGGAGGATTAAGCAAAAGGAGAAAAAAAATCACATGGTACAGAATGGACCGTTCAAAAGAATCAAATTTCAGAAGATTCAGTTCACACATCCGCCCACTGGGCATAAAATCATGCAAGTGAATGTTATTAACTCTTGTATTCCAAAAAACAAAAGCCATCAACTTCTTTCGTTAGTTTCAATCAGCAAAGCCCAAAACATCCGATACTCCAGCAATCTACATGCAAAACTTCTTACCAGTCAACAAACTGAACAGTCCGTTTTGTTTTTATGGTGGCAACTGCAGAATTTACATCCTTGGGAACAACATCCCCACGGTACATCAAGCAACAAGCCATGTATTTCCCGTGCCTAGGATCACACTTAGCCATCATGCTTGAGGGCTCAAATACTGCATTTGTGATCTCAGGCACCGACAACTGCTCATGATATGCTTTTGCGGCTGAGATGACAGGGGCATATGAGGAAAGCATGAAATGAATGCGGGGATATGGCACAAGGTTAGTCTGGAACTCAGTAATATCCACATTTATAGCTCCATCAAACCTCAATGAAGTTGTTAAGGATGATATGATTTGAGATATCAACCTATTCAAATTGGTATAAGTTGGCCTCTCAATATCTAGGGATCTTCGGCAGATGTCATAGATTGCTTCATTGTCCAAGAGCACAGCCACATCAGTGTGTTCAAGGAGGGAATGAGTAGAAAGAACGCTATTGTATGGCTCCACAACAGCAGTTGAGACCTGAAATTGAAGGAGAAATTAGCTAAAAGGTATACATGAGTGGCGAACATTTTGCTAAAGGCCCTGTAACAGGCAAGTTCTGAGAGGTGAATTATTCAGAGAAGCACCTGGGGAGAAGGATAAATAGTGAACCCCAGCTTTGATTTCTTTCCATAATCTACAGACAAGCGTTCCAATAGCAAGGACCCCAAACCAGACCCAGTGCCACCACCAACAGCATTAAACACCAAAAACCCTTGCAGCCCAGTGCAGTTATCTGCTAATTTCCTTATGCGATCAAGGCAGAGATCCACAATTTCTTTTCCAACTGCAGCACCATTACACAACTTAATTAGGGTATAAACCAAATGGATTATTTTCCACATCTTTATTTTATTGTTCTAGAAACAAATTCCCTTACCAGTATAGTGTCCTCTGGCGAAATTATTTGCTGCATCCTCCTTTCCAGAGATGAGCTGTTCAGGATGGAAAAGTTGCCGGTAAGACCCAGTCCTAACCTCATCAATCACAGTTGGTTCAAGATCGACAAATACAGCTCTAGGAACATGCTTGCCTGAGCCAGTCTCGCTAAAGAAGGTGTTGAAAGCATCGTGTGCGACACCAACTGAAGTGTCACTGCACATGCAGAATTTTCAGCAAGGTAGAGAGTAAGGACTGCTCAAGGAAATGTGACAATTTGAACTGAAGTGGCTTCACTAGAAATTTGTGAAATAGTGCTATATGCAATGTAAAAGTCATCTATTGAAACTATACAAAGCATGAAAAGCATAACCAGAAGCAGGTAAATTTCATTGAATGACAACTGTTGTCTCACACACACAAGCAGGATGTTACTTTGTTGAACTACTGAGTCTCCTGTCAACAGTTGGGTTGTAGGCATTTAAAGTTTAACCTGGTTGGACCGATTCCTTTAACTTCAACTTTCCAATAAGTTAATTAGCATATTTAAGAATCCACTAGCTGCTACTCATCTAAAAGCATATACTTCTACTCGTGATATATCAGATTTGACAAGAAAATATAAAACCATAAATATGCACAGATGCTGCACGCCCTATAATAAGCTCCCTCTCCTCTGTTTTTGTCAATTGATTCCGTTCCTAGCTCCTAACTTGGCATCCCTTGTCACATTTGGTCCTTCCCGCTTCGATAACCTTTACCCTCCAATTGCAGTAGTAAACTAACATATTCATAATGAACCCATTTGCTATTTGACATAAATTTGTAAAAGTCGTGCCAAGAAATATCAGAATGGACCCAAAAGATGTTAAAGCGGACGAAATCCATAGATCCAAACCTCACATACATTCCCTTTCTTCTCTTTTCATTAATTTACTCCGGCTGTCTAAATGGTCAAGCCTTGTCAAATTCTCTCTCCCGTTTAGGTCTCGGTCATGTAGTAAAATTCTGACGAACACGGAGGCATGAAATTCCGTGATTCGCGAAAAAAATCCATAAATGAAAGAGCATCGTCTCTGATATATGCAGATGAAAAATGCCGGAAGGGAAAAGGAAAAGAAAAATGAAGTAGGAGGGACAACAGTTACCTGAGCATCATGCCGTCAGGTTGGATGCCATGCTCGAGGCAGTAAAGCTCCCAGCAGGAATTGCCAACCTGGATACCAGCCTGACCTATGTGTATGCTTATGATCTCTCTCATCTCGGTCTGCGTGCGATGATCCTGTTCTCCGGATCAAAATCGACACCGGAATTCTCCTCTGTCTCGCTAAGTGAGTTGGGAGAGCGGGGGGGTAAGTGTTTGCGCGGATCGAGAATCGGGAGTCTCTATCCGCCGGCCTTCGCTTCGACACACAGCACTAGAGATATTTTCGAAATGGAACCGTCTTAATTTATGGTTCCCGTTTTTTTAAAACAGAATAACTTACAAATTTGTTTGGGAAGCAATTTTATGTTAAAAATACAGAAAACATACCCATTTTATCCCTCGTATGAACAGAATTATTTGTAGTAGTAATAGTTAGTTGACGAATTTGAAGCGGGTGCCGGTGTGGCTTTTAAGTTTTAATAAATATAATTGTGATTGGCAGTGCCAATTGCGGGTTTGGTTTGCAATTTAAAAATGCCTGTGATTAATGAATGTGGTGGCCTGGAGAAAACAAAGCAGATTGGGGATTATGTGAAGCTAATTAATGAAGGATAGTTAAGAAAAGAAGTAAAATAGAAAGAAGGGATGAGGGGAGGCAGTTGGAAATGACGGTAAAAGCCGTGGGCAGAGAAGAGGGATGTGGGAGTGATAGATAGGGGCAAGTCGGGTAAAAGAAAAGGAATGACGAGCGAGGGACCAGGGTGGCCATGTCCCATGTGCATGCAGCGGGGACAGGTGCAAGTTTTGGACGTTTCCACTCAATTAGGCACCCTTTTCATTATTAATTGTTTATTATTGTTAATATATGATGATAAATGCCCCCATGGAAGGAGCAGGACCCTTCCATTCCCGTGGAAGGCCTCAAGTTCTTGTTGCCCTTGTGCTCTCCAGACATGCCTCATCTATCATATCACTTCAATAGCATTATTACCCAAGCCGCATTTCGTGGATATATTCCAATATAATTAATGTTCTAAATAAGATCGCCTTTTGCTAATCATATCATAATTGGTCCACATGGTAAGGGATTGACTTATAATTATCAAGTTGTGACTTATAACTTCAAATCTGATCACTAATCTATGTGAGGGCCCTAATTATTTGTAAATTAAAATTATTTATATATGTGGCCGGCTTTTCCTAAATATATATTCTTTTAAACACTGTTAATTAGCATCAACTGCTTCATCGGAACACGTACTATATGTCTATATATATGATGATTCACACTCCAACTTATTTTCGCCTTATAATGGCCCGCCTACACTGATAATCAAACAAACAATTTCCAAGGTTAAAAAAACACACATCTTCAAGTCACCAAGCGTACGTGGAATACCAGTACTGTACAAGCTGCCTCCGCCTTGCCACATGTACAAAACCAATTAATGAAATCATTCTGTTCTTTCTCTCTGATTCTTCTCCGAGCAACCAGTCAATTATTTTCACTACTTATTATAATCAATTAGGTACAGCTAATTATCTATTATATTTCATTGCAGTGTCCATCCGAGGCCACGATTGCGAATAATATTCTTCCACCAAGCAATTAGTTTTCACGGAGACTAGAAAAATTATTCCAGAAATTAAATGCCATCATTTAATTTTGAACTCAATTCCTCGGTTGGAATATCTTAAAATAATGAGATGTGATTCTGGGAAATTTATGTTCTTATAAATTAAAAAATGTCTATAAAGGGCTTTTTTGGAGAATATTATAATAAATGTTACCAAGGTCTCTTTAGTTCATAAAAACACATAAAAAGTTATAACTAGAGTTTCTTATGGAAAGACTGTATTGGTTTTAAGAAAATTCTAAACACTATAAATCGTAACTTTTCATATCAAAGTTATTTTAAACAACCACCAATCATTTAAGTTTTGCTCATCATTTATAAATAACATACCTGATTTATGAATTTAACATATGATTATGAGTTTTAATTAAAGATGTATATATTGTTTAAAGGGACATCACTTCATACTCTATGAATATCATCATGTACCGTCATTTCATCTACGACGGACACACTTGCTAACAAAATTGTAAGTGCATAAACGTGGATTTACTAATACTAGTATGTGAAGCTGTGTTTTTTGTTTTCTTCTCTTCTTTTCTCTTGCATGAGCGCAATAGTAGACTTCTCCAACCCATTCAGCCTTGATATAGGCTTCTATGCCCAAAAACCTAAAATGTCATCTCTCCAATTAAACAAAGGGATTAATATTTCTCCAGCCATTGGAGATAAGGTTTTCTCCAGTGACCCCAAAACTACATCGTTTCAAAACCCACCTGGCTCCTTATTGCTCTTAAACCCACCTCCAGACAGCCCACTAACTTCACTCTACGGCAAGAAACCTACGATGGCGATCCTTATGCCGATGTCGAAGATGAGGTCCTACCAACATTCCATGCTTATGCTAAGTCTGGCACTGTAATTGGTCCTGTGGTTTACGGCAACTATGGGCGCGTGGTGGACTATTTGAAATTGAAGGAAATTGGAGTGAATGTTTCAGGTACTGTGGAATTGGTGAGATATGGGTAAATATTCAGAGGGGATATTGTGAAAAATGCGCGTGAGGAAGGAGCTATTGGGGTGGTGATATATTCAGACCGAAATGATTATGGTGGCACCGGTCAGGCACGCTGGTTCCCTGACGGTAGGTGGTTGCCGCCGAGTGATGTTTAGGTAGGAACTGTGCATAAGGGAGTAGGTGATCCTACCACTCCTGGTTTGGCGAGAAAAGATGACGATGGTGATGAGTGTGAGAGGCTATTAGAGGATGAAGTTGAGAAAGAATGAGATGTTTTATTTTTTTAAACGTGAAACAGTGTAGTTTTGGGATCACTGGAGAAAACCTTATCTCCAGTGACTAGAGAAATATTAATCCTTTAAACAAATTAAGAAACTTTCAAAAAATATTATTTTTAATAAAGAATAATTAGGAAACTATCATTTTTTTTTAAATTTTATTTTCTCGCTATATATTTCTCATAAAGATTCTGATTACTCAAACTTCAATTCTTCGGTTCTTTGGTTATTTGATATCGGCATAAAGGACATCTCTGATGACTGACGGTACTGAAAATTTTCTGCTTTGTGGGATGGCTTTTTTTAAACCTCAAATTTTTCTATTTGAGCTTCAACCAAGTTCTTGCTCTTCACCAAAATTTTCTACAACGATTTTTGCATTATTGTTTATTATTACTATTCTGAATAAATTTATATAATTTTTTTAAACAAATTGGCCGGCTTTTACTTCTCTTTCTGCTTTTAGGGGAAGCTGTAATCGTTGGCTCATTCATGGGGTAGAAAAACATATATATGCTCCCTACAATGCTTTCAACCACGACCCCCTTCCTCCGGATCCTTTATGGGGTAATATTTGGAAACTCAAAGTGCTAGAGCGTTGTAAAATGTTTCTCTGGCTCGTTGTTCATAAACGGATCCTAACCAATGCAGCAAGATGCAAACGGGGCTTATCTCTTGACGACCGCTGTCCGATTTGCTTGTTGGAAACAGAGAGCCTTCAACATGTGCTTCGGGATTGCCCTGACACTCTGAAACTTTGGCAGCAGATTATTCCTTCGAAGCTGTGGAGGTCCTTCTGCTCTTTACCGTTTGACACCTGGCTTCGCTGGAACCTGAAAGCTAGAGGAGGAAGATAGCAAACAGATGAATGGAGGCAACTTTTTGTCATTACTTGCTGGTGGCTTTGGAGACGTCGGAACACTGCCGTCTTCGAAGGTAAACAAGTCTCGAACTCCCAAATCACAGCCAGCGTCTCTGCCATGTCACGCTGTTTGAATGAAGCTCGTCACAGAGTATCCCTCGTGAATGGCAAGCAGCTGCTACCACGTGCGGCTGTGGATAAATGGCAGCATCCTCCACCTGGTTGGATCAAGATAAACACAGATGGAGCGTTTAATTTCTTCCATGACACCTGGTATTGCAAGTGGTGGCATCTTGCGAAATGATCGTGGAGCGCTTCTCCAAGGCTTCATGTTTAAAGGAGATGAGGGGGATAGCCTTACCGCTGAGATATGGGGATGCTTGCATGGTCTAAAAATCGCATGGGATTTAGGGATTCGCCTGGCTATCCTGGAGTCAGATTCTGCAGAGACGATTGCCTTGTTAAAGAACCCTGTGAGCGACACGCATGAAGACCGTCGTATAATTGAGGAGTTGAAGGGTATGCTGGATCGTGCTTGGCTTGTTGAGGTTAAACTGATTAGTCGATGGGCAAATGCGCCTGCTGATCACGTTGCTAAGGAAAGTCTGTCAGCGTTGCCTGGACTCCATGTGTTTTCAACCGCGGATAGAACGCTGGAAAGTCTCCTTGTTACTGATATTACTTAGATAATGTGAGTTTGCTTTATGTATCAAAAAACATATATATGCTCCCTTTTGAAAGTGTTTCTTCTGTTGAGAAAACAGACAGAAAAATTAAGAAAAAGAATTACGAGTAATATTCTCTTCTTCACCATTGTGCAGCGAATATCGGGAACCCGTGTTGCTTCCTTACCTTTTTCAGCCGGCTAATTGCTTCCTAACTCATACTTGATTGAAAGCAATCTTTTTTTTTTTGGTTGAGGATTGAAAGCAATCTTTTTATGCCTGTTTGGTTGTATCGGCCGAGAGGATGAAAGAGGTGGAAAAATAAATCCATACTTTTTACTCATTCCAATTTTAAATATAAAATAAAGTTAATTTTTTCTTTTTTTGGGTTGGAAATGATAGAAGCTAAATAAATTATTTAATCATATCATATTTTATTTATACTGAGATGATATATAAGTTTATTTGTTAAATTAATTAATTTGGAGAAAAAAAATAAAAATAGGTATACTCTAAAATATTTTAATTAACTTCCTTAATTTCTTTTTAAAAAAAACTTTATGTTACATTTACGACAGTAGGGAATATTTCATTTAAAATTTTGGATGAGTGAGAAGCCAGAATCCACTCCTCCCTCCCGTTCTTTTTCTTTAGGTGTGTTTGGTTTGAGCAAAAGGAAGGAAAGGGGAGGGGAGGGGAGAGCGAAAGATATATTACCTTATTTAATTTGTTAGAAGAAAGGAAAGGGAAAATATCATTTGTTTGGTTTATTAAGAGGGGAGGGGAGAGTGATAATACTGATTGACCATTTTACTCTTCCATGTTACTTTATGCTTTTATAATTATAGATTGTTTAAATTAATTTCCAGTTAGATTTAAACTAAATTATTACATTAATTAATATTGTAATATGTGTAGAAAAATGATATTCTTATAATAGCTAATATAATAAATATTTTTAAAAAACTAAATTAATATGTATATATCATATTTTTATCTTTTATTGGTATGATAATATAATTTCAAAAATCAAATTGATATGTTATTTTTTAGGTGACACTAGTAAAATTGTTTTAAAAAAAAAAATCTTTTTCTCTAAAACACTCAAAATCCCATTTTGAATGTATGTGGGCGTACTCAAAATAGTTTATACTATACACATATTTTTGTTGGTTAAGGTGTAAAAATATACATATGGTTTTTCTAAAAGTGCACTAACATCAAGTAGTTTTTTTTTTTGGTGCAAAAGTAACTATATGGTTACAAAATGGAGTAAAAATACCCATTGGTAATTATTGACGGTTAGTTTGACCTTTATGTATTTTTAAGAGTTGTCATAGACGATAACTCAGTTAAATTTTATTTCAACTGAAAGTGGAGAACTGGAGAAAATTACAGAAAAGTGCCCAGATAGTTTTGAAAATTACAGAAGGGCGACAACGACAGTGAGGAGGCGGAGATGGGTGACCCGATGGGTAAGATTGAGATTAAGAGAGATAAGAGGAATTGGATAAAGAGGGTTGAATTGTAATTTCAAAAATATTTATGTCATTTCCTATAATTTTCTCTGATTTTTTACTGCTAGCTGGGATGAAATTTAGCTGAGTCATCGTCCATATCAACTTTAAAAATACAAAAAAGTCAAATTGATGGTCAATGGGTGTTTTTGCTCCATTTGTGAACATATAACAATTTTTGTATTAAAAAAAGCATTTGATGTTTGGTACACTTTTAGGAAAACCACATGTATATTTTTACACCTTAACCCTATTTTTTTTTTTTTTATAATACATGGAATCAAACCAAAATTAAGAACCTAAAAATAAGTCATCATGGGGCAGAGCCGAAGGACCATCCTCACGTAACAATTGGGTTGCTCCATTTGGTGGTTCAATGAAAACACTCGGATTAGTAATTCATCACCCAATCAAGTTGCAACGTTGCTCCATTTGGAGGTTTAGTGAAAAGTCAATGTCAAAAAATAATATGAAGAGTAAATAGGTTGTTATTGACACAGATGTGTGTGATAAATGAGAAGAAGCGGATTGTGACATGCATTTAAAATAGCCTGAGCTTTATTTTTTTAATGATGGTATTCAAAGTGATGAGTATATATTTTATGATTAAATAGGTGTATAATTTATGATATTTAATTGGAATTATTGATATTATATACCTATTTAATTATCTTCTAAGAACGTTTCCATAATTGAATCAAACTTGGGATCAAAGAATAAATCGACATAAAATTTACTCATATCCTACTTTTATTGTGCAGGAAATATTAGCTGATTTGGAAAGAAGTAGAAAAGGCAATAAGAGGATATGCAATCAGCCAAACTTAATGGCTCCCTGCAAGAAAATAGAAACAAAATCAATTGTTTGATCTGATGGAGTAAATTACAAGATATGAGATATCTTTTTAATAAGAAAAGGAGAATCAATGACCCAAGATCTAAATTATTATAAATAAGGAAGCAGAGACAAGCAACAGAAGGACGGAGCAGAAAGATCGAGAGACGCAGAACGAGAAGGAAGGGACGAAGAAGCATAGGAGTAGAGGCTGAGCGTTTCGATTCTCTTCATCATTTCCACGGAAGGACTGTGGAGGCGACGGAGAAATTTTCTTTTCTCTCTCTTCTTCTTCTTTGAACCTAAATTCTTTTCTTTTTGTTTATGAATTTGAATAAAGCCATGTGTGGCTAGTTTGTTTTGCAACCTAGAGAATCTATGAACTTGTTTGGGTTTTAGAGATTATTCCCACTCTTTAGTTTTGATTAATTTTATTCAATTTATTTAATCCTGTATTATTTGCTATTGCTTAGTGAGTGGCCACCATTGAGCATGTTTTGGGGATTTAGGGTTGGACTTGAAAGAGGGAATCCTAAATTGACATTGGGATTAAATAATGTGGAATTAGATTTAAATTTAATTAACATGAAGTTAGGTTTTAATCTAATTTGCGTCTAGGATAGACATATACCTAGAAGTTCCGCATAGTCAAGAGTGAGCCCGATTTGAATTGTACATTAATTAATTGTGTGAGACATTGCATAATTATTTGAGGTAGGTGTATAAGTGGACCGACAGGCACTTATAAACATTAATACTCTAGATTAGCTGATTAAATTTAGTCAAAGTTAATTTAGTGGGGATAAAATCTAAGAATCAAATAAGGAATTAGTGACTCTAGGTTGCTCATTTGATTATTGTGGTAGTTTTCTTATTTTTATTTTAGTTTTGATTTTTTTTTTTATCTTAATTAAATTCAATTTATTTTACTCAACTTAAACGAAATTGTGAAATTAATGCTTAACTAAAGGTTGTGATACTAAGTCCTCGTGGGAACGATACTTTTCTTATCACTTTATTACTTGATACGGCCCGTGCACTTGCGAAGTTTTTTTAGGCTTAAAGTTTTACCTTATCACAAAGTAATTTTACAAATTTAACGAGGTAAATTAGTCAAGATTCTTGATTTCCCTCTAAAACCCCAAATTCAGAGTGAACCAAAATAAGGAGAGGGAAGGGGGAGAGAAGTGATTTTTTGCTCCCCTCCCCTTTAAAATTTTAAACCAAATTATGATAGGGGTTCATTTTTTTTCTCTTCTCCCTTCAAATCAAATATATTTTTTATCGAGTTTACGTTACACACTATTATATTATGTTATATGCTTCTTATGTGTTATTCTTCAAAACCCGTATCATTTGGTGGGTAAAGCTGAGGCATTGAACTAGTACAATCTTGGATAATGGGAAGCTGACGTGGGTGTCTTTTCACCGAGCTTATTTCCGGCAAAAGCAGCAGCAAAACGCAGAAAACTAGAATTACTTGAATAACAGAGGACCTCCGACGGGGCCCTTGGACCGTCGACGAGGACCTCACCCTTATCAATTACGTCACCACTCACGGCGAAGGTCACTGGAACTCCCTTGCTCGCTCCGACCTTACAACTTCTCTTCCATTTTATATGTCTTTTCAACAATCTGAATCATACCCCCCGCCCCCACTTCTAAATTTCTTCGCCTATTCTGCTTTTTGTTTGATTCAAACACTTTTTGCGTTCTATATATCATCTCCACCACTTGTCTTATTTTCCTCACAACCCATCAATCTTATTTGGGGACACAACTACCGAGCATCAAATCAAGTTCTAAAAGCCAAAGTTTTCGGTTTTCCTTAATATATAATAGCGTTCAGAGCGATTAAAAGATATATACTATTGTGGTGTTGTATATGTATATATTTGTGGATAAGGATGACATAAGGTCAGTGATAGATGATAATTGTTCAGACGCAGCCCACTTGTTGAAAAGGAAATGATAGTTATGATGTATACCGCAATTGAAAGTGTGAGGGAAAGAGAAAGTTCTCTCTATAGAGTATAAAGCCAATAATAATGCTCTTGTTTCCTCTATATTCTCTCATGCATAGAACAAAACTTTTATTTACCAATCCAAGCAATCTACTTTTAATTTGGTACAGGCCTCAAACGTACGGGCAAGAGCTGAGACTGAGGTGGCTCAACTATCTCCGTCCTGATGTCCGACGAGGAAATATCACACTGGAAGAACAGCTCATGATTCTCGAACTTCATTCTTGCAGGGGAAACAGGTATAATTGTCACCTCAAATAAATAAGTACATCTGTACATATATATCTGCATGCATTCAACAACATCAAGATCCATGTATATATTTTTTATTTCTCTTTATTATGGTTCTCTTAATCTCAGTTATCATGTAGCTAAAATATTGAATTGATGAAAATTGTTTATATGGAGATGATTAGGTGGTCCAAAATAGCCCAGTATTTGCCGGGAAGAACCGACAATGAGATTAAGAATTATTGGAGAACTTTGTGTCCAAAAGCATGCCAGACAACTCAAATGTAATGTGAATAGCAAGCAATTCAAGGACACCATGCGCTATCTTTGGATGCCAAGGCTGGTAGAGCGCATTCAAGCCGCCGCTGCTGCCGGCAAGTTCCCAGACGTTATCTGCCGCCACAATCGTCACCACCAATTCCACATACAATCATTATAGTAATAACATGCAAGCTGAGAATGGGAACAAGCTAATGAACCCGGCGGTGGCCACCATGAATAATATATAATGACTTTGGAGGCTCCCAGGCCAGGTGTCACAGAGCTACATACTGGAAAACAGCAGCACGGGCGCTTCATAGGACTCGTTCGGAACACAGGTTTCGCCGGTGTCGGAATTGACTGATTATTACAGTACTGTCCCTAATAATAATTAGGAATACTACCAACCCTCTCAGATGAGCTACTCTGATTGCATCACCAGCCTATCTGGGTTATACCCTCAAGGATTGGATTATTCTCAGATGATGAATCCAAACAACCCCTGGATTCAGGGCGGCGACACGTTGGACAATTTGTGGAATGTTGAGAATATGATGTTTTTAGAGCAGCATGTCACGCCCGGAAAGAAACGCTGGATAATTCGCGTGCATGGACACTCTGCATTGGACTAGGAGGTTGAGACTTCAAGTGTGGAGAAGTCTAGAAGCTCCTAGAATGTGGTAGACATGTGTGAATATTGGTAGAGTTTTGTAGAGAATTCTAGAAACTTATGTGATGATGTAAATATCTAGATATTTCTAGGGAAGGTTCTGGAGAACCATTGTACACCGTAGGATCTTTTCAATCTCGACCGTTCATTGAGGAGGTGGTAGGCTATAAATAGGGGATGCTTCCTTCATTTGTAAACATCCTAGAGTTTTCAAGCAATTGTTGTTTCAAGAGCTTCTCTCTCTAAGTTCTCTTTCTCTCTCTAAGAGTTCTCTTTGTCCTTGTGCTCGTTGCCTACTTGAGGGGATTCGGTTGACTTAGCAAGATCGAGCGGGGTGATCAATCTAAGGCCGTCACGGTATTTGGGTGATCAAGTCCAAGGCTGTGACAAGCAGCTCAATATTGACAGCATGTAAAAACTCGTACCTATACGAGATCAGACCGGTAAAATTTAAACACCATTATGTGGCTTGGGGAGGCAAATTGAAGACATGAAATGGAAAACAACATTATTTATAAAGGAAAAACAGAGAAGATAATATGAACAGAACTGGATCTCTCTTTCTTATTGTATTTCGAGTAACATGGAATACATATATATAAGATGTACATATGCTATTTACAGAGTACAGTGTGCAAGTGATACAAAGTGGAGCACGTGATCTGTAACCACCTGTTCAACAAACTTGTTCTATCATCTTCTAACATATTCTAGAATATTCTAATATTCCCTATACTACTTGTTGTTTTGCTTGTTACAAGTAACATTTAAACGATCACGAAAGGGAAGAAACATAGACTTTCCTAGTGGCTTTGTTAATACATCAGCAACTTGATCATGTGAAGGCACATAGCCGATTTGAAGTTGTCCAGCTTCAACCTTTTCTCTGAGGAAGTGAAGATCAATTTCCACATGTTTGGTTTTTGAGTGAAGAACTGGATTCGAGGCAAGAGCAATTGCTCCTGAGTTGTCACAGCACACAATAGGAACTTCAGCAATGGGAATATGCATCTCCTGCAACAGCTTCATGACCCAAACAACATCAGATGATGCATCAGCAAGGCTGCGGAATTCAGCCTCTGTAGCTGATTGAGACACAACTAACTGACACTTGGACACCCAAATGACAGGATTATCACCAAAGTAGGTACAATAACCACTCACAGATCGACGGTCCTCCTTATTTGTAGCTCAATCAGAATCAGCAAAGGCATGTACATTAAACCGAGGCACAGATTTTATAAGCAACCCATAATCAATTGTACCAATAAGGTAACGTAGGATACGCTTAACCCCAACCCAATGTGGTTTGCGAGGGTTCTGTAGAAAATGGCTTAGCCTATTGACAGCAAATGAGATCTCTGGTCTGGTATAGCATAGGTACTGAAGTTTACCTATAATACTCCTATATAAAGAAGGATAAGAGAAAAAATGTCCAGAGGTAGATGAAAGTTGCAGCTTAGTGGCCATAGGTGTAAAATTTGGTTTGGCATTGAGAAAATTTGTTTTCTGTAGCAAGTTAATAATATACTTGCGCTATGATAGTAAGATACCATGATCATGAGGATAAAATTCAATGCCTAAGAAATAAGAAAGCGAGCCAAGATCTTTTAATGAGAAGAGCTCACCCATGGCAGCAATCAATTTCTGTATCTCATCATTGTTAGAGCCAATAATTACAATGTCATCTACATAGAGAACCAAGTAAGTAACATCATGTTGGCTTTTTCTAATAAACAAACAAGGATCAGATTTTGCTGCAATAAATCCTAAGGAGTGTAAGGCTGAGTGTAATTTCTGAAACCAAGCTCGTGGAGCTTGTTTTAAACCATATATAGATTTTCTTAGTTTGCATACCAGAGGACGTCCATCTACAGAAGAGCCGAAAGAGAAACCTAGAGGAGCATCCATATATACTTCTTCGGTGAGATTACCATTCAAGAAAGCATTATTAAAGTCCAGTTGTCTTAATTTCCAGTTAGAGGAGACAGCCACTGTAAGTAGGATACGAATAGTCGTAGCTTTGACGACAGGATTAAAGGTATCCATGTAATCTATACCTGCTGTTTGAGAGAACTCTTTGGCTACCAACCTGGATTTCCTTTTAGCCAATGAGCCATCAGCATTTGTTTTTGTTTTCCAAAGCCATTTACATCCAATAGGTTGCCTATGAGGTGGCAAAGGCACTACCTCCCAAGTATGAAACTTAAGTAAAGCATCATACTCATCCATTGTAGCTTGTTTCCATAAAGGATCTGCAAGAGCTTCAGTAATGGTAGTTGGGGGAACAAGATCAATAGAGATTGAGTATATCTTTGGTTTAGATATTCCAGCTTTACCTCGGGTAGTCATGGGATGTTGGTTAGTAGGGATTGATTTTTGTGAATGTTTTTGTGGTTTTTGTGGAGGGACAGATGTATTTGAGGGAATAGATGGAGGAGCTAATGTATTTGAGGGAATTGAAATATTTGAGGGCAATGGTCTATTAGGCATAGGTGTGGACAGAGAAGATTTGGACGATAAAGGGGAAGAGTGTAGGTGAGGTTGAAGATAGGAGATGGGTGAGGTATTGGTATGCTGAGTGTTTTCAGCAACGTTTTTCACTACTGAGTATTGAGTCCTTGTAGTATGGAATTTTGACTCATCAAAATTCACATGCCAAGATACATATAACCTCCCTATAGTCATATCTAGACACTTATACCCTTGGTGTTGTGAACTGTAACCTAGAAATACACATGCAGTAGACCTAAACTCTAGTTTATGTGCATTGTAGGGTCTGAAATATGGATAACACACACAACCAAAGACTCTTAAAATGGAATAATCAGGTTTACAGCCATGTAGTTTCTCATAAGGAGTCATATGTTTAGCTAAAGCCTTGGATGGTAATCTATTTAGAAGAAAAACAGCTGAAGCAAAAGCATCTTTCCAATAAAACATGGATAAAGAGGCATGAGCTAGTAAAGTCAAACCTATCTCAACTATTGATCGATGACGACGTTCCACTAAACCATTCTGTTCTGAGGTGTGAGGACATGAGAACCGATGTTCTATCCCACAAGCAGTAAGATGAGACTTAAAGGCCAAAAATTCTCCACCATTATTTGATTGGACTTTTTGGATTTTTGCATGGTATATGTTTTCAACTAGCTGTTGAAATTCTTTAAACTTTGATAGTGCATCAGATTTCTTGTGTAAGAAATAAATCCATGTGAAACGACTAAAGGCATCAACAAAGGCAATGTAAAACACTGAACCATATGACTGAATTGGAGCAGGACCCCATACATCCATGACAATTAATTCCAATGGTCTCTGATATACAATATTAGAAGACTGAAAAGGGAGTTTATGGATTTTCCCAAATTGACAAGCAGAACATAGACCTTTAGTGTCTAAATCAGAGAATGCAATGGAATTACAAGTAAGAACATTTTTTACTATTTCTATAGAGGGATGTCCTAGACGTTGATGCCAAAGAGTAACAGACGGAGTTGACACTGCATAGACTTGAGTTGCCTTCAAATCAGCAGAAAAGGAACTTGAACCAGTAACATGTGAAGCAGAACCTGGTGTAGACTTCAAAACAGATGCAAAAGAAGCTAACCGTAGATGAGGTTGAACATTGGCCAACAGTGGGTACATGCCATGTTTCTCAACTCCAGACATCAAATGTTGGCCTGTCCTTAGATCCTTGACAACACATTAGTGAGGGAAAAATTCAACAGAAACATTATTCTCACGAGTAAATTGAGCAATAGACAACAAATTCTTCTTCATTTTAGGCACATGGAGAACTTTGTTTAAAATAAACTGAGAGTTAGTATTGGTTAAGAAAGTTGTACTAATGGTTTGAATTGGAGAGAGCTCACCTGTAACACCCCCGATTTCAATAACAAAAATTTAAATGATTTTTATAAATAAACTAATGAATTTCGAAATAACAATCTTGGGGAGTGTTACCGCCGCACTTGTACTGGGACAAGCGCAAGGCTACTTATTACAATTAAAAGAAAAATCCAAACTTAAATAAAAGTATTTTATTCAAAGCATAAAATAAATAAATAAATAAATAAATAAAACTAGCTAGCATTCTCATTGTTCTTCCTCACTTCTCACTGCTAGCCCCAACTTCGAGACCTGTTTCACTGAAAATCTGCTCCCCCGAAGGATCGTCGCAGCCCATAAAACACACATCAGCAAACGCTGGTAATCCTAATAAACAAAAATAATACAAAAATAACCATAGAATATTCTCATGTCATAAAAATAAAAAAAATTATATATTTATATGTAATCTAAAATATTTGTTTTATATCATTTGTCATTCATTAGTTTTTATTAAATTTAATTTGGACCCGGAAACCTGCCAGTCCATTTAGTTTAGTGGGAAGAGAACCATGGTAGACCCGGAAACCTGCCAGTCACAATCACTTGGCCATAAACATAATAATCATAATCATATCTTCCTAGTGTGCACACCTCTTCCCAAAGTTGCTACTAGTGTCCCGGAAACCTGCCAGACACCACTTTGGGAAGAACGGATTCTCAATTTTCTCATCACATAATATTTCGAGGCATAAAGCCTAAGGGTTGTGTTCATCACTTTGGGGGTACCATCCCAAAGCTATCCTCCCACTGTTAAGTTATTTAAACATACACAAAACAATTCCTAAATTATCTCTATTATTGATTATCTTTTATATATATATATATATATATATATATATATATATATATTATTATTATTATTTTAATGAAATATAAATATAAAAATACTTTGACCTAAAATCTGTTCATAACTTATCCTATTGCGTAGGAGGTATTATATAAAGAAAACAAAATCCAATAGTAAAAGAAGATAACAGGGACAGTACATGCATTTTAATCAATTAAAAAAAAAAGGCCCAAATTCGAACCAAGGCAATACATAAAGAATAATTAAAAAAAACGCATGCAAACCGAAAGGAACAGAACGCACACAAGGGAATTATCTATCTGGTTACAATTCATAATGAATAAAGGAACCATGTACAGGGTGTATGCAAGAAAAACACACGTAACCCAAAAAAAAGTTTTTCTATCAATACGCAAGAAAAGGAGCACAGGCATGATATATGTATATATATATTTCGCACGCAGATCGAGGGGGGGAATCTGCACATATATTCCTAATTCCATTATTCAAATTGAAACCTATGAGTATGGACTTATGGGAATTAGAATTACAAACCTAACCTAGGACTTATGGGAATTAGGATTACAAAATTTACATAAATCTAACCTACTCATGGGGATTAGGATTACCTGGTCTCCGTTCTTGCTAGCGACCTAAATTTGATTTGATACGATGAAAGTACAGAAAGAGGGTTTGAGAAGAAAACAACGGAGGAGGAAAAGTATCGTGTGTTTTTAGGTTTTTGACGGCTAGACCTAGATTTATAATTACAAATTAGGGTTTTAGTTATGGGCTGGGCCCTTTAATTATTCCCAATTAATAAATTAACAACACAAACACTATAGATTTCTAGATTCTAATATATTATTATTATTATTATTATTTTAATATATTATTAATTCTATTATTAATCAGGAGTACTACAGATATAAAATAAACACACATATATTCTATATAATAAATAGAATATATAATAAGATTAAATAAAAATATGAAATATTAACATAATTAATATAAATAGAAATAGATTATATTATACAATCTAATTATTAATAATATAATTAATATATTCCTATTACAATTTATTACGATACAATATATATATATATATATATATATATATATATATATAATATTTCAATTACATTTTATATTTTTATTTATTCTAGCTAAAATCTAGAATCATAGCTAATATATAGGATCACTAATATCACTACCCAACAGTAAGGTAAATTAAAATGACTCAATTATATATTTAATATAAATAGAAATGGATTATATTATATAATCTAATTAATATATTTCCAATTAATAAATTCTTAAATCATACAATTAAATTCTAAACTTTTATTATTACTATAATTATTTCCAAATAATAAATTATAGAATAATATAAACATTATTAAATTCTAAATCTTTATTTACTATATTGTTATTATTATTAAATTTCATTATTACTTTATTATTATTATTATTATTAGTATCATTATCATTATCATTATTATTGATAAAAAAATCCGGGGTATTACATCACCGGTGCCAACTTGAACTGTTCCTGTGCCATGAGTCATAGAGGAAGGAGTAAGACATGAAGCATCATGGGTGATATGAGCTGTAGCACCGGAATCTGGATACCAGGCAGAATCATTCACTGTGTCAGGAGTAACAAGAAAAGCATGAGCCACAGGTTCAGTGTTGGGCACTTTAGTAGATGTAGAAGACATATATGCTACAGAGTTGACCACAGCAGACTCAGAGTCAGGAGGCTTCGAAGAGGAATCAGACACAGATGAAGCAGCAGATACTGGATAATACTCAAATGGTGAATAAAACTCAGGAATGCCATAGTCAAAACCATAGTCAGCAGCATAGTGGACTTGAGCTTCAGAAGTTGGACCATAAGAACTAGGATACTCGTACCTATAGTAGCATCTGTCTGCCAGGTGACCAGGCTTGTGACATATCTGGCAGAGTGGCCTCGAATTATGATAATGACCACCACGGCCATTACCACGACCTCCTCTCTGAGAGAAGATTGGAGGACGATAGCCTCGATTGCCTTGCCCTGTAGGTGGACCTTGAGTGTTGCATACAACAATAAAGGAATTGTCGTCAGTAGTGTCATCCTGATATGAATCAGTAACAGGATTAAGAGATGAACTCTTGGCTACAGGATTCAGTGGTGCAACCGTATTCACCGCGTGAGTGTTGCTACTGGACAAGAAAATCTTGTGACGAGATTCGGAATCAAGAAGCATAGTTGATACTATTTCAAGACCAAATCGTGGTCGAGAAGCATTGATTACAGCTATGAGCCTATGACAGGCTCATATTCAGCAGTAAGACCGTTCAAAATGTGTGAAACTTGAGTTGACTCATCTACCTTTTCACCAAGCATGGCTAAGTGATCGCAAATTGATTTGAGATTTGCTAGATAATCACGCATAGGTAATTCACCTTTTCGTTGATTTGCCAACTGATTTCGATAGGACAGAATTTTTGCATCAGATTTATTTGAAAATAACTGATTCAATTTCGCCCAAATCTGAGTAGCCGTAGTGAGTCCACCGAGATTTGGTAAAATGTTAGATGTAATTGACGCTAGGAGCCAGGAAGCAAGTGCAGAATCAAGAGCCTCGTGTTCATCGAAGTCTGGATTTGCAGCTTCACGGCCATCTTCATTGCGGATTTTTTCAGGTGGAGGAACGGCGATGCCGTCGAGCAGCGAGTAGACTCGATGTTGCTTGACCATAAAATAAACCTGTTGCTTCCATAATAGGAAATTGGAATCATCTAGCTTGATCGTAATTTTCTTGTTAGAAAAACCACGAGACGCTGGATTTGCAGCCATGAGCCCTGCGATAGAATTGTTAGATCCAGAGATAACAGACATCTTTGCCTTAGGCGATCAATCCAAGATTGGAGATCACCATAGCAACGATATCGTCTGATCTTCTCGATTGCCGGAATTGGATTTGACGGTGGTCGTTTTGCTCTGATACCATAAAGGAAAAACAGAGAAGATAATATGAACAGAACTGGATCTCTCTTTCTTATTGTATTTCGAGTAACAGGGAATACATATATATGAGATGTACAGATGCTATTTACAGAGTACACGTGTGCAAGTGATACAAAGTGGAGCACGTGATCTGTAACCACCTGTTCAACAAACTTGTTCTATCATCTTCTAACATATTCTAGTATATTCTAATAATTTATGCCGCAATATCCAAGAAAACAACATGCAGATCCATTCTTCAAGTACAAGACCTCTGGAATCGGGTTGTCAAGCTTATAATTACATGCTTATACCTCTAATTAGAGGTATAAGTATTTTTTTTTATTTTTTTACAGATTGTATTTGTTTAGATTTAAATTATATGCTGCTTTCTAAGATGTTTTTGGCACCCAGTATCTCAAATTAATTAATTTTCAGTTCTGTATTTATCTATAACCCCAATATTATGGAAATTAATTAATTTGAGATACTGAGTGCAAAACACATCTCAGAAAGCAGCATATAATTTAAATCTAAACAAATACAATATATAAAAAAATTTAAAAAAAATGCTTATACCTCTAATTAGAGGTATAAACTTGTAATAAGCATGTAATTATAAGCATGCTATGTGAACTCTCTGTAATCGGCTAGGAAAAAGGAAAATGACGGAGGGTTGGTGACGGGAGAGGTTGGGAAAATGATCCTATGCTTTCGCGGGCAATAAGCTTAGTGAAAAGATGCCCACGTGTGCTTCTCATTATCCAAGATTGTACAAATCAATGGCTCAGCTTCACCCACCAAGCCAAACAATGAAGAATGCAGGTAAGAAGCATATACCAGAATAGCACGTGGACTCTTTTTTATCCCTCTAAATTGGGAATATTTTTTGTTGGGGAAGAGCCATATTTTGCGTCCAATCTACCCCCTTGTATTCTATGAGCCTGTTTGGGAAGGGACCAAATGGATTTATTATTCCATTAGATGGGATAATAAGTCCATCAAAGAAAACAAGAGTGTTTGGCAAGAGTAAAAATCTAATGGACTTTAATGGAGAATGGAGTTTTTTCTTTGAAGCTCACATTGAGTTGCTTAGGATCCCATTAGAAGTCTATTGAGATCCTACCTTTTTTCTTTTGACCAATTTGCCCCCAAAAGACGTGTGCATTCTCTCTTCGCACTGCATAGGTGACTGATGTATTAAATTATAAAAAACTTGTTATCGAAAAAAAATTGTCCAAGTCTGCGCACTGCTTAAAAAAAAAAAACGGAAAGGATACTTGTTTTAAATATTCATCTTAATAGTTGGCAAAAAAAAAACATTTATCTTAATAAACAAAAGCAAGTAGATTTTTTTAAAAAAATAATAGTATGATTATTTAAATTTAAATTTAAATTTAATAGTTGGCAAAAAAAAAACATTTATCTTAATTGACCTTTATCACGAAATGTTTTAAATATTCATGATTATCTCCTTGCTTGTGTTTATTATTTAAATTTAACTAACAAAAGCAAGGAGATATTCCCAAAATGATGTGGAATTTGATCAAGCTGAAGAAGGAAATATGGGTGATGAAGATAATGATGATCCACTTGATAATAATGATCCATTTGATGAAACATCCTCATCAAATGATCTTCGTGATAAAATCAGAAATGAACTTGTAGAGACTAGGTTTGATTAAGCATTTTATTATGTTGTAATTTATTTAATGGAATTTTACCATTTTATTTGGTAAATTTATATTTATTTTTGATTTTTTATCCCAAATTATTACATTTTATACGGCACATATATGTGTGTATGTGAGAATTTGATTATGCCATTTTCAGTCATTTTCCATCTCATCTATCTTTTTTTAAGGTATGCCAAACAAGTTCCCATTACAAACAAAAGCCACTTCTGCTACTACTATCCCAAACACAAATTACATCAGAAAAAAGTTTATTAAGAAAAGTCCATCAGAAACAAAAGCCACTTTTCCCACAGCTTTCCCAAACGGCCCTATGATATCACTTCACTTCGACCTTCTCGCCTTGTCGAGAACTCCTGGTGTTGTCACTGTTCTCGCAAATCCGTCCATCAAGGTTGTTTCGACGATCACCTCAGCTGCAATATTGTCCTTCAGGCTTTCTGTATTTCCCGTTGAGGCTACTCTCTAAAGTGAAGCCCTATATCCACCGCCAAAGCTTTTTGGAGTGGAAGCTCTGATCTCCGTCGAAGTATTTCAAAGACAACGACGGATTCACACTTTGTTTCCGCCGCGAGGGAAGAAACAACTCGACACCGCAATCTTGCCGAATCTTGTTCTTGTCTGACTTTTTGTGACTGCATGATCATTGCCACCTAGTCTTCCGTCGTCAGAATCAAGTCTTGAAATAAGCCGCAGAGCACCCTGTTCATTGCCATCAAGAATTGTTCTGATGCCGTCAAGGTCGGTTTGGTTAGGTGGAGAACTAATGACATGGTTTTGACAATTCTAGCATTGATTTCACTCACCATATGATTTGGATCTCTAATCTGTATATCAATAAACGTATCACGCTTGGCTGTACAAATGTGCCTAGCGTTACCCTTTGGGCCTTTTACACTAATGCTTCCAGGAATATCTATCTGCTTATCTCCTGGCATATAATTGGAACAGTTTTGCAGTTAACTCAAGTTATTCAAAGAATAATAAGAACGGAAATGGAGTGCAATAAAGAAGATTAAATCGGTTAATTGAACCTTTGTTACGTGAGAAATTGCTTTCAAAGTTATCCTAAATGCGTTTCAAAAGTACCCTTATGCAAGCAGAGACCTCATAAATAGTAAAAGACCTAAAAAATTAAAACAAACACACACTAAACCTTAAGTTGTTGCAGTCGGAGCACTATTTTTCATCATTCTCATGCTTCATTTCTAGAATAGGAGAGCGTTAGAAATATAAGGTGAGATTTAGTTGATTAGTTAGATAGGCCTAGTCTATATATAAAGGGTCTTAATTATTGTAAAGAGTGTGTAACTCTCACCATGTTAGAGAAATGTTAATTTAAGTTTTTCTCTCTAGAGAAGAAAGTCCCTCACTCCCTCCTAAATCCCTAGAGTTAGGGTTTGTTGTCAATCATCTTTAAGTAAGGGATGGTCATTATTAAACCTAAGTGGGTTATATTGTATGAGCATGTTGCTCTTATTGATATCAATACAAGGTTCTTCAACTTCTTCATATTATTTCTCTAATTATACTTGTTCATATGATATCAGAGCATGCTATTTTTAGGACCTAATTGTTGGCAACCCTCTTGATTCTTGGTTTTTCAGCCTACCAAAATTATCCACATGTTCTTCTGCGTTTTTTTTTTTTTGGGCTAGAAAAGGAGGCGTGAAGCCTAAATTACAAGTATAAAATTACATAGAAGGGGAAATAAATCCCAGGCACTCATTGTCAATCCAGTTCCTAAGAATACTGGGACACTCATCAATGATAGTAGAGCAAGAAATACCTTTCTTTGCCAAGGCATCAGCTACCCTATTAAACTCCCTGGAAATCACCCTAACATCTACTTGCCAATTGAAATTAAGCAACTCTCTAGCCTTTAAAACAAGACTACTACAAGAGGTACAAGAGCTATCTAAAATCATATTAATAACTTCACTAACATCAAATTCTAGAATAAGCATTTTAAAACCTAGATCCTAAGCTAATTGGAGGCCATTAAACCACAGTCCACTCCTCAGTAGAGCTCGCCGAACAAGCACCCAGTGTCTTACAAAAACCCACAATCCATGTACCTAAACAGTCGCGAAATACACCCCCACATCCTGCAACAGCCGATATTCTTCCAAAGTTTCATTCTATTGCTTTCTTGAGGTCTTGATAAATAATACATCAGTTGTGTACAAATTATATTCTTGTATGCTAAGTTGAGAAAACTAAATATCTAAGTAACTTATTAATGCTATGTCTGTTCTAACCTCAAAAGAATGAAAAAACGGAAACGTAGATTCTTATGCAATTTGTATATCATCATATTAAAGTATAAACTAATTTAAATAATTTATAAGAGTAAAAATATATAAATTAACATATAAGGGTAAAATGATAAATTAGTAGTTATTTCATCTCCCATTTCTTCTTAAATCAAACAAAGTTTCATTAAAAATCATTTCCCTCTAACCAAACCAAGTAAGGTAATCCTATTCTTTCCTTTCATCCCCCCTCTTCCATCATTTTCCTTCGAACCACAGGTAAAATAAGAGGGGGAAAAAAGGAAAATTGGATTTTCTTGCTAGCAGCGGCCTTTTGGTCCGCCATTTTTATGAGAAAATATTTTCCTAGGCTAACCAATTTTCAGCCATATGATCGAAAACGGATTTGGTGAGAACCTATCTTCAAGTGGGGAGGGAAATTTCCTAAAGGCATAAAAGCCTTTTGAGGTGATATAAAAAGGTGAATGGGCCTCATAGACAATTAATAATATTTTTACTCTAAGATAAAATGGTATTTTGGGGCATTTTCCTACTTTATTTTTTTTCCAATTAAACAAAAAATTTATTATCAATCCATTTTCTTTTTTAGGGCAAACCAAACACTTATTTGACAAAATATTTTTCAGTCATTTCTAAAGGATATGATATTATCACTACCAATTTTATGTCACTACCAAGTCACTACCACTTTTTCACCGTTAGATCAAAATCTCATCTACCTTTAGCATTTCTCTCTCCTATTGAGATTTTGATCTAACGGTAAAAAAGTGGTATTGACTTGGTAGTGACATAAAATTGGTAGTGACAATATCCTGTCCCACTTTCCAATCTTGATGATGTGGTATACTATGAGTCATTGGATAACTTGAACGGTCAACATCGGGGATGGGGAGAAAACATGCTTCGGAGGGTCTGAGAGAACTCCGCACGGCTAAATCGCAAAATTTCCTCCCTCGCTAAATCGGACGGCCACAAATCACTTTCCTTAGGCTTTGTTTAGATGAGCTCAATTCAGGTGATCTTATTCCCCTCCTCCGCTCTGAACTCGTCGCCGCCTTCTGGGTTCATCTCAACGTCAATGAGTTCACATTTGGTGCACATAGTTATGTGCCCAATTATGTGCTCATACCTCTTTTAGAGGTATGAGCATATTTTTTTTTATTTTTTTTTAATTTTTTATATATTGTATTTATTTAGATTTATATTATATGTTACTTTTTGGAATTTTTTTTGCACTCAGTATCTCAAATTAATTAGTTTCCATGATACTAGTGTTACAGATAAATGCAGGATTGGAAAATAATTAATTTGAGATACTGGGTGCAAAAAAAATTCCAGAAAGTAGCATATAATTTAAATCTAAATAAATATAATATATAAAAAAATTAAAAAAAATTAAAAAAAATATGCTCATACCTCTAATAGAGGTATGAGCATATAATTGGGCACATAATTATATGCACCAAATGAGAACCCAACGTCAATCATACCCTCGCCGGGATCTCGGAGATCAATCACAGACAGTTTGGGAGCTGCAGCTGTCAGCACTGAACCCGCGGACTCGGTTACTTAATCTCATTACAAATTTTGTCGACAATAACAGGTATGGAAACAATAATTACTTTGGGTTGCTCACTTATTCTCATAGAAGACGAGGACACCAGAACATTCCCTTTGTTATCACCCACAAATTGGTGTTGAAGTGGCTAATTCCTCATGTTTGTCGTTTATCCACTTCATCATCCTGCAGCAAACCCGTCTCTGCTTTTCGACCTGGTTCTTTGTCAGTCGTTTGATAATCTAACCCTTGTCGTTCTTCTTCTCTCAACTTCGAAATTGTTGCATTTCATGTCATATTTTTAGGATCGATATCAACAATCTTATGTTGTCATTCGTTGGAGCCTGAAAATCTTAGAGTTTTCTGACCAGCTATAGATTGACTTGATTATGGAGTGTGGTTTTATACTCTGCCGCATGTGAGAGTATGGAGGATGAAGAAAATGATTGCAGTTCTGAAAGCCTCCAAAGATTTGTTTTTAGTCCAATCAGCCGCTATACTTCTCTATCGCAGAATGTCCACGATTTCTATTCTGAAACTTGATGGTTTACGGAAGCTGCCGCTATCAACTCAGACTTTTGCTCCCTATTCAGAACTTCAAAAGCAGAAGATTTTGGAGTCGCATATAGTATCTATTTTACATGGATGCACTACCCTGAACCAGCTCAAACAAGTCCATGCTCATATCTACTGTAAAGGGCTCGATCAATGCTGCTATGTTGTCACCAAGCTTATTCGTATGCTCATTAAAATGGATGTTCCAGTGCACTGGTACCCTCACCTTGTTTTCAGACAGGTTAAGAACCCCAACCCATTTCTCTGGACTGTTCTGATTTGGGGCTATGGTGTTCAAGGACCCTTTTCAGAGTCAGTTCATTTGTATAGCTGTATGAGGAAGAAAGGCGTTGGTCCTGTATCATTTACGTTCTCAGCTCTCTTTAAGGCTTGTGGTGCTGTTCTTGATGCATGTTTGGGGTCACAAGTTCATGCTCAGACGATACTGATAGGTGGTTTTGCGTCTGATTTGTATGTTGGCAACACTATGATTGATATGTATGTTAAATGTGGGCTTTTGGATTGTGGGCGTAAAGTGTTCGATGAAATGGCTGAGAGGGATGTTATTTCTTGGACCGAGTTGATTGCTGCTTATACAAGAAGTGGCGATATGAAATCTGCAGGTGATTTGTTTGACGGATTGCCGATTAAAGACATGGTGGCATGGACAGCTATGGTTAATGGCTATTCCCAGAATGCCATGCCAAAGAAGGCATTGGAATTTTTTGAGCGAATGCAAGATGCTGGCATTGCGATTGATGAAGTTACCTTGGCTGGTGTTATATCTGCTTGTGCTCAATTAGGTGCCTCAAATCATGCAAATTGGATTAGGGATATTGCTGAGAGTTCCAGATTTAGGCCAGCCAATAATGTAGTTGTGGGATCAGCATTAATCGACATGTACTCCAAGTGTGGTAATGTGGAGGAGGCATACAAGGTTTTTTTGTCAATGAAGGAAAGAAATGTATTTTCCTACAGTTCTATGATTGTAGGATTTGCAATGCATGGTCTTGCTCATGAAGCCATTAAACTATTTTTTGATATGTTGAAGACAGAGGTAAAACCAAACCATGTCACTTTTGTTGGAGTGCTCTCTGCGTGCAGTCATGTAGGCATGGTAGACCAAGGGAGGCAGCTCTTTTCTGTTATGGAAAAATGTTATGGTGTTGTTCCAACAGCAGATCATTATGCTTGCATGGCAGATCTTCTTGGTCGAGCTGGATACTTAGAAGAAGCCCTTAAGATTGTAGAAACAATGCCTATGAAGCCCAATGGGGCAGTGTGGGGAGCACTTCTTGGAGCATCACTCATTCATAAGAATCCTGATGTTGCTGAAATTACTGCAAGCCATTTATTTGAACTTGAACCTGATAGCATAGGAAACTATATTTTGCTTTGTAAAACATACGCGTCAGTTGGTAGATGGGATGATGTGTCAAGGGTGAGGAAACTGATGAGAGGAAGAAAATTAAAGAAAGACCCTGGATGCAGCTGGGTTGAAGTAAAGAACGGTATAATTCAAGAATTCCTTGCAGGTGATGCAACGCATCCACAAACCAGGGAGATAAGAGAAGCACTTGAGGATCTTGTGGAGCGACTGAAGGCTACTGGATACCAGCCAAATATGGGTTCTGTGCCATATGATGTTAGCGATGAAGAGAAAAAGCGTATACTGATGACTCATAGTGAAAAGCTGGCTCTGGCATATGGATTACTGAATACTGCTGCCGGTTCCATTATAAAGATTATGAAAAACCTTAGAATATGTGAGGATTGCCATAGCGTTATGTGTGGTGCATCAAAAATTACAGAAAGAAAGATCGTTGTCAGGGATAACATGAGATTTCACCACTTCATTGAGGGGGTTTGCTCTTGTGGCAATTTTTGGTGACTGAGGCTGGTTCCAGAGCTTTATACCAGAAATAATGCAGTGCTTACCTTTATAGATTATCTCTAAGAATATGAAAATGTTGAACTTTGCTTAAATATCGTAGCCTTCTGATAGAACTAACAGATTCAAAGATAAAGGAATAGAGATAAAAGGCAATTCTAGAATCAGGATCTAATTCTAGCCAACACAAGACTTGTCTGAAATACTTCTTCATTCATAATCCATAAAATACATTACATGAGTATATATAAAGAGTTTCCTACGGATTGCATATATAACTGCCTAAACAGATAACATAACTTCCCTTATCTGCTAACATAACTGAACATAACCCTTATCTGATAACATAACTGACTGAAAATAACTGATAATCCTATTCCTTCAACTTCTTACGCCTAGAATAAACCAACAGAGGTGAAGGACAGTTATTATTCCTTTTACTATTACTATTATTCCTATCACCTTCCATCCCAATTCCTCATGCTTGGCCTTAAAGGTGAATCACTATTCAACTTCGTGATACTTCTCTGATGATTGGCTGGTGGCAACTCTTCCTTAAGGAAATAGTGCAGCTTTCTCTAGTTACATATGTTGAATATTAATTATTAGATAAATAATATCTTTAGAACATGTAATGGCATAAGGAAAGTAATTACTCTTTCGGGAAAAAAAACCTGCCTCCTTCTCTTTGTGCTTGCTACCACCTCCTAGGTTTATCTCAACAGATCTGCGTTTGTTGAACCTCAGATCTAGCTGCCAGAAAGCTAGTCAGCTGCAGTTGTCAGCACCAAACCCACCATCTGGGTTAGTTGGTCTGATTACAAATGTTTTTGACAATTATAAGGAAACGATAATTTCTTTGGGTTGCTTGCATATTGTCATACCAAATGAGGGAACTTGAACTCCCCCTTGTTATTACTCACAAATTTGTGTTGAATTGGCTGGTTCCTCCTGCTTATTCTTTATGCACCTCATTATCCTACAGCAATCCCATCTCTACTCGTTGACTTGGGCATATAACATTTCATTACCTCTTTCAATGCTTTACAAAGTTTTGTAACCTAATCCTTGTCATTCTTCGTCTCCTAACTTAAAATTTGTTTTAGTTACGGCATATTTTTCAAATTAACATCAACAAATTATTTTGTTTTTTTTTTTTGTTGCTTGTAGAAGTGATGATGGCTTCAAGTTGTTGCATTTAGCTTGTTTCTTTGCCTCCTCGACTTGTATGGTTACTTCGAAGTGAGGAAAGCCTTGGTTATTAGACATATGATTGAAATTATACTCAATTAGTTTTATTGAAATTTGTTCTTTATGTACTATAGTGCCTCTAATATGAGGAAATAACTTCATAGATAATAATAGATGGTTGCAAGTTGAAACTTCTGCTAAAACTTATAGTTTTAGTTACAGAATTGCAGGTCAACCATAGTCAGTGTATAGAAAATGTGTTGCAATTTGGTGAAGACTGCCTGAGTTCCTGGACAAGATGCTTAATCACTTGCATAGGCGTTGCTTGTGTACTGCTTCTACTCGGCCATGGCTTTTTGTCGGGTTGGGCAATCCTGGTGAAAAGTACAAGGGAACTAGACACAATGTATACTGTAATCTAAAATGTAATGCATCCTAGAGGTTTTGTTTTTAGTTTCCTTGAAAGATAATGCAATGTCATTGAAAGCAGGTGGGCTTTGAGATGATTGATGCATTTGCTGAATCACATGGGATTGCTATGGACAAAGTCCATTGCAAAGCCCTTTTTGGCCAAGGTTTGTCCATGGCATTCAATCTGCCTTCTTCAACCCCTTTTTTGTTTGTTTTTTATCTCAGCATGTGTTGTATTTCTGAATTATGTGTGGGGTAACCTATTACAGGTATTGTTGGTGAAGTTCCTGTTTTCCTTGCAAAGCCTCAAACTTACATGAATCTTAGCGGTGAATCAGTAAGGATTCAAGATATTTAACTTAGTTTCTGAGACTAACCTATTCAAAGCTTTTGTCAACCCTCTCTTCCAAACATGGCCTATTATTTTCTTGGATTTTTAATTTAGCTATATAAAAATTAATTTACTATTGTGAGAGATAGCTTTTCTAGTTCTATTTGAATCTGGAAAATCTATTCTTTGATTGACATTAATATAAGATTAATTTGCGCCACTATAAAAGCAAGTGCAATTAAGAAATTCAAGGTTTATTATGTCTTAGCAGCTATTATGGTAATATCTTGGAATTGACTATGGGAACTGTTAAACTTTAATTGTTATCCGCATATTAATAATTTTAATCCAAAGTATCTTGTTTCCTTTCCTTGGTCAGTGTGCTTGGTTGTATGAGCCTTGTTGATTCAATCTGTAGGCTTATTGCCATTCTGAGGATATTATTTGCATGGATTCTTGATGCTTTACTTCAATATGAGTTTTCGTTCTAGTTTTTAATTTGTGAGATAATAATGCTTGCCATGTAACTGCAGGCAGGACCAATGGCTGCTTATTACAAGCTACCTCTTGATCGTGTGCTTGTGGTAATTTGTTGCTCTCGCCCCTGTTCTTTCAAGCTTCCAATTAATAATAAGTGCGTTGTTCCTCATTTCAGTCAACTCTTTTGGTTGTAGATCCATGATGACATGAATTTGCCATGTGGGGTGCTTCGTCTTCATGACAAAGGAGGTCATGGAAGCCACAATGGGTATAATGCCTTGTGATAATTGTGTGCTTTGGCTGTTTGATTATGACAGCTTACATTATGACTTTTGACAAATTAATGCCTGATGTCTCTGTTACTGTTCTGCATATATTGAGTTCGTGATCCTTTATTCCGATAAAAATGCTTTGTGTTAACCCTCTTATGCTGAAAATAAAAATGAGGACACACACGTACCTTCAAGTAATATCTGCACCATTACTCTGTCTCGTGTATGGGCCAGAAATCAAAGTAGCTTAAAAAATAGTGATTTCTTTTTAAGCAGGTCTGTTTCATTCAATTATAGTAGAAGGCTTTTGCTTGGAATTGAGATCATGAGATCTAATTAGTTTTCCTCTCATTCGTCCCAGTCATGTGTCTTCTTGTACTCAATTCTTTTCACTGAACCAGGCTGAAGAGTGTGATCTATCACTTTCGAGGAAATAGGGAATTTTGTCGGTTAAGAATTGGTTAGTACTTTTGGTGCAAATCATTTAACTTTACCCTACATTTTAATTTGTCATTATCATTATTCTTTTCAATTTGTTTGGTGTAAGGGATTGGAAGGCCTCCAGGACAAATGGATCCTAAAGCATTCCTGCTTCAAAAATTCAATGTAGCAGCCAGACAACGAGTAAGTTCTTTGGTATTGAACTCTGCTAGAAGAATTTATTCTGCGGTTCGTCAGTTTCATGGAAGTTTCAACTGAGGAATGTTGTTACTGGAGACAATCAAGTGCAACGAATAATCTTGATGCGCTTAATTTCATTGGCAAGTGAATTGCTGTTTGTTTGTTGGACAGATTGACGGTGCTTTGGAAGAGGGAGTTGAGGCATTGAAGCTCCTTTTATCAAGAGGTCTGACGGAGAGTGCAAGAAGGTTCAATGAAGAGCAGAAGTACAAGCACCTAAGAGTGCAGACATTACCAGTGTGATAGGATTCTTTGATTTGCAAAACTAATGCCTGGAGAGCCCTCTGAACTCTGTTAAATTATCCTGAGATTTAGACTTTCTATAGTTTTTAGTCAGGTCAGATCTGCGCGTCTTCATTTGTTTTCATTTCGGCGTTGTCTCAATGGAAATAGTATTAGTTTCTCATTTTGAATTTGTTCAATATTGGCTCATGTTGTATCTCTTGCGTGTAGAGCAGCATCGACCTTCTGTTCCCTCGGTAAATTTTTTTGGGTGATAGCTTTTATAGTTTTTTTTTTATGTGAATTGGGTAGGTTCTGTTTGGCCAATAGTGAGGTGAAAGGTAGCGATTTAGGGCTTGTTGGGGAAGGTGGTGGGGGCTGAAAAAACACGAGTAAAATGAAGTATTTAAGTTGTCATTTTTTTCAAATGAGCTTTTATGTCAAAAGCTACTTCTATGAGTAAGCCATTAAAACATGTTTTTCACAATACAGATGGGCTTGTACCTCTACTCATTCAAACAAATTATTTTTACAATAGGACTTTTATCCTATCTTAAGTTTACAAAATTCCTATTAGAAAAAAGTTACTCTTGCCACTCTTGCCACCGGTGAGACGGTGATCCAAATAGGCCTTTAGATTCTATCCCATACCATTCTTCTCCTTTTCCCTCCACCATTAGATTAAAATCTCAAAAGTCTAGGTTAAACATTTCATGAAAATACTATTATAATTTTACTTATAAATAAACATTTAAATTTAAATTGCTAGAATTTGATCTGAATTGTCTGTCTATGAAAAAAATAGGGAAAAAAATTTAATTTATTATATTTTTATAAGATATTAAATCTAAACTGTTTGAGATTTTGATCTAATAGTGGAGAAGGGAAAGTGATGGGAATGTTACGGGAGACAATCTAAAGGCTTCATTCCTTGCCGTTGATTGCCCTAGCATTTTGTCCGCATGGATTATCTTTAGAGATTATACATATTGTATTTTTAGGATTTTCAATAAAAGTGTCATGGATTAAAATTTAGTGAATTGATTGATCATGGGAGTTATAAATTCATCTAATTATGATGTAATCAATCATAGGACAATTGCAAAAATTATAAAACCTAAACCATGTCCGCATTCGTGTCATCAACCAGCATCAACATAAGAAAGAAACGGGGAATGGATAAAGTGAGAGTAAAAGTTCTGAAGGGCAACAAAAATGAGATGGGTTACTGTCGTGGGCCACATGGGCTAACCCAATTGCTTCGGATAAAGCATTCGGGCCTATTTATGTCCGTGGGCCCCTGTCAATGATGGATTTCACGCGCCAGGAAGAAGCTTCAAATCAACGCGCGCACCCTGTTGTAAAATAAATGAGAACCATCAAATTAACTCTTTCCCTTGTGTTAATTACTACCCACAAAAACACTAATGAACACAAATATAGAACGAGCATAAGTAACAAGGGAAAAAGATATAATTATTTTTTGAAAATAAAAAATTCACTTTTATTTTGTGTGAGCATAAAAAAGGAAGGATTTGAAATAGGGTTAATTTTAAATTAAATTGACAGCAAAAGTGAAATTAAGAAAAAGGGAGTGGGGAATGAGAAGAAGAAGAAAATGCTTAAGGGCGAAGAAAGGAAAGGGAGTGGGGTTCGGTAACGAAGGCGGGGGGGCAGCGCGTGGGAGCGAATGAGTGGGAGATGTGGACGACGCCTATTCACATATGGTATGTATGTCATAACATTAACAATGATAATGGGATGGAGCAGGGAGGGCAAATGGTAGCCATGTATGAATAGACAGGTAATATATATGGGTTGGGTTGGGTTGGGTTGGGTACATACAGCATTCTATTCGATGCAAACAAGCTGAATCGCAATCTTATCGATCTTGTAGTTTGGCTGAGACGTACAGATCCAGATTACAGAGGGTGAGATATGAGAAAGGCGTCGTCCCGGGCAAAGACCACTACACCTTGCTGCAGCAAAGTAGGGCTGAAGAGAGGCCCTTGGACTCCTGAGGAAGACGAGCTGCTGTCCAACTACATCCACAAGGAGGGAGAGGGCAGGTGGCGCACACTCCCAAAGAGAGCGGGTCTCCTCCGCTGCGGGAAAAGCTGCCGACTCCGCTGGATGAACTATCTCCGCCCCTCCGTCAAGCGCGGCCACATCGCCCCCGACGAGGAGGATCTCATCCTCCGCCTCCACCGCCTCCTCGGCAACCGGTACGGTGATCTATTCAATTATTAATTTCAAATCCCTATCTATAAATTCCTTCGTTTGGGCAGCTGATCGATGAAATTAGGGTTTGTGGTGACAGGTGGTCGCTGATAGCGGGGAGGATCCCGGGGAGAACGGACAACGAGATAAAGAACTACTGGAATACCCATCTCAGCAAGAAGCTCATCAGCCAAGGCATTGATCCCCGTACCCACAAGCCCTTCCCCCCTCATGATAATACTATTACGAATACTCATCCTTCTCCCTCTAAACCTAATCCCAATCCCATTCCCAATATGACTGATCATCATCAGCAGGACCCCAATCCCTACTCTCACCCCTATGATCATCACGCTTTGGCCCTCGGGGATCTCCCTGCGATCCCCTTGCCCAACACCCCCAGCAATCCCAATGACGACGACGACGACGACATCAACTACTCCACCGACGATGTTTTCTCCTCTTTCATCAACTCCCTCATCAACGACGATGCATTTGCCTCCGCTCAACACCACCACCTCCCTCCTCCGCCTCCTCCTTATAATTCTGTGGCCTGGGAGTCTTCCCTGATCTCCGCTGCTCCCCACCACGATCCCAACAATATGCCCGGTCATGCTCATGCTGATGCTGTCCTCTAGCTAGCATATGATCCCTGCACCACTTCCCACTTCATTACTTCTATATATATAAACCCTATTCCTAGCGGAGTGCTTTTATATATGTATTGTCTTGTGTGCCATCATATATATATATATATATATGCTACAATCAAGAAACCAAGAGCAAAAGAGTAGTTGTGCACTACATGCATAACACACTGGGCATGTCTAGTCTCAGCATCTACCTGCCGTTTTTTAATTCAATGGGTCTTGTATTATGCATGTATTCACATATCTGTATTATCTTTTCTCCAGTTTTGTTGCATAACAAAAAGGTCTCTGTATGTGTGTAATAGATCTCCATCTTCTATGTATGTCATATTCAGTTCATATCATGCAAGATGGAAATGCAAATGCCAATTCTACTATATTTACATATATTCATGCATCCCTTTTTCAAACGCATCATCATATATATATATATATATATCACCTTAGATGATCTAGCACCGCTCCGGCGGGGAGAACTATATAATTGTATATATGACCCATACAATCCTCTCAAATAATTTATTCCACACTAGTAAAGAGTGAAAGATAATTTTCTCTGTAAACTTAATAGGGAATAACATATCTGCTTTTACTGCAGAAAAATCTATCTGCAGCAATCCAAAAACTACGTCGTTTCATCATCTCTGTTTTTTTCCCTCTTTATATCTGATTACGGTTTTTATCCCAAAAATTTGTTTAAAATGGCGGCCGAAATCTTCTCCACCCTCCCTCCCCGGCGAGTCAGTCCCTTCCGCAATGAGACACAAAGTATGCCCCCAAGATTTTGAGATCGACAACCAAGAATCTAAGATCCCGACGAGGAGGCGTTGCTCCATCAGGTGGCCGGAATATGAGATCCCGCAGAGCCAACTTGTTAGAGTTCTTGTATCCAAGTGTTCCCTATATAGTTCTACCTCTCACTCTCAATTTGTTAGGTATGAAATTCTTATCTGGGTTTAATATGAAAGGAAAAGGGATTACAGAATTCTTTCAATTTTGCCAAGTTTTTTGGGGGTTGTTTTCTCTTCTTCTACGGGGATTGATTCAAATTATTTGTTGAAGAGTTGAAGATGAGTATCTATACATCAGGTACGGCTTGATATTTAGTTACCCCGAATTGAAATCAAAATCACAAACACTTTTAGAAGAGTTCTTCACTTACCTCCGTTCTCTAGCACTAAATCAACAATCGCCAGCGTCCTATCTTCATCACGCAGCTATCTTAAACAAACTTTTTGGGATAAAAATCCTAATCAGATATAAAGGGGAGAAAAAAAAAGAGATGAAACGACGTAGTTTTTGACTCGCTGCAGATAGATTTTTCTGCAATAAAAGCAGATATGTTATTCCCATAGGTGATGAACGAAAATAAGCGTGCAACTTAATTATCATAGTGCGTGGCGGACATGTAAACAGCTAGTTCAACTGATACTGCTCAAAGCATTGCTCACTCACAGATTATCAAACCTGATCAATTACATCGTACTTACCCTAATCAATTTATGGATTTTAGTTTATTTTCTAATAGCATTAGATATTGATACAGAAGTTAGAAGGTTAGTTGACAATTTGTGCTTTGCGTCAAAATTATGCTTAGTGGGTCCACTACGAAGGAAAATCAAAGTTTTAGCTTTAAAGTACAACAAAGAGAATTCTAATGATAAACTCTTGGGAGTTAGGTTTAGTTATTATTATTTCTATTTTCTAGGCAATATAACTTTTAGAGTTGTATTTCTCTTTGTACTCTCATGCTTTTAATTACCCTATAAAGAGGGGATATTTTATAATGCAGAGACAGATTTGATGAAATGAAAATTGAGTGTTGCTAGTTCTCAAACTTAGCTTAAATTTTGTTATATTTATCTAACCTTAGATTACTCCTGGTGAGGCAAGTGAGTTCTTTATCAGTTGGGAGGATGGCTTTGCCTTTAATCTCAATTGCAGTGGACTTTTATCTATCCCTTTTATTTTTACAATCTATTTTCCCTCTTTGTTATACCCATCACACGTATCAGAGATATGAATTATTCTTTTGGTCGATATTAGATATGAATTATTGAAGCAATGAAAATAGCACATCTTAATAACATGTACGTTAGGTTGTTACAGGAGGAAAGTATACAATAATTACGGTTCAAATATTACTACCTTAAAATCTAGTTTGTTTTGCCATGTAGAACGTATCATTCCACACTCCAGGTGTCTCTGCGACAACGATGGATAGCTATATATATATATATATATATATATATGGTCCTCTCCATAACAGCGCTACTATATATACATATATATAGAAGATTTTCTTGAGAAGGTTACTACTACTTAGCGCCCAAAGGACATCCATGATTCTGCTGAGAGAAAGGTAATAATGTGCACAACACGCCATTAATGATAATAAGAGTTAATGATATTGAAGTCTTGATTAGCTAGCTCATTCATCAACCCCAGTCTTTATATATATGGTGTTCCTCCCTGTTATCTATGTCTCAAGACTCATCAATTCTAACCAGCTTGATGCTATGCCCTTGCTTTTGAAATTAAGATAAGATAAAGTTCAAAGGTGTACCGTGCGCATTTACATAATTAACTTCCATGTTCACACGCTTGTTTTACTAAGAGAATTTGAAAGACATTGTAGCAATCACAAATTAATCAGTCAATTTGACTATCACAGACGCCTATGTATTTATTACATGTTACTCGTTAACAAGTGTCAATATGATATAAAATGAAATACATATGTTGTTTTCCACCCAGATGTGGCACTTCTAAAGAGTCAATTAATGTCCCTATTCTACTCACAACAACGACAGCCACTTTTGTTATACAACAAATTTATCTTCTACAGGTTGTATTTTCACCTAGCATTTGATCCACTATATTTGCAAGCTATGTCAATTTACAGTCAATACATGCTTTCAATCATGCACATAAACGTGTCCACACATAAACACCAACACGCATAGATATACATGATCAATTTTTATACATCATGTCTGATCACCTATTTATATTATGGTATATAACTATTGTGAATCATAGATTTATGTCTGGACAGGAAGTATAATCTACCACAATCATTCAACTCTCTATAGTACGCAATATATATAAAGGGATCCCATATAAAAATCATTTTGCCTTCTTGATCAATATATAACATGAGGGCGAAAAGGGTTTCCAAGTTGTCTCTACTTAATAAAGACTAATCTACCCTCAATTGAAGGAGATAACTAACCCACTACTTGGAGACTAATTAAGAGGGATTTATCTCTTTAGAGGGAGACTCAAATTATCTTCTCTTTTAACATAGTGAGCATCTCACTCTCTTACACACTCAATTTATTAATTAAGACATTTTATATAGACTATGGTCTTAACCAAATAAATAATCAGTTAATTTCACCTCAATTTTTCTAACAAATGGAACTCTCTTTAATTTAAGCAAAGTTGGAGATGCACAGTTAATGGGAAGACCAAAATATGCGAAGAGTCTTTCTCAGCTAAGGATTGATCAAATTATATTGACCTGATCAAGTAGAGAGGCAAATAATGATGAAGCGAATATATCCAGAAAAATATATTTCTTAAAGGGATAATTTCAGAATTTGTAATGAAGAAGGGCATGCATGGAATTACTAATGCCGGTAAAAATAAAAAATACTGGTTAGCTATAAGGTAAAAGAGAAGTTTTAGGTCACCACTGGACTATAATTAGACCAACTTTGCTATATATGGTAGTGAATGTTGAGTTTTAAATTAAAGGACAATATAAACATAAAATAGGCATAGTCAAGATGGGGATATTGAAATAAATGTGTGTTCATATAAACTAAGATAAAATTCATAATGAATATATATGTGAAAGAGTTGGAGTGACATCTAATCTATTAAAGGAAAAATATTAGAAAATCGTTTGGGGTGGTTTTAATATGTTCTAAAAAAGCTATTGGATGAATGAGGGGGATAATAGATCAAACAACATCATGGAGTTCTCTAAAAAGAGGGTAAATGAAGACCAAAGAGAAGTTATTAATTAAACAAGATCTCCTGGTTATTAGCAATTTATCCAAACATTAGTTCTGAATAAGGTTTGTAGTCGTTGTAATGGTTAGCTAGCTAGCTAGATGCTTAATTAGTTTGAATAGATATGATATATTTCTCATTAATTTGTGGAGCTATTGTTAACGTAGATCCAAGTGAGTGAAAAAGGCTTGTATAACCTGCTGCAGGCAACCTTTTTCATATATATACTTCGATCGACACTCTTATATGGCAAAGTGATTATAATTTTAACCGTAAGAAAGATCTCAGACAAACGATAATATTCTTATAAGGACACATTAAGTACATGAAAAGGGATATTCTAGTGTGCAAGTATTGAATTAATTAATCCGCTATGATTTGATCTCTCTCATATATTGTTACTTATGACTTTCCAATATGAAAACGACATATAAAAATTGGCATTCTTAAGTTGCTTAATAATTTTGAAATAGAACCTGCTACACACACACACACGCAATGAAGTTATATATACTACATACAGAACCAACTGTATTCCAGGAAGAATCAAGCGATCATGGATACATAATCCCTGGACGTACGTGTTGAAGAAGAGAATAGGTAACGGACAAAATAATATGCAGATCTGAGTATAAGCCAAGAGACTTGTGAACATACCTTACCTTGAGGCATGGCTATATGAAATTGCACAAGCTTTCGATCTCATGCGGGCATTATTGCCCAGTCACTCACAATATATCTGCATGTACCACGTCATAATGTCAACAATTCTTTCTCTCTTTGTTTATGATTGATCAAGTATTTATACACAATCACGCGCGTGTGTGTGGTGTATTAATTAACAGCTTTCGATACTGACCATGCTGGATGTGCATACACTAGGCAGTCGGTGACTGGTTTTCTGATGAAATTTGGTGGATCACTCATTTGTTGGAAGTCTAAGAAGCAATCTGCAGAAGCTGAGTATAGAGCTTTATGAATGGCAGCTGCTGGGTTGACTTGGATAGTGGGGCTAATGAAAGAGCCGTGCAATAAGGTGGAGCCAGTGAGAGTCATTGTGACAGCAGGTCTGCTATTCATATTGCGACAAACCCCGTGCTTCCTGAGCAGACCAAACATATTGTCATTTCGTTCGAGAAAAGCTATTGAGTGGCATGATAGAAATTCAGTACCTGAAGTGGGAAGGAAGAACAGCTTGTAGACCTATTGCTAAAGCACTTGAAGGAGGACATATATCGTAAATATATCCTCAGCAAGCTGGGAACTTATGAATACAGGTTCCCAACTTCAGGGGTGTTCTAAATAATATTTGAGTGTAATTATTATTTGGGAGATTTTAATTGTTGGTGGTTAGTTATTGATCGATTATCTTGAATGTGTGTGTGTGTATATATGTATGTATGTATGACACTGTAGAGGACCAATAAGCTTGTTGGTCAGTAGGTAATGGGCCTATATATATATATGGCCGTATGTACATTAGTGTGTAAGCGTGTCATTATGTTTTCCATATTGTAATGTATCATATTATTCAATTATTCTTCAGATAGATTATATCAATTATCTATTTTTTTTTTATTAAGGAGTTGCTTCTCGAGAAGCTCCTTACATTGCAAACACATAAACCAGCAACAAAACAGAAGCAAGAACCGAAACAATTATACACGGCCATTAAATATAATTATCCTAGAATAGCAAATAAACGCATACATGCATGTTATTCACTGCGTACTCAAGCAACAATTAACTCAAACAAAAATTAATTGAAACAAATTAATTAAATTAACTCAAATTCGCTTAGTTTTTCCCCTTGTTGCAAAGTATTTTTCCCTATTGGAAATCTATATTTCTTTATTATGTTTGTGCCTAACATACAAAGCATTATCTTCATTGAAATATATTTCAAGTTATGTCTCATTAGATAGATCATCATATCCTTATTGTATTGTCTCCATATTTCATGTTCTCATTTACTTTATTGGTGAACAAAACAATAGATTAATTCATCCATTATAAGAAGGTTCATATATATATAACACTTGTTTTGTTTAAGAACCAAAAATTAAATGATCTTTTTTATACCTTTACTTATTTAAATTGAATTGTATTAACCTAAGTCATAAATTCTCAATATTATTATCCCCAACTCAATTGCACCCAACAGGAACAATATAAACATATAAAACATAAATATTGACGAGAGAAATTGGGGTTTGGACATCCCTCCCATTTTCTGAAGCCAGTAGCAAGGTAGGTCGTACATTTACAACTATATATATATATATATATATATATATATATATATATATATATATATATAATTACATGTTTAGCACAAAATTCGAATGTTTAGCAAAATTTAGATAAGAGGCTCACTTAAGGTTTTGGTTGTAAATATTGGCTTCTAACTTTCCTTCCATACCATACACCTCCCTGTCAAAGTGAAACCAAGATCGTCCTCCATTTGTTGAGACTACATAGGAACACTACTAAACCACCTCCAGTTAAAACATTCCACCCAAAGACAGGCCAAAGAGAATTGAATACATTTCCAACAAGAGGGGGAAAAAAAATAGAAGAACGAAATTGAATGGAACCGGTTTCCCTGTGTATCTTTGGATAGGCAGGAAGAACTTATCTCATTTGGACTCTCCAGATGGAATCTGGACGGTTCAGATTTAATTGTTTTAGTTTGGTTATTTTTTAATGAAATTATTTTAATAAGTAGACAATCTTTAAAAAAAAAAAAAAGCATTTCTAAAGATAGGCAGGGAATCTAGTTTTGCTCCTTAGAATGTAAGTGTCGCAAGATAATATAATAAGTTTATGTTATTTTTTTGAGGTAAGAGCACGTGCTCTGACGAATAATCAACAAAAAGGTTCGTTAGTATCAATGTTTACGTTATAAATTTATGATTAAGTGTTCAGAAAAGAAATAAATTTATAATATAATTATAATTAGGTGGGTCTTGATGTATTACACGGGACTTGCTATGCATATATTAGATTATTTACATAGATATTGATATAGTTTTAAGATGAAATAAATAATATCCGAATTTCATACAAGATCTAGATCGTAGCAGTCCTCCTGCAACATATATGTTTGCATCGTTCATGAAACAGCGCGGAGGAAAAAGCCTTCGGAGTTAAGATTATTGTTAATTAGCCGAAGTTAGCTGGCTGGCTTTTAATAAGCTCACCAGGCCGGCCAATTAAGATCAGCATAGACATGAAGATTAGTTGAAATAGTTGTACGTTATGTAAAAAAAAGAGAAAAAAGAAGATAGAGTAATATAATTATTATATTCCGGAAGCTAAGATCTAAAGAAAACGAATTTATTCTTTTGATGGAATATCGCTATTTAATCAGGGAAAAGAGCTTGGTCAGAAAAGGGGCTCGATCGGACGTTATAAGTAGGTCCACGCAAGCCCACAATATAATGGAAAAGAAGACAAGGCTTTCGGCCATTGTGTGATTATGAATTAATAGAGTGAGACCGACGGTGGGGAATCACATGAGGCGTGGCGTGGCGTCGTGAGGCTATTAATTATTAGTAAACGTACATGGAGTATTAATTAATAAAGAGAGAAGGGATGATGGTCAACAAAACTAACAGTCAGAGAGGGAAATTAAGTTTGACTTATTGGGCGACATGTGAACGAACATGACTGGGCCCCGCAACGGTGGCCTCATATATATATATATATATATATATATATCGTATCTTGCTTAAAACTACCAGTCTCCTCTGATCAGTAGCTTCCCATCCGACCCTTCCCCTCTATCATATCCTCATTTCCACCTTGTATATTTTCTGATGTACGTGTTATTGTAAAGCATCATTTATACATATAATTGGCAGGTAATTAATTAATAATCAAATTGATATATTGCTTAACTACCATTATATTCTAGTTTCTAGCTAGGGCGCGCATCACATTCAGGGGATGGAAGAGCAGGCGGATCGATGATGCAGAAGTAGTTATGTTGTGCAGATGAATCAAATATATATCCGCTTTATTCGCTGCCTTCTTCATATATATATACACTTGCTAGCTATAACATGCATCCATCACTAATCAACTCTACCATTTCCAGATTATTAATTATATATACATATATGTCATTCAGAATCACTTGCCGCGCGTTTACATATATATACAATTCCAAAATTAATGAGCTACAGAGAGCATTATATGCATATATATATGTGCGCATGAACCCTAGTCCTTTTGTGGCCGGCCGGGTATAAACATTTATAGTAAACCAGAAATAATTAATCCCCACAATAATACACAGACGACTTGTCATGCGTGAAGATTGGGGACGGATGCATCAGAAACACAAACGAGAAAAAGGCAAAGTGAATATATATGTATATATATATATATGGCTGGAGATGAAAGAACATCAGACAAGAGAGAATATAAAAGCATGTTGTGGAATAGTAAAAGGCGTCGGGGGAAACACACCTGAGGGATGGAAAACCTCCCAAGACGCAGAATGCAAGACCTCATGCATCGATCTTCTTCCTGCTCTGGCGTTAATTGGTTGAATGACGCCAATGCACATATATATAAGGATGGATGCAAAATGCCCAGAACACTACTTATATATAAATTCAATTCAAACAAATTATATGGGCGTCCGTGTATATATGCATAACAAGTCAGAATTGGAGGTTGGGAAGAGGAATTATGAGGGAAGGGAAGGGATGTCAGTTGACCGTTAGATCCCCGGACCAACCAAACGTTCTACAATTTCACACACCAACCTTTCTCTCTTCATATTCTAGTCAACACTCACCTACGTACGTACATCTTGATCTCCTAGTCGTTATTAATCAGTGGGTATAGCTTCACACACACACACATATACATATATATGTGCGTGCGTGCATGAAAAGATTGTTAGGAGTGACTTGTATATATTTGAGTGTGATTCGTGCAGGTACGTATTAGAAAGCACCGAAAGGACTTGGGTCCTAGGTTACGTTGGCTCTTGTTATTGAAGTATCTCCCTTTCATTTTTATGACGCCGCCTAGCTAGCTACCCGTCCCCACAACTAACTACTGACATTTATTATTCCCATCTCCCATTCTCTCTTCCCCCTCTTTCATCCATCCATATATCAGCGGCGTCAGATCAACTTAATTTATTACTAGTTCTATTTAGATGGATAAATGGTTGCATTCGTACGGATTTCATTGAATTTAATTTCCCAACTCGATCATACCCCCAAGCATCAACGTAAATGGATCGTCTCTTGAGCCGGTCATAACAGTTACTCGTATTATATATATGCCAACAAATGCGTATATGTATGCTTATACAGAATGATGATTCCTTGCTTGCACTCTCCTCCTTTCTTTTGATAAAAACAAAACACCATGCCTGCCCGTGCGTACGTGTTCTCCTACATATATCAATGATTGTCATATTGCAAATTTTGAAAAAAAAACAAACATACAAACCAGGACGTACATACGTACAATTATATGTTCCTGATGCTTTTAACTTGGTAAACACCAAATAACAACAACAATGATCAATTATATATACAAGGGCTGACTTGTGTACTTGCAAGAGAGTGCAAACATGCATCTTCATAAATGTAAAAGAGCAAAAATATACATGTGTTTTACCTTCAGGAGTGCCCAACACCATATGTTTTTTTAGAAACAAAAATACATATATAGTTACTATTTTAGAGCAAAAGTCACACCAACCGTTTTATAAAAAAAAAGTCTGTTAGTTTTGCCCTTCACTGCATCAATTAAGTACAAGGAAACAGGGAAAAAAAAAACAACAAAGGAAGCTCGAATAAAAGAATATATATCCGTCGTTAACTCTCTCAACCACCATCCTTGCTTAGAGATTACCTTTTGTTTTCAACTTCCCGAGCCGAGAAGACTCTTCATTAGCGAAGTTGAAAAATGAAAACAGAGGCTAGCTGCAAGCATGGACTGGGAGAATGGCATTTTTGCAGTACAGTTTGAATAATCTTCCTCTGTCTCAAGTTTTCTTTCTTTTTCTGCTTTTCTGGTGTGGTTTTAACTGGCAAGCTTCATCCAATCCAAGGAGTCAATTTACTTGCATTTTAGTGCCTTATTTTTTGTTCAATGTCTTGAGGACTTTGTGAAGTAGTTGTCATGTGACATGTCAAACTTATATTTCTCTTGATATTTCATAACTGATTAACTACTTGAGCACACATTTCTGATATTGTATAACTTCATTCAATTTGTAGGAAATGCATCTATGATAAAATTACATATGAGGAATTAGAACATTGTCCAATCTGTAATACTGATCTGGGCTGTGTTCCGCTTGAGAAATTGAGGTCAGCCACCTCACTTCGATAGATTCCTGAGCTTTCCCTCTGCCCTTCTCTTTTGTACTCTTCAATCTAAATAACAATGCACCACCCATCTCTCACTTCAACATGGGTGTAAGTTGTGAGAGCTGTTAATTCTATGATGATAGATGTTATCAAGCAAGATAAGATTATGTGGATTATATTAAATTTATGAAAATTTACTACGTAAGAATCCAGTTTCTGCATATGAGTAACTTTCCATAATAAAGTACATGTGAACTTGCTCACAAGAAAACTTCTGTAACTAAAACTTTCATTCAGTTTCGTTTTCTTTTACAATTTAGTTGGCTGTAAGCCTTCTGTAATAAAGCCCACAGCTAAAACAAAATAAGTAACAGAAAGTGCACGGCCAATGAAATAGGTGCCAACCTATGGATCGTTGCATGCTCACTTCAACCTCAAACAAATTTATCTTCCGAGAGTGAGGCCATTTTTTCTCCAGCCACCATTCAGGGAGGTGGCGCCACCACCAACTCCGTGGTTAACTCTCTCAGCCACCATCCCTGCTGTGTCCAACTGGTTCTCACGTTTGTTATCTGATGCAACATGGCAGAGCAATGAGCTTGATGCTTATGGAAGAAGAAGACTGAGGTGGGTTCAGAAATACTCCATGATCTATAGCTATTGTAATGATCTTAAGCGATTCCCACAAGGCCTCCCCGCTAAGTGTACTCGTTCCAGGTTCTTTTTTTTTTCTTTTTTTCTTTTTTAAAAAAATTAACGACGAAGTTAAGTAACATTAAACATAGTACAAAGGCGTTCCAGGTTCTGAAATATGAAGAATGGTTTATTGTGGCTTTGATCAGTTGGGTTTTCTAAAATAATAATATATTCGTTGTTATTCTTTTATTCAAGTTTCCTCTTTTTTTTTTTTTTTATACTTAACTGACGCAGTGAAGGGCAAAACTAATGGATGTTTTTGTTTTAACTGTTGGTGTGACTTTTGTTCCAAAATGGTAACCACATGTGTATTTTTACTCTACAAAAAAGCATATGGTGCTGAGCGCTTCTAAGAATAAAGTACATGTGTATTTTTGCTATTTTACTTTATATACATATATACATACATACATGCATAGTTGCATACATACATAGACTATAAATAAATATATAGCACCATCCATGAGGAGGGCAATCTTGATGAAACACGCACGTACAACCATCATATATGTATGTAATCTTTTCAAAGTAATTTAATCACGTCACCCAAAATAAATACTCCCATAAGATTATATATCCAACGTACAGGCTCACCCCCTCAACAACCTTTTTAATCCTTAACTCTTCAATTTTGCGACTTTTTATTCTTCACACATATATGAAACAATACCAAATGGAAAATACGAGCCAAATTTACGGCACATCCATATATCTGCAGATGAAGATTCTTGGTAATTATCAGTTTTGAGAAACAAATTACAGGCCTTTAACTCCAACTTCAAGGATACACACACACTTGGATCACTGCATTGCAGCCTAACAAACTAAAATCTATATTAAATCAGAGCCCTCTCCACAAATTAAATTAAGTCCTGTCAACAAATTAAAACCCCTCCTTTCCATAATCAAGGCGCTATATATATACCTGTTGACCAAAAAAAGGGATCTATATACCTGCAAATTAATTTAACCATACATTCACACACACTCATATGTATATATACATACCTGGGTTGAGTTTCTCTCCTAATCTTTTTCTCATTATCTCTCATCATTTCTAAATCATATCCATTCAGCCAATCACAATACTACTTTATTACCTCTCTCCTCTTTCCAATGGCCTAAATAAGCTAATGAGAGAAAATAAGAAAGAGTACGATGAGAAGATCCTCTTCCATACACACATACCTTTCCACCACAATAAAACATTACCTTTTTTTTTTGGACAATTTTATCTTTCAATAAATGAGAACAATTTATTTTAAGGCTTTATGATTATTAAATAATACATTTAATTGTCTGAAATATCATTATATTTTGTTAAAATCTAATCTATTTATTAACCTTTTTAATTTATGTAAATAACTCCACAATAAAAGTTGTTACTACTCCCTCCAGTCCTAATCATAGGGACACTTTAATAGTACAAATTATATTACAAAAGTGTTTAAGAACAAAGGGCATGTGATTTTTCCATGAATTTTTACTCCCTACTAATTTAGATTTTTTGCGTGAAGATTTTAGAGGTAGATGAGCCATATGTATTGCGGGCCCACACCGTCTTCATAAAATGTGAGTATGCTACGTGGCTCGCTGGAATCCTGGAGCTGCTGAATTTAGCTCCCCGGGTGAGTCAGCAGAGGAACTCGCTTCCTGAGCAACACCATTAATTTTTCTCGCCAAGCAGCTCAAACTCTCACTATTATCTAACCATGGCGCGCACGGCTCTCCAAGCACCGCCCCTTTCACAGATTTTTTTCCCTCGCTCCTCCTTTCAGAGAAACGAGAGGACCGCTTCGTCACCCTCCATTAACCTTAAAACCAATTCACCCAGATTGATAACTCAACGTCCACGTATGAGATTTAAACCCTTCAAATCAATTGGGATTGTCGGATTTTCTGGTCTGCATGGTCAAATCGAGCAAAAGACTGTTCCCGCCCCTCAAATACCCTTGGACTTGAAAGGCGCAGAGCTCGAGGTTCAAACCCGGTAGTTGTTTTAACAAGGCTTTAATGGATTCACCCTACTTTTTGCTTGTCATGTGTTTCTTTTTTGATTTACAAGTGACTTTCGGCTTACAAAAGCCAGGGCCTTTTCCTTTTGTTGCCTCCAAGAAAGGTGGACTTTATTTTTCAAATTTACTTGAGTTGCGAGCGAGCTTTCCAGGTGTTATTTCTCGTTTTCAGCTTTCATTTTGCTTCATCATAATTGTTTCAGCCATGTTGTTTAAAGTTTAGTCTTTCTATCCCTATTCTTTCTTTGTTCAAATCTATTGCAGCACCGAAGTATAAGTTTTTTTTTCTGTCTCTCTTTTTCAAAAAAGAAGAAGACACATCTTTGTTGTAAGGCCTATGGAATAGGTGTGTGATTCCTGCTTTAAGATTTTTTTAATTATGATATGTTAGCACTTCGCTATTTTTATCCATTCCATGCTCTTGCTTGTTTTGTACTGGTCCCTGGAGTTTGATTACTTTGTTTTGCTCAATCTTATGCTTCATTTTTCTGGCTTGAAGAATTTGGAACTGGAGGGGTTACTCTGTTCGCTATCAATATTCTGGAAACAATGGCCCCGCGTTGGTTCTTGTGCATGGTTTTGGAGCAAACAGGTCCACATTGCTCATACTTTGCTTCTCATTAGCGGACAACTAAATGCTATAGGTATTAATGGAAGAATTGCTTGGAAGAATTCCTATTTAGATATGTTTGATGCTTATATTGGTTATGCTCCCAAATCAAACTAAGGTATTGATTGTGATTGTTGATATTGAAGCTTCACAAGAAAGCTAGTTTATTGTATGCAATTTTAAGTTTTCATTATAATGGAAGTGAACAACTAAAGTTGTTAATGAAGTTTATGGAAGTTACAAATGAGGCTATCAATCAAGCTACTACGCAATGAAACGTTTATGGAAGTTAGACATGAGGCGCAGGATTAGATAGGAACGGTTATCTTTCCTAGTTTCACTCTAGACTTAATTTCCCCAAGTGAAGTCCACCGTCTTTGGTTGAAAACTCTAAGTAGCTTCCCTTTTCATTTATTTTTTTCTCATGGTCCATGACATAGATATTAACTATTAAAGTGAAATATGAAATGGTAAGGTCTCTGGTTTTTTAGCTATGTTAGTTTGTAACTACGACAGGGAACCAAGTTAGTCAATGTGATCAATTGTTCATAGATATAACTGTTTTGAGTTGATAGCTGGTACACTTTTTGTATAAAATAGTGAATAGTTTACATAGCTCTGTAGTACAAGCATCTTTCCATCATACAACTAAACATACTTATGAAATATGAATATGATAATATTCTCCTTAATTCTCCGTGGGTGTAAGGATTATGCTACAGCGAAACACAACCAAGCTTCTGAAAAAGGAGCACAACACTAAAGCCACCTGTTTGTCCTTTCTTTTCCCATGACCTCTATGAAGGATAGAGAAATGACTTGCTATCAAGTTTATTAGAGATTTTTTGTTACATTAATGTAAACATGCTCTGACATTTTAATGACAATACACATCACATACTGCCTGTATGTAAGTTTTGCTGTTTGATCCTTTTGGTTCTATGCTTATGTTGTTCCTTGGAGTAACTGAGAATGCACATCATTGCAGTGACCACTGGAGGAAAAACATTCCAGTTCTTGCAAAATCCCACCGGGTTTACTCTATTGATCTTATTGGTTATGGTTATTCAGATAAACCAAATCCTCGTCAAATTAGAGATGACTCATTTTATACTTTTGAGACATGGGCTGCCCAATTAAATGAGTTTTGTGTTGATGTTGTCAAGGATGAAGCATTCTTTGTATGCAATTCCATTGGAGGTGAATAGTTTTGAAACTTTGGTTTATTTTTCATGATGTTTCCCAACATGATTTGACAACTACTCTGTTTTTTCTATTCTTTGTTGCAATTATTCAGTTTACTTCTGTTTGCACCTGTCACCTGAAAATTATATAAAATTATCTATTGTTATGATTGATTAATCTTCTTTACAAAAGTTAAATAAAAAGAATCCACTGATTGATGTGACTATTACCATGTTATTTTGGAATCCTAAAATTTACTCAACTATACTCTGCAATCTGCATTAAACTCAATCAATGTCATTTCAATGGAACTGCGTCAATTTTCCCTTGGAATTAAAATATGCTAGAGGGAATCATTTAAATGAGTCTCAGTGTGGATATTGCTTTTAATTGATGTCCTCAAGTTTGCCAGAACATGCTTCAAGATCTCAACCAAGTCTAGCTAAATCATGCAAAATTATGAAATAAACTAGAACTTCACTAAGGAGGAGTTAGATAGAATACTATTCAATATACTTTTGAAATTAACAGTTTGAAGTACTCATTGCTGCTGTCCTTACTAAGAATCTTAGAAGAATACCTTTTCACTCCAACGTCTACAAGCTGGGTGCAAGATTCTTTGCTCCATCTTGAGGACAAGTCTTGTTGATTATAGATGAAAGAAGAACATTGACTGTTGAGCACTTGAACAAAGAGAGATTATGAGTTTATTGACGGAATATTATCATGTGCAATCGATTGTCTTTTCTTTCCTAAACTTATTGTAAAGAAGCTATCTTTCTGTATTACTCATGTCAAATAGTACAATACTTGGGATTTCAATGTCGAACTTATCATTCCAGACTTGTTCCTTATTGTTCTGCAGGTGTGGTTGGTCTTCAGGCAGCAATAACGGAGCCACAAACCTGCAGGGGCATTATCCTTCTTAATTTATCTCTGCGTATGCTTCATATTAAGAAGCAGCCTTGGTATGGAAGGCCTTTTATTAGAACATTCCAGAGATTGCTTAGGTACAAATGAAATGCAAGATTCTTCTTGTTGACTCTCAGGCACAAATTTTCCAGTGGAAACTTTACAATTTCCTTCCTGACTTTACAGGGATACTGCTGTTGGCAAGTTGTTTTTCAATGCTGTTGCAACTAAAGAATCTGTGAGGAGCATTCTCTGCCAGGTACTACTCTGTCATTATTGAATGATTACATCTGAATGGTCTCTCCACTATAATGATGATTGTTGCCTTCAAATTTTTTCTAGTGCTACCATGATACCTCCAAGGTGACAGATGAACTTGTGCAAATCATCCTTAAGCCAGGGCTGCAACCTGGAGCAGCAGAAGTATTTCTCGAGTTTATTTGTTATTCAGGTGGCCCTCTTCCTGAGGAACTACTACCGGAAGTGAAAGTAAGCCATCTCTTCCCGTAATACACTTCTTTTTTAAAAAAAATCCTTTGCATGTGTTTTTGTGGGGAATCACACAAGTGAATACAGGTTAGAAAGCTAAAATGAGATTTCTTAAAGTTCTCTCTGGTTTTTTTCAGTGCCCAGTTTTGGTAGCATGGGGTGACAAGGATCCGTGGGAACCAATTGAGATTGGAAGAAACTTTCAGGATTTTGATTCTGTGGAAGGCTTTATTGTCCTTCCAAATGTTGGTCACTGTCCCCAGGTTCTCTCTCCCTCTGTTACAAGGGTGTCATGTTCATGCACTTTCTTCATGTCTGTGTGAAAGAGATCTAATTCATGATTTTTCTTCTCCTCCCGCGTGATTTTTTTAAAATGCTTGTCTGGTATCATCTTTTTTTGGCTTGCAAATCACGTCCTCCAAATTCTTTTAGCTTTTACCGTCATCTATCAGATTTAATGAACATAGGGACTCGTTAGTTTCAGACTGTTATTATATACATGCTATGGGTGAGGGAGGACCTCAATTTGTGAAAGAGTTCCTTTACATCCATCAAAGGCTTGTGCCCTCTCATTCCAAGTTCTGACTTTATAGCCCTAAATTCCATAATTATAATCTTCTGCTACTACAGATTAAAGTGTCAAAATCTTGTACAATCCCTTATCCTGTTTGGATGAAGTATTGGAAAGAGAATCCCTGAACTCATTATATAAAAATGACTTATGCAATATCTATTATATTCTTATCAATATTACTTTACAGTAATTGTCCCTTCTCATTGCTTCATGTATTTAGTGTACAATCCACAAAATCCTTTTATTTCTTAAATTCTATTCTGTTTATAATCCATTCCAATTGTACCTAATTGCCATTTTAGGCTAACACCTGGAAAATCTCTCCCTCTTCCATTTTCTCATTGTATAAATTCTTTCTTTCTATTAGTTTTAACGATTTGAAAGTGTTTTTGGTTATGATGTCATTGATTATGAAATGATTGCATGAAGGATGAAGCACCTCATCTTGTGAACCCACTTGTCGAGTCCTTTGTGGCAAAGCATGCTCAATCCTCATCTATTTCCTCGTCAACAGTTAGTTGATTGGACTTGGCTGTTGGTCAGCTGATGCTGCCTAGTTAATGCACTGGAGTAGTGTATGTTTCTCAAATTGATATTGAAGCCGTCGAGAATGTGTTTCATTTGTTCTTGGGTGTGTGTGTATATGTATATTGAAGTTGCCAGCCCCACCACTAATGTTTGGTGGTTCATCGGTGTCTTCCTATGTATTTACATGTAAATAATGCTTTGTCCGTTTGGGAATTGCATATGCCTCTTCTTTGACCTCATGTTTCAGTTTAAGTTTCTGTTCATTTCTATATGCTGATACCATGATTGGCTAATAATGCAGTCCTCACATGATGATGTTGAAGCCTTTTGTCAAGTTGCTTATGATGGCTAACACTGTTTAATTCGCTTATTCATGTGTGTGTGTGTGAGAAAGTAGTTTTTGTTTTCTCATTTCTGTAATCATCATAGAAGATTTTTTTTTTTTTTTTAATATACTGTAATCATCAAAGAAGTTGATTGGGAGAGTTACGTTAGGGATATGGGTTTATGCCAAGAGATGGTCGGAGTATCTCCTGCTGGTACATGGGTTCGCAAGAGTTTTGGCTCATGCGATGCATAATGTGACCCCAACTGTCTTGAAAGTTTGACATACCTTCATATTTGCCATTCTCTTTTGATCACTCCCATCCCTCTATGCCTCCTTGTAATCCAAAAAGAATATAGGGATTGATTGAGTAATTAGGAATATTGCTAAAGGCAACATAATTGATAACCAAGAAATATAGAGTTAGTCGGTGGTGGGACCGCTGGTCATCATGATTTGTAATTCACGCTTGATCTCCTAATGCCATCATCAATGACTCAAAACAAGGCATTCCTCTCACTCTTAAAAGTGCCTAAAATATGGCTAACGGTCTTGTGGCCTAAGTAGCATGTAGTTTCTTTCTAGGATTGAAAAATTGTAGGTTTGATCACTATGTTAGCTTGAGAAATTATTTATTCTTTGTAATTAAAAGAAAGTGCTTCTAAGATGGATTCTTTGATCAATAACTTAATTTAAAGTAAGAGAGGAGATAAAAACACCAAATAGCATGTTGTTCTTCAAATAGTTGAATGAATCTCATGAAAGTAGAAGCTAAAACCATTCTATATTAATCTGTTTTCTCACTTTGAGTGATTCATGTTGGAGCTGCTTAAGGGAATCCCCTGTTGCAGCTAGTGTCTACGAAAGCCAATTTGCCACTGATGAAAGTCAATGGTTCTATTCTATGGTGTGCATTATATGTTGTCTTAATTGCTTTTCTTGTGTTTCAAAATAAAAGGCACAAAGCTCCGAGCACCATGTAGTGCTAGTTCGCGGATGTCTGCAACTCCAACTCTAATTATAAAGGGAAAAAAAGAAAACAACCAACCAATGATCATCATCATGCTCATTTTTTCGTTATGTTGTTGATAATAATGCCCGAGAACTTGAAGAAGCGTTTTCTTGTCACGGATTTCTCATCATTTGTTGTAATGATACTTTTGCTGTAAATTCTTGTTCATGTAAAAAAAGAAAATTCTTGCTTTTCTCACAATAATGTCGCTCCAAGATATATGAAACAGACTCGTCCGAAAATGGTGGACCACGGATAGCCTATTCAAGACCGGTCGAACATCTTGCGTAGTACCCTTTCGTAAGGAGAAGTGTGTGTTCATGGTATCCCTATAAAACTGTTTCTATATGTACTCCAAGTTTGTTAGTTCCACGAGGGGAGTTACTCGTTTCTCTTCTTATTCACAATGGGAGTTAATAATGTGACCAGATATACGCTTGTTTGTGAAAAAAGATTCGGAGGAAAGCACCAAAACAAAAAACGGAAGAGAAATGAGAAGCACTTGGTTAATGGAGCCATATCATCAGACTACGATAATGCAGTTCCTCAGCTTTATTCTTTCAAGAATAAATTAAATATGCTAAAATCAGCCTCTTCCCTTCTGTTATGTGCATTAATTATTGCATGTGAAAGCCAATCATGAATTAAGATAATTATACATGCATATGTGCCATGCCTGCTTGATCGAACTATCTATTAACACACACACAGAGTGAAGTCAAGTGTTAGGTTTGTAGGTTCGATTCTTGTGTAGCTTGAAGAATATAATATATAGCATTATAAAAGCCCAAAGTAAGTGATGAGAGAAATGGAGGCACGTGGAGGAGGAAATACATGTGTATGGCCATGGAGGCTGGAGGCTGGAGGCTGGAGAGAGAGGTTGACAGGACTAATAGATTCAGAGTTATAGGAATAGAAATAAGAGGCAATTCTAGAATTAGAATCTAATTCTAGACCAACACAACATTTTCTGAATACTTCTTCATTCATAATCCTCTAAAGACATAATACAAGAGTATATAAAGAGTGTTGTCCGTTCCTAACCGTCTATAACTTCCCTTATCAGATAATACAAATAACTTCCCTTATCAGATAATACATAATAACTTACAACAACTACCTTTAACTGCTTAAAACTATTCTGACTTATCCTATGTTTTTATTTTCTTCTTTCTAGAATAAACCAGAAGAGGTGGGGGATAATTATTAATGTTAATATCCTTATCAATACCCTCTCTTAGAAAAACAGACTTGTCCTCAAGTCTGAAAAGAGGAAACTGAGTTGCAATTTGATCATAAGGCTCCCAACTAGCCTCCTCTTTAGGTCTGTCCTGCCATTGGATTAATAATTCAATTGCTGGTAGTCCGTCTGCAGCAGATACACGTGAGGACAGCACCTTATCTGGTTGGAGATTGAATTCCCAGTTATCATTGACTGGAAGGGGCTGAACCGAGGGTTGTGTGACACAGCTATTGGCTGGTTTGAGAAATGAAACATGGAAGATTGGATGAACTTTGGTTCCCGGGGGAAGAAGAAGCTCATAAGCAACTGCTCCAATGCGTCGGATGATGGAATAAGGGCCAAAATATCGTGCTGATAACTTGGTGAATCGCTGAGTAGAGATAGAATGCTGTCGATAAGGTTGAATTTTGAGAAAGACCAAATCACTTGGTTGGAATTCTATCTGCCTTCTATGTGAATTTGTTTGAGCCTTCATGTGTTCTTGTGCAACCGAGAGATTGGATTTAATTAAGTCCAAAACAGCATCTCTTTCACTGAAAAACACCTCCAACTCTGCAATAGGAGTAGTTCCTTGGACATAGGGAATTAGTACTGGAGGGTCCGTACCATAGACAATTTTAAAAGGAGTGTAGCCGGTTGAAGTGTGGTAACCAGAGTTGTAAGAGAGCTCAGCCCAATGTAAATAACGATACCAACTCTTCTGATGGTCTTGGCAAAAACAGCGAAGGTAAGTTTCCAAGCAACGGTTGACCACTTCAGTCTGGCCATCCATTTGAGGATGATAAGATGTACTCATTTTAAGCTTGGTTCCCGATAATTTGAATAATTCCTTCCAGAATGAACTGAGGAAGATAGGATCCCTGTCTGAAATAATCGATTTTGGAATGCCATGAAGGCGAACTATCTCCTTACAAAAAAGACCAGCCACTGTTTTTGCTGAAAAAGGCTTAGTGAGACCAACGAAATGGGCATATTCGCTGAAGCGATCCACAATGACCAAAAGAACATCATAACCATTTGATTTTGGTAACCCAGTAACAAAGTCTAGAGAAATATCCTCCCAAATGTGTTGAGGAATGGGTAAAGGCTGCAATAATCCTGCAGGAGATTGGGGCACATACTTGCTACGCTGACAGATTATGCACCGTTGAACAAAGTCAGTTACCTCTTGCTTCATATTGGCCCAGAAGTAATGTTGTTGTAATCTTTTCAAGGTTTTGCGAACACCTCCATGTCCTCCTACAAGTGAAGTATGCGTATAAAGCCCTTTCGTAACAGGTCAGCCACTTGATTCTCTATTTCATCTTTCTGTGCAAAAGGGTGTCTATAAGGACGAATGTTGGGAGGTACAGCAGAGGGTAGAAGAGGTATGGCATGGCAGTGTTGTCTAAATGGGGGTAGTGATTGAGGCTCATTAAACACAGAGGAGTAAACTTGTAGCAATTCTTCTAAGAGATCAAACTGTTGAATCATGGTATTACATACATAACTGCAAAGAGAAGCAAACGTTACTTTCTGAGGAACCCCTTGGAATTTGTAGCACTTTCCATTATACCAAAATATCATGAACAACTTGTTCCAGTTAGCTTCTACGGTATTCAAAGACGCCAGCCATTTGACACCCAGTACCATATCAAATGTCCCTAAATTAAAAGGGAAGAAGTCTTCTACAATGGTAACCTCTTGGATTTTGACCTCTAATTGCTTACAGATCGCTTGACAAGGAACCATATGGTTGTCACCTACTTGTACACCGAAGGATGGAAGAGGATGAAGAGGTAATTGGAGATCTTCAATTGTTTTATTGGAGATGAAGTTGTGCGTCGACCCACAATCAATTAAAATAAGAAGCGTTTTGCCTTTCATAGTACCTCGCACCTTTAAGGTCACTGCTGAAGTGTTACCGAGAATAGCATGCAACGAAATTTCAGCAAAATTATCTTCAAGTTGCGATTCTTCCTCCTGAACGTCCGATAGCTCGTCCTTGTCATCGGACACTTCCATAATCCTTAAAGTAGATGTGGCACACCTATGCCCAGGTGTAAACTTTTCTCCACAGCGAAAGCATAGGCCTTTATCGTGCTGGTATTGCTTCTCTGTTTTTGATAGACGCGGCTGATATGGATTTGTCGGAGGATTTGCCGAATTGGTTGCTGACGGTTGTTTTTGAGCGTTTGAATTTTGGAAGTTTGAATTCCGATAGAAATTCGTTGATGGTATACCGGCCAAATAAGGAAAATTTGAATTTGAATTAATTCCTGAATTTGTTGCACCGACTGCATTAACTAATCCGATTGCGTAGGGTCCTTGATTTGCGGCATTAGAGTAACCGACCGGATTTCGTGCCAGCGATTTGTAATCCCGATTATATTCATTAATGCCACATGTATTATTGAAGCGGTGATTGGAATGATTAGCACCCTGTGACTACATCTTTGCTTCTATCTCCAACGCAAGACTCACCGCTCTATATACGGTGCGTGGTTTAGTTATTTTCACTTCTGGTTGCAATTCTTCTTTAAGGCCATTGATGAATACACCTAAAAGGCAATGCTCAGGCCATCCTTGCACTTGGGCTTGTCTTCTTACAAATTCCTGCTTGTATTCGCTAACAAAATCGACTTGCTTTATGCTACACAGATAAGCATCGGGATTTTGGAATTCAGTAGGACCAAACTTTTCTTGAAAAATCTGTATCAGTTCATCCCAATAGCGTACGGTTCTCCCTGAAGATATCCAAGTAAATGTATCCAATGCGTCTCCCTCGAGATATATCGCAACTATGTCAACCTTCATGTCTTCAGGTGTTTGATAATACCGGAAGTACTTCTAAACCCTTAGAATCCATCCCCTTGGGTCTCCACCTTCAAATTTTGCAAATTCAATTTTTGAATAAGGACGCCTTGCATTATTTCTCTGCCAATACAGATCCTCACCATCATCAATTTCATTGTAAGTGTCTCTATTAATTTGACTGGATTCTCCTTACGCAAATAGGGGTGCTTTCTGCTTCCTTAGGTTGTTTATTTCTATATTCATCTGACCCAATTGCACCATAATGGCTGTCAATTGTGGATTTCCAGTTTCTGGTGGTGCTTAAGGATGAGTTTGCAACAAAACCGCAGCTGAATCGATATGTGGGTTGGTTGTGGAAGGGATTTCTGGGTTTTGGGAAGGTTGCTGTGAAGAATTGTCTTCATATGAGGAGTTTGCGGTGAATGATGTTAGGGTTATGCATGAATGGGTGATGCAAAAGTGAGGAAGGAGAAGAGGCACTTTATGGAAAGCTAGGAAGACGAAGACAAGTGAGCATGGCGTTTGACTCAAATTAATAATTGCTTATATGTGGTTCTCTATTAACTGGGTAGCTACTTGCACAAACTAGTTACACGATTGATTCTTCAATGTTATCATCGTTGAATATGATATTAGTCATAAATATAAGACTCCCGCCTTATTTTGAAACTATTCTTACAAATTTCAAGACGCCCGCTTTGTCGGATAAGACTATTAATGTCTTCAAATAAATGTAATACATGTACACAAGTTACCGATTTATGGGATCCATCTTGATAGAATTTCCATGTTTAAGATTAATGTGACGATGGTTTAAATTCCAACGGCTAAATTGTATCCCTGCCGTATTGGAACGTTGTAGTATTAACTAAGATTAGTAGACGATACGATACGACGTTATTAGTATTACAATGTCAAGCCTCAAGCTGACCCAAGGAAAAAAAAAAAACAACCAAGTTGAGAGATGTTATATTCCTTTAGGAGTATAAAATGGTTACTCTTGGTTAGCTCCACGCACTCACGGCACATGATTAGTTATTACTCTTGGTTAGCTCCACGCACTCACGGCACATGATTAGTTATTACTCTTGGTTAGCTCCACCCACTCACGGCACATGATTAGTTACTTGCTTTAATTGAATACCATATGTTTGTTAGTATTTTTATATTTTTGTTTCTGCAAAACCATCTGACTTGTTATGAACGAGAAAATAATGTAGCATACACGTGATAAAAACTTGAAAGAACAGGATCAGTTCAATAGTGGTTTAGAGTCGCAAGTGCACATAATTATACATCTGACTTGATGAAAAAACACCTAAGTTTAGTTGATTCATTCATATGTTTATGCACAAGTACTTTAATGTATGCCTCCATGATAAGACTTTGTTATTGTTGAAAATATTTGAAAGTGAGCTTTGGAAATTTTAGCTAGGAGAACAAAAGAGGCAATTGGCCAGGTTGTCTTGTGATGAGTAATGATGGATGCACTTGATTTAGTACTCGCGTTTCAAGATCAAGTCGCATCTGCTCTCATTTCCAAGGCAGTAAGTGGGCAAGCGTGATAGGAAAGGCCATGATTATGACGTAACAACCATTGCTTAGAGCCACTTCATATGCATCTAATTGGATTCATTTCATTCCTCCCCTCAACAGTAGTAAAACTATATGTGATCCAATAAGCATGATTCAGAGGCCAACTCGACTTATGGGTAAGGGAAAGTGATCCGCGTTATCTTCCAATCTGCAAATCAGTTCAAGGTTTACAAATATTTTCTGTTCTCGCAGGAATACACACCCGTGCATGAACAGGTGGCGCCAGATGAGAGCTGGAGCAAAAATGAAAGTACATAAGAGAGAAATTTCCCTGCCTCTCCAGGCTCCTGAAGTCCGAAGCAGCCCGCAAGAAACAAAGGCAGAATCTATAGTTCATCAGATAAAAAAGAATCGGTCTATCCTTGTACAAAAATGGCAGTCATGTGATTATGAGCCATGACAAGCTTTATAAGGCACATATTCCCAAGAATTGAAATAATTTAAAATTCTCTGTCTAAATCAATATTTTCAGGAAAAAAATTACCAACCAAACATACATGTGGATCTAAGGCACAGACAAACAGATTATTGCGAACTAAAACACTTCCCTATTCGGATATTCTAAGTGGGCCGGCTTCCACTCAGAACGCAATACATCCATATATTTACAGTATCAATTTTCATGGTTCAATGAGGAAAGAGAGCTCAAAACTCGTGTTAGATATCAAGTGAGAACCCAGCAACGATATTAAACCATCCCATTGGACCAAAGAAGCAAATTTCACATGATCAAGAATAACACAATCGACATGAGCAAATTCATACATTGTTTTTAAATTAGGGGAACATATATTCTTGCAATTATTTGTTTTACCAAGGATCTTACTAGTATAGATTCAAATCAATTATGAACTCCATTGCCTCTTCTTGACACGGTTTACCCAGCTTGGAACCTAGATACTACAGATCATCGAGCAAACGTGTTAGTCCTACTTTCTTGTATCATTTCATACTAAGGAGGTTTTTCTTCTTGATAAGCCTATTTGGAAAACCTAAAGCTCCTTTAAAAATCTAATATTCTATTTGAACATTGATATCCAATGAATAACACAATCGACATGAGCAAATTCAGAAATGATAATTGTCTCCTAACATTGTATATTGTGCATCAATAATGCACAAACTGGAGCTTAGACGTCTTCACATTGCCAAGCGGATATTTCATTCTGGAATAACTTGTTCAAGGTCTTTGGAGATAAATGAGCATGTCCATAGGTTTATAAAGGTTTTTGCTCATATGATTCAAAGGATTTGGCAGAATCTAGAGTGTTAACAATCTATGGCCATGTGTTGTTTTTCTTGAATTGAGAATATTTGGTTAGACCAGAAAGTTCCTATTTTCAAGAGTACTTTATTGTATTAATATGCACTATCCCTGTGGGCAAGGATTTTGCTTGGGCGTCTTCAAGAGAATGTCTCTTATAAGGTTTGCAAAGGGATTGGACAGTTTTGCTGCATAGTTAAATTTCTATTTCTTCTACTTTTGTTGTGAGAATATTATGCACTTGTTATAATTATCATCTTATTATTATAATTAGATATAGGTATATTATATCTTAGGATATTTCCTATTATATCTCAATCAGTTTGATTGATTTTGATTTGATTTGATTCTATGAGATTCTAGGGTTAGCTCTAGGTTTGCCTATATAAAGGCCTATATGTATTCTTTATGATTCAGAGATTAAAAATAATATTTTATCTCTCAAGTTCTCAACATGGTATCAAAGCTATAAGGATCGTTCTTGGCGAGCATTTTTCTGGTGGCCGTTGTTACTATAGTGTGAACAACAGTAACAATGGCCAGCTCTAATTCTTCTATTTTTTCCCGCTGCATCATCCAGAACAGTGACAGAGAGAGAAGTTTCGGCGAGCCTCCCACAGTGTCCGACGAGTCTCATTGCCTGGCCCAACGTCTTCCCCACCCTCCGATCGGTGGATGCCAGAAGTTTGGTGGTCATCCGACACCTCCATGACGGCGCGTGGCGTTCACGCGCTCTCTGGCAGTTTCACGGCGACGGTGCGTGGAGGTTCGTGGGAGAGAGATTTCATCGGAGACTTCCTGTTTCAGTCTCCTCTCCTCCTTTCTGGCAGTTTCCGATGGTTTCCGGCGTCTGGGTCATCCTTTCCAAATCATGAGTTTGCTGCCTGTTGTGTTTATTGTGTTTGGTGTTTTTTTAATCAAAACCCTAGTAACATTCCGGCACAGTTCTTCATCAACATCATCTGTTGGTGGTCGTTCCTCTGTCCTCGTGCCTCTCATCTCGTCAAACGACTGGTCTCATCGCCCTCAACTCGTAAGCACAGTTCTTCATCAACAACCCATCTCCTCTTCGACGCTGTCATCGCCGTTAAGCCTTTCATCGGTGGTAGTTCCTCTGTCATCATGCTCCTCAACTTGTTAGGCGACCTGGTGCCATCATCCTAGACTTAAAGTATTTTTGAAGATTGTCGCAGCCGCTACCTGTCGAACTTGTCGCAACCGCTGCCCATCTCCCAACGTAGTCGAGTATCTGCCGCTCTCTAAATAGGCCTCTGAGACTCAAGAAGTACAAGCTTAAGGGGAGGTGTCAATAATATAAAGTTGTATAAGCAAGTTGGACATGATTAAAATCCATGATCCAACTTGAGGGGGAGTGTGAGAATATTATACATTTATTATAATTATTATCTTATTATTATAATTAGATATAGGTATATTATATCTTAGGATATTTCCTATTATATCTCAATCAGTTTGATTGATTTTGATTTGATTAGATTCTATGAGATTCCAGGGTTAGCTCTAGGTTTGTCTATATACAGGCTTATATGTATTCCTTCTGATTCAGAGATTAAGAATAATATTTTATCTCTCAAGTTCTCAACAGTTATTTAGTTTTAGTCTTTGATCTGTTTCAGGGAAGATACTATGTCCTCCTTATCTTTCTCCTCTCGTTAACATTTCTTTAAAAAAAAAAAAAAATCCTCCACTGTAAGCACAAAAATAAAAAAACTACTTTCTGTGTTAAAAGATGAGATAATACGACACCTATATCCATTGAACTTCTCATACCATTCATAGCAAAGACATAATAAGTATGCAGTCTGATTATTGATTACCGGCATACAAGCTCATGAAAAAGTTTATAGGTCATTAGTTGTTTCTAACCTGGTCCGAGTTAAACACAAAAAGTTTCCAAACATCAAATGGAAGTCTAGGCTTTGAAACATTAACGTCAATCTTCCCTTCAAGCCCTTCATGGAGTTACTATTTGATTAGGTCGTGGAATCAACGTATATTTAATGAGACAAAACTAGATATAATCCAGCAACGTCTAAGGCATTGCAGAAAGCAAGGAAACAAAATGGAGAGAGGAGATTCTGTTGAAGGTATTTAAAATCAAGACAATTAACATAATTCATCAGTAACCAATACAATGAAAGAACATGCAAGTACAACAAGAACTCAAGAAGCTTAAATCAAACCCCCATAGTATGAATCTGAACCTGGATTAATGAGGAAGACGATGCTAGACCATTACTTTGAAGAAGCACATAAAATTTCGCCGACCTGATCAGCATGTATTAACTCCATCCTTACAGTCTTTAGTGAGATTATAAAATGTTTCAACACGTGTCTTCGCCCGATAAAAGACCTCTGTATCCACTGCGACTCTCATGTACCCATCAAACTCAACAGGTTTTCCGTCGTTCAGAAGACTAGTTTCATTGTACCACTCACTTGTGTTGCCCCACAATTCCTTGTAATCATCAAGCAAATGGATCTTAAAATTAGATCTCAATTTATCAAAGTAATTGTAGTATGGCTCATTGGTGGCAATATACAAATTTCTCCAAGGCTGAATCATCCCCTTAAGCTTTTCAAGAAGAGCATCAGGTGATGTGTCAGAATCTAAATGAGGCCATAGCTCCTTATTTTGTGCTTTTCCCCCTCTAACCACATGGACTGCATCAAAATCCCAGTCCATTCGACCACTAATCTCCGAAACAATATTCATTAATCTCTTTGATTTCCACAAAGCATGCCATGGCCTTTGAATGTACTTTGCAGCCTGACCTTCACATACTCTATACCAGTAATTCTCTGGCTCTGGGGCATCAAACTGCCTCCATATGATAGTGCTTTTATCCTTCTTTAGCTGCAATGGTGTCAACTTATGGCTCACAACCTTCTTAACTGGCACTTTCCTCTTATGGCTCCTATTCCATTTTTTCCAATCTCTCAAAAATTCACCCTCCTCCACAACAGATGCTGTCTCCTTTAGATGCTCGAAATCAAAGTAGTATCTAAAATCCTTTCCTTCCTCATCCTTGTTACTGGGGTTATAAGTCGCCGCCAAGCACATACTCAAGTCCATTACAAATGTTCTGTTCAAATACATTGCCTCACCCAAGCCACACAAGAAGCTCCACATGTAATGATTCATTCCCTTGCAGTAATCCCCTCCACGTGAATAATACAAGTATTTCCCCTTCCTAAAATTCATCTCTGATCCCAAACTAGGAATCGTGTCATTGATCTCATCATCACGGATCTGAGGGGCAACTTTAGGATTTCCACCAGCCCTTGTTGCATTGATTCTGCTCCTGGGGCGCCTGGCATTCAAGCCCGAATGCCAGCCACCAGAATGCACTACCTTATATGTACAGTTCTCTCCAACATCAAACCTAAATCTCCTAAAATCTCTATACTTACGCCATGACTTCTCCTTCTTGTTCCGAAACCTCCAAGCGACATCACACTCGTCAGGCTTCGACCCATTAACCGGAGTCTGATATTCCAAGAATGCAATGGACTTGAAGACCTTGAGATTAAACTTTTCGACCGCAATCAACACATGAGGATCTGAACAATTCACGAAACCGACTTTCTCGCAGTCTGGTTGCGGCAGGGTGGAATTCGTGATTTGATTTTCGATCTTCTCGATGGCCGCTTCCGTGATTGGAGTTGCAGTGGCATTGGGCGAGGCGGCCGGGGGAAGGACGGATGCCAAATCTTCACCGGTATTGATTATGGAATTGTCAGTTTGGAAGGTGGCGTTTTCGGATTCAGTAAAGAGCTTAGTGAGAGCGGGAGCCGATTCCAGCCACGGATCTGGGGGTTGGTAGGTGATGGCAATGACAGTAAAAATGAGAACTGAAAAAACGAAGACAGAAAAGCAGAGGTTGCTAATAAGTTTGATGAGGTTTTGCCCAATGGGCTCGGTGGCAGGATTCGAGTCTTTCATGGGTTTCTTCGGAAACCCAGAATTTGAGGCAAGTCAGGACTTAAAGAGGGACAGAGAAAAAGGAGAATGATTGGAGAAAGAGAAGACGGAAGAAAATGGAAGAGAAGGCGTAAGAGAAGGGCTTACAGAATACAGTACAGAGAGGCGGTGGGTGTGGCTGGGGCTGTGACGTTGATGGCCGATCTGAATCAAGTTAGTTCAACTTCTCTCGGTGACTTCATCTTGGATCCTCATTTTACCGCGTGTCTTCACTTTTACGGCCTGCTCTTCACTTTTACCGCGGGTCTTCAAGTCAGTTCAACAACTTCTTCTTCAATATTTCCCCGCCGTTTTCCGTCTTGCTTGCTCTGACTAATCAGCCGTGCTCACCATTCTTGTTTACTTCCTACTTGAAAATTGAAGATGCTTTTTTATATTATAAATCAATCTTCATTTTTTAAAAAAAAAAAAAAAGTTATTAATTAGTACTTTTTTTAATTTTATCTTTTCATAAATTTTGGTAAGAGAAAAAATGTTTTAAGAAATAATACATTTAATATATATAAATTTGAAAAATGTCTTTGTTTTCTGGACAGCGTCAATTAACTAACTTACTACATTACTATAACTCTTATGGTGAGTTAGAGATGTGTTGCCTAGAGGACATGAACGTGTGTATGACAAGACCACTCATCCCAAAATATTAGGCCAATTACACCAACACATGTAGCTGCTTACTTCCTCTGTAATCATCCCTATTTCGTGAACATGTCCCATAATTAGTTATAGAAAATAATATTTTTGGCCGATGAAGAGTTACGCGATTAGAAATATGCTTAACATTTTTAATTTAATAATTTATTCCTACCCGATCCTATTTCCTCCATTCATTCCCTGGCTGATGTTTAAGCTGGGGAGAAAAATCATCTTTCCTGAAACATTTATGTGATGGTGTTTGTATTATCTGGTATTTGGAAGGCAATAGGGATGTAAAAGCATTCTTGAAAATTGTAAAAGCATTGAAATAGTAATATCCTTTTTTAATTTTTTTTGGTGACCCGAACAAGTATCAACATAAAGTTTGTGTGCACGGAGTAACTCATGCTTTTCTTGTTCGAGATGTGAGTAATCCATGCGCCTTAAATTCCCGCACAACACACATGATTATGCCATGCTACGTTGTTTCTTTGTATAAACACGGGTTCCTTTACCTTCTTCCGCCCAAGTCCTAACGTTTTCAACACAAAGCATTGCTGATGGCGCAGCTAGTAGTAGCAAACAGGTGGGCGATGCATTTATTTACTTACATTGTTTCCATATGCGAGCATTGCTGTACAAGTGCTCTATACTGTATTGTAGCATTGGCATTGGCAGTTGTGCCAAGTGTCCGTGTTTGTTTCAGCGGAAGGCATGATTGTAGTCATGATAACGGAAATTCTTGTAGACGAAATGAGCTACCCACCTCGACAGTGCAAATGACAGCACCGCCATGACTACCAGGGAATTTCTCGCGGCTGCTGATACCATACCCTCCTTCATTGCCGCCACTATCCCCACTGAAGCTACTGATATCAACTGCAGCACCACTTCCGCCACATTCAAACTCTTATAAGCCACTCTGCAGCTCTTGCAGTTCACCACATGAGACCAGTACCTGCCATAATTGCCACTCATTTTTAATAGCAATTTGCCAATCTCTCTCAACAACAAGTACAAACTGAAGCTCAAACAAGGAGCCTAATGGCCGTAGCTACCTATCCATTAGTTGTTCTCTCGGAGGACTTGGAGGAAGTAACCCGCTATATTTCCCTCTCCACTCAACTTGGCCGCCTGAGTACTTCTTCAACCACTTCCTGTAACCAACCACAAGAGCATCTGACTTTGTTGGCACAAAACAGGCTTTCTGCCAATTGGAAGGACCCACATCCATTATTTTATGTTCCTGTCAACAAGAAGTCGAATAGTTAAAACGTTTTCCAGGAACCATATTATAGCAGAATATTGCTGGCAGGAATATCGCAGATCTAGGTTGTTCAAGCATATATGACGGATATTTTCTCCACAAATTCCTATTCCTATACATGCTTCATATCTGAGAGATTCAAAAGTAGGTTAGTGTGAATGGAAATTTACAACAACACAGTTTAAGAAGGAACTGCTCATTAGCTCCAATCAAGACAATCTCTTTGGCAACAATTGCAACCGCGCGCACCAAACAATTAAAGTAGCAAAAAAGTGGCCCAGCCAACTCGTTGTCAATTTTCTTGGGAACACAAGTGTGTTTTTAATATCATTACAAGGAAATAAGAAAGAAGCTCACTTACAAAAACAAATTGCCAAAGTTAATCAGCCCAAAATCAAAGATATTCAAACTCTCAAACATATCAGACACCCATACTTATGAATAAAATTAAGCAATCGAACAAAAGAACATGGTTCTTTATCCCTGATGTGGTGAGACTTTCCTGCCTATCAAGATACACAGAAAGAGCAAACGATTTTGTATGGTAACAAGTTGAGGAACACTAGAAGAAAATATCCTAACAAAAATCCAAATTGGTTCTCACATGCATATGCCAATTTAGACATTAAATAGCTTATACAAAGTGTGAGACACCAAACCACAGGTCAAAATTTAGATTTGGGGGGAGGACTAGAGTACCCATCATATACTTCGCAGCACCAGGAATTATTAGTGATTATATCATTTATTAACAATTGTTTGTAGTGAACTGCCACAAGTAAACTGGGCAAGGACAAGCAAAATTGAATATGACATATTGGGGAGTATGGAACAAAAAATAAGTCTGCTTGGTTGCAGACTTGGCACAACCCAAAGTCAATAGTATCTTAAAGATGAAAATTCTAGTGACTTTTGGAATCAATTAGCCATCTGGACAAAGAATAACTTTGAAGAGTGAACTGGAATCACCTGAACATGAAGAAGATATAAATCAGAATCTAGAATTAGGTTCTGTCCAATATGAAATATCCATCTTGGGACAACTTTGTCAATCCACCGTCCGAAGTTTCTAGGAAAGCTCCATATCAATCTGCTTTTACCTGGACTAACTGGAATACAGATAAAAATCAAAGCAGCCTTCCTTTGTCTTGATGATTTCTGCTGTAACCGAGTCAAATATGCATTAAAATACATATAACCACATACTTATCAAAATATTCTCAGTATATTTGTAGTCCTGCAAACCATCTTTACCTTAGCATCTGCTGATGACGCAGAGACATTAGGCTGATCTGGCTTAGAATAAGCATAAAAAATACAAGGTGACATAAATTTGCTGTCGCTCCAACCCTGATCGGCTGTGAAACCATTGATGTCTAGCTTGTCAATTGACAGTTCAAGGGGTCTGCCCCCTTCTCTATCAACCTTCTCTGTGAAGTCAATGTAGTGTTGCATAGGTAAGTGTCATATATAAAGCAAGCAAGAACTCGTCGAAGTTCAGACATTCAACTTATCTACCTTTTGGTTGCTGAGTTGGCATCAACCCATAATGTGCATAGGGAACATGGGAGGGATCCATGAGATTCTCTATCAGTATCTCATAGCTGAAATTGAATAAGTTTCCTAGTTAGTTACATGAACCATGAACGCAAAACTTTCGTTAATTACACATGGCACAGTGCTTAATTTCATATTCCAGCATTTCCAATCACAAGGACAACCCACATAGGGATGGTTTAGTTTTTTGACATGCAACAGACTATAAGCCCATTTGAAGCGTATCTGAAGATAAAGAATCATGGATTGTAGTCATAGAATCATGCCCGTAAGGAATATCTCTGTTTCCCATTAATCTAGTGAAAGATGGATCGTCCAGTTCTGGAATGTATGGAGGCTTCTTTCTTGAAATAATATCTTTGTACTGAGGATCCGTGTTTGGCCAAAACCACAAGATATCATTCTGCACAGTACTTGGATAGGCAGCTGCACAGGCTTTTTTGAACGTGTGAATCTGCAAATTTCGGTAGCAAGAGAAATTGCCATCAGATCCCGTAAGCATGAAGATTAGGCTCGCATAGAGCATATGTCACTATAAGAAAACAAGACAACAAACAACCGATCTCGACGGCCCATCAACCAAACCCCCCCCCCCCCCCGGGGGCCGGGGGGACGGGGCTCCCCTACTTTTCCTGTAAAAGGGTAAGGAGAGAACCTGCTGTTTCAGAACATCGGAGAAGAGCTGAAAAAAACAGGTAGTGGCCAAGTTTACTGATAATATTGACATTGATAATTTCAGCTCATAGTCTTAAACTCTTAATTATGTTGAGCCATCACGATGTTTGTTCTTGATCCTTTTATGTCGTTCTGAATAATAGCTAGAACTGTTATTAGCGTCTGGAACCTAAAACCGGACGTGGATACTGGTAAATAAAAACCTTTAGCCCGCTGACAACACATTGCGCAAAATATGGAGGGAATATTTACCGGGGGACCATCACGAGGTGCCTGAGGAATGAGCTTGCAATCGCCAGAGCCATCAAAACACCAGCCATGGTAGACACATTGCAACCTGCCCCATTGATCAATCCGCCCTTCAGACAAAGGAGCCAGTCTATGAGGACATGTGTCATCGAACACCTTCCAAGCACTCTCATTTCGATCCCACCACACCACCACATCAATACCCAACACCTTCTTGGCATGCGGTGCCCTCTTGTCAAGGTCGCACACCGGCATTACAGGGTACCACTGTGAATACCAGTCGAATTTCTGGGTTGAGCCTTCAATTTCTGGCTCATCCGCTGGTGGGTCGGTGCTGAGCTCTGTTGAGACGGTAGGTGATAGAGCAGTAAAGAGCCTGGATTTTAATTTTTTCCTGTCAGGTAAAGAGAGTTTCGGGTTGAGTTGCAGGTTGAAGAACATAGGCTTTCTGATGGCTGAGGTTATATCAGGTGCAATTGAAGTTGAATTGTAAAGCGAAGGAACAGAGAAAGCCGGCAGAGCTTCCATCTTTGCTAGCAGACCGGTGGCTCAACCGATGGATGAAGATGGAAGAGGAGCAGCTTAGGTGAAACAAGAAGGAAGTTGGTCCAAGTGTAGATATACTTGTGGAACGTGAGGCTGTCGTTCATCCAAGTTCCAAATCTAAATTAGAAATGCATGATAGCAATCCTCAGCAAATTGAGGCTCACGTTTATCCAGGTTCGAACTCCTTTTTTTTTTTTTTCACCTTGGACGGATCTTATTATATTGAAGGAAAATTATAATAAAGTACTTAACATAAATAATATTTATTAAGTAGGACATAAAAATAATTATTATTATCAAAAAATAGAAATTTTAAAATATAAAGATTAAATTATCTTTAGCAAGATTTTCTATCTTCTCTCAATTTAAATCTAGAGTGATTTTTTTTTTAAACTAAGAATTGGGAGTAATTGATTATTAATAATAAGTTAAAGTATATTTTTAGTCCTTTAAATTATATGGGGTATATTTTTTATCCCTTAACTTTATAAAATATATTTTTATTTCTATAATTCTAACACCGTTAATTTTACTAAAGTGATAATAGTATAAACTTAAGTGATAACTGTGTAATTAAATGTTATTAAACTTATATTTAAAATATGGATAAATTGAATAATATATAAAATTTAGGTAATTAAATATTATTAGTCATCACTTAAATTTGCTATGTCAGCATTTTCTATTGGCAACATTAACAGTGTTAGAATTTATGACCAAAAGTATACTTTGTAAAGTTAAGGGATCAAAAGTATGTCTTATGTAAAACTTAAAGGACTAAAAGTATACTTTAGCCTTAATAATAAATAGATATCAATTCAAATTACCTCATTCTTGTAAAATCAGGCGATCTTGCCTTCAACAGACTAGTGGTTTCATTAGAATAATCTGTAAAATTGTATCACAAAGAGAGTGTCTTTTTGTAAAAAAATTTGCATTAAGATTTTCGATTTTTTGTTATGACCTATATCTAAATGTGTAACTCTTAATCCTTCACCTCCCAAAGTTCTTCTTTATAATATTCCCATTTTTGTTGATCTTAATTTTTTTTCCGGTTCATTTTCTAATCTTCAGTAACCATATTTTTTTGTTATTGTATCTCACAGTCAATATATTGTTTCGGCATGATATAAAAAAACAATAAGCATTATGTGCATGTATAATCTAATTATATATATGCATAAAGGAAATACTTGAATAGCATTTGAACCATTCTTGAAGAAATGCTTTAATAATTGATTCCCTTTGATAGTTGTTCTGTATCAATGAGAACCCTGCGGGGAAAGCACCATTGTAGAAACTTTTACTAAATATAGTGCCCAATTAAAGTACATGGGATAAGTTTTACCATAATAAGACATTCAGTGGCATCATCTGAGTAGACGACATCAGTGGCGCCACGTGTTGTGACGCCACTGATTAATGGTGTCACGTGTTGTGATGCCACTTCCACTTGGTGTCATCGTACCCAGTTTAGAAGAATTCAGTGTATAATTGTACCTTTACTTTCCTATTTGCTATCATATTTGCCTTCGAATTAGATGTAGTAATTTCGAGTTTAATATAACGCATCCTTATTTGCTTCTCAAAAATCCTAATTTAGAGTAATACCGTATAAATAACAATCAATCCTCACCTATTCACATACAGTAATCCATGCAAATATAACAAAATATAGTAATCCATTCAAATATAACTTAAATACAGTAATACGCTCAGGGTGGAGTATATGTAAGCCACGGTCTCGCATGCACATCACGCTCAAGGTTCCTATGGATGCCATCAGGTCCACGTTGTGCATCAGGATCGTGCCTAATATCGAAGCAAATAGGGATGCATTATATTAAACTTGAAATTACTACATCTAATTCGAAGGAAAATATGATAGCAAATAGGAAATCAAAAGTACAATTATACACTATGTAACATCTTGAATTTTGGACCTAAAGACTAGAAAATTAGCCTATTTTTGGAGGACTATTAGACCCTATTTTTGAAAATGAATTTAGAATCAGTATTTTATTGGACATGAATAGTGTTTACTATTCACAAATACGTACATGAATAGTATTCACTATTCACAAATACGTATTCACTTTTTATAAATACGGTATTTAATCGATATTTTGAGAAATATGAAAATATTTACTATTTACAAATACGTATTTACTATTTAAAAATACGGTATTTACTATTCCTAAATACGTATTCACTATTTGAAAATACGTATTTACTATTCATGCGGGACCCACGTCAAAATAATTCTCCTCCTGCCGACACATTCACGGGAGAAATTTTGAAATTATTGTTTGCGGGACCCACTCAATAATAATATTATTATAATATAATATCTTATACTTTGGAAAATAATAGAAATAAAATTATTTCCAATAAACCGTGAATTAGGTTTTTAAAGTAAGGGTATATTATAAACAAGCGAATTTCTATCTCAGAGTGGGTTATCTCCAAAGTCATTTCCGTAATCGGCGGAATGATTATTGAGATAGGTTGAAACCGATATTTTGAAGCAGGACAGATAGTGGAATCTATAGGAAATAAATCATAACTCAAACTCCTTGAATTAAGTAGTAAACAGCTGGACATATTATGAATCAGTGAATTTTTGTCTAGAAGTTGGTGTCACCCGAAGTAATTTCTGTAACCGTCAGTGTCCGACTTAAAATCTTCGGCAGGTTACGGAATACCCTAAATAGGATCAAAAATTTAGTTGACCCAGATATTTCTGAAGAGGAAAAATAGAACTTCAAGGCTGTGCTTCCGGATTCTTGAGAATTTCTAATATAACGCGATTAGAACACCGATCAGGGAATCTTTATAGGATAAATGCAAAAGAGTAAGAAAGTGTCATCGTCATGATGACGTCATCGATGACGTCATCGATGACGTAAGCAAATGGATTGGACGGTTGAGATGAAGCCATATTTAAAGTCAAGATCCAACGGCCAAAATCTGACCTGATAAAGTATGAATAGTGTCATGCTTTTTCACTATAAATAGAAGCTTCATTTCTTCATTTTCTTCACACCAAACTCAGAGAACAACAGTTGAGTTTAAGAGAAGAGTGAGAATTCTTAGAGTTAGAGAGAGAGTTTAGAGTAAAGTTCTTGAAGCTGGAGAGAATGAGCAGGAACTTCAAGGGTAAGTTCTTTGGTCTCTAGTCTTAATATTTGGTAGTTTCTTTTGGTAATTATAGTAGAAATGCCAGATAGAGTTTTTCTGAGTATGCTCTGTGGCTGCAGCTTAGTCTGATCTGTCACATCAGAAAAGAATTATCCTTGGACAGTAAATATTATTTACTGGCACAGTAAAAAATATTTACCGGCACGGTAAAAATATTTTTACTGGTACTATTCACATGAATAGTGAATATCCAACATAGTTTCCGCAAATGCTGAAAATTAATGGTCACTGATAAAAATGATATTATAGGATATCCGAGGATTCCGGAGTCAGATTCAAAGGAAGTTTGGGGATACGTGAATAGTGCCGTATACGTGAATAGTGCCGTATACATGAATAGTGCCGTATACATGAATAGTAATTTACTATTCACGTGGAAGGAAGGTACGGACGCGTATTGTAACCTTAACTCTGATGCTTATGGTATGCTTATATGTGATAGATAGTCTGAAATTCTGTTTTTGAAAATTGATCATACACATACAACTTGATACGGGTTATAGTCTTGATAACGCCGTTATGTTTTCCTAGCGCTGAGGACACGGATGTACACCGTGGCACTGGTGAATAGTGCAGACTATAATAACATGCATATTGCAGTGGCTGTGTTATGTTATTATGTGAATATATGAATAATGTATGTGATTATTGCTGTTTTGACATGAATATCTGTCATACATATTTGATACATAAGCATGAGGTTAACCGTTACCTGAGGTTCAATGGGTATTGAACCTCAGCTCTTACTGTAGCTTCAGGATTTTCGGAGTGAACAGAAACAGAAACAAGGGTAAGCAGCAGGCAGAAGGACTAGCTGGAGAAAGTCCTGTAGATATGTATAGTCTTTCGAACTCTTTGTATCAACAAACCAGTACACTACAGTGGTTGAATATCAGTTACTTTGTATTTAAAATCATTTCGTTGCCCAACTCTGGTTAAATTATTTTGAACTCTGATCAAATAATTTCGAAAATGCTTTAGAAAAGTTGGGGTGTTACATTTTGGTATCAGAGCTAGTTAAAGGTAACCATGATCGGGGGTTCTCACAGTGTGATCTGTGGCGAAGCATTGGCTCTTACCCCGACATGGCCAGGGAGTCTGGTTGCACTGGGACGTATGGGCGTACCCTGAGCCGTGAGGCGGTGCGTAAAACTAGCGGCTGAGGTACGTTATGTTGCCACGGTGTATGGGCACCACGGAGACATTTTGGTATCAAAGCAGACATCCTGGCACAGAGTTAACTAAGTTACTCCAAACAGTCTGATATCTAGAAAGGGGTTTTGTGGTTGGTAATCAGTTTCCTTGAATTCGTCGAGCCTTCCACAAATACACCTGCCTAGTCGGATTGTCTGAGTAGCGGAGTTAGGTTCTAAGCTTTCAAAAGTGTTTTATCTGGTATGAACCCGACTCAGTTACAGTAAACCATTGGTGCCGAAGGTAGGGCCGAGTCTATGTGGATCAGCCAATCAGTCACCCTAGCACGGTGAGGCTCCCATGATAGACGCCTACCTGGCCAATCGGTTTGACTAACTAAGTTAGGCTCTAAGCCATGGTTTTAAAAGTATTTCGAAAAAACAAGTACAAGTACTGATACAATACTGGTGTTGTGATACAAAAAGGACGTAAATCCTAAGGAAAAGGGTTAGGCTCGGGAGGCCTTGATATAGAGTAGATGGCACAGAATATGGTTTCTGTTGTTAAACTTTAAGACTTTTGATATGGGAATCGGAATCTAAGTTAAATCCCCACTCAGAGTTTCAAGGGAAGTGGTACAGAGAAGTCGGTACGACTTAAGTTTTCCGGTAGACAGTAACCTACTGTTTAGGTTTCCCTTGGATAGTAACCTATCGATTTAATGTCCTTGTCAAAATAATAACTTGTTAAGGTACCCTGAGAAGAAAATCCCTACCTTGTAGAGGCCAGACACCATGCGTGCAAAGGGGCGTGGCTCCGGGGACGAAGATCTTTTGATTAAGTCCTTGACGGTGGTGATCAATTGACAGAAGAAGGAAAGTACCCAGTAATTCTGGGGAGACAGTTATGTCATACTAGTACCTATGAGAGTTGTAGGTACCCAGTAGTAAGTATACCAATATTAGTACCAAGAATCAATAGACATTATGAAGTTAATATTGCTTAAGCGAGAGAAATCTCAGAACTATGACCCCTGTGAGAGTAGGAACCCTTAGAAAATATGAGTGAGTTTTGCCTAGGTTCCAAATACCTAAGAGATAGTTCCTTAACAGAACCATACGAAAGCTGGAAACTTCAGTAGCCACCAGGTTATGGTCTCAAGGTGGGACCAAGAATCATAGAGATATTAGTGGCTAATAGATTTCCCAAGAAGTAGGTGATTACCCAATAGAGAAAGTTGAGTTAAGGATAATGCCTGGAGCTAAACAGAAAGTGAAAATTTACAAATAGAATGACCCTAGATAAGATGGCAGACATAAAGACAACGGTTTATGAAACTACTAAAGGATAGGAACCTGTTAAGATTTGAGTTCTCATTATAATGATTCAAAGACGATCACTGGCGCTACTTATGGAAAGTTTAATCGGAGAAGGATACCTACGGGGAGTTCTGATCTAGGAGGTTTACCTACAAGGATGCTAACCGGAAAAGCTGACTGGTCTGAGAAGACTGAGTGAAGCGCCGAGTAATGTACCGTAGAGCAGAGCCACCGTGACGACGAACCGTAGAGTGGAGCCGCTGTGACAACGAACCATAAAGTAGAGTTACCAGTGCATCGGTTCTCAAGGTAAGTACATTATAATGAATCTCACATTGAATAGGTTCCCTAGAGAAAAGACTGTTGTAACTTAGTATATCGTCATGGTTTGCTCCAGTGCTATATAGCACATATTGTGTTTATAAGCTAGCAGAAGCCCACGGTTGTTAGACAACAAATACGAGAAGTGTCCCAAAAAGTTTGTGAAACCCGAGGATAACGGGCAAAGTTTGGAATAGCCAGATGAGTAGAACAAACTAAGCATTATACATATGGTTTGAGTAGCCAAGGAAAGAGGTCCGAATACGTGTAATTAGTGATGACCTTCTAATGTTAGTTGTCTGATTCCTAAGTAAGGTTTTAAAATTGAATTTTTGAACTTGCCAATACACCTGCTGTATTAGAAATTTTGAAAATTTATTTGTTCGAACATGTGGATTTTTTTTGAAGCTGAGTTTTCAAATGAAATGTTTTCAACAGAATTTGAGACCACAGCGATGATTATTTTGAAATGATATTGTCTTGTAAAAAAAAGGGTTTTTGATAGAACCCAGAGTTTGAAACTGAGTTTTTAACTATGTTGTGGTAAAGTCAGTACAAAACTGGAAGGACAGAAGCTGTTGTAGATGTACACAGTTTGCTGGGTCTTGCTAGATGTTTTAAAATGTTTGAAATCGCTGGCCTTTGATAAATGTTTTTTTTTTGAACAAAAAGTTTTGGAGGGATTTTGTTTGAGAAAATGGAAATCGCACCAACAGTGAACGCACCCAATCCATAACACTTTGCCGAGGGCATATGTTTTGTTTAGTACAACCTGACTGTCTATGACTGGACTGAGTTCCGCTAGATAGGGTTGCTACTTTATGTGCCAGTGTGAACACTGGGTCTCCTGAGAAAGGGGCGGAGGTTCTCCCACATTGTTGATAATACTGTTAAGACTGGATTTGGGGATTGGGAGAAGGCGCTCACTGTACCAAATGGTTAAAATGATGGTGTGTACTCTCAATTGTAAAATTTTGTGAAATAAATTAGCTCCCTCAAAGATATGTGCCGGTAATCAAAGTTTTTGAAAATGATCCGGCAGTGAAAAATGTTTTCATGAATTTGTGATGGCAGCGATTAAGTTTAAAAATGTTATAGCACTATTACTTTGTGGTATAGTGCAGATTGTGAAATGTACTGAAACCACGGAAAATTTTTCATGTTTGAAAATTTGAAAATGAGACAAGAAAATAATTTTGGGTAGCAATGACATGAATGTCGACGCTATCGTGTTGAAAAGAAAAGCAGTGTAATTGGGAATTATGGTACAGGAACAGCAACTATTAGAAAGGTCTAGAATACTAAACTAGTTAAGTCAATTAATAGTTGTCAGCTATAGTGTTGAGTAAGTGAAAGTAATTCGAGAACTTGAATGGGAAAGACTCAGATGAAATTGATGAGCAGATGCGGAAGGCCAATATGTGTTAAGCCGATAGGCTAAATAAATCAGGCAGTGAGGCCTGTGTAACCGAGTACTGTGAGAATAGATCAGCAAGTCCTGTAATTTAGTACTATACCTGGGTATAAGATTGAGACATTGAATAGTAGGATGCGTGCTATTTAAGTTTGCATAAGGAAGGAATAGACTAGAGGTCTAGATAACCTTTTGATTTTATATTGTCAAATTTCGAGGACGAAATTTATTGAACGGGGGGAGAATTGTAACATCTTGAATTTTGGACCTAAAGACTAGAAAATTAGCCTATTTTTGGAGGACTATTAGACCCTATTTTTGAAAATGAATTTAGAATCAGTATTTTATTGGACATGAATAGTGTTTACTATTCACAAATACGTACATGAATAGTATTCACTATTCACAAATACGTATTCACTTTTTATAAATACGGTATTTAATCGATATTTTGAGAAATATGAAAATATTTACTATTTACAAATACGTATTTACTATTTAAAAATACGGTATTTACTATTCCTAAATACGTATTCACTATTTGAAAATACGTATTTACTATTCATGCGGGACCCACGTCAAAATAATTCTCCTCCTGCCGACACATTCACGGGAGAAATTTTGAAATTATTGTTTGCGGGACCCACTCAATAATAATATTATTATAATATAATATCTTATACTTTGGAAAATAATAGAAATAAAATTATTTCCAATAAACCGTGAATTAGGTTTTTAAAGTAAGGGTATATTATAAACAAGCGAATTTCTATCTCAGAGTGGGTTATCTCCAAAGTCATTTCCGTAATCGGCGGAATGATTATTGAGATAGGTTGAAACCGATATTTTGAAGCAGGACAGATAGTGGAATCTATAGGAAATAAATCATAACTCAAACTCCTTGAATTAAGTAGTAAACAGCTGGACATATTATGAATCAGTGAATTTTTGTCTAGAAGTTGGTGTCACCCGAAGTAATTTCTGTAACCGTCAGTGTCCGACTTAAAATCTTCGGCAGGTTACGGAATACCCTAAATAGGATCAAAAATTTAGTTGACCCAGATATTTCTGAAGAGGAAAAATAGAACTTCAAGGCTGTGCTTCCGGATTCTTGAGAATTTCTAATATAACGCGATTAGAACACCGATCAGGGAATCTTTATAGGATAAATGCAAAAGAGTAAGAAAGTGTCATCGTCATGATGACGTCATCGATGACGTCATCGATGACGTAAGCAAATGGATTGGACGGTTGAGATGAAGCCATATTTAAAGTCAAGATCCAACGGCCAAAATCTGACCTGATAAAGTATGAATAGTGTCATGCTTTTTCACTATAAATAGAAGCTTCATTTCTTCATTTTCTTCACACCAAACTCAGAGAACAACAGTTGAGTTTAAGAGAAGAGTGAGAATTCTTAGAGTTAGAGAGAGAGTTTAGAGTAAAGTTCTTGAAGCTGGAGAGAATGAGCAGGAACTTCAAGGGTAAGTTCTTTGGTCTCTAGTCTTAATATTTGGTAGTTTCTTTTGGTAATTATAGTAGAAATGCCAGATAGAGTTTTTCTGAGTATGCTCTGTGGCTGCAGCTTAGTCTGATCTGTCACATCAGAAAAGAATTATCCTTGGACAGTAAATATTATTTACTGGCACAGTAAAAAATATTTACCGGCACGGTAAAAATATTTTTACTGGTACTATTCACATGAATAGTGAATATCCAACATAGTTTCCGCAAATGCTGAAAATTAATGGTCACTGATAAAAATGATATTATAGGATATCCGAGGATTCCGGAGTCAGATTCAAAGGAAGTTTGGGGATACGTGAATAGTGCCGTATACGTGAATAGTGCCGTATACATGAATAGTGCCGTATACATGAATAGTAATTTACTATTCACGTGGAAGGAAGGTACGGACGCGTATTGTAACCTTAACTCTGATGCTTATGGTATGCTTATATGTGATAGATAGTCTGAAATTCTGTTTTTGAAAATTGATCATACACATACAACTTGATACGGGTTATAGTCTTGATAACGCCGTTATGTTTTCCTAGCGCTGAGGACACGGATGTACACCGTGGCACTGGTGAATAGTGCAGACTATAATAACATGCATATTGCAGTGGCTGTGTTATGTTATTATGTGAATATATGAATAATGTATGTGATTATTGCTGTTTTGACATGAATATCTGTCATACATATTTGATACATAAGCATGAGGTTAACCGTTACCTGAGGTTCAATGGGTATTGAACCTCAGCTCTTACTGTAGCTTCAGGATTTTCGGAGTGAACAGAAACAGAAACAAGGGTAAGCAGCAGGCAGAAGGACTAGCTGGAGAAAGTCCTGTAGATATGTATAGTCTTTCGAACTCTTTGTATCAACAAACCAGTACACTACAGTGGTTGAATATCAGTTACTTTGTATTTAAAATCATTTCGTTGCCCAACTCTGGTTAAATTATTTTGAACTCTGATCAAATAATTTCGAAAATGCTTTAGAAAAGTTGGGGTGTTACACACTAAATTCCTCTGAATTGGGTACGATGACACCGAGAGGAAGCACTACATGTTGTGACGCGTGTTGTAACGCCACTAGACATGGCACCATTAATCTGTAGCGTCACAAACACGTGGCGCCATTGATGCCGTCTAGTCAGATGACGCCACTGACTGCCTTATTCTGATAAAACTTATCCCATGCGCTTTGATTGGGCACAATATTTGGTAAAAGTTGCTACAATGGTGTTTTTCCCCCGTGCACGTGAAAAACCTTACTTTCTAAATATCAAAGATTAGGAAGAAGAGGATATGGAGATAACACAGAAGCAATTTAGTCTTTCTATTTTAATTTATGGTCCTTCAAAATAATTATTATTTTTATGGTCCTTCTTAATAAATATTACTTATATTAGATTCTTTATTATAATTTTCCCTTATTATAAATTAAAGAGAATTATTTTATTTTATACCTATAATATTAGTTTATACGATTTAAATTTTAGCCTTCTTTAAATAAATTTAAAAAATTTATCTATTTTAAAATAATCAAGCTGTGAAAAAATTGAAAATTGATCTTTGTTTAAGAGTGCTAATATTTAAATTTGACTAGATAATATAAAAAATTAAAACAAATTGCCCAACAGTAAACAAAAATATTTGGGTTGACCAATAGGCCCGTTGCTTGGGTAGTGGAGATCATGCCTTTAAAATCCGTAAGAATACATTATAGACTGGGCTATTAGTAAAGCTGGAAATCAGGGTCGATCCATGAAGGGACAAGGTTTAACAGACCCAGCCCTCTAGGGTCTAAGATAAAAAAAAAATATCTGTTTTTCAAAGCCCCGCCCAAGAGCACTAGGGCCAGAGCCGGCCCTCCAAGGCCCGGAAGTTACTATTCCAAATTTCAATTACTTTTTTTCCGTTTTATTTTCAAAGAAATATAATTAGTAAATTACAACATAAATCATCCAAAAAATAAGTACAATCACTCATTTATAATCAAAAGCAAACTCTGTTCACAAATAACTTATATAAAACATAAGAAGCATACCATTAAGCGACATTAGTGCAATGACTATTATTGTCGTCATCTTCGCCACTATCATCAATTTCAACGACATTTGATTGTTATTCATTTTGCGTAGTAAGCTCAGGTTCATGAGTAAGAATATCGTGAATTTCTTCTCCCACTTCATGAACAAATCTATAATCTTTATCTACAACAAATAATAAACCAAATCATAAAATTAGAGTATAGTTATCATGTATTTGTACTTAAGTGGATAAATAACTCTATAACAAATACAAAATACATATAAATTATTGAAGTGCCCAACTTCAATAAGTATTCAACTTTTTTAAAAGAAAAAAAAATTGAAGGGCCCGATGGACCGGCCCGTAGCCCTCCAGAACCAACCCGTGTAAACCCTTGGCCCTTCAAGGCCGGTCATCCAAGGCCAAACTTCACTTCACACCTTCAATTTTCAAGTCCGACCCTTAAAGGGTTAGGGCTTAAATGGGCCGGCCCAACGAGCCTAACCCGTTTTCCTGACTCTAGCCATTAGGGAGGTTCAATAAAAAGAAGAGGAGTAAAAATATACATGAATTGTCATTTAAAAAAATACTCACTCCTACTTACCAATTAATAATTCTCATAAATTAATAAAAACAGTTAAAGTCAATAAAGTTATTGTAATACCCCAGATTTTTATTAATAGAAATAACCCATTTATTTTATTTTATATAACCTTGGTGGGCCAATTTTTCCTAATCCTAATTGCTTTAGGAATTTCCAGCTTATGCACTAAGAAAGACGTAGGTAACCAGTCTAATACTTGTCAACCAAGTCACATTAATTCATACCATGATTGATTGATTGAATTTAATATACCCTATCACATTAAATTCACATCATGGTTAATTGATTTAATTTAATATACCCTATTAATGAGTTGGAAAGAGTAAAAGAGCTCAGAGCTAAACCCTAATTCTAAGTTATAAATAGAAGTCTAGCCTAATCCTAAATATTCTTCTTTTCTTCTACTATTCTCTTTTATTACATCCTCTATTCTTTCTCTGCGTCACTAGGAGGTTAACAAAGACGGAGACCAGGTAATCCTAATCATCATGAGTCTTAGGTTAGTTTTATATAAATTTTGATAGGATTGTTATATATGAAATATATTATATGTAATCCTAATCCCATGAGTCTTAGATTAATTTTATATGAATCTTGATTGGTCCTTATGATCCTAAATATATCATATGTGTGTGTATATGAAATATATTATATGTAATCCTAATCCCCAGAACAAAAGGAGTTAATTGTTGCATGTCAATCTCAATTTTTGTGAAAAACCCTTAAATGTGTTGTTGCATTTGTATATGTATAAATATGTTTTCCTTTTCGGTTAGCGTGAATCACTTTATGAAAACAAAGCTCCTCACCTCCTTGTATACATATATTTCTCCTTCTTGATTTGCATTTAACTTTTTTAAAACCCTTTGTCATTGAATATACATGTATACTTTAGGTGCCTCGGTTTTCATGATTGAAACTTACATATATTCTTCATTAATATATATAATACCTTACATCTTTTGCCTTGGGTGCTTCAGCTTTTGCATGTATGTATTTATATATGCATGTGTGTATGTGTATATATATATCCTTTTTAATTTGTCCAATCTATGCCTATGTTAAAATATATACATGTTCTCTTTTAAATGGTTTTGCCTAGGTTTCCGTAATTGACAAATAGCAGTATGTAAATATATATATATATTGAGGAATCCATTTATTATGTGTGTGTATTTAAAATAATTTAAATCGTGGGATGATAGCTTTGGGATGGTACCTCCTAAAGTGATGAGCACAACCTTTGGGCTTTATGCCTCTAATATATTATTTGATGTGAACCAATTATATCTATTCTTTTCAAAGTGGTATCTAGCAGGGTAACTCGGGATACTAGTAGCAACTTTGGGAAGAGGTGTGCACATTAGGAAGATATTTTTTTATAGCCAATTTGATAATTTGTGTAACACCCCCGGTTCCTAACAGTTTTCATAGCATAAAATTTCAATAAAATTATTGAATTTCAAAATAAACAACTTGGGGAAGTGTTATCGCCGCATTTGTACTGGGACAAGTGCAAGGCTGTCTTATTACATTAACATAAATCTAAACTTAAATAAAAGTATTTTATTCAAAGCAAAAAAAAAAAGAATAAAATAAAACTAGCTAGAATTATTCATTGGTCTTCCTCACTTCTCACTGCTAGCCCCAACAGCCCAACTTTGGAACATGTTTCACTGAAAATTTGCTCCCCCGAAGGATCGTCGCAGCCCATGAACACAAACATCAGCAAAAGCTGGTAATCCTAATGAACAAAGATAATGTAGAAAATAATAATAATAAATATAATGATAAATAAAATATTCACATGATAAAAAGAAAAAATATATATATATATATATATATATATATATATATATATTATATAAAATAAAATATTAGTTTCAATATCAAATATCATTCATTAATTTTTATTAATTCCATTTGGACCCGGAAACCTGCCAATCCATTTAGTTTAGTGGGAAGAGAACCATGGTAGACCCGAAAACCTGCCAGTTTGCCCTATGACCCGGAAACCTGTCAGTCACAATCATCAATTGTCCATAAACATATCTTCCTAGTATGCATACATCTTCCCAAAGTTGCTACTAGTGTCCCGAAAACCTGCCAAACACCACTTTGGAAAGAACAGATACTATCATTTTCACATCAAATAAATATCGAGGGCATAAAGCCCATAAGTTGTGTTCATCACTATGGGAGGTACCATCACAAAGCTATCCTCCCACTGTTAAATTGTTTTAAAATACACACATAATAAACTCCTAAGTTATCTCTATTATTTACTTATCTTATATATATATTTTTATATTATTTTAATTAAATATAAATATAAGGATATTTTTACCTAAAATCTGTTCATGACTTATTTTATTGCGTAGGAGGTATTATATAAAGAAAAAGAAAATCAATTAATAAATAAGTAAATGAATAAAAGGGACATAAGCATTTATATTAAAATTCAAAGAGAATATGACGCACAGGATAGGTATTCAACTGACGCATGAAAGCCGAGGTGAAAAATTGGTTTTCAATCACAAAGAAAAAGAGACGCACAAGGACAAATTTGGATTCAATCATATATCTATGCAATTAAAGCACACAGGTCGAGATAAAGAAATAAAACAATTGTCAAATGTATTCAATTCATCCTTCAAGAATCGACAATTGATTGCAAAAAGTTATTCACATAATCCAAAACTGTATTACAATGCAACGCCTCTAATATTGTTCCTATCGATTATCCATTTTACTCATGGGTTTCTATAAGGTTGTCATGAGGAGTTCTCATGACCATCATTTAAATCCTTAATTTTTCATTATCCATTTTACTCATGGGTTCCTATAAGGTTGTCATGAGAAGTTCTCATGACCATCATTTAAATCCTTAATTTTCATTATCCATTTTACTCATGGGTTCTTATAAGGTTGTCATGAGAAGTTCTCATGACCACCATTTAAATCATTGGCTCTACTCATTATCCCTTTTTAGCTTTACTTCCTATAAGGTTATCATGAGAACTTTTAACTCTTTTGGTACTCATGATAATAAGTATCATTTGGTCTACGTACCGGAACTGATAACATTCGAGATTATGCAGGATTATATACGAAAGATCCTTTTTTGGCTATTTACATAAAACTACTCATGGGATTAGAATTACCTATCAAAGTTTTCATAAACCTAACCTAAGACTCATGAGGATTAGAATTACCTATCAAAGTTTTCATAAAATTACTCATGGGGATTAGAATTACCTGGTCTCTGTTTGCTAGCCTTTTAGAAAAATAAATTGATGAGAGTCCGGAAGGAGGATTTGAGAAGAGAAGGCAGCGGAGAAGAAAATTATCGAGCGTTGCTAGGTTTAGACGGCTAAATCTAAGATTATAATTAAAATTTAGAGTTTAGCTATGAGCTGGGCTTTATTTTATTATTTCCAATTATAAAACAATACAATTAAATATCTAAATTTCTATTATTACTATAATTATTTTCAATTAATAAATTATGAAATAATACACACATTATTAAATTCTAAATATTTATTTACTATCTTATTATTATTATTATTATTAAAAATCCGGGGTATTACAATTTGTGACTGGCAGGTTTCCGAGTCACAAGGTAGACTGGCAGGTTTCTGGGTCTACCATGTTTATCTTCCCATTAAACTAAATAGACTGGCAGGTTTCCGGATCTATATGAAATTAATAAAAATAATGAATAATATTTGATTCGGTGTGAATATATGTATGTTTATGTATATATGATGAATATTGGAACTGATAGTTGATTCAACCACTATGTGATTATATATTTGATTTAATTAATATATTTGAGTTGTATAAATTGTGTTCTGATTAGAATTACCAGTTTTTGCTGATGTTTGACGATCCTTCGGGGGAGCAGAATTTCAGTGAAACATGTTTCAAGGCTGAGGTTAGCAGTGAGAAGTGAGGAAAAACAGTCGACTAATTCTAGCTAATTTTATTTTATGATTTGAATAAAACATTTTATTTAAGTTGGATTTACGTTAATGTAATAAGGCAGCCTTGCACTTGTCCAAATACAAGTGCGGCGGTAACACTTCGCAAATTTGGTTATTTCGAATTTCAGTAATCATTTATAAAAATCATTGAAATTTTATGTTATTATAATTATTGGAAATTTGGGGAGTGTTGCAATTATCCTAAATTTTAAAAAACTTCCAATATTACCCTTACTTATTGCACTAAACTCTAATATTATATTAATTATTACTCCCACTCACTAGCCTTATTACTTATAAAGATACCTAAAAAAAAATAATTAATACGTTTAGGTGCCTAGTATTTATTTTTGGTTCTAAGAAAAAGGTACAGAGACTTCGAGAGTGAGGAGGGCGCGAGACATATAATCTTACATGTTACATGCTACTGCGTCGTTTTTGACGCAAAGACCTCATGCCACTTCTTTTTTTCCTCCCTCTAAATATTTTACAGTATTGTTGGATACTAAAAAAAATACTTTAGGATACTGGTACTAAGAAATACTTCATAATCTTGAAAAGTTATTTTAGGATATTGAAAAAATAATCAATCAGCACCCTAAACTTTTTTTTTTTCAAGATCATGAAGTATTTTTTTAGTATCAGACACTATCTTGAAATATCCTTTTGGTACCAGTCAATACCCTAAAATATTTTTTCAAGATCCTAAAATAATTTTTAAAAATCATGATGTATTTTTTTCAGTACTAATCAGTATCCTCAAATATATTTTTATTATCATTCAGTATCCTGAATTATTCTTTTAGTATCGGTTACCAAAGTATCTTTTTAGTATCCGATATATTTAGAAGAGAGAGAGAGGCATGAGGTCACTATTTTGCATCAAAAACGACATGACGTAGTAACATGGAAGAGGTGGGGAATGGCGCAGGACCCTAGCCACTCCCGGATCCACTTTCCCTCGTCCAAGGACGAGCAGGGGGAGCTCGTCCGTACAGACGAGCTCCCAGTCGTCAGATCTAAGTCTAGATCTTATTTTTGTTTTTATTTTTTTTTCTATATGAAAAAATTGTTTTTTAGAAAAATGGTAGTTCGGAGATTAACTTTATTTTAGATTCTTTACCCATTAAAATTATTTTTTATTAAAATTAAGAAAATAAAAAAATAAAATCTGAGCCGTCAAATCTACGGACGAGCTTACATGCACTTTAACAAAACTAAATTATCAACTATTGACTAATTGATTAATAAATCAATTCTCATCTTCAGTCCTTCCTTCGCTTCTGTAACCGAAGGCAGATCTATTGCCTCCCTTCTCAGGCCCATTTAAATCAGTTACCTGTTCCACGGATCATCTTCCACAAATCATCATCATCCGCTTTACTCCATTCCCTCGCGATATATTGCTTCATCTTCACTAACAGGTATCAACTTTGTCCTACAGTGCTTTACGATTTCTCAAACTGCACCGGAATGATTATTTCTATGTGCACCTCTTCGAAACACCGACCTGGCGAAGCTGCTTCTAGACATACCCCTCGCTGCGCCTATCTTCTTTTCGCTCTTTTTGTTTTCTTTGCATTTCTTTTTTCTTGTTAAATTTATATTCTCTTCAAGTCTGTTTTTAATTGGTTCTAGTTGAAAATGGTGTTTTTTTTTTTTTGGAGTTGGAGTCTAATCGATTGTGGATCTTTAATGACACTATAATGGACTTAGGACACCATACAAGATTCCTGCTAATTTTAGGATCCACTCGTGTTAAAAATATAATCTTCCCTGATATATATATATTCCCCTTTTATGTTCCAGTAATGACAATTTAAAGAGAGAACCCAATATGGAGGGCGACCTTCAAAAGTCCGTCTCTTTTCGGTTAAATCGGAGAGGAGAACGAAGTAGTCAGAGTACAAATGCTAAAGGTGGGGGACTATGCTGTTCACTTCTGTTAATGCTTTGAATTACTTCTTTTAGTTGATGAGGTCCTGTTTTACGACTTCCCTTTTCAGGACAGGCGCATGAAATTGAATATTGTTCGCTTTTTTTATTTTTTTCTAATAATTTGTCGAGAAGGCACTCGTTGGTAGATGATTGTATGCTGTTAAGAAAGCATTCATTAATTTGTTTTATCTTTTATCTTCCTTTTCATATTTCTTTGTGGTAAAGGTTTTCGCAGGACAGTGAGGTATTGTTATTCTTGCAGATGAATTAAATTTGATGTTGATGGTGCAGATTTTGAAGTGGGCTTATTTTCTTCAGGGAGAGTATCTCAAGATAGCCCCATGAAGATTGTTTGGAAGAAAGGCTTTATTCGCCTGGTTCTTGTTACTGGGATCTTGTGGATGCTACTGATTCTTACTGCATTGTTGTTCCATATTTGGTCCTGTCAATCATCTGTCTCCTTTTTCTCAGGTATTGGTTACTTCTTGGCTGTTTCCTCGAGTTCATTTTCTTGTCTGTTTAAAGTCTCCATGAACGGCCATCTCTATTTCCATCCACTGCACTTGGTGTTTAAACTAAGTTTTATTGCCTGGTATAACAAAACCAGGTGTTATCAATTTTATGTAATATATAGATAGAGGCCTTTAAATGCATCATTCTGGATATTTCATTTACAGGATGGATTTGGCTTCAATCTGTCTCCTGTACTGTAGAATATGTAATAACAAATTTCTTCATGAGCTTTTACAGTGAATTTAGGAATGCAAGGAACTCTTCAGTTCTAGTTAGAGCTAGGGGAAAGAAATATTTTTGGAAACTCTAAAATTGTTGTTGTTGGGTTGATTTTATTGCTAAATGACAAATGCTTTTCCCATTTGCTTTCTTTTCATTCTATTTCCCCCCCCCCCAAAAAAAAAAAAAAAAAAAAAAACGCCGCGGGGGGCGGGGCTCTTTTAAATAGTTGGGTGGGATTTCATAAAGGGTTTTAGGACAGCATGCTTGTTACATATATCATCTACATGTGTTTTTTTAAGAAGACTGTAATGGAGTTTGGAACTACAAATATATTCAACTTGATTAAAGCATTTCCAAAATTGTAATGCTATAACTAAGACTATAACTATATGGGATGTTCTTTTGGGTATTAGATTGTATGCTCCCAGGTAAGATTGTGGAAATAAAATATTCTATACCTTACCCTTTCTTCACCAAAATTGTGAATGACATGTTCCTTTTTCTGATGCTTTATTGCTTCACTTGCAGCTATATGTAATAAAGAAAGCAAGGTTTACACAATATTGGACACAATGGGATTTGTATCGAAACCTCACAGTAAGATTATAGCAGTTTTTCCTCCTTTTATCCTATAAGTCTTCACCTAAATAATTAGTTTTTAATATTAATTTTGCTTCTATTTACCAGGATGTCTGATCCCAGTTGCAAATGATCCCAACAAGATAGTTATTCCTACTGGAAAAAGTTCCGATGATATTGTGAAAATTTTATCGTATATTGTTGAAGATGAAGTTCCACATAATGAACCTCAGTCATCTCCTCTGTTTGGGGGCCATCAAAGCTGGTCTCAGAGGGAGGAGAGTTTCAAACTAAATTCATCCATGAAGGTAAAATTACTTACTACTATCCAATGGTATTCATTTTTCCATAATCTTACAGATGTATATTGTTGTTTCCTTTCATCCTAGATGAATCTTGCTTAACATGTGATCGGTCCCTCAGGTTCACTGTGGGTTTATGAAAGGGGGTGGTGCTGAAATGGATCCTGTGGACACAAATTTTGTCAAGAAATGTAAGTTCGTTGTTGCGTCAGGTATTTTTGATGGATATGATGTGCCTCAACAGCCATCAAATGTTAGTGTTCGTTCTAAGGAGCTCTTTTGTTTTCTTATGGTGGTGGATGAAATATCCCTGAAATTCATTAAGGAAAATGCTACTGTTAAACAAGACAGTGATGGTGGAAAATGGGTGGGAATTTGGCGTCTTATTTTACTTAAGCGTCCACCCTATGATGAACCAAGAAGGAATGGAAAGGTTCCCAAGATTTTAACCCACAGGCTGTTTCCTCAGGCACAGTATAGTATTTGGATTGATGGTAAAATGGAGCTGATTGTTGATCCGTTGCTTATCCTTGAGAGGTACCATTGGCCATATTCTATGTCTAGTCTTTCTGATATGTGAATATATAATTCTGTTTCTCTATATTGGTTTTTGAACATTTATGCTTCTGTTGGTTGAGGAGGTAAATAAGATGGTAAGAGGTATCAGATTTTCAACCCATTGTCTTGCATCCTTGCGTCCTTTTTATAACGGTTGCATGAGATGATTCCTGTATACATGGTTTTGGAGAGCTCAATTTTATGATTTTTTTTAATGTTCTCTGTTTGAAATCTCTGTCTGTCCTATAGTTCTCTTTTCTCTCTTTATCGGCCTATAGAAGCAAAATGTTATTATGGATTTTTTTGTCATGTGTTTTAACTTGAAACTGGAAAAACTATCAAAGGATTCTTAGCATTTATTGTTCTAAACTCATCCCTCAATGGTTTGTCTTCGTACTGACTCTCCTCATGGTATTCAAAGTAACTAAAGACTTGTCTTATACAACTGCTATCGTTTTGGATCTCCCCTGTTAAAAAGCTAAAAGTTCATCCGTTGTGTTTATATGCGTTCAACATGTAGGTTCCCTCGTGCTGAATCTTAGAATCATAGTATTAAAAAATAAATAAATAAATTGGGGGTCATTTTTAGTGCCAGATGGTTTAAAGTATAATTTTCCCATTTTTTCATTAGTTTTTAGATGTTCAATAACTGTATCATAAGCACATTCTGGTGGATTCAATGCATTATAGTTTTCAAAACTTGGTAACTCCAGTTATCATTGTGATGATGGAGATGGAAATAACTCAGTTTTTACCATACAGATACTTATGGCGTGGGAAGCATACATTTGCCATTGCTCAGCATAAGCATCACCGTAGCATATATGAGGAAGCTGATGCGAACAAAAGAAGAAAGCGATATGCTCGCCCCCTAATTGATCTGCACATGAAAATATACTATTATGAAGGAATGAAGCCATGGAATCCCATGAAAAGGACCATTAGTGGTAAGACTGGAAACAAGATATTTTGGTCATGTAATTTGTTTTTTAACTACAACTTGGTCTGTCTTTCTTCGACCTGGTTTCCCTGCTAAGAAGATTTGCTTAGCAGGGAAACCAATTCATTATTTCTGAGATGAAAAACTTAAAATAATAGCTCATGCTCAAGAAGCTAACTAAATTACCTCAAAAGAAGTAAGCATGAATACATTCTGTTGTCAACACACAGCACAACCTGTGAACTTATGTCAGTCTGAAGATTCTTTTCTTTTTCTTTTTTTTTAAGAATATTTTGAAGTGTCTGTATGGCACGGGTCCATCTGGTGGCAGGACAAATGTCGTCATTTACAATGATTTTGAAGAAGAAAATCGATGCAGTACTATGGTATTCTATATCCTCATCAGATTGCTTAGTTTATATTTAGCAGGTATCCTTGGTCGGTTCAAAAGTAAAGTTCAGAGAGAATACTGCACAAATTATGATTTTATCAGGATTTTTGTATTGAGTTGTATAAGTTAATCTCCATGATATGGAAAGATCAGTAATCCAGCACCTCAAGTGCTTGTTAGATGGTATTGTTTACAAGAATTTATGGTATTGCAGATGTACCAGAGGGAGCCGTAATTATTCGAGAACATACTTTAATGAACAACTTGTTCAGCTGCTTGTGGTTCAATGAGGTTCATCTCTTCACCCCAAGGGATCAGCTGAGTTTTGGCTATGTAGTGTACAGATTAGGGGAGTCGTTCAAATTCTTCATGTTTCCCAACTGTGAGTACAACTCACTGTTTTTGTTGCATCCACACACAAGAGAGCATTCTTCTCCCGTAGAGTGGGTCAAGCGGTTGGATCAACTCAAGAATATGAGCCTCAAAGAAAGCAGGGGAGGATTGGGCTTGTGGACACCTTATCCGGGAGATCTAGCTTCAGTTGTCCTGCCAAATGTAACAAGAACATCAAAAGCTGGCTGACAATTTTTCAAATATTAATTTTATGTGATGGTTGTTTCCCAAGGATTTCATTATGCATATTTTACATAATCCAATATCTTCAATGGAAAGTAACGTTAAAGCTCTAGAAGTTTCTGTTAACTTTAAATGTAAATAATGTTTTCTTAAAAAGAGAGATGATGTTGGATATATTTCTCCTCTTGATAGATACCAGATAGTAACACCTGAGTTTGTCAAATGCAAATCTGTTATCGTGAAACCAGCGTTGTATGATTTATTCCTGCAACTCGAACAGATGACTGTCCTCGTGTCGGTGCAAAAGGAAAGATGGCACCTTAGAATTTACTATCTGTTTACCCCCCCCCCCCCCCCCCTCCCCCTTTTTTTTTTGAAACAGCCAATGGGGGAGGGGGAGGGGGAGCTCGAACCCTGGATAAGGGGGAAGGTCAGCTCCTAAGGCTGGCCCTAGTGCCATTGTGCTACAAGGCACTTGGTTCTGTTTAGCCTTTTTAATCCCCTGTATAATTTTAGTTTAATACTCCCTTTGCTTCTAATTATAGAAACATTTTTGTAGTGCAAATTGTACTATAAAAATAATCAAGACCGGAGGTAATAATAGTTATTTATCATAAAACAATTTAAAAAAAAATCGACTCTTTAATCTCAACAATCAATGCCTTAATGTACTACGTAATTTGAGTAAAATGAGGCCATCCGCTGTGGCCGAAAACCTGCCGAACTGGTTCTGTTTCATCTGCGCTGTATTGGTATTGCTAGTTTAGTTATCCATGCGTTGACCTGAGGTCTGTTTATCGGTTATACTTACGCTAAATGTAAAGTTGATTCTTGCTCTAAACAATGAAATAAAATGATAACACGCAGTGTCTCCACCAACGGCCACCTTTGGAACACCAAAACTGGGAACCCAATCATATCTAACACCATGGTGGAGAATTTCAATTCACATTTAATCATGACTTATGGCATTAATATATGTCATACCCTGTCTGAGTATGCTTGGCTATTGATAAGCCTGCTCACAGAACATCAATTTTATTTATTATCAAAGTGTTTCCAAACAAAAATATGTGCAAGTAAAACTATGAAATGTCATGGATGATTTACACATATGCTTGTCACAGAATATCATATTAGTTCTTTCAGATTTGATCTTATGGCAGGTCATTGTGCGTGGACCACCTTTGATCCCGCCATCCAAGCTGCCGGCCAATGGGATTTCTTCTTCGAAATGAAGAACTGTTTCTCCGGTATGGACCATGAGTGATTCTTGATAAGGCACGAGGCATCCTGGTTGAAGGCATACCAGCCCCTGGGCTAACCTCCCTACGATAGTGGGGAAGATCACGAGGCATTCTAGAGGAAGACAAACCCGTTCTCCATCTAGCTGTACGATTTATCTCCTGATCACGTACTGATGATATAGTAGATCTCCCTCTGCCCCTATGATTTATCTCCTCTTCTTGAGTTGAAGACAAATTAGCTCTCCATCTAGCTGATCGATTTCTTTCAGGGTACATCAATCCTGACCTTCTGTCACGCCCTGACACTCCAAGTCTTAAATCATTAAACAAATCAGTCATTTGATTAAAGTCCTCAAAAGTAGAAAAAATATCCTGTAAAAACAAGGATATCATGTCACTTAGATCCCCGGTCAAAAAGTTGTATGTGCCAAGCTCTGCACCAAAACTTGTTTCGGTCGAGCTAAGGAAATCTTCCAGGTCCCATTCTTGTTCCATTCTTGTCCAATCACGCTGACGAATGGGATCCACCTCTGATGGTCGAGCAGAAGGATGATCAGACCTAGCATGCTTCCTGAGTTCTGAATATGTCCCTTGAAAATCACACATCTCAGAGGAACAACTCCTGAGTTTAGAGTTCATGTACCTACGAGTAGGTTCCAAAACCATGTATCCATAAATTTCTCCCCGACAAAGAGGGCAAACAAGATTTGGCAGTGACTGGTTACCACGTCGCTCAGACTGAACCTCACAACTGCTGGGAGATACTGTGCTGGTGAGAGAGAGTTCTTCAAGTGTTGAGGACGAGAGATGAGGACCATAGGACTTACAAAATTGGTCTAGGCAGTTGGAGTGCCGGTGACTGGTATTGCACATATAAGGGCGGCAGCCAATCTCATGAGAAGAACATTTCAAAAGAACGGCATTATGGGGGGGTTCCATGCAGATTGGACACCTAGCTTCCTCCCATTCCTTCACATTCTCAGCTGATCCCAACTGATTCAGGGCTCTCACATTTTTGGAGTTGCAAGGGTAAGGAGATGACCTAAGGCATTCATTTGAAGGGGAATTCACTCTCCTAACTTTTGGCATTTTCTAATATTCAACCTGCTGCTGCTGCTAAGAAACATCAACATAGAACACATCACTTGAAGAAATAACAAAGCGTGAAAATCATTGAGGAATAACAACGAAATCAGAGATGTCTAGGAAAAGAAAAAAGAAAAACACAAAAGATCCGAAATACTGCCGGAGTTCTTTCCCTCTCTTGGCAGTCAAAGCAAACTGATTTATGTTGCAGGTATGTGCACATCTATGCCTGCATATTGGAGTGCCGATGATCGCATGGCCCTTGCAAAAATTGGATAAACTACAACTAGAAAGGTAATGTTTGGTTCCAAAATTATCTTTTCATCCAACATAAAACATTTGGAAAAAACAAGAGAAAGCATAATCCCCACAATTCTTTTACTAGAAGATACATTTATGAACAAGCTAGAACAGGAACACAGGATTTCAACCACAACAACATATATGGCAATCTTAAAATTTAGAAATTCTGGAATATTTACCGATTAATGCCAGGGGAGGCGGGGAAAAGACGTAAATCGCGTAAAGTGACAACCACTGCTGATCGCTCTAGCGAACAATAGGAAAAAACCGAGAACCATTGACGGAATAAGATTTAGAAAAGCAAAAAAATTAACAATAAGAATAATAATTCAACTACCACAATCATACCAAAAAAACAAATTCGAGGACAATATACGAAAAGAATGAAAATTGAATTGAAAAAATTGCCACACAAGGAAGAAGGAGAGATAGAAGGCATAGCAAACCTGGTGAAAAACTCCGGGAAAGGGAAATGAGGTGATGAATGAGGAGGAGATCTGGAAAGAAGGCGAAGTTGAGAGGAGGGTTATATTGATTTTGTAGACTTCAATTTTAGGGCTAATTACAGTTGAGGGCCATAAAATGAGTTTAGAAGTTCTTGTAATTTTATTTTTAGGCGACTCTCTAGTCTCTATATATTTTTTATATCAAATCCTTGTGATTATACCTAATTTTAAATTTAAATTATATTCTTATAATTTTTATTAAGCCAGTTTAATTTCATCTGATTTTTAATTAGGTTTCTTTGTTTTGGTTTTTGGCCAAATTAATTAGGTTTCTATAATACAGCCTTGAAGTGGTATTTTTTTTTAGGGGTTTGATTTTCTTATGTTGTATGAGAAAAAAAAAGATTCCTACCCACACATAAAATGGTGGGACCCACATATATAATGTTCATTATATCTATATGTGCGTCCTACCATTTTATGTGTATGTAACATAAAAAAACATTTCTCCTACAACATGAGAAATGTTTTTTCCTTTTTTTAAATGTAAAACATAAATTTATCATATCTCAATATCAAATTTTAAAGCATAGACATAGAATTTATAGGTGACTAAACAAGGCTTCCTGATAAAATTTCGAATATAGAGTGTAAATCATATCTTAATATCAAAATTGGAAAAAAAAAAAGCTGTGAAATTCCTATAACTAGTATTCGGCCAGGGATAAAATTTGGAATGCTCAATATTAAAAAAATTTGAAACGTGAGGCCTAAGTCGCGTTGCTGTGCATTTTGATTAGCTTTTGGAGATTATTTTACATGTACGAAGTAATATAAATATATAAATAGGGACGGCAAGAAATTATAAATGGGAAAATTATTTCTCCAGTCATTGGAGATAGAGTTATCTCCAGTAACCCCAAAACTATATCGTTTTGAATTAGGGATAAGGGTATTAAATGCCACAGAAGTTTTCGTTCAAGAGCACTGGTAAGACGGAAGTTTTTTTTGGACCAAAAATGCCATGAAAGTTCACAGGAAGTATCAATTTTACCCCGGAAGTATCATTTTTGCTACGGAAGATTTCGCTGAGGAGTAATTTTGCCCCAGAAGTTTTCACTAAGGAGCAATTTTGCCTCAGAAGTATCCAAAATGTAGCAATTTTCCTACCAATTTTGCCTTTCTGTCCCCAAATATTAAATTTAAATTTGACTACTAAATTAGTCAAAGACAACACATGTTATGCCTTGAAAATGTCGAACTTGAAGTCAAAGAAGAAGATCCTTCAGATGTTAATCTTAAGACGGCCAGAATTTGTGAAGCCGAACTGGTCAAAGGGACTGAAAGGTCTGTCACAAAACACAAATGAAACGCAAAACGAGAAATGAATTGTTACAAAAATTGGTTCAGTAAAACAAATCAATAGTGATAATATTTACGTTTGTATAAACTGATCATTTGCTTAGATCATAAGTGATGCTTCCTTTGGGTTTTGTGATAGTCGACCTTTCAGTCCCTTTGATCAGTTCAGCTTCACAAATTCTGGCCGCCTTAAGCTCAACATCTTAAGGATCTCCTTCTCAAGCTCCAAGTTTGACCTTTTCAAGGTATAACATGTGTGGTCTTTGACTAATTTAATAGTCAAATTTAATATTTGGGGACAGAAGGGCAAAATTGCTCCTTAGTAAAAACTTCCGAGGCAAAGTTGCTCCTTAGTGAAAACTTATAGGGCAAAATTGCTCATCAGTAAAAACTTCCGTGACATTTTTGGTCCAAAAAAAACTTCCGTCTCACCAGGGCTCCTGAATAAAAACTTTCATGGCATTTAAGACCTTTATCCCTTTTAAATTAATGAAGGATTTGTTAATAATTTTAGGTGAATTAATGAAGGGTGTGTTAGTAATTTTAGGTGGGTATTTCGATGTAATTAATATGATTAAAAAATAAATAAAATTAAAGAAACACCCTTCATTAATCCAAAACGACGTAGTTTTAGAGTTACTGGAGATAACTCTATCTCCAGGAGAAATCCTTTACCCATTATAAATATATATAATAGGAGTTTTGCAATAATTTGGTTTTAATATGAAATTAAATTTTTGTTGGTCCCAAGCGTCATTCTGCCTAAATTTTATCCCTGGCCAATAAAAGAAGATTCGAGAGAAGCGCCGAGATGCGGAGAGGGTTTTTTTTTCAAAAAATATTTGGGCTGGGCTTTATTATTTTGTGGGAATGGACGCATTTATGTTGAAATTCTGACCCAAGAATTTAAGGATGATTCCTATAATAATCAACGCTATTGAGAGGATTGTATCAAAAAAAAAAAAAAAAAACGTTATTGAGAGGAAGAATGTCTCTCGCTCTGAAAGCTCCAGCTTCGAAAAGTCCGGTTCTTGTTCCCTTGTCTCATGAGGAGGATGATTTAATCCGTCGTAGTGCGAAGAAAGTAACAAACGGGGCTCCTGTGCTTAACTGTGTTGACTGGCCGAAGTTAGGAGTGGAGGAGAAGAAGCATGGGGTCATGCTTCAGTCCTTTGCTGATAAACTTCAAGGGATTTCCCCTAATGCTGATGGTCCAACTGAGGATATTGACATGTCTGAAGAGTCTTTGGCTGATAAGAATTCTAGCGATTCAGACAGAGATGACAATGTTCCTCTTTGTGATATCAAAGAGGACCCTAATTGAAACTTTCCTACGTTTTCCTTCTCTGGTAAAATGAAGAAAAGATTATATAAAGCATGGAACCAGGCGGTTATTGTTAAACTACTAGGGAAGGATATTGGATACAAGTTGTTGGAGTCTATCCTTCAAAAAATCTGGGCAAAGAGGGGTATCATTAACCCCATAAATGTGGGAAATGGTTTCTTTGTGGTGAAACTTACAAATAAAGATGATTATCTCAGTGCTTTAACCGAAGGATCCTGGATGATCTTTGATCACTACCTTACGGTTAGACCTTGGGAACCTCAGTTCCATCCTATGAGAGCTTCTACTAATAGAGTGGTTGTCTCAGTTCCATCCTATGAGAGCTTCTACTAATAGAGTGGCTGTCTGGGTTAGGATGCCATGAGTCTTTCTGGAGTACTATGATAAGGATGCTTTGACGTGGATTGGTAATAGAATAGGTGAGACAATTAAGATTGATATGAATACTTCTGGTCACCTACGTGGTCATTATGCATGAATCTGTGTTTTAGTTAACCTGGAGGAGCAATTAATGGCTGGCTTTTCTTTGAATGGGGAAGATTATTATGTGGAATACGAAGGATTACACTTGCTCTGCACGAGTTGTGGTTTATATGGCCATAAGAGTGGAGAGTGTAAGTCTAGGTCTGTGAAGGCTAAAACAGGGGAATCGGTAGGAGTTCTTGGTGGTGACGGTAAACATGGTGCACAGCCAAAGGACTCCGATAAGCCTATGTTAGTTGATGATATTCCTGAACAAGATACTTGGAGGGTGGTAACTAAGCCTCGGCGCCAGAAAAAATCCGGTAAAGAGAAGGCAAATGGCATTCTCCGGCAAGGGGATGGTGGTTCCAGGTTTGGGGTGCTGGCGGGGAAGGACCAAGTTGGTGAGTCTGATCATTCTGGGCTAAGTCAACCCCGTGTTCAGAGTGTGGCAGTCGAGGTGAATAATGCTTTGGTGCCTTTTGTTGCACAGGGCTCTAGTAAGCGTAAAGTTGATGGGAAGAAAAAACATAGTAGGAATCTACGATCTCTGGTGGCGGCAATGGTCAGAAAATAAGAAAATAGGGGCTAAGGAAGGAGAAAAGAGGGAGGGAAGTGTTGACAAGAGAGACAAAGTGTAACGAGGTTTTGTGCTTGACGTATGAGGAAAAAGGTGGCGGTGATATCAGGGATGGAGACGTGAGGATGTTGGGGGCTGGTGAAAATAAAGTGTCAGAAGGAGGTGATGTCATCGTGTTGGGGGCTGGTGTATCGCAGGCTATGGGTCCGGTTGGTGACAATAATCCACCAACGAATAATTTTATTTCTTTGCCTCACGAGCCTGGTGAAGGGGGAGTCTCGGCTAGGCTAGAGGGTAAGTTTTGGGTCGGCCCGAATTTGGATGAGGCTGATTCTGAAATGGGAATGGGTGATAGCAAGTTGGGCTTGCTAGACTCCATGGTTCCAGAGTCTCAGTTTTCTTGTGAGCATTAAGTGGGCCTACTTCCGTTTTTTCTTTGCTATTTTATTTAGCCCAATGGATAAGGTGGTTTATTGGAATTGCAGAGGTTCTGCTAACAGGAGTTTTTTTTTTAGCAAAATAAAATTCTGTGTAAGAGTTCGAATCCTTGCTTGCTGGTCCTCTCCGAAACCAAGTCTGAATCTGAGTCTCGGTTCAAATGTTTGGGTAAGTTGGGGTTCGATGAGTTGGCATTTATTCCCAACGTTGGTAGATCTGGTGGTTTACTAGCGGTTTGGAGGTCGGATAGAGTTGCGGTGACTGTGCTTCGCCGAAATCATCAATTTCTTCATCTGCTCTGTTCCATAAATGGTAGATCCCCTTTTTTGTTAATCACAATTTATGCAATCCCTTCGCCGGTTTTCAAGAATTCACTCTAGCACGAGCTACTTTCCATTTCCGTTTCGGTTTCGAATTCATGGGTTGTGGTGGGTGACTTTAATGACATCCAAAGCTCCGATGAACGTATCGGTGGTGGGCAAGTCAGTTTCTTTAGAATTCAGCATTTTCAAACTAAATTCATGGCTGTTTGCTTTCAGACTTGGGTTTTAGTGGTGCAAAATTTACTTGTAGAGGCCCTCGTTTGGCGAACTCCACTCGCCTGTACGAGCGTCTTAATCATGCTCTAGTCAATTCGTCCTTTCTTTCTACTTTCTCTGATGTTTTTGTCCAGGTACTCCCTAGAACTAACTATTTTGATCATAATCCTCTTTCTCTAGTTTTTGGTCTTAATAATGGGACGCAAGTTGAGGGTCGTCCTTTTAGATTTGAGGCAATGTGGACTAATCATGCTTAGTATAATGATTTTCTTTCCAAGCATTGGAGTCATGGGGAGGATCTTAATCTTGCTCTAGTTAAGTTTCAAGATTCGATTGTGAGGTGGAATAAGAAGTTTTCGGGTTAGTTGAAAAACAAATATCTAATCTTCTGAGGAGGTTAGCTGGCATTTAGAAGTCTAAAGTGTATCCTAGTTCTTCTTGTCTCTATAAACTTGAGTTGGAGCTGCAGGAAGACTTGGAAAGGCTGTTGAAACTTGAAGAGATTAAGTGGTTTCAAAAATTTAGAGCTGAGTGGGTTATGCAAGGTGATCAGAATACCAAATTTTATCACCTGAAAACTAAGATGAGAAGACGCAGAAATAGAATTGTTTCTCTGAGAAATGATTCAGGCTCATGGATTGCTGATGAGGGTGAGTTAAAGAAGCTAGTGGTCAATTTCTTTAAGTCTTTCTATTGCTCTGAGGTTGGGTCGTCTTCTCAACTGCTTACCAAGGTAAAATTCCCTCGAAGTAGTCAAGTGGTGGCGCTGGATTTGTCTAAATGTCCTGATTCTGAGGAAATTAGGAAAGTTTTATTCTCCATGGGGAGTTTTAAGGCTCCTAGAATTGATGGTTTCTGTAACATCCCAATTTTCTAAAGTGTTTTCGAAATAGTTCGATCAGAATTTGAAAAGATTTAATCAGAGTAGAGCATCGGAATAGTCGTGAAACGAGTAACTGATAAAACATTCATTAAAGGTGCATCAGTCTTCTGTTACAGTCATCCAAGAGTCGAATATTCAGAAAAACAGAAATAAAGATTTTAAAAGAAAACTCCTTTTCTGCCTCTTCACGCCACCTGCTTACCCTTCTCCTTGGATTGTCCTCCTGAGGATCCTGGGGCTAAAGCAAGAGCTGTGGTTCAATTACCATTGAACCTCAGGTAACGGTTAACCTCATGCTTATGTATCAAATATGAATGACAGATATCCATGGCAAAAACAGTAATAATCACATACAATACATTCATAATCAAATAATAACATAACACAGCCACTGCAATATGCATGTTACTATAGTCTGCACTATTCACCAGTGCCACGGTGTACACCCGTGTCCTCAGCGCTAGGAAAACATAACGGCATTATCAAGACTATAACCCGTATTAAGTTGTATGTGTATGATCAATTTTCAAAATAGAGCTTCAGACTATCTATCACATATAAGCATACAATAAGCATTAGAGTTAGTGTTACAGTACGCGTCCGTACCTTCGTTGATGATGTTTTGGTACGTTTGACTAAAACGGTACTTCTAACGGAAAACAGCGGTACAAGTTCACAGATACCCTATAGGAACAATATCACATTTATCAGTGGCCATCAACTTTGCAATACTTGTGGAATTCTACGCTGAAGATTTACTATTCATGTGAATAGTATTCACTATTCATGTGAATAGTACCAGTAAAAATATTTTTACCGTGACGGTAAATAATTTTTACTGTTTGGTAAATAGTATTTACTGTATTGGTAAATAACATTACTGCCCAAGAATAATTCTTTTCTGATGTGACAGATCAGACTAAGCTGCAGCCACAGAGCATACTCAGAAAAAAACTCTATCTGGCATTTCTACTATAATTACCAAAAGAAACTACCAAATCTTAAGACTAGAGACCAAAGAACTTACCCTTGAAGTTCTTACTCCTTCTCTTCAGCTCCGAGAACTTTACTTTAAATTCTCCCTCTAAACTCTAAGAATTCTCTCTCTTCTATTAAACTCGACCGTTGTGATCTGAGTTTGGTGTGAAGAAAATGAAGAAGTGAGGCCTCTATTTATAGTGTTGGAAAATGGGTCCTTAAGTGTAATTTCTTGTTTTTGGGTCATTTTCGTAATTTCCAAAAATATTAAAAAAATATTAAAAAGGTTCACGGGTGGGTGAGCCATGCGCCTCCTTTTTTTTTTTTTTAATAATGCAAATAGTATTTTTTACTGATAAAATTTCTGTTCGGTGTTCTGACCGCGTGATCTTTTGTAAATTCTCAAAAATTCGGAAGCACAGCCCTGAAGCTCTATTCTTCCTCTTTAAAAATATCTGGGTCAACTGAATTTTTGACCTCATTCAGGGTATTTCGTAATCTGTCAAAGATTTTAAGTTGGACACTGCCGGTAACGGAAATTACTTCGGGTGACACCATCTTTGAGACAAAAATTCACTGATTCATAATATGTGCAGTTGTTTACTACTTAATTCAAGGATTTTGAGTTATGATTTATTTTCTACCGGTTCTACTATCTGTCCTGATTCAAAATATCGGTTTCGACCTATCTCAAAAATCATTCCGCCGATTTCGGAAATAACTTCGGAAATAACCCACTCTGAGATAAAAATTCACTTGTTTATAATATGTCCTTACCTAAGAAACCTAGTTCATGGATTATTGGAAATAATTCTATTTCTATTATTTCCCAAAATATAAGATATTATATTACAATAATATTATATTATTGAGTGGGTCCCGCGTCAAATTATTTTCACACTCACGGGTTTTCTGTCGACAGAGGGAAATTATTTGGCCGTGGGTCCCACGTGAATAGTATATACCTAATTAAATACGTATTTATAAATAGTAAATACGTATTTATGAATAGTAAATACGTATATATGAATAGTAAATACTATTCACGCCAAACCAAATACCAATTCAAAATTCACCAATATATCATATTTAAGAAAAAAAACAAATTTTGGGGTATTATATTTCTCCCCCCGTTAAATAAAATTTCGTCCCCGAAATTTTACTCTACACTAACTAAACTTTGAGCCATAAACTCCGGATATTTTTCTTTCATATCTTCTTCTGTTTCCCAAGTTGCCTCAGCAGGAGATAAGCCTCTCCATACTACTTTCACGAACGGAATACTTCTTTGTCGAAGTCGCTTCTCCTGGTAATCAACAATTTGCTCTGGCTCGACCTCAAAAGTGTTATCATGTCGCACTTCGACATCTTCATATTGGATAATATGATCGTGGTCAGGTTGATACTTCTTCAATTGAGAAACATGGAAGACGTCGTGGAGTTTACTCAGATTCGGGGGCAAAGCTAATTGATATGCGACCGGTCCACGTTTTGCCAAGATTTCGAATGGCCCAATGTAACGAGGACTTAGCTTTCGCCTTTTAAGCGTTCTTCCAACACCAGTTACTGGAGATACCTTGAGAAACACATGGTCTCCAACCTCGAATTCTAGTGGTCTTCTCCTCTTATCAGCGTAACTCTTCTGTCTGCTTTGTGCTGTTAGGAGTCTCTGTTTGATCAATGCAATTTGCTTGGAGGTCTTATCAACTAATTCTGTCCCGATGAATTCTCGCTCCGACAATTCTGTCCAGCATATAGGTGATCGACACTTCCGCCCGTACAATGCCTCAAACGGAGCCATCTGTATGCTTGAATGGTAACTATTGTTGTAAGCGAATTCGGCCAGCGGTAAATGTTTATCCCAATGGCCTTTGAAATCCAATACACACGCTCTAAGCATATCTTCTAGCGTCTGTATTGTCCTTTCAGATTGACCATCGGTCTGTGGGTGATAAGCCGTACTAGGTCTTAGCTTAGTTCCCATCTCTGCATGCAAAGCCTCCCAGAATCGGGACGTAAATCGCGGGTCCCGATCAGAGACAATACTCTTAGGTACACCATGAAGTCTTACGATCTCTTTGATATAAATCTCCGCCAAACGTTCTGGTGAGTAGTTAATACTAATGGGGAGAAAGTGTGCCGACTTAGTCAATCGGTCAACAATTACCCAAATCGCGTCGTGTTGTCTGATCTTAGGTAACCCTACCACTAGATCCATGGTAATGTTCTCCCATTTCCATTCTGGAATTTCCAAACCTTGAAGAAGACCAGGGGGTCGTTGGTGTTCAGTTTTAACTCTTTGACAGGTCAAACATTTTCCCACGTATTCAGTTACATCTTTCTTCAATCTGGGCCACCAAAACTCGGATTTCAAGTTCCGGTACATTTTGACCATTCCCGGATGTAGAGTATATCTGCTCTTATGAGCCTCGTCTAGTATCTTCTGTCGTAATTCACCATCCTTCGGAATGTAGATCCGCTTCTTGTATCTGACCAAGCCACTTGGCGATAGGTCACGGTCTTGGGTCTCTCCTCGTGAGATCATCTCCCGTGCTGCTATAGCCCACTCATCGTGCTTTTGAGCTTCCTCAACCGCATCTCTCAGATCATATTCCCCTTGACTAACAAGGAGACTTTCAAGATAGATGTCATCGGATGTGCAGTGGTTCATGCAAACCTGATTGGTCAGGTTTAGGTCTCTGAACTCCTCAAGTAGTTTCCGCTCTTGTATCATCATGTACGCAGTGAGTACCGTTTTTCTACTGAGTGCATCAGCTACAACGTTTGCTTTACCCGGATGATACTTGATCTCCAAGTCGTAATCTTTTAGCAAATCCATCCAGCGACGTTGTCTCATGTTGAGTTCCTTTTGATCAAAAAGGTATTTCAGACTCTTGTGGTCGCAGTATAACTCTACGGTTGCACCATAGAGATAATGCCTCCATATTTTTAAAGCAAACACGATAGCTGCAAGTTCTAAATCATGCGTAGGATAGTTCAACTCGTGAGGCTTTAACAGACGAGAGGCATAAGCTACTACCCTGCTCTGTTGCATCAGGACGCATCCCAATCCTTGTCCACTGGCATCACTATATACTGTATAAGTCTCATCTGGATCTGGGATGATCAATACTGGTGCTGTAGTCAACCTCTCCCTCAGTATTTGAAAACTCGACTCACAGTCCTCGTCCCACACAAAAGGTTGGTTTTTCCTTGTGAGCTTTGTCAATGGTAAGGCAAGACGCGAGAAATTCTGTATGAATCTGCGGTAGTATCCCGCTAGACCCAGGAAGCTACGTATCTCTGTCACTGTTTCTGGTCTCTTCCAGTCTAGAACCGCTTCTACCTTGCTAGGATCAACGGCAACTCCGTCGCGAGTTATGACATGGCCCAGAAATCTCACTTCTGGCAGCCAAAATTCACATTTGCTAAACTTAGCAAAAAGTCGCTTGTCACGTAGTATACCTAATACGATTCGCAGATGTTCCTCGTGCTCCTCTCTGCTTTTTGAATAGATCAGTATATCATCGATGAATACTACTACAAACTTGTCTAGGTGCTGGCGAAAAATCCGATTCATGTAATCCATGAATACGGCAGGTGCATTAGTCAATCCGAAAGGCATCACAAGAAATTCGTAATGCCCATATCTGGTTCTAAAAGCTGTTTTTGGAATATCACTGGCTTTTACTCGAAGCTGGTGGTATCCTGAGCGCAAATCGATCTTTGAAAATACACAGGAACCAGATAGTTGGTCGAGTAGATCATCGATTCGGGGAAGTGGGTATTTATTCTTGATAGTTACTTTGTTCAACTCACGGTAGTCGATACAAAGTCGTAGGCTTCCGTCTTTCTTTTTAACAAACAATACGGGGGCTCCCCAAGGTGACACGCTGGGTCGAATAAACCCTTTCTCCAGCAGTTCTTCAAGTTGCTTCTTCAACTCCTGCATCTCGTTCGGCGCCATTCGGTATGGTGCTTTTGATATTGATCCCGTTCCAGGCATCAATTCAATAGCGAACTCAACTTCTCTTTCAGGAGGTAACTCAGTGAGATCCTCTGGAAACACATCAGGGAACTCGTTGACAACCGGAATGTCTTTGAGTGAGAGTTCAGCTTCCGCCTTTACAGAGAAAAATACCATGTATGCTTGGCAACCATGCATTATGCATTTTTCTGCTTCCGAAACAGAGATATAACTCAGACTCCCATCAACCTTGCTTCGGTTGTGCGGGGGTGCAAAGGATATTTGTTTACTTCCGCAATCAATTATCGCATTGTTAGCCGTCAGCCAATCAAGACCGAGAATAACGTCGATGCCACTAAGCGGTAGTCGGATAAGATCTATGTTTGAATCTCGTCCATTTACGCTCGCAATACAATTAAGGCATGCATCAGAAGCTAAGGATTTCGCACCAAGTGGTGTGGCTACTAGTAGATCATATGGTAGTCTATAAGCATGCATTCCTAGCCGCTTTGCACAATCATATGAAATAAACGAGTGGCTAGCACCAGAATCATACAATGCTTGGAGTAAATTCCCATTAAGAGAAATAGTACCTTTGATCATATCCGGAGATTTTCTGGCTTCTTCATTCGTTAAAGCAAAAACTCGACCTGGGTTTTGCGGCCTCGCCTCCAGTGCTTTTTGTGGACAGTTTGTGCTAAGGTGCCCCGGCTGCTGGCACTTGTAGCACACAATCTTTCCTTCGCAGTTAGTTCCTTGATGATACCTTCCGCATTTTGGACATGCTCTGGATGTCTGTACCCTTGGGAAGTTCTGCTGCCCAGGTTGGAATGGCCTCTTGTTTCCTTCACGGAAATTACTCCAATTGGTCTTCCGTTTCTGCGATGAGTTTCCACGGGTAAAACCGCCACGACTGGGGCCACTACTATGAAAGACTCTAGTCTTCCTGAGCTCCTTCAAATTTCTTTCGATCAATCGACAAGCTTCCACCGCTTGAATCAATTGTGAGAATTGCTGCGACACAAGCTTCTCCCTTATTTCATACTTCAAGCCATAAATCAGTATGTTTGCCATACTGCCTTCATCTTCACATTGCCTAAAGAGGGTTGAATATCGAGACAAATTGGTGAAACGTGCATAGTAGTCATCAAAAGATTCATCTTGCCCTTGTCGAATGTGCAGAAATTCAGATTCCTTAATCATCTGAACAGAGGGTGGAAAATATTGCTCGTTGAATTTTTCTAGGAATTTCTCCCACGTAATGGGACAGTGACGTGCTCGCAGTGTTGCCGCAATACTCTTCCACCAACGATCTGCATCTCCTTGCAGTTTATAAATTGCCAGTTGAGCTTTTCTATCTTCCAGACATTCTATGACTTCGAATATCTTGTCCAGCTGCATCAACCAGTCTTCTGCTGAATCAAGCTTGCCTCGGAAAGCTGGGGGTTTCATTTTACAGAATTGTGTCACCCAATATTGGGTATTCTCGACCACTCTATTCGGTTGCTGTAGCTCAGCCATCGCTCTCTCCTGTTGGGGAGGTATTTGGAATCGATTGGTTCCCTCAACTTCATTGTCACGTTCTTCGTCGTGTTCGTTGTTGTTTTCATTCTCCTCATTAATTTGTTCTTCCTCTACTTGTCCCCCTTCGGCTTGTCTCTCAAGCCGTTCTGCAAGAAGCGCATCAATGAGTGCCCTTTGCTCTTGTAACATTCTTCTCATCTCCTGCATCTCATCCCGCTCTGGTTGCTGTGGTTGTTCCGGACCTGGCAGGGGTATTACTTGTGTTTGTCTACCTCTGCCTCGGCCTCTGCCTCGGCCTCTGCCTCGGCCTCTAGGGACTCCGGATCCTCTCGAGTTTGCCATACTTAAATCTTTTATTTATGAAACCATATGAACGTTAGAGAAATAATAATAATTAGCATACAAATAGGCTTAGCACATATTCAAACATATTTATATATTTTTATAATCAACCATCATTCACAGCAATTGCTTTATTTTACAATCTATCTCCTTAGGGTCTTTTAAAGGTGTACTACAACAGCGTCTATATCTACTACTACTATTACTATGCGTCACTAGTACTTCCATTGCTTCCTTGGACTGATTCTGGTTTCTGTCTCCCTCCTGGTTCACATGCTACGATGTACCCAGCTTTGGATCAGCAGTAGGTGGATGTAGACCTTCTCAATAGGTCCTGCATCGAGAAGTTCATTCGTTTTGTGAATCCAGAAATTGGTTCGAGGAAAATGATGAAGAGTGGATCGGATCCAGTCTTCGGGAGGATAGGGGCTGTTGAAGGGCATGAACATATCGTAAAGCTCCCTAACACGGGTCAAGAAGCGTAAGTACTGCTCTTGAGCGGTTGCCACATTCCAGCCTACTCGAACAAAGTCATCATACAAAATCTCCGTCAAGTCGCGGTTGCCATTCAGCACATACCGTAGGTTTTCATCGTCAGCGTTTTCTAAAATAGCTACATTATCTGCGTGCTCTTCTTCTAAGTCAGCTACATTAATGTAGTCAAAATTGTCCCCAACAGAGGAATGATGTGAATCTGCTGGGGAACCTGGTGTAGGTATGGCTGGAACAGAATTAGAACCATCAGAGTTTTCTGGGCTTGGATGGTATTCGGGCTCTGGGTCATGTAAGTGTTCAACAGGGTAATGTGGATTGTATGGCAACTCCAAATCATTAGCAGGAACAGAACGTATTGGCACAATTTGAGGTGCAGATGCGGGCGGGGAATAAACCGGGTCAGGGTTCAATCTTCGGGCCACCATCTGAGGGTTTACAGTTTTTCGAGCAACACATCTCACACGTCCGTAACGGTAAACGAAAGGGGCTCTTTGATAACTAAGTGGGGATCTAGCCATTTCCTGAAACACGTACACCAAAGTTATATCAGTACTCTTTTCAAAATATGTTCCAAAACTACGGCTTAGAGCCTAACTCAATTAATCAACCGATTGGCCAGGTAAGTGTCTATCATGGGGGTCTCACCAACTCTATAGCGACTGCTTGACCGAACCATATAGACTAGCCTTGCCTTCGGCACCAATGGTTTCTTATAACTGAGCCAGGTTCTAGCCGGAAAATATTTTTCTTTAAAAAAAACTCCGAACCTAACTCCGTTACTCAAATACACCGGCCTAGCCAGACTTTTTGGAGTAACTTAGTTAACTTCAGAACCGTCTGCTCTGATACCAAAAATGTAACATCCCAATTTTCTAAAGTGTTTTCGAAATAGTTCGATCAGAATTTGAAAAGATTTAATCAGAGTAGAGCATCGGAATAGTCGTGAAACGAGTAACTGATAAAACATTCATTAAAGGTGCATCAGTCTTCTGTTACAGTCATCCAAGAGTCGAATATTCAGAAAAACAGAAATAAAGATTTTAAAAGAAAACTCCTTTTCTGCCTCTTCACGCCACCTGCTTACCCTTCTCCTTGGATTGTCCTCCTGAGGATCCTGGGGCTAAAGCAAGAGCTGTGGTTCAATTACCATTGAACCTCAGGTAACGGTTAACCTCATGCTTATGTATCAAATATGAATGACAGATATCCATGGCAAAAACAGTAATAATCACATACAATACATTCATAATCAAATAATAACATAACACAGCCACTGCAATATGCATGTTACTATAGTCTGCACTATTCACCAGTGCCACGGTGTACACCCGTGTCCTCAGCGCTAGGAAAACATAACGGCATTATCAAGACTATAACCCGTATTAAGTTGTATGTGTATGATCAATTTTCAAAATAGAGCTTCAGACTATCTATCACATATAAGCATACAATAAGCATTAGAGTTAGTGTTACAGTACGCGTCCGTACCTTCGTTGATGATGTTTTGGTACGTTTGACTAAAACGGTACTTCTAACGGAAAACAGCGGTACAAGTTCACAGATACCCTATAGGAACAATATCACATTTATCAGTGGCCATCAACTTTGCAATACTTGTGGAATTCTACGCTGAAGATTTACTATTCATGTGAATAGTATTCACTATTCATGTGAATAGTACCAGTAAAAATATTTTTACCATGACGGTAAATAATTTTTACTGTTTGGTAAATAGTATTTACTGTATTGGTAAATAACATTACTGCCCAAGAATAATTCTTTTCTGATGTGACAGATCAGACTAAGCTGCAGCCACAGAGCATACTCAGAAAAAAACTCTATCTGGCATTTCTACTATAATTACCAAAAGAAACTACCAAATCTTAAGACTAGAGACCAAAGAACTTACCCTTGAAGTTCTTACTCCTTCTCTTCAGCTCCGAGAACTTTACTTTAAATTCTCCCTCTAAACTCTAAGAATTCTCTCTCTTCTATTAAACTCGACCGTTGTGATCTGAGTTTGGTGTGAAGAAAATGAAGAAGTGAGGCCTCTATTTATAGTGTTGGAAAATGGGTCCTTAAGTGTAATTTCTTGTTTTTGGGTCATTTTCGTAATTTCCAAAAATATTAAAAAAATATTAAAAAGGTTCACGGGTGGGTGAGCCATGCGCCTCCTTTTTTTTTTTTTTAATAATGCAAATAGTATTTTTTACTGATAAAATTTCTGTTCGGTGTTCTGACCGCGTGATCTTTTGTAAATTCTCAAAAATTCGGAAGCACAGCCCTGAAGCTCTATTCTTCCTCTTTAAAAATATCTGGGTCAACTGAATTTTTGACCTCATTCAGGGTATTTCGTAATCTGTCAAAGATTTTAAGTTGGACACTGCCGGTAACGGAAATTACTTCGGGTGACACCATCTTTGAGACAAAAATTCACTGATTCATAATATGTGCAGTTGTTTACTACTTAATTCAAGGATTTTGAGTTATGATTTATTTTCTACCGGTTCTACTATCTGTCCTGATTCAAAATATCGGTTTCGACCTATCTCAAAAATCATTCCGCCGATTTCGGAAATAACTTCGGAAATAACCCACTCTGAGATAAAAATTCACTTGTTTATAATATGTCCTTACCTAAGAAACCTAGTTCATGGATTATTGGAAATAATTCTATTTCTATTATTTCCCAAAATATAAGATATTATATTACAATAATATTATATTATTGAGTGGGTCCCGCGTCAAATTATTTTCACACTCACGGGTTTTCTGTCGACAGAGGGAAATTATTTGGCCGTGGGTCCCACGTGAATAGTATATACCTAATTAAATACGTATTTATAAATAGTAAATACGTATTTATGAATAGTAAATACGTATATATGAATAGTAAATACTATTCACGCCAAACCAAATACCAATTCAAAATTCACCAATATATCGTATTTAAGAAAAAAAACAAATTTTGGGGTATTATAGTTTCCCTCCTATATTTTACAAGCGTGATTGGGGTACGGTAGGGTCATCTCTATGTGATTTTGTTATTCAAGCCTTCTCTGATCCTAACTTATCCCTTGAGGTGTGTAATAGAACTCTTATTTCGTTGATTCCTAAGAGAGATAGTCCTGAAGTGGTTTATCATTTCCGTCCTATATCTTTGTGTACGGTACACTACAAGTGTCTTACTAAGTTGATCTCTCATAGATTGAAGGTGGTTATGGATGATTTAATTTCCCCTTTTCAAACTAGTTTTGTTCAAGGGAGGAATATCCAAGATAATCTTGTCATTGGTCAGGAGCTCTTCCACATTATGAGTAAGAATCGAAGCAAATGTGGGCTAATGACAATGAAGATAGATCTAGAAAAGGCTTACGATAGAAATCCGATGGGACTTTGTGAAGCAAGTTTTGATTGAGGTTGGTTTTGAGGAAGCTTTTATCAATCTTATCATGTCTTGTATTTCGTCAGTCTCTTATAATGTTTTATGGAATGGTTCCCAATCGGAATTCTTTCGCCCTCTTAAGGGGCTTAGGCAAGGGCCCCGATTTCACCTCTTATGTTTGTCCTCTGCATGGATAAACTCTCTCATGTTATATGTGATGCGGTGGAAAATGAAGACTGGAAGGCTATTGCTACCGCTAGGACTGGCCCTAAAGTCTCACACTTGATGTTTGCTGATGATCTTCTGCTTTTTGGAGTGGCTTCGAAAAGTCAAGCTGAGTGCATGACGAATTGTCTGGATTTGTTCTCCCAGGCTTCAGGTAGCAAGGTCAGCCGGGCTAAGTCCTCAATATTCTTTTCTCCTAGGGTGCCGATATGTACCAAAGGGAGAATTAAAGGTTTAACACAAATGCAAGTTTCTTGTGAGATTGGCAGATACTTGGGCTTCCCTCTCTCTAAGAATAAGAAGAAAAGAGAGACTTTTAATTACATTATTGAGAGGGTCCAATCTAACTGTCAACTTGGAAAGCGAGTTGTCTCTCTCTAGCTGGTCGGATCACTTTAGCCAAATCAGTGTTAAGTTCTATTCCCTTATATCCGATGCAAGTATCTAGGATCACAAGTCGTATATGTCATGAGGTGGAAAGACTTCAACGGAATTTTATATGGGGCCACGAGGGGCATACACATTGCTCCCATCCGATTGGTTGGGATCTGCTTTCTAGACCTAAGGAATTTGGAGGCCTTGGCTTTAGGCGTCTAATGGCTTTTAATCGGGCTTGTGGTGCAAAACTTGCATGGAAGTTGGTGGTGGGTAGAGGAGGTCTTTGGGTAGATATTCTCCATTCGCGATATGTGTTGAGGGAAGAGGAATCCATCCTAGTTTTTCGTCTTGGAGATTCTATAATCTGGCGGTTCATTTGTGATCAGAAAAAGATTATTGATAGCGGTGCTAAGGGATGGTTGTATGGTCAATTTCTTTGATGACTGTTGGCTGATGAATGGGAAGTTGATTAAGGATTGTTGCACTAGACCAATTTCCTTATAGGAGTCTAACTCTTCAGTTGCTGATTGGGTTAGGGATGGATCTTGGGATTTTGTTAAGATGGCAGACTGTGTTAATCAGGAAGTTATGCGAGAGATTGCCACGATGTTGCCCCCTATACCTGACTCTGGGTTTGACATTTTGGTTTGGGGAGCGTCAATTGATGGTATGTTCTCGGTTAAGAGTGCCTATTTCCTTATTGAGAAGAATTCGATCCATCTTCGTTGCTCCACTTTCAAAGATATTTGGAAGTGGAATGGAGTTGAGCGCATTAGAGTCTTCCTATGGAGAGTGTTTTTGAATAAGCTCCCTACCAATGCATGGAGGAGCTCTTGGTCTTCATCTTTGCCTCTATGTAGTTTTTGCAACTCGGCTCCTAAAGATTGTCTGCACATTCTTCATGACTGCCCTTATGCTCGTCAGATGTGGCTAAGGCTTATTTCACCTAGGTATGTATCTTCTTTCTTTGCTGCTCATCTTAGAGATTGGATTGCTTTGAACCTTAAGCCTAATATTGGGGAAATATGGGTGCTAATTGGAGTATTGTATTTGGAGTTGCTATCTAGAAATTATGGGGTTTGAGGAACTCTTTTTGTTTCGAACCTAATTTTCAAAAACCTTGGAATCCTGCTATGGTTGTTCTCCATGTTTGGAGGAATTTCTCTGTTTCTCAGGATGTTGCCTCGGCTCTTGGTGTTACTGCCCTCGGTTTGGTTGGTTCTAGCTGTTGGGAGAGGCCTTCGGTTGACTGGGTTAAACTTAATGTTAACGGTGTTGTGTCCCTCAGAACCTCAAACGCTGCCTGTGGAGGAGTTCTGAGAGATTGGAACGGACAGTGGGTGGCTGGCTTCTCGAAAGGGGATGGCATTTGTAATGCTTATATGGCAAAACAATGGGCCATTTACGAGGGGCTTTTGTTAGCGTGGGATTTGGGATATAGGAAGTTGATGCTTGAATCTGATGCTATGGTCTTTGTTTCTAGTGTTCTGTCTGGTAATTCTAACTCGGTTAGTTTGTTGTTCTTGAAGATTAAGGATCTTTTAGCCCGAGATTGGTCTGTCAATATTTCTCATATTCTGAGGAGTGTTAATAGAGTTGCTGATGCCATGGCAAAAATGGGGCTGTCTAGAAATGCTATTTTGGGTGTTTGTCCTATGTATTTAAGGACTTGGGTAGACCAGGATTGTTTGGAATTAATTTCCCCTGTGGTTTAATTTTTCTTTGTTGTATCGCTAGCTTTTTTGCCTTCTTTTTTATCCCAAAAAAAAAAATCAACGCTAACGAATTGATAGAACTTGTTCCAAGAAACCCCTCGTCCTTAGATTCAATTGGCGAAGGGGTCAAACTTTTTCACCTAAAGGAAGGGGGTTCGATCCTAGAATTGGTCAAGGCACTAGGGGAGACATTCTAAAGGTCTAGGAAGCAGTGAAAACGTTGGAATGAAGTGGAAGCATGTGTACTCTTTAACCCAATATACCCTGTGGACTGAGCTCCAAGCGCCTTACCCTTAGACTGTGGGTGAGCTCAACCCCTTTTCTAAAATTTTTATAGCAAAAGAAAAAAAAAAAAACCTTGTTCCAAGAAGTAGGAGTGTTAATGGGAAGGGCGTCATCTTTACCCAATGTCATGCCTAGAGGATCATTGGATAGTTTGTAGGCCAGTGTCTGGCCCTTAAGCCTGACATTTTTAGACAGGGCATTAATGGATTAGACAAAGCGAGCTTCCCTATCCAAGTGGTAATACCTTGTCACACACTGTGTGGAAAAAAAAAAAATAGCTTCAATCATATATGATAAACAATATTACCAATTTCAAATGAAATCTATAATTCTACACTTTGAAATATTTTAAAATAAATCTACAACTTGAGTCTTGAAATTAAAAAGACAACTATTAGCTTTGTTGTTTTGTTGTCAATCATCTGCACATGAAGATATAAAATATTTTTTTTTCCCCTTACAATCAAAGTTGCAGTCTCGTTTGAACAAAAGGTGTTATTTCTCATCGTGATCAATCTTGTAACAAAAATTTCATAGAAAAAAAAATTTAAACTTTCCCTTAGAGAATTTGGAAGTGGCTACCTTATCTATATATAGTTCATAACTTCATATAGAGATAGAAGTTGTGCTAATCAACTGTGTTACCAATAGAGTCTTCCTCTTATATCAAATATCAAGTATCAATGGATTTATAAAAAATATATATATATATATAATAATATATATATCGGGCAAAGCCAAATGGAAAGGACAACATACCCTACCCAATTATGTCCAATTTTTTCCAGACTACTTTGTTTTGAATTGGACAGGATGTTTTTTCTTAAAGTCTAGTTGGGCGGGCGTAGTCATGAACACCCCTACCAAGAATTCAGGCAGCAATATGGACCAACAACAACAAGTAAAGGAATTCCAGAAATCTGCAGAAGCTTTCATTCATTCATGGAGAAAATGGAATTTTTTTTCCTTTTTGTATTTAAGATGAGCCAAAAAAAAAAAAAGGTTACATTTTTCATGCTGTGTTATACAAAAGAATTCCTATATAAATTAGTTGAAATGAATAATAATAAAGGAAGAAAAAGAATCGTATGCGTGGTTTCTCTCCTATTCACACGAAAGAATGAATAACTGGTATCACTGATGTTCCCATCGTCAACGGCGACGAGTCTGATCTCGGATGATGCTCGTCTCCTTGGGGCATGCTTGTCTTTTCCAGTGATGTCCCTCCCAACCCTCCGGTGCGGCTATCACTTCTCGGAGAAAGACTCACTTGCTCCAGAGCTCGGAACTGAAGCTCACACGGGTAATCTCTCACACACCCGATTCGAGGTCCGGCTCCGGTCGTCCATTTGCAAGAAAGCTGTTTCCCCAGTTGGTATGATCTGCTCACTTTCAGTGAGCTAATCCTTTTAACAATTGATTCTTCTGGAATAGTTTCTACTTCCTCATTGTGTTTTTCATCAGAGTCTTTCACACTTATTCCTGTTTTTTCTTCACCACTTGTTGGTGATCCCTTTTGTAAACTCTCTTCACTTTCCATCTTTCTGGATGATTCTTCTCTTTTCGGAATTTCAAGATCGGTTAGCTCTCTTCCGAAAACCTGCAAGTGCCTTGTGCTTGGTGCCCCCAGGGCAGAAGCGGCTTCTGGCTCTATTGAAGTGGCCTTCTCTTCATTGGAGTTTTTGACGCCGGTCTCCAAGCCACTCATGTTGTCCGTGAAATCCTCATCAGATGAGAGGCTTCTAATATGACCACTGAATCTCTGTGAGAGTGATCCACTATCATCATCAACTGGAGCCATCTGCATATTGCATTTCGAATATCCTCAGACCAGGTTGCCTTAATTGTTCGAAACAGGTATAAAAACTTTTATTGGCAAGAAACAAACTGCAAAGCCTTGGTTTTAACTTTCAATATACCTTGACATCTGAGAGGTTCACATTTTTCTCCTGAAGGAATGAAACGAATTCCTCGAAATTCTCTTGTGTAGGACGATAATGACCACTGTGAGGCCAAACTGCCTGTTCAAAACAAAGACCACAATCATTTAGTGAACATTATATTTAACCATTAGCAGCAAAATCAAATGGCCACATGAATGTAGCAAAACAGAACATTCTTGAGCCAGATCCACACCTTCAAGACGCCATGTTCCACAACTAGTCTCCCGGCGGCAGATGTAGCTCCTCCAGCCAAGAAACTCGAGTGCTGAAATGAACCTTTTTTCTTCTTTCCAACATACAAGGTCTTAGATGTGCTGAGGACAAATATCCATTTGGCATTTTCGCCTCCAGTAGAGTGAAGAAGCTCTCCTGATTGCTTGTACACGAACTTCCCATCCTCCAAAACAACTTCATAAGCCAGCCTTTCCATCTGAAAAGAAAAGATGATAATAATGGATATAAGTTGGGCCAAAGGTTAATCAAGTACACGTGTCTCATGAAAGATGCTCATATTAATCTGAGATCGTACCGGACCAAGATATTTGATGCACTGCACCTGAAGTTTAGATCGAGGGCACTTCTCAATATTGACTTCCTTCCCTTCTCCTATATCTAGCCTGTAATTTTGAGCCATAAACTTTGATATCAAACTTCTATCGTTAAATATCCCAAGTCTTCCCAAAAAAAAAAAAAAAATCCTAAGTCACTAAATAAATGATGATTTCACAAAAAGTATGAATTACCAGTAGAAGAATGGTTCTCTGCTCAGAGATTGAAGCCACTTATCATAATAGAAGTGCAGATTATGTCCATAGCGATGGCGTGGATCAATCTGTTTCACAAACATGCAAAACATTTGAGTCAGTAATGATAGATGCGTGACTAACAGATCAGTATGATTTTAAATGGTAAAGAATAGGTATGATCATGCATCTGACTAACCGCTTCAAGCCAGTGCTGCAGAGCAAGTTTTTGAGCTTTATCATCTTTTGATAAGCCTTTTCCAACCTGTAAAGAGAGATTGTTTAGATTATTCTTCGCGCCTTTCAAAAATTAAAAGGCCATAGATTAAATAGATCTATAAAGGCAGCGTAGGGTTTAAAAAAAAACCTTGGCAGCTCTGGTTCTAGCTCTAGACCAACGTGAAATGGCAGTTTCATGTTTCTCAATGTCAAAGAAGGATATAGAACTGTGCTTGAGTTCAGCAAAGTCTAGGAGCTTCCACCTGTGTTAAAATGACACAAGGATCACATCAAAACATGATAAAAAGCCTAGCAAGAATCTGTAAACAAGGGCATGGTCCTTCATAACAATTAATACATACCAGCTTTGTTCAACAATAATTGCACAATCTGCGAGCTTTCTTCTAGTTCGAAAACTCTTGTATACTTTCTGCAACTTGACTGCAGCCATGTGTTTGGGGTTGTTTGGATCCAAAAGAGCTGACTGGATCTTTTCCACCTGACACTCTGGTGTGAGACATTGGTCCTCCATCTCTTTGCTCCTTGATTTGTCAATGTCAACAGGCGTAGTCTTGGTTGACATCGTCTTCTCCGCTTCATTACTCTTGAAGCTTATTGACGTCTCTACTGTCATCTTTCCAGAGCCTAGGGATTTCAGGACTGTGGGTTCTGAGTCTTTATCCTTGAAACTGACTGACCGCACCGGAGTTTTAACTGGTTCATCACCAAAGTCGATGGATTTTACAACTACTGATTCTAAGCCATCTTCCACACCGGCGTATTTCGCAAACGGACTTGAAAAAGATATCCCCATATGACGACAAAACAAATCTGTAGCAACCTATGATCTGTGGTCCTGTAAAAACATGAAATTTGCATAGAAATCAATATTACAATAGTAGACAAAGGATAAGTTCCGACTGAAGCTGTTTCAGCCCCTACACGAGAGCTATTCAAATCAATCTGGACAACAAAGCAAGTAAAGAATTTTCCAGAACTGTCTCATCACCGTAAAGGCAAAAATCTGAGGCAATGCCAGGAAAATCCCATTCTAATTATATATAAACAAATCCAAAACTAACGAGTTATGTCCGAATCAAGGCAGATCATATAACGGGAAATACATTCATTTAAAGGTGGATACGGACAAAGACAAAAAGCCATGGGCGAGAGCGTGAGCGAGCAACTGGCAATTGGTGATGGTGATGGGCGAGGTCAAGGTGACGGTGATGGGCGAAAGAGTGAAGTTTGTGACAATTTGCCACACCTCTTTGGGTGTGAGTCCCTGAAAGGAGAAATGATTTTTTCTGCTGGAAGTGGAGAGAAGCATGAGAAGTCAGTAAAGGCTCCAGGGACTAAAAAAATTGAGCGGAGGCCTATCTCTGTCTCGTTTAAGGAAAAACTGCTTTCTCCAGGAGGTCTGGGTTATCTGGTGAGTCATGCTGAGGAGGACGACATTGTTAGTGGCTGGAGGGGATATTTTGCGAAGAAGAATGAAGAGTTGGAAAGTGCAGGCAGGGAAAAGGAGGCTCAGAGGGATGAAGACATGTGTAATGGATCACAGGATCAATACCCGGTATTGTCTATGACAGAAGAACAATACACTTCTTGGTGCAGGCCATGGATGAATTCTCTAATCATCAAGGTTTTGGGGTTATCGGTTCCTAGACATGTGCTCTTTGATCGGGTGCGACGTATGTGGAAACCCCAACAACCATTGAAGGTGGTTCCTTTGAGTAATGATTATTACATAGTATCCTTCTCAAACAAGGAGGACAGGGATTATGCATTCTCGGAGGGCCCTTGGATGATTAATGATCACTATTTGTTGGTCCAACGATGGCGTCCGAATTTTAATCCGTGCAGGGCTGATCGACACAGGCGAATTGCGGTTTGGGTAAGAATTCCTAATCTGCCAATGGAGTTTTGTACAGTGGAATCGCTGGGGATGATAGGGAACATGATAGGGAAAATAGTGAAAATAGATCGGTCTACGTCTATATATGAAAAGGGTGGATTTGCACGGATATGTGTTGAGATAGACCTCCAATCACCTCTGCTGCCGGCTTTCAAAGTGTTTGGGGAGGTTAAACAGTTGGTTTATGAAGGGCTTCATCTGGTATGTTTTGGGTGTGGCAAGTATGGGCATGAACAGAGGGCTTGTCCTGACATAGTCAAGAACAACAATCCTCCAGACATGGCGGCAAAGGAATATGAGAGTGGCAGTCAAATGAAGAAAACACTAGTTGATGGTGTTAAGGATGACATGAGACAGAGCAAGGGTGAACAAAGTGGAGTAGAGGAGAGTAAGAAAATGGTTACCGGAAAATATGAGAAAGTCCAGCGTCCGGAGAAGAAGATTGAGTCTGATGGAGGGAAGGGAGGAGCTAACGGTGTGAGACGGGAGTTGCCGGAGCCACAGACCGCCGATGAGGTCTGTCCAAATGCGCCTGGCCGACATGACTTCCTGGGTCCACAAATGTTGCTAAGGCGTGATTTCCAGCGGAGCAATAATGGAAGGGAGGTGATGGGTGGCGTGATTTGTGGATCTGGCGTGATTGGTGGACCAGGCGTGAAGAAAGGAATAAAATTGGATATAAAGGAAAGGATGACGCAAGGTTCAAGGAAAGGTAATGAAGAATCACGTGGGTTAAGTCAAAAAGGAAATAAAGGGAATCTATCAATTAATGGTGATTTGAAAAAGTCAAATTCATCCCCTGGGCCTAGTGAAAAGCCCAAATGTGAATGGATTATGGTGGGCTCTAAGAGAAAAAAGGAAGAAAAGCCTAAGTTTTTTGGAAAGGAAAATAGGATTGTTGAGAGGCCCAAATTTAAACTCAAGGAGGCCGTACACAAGCAAGCAAATTTAGTAGAAATTACGAATCAATACTCTCCCTTGCCAGTTGAGGACATGAAGGATGAAACGGGTGTTCTACAAACGAGTCTTACATCTGGTGTTCTCCACCCTACACATATGGTGGATGAGGAGATGGGAGAAGGAACACATAGGGCGGTTACTGACTCGGAGGGCGACGGTTTGGCCCATTCTGCTACCAAATTGTTTTAATGAATTACATGATATGGAATTCGAGAGGTACAGGCTCGCAGTCTTTTCCAAGCCTAGTACGTGAACTTAAACATTTTTATAAGTTGGATTTTCTTGCCATTTTTGAAACACGGTCTGACGCTGTTAAGGCTGATCGGAGAATTCGTCAGTTGGGATTCAGTAAGTACTCTTTTACCGCTGCAGAAGGGTACAGTGGGGGGATTTGGTGCCTATGGGAGGAGTTATCCATGACAGTGGAAGTCGTGAAACATCACAAACAATATTTTCATTTGCAAATTGAAAATTCTAAGCAGGAAAAATGGTTTCTCACAGTGGTTTATGCTAGCCCGAATCGGATCTACCGCCGTACGTTGTGGTCGGAACTCTTTCGGATCAGAGATTCTGTGTCAGGACCTTGGTGCATCGGGGGTGATTTCAATGCCACAATTCGGGCAGAGGATAGGAAATCAAGTGCAGTCTCAAAGACACTTGCAGATAATGAATTTGTCCGATGGATTGACGATATGTGCCTGGCAGATCTGGGGTTTGAGGGTCCATCTTTTACTTGGAAGAAAGGAACTACGGAGGCGCGTTTAGATCGCTTCCTCGCAAATGAAGCTTGGTGCACTACATTTTTAGATGCCAAAATCCTTCATCTTCCACACTATAAATCTGACCACCGGCCAGTTCTTTTGCGTTTGGAAGGGACTCCGTCTAGAGAGCAAGTTCAACGTCCCTTTCGGTTCATTGCAGCATGGGTCCTCCATGATAAGTTTAATGCTTTGGTTCAAAAGGAATGGAGACCTGACAGAGGATGGGTCGCGAACATTGAGGGTTTTGCCCAAGCTTGCAGACGGTGGAATAGGGAAGTCTTTGGGAACATCCAGAAGAGGAAGAACGTCTTGCTCAGTAGATTGGATGGTGTGAGTAAAGAGTGGGCTAGGAAAGGGAGTACTGCGTTTCTTGAGGAGCTGCAGCAAACTTTATGGACCGAGTTAGAGGAAGTCTTGACTCAAGAGGCGCTGTTATGGGCACAGAAAGCTAGAATTAACTGGTCAGTGGAGGGCGATAGGAATTCCAGGTGGTTTCACATGCAGGCCAATGGCAGGCGGCAAAAGAACCGAATAGATGCTATATGTGTGAATGATGGGGACTGGTGCTTTGACGAGTCATTGATTAAGCGTCATGCCACTGTGTACTTTTCCAGACTATTCGAGGAAGAAGTCGAGATTCGGCCGGCCCTGGTATGTGATGTTTCATTTCCTACTCTTACTGAGGTACATGAACGGATATGTAGCAGAGAAGTAGATGAAGTAGAGATTAAAAATGCTTTGTTTAGTATGGGCGCTTTGAAAGCGCCAGGACCAGATGGGTTTAATCCTTTGTTCTTCCAACATCAGTGGGAGACTGTTCGACACTCGGTGGTTCACTTTGTGAAACAAACTTTTTTACATCCAGAGCGGGTTCGTGAGGTGAATGGTACTCTTATTGTCTTAATTCCTAAAAAGGAGCATCCAGAGTCATTCCGAGATCTTAGACCGATTAGCCTTTGTAATGTGATTTACAAGTTGATTACGAAAGTCGTGGCTAACAGAATGAAATGTTTTATGGCACATGTTATTTCTCCGAACCAGTGCAGTTTTGTACCTGGCCGCCTTAGCTCAGACAACATTATCGTGGCTCAAGAGGTGATTCATTCTATGCGTGGGATGGGAGGAAAGAAAGGGTACATGGCAATTAAGATTGATCTAGAAAAGGCTTATGATCGGGTTAATTGGAAGTTCCTTATTAATTGTCTGCAGGAACTGCATCTTCCCTCAAATCTCACCCAGTTGGTGGAGCAGTGTGTTAGTACTGCGAAGCTCCAACTTCTGTGGAACGGGAGTAAGGCGGAGAGTTTTAAATCTTCTAGGGGTGTCAGGCAAGGGGACCCCCTTTCGCCTTACTTGTTTGTGATATGTATTGAGAAGCTGGCACATATGATTCAAGAAAGGATAGAAAGTGGTGTATGGAAACCAATCAGGCTCACGAAGACTGGCCCGCTAGTATCCCACCTGTTCTTTGCAGATGATATTATCTTGTTTACGGAAGCTTCGGTGCACCAAGCCGAGTTGGTCAGAGAATGTCTGAGCCTTTTCTGTGACTCCTCAGGTCTTAAGGTTAACCCCTCCAAAACTCGGGTATTTTTCTCCAAGAATATCAATCACATTAGGAGATCAGAGCTTAGTGATATCCTTGGATTCACCTTAACACCGGACCTGGGGAAGTATTTAGGAGTGAAACTTCACCATGACAGGGTTGTGAAGGGCTCATTTCAAGAGGTTGTGGATAAAGTTAAAGATAGGTTGGCACATTGGAAAGCGAATGCATTTTCTCTGGCAGGAAGGACAACACTTATATCTGCGGTCTCATCTGCAATTCCTGCCTATACTATGCAAACTTCCCATCTTCCCAGCAATGTATGTGAGGATCTGGACAAGCACAATCGCACTTTCTTATGGGGTGGAACAGTGGATCATCGGAAAACTCACTTAGTAGCTTGGGAAGATGTGTGTAGAGAGAAGAAGCGAGGCGGGTTGGGGCTGCGTAATGCGAAAGTTCAAAATCAAGCTCTACTTATGAAGTTGGGGTGGCGGCTTGTTACACATAGGGACGCTCTTTGGGTTAAGGTGATTCGAGATAAATATAAATGTGGGGAGGACCTTCTCCCTAGCATAGATAAGAGACGTCCTGGTTCAAATGTGTGGTCGGGGATTAAGAAGACATGGCAGTCGGTGTCTGGTGGGATCATTACCAACCGAGAAACTAACTCAGTGAAGTGGAAGTGGGAAAAACATGGTACTTTCACAGTGAAGTCGGCTTATAGTGTGTTAACAGGTGACGACCAGGATCAGAATCAGGACTGGAATGGTCTATGGAGAGTGAAAGCTCCTCAACGGTGTAAGACAATGCTATGGCTAGCAGTCCGACAGTGCTTGCTTACTAATACAAATCGTAAGCGAAGAGGCTTGACTATTGATGCGGGTTGTGCGCTTTGTGGTCACCCATGTGAGGATACTATTCATGTGCTCCGCGATTGCCCACACTCGAAATCTATTTGGAAGAAAGTGGTTTCTCCGTCTCGATGGAGCTGTTTTTGCACCCAAAGCCTTTCTGATTGGGTATGGGGGAACATAGGGGGCAGATCGGCAGCTAGAATGCGATGGGCTTCAATGTTTATGATCCTGTGTTGGTGGCTTTGGAAACGCAGGAACCTACTTGTGTTCGAGAAGAAGTGGACCCCGAATGAAAATCTTATTGCTAGTACAACAGCGATGATACAGTGCATGTCATGCACAAAAGATCGTTTATCAGGGACGAGAATTCAGGGGGCAACCCTAGCCCCTAGCCGAGAGTCATGGCGGCCACCTGAGGAGGATTGGGTGAAGGTTAATGTAGATGGAGCGCATTCACTAGCTACTTCCATGAGTGCTTGTGGGGGACTGGTACGTGACTCTTTAGGGAAGTTTTTAAAAGGCTTTGTATATCATATTGGCAATGGGGATGCACTATCTGCAGAAATCTGGGGGTGCCTCCTTGGGCTTCAGATGGCCTGGGCAATGGGATGTAGGAAAGTCTGGATTGAGACGGATTCCACAGAATGCCGAGATTTGATTTTTCAGGAACCAGAGCAAAACTATAGGGATGTTGATTTACTTAGACAGGTGAGAGCCATGCTGAACAGAGATTGGATAACGAAGCTTACCTATGTGCCTCGTACGTGTAACAAAGTTGCGGATTGCCTAGCTAAAAAAGGACTGGAAAGTGATCAGGGTTACCAGGAAATCTATCTTCCTTCGGTCTCCCTTCAGGCTTTAATTTCCAAGGATTGGAATATTTGTAATGTTGATCTAGGTGTTTGTTGAGGTTTCTCTTTTGTATCAAAAAAAAAAAAAAAGGTGGATACGGACTATGGGTCCCAAAAACTTTGACCGAGACATCGATACCAAACAAGAGTGGGAAAAGGAAAATGAATGCGTTGGCATATTACAGGATCCCAGGCAGGACTCAGATAACAAAATACCCAGCACATCTGAATGGCACCAGAATGATGAATTCATAATACCATTTTCATTTGGTTCGCCGGAACAGACCGTAAAGAAAACCGAAGCTTACAAGAGGAGATTGGTGAATAAAAGGAAATGGAAACAGGGGATGGGGGCTGATTGAGGAGCGATACCTGAAGAATGAAGCAAAAATCCTGGCAGGAAATGTAGAAATCACTTGTAAATGAAGATACAGCTGAGAAGGCGATTCAAATATATATATCTATACAGATGGATGACAAAACTGTAGGATGGAAAGCGAAAGCGAGAGAGAGAGAGAGTCTCGCAACCACGTGGGGTGGACAAGTAGACGCAGGTTTGGTCATCACCGGCAGCAACACGACCTCTTCCCCAATTGTTACTACTTACTACAATATACTTAATAATTCCACAATTAACTTTTTTTTTGGGTTGCTATTACACAAGACAAGTATTAGATCCTAGTATGGAGTTTTGTGAAGAGATAGATCATGGATGATAGGGAGTAAAGTGAATTTTTGGGAATGGTTAGTAGTTGTTGGGAAAGAATTGTTGCTCAGTGGCCCGTAAATTGAACGCGACGTAAATGAATTACTTGAGGCGTAATGTAATTTCCTAGAAGTAGACTGCGAAATTAATGAATAATGAAGTGAGTGAGGGATGATGCAGCTGGGAAATTAAGACCTTGTCAGATTAAAACTGGATATCTGTCGCCACTGCTTAGGTCATTCCTGTACGTCCACAAGTATAATAATTCCTCGTAACCTCTTACGGTAGCTTAATCCCCAAGCTTTTCACTTTCTCGATCTCTTCTCTTTTATTTATTTCTTTCTTCTTCTCGATTAGTCAAAGTCTAAACCACCCACACACATATGTATATATCGGACAACATAAAAAAGGAGTTAAATATTGACTTGTTACTCATTCATGTGTAACCCTAACATTATTTGCGTCCGTATATGGTTGACTTCCCCACCGTTTATGTATGTACATACATACACCACGCCCAATATGTGTGTTGAAATTATATTTACTGATCAATAATTAAGTAGTATAGGTGCAATCAGCTTGCTCAAAATATCAGAAAATGAAGATGATCAAAATACGTGCAATATATATGTAATCAGGAATTAAAGGAAATACAGTGGTCAATTGAAAAGTAGTGTGATTTGTGAGGAAGAAAACTTGATATTGAAGACTTGCTGCTGGGAATCTTCCGGGTTGGTCCCACGGGTTGACTCGAACTTGTAAATGGGTTAAGAACAAAAAGTCATACAGAGGAGCATATATATATATAGCAGCCGAGGATTTGTCAAAGGGCCGGGATCGCATATTTGGAGCCTTATTTTCTGCTTATAAGAGACAAGAACACACACGCCTAGGTGGCTCTTTCAATGCACAGGCACATATTATCTGTCCAACAAATTAATTATTACAACACGGGAATATAATCAACCTTGTGATGGATCTGCAGAGAGCTCAGAAACTGGCAAGGTGAGCTAGAAGAACGAGAGGGAGAGAGAAGAGAAAAGTGAACAAGAAATAGATAATTCTGAAACTGAGAAAAATAAGCAAAATAATGTATTCATCATTTACTTATGTGTGTATATATACAAAACACTATTTTAAAAAAAATCAATTCTTACAACGGAAAAAATTCATCACAAAAAAGAGATTTTCTGTCGCAAAATTCGTTTGTAATGGAATTTGCAATGGATTTCGTCCGTGCAAAAACCACTATCACAATTACGACGGAAATTTCAGGATTTGCAACAGAATTTGAATCCGTTGCAAATCTTGGGATTTGCGACGGAATCGTACTCCATCGCAAATCCTTTTGACAAATTTTGATTTTTTGCCGTCCCAAAATTTATTTTATTAAAATAAATAATTTTTTTAAAAATTATATAAAAAAATATATTTTTTTAAAAAATCTAAAATTGGTGTGCTTGGTCGAAATGTACGGTTGGGGGAAATGGAAATATAAATAACACTCATTATAATATCATAACAATTATTAAGAGATCCCAATAAATTAATCACCAAGGTTATAAAATAACTAGTAACCAATATTGTTCAATGAATTCTTATTGTAGATATTAATAACAACATCTATCAAGCTTATTGGAGTTTTTAATGGGGGCAAAAAACTACATCTAATGTTAAAAAAAAACTAAGAAAAAATGAGTAGGGACTTACCAGATGACGCCAATTAAGAGAAGGCTGGAGGTGAGAGGAGAAGAAGCCGCCGGTGAGAGGGGAGGAGGCTGACGTCAGCAATGAGACAAGAGGAGGCTGGAAAAAAGAGAAGGACGACGAAAAAAGGAGGGAGAGGAGGCAGGAAAGGAGGCTGTATGACGGTCCGAAGGCTGGCCGGACAAAGGGACGGAGAGAGTAGGGTGGAGGGAGAGTAAAATGTTAAAAAAAATGGGGCAGGATGAGCACTTAAGCCCAATTTCGGACTTAAGTGTTTGCGACGAATGCAGGGATCCATCACAAATCCCTGAGACAAAATCCGTTTCCGTAGCAATAAGAGACAAGAACACGCAGGCCTAGGTGGCTCTTTCAAAGCACAGGCACATATTATCTGTCCAACAAATTAATTATTACAACACGGGAATATAATCAACGTTGTGATGGATCTGCAGAGAGCTCAGAAACTAGCAAGGTGAGCTAGAAGAACGAGAGGGAGAGAGAAGAGAAAAGCGAACAAGAAATAGATAATTCTGAAACTGAGAAAAATAAGCAAAATAATGTATTCATCATTTACTTATGCGTGTATATATACAAAACACTATTAAAAAAAAATCAATTCTTACAACGGAAAAAATTCATCACAAAAAAAAGATTTTCCGTCGCAAAATTCGTTTTTGACGGAATTTGCAATAGATTTCATCCGTCACAAAAACTATTATCATAATTACGATGGGAACCTCACGATTTGCGACGGAATCATACTCAGTCGCAAATCCTTCTGGCAAATTTTGATTTTTTTTTTGCCGTCACAAAATTTATTTTATTAAAATAAATAATTTTTTTAAAAAATAAAAATTACATAAAAATATAATTTTTTTAAAAGAAATAAAAATTAGCACGATAATATTATCTCCGAATTTTGACCATCACTATAACAATACGTTTCATAAATACAACACGATAACCTTTTTAAAAATAAAAAATAAAAAGTAGCGCGATATATATTAAAATTAAATAAAGAACAATTTATTTTTACCATTTTAAGCTATTTAATAACATAATCAGACCATTAAAAATAAAATACTTAAATTATTATTTAATAGTATATATTTAAAGATATAATCTTATTACGACATCAACATATCAACCTACCATAGGCGAAATTTATAGCAGATTGTGATATATTATTTATACATTTTTATTAAAATAATGAATATTTTAGATTGGGTAAAGGATTTCTCCAATAACTGGAGATAGAGTTATCTCCAGTGACTCCAAAATTACGTCGTTTTGGATTAATGAAGGGTATTTCTGTAATTTTGTTTATTTTTTAATTATATATATTTTATCAAAACACCCTTCATTAATTCACCTAAAATTACTAACAAACCTTTTATTAATCCAAAACAACGTAGTTTTGGGGTCACTGGAGATAACTTTATCTTCAGTGACTGGAGAAATACTTTTCCCTTTTAGATTTCAAGTAATAAAAGATGGGAAAAATATTTCTTCAATCACTGGAGATATAGTTATCTCCAGTGATCTCTCAAACTACGTCGTTTGGAATTAATAAAAGGTATATTTGTAATTTTAGGTTAATTAATGAAGGGTGCTTCCGTAATTTTGCACCATTCATTAATTCACCTAAAATTACATAACACACCCTTCATTAATTCAAAATGACATAGTCTTAGGGTCACTGGAGATAACTCTATCTCCAATGACTAAAAAAATCCTTTACCCATAAAAGACACAACTTATTTAAAAAAGCACCCAATCAGACTTTATTAAAAAATACAGTTACTTGTTTTTCATTAAAAATAAACAATTAATTATTAATGTTTCACAAAATATTTTATATATTAAAACATGTGACTACTCACAAAACGTTTTCTACTGCAAAAAGATGGAGTATACCTTAACCGTTTGTTTTTTTATTCATAACAAAAAAAAAAAAGCCTGAAATTGGTGTGCTTGGTCGAAATGTACGGTTGCGGGAAATGGAAATATAAATAACACCCATTATAATATCATAACAATTATTATAAGATCCCAATAAACTAATCACCAAGGTTATAAAATAACTATTAACTAATATTATTCAATGAGTTCTTATTGTAGATATTAATAACAACATCTATCAAACTTATTGGATTTTTTAATGGGGCAAACAACTACATCTAATGTAAAAAACTAAAAAAAAGGGTAGGAACTTACCAGATGACGCCAATAGAGAGAAGGCTAGAGGTGAGAGGAGAAGAGGCCACCGATGAGAGGAGAGGAGGCCAACATCGACGGTGAGACTAGAGGAGGCTGGAAAAAGGAGGGAGAGGATGACTGAAGGAGATTGTATGGCAGCCCGAAGTCTGGCTGGACAAAGGGACGGAGAGAGTAGGATGGAGGGAGAGTAAAATGTAAAAAAATAGGGGAGGATGAGCACTTAAACCCTATTTCGGGCTTAAGTGTTTGTGATGGATTCGGGGAACCGTCGCAAATCCCTTAGGGATTTATGACGAAATTTGTTTCCGTAGCAAATCCCCTTTTTGGATTTGCGATCCCCTTTCTGGATTTGCGACGGAACCTCAGTTTCATCTCAAATCGGCGGTAAATCGGGGCCAAAGCCGTTAGACCTGAGACGCCGGTTTGTGACGGATGTATTTTTCCATCGCAAACTAACCTTTTTTGTGATGGAATTTTAAAATCCGTCACAAAACGAAATTTTAAATCTGTCACAAATATTGCCAAATTTACTACTTAGTTTTTTCCGTCGCAGTTTCGCTCTTTTCTAGTAGTGAAAGTTACAGTACAACTGGCATTATTGACTCACCAGCCAATTTAGTTAGAAAATGTAAACTGACTTAAATTACGACTGATATGTATAATCTGTTTCATTACTCATATCCCAAAGTGTCTCTAAGTATGTATCCGTTGCGCATAATAGGGATACTTATTGTGCATGCATTGATCCACTATGAAAGGACAAATTGTAGCTACGTTGCTGTGCCCACAGGAAAGAATTATTTTGTATTTTTTAATTTAATCCTCCCTTTAATTTCACACTAGTTGAAACTTAATAATTTTCACTTAACAAGGGATACTACAAAGAATAATTAGTAATGATTATATATTGAAATTTAGAATATGACGTATATTTAGTGACAAAGTAAAAATTCGAATAATGACAAGTAAATAGCGGCAACAAAAAAAGTGCATATTCTCGTATTTAGATTTGGGTTTCATCGCCTTAATCTTTACGATCATTTAGCTGGTTTTTATAATTGACATGAAAGGTGCTGGCTACAGCAGTATAACCCTAACATTGGGAATCTTTTTTTTTTTTTTTTTCCCTCAAAAACATTGGGAATCATGGGTGATAGTAAAGCGGGCACCTTTTGTTAAAATGCTATACAACAGTCCTATTTATAAACTTTATTGATTAAAAATTGTAGTCCTTACTGTAAATCCATTTTCAAAATAATAAATGCTTTTTTTTTATTATTTTTTTGTCTATACTAATTGTAATAAATAAAAATAATTTATTCATGTTGATTTTTGGAATTAATAGTAGCTAATGATAAAATTAAAAATTTAGCCTATATTTATCATTCAAGTAACTCTCATTGATGTATAAGAGTTAATTAATTTAGACTTGTTACAGGTTTGCGCACTTAATTTCTTTGTTAAGAGCTTACAGCATTCGATCCTTGAGTTTTAGGTGGGACTCCATTACTTTACACTTTACATGCAATCTGGTACGTATAATATATATTATTATTTTCGATCTTAATTATAGGAATATTTTTATATAATAAAAATATTTTTATAATTAGGATGCAGGTGAATATAAAACGCAGTAGAGCTCTGTGTATATAATCGGTATTTTATTATACGTACGCGCTTTATAAGCTACCTCCAGAAAATAACTCGTATATAATAAATACCGGCAGCTTTTGGGCGGAGTACAATTAAAGGGGCATGACGTAGAATAGAGCAAACACTTATTATAAATATGCTGAGTATGTGTCGGAAAGTGGTGTACAGCACCACATCCCTGCGTTTTATATTTAACAAACGACAAACGGATTGCTCCACGTCTCCCTGCCCTCCAAATCCATATTCCTAATATGTCCCCCTGAGTTACGGGTTGTATTTATAAATTTATTTTGATTAAATCTTATATATCAAAGAGAAGAGAAGTAATTAACTCAATGATTATGATGTAAATTTTTAACTTTCTTTTCATTTATAATTGAATATTTTTAACTATTTATTCTCTCTCTATCTTCATAAGTATAATTAATATAGGTAAAATTGTCACAATCTCATTTATTATATGAAATTGAATTTAAAATAGGACTAAATTTTTTAGTCAAAATAGACTTATAAATAAAACTAGAATGATACGCTGACAAGGAAAACATGCATGCACCGCCGATGTTTTTATTCTTGAAATTAATCACACCAATTTTTTTGAGATAGAAATGAACGAGGGAAAAATAAATACTCATGAGCCTTTTTTGTAAGGATGGTCTTCTTCTTCTTTTTTATTACTTCTTTCGGTCCTAATTATAAGAGTTAGTTGACTTTTTTAGAGAGATTAAGGAAACCAATTAAATTACTTTAAAATATTTTTACTTTTATTTTTTTTCTTAAAACTTATTAGTTTGACTAATAAACTAATATATAATTTAAGAATATTTAATACATGAAATGACTAAATAACTTATTTAACTTTCTTAATCTTTTCAAAGAAAGTCAACTCGCTCTTATAATTAGGACTAGAGGTAGTATTACTATTATTTTTTTGGACCAAACCCACTTCTATTCACTTCTTTATTTTTACTAACAAATTAATTTTGAACCATTAATATATGATACTCCATTTGGTCCTAATTATAAGATCTAGTTGACTTTTTTGAATAAATTAAGGAAGCTAATTAAATTACTTTAGAGTGTTTCTATTTTTACTTTTTTCTTCAAACTAATTATTTTAACTAATAAATAGTCATAATATATAATTTAAAGATACACACAACATATGATTAATTAAATAACTTATTTAGTTTCGTTAATTTCTCTAAAAAAAGTCAACTAGGTCTTATAATTAGGAGATGATGTAGTATTTTATAAGAAATATTATTATAATATCAAATAACAAAAAATATATATATATAAATTAAAGTGATTGTCATTTAATTTAAATAGCGCACATCGATCGTTATAGCAATGTTATTAAAATAGTTCTTTCTTTCTTTTTTTTTACCGTGTACGGGATATTAAATTGCATCATTTGATCAAAAGGGAAAGATAAAGAATGGAGGGATGCGGGCAGGGGGGGGGGGAGGTTCTCTTGGGGTTGGGGTTGTTATGACTTATGAGGAGGTGTCCAATTGATTATGTGAAGTGGCCCGGGAAAATATATATATCACTATGATCCTATTTATAAGTCTCATTTTGACCAAATCACATATACTAAGGAGAGATAGTTAGTTCAATGATTATGAGGTGAATTTTCAACTTTACCTTCATTTTATGATTTGATGTTTTTAACTTTTTTGTCTCTCTCTATTTTTATTGGTATAAATATGGGCAAAATGTTCACAATCTCATTTATTTAGTTAAAGGGGATTTATAAAGAGAATCAAATTTTTTTGGTCAAAAGGGACTTATAAATAGGATGAGAGTGGTATGTCATTTGTTTTCTTTGAACGGGATAGAATAGCTAGCCTCTGTTGCGTTGAGTTTTGATGATTAAAATATGGAATAATTAAATTAAATTTAGGAAGGCTAGGTAATTAAGATGGAGTAATGAAAAAGGTTATAATAAGGGTGAAGTCGGTGATCGAAGAAGGTGGTTGATGAAGTAAAGGGCGGAGATTGGAGTGCGTGAGAGAGAGAGAGAGAGAAGCAAGGTAACGGATGGGATTACGTACGTAGAGGGAGGCAGGGGGAAGACGTGTGGCACGTGAGAAAGAGTAGAAGGGTTGGATAATAAGTGAGTGGAGTAATTAATAATAATGAAGATATATATATATATATAGAGTAATGGCGATCGAGGGATGCGCACCCGCATGGGAGGAAGAGGTAGATTGCAGAATGCACGCATATTGATTAATTAATAATGTACGTACTAGGTACGTAGTAGAAATATGAGAATATAGCTAGTAATGTAGTGATGTGTGTAGAGGAACAGGAGTAAGTAGGTAATTAATGAGATGATGATTAACATCACTGGCGGACCCACACTAGTGTCTATAGGGCCAAGTGCAAACATAAAATTTTTTAAAAATATATATATAGTATGGGACTTTTATTTCAATTTGGCTGCATGGAATAAATGGTTATTCCTTTATTTTTTACACAAGGAGGTCCAGGGTTCGAATCTTTATCCTCTGATTCCTCTCCATTTTTTCCCCAATTTCATTTCATTTATCCTCACAAATTCACATTGATCCGCCGTCTCCAATCGTCCTCACTTGTCGTTCCTTGCCTCCGCCATCCTCCAAATCGTGCAGCCGAGACAGCTTGCCGTTCGCCGTCCTCCAAATCGTACAGCTCGCCGTCCGACGCCTTTGTAATGGCCCAAGGAAAAAAAAAAGAAAGGAGTCAGGGTTTTTTTTAAAACGCACGGACGCGTCAATTATTCAGAGGAAGTTTCGTGATTTGAGGACCAAACCCTAATGCTGGTGTCCGATACTTCTTCTCTGTCGTTTTCAGCCAGGTTCGCCACCGTCGTTGCACGGTTGTTCACCGCCGGTGCCTCCTTTTCCGGTTTGGGTCTTGTTGTTGCTGCTATTTGACTTTTCCTGTTCTGTTTTGCTTTCTTTGTGTCGCTAGTTGGTGAATTCTGTGTTGTTTGAATTTAGGATTGAAAAAAAAAAATCAGTTCATCTCTGCTGGATGGCTAGAGGAATGAGATAGTTTGGAGGCTGTTCTTGGTGGAAGGAGTATTGAGAAGAAAGAATTTCTAGGTTTGTCTATTGTAAACTCGTTACTGATCTGTTGTCCGTATTTCTTTGAGTTTTTATGTTTCTTCTTTGTCGTTGGTATAGGGTAAGGAGTTGAACTCATGAATTCTTAAATTCTGGAACCTTTAAATTCAATCAATTTATCTGGTGTTTGTGGGTGCGCTGATGGTGGCTGGCCGAGCAGGTCAGCACCGTAAAAATTGAAGTTTAATGGTTTTTCGGTGGTGAACGTGCTTGGCTTGCAGATGTAATGTATTTACATATGAGAAGCGATGAGGTTCATTTGACTTGTGAAGTTGTGATTTGTTATTGTTATAGTATACTTAATTGTAAATGACGCAAATGAAGTTGCAGGTATATATTCTCCTGCAGGAGATCTGAACGTGTTGGTGTGAATAAAATGCGACACACAAGAAGGGATTGATTGTTGGTAATGAACAATTCTGTTGAATTTGAGATGAATTTCATTTCTCATGAACTTTCAGATTTGAATTGTGACATCTTGTGAATCTCATATGAGAGTAAATTAACGGAGGTCAGTAATGGGTGTGGGGAAATTGCATCCATTTTTCAACTTTATGTAAATTTCTGCATCTTTAGAAAGTTTATAGTGCTAGGTGTCTCTCACATATAATTTTGTTGTTAAATTTGTTATTTGCCCTTAAACAAAAAAGTATATTTCTGAATTATTGTGCTGGGTCATAAAATTGATAGTTTGAAATTATGTACATAGAGAGGGTTTCCTATTAAGGTTTATGAGATTACTTGTAATTCAAGGTAGTTTCATGTAATTTAGTTAAAATTTATATATATATATATATATAAACGCCATCATTTTGCGATGAATCGTGAGCCCTTCAGTCTCATTAGGCCCTCTCATTTCTGAGGTGGCTTTGATCCTTTGTAGCTCCCATCCGTTGCAGCCCCTCTTCTAAAGCCAAACAGGAAATCGACAGGTTAGCTTCCTTACAAATATTCATCTTGATTACTAGTGACTTATATGCTTTGGATTGTGTTGTTGTGCGAGGTTGCAACACAACTATGCGTATCATGCAATTATAAGTTATAGTTGCTTACTAAATTGGCATATAGTATGAATTGTTTAGTTGTTTTGGATTGTGTTGTTGTGCAATGTTGTGTATCAACTATGCGTATCATGTAGTTATAAGTTATAGTTGTTTACTAAATTGGCATAAAGTGTGAATTGTTTGGTTGTTTTGTATTGTGTTGTTGTGCAATGTTGTATATCAACTATGCGTATCATGCAGTTATAGTTGTTTACTAAATTGGCATAAAGTGTGAATTGTTTGGTTGTTTTGGAATTAAAAATCATAGCTTTAGTTGCTTAGTGTCCCTATATGTCCCTATGCGTTTAAAACTTTCCTTTAAAAAAAAATTTTCGGGGGCAGCGACCCCCGCATCCCACCATTAATTATGCACCCACAAACCCAAAATCCTGAATCCGCACCACTGATTGACATTAAGTAGTGGCCATAGGATAATATAATATAATGGAGGTTTGAGCTTGGGGGTAGATCGATCTCTAGTAGAGATACACACAATGAAAGGTGATCTGTCACGGCCATATATAAAAATAAAAGAAAGAGGGAATGGAAGAGACAGAGTCGTCATACTATACCAAATTACGTACCAATAGAATAGAATATGGAAGCCGATCGAGAAGGCCAACTGGCACGAGCCAGCTGGACATCGATCGAAGAACCTGGAGGAAGGGAATAGGAGGGTACTTGGTACGGTATAGGAGACGTGTGGCACAACATCAATGGGCCACGCATGCATGCATCCTCTCTTGTATTTTATGACACTTCCATTACGTACGTCTGGGCGGGGAGTATACTATATGCTAATTCTGCCCACCTCCCAACATCCATCAACAGCAGACAGCCGGAGTTAAATTACATTTTTTTTTTTTTTTTTGCCGACGCGCTTTCGGTGACGTCAACGCACCGACGCTGACGCCCATCATGTGTTTGACTTTTCATGCTTCCCTGCAGGCTTTCCTTTGACTGCGTCATTCATTCGTACGTGTCAACCAACCATCTCGCTTCAACTCTTTGTTAACTTGGGAAATGAGCTTGGGCAACAAGGAGATGATCGTCCTTGATTGTGCGCCAACTTCAAAGCAAGGACGCGCTCACGTTCGACTGTTCCCTCATAATGTCGGAGAAATTGCACTTTCTAGTTTCAACACATACATCAACATCACTCCTCTCCTATTTTCCCTTTTCCCACTTCTTTTTTCCCTTTGTCACTCACCATATGATCTTTCCATCCACCATATTCATCTTCTTTTACATTAAAAATTGTTCCGTTTTCAAAATTAAAATTGCCTACTTGCAGAATGGTTCTCGGGTCGATCACCCCTTTCCACCAGTAAGTAAGGCTCATGACTAGGTCTATTCTTACGTTACTGGGTTCTTCCAGAGCGAGCAGTTGCGACAGGAACGTGTATTGTACTATATATTATGCGACATGGTCTAAAATTATCGGCGACCGCATTCATTTTGCCCCGCCATTATTTTTTCCAGCATTAATTAAAACAAGTGTATTATCCTCGATCAACCGTGTTATATTAATATTAATGTAGAAACAAAACACATTGGATAGCTCGAATGTGACCTGATGGAAAACGCATCCTATATATGATGTTGGGTGAAGGGCCAATATATATATAATTTCATATCATCAGGTCTCACATTTTGAATGCTATGCGTATATGTGCATAAAATGTCATTGAACACACCTAGACAGAGCACAGAGCTCGATCCCTGACAAAAAGTTAGGTTGGGGTCTGGGGGATGAACCCAGCATTATTTAATCAACGATTCACACCATTGACCATTTCAACAGTCCTCCCAATTGCCTTCTAAAAAATAATTATGAATCATTACTTTACCGGTCAATGCATTATTAATTCTCCCACGACCCATGCATAACGCTCTCACACACATGCATTGGTATTGGGTTTGCTCTCCTCGTATTGCTACGCTGTTGTTTGTTAACCGTCGGAGAATATTGTAGATTAAAGAGAGAGGAACTTGAAAATTAATTAGCTAAATCAATGGAATACGCAGTCTTTAAAAATGTAGCTAGTGCAAGCTAGACTCCATCATGTGCTGAAGAGAAGATCAGAGACGCGACAGCGCACAGCACGTGATATCTTCTTGGCTTTACTTATGTGGCCACTGCGCAGCCCCGTAATCAAAATATACTCTACCTGCACGGTATAGTATACGGTGCTCTTCCAAGACCATGACCATTATTGCAACCAAACCATCCTAATTAATTATATATTTAAGGAGCATTCATTTGGAGGCTGATTCAGGCCCCAACCCAGGAAAAAGAAAAAACTCTCAAGAGTCAACTGTGTGGATATAAGACCACAGCTATTGAACAGCAACGAGCTGGCCTGCTGCGGGCATTAATTGGAATACGACCACCCGTCCCCCCGCCATCGTATCCGATAGCACTGCCCATTCATCTTGCCTGGCAAACAAACAAGGAGGCCACTTCATCTTCACGTGTAATAAAAAGAAACAATGTGGAGGCGGTGGGAACACGCAGCAGTAAAGAAAAGATGAAGGAGGGGGAAAAAGAGTGCGAGGGGCAGCATTTGGTAGTACGGAAAATCAGTTGTCAGAATTTGGTTGTCTGGTGATAGTTTAGGGGGCACATGGGAATCATATAGATAGATAGATAATAACAAAGACATGAATATGGATATGATATATATATATATATATATAAATATAAAGTGAGAGGGCAGAGAGTCAAACCCATCACAACCAACAGCTGGCTTCTGAAATAATGTTGTTGGGATCAGTATTTGAAAGAGTGATAATAATGTGCAAGGGAGGTCCGAAAGGCAGATCATATCCCTCACCTGAGTTGGCATCCAATACTAATAATACCTCCCCTCCCGCATTGATCAGGACGGTGGTGTTCCTCTATTCCTGCTCCTCCCCTCCTCTTTCTTCAGTCCAATTAAATACACATTGACACAGCCCCAATAGCTTTTACTATAACATCCATCTCACCGCTCTCTACATATCACTGCCATTGCAAATGCTAACCCTCAACCCCACTGCTTCTGAATTTGGGGTTTCGCTTTCCCCACTTTACAACCTCAACCCCACTGCTTCTGAATTTGGGATTTCGCTTTCCCCACTTCACTTATTTCATTCATATAGAAATAAAGCCCTCCTTCAACGTCTCATCGATATATCATCTTGAGCCGTAATTGTTTTCCATTTGGCCCCATCATGATTAATCACACCTCTTGATCACTAACGACATCACTGAAATTTTGTTTGGTAATGAGGCTGACTATTCCCCGGCCAATACAAAAATCAACTTTTAGAGATATCTGTACCATATATATATATATATATATATATAATATTAAAATATTATTAGGGTTTATGTGTGTAAAATAAATTGATGGAATCGTCATGTATGCATGATAACATAAAATAGATATTTGTGATCGTATTTCGAAGGGGTATAAAAATTGTAAGAACAAAGTAATTACTTGAAGACAAGTGATAAAGATGTGCTATTATGCCATGACCGAAAAAATGTATGGATCGGATTTTTTTTTTTTTGATATAAGTATGGATGGGAAATGGGAGAGGATAGATGTGTAAGGGATGTGTAAGGGACAAGTGGTGTTGGGCCATAGAAAAAAGAAAAAGATAGGGATGTGGTCCGATCAAGATTTGGGCCAACATGGATAATCAAATTCTGTTTAACTTTGTTTTACGGGTTCTAAATTTCCTGTGGATTGGGCTTTAAGCGTCCTGCCCTTGGACTATGGGTGAACCCAACCCCTTTCCTAAAATTTTCTTATAAAAAAAAAATAATAATAAAAAAATAGAGCAAGCTTTCGTCCTCTCTCATCTTGCTGTCGCAAATTCTGCTAACCTTTATCCTTCTTTCCCACCTTTTGCTTTGTAGGCCTTTCTCTGATATTGATATAAAAAAGCCAACTCCTACTAACCTTTTTCATCAACTCATGAATCTCCACAAATTCTTAAATCTACATCTTCCAAAGAAGACGTTATATCAGCAATTGTAACAAGGAAACAAAACATGGTGGAGTTGAAAGGCAATCGGCCAAATCTAGTATATTTTTCTTCTCCAATTCTATTTTTCTTTTCTGGAAATCTCTTTTTCTGAACTAAACTAAAGAGGCCGGAGTTGCGTTGCTGACTCCGTTGCATTCAAGTCCACTTTCTCTATTGCATGTGGCACAGAGGAACTGGTTTTTAAGAGAAAAATATGTCCAACAATTTCCCAGTTCACATAAAGAATTTGGGTTCTAATCAATTTTGTTGGATTCTCATCTTCCCACCTTTAAATTAATATTGATGGGAACAAGAGAGTTTCCTCATGTTCACTTCCTCTCCCACCTCTTTCGTATATCAAACGGTCCTCCTCCTTGGGTTCCTTCCTCTGGCCGGATAGTACGAGAAGGAGAATTCGGCCGATGAAATTAGCATATTCGTCCTTGCTGGTCTGGGCAAAGGGCATCGCTCGTAAACTAATGTGACGGCTTTTCTGATCAATCTGTGTATCGTATCTTTTGTGAACACAATTGATTAGTGTGACGGCTTTCAAATCAGCACGCAACGATTCAACTGCTCATGACATTTGTTTGGCATCACAAATCACTTTCAAAATCTCACTCTCCCTAATCTTTGTTATCTGTCAAGCCTGGCTTATGCTTTTAACCTGTGTATCATATGTTTGCAATTTGTTTTGTTGCAATAGATGCCTCAGTTGATCAGTGTATTGAGGATGGAGAGTTAGTTAAAGAAGAATGTGAAGGTTAGGGGCAAGAGTGGGAGGGTGAGGAAGAAGAGGCACTAAATGAAGAATCTGACTATTGTGGATCACAAAAAGGGCACAACGAACAAGACGGATTGCTTAGCAGAAGGCTGACTCAAGAAATGCTGGCATATGGAGTGTTTTTTCCTTTTCCTTTTTTTTTTTCTTTTGATATTTCGGTCTGCTACACACACTCGTACATATTATAGCACCAGCTTTTCATTTGGTCCATCAAAATCATTTGTTCATGAATTAGCTAGGTAAACCAAATTTCAACTTTTGTATTATGAAACCATTTGGTCCATGAATTATGGAAAATATGCAAAACTTGTATTAGCAGCTCTTCATTTAGTGGATGAAAAGCACGTGTTCAGCTTTTGAAAATTAGCTTGTCAATTGCTCGTATGATGTATTGTAACAATTCTGAAAGATAGAGCAAAAAATTATCGCACACGGCGGAACCAGACAATTATTTTAGTCCGGGTCAAAAAATAAATATATTGAACTATTTACTAAATAATATCTCATAACATTAAAAATATAAATAAATGATAATCGACAATTATAAATTAAAAGACAACATAGTAAATAAAACTTCTATTATGTTTAGAAGGTGACTCATTAGAAAGTGCATCACTTTCATAAATTATTTTCTTAAAAATATCACTTTCTAAAGTTATTTTCTTTTTAAAGAACACATCTATGCTTTTCTGTTTATCCTTACTTATCTTTTTCAACCTACAAAAATTTGATGACCCAAAATATATATTGATATCAGTGTTAATTAGTATCTTGTGTCACTAAACATTAATTCTTATAGTACTACTCAATCCACAAAATTAACACTTAAATGCACATTTCACTTACCTCAAAACAAAGTGTTACGGACCGGCCCAAAAGGCCCATATCCTGGCCACGGCCCAACTATGCCTAGAGCAGAATCACCGCAATAATGGGCAAGGATATGGAATCCCACCAATCTAGAATCCCATTAATCGGAGATCTCCCCCAATTATGATCCCGGATATCGCTCATTAACCAGGAGATACTCGCACCAGACTCCTCTATAAATACAGGCAAACCCTAACCAGGTGCACATGTTCTAATCTATGCTCTCTTTACTTCCTGTCACACAGAGCACACACACCACCCCCTGGCTTCACTCCTTTACGTATATTACGAACTATGTGGACTTTGATTCCTTCAAAAGGTACGTAGGCTCTAGGCTTGACAACCTAGTCAAGTCCAATCTTTCTGTGTTCTTAGGACAGAACATTGGCGCCGACCGTGGGGATCCATAAACTTCTATCCCCGTGACCACTGATGGCAAACACCAGAAGCCACAGCAGAAATCCACCGCCGGTGGGTGGAGACCCCCAGCCAAGCAACCCGCCTCCCAATCAGCCGCCAGAGCAACCGCAGCGAGAACACACCCCAGAAGGGCACGTCACTGACACGGCAACCTCTCCTTCTGCGGAGAACCAGCCACCATTAGGAGCGCACGCAGAGGCTCCAGCGCGAGATGTCCAGGCGGTCGAAGCCGACGTCCGTATCTTACGGAGGATGCAGGAGTTGTTCCTTCAGAGGCTCGAAAATAAGGAGAAACGAGATGACCTGCAGAGACAGGCTGATTTTGAAGCCTTTAGCCGAATGATACAAGACGCACTAGGACACGATCGCCGGCAGGGAAGCCACCGGAGAAACCATAGAAGAGGAAGGAGGGACCCCCTGGATGACAGCAGTTCCTCCAGCAGCCCAGAGTCGAGGAGCACACGCTGCGGCAACGGCGAACCGGAGCGCAGGACGAGCACGGAGCGAGGTCGACCACAGTCCTCAGAGAATGCCGGAAACCACGGTGACGGTCTTAACCGCACTGATCGGGTTGCAAGAGAGGGCCGAGACCGAGAAGAACACCGCGTGGAGGACCGAACTCCCCGGACACGTAGATCACCTCGCCACGGATCTCCCCGGGAATATCGAGTGACATATCTGTCGGACTCCGGCAGATCCCCGTTTTCGAGGGAGGCGGCGACGGCCCGTTACCCGAAGCATTTCGACCTGGCCGACCTTCCAAAGTATGACGGAACCCAAGACCCACGCAACCACCTTGACGTGTTTGAGAAGCTCATGTGGGTTCGAACAATTAGAGGCCCGGTTATCCAACGTCACTTTGCGGCTACTCTGATCGGACCGGCGCACAGATGGCTGAGCTCACTCCCGGACAACTCCATCCGGAGCTACGAAGACCTCGGACGCAAGTTTGAATTGCATTTCGCCACCAGGAAAAAGCAGCCGAAGACCGAGTTCACGCTGAGAAAAGTGCGACAGAAGAAGGGCGAGGCCCTACAAAAGTACCTGGATCGGTTTCGGGACGTGGCGATGCAGGTTAGGTCGCTACCCGAGGAAGTTCACGTCCACTGCCTCGTCAATGGACTAGATCTGTCATCACGATGGCCCGAAACCTATGCAAGAACCCGGTGTACACCTTAACCGAGTTCTACACCCAGGCGAAGAAATACCTGGAAGTGGAGCAGATGGAGGCGGCCAACGCTGACGAACCTGAACGAACGAGAAACGCTTCGCCCAGTGAAGAGGAACGGCCAAGAAGGGTTAAGACCGAACCAAGAAGGCGGAACCGCGAGAGCCACACCAAGCTGGACCGAGCCGACCAGAAGGCCAGGTATGATAACTACACCCCCTTGAATGTCTCTTGGTCACAGGTATGGAAAGAGGTAGCCCAGGCCGAAATGAGGCGGGTCGACAAGCCGAGGCCGATCAGAGGCCGATCAAGTACTGATCGTTCCAAGTTCTGCACGTTCAACGACTGCTACGGACATACCACCGACGAGTGCTATGACCTCCGCGACGCCATTGAAAAGTTCGTGAGAGAAGGAAAGCTACGTCAGTATGTCATCAAGACTCAGGGAAGGACGGGCGGCAAGCACAATGACTGCGGACGCACCAAAAGTCCACCCAAGGAGGCCCGAAAGCAGGGGAAGAAACAGAAGACCGCTTCTGATGACGAGTTTCCTGACGTGGATTTCCAGTGCAACATCGTCAGCGGAGGATTCGGAGGTGGCGGAGACACTGTAAGCCAGTGGAAGAAATACCTTCGCGAGGTACTGACCGTTCGAGACTCCCCAAGTTCAAGGATGACCCCAAGAAGCCGAGGCCACCGACCCTGACCTTCACCAACGAAGAGTTGAAAGACGTCATACCCGGCCATCTGGATGGCCTGGTAATCACCGGAAGCTTAGTAAACTGCCGGGTTAAGAGGATCTTTGTTGATGCAGGGAGCTCGGCCGATATCATAAGCTGGGACGCCTACAAAAGGATGCACCTTGACTCGGAGGATCTCAAGCCATGCAAGACCACCTTGATTGGATTCAATGGCGAGCAGTCCTTTCCGAAAGGCTACATCGACCTCCGGCTAACCCTCGGGACAAAAGAAGCCTTCAAATCTGAACGCGTGAGGTTCATAGTTTTTGATTTCCGGTCCCCATACAACATCATCCTGAGCAGACCAACGATCCACAACTGGGACATACTGGTGTCCACCAAACACTAGAAACTGAAGATGGTCAATGATAAGAACCAGATAGTCGTGGTATCCGGAGATCAAAAGGAATCACGGCAATGTTACTTCGAAGCTCTCCTAGTCGAGGAAGGACGACCCTCATCTCCACCTCGGCTCGGATCCAACGAGTCCATAGCCGAGGACGACAATGATAAGCACCCCCGGCACCCGATCAATATGGTAAAGCCCGACCTCCGAGAGCAGGAGAATTCAAGGCCCGAGCCGGAAGGAGAGCTGGAAGAAATACCGCTGGGAACGGACCCGTCCAAGACCGCCAAAATCGGCCGAGACATGAGGGACGACCTGAAGACACAAGTGATCCATTTCCTCAGACAGAACCAAGACGTCTTCGCCTGGACCTCGGCTGAAATACCCGGCATCGACCCCCGCTTCTGCTGCCACAAACTCGGCATATGGCTGGGGTCAAGACCAGTGGCCCAGAAGAAGAGGAACATCGCGGACAACAGATAGAAGGCCCTCGAGAGCCACGTTGAGGAGCTCCTAGCGGCCGGCTTCATCCGAGAGGTACAATACACCACCTGGCTTTCCAATGTAGTCATGGTACTCAAGCCCAGCGGCAAGTGGAGAGTATGCGTAGACTACACGAACCTCAACAAGGCGTGCCCAAAGGACTCCTACCCGATGCCCAATATCGACCAGCTTGTAGATAACTCGGCCGGGTACCAGCTCCTCTCCTTCATGGACGCCTACTCCGGATACAATCAGATCGTAATGCATCCGGACGATCAGGAAAAGACGGCCTTCATGACTGATAAGGCAAACTACTGCTACAACGTCATGCCGTTCGGACTAAAGAATGCCGGGACAACCTATCAAAGGATGATGAACCAGGTCTTCGAACACCAGATCGGGCACAACATAGAGGTCTACATAGACGACATGATCGTCAAGTCGAAGCTTCCACAAGACCACATCCGGGACCTAGAACAGACGTTTGAAAAACTAAGAAGACATCGAATCAGGTTGAACCCGGCCAAATGTGCTTTTGGAGTTCCGGCTGGGAAGTTCTTAGGCTTCATGTTGACCGACCGAGGAATCGAGGCCAACCCGAACAAATGCAAAGCCGTGTTAGAAATGCGGCCCCAAGGACTAAGAAGGAAGTACAGCAGCTAACCGGCCGACTAGCCGCCCTGACGAGGTTTTTACCAAAGTCGGCCGAGAAAGCCCTACCTCTCTTCAAGTTACTGAAGAAGGAAACCCAAGGCGGCTGGAATCCAGACTGTGACGCCGCCTTCGCGGAAATCAAGAGATGCTTGGCAACCCCCCAGTGCTCACTAAACCGGACCTAGGGGAGACATTATTCCTCTACCTCTCGATCGGCAACGAAGCCGTCAGTGATGCCCTAGTAAGAGAAGCCGAGGCCGGATAGATGCCAATATATTTCATCAGCAAGGCTCTACAAAGCTCTGAACTCCGGTACCAGAAACTTGAGAAAGTGGCCTTCGCCTTACTCACGGCGGCAAGAAGGCTCCAACCTTATTTTCAAGGACATTGGATAGTGGTCCACACCAGCCAACCAATTCGACAGATCCTCCATAAGCCCGACTTAGCAGGAAGGATGACAAACTGGGCCATAGAGCTATCCGAGTTCGACATTACTTTCGAGGCCCGGCAGGCAATCAAGTCTCAGGCACTCGCAGATTTCATCAGGGAGCTCACCCCGGCGACAACCAACGACGGGACTTGGAAGGTCTACGTGGATGGATCGTCTAACGCCAAGGGCAGCGGTGCAGGAGTCATCGTGGAAAGCCCCCAGGGGGTCACTACCGAGCACTCTCTCCAACTCAAGTTCCCGACCTCCAATAACCAGGCCGAGTACGAGGCTCTGCTGGCCGGATTACTCTAGGCAAAAGACAATGGCGCACAATGAGTAAAGGTTTTAACCGACTCACAGCTCGTCGCAGCCCAGATTGACGGCAGCTATCAAGCAAAAGGCCCTCTTATGCCAAAGAGCTCATGGCCGAATTCGAGGAAGTAACCGTCTCCCACATCCCTAGAGAAGAGAACGCAAGAGCCGACATCCTTTCCAAGCTGGCTAGTACTAAGGGGCCGGACAATCACAGGACCGTGATCCAGCAAAACCTGACCGAGCCGAGCTGCGTCATGGCCATCTCGGCAAGCCTCGACTGGAGGAAGCCAATAGAAGACTACCTCGAGAGGGGAATCATCCCTACCGACTCGACCGAGGCCAAAAGGCTGATCAAAGAAGCCGCGCTATACGTAATGGTGGATGATCATCTGTACAGAAAGGGACTGCACTGTCCAATGATGAGGTGTCTCGACGAAACCGAGGCAAAATATGTGCTGGCAGAACTACACGAAGGCAGCAACGACCACCACATGAGGGGCAAGGCCCTCGCCAGAAAGGCACTACGCGCCGGCTACTATTGGCTAACTATGAAGCAGGATGCCATGGAAAAGGCCAAGACATGAGATAGTTGCCAGAAACACGCCAGGATCATATGGCCGCCGCCCTCAGAGTTGAAAGGAATGCCAGCCCCCTGGCCCTTCTATAAATGGGGCATGGACATCCTCGGACCATTCCGGCCTGCACAAGGGCAATGCAGATGGCTCATAGTCGCAGTAGACTACTTCACCAAATGGATCGAGGCAGAGCCACTCGCCACAATTACCTTGGCCAGAGTTATGAAGTTCTTCCGGCACAACATCGTCTCCCGCTTCGGAATACCAGCCGAGGTCGTCACGGACAATGGGACCCAATTCATGGACCACAGGTTCCAGGCTTTAACGTCCAACCTGGACATTAAACAGCACTTCTCGTCCGTGGAACACCCGCAGTCAAATGGCCAGGCCGAAGCCGCCAACAAGATCATCCTGGACGGGCTGAAGAGGCGGATGTTGCAAGCAGACACCAACTGGACCGAACAGCTCCACAGCGTCCTCTGGGGATATCGGACAAGCGTACAATCTTCGACCCAGGAAACCCCGTACAGGCTAACCTATGGATGTGAAGCAATGATCCCGGTCGAAATCGGACAACCATCCTGGAGAAAGGTCAAAGCCAGACAAGAAGGGCAGGAGTCGAACGACGACGCCTTGAAGACCGACTTGGACCTCATAAACGAAATCTAGGTCGCGGCACATTGCCAGGAATTAGTCGCCAAGCAGTTACTCGCGGCTAAGTACAACAGAAAGGTCAGACCCCGGTCATTTAACTGAGGGAACCTGATACTCCGACAGGCCGACATAGGCAACAAGAATGCCAAGGACGGGAAGCTGGCGGCAAACTGGGAAGGCCCCTACCGGATTAAAGAGAAGCTCGACGGAGGGGCATACATCCTCGAAACCTTGGCACGGAAGCCGATCAAAAGAACATGGAACGCCGACAAGCTGAAGATCTATTATAGCTAGATCCAGCCTCATTTGTCTTTACTTTATTTTGAGTTAAGTCAAAGTTCAAGTTATGTTATTTTCTAATGTTCTTTCTTTGTAACGCCCCTTAGGGCTGTTTTCCATCAATAAAAGACCACATTGAGGAGATTTATGAATGTGCACAATTATTTGCTTAAGCATGAAGCCGAGGCAATGAAGCTCGGACAAAATCATGAAGGCCGAGGCAGTAAAGCCCGGCCAAGAAACCAAAAGCCGAGGCCTATAAGCATGGCACCGGTAAACAGCTCAGAGGTCGCGTACCCGACTAGAAAATCAAAAACATCTAGATGTACGAAAACCGGCCGTTGTACTCCAACAGGCATTGGTTAGAGCTCGGCGAAGGCACCATACGTGGCCTTTCGTGACATTGACGCGTCAACGCTCTCCCGACTAAGCAAGCAGGCTACTATACCGACCCTGATTAGGTCAAAATGTCCGATTAGAGGCAAGCGAAGCCTCGGTTAGACATATGGTAGTCTAGCCCTTACATCGGTAAAACAAAATTCGACTAAGTAAAAAGTTGGAGTCCGACTGTTAGAAAGTCGGACCGAGGCAGTGCGGTTAGTTACACCTGACGAGGTTGAAACAAAACAACCCTGCCCTAACCTCCCACACGCTAAGTGTGGTAGAGTAAAAACGGCTTGTACGCATACAGCCGACTAACACTTAAGCATAGGCAAAAGGATGATAGAGTTGTAAATCATTGATTGTCTAAAGCATCTAAACGGCTTGTACTCATACAGCCGACATACACCGAAAACTAGACAAAAGGATGATAAAATCGTAAATCATTCATTGTCCAGGTTACCAAAACGGTCTGTACACAAGCAGCCGACACACATTCGAACTATGGAAAAAGGATGATAAAGAGTTGAATCATTCACAACACAGGTAAAAAAATGGCAGAAACTTATATCATTCAATCCAAAAAGTATGTACACAAAGGCCCAAGGCCGAAATTGTTCTAACAGATTACAAGGGCACAGACGCCCCAAAACCAAAAAAGGAAAAACAAAGAGCTAAGACTAGCTGGAGGGCTCGGCCTCCGGATCTTCAGCCTCGAGATCTTCGGCGTCGGCGAAATCCTCCTCAGCAACCTCGGCAAGACCCTCGGCGGCAGGAGGCTGATAAGGGATCAAAGTCCCGTCATCCTGTACGAAGGCACGGTAATCGTACCCGTCCACGTTAAGCTCGGCCCCGGGGTTGAAATACCGGATCTGCACCAAGGCCTACTTGAAGCATGCCTCAGCAGTCTGCAGCAGGGCATCTGAAACCTCCTGGCGAGCCGCCTTCTCTGCTGAAAGGGCCTTCTCAAGCGCCTCCTTATCGTCAGCTAGAGAGGCCCGCTGCTGCTGGAGGACCTTCATTGCAGCAAGACCCTCCGACATTCCCTTCTGAGCCCGGCCACACTCCTCGGCTATCTTGTCAGCACGCGCCCGGGAGAGCTGGAGCTCCTGGTCGACCTTCACCGCCGCAGCCTTGGCGGCGTCTCGCTCCACCCTCGCAGCATCCCGCTTCGACCGGATCGCATCCCGCTTCGACCGGATCGCATCCCGCTCATCCCAGGCCTTGACGAGCTCCTCTTCAGCAAACCTGGCCTTTGCCTCGGCCACGTCCAACTCCTCTTTGAGATCCCCGACAGACGCGGCCTTAGCCTCTGTCGCGGCCAATCCCCTCTTAAGCTCTGCCTCAGCCGCCCTCAGCCTCTGGCACTCGGCATTGGCCCGGGTGTACTGCTCCCGCACCAGTATCAAAGCCTGGACGTAGCCCACCGACCGGCATAACTCCCTCTGGGCCAAGTGCAGCTGATCCAACGCAGTGGGAGACAGCGCCCGGCTCTCCATGAAATGTCGGGGAGGAAGGAAGGCGACGTCTACCTCCGGAACCACCCCCTCGTCCCATAAAAAACCACGGGGGACAACCGATGACGGCCTCGTTGGAGGAGGAGGAGGGGGGAGTGACTGAGGCGAAGGCGGACCCGGCGGGGAACCAGGAGGCACATCAGGGTGGAGGTCGGCCTCGACCTCCTCATCAGAAATCACGACTTCCTTTCCCTTGGAAGCCGGAGACATGGCGACGACCTTTTGCCCTTCAGAAGCCTGGGGTCCTACCGCCGGGGAAGACTGGACGACAGCAGCAGAGGAAGGACCCTGGCCAACTGAGCCCTTCGATTTCTTGGGAGCCGCGACAGCAGGAGCACCGGCATCTGCAGAAGGGCCCCGCTTCTTTGGGCGATTGGGCGAGGCGGCAGCAGGATTCGCCATGCGAACGTAGAGCGGCAGCGAACTCATGTCTCGAGCTGAAAAGGCAAAGAAGGACCAAATCAGAATCACGGATCCAAAAAACCAAGACAAAAACAGAGATAACACACTACTAAAAACCCTACTGGTAGGAGGCAGCGGCTTGGAGCAGTCCCCAGTTATAAAATAGCCGGCCGGCCTCACACCGTACTCCACCACAAGAGCCTCCAATCGAGGCAGGGCAAAGGCCGATTCCGGTAGAAGGCCCTTGCGCGAAACCTGGAAAGAGGCGGCCTTGACCTTGTAGTGGCTCTCCATCCAGTATAAGGGGAAACGAGGACCCACGCTGGTGCCCTCGGTTCCCCCTAAAAACCAGGGCTGCTTCCCGGACTCGGCCTCGACTCTGAAAAACGCCCCTTTAAAGCGCTTGAAGGAGTCGGAGAAGGGCGTCATGAGCTTTTCAGTTCGGGTTGATCCGAAGGGACACCAACCCTCTCAACTTATCACTCTCTTTCGGCGAACTAAGGGTGAAGGGCCCAAAGAAGTAAAAGAAAAGGTTGGTCGAGCACGGAATAGGAACCGGGAAGTGACCACATAGCCTCTCGAAGGCAACAAGATAAGCCCAGCCATTTGGATGAAGCTGGGAGGGGGCAAGCTGGAGATGCAGCAAAGCCTCCATTTGAAAGGGGGTAAAAGGAAGGGAAACTTGCACCCGTGTCAAACAATCACGGTAGAAAAAGAAAAAGTCTGGGCAACCCTCTGACCGAGCCGCGCAAATAGGCTCGTCGGCTGTCAGACGCTTGACGACGCACCCGGGCATGGCCGGGACCTTCAGCCGCGCAACATCCACGTCCGACGTAAGCGACGGGGTCTTCAGCACCTCGTGCGATACCCAACTGTACCGCCGACACAAAGCTTCGGGCGGACTAGAAGAGTCCGAACCCTCGGGCTCAGAACGCCGCTTGGAAGACCGAGATTTGGGGGCCATTAAACCTATACGAAAGTAAACAAAGCTAGTATCAGTGGAGAGCAGAAATACTTGGCACAGTTACAGTAGCAGGCGAAAAAGACTGCGGACTCGGACGAACGGGGACGCGAGAAGGGGCGACTGGGGCAGACCAGTGTCGACAAGAACCGAGTATCGAGGAAGCCTCGACGTCTCCACCTCGGGCTATCAGGGCGGAACTCTCCGTAAGGCAGTCCCAGCAAGGACCCCAATACCCTTCCGTAAGAATACCTTCACGAGCAGAGGAAGGGCCCTCATAGAAGTTGAGGGGTTGAGCCATCAGCGCCGAGGATCCGGATGAGGAGCCTATCCCGGCCCCACCGGGCGACTCGAGAGAAAGAGCGCGCGCTAGTGGCCGGAAAGGACGAGAGGAACGTGAAACCGGAACCCTAGCTGATGCCGAGCGAGCTCTGGCTCGCCCCAGACGAACGACGCCACCTCGACGCTGAGGAGCCAAAACCCCCGAAGAGGGTGGTTCACCCCCAAAAACCCAATAAGTGGCCCGTGGCAGACGCATGCAAAGGAGCATTTCCTCCTCCGGCGTTAACGACACCCTTGGCCTAGGAAAGTTTCCGTCTCTCACCATAATTAGAAAGCCTAAGTCACTAAAGGTTGGTGTTTAAAGGGCAAGAAGTGGGACGAATTTCAGGATGATTACACTAGAGAAGCCCAGGAAAACCCAGATTTTGGGAATGCACAAAAGGACCCAGAAAAGAAGAAAGAACGACGACGCAGACGTCTATCTCAGAAAATAAACGGTAAAATGAAAGGAAATACCGAACAAAAGTGGCAGAAAGAAGACGGAATACCTGTACTTGGAAAATGGAAGAAACTGGGATGCTGGAAAACGGAAAAAGTTTTGATCAGGGAAGAATCTTCTCTGTGAACTCTAGAAAAACCAGAGACAGGAACTGCAGAATAAACAAGTAACGGGAGAAGTGAAAGAGAAAGAGGGAAAAGAGGGCCATTTAAACCATGTCGCGAAACGACAGGGACACAACGGTCTATTCCCATACAAGCGTGACGGGATTGACACAGGTGTCAGCGCATTAAATGCGCACGGAACTCGGGAAATGAAAAGACGCTACGGTTGCAGAACATCACCACTCAAGGCGCGCCAGGTGTAAAACCACAATGATGGCCCGCGGGGGGGAATCCCGAAGCGCATACAGAAGGCCAAGAGGCGTGGAAGCCAGGGCCGAAGTAGCTGGGGGCATTATGAGACCGAGGCGGATCGAACTACCGCCCCAGCATGATGAACCCGGCATCCTCGGCAGGTCACCCGGGCGAAGGCACCACGAGTTGTCTCTGGACCTGGAGCCGACTCAAGGACCGCGACGCCCACAAACCGGTCTGGCCAAAGGAGAAGGCCTACGGCCTGAGCAACGACCGAGGACAATATACACCTCGGCCGTCCAGAAGCCTGAACGATCGAGCTGGGGGGCAACTGTTACGGACCGGCCCAAAAGGCCCATATCCTGGCCACGGCCCAACCATGCCTAGAGCAAAATCACTGCAATAATGGGCAGAGATATGGAGTCCTACTAATCTGGGATCCCATCCCACCAATCTAGGATCCCATTAATCGGAGATCTCCCCCAATTATGATCCCGGATATCGCTCATTAACCCGAAGATACTCGCACCAGACTCCTCTATAAATACAGGGAAACCCTAACCAGGTGCACACGTTCTAATCTATGCTCTCTTTACTTCCTGTCACACAGAGCACACACACCACCCCCTGGCTTCACGCCTTTACGTATATTGCGAACTACGTGGACTTTGATCCCTTCAAAGGGTACGTAGGCTCTAGGCTTGACAACCTAGTCAAGTCCAATCTTTCTGTGTTCTTAGGACAGAACACAAAGTAATTGGAGAAAATAAAAGAAATATAATATGAACCCAAAAAATATTTCAAGAAAAAAAAATACAAAATTGATTCAATTTCAGCTAAGCAAATAATCTATTATAATCTATTTTTTAAAGAGAAATTCATTATAAAATCATAAAACAACCAAATAATAAACCCAAACCGATTAAAATTAGCCATTAATTACCTTCTACATATATATAGTTTTCTATTGTTAAAACTCACGATTCTCCCGAAATCATAACCCCAAAATTTTCACTAATCACACAATATTACCCTCTTTAGAAAGATAAAAATACGTAGAATAACTTTCACAAAAGGAGTGGGGTGAAAAGAAATGATTTTGAGTACCTATTTAGTCTTTAAAATGAACATGAACAACACCATATATAAGATGATACTAATATTTTCAATAGGTATCTCAAACAAAAATTTTACTTTCCTCTCACATTCCAAAAAAAAGAGTATGATTATAGAAAAAAATAAAAGATTAGATGGGGCCAAATTAGTAGTTAAAATAAAATATTATATAACACACATATAAAAATATATAAGAGAGGAAAAGACCAGCTGGGGCCAAGGGCCCAGCTGGCCATAACGTGGCTGCCACTAGCCGTGTGCTTTGAGCCTATGCAGGTCGTCCTTGCACTTGGCTTTAGATGGGTCCATATATACAAGTTTTGAGGGAAGTATATCTACTTATAAGAGCAATCCCTTTTGTTCCTTTTGTTAATAAAGAGCAGAAGCATTCTGTTCCTAGTGCATTTTGTTTAACTTTTCAATTTGGGGGTGAACTAGTGCCAGTCACTACTCACTTCACACATGTAGACGTTACAAAATGGAATTTTTTGAAATCATATAATATATTTTGAGAAAGATGGATAAAAAGCCAATTCATTTGGTACAATATTTGATAGACCACCAATGATGTCAACTAAAATACTTGCAGATGTCAACTCTCACATGTTCATGACTCGACGTATAAATATTAGAGCAGAACTCAGCACCAAAAGGAACACATTTTCATCAAACTTCGTGAATCAGGTACCACAAACATGTGAATCCAAATAACAACTAATAATTTGGATAACGTAAGTTGTTAATCTCCATGTTCAAATTATTATTATTTTTATTCAATTTATCAATCACTATACTTAAATAGTTAATCACTTTATTCAAGATATTATTGGAGTTCTAGCCAATGGTGTTAGAGCTCTCGCAGGCGGCGTGGTTGGTGTCAGCCTATAGAGCTCTCACAGCGACAATTCCTTTTTTTAAAAAAAAACTTGACGGATATTTTAGTAGAAACACATAAATTTCAAAATCTTAGATTCCTACTACACCAACTTTATATCTTTTACATTTCTTAATAGATATTTTTAGGTTTTTCGTGTGGAAATGATATTTAAATGAACTGTTTTCTTTTTTACATCAGCCTCTTTTAAAATAAAATTAAAAAAATTATAAGAATTTGTTGTTGGAAAAATTATAATAAAGGACCAAAGAAAAATAATATTTATTAATAAAGACTATAAACATGGTAATTACTTTAAATGACTAAAATTTAGAACATCAAAATAGAAAGACTGAATTGTCCCTGTATTATCTCCAAATCCACTGTTTATGCAATCAAAAAAGAATGAGGTGATTTGAATTGATTTTCAAGTAAAAAAAAAATCATTCCAAATTTAGTTAGAGAGAAGATAAGAAATCTGATTAAGGGCAATTGAGTCTTTCTATTTTAATGTTTTTAATTTTGATCTTTCAAAATAATGGGATAGGATATTCTTACTACCATTTTTTGTTACTACCAATCTTACTACCACTTTTTCATCGTTAGATCAGAATCTCATCTACCTTTATAATTTCTCTCTCCTATTAAAATTCTGATCTAACGATGGAAAAGTGATAGTAAGATTGGTAGTAACAAAAAATAGTAGTAATAATATCCTATCCTTAAAATAATTACTATTTTTATAGTCATTCTGGATAAATATTATTTTTCTTAGTTCTTTTATTATAATTTTCCCTTTGTTATTTAGGGTAACCAACCGAGAGGATTGAAATAACATCTTTCGCTGTTCCGCCGCACTCCAAATCCGATCTCGTCCTCCGCTGCTACTTCGTAAGGTATCTCCATTCATTTTCTTTTCCTGCGTCCCCTATTAGGATTTTTCGACTTCCGATTTCTTGGTCCCATAATTGTAATCTTTTATCTATTCCGGCTCGGTGGGAACTATTCGTATCTGTCTCCTATAAGTAATCGACGCATTTTAATCATAGAATTTTCATGACTAGGGCATAGATGAGAGGAAGGAGCTATAGTCCATCGCCGCCCAGGGGTTATGGCAGAAGGGGAAGAAGTCCTAGCCCCAGAGGTCGTTATGGTGGTCGTGCCAGAGATCTCCCTACCAGTCTTCTTGTTCGCAACCTTCGCCATGACTGTAGGTTAGTTCAATACACTCCAAATGCTTACTTATCCCTTCACTTCTTCGTTCTTGGTTTGGCCAATGAAACTGGGAATGGATATATGGTATGTATTTTTTTCCCCTTGCAAACCTTTGTTGATTTATTACTACCATTTCTATAGATCAGTATCACGATATGGGGTGCAGTGGAATTTTGTCATTTCATTTAAAAGCAAAATCCAATTGTTCATTAACCTCATTGGTGCTTTATATGGCAGCCTTGCCGAGATAAAGCAGCGAAGGTAGTGTATTTTATTTCATACACCTTATGTAAATGTGAAATTTTGCAGGGCCGAGGACCTTCGTAGACTTTTTGGACAATTTGGTGCTCTTAAGGACATTTACCTCCCGAAAGATTATTATACTGGGTGAGCAATTACAAACTAGGTGTAGCATATGGATGTTAAAGGGCGCTGGAGAAACAATGCCATATTTTTTTAAATTTATCTTATTTCAAATTATAATTCATATTTTACTCTAATTCAATTTTATTTTGCAAAAACATACCTGCTTTGTAGTGTTCTGCAAATTGGTTTCTAGTCTTGAAATGTATATTATATTACGTACAGTATGTATAGTCCCTTTAAATTGATATTATATCTCTTTACAAGGTAATAAATTGTTGTGTCTGAACTTCTCAACTTCAGTATTACTATTTATTAAGTTTCTATTATTATTATTATTTCTAATGAAGTTTTCAAGTATGTCACTAGACTTTTCCTTGTAAACAGTCCAGGCAGTGTTTGCGAGCTTTTTGCTTGACTTCTGTTTATATGTTGGGGATTTTACTTTGATAACTTGTACTTTTATAATTTCAAGTTGTATAAGTTTATTGAGGTTGTTGAGGTTTAGCAGTGATTTAGAGTTTTGAAGGCATCAATCAAGTATTTAGAGTTCTTGTGAAGAGGGTTATGGTAGTGAAGATTTCAAGGAAGTTGAGTTTGAATACATTGTCAAGATGTTCCAAGTCTTGAAGAATTTCAAGTGATCTTAAAACTGAAACAAGGTCAGCAGCCTAGTGCTTGCTTATCATGTCCTTCAATACTATTGGGGACTACTTTTAACGAATTGCATTAGTAAAGGTTTGCCGTATGCAAAGTTCTTAGTTCAATTTGGAATTTGATGAGCCTGCTGCCTTGTTTGATGATGTTTGGCTTTTCCTTTTTTGTCCCTGATCCCCTTTTGCAGAGAACCCCGAGGCTTTGGTTTTATCCAATATGTAGATCCTGCTGATGCTGCAGATGCAAAATATCATGTGGATGGTCAAGTTCTTCTTGGTCGAGAGTTGACAGTTGTTTTCGCTGAGGAGAACAGGAAGAAGCCTACTGAGATGAGAGCAAGAGAAAGAAGGTAGGTTTAGCTTCCATGGTTTGTGCAACCTTGTCAATCATGGACTTGATATATAGTGCTCGATTTGTCATACAAGATGCATGTATTAGCACCTTTTAGTTGCCCAACAACATGGATGAACCAATCTGTTTTGTTTAACCATTTAACTTCTTAGCCTTGTCAGATTTCTCTTGAGCTGATCTCACCGTCTCAGTGGTGGTTGCAGGAGTTTTTTTTTTTTTTAAAAAAAAAAAAACAAATCTTGCATACTGGATTTGATGCCATGAATATATCAAGCTTTGGATTTGGGTTGTGAGAAAAAAGTGAAAAAAGGAGTTTAATCCGGCAATTTCAATTGAATTTGAATTGTAACCTTGTGACTAAGTTTATTACTTGCAATAAATATTGAACCCAGTGCTCTTATATTTTAGAAATTGTTAATTGTGCCTTCATATTCATTCTGGCCCAACATACTTTAGTTGTGCACATAAAGGAAATATTCTGCTGGAAGCATGGAACTTTGTGATTGGAACAGCACATCAAGTGCATTTGGATTCCACCCTCGTCTGAACGGGAGGGGTTGTCAATGGCTTTAGATAGACTTTATCTGCCGACTTATTCAAGTGTTCTTGTTGACTTTATCATATTTGGTTATTAAAACAAACTTCTTTCACAGGGGCCGATTTTCTGATCGAAGAAGGTCTCCACCTCGTTATTCTCGTTCTCCTCGGTACTCTAGGTCACCACCACGTCATAGATCTCGATCTCGAAGCCGTGATTATAATTCTCCCCCTCCTAAACGAAGGGAGTATTCAAGGTGTGCTGCTTATAAATGTGTGTTAATATAGTTATATAATTTTTTTTGTATTGTCACTTAGGGCAAACTAAGTATTATTTATAGCCAGTCAAGTTCTGTATTATGTATTACATTGTTCCCGCTTGTAAGTCTGAGAACATATGATAAAAATATCAGGTGGCATGCTGGGTCAAGCAGTAGTTGATGGTTTAGTTCTTCCATGAAACAGAAGCACAAGATCCTGTACGTGTTAAGAATGTTGTAGAAGTATAGAGGATTTAGGAAGAGAAGGGAGAAAGAGATGAGATCAGAAGAGGGAAGAGGGAAGAGACAGAGAGGTGAGAGACAGAACCGATGTCCTTGTCATTCGTTCACAAGCTATTCAATTCGTAACTACATTAGTCTAAGCCTCCCATATATGTAGGATATTGAACCTTAGACATCCATAAGCAATTCCAAACGGTCACAACAGTCATAACAGCAATACTTAACTAACTATCTAACTAACAACCTAACTCCCTAAGTATGGCCTCATGGGATTGGTTTTGTGCCATTCCTAATTTCCCTAATTATTTATTCACAACTTACATAATAATATGTAATTACAAAACATCATCAATATCAATATATATGAAGTCTTTAGGAAGTTGCATTATTCAGAAACGATTAACAATAGTGAGCTTTTAGACTAATGCAAAATGCGGGACTCATCTAGTTGTTTTTATTGTGATTAACTTGAATGGATTTGGGTGGTGTGGCATGTAATGAAAGTTTCCCTTAAAATAGTAAAACCTTTGCAACATAATGTCATAATGTCTTATTCTTTACTTCTATCTATCTGACTTTGCATCATATATTCTACTCTCTTATGCTTGTTACAGGGATCTATTAAAAACTTTGCATAGATTAATTGCTTTAGTTAAGATCAGTTAATAGTTAATGTTCTGAATATTTTAAAATTACCTTCAATGAAATCAATTAGTTAGAGGAGGTTGATTTATTAAATAGGAGATTGTTTGGTTGGTTAAAGAATATTGGGGCAGAGGACATTTAAGCTAAGAAGGCAAAGGGTCTTATATTAATGACCATGAGGAAGGTCCTTGTAATAAGGACCAGAGGGAGTAATTATTACTAGCAAGTTTAGGTATTTGCTTGTTTGGGTTAGGCGTTCTTGATGAGCATGCTTTGGTATTTCATTTTCTAGTCTGACAAGAGTGTCTATCATTCTTTTGCAGATCCGTGTCACCTAAAGATAGAAGATGCAGTCGAGAAAGAGAGAGAGAAACATCATACTCACGGCAGAGTAGGGAGAGGTCATACTCACGGCAGAGTAGGGAGAGGTCATACTCACGTTCTCCGCCCTATAATGGTGGCTCAAGGAGCCGTAGTCAGAGTCCAGCTAAGGGTCCAAGCGGGAGCCGCAGTCAGAGCCCCAATCGTGATGATTATCCAAGGGAACCAGTTCGTGGCAGGTCTCCCAGTCAATGAGATACTTAAGACCTTCACAAGTTGGACCATGCAACAATTCTCCTGTGTTATTGCTTGCAGCGGAAATCAGACTACTATGTTTTTAGAATGAAAACCTGATATCTAAAGTCGCTTTTTAATGAGGGATTGACGTGTTGATAAGCGTTACGTCTTATTGAGGATTGTTAGAGTTTTTGCAGTCTTGGTTGTAACATACTCTATCCAATGCTCTGACAGGATTCAAAAGCAAACAGGAAGTCGAGTTCTTTCAATTAGAGTGAAGGCTGCATTATAAATATTAGGGCTAATATAATATTTGGTCCTTAAAGTTTTATCTTATATTAGTTCCTCAAGTTTCAAATGATGAGTTTTGACTTTTGGTCGCTTGAAGAGCAAAATGGTCCGGATTTTTATTGAATTATAGGAGGCAATGTTTTAAACAAAATGAAATTTGAGGAACTAAAAGTTTTAGTTTGAAACTTGAGGGGTCAAGTATTATAGTAGCCCTAAATAAATATTAACTTAATGCTAAGATTGAATGAGGTATGGTTTTGTTGAATGAAATTGTCAATATGGGTGGTGTTGTGTCGGCTGATGGTGAAGGATCCGTTCCATCAGAATTTCAATTAAATAAGGAATACTTGCATGGCATGCGAGAGTTGCTGCTATGAACCAAATAATGGATGGTTTGTGCGTGTGGTTACTTAAATCATGTATGAACGTAAATTGCAGCGAAGAAATTGAAAATGATATAGTACGTGGAGAGAGGAAAGCGTGTGGGTTGGGACTTGGGAGGTGAGAATGTTGGGCTACAGCTGTGATTTGAATTGTAAATTTGAAATCCCTGTGATTTGAATTTTGACAAGAAGAGAGCGGGGTCAAAAAAAAAGAAAAATGAAATGATATGGACAGCAGCATCAACAACGCTTTTGGAAATGCTAGTGGAATGCACTTTACAGCTAAGAAAGAGAGGTCTTTTTTTGTCTTGAAAATTCCCATGTCTTTCTTTTGTCCCTATCTCCTCCTTAACCTCTGCAAATTACTACTACTAGTATTTCATTTCACACACTCACTTTCTGTCTACTTTATCTTCCCTGTTAATCCATGCCATTACACGTACCTGCAATAACATCTCATGTTTATTAGCCTTTATTAACATCTCCCTCATTCTCATCAAGCTATGGAACTTCCATTCTTTTGACTTTTTAATGAACCCTTCTACCTTTCACACCATCCTTTTGCCTACTTGGAAATCCCATTTTGGACCATCCCCTTTTCCTCCCTGCCCCTCTTTTTAATTATTAATATATTAAAATTAACTTCTCATTGTATATCATTTTACAACATCCCCCATCGGTAATTTTGCACCATATATAATCCCCTATCCAACTTTCCTTAGAATATTTATCCTGATTTTTTAAATCTCAAACATTTTCACAATTCATTCCCACCTATACCTATTTAGTAGAATCTAGACATGAGGTATGTTTTGGTCAAAAAGAGCAAGAGAGATATTAGATTTAGATGTGTTTAACTGGCATCGTTTAATAATCAATGTCACCGAAATATCCAAATCACATTTGTGTCCCAAAAAGATTGGCCCCACTGGCCACTAGATTGTTCTTGCGCGTCCTGAGTCATGACCTTTAGGCTCCCGTTCAGTTTATTTACTGTGTTGTTCATTTTAATTACCCGGAGAAAGAATTGCCCTCTTAATTAGCGGCAGAATCATTACCTTTTTCCAATTTTTACAATAAATAATAAACAATACTAGTATGAACCCATGAGCCATGACACTAGACTAGATGCACGGCGTCTATCTCGATGCCTCCTTGGGTGTGAAGTGTGTGAACATCTCACCAAAACACAGAAAAAGAAGCACAAGGAGACACTGTTTGCTGTTCAGTATCTTGGATTCGAGCAAAGCTGCTTTGAGAGGTTCATCAATATGCATTTTACTTACTTTTCTTCTTCATCTTGTCTGCGGTACTGTCTTTCATTACCAATTACTTTAACTTTGAATCTATACTGCTATAGGAGGATTATTGTTCAATACCTATTAGAGGCTTCCCATACCTTTGTCTACCTCTCCGGCAAATGCTCACTTAGCCACTCTGCTACAAGTGTGTCTTTTGCGTCTAAACGCTAGCATCTTTCGCTGTGGGGGGTTTTGTAATCTTGCTGGATTTTCGCTCCCGCTCCCCCCAAACCCTGTGTTTCCCGATTTCTCCGCGGCTCTTCTTTGTAGAGGTGCTCCAGCAACTATGAACCACAAATGGCTTCACCATTTGTCAAAGCGGCTTCTGGGATTCTCCTTCCCAAAGGAAACTTATGCCGCTAGTATAGGCATAGGCTTCTAAGTTTCTAGCTAATGAGTGACCTTGAATGAGGAAGTTATAACTTGATGACGTGCCGGTTAAAGCGATGGAATATCTAAAACATTCAGCTGGCCTCCGTGCTTGTTTTCTGTTCTTTGTAAACATTTGCGTCCTGAATAACTTTAGGAATCTTTAGTTTTAACCATGCCTTTTACGCTTAGCATCTCTTCCACAGTTTTTGCATTTCATATCGAAGCCGTGATTCTATTGAGTTACAATTAGCATTGGTGATTATTAGGCGACTTCATTTTTTTTTCCCCGGAGAACAAAGTGAAGTTGCTGCTGTCACTTTCTGAAGTTTGCCTGAATGTTTTAGTAGGAGTTAACTTGTTTAACTAATGTCTGTGGCAATGGGCCCGGGCCCTTTTTTTTTTTTTTCATTATCATCATATAAAGAAAATTTACTTCATCAGCATTATTTGGTCTCTATTTGTACAAGTCTTTCAACCTTCAAATTTCTTGTTTGATCCCACTGGTGGTCTTTTAATTAATTGTTTTTGTATGTATTGGCGATTGAGGTTGTAAAACATCTGATTGCAAGTTGATTGTTTAGGTTTTACTAGTTAAAGGGCATACATTCCGGTGAGTCATTGACATTGAGCTGAAGTCAGTGGTTGAGGTTGGGTTGGATTGAATGAAGCTTAAAAGATGGCTTGCAAGTGTTTTGTGCTTCACTGTTACAATTTTAAGCTGCACATCAGGTAATCTACCCCCACCCCTTTTAGGCCATTTTTTGGGTCAATCAGATTTATACAGTGGAAGGATTAGTGGATACTTTAAAATATTTGAAACTCATCTCTTGATATTGTTCAGTGCCTATTAGATACTGTAAAGACAATTGCAAGCTGAGTTTCTGTCATTTCCATATCCTGCACTCTTCAATTTTTAGGTTGATAGATCAAGCAATAATTAAAGGTCCAAATTGTTTTTTTCCCTATATGAATTAATTGCAATGTGCCTGGTTTTTGTTCTGCTCGACTGTTTGAAAGCTGCATGGGGAGCGATAAGGTGATGACTGATAATATCTAATGTTTTCTTTGAGTTGACATTGGATTGTGTTCTTGAATTTGCAGGTGCATTTGTGGGAGTAAACATTGGAACTGATGTTTCTAACCTGCCATCAGCCGCAGATGTGGTTGCTATGCTTAAAGCCCATCAAATTACTCATGTGCGCCTCTATGACGCCAACACTCACATGCTGCAAGCTCTTGCAAACTCTGGTATCCAAGTAATTGTTGGTGTCACAAATGAAGAGTTACTAAGGATTGGAGAATCTCCATCAGTAGCTGCAGCCTGGGTCAATAAAAACGTAGTGGCTTATGTGCCTTCCACCAATATCACAGCCATAGCAGTTGGTAGTGAGGTTCTTACCCAAATCCCAAATGTTGCCCCTGTTTTAGTTCCTGCTATGAATTATATTCACAGAGCCCTGGTTGCCTCAAACCTTAACTTTCGGATCAAAGTTTCAACTCCACAGTCCATGGAGGTAATTCCTAGGCCTTTTCCACCTTCCACCGCCGCCTTTAATTCTTCTATGAACTCTACAATCTACCAACTCCTTCAGTTTTTGAAGAACACAAACTCTTCCTACATGTTGAATGCTTATCCTTATTATGGATACACTAAGGGAGATGGTATTTTCCCAATTGAATATGCTCTTTTTCAGCCACTTCCTTCAGTCAAGCAAATAGTTGATCCAAACACTCTGTTACATTATAACAGCATGTTTGATGCAATGGTTGATGCTACCTATTATTCTATAGATGCCTTCCATTTCTCGAATATCCCAGTTATTGTCACAGAGACTGGTTGGCCTTCCTTTGGTGGATCAAACGAACCTGATGCTACTCTGGAAAATGCTGAGACCTACAATAATAATTTGATTCGACGAGTCCTAAATGGTTCTGGTCCACCTAGTCAGCCACAAATAGCCATTAACACATATATATATGAATTGTTTAATGAAGACAGGAGGAATGGGCCCATATCAGAAAAAAACTGGGGCATTCTTAATGCTAATGGAAGTGCTGTCTATCCTTTGAGTTTGAGTGGATCCAGTCAAATTGCAGGAAATTCTTCAGCAGTTTTTTGCGTCGCTAAAGATGGTGTGGATTCTGATAAACTGCAAGTAGGCCTGAGCTGGGCTTGCGGACAAGGCCAAGCTAACTGTGCGGCTATTCAACCGGGGAGGCCATGTTACTTACCTAATAATGTAAAAAGCCATGCCTCTTACGCTTATAACGATTATTATCAAAAAATGCGTGCTACTGGTGGAACTTGTGACTTTGATGGTACAGCTACAACTACTACTGTGGATCCTAGTAAGTCAGCGTCACTTATCCATGTTTATTAAACAGGATTTTTTGATATGCTACTCTTGTAACTCTTCTACATTTTATGGTATTTCAAACTATTGACGTACCGACTGATGTTCATAGAAATTTAATGGCCCCTCTTAGTTGAAAACGAGGGGAGCTTTCCTGAATGGTGTATGTCAATAAATGCTTACTTCCTTTGGCATGGTATCATAGTGAACTTTGGTTGAGGATTTCTTAGAAGTTAAGCATTTAACGCTGGGTGTTGTGTTGCAGGTTATGGCTCCTGTAGATACACAGGAAGGTGAGAACCGCTGCTATCTCTTAATTAATTCATTAATTAAATTAAAAATAGTTTGTATTATATAACCTGATATGAGAATATGTGTTTTGATTTCAGTTCCAACTCAAATGCCACAGGAGGGAGTTTTCCTCCTTTATCATTAGGTCCTGAAAGCGCTGCTGGAGGCAGTTGGGGTCTGCAAGTGTCCATGCTTCAGTATCTGATATCAAGTGTAATTTTTTGCATTGGTGTTGTCATGGCCTGAAGATTGACAGTCTATAAATTTAGTTTAATGATTCATGGAATGAGGTTATAAATCAATTTTGTGTCGATTTCTCTTAATTTTTATCCATTAGTCATCCTTGTTTGGAGGTTAGGATGATTGTAATTTGCAGACAAGGTAGTTAGTTGCGAAACCTGAGACACTGCCCTTATAGCATAAAACAAGGGGGCAAGTCTGAGACTGAAACCTTGAAACTTCACTGTTTCCTCTTCTCCAACATGTGCTTGTGCCGTTTTATCTAGATGTTAGATTATAGATTATAAAAATAAACATAATTAATTAAATTCAAATTGTTAAATTTTGACGTGAATAACTTAACACTGTAATAAAGAAGATAATATATATATATATATTGGATAAAACTATCTGGATAGTTATTAAAGTTAGAGGATGGGAATAGAAAAGGAAAGGTTGCTCTCCTCCTCAAACAATGTTCAAAATGATCCCATGCCCCTCAAGTTTTAATACTCTAGTTTTTAACCTAATTTGATTAGATTAAGTTAATTAATATGAGATGTATTTTATAAAACTTTTAAAACAATATAGTCATTTTCCTTAATTCTTTTATTTCCTCTCCTTCTTGATTACTGTAAAGGTACATAAATAAGAGTAAATTAAAAAAAATATTGATAAATATAGAAACTATACCTTATATTTAAGACCAATATTAACTTCTTAAATATGTTGTAAGAGGAGTAACTTTTTTAAATATATTATTCTTGTACATACTAAAATATAAAAAGAAAATTTATTTTACTATACAATTTATTATTTTATACATATAAAAATACAAACATGATCATAAGAAGTAAAAATATAAGCAATGAATTATTTTGTTTAGAATTTTTTATTCTGTATAAATTCAAATTCCAAACAAGTAAAAAAAATTACTTAGCACATTTACCTTTTTATAATTTATATAAATTAAATTTGTAACTGTAAAAAAAAATTGTAATTTCATTATACGTTCCCTCGTCACTCTTTTAGGCTGTAACTTCTTCACCTGCCTTTTTGGTTTTATCATGGGCCGATATTTTTTCAACTTTTCTAACTATATAAAATTAGTGCCCATACGAGTGCATGCTAAATTGCTAATGCCTGGAACAGGATTGTTGAGGAGGATGCAGGATGCTTGCTTGTGCCATAACAATTTTTTTTTAAAAAAAAAAAACTAAAAAATTTCCATTAATGACAGTAAACTGGGGGCGGAACTAAGTAGATAAGAAAATTTCCGAAATTCTCAGGACCAGAGATTAGAGAAGAAGAGCATTCTTTTGGAAGATAGTAGAAGATAGAAGAAAGAAAGCATTTTAGAAATAACAGAGGCTGACGCTTTAGCCCTCCTCATGGCTCATACTGAGCTGACGAGTGTGCGATAGAACTCTGTAATTTTCTGTTTCAGGTCACGCTTCACCCTCAAGTAATTTGGGACACGAATGTCTTTATTTTTCTTTGACCAGTGAACATTGTCTCTTATTTTGTGGGCGATTCTGCATATTTGAGGATTGGCGGTGGAAATCGGTCTGTCCAGAGATGATGATGTCGGGTGTGGGAGGAGGAAGATCTTCTACTTCGTTCTCGGCATCGGGAAAGAGGATTCAGAGGGAAATGGTAGAGCTCAACAATGATCCCCCTCCTGACTGTTCTGCTGGACCAAAGGGTGATAATCTCTACCATTGGGTTGCAACTATAATCGGTCCCGCAGGTCTCAACATTTGCTCCTTGTCTTTAGATTGAATATTTGTCTAAAGCTCTATGTTAGCAGTCTTCTTTTTCGCCCTTTTCATACCTATATTGTGCCATAAAGCGGTGAGTGCCAAAATCTGAACATGGGGTTGTGGATGTTGGTTCCAATAGAATATGGTTAGTATGTGCCAGATTATGATGTCTACTTCCACTAGACCGTTGCTAAATATTATAATGATTCAATTTAATCAAGTTTACTGGGAGGGGGAAGTAATATCCAAATAATTTGAGAAATTAGAAGGCCCAGCTCCATATAAATTGTCGCAATATCCTAAGAGAAAATTATTTCTTGGTTTGTCATGAAACTGTATGCTAAACATGTGATCGGAGTTGCATATGCCTGATAGACAGAAATTTTAAGTTGGTTGAGCGAAGTCTGGTCCCCCAACAAGGCCTGCATTCTTTTTGGTTAATTTCGAAGTTTTGTAATGATAAGTGAGCATAGGTTAACTACAACTTGCATTGGCATGAGCAGGCAATCTTGATGAACTTTTCTTTTGTTCTATGTAGGAACACCTTATGAAGGTGGCATATTTTTCCTTGACATAGTATTTCCAAGTGAATATCCCTTTAAGCCTCCACAGGTACATTGAGAAACATTGTTCTTCATCAAGTCGTTCTATGTAGTTATAATTGTTTTTCTCAAAACTAGAGTAAACTTATCATTTGGTCAGGTGAAGTCAGAGATAAAAGATGGGTACTTCATGAGTCATCACTAGAGAAGGGGAAGTTGTATTTTTATAATTCTTTCGCGAGATATTAATCTATTTCTCTTTTATGTCATTTATTTTTCTGAGCACTTTTTAGCAATGAATTTTTCTGCAGAGGCAATTATTTCAAAATTTAGATTACTGAATTCTTTATTTATTATAGTCTTTCTAAACTTTAAACTTACCAAAGAATGGAGGCGATTGAAGGTCAAGGGTAGAGAAGGGAAATTTATTTTACACATGATCATTAGTTTAGTTTCTTGTTTCAAGAGTATGCTTGCATCGAGGAGATAAAATGAGAAGGAATGGCGAAAACTGTGTCCTCTAATTCAAACACAGCAACACACAAAAAAAAAGTAAGAAAGAAAAAAGAAAAACCCTTTCCCTTCTTTTTTTCTCCATCCAAACATATCTAATATATGCAAAATTGTATAACAAATGTGAATTACCGGGAGAATCCAGATGAAGTACTGCGCATAAGTTTTACCTTTTGATCCCATACGATTATTTACTGCATGGCCTATGGTTTTCTCTGTTCTGTTTTTTTGTTTTGTAATGTAATAATACTGGCCAAGTCCTAAATCTCGAATGTTAACTTGTTGATGATCTCTCAAGTCTTGTTTATTTGTTTGGCTTTGTTTCCCAATGAAAAGATCTTGGCCTGCAGGTCATATTCAAGACTCGTATTTACCACTGCAATATAGAAACTACCGGCCAAGTTAGTTTGGGCATATTAAAAGATGGTTGGAGTCCTGCACTAACCATCACTAAGGTGCTACTTGCAGTTAGATCAATTTTGATAAATCCTGACCCTTGTAAGTCCTCCCAGTCCCTCTTGGATTAATTTTGATGAATTAATGAGACATCTTTATTTTCTAAAGATGGAAGTTGATACAATGCTGCACATTGTGTAGTGGGATTCAATTGGAGTGATGCCTTTTGTTTCAAGTCTTTAGTCTGAGTCAAGTTGATTTCCAAAGTAAAAAAATGTGCCAGTATTTTCAATGCCAAGGCCTATAATAACTTGCATGCCTAGAATCCATGTGTGTCTTTCTTTAGGGTGGGGTATGAAGACGTTATTTGTATTGCAGATAATGCGGTTGTCCCCGGGGTTGCCCACTTGTACTTGGGAGATAAAGCCAAGCACGATGGTATAGCTGCAGAATGGACGCTACGATTTGCTAAGTGAATTATGATAGAGATTAGAGAGCCCTCTGATTTTTATGTTGCAAAGTTTTCTTTGGATGACATTTGTACCGTATACATTAGTACACAGTAGCCGTGATAAGATTATCACCTACAAGTATGGAGTCGTGTCTCAAGTGCCCAACACCGCCCTTTGTACAAGCAACAGTGACACACCAGACAGCGCATATTAGCGTTGGAAGGTTTCGGTCTCAGACTTTTATTAGTTTGGACGTGATGGGAATATTTTAGACCACATGTATCAGTTTCATTTTTTTAATACGTAGTTATAGTTAAAATGTGATGTCTTGGTTCGATTATAAACTTTTTCACATGCCTAATTTCTCTCCCCCTAAAAAACATTACAACAGAAAGTGCAGGAAATGGTTATAGCCAAAACTTTTGAGCCAGTGCGGGTTCAATGAAGGTCACGCTACCAACTGCGGGCAAGCTGCAATGACGTTGAATGGACCATAAGACTAGTAATAAAGAACAATACCAATTACAATCGTGCCAGCAATTAAACTGCACACCATCTAGAGATAAAATAACCCTTCATCTTTGGGTTTAACTGGCAAAGAAGTCAGACACTCACCAAAGGAAGGGGGTTCAATCCTGGTGTTGGTCAAGGCACTGTGAGAGATATCCTAGCTCTTGGGTGCCTAAATAAACGTCTGAGGATAATAAACAACTTGCCCTATCCAACATCGATATCACCAAAGAAAAAGAGAAATTTTACTTACCCTTGGATCGTAGGTGAACCAACTCCTCTCTTTTTTAAAAAAATAAAAAATAAAAATCTGGGGATAAAGTACAACGAATGTCAATATGTAGTCATTTATGTGTAGAGAACCAGAGATACTAAACAATGACTGATTGAAGCTGTGTTTTAACTCTGGTTCAACATTAGAGCTTGAAGATTCCATCGGGATGGGGCAAAAATAAATAAAGTCAAAAATGGGGCAAAAAAAGAAAAAATGAAAGATTCAATGATGTATCGGTTGTTTTGCCAAGAGCACACCATTGTATGTGGCTCAAGCAATGACTACAAAAATTCCCTCCAAGCTATAACGAACAGGCACAACAAATTCAACTTGCCATGCTCCCCTCAGACTCGCATATCATTTTCATTTCTTAGCCAATACTTCTCCTTTGTACTCACTCCCCGCAGTGACAACAAAGCCTGCTCCAACCTAAGAAAACAGGCGACATTAAATCCAATTCAAATTGCCGATGTAACCGCAAGAGGGAGAGATAACTTACTTGACAATCTTTTAGCACAACACGCTCTTGGAGCTGCACATTACTGCAAATGACAGAACCTTGGATCGAGCAACCATCTCCAACAGTAACATGATTCATAACTATGGAATTAACAATCTGCACATGGATATGAAAATTCAAATAAAATGAAACATAGACCTTACTCAATTCTCCCTTCGGTCCTTGATATAACACATACTTTAAGAATTAATCTTGATCTTAAATATAAAACATTTTTCATATTTGTCAATCTTTTCCTAATTTACCCCTATTAATACCCCCTCAACAATATTCAAGGAAGAAAGGAAATGAGGGAATTAGGAAAATAACTAGGGTGTTCAAGAAAATACATGTTATATTAACTAACTTAACTATCTTTTTTAATTTAATCAAATTAGGTAAACATATCTTATATTAAGGATAGGAAGGAGTACAACAGAACATCAATAAGGAGTCAACATGCTAATCAGCCGCTGAGTATCAACATCTGCATGTCATAGATCAATTGAAAAACAAAAAGCTAACTTCCAGTCAACTTGTATAATTGATATATCAACCCCACCTTTACATTGGCACCTATCCGGCAGTGACGACCAATAACAGACCGTTTAACGCTGCATTTGTCACTCATCTGTGACCCTTCACCCAGCATACAATGTGGTCCTACCTAAATCAAGTCACCATAATCAACATTCTATGCCAGAATCAGACAGCATGTTGCCCACATAAAGACTGCACATATTAGTTGTGAAGTGTTTGCAGTAACTCACGGTAGTTTTTGCTCCAAGTTCTGCAGAAGGATGGATGATATTGTTGTGAGCAGAGAAGGAATACCCTGATAAATGACTAGCTTCTCCTATCACCTGTCAGATCAAAAAGTTTTCTGAAACTCAAGGAAGCAAAGAGCATCCAGAAGAACTATTTAAGACTATCCTAAATAAAAAGTTCTGCCAACTATATGATGAACTCACATCTCGATTTATGTCACTGTAAGCTTGAATAGAATTTAAGCGTGCACAATACTTGCTGCTTTCAGCAATATAAACACAGCATTTATGAGTTCTTCCGCCAGAAGCAGAACAATAAGGACCCATTGCATATCGTTGATGAAAGGTTGGATGAGTCGCATTAGAAAGGATTTGAGATAACATTTGTTCATTGCTCTGAGATATAACCTTCTCAGATCCATTTTCTTCAGTTTGGGGTGCACCATTGAACAAAACTTCTGATCTCTGATGATGATTTAAGGAAATTTGAAACAGGTTAGAATCTAAGGGAAAAAGTCCCTTGCATACCACTGCAGAGACCTTAAGCAACTAACCAATTGGCTCCGGACTAGGTAAGGCAACACATCCTGCTTTAAACTACGAAATGTGGGCTTTTGATCCAAAACTTCTAGTAGAACTGATCTGAAAAGAAATCAGGGACACATTTTTCCATATCTTAACACAGTTTTGGAATATATGAAAGTTAAGAAGCATAAGATAATACCTCTTGAATGCATACAAATGGGCATCCATAAGATCAGTTCTTATCTCCATCTACGTCAAGGATAGAAAACACCCAAAAAAGTAGAAAAATTATAAAAAGAAGTGCAGGAAAAAATAGCATAAAATACTCGATCATTCAACACAGTATCAGCTAAAGGAAGGAAACTGCAATGTTAGTTCTTGAAAGAACTTGTATCTCAATATATCCCCCAACCTTCAATTTTTACAGACTCCTTGAACGTTTTAATTTGCCTCCGTTTGCTTCTTGTGTAAACCTTTCAAGCAATGACTAAACTAAGGAAAATTAAATGCATTTGATGATTCCATTTAGAAAAGGAAGGTTTAATTCGAGAGAACATGAATCTTTTGAGAATCTAAATCATTGTTTCCTCCAATTGGTCAAGGGCAATATAATTTTCATCTCTAGGCAGACAAAAAAGAAAAACAATGCCAACAAGCAGAATTATAAATGTCAAGACAGCGGAAAAAGTGCGTGGAAGTAAGATTAATTAAGCATAAACATTATTTCCATGATTGAAAAGGAATGTTTATTTAACACAGCATAATTCGCAGCAAAAGGTAAGATATAGAAACAAAACAATGAATAACTACACCTGACCAACTGCACGAAGTATGCTCTTCTGAATTCGAACATCTTTTTCCAATTCAGCCCCTGAATGAGTTTCCAGATTCTAATGAGGCATATATAAAGCAAAATGAAAACCCAGAGGAAAAAATAATGGCCTAACCAGTTGCAATGTACAGTAAAAACTGTGTTGTGGGATCCAGCCCAATTAAGTCATGGCGACCAACTTTCTTGGTTTTGTCCTTCCCACCAGAGGATCCTGACTCTGAAGATCCACTTACAGGAGCAGGGCAAAGCATTGCAGTAACTACTGCATCATGTCTTCTATGAGCAGCAGCAATGGCACCAGGAGGTACATCAGAAACAAGATCACCACTGACAACCTGCAGAAACATAAAATACAGCCATAATCCATAATCCATAAGAATTAACTTTTTTCAAATCTCAGAGCTAGGAGCATAAGGAAGAGGAGAACATACCAAAATGTCTTCAGCAGTTAAGTGGTGTGCAATAGCCCGAATTGCGCCAGCTGTTCCCACATCCTCAGGAACTGCAGCAACCTGAGACATAGCATTTAATATTTAGTTCACCTGTACAAGGGAGTATAAATTTATGAAAACAATATGAGGTTTACAAGCTTAAATTCACTGCTGAAAAATGCATGGTTATTGACGTCCTTCAGTACCCAAAAGTTGACAGAAGTAAAAACACATAGTACATAAAATGAATAAGCGCAAGTTTGTTTGTTTGTTTTTTTGTGGGAACTTTAGTCATCACTCAGAAAGACTTGATCCAGCAAGCAAAAACGTAAACATACAAGAGACCAATTTGTCAATGTCAGACATCCCGTGGACCAAACATGCATTCACAAAATGCGTCCACAATGACATCATGAAATACTCAGCAACAGAAACTGCAAAAAACCACACATATGAATTATGAAATTGGCAGCCTAAGTATCCACATCCTTATACACCTAAATGTTAATGCAATTGCCACCAATAAATGTTTAGACAAGATGTTAAAGAACTCATCCAGCGCAGAAATAGTTGCAGGGTTTACAGCAGGACATCTCATTCATATTTTTCAAAAGGGTAACTCACATATTATCAGGTTTGATAGTACAACAAGCCACACCTAAGACAAAAATATTTGGTCTGAACCAGGGACAATGAGTACATATTGTTCTCAAAATCCTGAATATCATCTAAGTGACCCATATAATCACTTGCCGTATCTATTAGTTTTCTTCAATTAAAGAAGCACCAGTTAAGAAGAAAGATTAGCCAAGTTTTCGCCCCTTTTATCCAATCAATGAAAACAATCCAAAGCTCCTAAGGCAAAGAGAACAAAAATGAGGCAAAGAGTCTTTGTCATGTCTTGCGTAGGATTTGTGTTATGAACCAATTCAAACCCATTGAGGGTAAAATTAGATGACCGCAAAATATATCAATCACACAAATAAGATGTACAATATAATACAAACAATTCGAAAAGTTAACCCTATGTTTGACACAATCATTAAACATAATGCAACACTTCATGTACCACCTTGACACTTTTTACTTTGCAGTGTCATATCCATGTTTTTTTTGTGTTCATATCAATGTTTATAGTTCTTAGGATGATAGTGACAATTACGCTTCAATTTGCATATTAAAGCTAATAATATGGTTCCACTGATTATTCTCATCTTGTGCAAGAGTTGTTTCATTCCGATTCACCACCACCATCAACGAATCAATATTACTTATTTTCTTTCAAATATTGGATGCCTAACTCATGAACCCCCTTGAATCTGTCGCTTTAGTCACGTGGTCCTCAATTTTATTGAGCAACATCCTTCACATTGACAAAAGCATGCAGAGGAGGAAGGCACGGTTGCTTGATGAAGAATGGCTCATAATATAATGCTGTAAGATCAAAAGGTTACCTCAACATTCAAACGATCGACATAAGCCCCCGATATCCAACCACCAACATGAAGAGCTTCTTCTTCGCCTTCAACTACCTAGAAAAATGAGAATCAAGAACTCTGAATTATAACCCAAATTCCAATCAATATTCAGGACGAACAGCACTATCGTGATGATATAGCCCTTCGTGCCGAGGGACTGAATACTCTTCTCTTCACGACTGAGCAACTTTACAGTATGTTGGTCACCATGTTACAGGGAATGATGAAAAAATCACCAGGCTCTCCTCTGAATCTTTTCCCTTTCTCCCTCTCTAGAATATTCTACGCCAGCAGGAGCATAAATAGGAAACAAAAATAATGGACACAAATCAGAGTGACGAAAAAGCCTCGTACCACTATGATCTTTTTAAGGTTACTGAGCTCCAGCAACTCAAGAACGTAAGATAGAACTGGCCTATTCGCCACGGGAAGTAAAGGTTTCGGAACCTCCTGCACTCGAAAAACAAAAACCGCCCTGGGATAAAAACTTCCAAAGGATATCCACAAAAGCCACTCGATGCTATGAAAAGTAGGATCAAGAAGAAGAATACCAATTCAGGGATTGGATTTTATTAAGCCAAAGAATAGAATCATTTCCAGAATATTAGTGACTAAGCTTAAGGAGCACTGAAAAGAGAGAAAAAAAAAAAAATAGAGTACCTTGGAGACGAGAGGAAGGAGTTTGTTGGAGGTACCACCGGCGAGAACCACCACTTGGAAGTCCATGACGAGAAGGGGGGGTTTTCGGAGGGGTTTGTCAACTCTGAAACTGAAAAGAGGACGAAATAAAATGGACAAAAACTCAGTTCCGTACAAAAGCTGGGTTTAACCACGCTGATTTTCCCCTCCGATTCACGCCTTTGTCAAGCTGCTTACGGTTGCAGACATCAACCTCGGCTGAATTCAATTTAAGGGCTATAAGATTTAATATTTATATAAATTTCAATTTAATTTCTCGATAATTTTTCTCTCTCTCTCTGAGCAAATGAATCTCATTTTGGACACTGTCGGCTACTAAATTGACACTTCTCACAAGTTTGAACCCACCCTTTTTTCTTTTTTCTTTTTTGTCAAACCCCCCACCCTTTTTCTTTTTTTTTGCTAGATCCAACTCCATGATTTTCTCAATATGTTTTTATAAACTTTTATGATGCTATTTGTTACGGACTCATAAAAGAGGTCATTTAATGAATAACCTAACAAGAGGCAATTTACGTGACCTAGATATGGTCGCATAATATTTGAGTTTGGAGGCACAAAGGCCCATAATTCTAAATTCTAACCCTACAGGTAAACTCTATAAATAAGGGCTAAAACCTAGAGGTATGATTATTATCTCTCAATTACTGTTCTGCTGTTATTGTGCATATACACCACCTCTTTTAACTAACGCTATCTGGTTCTTATTCGTGCACAGTGATCTACTACCTTCATAGGTGTCTAATTCATAAATACCTATGATAGAATTATTTGATCCTACATTAGTCTAGCGAACTAAACATCTCTGTCAATCTAGATAGAATAGTATCTATTATTTTTACATGTATTCTTGCTTGGTAGAAGTAATTAACATAGAGTTGGTCTAGCGATGTAAAGCCTTATTAAATCCTTTTGGGTTCTGAGTACGAGTATCGGATGAGACACGACGGGAGGAGCAGTCACGAACTCCAAATCGAATTAGAAATCGGTTATAATATTAAAAACAAGAAGTATTAGAAGTAATGTAATAACTATAATATAAATAAGATTCATTTAGGGAGTTGATTTTGTCTTAAATATAAGATATATTTGCAATATTTGCAATATTTTCTTAATTTTGAGGAGATGAGGAGATAAAAGGATCAAGAAAGATGATTAGTGTGTTTTAAAAAAATCTAGGGTTAAAGACCATTTTTGCCCCAGAAGTATACGCCTAGGACCAATTTTGTCCTGCAAATTTCTCTGGGAGCAATGTTGCTTTGAAAGTAAAAAAACATAGCAATGTTGTCTCTCTGTTAGGGTTTCGTTAACGGTCAACGTTTGTCGACTCCCTTATGCTGACATGGACTGTCTACATGGCATCTTTATCTTATTTTCTTATAGGTTGAGTATCAATTTTGCCAAGTTTATTTTTGGCTCAATATTACCCCGGAAGTTTAAAAACGTAGTAATGTTGCCCTTCCATTAACAGGCCTAACAGTCAAAGTTAGTTCCCCACAATGGATTGTGCCATTAAGAGTGTGTCTATAAATCTGTTTCCTTTCCTCATTTTTTATTTGCAATTTTCCTTTTTCTGCAGTAAATTTGCCTTTGAGACTTAAAGGTAGAGAACACCTTAGCTGAGCTCCACGTCTGAAATTTCGTTAGTCATTTACGTAGATAATTCTACAGGCGAGTGATTATTGTTTGGAAAAATTCATTTGAATTGCCTATGACGTACTCATTTTATCTTATGTTCACAAAAATTCGTTCTTATTTTTTTGTTTGAAACATTTTTTCTGGATTCGGCAGATGAGTGATTATTGTTTGATTAGGGAATATATGCGATGGAGGACACTATAGAGAAGAAGGATTAGGCTATGTTTACTTTTTAAAAAATAAAAATTAATGGAGGGCCAACATTGCTACGTTTTTAGACTTCCGGGGCAACATTGAGCTAGAAAGAAACTTTCAGGGCAAAATTGTTCCTGGGTGTGTACTTCCTGGGCAAAATTGCTACTCAACCATTAAAAAAAATGACAAAGATGCTACGTAGACAATCCACGTTAACATAACGTAGTCAACTAACATTGACCATTAACGCCGTTAACGGAACCCTAACGGAGGGACAACATTTCTATGTTTTTTTACTTCTAGGGCAACATTGATATGTTTTTTTACTTCTGGGGCAACATTGCTCCCAAAGAAACTTCTAAGGCAAAATTGGTCCTCGGCGTATACTTCCGGGGCAAAAATGATACTTAACCCAAAATCTATATCATATCAGCTAACTCGACTGATTTCCTTAATTTTTGGGCAAAAAAAACTAGCTTCCTTAATTTTATCAACTTAGCTAAATAGATACTATGGTACTCCTTCTGATCCTAAATATCAGATATTGTTAACTTTTTTTAGAGAAATTAAGGAAACTAAATAAGTTACTTAATCATATTATATGTTGTATATCTTTAGATTATATATTAGTTTATAAGTTAGGAAAATAACTTAGAGAAACAATAAAAAAAATAAATATTTTAAAGTAATTTAATTAACTTTCTGGTATTTTTTTGGCCTTTTAAGTTTTATACAAGGCATACTTGTCAGAGGCAGAGCCAGAAATTGCAATTAGGGGGGGCGAATTTTATAGAATATAATCCAAATGTTTATAAAATTACACTTGAGCCCCACAAACATTTCAATATTTCTATTTTAGTCCCTTCACTATAGAAATAATAGGGACTGAAGTGAAAATATTGAAATTTTTATGAGGCTAAAATATAATTTTTAAAAACTCTGGGTTATTATCTGTAATTTTAGGGGGTGGGGGCCATCCCTAGCACCACCTGCCTTCGCCCTTGATACCTGCAGTCCCTTAACTTTATAAAGTATACTTTTGGTTCTAAAATTCTAACACCGTTAATGTTGCTAGAGGAAAACACTGACCTAGCGAATTTAAGTGATGATTAATAACATTTAATTTCACAAATTTTACATATTTTTTAATTTACCTATATTTTAAATTTAAGTTTAATAACATTTAGAATTTACATTTTTCATTAGTAAAATTAACGGTGTTAGAATTATAAGACTAAAATTATACCTTATAAAGCTAAGGGACTAAAAGTATACATAATGTAAACTTAAAGAACTAAAGTATACTCTAAAAAAAAAAACTATCTTGTATTAATTTACTAGCGATCCAAGAGTAACACACCGGTCCTATTTATAAGTCCACTTTGACAAAAAAATTTGGTCCTATTTATAAATCTAGTTTTATATAATTAATGAAATTTTGATAATTTTACCCATATTAATTGTAATCATAAAGGTAGAGAGAGTATAAAAGTTGAAAAATATCCAATCATAAATGAAGGCAAAATTAAAAATCTACCCCGTAATTATTAAGTTAACTATCTCTCTTGATATGTAAGATTAAGTGAAAATGAAGTTATAAATAAAACTAGATCGTAGTTTAATATCTACATCAGCACATCTATAATATACCGTGATACTATCAACTTTGGGTCGGACAAAAATAAAAAACATTGGGTAGGAGGTCGCGTCGGGGCCGATTTATTGCCAAATTATCGTCAATGACAACAGGGTTAGTGGGCGACTGCATCATCCCTCTATGCGCTGGGGTTCATCTATTTAACCCCTCTTCACTCCCTTTCTTCTCTCCCCCTCCTTCTCCCCCTCCTACCCCCATAGCAACACATTTGAAGCTTTATTTCTGGTATATATGATTTTTCTCTGATTAAAACTGAGTAGCCCAACTTAACATCGCCGCAGGACCCTCATCTCTCCGGCAATCTACAGATTCAAATCTCAATAAGCTCTACGCTGGTGCCCATTGTAGGCGAGCGTGGAGTGGATGCCCGCCAACTCAAGCTGGCGTTGACACCGACGGAACAATTTGACCAATACTGATTTATGTCGATTCCCATATAAATCATCCCTTTAATACATATTCTGTTCGGTCTTATTTTATTTGCTCGCGGAGGTGATGAATTTTATCTGCTGTAGTTCTTTATTTATGTATTCTTTTGACTGATGCCTTTGCTTCTCATTGTTGATAGTCGAAGTTTTATTATGCTTTGAATTTATTTAATGTAGTTTGGCGCTTGTCCTTGTTTGATAACTAGTTTCTGAAATTGATAAATGACGATAATCTGCTATTTTTATTTGTTTCCCTTTTTGACGGGTGTTTAAAATTTGTCTCTTTACTTTAAAACTCGTAAAATTTGCTAGGTTTCCCTTGCTCAATCTGAAACTTACAGGTTTTGCATGTGCTTTAATCCAGTTCACATACACTTGTATTGATTGGCTTTGCTCAGTGGGATAAGTCTTCTTGTTGTTATGGCTATATTTCCTAAATTATTATCATTGGGAAGAGTCCTTGGCTAGGAGTGCAGATACCTTGTAAAACTATCATCCTATTTTAAAGGATAGATTACAGTTGATACTTTATGGATTCACTCGAAATAAATGCCTCTTGTGTTTTTAAGTTCGCATTAAACCTACGTTGGTATGTTTTGTCTTCTTTTGTTTCTGGAGAGAATAGACTGTTTAATTTTCGCTTGACATTGTTATGATTTTTTTTTTTTTTTTTGGTGCAGAATTGTTCATGTGACAGTTAAAGCATGTTTTTCATACGTAATGATGTTATGGTCTTTTGATTTCATTTTTGTGATTAATTCAACATTTGAGAATTGAAATTGTCTGCGTAATCCTGGTATTAATCTTTGACCATTATGAAATTGTTAATATATGAAACCATTAGGACTTTTAACATTTATGTGATTGTTTTCATCAAATTTGAAATTAAATAAAAAGCATAAAGTAGTTAAGTGGTGGCACAAGGGTGACACGCTTTTTGATGTATCTTTTAGTAGACATTACATGTGACATCTTAAGGATCACCTATATATTTTTCGTAAACAACTTGAGCGAACTATTCTCATGGTTCTGTGACATTGTGAAGATGATAATATGATTGGTGTTTCGCGGCAAACAATACTGATTTGAAAACTTCTAAGTCTTAGGGTTTTGTTTTATATGGTAGCTTCTTTCTCAGTATAATGCCAACTAAAATAATCTTACTTAATCTGACCTCTCAAGTATTCTCAAATGTAAAGATAGGTCGAATAAGGATTCATGGCCTGCTCATAGATGTCCCTGTTGGACTGGTCTTGCTTAATGCTGCTGGTAGTACCCTTTCAGTCCTAAGAAGAGAAGTTTTTCTATGTTATTAGCTTGCGAATTATTGATCAACAACAACAAATCTTATCCCACTAGATAGGTTCAGCTCCATGGATCTACACTTATGTTTTATGAACATCCAGCTTTTTCCACAAGAAATGAATCTTAAATATGCTTAGTCCTTGAAGTGACTTGTGCCTCTGTTATCTATAGAAAGAGCATGCTGATGGTATTTTTGTTAGTTTGATTCCTATTTGTGGCCAACCCACCTAGTGGGATAAGGCTTTCTATTTGTAATTTGTTTATAAATGCATGACTAATGGATTTTTTCATGCATAGTAATTAATAAGAAATTGCTTTTGTTTGTTGTAAGAGGGATTTGTTATCTAATATTAAGTTTTTTACTGTTGGCAATAAGTTTATTTAGACAGGCTTCACTGATTGTATTTAAAATGCAGGCATTGATGGGTAAGAGGGTTAGAAACAAGAGACAAGGTTCTACTAAGCGTGATGCTGCACACTCCCCAAAAAAGGTTGTCCAGTCATGCAGCCCAACTGTTGAGCCTGTCAATGATGTGGTTTCACTTGTAAAAGAGTTAAAAGCTTGCCCTCATCTAGAAAACAATGTTAATTTAACTAAATTATCTGGAAAGATTGGTCCATCTGGATCCATAGGCATCACATGTGAAGATTGTAGGGAAAGTGCTGCAGATCGGAGGGGAAATAAAAAAAAGGGTAAACGTGGGAATAAAAAAGGCATTGCTTCAGTCGATTCAAAATCTGAGTCAAAAGCCATATGGATTTGTCTAGAGTGTGGTCAATATACTTGCGGAGGTGTTGGGCTTCCAAAAACCCCTCAATGCCATGCAATCAAGCATGCCAGGCAAAGTCGGCACCCCTTGGTGGTCAATTCTGAAAAGCCCCAGCTCTGCTGGTGTTTTGTTTGCGATATGTTTGTCCCCGCTGAGAAAACTGAACAGAATGATGAAAAAAATCATGTTCTTTCTGATGTTGTGACACTGTTGAAAGCACGACCATCAGACCAATCATCGGTAGATGTTGAAGATTTGTGTGTTGGGAATGGCAGCATCGCTACTGAAATTAAATCAGGAACTTTACTGGCAAGTGAATCATACAGGAAAGCAGTTTATGTAGTCAGAGGTATGACTAATCTTGGAAATACTTGCTTCTTTAATTCGGTCATGCAAAATCTCCTAGCCATGAATAAGCTGCGAGATAACTTTCTAAAGTTAGATGCTCCTGCTGGGCCTTTGACTAGTTCCCTGAAAAAGTTATTTATTGAGACAAACCCGGACTCAGGATTGAAAAGCATTATAAATCCTAGATCATTTTTTGGTTGTGTATGCTCAAAGTCTCCCCAATTTCGAGGATATCAGCAGCATGACAGTCATGAATTGCTATGTTGCTTACTAGATGGGCTGGGTTCTGAAGAACTAGCTGCAAGAAAACAGAAGGATGCTTCTGACAAGGATGGAATCTTATCCAATGTAACTACTTTAGTGGATGCTCTATTTGGGGGTCAGTTATCAAGTACTGTATGTTGTATTGAATGTGGGCATTCCTCAATTGTGCATGAGCCTTTTCTAGATCTCTCACTGCCCGTTCCTTCTAAGAAGCCTCCGCCTAAGAAGGCCCAATTAGCATCTCGATCCAAGAAAGCAAAGTTCCCACCAAAGAAAGGTGGAAAGACTCGGGTCAAAGTCAATAGAGATGTCGGTCCCTTGCCTGTTCAAAGTGTGGCAACCCAACTATCAAGTGATGAATCATCCTGCCCCGTGCAATCTAACATATCAGTTGAAGAAGAGGTGGCAGCTTCTTCTGGGGAATCTACTGTATTTGGTCCTGTGAATAAAAGCAACCCGGCTGATTATGAGGCTTCGAGTTCATCCAATTTCGTGACTGGTCAAGACTCTGAACATACTCAAGTCCTTGAGAATGGTACTGAGAAAGCATCAACTTCGTCATGCGATTTTACATGGTTGGATTTTGTGGAAGCAGGAACCATGACAAACGATAGCAAGGAGGAATCCTTAAAGGAATTCCCTGCACAGAATAGCTGTGAATCTAGTGGTCAGATTTGTTTCCCTGATGAGATGCAAAACCTTAGGCCAGATTCTTCAAAGAATGGGTGGGAGGACGAGGTTCCGTTACAAGTTCAAGAGTCAAAAGTGTTGTTGCTTCCATATAAAGAAGAAAGTTCTTCTACGGGGGAGATCACAGGGGGAGATGGTGAAGCCACCTCAACAGTTTTGGGCTGTGGACAAGAAGACTTGGGATTTGATGGCTTTGGGGGCTTATTTGATGAGCCTGAAGTTGTTGCAGGCCCTGCTCCTAGACCTTCAAATAGTGAAGTTGAAGCAGGTTTTGATGCTGGAAACAGCAGTGAGTCTGATCCAGATGAAGTAGATGATACAGATTCACCAGTCTCTGTGGATAGTTGCTTGGCTCATTTTATAAAGCCTGAGCTTCTCTCGAACGAAAATGCGTGGCATTGTGAGAACTGTTCAAAAGTTCTGCAAGATGAGAAATTGGAAACAAAAATGCAGAAAAACAGGGTATCCAATGGAGAAGAGACTGTAAATGGTGCTGATCCCAGGCAAACAACTAATTCTTGTTCTGCAATGGTCAGGAGTGTAGGTAATGGTAATGTTAAAAATGACAATGTTAGAGATAGTTTGGTTTCAGGTGTTAAAGATTACAGAGAGTTAGAAAATGGTCAAGTGGGTGAGTATAGTGCAGTTATTAATAAGGGGGAAGATGAGACGTCTAAGAAGAAAGATATACATGATGGTGAATCTTCCGGTTTTGGCCAAACTTGCAATGAAGAAAATGGTCTAGCTGCCGATTCTTGTAGTATACAACATGCAACTGGAGATATACAGGAAAGGAATTCTGAGTTACTGAATCATGAAAACAATGACTCGGTTGCCACTAAAGATGAAGAGGCGGATGCCACAAGCATGAAAGTGAAGAGGAATGCGACCAAGAGGGTTCTTATTTATAAAGCACCACCTATTCTCACTATTCATTTGAAGAGGTTCAGCCAAGACATTCGAGGTCGCTTAAGTAAACTAAGTGGCCATGTCAGTTTTAAAGAAACAATTGATTTCAGACCATATATGGATCCAAGGTAACTTATCTGAACTATCCTAGATTTTGTTTGAACTCTGAATTATATAGTTTATACTCTTACTATGGACATAATGATCTACGTGGTTTCTTTTGTTTTGCTTGTTCTTGATATAATCCTATCCAATCTAGGGTAACCTTTACAAGCATCAAGAATAAGTTTGATCTGATCATGAGATTATTGTGGAAATGATCTCTTTTCCTTGTACAATTATTGTTATTTTGGACAAAAGAAGCTTTGTTGTATAGAAGAATGGAAAAGTAGTAATGAAAAATGAGATATCCTTGCAAAGAGGAGCTAAAACAACATAAGAATTATAAACTGTAACAAAGTTGTCTAATCTCTCATCATGTTGGATAATAGATTGACCTGCTCTGTATTTATTTTCATTGTTTCTCAATGGTACTTTGACTGCCTATAGTTTTGCAATATTGGGAATGTTATTATTGATTAATTTTATTATGATTGAATTTTCTTTATTTATTGTTATGTTGTGGGCGGGAATAATTTCGTGTGTGTAAGGTTTAAGTTGTGGGATGGGGATTTGCTGGACATCCGTGATTAGATTGTCTAGAGTTAAGAAGTGAGTCTTGCACTTGGTTGCGCATATATTGTCATGGAACCAGATTAGTTAATATCTTGCCATGAAAATGTGATTGTAGAACATAAAGAATTTGCATGGCAAGGAGCTTTATGGAGTATATATTGGGTTGGCTCTGATCATGTTAATGAATGAGAGTATTGGTAATAAGACAAGCATTTTTGTGATGGCTAAAAATACAGGTGCGGGAGTGAAGAGAAGCATGAATACCGGTTGGTGGGTGTGGTGGAGCACTCGGGAACAATGAGAGGGGGTCACTACGTTGCCTATGTAAGAGGGGGTCAGAGGAACAAAGAGGCCGATGAAGAGAATGAGAAGTGGACATGGTATCATGCAAGCGATGCCTATGTTCGTGAAGTTTCCCTGAAAGAAGTTCTTGCCTGTGAGGCTTACATCTTGTTCTATGAAAGGAGGTAAGGGTTCGTTTGAATTAACGGTGATAAAAATAGCCTTTTTCCAATCTGACTTTTATAAAATTAAGATAGAATAAAAGTCAGATTGTTATTGTGATTTATATTCAGATTGACGGTAGTAAAAGCCTATCTGTACTATGAAAAGCAGGTCTTAGTGGCTTCTTCTTAAAAGTAACTTTTAACCTAGAAGCCCATTAGAAGAAATGCCTATCCAAACAGCTCATTTTTACTCCCACCATGCTTTTTCAGCCCCCCACCACCTTCTCAAACAGGTCCTTAAGTTGATCAATTACTTTTGAGTTGAGAAGCCAGTTTTACATACATATATATATACACATTTGTGATGCCCATTTTTCTTTTGAACATATGATGAGAGATCCCCATTGTACAACGCGGCTTTATAAAAAATATCAAGTTTCCCTTCTCCCCTGGTGCCAAGCTTCAGAAATCACGTATCCTGTTGTGTTCCGTGTTGGAGCTATCAGCTATAGGATCGTGATATTTTACGTTTCAGAAAACGAACATAGTATGCCTTTTCATTCCTGTGTGGTACTTATCCTTGTCAATTGTTGATATCAATATTGTACGTGATTGGAGTTGATAAAGATGCCCCTCCCCTTCGTCCCTTCATGTAAGAGTCTTTCAATTGATTGGTTAGATTTTAAAAAATAGTTAAATATAATAATTATATAGGATTTTTTTTTTTTAAAAAAAAATGCTTCTATTTATGAATGGGTAGGATTAGGAAAGAGGATAGTGATTAATGATGAGAAAATAATGAAAGAGAATGTATGTAGTATAATAATTAATTAGGGATAAAATGACAATTTTTTTTAATTCTTAGGAAATATTATACTAAAAGGAAATTATGAAGGAAAATTAATCCCCAAAACTTTTGTGCCCATAAATGCCGTAAGGAAACCTGGCATGACGCATCTAAAAGTCTAGAAGATGAAATACCAGCCACCTTGTTAATTGTTACTACCCTTTCTTGGGGTTCGGATTGTCTCAGCGTCGTTTTTCTCCTCATCTCTCAGAAGCTTCAAATCTGGTGCGTCCAATTAATCTAAAAGCTAGGAATGCACCACGTCATCATTGGGCTAATCTCTCATTCGGCCCTCTCTCCTATTCCGTTCCGACTTCCAAGCCTTAGTTGCAAACATGTCCCTCACTGTTCATCGTATTTATAAGCTATTCTCTGGGTGTTCATCGTTCTTAATGATGTTATTATCATTAATAATGTTTTTCCTCTTTAGATCTATATGTCTTTTCTTATCTCTACTGGTGCAGGAGGAGGAGGACAGCATCTGCCTCTCACATTTCCTCAAGCAGCGTTGAAGACACTCCCTTGCAACGCCCACCACGCCTCCCACCCATTCTTGATCCGTATCTTAGAAAATTTAGCAGAGTGAGATGACTATTTGAGGTCAATAGTATCAATCCTTTAAAATAAGAATGATCCTTGCCTAAAGAAATTACATCCACCTCCTGTTTCCAAACATTCCATAGATATAAATGACCATTAAAATTTTCGAATGGCAGGACAAGATTAATCTTTCTAAGACTATAGGATCAAAGCGACACCCGTTAGATTTGCTTAATACTCTCATATTTTTCTCAGCTGGTTTTCAACACTCAAATAAATTCCTGAACAAACACCTCCTTGATGAGATTTGGATATTATTCCCAAAATCAAGGAAAAATTAGATTTTCTTTTGTGTTCATCTTTGATAAGGAAAAGAGAAACAGAAGAGGAGAATAAGGAATTTACGAAAACCATTCAGAAGAACCATTCAGAGATGAAAATAAAGGCAGAGAGACTATAAACCTCAAGAGAACCATTCACAAATGAAAATAAATGCAGAGAGACTATAAACCAAGATCCTGAAACCCGCTAGTACAAATACTTTCCCCCCAGTAGTAATATCAAACAGAACCTAATCCGCAAGTCACAAATGATAGGAAAAAGGCAAATACTCAGAGGACTTTGTTCTTCTTGGGTTCAGTTGTAATTTTCTACCTTCGTGTTCTGTTGTAATCATCTCTTCCTCATTCTCAAAAGCAATAGAAACAATAAGCTCTTCTTGCTTTGACCAACCCGATAACAAAACCTTTACTTTAATCGCTTGGAAACCATTCAACACAGACCCAATTGCTGAACTCTCTCTGGTTTCTCCCCTTTCAAGTTCAAACCCATTGAATCAGAGTTGTTCCCAATAGTCAGTTTTACTTTAGCTGTTGCAATTTTGCTACTCTAATTAGTTCGAACCATTAAAAAAAAGCTTAGATGAGGAGGAGGAGGATGTTAGTAGGTGGGAGATAGAGGAAGAATGATGACAGATATGGTTTGGGAGTTGGAATGGAAGAGGACAGAGGGTCGAAGGAGAGATTAACTCGATGATGACGTGGTGCATTCCTGGCTTTTAGATTAATTGGATGCACAGGATTTATAGCTTCTGAGAGATGAGGAGAAAAACGACGCTGAGAGAATCTGCTTCCCCCTTTCTTGGGATGCTCTGAATAACCAACTTTCCAATCCTTACTCATAAGCTTCCTGATTTTCCGGAGGGAATGGGCTCGTTTGGGAGGGAAAGGAATTTAGGGAAGGAAAAGGAAGATTTAGAAAATGAGGGAAGATGGTTTGAGGGAAGATGAGTTGTTTGATAGGAAGAAAATGATGGGGTAGTAGTTGGTAAAAAATTAAGAAATGTATTTTATTCTAAAAAATAATTAATTCAAAATAAAAAAGAAATAATTTTTTTGTTCAAATATATTTTTTAAAAATATATATCAAATTTGAATTTGTGTAAAAAAAATTCGCGCCAAGTTTGAACTTAAATTCGAATGTTCCCGCCAAGTTTGAACTTAAATTCGAATGTTTCTGTCAAGTTCGAATGTCCTGTCAAGTTTAAATTTGAGGGGTATATTTGTCAAAAAATGTGAATAGTGACGTGGGAATTTGAGATCCCACCAATTTTGGTGAAATTTGATCTTTCCACATATAAGAGAAGATTGGTGGACCTGGGGTGGGCCCAGGAAGATAGGTTCCTGAGAAGATTTGTCCAATCTGCATACCAAATAGGGAAACTTTCTAATTTTCCTTTTCCTTCCCACTGATTCCATATACAAAACGGGCATGGAAATTTTTTCATGCCCATGGAAATTTTTTTCTCTTAGATTTATTAAATAACCCATGAAAATTTTTCAATATTATAAATATATACTCTCAACAAAACAAAAAAAATATATATATATATATATTTCTTATTAATGTCAATTTAATCCATATCCTCCTTCTCACTCTATCCCCTCAAACAAAACAGGCCTTAAGAGTACTTTGTCCAAAATCAACACGATCATTATGCAGCAAGTCGCGTCAGATTCAAGAATACTTGTCTGGAGCCAAGATGCGGTGCCACGTCAAGACCCTTAATAATGCCCCACCCATCTGATTCAGATTATTAGTGAAGAATTCTTTATTACCAAGACAAGCTCAAAATTGATTTTATATTTAAGAATAAGCCCGTTTTAAAAAAAGAGCTTGCATAATAATAGGAGGGAGAGAGCAAGAATTAGGATAAAGGTGACATACGTGGAATGGCCCACATTAATGTGGGAATGTAATTTACGTAAATGACATGCGGCGGCTGGCTGAATAAATATCTTTGCTTCAGTTATCAATTTCAGGAAAAGTAATTACTCATTTATAATTTAAGCTGTGAACTTGGGGAAAATAAATTATTCGTGCTACGTAATATCTATTTTATTGGATCTTTGTATTCCTTTATAAGATATATGAAATTCTTGAAAGCAAATTATTTCCAGCTCATCAATTCATTTCACATCCAATCCAAACTAAGTTAACAGTAACAATCGTCCAAAACTGCCCTACTCAGTCTAATACAGTCTCAAAAACTCAGAAATGCTAATTTTTTTTTAAAAAAAAAAAGAACAAAAATGTTGGTCTTCATTCCCCGTACGTACATCTCTCTGTCCTCTCTACAATTCTCCTACATATTTAATTATTTCTATTTTGTACATATAACGATACATAATGGCTGGCTCTGGGTAATGGTATACAACTCTCCCAAAAACATTCATATTACTCTGCCTCACTAAATCACTAGATCTCAACACAGCACCCCGACTGAACAAAACCAGAAAAATCATCAGGCACTCTGATATTCCTCAATTTACAATTCTGCCCTTGTTGCACGTAGAACCCATGTCGCCCCCCTTCATACTCCGATCCAATCACCATCGCCCTTGAGCCCAGCGTCACCCCACACACCCCAACTCGGACCTCAGAATCTAGCTCCCCCCAACTCACCAATCTCCCATCCTTCCCCACCCCTACGCACCACCTCGGGCACCGACCCCTTTCCCATACCCCTTCTACCCCCCTCCACTGCCCCGACCGCAATCCGTACGCCTCCGCCCACCCTTCGAACATCCCCTGCTGCTCCGTCCGATACCCGCTGACAACCCAAAACTCCTCCCCGACCATCCTCCCTTCGCACTCGTCCCGTTCTTGACTCATCGGCGGCAACTCCCACCACTCGTCCTCGCCCACGTTGTAAACCGACGCCGTTTTGAGCGCATTCTTGCCCTCGTCGTGGCCGCCCGCCACGTAGACGCGATCACCACAGGATCCCATCGCGAAGAACGACCGCTTGGATGGCATCTCCTTGCCCCTCCTCCACTTAGTCGTCCTGAAATCGTAGACGAACACGTCAGTGAGGGGCTCGTAGCTCACAGGGTCCCAGCCTCCCATGAGTACAAGGCTCCCCCGGCAGCCGGCGGTCTGACAGAAGAGAGGCAGGCCGAGAGCGGAATCGGGAACAGAGGGGAGACGTTCCCAGGTTAGAGTGAGAGGGTCGAAGACGGTGATGCCATAAGTAGGGGAGGAGGTGTGTTTGAGGGCACGGGGTGAGAATTGGGGAGGAAGAGCCTGAATGAGACAAGCAAGGTAACGAGTGTGGCCGGATTTCTTCCTGTGGCTGTAGAAGAAATGGCTGTGGAGGAGGTGGCGCCACTGAGGGGAGACGCGGGAAGCGAGTGGGTAAAGGGAGAAATGCAGACGGGAGAGGCATTCGAGAGCGAGATCGTGGGGCAAGACAGGAATCAAATCCGGCCACATCTTTTGATCTGAAGGTGATACATCTTTGGGCATTTTGAATGAATCTGGGGATGTAAAAGAGCAAGTGGATGACGACGAATATGGCAGGTATTTGCACTTGTATTTATATTCCACTCCGCTGACTGCTTGTTCCCTGTATCCGCACTTATCCATTTCGAATACTTACAAAAACCCTCGTAATCTTCTTTCTTTTTTAATTTTTCCTTATTGGTCCCATCGGGGCCATTCATATTCATTTAGTGCCTGTTTGGCATAGCTGTGAATGCCAAAATAAGCACAACCAACGCACAGTGAGAGGAGAAGCATCATTTATGAGTGTTTGGATGACCTAATTTTTTGATGTGCTTCAAACTTGAAGCTGTGTTTTTTTGTGAAGCAAGATGTGGTTGCTTCTCATAGCATCAGCTTCTTATGGCATCATACTTCTCATCTGTTGGACCATTGTACCCCTTCTCAAATGATTTTTTAAACCAAGAAAAACAGAGGTAAACTTTCATTTTTTATACGCAATAGTTCTTGCTCTGTTTTGAACCAAGAAAAACAGAGGTGAACTTTCATTTTTTATACGTCGCTGGGGAAAGCTTGCTGTGTTATTTATATATATATACACACACACATATATATACCGATAAAGGTTGCCGTCATGTTTAAGCTTACTGATATATGTATCATGTATGCGTTGCTATAAAACTGGTGGCATGGTGTATGCGTGGCTACGAGAGACAGTAAAGGAAAAAGTTTACTGTCATATATCCTTGTGTTGCCCTTCTTTTTTTCTTTTTTGCATATTTACGTTTATGAAAAAAAAAAAAGAAATGATTTTTATTCTAACGTATATATTTTGCATATTTTTAAAATTATGCAGCTATTTTTTTTCTAAATAAAAACAATATAATTTAATGAGTAAAAAATTACATATTGTTCAGTTCATTAGTTCAAAATTTAATGTTGTAATTTTTTTAATGATAATTTTACTATTTTATTTAACAAATTTATATTTATTTTTAATTTTTCATCCCAAATTATCCCATATTATACAATATATATATACTTATGCCCTTTTCAGTCATTTTCCATCTCATCAGAAAAAAGTCACTTCTACTGCCGCTATCCCAAACACAAATCACATCATAAAAAAGCTACTTTTATCACCGCTATCCCAAACACAAATCACATCAAAAAAAGTTCATCAGAAAAAAAGTCCAGCAAGAAAAGCACATCAGAAAAAAAGTCAATTTTACCGCCGCTATCCCAAACGGGCTCTTAGAAGAAGAGAGAAAAATTAAAGTAGTATCGTGATTGATTAGATAGATATGATTTAAAATGACAAGGATAATAAGAAAAAAATAGGAAGAGAAACCCAACCCACAAAAAACCTCACTTCTTTCATTTCTTCTATCTCTAATTCAAGATTTTTTATCCATCATTAAAATTTCTTGAACAAGTTTAAAAAATCATAATTTCTACCTCAGCATCAAACATTACGATTCATGCATCTTCTAAATGTTATGACTTAGTTTCTTACCGTCAGCTTATGTTCAATTTTATTAAGCTTGGCCCAAAAAAAAAAAAGTCTAGTTTTCTTAAGAATGTTGTATTATGAGACTTAGTGTAGTCATATAAAGTAAGGGTGTTGGATGTTTTTTCCAAGCAGAAGTTATTTTGTTGAGAGTTTAGAGATTGATGATGGGCGGCGTTGACTCCATATTATGTGCACATAATTATTTGTTTTTTTGGTGTTCATATCTTTAATTAGAGGTATGAGAATTTTTTTTATATATATTTTATTTATTTAACTTTAAATTATATACTGCTTTCTAATATGTTTTTTTCACCCAATATGTCAAATTAATTAATTTTCATAATACTGGTGTTAGAGACAAATGTAGAATTGGAAACTAATTGATTTGAGATATTAGGTACAAAAAATATCTCAGAAAATAGCATATAATTTAAATCTAAATAAATATAATATTTAAAAAATCAAGAAAAATATGCTCATACCTCTAATTAGAGATATGAACACTTAGTCAACGTCTTAGTAGCGCAATGACATGGGAGCTTGGTTCCCCTCTCCCATGTCCAGGGTTCGAATTCTGCTTCCTTCCCCTACTATGTGTATAAAAAAAAAAGAGATACGAACACCTAAGAAGCAGATAAGTATATGCACGTGAACTCAAAGGAAGAGGATAAGAATAGCTTACGTGTCTGTCGTCAAGAGTGAGGAGGGGACAGAACGCGATTAGGATGGATGTGGGAGCGACACGTGGATTTGAAATGGATTGGCTTCACTTCAAAATGAGCCTCAACACAGTTATTGTTTATGGATTGGCTATTTTTTTTTTAAAAAAAAAAAAAGGGTTGAAGTCTGTAACACAAACTATTCGATGTTGTGGATATGGTGAGACCATAATTATAAGAAAAGATCAACACTTGAAGCATACCTTTTTTTTTTTTTGGCCAGCAATAATTTAAGCATACATGTGATATGGGGACGGATGAGAGGTGGAACCATGGTCCATTGAGCCAGATAGTTGAGAGCGTACTGTCCTATCATCGATGTTACATAGAGCTGGGAATCAGGGCCGGCCCGGCCCTACAGGGCTTGGCCCTCCAGGGCTTGGGCCCTACAGGGCTTGAGATAAGGAAAACATCTGTTTTTCAAAGTCCCGGCCCGATAGTACCAGGGCCAGGGCCGGCCCTACAGGGCCTGGAAATTACTATTCGAAATTTTAATTATTGTTTTTCTATGTTTTTTCCAAAGAAATATAATTAGTAAATTACAACCATTAAAGTTCTAATCTATCAAATAAATATTATCAACATTAATATCTAAACAATACAAATCATCCAACAAATAAACACATTTATTAATTCGTAATAAAAAACAAACTATTGTCCACAATTGACTTACATAAAACTTAAGAAGTATTAAACTAAACAATATTAGATAACTCACATAAAATATAAAAGCATACCACTATCATTGTCAATTGTCACCTTCTTCATCACTCTCATCAATTTCATAGATATTTGATTATGTTTCACTTTGAGCAGAAGGCTGTGCTTCAGGAGTAAAAATGTTATGAATTTCTTCTCCCGCATCATGAACACATCCATAATAATCATTATCTGCAACAAATAATATACCAAATCATAAAATTAGAGTATAGTTATTATGTATTTATATATGTGCCTCCTAGCCTCTTCCTCTTGACACTCTTTGACTAATTTTTTTCTTTAAAAAGAAAAAAAAGAAAATGCTACAGTAACAGGGCCTGCAGGGTCGACCCGAGGCCCTACAGGGTCGGCCCGATAAAGCCCGAGGCCCTATAGGGCCAAATTTAAATTTCAGGCATATTTTTCAAACCCGAGCCCTACAAGGCCAGGGCTTAAAAGGGCCGGCCCGACGGGCCCGGCCCAATTTCCCGGCTCTAATGTTACAGGTAATTACCAGGTTATATCCATACCCGGCCCACCCACCCAGATCATTAAAAGACAATTGGTGAATTAAACCCACTTTTGAAAATAAGCAAAGGTACAAGACTCAACAAGTTTCCCAGCCCACCCACCCAGATCATCGTCTCGTCTCAAATCTCAATCATGTCATGTAATAGACTTAAAAGCAAATTCCCATGCGCCCTTTTCTTTTACGTCGCGTCAATGGGAAAAATGCCAACATGCAGCACAAAAGTTCATTCTCACTTCACCATTTTGAGCTCCAAAACTTCTTCTTTTTTTTATTTTTTTTTAACAAAAGGACAGTTTATTATTCTAAAGTATTGTCTCATCAATAATAAGAAATAACAAATCATATAATTATTTTCTAATCATTTATTTTAAATTACCCAGCTATATTTTGAAAATCCCAACTATATTGTTTGTTGACAAATATTGATGAGTGCAATGTTAAAAACCCTTATCACATCAGTGGAATAGGGAAAACTTTATTGCTTAAAAGAAAGAATCAATAAATATAATTTATTGATAATTATTTTAATAAATATATTTCTTTAAAATTGATTGATTAAATAATCATACTTAAAGATTTGATTATTTCTTAAATTTCATTTATTATTGATTTGATGATTTTTAAAAATAGTGGCATCATCGTCCCACAATATAGATGATTACTTCCTAATTTCTTTTTTTTATATTTCTTCATAATTCATTGATTAAATAATCATATTTAAAAATAATTTGATTATTTCTTAAACTTCATTTATTATTGATGCAAAATATGGATATTAATTTGACTTAGAAATACTGATATCAATATCCCATGTTATAATTTATAGATGATTATTTCCTCATATTTTCTTATTTTCTTTATTTATATTTTTTTAAAAAAAGTTATATTTTTTCATATTAGATGTATTGAGCAATTATATTTGTTCATGCCCCCTCTTTATATTGATAATCAACTTAATTATATATAAAATTCACCCCCCCCTACTTTTTTTTTGCCATGAAGTGTCCACTTTAATATTTTGATTGTGGTTAACTTTTGTTTTTACATTACATTTTTTGTTGATTTTGGTCATTTCCTTTTGTTTAAAGAATCCAATTTCTCATTTCTCAATTCAAGAATAGTGTCCCACGCGTTCTCATATTTCACCCAAATCAATTTTCATTACATATTCATATAATCACATTTTAATTAACATATTGTATACTTTTTTAAAAAATAAATGTCAAAATGCATTAATATTTTATATACTCAGAATTACTAACCAAGATAACTTTTTTCAAAAAAAGGAATTTTCATCAATATGATATAACTAATGGTAGCTCATCGTTTATATTTTGATCAAAGGATTTCATAAGTGGCAAAATATTATAAAATCAAACTTAAATATGTAGGACTAAAAGTCAAATATCACACTACAGGAGTGTAGCCTGATATAACATGAAAATGCCGAACACAAGTAAAAATAAAGTAGACTTGAAACCAAGACGGCTAAAATGAGACATTTGAAAACTCAACAACAAATGAAAACTCATTTTTCTATTTTTATGTTTTTGATAATTGCTTTGTTGGCCCTGAAAGTAGGGGTAGACATATTAAACAGTCTCACATCTTCATTATCAACCAATAGAGTGTCATATATCTTTTTTCTCTTTAAAGGATTGGTTGAAGATCATGATAACTGAACTTTTAGAATGTCGTCATCATTTTGAACTTTTTCGCTGACAATAATGTTGTTAAGGAGCTTGAGTCATGTGTTTCTACTTCGGAGTACTGAATAAAAGACTCAATGAATAAATGAAATGGGCAAATGGCAAATTGATGAATATATAATCAAATACTCAATTACAATATATGCTACTATCAACTAGACCTTTTTCTTACTGTTAATTCTGAGTATATAAAGTGTTGCAAAATATTTCTCTCCTCAAAAAATTGTAAAATGCCCAAACTATTGAGTGAGTATTTGATGTTGTTGTACTTGACTCTAAGCCTAAAAGTAATTTTTCTTCCAACACAACGCTCTAATTGTGTTGGGAAAGTTCCAATTTCTCATTTCTTCAATTAAAGATAAATCTTAAGAAAGTCAAGTATGAAGGAATATAGAAAAAAGAAATTTAATTTAAAAAATTAATGTACTACAAGATAAAAAAGATCAAACAAAAAGAGGAAAAGAAAGGATTTGGGTAAGTGTAGCCACTGACTTTTTATAAAAAGATGACGCCGTTATAGTCATCGTGCACTTCTTGATAACTCGAGTAACAATAGCCCAAGTATCCTAGGTATTCTTAAGGTCATCAATATCCCCAATGTGTTCATAAAGCTGACATGCGATAATACTGGGGATGAAGAATTGAGTTTACTAACAATGAAGAACAGAGAACATAAAATAGAACACATCTACGATGTTAATATATATAAGTATTTCTTATAATCATGGGATCAACTATATTTCTTGAAAATTAAGCTTCTTGTTGATTTTTTGAAATCATGATTATAATAACTCCTTAATCATGGGTTAATAATTTATGGATATAAAATATAAATTATTGATATTTATTGGTGTCAAAGTAAACGGAATTCACTAACGAAGTTAATAAAAACACAACTATTTTATCAAAAAATGGTTACTCACATAACGATTTTTAACGGCGTTAACAACAAAGAATAGAGAACACAAAACGAAACACATCTACGACGTTAATATATATAAACATTTCTATAATCATAGGGCCAACTATATTTCTTAAAAATTAAGCTTCTTACAGATTTTGTTTGAATCATGATTATAATAACGCCTTAATTTATAGGTTAGATTATTATTATTATGATAACTCTTTAATCATGGGTTAACAGTTTATAGATATAAAATATAAATTATCAATATTTATTGGTGTCAAATTAAGTAAACGTAATTCACTAACAAGGTTAATAAAAACACAACTATTTTCTTAAACGGTTACACACGTAATGCCGTGCGGTATAGATATAGATTGTTTAGCCTATCAGAGGTGGACCTGGACAAGTCTAAAAGAGAGTTTTAAGTCCAAAAAAAAATGTTTTAAAAAATGTTTTCATAGCGTTCATTTTCATTTTTCTATGATGTACCCAAATTTTCCACTAGGATCCGAGCTTTTCTCTCCCTTTCGAGCTCTCCCGAAGAACCAGAGAAAGAAGGCTTCATATGAGAAAGCTCTCTAGCCAATTTCCTGTGCAGGCTTTCTTAATGTCCGCTCACCTTCGAGCTCTTACTTCACAGATCGAAATGCAGCATTAATTTTCTCAAATTCTTTCATGTTCTTCCTAACATGCTCAACAGCGGACCCAGAAAATTATTGAAGAGGGGGCATTATTGGCGGAGCGATTCGGACTTGGCTTTGGTCCTATACTCTTTACCATCCTTTTCCGTCCTTTTCCCTTTTCTGCCGTTGGATTGAGATCTCAACAGTTCAGATTTACCATCATTTTTTACCATCTTTTCTCCTCATTTTCCCTTATAATAATATTTTTATCATATGATAAATCTGAACCGTTGAGATCTTAATCCAACGGTAAAAAAAGGAAAAGGACGGAAAAGAATGGTAAGGGATATAGGATTAAAGCCAAGTCCAAGGGATTCAGGGTTTCGAGGGCAGCGCCTCCGATTTTTATTTTTTAAAGCAAAGTTTTAAATGCATTAAAAAACAAAAGAATATAAAGGAAAAAATAAGGCTAAGTGCTGTTAGAAAAATAGTAATGCTAGGCATTAAATAAGTTCAAGTACATATATTTTAATAACAAAAGTATATTACAATAAAAATAATTACAATGTTAATATAAGGCACTAAACAATCATTCAACCATTCATTCCCATCCGATTACGATGGACCTTCTACTATTGGTTTGTTCTGACTTGAGGGAGTAACACACTCTTTTTTTTTTTAATCTTGAAATAAATCAATAGATGAATTAGCAATGCAAAATATGAAGCAATGAAAAAGTAATGATCTAACTAAAACAGATCAACAACCCACCCAAATAGAAATCTAAAACAGATCTAACTGTTAAGATAAAAAAAACTAAAAATAAAATATGAAACATTACAAGCCAGGAAGAATGGGAATCCCAAATATATTTTTGATTGATGCAGTTCGTAGAGCTGTATTAAAATCGGAGGAAGACAAAGTAATGATCTTTATCATTCGTTTGTGAGAAAGAAAAAACACATCCCAAACAAAACTCGTATTACATAATGAAAGCATATAAAAGAGATTGCGAAATTGCTCTACATGCATCTCTGTTTAGTTTATGTGTTCTAGTGGTCTGGTTTTTTGAGTTGTGAAATTGCTGATGTAAACCTTAAGTCACTGTCAAATTTTACGTTCGAACACAGGTGATTTGGTGCCTGTTACGTTCGAACGTAACTTTTTCGTTCAAACATCTGAAGGGCATTTTAGGAATTTTACCTCACCTTCCCACTTAACCAACACCCAATTCTTCATACCAAACAATTCATTTTCCTTCAACTTAAGTTCCTTTCCCATGTCTACCAAAGAGTTTAACTTTTTAAGTTCCCTCTTAATCTTTCATTCCATTCCTTTCCCTCCTTTAAATTCCTTTCCCTCCTTAAATCTTCCTCGTACCAAATGGGCCCTAAGTGTTTCTGATATGTTTCCTCTAATTAGAAAGATGAGGTATTTTTTTAAATTTTTTTTATATATCTTATTTATTTAGATTAGATTATATATTGCATAATGAATTTTTTTCACCCAGTATCTCAAATTAATTATTTTTATTCCTGTATCCAGAAATATTTTTCCTGTAATACTAGTATTGTAGAAATTAATTAATTTGAGATACTGGGTGAAAAAAATTTATGATGCAACATATAATCTAATCTAAATAAATATAAAAAAAAAATGCTTCATCCTTTAATTAAAGGGGAAAAACACATAAGAAGCACTTAATGAAAAAACACACCATCTAAATTCGTAAAAGTGAGGTGGGGGAGAGAGAATGTGGGTTTTTTTTTTTTAAAAAAAATTATTAAATAATCATTTAAAAATGATATTGTGAGGCCCACCAAACTTAACGGCAGTTAACATAATTTAATAGAAGTGATATTTTTGCCCTATTTATAAGAGTTTTTTTTTTTGGCATTTTTGCGGGTAAGGGGCCTCTCCATTCCCCTTATTGTCCACTTCTTTATATTACACTTTTAGATCAACTTTGATGGTTGGGATTTAATACCCTGTAAAAATATTCTTATAATATTAAATAATAATAATCAAAATGTAATTTATATTGTTCATATCTTTATACTTTTATTAAATTATATATATATATATATATATATATATATATATATATATATATATATATATATATATATTAGTTTTTATCAGATATTAAGTCCCAACTCTCAAATTTAATCCAACCGTGTAAATAAACAAATGGAGAGAAATGGAAAGGTCCTTAACTCAATTTTTGCATTTTAAAAAAAGTATATGGTTCTGTTACGGACCGGCCCAATTGGCCCAGGTCCAGACTTCGGCCTAACTACGCCTACAACAGGATCTGCGCTATATTAGGAAAGGATCCGAGAACCCCCGGATTCAGGATCTCATAAATGGAGATTCTCCTACAATCATGGGACCAGCCAATCAGCCCCTAACGGCGCAATCCCAGATATGGCTCATTAAGGCAGAGATACGCACACCAGACTCCTCTATAAATAGAAGGAAACCCTAAACAGGTGCACACGTTCTATTCTATGCTCTATTTACATACTGTCACACAGAGCACACACCCCACTCCCCTGGCTACACGCCTTACTGTTTGCTGCGAACTACGTGGACTTTGATCTCTTCAAATGGTACGTAGGCTCTAGGCTTGACAACCTAGTCAAGTCCGATTTCTGTGTTCTTAGGACAGAACATTGGCGCCGACAGTGGGGATCGATAAACTTCAATCCCCGTGACCACTGATGGTGAGCACTAGAAGCCACACCAGAAACTCCCAGCCGGTGGGAGGAGACCCCCAGCAAAGCCAACCACCACCGGATCAGCCGCTGGAGCAACCACGGCGACAAAACACCCCCGAAGGGCACGTCACTGACACGGCAACCACCCCTTCAGAAGAGAATCAGCAGCCATTAGGAGCACTCACAGTGGCTCCAACGAGAGACGTCCAGGCAGTTGAAGCCAACGTCCGCATCATTCGGAGGACGCAGGAGTCGTTCCTCCAGCGGCTAGAAAACAAGGAGAAACGAGACGACCTGCAAAGGTGGGCCGACTTCGAAGCCATTGGCCGAATGATCCAGGAAGCGCTCGAAAAAGATCGCAGGCAGGGAAACCGCCGGAGGAACCATAGGCGTGGAAGGAGAGCCCCCGTGGATGATAGCAGTTCCTCGAGCAACTCAGAGTCGAGGAGCACGCGCCGCGGCAACCGCGAACCGGGTCGGAGGACCAGTGAAGAACGAGGCAAACCACGGTCCCCGGAAAACAGAGAGAACCACGGTGTCGGTCTTAATCGCACTGATCGGCCTGCAAGAGAGGACCGAGACCGAGAAGAGCCCCGTGTGGAGGATAGAACTCCCCGGACCCGCAGATCACCTCGCCATGGATCCCCCCGTGAATATCGAGTCACGTTCTTGTCGGACTCTGGAAGATCCCCGTTTTCAAGGGAGGCGGCCACGGCCCATTATCCGAAGCACTTCGATTTGGCCGACCTTCCGAAGTACGACGGAACCCAAGATCCACGCAACCACCTTGATGAGTTCGAAAAGCTGATGTGGGTACGATAAATTAGCGGCCCAGTCATCCAGCGTCTTTTCACGGCCACCCTGCACGGGCCCGTACACAGATGGCTGACCTCTTTCCCGGACAACTCGATCCGGAGCTATGAAGACCTTGGACGCAAGCTCGAGTTGCATTTCGCGACTAGTAAGAAACAGCCGAAGACCGCATTCACGCTGAGCAAGGTACGACAGAGGAAAGGAGAGGCCCTAGATCGGTTCCGCGATGTAGCCATGCAGGTGCGGTCACTATCCGAAGACGTCCACGTACACTGCCTAGTCAATGGACTAGATCCTTCATCCCGGCTGGCTTGGCACCTATGCAAAAACCCGGTGTATACCTGGATCGAATTCTACACAGAGGCGAAGAAATACCTGGAAATGGAGCAGATGGAGGCGGCCAATGCCGACGAACCCGAACGAACTAGGAAGAGCCCGACCAGTGACGAGGAACAGCCAGGAGGGATGAAGGCCGGCCCCAAAAGATGGAACCAAGAAGGCCGAGCCAAGCCTGATCGAGCCGATCAAAAGGCCAAGTACGATAGCTATACCTCGCTGAATGTCCCTCGGTCTCAAGTCTGGAAAGAGGTAACCCAGGCCGAGATGAAGCGGGTGGACAAGCCGAGGCCGATCCAAGGGCGCTCCAACATGGACCGCTCCAAGTTCTGCAACTTCCACGACTGCCACGGCCATACGACCGACGAGTGCTATGACCTCCGCGACGCTATCGAGAAGTTCGTGAGAGATGGGAAGCTGCGTCAGTATGTGATCAAGACTCAGGGAAGGACGAGTGGCAAGCGCACTGACCGCGGCCGCAGTAGAAGTCCACCCAAGGAAACTCGGAAGCAGGGGAAGAAGCAGAGGACGACCTCAGACGACGAATTTCCCGACGTCGATTTCCAGTGCAACGTCGTCAGCGGAGGATTCGGAGGAGGAGGAGACACTGTAAGCCAGCGGAAGAAATACCTCCGTGAGGTACTCACCGTCCGAGACCTCCCCAAATTCAAGGAGGACCCCAAGAGGTCGAAGTCGCCTACCTTGACCTTCACCGACAAGGAGCTGAAAGACGTCATACCCGGCCACCTGGATGGACTGGTGATTACTGGAACCTTGGTTAATTGCCGAGTTAAAAGAATTTTTGTGGATGCAGGGAGCTCGGTCGACATTATAAGCTGGGATGCCTACAAAAGGATGCACCTCGATAAAGAGGACCTCAAGCCATGCAAGACCACCCTAGTCGGGTTCAATGGCGAACAATCTTTTCCCAAAGGATATATCGACCTCCGGTTGACTCTCGGCACCAAAGAAGCCTTCAAATCTGAACGGGTACGATTCGTAGTCGCCGACTTCCGGTCCCCCTACAACATCATCCTGGGCCGACCAACGATCCACAATTGGGATATACTAGTATCCACCAAGCATCAGAAGCTGAAGATGGTCAATGGTAAGAACCAGATAGTCGTGGTATCCGGAGACCAGAAAGAGTCGAGGCAATGCTACTTCGAAGCTCTCCGGGTCGAGGAAGGAGGACCTTCGTCTCCACCTCGGCTCGGATCCAATGAGCAAGTAGCCGAAGCTGGCCCGGCCGAACGCCCACAACAGCAAGTCAACATGGTAGAGCTCGACCTCCGAGAACAGGATAATCCGAAGCCTGAGCCAGAAGGAGAGTTGGAGGAGATAGTGCTAGGCGAAGACCCGTCCAAGACCGCCAAAATTGGCCGAGACATGGAGGACGGCCTAAAGGCTCTTATGATTCGCTTTTTAAGGCAGAACCAAGACGTCTTCGTATGGACCTCGGCCGAAGTACCCGGCATCGACCCCCACTTCTGCTGCCACAAGCTCGGCATACGGCCGGGATCAAGACCAGTAGAACAGAAGAAGAGGAACATTGCGGACAACAGGCAGAAGGCCCTGGAGGACCACTTAGAGGAGCTCCTAGCGGCCGGCTTCATCCGAGAGGTGTAGTACACCACCTGGCTCTCCAACGTAGTGATGGTCCTCAAACCCAGTGGCAAATAGAGAGTCTGCGTCGACTACACCAATCTTAACAAGGCCTGCCCAAAGGACTCCTACCCGATGCCTAACATCGATAAGCTTGTGGACAACTCGGCCGGGTACCAACTCCTCTCCTTCATGGATACCTACTCCGGTTATAACCAGATCGCCATGCATCTGGACGACCAAGAAAAGACCGCCTTTATGACTGATAAGGCGAATTACTGCTACAACGTCATGCCTTTCGGAATGAAGAACGCCGGGGCCACCTACCAAAGGATGATGAACCGAGTTTTCGAGGATCAGATCGGGCGCAACATAGAGGTCTACATAGATGACATGATCGTCAAGTCGAAACTACCAGAAGACCACATTCGGGACCTAGAACAGACGTTTGAAAAGCTAAGAAGACATCGAATCTGGTTGAACTCGGCCAAATGTGCCTTCGGAGTTCCGGCTGGGAAATTCCTAGGCTTCATGCTGACCAACAGAGAGATAGAAGCCAACCCGGACAAGTGTAAGGCCGTGCTCGACATGCAGCACCAGAGGACCAAGAAGGAGGTACAGCAGCTAACAAGCCGACTAGCCGCCCTGACGCGTTTTCTACCAAAGTTGGCGGAGTAAGCCCTACCTCTCTTCAAGTTGCTGAAGAAGGAAACCCGAAGCGGCTGGAACCCAGACTGTGACGCCACCTTCTCAGAAATCAAGAGATGTTTGGCAACCCCTCTGGTTCTTACCAAGCCGGACACCGGGGAGACCTTATTCCTCTACCTGTCAATCGGCAACGAAGCCGTGAGCGTCGATCTAGTAAAGGAATCTGAGGCAGGGCAGACGCCCATATACTTCATCAGTAAGGCCCTGCAAAGCTCTGAACTCCGATACCAGAAACTGGAGAAAGTGGCTTTTGCCTTACTCACCGCGGCACGAAGACTCCGGCCCTACTTCCAGGGGCATCGGATAGTGGTACGAACCAGCCAGCCGATCCGACAGATCCTTCATAAGCCTGACCAGGCCGGACGAAGGACCAACTGTTCCATAGAACTGTCCGAGTTCGACATCACATTCGAAGCCCGACAGGCGATTAAATCCCAGGCACTCGCGGATTTCATCAGGGAACTCACCCCGGCCACTACCAATGACAGGATTTGGAAGGTCTACATGGACGGCTCGTCCAACGCAAAGGGCAGTGGCCCAGGAGTCATCGTGGAAAGCCCGCAAGGGGTAGCCACCGAGCACTCTCTTCATTTAAAGTTCCAGACCTCCAACAATCAGGCCGAGTACGAGGCCCTGCTGACCGGACTCCTTCAAGCAAAGGACAATGGCGCCCAACGAGTAAAGGTTTTAACCGACTTGCAGCTCGTTGCGGCTCAGGTAGACGACACCTATCATGCGAAAGGCCCACTAATGGCAAAGTACCTGAACAGAGCCAAAGAACTCATGGCCGAATTCGAGGAGGTAACGGTTTCCCATATCCCGAGAGAAGAGAACGCTCGAGCCGACATCCTCTCTAAGCTTGCAAGCACTAAGGGGCCGGATAACCACAGGACAGTGATCCAGTAAAATCTGACCGAGCCGAGCTACATTATGGCCATCTCGGCCGGGACCGATTGGAGGAAACCGATTGAAGACTACCTCGAAAGGGGAATTATCCCAACCGACCCGACCGAGGCGAAGAAGCTGATCAGAGAAGCCGCCCTCTACGCTATGGTTGATGACCAACTGTACAGGAAGGGGCTCCATTGCCCGATGATGCGGTGCCTCGGAGAGCCTGAAGCAAAATATGTGCTGGCCGAACTCCACGAAGGCAGCAACGGCCACCACATGGGGGGCAAGGCACTCGCCCGGAAAGCGCTACGCGCCGGCTACTACTGGCCCACTATGAACCATGACGCCATGGAGAAGGCCAAAACATGCGACAGTTGCCAGAAGCATGCCAGGATAATATGGCCGCCACCCTCAGAATTGAAAGGAATGCCAGCCCCCTGGCCCTTCTACAAGTGGGGCATGGACATCCTCGGACCATTCCGACCGGCACAGGGGCAATGCAGATGGCTCATAGTCGCGGTAGACTACTTCACCAAGTGGATCGAAGCAGAGCCACTTGCCACAATAACCTCGGCCAGAGTGATTAAATTCTTCCGGCACAACATCGTCTCTCGCTTCGGAATACCAACCGAGGTCGTCACGGACAATGGCACCCAGTTTATGGACCATCGATTCTAAGCGCTAATGTCCAACCTGGACATCAAGCAGCACTTCTCATCCGTGGAACACCCCCAGACAAATGGCCAAGCCGAAGCCGCCAACAAAGTCGTTCTAGACGGACTCAAGAGACGAATGTTGCAAGCCGAGACCAACTGGACCAAGCAGCTTCACAGCGTCCTGTGGGGATACTGCACAAGCGTACAGTCGTCGACCCAGGAGACCCCGTACAGGCTAACCTATGGATGTGAGGCAATGATCCCGGTTGAAATCGGACAGCCGTCCTGGAGAAAGGTCAGAGCCGGACAGGAAGGGCAAGAGTCAAACGACGACGCTTTGAAGACTGACTTGGACCTCATTGACAAAATCCAGGTCAAGACACACTGCCGGGAACTAGCCACCAAGCAGCTACTCGCGGCTAAGTACAATAGAAAGGTCCGGCCCAGGTCTTTTAACCGAGGCAACCTAGTACTCCGACGAGCCGACATAGGCAATAAGAATGCCAAGGACGGGAAGCTGGCGGCAAACTGGGAAGGACCCTACCGGATTAAGGAGAAGCTCGATGGGGGAGCATATGTCCTCGAGACTTGGCACGAAAGCCAATCAAAAGAACTTGGAATGCCGACAAGCTGAAGATCTACTATAGCTAGACCTCTTCTCGGCAGTGTTTGTTTGCTTTATGAATTTTTCATTGAGTGTGTTTCCTTATCGTTACTTTTACTTTAAGTCCAAGTTATGTCGTTTCTGATTATTATGCTTTGTAAAGCCCCTTAGGGCTATTTCTTATCAATAAAGGATCCCATTGCGGAGATTTACGAATGTGCACAAGGTTCGCTTAAGCATGAAGCCGAAGTCGTGAAGCTCGGCCGTAACACAATAAGGCCAAGGCAAAGAAGCCCGGCCAAGAAGCCGAAAGCCGAGGCCATTAAGCCCGGCACCGGCAAAAGGCCCCGAGGTCGTATACCCGGCCGCTAACAAAAACATCTAGATGTATGAAACCGGCCGTTGTATTCCTACATGCATTGGTTAGAGCTCGGCGAAGGCGCCACTCATGGCCCCTCGTGAAATTGACGCGTCAACGCTCGCCCGGCTAAGCAAGCGGCCTACCATGCCGACCCTAATCAGGTCAAAATGTCCGACCTAAGGTAAACGAAACCTCGGTTAGACACGTGATAGTCCCGCCCTTACGCCGGTAAAACCTAATCCGACTAAGTAAAAGTTGGAGCCCGACTACTTGAAAGTCGGGCCGAGGCAAAACGGTTAGTTATGCCTGACGAGGCTGAAACAAGACAACCTTGCCCCAACGTCCCACACACTAAATGTGGTAGAGTAACGACGGCCTGCACGCATGCGGCCGACAAACACATAAACTTAGACAAAAGAGAGATAAACTTACCCATTGTCTGAGTTATCCAAATAAATGCAGCCGATGCATACACAAACCAAGGCAAAAGGATGACGTCGGAAAATAAACCATTCATTGCCTATGGTAGCTAAACGAGCTCGGGAGTGCCGACAAAGGACGGTACAAATTAAGATCATTCGACGGTTAAAAGAAGTGCAGGCTAAGACAAGAAAAATATTATAATTGTCATAAAGTCTGTATGAAAGGCGCGAAGGCCAGAAACATCCTTACAAGATACAAGGGCAGCAACGCCCCAAAACATACGAAAAGCAAAAATAAAACTAGGACGGGGAGCTGGACCCGAAGTCATCATTCTTCCCCTCGGGGTCCTCGGCGTCGGCAGCTTCCTCGGACGACTTGGCCACGGGATCTTCAGACTCGAGGGACACGGCCTCAGTACCATCTGGACCCGCAGTAGCAAGGGGAGCATCAACAGCAGCCTCCTTAGCACCGGCGTCCTCGACGGCAGGAGACTCATACGGAAGCAGAGTCCCATCCTCCTGAACGAAGGAACGGTAGTCATAACCGGCCACGTTCCGGTCGACACCCGGGTTGAAATACCGGATCTGTGCCAGAGCCTGCTTGAAGCACTCTGCAGCGGTCACCACCAGAGCATCCATGGTCTCCTGCCGACCCTGCTTCTCGGCATCAAGAACTTTCTGAAGCCTCCCTCCCTCCTCCGCCAAGGAGTTGCGTTGCTGTTGGAGGACCTTCAGTGTAGCAACACCCTCCGCCATCCCCTTCTGAACCCGGGCGCATTCCTCAGCAGCTTTCTCGGCACTAGCCCGGGAAAGCTGAAGCTGCTGGTCGGTTTTAACCGCCAAAGTCTTCATGGCATCCCGCTCCGCCCGAACGACATCCAGCTCCGCCCGGGTACCATCCAACTCCGCCCGAGCTTCATCTCACCCGGCCCAAGCCTTAACAAGCTCCTCCTCGGCCGACCTGGCCTTGGCCTCAACCACCTCTAGCTCCTCCTTGAGTTCGCCGACAGACGCGGCCTTAGCCTCCGCCGCAGACAAACCCTTAGCCAATTCCTCCACCTGCGCCTTCAACCTCTGGACGTCAGCATGGGAACGGGCATATTGCTCCCGAACCAGGATCAAAGCTTGATTATATCCCACCGCTCGGCAGAGCTCCTTCTGGTTTCTATGCAGCTCGTCCAAGGCCGGCTGAGTCAGCGTGGCGCAACCAGTGAAATGCCGAGGGGGGAGGAAAGCCATGTCTACCTCAGGAACCACCCCCTCGTTCCATAATTAGCTGCGGGGAAGAACAGACTTGGGCCTCGTTGGGGATGGAGGAGGAGGAAGCACAGAAGACGAAGGCGGATCCGGCATAGAGCCAGAAGGCTCTTCCTCGAAGAATTCGGCCTCAATTTCCTCGTCAGAAACCGAGGCTTCCTTCCCCTTGGAGACCGGAGACATAGCAGCGGCCTCTCGCCTCTCAGGAGTCGGAGGAGAAGACCGAGTAATCACTGGGGAGGCCAGGGAAACCTCGGTAGAGGAAGGACCCTGGCCAGCTGAACCCTTCTTTGCCTTCTTCGGCGCCTCAGCGGCACCGGCATCTTTAGAACCACCCCGCTTCTTGGGGCGACGAGGGGCAACAGCAGCAGGGTTCGCAGCGCGGAGGTATAACGAGAGCGAACTCATGTCTCGGCCTGTCAAAAAGAAAAAAAACCGGGTCAGATCCATACAGTCAAGAAACAAAAACTAAGGCATAAACAAAATACTATTAGAAACCCTACTGGTAGGGGGCGACGGCTTGGCATCGTCCCCGGTTATGAAAAACCAGGCCGACTTCACACCATACTCAGCCACTAGCGCCTCCAACCATGGCAGAGCAGAAGCCGACTCGGGAGCAAGACTCTTGCGCGGAACTTGGAAGGAGACCGCCTTGGCCTTATAATAGCTCTCCTCCCAGTACAAGGGGAACCAACCGCCACTTCCAAGAACCAGGGCCCCTCCCCTGGGACGGCCTCCACCTTGAAGAACGCACCTTTAAAGCGCTTGAAGGAGTCGGAGAAGGGCGTCATCAGCTTGCGCTCCGAATTGATCCGAAGGGACACCAGCCCCCTCAGCTTATCACTTCCCTTCGGCGAGCTAGGTGTGAAGGGTCCGAAGAAATAAAAGAAAAGGTTGGTCGTGCACGCTATAGGAGGCGAAAAATGGCCACAAAGCCTCTCGAAGGCCACCAAATATGCCCAACCATTTGGATGAAGCTGGGACGGAGCGAGGCGAAGATGCCGCAACGCCTCCATTTGAAAGGGGGAGAAAGGAAGAGAAACTTGCACCCGCGTCAAGTAATCCCGGTAAAATAAGAAGAAGTCCGGTTGACCCTCCGACCGAGTCGCGCAGATAGGCTCCCCGAATTCCGGACGCCTGAGCACACACCCCGGTATGGCCGGGACCTTCAACCGCGCTATGTCCGCCTCGAACATCAGCGACGGGGTAGCCAGCACATCGTGTGATACCCAGCCGTATCGACGAATCAAAGCCTCGGGCGAACTAGAAGAGTCCGAACCACCGGCCTCCAAGCGCTTTTTGGACGACCCAGACTTTGGAGCCATAAATAAACCTATACGAAAATAAACAAAGCTGGTATTAGCAGAAAGGCAGAAATACTTGGCAAAGACATAGTACCAGGCAAAAAAGGCCACGGACTCGGACGAACGGGGGCACGAGAAGGGGCAACCGGGGCGGACCAATGCCGACACAAGCCAAGTACAGCGGAAGCCTCGGCATCTCTACCGCGAGCCATCAAAGCAGAAGCCTCCGCCAGGCAATCCCAACAAGGGCCGACATAACCCTCTGGAGCGGACGTCTTGCGGACGGCGATAGGACCCTCATAAAAGCTAAGAGGCTGAGTCATCACCACCGGGGATCCGGACCTAGAAGAGGAGCCTATCCTGGCCCCACCGGACGACCCGAGAGAAATGGCATGCGCCAACGGCCGGAAGGGACGACGAGGAATTGGAATCGAGATCCTGGCCTAAGATGGACGAGCCCCAGCTCGCCCCGGACGAACAGCGCCACCACGGCGCAGAGGATCCAAAACCCCCCATAGCAGGCGGTTCACCCCCAAGAACCCAGTAAGTAGCCCTGGGGAGACGTGCACGGAGAAACATTTCCTCCTCAGGCGTTAATGACGCCCTTGGCCTAGAAGCACTCCTACCTCTCACCATGTTTAGAAGCCTAAGACACTAAGCAATTGGTATCTAAGGGCAAGAAACAGGGAAAATTTCAGGGCGATGGCGCTATAGAAACCCAGAAGCCCAGAAATGAAGAACACAGACAGCGATTCCCAGAATAAACGGTAAAATGTGGAAAACTACCGAACAAATGCACAAGGGAATAAGCGGAATACCTGTATAAAGAAAATGGAAGAGACTGAAACGCTGGAAGACGGCGAAAGTCTCGGACAAAGAAGAATCCCCTCTTAAGCTCTAGTGAAATCAAAGAAAAATCTGGGCAAGAGAGTGAAGTAGCGGGAAAAAGTAGAAGAAAGAAGAAAGAGGGCTATTTAAAAGCCAACACAAGGGTGCAACGGTCTATTCCCGCACAGACATAACGGGATTGGCACAGCACGACGCAAGCGCAATAAATGCGCGAGAACCTCGAAAGGTGAAAAGGCGCGGTGGCTGCAGAACGCACCCAATAAAAGCCTGACACCTGTACACCCGTGATGATGGCGCGATAGGAGTGAATCCCAAAGCGTCCGGAGAATCCCAAAAGACAGAAGGGCCAAAAACTCGGGCAGAACAAATAACCACCCGAACCAACCCGGCGTTCTCGGTAGGACGGGGAAAGGTTAAGCCGGCCACAACTCCGGACCGGACTGATGGCCACGGCACCCTAAAGCCGACTCGGTCTAGACAAAGGACCTCGGCCATAAAGGGGACCGGGGGCATTAAACACCTCGGCCGTCCGAAGCCTGAACAACCAAGCTGGGGGGCAACTGTTACGGACCGGCCCAATTGGCCCAGGTCCAGACCTCGGCCCAACTACGCCTACAACAGGATCTGCGCTATATTAGGAAAGGATCCGAGACCCCCCCGATTCAGGATCTCATCAATGGAGATTCTCCTACAATCATGGGACCAGCCAATCAGCCCCTAACGGTGCAATCCCAGATATGGCTCATTAAGGCAGAGATACGCACACCAGACTCCTCTATAAATAAAAGGAAACCCTAAACAGGTGCACACGTTCTATTCTATGCTCTATTTACATACTGTCACACAGAGCACACACCCCACTCCCCTGGCTACACGCCTTACTGTTTGCTGTGAACTACGTGGACTTTGATCTCTTCAAAGGGTACGTAGGCTCTAGGCTTGACAACCTAATCAAGTTCGATATCTGTGTTCTTAGGACAGAACAGGTTCTATATGCACATTTGAAAAGAGTATATGGGCATTGCTTCGCTTACAAATCAAATTAGGCCAAAAAGCCATAGATTCTAAGTTGAATAACAAAAAAGACATTAACTACGAAATGAGTGAATTTTATGACCACAACTGTTAATTGATAAACTAAACTAAACTCACATAAAGAAGAGTATTTATTTTGACCAATTAATTTTTAGAGGAATCAACATTTTAATTTAAAATCCCTTAGAAATATAGAAACTCATTCATCCTTGATTTAAGGGAATAAAAACTTTTGTATATTATAATTTTTGGTCAAATACACATTTAAAAATATTTTTTTCCTTAAGACACACACACATGTTTAAATAAAAGCTAAAGTACTCGTTTTGTCCTTTATGTTTGCTTCAAGTATTCATTTAGTCCTTTAAGTTTGTAAAGTGCTCGTTTAGTCATTGAAAGTTAACACCGTTAAGCAGACTTAATGGAAAATACTAACTCAGCAATTTTAAACGATGACTGTGCACTTAAATGCTGACAAAGCAAGCTTACATGTTATTTTTTTAATAAATTAACATTTTAAATCCTGTAAATTGAAATTTATTCCATCAGACTTTGGGTATATGTTCTTCGTCTGAGACTTTGGGTATATGTTCTTCGTCTGAGGCATTTAAGTGCACAGTCATCGTTTAAAATTTCAATTTACAGGATTTAAAATGTTAATTTATTAAAAAAGTAACATGTAAGCTTGCTTTATCAACATTTAAGTGCACAGTCATCGTTTAAAATTGCTGAGTTAGTATTTTCCATTAAATCTACTTAACGGTGTTAATTTTTAAGGACCAAATGAGCACTTTACAAACTTAAGGGACTAAATGGATACCTGAAGCAAACATAAAGGACCAAACGGGTACTTTAGCCTTAAATAAATGATTATAAAATAATTACATGATTAATTATGATTAGAAATAAATATTGCTTATTGAGCATATACAATAAAAAAATTGTCCAACCATAAAAAATTAAATTATATAATAAATATTACATATCTCATAAAACAAAGCTTTAAAATTAATATTCCAGGAAAGAAATGTTTGAAATCAATAAACTATTCTTTTGTGGTTGCCGAAGCTTTTAAAGCTCAAAACGCTATATAACATCTTCGTCGTGCGACACCCAGGTTGCAATATTTGTTTCTTAATCAAATAGTTTACTCTATCAAAAGCGAATCTAGACGCAAAGTCTAAAAAAGAGTTCTGAGTCCAAAGAAACAAGTTTTCATAGCGTTCATTTTTATTTTTCTATGATGTATTTATGTCTAAATCAAAGGTTGGAGGTTGAATCTAAAGTTCCTTTTTTGATGGGATGAAAAATACGGTTAGGGAACGGAGATGAAAGTTTAAAGGTGTGTCTTTGGGTTAAAACTTGAAACAGAGAGAGCAGATCACATGGGAACAGGATTCCTTAGAGAAGAGAAACAAGCGACGCAACCCCAATGTCATGCACACACAAAATGGTTGTTTCGATCATGAAAGAAACAGGGAGGCTATCCAAAGTGAAGAAAATGATACGATACAATTTGGAGCAAGCACGGCATTCCGAAATTTCCCTCCTACCACATACCAGCGTCAGTACGGCCCATCTTGTCTTTTATATATATCATCTGTTTTAAGTAATTTTGCATTTTACAAAGCAAATATACACAAGAGTTTTGGCTTATAAAAGCTCAAAAACGCAAGAATATGACCGAGAGGTTTGGCGGCATATGACTCGATCATCTTTCGACCTCTCCAATATAGGAGTACTAATTTACTACCCTCTCTTCATCCCAACTAATTTTAAGTTTCTCCTGGATATAAAACTTCCAGCTGCCACTGCACATCCCACTGTCTTTCTTCTTCTCTCCCACATCACTTATATTATCTCTCATCAAAGTCAACCTATAACTAGATAAAGGAAATTGAATGTCACACTAGCCTCGCCCCTCACATCACATGCCTTCCACCTTTCCATTCCGGTACTACTAACACTATCCAAAAAAGCAATTGGGCGTGACGTCTGAATGAGTCCTACCATTCGTTCGTGAAGAAATGGGAAACATCAATCTAACCCGATTATACATTCAGTTGCATCTTAATTTTAATCTCAAATAAGAATAATAAAGAATTCATACGAACCAACCAGTTTCTTCTGCAGAAACTTTTCCGCACCAATCAATTACTATATACCATACACAGAATCACCACATAGTAAGGCTCAAATAATAATCCTCAGCGTCTATAAATTATGGTCGTCTTCTCCCGTTGCGTCTCCTGAATTCTTGAATTGAATCCAATTCTTGGCCTTGCAGAGATTCAGAAAATAATATAACACAATACCCAAAGAAGTCAGGAAGGCACTAACCAAATACACAGCTCTGGTAGCAACAGCCATCACGACGAATAGAAGCAGAGATGGCACCAGGCACATGATGACCAGGCCTGGGAATCCCACTGGAACCTCAAACGGCCTTTTCAATGCCCGGAACTTCCTTCTCAACATAAGAAAAGATGCATACTCCAAAAGCATCCCCAAACTGTACAAGAAATTGGTTGTGGATATGATGTCTGTGAAACTCAGGCAAGACATTGGAAGTCCTATCACAGTTGCTACCAAAATGGCCATCCAAGGAGTATTGAACCGCTTTGCTCTTTCTCCAAAAATTCTAGGCAGAAATCCTAAATCTGCCATACCCAGAACCTGGTATGCTGCGCTGCTCATTTGAGCTTCATATAGCCCAATAATGGACAGAACAGCCCCAATTTCCATCCAGATTTTCAACCACTCTCCAGCAATCTTCTCGGCCACATCTGCAAAATACCCATCAACCCATTTTTCCTGATCCAGTGGCATGGCTCCTGTAGCAGCCAGCAAAGGAATTATATAGGCCAGACAAGTAAGCAGCCCGGCGGATAACAGGGCTTTTGGGAATGTTTTCTGGGGTTTCTCAACTTCACCAGCCAAAGTACTAGCACTATCCCAAAAGTTCAAATTCCAAAACAGGGTGTTGAAGTACAAAGTCCAATTCTTCTTCACACCCGGCTGACCCAAGCTTAACCATCGGCTGGGATCAATTTTGGGAATTGAAATCAAGGACAGCAACACAAACGGCATCAGAGAAACAACCCCAAGAGCCACAGCAGTGTAGCCTACTATAGTCAGACCAGTATAATTCAGAAAAGATAGCACAGTAGTGGAGAAAAATAGGGACAGGTAGCGAGGTAAACCAGAAGACAGAGATGGAATCACCAGCTTGACATAGTCTATGCAGAGAACAGGATACGAAGCTAAGTTTATGACCGCACAAAAGAACTTCCAGAAGCCCATGAGGGAGCCCCAGAAAGGGCCAAAGGCTTCACTGGCCCAGATGACGAAGCCTCCATTGCCGGGGAAGGCAGTGGCCAGCTCGGCCGTGACAAGAGCCTCCGGGATGCTCCAGATGAAGGGGAAGATGACGAAGCCAAGAATGGCGAAGAGGGGCCCAGCAGCCTTGACGGCGGACTCTTCACCATACGGACCGCCAGAGACCTCAAAATAGATGAGAAAGACAAGAGGGAGGAGGGCTAGCTTCTTTGGCGAATTGAGGATGGGAATGGCTTCGGTTTCTGCGTTCTGGCCAAGAAGATGTTGTTGCTGGGAATCCTCCATAAGGGGGGTTTGCGTTTGGAATCTGGGTTGGAGGGGAGGGGCCTCTAATTTTTTTTTTTTTTTGCTCAGAGGGCCTCTAATATTGTAGGTATATTCCAAGGGAAGGAGGATTCCAATAATGAGGGAAAAAGTCAAATGCTTGCAAGCACAGGTAACTAGTAGGCGTTGCGTATGGTTCACGAACACCTATCGGGCACTCAAGCCTTGTACTCGAAGCCAAGTTGTTTGTTGTACTTGTACACTATAAATGATGGTGCGGGCGTATGGATATTGGTGGGAAGAAATGAGCAAGTAAAGTTTGAAGAGAAATTCAAAGTGGCACCTAAAAGTCACGGCTCGCACATGATTGATTGTAGATGTGATAAGGAGAGTGGAAGGTGAATCCAATCCGCCATATTATTTATTAGTGTAGTGAGACGAGGGAGAAATCAATCAAGATGACGGTTACAGGGAACTGGAATCGGAATTAAACTATGAGATGAGAGATGAGAGTCAGTCAGAGGTGAATTGATTGGAGGATATTTGAGGGGTATGGGTGCGAGGGAGATGCTCCTGTATCCATTCAAAAACGTTGAATCCAATCCACGTCACGTCACGTCACGTCACCGTCGGAGGTGAGATTCCAAAACGCACAAGTGACCAAACTAGACAGCTCCTTTACCCAATTCTTCCCTCCCTGATTGATGACTTGGGGCACAGTTAATCTGTCACTACAGGTAGCATAGCCTCCTTGCGGATCAGAATGACGCTCACCAAGGAATGCGTAGTTACTCTACAGCATATAAGTAGGTTAGGTCCCAGGATGCTTTGCTGATGCCTTGGCCAAAGCAGCAGGTATTTTGTCATCTTCAATTTTCAATTATGTATATTTGTGTGGACAATTTAAGGACATTGTTTCTAAGTGTTCCAAGCCATTGTATGAAAATTGATTCCCCTTTTAAACTTCTTTAACATTGTTTCTAATTGCTCCTTATTTGGGATTATGTTTAAATATAAAACATTAATTCAATTTAACTCTAAAATTTATAATATAATGCTATAAAAGAATATTTTAGGAAGGATATATCGTAATTAAGTAGCCCTTATATTAAAATACCATATGTTTTTTTTTATATATTATTATCTGGTGAAGATCGTATAGAAGAATTATTTTAATTGAAATTGATATTTAATATTTTCAATAGAAGATCTCAAAGAGGAAATAAGTAAACGATTCAAAGTAATTTGGAAGAACGTTGTATTTGTTTTTTTTTTTTTGGGGGGGGGGGGGGGGGGGAGGGGGGTTGGTGAGTCGGCTAAGAAAGAAGTTGAGAGCTTGGGCCTTTTTTTTTTTTTAAAGAGAAGAAGAACATTGAATGATGAGACGTTGAATGTGGAAGATTGCAAGAATGTTTCCAATAATTGAATGCCACTTGCCTTCCTTTTTAGTTTTTACAGTACAGTTTATTCTCTTTTTTTTTTCGTTTTTCCCTTGCTCTGTTTTGTTTTAGTGTATGCCATGAATTGAGAAAACTCTTACCAACCGGTACTAAGATTTGCTGAAATAAACCAAGTAATGAAACGTAAATGAAGGGTTTTTGTTGGGTGAAAAGCAATAGTTGGCTTTGATGGCTTTTTGAACAAAATAAGAATTATTAAGAAAACAAAAAAACAGATTAAAGTACATCCCAAACTATTTTTTAGACTAATGCTCATTGATAGCGTAGGGGGGCCCACGCCACTTGGAGGCTTTGATTCAATGTAAAAAAAAAAAAAATTATATGTCAGTGGCGTAAACCTTATTCATGCTACTGACACTTTTGACACCCTCTCTCACGCCACTAGTGGCGTGCTCTGTCTTTGTGTCACCAACTGCATTACTTTAGTAAAATGTTTCTCATCTGCTTTAATCTATTTTTTTTAATTCTTATTTTGGTAAAAAAAAAAAAACCTGGCTTTGATTGATGATTTATTATGTCTTGGAACACATTCTTATAGCAATGAGTACTAGAGAGTAGACACCCCCTTATATAATTATAATTAATTCCATACTCATGAAACCAACTTTGCCTTTCCTCTCTCTTCGCCTCCCTCCCGCCCTCAAATTTCATGCGTCCCCCGCCTTATTTATCGCAACAAATTTACTTATATATCATGTTGTTCAGTTCACTTGGGAACCCCACGACAAACAACATTTAAAAAATTAACACCTTCGAAAAATATATTTATATTAAAGAATAACAACTTCATTTTAATATACTCTTTTAAATTCAAATAATTAAAAATAAATTCATTAACATTTATAATTTATCATACTTAATTTTTTTTAAATAAAATTCACATGTAAAGCTACTTAGTACTACATAATCTATTCAAAAAAAATTAGTATTAAGTTAACACGATTTTACAAAATTAGAAATATAAAAACAGTAAACTCTACATGTAAAGTCATAAATTTGACCTAAATTACAATCATCATTGAGTTTAAGAATGACCAACCAGCTAATGTGAGTTGACATAGATGGTAAGTGATCCAGGACTAGGCCCTTGGGTCGTGGATTCGATCCCCTCCCTCGTTGCTGGGACTCCTTTGGTAGGCGATCTCGTAAGTCGTAAGTCCCTAGTAAGTGCTCATAGAGCCCGGGGCCGTACCCTGGCCTTGGTAAGGGACTGATGCCAAACTCATCCAAAACTTTTTCGTATAAGAAAAAAAAATGACCAACCAGATTTTATAAATAGAAAAGTGTTCTGAAACTAAGTAAAACACAAGAGAGATTAAGATGAGGAAGATGAAGAAATGCAAGGGAAAATGGAGAGCAAGGAGAGATTGATTCTTCTTTTGTATTGTACTCCTTCAACCTTTGATGCATGCCTACTATATATAGGCAATGAACCATTACAAGAGTTACACAAAAGAGTAAATCTACATAATGGTATGTTATGGAGTTTTGTAAGTTATATGAAACTCCCACTAAACCATTCATGTTATATGTTACATTGCTTTAAGTGTAGAAATCCCAAAAGACTCTTCTTGAAAAAAGGTTGTGGACATTCACACTAATATTGGAATATTTACAACACTCCCCCTTGAATGTCCATTATGAATGTGCCTCATTAAAAACTTTAACTAGGAAAAACCCAGTGGGATAAAAACCTAGCCAAAGAAAAGAGTACAACATCCATTGATACACTGTCCAATGCTGCCTCATTAAAAACCTTTCTAGGAAAACCCAGTGGGATAAAACCTAGATAAGGGAAAAAGAGTACAGCGTGTATCGACTTCCCCTCTTGACAACATCAGTTGAGATCTTTGAGTCTCCGAAGACCAATACCATGGACGAGTCTTTCAAAGATTGCTCCTGGAAGCGACTTGGTGAATAAATCTGCTAGATTTTTACTTGAACTGATTTGCTGGATATCTATTTCACCATCCTTTTGAAGATCACGAGTGAAGAAGAATTTTGGCGAAATATGCTTCGTTCTGTCGCCCTTGATATATCCTTCTTTAAGTTGGGCAATACATGCAGCATTATCCTCATATAGAACTGTTGGGACCATTTTTTCTGAAGATAAATGACAAGTTGTTCGTATATGATGTAATACTGACCTTAACCACACACATTCTCGACTTGCTTCATGCATTGCTAGAATTTCTGCATGGTTAGATGATGTGGCTGATATAGTCTGTTTCATAGATCGCCATGAAATAGCTGCACCTCCACATGTAAACAGATAGCCTGTTTGTGATTTACCATCGTGTGGGTCAGACAAAAATCCAGCGTCTGCATAACCAATCAGTTCATGCTTGGATACATTTGAGTAGTATAACCCCATGTCCATGGTGCCTCTGAGGTAACGAAAAATGTGTTTTACTCCATTCCAATGCCTCCGTGTTGGTGCAGAACTATATCTTGCTAATAAATTAACAGCAAATGACATATCAGGACGTGTGTGTTGAGCAAGATACATTAGTGCTCCAATAGCACTAAGATATGGTACTTCTGGACCAAGTAGTTCTTCCTCACCTTCTTCAGTAATTATTTGAGGTCGGAATGGGTCTTTATCAACCTGCAAAGATCTTACAATCATTGGGGTACATAATGGATGCGACTTATCCATATAAAATCGCTCTAAGATCTTCTTTGTATAAGTTTCTTGATATACAAAGATCCCATTCTTTAGGTGCTCAATCTGTAGTCCAAGACAAAATTTTGTTCTGCCTAAGTCTTTCATTTCAAATTCTTTTTTCAAACAACTAATTGCCTTTTGAAGCTCTTCAGGAGTTCCAATGATGTTGATATCATCAACATAAACAGCAATTATAGCAAATTCGTTTCTAGATCTTTTCATAAAAATGCATGGGCATATTGGGTCATTTTTGTACCCTTCTTTCAACAAATATTCCTTGAGACAATTATACCACATGCGCCCTGATCGCTTCAAGCCATACAAAGACTTATTTAACTTTATCGAGTATTGTTCTCGAGAATTCGAATTAGATGCTTCTGGCACCTTGAGTCCTTCAGGGACTTTCATATAAATATCATTGTCAAGTGAGCCATACAAATAGGCAATCACGACATCCATTAAACGCAAATCAAGTCCTTCATTTACTGCTAAGCTAATTAAATAACGAAAAGTAGTTGCATCCACTACCAGTGAGTACGTTTCTTCAAAATCAATGCCAGGTCTTTGTGTAAAGCTTTGGGCTACAAGACGTGCCTTATATCTTGTGATTTCACCCTTTTCATTTCTCTTTCGTACAAAAACCCATTTGTACCCAACTGGCTTTACATCTTTAGGTGTATGGACTACAGGTCCAAATACTTTTCGTTTTGCCAGTGAATTTAATTCTGCATTAATAGCATCTTTCCATAGGGGCCAATCCTTTCGCTGTTGGCACTCGCTAATGGATTTTGGCTCATGATCCTCATTATCATTCATTACATCATATGCTATATGATAAGCAAAGATGTCGTCAATGTTGACTTCATTTCGGTCCCATCGGATACCATTCATAAAATAATTTATTGAGATCTCATTATTTTCACATATTTCAGGTACCTGGGTCTCTTCTAGGACTATAACATTATCTTCTGGAGATATCTCTACTGGAGGTAATGACTCTTCAGGAGCTACCAATTTTTCTTGATTATCCTCGACTTGACCATCTATATTTTTAGCTCCTTTTCTCATTCGAGGATTTTTATCTTTGGAACCGATGGACCTGCCACGCTTTAGGCGTGCTTTAGATTCATTTATAATAGGTTGCCCTTCAGGGACATCAATTCGAATAGGAGCATTAGCAGCTGGAACATGTGACTTTGTCACTTTCTTTGGGTCAGTAAATGCTTCTGGCATTCGATTAGCTAAATTTTGCAAATGAATTATCTTTTGAACTTCCAGTTCACATTGTTTTGTACGAGAATCAAAATGAGTCAATGATAATTCATTCCAACTAATCTCTTTACCCAACTGCTTATTTTCTCCCCCTAATGTTGGGAAAGTTGATTCATCAAAATAACAATCTGCAAATCTTGCAGTAAATAAATCTCCTGTAGATGGTTCTACATATTTAATAATTGAAGGAGATTCATACCCAACATATATTCCCATCCTTCTTTGAGGACCCATTTTGGTGCGTTGTGGTGGTGCTACTGGCACATATATTGCACATCCAAAAATTCGTATATGGGAAATATTAGGTTCTTGACCAAAAACCATTTGTATGGGGGAAACTTTTAGGTAACTAGTTGGCCTGATGCGAATTAACATTGCTGCATGCAAAATGGCATGGCCCCAAGCAGAAATTGGGAGATTAGACCTCATAAGTAAAGGTCTTGCAATAAGTTGCAATCGTTTAATCAATGATTCCGCGAGTCCATTTTGCGTATGAACATGAGCTACAGGATGTTCAACATCTATTCCAAGGGACATACAATATTCATTAAAAGCTTGTGAAGTGAATTCACCAGCATTATCAAGACGTATTTTCTTAATAGGATAATCAGGGTAATGTGCTCTCAATCTAATCAATTGAGCAAGTAATCTCGCAAACGCCAGGTTGCGGGAAGATAATAAGCAAACATGCGACCATTTAGTTGATGCATCAATTAAAACCATATAGTACCTAAATGGTCCGCATGGTGGGTGTATTGGCCCACAAATATCTCCCTGTATCCGTTCTAGAAATGTGAGAGATTCACTTTCTACTTTGTTTGGTGAGGGCCGAATTATTAACTTTCCCTTGGAACATGCATCACATGAGAAATCATGAGATTGTGGTATTTGTTTACACTTCAGGGTATGTCCACATGAATTCTCAATTATTTGTCGCATCATGATTGACCCGGGATGGCCTAACCGGTCATGCCAAACATTAAATTCATTAGTAAACTTCTGGTTTACATTGGCAAATTGCTGGTTTGTATTGGTAAACTTTTGATTTATATTAGTAAACTTCTGGTCTACAATAGCATGTGTTTCAATTGTGCTTATAAATGTATAATACAAACCAGAAGAGAAAGTAGGAAAACTTTCTAACATGCATTTTCTACCAGAAACAATATTTGTGATAGCAAGACATTCCTGATCATTTTTAGTTGTTGTTTCTATATGATATCCATTTCTGCGGATATCTTTGAAACTCAACAAGTTTCTTTTAGATTTGGTAGAATAAAATGCATTATCAATACATAATTTTGTTCCTTCAGGTAACAAAATATTAGCTCTTCCGGAGCCTTCAATCAAATTTATATTACCAGATATAGTCTGGACATTGGCTTCTCGCATTACCAAGGAAGAAAAATATTTATCATTTTTTAGTATAGTGTGGGTTGTTGCGCTATCAACGAGACACAGATCTTCAGGATTGATGCTAATAAGATTCATTCTTCATTAAAGGATACATAAAAATAAATAAAAACATAATTAAAAGAAATACATATGATAGAAGACAGTTTAAACATACTAAAACCAAACAGTTCCAAATAGGAAAAGATAATTTATACTAAGAAATCAGCAACATCCAAATGGGTAGAATCAACATCTTCAAACTCAGAATTCTCAACCTTATCAATATTCAAATGAGTAAAATCAACATCCTCAAACTTGGAGTTCCCAACATGATTTACTTCAATCTTTGACCCTTTACCATTACTTTTAAGTGATTCTTGATAAAGTTCAACCAAGTGTCTTGGCGTACGACAGGTACGAGACCAATGACCTTTACCACCACAACGATAACATACATTTTCAGAATGCTTCTTATTCTCACTAGTTTCCCTCCTGGGGTTCTTTTCAATCTTCCCCCTTTTAGGGTGAGAATTTGATCCACCACGACCACGGCCACGCCCACGCCCACGGTTGTAGCCACTTTTACGTCCACGTCCTCGGCCACTAAAATATCCATTACTTACTACATTCACTTCTGGGAATGGAGTTGAACCTGTTGGACGGGATTCATGATTTCTCAATAAAAGCTCATTGTTTTGTTCAGCTACAAGGAGACAAGAAATTAATTCAGCGTATTTCTTGAAACCTTTTTCACGATATTGCTGCTGCAGGAGCAAATTGGAGGCATGAAATGTGGAGAATGTTCTCTCTAACATATCTTCATCAGTAATCTTTTCTCCACATAACTTTAATTGAGAAGTAATTCTGAACATGGCCGAGTTATACTCGCTCACAGTTTTAAAATCTTGTAAACGCAGATGCATCCAGCAATAACGAGCTTTTGGGAGGATGACCATCTTCTGGTGATCATACCTTTCTTTTATATTCTTCCAAAGAACCAGTGGGTCTTTCACTGTCAAATATTCAATTTTTAAACTTTCATGTAAATGGTGGCGAAGGAAAATCATGGCTTTGGCTTTATCTTGATTAGATGCTTTATTTCCTTCTTTAATTGTGTCTTCCAGACCATGGGCATTCAGATGGATTTCCGCATCCAGCATCCAAGATAAATAATTCTTTCTGGTAATATCAAGAGCCACAAATTCAAGTTTTGCAAGGTTTGTTGTGTTTGTCATGGCTCAGACTAATTTAAAAAAAAAAACAAGAATTATTAACATAGAAATACTAATGATAATAAGATGAAATTTAGAAACACAATAAGTAAAGTATAATAATAAGGATTAAAACTTTATGGCTTCGAGCCATATAGTTCTCATAACGAGAAATTAAATTTATGTGGCTTCTAGCCATAAAATTAAGAAACTAAAATGATAGGACTTTTGGTCATATAATAATTTTAGAATAGGAAAACAGAGGTGTATGGCTTCTGGCCATAATAATATTAATAACATAAAAGAGATTGCATGAAATATAAAATAACATAACATTAAAAGTTAGCAACAATAACATAACAATAAAAGTAAAATGTTATGTTAGCAACAATAAAAGTAAAATGTTATGTTAGTAACATAAAGATAAAATGTTATGTTAGTAACATAAAAGTAAATGCTTAATTTAAATGTTATGTTAGTAACAATAATATAAATGTTATGTTAGTAACATAATATAACAATAAAAGTAAAATGTTATGTTATGTTAAAGTTAGTAACATATATTGTGCAAAAGTAAAGCACTATGCAATAATATAAATAGTAAAACAATTGTAAATTACTATACAATTACTGTGCATGAATAAAATTGATGGATGAATAATGATAAATAGTAAAAATACTATATAAAATAGTAAATAATCTCCAATCTTAACCATGGAACCCGATGTATAAAAACAATCGGTAATTTTGATTTCCATATAGTGGTTTAGATTATCCCAGATATATAAATAAACATATAATAAAATCATTAGAGAAAGTAGATGAAATCGTTAAAGAAATTATACCTTCGTTATAGCAATCGTGCTGATAACGTGTTATGAAACTAAGTAAAACACAAGAGAGATTAAGATGAGGAAGATGAAGAAATGCAAGGGAAAATGGAGAGCAATGAGAGATTGATTCTTCTTTTGTATTGTACTCCTTCAACCTTTGATGCATGCCTACTATATATAGGCAATGAACCATTACAAGAGTTACACAAAAGAGTAAATCTACATAATGGTATGTTATGGAGTTTTGTAAGTTATATGAAACTCCCACTAAACCATTCATGTTATATGTTACATTGCTTTAAGTGTAGAAATCCCAAAAGACTCTTCTTGAAAAAAGGTTGTGGACATTCACACTAATATTGGAATATTTACAACAAAAAGAAAATATAAGAGAGTTAACTCACCAACTTTACAATTGTACTTCCGACTATGACCTTTAAAAAAAAAAACTTTTGGTAAGATTTAGTCATTAAACAATTGAATCGAATCTTTTATTTTTTTCAAAAAAAAAAAAAAGCAAACGACAGCCTAATCGAATCTAGTCAATTTTTTTCTGACTGACCAAAAAAAAAATAAAAAAAACAAACAAAGAAAAATCTGATAATGGCTGGATTTTTTTTTTTTTTTGGGCCAACAAATTCGGCGGGATGTTAGAAGTTGCGAGATCCAGAAAGTGTTGTGGGGTCGGGAACAAATGCCCAGAAATATCTACTTTCTTTGATACCCTTTTACTGTTTTGAACCGTGGGCCGTGACTTGTTTGTTCGTCGACCGGCCAGACTCCGGCGTCTTGAGGCTTACAGCTATGGAAGCGATTTCCCTCCCGAGTTTCGCTTCTTCAAACACTCTTAGCTTCCAATCACGAAAGCGAAAACTCTTCCTCTCTCCTTTTCAGGCGCCAAGAATTCCCACCCCGATTACCCCTTCTGGCTTTCAAGTTCGGGCCGAACAATCTGTTTTCCAGGGTACACTAATTTACCTTCGCAACTTTTATTTTTCTTTTTAAAAAAATTCTTTCCACATGTTCGCTGCGCTCAAAAGCTATTTTCGTTGTCTGTTGCAGTTTGCCACGATGTATCGAATTTGTTAGAGCTTTTTTAAAAAAAAAAAAAAAACAAAACAAAAATTAGAAACTTGCTATGGTCACCTTGAGTTTTGTTACGTACGTTAGCTTCCAAGTGTATTAACCATGTTTTTCCTCGAATTCTTCCTAATTTGAATATTGATAAAACTCGTTGTTGACTGTAAGTCTGTAACCTGGGATTTCTGAAATGCGTTACCGCAGGTTCGATACTAAGCGATAAGGCTAATATGGTTTACATCACTTATTGACGTTAAACTACCATGTCGATCAATCCTTTAATAATCAATTGACTTCTTACATCAACATGGTTTTTTAAGTTAAACATTTTAACCTACGGACCTGAGTAGTCATTGTTTTACTTTGGCTACTTTATGGTAGATTTTTGCTCCTATGTTGGATTGGGACTATTTTCTTCCTGTTTTAGATTTATCACTTGTTACCGTGTTTAAAGAAATGATTAAAGTTAGCTCTGTTAACAATCTTAAATATTGATTGCCCATTTTTTCCCTGTAGATTTTGTGGTAGAGTTAAAGATTTGTGCATTTCTTTTCTTTTCTTTTTTGAATAAACAACCTTGTTAGGTCAATAAAACGATTAAAATACGAGCCTCCTAGTAGGATCCCAAGGGGTTATATAATGTAGATAAGTTGATGGAATTAAATTACAAGTATAGTGAAGGGATGAAAAATGGCTAATCAAATTAGCTGGCTGAAATGCAATCAGCCACGGTAATGTGCTTTTATTCTGCAACAAATCTTGATTCGATCTTGAGATCATGAATGTGTGAAAGGACTGAGTTGTTTCTGCAACAGATTTTCAGAGCTATGTGAAACCTTCTCGTCTTGTGCCAGGCTCAGAGGTGAAAGTGTGCACAAACGCATTAATAGAAAGGATTTCTTTGTCTCTGAAAGAGGATACCTCAAAGTCTCTATTCAGGGTCAAATTATGTACCAGTAACATGTATGGCTCAAGTTTAAGCAACTTAAATGCTGGAGTTCTTTTATGCTTGATAGATGAAGACGGGAATTCAATATTGCAAAGGATACCTGCAAGTTTGATGATAGATCATTCTACAGAAACAGGGGATATAAATGATGTGCTTCATTTCCAAAGGGGCTTCATGGGTGATTTCATCTTTGAGGGGCCTAAAATTGCAAGAGTTAAAGCCCTTTGGATTGGTGTTGAATCAGGTAATTTATGAGTGAGGTTTGTCTTTAAAGTGGGTAAGATTCAACAGACATCGTTGCTGAATTACAATTTAAGAAAACTTTTTGAATAACACAAGTTTATATATCTATAGCAGTAAAAGAGAAAAATCTTCATTGCAGTGATTGTTCAAAAGCCTTTGCCCAGTAGTATTTGTGATTACTTCTTAGGCTCACATGCCATTTCTTTAATATATTGTACCCCGAGTGATGATTCTTATTATTATATTTGCAATTTGATATAGATTTACTTCTTTAAGAACCTTCTAATTGCTCTCTCTTATTTATCTTCTAAGGTCAGGTCAATGGAGACTCGGAAGTGTGTCGATAACGGTTCTTAGTTGTGAGTTCAATTCATCATTAGAAGACGAGATGTATGAGTACACTGGCTTCCAGTATGACTTTCAGACTGAAGATGTTTTGCTTGGAGAAGGAAGCGATCTGTCCATGCTGGAAATGAGGCCAAGCCTTGTAACTGAGTTTGGTGGGGTTGACCCCTTCATCTATTTAAGCAAAATCGCTTCTGATAATACCCTGCCTCAATATCCTAAGATATCAAATGAGGAGAGCATGAGGGAATATGCAGATTTGAAATTCTCATTGCTATTATATGATGCTATGCTGGTGTTCTTTGGCACATCCTTTATTTCCCTCTCAGTTGGGAAAAATGAAGGCTTTGCTTTCTTGCTCGGTGGGATTGGTGGCTTTTTGTATCTGCTATTATTGCAGAGATCTGTGGATGAATTGCCAGTTCCAGAATCAATCACTAGAGACAGGAGGGAAAGCAGTCGATTGTTGGGGGGATTGAAGGGCCCGCTATGGAGCGTGGCATTGGCAATAGGCTTTGCTTTATGTGTGGTGAGGTATGGTTCTGGAGATTTGCAAGTGAGCTTGACCCCAAAGGAAGTCATAGTTGGAATGATGGGGTTTCTTGCATGCAAGGTTTCTGTGGTGTTAGCTGCATATAAGCCCATGACACTGCATCTGAAATCACCGAGTGACAAGTAATTTGCCGCTGGCAAAGGTGGGGGAGTTTGTCGTGGCAAATTCCCCAAGTGGACAATTCCATACGCAGAAAGGTCATCTATAAGTTGATAAAGAATACATGTGTAAATATCTTAAAAGTTGAGTCTAGTTGAAAAGTAACTTTGACATCAAATGTATGCATTTCTTTGACGATACATTTTAAAAATTTTGTATAGTTAAGAACTCACACGCACGCATATGTATGTATATATGTATATAAAATGGATATTAAGAAAATCAGACAAAGATGTCAAGTTGTTGGAAAAGAAAGATAGTAAGGCGAGGTCGGGGAGATGATTTAATGGCCTGTCTGAAAGGAATTTGTCACAGCTAGTGATTTTCTCTTGTACACTGCTTTCGTTTTATTTAGTTTGTTTAAAAAGACATAAAGCTTCTGTTCTTACATGAAGTTATTTACTCTGGTCGGGGGCATTAGGACCCCTCGGTTGTCTTTGTACAAGAAACAAGCGCCAAGCCGAAAGACCATTTGGTCTGGATTTGGCTTGAGTGTGCCGTCAACCTTTTCTTAAAACCTTTTGCTTTGTTTTTTTGTTTCTTACTTTTTTTTTTAGGGTACTTCTAGATACTAATCGGTTTTGAAAAAAATACTTTATAATCTTGAAAAAATATCTTGAACTATATTTTTAATATCAGCCATTCAAAGTTTTTTTAAGATTCTAAAATAATTTTTTAAGATCATGAAGTATTTTTTCAGTATCATAAAGTATATTTTTAGTAGTAGTTAGTACCCTGAAATAACATAAAGTATTATTTTATGATCTTAAAAAAATATTTTAAGATACTGACTGATATTAAAAATAAAGTATTTTTTTAAGATTTTAAAATAATTTTTTAAGATCCTAAAGCATTTTTTCTCCACTGGTCAGTATCTTGAAAAATTTAAAGGAAAAAAGCAAAAGGTTTTCTTAAAACTTTGGCGCAATTTTAAGAAAATGATGGCAGCAGATACGACCCCGCAACAGACGCAAGCAAAGTCTATTTGGTGTAGTGGCATAAGATGTGTCCTTAGTGGCACCAAGTTTGGGTTTTAACTCTTAATCCCCAACTTTTCATCAGGTTCTATGCCTACCGTTCAAATCTTTAAAAAAAGAAAAGAAACAAACAAACGCCAACCCATGCGCAACTGCATACGTTTTAACTCATTATTTCAACTCTATATTTATGCCTTCCAACACAACTCTACGACGCCCTGAAATAATTAATCACAACAAAATAACTCTACGACGCCCTGAAATAATTAATCACAAAAAAATATTGATGGCTCGAGCAGTGATGGTGACCACTGAATTAATTAAAAAGGCAATACATAATGAAATGAAGTCGAAAAGAGCAGATAAAACGCAACCAACAGTACCACTGCATGTTTATTATTGGATGTACTGAAGGAGGATTATATTAAAGTGTGAAGAGTAGTGAGAACGCTGAAAATGCATATCACACACACGTGATCATTGATCAAGGGAAGGCGATGATGAGGGACTTGACGGAAGAAGGGATGTGGCGGAGGGAGAGGGTGGTGAAGCCGGCCTCTTTGATGACATACTCCCACTCTCTCTCTGTCCTCTCTTTGCCGATGTTTGTGTGGGCCATCATCACCATATCCAGCATCAGCCCCACGTCCTTCAGCTTCTTTCCCTCCTCCTTCTTCGTCCCTTCTCCATCTTCTATCACCGCCTCTGCAATTATCAACCTTCCCTTCTCTCCTACCGCTTCCCTGCACCTCTTCAGGATCCCTATGCACTCCTCATCTCCCCAGTCATGCAGCACCCACTGCACCATCCGTCATGTTCACTCACTCCTTCATTATTAATTGCAAGAGATGGAGCTAGCGAGAGAAATGGACATACATATATACATACCATAAGAAAGGCGGCGTCTGCTTTGGGGACGCTCACAAACATGTCTCCTCCGACGTGTTCGACGCCGTCGATCTTGGGAGCCGCCGACACTACGTGGGGAACGTCAAAGTTGATGCATTTCAGCCAGGGACATGCCGTGGCCAGCACCCTCATGGCGGTCCCATTGCCTCCGCCCACGTCCACCACCGACCCCACCCCCTCGAACGCCTCCCTGCAGTGCTCCACTATCTCCCTCATCACTCTCCGGGCATCGCAAGCCATCGCCTCATTGATGAGCTCGCTGTGCTCCGCGTTTGCCTGCGCGTAGCCCCACACATCCTTACCGTGAGCCTTCTCGAACGACGACGTCCCATTGGCCCGAACCCTGGCGCTTAAGTAGTGCCAGGGCGCCACCATGACGGGGCTGCTCTCCAGCATGACAAAGGCCGCCATGCTGCCTTCGCTTTTCTTTATGAGAAGGCGAGAAAGAGGGGTGTTGGAGTAGGCTGGCTCGCCCTCGTGGGTGGTGGTGGAGACTTGTCTGAAGATGTTGCAGCGAGTGAGGAAGCGCATGATGCGGTGCAGGATGGAGGCCTCGCAGTTGAGGGCTGAGGAGAGTTGGGAAAGCGTGATGGCAGCGTCGTGGTGGCTCTCAATGGCCTCTGCTATGTTCAGTTCTATGGCGCATTTCACGACCGCCATCTCTACGAACCCGAATATATACTTGTATATGTCTGCTACTTCTTTTTCTCCATCAAATTCTCCAATTTCTTTCACCTCCCCCATACTCTCTCTCTGTATGTGTCTGTGTGTGCAAAGCAATGGGGGTTGAGAGCTTCATTTATCGAGGGACGGGCACAAATCAACAGCTCTTGTACTTTGGGATCCAGTTTGGCAGTTTCCCTACTAAAGAATGATGGGTAGTGGAAGCTTTTTCCAAATCCGAGATATCTAGATCTCATTATCATGATGATTCGAATTTATTTATTTTTATTTTTTGAAAAAGTTATTTTAATAGATAAATAATTTAAAATAAAGATAATCTATCAACTAATATATTTTTTAAAATAATTTTTATTTACAAATTAATAGTTAAAAAAATTAAATCTAAACTATCTAGATCCCTAAACATCAGATTGTCTGATAGAAGATAATGAAAGGGAAAATACAGAGAGGATGTGTTCCCCATCAAAAGGGTGAGTAGGGAACTGGATCTCAAAGGAAACGGAGGGAAACTGGGTCTTTGTATTTGAGGAGTCTACGTTAGCTAGGTGTCTATTCTTAGGTGCCTAATTATGCGCTCATACTTTTATTAGAGGAATGAACATATTTTTTTTAAAATATTTTTTATATATTATATTTATTTAAATTTAAGTTATATGCATTTTTCTGATTTTTTTTCACCCAATATCTCAAATTGATTAATTTCCATAATACTGGTGTTATAGATAAATGTAGAACTAAAAACTAATTAATTTGAGATATTAGGTGTAATTTTTTTTTTCAGAAAGTAGCATATAATTTAAATATAAATAAATACTACTCCCTCCGGTCCTAATTATAAGGCATAGTTGACTTTTTTGGAAAAATTAAGGAAGCTAATTAAATTACTTTAGAGTATTTTTATTTTTATTTTTTTCTTCAAAGTAATTAGTTTGACTAATAAACTAATATATAATCTAAAGATATACAACATATAAAGTGATTAAGTAACTTATTTAGCTTCCTTAATCTCTCCAAACAAAGTCAACTATGCCTTATAATTAGGACCGGAGGGAGTATATATATATATATATATATATATATATAATATGTTTATCCCTCTAATAGAGATATGAGAGGGAAATTGACCAAAATAAAAACCAAAAAATAAATAATACCAGATTGGAGCATTTCTAAAATAATTTACCAGAGTAAGGCAGTCAAACTTAGAGTTTGACTGACGCAATAGGTGGCGTCAGTAGTACTGACGCCACCAGTGGGAAAACACTGTTGACGCACAGCTGGCGTCAACAGTGTTGACGCCACAGCATTGACGCTTTGGGCCCAAAGCGTCATTTTTTTTTAAAAAAAAATATGATTTTATAATTATATTTTAAATTATAAACAATAATTATATGTAATTATAAATAATAATTTTAATTAATAATTAAGAAAATTAAAATTTATTATAAAATATGTAATTTAATAATCCCTTAAGTTTGTTTTTAGCTAGCTATTCAGATTTTTTTTTCCCTAATTTAAAGATTGGCCTTTCAAATTATGTGCAGAGTGTCAGAATAATTATCGCGTCCTTCTGGATGCCAAATCAGAACTATTTTACACATTCACTATTATTATAGCGTCTTTCTGAAATTGACTAGGGATTAAAATAAAACGTAGGTTTGATCATTTTATGTTTTTGGTTCTTCAACTAGTGACAAATTAGGTGGCATGTGTAGCACAAGCCTAACACATTAGTGATTTCCCATGATTCTAAACCATTGGATCCTACTTGCTTATCAATGGCTTATGCTTCTTGTTCTTCTTCAAGACACAAAATATGAAGGGAAGGCTTCTCATTGGCTCCTTCCAATTACATAGGATTTAGGCATTTATTTATGGAATTTCCCCATTGGTTACACACTGGACTTTTCCCTTAATTAATATTTAATTGGCATGTGCCTCTTGAACAATTCTTGGACCCTTTATCAAGTCTTTTAAACCATGTTCCCTCCTCTATAATTTCTCTAACTAAATGCCTTAAGAACTAGTTACTTTAGGTGCTTTAGTTTCTTATATGAAATCCTTAGTTTGTTGCTTATTAATCACAAATATTTTTAGAGATTAATTTTGAAGTTTATGCAAGTCCCTTGATGAGTACTTGGATAACAAGAATTATGGTTCAATTAGAAGTCTCTAATTGCTTTTTAATTATTTCAAGATTAATTGAAAAAAGTTTGGGAAAAGATTATGAAGATACTCTATCTCAAGCTTAAAATATGCTTGTTCATAATAAATCCTTATATTTGATCTATGATTAACGTATTTCTGGATACAATTTATTTTGTATAAATTCTCATTGATTTTTAAGGATTTAGATTACTTGATTCTTGATTTATCTCTTTAGTGGATTTCAAATTATTATTAAATTAAGCCTATAATCTCTCTCTCTTGCTTACCCTCTTCAAAAGTCATTTAGAGCATTAAACTAAAAGCCTCTAAAGTCTCCCTAAGTACATTTATGCTCTTAACACTTTGTCTCTTGACTTAATGGTTTGCACGTGATTAAATTTGGCTTGTGGGTTTTGTTAAATATTAAACAAATCTATTCTTCTTCCACAAGTTGCAAAACGGTGTAAAACTTCCTCTTGTTTTTCAAGTTTTATCATCTTCCACATCTATTAATTGCATTTATGAGAAGTACACATTTTTTTCCTTCTATGATTAAGACTTGCATGTGCTTCGATAATTTATTTAATTAATTACCCCAATTCTTCATTAGTTTTTTTATGAAAAAACCGTGTACTCCTCTTTTTACTCTCTCATTTTGTGTTTTCATACTCATTAAATCATTTAGAAGGAATCTTCTCATTGGTTAATTTTTTTCCCATAAGGATTACACTTTATGATACTTAATTAAGCCATTAGGATTTAGTTTTATGAGGTTTAATCTTAGCCCTAAATATGTGTTGAATAATCCTTACTACTATTAGTAGATTTATTCTTGTATTATATGTGTTCTTGGATTTGATTATTTGCTTTATCTTCTTTCCCTTTGATTATGGAGAATTTCGCCACTTTTGTAATAATATTAGGGAAGGTTGATTTAATTAAGTTATAATTTCCAATTAGTGTTTTAGGGGTTATTAAGCCTAATTACAACAGTGTGATTGATTATCAAATCAATTATGGTCTTTAGAAATTCACTTGATACTCATCTTGAACCCTTATTGGCCTTTAATATTTACTTAAGCCAAAATATTTCAATTGATGATTTTTCAATTGCCACTAGATTAATTACGAAAATTTATTCAATTGTTTTAATTCATGTAAACTTAATTGCCCATTAGTTGCCGGTAATCTTCTCTAATTAGTTTAGTTATTTTTATGTCATTTTATTGTTCTTTATAATCAAATAAGAATTATGTTGTAATATGTTAATTTTTAGGGTATTTTATGATCCTTAAATAAAATTAGAAAATGTGGGTCTTTGGTTTATTTTATTTTAAGAGAAAATTTCCTAAATTAACTTAAATAAACTACTAAATTTTGAGACCACATATTCACTTATTTTTAATAGGCATTGTCTATCAAAATATAGTAGTTATGCTAAATATGAATTTTAGGGTATTACAACTAAAGGATGATGAGTAGTGGAATTTATTTATTTTTATTTTTTGAAAAATTTATTTTAATAGATAAATAATTTAAAATAAAGATAATCTATCAACTAACATATTTTTTTAAAATAATTTTTATTTAAAAATTAACAATTAAAAAAATTAAATCTAAACTATCTAGATCCCTGAACGTCAAATTGTCTGATAGGAGATAATGAAAGGGGAAAAAATAGAGAGGATGTGTTCAGCCCCATCAAAAGGGTGAGTAGGGAACTGGATCTCAAAGGAAAAGGAGGGAAACTGGGTCTTTGTATTTGAGGAGTCTACATTAGCTAGGTGTCCATTCTTAGGTGCCTAATTAAGTGTTCATATCTTTATTAAAGGGATGAACATATTTTTTTTATATTGTATTTATTTAAATTTAAGTTATATGCAGTTTTCTGAATTTTTTTTCACCTAATATGTCAAATTGATTAGTTTCCATGATACTGGTGTTATAGATAAATGGAGAATTAGAAACTAATTAATTTAAGATACTAAGTGTAAAAAAAAAAAACAGAAAGTAGCATATAATTTAAATATAAATAAATAGAATATATATATAAAAATATATATTCATCCCTCTAATAGATATGTTCTGTCCTAAGAACACAGATATCGGACTTGAATAGGTTGTCAAGCCTAGAGCCTACGTACCCTTTGAAGGGATCAAAGTCCACGTAGTTCGCAGCAAATAGTAAGGCGTGTAGCCAGGGGAGTGGGGTGTGTGCTCTGTGTGGCAGTATGTAAATAGAGCATAGAATAGAACGTGTGCACCTGTTTAGGGTTTCCTTCTATTTATAGGAGTCTGGTGCGCGTATCTCTGCCTTAATGGGCGATATCTGAGATTGAGCCGTCAGGGGCTGATTGGCTGGCACATGATTGTAGGAGAATCTCCATTGATAAGATCCTATATTTGTGGGATCTTGGATCCCTTCCAAATATATCGCAGGTTTTGTTGTAGGCGTAGTTGGGCCGAGATCCGAACCTGGACCTATTGAGCCAGTCCGTAACAAGATATATGAACATATAATTAGACACATAAAAGGAGACCTAATATGGACTTGTACTTTGAGTTGTGAAGGCAACAAGTCATCATCATGCTGCCTAATACAATATGGCCCACCATCCATATTGTACTTTTATATTTCTATATATAGTATCAATAATCCAATCCATGCTGTCCCTCTGGTTTTGGTGCTGTCCCCAGCGTTTTCAATCATTCTTCATATAAAATGACTCATATTTGAGGCGTCAATGCCATTATATAAAATGCCATTATTTGAGGCGTGTTTGCTCTTATTGCTCTTTTTTTTAAAAAAAAAAAAAAACTATTTCCAGGAAAATCAAAGCCGGTCACATGCGAATACTTTTTAATTAATGTCTTATAATAAGGATCAGATAAATATATCATATAAGTCAAACAAATTAAATAGCTAGAAGGAAAACTATGAGTATAAATATTTTATTATAACTGATTTAATTTTCTTAATATCTATTTTTTAAAACAAAGTTAACGGTCTCTTGACCGGATAATATTATTAAAAAAAAAAGGAGACCAGAGGTAGTGATTTATAAGGGCCCCATAATAATTCAGAATTATTATGCTTAAACGTGAAAAGAAAAGGGTAGCCGCCGGCCCTTTTGTAAAATATTAAAATATTTTAAACTTCAACTTGTGCCTGGATACAGTTTAGAATAGAATTTCAAGAAAAATATAAAATATTTATATTGATATCTTGCCTCATGTGCCCTAACTTTTTTAAAATATATAGGATATTAATTAATTATATCTTCAAGGGTCTTTCCTAGTCTCCAGAAATTAAATTTTCAATGTTTTCTCTTCAATATCATTAGAAGAGGGAGGATAAACAGATTCATCAGGGGTTAGCTAGCTTCGATTGTGTTTCCTAACTTGTTGCTTTAATAATATGCAATTAGCTTCAACTAAATATATAATCATAAAATAATTAAGAGTTATTGGAGGTAACTCATGATAGTCAATATTCGAAACAAATTGCCATGAGAACAGTTAGTTTAGTTTGTGCACCTTCACGATGGCCGGCCTTGAATCAAAACCTTAATATTTTTTTTAAAAAATAATGTTCTCCCTGTCCTGAAAAACCATGCAATGAACAATGTTTTCTGAATAAGTTTTTCGCGTTTTCCTGAAAAATGATTTATTAAAATGGCATTTTAGTGTTTCTGCGTGTATTTATTATAATTACCCCCCAGAACATGAAGGTAATTAAGGTATTTCAGTAGGAAAAAAGGGATACGAGGACTTTTAGATCCAGATCTTGGTCAACCCATTCATATAGATCTTGGTCAACCCATTCACATAGACAAGTGGACATAGGTCTGATCTGCAGCGATTCATTTGTGACACAGAATATTTAAAGACTCACCTGAAGATAAAGATATAGTGATAATTTTAAGGAAAAAATTACAATTATAAATTAAAAAAAAAAAAAATAGTTAATTATTATTGGAAAAAAATGAACTACTAAAATACTTAATTATAATAAATATGAAATAATTGACATATTGAGAGAAACAAAAAACCTTGATAGACATATTTATTTAATAGGTATATATATATTATAAATTTTGGCATGAAAATATATAATTAAAAATATTAAAATTAATCTGTAGCAAGCATATGAAGTTTATCATTTGGTGAGGATGGAACTAACCTGGAGAAGACAAAAATATCATGACAAAAAGCCTTTCTTATGGACAAAAGATAAAAGGGCAAGAGGGAATCACATCGAGGAGCAGGTTTTGCAAACGCACTATATATGATGGGATAGGGATATTTTTTTTAATTATTATTATTTTATAAATGATGCTCTAGTAATAAAAGTCCATCTGGCCTGTTACTATCCCAAACATGAACCAACATATATGTATATTGCACTTTTTTTCTCTCCATCAAATAGACCTAAAGATCCAATACCATGTCAAAAGTTAAATAGGCATATATACATTTATTTATCGGGTGTTTCTTTGGCTACCAAACAATACAATTCATTATTCATTAAAGAGTGCAAGTGGTATTAGGTAGCTACTTTGAGCAAAAAAAAAACCAAAGTATTAGGTAGCTACACAATCCTTCCGTTTTGCACCGTAATTAACACCATTTTTATGGGTAAACCCACTTGAGATTTGAGAAAGACGTTTTTCTCCCCCTTGTCGTTGCAGCTGAGAGTGCTATATATATAGATTAATTATGCAAAACATACTTGTTAATCGAAATTAAATGATAATCAAATTATTTTTTTAACCCCGGAACGCACCCATTAATATCACGCTATTAATGTTTTATGGCTGTTTATCGTTGTGTTTTTTCTTTTTTTGGTCAACAGTTGTGTGTTCTAATACACACCTTTTGATCTCTTTTTTGAGCTATATATATATAGTTAATTAATTAGGTAAGGTCAACTAAACAAGATATATTAATAATTACGATAACATACTATCTCCGGTCTATAATATAAGAGCTGATCCATATATATAGTGTAAATTACACTATGAAGAAGCTCTTATATCAAGAACCGGGTATAATATATATTATTCCATATATACTATTTTATTGTTGTATCTTAAAATTTTAACCCGCTTGTAACAGATAACGACGTCTCCCTCTTCTCATATATATATATATATGTATGCAAGATATGAAAATCAGCGTGAGGTGTTTCAAGTGTAATTACTAAAAAAGTCACAAGTAAGAAGTCATAATAAATTTATTGTGATCTCATGAACTATGTCCACGCATATATACATTCCGCTAATTCTTCGGCAACGGCATCATCACTGATTAACTCGATTATTATTATATTAACATTTTAATTAATGTTATTAATTCACGTACTCTTTCTTACCTTTGATGATCTAATTGTGCTCGTAACCCAACAAAACTGATTGAACTGTACTCATCCAAAAGAAAACGACCAAGAGAGCGACCTTCATATGCTTTAATGTATTACCTCTCTCAAAGTATTACTCTATTTGACATTAAATTGATCATACAAGTTTAAATTGTTTCTGGAGCTTCAATCAAATATATTGAAATTTTAAATCAATATTTTTTCATTTTCTTAAAAAATAATGTTTTTAACTATTTACTCCCTAACTAGCGATTTTGTGAGTATAAATTTAAAAAGCCATTATGAGTTTCAATCTAATTTGTTTAAATTAAAATATTCTTCTGAAAAAATATATTTTAACATCACCAAAACAAAGGGTCAATATGTTAAAAAATAAAAAGTGATTTTAATTGGGGGAAAGCCCCTCAAACTAAAATCACTCCTTTAATTTCTTCAAAAAAATTAAAAATCAAACTCTCCACAAACCAAACCAAACTGATTTTATGTGAAGTCTAGTAGGTTTAAAGTCTTGGCAAATCAACTGGTGTGCTCTGGCACACCAGTAGTGCAGTGGTATTGGGAGAAGTCTCCCCACCCCCTTGTACTGGGTTCGATCACTCTCATCCCCTATCGCCTATGTATCAAAAAAAAAAAAAAAAGATCTCCAATTGCTTTATACCGCTTGGATTCTACTAAAAAAAATGATCTCCAATTGTGGGATATGTCTATCTCAAAATAGCTTCGGACCCAACTTCTAGCCCAAAAATGACCACTTTTTGTACCATGCCATACTTAGTGCAAATCAATTTATAGTAGCTGAGTCATAAGAGATTATAAAGGTTGCTGGATTGTTGGATTTACTACTCATGCATTGGGATGTTGCAGTGCTTTAGAAGCTAAGGAATGAGCAATATTTAAGGATCTTATTAAACTTGCTGGGATTTTGGTTTCAAGAAGGTAATCTTAGAATCTGATGCAAAGAATTTGATTGATCTTCTAAAAAATAACTCTAAGAATAAGATATGTAGCTTGGTGTTCCTTGAAATAAAAAGCATGATGAGGGTGGATTGGGATCTCTAAATATCTCATATTTACAAAGAACAAGTGGCAGGCCAAAAAGGGTTTGACTTGCTCCACTCTTTTGGATATGGGTCATGATTATCTGACGACCTTAGTTAAGAATATTATTTGGGATTGAATTCCCCATTAGGCTAGTCCTCTTTAAATTTAAAGTTGAGTCAAGTTGGAGAGTAACTTCGACATCAAATGTATGCATTTCTTTCACGATACATTTTAAAAATTTTGTAGAGTTACGAACTTACATAAATATACATACATACATGCATGCATGCGTGATGGATATTAAGAAAATCAGACGACGATGTCAAGTTGTTGAAAAAGAAAGATAATAAGGCGAGGTGGGGAGAAGATTTAATGGCCTTGTCTGAAAGGAATTTGTCACAGCTAGTGATTTTCTCTTGTACACTGCTTTCGTTTTATTTAGTTTGTTTAAAAAGACATAAAGCTTCTGTTCTCACATGAAGTTATTTACTCTGATCAGGGGCATTAGAACACCTCGGTTGTCTTTGTACCAGAAACAAGCGCCAAGCCAAAGACCATTTGGTCTAGTGGCACAAGATGTGCCCTTAGTGGCACCAAGTTTGGGTTTTAACTCTTAATCCCCAACTTTTCATCAGGTTCTATGCCTACCGTTCAAATCTTTAAAAAGAAAAAGAAAGAAAGAAACAAGCTCCAACCCCTGCGCAACTGCAATTGTTTTAAGTTTTAAATTGTTTCAACTCTATATTTATACCTTTCAACACAGCTCTACGAGCGCCCTGAAATAAATCACAAAAGGATATTGATGGCTCCAGCAATGACAGTGACCACTGAATTATATAAAACGGCAACACATAATGGAATGAAGTCGAAAAGAGGAGATAAAAAGCAACCAACAATGCCACTGCATGTTTATTATTGGATATACTAAAGGAGGATTATATTGTAGTAATAGTAGTGTGTAAAGAGTAGCGAGAACACTGGAAAAGCATATCACATACGTGTGAGATCAAGGGAAGGCGATGATGAGGGACTTGACGGAAGAAGGGATGTGGCGGAGGGAGAGGGTGGTGAAGCCGGCCTCTTTGATGACATACTCCCATTCTCTCTCTGTCCTCTCTTTGCCGATGTTTGTGTGGGCCATCATCACCATGTCCAGCATCAGCCCCACGTCCTTCAGCTTCTTTCCCTCCTCCTTCATTGTCCCTTGTCCTTCTTCTATCACCGCCTCTGCAATTATCAACCTTCCCTTCTCTCCTACCGCTTCCCTGCACCTCTTCAGGATCCCTATGCACTCCTCATCTCCCCAGTCATGCAGCACCCACTGCACCATCCATCAGATTCACTCATTCATTATTAACTGCAAGGGATGGAGCTAGCGAGAGAAATAGACATACATATATACATACCATGAGAAAGGCGGCGTCTGCTTTGGGGACGCTCACAAACATGTCTCCTCCGACGTGTTCGACGCCTTCCATCTCGGGAGCCGCCGACACTACGTGGGGAACGTCAAAGTTGATGCATCGCAGCCAGGGACATGCCGTGGCCAGCACCCTCATGGCGGTCCCATTGCCTCCGCCCACGTCCACCACCGACCCCACCCCCTCGAACGCCTCCCTGCAGTGCTCCACTATCTCCCTCATCACTCTCCGGGCATCGCAAGCCATCGCCTCATTGATGAGCTCGCTGTGCTCCGCGCTTGCCTGCGCGTAGGCCCACACATCCTTACCGTGAGCCTTCTCGAACGACGACGTCCCATTGGCCCGAACCCTGGCGCTTAAGTTGTGCCAGGACGCCACCATGACGGGGCTGCTCTCCAGCATGAATAAGGCCGCCATGCTTCCATCGCTTTTCTTTATGAGAAGGCGAGAAAGAGGGGTGTTGGAGTAGGCTGGCTCGCCGTCGTGGGTGGTGGTGGAGACTTGTCTGAAGATGTTGCAGCGAGTGAGGAAGCGCATGATGCGGTGCAGCATGGAGGCCTCGCAGTTGAGGGCTGAGGAGAGTTGGGAAAGCGTGATGGCAGCGTCGTGGTGGCTCTCAATGGCCTCTGCTATGTTCAGTTCTATGGCGCATTTCACGGCCGCCATCTCTACGAAGCCGAATATGTACTTGTATATGACTGCTTCTTCTTCTTTTTCTCCATCAAACTCTCCAATTTCTTTCGTCTCCCCCATACTCTCTAACTCTCTCTCTCTATGTGTCCGTGTGTGCAATGTCATGGGGCTTGAGAGCTTCATTTATAGAGGGACAGGCACATACAGCTCTTGTACTTTGAGATTGTGAGGGCCACAAGTCATCATCATGCTGCCTAAATACGATATGGTCCACCCTCAAAATTGTGCTTATATATATATATATATAATTGAATACATGCTGTCCCTCTGGTTTTGGTACAGCGCTTTCAATCATTCTACATATAAAATGACTCATAGTCGAGGCGCCAATGTCATTGTTGTATATTGTGATAATTTTAAGGAAAAATAATAATTGTAAATATAAAAATAGTTAATTATTATTGGGGGAAAAATTGGAACTGATAAAATACTTAATATAATTATAATAAATATGAAAATAATTAACATATTTGGAAAAATTTGAAAATACCTTGATAGACATATTTAATACGTATATAGTAGTATATTATAAATTTTGGCATAAAAATATATAATTAAAATTAATTTCCGGTAAGAATATGTGGTTCATCATTTGCTCAGGATGGAAAAGACAAAAATATCAAAACATATAGCCTGCCCTTTCTTATGGAAAAAAGATAAAAGGCCTCAAGGGGGATTGCTTTTCCAAACATGGAGTAATTAACATGCGTATAGTATTTTGTCCCCCCTCCATCGTATATTCGTATGTTTCCCCCACTTCACCGCTTTCTTAATAGACATTCATTTCTCATGCGTTTCTTTAATTTGACGGCCAAACAAAACAATTCATTATTATAATTTATAGGGATTAGCAATCAAAACGAGGTTAAATTATATTATTCATTAAAGAGTGCAACGTGCAAGTGGTATTAGGTAGCTACACAATCTATCGTTCCTTTTTTGCATCGTACGTGATTAACACCATTTTTGTTGGTGAGAAAAACGTGTTTAATTTCCCCCCACATTGTCGTTGCAGCTGAGAGTGCTATATATATATATATATAGATTAATTATACAAAACATACTTGTTAAAAATAGAAATTAAATGATAATCAAATTAATTTTTCCTACATATATTAATGAAACCAGAAGTTAAAGCTATCTCTCTCTTCATTTTACTTCACTACACGTAACACCGGAACCATCCCATCAATATCACGCTATTAATGTTTTATATATGGTTGTTTATAGTTGCGTGTGTTACGTTCTAATATCACACACTTTTGATCTCTTCTTCGAGCTATATATATGTATAGTTACGCGCGTTAATTAAAAAAATTGAATACTACTACAACAACTAAACTTTATTATATAATTAGGTGACGTCAACTAAATAACGTTAATCGATCATAGCAACATACTACTATATATCTCTGGTCTATAATATAAAAGCTTATTATCTATAGTGTAAATTATACTACGAATTGAAGAAGCTCTTATATTAAGGATATATTGAGAATAATATAAAACTGTATATATATATCACGCCTATTTTATATATGGATGTATCTAGAAATTTGAACCCCGCGTGTAACAGAAAACTGCGTCTCCCTCTTCTCATGTAGTACAAGATATTAGAAATCATGAACGTAAAGTGTTTCAAGTGTAATCATATCACTAAAAGGTCACAATTAAGCAGTCATAAATTTATTGTCATCCCGCGTACTAAACGGCATCACTGATTAACTCGATTATTATTATATTAACATTTTAATTAAGTAATATTATTAATTCATGTACTCTTTCTTATCTTGATCATCTAATTGTGCTCCTAACCCAAACTGATTGAACTCATCCAAAAGAAAAAACAACCAAGAGAGACCTTCATATGCTTTAATGTATTACCCCTCTCAAAGTATTACTCTATTATATTTGACATGAAACTAATCATACAAGTTTAAATTGTTTCTGGAGCTTCAATCAAATATATTGAAAATTACAATATTCTTCGGAAAAAAATATTTCAACATTACTTAAACTAAGGGTCCATTTTTTTTGGTAAAAAATAAAAATTTGATTTTAATTGGGGGAAAGCCCCTCAAACTAAAATCTCTCCTTTCTTCAAACAAAATAAAAATAAAAAACAAACTCTCCATAATTTTAACCAAACCAAGCCAAACTGATTTTATGTGAAGCCTAGTAGGTGTAAAGTCTCGGCAAATCAATCGGCTACTATGAAATCTAACAAAATCAAACATGGGCTAACTCTTGATTCACATTAGGCCAGTCCTCTTTAAATTCCAAGGCTTTGACTTTTACTTGTACCCAAAAAAAAAAAAAAAATTGTAATAGCTGTCGTGTAAATGTGCCACTGTTGAAATATTTTAAAATGAATACATGCCTTTTTTTTTTTTTTAAGTCGCATTCTAATAAATTAAGGAATTTTCCTTAAGGGTTGTGTAGGAAATTATAACATTAAAGTCATATCTCTTTAGTTTCTAGAAACATGTATGAAAAGTTATAACTAAAAGTTTTTGATAAAATATTGTATTGGTTTTTAAGAAAACCCTATATATTATAAAGTGTAACTCTTCTTAGAAAGGTTATACTCCTCCAGTCTTTAATATAAGACATATTTGAAGGGTTAATCTTTTTTGTCCTAAATATAAGACAAAGTTTTTATATTTGTTAATCTTTTCCTAACTTATCTTATTGATATTTCCTCAACAACCTAAGAAAGGTGATTAGGAAATTAAGGAAGGTGACTAGGGTATTTTAAAAATACATGTTATATTAACTAGTTTAATCAACTTTCTTAATTTCAACCAAAAAAAATCTTTCTTAATCTAATAAAATTAGGTTAACATGTCTTATATTAAGGACCAAAGGGGTATTAAATAACCACTTGTTATTTAAGTTATGTTGGTTTATAAGGGTTCATGAATCTAACATATGGTTATAACTTTTTATTGAAGAGAAGTGCTTTAAAATGCACCACTTTAAGACATCACTTCATGTCTTATAAATACCTATCACCATAAGTCCATTCAGACATACAACATCACAACACACCACATAATAATAAGAGATCAAACTCAATGCTTTTATCTTGGAGCGCCCATGAAAATAAAATCAAATTGTCACTTAATAAAAGTCATTGTTGTCTTGATTTGAGAGCTGAGAGTACAATCCATACTTAAGGTTTTCATTGTATGCTACAGGAAATTCATCCATCAATCCAAATTGCACTCTGATAATTGACTAATATTACACTTAATTGCATCTCTTGTTTAATTAATTTAGCATTTCTTTAGTTCATAAATAAATGGCTTTTATGCTTAATTGGGCTTTGGGATTTTTATTAGAATTAATTCATTTCAATGATAAAATTCTAGATTTACAGTGCTTCGCTAGTTTCACCATAACTCTTGAACCAAATATCTGATTAGCTTCATTCTTATCTCATTTTTTAGATGATTCAGAGAGCTACAATTGATAGGAAGACTTGAAAGGAAAAATCGGACAAGAAGGCGGTTAAAATTAAAGCCAAAGTCATATGTATTTTTCTAAGCTTTTATTGGGCCCAAATTTTGTAATTAAAGACCATTAGTTGTGTATTTTGGTTTTGGGCTAGACTTGAGCCCAGTCCGTTTTCAATTAGGGTTCTAAGTCATTCACGTTTTACACACTTTTCATTAGGGCAGAGCAATGAACGAGTTGGGCAACCCAAGGCCAAACCCATAGCCCGCCCAATTAATTTTAAATGGGTATGAGTTAGCCCATACTCATACCTCAACCCATTTAAACCCATGTAAATGGGCTAGCACATAAATAGGCGGGCTAACCGGGTTTTTGGTAATCCATTTACATTTGACTTGTTTATTTTTCTTTTAAAAAAAAAACGTACAAAAGCATTAAGTATCCATCCAAATTTATCATTCCAATTTCTGAAATCTAAATCTTCAAAGTTCCATAATTACAATTCACACAAAACAATATAAATTCAGACAAATATCATCATTATATAATCTTGAGAGTTGATGACTATTATGGTTATGGATTAGAGGTGGTTGAATACTCGGATAGAAAGAAATTCAAGGAATGCTTTAAGTGGAATGGGAAATGAGATGAGTAGTTAATAAAAAAATTACACTAAATGGGCAGGTATGGGCAGCCCATAGTTGTGCCCATAGCCCGCCCATTTAAATCTTAGATAAGCGGGTTCTAACCCAACTCGTTATAAAATCTTTTTGGGCGGGCTCAATATAGCCCAATTACATTGGGTTTTGGGCGGGCTCATGGATTTTGGGTTTTATACTCAGCCCTACTTTTCATATTAAAATCAGAAGTTCTCATTTTCTCTACAATGTTTTTTGTGTTCTTCGTCTGTTCTTCATTTTTCCCAACCATGCTTGGCAGAGCTTTTGTGATTGGCCCATAGATTGAGGATTCCACTATCCAGAGGACTCATTCTTAAATAAGTAACGACTTTATTTCTGTTTTGTAATATCATATTCGATTTTGCTTTTGGATTGGGTGTTAGATTTAATGTCCAGATTGAGATATTCCGAGGATTGAATTCCAACCAGATTAGAGTGATTACTGTGCAATTGCACAATGACACGCCTCGTATTTGAGCAGATTCTAATCGTCCAGTTCAGGAATTTTCTAGACAAATGCAGAGATCTCAGTTTTGTCCAGAATCAATCACGAGATAGTTGTCATTTTGTTTTCGTCCGATGATGGAAAGTTGTGGAATTCCTTAATTCTGGGTTGATAGTTGTTTTAATCTGATTAGTTTCATTTTTTGCATTATGTTTCTGTTTAATTTTGGTTAGTATTCTGTTTTATCTATAAAAATAAATAAATAAACCCAACCATTTATTGTTTCATTGTTTCTACTGTTCAAATTAGACTCACTGCAAATTTCTCGAGAGAAACGATCCAGATTCTCTATACTGCAAATCGTTATTGGACTTAGTTATTTTGTGAGAGTCCGGCAACTCTCATCACACTTTATAAGATACATGTAGAAGTGAGTGAATTAAATCCAAAGAAAAGTATTTGTCACACCTTGAAGACATTGTACGCTACTTTTTTCTTCTTATACTCCTCAAAGATCCAGTCTCACCAACACCCCTGACCCATCTCACGCACAACCCATAATTAATGGCCTTATCACCTAATATCATGTATGATACCCTATAAGTGGGAGGTCGGCAGGTCACAGGTTCAATTCTGCTTATAACCACACGTTGTTAGTGCTTGCCCCTCTACAACAACAATAACAAATCTTATCCTATTAAGTAAAATCGGCTATATAAATTACATGACACCATTGTACTCTATTGACGACCAAATCTTTAATTGAACTGTTAACCAAGAGGTCTTACTCAATAAATTCGTTAAACATTCATTTTAGTTTTTCTCTACCCCTTTTCATAAAACTGCATACATACTATTTGATTTATACTCTCAATATCATAACACCAAACCACAAAATACAGAAATAAACCTAATAAACAATTTTTCAAAAGAATAAAAAAAGAGGCAGTATAAGAATATGCACGATGGAATAGGAAAACACAAGTCAATTTCATTCCTAGTTCTCTATTACTACAGCCAGCAAAACATATCATGAACAAATATAAAAGCAGTTGATTTACAGAGTAATTGTTAAGTATGTAGTAATGCCTTTTAACTAAAGTCTGCCAATTGTTTAATGCAATGATTTTATCCGTTAGATTGCACATTAGAATGAACGATATTGTCTAATTAAATACCTTTTTTTTAATCCTGCTCAACTTAAGAGTAAAATTTATACTTTTGTCTTCTTCATTGGTATTATATTGAAGTTTTTTTTTAAAAAAATAATAATCATCCTCTTGCTCAAGATATTAAGTTACAAGTTACCATTGTTGATGCCTAAAGTAGAATATTGTTAGGAAAAAGAAAGCAGAAAGCTGTCCGTATGTGGAGTGTAGGAGTGTCAATGTAGTTGCTTGCCACGTACAAGGTCAAATATTAGGGAAAATCCATGCGGCCCAAACTAAGACAAAAAAAATGTCAAAAAAGGTCCGAAAAAAGGTCAAATGTCAAAAAAGACCATTGAGCCTTTTCTAGTATTATTTCATAAAAACGTTTATTGTTAACAAGACTGATATAGTTATTAACGAGTACTGATATAGTTTTGACTAAAGTATACTTTTAGCCATTTAAGTTTATATGAGGTATATTTTTGGTCCCTTAACTTTATAAAGTATACTTTTAGTCTATTTTTCTAACACCGTTAATTTTGCTAACGGAAAATGCAAACTCAAGTGATAATGGTGTAAACTTAAGTAATGACGGTGTAATTAAATGCTATCAAACTTAAATTTAAAAGATGGGTAAATTGAAGAATATATAAAATTTGTGTAATTAAATGTTTTTAGTTATCACTTAAGTTCATAACATTAGCGTTTTCCGTTAGTAACATTAACGGTGTTAGAATTTTAGGACCAAAAGTATACTTTATAAAGTTAAGAGACTAAAAGTATGCCTTATGTAAAACTTAAAGGACTAAAAATATACTTTAGCCTATAGTTTTTAACGGGTACTAATATAGTTGTTAACGGTACTGATTTAGTTGTTAGGATTTTATTGTTAATGCTATCGATTTAGTTATTAATGACCTACCCGTTAATAACTATATCAGCCCCGTTAACAACTAATGTTTTTATAAAATTATATCAGAAAAGGCCCTAGACCTTTTTTGACATTTGACCTTTTTTTAGGTTTTTCTTGACATACTTTTCCTAAATTGGGCCCTAAAGAGATTTTCCCCAAATATTAAGGCTATACAACCTGACAAGTTGTAAAGACAACCAAACACAGGACAAGCCGATATATATTTTGAGTAAAAAAACAAATAAAAAGATACAACAGAAGACATCCATTTTTTAATATAAAAATGGGCATTAGAGATCCCCAAAAAAAAAATGTCTGAAATACATGAATGGAAACTGGAAAAAGAAATTAGTCTAAGCAATAAAATCTTTTATGATGACATTAGAATGTTAAGATGTTATAACCTTTACCAATTTTTTTGGCAAGCTCCTTGAAGAGTTATAATTCATTAAGACGAGATCTCCTATAGAAGTAAGAGGTAAAAATTTTGGGGAAAATACCAGTGAGGTCCCAAGGTTGAAAAAATATATCAAAAAGTCTTGACTCCAAATCCCCTATCAAAAAATTTCCTTAGGACTTTTTTTATATTAATTACGGAGTTTCAATATAAAAAAAGTTTTGTTATCAAAATGACTTTACTTATTGCAAAAAAAAAAAAAAAGTTTCTAAAATTCAAGGAAAAATTCAGAAAATCTTTTATAATAGGAAAAGTTAGTTTAACAACAAGAAAAATTATTTTGAGACAATATTTTCATACAAAAATTTTAATAACAGGAAAAGTCATTTTAACAACATGAAAAACCATTTTATCAATGAAACTTTTTTAATATTGAAATTCCAAAATCAATATCAAAAAACTTAGTAAGGACTTTTTTGATAAGGGATTTATGATTAAGACTTTTTTTTATATTTTCTCTCTTCCTTGAAATCTCACTGATATTTTTTCAAAAAATTTTAACGGTAAAGCCAGAATTTCAGCCTAGACGAGATTTCGAATAAACTCCTCGTAACATTGTTGAATTGCGAAGAAAACAAGACAAGCCAATATTAATCGAAGTAATGGTGCAGGAAAAAACATTAATTTAGCCATAGGAGGCATCAAAACTGACTAAGATTCCTCCCAAGAAATTCCACTAGCAGACACATTTTGGCTAACATTGTTTTGGTAGCCTTCTCCAACACGAAAGCTACGTCATTGAAGATTACGTTCTCCCTCCCAAAACAAGACCAAACTATGCCCTCACGTCTTATTTATTATAACATTAATCCGAGAAAAAATCATCCACCGCAAAGTTTAACCCTACTTTTTATAACTAGAAAATAGACTTTCCAGTATAATATATAATGGTATCGAGAAGTGCAAGGAGCAGAGTACAGTTTATGAGACGTATGTTCTTTGATGAGATTCCCCGCATTTAGTATGATTCAAGTGCCTTGGGTGAGGAGAAAATATTACCTATAAGAGGGTACTTCCATGATTGAGCATGATTGAATTTCTCACATCACCTGTCAGCTACTGGTCCCTACAGAAAGGGACCTTTATTCTCATTTCTGTACTATAGAAACATAGTTGATGATGTATACACAGATAATGGCAAAAGGAGTCGATGCTTCCGTTGGGCTTCACTTGGCTGCAGCATCCCAAATTCACTTCTAAAGCCATTCATTTGATAGTTTTCTGGTATCTGTTGGCCAATTTCAAATGGTAAGTCAGATGAGTTTGCCATTTCCTCTAGCAGCAAACGCTTCCATCAATGGAAGCCATATCAGTGTGAGCAAATCAATTGGTAGAATAAGAGTTGGTGTAATAAGAGCACAAGTGACCTTGGCTCCAAAACCAACAGGGGATATCAGTTATCCCCAGTTGTCAAAACAAGGAATTTTTCTTGCTGATCTGCACGTACAAGAAGTTGTGGAGAGGCAGACTCAGCCGGCTAAGTTCATCACCATTCCTCGCCAGAAGCCGCAGTTTCGTCCAGGCTTTATAGAGGAAGCATATGAAAGCTGCAGAAAGATCTGTGCAGAATATGCCAAGACCTTCTATCTAGGTACAAATCCACTGCGTTCCTTCTTTTGAATTGAGTTATTGAACTTTTATGATTTTCTATTTTGAGTATCATTTACTTAGTTGAAGAAAACGGTTAATTTTCTTACATTCTGTAATTTATTTGTTCCCTCACATGTGTAACCGCCCAACTTCTCAACGTGGTCATGTGAATTATTCTATCTTCTTTCCTGCACAACTTAGTCGGTCTTCATTCTTGCACAGGAACTCTGCTAATGACAGAAGAAAGAAAGAAAGCTATATGGGCGATTTATGGTAAGAAAGTTCACATCGATGATAATGGATTGAGTAGCTAAAAAAATCTAAAGGATTTACATTTTAGACACTGTCAAGAGCCAACCAAATCTAGTTGTACTCCAAAAAGGAAGTTTTTTAATGATCCAAATCAACATACAGTCCCTTGTTTGAATGCACATCACAAGTTTCTTATTGGAGTCCTATTAATTAAATTATTCAAAAGAGTAAGATCCATCACCTCATCTATCCCGAACCCATCACTAGTTCTGTATAGTTAAAAACTGAGATTGTTGTGTGTAGTTTGGTGCAGGAGGACAGATGAATTGGTTGATGGTCCTAATGCGGCCTATATGAGCTCTACTGTTCTTGATAGGTGGGAGGAGAGACTGCATGACATTTTCAACGGACGCCCTTATGACATGCTTGATGCTGCTCTGACCGACACTGTTTCTATGTTTCCCTTGGACATTAAGGTATATTGGCTTTCAAAACCAAAACCATGAATAGTCAGTAGCTCAGGGAATGAAGTGTTTTCTTCTGTAATAGCCTTTCAGGGACATGATAGAAGGCATGAGGATGGATACAAGGAAAACCCGGTACAAGAATTTTGAAGAGCTACATCAATACTGCTACTATGTGGCCGGAACTGTTGGCCTAATGAGTGTTCCAGTCATGGGAATTGCGGCAGAGTCTCTTCTCCCTGCTCAAACTATATATAATGCAGCACTCTATTTGGGTCTTGGGAATCAACTGACAAACATTCTCAGAGACGTGGGAGAGGAGTAAGTTTCCTTTTTGTTGATTCATAACTCCACAATTTACGTGTTCTTGGTAGCCCACTCGCCTACATTTTCCATGTTGATCTTTCAGTGCATCAAGGGGTAGGGTTTACCTTCCCCAAGATGAACTAGCCCAGTTTGGCTTGAGTGACAAGGATATTTTCTCAAGAACTGTGACTGAAGAATGGAAGGTGTTCATGAAACACCAGATAAGCAGGGCAAGATTCTACTTCAAATTGGCAGAGGAAGGAGCTTCTCAGCTTGAGAAGGCCAGCCGTTGGCCGGTACGTATGTTATGTATTTGGAAAATCAATTATGGTAGTGTGTTGCTTAAAGTGCAGTTGGGGATGGATGAATTGGTTTGTGCGTGATTTGCAGGTTTGGTCGTCGTTAATAATATACGGCAAGATCCTGGACGCAATCGAAGACAACGAATATGACAACTTGACAAGAAGGGCATACGTAGGAAGGGCTAAGAAACTCATGATGTTGCCTCTAGCTTTCACCAGATCTCTCTCCTTCTCTCTCAATCTCAAGGATCAACACACACTCTCCCCCTTCAACAACAAACTTCAATAATTGGTGTAGCCCCCAAGGCCCCGACTTAGCTGCACAACCGAAAGAAAAGAGCTTGTATGTTCGGGGCCAATAAATATATCTTGGCCTTATTGTATATAGGACACGTGCCACCTCCTGCCCATAGTTATGTTTCCATGACTTGAACAAAGCAAATTTAAAATTCAAATACGTCACAAAGACAAACTTTTTAAATCTCTTGAAATTAATTTTTACCCAGAGATTACGATGGTGCCATTTGATATATGCTGAAATTTATGAACTGGATTTGCGCTTAATAAGCTTTTATTTCAGAGTCAAAATACGCTTAATAAGCTTTTGTTTACTTCTTAAATACTCAGTTCGTCAACATTGCATGTCAGATTTTAACTGAAATCAAATAGCCGACCAACTTTTTCCCTTAGTCAATTAAACCAATGCGACCAATATTAGTCGTCATCTGGCTTTGTCACTCGGCTTCCTTTGTTTATCAGCTAGAGTCCGCCCAATACACTTTGTATGGTATTCAGAAAGAGCCACGCTATTCATGCGTATACAGTGTGACTTCTTATTGATAATACACTTTATATGGTATTCATCGTACAGTTTAAAAGTGTCAATTTTGAATGGTAAAACAATCAAGAAACACAAGTACATCAACACATTTCCAGAAATTAACAGATGACGATAACAGTGTTGATAATACAAAAACGAGCTAGCGCATTATCATGGTAGTCAAAGGGACAGGGTAATGAGAGATAAAAGATGCCTATTAGAACATATTCTCACAAATCAAGAGGGAAAGATCATAAAGCACGATTAAAGCAACTGTTAGAGCATCATCCATCTACAGAAATTCATCCCCTGAAAAATAATCCTTCTAAATTGATGAAAGAAAATTGAAAAAGAAAATAATAATAATAATAATAATAATAAAAAGATACATGGCTTGCTGGAATGGCATGGATGTTAATAACAGCATATCACCTCCTGCTCCTCTACCTCCTCTCTGAAGGATCCAAGTATAATTCAAGTGCATGACAAATCCTGCAATGCCTCTAAACCACTAACATATCAAAACTGCAAGGATCAAATTTGATGCATGACCTCTGATTTCAGTAAGTCAATGTGGTTGCAGGGAAGTGCAGGGCCACGAGTCGCTGGTAACAGCAGCTCAACCAGAGTTGTATCATAGGAAGTAATCAGGTGTTCTCCTGGTCACATCTGGCTCTCCTCTCCTTGGCGCTGGCTCAAACTGCATAGAAAAATGAATTGAACACACAGATAACCACCTCCTCTATGCAGCAGAACGTTAAATGCTAAGCACCAGACCCAGATAAAATGAACTGCTGGACTAAATCAATATCCAGACCAACAAAATAGTGACTGCAGCAGATTCTAGTATAATGATTGAGTGGGAAAGGAGGGTGTTTGAAAGGCAAGCTCAACCTGAATGAATGTGTGTCCCTTGCAGTCATCAACTTCAAGGATGGATGCCATGTTCCCACAGCGGTAACAGTAATTAGGTGCACTAAATATGGTAACCACCTTTTGGTCCTGCAGAATGAGCCATAAATCAGACAACACTAAACTCTAGATGAAGTATGAACAAACTAAAAGGGAATGAGATCCAGTATTTACATGACCCCAGTTATATCCTTCCATAACCAGCTGGTGAGCTCTAGCAATAAGTTTTAAGTTATTGGTGTGGTTAAACTGCTCAGATATGTCCTATAAAAACAATTCAAATAACAGTCAATGAAAATAAATGTTGGGTAAAATGCAATACTAACCAGTAGATTAGATTACCTGGCCAAAGGTATATCCGGCACCTCTAGGAGAGATACCCCAACCACAGCGATCATCTGGATCGGACCACAGAAGATCACACATGGGTCCTTCGTGAGGAACTTCTTGTACGCGGTCAAAATTACGAATGTTATCAAGGGTTTCAATTGATGGGGACAACCCACCATGAAGACAAAATATTTCAGATTCAACCTGCAAAGAGAACATCATACTTTAGCAGCACAAAATGATTAGTGAAAGTTGAAAATATCAGAATTGGAATTGTGAATTGATTATTATTATTATCTCAATATTATGACTCACAAGAATTTAATAACACGTCAGAAATATTTAATAAAAGCTTAGAGATCAGAACAAGGCTTCAAAATTAAAGTACATTATCCACAAAAGAAGATGAGAAAGAGATACAGAAAAATTGATGCATCTCAAAATGAAAGCCTGGTAGATTGAATCAAACAAACATGCAGAAACTCTGATCACAGGCAAGAACACGGCCTCCAGTAATTCCATATACCATGTAGTACAATAATAGTATAAAAAGTACTAACCAATGCTGTCAAAGGGAAGTAGTCAAATAAATCTGTAAAGATCTTCCAGACATTGGCATTACCATACCTGCAAAGAAATTATCTATGTGGGTTTGCATTTGAAAGGAAAATTAATAGGAAAAAAAAAAAAAAGCAGATAGAGAACACATATTCGGCCAAAAAAAGAAGATAGACAACACCAATGGCGGAACCTTTTGATGGCTAGCTGGGGTCTTGGCCCCAGCTGACCCCGGCTGATCTTATAAAATTTGTTAGAGTGTATATGTATTTATTATGTGATATTTTATTTGGCCACAAATTTAGCTCCAGCTAATTTTTTATCTTCTCTATAGGAATAATGTTTGTTTTATTACTCATTGGGCTGTGAGAGGAAAATAAAATTCTTGTTTGAAATACCGAAAATATCAGTATCATCTTATATATTGTTTTGATTTATAACTATCGGTTATTATTTATTTGTATTTTCAAGGTTATTTGATACTATTTGGTAAATACTCCCTCTGGTCCTTATTTAAGAAACCAACTAACAATTCTCACAAGTTAATAAAAACAATTGAAGTCATTAAATTTATCCTAAAATTTAAGTAATTGTTAATATTATCCCTATTAATTACATGAGACTCTAATATCATATTAATTATTACTTTTTTTTTTGGGCTGAAGAAAAGAATAATAATTAATTTTTATTAATTATTACTTTCATTCACTACCTTTTTAATTATGGGTCTACATAGGAAAAAATATTTAATGCTATTTAGAAACAAGCAAATGCCTTATAAAAAGGACCAAATATACTTGTTAGTTGGTGCTTTATAATAAGAACTAAAGGAAGTAGTTCAATATGTTTATTTTTTGGCCCATACTAAATTTTTTTCCTGGTTCCGCTACTGGACAACACATATATCAAACATCCCCTATAACATGTTCAGACCAATAAAGACCCCAAGTAGCAAAATCTTAAGTATTCCAAATCAACTTTCAACAAGTATAATTTTTGTTATGTTGGGATCATCTACTGCTTTATGACAGGGACGTAAGATGCATATTTGCAAACATTTTATCAACATACATCTAGTCTAAGTCTGAAAATTTTGGCGAATTATATTGTTAAGCTATGTGTCTAGGGTTATCTGAATATCCAGATACAAAGGAAAAGAATGAGATTGCTTCCTCAACAATAATACAATCAACGATATTGAACATGATTTCTGAGACAATACTAATAAAATTTTAAAAAGCATGTCTCAGTAACTTATGCCACTTCAGTCCAGGAAACCAAAATAAACAGTCCACAAATCAGGATCATGGGCTATTCTTACCTTCAATGTCTCATACTCTCCTACACAACATGCTTATAATTTAGACATAGCATCTACAAATCTAGGTAAACCAAAAAAGTACTTTGGGGTGGCATTAACAGGGGAAAAAGAATAGAATAATGTGAACACTTGCAGGACAATAATTAATGCAAGAGCAGCCCGTGGCTGAACAATTATAATGTCCCCATTAGATTTTAACTTTGTTCTGTCCTAGTGTCCTATATGAGCTCGGTCAACAATGAAAACTGGAAGGGGAAAGCTGTTCTATCATATATGCTTTTACTACTCAACATAAGAACACTAACAAGAGATACGTTTTAATTTAGCACAAAGTTACACACTTATAACTAAAAGAACATCTATGACACAAAAGACAATAACATATTAACAAGAAGATTCTGTGGGGAAGGAATAAAAAGGATCAAGAGGCAAAAACAAATGTAGAAGCGATGGGTGCAGTAATTTATATATAACAAAGGCCAAGTGCCAAACTAAAAAATCCCGAAAGTTAAAATTATCTAGTACTCACTTTCTTAGGCACTCATCGTAAAACCCATAAACTTGAGTAATCTGTTGCAAAAAGAATAAGATTAGCCAATACATTCAAAACTAACCAGACATACAGTCAAATAAACACAACCGAAGCAGAGTAAATAGTGAAGTGGTTAAACTTTAAGCTAGGGAATTGACTGCAACATACTGTGTGTATGTGTGTGTGTAAATCATTAAGGATTAGACAAGTCACATGACAACACATAGAACATACCTGACGACTTTCATGATTTCCCCTCAGAATAGTAATGCGCTGAGGATAGCGAACTTTAAGGGCAACCAAAAGCTGCATAGAAAATAGTCAGTGACTCAGTGCAAAATTTGTTTTGTTCAAAAAGATTTTTTTAAAAAAAAAAGTGAACTAAGCATTCTAGTAATATTAAGGTCAACTTGAAAAACAAATTATACTTAAAATTTTGAAATCCACAAACCATGTTTGTGTTAATATTAATTGCCACAGAGGTGTATATGCTATAGCAATTCCTCGTGTTGTAGAGAGATACTCTACACATGCAGCAGAGCCATATATACTAGTTTTTTTTTTTAGTTAGCAAGACCACACATAACTAAATTATGTAGTAGTACCCATAATTAAAATAACCCCACAAACACACGACAGGATATTATCTACCTTGGAAAAACGCAAAACACCATTCTCAGCACTGGGAAATGCCATAAGTAAAGTAACATTTAGTAAAATGTCTACAAGTTTAGAGGGCAACAAACAACTTATAGTGAATTGACTAGTGTTCATTGTTCAACTCTTATAAGCTTGTAACAACCATTAATTATTAAAAATTAATTCAAAAAATACATTTGAAGCTTAGCCACTTATAGTCTTAGACCTTTAAGCTTAAGGTATGTCCATAATATCCATGTCATCAATCATCTCATAAGGATTTAGAAATACAAAAATGAATTGCACAAATTCAACTTTCTTTTGCCCAGATTCAACTTGAACTACAAAAAAATAGATATGGCAAATCATCCCATACTTACTGTTACAGTTTCAACTGAATAATAGCCGCGATCAACATAATCTCCCATAAACAAATAATTTGTATCTGGACACTGATTGGAAAAAGAAAAAAGAAAAGTGTGATCAGAAATGAGTACTCAGCCAACGAATCCTATATACTAATCAATGCTGCCAAATTCAAAAGCTCAACCGAGCAACAGATCACATGACACCTGGTATTCAAATCAAACATAAGATTAAATAATAATAATAATAATAGCACTATTATTATTATTAAATATACAAGGCTTTTAGTTTACAGAATGCTTTAACATGACAGACTAAGCACATATATAATAACAAGATTTGGGTGCAATCTAAGCCTCCATAACCTGGAGGAGTTTTAAAGGAAATCAGTTTAAAGAAAGCCGGTTTTGTGAAACCAAGATTAAGTTCAAATGCAGCTTTAAAATGCAGTCCTCATAATGTCAGCAAATTTATTTATGTTGTAAAAAGAAAACCAAAAAATACATACCTTGCCTCCAATGCGAAAAAGCTCAGCAAGATCATGGAATTGCCCGTGAATATCACCACAAATTGTAACTGGACTTTTTACAGGCTGCAATTATGGCCATAAAAAACATTTAGCCCTTCCTGGCAGCTACCATTCAAAATCATTATAACCTAAAGCCTACAAGATATGAGGATGAAGTTATAAAACATAAGTCAAGATCAAGAATCTCAAATAAAATGCCCAGAACAGCTGAGAAATGGTCACCAATTGAGAGAACATAGTATATGCTTAATGCAAACGATTTTTGTGGGAGCTGACCTCAATGCTTTGAATACTTTTCATGATAAGCATGCTGTATAAATTATAAATTAGGAAACTCATTCAATTATTTTACTTAACACATACACACCTGAACATTGCTCTCCACCATCAAAATCTCCTTTGCCTTGTCACACAAGACCCTCACCTGCGGAACAATGAGCGGACATGTGAAATAAGAGTTTATTCATCGAATAAATAAAATAAACCATTTTCTATGATACTCCAATCACAACTTTCAATTAATCTCCATCATATGATGAGGACAGCGTTATCATTTTAAGGATTCTTTGTACATTACAGGTTCTCTTAAAGAACCAATAGGTTTGGAGACCTCTCTGGCTTTAAGACCATCCACATTTAATAGGGAACATTATAAAGCTGTTGATAACTGTCAGATTTACGCGGTACCACAAAGATGATCAAGCAAATATCCTGCAACCAATCCCACACACTGGCTGTTGCCTAGTTAGAGGGCATCATTTCGGAGAGGTCTGAACTCTGAAGGTCTTCAAACTCCGTTGCCAGCAACCACAATTAATGGTCAGCGAAGCTAACTAGCTTTTTCCGTAAACATGGATTAGGCAACAACGCATGCATCCACAAGTTTTGAATAGATCTGGTCGTGAATTAATTGAATGGCATCAAATCAAAAACGCATTTTGAGGGCGTTCTATGCTCAATTCTAATTCTGATATTGGGTACTTAAAATGCCAAAAAGCAAAATAGAAGCATCAAGATTAATGACTTGGATCTGATAGTGACATGCCTCCATCAACAGAACAAATACGCAAACATGAAGATATATACTCATACATATACGGCCGCTCTTTGATTGGCAAGATCAATGCCGCTCATAATCGTAACAAATTTTGCAAAATTGATGGAACGTTTTGATGAAGTGAAAGGTGATCAACCCACATGATCAAAACTAGAGTCAATTTCTGATAGAAAATCATAGAGCAATTAGGATTGAGAGGCACCCATGTTTTATACAATACTATGAGATCTATAGGTAACCCAGAAACGATACAATGGGTATACTAAATGCAGCAAAAAGGTCGATGACCGGAAACCGACTTCGGCCAAACTTGAAGATCATGCCCATACAATTCAAACGCGAAGAGCCATTGGCCGTGTTAAAAAGTCCCAGAAATCGCCCTGATCCATCACATTTCCCGAGAATCAACGAGAATCCCTTGCCCTCTCTAAATAATCAAAAGAGGAAACATATCGTACATTGAGTAGGATAATTCAAAAGGAAAACCAAAGTACCTCTTGTTCAGACAAGGGTTTGCACTGCATAAGCTGAGAAATCTGCTCATCGAGGTTTCCATGGGAATTCGAAGGGACTGAATCCATGCTTACCTTCTCCTCCTCCTTCGACAACACCACGGATCAATGTCCCTTAGAATTTTATCCAAACCCTAGATCTCACTAAGAAAAACCTTTCTCGTAGTCTCTTGCTCTTGCTTGGGGGGTGGGGGGGAGAGGCAGAGAGCCAAGGGTGGTGGGGGAACCAAAGTTTTGATATCCTCACTGGGGCTTGTATTTCTATTCGTTCGCTCACCACTCCTTTCTGGGGTAAAACTGAAAATCACCATCAAAGGTGGGGCTTCCGAGTTCAGAATGATAGTATTAGTCAAGGGTCAATCGCGCACGGGAGCGTGGGATTCAGTCGCGTTCAGTTTCAATTCATTGGTTGGCCGGCGTCCACCCTTGTCATCGCTGCCAAAAAAAAATGTTTGAGGCCATTTCATTATTCTTCTTAAATTTGATTAATATCTCGAATCTCACGTTGCTATTTTGTTTTTTCAATGGATGCATTAACTGATCTTATTCTTGGAACAAACAAAGATGTCTTAAAATCTTCCTTTCCTTAATGGAAACTTTTTTTTTTTTTTTAAGGTAAACTAGTGTGGAGACATTATTGTTGCACGTACAAGATGCATTTTCATCCAAAGAAATATAAATAGAGATATAGATTTGAACTTTCAAACTTGTAATTGTAATTTAAATTTTTTGAGAGAGTCAAACGACAATGCTGACTTATGGCAATACAACTTAGTAATATATTAGATAGATTAGATCATGTCAGATTAAATCGTTTAAATTTTGAGGTTTAAAAAGAGGCCAACAAAATTGTTTGTGTAGCAATAAATAAACTTGTAAATACTCTGTATTTCATTACATCAATACGATCTCCTTTTATATCTCATATTTATTATTTTTATACTGAACTATCCTATTGAGTGAACAGAATATGTAAGCGATCAATGAGTTAAGACTTGGGAGGAATTTCCAAGATAAATGATTAAAAGGAAGGATTTTTGGGAAAACAAACCCACATTTTTTAACAAAAAATTAACTTAACTAACTTTTTTGGTATATAAGCAGAGAGAGGATAAAGAAATTGCTTTAAAAAAGAGAGTATAAAGAAATATAATCACATTACGAGCCTTTGTTTTGCACAATATGTAGAACAAATTGTAGCACTGATGTCTTAGGAACAATAATACATCAGTACTCGACATCTCAGGATTTAATCATAAGATTCAACGATGGTCATAATATTTTGGGCAATACAATTTCTTCGAGGCAAATATGCATAAACAAAACTACCTTAAAATTGTCTGGTGAATAGCGAAGATGGGAGGGAAGTGAGGTTAGAATATCCTGGTTCAAATATAATGGGCCAATTCTGAGGACCAACAGGGCTTCGCAATAAAGGGCAGTTGCAGAGCTTCTGAAGGCAGAGCCAGTAGTATCTTGGGAAGCAGATTTTCTCCTTCTCCCCTTTCCTCAGAATCCCTCAGTATCCCATCTGGACCGTCCAAATCTTGATCTAACGGTCCAGATTTAAAAAAAAAAAATTTTACTTTTTTCTTTTTCGAAAAAGACAAAAGTAAAAAAAAAAAATTTTAATCTGGACCGTTGGATCAAGATTTGGACGGTCCAGATAGGATACTGAGGGATTCTGAGGGGAAAGGACAATGAGAGAATCCGGATCCAGTATCTTGAGGCAACTGAACGGCAGAGATTCTCATAGCTTCGATAAATTATCAGCCCAATGACAAATCCATTCTCTCGGCTCCAACCACAATGCTCATCCATGTGGCCCATGTTAGAACACGTCCAAAACGACAGAAATGATGAACATCTATTAAATAAGGACAAGTAAGCACGACTCGACTCATTGGGTCGAGTTGTAGCAAAACTACAACAAAATCAAACAATCATTTGATGTTTTGAAACTAGTTGCATCATCTATGAAAGTAGAATATTTTATTCAGCTGAATGGATCCCTGGTTATTTGAGTCCATCCTTGCAAGTTTCAATTCTATAGCATTCTTACCAAAATGCCCACTAACGCTATCCCTTGCATAAATAACGGTTTTTGTTAGCCACCCGACCTCGGATGCAACAGACAAAATACAAGGATGGGAAAAGAAATGCAATGCAGAATGACAGACCAGCCTCGATCTCTCTGAATCAACATCCAACAGTCTTGCTTCACGTTCCTCCTAGCAAGGAAGAGCCTGATTTTATAAAACCCCAAATATCACTGTATAAAAAGCATTGCTTTTAGCAACCACAAGATGCATGTTTACATCCCTTATCTCAGCTCCTAAGCTAGTTACCGCTGACTTTATCTTACACATGCCATTCAATCGTGATTCCATGAGACACCTGTATGACGAGATTTTAGTCAGCTTTCTCGAATAATGACTCCCAAATAAAACAGTCGAGTAATCATCATATGCCCAATAAGAAAGTGAAAACATTAAATTTAGATATGTTTGGAAAAATGTCCACCATTGTCACAACCATGTTAGTGCTTCTGCCAAGACATATCAGACACACCATATAGTAATTCACATTAACATGACCCCATATGCCAATCTGATGCATATTGCATTCAAAGTCACAATTTTTGTGATCCCCAACAATACCAATGAAATACATATATGTTCGGCAGCCTTTGACAAAATCATAGCCGGAAGATGATTGTTGGTTAGTTACAATGAGAAACAGAACGGTGAAACCTCAATGAGAAACACAACGATGAAACCTCTCAATGAGAAACACAACGATGAAACCTCATTCAAGTTTTCCTGGTTAAATTGGACGGGAACAAAACACCCAATATTTAGATAAGGGTCAGTAGAAAGCTGTATGGTTAGGCCCAGATGTTTGCTTTCAAATCCATTTGTAATAAGTATCCATGATTGATATGTATGTAAAGATAATTATCTACATTTAGGGACCTAACTGTAAGATAAACTTAGGGACCTAATTGTAAACTAAATAATTACTAGGGTAATTAGTCATTAACACTTTACTAGCCGTTAATTAGGACTTGGGGAAGGCTATAGTATTATAAATAGCCATTCCTCCCAATTCCGTAAGAGCAGACCAGGTTGTGCACTGAATATATAGACTTGTAGAGATTGTTCAGATTTCTTCGTCTTCTCCTATTCTGTCTACTATGTCTCTTTCCTATCACTATTTCTCAAATATATTGCAATAACCATAACAATGATCCCAAGGAATCCACCAGATCACTAGCTGTTCAACATTTTTTTCTAACACCTGTAACATATGGCATGCAATGGAAATATAGAGCATGCAAGAGTTGTAGTTGCGTTAATGTATTTAACTTTGCTCTGTTTTCTATTAAACCAAATATGCCATACCTAGATGTGGAACTTGAAGTCAGAGCTGCCCACCCATTTCAGGCCATCTTATGAAGGAAACAGTGTTGAAAGGATTTCCATGCATCTTAAGTGTTTAGTCGTAGCAGCAGCAGCATGGATTAAAACATAATACTATTGCGCACACTAATTGCTTTGGCTAAAATGTATAGAGTTCTGGAATTTAAAATATTGTCTTAATCTTACCAAAAATGTATAGAGTTCTGGCCAAAAATATTGATTTGCAGTCAAAACAAAGAGGTAGGGGCTTAAATTCTCTAGCGCACCTCCTATTTAAACCTACCAATAACAGAACACCGCAGTGACCACAGATTAACAGCCTCTGCTTGTTCTGGGGGCAAGAGTTGCCAAGAAGCAAACAAACCATCTTGTGCATTGAAGAGAAGGGAGAGGGGTGGTGTAAGGTTTGTATGTCGTAAATGAAGTAGTTTAACTACAACTGCTCCAAGACGAATTATTTGCATTTTGCACAAACAGCAACCTTTTGGTTTCATTATTATTACTTATCACGTGAGAAAGAGAAGGGAAATAATAATTGAACAAAGTTGGGAAGTGTAACACCTCAAATTCAACACCCGAAAACTTAGCCAAAATATTTAGAATATCTTCAATAAGGATGTTTAACATCCAAATACATATTTACAATATGGCCAAACGGTAAAAATCCATTTATACAGGACCAAATTAAACCCAAAATAATATATTAGGTTTTCTAAAATGTGGAAGTCTTATGGTCATGACAAATACAAATAACATAACAATATAAAAGAGCTTTCACAACTCATTCCATATGTGCCTTCCCTGATTTCCCTACGAAATTAATCACCTGGAAAAAAAAACATAATAACCATAAGATCAAAAGATTCTTGTAACCATTGGTTATTGAGAAATATACATGCAAACCGCGATCGAGAACATATTTATAAATTCATAATAATTAAAATATATACCTTTATATAAAAACCTTTTACAAAATAGTTATCGACTCAGTTACCAAAAACTTCCTCTCAAAAAGGTTGCAAAACATCAAAAATTTATTTTCTAATATTTCACATAAGATCTCACATATAAAATATGCCAATGATGAATAGATCACCTTTATTACCTTGACCACCTCTTTTAACCGTTAACAGGAGCCATCTGACACATAACTCATCCTCCAACAAAACATATCTATTACACATAACTTCAACATGGCTCCCCTCCTTAAAAATTAACACAACCAAAAGGAGGTGTCATATTTAACCCGGTTAAAAGAAAAGTGATACCAAGGGCTTTAAGAATATCCAATCTCATCAAAACAACATTGTTAGATTCCAAATCAAGCTTTCCATAGGCACAACAAATCCCGAAACAGTTAATATATATAAATACATATATCATTTGACAAGTATATAAAAAAAATAACCAATGTTACCTCAATTCCAAGCTTATTTTTACCATACTCCAATGCTCTTAATTTACAAATACCAAATAATTTCTATCATTTTTCTCCGACTCTCCTTCCTCCTCCTCTCTCTCTCTCTCTCTCTCTCTCTATCTTTCTATGTGTTTTGAGTGCTTGTGTTGTGAAAGAAATGAGAAGGGGTGAAGTATTTATAGAGTTTGGGTCTCAACTACTTTTCATAAATCACATGTTTATCTACTACTCATCTACCATGTCAATCTACCATTTATCTACCATTCATATGTCCATCTACTATGTAACTACCACACACATCTCCATCCACCGTCTGACTACTATTCATATGTCCATCCACCATGTTACTACCATACATACCTCCATCTACCATCTAACTACCGAATACTCATCTTCTGATCAAATATCACATGCTTATCTACTACATAACCATCTACCATTCAAGTTAATGTCTGATTTTTACCCTGATTGCAACGGAAAGAAAAATACCGATTATCAAGAGCCTAGTAGCTTTCTTATCTCAGTCTTATTAAGTTAAACTCCTTGTTCCAAGATTTGGGATATTACTATATTATAAAAATAAATCTTAAATTCTACTTCAGAAAAATGTACTCCCATAATGAGTAATTACATGGTAAATTTTAATTACCATAAATTAATTTCTCTAAAAAATTTTAGGATGTTACAGAAAGTATCGAGTTCCTTATGTTCACCAATAATCGCCGCAAGAGCACACCCCATCACTGAAATGGTGGAACCTTTTAGCATCTCAAATGATGAGGTCTCTCCCAACTATCTTGGAAATAATCTTTAGAGCATTATGACAATCACCACAAAAACGGAGGTTTTTAATAACTCTAATAGGAGAACGGGTAGAGCTGGTTAGAAGACCATAACCAACAGCAAGTCTCTCACTGTGGGCAAGAAGAGCTTCCTCTTTGCCTTCTTGGTCTATGTCATGCAACACAAATCTTGTTTCTGGAATATAGCCAAGTTCTTTCATTTGTGACCTCAAGCTTCTAAGCAAAGCATAAATCTTATCATTCTCAGGATGAGAAGTATCTCCAGCTCGATATTCATGGACCCTGCTTCTTACGTCTAGAAGATTTTGGTTTGCTAGCTTCTTCTTCTCTTTCTCTTTTGCCAGGTCCAATGCTTTTACAGGTACAAGGCCAGCCTTAGATTGCTCATTTAAGCAAGAAGGGTCCAACTGCTCAACTAATTCAGCACAACGATCCCCTAGCTCCATGTTCCCATGAATTCTACAATGATTCATCAAGGTTTCCCATACATCAGTACTCGGCTCCACTGGCATATTTTCAACAAATTGAAATGCTTCATCAAGGCATCCAGTACTTCCAAACATATCTACTACACTGACATAATGAGCCATAGATGGTTTAATGCCATAACTTTTGCTCATTGACTCAAAATGTAGGGTTCCCTTAACAATATCACCCAACATACTGCATGCAGCAAAAACACTAATGAACATTTTTCCATCAGGTTTTAGTCCCATTTTCTTGAATTGAGTAAATAAATTAATGGAATCTTCTGCAAGCTCATTCTTTGCAAGCCAGGTTATCATAGTATCCCAAGTTGTCAAGTTGCGCTTTGGCATATTATCGAACACCTTGAATGCATCATCCATAGAACCACATTTTGAATACATCTATAATATTCTGTTATATGTGCTCAGCTTAAGAGGTGATAGATACCTTAAGACATGTTCATGTATAATTTTTGCCTCCTCTAGAGCTTTAGCCTGCCCACAATGGTGCATTAATTGCAAATATCGAGGCAAGTCCACTTGAATGTGCTGCTTTTCCAACAATCATAAAATTTCTACAGCTTCTTTCACTTTGCCCTCCATGCAAAAATAATCTAGTTCCTCAAGGGTACCCCTATATGGACTGCTACCAGATGGCTCAGCTGACTCCATCTCAGGTTTTGCATTATTTGATAGTTGAGAACCAGTTGTTGAACTCTGTACTGTTTGAAATTTGGAGGATATTGGCTGTCTTTTCCGTTCTGTGGAAATTGTCCAGAACCTGGGTTACACTGATTAGTCATGTTGTTACTCCATGGGAATTGATTTTTTGGTGCCTGCTGAAAACTGCTGAAGTATTGGTTGGGGTTCCCTTTCAGATTCCCCTGAGGCTTTGAAAGGATCTGTGAGCTATGTGTGTTAGAATAATATGCCCTATTCGTTGGTCCCTCCGTCCATGAGGCATATGAGCTGTCCAGATTTCCACTCATGCCATTTAGGTTCTGTTGAGCATAGAACCCATCCTGGTTCTTAACAAATCCATTTAGATGCTTCCCAAAGCCCTTTGTATCACTAACACCATCCCTGTTTAGGTTCTGTTGCATTTCTGTGTTGTTTCGGCCACAATTACCATCAGGAATTCCGCTTTGTCTGACCAAATTATTCTGGAAAACATTCATATCGTTATTCAAGTTAGGTCCATCAAAAGTCTGATCAATTCCACTAGAAAATCTCTCTGGACTATCATTTTTATGTTCATAGATTCCACTAAAATTTCTGCCACCTTCACTTAGTCTGTTCCCGATTTCATTCTTAAGACCTTCAGAATAGCCCCAGAACTGGTGTAAGCTCTTCTGATCGTGCACTGAACTTCCTCCATAAAACCCACTTGCATGTGCTTGATTAACATTTTCTGAACTTTGCGGTAACTGATAAGAATTTGTATCATTTTGACTTGCAGGATGACTTTGCTGATAATTCAAAGAATCATCTTGGTGATAAGCACTAACCGATTGAAAATCCAACCTTTCAGCAGCAGTACTGAGAGTCTTCTAGGCGTTACAGATTTTGATAAAATCCACAATGTCGTTTGAAGAACCTTTTCTGAGTAACCTTGTAAGAGAATTGACTGTAAGAAGCGAGGATCTCCTAGATGACATAGGTTGCTCGTAACTAACTAGTTCAAATGTTTGTCAAAAGTTACACTGAAAAGAAGTCAATAAAGGGAGCATGTGTCAGATCAAACGAAAGAGACGATATCATTGAAAATAATGAAAACCAACAGGGCTTTCTTTTAGTCACCAACGTTATTGAGTTAGACCTGTGTGTTGCTTTCTTATTTCTTTGGATGACAACAGAGAACAGATTCCAGACTAACCAGAAGAAGTAGGCGTAGATTTGACTTATTTCAACAGCATTTAGCTATTATCCAGGCAAAGTAATAGGAATTAGACCTAACACAATTCAAAAAAAGAAAAACTTCGATCATTTTTATTGGTTTGAAAGAAGAAATGGGTAATATTAATTTTTATATATATATATGGGAAAATCATATATCCTGTCACAGGATATAAGATCATGTCCAGTGAATAAATACGATGTCGTTTGGTCTGATTTATCCGAGGAAGGTTTGATTACGACACTGCACAATACAAGGAAGACATGAAAAATTCAGGAAAACGATTTTGGGAACCCAGGAGCTTGGCATCAGCAATGATTACAGTGCACCTACGAGTGACAATAGCTTATACCCATCTGGCTCAAGAATGAAAGACATGAAAACTGTGTTCTCAACTTCAACCTCTAGCTTGTATTATGCATTCTCAACTGAAACCTAACTCCCCTGTTTTCCGATGTGTTAAGCAGAGCAGCCATTTCTCTCCCCTTCCTCGTCTCTCTCTTTTACTCTCAACTCAGCTCTAGTTCTGTTAAGGCTGATGGGGATGAAGGGGAGTCAAGGAGCTGTAATTATATAATATACTAAGGTCTGGTCTGAGAAGGGAATACACGGGGATGTTTGGCGTTGATTTCGAGATGCATGGCGCAGCTGCTAGTTTGGCGTGTATAGTTGAGAGTGGAAAATTTGAGAATTAATAGTGATGCTAGTGGAAAAGTTGGTGAAAAACCCGGATAAATCAGACCAAACCACGTTGTATGCTATTCACTGGACACGATCTTATATCCTGTGACAGGATAAATGTTTTCCCCTATATATATATATATATAATGAATTAGACCTTCATATCTGTGTGTACAGTGATCATCTATCTTCATACGTATCTCATCTACGCATACTTGGGAGAGAGCCACTTAATCCTGGATAAACATATTAGCCCACCTAGGGCTAAACACTTATGTTCTTATGACAGAACATTGGCACCGACCGTAGCGATCAAACTCATGACCACGTGGGTAGAAATTAAATTGTCAAATAGGAGGCCCATTCAAATAGTTAATTCATTTTATTCCACTACCATAATTAAATTGTCAAATATTAAAATTATCAAGGGAAAAAAGACAAACAAATTAACAAAAAAATAAATAGGTAGTTGAGCATAAATCTGGAATTTTAAAGTTTTGATATTCTTAACAAAATGCCCATTACTTTTTTAAGAAAAAGGGCAAGAGCCCTTGTCGGTCGATCAGTTGGTCGCCAGCAACACCCCACCACAGCCACCGGAGATACTATGAGATATTTTTTGCTAAGGTGGTTTTTAAAAAAATTTGTGACAAGGGTGTTACAGGGGGTTTATTGGATCACGAGATAAAGGCCGTCATTGAATCACTATAGGTGTGCATGGCAACCAATTTGTTGCCTAGCACTGTTTTTGAGATGAAACAGTTTTTTCTGATTCTGTGCTTTGGAAGAGTTCTAAAAATCAGAATTACGTTTGTTAACCCATTTTATTTTTACTCTGAGAATCAGAATTACGTTTGGTAATACATTTTTCCTCTCCTTGTTTGGGATTAAAAAAATAATAAGGGAGGAAGATGAAGGATTAATGAGTTATATTTACCATTTTGTCCTTTTCTTTAATAATTAATATCATTATTATACTTTACAAATAAACTTAACTTTAAATTTCCTAAAAAAATTATTTATGTGGCGGGGGCGGTGGCGGTGGCGGTGGCGGCGGGGGGCGGTGGTGGTGGTGGCGGTGGCGGGGTGGAGGTGGTTGGGCGGTGGCGATGGTGGTGGGGTGGGTGGCGGCGACAGTGGTGTTGGGGGTGGCAACGGGCAGTAGCGGAACTTGGAAGAAAAGTTTGAGGGGGCCCAAATAGTGGTGGGGGGATTTGGGGGTGGCCCGAAATTTTTTTAAAGAAAAGTTTTAAATGCATTAAAAATAAAAAAAAAATATTAATAAAATAAAGTCAATTAACTTCATCTACAAGTGTAGTATAGAATAAGTAAAAATATAGTAACTAGTTAGGGATACACCACAAAAGAAAATTTTACTGATAAGCTAAAAATTTCAGGTAATTAGAATGAAATATAGAAAAGAATGACAAGATTAACATAAATCATACAAGACCCCACATGAAACAAAATTAAATTATAAGCCTAAAGATATAAAAAGAGGGGAAAATGTAAAAGAAGAAGAAGAAGAAGAAGTTGAGGGGCCAAAATTTAATTTTACTTGGGGGCCAAAGTGGTATTATTCACAAAAAAATAAAAAGTCCCATTAAAATTTTTTAAATAATTTTTTTTGGGGGGGGGGGGCCATGGCCCCCCTAGTCCCTTGTATGTTCCGTCCCTGGCAACGGCAGTAGTGGTGGGGCGGCTGGTGGTGGTAAGCGAAAGTAAATTTCTGTTTCGATTAAGGGAAAAATAAATTTTGATTTTTTGCCCTAGAATAGAGAAGACAAAATTTTTAGCTTCTTTTTTTTACTCTCTAGCACAAAAAATAAAGCGGTTCATCTCGGGAGTAAAAAAAAAAAAGATTTACCAAACACAATTCCCATCCATTTTTGTTCCGGGGCACAGAAATTAAGAAAAAAGTCATTCTGGGAGTCTTACCATGCACACCCTATGCATCCTCCTTATACTGCCTTATGTGTTTCCACTTTATTTGCATTTGTGTTTTAAGTTACTGTTTCTGGTGTTAAATATAGGACATGACTTATAGTGCAAATTACACTATAAACTAAATCTTACATTTAAGACTGGAGGAGTATTTAATTTTCTTTCACTACACGATCTATTTCTTTGGAATAACAATAGAAACTCTTTTTTGACAAAAAAAATTTCATTAACCCATAAGCAATATCGCTTATAATTTTTAAGATATTTAGCCATATGATAATGTTGCTTTTAGTTATTCAACTGTACTTCTTTCTAAAAGTAACAATAGTACATATTGATAATTTCAATCCCATGTTTCAATACTTTCAAGCTGAAACTTATTTATTTCCGTGTTCCATATGAATTATTGGTGCTTATAAACAACACCCATAGTTTATGTTAGATTTTGCAACATATCCTTTTAGTTTCATATTTTCAGTATTTTGTAATCACTTATTAAAATTATTTTCCAAATTCAATAATTATTTTCATTCCTCTATGTAATGGAATGACCCTTGCATCACAGGAGTAATTCGTCTAGTTCATAATTATAAAAATGTAATATTTTATTTGTTGACTATACCTATGAAATAAATGGCAACATTTATAAAGATACTCACCATTTCAATATCATCGTCGGTAAAGATATGCTTATATTGAAATGTATTGACTAAATGAGTAAATTTATTGACTAATGAGGAAGAATATTGATTAAATGAATAAAAGCATTGACTAAAGGCGTATGCATATTAACACATAAATTGTTGATATCTAGGAAATTCAAGTTGTCAATAATCTGAGCAAAAAAATGTTGTCAATATGGATATCCATTTTGTTAATTGCAATTTTTAAACTATTATTCTCTATAACTAGGTGATCAACATTACCTATAGGGGTGGCATCAAAATATGACCAATAAGGTCGTTAGTATTTAAAGAGTTTAAGTTGTTAGTATGTGTAACACTCCCAAATTTCTAACAATTATAATCACTTAAAACTACGATAATTTTTAAGATTAATTATTTAAAGTCAAAATAAACTACTTTGAGAAGTGTTACCGCCGCACTTGTACTGGGACAAATGCAAGGCTACTTATTACATTAACATAAATCAGAACTTATACATATGTGTTTTATTCAAAACAAATAAAATAAAATAAACTAGCTAGAATGATGATCTTCCTCTCTTCTCACTACTAACCCCAACTCTTGGCACCTGTTTCACTGAAATTCTGCTCCCCCGAAGGATCATCACAGCTCATGAACACACACATCAGCAATTGCTAGTAATTCTAATAAAACGCAATCTATATAGCTCAAATATATTAGTCAAATCAAATATACAATCACATAGCGATTGAATCAACTATTAATTCCAATAATCATCACGTATACATACACGTACATATATTCACACCGGATCAAATATTGTTCATTATCTTTATTAATTTCATATAGACCCGGGAAACCCTGCCAGTCTATTTAGTAGGAAGAGAACCATGGTAAACTCGGGAAACCTTGCCAGTTTACCCTGTGACTCAGGAAACCCTGCCAGTCACAATCATCAATTGAACATAAACATATCTTCCTAGTGTGCACACCTCTTCCCAAAGTTGCTACTAGTATCCCGGGAAACCCTGCTAGACACCACTTTGGGAAGAACGGATACTATCATTTTCATATCAGGGGCATAAAGCCCAAAAGTTGTGTTCATCACTTGGGAGGTACCGTCCCAAGCTATTCTCCCACTATTAATTTATTACAATCACACACAATCAGGAAATTCAATCTTGTCCCAATTATCAATTTCTTCATTGAATATATCAATTACTCAAGGGCATCATGACTTTCCAAATTATTCAAGAGTATAATAATTCAAGTATTCGATACAAGAGCCAACACATATTATAACTCAAATATCTATCTGAGTAAAGTCTAATTATTTAAAACACACACATAATAAAATTCCTAAATTATTTCTATTATTTAATTATCTTTTATATACTTTTCTATCATTTAATTAAATGTAGGATACGATGATATCTTGATATCAAATCTAAGCATGTCCTATTTCATTATGCAGCGGATATTATCTAAAGAATGAAAGAATATTAATTAATATAGCATCAGACACAACTAGTATAAACATTAAAATTATTGTGCTTCCTTTATTGATAAATAATGAATCGCTTTGCATGGTATGTGATCAAAATATGTAAAATATAAAATAAATAGATATATATTCTATATAATAAATAGAATATATAATAAGATTTTCTAATATAAATAATATAATAAAAAAAGATATATAATATGAAATATTAATATAATTACTATAAATAGAAATCAATTATATTATATAATCTAATTAATAATAATAAAATCAATATATTCGATATATATTCTATATAATAAATAGAATATATAATAAGATTTTCTAATATAAATAATATAATAAAAAAAAGATATATAATATGAGATATTAATATAAATAGAAATCAATTATATTATATAATCTAATAATAAAATCAATATATTCCTATTATAGTTTATTACGGTACAATATATTTAATATTTTAATTACATTTTATATTTCTATTTATTCTAGCTAAGATCTAAGATTATAGCTAATATCTAGGATTACTAATATCACTACCCAACAGACTCGGTAAGGTAAATTGAAATGACTCCGCTACTCCCAAAAAAATAGCTAACCACATGCCTTTAAAATATAAAAATAAATCAGCACACAATAAACATTTAAAAACTAAATAACTTAATCCCTCTTATCGTGGAGATTAGCAACGTGGAAATACGCAACGTTAACCACCTAGGGAAAGAAAACCGGGATTATTAACTTCACACATTGAATTTATTAACATTTTATACTTATTTAATTATCTTTCATACTCTTTTCTATTATTTAATTAAATGTAGGAAAAAGATATTTTAACGTAAAATCTATTCATATCTTATTTTATTAAGAGGGAAATATTATATAAAGAAAAGAAAATCAAATAATAGAAAAACATGGACAAACATATTCAGGTGATATTAATTGTAGCATCGTATAGGAGTATCATATATATTGCAATTTGTTGCACAGGAATATAATATATTGCGACTACAAAAATGACGCACAGGGATCATGGGTATTCAATTGAAGCACGAAAGCCGAGGCGAATTATTGGTTTCAATCACAAAGAAAAAGAAATGCACAGGGACAAATTTGGATTCAATTATATATCTATGCAATTAAAGCATACAGGTGCAAAAAGTTACTCACATAATCCAAAACGGTATTACAAATTATAATGCAACCTTTAATATTGTTCCTATCGATCTAGGGTTAAGATTTATAATATTTTTCATATATAAGAATCCTATCAAAATTTACATAAAACTAACCTATGACTCATGGGAATTAGAATTATTTATCAAGATTCATATACATTAACCTAAGTTTTATGCAGATTAGGATTACCTATCACTAACCTAAGACTCATGGGGATTAGAATTACCTGGTCTTCGCTTTTGCTAGCCTCCTAGAAAATAATTTGATGAGAGTCCGGTAGGAGGATTTGAGAAGAAAAGGGAGCAGAGAATAAAAGTATCGAGCATTGCTAGGTTTAGACGGCTAGACTAAGTTTATAATTAAAATTTAGGGTTATGGGCTGGGCTCTTTAACTATTTCCAATTAATAAATTAACAATACAATTAAATTCTAAATTTCTATTGTTATTATAATTATTGCCAATTAATAAATTATAAATTAATACAAACATTATTAAATTCTAAATCTTCATTATTACTATATTATTATTATTATCGTTATCATTATCATTATCATTATTATTAATCCGGGTATTACAGTATGGATATCTAAGTTGCTAATCATATTTTTTAAGTTGTCATTCTCTATATATAAGTACTCAACATCGTTTGATAGGAGTGGCTTCAAAATAAAACTTATAGGGTTGTTAACATTGGGGAAGCTCAAGTTTTCAGTGTAACGTCCTTATTTTGTTAGCACTTAAAATTAGTTGTAGTTTAGATTTTATTTAGTCAAATGGTATTAAATAAATAATAATTTAAAAGAAGTATTAAGTTCTAAACATGTATTTAAAAAAAAACATGTAGAAATACCTCCATAAAATATTTAGTTTAAGTTTATGCGCTTGTGTTTGGGAATATATCTATATTACATTGGAATAAGTAATATAAAACAAAAAACACGCTATATTACTTTTATTACTTTATTTAATATTTTTTAAAATATTAAATTAATAAGAGGAGTTAAGCTCTAATATACTCCTATATAAGATCTCTTTCTCCGGCGGCGCCGCACGACTCTCTTGTTATTTCTCGGGAAAATCTCCTTTAGATCCCAAGGAATCAAGATCTTTTCGAAAAGTCCCTTAGAAAAATCAAATATCAGAAAAGTCTCAAAAAGTTGTTAATACGACTAGTAGAATTGTTAATGAGTTGTTCATTAACAACTCCATCAACTGTTCATTAACAATTGGGTTAAGGTTCAATTCTGCTCTTAAAGTATGCGCCCAAGAGCAATTTTGTCCTTGAAGTTTTCGGCGTAACAATGTTGCCCCTGAAGTTTAAAAACGTAGCAATGTTGCCTCTCCGTTAACTGCCCTAGCGGTCAACGTTAGGGTTTTTATCGGAGGGGCAACATTGTTACGTTTTTAATCTTCAGGGGCAACATTGCTCCAAAAAAAAAAAGTAGCAATTTTGCCCCTGAAGTTTAAAAACGTAGCAATGTTGCCTCTCCGTTAAAAACCCTAATGGTCAACTAACGGGTTTTTAACAAAGAGGCAACGTTGCTATGTTTTTAAACTTCAGGGCAACATTACTACGCTGAAAACTTTAAGGGCAAAATTGCTCCTAGACGCATACTTTAAGGATAAAATTGGACCTTAACCCTTAATAATTCCATCAATCGTATCAACAACTTTTTGAAACTTTTCCAATATGAAAATTTTTCATGGGACTTTTTTAAAATTTTGTTGGTCCCTTGAGACCTTAGAAAGATTTTATTTCCCTTATTTTTCTGTCCCTTTCCGTAACCTTACCTCATCGTCAAACCCCATCCTCTTTCCTTCTTTTTATTACTATTTCGGATTGCAGTTTAAGGAATGACATATTCTTTCATGTGGGATCCACAACAAGCCAATCTCTTGTTCCCCCTTGCACCATGTGTCACCATATATCTTATAAATATTTGTATATATGTAACTTATATATGTAAAACAGCGAAATCTGTGAAAACGTAGGTGTACGTATAATATTAGTCATGGAGGGTAGTTTTAAGTGTCTAGAGTATTTTAAAGTAATTCTATAATAGTTTTAAGAAATATATTAATAGATATTTATGTTTGTGATTTTGTTGACATTTGGAGTAGATTACTTTGTGTTGGGGAGTAGCATATAACTTTCAATATTCTTCGATATACTTATAAATTGTTTATAATTGTGAATGACCGTATTTTTTTTTTAAAGGAACGAATTACATATATATGTGTGTATTGTAAATTCTCAAGTAAGTAATGTTAGAAGTAAAGTTATTTATAACTCATTTTATTCACATGGTTAATAATTTTTAATTGTAATTAATATATTTTTGGATTATTATTTCATTTTAAACATGTTTGAATATGTGATGATATTTGATATGAATAAAAGCGTGATTTATTATACTTTGTCTTTTAATGATATTATAGTTATTGGTTATTGAATATTAGCGGTTGTAGTTGTGATGTGTTGGAGTAAGGAAAAATTTGTATAGTGGGATATTTTACCACATGGTATGTCATTACTCGGTGCATAGTGGATGACTTTGTCAGAGTTCCTTCTTCCATGTTTTTCCTTTAGGTGGGATTGCATTGGAGTTATGGGGTATGTGACACCTTTTTAGTTTTGTTCTTTTAAGGAGGGGAGTTCTATTCTGAACTTAAGTTCTACACTTTTGGCCAGTTATATCTTAAAAACTGATGAGCTTGGGACAATCCAGTCAAATAGATGAGTTTTATGTTTAACTTTGTGTTAACTTACGACCCCAATCAATGGAATAAGGATAGATGTTGGTATAAGGGAGGTTACATATTGCATAATTATATGTTACGTGTTGTGATGAAATTCAAGATTGACATAATGATGATTAAATGTGAAATCATTTTATATGATGATCATGATATATGCAAATATATATGTAATCGATCAATCCATCCTTTTAAATCATGTGTGGTTTGTTTGTGCGTGGTAGAAACTTAAAGTACTCATTGAAACATGGAATCTCATCTGATTATATTAACATTTTTTCAGGTGAATGTTCTAATAGAAAACAAGAGAGAGTATATGTGGAGTGAGCCCTGAATACTTTATTATTAGGCTCCTCGTCCTGGGATTTTTTTTAATCCTAATATATTTCGGTTGATAAATGTTTGTTTGAAGCTAAACACTGAGCTCGTATTTGAAAGTACTTTTTGAGTCTATAAATAATGTTTGCGGATTGGACATAAAATATGTATGTTGTTTGAATGGGGTGTTATAGTCAGTATGGATAACCAAGCCGTTAAGTGTAATTCTTAAATTGTCATTATCTATACCCCGAGTAATCAACGTTGCTTAATAAAAGTGGCATCAAAATATGACCTATAAGACTGTTGACATTTAAGGAACTCAAGTTGTTAACATAGATACCAAGTTGTCAACTATAATAGTCATTATTGAAATGGTGAATACTTTTATAAATGCTATCATTCACTATATAGGTGTAATAAGTGAGTAAAATGTTACATTTTTATGATTGTGGATGTTGTTAACTACATCAAAGCATAGTAAATATCTATTCAAGTGTTGTCAATTGCATGTAACTAAATCTTAAGAGCTAAGTTATATATCTTTTTTGCGCATGTCTAAGAAGGATGCCTGGTGGCTCAATGGCAATCTACATTTTGTGATCCAAAGGGTTGAGGGATTAAAGCCCCCTCCAACACCTATGACATAACTTAGAAAAAAGAAAACCCGCATAAAAAAAATCTCATTGGAGCTCTCCCACAACCTATATTTTGTGATCCATAGGTTTGGGCTCGATAAAAAAGTCTCTCACTTGAGTACTAGCCATCAACGCTTGAGTTCTAGTGACCGATTAGCCAAAAACTCAAATCAACCAGGACTCTTACCTGTTTTTTGAAAAAAATGCGAGGGACATATAAACATTAAATCTTCAAAACCCTTGTTTGATGGGTGATTATCTATTTGTCCTTTTCCTAGCATATTCCAGAGTTTGTGTGATTTTAGAGGTATCCATTTTTCCTCCATCTTGTGATTGCTTTTAAGGAGTTTTCGAATGTGCTCTAAGGAATAAAGATTTGATTTGTTAAGCGGACGGTCAGATTCAGTTTAAACAAGCGGTTAGGATGCGATTTAAACGAACTTGATGATGTGTCATATTCTGATCTCTCAGATCGATCCAACGGACGGAAATCAAAGCCGCTCAAGGACCGCAGAAATACGCCGCGTCGGTAATCTGGATCCCAGAGAGAGAGGAAGGGAAGAAAGAGGAAGATATTTTTTTATCCCACTTACGCGCCGTGTCGGCGAAACAATTTAGGGTTTCTTGATCGTCTCGCATCCTCACTTTGTTTTGTCATCAATTTTAGGGTTTTGATCTCTACAATATATTTCAGGTGAATCTATCTCATCACTTGCTTACCGTTCTGCTGTGTTTCTTCATTCGCGTAATGACATCACGCTCGGTGTTGGGTTTTCCCGTTTGTCTGTAAACCATTTACTTTCGCGAGATATGATCAGGATGCTTCCCTTTTCATTTATTTGAGGGTGGCTTATGTTATTTGGGCGAGTCAATTTAAGGGGAATGAAGCGCGCTGGTTATTGGTTTTTCCAGGGTCGGTTGACAAATGGGTTTGATTTCATGTGTTGATTACGTTCTACTGGCTCACAATTTGAACATTGCACTATCCTGCATTTTCTTATTCTTAGTCGTTGTTAATTTTATTTATTTTATCTAAATTACCGAGATCGAGTTGTCAAGAGGGTTAGAACAGTTCTTTCCGAGCGCTAATAGGAATACATTGAATTGCAGGGCTGAGTCTGAAGAATTCTTATTGCGATTAGAAGAAGTTTTTCTGCTCCAACTGAGGGTTATTCTTGCTGCTCAAAGTTATAAGTTTTATCCCTTATTTGAAAAAGGAGGGATTTCCTGTGGAAAATTTATTGAGATTTCTAGACTCCGTAAAAAATAGTGATTGACTATGCGAACTTCATGGGCAGATTTGGCTGCGAGCCCTGCAGCTGAAAGTGCAGGTCCTGGCTCTTCTGCCAGCAATGTGGGAACTGGGAACCCTTCAGCTCCTACACGCCCAGTCTATGTTCCTCCACATCTTCGGAATCGTCCACCTTCTGCAGAAGCCCCTGCTCCAGCAAATAGCGGCCGTACTTCTGCTTCTGGTTCTGTTGCTGGTGCTGGTAATGTTGGATCACGTCTGGCTATGCCCAGAAATGATACTCGGTTGGGGTATGGTGGCGGTAGCCGTACTGGATGGGGAAACAGGGGCAGTGGTTGGGATCGTGGCAAAGAGAGGGAGGCCAATCCCTTTGGTGATGAGGATAATGCGGAGGAGGCAATTGGTGAGCAGGATAATACAGGAATTAATTTTGATGCATATGAAGACATTCCTGTGGAGACTAGTGGTGGAAATGTGCCACCTCCAGTGAATACATTTGCAGAGATTGAGTTAGGTGAAGCACTTGATCAGAATATAAGAAGGTGCAAATATGTGAAGCCAACACCAGTTCAACGACATGCCATCCCAATATCCCTTGCTGGACGAGATTTGATGGCTTGTGCCCAGACTGGTTCTGGAAAGACAGCTGCTTTCTGTTTTCCTATCATCAGTGGAATTATGAGGGGCCAACCTGTGCAGAGGCCACCTCGTGGGGTGCGTACAGTGTATCCTCTTGCTCTTGTTCTCTCACCTACTAGGGAGCTATCTATGCAAGTGAGTCCATCACATTGACCATTTATCGTGGCATAGTTTTAATTTGCAATTTTGCTGTGAGATATAATATATTGGAAATGTTGTGATTTGGTTTCAGATACATGAAGAAGCCAGGAAGTTTTCTTACCAAACTGGGGTTAGGGTGGTTGTTGCTTATGGTGGTGCACCAATAAACCAGCAGGTTTGTGGTATATACACATGTGTGTGCCTAACTGGCTACAAGTTCAACTTGATTCTGTTTATATGTTGAAAAGAATGGTTGTCATCCATATGGAGGACGATAACTTGACAAATATGGTCGCATGTGAGACATGTCTTATAGCAACTCAATAATAATCAAGAGTCAAACTGAGTAAACTGTAAACCACAACATCAAGGGCTTCAATCTTCAGTTTGTTAATTTCAGCTAAGTTTTAAGATTTCAAATATCTTCCTAAGACATATAGTGGAATGTAAAGAAAATCATGATAAGAGTGAAACAATGCTCTGTTTGTTGGTCATGTCAGTTTCAGTGAGGGTTGTGATATAAAAATTGATTCAGGTGCAATATAGGAAATGCATCAGGTGCTCAAATTTAGCACTCGCAGTTGCAGAATGCTTAGTGAAATTAGCAAAGATAAAGAGCCCACAGGAAAGGAAAAAAAGCTTATTGTAATAAAAGCTGTCTTGCTTAAGGTGTTATGAGTGTCATTCTTCCCACAATAAGAATGATTAACAGTAAAGAGAGCAGGAAGCAAGGAAATATGAGGAGCCCTCATACAATGAATGAGGAGTGGGTAGTGTGATCTTAGTTCCATCAACATTTGTCTCAATTGCTATTTGCTAGTTTTCAATGTATTCTATGTTCTTCTGGAGTCACAAGTTTAGTTCTTGGATGCTCGAACAAAAACTTACTTTCTATTGCTATTACAGACTTAGATTTGGTTTGGTTGCCAACAAAAGTTTAATTTTCTGCAGCTGCGAGATCTTGAGAGAGGAGTTGACATTCTTGTGGCAACTCCTGGAAGATTGGTGGATTTGCTAGAGAGGGCTAGAGTTTCACTGCAGATGATAAGATATTTAGCCTTAGATGAAGCAGACCGGATGCTGGATATGGGGTTTGAGCCACAGATAAGGAAGATTGTGGAGCAGATGGACATGCCTCCCCCAGGTGCGAGACAGACTATGCTGTTCAGTGCCACATTTCCAAAAGAGATACAGGTTTGACTTCATCTTTACATATCCTTCAAAAGTTGAATTAAATACATTTATCCGAATATGATGTGTTGTTCTTTAAACTTGTGTTTCTTAATTTCACTTGCTCGTATGCTTTCCTGAGGCTGCTAGACTTTTCATTGCTTCTTTATTTGCTCCTGTCTCTATGAGTGAGTACAGACCCTTGTTACTTAATGCTATTTGTTGGAGTCTCAAGAAGAAATACTTGTATATGTTAGGGAGAACTGCAATTGCCCTAAGGTGCATTATACTTGTTAAATTATGAGTGACAGACTTTCACTTGGGGGGCTTTGGACCCTTGGTCACACCGTTGACCTTGTCTAAGTAGGAGTAGCTGCATTTAGAAACAAAATATTATTGGAAAATTTTCCTACTATGAATTAAGAATAAGATAATAAGTGTGCTGATATATATGAATAATGTAGGTGAATATTAATATTAATATTTCAAATATACCACTACCATACTAAATTGATGTTATTTCTTATCATTTCTGGATTATATGCAGAGATTGGCCTCAGATTTCCTTTCAAATTATGTTTTTCTGGCTGTTGGAAGAGTGGGTTCAAGTACAGATTTGATTGTCCAAAGAGTTGAATTTGTTCAGGAGTCTGACAAGAGAAGTCACCTCATGGACCTTCTTCATGCTCAGAGGGCAAATGGTGTGCAAGGAAAGGTACTGTCGGACTCAATTACTTGAATAAAATTCAGAATGCATGTTTACCGAAAATCTTTGGGTTATGAGCGTCACTCAGTACAACTCATCCAAAGTGAGTGTAAACTACTAAGCTTGGACTGGACAGTCACCAGTTTGTGTGTCTTTTATCGATGCATAGATTATGTTATCTTAAATATTTAGGTTTTTGTTCTCTTGCTTTATTTCTAACTGCCTCCTTCTCTCAGCTTTAGTGCATGTTGCTTGCCTCTGCCCATGAATTGTATGTCTGCAATAGCATTTTGTATCATTGTGAGGGTGATCTTGGTCTTTTGGAAAGTTAATTCTATTTTGTTCATCATCTTAGACTGTGTAATGTATGTTTCTGATTTTTGCAGCAAGCTTTGACATTAGTTTTTGTGGAGACAAAGAAAGGAGCTGATGCATTGGAACACTGGCTATTTATTAATGGTTTTCCAGCTACCACTATTCATGGGGATAGGACGCAACAGGTTGGTATCTTATGTTGTAAACTCAAGTTTGCCTTAGCACTTGTCTGTAAAATTTCTATACTTTTGTTGGATGACCTAGACAGTGTTACATAATGATAAATGAACGTAGCCATTACTGTTAAGAGATCATGTTTGGGTTATTCTGGAACTGAAGACTTGGATTTAATTGTTCCCTGGGTTGGGTTGTTTGGATGCTGGTGTGAAGTTTCCCTGACCAGATGCAACACCCCCCCCCCCCCCAAAAAAAAAAAAAAAAAACCACCGCTCTTCTGCTTGCCTTTCGATTAAGCTGGATAATGAGGATCTGGTGGAATTAATTTTATATTTTAACTCCTAACCTAAAAAAATTGAGTTTGTTGGCCAGTCTTTATTGGCATAACATTTACTATCACCTATGCCTCCATTTCCTTCCAAATAACTAAGGAGAAAATTGATCCATTCCTTGTGCTCTTCTCCTAAATTACTGAATCATCTTTTTATGCCAGCATTTATATCATGAGGTAAGATTTTGATATAATGTGACCAGTATCTTTAATTTCTTTTCTTAGGTGGCATAATTGCTTGGATTGTTGTATTCATGTTTGCACATTTTGTTGGTTCATTTGAAGCCAAAACTAGTACCCCCTCCGGTCCTAATCATAGGACGTAATTACCAGAATTTGGAGAGATTAGGGAGAGAAGTTAAATTAGTCAATTTTATTGTTTTTCCTAAGAAGCCCTTGCTTAGAATTTAAAATGACATCAACGAAAAGTTTACTGAATTGGTAGCCCTGTGCATGTTGGTACGACAACTTTATGAGCTTTGCTTTCTTTTAATGTGTAAGCACATTTTACTTCTTCCTCCTTCCTCAGAATTAAAGGTCTTCGATGAAACACACACACACACTCTCTCTCACACATATGAGCTATCTATTGTTTTATTAAAAAAACAGTAGAATTGAGATATATGTGGTGTTAATGAGTTGCAAATATTACTTATTTTATAGAATATATAAGTGCATTATTAAATTAGTATTGTGTTTAATTATTATTGAGAGAGTTTGAATAAAGGTATTTTAGGAAGAAATTGATAAAAATTAGAATGTGTGTCCCATAATTAGGACCAAAATGAACTCCCAAATGTTGTCTTATAATTAGGACCGGGGGAGTACTTATTTATTCTGTAATTGGATTAATGTTACGGAACCTTATGACCCAGCTTATATTTATGGTTTCTTTCAGCGGTTTTTAGTAATTGGTATTATTGGGCACTGCTTATCAACCTGTCATTTACTCGTGCTTCTGTTATTGTTGTTAACTGTCTATTGAATTTATTGCTTGTGTGTGCCTGTTTGTATCGATGTGTTGATATTTGTTAGCATACCTGCAGGAAAGGGAAATGGCATTGAGGTCATTTAAAAGTGGCAACACCCCCATATTGGTTGCCACTGATGTGGCTGCCCGTGGTCTTGATATTCCTCATGTTGCCCATGTGGTCAACTTTGATCTACCAAATGATATTGATGATTATGTACACCGTATTGGAAGGACGGGAAGAGCCGGAAAGAAAGGTCTTGCCACTGCTTTCTTCAATGAAAACAACGCATCCCTTGCAAGGGCTTTAGCAGATCTGATGCAAGAAGCAAATCAAGAAGTGCCTGCTTGGCTCTCACGGTATGCTGCTCGATCATCTTTCGGTGGAAGGAACCGTCGATCAGGTGGAGGTCGTTTTGGTGGTCGTGACTTCAGAAGAGAGAGCTTTAACAACAGAGGTGGTTCTGATTATTATGGTGGAGGAAATAGTGGTGGCGGGTATGGGGCTTCTGGTGGGTATGCTGGAGGATATGGTCCTGGCGTCACGAGTGCATGGGATTGACTTTGACTGGCTTCAAATAGCAGTTTCATACTTAAGTAGTAGGTGCTGAAATACACCCACAGGATGGTCTCCGTCCTTTTCTCCCCAAAGTCTTATTTTTTGCTGTCATTTTGCCCTTGCTAGTGTTTGGAGTCACATTTGTACTGTTTGCAATGCTAATCATGGAGGGGAGGGGGGAATGAGTGGTATTGTACCACTCTGATAGAGGTGTATAATGATAGGCAATGGGATATCACTAGCGTATGAGTCCGCCGCTTTATTTTTAGTATTCGACATTATCTTTTCACCTCTCAAGTCTGGCCGGCATTCTTTCTTCACTCTTCTCTTTTTTTTTTTTTCCGTTTTTTTTTAATTATTTATAATTTGGCCTAAAGCTGGATGTATGTGTTGCCATGTTAAAATCCACCACTCTTGAACATAGAGGTCTGTAACTTTAAATGGCGGAGAATAAATCCGAAATTTTCCATTCAGATATTTGTGTCATCTCATTCTCAAGAAAAGATCAACTCATTTACTATCATGCTCATGTGAATGAACCCAAATAATGGTATTTAAGATATTAATAGACCCCTCTTTTATTTAGGGTGAAGTGAAAAACCCCTCTTTATTCGGCTTGTTGGCATGGCGCTATTTCAGTAAAACACTATTAATTAGTGAAGGTTGATTTTCTACCATTATTCTTTATAGGTCATGAATTAGACACGAGGGTGTGTTTGGAATAGTGGTGGTAATAGTGACTTTCTTCAATATGATTTTTGCAAACTTAAGATTAGATAAAAATCAAATCATATAATGTGATTTATGTTTGGATTCAAAAAGAAAAAAAAAATTTATGTTTGGATTGATAATGATAGAAATGGTTCCCCCCAAATTTGACTTTTGTAAACTTGTTTGATGAATATGGTGAAAAACAAGTTTATATGAAGAATGATTTAAAATGACATGGATCTTATTAAATAATACATACATATACATATATATATTATAATTATATATTAAAATTTTAAACGATAAGAACATAATTCAGCATATTTTGTATGTGCCAAATTTCGAGGTAGTTTGTGCATAAAGATTTTTATCAAGTCTTTCTTGCCAATTAAACTTCTCATATTTTTATATAGCAAAAGGAAAATATAATATTATCTGAAGGAAAAAGGTTTGTCATTTTTAATTAGGATTCATATGCAATATAGACATTTTCTCTGTTGTTGTTTTTTTGGCAAACCATATATATACACATTCACTCTTGACTTTTGAAAAGGTTGGTTTGATAAAATAAAATTTGTTTGTGTAATTTTAGATGCAAAATGAATGAAAAGGACATGAATTTAATAAAAATAACAATAGTTAATGTATTATTGGAAAAAAAAAACTTGAAAATACCAAATAACTTAAGTTTTAGAGAAAATTGAAGAACCGTCCCTCTTTAAAAATTTAATTGATGAGAATTACCTCAATTAGAGTACTTTACACCAATTAATTTATTCTCTCCTGATACAAAACTTATTTTCTCTCCACGTTTCAAGAATCAAAAGCAATAAATTTTGGCTTACGAGTTAACTTAGCTTTTTCTTCAAATTGTGTTTGTTTGGGATCATGATTAGAACTTCTTAGAAGTACTTATTCACATAAATTGAGAAAAAAACTCTTATCACATATTTAACTCGTCTATTGTAAATTATGAATAAAAAATTGCTTTTAAAGGCCTCATTGCTTTATTAAGATGTGCGGATTATTTAGCCCGATCGGCTCAAGAGATGAATCAAGATCTTGTAATAATCTCATTACAGCCTATTGAAAGTGCTGATTTAGATAATATTGAGGGTGGTGGAATGTCACTGAGTTCAGTGAATATAGTCTAATCTCTAATATTAGATTTTTTGTAAACTTCAAGCTTTTAGTTTACCCATGTATTACAAAAAAAAAAGGCCTCATTGCTTCCAAAATATTTGCAATTCTTCAATCTTGGCTTAACCAATCGTGGCTTTCTCTGTGCCAAACAAATTCACAACGCTTCAATTTTATTTTACAGTCAGTCACCATCACATCTCTCATGTTTTTGTGTTGTGGCATCTTTATGCATTAAATTTAAATAGGGAAAATCACACTTCGATTCTAAGGACAAGAAACAATAACAAAAAAGTCTCATTGTAGGTTTCCCTATCAAAAAAGTTTATAGGGACCTCAATTATATAAATTCCAAATGTGAAATTACCTTCTTGCCCTTAGTAATTGATATTTGGATATTATATGATATTAAGTTATATGACTAGGTTCATATTGTTCTGTATGAAGAACACAGAGATTGGACTTGACTAGGGTGTCAAGCCTAGAGCCTACGTACCCTCGAAGGGATCAAAGTCCACGTAGTTCGCAACAAACTTGAAGGCACGTAGCCAGGGGAGTGGGGTGTGTGCTCTGTGTGGCAGAAAGTAACAAGAGCATAAGATAGAACGTGTGCACCTGTTTAGGGTTTCCTTCTATTTATAGAGGAGCTTGGTGCCCGTATCGCCCTATTAAAGAGGGATATCTATGATTGAGCCGTCAAGGGCTGATTGGCTGGTGCCATGATTGCGTGAGGATCTCCATTAATGAGTTCCTAAATATAGGGGATCTCGGATCCCTTCCCAATATAGCGCGGATTCCCTTATAGGCTTACTGGGCCGAGGTCCGGCCTTGGGCCTATTGGGCCGGTCCGTAACAGTTGCCCCCCAGCTTGGTCGTTCAGGCTTCTGGATGGCCGAGATGCTTAGTGACCTGGTCCCGTTGTGGCCGAGGTCCCCTTGTGCGGACTGGGTCGGCTTTCGGATGCCGTGGCCCTTAGCTCGGCTTGGGACTGTGGTCGGCTCAATAGGTTCTCGTCCTGCCTAGAACGTCGGGTTTGTTTATGTCCGGGCGGTTTTTATCCTGCCCGGGTCCCCACGCTTTCTCTTGCCTTTTGGGATTCTCCGTACGCTTCGGTTTTCCCCCTTCGTGAGCCATCATTGTGGTTTTACAGCTGTCAGATCCTTAGTGGAGAGAGTCTGCAACCGTCACGCCTTTTCGTTTCTCGAGGCTAATGCGCATTTATTGCGCTGGCGTTGTGCTGTGCCAATCCCGTCACGTTGGTACGGGAAAATACCGTTGTATCCTTCTTGTGTTAGGATTTCGGTTTAAATAACCTGCCCTGTGCTTCTTTTCCACTTTTCCCGCTAATTCATTCTCTTGCTCAGATTACTCTCTGGTTTCTCTAGAGCTTCAGAGGGGATTCTTTGTGCCCGGAACTTTCGCCGTCTTCCAGCGTTCTAGTTCCTTCCTTTTTCACAGAACAGGTATCGTGCCACTTTTCTGTCATTTTGTCTGGTATTTCCTTTTCTTTTACCGTTTATTCTTCGTTGATCGACGTTTGCATCATTGCTCTTCCCTTCTTCCGGGTTTCCTGGGTTTCTTTAGGATCAGTATACCCGAAATTCGTCCCATCATTACCTTAAACACTGTTCTTAGCGCTTTTAGGTTTCTGACCATGGTGAGGGGCAGAAGTATTCCCGGTTCAGAGGGTTCATTGACGCCGGAGGAGGAAATGCTCCTTCGGGCGCGTCTCCTGCGGGCCACTTACTGGGTTCTTGGGGGTGAGCCACCTGCTTCGGGGATCCTGGATCTTTCACGCCGAGGTGGCGCCGTGCGTCCGGGGCGAGGTGGGGCTCGCCCGTCTTCGGGAAGGGTTTCTATTCCCCTTCCTCGTCATCCCTTCCGGCCGCTTGCCCGGGCTTTTCCCCTTGAATTGCCTGGTGGGGCCTGGGCTGGTTCCTCTTCCAACACCGAGGCTCCGGTGGTGATGGCTCGACCCCTAAATTTTTATGAGGGTCCTTCTGCTGCACGCCAGACGTCCGCCCCAGAGGGTTATGCCGGCCCCTCATATGGTGGCCGTTAGCGCCTTCGTGTAGCTCGGCCAGCACATATTTGGCTTCGGAATCTCCAAGGCATCGCATCATTGGGCAATGGAGTCCCTTCCTGTATAGTTGGTCATCGACCATAGCATAGAGGGTGGCGTCTCTGATCAACTTTTTTGCGTCTGTCGGGTCGGTGGGGATAATTCCCCTCTCGAGGTAGTCTTCAATAGGCTTTCTCCAGTCGGCCCCTCCAAAAATGGCCATGATGCAACTAGGCTCGGCCAGGTTCTGTTGTATCACGGTCCTATGGTTGTCCGGCCCCTTAGTGCTTGCCAACTTAGAGAGGATGTCGGCTCTTGCGTTCTCCTCTCTTGGGATATGGGACACTGTGACCTCCTCGAATTCGGCCATCAGCTCTTTGGCTTTATTTAGGTACTTTGCCATGAGCGGGCCCTTCGCCTGGTAGGTGCCGTTTATCTGAGCCGCGACGAGCTGTGAGTCGGTTAAGACCTTTACTCGCTGGGCGCCATTATCCTTTGCCTGGAGTAGTCCGGCCAGTAGGGCCTCATATTCGGCCTGGTTATTAGAAGTCTGGAATTCTAACTGAAGAGAGTGTTCGGTGGCTACTCCCTGTGGGCTTTCCACGATGACTCCAGCACCGCTGCCCTTTGCGTTGGATGATCCATCCACATAGACCTTCCACGTCCCGTCACTGACTATGGCCGGGGTGAGTTCCCTAATGAAGTCTGCGAGTGCCTGGGACTTGATCGCCTGCCGGGCTTCGAAAGCGATGTCAAACCTGATAGCTCTATGGCCTAATTGGTCATCCTCCCTGCCAGGTCCGGCTTATGCAGAATTTGCCGGATCGGCTGGCTGGTTCGTACGACAATCCGGTGTCCCTGGAAATACAACCGGAGTCTTCTCGCGGCTGTGAGTAGAGCAAAAGCTACCTTCTCCAGCTTCTGGTACCTGATTTCAGAGCTTTGCAAGGCCCTGCTGGTGAAGTATATTGGTGTCTGTCCTGCCTCGGACTCCCTTACTAGGGCGGCGCTCACGGCTTCATTGCCGATTGATAGGTAGAGGAATAAGGTCTCTCCTGGGTCCGGCTTCGTGAGCACCGGAGGGGATGCCAGACATCTCTTAATTTCTTCGAATGCTGCGTCACAGTCCGGGCTCCATCCGCCCCGGGTTTCTTTCTTTAGCAGCTTGAAAAGAGGCAGGGCTTTCTCGGCCGACTTCGGCAAGAAGCGCGTCAATGCGGCTAGTCGGCCTGTCAGCTGCTGTACCTCCTTTTTAGACCCCGGGGGCTGCATGTCGAGCACAGCTTTGCATTTGTCCGGGTTGGCCTCTATCCCTCGGTTCGTTAACATGAAGCCTAGAAATTTCCCTGCTGGGACCCCGAAGGCACACTTGGCCGGGTTCAACCTGATTCGATGTCTTCTTAACTTCTCAAACGTCTGTTCTAGGTCCCGGATGTGATCTTCTGGGAGTTTTGACTTGACGATCATGTCGTCTATGTAGACTTCTATGTTACGCCCGACCTGATCCTCGAAAACTCGGTTCATCATCCTTTGGTAGGTGGCCCCGGCATTCTTCAGTCCAAAGGGCATGACGTTGTAGCAATAGTTCGCCTTATCAGTTATAAAGGCGGTCTTTTCTTGGTCCTCGAGATGCATGGCGATCTGGTTGTAGCCGGAGTAGGCGTCCATGAAGGAGAGGAGTTGGTACCCGGCCGAGTTGTCCACGAGCTTATCTATGTTCGGCATCGGGTAGGAATCCTTAGGACAGGCTTTGTTGAGGTTGGAGTAATCGACGCACACTCTCCATTTGCCGCTGGGCTTGAGGACCATGACTACGTTGGAGAGCCAAGTGGTGTATTGTACCTCTCGAATGAAGCCGACCGCTAGGAGTTCCTCAATGTGGTCCTCCAGGGCCTTCTGCCTATTGTCCGTGATGTTCCTCTTCTTCTGTGCCACGGGTCTAGATCCCGGCCATATGCCGAGCTTGTGACAGCAGAAGTGGGGGTCAATGCCGGGCACTTCGGCCGAGGTCCATGCGAAGACGTCACGGTTCTGCCTTAAAAAGCGTATCATGAGGTCCCTCAGGCCGTGGTCCATATCACGGCCAATTTTGGCAGTTTTGGATGGGTCCTCGCCTAGCACTATCTCCTCCAGCTCTCCCTTTGGTTCGGGCCTCGGATTGTCCAGCTCCCGGAGGTCCAACTCGACCATGTTGACCTGCTGCCGCGGGCGCTCACCTGGGACGGCTTCGGCTACTCGCTCATTAAATCCGAGCCGAGGTGGAGACGTTGGTCCTCCTTCCTCGACCCGGAGAGCTTCGTAGTAGCATTGCCTCGACTCTTTCTGGTCTCCAGAGACTACAACTATCTGGTTTTTATTATTGACCATCTTCAGCTTCTGGTGCTTGGTGGATACTAGTATATCCCAGTTGTGGATCGTTGGCCGGCCCAGGATGATGTTGTAAGGGGACCGGAAATCAGCGACTACGAATCGTACCCGCTCCGATTTGAAGGCTTCGTTGGTGCCCAGAGTTAACCGGAGGTCGATGTAGCCTTTTGGGAAGGATTGCTCGCCATTGAAACCCACCAAGGTGGTTTTGCAAGGCTTAAGGTCCTCTTTGTCGAGGTGCATCCTTTTGTAGGCATCCCAACTTATGATGTCCGCTGAACTTCCTGCATCCACAAAAATCCTTTTAACACGACAGTTTATCAGGGTTCCGGTGATTACCAGTCCGTCCAGATGTCCGGGTATGACGTCTTCCAACTCTTCCTCGGTGAAGGTTAGGGCAGGGGGCCGAGGCCTCTTTGGGTCTTCCTTGAATTTAGGGGGGTCTCGGACGGTCAATACTTCGCGGAGATACTTCTTTCGCTGGTTTATTGTGTCTCCTCCTCCCCCAAATCCTCCGCTGACGACGTTGCACTGGAAATCGACGTCGGGAAATTCGTCGTCCAAGGCCACCTTCTGCTTTTTTCCCGGAGTTCGGGATTCCTTGGGCGGACTTCTGGAGCGGGCGCGGTCGTTGCGTTTCCCGTTCGTCCTTCCCTGAGTCTTGATCACGTACTGACGCAGTTTCCCATCCCTTACGAACTTCTCGATTGCGTCGCGGAGGTCATAGCACTCGTCGGTGGTGTGGCCGTTGCAGTCGTGGAACTTGCAGAACTTGGAATGGTCCGTGCTGGAGCGTCCTCTGATCGGCTTTGGCCTGTCCACCCTCTTCATCTCGGTCTGGGCTACCTCCTTCCATACCTGGGACCGAGGGACGTTCAGCGGGGTGTAACTGTCGTACTTGGTCTTCTGGTCGGCCCGGTCAGACTTTGTCCGGCTGTCCCGGCTGCGCTGTCTCGGGTCGGTCGTCGTCCTTCTCAGGCGTTCCTCGTCGCTGGGCGGGCTCTTCTTAGTTCGTTCAGGTTCATCGGCATTGGCCGCCTCCATCTGCTCCATTTCCAGGTACTTCTTCGCCTCGGTATAGAATTCGGTCAAGGTGTACGCTGGATTCTTGCATAGGTGACGAGCCAGCCGGGATGCTGGATCCAGTCCATTGACCAGGCAGTGTACGTGGACATCCTCGGGCAATCACCGTACTTGCATGGCCACGTCTCGGAACCGATCCAGATACTTCTGCAAGGCCTCACCCTTCTTCTGACGTACTTTGCTCAAGGTGAACGTAGTCTTTGGCTGCTTTTTGCTGGTGGCGAAGTGCAGCTCGAATTTTCGTCCGAGGTCTTCATAGTCTCGGATAGAGTTGTCCGGAAGAGATGTCAGCCACCTGTGTGCCGGCCCGTCCAGAGTAGCCGCAAAAAGGCGCTGAATGACCGGACCGCTGATCTGTCGGACCCACATGAGCTTCTCAAAGGTAACCAAGTGGTTCCGGGGGTCTTGGCTCCCATCGTACTTCGGCAGGCTGCTTAAATCAAAGCGTTTTGGGAAACGGGCTGTTGCCGCCTCCCTCGAGAACGGGGATCTCCCCGTCTCTGATAGGTACGTCACACGATATTCCCGAGGTGATTCGTGGCGAGGCCGGGGAGTTCTTTCTTCGGCCCGGGTTTCTTCTTGATCACGGTATTCCCTTTCATGCCGATTGGTGCGGTTAGGACCGGCACCGTGGTTTCCTCTGTCTCCCGGGGACCGTGGTCCGCCGTGGCCTGCAATCGGGCGCCGCCTCGGTTCGCCGTCATTGCGGCGTGGGTTCCTCAGCTCAGAATTGCTCGAGGAGCTGCTGTCGCCTGCCGAGGCTCTCCTTGTATGACCGCGACCCCTGTTGCGGCCTCTTACGCGGCGGTCATTCTCGAGCGCTTCTTGGATCATCTTTTCGATAGCTTCGAAGTCAGCCCGCCTCTGCAGGTCATCGTGTTTTTCCTTGTTCTCCAGGCGCCGCATGAACGATTCCTGAGTCCTCCTCATCATGCGGACGTCGGCATCAACTGCCCGGACATCACGCGTTGGAGATGGCGCGAGTGCTTCTTCTGGATGCCGGTCTTCATGCCGCAGCTGCTCCTCATGGGGCGGCTGTTCCCTGTCCGGGGAGGAAGTCACCGTATCAGTAACATGTCCTTCTGGGGTGTTTCCTCTCCGAGGTGGTGCCGGCGGCTGGCCTGGCGGCGGGCGGCTGGCTTGTGGGTCCCCTTCCACCGGTTGGGGATTTCTGCTGTGGCTTCTAGTGCTCACCATTAGTAGTCACGGGGATTGAAGTTTACGGTCCCCACGGTCGGCGCCAATGTTCTGTATGAAGAACACAGAGATTGGACTTGACTAGGGTGTCAAGCCTAGAGCCTACGTACCCTCGAAGGGATCAAAGTCCACGTAGTTCGCAACAAACTTGAAGGCACGTAGCCAGGGGAGTGGGGTGTGTGCTCTGTGTGGCAGAAAGTAACAAGAGCATAAGATAGAACGTGTGCACCTGTTTAGGGTTTCCTTCTATTTATAGAGGAGCTTGGTGCCCGTATCGCCCTATTAAAGAGGGATATCTATGATTGAGCCGTCAAGGGCTGATTGGCTGGTGCCATGATTGCGTGAGGATCTCCATTAATGAGTTCCTAAATATAGGGGATCTCGGATCCCTTCCCAATATAGCGCGGATTCCCTTATAGGCTTACTGGGCCGAGGTCCGGCCTTGGGCCTATTGGGCCGGTCCGTAACACATATATTTATCAATTATCATTTTAGGATTTGTCAATATATCCATATCTACTGGTTAACAAAAGCTGTTTTCGTTAATATAGATGAACTTGTCAATAGTCACTCTATCACTTGTTATTATAGTCACGTCTACTTGTCAACATGATTTGTTTTAAATTGTACTGGAAACTGACAATAATTAACATAGATGAACCTTGTTAATGGCCACTCTTTGACTTGTTAATGACACATATAAACTTGTCAAAATAGGTATATATACTTACCAATGTATAATTGCCATTGTAGACACATAAACTTCTTAAAATATATACATAAACTTGTCAAAATAAGTACATAAATTTGTCAAATTAGTCACATACACTTACCAATTTATAAATTGTTATTATAAGAATATAAACTTGTTAACATAGGCGAATAAATTTGTCAAAATAGACATATACATTTGTTAATGTATAACTTGTCAAAATATACACATTGACCTATTCGTCCTTTTGTGAAACATGGTTGGAGAATATGGTTTTGATAGCAGGTCAATGTGTGTATTTTGTCAAGCTATACATTGACAAGTTTATGCGTCTATTTTGACAAGTTTATGTGTCTATAATGACAAGTTATACCTTAGAGAGTGTATATACCTATTTTGACAAGTTATCCATTATCAAGCGCATTTGCCTATTTTCACAAGTTATGTAACACCCCAACTTTTCTAAAGCATTTTCGAAATTATTTGATCAGAGTTCAAAATAATTTAACCAGAGTTGGGCAACGAAATGATTTTAAATACAAAGTAACTGATATTCAACCACTGTAGTGTACTGGTTTGTTGATACAAAGAGTTCGAAAGACTATACATATCTACAGGACTTTCTCCAGCTAGTCCTTCTGCCTGCTGCTTACCCTTGTTTCTGTTTCTGTTCACTCCGAAAATCCTGAAGCTACAGTAAGAGCTGAGGTTCAATACCCATTGAACCTCAGGTAACGGTTAACCTCATGCTTATGTATCAAATATGTATAACAGATATTCATGTCAAAACAGCAATAATCACATACATTATTCTCATATTCACATAATAACATAACACAGCCACTGCAATATGCATGTTATTATAGTCTGCACTATTCACCAGTGCCACGGTGTACATCCGTGTCCTCAGCGCTAGGAAAACATAACGGCGTTATCAAGACTATAACCCGTATCAAGTTGTATGTGTATGATCAATTTTCAAAAACAGAATTTCAGACTATCTATCACATATAAGCATACCATAAGCATCAGAGTTAAGGTTACAATACGCGTCCGTACCTTCCTTCCACGTGAATAGTAAATTACTATTCATGTATACGGCACTATTCATGTATACGGCACTATTCACGTATCCCCAAACTTCCTTTGAATCTGACTCCGGAATCCTCGGATATCCTATAATATCATTTTTATCAGTGACCATTAATTTTCAGCATTTGCGGAAACTATGTTGGATATTCACTATTCATGTGAATAGTACCAGTAAAAATATTTTTACCGTGCCGGTAAATATTTTTTACTGTGCCAGTAAATAATATTTACTGTCCAAGGATAATTCTTTTCTGATGTGACAGATCAGACTAAGCTGCAGCCACAGAGCATACTCAGAAAAACTCTATCTGGCATTTCTACTATAATTACCAAAAGAAACTACCAAATATTAAGACTAGAGACCAAAGAACTTACCCTTGAAGTTCCTGCTCATTCTCTCCAGCTTCAAGAACTTTACTCTAAACTCTCTCTCTAACTCTAAGAATTCTCACTCTTCTCTTAAACTCAACTGTTGTTCTCTGAGTTTGGTGTGAAGAAAATGAAGAAATGAAGCCTCTATTTATAGTGAAAAAGCATGACACTATTCATACTTTATCAGGTCAGATTTTGGCCGTTGGATCTTGACTTTAAATATGGCTTCATCTCAACCGTCCAATCCATTTGCTTACGTCATCGATGACGTCATCAAGATGCTTACGTCATCGATGACGTCATCATGACGATGACACTTTCTTACTCTTTTGCATTTATCCTATAAAGATTCCCTGATCGGTGTTCTAATCGCGTTATATTAGAAATTCTCAAGAATCCGGAAGCACAGCCTTGTAGTTCTATTTTTCCTCTTCAGAAATATCTGGGTCAACTAAATTTTTGATCCTATTTAGGGTATTCCGTAACCTGCCGAAGATTTTAAGTCGGACACTGACGGTTACAGAAATTACTTCGGGTGACACCAACTTCTAGACAAAAATTCACTGATTCATAATATGTGCAGTTGTTTACTACTTAGTTCAAGGATTTTGAGTTATGATTTATTTCCTACAGATTCCACTATCTGTCCTGCTTCAAAATATCGGTTTCAACCTATCTCAATAATCATTCCGCCGATTACGGAAATGACTTTGGAGATAACCCACTCTGAGATAGAAATTCACTTGTTTATAATATACCCTTACTTTAAAAACCTAACTCACGGTTTATTGGAAATAATTTTATTTCTATTGTTTTCCAAAGTATAAGATATTATATTATAATAATATTATTATTGAGTGGGTCCCGCGTCAAATTTTTTCAAAATTTCTCCCGTGAATGTGTCGGCAGGAGGAGAATTATTTTGACGTGGGTCCCGCATGAATACGTATTTTCAAATAGTGAATACGTATTTAGGAATAGTAAATACCGTATTTTTAAATAGTAAATACGTATTTGTAAATAGTAAATATTTTCATATTTCTCAAAATATCGATTAAATACCGTATTTATAAAAAGTGAATACGTATTTGTGAATAGTGAATACTATTCATGTACGTATTTGTGAATAGTAAACACTATTCATGTCCAATAAAATACTGATTCTAAATTCATTTTCAAAAATAGGGTCTAATAGTCCTCCAAAAATAGGCTAATTTTCTAGTCTTTAGGTTCAAAATTCAGGATGTTACAATTCTCCCCCCGTTCAATAAATTTCGTCCTCGAAATTTGACAATATAAAATCAAAAGGTTATCTAGACCTCTAGTCTATTCCTTCCTTATGCAAACTTAAATAGCACGCACCCTACTATTTAATGTCTCAATCTTATACCCAGGTATAGTACTAAATTACAGGACTTGCTGATCTATTCTCACAGTACTCGGTTACACAGGCCTCACTGCCTGATTTATTTAGCCTTTTGGCTTAACACATATTGGCCTTCCGGCTCAATCTATTACCATCGCACTGGAGATTCTAACCTTTCTACTTAGGAATTCATCCTCAACCCTTAGGCATCTTTATTACTACCTGATACAGTGAATGTTTTGCTAGTCTTACGATGTATTCTAAACATAGTTACTTAGCATTTCACACAGTGCTAAGTATCACCGGTCTTATGTCCTAGGAGCATCATCCCGTGTATACTTTGCACACTACATCTTATTGCCTTGAGCATCTGCTCATCAAATTCATCCGAGACTTTCCCATTCAAGTCCTCAAACTACTTTCACTTACTCAACATCATAACCGGCAGCTATTATTTGACTTAACTAATTCAGTATTCCAAACCTTTCTAATAGTTGCTGTTCCTGTACCATAATTCCCAATTACACTGCTTTTCTTTTCAACACGATAGCGTCGACAATCATGTCATTGCTACCCAAAATTATTTTCTTGTCTCATTTTCAAATTTTCAAACATGAAAAATTTTCCGTGGTTTCAGTACATTTCACAATCTGCACTATACCACAAAGTAATAGTGCTATAACATTTTTAAACTTAATCGCTGCCATCACAAATTCATGAAAACATTTTTCACTGCCGGATCATTTTCAAAAACTTTGATTACCGGCACATATCTTTGAGGGAGCTAATTTATTTCACAAAATTTTACAATTGAGAGTACACACCATCATTTTAACCATTTGGTACAGTGAGCGCCTTACCCCAATCCTCAAATCCAGTCTCAACAGTACTATCAACAATGTGGGAGAACCTCCGCCCCTCTCTCAGGAGACCCAGTGTTCACACTGGCACATAAAGTAGCAACCCTATCTAGCGGAACTCAGTCCAGTCATAGACAGTCAGGTTGTACTAAACAAAACATATGCCCTCGGCAAAGTGTTATGGATTGGGTGCGTTCACTGTTGGTGCGATTTCCATTTTCTCAAACAAAATCCCTCCAAAAACTTTTTGTTCAAAGAGAACATTTATCAAAGGCCAGCGATTTCAAACATTTTAAAACATCTAGCAAGACCCAGCAAACTGTGTACATCTACAACAGCTTCTGTCCTTCCAGTTTTGTACTGACTTTACCACAACATAGTTAAAAACTCAGTTTCAAACTCTGGGTTCTAACAAAACCGTTTGTACAAGACAACATCATAACCATCACTGTGGTCTCAAATTCTGTTGAAAAATATTTCATTTGAAAACTCAGCTTCAAAAAAAAATCCACATGTTCGAATAAATTTCAAAATTTCTAATACAGCAGGTGTATTGGCAAGTTCAAAAATTCAATTTTAAAACCTTACTTAGGAATCAGACAACTAACATTAGAAGGTCATCACTAACTACACGCATTGGAACCTCTGTCCTTGGCTACTCAAACTATCCATAAAATACTTAGTTTGTTCTTCTTTAATCTTCCAGCTATTTCAAACATCATTCGCTATCCTCGGATCTCACAAAATTTTATGGACACTTCTCATATTCGTTGTCTGACAACTATGGGCTTCTGCTAGCCTATAAACACAATATATGTTGTATAGCACTGGAGCAAACCATGACGATATACTAAGTTACAACAGTCTTTTCTCTAGGGAACCTATTCAATGTGAGATTCATTATAATGTACTTACCTTGAGAACCGATGCACTGGTAACTCTACTTTATGGTTCGTTGTCACGGCGGCTCCACTCTACGGTTCGTCGTCACGGTGGCTCTGCTCTACGGTACATTACTCGGCGCTTCACTTAGTCTTCTCAGACCAGTCAGCTTTTCCGGTTAGCATCCTCTGTAGGTAAACCTCCTTGATCAGAACTCCCCGTAGGTATCCTTCTCCGACAAACTTTCCATAAGTAGCGCCAGTGATCGTCTTTGAATCATTATAATGAGAACTCAAATCTTAACAGGTTCCTATCCTTTAGTAGTTTCATAAACCGTTGTTTCTATGTCTGCCATCTTATCTAGGGTCATTCTATTTGTGGACTTTCACTTTCTATTTAGCTCCAAGCATAATTCTTAACTCAATTTTCCCTATCGGGTAGCCACTTACTTTATAGGGAATCTATTAGCCACTAACATCTCCATGGTTCTTTGTAACACCCCCAATTTCTAACAGTTATAATAGCAAAAATTTAAATGATTTTTATAAATAAACTAATGAATTTCGAAATAAACAACTTTGGGAAGTGTTACCGCCGCACTTGTATTGGGACAAGTGCAAGGCTACTTATTACAATTAAAAGAAAAAAACAACTTAAACAAAATGTGTTTTATTCAAAATTAAAATAAAATAAACTAGCTAGAATACTAATGATTCTTCCTCACTTCTCACTGCTAGCCCCAACAGCCCCAACTTCGAGACCTGTTTTACTGAAAATCTGCTCCCCCGAAGGATCGTCGCAGCCCATGAACACACATACATCAGCAAAAGCTGGTAATCCTAATAGTTACAAAATAATAACAATAGTAACAAATAAATAATTAAATTAATTACATAATGATAGGGAAAATATTATATATATATATATATATATTTATAATCCACAAAATCAATTTCTCATACTCATCATAGTTATATATTATCATTGACTCAAATATTATTATTAATCATCCTTTAAAATTTCTTTAGACCCGGGAAGCCCTGCCAGTCTATTTAGTTTAGTGGGAAGAGAACCATGGTAAACCCGGGAAACCCTGCCAGTTTACCCTGTGACCCGGGAAACCCTGCCAGTCACAATCAATCAAATTGGCCATCAAGTATATCAAGTATTTCTTCCTAGTGTGCACACCTCTTCCCAAAGTTGCTACTAGTGTCCCGGGAAACCCTGCCAGACACCACTTTGGGAAGAACGGATATCTCAATTTTCTCATCACATAATATTTCGAGGCATAAAGCCTAAGGTTGTGTTCATCACTTTGGGGGTACCATCCCAAAGCTATCCTCCCACTGTTAAAATGTTTTAAAACACACACATAATAAAATTCGTAAATTATTCCTATGCACTAAAGTGCCCAAATTGAATTTATTCATATTTTATACTTATTTAACTATCTTTCATACACTATTCTATTATTTCATTAAGTATAAGATAAAAGGATATTTTAACTGAAAATCTGTCCCTATCTTATTTTATTGTGTGGGGAATATTATATAAAGAAAAGAAAATCAAATAATAACTAAATAAATAAAGAGATGTATACCTCATGAAGCAATTATATTTAATCTTCACAAAAACGCACAGGTGCATATATATATATATATTAGTTAATTAATTAAAGCACGCCAGCCTAAACAGGGAAATTGTATATGTTTAAGTCAAGGTATTTGACTATGTTTCAATTCAATGGAAAAAATTGGTGTGTTGGCTTAGTAATATATGCATCGTTTCAGAGCAAAAAAATTCAATGGAAAAACGCACAGGGAAGATCCGAAAGAAGACGCACAACTATATCAATGTCATGTAATTGGCGCACGTCGGCCGAGGCAAGGAATTATATCCAATTCATGAAGGGGGGGGGGGGGAAAAAACGCACAGGCATGGCAAAAGAAGGCGCACGCATGCCGAGGAAGGCAATTACATATTCTATATATATATACATACACGTACGGAAATCCATAATTGGTTTCTATATTCTAGGATCATATTATCTATCAAGATTTAAAAATTAACTTAAGAGTCATGGGAATTAGGATTACCTATCAAAGTTTTCATAAATCTAACCTAAACTCATGGGAATTAGGATTACCTATCAAAGTTTTCATAAGACTACTCATGGGGATTAGAATTACAAAATTTACATAAATCTAACCTACTCATGGGGATTAGGATTACAAAATTTACATAAATCTAACCTACTCATGGGGATTAGGATTACCTGGCCTCCGTTCTTGCTAGCGACCTAATTTTGATACCTAATTTTGATTTGATGCACAGAAAGAGGGTTTGAGAAGAAAACAACGGAAGAGGAAAAGTATCGTGTGTTTTTAGGTTTTTGACGGCTAGACCTAAATTTATAATTAAAACTTAGGGTTTTAGTTATGGGCTGGGCCCTTTAATTATTCTCAATTAATAAATTAACAACACAAACACTATAGATTTCTAGATTGTAATATATTATTATTATTATTATTATTTTAATATATTATTAATTCTATTATTAATCAGGAGTACTACAAATATAAAATAAACAGATATATATTCTATATAGAATATATAATAAGATTTTCTAATATAAATAAATAAAAATATGAAATATTAACATAATTAATATAAATAGAAATAGATTATATTATACAATCTAATTATTAATAATATAGTTAATATATTCCTATTACAATTTATTACGATACAATATATATATATAATATTTCAATTATATATAATATTTCTATTTATTCTAGCTAAAATTTAGGATCATAGCTAATATCTAGGATCACTAATATTACTACCCAACAGTAAGGTAAATTAAAATGACTCAATTATATATTTAATATAAATAGAAATAAATTATATTATATAATCTAATTAATATATTCCCAATTAATAAATTCTTAAACCATACAATTAAATTCTAAACTTTTATTATTACTATAATTATTTCCAAATAATAAATTATAGAATAATATAAACATTATTAAATTCTAAATCTTTATTTACTATATTGTTATTATTATTAAATTTCATTATTACTTTATTATTTTTATTATTAGTAGTATCATTATCATTATCATTATTATTGATAAAAATCCGGGGTATTACACTCTACCCTCCTTAAAACAAGTTTCGTCCTCGAAACTAAAATAAAATTCAATAATAAAATCTCGAGTATTACATTCTCCCCTCCTTAACATAAGTTTCGTCCCCGAAACTTAATTGCATACATTCTTCAAATAATTTTGAAGATACAATCATCAACATTAACAATCACTTTTCTCATCACATATATTTATATTATAAATCAATCATCAGATAATGCAATATAGATTCAAACAATAAATCAATATAAATTCAAACAACAAATCAATATCTTGTATTTAAAATTAAAACTCTATCATTCTTCATTATTCAAAATAATTCACAAAATAAATTCTAATTACCCCTCTAACATCTCTTTCTAAATAAAATTCACAAGTCAATAATAATCACATAACGAATCACAAAATAATTTTAAATATACAATTATCAGAATTTCAAATAAATCATTTAAAAGACAAGAGAATAACCCTTCACTACCCATCTCTCACATTTAAAATTTATTTATTCATTTATTTTAATTATTAATTTAATTTAATTTTAACTACAATTTAAATTCATTTTTTTTTTAAACCTCTGGGATCTTTAATCCCTGAGTTTGTACCAAAAGCGAACCCAAGTCGAAACCTAGGGCTCTGATACCATTTTGTAACACCCCCAATTTCTAACAGTTATAATAGCAAAAATTTAAATGATTTTTATAAATAAACTAATGAATTTCGAAATAAACAACTTTGGGAAGTGTTACCGCCGCACTTGTATTGGGACAAGTGCAAGGCTACTTATTACAATTAAAAGAAAAAAACAACTTAAACAAAATGTGTTTTATTCAAAATTAAAATAAAATAAACTAGCTAGAATACTAATGATTCTTCCTCACTTCTCACTGCTAGCCCCAACAGCCCCAACTTCGAGACCTGTTTTACTGAAAATCTGCTCCCCCGAAGGATCGTCGCAGCCCATGAACACACATACATCAGCAAAAGCTGGTAATCCTAATAGTTACAAAATAATAACAATAGTAACAAATAAATAATTAAATTAATTACATAATGATAGGGAAAATATTATATATATATATATATATATTTATAATCCACAAAATCAATTTCTCATACTCATCATAGTTATATATTATCATTGACTCAAATATTATTATTAATCATCCTTTAAAATTTCTTTAGACCCGGGAAGCCCTGCCAGTCTATTTAGTTTAGTGGGAAGAGAACCATGGTAAACCCGGGAAACCCTGCCAGTTTACCCTGTGACCCGGGAAACCCTGCCAGTCACAATCAATCAAATTGGCCATCAAGTATATCAAGTATTTCTTCCTAGTGTGCACACCTCTTCCCAAAGTTGCTACTAGTGTCCCGGGAAACCCTGCCAGACACCACTTTGGGAAGAACGGATATCTCAATTTTCTCATCACATAATATTTCGAGGCATAAAGCCTAAGGTTGTGTTCATCACTTTGGGGGTACCATCCCAAAGCTATCCTCCCACTGTTAAAATGTTTTAAAACACACACATAATAAAATTCGTAAATTATTCCTATGCACTAAAGTGCCCAAATTGAATTTATTCATATTTTATACTTATTTAACTATCTTTCATACACTATTCTATTATTTCATTAAGTATAAGATAAAAGGATATTTTAACTGAAAATCTGTCCCTATCTTATTTTATTGTGTGGGGAATATTATATAAAGAAAAGAAAATCAAATAATAACTAAATAAATAAAGAGATGTATACCTCATGAAGCAATTATATTTAATCTTCACAAAAACGCACAGGTGCATATATATATATATATTAGTTAATTAATTAAAGCACGCCAGCCTAAACAGGGAAATTGTATATGTTTAAGTCAAGGTATTTGACTATGTTTCAATTCAATGGAAAAAATTGGTGTGTTGGCTTAGTAATATATGCATCGTTTCAGAGCAAAAAAATTCAATGGAAAAACGCACAGGGAAGATCCGAAAGAAGACGCACAACTATATCAATGTCATGTAATTGGCGCACGTCGGCCGAGGCAAGGAATTATATCCAATTCATGAAGGGGGGGGGGGGGAAAAAACGCACAGGCATGGCAAAAGAAGGCGCACGCATGCCGAGGAAGGCAATTACATATTCTATATATATATACATACACGTACGGAAATCCATAATTGGTTTCTATATTCTAGGATCATATTATCTATCAAGATTTAAAAATTAACTTAAGAGTCATGGGAATTAGGATTACCTATCAAAGTTTTCATAAATCTAACCTAAACTCATGGGAATTAGGATTACCTATCAAAGTTTTCATAAGACTACTCATGGGGATTAGAATTACAAAATTTACATAAATCTAACCTACTCATGGGGATTAGGATTACAAAATTTACATAAATCTAACCTACTCATGGGGATTAGGATTACCTGGCCTCCGTTCTTGCTAGCGACCTAATTTTGATACCTAATTTTGATTTGATGCACAGAAAGAGGGTTTGAGAAGAAAACAACGGAAGAGGAAAAGTATCGTGTGTTTTTAGGTTTTTGACGGCTAGACCTAAATTTATAATTAAAACTTAGGGTTTTAGTTATGGGCTGGGCCCTTTAATTATTCTCAATTAATAAATTAACAACACAAACACTATAGATTTCTAGATTGTAATATATTATTATTATTATTATTATTTTAATATATTATTAATTCTATTATTAATCAGGAGTACTACAAATATAAAATAAACAGATATATATTCTATATAGAATATATAATAAGATTTTCTAATATAAATAAATAAAAATATGAAATATTAACATAATTAATATAAATAGAAATAGATTATATTATACAATCTAATTATTAATAATATAGTTAATATATTCCTATTACAATTTATTACGATACAATATATATATATAATATTTCAATTATATATAATATTTCTATTTATTCTAGCTAAAATTTAGGATCATAGCTAATATCTAGGATCACTAATATTACTACCCAACAGTAAGGTAAATTAAAATGACTCAATTATATATTTAATATAAATAGAAATAAATTATATTATATAATCTAATTAATATATTCCCAATTAATAAATTCTTAAACCATACAATTAAATTCTAAACTTTTATTATTACTATAATTATTTCCAAATAATAAATTATAGAATAATATAAACATTATTAAATTCTAAATCTTTATTTACTATATTGTTATTATTATTAAATTTCATTATTACTTTATTATTTTTATTATTAGTAGTATCATTATCATTATCATTATTATTGATAAAAATCCGGGGTATTACACTCTACCCTCCTTAAAACAAGTTTCGTCCTCGAAACTAAAATAAAATTCAATAATAAAATCTCGAGTATTACATTCTCCCCTCCTTAACATAAGTTTCGTCCCCGAAACTTAATTGCATACATTCTTCAAATAATTTTGAAGATACAATCATCAACATTAACAATCACTTTTCTCATCACATATATTTATATTATAAATCAATCATCAGATAATGCAATATAGATTCAAACAATAAATCAATATAAATTCAAACAACAAATCAATATCTTGTATTTAAAATTAAAACTCTATCATTCTTCATTATTCAAAATAATTCACAAAATAAATTCTAATTACCCCTCTAACATCTCTTTCTAAATAAAATTCACAAGTCAATAATAATCACATAACGAATCACAAAATAATTTTAAATATACAATTATCAGAATTTCAAATAAATCATTTAAAAGACAAGAGAATAACCCTTCACTACCCATCTCTCACATTTAAAATTTATTTATTCATTTATTTTAATTATTAATTTAATTTAATTTTAACTACAATTTAAATTCATTTTTTTTTTAAACCTCTGGGATCTTTAATCCCTGAGTTTGTACCAAAAGCGAACCCAAGTCGAAACCTAGGGCTCTGATACCATTTTGTAACACCCCCAATTTCTAACAGTTATAATAGCAAAAATTTAAATGATTTTTATAAATAAACTAATGAATTTCGAAATAAACAACTTTGGGAAGTGTTACCGCCGCACTTGTATTGGGACAAGTGCAAGGCTACTTATTACAATTAAAAGAAAAAAACAACTTAAACAAAATGTGTTTTATTCAAAATTAAAATAAAATAAACTAGCTAGAATACTAATGATTCTTCCTCACTTCTCACTGCTAGCCCCAACAGCCCCAACTTCGAGACCTGTTTTACTGAAAATCTGCTCCCCCGAAGGATCGTCGCAGCCCATGAACACACATACATCAGCAAAAGCTGGTAATCCTAATAGTTACAAAATAATAACAATAGTAACAAATAAATAATTAAATTAATTACATAATGATAGGGAAAATATTATATATATATATATATATATTTATAATCCACAAAATCAATTTCTCATACTCATCATAGTTATATATTATCATTGACTCAAATATTATTATTAATCATCCTTTAAAATTTCTTTAGACCCGGGAAGCCCTGCCAGTCTATTTAGTTTAGTGGGAAGAGAACCATGGTAAACCCGGGAAACCCTGCCAGTTTACCCTGTGACCCGGGAAACCCTGCCAGTCACAATCAATCAAATTGGCCATCAAGTATATCAAGTATTTCTTCCTAGTGTGCACACCTCTTCCCAAAGTTGCTACTAGTGTCCCGGGAAACCCTGCCAGACACCACTTTGGGAAGAACGGATATCTCAATTTTCTCATCACATAATATTTCGAGGCATAAAGCCTAAGGTTGTGTTCATCACTTTGGGGGTACCATCCCAAAGCTATCCTCCCACTGTTAAAATGTTTTAAAACACACACATAATAAAATTCGTAAATTATTCCTATGCACTAAAGTGCCCAAATTGAATTTATTCATATTTTATACTTATTTAACTATCTTTCATACACTATTCTATTATTTCATTAAGTATAAGATAAAAGGATATTTTAACTGAAAATCTGTCCCTATCTTATTTTATTGTGTGGGGAATATTATATAAAGAAAAGAAAATCAAATAATAACTAAATAAATAAAGAGATGTATACCTCATGAAGCAATTATATTTAATCTTCACAAAAACGCACAGGTGCATATATATATATATATTAGTTAATTAATTAAAGCACGCCAGCCTAAACAGGGAAATTGTATATGTTTAAGTCAAGGTATTTGACTATGTTTCAATTCAATGGAAAAAATTGGTGTGTTGGCTTAGTAATATATGCATCGTTTCAGAGCAAAAAAATTCAATGGAAAAACGCACAGGGAAGATCCGAAAGAAGACGCACAACTATATCAATGTCATGTAATTGGCGCACGTCGGCCGAGGCAAGGAATTATATCCAATTCATGAAGGGGGGGGGGGGGGGAAAAAAAACGCACAGGCATGGCAAAAGAAGGCGCACGCATGCCGAGGAAGGCAATTACATATTCTATATATATATACATACACGTACGGAAATCCATAATTGGTTTCTATATTCTAGGATCATATTATCTATCAAGATTTAAAAATTAACTTAAGAGTCATGGGAATTAGGATTACCTATCAAAGTTTTCATAAATCTAACCTAAACTCATGGGAATTAGGATTACCTATCAAAGTTTTCATAAGACTACTCATGGGGATTAGAATTACAAAATTTACATAAATCTAACCTACTCATGGGGATTAGGATTACAAAATTTACATAAATCTAACCTACTCATGGGGATTAGGATTACCTGGCCTCCGTTCTTGCTAGCGACCTAATTTTGATACCTAATTTTGATTTGATGCACAGAAAGAGGGTTTGAGAAGAAAACAACGGAAGAGGAAAAGTATCGTGTGTTTTTAGGTTTTTGACGGCTAGACCTAAATTTATAATTAAAACTTAGGGTTTTAGTTATGGGCTGGGCCCTTTAATTATTCTCAATTAATAAATTAACAACACAAACACTATAGATTTCTAGATTGTAATATATTATTATTATTATTATTATTTTAATATATTATTAATTCTATTATTAATCAGGAGTACTACAAATATAAAATAAACAGATATATATTCTATATAGAATATATAATAAGATTTTCTAATATAAATAAATAAAAATATGAAATATTAACATAATTAATATAAATAGAAATAGATTATATTATACAATCTAATTATTAATAATATAGTTAATATATTCCTATTACAATTTATTACGATACAATATATATATATAATATTTCAATTATATATAATATTTCTATTTATTCTAGCTAAAATTTAGGATCATAGCTAATATCTAGGATCACTAATATTACTACCCAACAGTAAGGTAAATTAAAATGACTCAATTATATATTTAATATAAATAGAAATAAATTATATTATATAATCTAATTAATATATTCCCAATTAATAAATTCTTAAACCATACAATTAAATTCTAAACTTTTATTATTACTATAATTATTTCCAAATAATAAATTATAGAATAATATAAACATTATTAAATTCTAAATCTTTATTTACTATATTGTTATTATTATTAAATTTCATTATTACTTTATTATTTTTATTATTAGTAGTATCATTATCATTATCATTATTATTGATAAAAATCCGGGGTATTACATTCTTGGTCCCACCTTGAGACCATAACCTGGTGGCTACTGAGGTTTCCAGCTTTCGTATGGTTCTGTTAAGGAACTATCTCTTAGGTATTTGGAACCTAGGCAAAACTCACTCATATTTTCTCAGGGTTCCTACTCTCACAGGGGTCATAGTTCTGAGATTTCTCTCGCCTAAGCAATATTAACTTCATAATGTCTATTGATTCTTGGTACTAATATTGATATACTTACTACTGGGTACCTACAACTCTCATAGGCACTAGTATGACATAACTGTCTCCCCAGAATTACTGGGTACTTTCCCTCTTCTGTCAATTGATCACCACCGTCAAGGACTTAATCAAAAGATCTTCGTCCCCGGAGCCATGCCCCGTTGCACGCATGGTGTCTGGCCTCTACAAGGTAGGAATTTCCTTCTCAAGGTAACTTAACAAGTTACTATTTTTACAAGGACATTAAATCGATAGGTTACTATCTAAGGGAAACCTAAACAGTAGGTTACTGTCTACCGGAAAACTTAAGTCGTACCGACTTCTTTGTACCACTTCCCTTGAAACTCTGAGCGGGGATTTAACTTAGATTCCGATTCCCATATCAAAAGTCTTAAAGTTTAACAACAGAAACCATATTCTGTGCCATCTACTCTATATCAAGGCCTCCCGAGCCTAACCCTTTTCCTTAGGATTTACGTCCTTTTTGTATCACAACACCAGTATTGTATCAGTACTTGTACTTGTTTTTTTCGAAATACTTTTAAAACCATGGCTTAGAACCTAACTTAGTTAGTCAAACCGATTGGCCAGGTAGGCGTCTATCATGGGAGCCTCACCGTGCTAGGGTGACTGATTGGCTGATCCACATAGACTCGGCCCTACCTTCGGCACCAATGGTTTACTGTAACTGAGTCGGGTTCATACCAGATAAAACACTTTTGAAAGCTTAGAACCTAACTCCGCTACTCAGACAATCCGACTAGGCAGGTGTTTTTTGTGGAAGGCTCGACGAATTCAAGGAAACTGATTGCCAACCACAAAACCCCTTTCTAGATATCGAACTGTTTGGAGTAACTTAGTTAACTCCGTGCCAGGATGTCTGCTCTGATACCAAAATGTAACACCCCAACTTTTCTAAAGCATTTTCGAAATTATTTGATCAGAGTTCAAAATAATTTAACCAGAGTTGGGCAACGAAATGATTTTAAATACAAAGTAACTGATATTCAACCACTGTAGTGTACTGGTTTGTTGATACAAAGAGTTCGAAAGACTATACATATCTACAGGACTTTCTCCAGCTAGTCCTTCTGCCTGCTGCTTACCCTTGTTTCTGTTTCTGTTCACTCCGAAAATCCTGAAGCTACAGTAAGAGCTGAGGTTCAATACCCATTGAACCTCAGGTAACGGTTAACCTCATGCTTATGTATCAAATATGTATAACAGATATTCATGTCAAAACAGCAATAATCACATACATTATTCTCATATTCACATAATAACATAACACAGCCACTGCAATATGCATGTTATTATAGTCTGCACTATTCACCAGTGCCACGGTGTACATCCGTGTCCTCAGCGCTAGGAAAACATAACGGCGTTATCAAGACTATAACCCGTATCAAGTTGTATGTGTATGATCAATTTTCAAAAACAGAATTTCAGACTATCTATCACATATAAGCATACCATAAGCATCAGAGTTAAGGTTACAATACGCGTCCGTACCTTCCTTCCACGTGAATAGTAAATTACTATTCATGTATACGGCACTATTCACGTATCCCCAAACTTCCTTTGAATCTGACTCCGGAATCCTCGGATATCCTATAATATCATTTTTATCAGTGACCATTAATTTTCAGCATTTGCGGAAACTATGTTGGATATTCACTATTCATGTGAATAGTACCAGTAAAAATATTTTTACCGTGCCGGTAAATATTTTTTACTGTGCCAGTAAATAATATTTACTGTCCAAGGATAATTCTTTTCTGATGTGACAGATCAGACTAAGCTGCAGCCACAGAGCATACTCAGAAAAACTCTATCTGGCATTTCTACTATAATTACCAAAAGAAACTACCAAATATTAAGACTAGAGACCAAAGAACTTACCCTTGAAGTTCCTGCTCATTCTCTCCAGCTTCAAGAACTTTACTCTAAACTCTCTCTCTAACTCTAAGAATTCTCACTCTTCTCTTAAACTCAACTGTTGTTCTCTGAGTTTGGTGTGAAGAAAATGAAGAAATGAAGCCTCTATTTATAGTGAAAAAGCATGACACTATTCATACTTTATCAGGTCAGATTTTGGCCGTTGGATCTTGACTTTAAATATGGCTTCATCTCAACCGTCCAATCCATTTGCTTACGTCATCGATGACGTCATCAAGATGCTTACGTCATCGATGACGTCATCATGACGATGACACTTTCTTACTCTTTTGCATTTATCCTATAAAGATTCCCTGATCGGTGTTCTAATCGCGTTATATTAGAAATTCTCAAGAATCCGGAAGCACAGCCTTGTAGTTCTATTTTTCCTCTTCAGAAATATCTGGGTCAACTAAATTTTTGATCCTATTTAGGGTATTCCGTAACCTGCCGAAGATTTTAAGTCGGACACTGACGGTTACAGAAATTACTTCGGGTGACACCAACTTCTAGACAAAAATTCACTGATTCATAATATGTGCAGTTGTTTACTACTTAGTTCAAGGATTTTGAGTTATGATTTATTTCCTACAGATTCCACTATCTGTCCTGCTTCAAAATATCGGTTTCAACCTATCTCAATAATCATTCCGCCGATTACGGAAATGACTTTGGAGATAACCCACTCTGAGATAGAAATTCACTTGTTTATAATATACCCTTACTTTAAAAACCTAACTCACGGTTTATTGGAAATAATTTTATTTCTATTGTTTTCCAAAGTATAAGATATTATATTATAATAATATTATTATTGAGTGGGTCCCGCGTCAAATTTTTTCAAAATTTCTCCCGTGAATGTGTCGGCAGGAGGAGAATTATTTTGACGTGGGTCCCGCATGAATACGTATTTTCAAATAGTGAATACGTATTTAGGAATAGTAAATACCGTATTTTTAAATAGTAAATACGTATTTGTAAATAGTAAATATTTTCATATTTCTCAAAATATCGATTAAATACCGTATTTATAAAAAGTGAATACGTATTTGTGAATAGTGAATACTATTCATGTACGTATTTGTGAATAGTAAACACTATTCATGTCCAATAAAATACTGATTCTAAATTCATTTTCAAAAATAGGGTCTAATAGTCCTCCAAAAATAGGCTAATTTTCTAGTCTTTAGGTTCAAAATTCAGGATGTTACAAGTTACACATAGGCGAATGCATATGCCTATTTTAACAAGTTTATGTGTTTATAATGACAAGTGTATGCGCTTATTTTGACAAGTTTATATGCTTGTAATGACAAGTCAAAAAGAGACCATTGATATACTCATCTATACTATATTGCCATTTTTTTTTCAGTACAATTTAAAACAGCTCTCGTTGACAAGTGGACGTGACTATATTAACAAGTTATAGAATGATTATTGACAAGCCCATCTATATTAACTAAAATAGCTCTCGTTGACAAATAGATATACGTATATTGACAAGTCTTAAAATGACGATAGACAAATACTTAAACATAGTTATATAACTTAATATCATATAATATCCCAATATCAATACTAAGGGCAAGAATGTAATTTCACATTCAGAATTTATATCATTGAGGTAAGGACTTTTTTGATAAAAAAATCTACAATAAAACTTTTCCCCCCTTATCCTTAGGACCTAAGTGTTATTTTCCCATTTAAGTAAACCCCATGCCAACATTGCTAAGCAAGTTAGCGACTATTTTTGTTTCGTTACTTGTACTTTTGCTTTTGCGGTAGACTTTCCGGCTTTTGAGAGTTTTGCTTTCTCAGTTTAGATTGCTGCTGTGTTTTCAGTAATTTTCATTTTAAAAATATGGCTAAAGTGTACTTTTAATCTTTTAAATTTACATGAGGTATATTTTTGGTCCATTAACTTTATAAAATATACTTTTAGTCCTATAATTCTAACACCGTTAATTTTGCTAACGGAAAATGCACACTTAAGTGATAACAGTGTAAATTTAAGTGATGACTGTGTAATTAAATGTTATTAGACTTAAATTTAAAATATGGGTAAATTGAAGAATATATAACATTTGTGCTATTATTAGTCATCATTTGAGTTCGTTGTGTCAGCGTTTTCCGTTAGCAACATTGACGGTATTAGAATTTTAGGAATGAAAGTATACTTTATGAAGTTAAGGGACTAAAAGTATATCTTATGTGAAACTTAAAGGACTAAAATCATACTTTAGCCTTCTCTAAATTTATGCAACTTTGATTAGTCCCAAACTGCTACAATTTCAACTTTGCTCTAAAATCTTCCCTCCTTTTTTGAAGCACGACTTAACTCGATCGTATTATTTGCCCAATCATAGAGAATAATTTTGCCAACAAGCTCAAAACCAGTTTTGCTCCTTTCTTTTTTATGTTGTAAACCGTAAATCAAAAACATTATTCATTTCTCCTCTGTATCGCGCAGAAAAATATTATAAGCAAGCAAGACTTGACGTAATTCTTTTTTCTTTTCATCAATTATAATTTATAAGTTGTAATTTTTTCAGTATACAGTAAGAATAAAATAAAGGTTAATATAATCTTTGATCTCTTAAGTTTGCTTTTGTTGTTTACGATGTATTGAGTAGGTAGAAATTGAATATACAATAAATAGAATATCATAACAAGAATCTGTATTAATTAAATAGAATATACAGAGAACATATAATAAGTCTGTATAACATGAAAAACTATAAAACGAACTCACAAGACTGCCGATATGGAATGGAAAAATGCAGAAATCCGGACCCAACTTTCGTTGTGTCCTTAAGACAATTTTGCTCCCTCAATACGGATGCCGAAGATTTTCTGAGCAATTGTCTCCCAGGATAGAGCGGATTATTCGTCTCCAGAAAGATGGCTCTGTCTATCTGAAGCCCAAGCGAATCCAACGAGTCTGCTTTCAGAATCGCACATACCATGTCTATAGAATGTAATATGCAGAGATGAATGTTTGAGATTAATTTTAGAACTAGTTTTTCTATCTATTCTCTTTCTCTAGGATTTTATGTCACTAGCACATCCTATTTATAGATGACAAAACTGACCAGATGGACACCCATTGGCGAACCGACGCGATCGGCGATGGCGAACCAGTGGGACTTCTTATTTATGACCTATGGGATTTAGATCCTAAAATCCAACAGCTTTTATTTTGGTTTTTGATCTTTTAAATTTTAAACAGAAAGTTTTGGTTCTTCAAAGGGTAAAATAATTTATTTTTATTTGATGAAAGATACAAATGTTTTTGTTCTGTCCTAAGAACACAGAGATTGGACTTGACTAGGTTGTCAAGCCTAGAGCCTACGTACCTTCTGAAGGGATCAAAGTCCACGTAGTTTGTGATAAACTGGAATGCACGTAGCCAGGGGTGTGGGGTGTGTGCTCTGTGTGACGGAATGTAAATAGAGCATAAGATAGAACGTGTGCACCTGTTTAGGGTTTCCTTCTATTTATAGAGGAGTCTGGTGCGTGTATCTCTGCCTTAATGAGCAATATCTTAGATTGAGCCGTCAAGGGCTGATTGGCTGGTGCCATTATTGTAGGGGAATCGCTATTAATGAGATCCTATATTTGTGGGATCTCCGATAATATTCCTTTCCTGGCGTGGATTCTATCCCTAGCGTGATTGGGCCGAGGTCCGGACCTGGGCCTGTTGGGCCGGTCCGTAACAGTTGCCCCCCAGCTTGGTCATTCAGGCTTCTGGACGTCCGAGGTGCTTATTGCCCCCAGTCCTCGAAGTGGCCGAGGCCATTTGCCTAGACTGAGTTGGCTTAGGGGTGCCGCGGCTGTCAGTCCGGTCCGGCGAACTGGTCGGCTGACCCTTCTCTTGTCCTGCCAAGAACGCCGGGTTCATTCTGACCTATTGCCTTTTGGGATTCTCCGGACGCCTTGGGTCTCCCCCGCGCGTGTCATTATTGCGGTTTCACAGCTGTCAGATCCTTAGTGGAGGAAGTCTGCAACCGCCGCGTCTTTCCGCCTTTCGAGGCTAGTGCGCATTTATTACGCTGGTGTCGTGCTGCGCCAATCCCATCACGTCTTGCACGGGAATAGACCATTGCACCCTTGCGTTGGCTTTTAAATAGCCCTATTTCTTTTCTCTTTCACTTTTTCCCGCTACTTCACTCTCTTGCCCAGATTTTTCTCTGACTTCACTAGAGCTTAAGAGGGAATTCTTCTTTGTCTAGGACCTTCGCCGTCTTCCAGCGTTCCAGTCTCTTCCATTTCCTTTACACAGGTATTCTGTTTACCTTCTACCATCTTTGTTTTGCCGTTTATTTCTGGAAGTGTTGCCTGTATTACTGTTCTTCGAGGATTCTGGGTTTTTCTGGGTTTCTGTTAGTATCACCACCCCCGAAATTCACCCCAAAACTCCTTCGAACACCGGTTTCTAGCACCGTAGGTATTTGGTTATGGCGAGAGATGGAAGTGTTCCTAGGCCAAGGGCGTCATTGACGCCTAAGGAGGAAATGTTCCTCTATGCCCGTCTCCCCAGGGCTACTTACTGGATTTTTGGGGGTGAACCACCTGCTTCGGGGGTTTTGGATCCCCTGCTCCGGGGCGGCGTTGTTCGTCCGGGGCATGCTGGGGCTCGTCCATCTTCGGCCAGGGTCTCGGTTCCAATCCCTCGCCGTCCATTCCGGCCGCTAGTGCGTGCCATTCCTCTCAGGTTGCCCAGTGGGGCCGGGGTAGGCGCCTCTTCCGGCTTTAGGTCCCCGGTGGTGATGGCCCAACCCCTTAACTTCTATGAGGACCCTTCTACCGTTCGCACGACGTCTGCCCCGGAGGGGTATCTCGGTCCCTGCTAGGACTGCCTGGCGGAGGCATCCGCGCTGATGGCCCGTGGTGGAGATGCTGAGGCTTCCACCATGCTTGGCTCATGCCGTCATTGGTCGGCCCCGGTCGCTCCTTCTCCTGCCCCCGTTCATTTGAGTCCGCGGCCTTTCTTGCCTGCTACTGTGTCTATGCCAGGTATTTCTGCTTCTCTGCTAATACCAGCTTTGTTTATTTCCGTATAGGCTTATTTATGGCTCCCAAATCCCGGACTCTTAAGTCGCGCTTTGAGCCAGAGGGTTCGGGCTCTTCTAGCCCTCCGGAGGCCCTCCGCCGACGCTTTGACTGGGTTTCTTTCGAGACGCTGGTGACGTTGTCCTTAATGTCCGAGGTGGATGTGACCCGGCTCCAGCTTCCCGGGTTAGAGGGTTGTGTGCATGCTCCAATGGGGACGGGGGAGCCAGTGTGCTCGGCCCGCGAGGAGGGGAGGCCGAACTTCTTCACTTTTTATCGGGACGTGTATACACGGATCGAGGTCCGCTTTCCTTTTACCGAGTTCCAGATGTCGGCTCTGGCCTACCTCAGCCTCGCGCTGTCGCAGCTTCAACCGAATGGATGGGCTTACTTAGTGGCCTTTGAGAAGCTATGCGGCTCCTATCCCATTCCTATCCCCTGTACCGCCAACCTCTTCTTCTACTACTTCTGCCCCTTCACCCCCGGCCTGACCAGGGAGGGCGATAAGCTCAAAGAGCTGGTCTCGCTCAGGAACGTATCGGACAGGAAGTTGATGGGGGCCTTCTCGGACTCCTTCAAGCGGTTCAAGAGTGCTTTCTTCAAGGTGGTGGCCGTACCCGGCCAGCAGCCATGGTTCTTGGACGGGGCTGAGGGCCCGAATGTGAAGTGGCGGTTCCCCCTTTACTGGGACAAGGGGCATTATAAGAAATCGCCGACGTCCTACTTGGTAGATGATGACCATTTGCTGCCTGAGATAGGCTCCCATATCCCTAGGCTAGCCGCCTTTGTAGAGAAGTATGGGGTCCATAGCGCGGCCAGTTTTATCTCGGGGGATGCCTCTGAGCCTTTGCCTCCTACTTGTAGGTCTTAATATTTGTGCATTTGCTTTCGACTTCTTCTTTCCGATTTACTTGTGTTTTCTTTTTTGGATTGCAGCTAGGACTATGGACGATCTGCCGCTGTACGCCCGGTTGTCGCGTGCCGCCGCCATACCCTCTAGCTGTCAGAAGAAACGGGCGGCTTTTGCTGATGCCGGTGCTTCTACTGCCCCGGCCTCAAAGAGGGCGAAGGGTCCTGCTGTCGGGGGTCCTTCTTCTGTCACGGCCCCCAAGGCTGTTCCCGTGGCGGATACTCCAACCCCGGGGAGCCAGGAGATTGCTGTGGAGACCCCGGCTCCGGCGAATCCAGAGGTTGTTGCTGCCGCTGGTCCTACCCCGGCCCTTGTGCCCCAGGCTTCTGAGGGGGGCGAGGCGGTGACCGCTTCTCCTGCTTCCAAGGGAAAGGAGCTGGTCCTTTCTGATGACGAATTATTGGAGTCACTCTCCCTCCCCGGCTCGCCATCGCCCTCGTCTTCCCCGGTGCCGATGCGCCCTACTTCGCCTCCGCCTACGGGCCCCTTTTCTGTGTTCACCCGCAGCTTCTTATGGGACCATGGGGTGGTCCCTGAGGTAGATGTCGCCTTTATGCCCCTGCGGCATTTCTTGGAGGGTAGCCGTCTTTTGTCCTCTGATGCCGAGGATCGGCTAGTGGCGGCCCAGACGGAGCTCATTCGGTCGGTGGGCTATCTTCAGGCGTTCCGGATGGTCCGGAATCATTACACCCAGTCCAAGGCTGAAACGTTGAGGCTGAGGAAAGTCGTGGCCGAGCTGAGGCCCCAGGTTGCTGCCGCGGAAGGTCTGAAGAAGGAGCTGGCCGAGGTTAAGGAGAGGGCGAATGCCTCTGAGGATGAGCTCATCGCGGCATGGAAGGGGCGGGATGAAGCTTTGGCCGGGCTGGGGGCGGCTAAGACTGAGTTGGCGGAGGTCCAGGCTGAGCGGGACGCGGCCCGGGTGGAGCGGGATGCCGCTAAGACTGCAACAGTGAAGGCTGACCGGGAGCTACAGCTGTCCCGGGATCATGCCAACTCGGTGGCCGAGGAGTACACGCGGGCTTTGAAGGAGAGGTCCGAGAGCCTTACTGCGGCCAAGGTTTTGGAGGAGAGGCTGGCTACTTTGGCCAACGAGAAGGAGGCAGTGGAGGGAGCTCTTGCTGCGGAGAAGGTGACTTCCCAGGAGCTTACCGATGGCTTGGTGCAGACCGCCGAGGCCTGTTTCAAGCAGGCCTTGCTCCAGATTCGACACTTCAATCTCGGGGTCGAGCTTCAGGTGGAGGGGTACGATCACCGTGCCTTTATCAAAGATGACGGATCCTTCCTTCCCTACGAGCCCCGAGCCGCCGGAGATCTTGCCGAGGAGGTGGAGGAGGACGCTGCTGCCGCCTAGGGTCCGAAGGCTGAGAATGCCGATACTGGGCCTAGTTCCTAGCTTTATTTGTCTTTTTTGTTTGTTTTGGGGCGTTGGTGCCCTTGTAACTTTGAATGATTCTGGCCTTGGTGCCATTCTTGTACAGACTTTGACAATTAACGACAATACTTTTCTGTCTTTACTTGATGAATGATTTTGATTTTTACCATCCCTTTTGTCTATATCCGACAATGAACGATTTAAATTCGTTTCATCCTTCTTCTGCACGGCCGAGCTCGTGTAGCTACCTGGGGCCGAAGGTGGCTTATTTTCTGCCATCGTTCTGTGGCCTCTGTTTGTATCTTCGTCAGCTGTATGTGCGTAGGCCGCTTAGGTGACTTAGGCAATGGGTAACTTTGCCGCTCTTTTGACTAAGTTAGGGTGTTTGTCGGCCGCATGTGTGCAGGCCGTTGTTGCTCTACCACACTTAGCGTGTGGGAGGTTAGGGCAAGGTTGTCTTGTTCCAGCCTCGTCAGGCATAACTAACCGTACTGCATCGCTCGGCTTTCCAATAGTTGAGCTCCAACTTTCGCGTAGTCGGATTAAGTTTAATCGGCGTAAGGGCAGGGCTATCACGTGTCTAACCGAGGCTTCGTCTGCTTGGGGTCGGACATTTTGACCTGATTAGGGTCGGCATGGTAGGCTGCTTGCTTAGCCGAGCGAGCGTTAACGCGTCAATTTCGCGAAGGGCCATGTGTGGCGCCTTCGCCGAGCTCTAACCAGTGCCCGTCGGAATACAACAGCCGGTTTTCGTACATCTAGATGTTTTTTAATTCTCTTGGCCGGGTTCACGACCTCGGGGCCATTTTTTGGGCGCCGGGTTTATATACCTTGACTTTTGATTCTTTGGCCGGGCTTCGTTGTCGTAGTGCCTATGGCCGGTGCCGGGCTTTATGACCTCGGCTTTCGGCTTCCTGTCCAGGCTCCATTGCCTCGGTCTTGTTGTTTTTGGCCGAGCTTCATGGCTTCAGCTTCACTCTTAAGCGAGTATTGCGCACATTCACAGTTTGCTCAACAGGATCCTTTATTGATAGAAAGAAATAGCCTTACGGGGCTTTACAAAGCATCATAATCAGAAATGACATAACTTGGACTCAAAACGAAAGGAAAACAAATGCGAGGAAAGGAACAATCATAAAAGTAAACAAACACTGCCGAGAAAGAGTCTAGCTATAATAGATCTTCAGCTTGTCGGAATTCCATGTCCTTTTAATGGGCTTTTGCGCCAAAGTCTCGAGGGTATAAGCTCCTCCGTCGAGCTTTTCCTTAATCCGGTAGGGCCCTTCCCAGTTTGTCGCCAGCTTCCCGTCCTTGGCATTCTTGTTGCCTATGTCGGCACGTAGGAGTACTAGGTTGCCTCGGTTGAAAGACCGGGGTCGGACCTTTCTATTGTACTTAGCTGCGAGTAGTTGCTTGGCGGCTAGTTCCCGGCAGTGCGCCGTAACCCCGATTTCATCAATGAGGTCCAAGTCAGTCTTCAAGGCGTCGTCGTTCGATTCCTGCCCCTCCTGTCTGGCTCTGACCTTTCTCCAGGAAGGCTGTCCGATTTCAACCGGGATCATTGCCTCACATCTATAGGTTAGCCTGTACGGGGTTTCTTGGGTTGAAGACTGTACGCTCGTGCGATATCCCCACAGGACGCTGTGGAGCTGCTCGGTCCAGTTGGTCTCAGCCTGTAACATTCGCCTCTTGAGTCCGTCCAGGACGACTTTGTTGGCGGCTTTGGCCTGGCCATTTGTCTGGGGATGTTCCACGGATAAGAAGTGCTGCTTGATGTCCAGGTTGGACATCAGCGCTTGGAAACGATGGTCCATGAATTGGGTGCCATTGTCCGTGACGACCTCGGCTGGTATCCCGATCCGGGAGACGATGTTGTGCCGGAAGAACTTCATAACCCTGGCCGAGGTAATTGTGGCGAGGGGCTCTGCCTCGATCCAATTGGTGAAGTAGTCCACAGCGACTATGAGCCATCTGCATTGTCCCTGCGCCGGTCGGAAGGGTCCGAGGATGTCCATGCCCCACTTGTAGAAGGGCCAGGGGGCTGGCATTCCTTTCAGTTCGGAGGGCGGCGGCCATATGATCCTAGCGTGTTTCTGGTAGCTGTCGCACGTCTTAGCCTTTTCCATGGCGTCATGCTTCATAGTGGGCCAGTAGTAGCCGGCGCGTAGCGCCTTTCGGGCGAGTGCCTTGCCCCCCATGTGGTGGCCGTTGCTGCCTTCGTGGAGTTCGGCCAGCACATATTTTGCTTTAGAATCACCGAGACACCTCATCATCGGGCAATGGAGCCCCTTTCTGTATAGTTGGTCATCAACCATGGCGTAGAGGGCGGCCTCTCTGATCAACTTCTTGGCCTCGGTGGTGTCGGTAGGGATGATTCCCCTCTCGAGGTAGTCTTCTATCGGCTTCCTCCAGTCGAGGCCTGCTGAGATGGCCATGATGCAGCTCGGTTTGGTCAGATTTTGCTGGATCACGGTCCTGTGGTTATCCGGCCCCTTTGTACTTGCCAGCTTAGAGAGGATGTCGGCCCGGACGTTCTCCTCTCTTGGGATGTGGGAAACCGTCACCTCCTCGAATTCGGCCATGAGTTCTTTGTCCCGGTTCAGGTATTTGGCCATGAGTGGGCCTTTTGCCTGATAGGTGCCGTCAATCTGAGCTGCGACGAGCTGCGAGTCGGTTAAAACCTTTACCCGTTGGGCGCCATTGTCCTTTGCCTGAAGCAGTCCGGCCAGCAGGGCCTCGTATTCGGCCTGATTGTTGGAGGTCTGAAACTTTAACTGAAGAGAGTGCTTGGTGGCTACCCCTTGTGGGCTTTCCACGATGAGTCCTGCACCGCTGCCCTTTGCGTTGGACGAATCATCCACGTAGACCTTCCAAATCCCGTCATTGGAGGTGGCCGGGGTGAGTTCCCTGATGAAATCTGCGAGTGCCTGGGACTTAATCGCCTGTCAGGCTTCGAATGTGATGTCGAACTCGGACAGTTCTATGGCCCAATTGGTCATTCTTCCGGCCAAATCGGGCTTATGGAGAATCTGTCGGATCGGCTGACTAGTTCGTACCACGATCCGATGCCCCTAGAAATAAGGCCGGAGTCTTCGTGCTGCGGTGAGTAAGGCAAAAGCTACTTTCTCCAGTTTCTGGTACCGGAGTTCAGAGCTTTGTAAGGCCTTGCTGATGAAGTATATGGGTGTCTGCCCGGCTTCTGACTCCTTCACTAGGGCGGCGCTTACGGCTTCGTTGCTGATTGACAGGTAGAGGAATAAAGTCTCCCCGGTGTCCGGCTTGGTAAGAACCGGCGGGGTTGCCAAGCATCTCTTGATTTCTGAGAAGGCGGTGTCACAGTCTGGGTTCCAGCCGCCTCGGGTTTCCTTCTTCAGCAACTTGAAGAGAGGTAGGGCTTTCTCCGCCGACTTTGGTAGAAAACACGTCAGGGCGGCTAGTCGGCCTGTTAGCTGCTGTACCTCCTTCTTGGTCCTCGGGCGCTGCATGTCGAGCACGGCCTTACACTTGTCCGGGTTGGCTTCTATCCCTCTGTTGGTCAGCATGAAGCCTAGGAGTTTCCCAGCCGGAACTCCGAAGGCACATTTGGCCGGGTTCAACCTGATTCGATGTCTTCTTAACTTTTCAAACGTCTGTTCTAGGTCCCGGATGTGGTCTTCTGGTAGTTTCGACTTGACGATCATGTCGTCTATGTAGACCTCTATGTTGCGCCCGATCTGATCCTCGAAAACCCGGTTCATCATCCTTTGGTAGGTGGCCCCGGCATTCTTCAGTCCAAAAGGCATGACGTTGTAGCAGTAATTCGCCTTATCAGTCATCAAGGCGGTCTTTTCTTGGTCGTCCAGATGCATGGCCCTCTGGTTGTAACCGGAGTAGGCATCCATGAAGGAGAGGAGCTGGTACCCAGCCGAGTTGTCCACAAGCTTATCGATGTTTGGCATCGGGTAGGAGTCCTTTGGGCAGGCCTTGTTGAGGTTGGTGTAGTCGACACATACTCTCAATTTGCCGCTGGGTTTAAGGACCATGACTACGTTGGAGAGCCAGGTGGTGTACTGCACCTCTCGGATGAAACCGGCCGCAAGGAGCTCTTCTATGTGGTCTTCCAGGGCCTTCTGCCTGTTGTCCGCGATGTTCCTCTTCTTCTGTGCCACGGGCCTTGAACTCGGCCATATGCCGAGCTTGTGGCAGCAGAAGTGGGGGTCGATGCCGGGTACTTCGGCCGAGGTCCATGCGAAGACGTCTTGGTTTTGTCTTAAGAAGTGTATCATGAGGGCCTTCAGGCCATTGTCCATATCTCGGCCGATTTTGGCAGTTTTGGACGGGTCCTCGCCTAGCACTATCTCCTCCAGCTCTCCTTCTGGCTCGGGCCTCAGGTTATCCTGTTCTCGAAGGTCGAGCTCTACCATGTTGACTTGGTGCCGCGGGCGCTCGTCAGAGCCGGCTTCGGCTACTTGCTCATTGGATCCGAGCCGGGGTGGAGACGAGGGTCCTCCTTCCTCGACACGGAGAGCTTCGAAGTACCACTGCCTCGACTCTTTCTGGTCTCCGGATACCACGACTATCTGGTTCTTACTATTGACCATCTTCAGCTTCTGATGCTTAGTGGATACTAGTATATCCCAGTTGTGGATCGTTGGTCGGCCCAGAATGATGTTGTACGGGGACCGGAAGTCGGCGACTACAAATCGTACCCGTTCCGATTTGAAGGCTTCTTTGATGCCAAGAGTTAACCGGAGGTCGATGTAGCCTTTTGGGAAAGACTGCTCGCCATTGAAGTCGACCAGGGTGGTCTTGCATGGCTTGAGGTCCTCTTTGTCGAGGTGCATCCTCTTGTAGGCGTCCCAGCTTATAATGTTGGCCGAACTCCCTGCATCCACAAAAATCCTTTTAACTCGACAATTTACCAGAGTTCCGGTAATTACCAGTCCGTCCAGGTGTCCGGGTATGACATCTTCCAGCTCTTCATCGGTGAAGGTCAGGGTAAGCGGCCGAGGCTTCTTTGAGTCTTCCTTGAACTTAGGGGGTCTCGGACGGTCAGTACCTCGCGGAGATATTTCTTCCGCTGGCTTACGGTGTCTCCTCCTCCACCGAATACTCCGCTGACGACGTTGCACTGGAAATCGACGTCGGGAAATTCGTCGTCCGAGGCCGCCTTTTGCTTTTTTCCCAGATTTCGGGCTTCCTTGGGCGGACTTCTGGAGCGGGCGCGGTCGTTGCATTTCCCGCTCGTCCTTCCCTGAGTCTTGATCACGTACTGACGCAGTTTTCCATCCCTCACGAACTTCTCGATAGCGTCGCGGAGGTCATAGCACTCGTCGGTCATGTGGCCGTTGCAGTCGTGGAACTTGCAGAATTTGGAACGGTCCGTGTTGGAGCGTCCATGGACAGGCCTCAGCCTGTCCACCCACTTCATCTCGGTCTGGGCTACCTCCTTCCATACCTGGGACCGAGGGACATTCAACGGGGTGTAGCTGTTGTATTTGGCCTTCTGGTCGGCCCGGTCAGGCTTGGCTCGGCTGTCTCGGCTTCATCGTCTGGGGTCGGTCTTCGTCCTTCTTGGGCGTTCCTCGTCATTAGGCGGACTCTTCCTAGTCCGTTCGGGCTCGTCGGCATTGGCCGCCTCCATCTGCTCCATTTCCAGGTACTTCTTTGCCTCGGTATAGAATTCAGTCAAGGTGTACGCTGGGTTCTTGCACAAGTGACGAGCCAGCCGGGATTATGGGTCCAGTCCATTGACTAGGCAGTGCACGTGGACATCCTCGGGCAATGACCGTACTTGCATGGCCATGTCACGGAACCGATCCAGATACTTCTGCAAGGCCTCACCTTTCTTCTGACGCACTTTGCTCAAGGTGAACGTGGTCTTTGGTTGCTTTTTGGTGGTGGCGAAGTGCAGCTCGAACTTTCGTCCGAGGTCTTCATAGCTCCGGATAGAGTTGTCCGGGAGAGAAGTCAGCCATCGGTGTGCCGGCCCGTCCAGAGTGGCTGCAAAGAGACGCTGGATGACCGGACCGGTGATCTGTCGGACCCACATGAGCTTTTCAAACGTGACCAAGTGGTTGCGCGGATCTTTGGTCCCGTCGTACTTTGGCAGGTCGGCCAGATCAAAGTGCTTTGGGTAACGGGCTGTTGCCGCCTCCCTTGAGAACGGGGATCTTCCAGTTTCCGATAGATATGTCACTCGGTATTCCCGAGGAGATCCATGGCGAGGCGATCTGTGGGCCCGGGGAGTTCTATCCTCCACGCGGGTTTCTTCACGGTCTCGGTCCTTTCTTGCTAATCGATCAGTGCGATTAAGACCAACACCGTGGTTCTCTCTGTTTTCTGGGGACCGTGGTCTGCCTCGTTCTGCACTCGCCCTCCGCCCCGGCTCGCCGTTGTCTCGGCGCGTGTCCCTCGGCTCAGAGTTGCTCAAGGAACTGCTGCCATCCACTGGGGCTCTCCTTCCCCGCCTATGATTCCTGTGGCGGCCCCTCTCGCGGCGGTCCTTCTCGAGTGCTTCTTGGATCATTTTTCCGAAGGCTTCAAAGTCAGCCCGTCTCTGCAGGTCGTCTCGTTTTTCCTTGTTCTCCAGTCGTCGCAGGAACGATTCCTGCGTCCTTCGCATCATGCGGACGTCGGCATCGACTGCCTGGACGTCGCGCGTTGGAGTCAGTGTGAGCGCTCCTAGTGGTTGCTGGTCCTCCGCTGAAGGGGTGGTTGCCATGTCGGTGACATGCCCTTCGGGGGTGTTTTCTCGCCGCGGTGGTTGTGGCGGCTGATCCGGTGGTGGATGGCTAGCTTGCGGGTCTCCTCCCACCGACTGAGGGTTTCTGCTGTGGCTTCTAGTGCTCACCATCGGTGGTCACGGGGATTGAAGTTTACAGTTCCCCACGGTCGGCGCCAATGTTCTGTCCTAAGAACACAGAGATTGTACTTGACTAGGTTGTCAAGCCTAGAGCCTACGTACCCTCTGAAGGGATCAAAGTCCACGTAGTTCGTGATAAACTGGAAGGCACGTAGCCAGGGGTGTGGGGTGTGTGCTCTGTGTGACGGAATGTAAATAGAGCATAAGATAGAACGTGTGCACCTGTTTAGGGTTTCCTTCTATTTATAGAGGAGTCTGGTGCGCGTATCTCTGCCTTAATGAGCAATATCTTAGATTGAGCCGTCAAGGGCTGATTGGCTGGTGCCATGATTGTAGGGGAATCGCTATTAATGAGATCCTATATTTGTGGGATCTCCGATAATATTCCTTTCCTGGCGTGGATTCTATCCCTAGCGTGATTGGGCCGAGATCCGGACCTGGGTCTGTTGGGCCGGTCCGTAACAGTTTTAAAAAATTAAATCTTAAGAGATTACAACTAAAATAAAGGTAAACTTAAGAGAATTCAAACAATTGTATTAACTTGAAAATAAAGATAAACAAAGACCTTGTATAAAGGTTTTTGAGGTAGATTTATTACTGTTCAAATTAATAATGCTCCTGAAACTATTATTTTTTTGACAAAAAAAACTATTAATTTCAAATATTATATATTTATTTATTATGCTACGACTTCTTTTTATAAATAACAACTACCCAAATCATATAAATGAAATGTTAGTTAACATTAGTTAAAAATAATAAATATGTAAATGATTTTATTTTTTAAATATAAAGTTATTTATAAAGATGCTAAATATGAGAGAGAATAAATTTTTTTTAAAAAAAAAGAGATGAGAGCCAATGAATGAGGAAAAAAAGACATATAATTAATGAAAATCCGCGATAAGTTTTCCTGCGATCAAATTATTGGTTATATATATGGGATAGGATATTGTTACAACCTTTTTTTTTTACAACCAATGTTACTACCACTTTTCCACCGTTAGATCAGAATCTCATTTACCTATATAATTTCTCTCTCCTATTAAGATTATGATCTAACGGTGGAAAAGTGGTAGTAACATTAGTTGTAACAAAAAAAAAAGTTGTAACAATATCCTATCCCTATATTTTGACCAAAAAAAAAATCCCTATATATATATATATATATATAACCAATCTTGTTTTACCAGTATATATAAGCGATCTTATATATAAGCGATAATGTTGCTTTAAAATACACGGGACGAGTATCTGACATTAATTCTTCAGTCACTTGGACGAGAAACAAATTGTGGTGGGAAAACGGAGGGAGGCAATTTAATAGCTGAGAATTGAAATTTTTCAGTCCCAGTAAAACTAGAAGTTGTAAAGAACATTAAGTAAGAGAAGAATACTTTTTGCAGGTATTAAATTTGTTTTATGAAAACCCCAAAGAAAATAAAAAGTTGGTGAGGCTTTCGGGTCCAGCTGGAGAGAAGAATGGTTCAATTAGACGCTGGGAGGAGAGGTGCCTTCACGACTTTGTACCAATTCAACACTCGTCACTTGCAAAAAGTCCCATTTGTCTTTTAGCTTCCGCTTGCAGTTTCAGTTGCAAGAATACAAGCTTTTTCTTTCTGTTTTGTTGGATCAGATTCAAAGAATTGAGGGTTAGGCTCTTGATCTGAACCCAGCATGCTTAATTTTCCCTGATATTCATTCGAGGCGACTCTATCATTTGACCTCCCAAACTCTGCTTCGGAGATGAACCAACTAGTTGAACACTCAGCGAATGCTCAGAGGGGCCCCCGAGTTCAAGCTCCTCTGGTCAGTATATTTGGCTCTAAGATAATTCTATTTTCAATTGCATTTAAGTGTACTTTTCCCCCAATTCGTAATATTTGGTATAAATCCAGATGTTCTTGTTCAAATTTCTTAGTTTTAGCTGTTTATCTGTGGTGGGCATTGTAAATTAGCCAAGGATGTGGTGCTTCACGTGTAGGCAGACCCGAATTTCTTCCTGCTTTTGCAATGGAAGCAAAGAATTTATTGGTTTTTAGCGTCTGAGGAAAGCCTGAATCTTTGGGTGGCCGGCAATTCCTTATTTTGAGTTGCCTTCCTTAAAAAAAAAAGTTTGCACTTTATCTTCCATTGATTTGTTTCTTTAATGCGCAAGTAGAGTTCTTCCTCTCCGCATACTCCTTAGTCAATTTGTGGCTTTAGTCCTTAGGCTGCTTCAGCGGGAGGAAGCTCTCTTTTTCCTTTGAGGGTTCTGGTTTCTGACGATGTCTCTCTTGCAGCGTCATCATTCATTATAGTTGGCTTCCTCCTATTCTTGTGTAAATCTGATTTAATAAAGTACAAAGATCTATTCAGCTGAAATTTTACGTCTACGGAATGCTGACCACTGCATTTTAACATTGTGATAATTTGTAAAGAGCTCATAAGGTAGAAGGAATGCTAGTGATATTTCATGCTTCGTTCTTATTCTGGCCATATAAGCTCATTGTTTCAGAATAGTAGAGGCTTTTCTGTTTATCGGGTCAACACATCCTATAACTGTTATTGGAAGAGTGTTATAGGTACGAAGAAGGGAAGTCATTATGCCAAGGAGTTTGTTGGTTTGAAGACTTCGATAGTAGCACTGAAAAGGGATGACACATTCATTCTTTCACATCTCTTATGGCATGGAAGCTTCAGTTCCCTTCTTTTTTTTTTTGGAGGGGGGGGGGGTGTTGGAGGAGTAGGTGTTTTCTGTAATGGATTTGAAGATATAACGAGCACTCTTGTGAACGTTTGTTTAGGATTTTGTTGAATTACTCATTTCTCCTTTTATGCATGCCTCTCCCTTAACATATTCCAAAAAAAAAAGTGTTTATCCGTAGAATTTCTTATCTCAGTACATATCTTTGAAGCTTGTACCCCTGCTTTTTGTTTAAACTTTCAATCTTTCATTTCATTCTTTTTATGAAGAATGTTGCCTACTGTGTCTCTCTTCCTCTGCCATACCCAAGGGATTTTATTTGATTTACTTATTGCGCTTATTTTTTACTTTATATCCATGATTACCCATTAAATGCTACCAAGGAAACCTATATGCATAAATGCACAAAGTTATCCACGCACACGCGCTCCACACACCTGTTTCCTTGGCTGTCTGTTCCAGCAAATTCTTATACTCAAACATATCGTTATTAGAAGGTACTGCTTGGTAATTTTTGTATGTCTTCTATATGTCTTTGTGTTGTAAGCTATTTTCCCTTTTTCTCTTGTTTAGATATAATCAGGCATCTTAATTCTAGAAAACAGATATGTTTAACTGACCTCTGCCTTTTGATAAAATCTCTGGATTTTATTATTGTCATTGTTTGATCTTCTCATTCAACCCTTTATGGTCTAAATAATAAATATTTCTTTCTATATGTCTTGACTAACCACTACCATGGTCATCCTGGCATTTCAGTATACTATTGCACAAAATAAGAAATAGCAAGACAAGACAGTTTTCAAAAATTATCGTAATCATGAATATTAAATACTTTTACAAAACTTGTACAAGTAAACATGGGCTAATTCATATAGGAGAGATTTAAAAAAAAAATTGAATGGTGGTTTGTCTACTTGGCTAGTCAAACATGGGCTAATTCATATACCCTTCCAGCTAACCCTAAAACTTCCTTCTCTTTCCCTACTTGTTGAGATAGGAATAGGGCCCTTGTTTTCCGAAGTCTTTTGTTAGACAACATGTCCACATCAATTGATCTATTGCTGCATGCACAGAGATATGTTTCACTTTTCTACCTGAGGTGTCATTGTAAAAACCGTTGTTTTGTTATCAGAAGTTAGAAAGGAGACACTATTTATAGTTACTCTATGCTCGTGTACTTGAGTGATTTGCTAATAGTCATAGACATTGATGGAATCTAAAACAGTGTATAGACTAGTTATAGATTCTTATTTGCTCTTGGTTTTCCATTTTCTCTTTGGTGGAATATTTTGATACTTTTAGTATCCTGACACTGAAAGCTTCGCAGGTTGACTCTGTTTCTTGCTACTGCAAAGTTGATTCAGGCCTGAAAACAGTCGTGGGGGCACGTAAATTTGTTCCTGGGTCAAAGATCTGTATCCAACCTGACATAAATCCAAATGCGCACAAGAGCAAAAATTCACGTAGAGAAAGGACACGAGTTCAGCCTCCTCTACTACCTGGCCTTCCTGATGATCTTGCTATTGCTTGTTTGATTCGAGTGCCTAGGATTGAGCACAGGAAACTGCGCTTGGTTTGCAAGAGATGGTACCGCCTTCTTTCTGGAAACTACTTTTATTCACAAAGGAAAAGTCTTGGAATGGCAGAAGAGTGGGTTTATGTCATCAAAAGAGACCGTGATGGGAGAATCTCATTGCATGCTTTTGATCCTATCTACCAACTATGGCAGCCACTTCCACCTGTTCCTGGGGAGTACTCTGAAGCATTGGGATTTGGCTGTGCCGTTATAAGTGGCTGCCACCTGTACTTATTTGGTGGAAGGGATCCACTAAAGGGATCAATGAGACGTGTCATTTTCTACAGTGCCCGTACAAATAAATGGCACAGAGCACCAGACATGCTCCGGAAGCGTCATCTTTTTGGTTCTTGCGTAATAAATAACTGTCTTTATGTGGCTGGCGGGGAATGTGAAGGAATTCAAAGAACTCTTCGGTCTGCTGAAGTTTATGACCCCAACCGGAACAGGTGGAACTTTGTCTCAGAGATGAGCACGCCCATGGTGCCATTTATTGGTGTTTTCCACAATGGAACATGGTTTCTGAAGGGACTTGGCTCCCGTCGCAATGTGATATGTGAAGCCTATTCACCTGAATCTGACACATGGACCCCTGTTAGCAATGGAATGGTTAGTGGTTGGCGAAATCCTAGTATCTCACTGAATGGACAACTCTACGCACTTGATTGCCAGGATGGGTGTAAGCTTACTGTTTATGATGGAGCAACAGATTCATGGAAAAGGTTTATAGACAGCAAGCTTCATTTAGGTAGTTCCCGGGCATTTGACGCTGCCGCTCTTGTTCCCCTGAATGGAAAGCTATGCATTATCCGCAACAACATGAGTATCAGTCTAGTGGATGTTTCCAGTCCAAACAAGCATGTGGAAAGCAATCCCCATCTCTGGGAAAATATTGCTGGAAAAGGTCATCTCAGGACTCTGGTTCAAAATTTATGGTCAACAATCGCAGGACGAGGTAATTTGAAGAGTCACATTGTTCACTGTCAGGTGCTTCAAGTGTGAGAAGTAAAAGTGAAGCTCTGGTGATGCAGTTAGGGAAACTGTTGGTTTCCTGGGATGAAATCAAGCAGCGAGAGGTTTTTATTATATTTATCCCGTTTCTTGTGGAGGGACATGTAGGAAAAGTGATGTTTTTTTTCTTGTAAAGATGAGTTTAATTGATGATTTTGGGAATAGAAAGAGGTCATTCCTTTGGATTATTCCTTCATGAATAGGATGTTGTAAATGTTATTTACAGTTATGAAGGGTGTACCCCTTTCCTTTGATGAGATTGTTAGATCTATTTTAATACTATTATTAGATGTGATATGCTTTGTGACTGCTGTACATGCTTTATTAGAAGATAAATCTATACCTAACAATGATGTAACTCTCCCTGCCTCGGCTCCTCTTTGCTTGTTCAAGTTAACTGGGAGAAGAGAACGAGCAACCTGTTTTTCGAGGGTTTTCTTTGAAAAGAACCTGCTACGAAAATCTTGCTTCCTCCGGTTATTTGTTTTTTTCAGTTAAATGACATATCCCAATAAAATTCATTAAATATACCTTTAAGTTTTAATTTATCATTACAAGTAGATCAAAACCTGCAATCTCCTAGTTATTGAAAAGCTTTAATGTCTTAGCCTAGCGCTTAGTAGCGCACTTGGCATTTGTGCCAGCTCTAGGAGCTGGCCTCCCCCTTGTCTCGGGCTCGAGCCCGCTTCCCCCCCTTGAAGTATCAAAAAAAAAAAAAAAAGCTTTAATGTCTCATACTGTCCTTTTTTGATAATAAGGCGACAGACACTAATAGTTTGAATTACAACGAGTGGGATTAAACTCATGACCTTCCACTAGTTGGGGAGTATCAATACCACTAGGCTACAAGACCTTTGGTTCAAAGACTTTCCTTTAATACTAGTATGACAAAGGAGGGAGCTGAGCAGAAGCAATGCTTAAATTGAAATTAAGTAAACAAAGAATATTGGGGTTTTCAAAGTATTAGTTGTCAGAATCGATGAACCTGATTTCACATATGGACAAACCGCACAATGCACATCACATCAATTAAAATGTGGTTATGGAATTAATTATTTACAATGTTGTGATGATAAAAATGAATCTCATCTTATCTCCCAAAAACAAAATTAGGTGTGTCATCAGATCAAAGAAACACCGGAAAAGGCCCACCACTCACAACGGTTCTGGTTTTTATTGCATTATGATATTCCTCTTTGAGATTCCGATCCACCATCGCAACTCCAAGCCAAACTTGAGGCATCTACGTACCTAACAGTATTTTCGAGTTATTTTGACCTATTGGCAAGAGCATATATGCTTGTGTGCATATATATCTTTTATAGATCATAGCATATGACTTGAATATATTATAACAATCAAGTCCCTTAAGCAAATTAAATGGTTCTAAACAGAACTTTTTATTCTTTCATTAATATGAGTCAGATCTAATAGGAGGGATTAGTCCCTCCCTTACAATGTTTGAACTCTCGAAAGAGGTGTCCATTAAACTACAGTATTTCGAACATGATTGCTTCCTATGAAAAAATACATGTGCCTGTCATAAAAAGAAAAAGAAATTACTCCCTCTGGCTCTAATTATAAAACAGAGTTGACTTTGCGAGAAAAAAACACAAACACAAATACTTTAAAGTAATTTAATTAGCTTCCTTAATCTTTCCAAAAAAAAGTCAACTTTGTCTTATAATTAGGACCGGAGGTAGTATTATATTTTTCTGAAGTCCCACAAAACTAAAAGAGAATTGAAAGACAAATTCAAACAGGAATGGAATATAATACTTGGAAATATGATATCTTGTTGGATGTAGCAAAGTCTGAAATTATTGGTTTGAGTAATGAAGGCAGTTGAACAACCTGACAGATAAGTTTCCCACGCTCAATGCTCAAACTGTTTTTCCATACTTCAGTTGGGTTTCGTAGAAGTTGGATGATAAGGCAGATAGTAAAAATTGTAATGTATAACAGGAGGGACAAAATTAGTGAAGTAATTAGTTAGTTAAATGGTGATAAAAGTGGGGTAGAAGCAAGTGATGAAAGAAAGGGAAAGAAATGTGTAGAATGTAGGAATAATGGAGTAGTTAATTGCTTTGCAATGAAAACAAGTAGGTATGTTAAGCATCAATTATCATATTCTTATGGTTTGGAAGCCAAGAAAATGCAACACCTATCTCCCAACCATATCCGGTCATCACTCATGACACGTACATTTGTTCTCTACTAATTTGTATTCCTATTTAGTCCTTAGTCACGTCCCACCAAACAATCACTTTATATTAATTTATTTTCTGCTTGAAAAAAAAGGTTTCAGTTTAACTTTCCAAATTTCGCACACTTTTATGTGGTTGGCAGTGGCACCGTTAGATGTTCATTACTATAAGTTACTGAAAATATAAAGTTTAACAAGTTTTCTATTCATATATGTGTGTGTAGAACTTACTGAAAAAATATAAGGAAAAAATAACACTTCAACTTCCAAAACTTAAAAAAGATCATTAAAACTTGTAAAGAACAGAGAAGGGATAGGGAGAGAATCTGGGTTTTTCATGTTTTAGCTTTAAGACCAAAATACTCCTTTCACATATTTTTTCAATACCTAATGATTTTATGAAAACCATTACGGTTTTTGTCAAAACCATTACTGTTTTAGTCAATCTCATTACTTAATTGGTTATAGCCCATAAAAATCATAACAATTTTAATAAAAACGTTAGGTATTGAAAATTTGTGTGAAAGAGACATTTTGATTTGTAAGCTAAAACATAAAAAACTCATATTTTCACCCCATCCCTTATTAGTCCTTTACAAGTTTTAACGGTCTTTTCTTGAGTTTTGAAACTTGAAGTGGTATTTAAATGTCTTTTTCTTAAAGGTATAACTTACCTTTGGTCTTTTTTTTAAAAAATATGATTAAGCTTATCCCCAAGCCAGACTAATCTAAGGGTGTCGGGAACTCCAATTTGTATTCTCCTTCTTATATGTCCAACCTTTAGCTTGTTCGTAATTTACCTTTGTTATTAATATTATTATTATTTTAAAAAAAAAAAAGTGTTGAGTCCTCATGGTATTCTTTTTTTAAAAAAAGAATACCAATTTCGGAGAGAAAGCAAGAGAAATATAACTTGAAGTTAGATGGTAAAGAAAGGGAAAAAAAATAAGGAAGAGAGAGTAGGAGTAAAACATGAACAAAAAGGAGAAAACACAACATTCATTAATAGTGGGATCTGAGTGTGGACTTGCAACTGCGTTCTAAGAAGGATTTACTATACAATTCGTATTATGTTTCTGAATACAAACAAACCATAAACACATCAACTCAATTCCATTTCCATGCAACAAGGTAAGGTGTCCTCCACTGCAACTGTACGTTCTCTAAAGGCACCACACCAGCCTCCCACTTTATTATTCTCCTGCCACACCAACGCACGTAACTCCCTCCTCATATTCCACCTGTCCTTCATCATACTTAAGCCAACTTAGTGACTTACTCATCCATATCCAACAAGAATTATTCCTACCAACTAAATTTACTCCTTTTTTTAATTTTATTATTATTATTTTGCATAACTAATATCTATATTTTTTTGGTACAGATTCCTTTGGATTGTTTAACTTGTGACTAAAGCAGTAAGGTAACACAGATACGGCTTGGTTCCAAATCAAAATTTTCGATTCTATTTACAATGATAACAAATCCAATTTAGATCACAATTATAGGTTCTATTCACAATGTACAATGAAGAAACGTGTGATTCAGAATCCATAATTCGGTATCATATATAGAATTAACTTCGCCAAGTGGCAGTTCAATTCATTCATATCATTTATAGCTAATTAGAGATTCGCAGCAGTTAACTAATGGATGCAGAACGGAGGAACTAATTGTGATCTCCTTTCAGGAATAATTTTCCTAAGCACCAGATCGTTTGTTTTTCAATGTGAAGAGGGGAAAAAAATTGAATACCTCACATGGCTTCTGGGTGAATTGCTTTCCCTCTACATGCCCGACGCTTACACGAAGGTATATCCTCAAACTGAGTAGCAGGAAGCTCCTCCGACAACGGCCCAACATAGAATTCAACAGTACCTGATTTCTCATTCGCTTTGATTCCGGTCACAGGCAGCCATAAGAACAGCTTCTGCGCCTGAATTCCAGACACATCGGACACCGATCCGTAAGAGAGCTTGCCTGTGATTACCTTATCGTAATAGACCAAGCGATCGAACTGAACGTAACAAGGCTTTGGGAGTTCTACGCGAAAGGAGCCATCGTCAGAGAGAGAGAAGGACTTAACGCTGTCGGGAAGAATACCCTTGGGGAGGCCGTATTTGGTGAGCAGATCGTGGACACTGGGACCAGATCGCAGAGGAAGGTTCCGTAAAGGTAGGGGGAGATAAGCATCGGAAATCGCTATCAGAAGAAGTGAGCAGAAGCAGAAGATGGGAGCGATGCGAACTGGGGAAGCCATGGATGAGAGTATCCAGAGCCTCTCAGGTCTAGAAATGTGAGATAGAATTGAAGTGGACTCACTCTCTTGAAACGCCCTTCTTCGCGTACCAAATAAATAAATAACATTCAAAGGCTAAATGGGACAATTTGCAATTTTGGGAGTGAATATAGGAGTAATTCATTGACCAAGTTTTGTAACTTTCATTATTTCATTTTAATTTTTATAAAAAAGTACACTAGTTCTTAAAATAGTATTTATTTATGAGACATAATACACATAAACTTTGATAGTGTTTAAAGGAGTGTTGTAACTGACGGTAGAAAAAAACGAGTTTTATAACTTATTTTATAAATAAATTTAGAATAAAATAATATGATGATATTTAATTAGTATTAATATGGGCATCAAAAACTAAAAAAGTCAACCCAAATAGCAAGGTTGAGGTCAAACAAGGCAATGAGGATAACGAAGAGGAAAATTGCGTGCAACTCAAAGCAATATCATTAAAAACACTTACACTATTTTACAAAGGTGTGTCACAGCAATATTTTATTTTGTAGCCAATAAAATATTTTTCTTTTCAATAGAATTATCAAGATTTGCATGATTTTTTTAATTTTTTTTTTTTGCATGTTAAACAGTAGCTTTCTATCCAAGTTAGGTTAGTATCTCTAAAATTTAACTTATTTTGATTTTAGTATTAAAATCTTAAATAAGAAGTTTTAGTCCTCAAGTTTGCCTAATTTAAAACCGTTAGTCACTATAATTTTAAAAAGACTTGGAAATGAGGTTAAGAATGCCGGTAAGTAAGCTGATTGTCACGCCCGGAAAGGAACGCTGGATAATTCGTGTGTATGGACACTCTACATTGAACTAGGTGGGGGAGAGTGTCACGTCCGGAAAGGAACGCTGGATAATTCGCGTGCACGGACACTCTACATTGAACTAGGAGGTTTAGACTTCAAGTCTGGACAAGTCTAGAAGCTCCTAGAATATGGTAGACATGTGTACATATTGGTAGAGTTTTGTAGAGAATTCTAGAGAACTCTAGGAATTGTGTAAATATTTAGATATTTCTAAGGAAGGTTCTGGAGAGCTATTCTCCACCGTCGGATGTAATTAATCTTAGCCGTTCATTGAGGAGGTGGTAGGCTATAAATAGGGGATGCCTCCTTCATTTGTAATCATCCAAGAGTCTTTAAGTTATTTGTGTTTCAAGAGCTTCTCTCTCTAAGTTCTCTTTCTCTCTCTAGAAGTTTTCTTGTGTTCTTTGCCTTTCCTTGACTACTCGAGGGGATTCGGCTGACTTGACAAGATCGAGAGGGGTGATCAAGCTAAGGCCGGCACGGTATTTGGGTGATCAAGTCTAAAGCCATGACATGATGCTGACATGGACTTGTGGGAAAAAATGTAGATTAACACGCACCACACATTCAACTGGAGAAGATTTGATAGTAGAGAAGCCACCATCTCATTGATGGAGCTTGAACCCAGAGAGCAGCTCGTAGATTGTCATCGGCGACATAGGAGGAGTTGTAGGAGAGGAAAGAAAGACGACATGAATGGAAGCAATTCTGCACAAGAATTGTCAATCGCTTGACAGCCAAATTCCCAACCCAGGAAGGAATTTTTGGTCCTCACAAGTGTATTTGAAGGTGGAAGTTTATTATTGGGCGCAGGACACTTATCTCTAGAACCCTACCTCCAAGACTCCATTGCATATGATAGAAACAAAGCCCGAGAAAAAGCAAGGGACCCACTTCAATTTATTCAGGAATAGTATGTCGACAGTACTGCCTTGCCCAAAACTGCATTTGAATTTATTCAGAAATGGATTTACTACTTGAAAAGTGTACTTGCAATGATGAGATGGTGAATGGGTTGAGGCAGAGGCAAGTGAAGCTGAAAGAGAACTCTTTATTGAGATCCAAACTTTAAGGAAGGAAGGTCGAGATTTGTCTACTTAACCATTCATGTCTTCTTTTGCGACAACTACGACAAAAAAACAAACCCTTTGGCAGCAACCGTTGCCTGAGAGGGTGGCTTCTCTGCGTAGATTAGCGCCTTACCTTCATCGACTACGATTGACGGACATTCTCGGACAAGGGAGTAGGTAGATGATTGACGGACGTTCGACCACTACGATCCCTCCTCTGTCCTTCGCCGGCCCTCCGACCATCGATGAACATCCGATGATTATGATTTTTTCCCCCCTTTTTTTATATAATATTTTGCAAGTCCATGTCATCATCAGCTTATTAAATTTGCCTAATCAGCTTGCTTAGTCCGACACGTTAGCATAATTGACGGCTTTAGTGACACATAAACAAAAGAACACTGTTAATCCCACTTCCAAGTCCTATTAAAACTACATGACTAACAATTTTAAACAGAGTAAGGAGTAAATTAGAAAGACTGAAGGCTCTCGTTACCCAGACTAAAATGAAGATCGACTTTTTTTTTTTTTTGTTAAAAAAAAAAAGTTTTGGAGGGTTCGGCATCAGTACCCCCAGGACACGGCCCCGGACTCTATAGCACTTACTGGGGATTTACGAGATCGCCTACCAAATGAGTCCTAACGATGGGAGAGGAGATCGAACCTACGACCCAAGGGCCTAATCCTGAATCCCTTACCATCTATGCCAACTCACGGATAAAATGAAGATCGACTTCAAGTATGTTTACCCATCCAAGTTTCTACACTGGCAAGATTTTTTTCCTCCAACTTTTTTATACGGACCGCAGCTCAATCCCATCGAAGGTGGATTCCGTATTTCATGATGTTTATGCAGTCACAGGCTTCAGAATTATGTTTTATGGCTATAATCTATGCGTTTTTCAATATTTGGCAAAAACAGTTTTCAGTTAACTTCCAAAAAATAAATTCTTGTGGAACCTCTGCAAAAATATTAAAATGGGTTTACTCCGAATCATTATGCTTTCCCTGAACAAAAATAACATAAACTCAACGCTTTAATAAGCTAAATGTAGCGTCCATGACATGCGCAGAACTAACATAAATATACTATTTATAACTTAGGAATAACATGGATTTTAAGTAATATATATAAGATGATAGTGATGATTGTCAAAAGGAGAGAAGCTAGGCATGCAAAACAAACACGAACCGATATTCTCAACATTCTAATAACTTGAATGAATAGCATGTCTGATTGGGTAAAGGTCAGCAAAGCACCAAGTTACAGAACTATGGGTATGAAGTCTCAAAATTGCAGTTTTTTCGTGCCATGATGATAATGGTTCAGGGCCAATTCTTGATATCTGATAACAGCATGTTGTCACTAGTCACATGCACAGCAGGAACATGACAAAACACCTCAAAGTTTGTCCGCTCCACCATCAACTTGGCATACCTGAGACTAACAAAGCAAACTCAGCTCTCACGACCCACAAGTGCATGAAAATGTAGCAGGGGAAAACGAGATTCACACAGCCAAACAAAATAATAGCAGGCAAACGAGCACAACAAATCCCAATGTAACATGGCCCTCCATTTGGATGTGAGGTAAGCTTACCGACTCAGTCTTCAAACTTTATTTTCTTAGGACCAGGCTGGACGGTGCCCACCTGCAGGAACAAATACACAAATAAGTGAATAACCAATAAATAGAGAAAACTTACAATGAGACGCAGAGACCGCCCCCTTCAGAAGATCTCACTTGATGTTATCTCTCTCAAAAGCACAAGCAACACCAGAATTAACAGGAACACAAAATCATGCTTACAATCTCAGGGCATTCGTAATCAATCCCAGCAGCATCTATCCTCTTTCGTCTTTTTTTGTCATGCTTCAAGATCTTTTCAACCAACTTTTGTTGCTCTTCCAATGTTCTTTCCTGAACAAAACAGCAGAATAACCGGACTTAATTTAAACAACCAATTTCCAAAGAAACACTTTTCCTTAATTTATTGTAACTGTACCCTGCCAAGCTGCTTTCTTTCAATTTGAACAGTGTCCAATGGCTTGAACCGGTAATTGAAGCCCCTCCATCTGTAAAAGGGGAGTCTGTGGCTTAGAAAGACAATCACGCAAACTTATTTCAGGATAAGTTATTTTACATCAATATTAAAATAATGAGGTTCCATTAATTCTGTGAAGGGCGACCGGAAACTTCTTTCGAGGTGTATAGAAAAGAAACGAAGGTATCCTCTCTACAAAATCCATATTTAGACAGACAACCTTGGAGTGCATTACTATTCATGATTCAACATTAAGGATTAATGAGTACAGAAGATTACGGTATAAAGAGCTAAAATAAGATATTTATATTTCTCTAAAATAGCTGTTCACTCACAATTTTGGATGAACATCCTCTGGAGGTATCAGATGAACCTGCAAAACATGTTCATGTAGCAGATAATTGTGCATGGTCTCAGCTACAATTTTTGCCACCTGTACGCAAAGTGTTGAATTGTTAGTTTTGATGGATAAGCCATAACACAACCATGGAAGAAGAAAGAAAATATACCTCAGGAGATTCAAATTGTATGAAGCCAAAATGTCTAGATTTTCCTGTCTGCAAAACATCAAGAAAAGAAATAGTAAACATAAATCAGCTGAAATCAATCAGCATAAGTCCATCTTTTTTTTTTTTTTTTAAATTGCCAAATCAGCATAAGTACATCTAATACTATGTCAAAGGAGTGTATGATACTTTCTATAAGTTCACTGACACCTCAGATAAGCAGAGGATTTTACTTTCTATATGATACTTTCTATAAGTCCACAACTTTTTCTGGAATCATGGCAATGGTTCAAGAGATGACCCCCTTTGTCTCATAGGGAAACATATCTAATCCAACACATCCATGGTTATATACAATGAAATGATTTTACAAAACACTGTCCATGGCAGGTCAAAGCAACCCTTCTTGTTAATCACTTCTAAAAAACTAGTGGAGCAGACAGGCCCGTAGTGTTGCCATTGACTATTTGATTATATATATGCTGTGCATTATGACAGTCACAACGAAAGAAATTGGTGCTTTTGATCTCATCTTAATATTATTCTTGATCCTCATTTAAAACGAAGAGGACACTACACTAAAGATCTAGTCATCATCTATTTCTAGAGGTATCTCAGGCCAAGGAGCTCTTCCTTCTGTGTTTAGTGGAGAAAGAGTCCCAACCTAGAGATTGGCATCAATATATGCATCTATACAGACTTTATCTTAAGCAAGGAGGCCAGGGATATTAAGAAAATGTTAGAACATTTTGCATTCTTAAGCATTCACTAATTGTAAGGACTGTAACAGATCAGACTTAATTTATGAATCCATTACTACCCCATGAGAAACCCACAATTAAAAAAAAAAGGTCAATATAAACAAAGCATGTAGCAAAAGCATTTCACATAGCATGACATAGAAAACATACACGCACACAAAATAGAGTGATATGTGACAAGTTCAAAAATCTAACCTTTTTATTTCTTGCAATTCTCAACCTCTTGATGGTACCAAATTGTCCAAAAAACCCTAAGAAGGCCATCATTAGTGCAAGACCCAGCTAAAAATTCTTTGATAAGAAAAAATACAAAAATGAGCTGTACCTTCCATCTCCTTCTCATAGAACCCATGTGGTATGCGACCAATATACAACACAGTAGCGGTGCTCTCTGGCAATTTATGTTTAGGAAGTTTGCGTGCAGGTCCACCTTCCAAGGGCTTCAATAATTGAGGAAAATAAAACAAGTAACATACTACAGGTTACAACTCGCCAATATAAAATCGAAGGATATCAGTCAGTGGAATCAACATACCAAGAAGTCACCCTCTGTTTTCTTGCTCAGAACAGAAGCATTAGCTGTGGCCTTTTTCAGACTCTTCTTCATGGCTTTCTTAGCCTTGACCCCCATCTCCCTAAGAGAATCCAAAAGGGAGAAGTTCACACCGTCATACAACCCATGACCATATCACTCAAGCTTAAAAATAGTAAAAGTGCCAAACAACAAAAACATAACCATTAATTAAAAGCAGAATGTAGTCGCTATTGTAAGATTCTAATAATTTTTCAAATCAACAAGATATATTATGAGAAAGGATTTAATATGCAAAGCGTGGTTCTCCAGCTCTTCATAAACAGAATCACATAAAGCCAAAAAGGCGCCTACAAAAATAACCCAATAAATAATGACGGCCGGTACCTCCTGCAAGGTTTTATTACAAGAATACTTGAAGTTTGCTAAAAGAGAGGCAGGGATTAGAAGAACCACCAGCCAACCACTGAATAGAGGGGGAGGAGGAGATAGAATTTGTTGCTCACCCTGCGCCTTTGAGGACGGCGATAGTGCAGGCAGCGCCTACGACCTTCGACAGTGGAGGCTGGAGCAGGAGCTGACGGTGTGGTTACGAGTGGGCTAGCCCTTCAAGTTCGCGCCTCAAACGAAAGGGAGAACAAATTAGGTTATGGCGTTATGTAACCAGCTCCGAAGCGAGACGATGCTGCTCCTGTACTTTTTTGGAAAAAAAAGCCAGGAATTTTTTTTTTTTTTGGATACAAAGCCAGGAATTTTATACGATACCCTTGCCCCAAAATACCGGCCAGGAATTCCACGAAGGACGGGCCAGGAATAATATCCATAGTGGCTTTTGTATGTGTGTGTGTGTGTTTGTTGTGGGGGTGGGGCGGTAATGGCTAAAATTAAAATTATGATTATAATAAATATTTATTATGAAATTAATAATATAATAAAAGAGTTTAATGTTTTTACTTTTATTGCAAAAAAAATTTTCTGGATGGAAATAGGCCCGGGGCCTGTGGCCTGGCCTATTAAAAGTCTGGTCAGGTCTGGCCTGTCAGGCTAAAAGGCCAGGCCAAGGCCTATTTTAAGGCTTATTTGTCTTAACAGGCCAGACCTAGGCCTCCAAATAGGCTTGTTAGGCCTGACAGGCTGGCCTATTAAGAATAATTAATTTTTTGGCCTATTTACATTAGACCTATTTTCGGCTTGTGTTATATTAGGCCTGTTGTTAGCCTGTATATTGTAGGTTTGTTTACATTCGGCCGGTTTACATTTGGCCTGTTTTCGGCCTATAAAAAATGCAGGCCACAGCACAGGCTCAGGCCAAAATTTTAGCCTGTAATAGGCCACAAGTCAGGCTCAAGCCACTTCCTTGCATGACAAGCCTGGTCTGTTAAGGGTGAGGCCTGACCTGTTTTCACCCCTAGTCATACCTACATAAAAATAAGTGGGTCCCATTGTAAAGAGAAGAAAGAAAAAATGTTAGTAGGACCCACTCACTTTAATGTAAGACAAAAAAAATATTTTTGTAGTAAAAACAAAAACATTAAACTCATAAATAAACATTTAAAATAACATAAACAACAAAAGTTTTTTAAAAACTATTTAGAATGCCGTGGGTAGGAGTAGTGGGGTTGCTCCAACAGCTGCTTTTATATAGTAAGAAAAGTAATAATATTATTTTCAATAAAATAAAGTATGAAATATCTTTAAAAATAAATATAATGTTTTCATTATATAATTTTTTACAATCATAACATGTTTTTGGAGTTTAAAACTCAAAAAGCATATTAAAGAAATAACTTAAATAAATCTATTCTGACATAAAAAAAATAAATTATGCAAACCTCCTTTGAAAATATATATGTGTATATAACCTCTATTTAACATTGAGAATAAATTATATAAAAAAGAACTTAAGTTTTTCTAAAATTACATAATTTTATTTTTAATTAAAATTTATGTCAACTTTTAAAGTTATAGTTTTGACAAAAGTAAAAGACGTTTGTGTGTGTGTGTGTTTTTTTTTTAATAGATAAATAGGTAAGTGGTAAAAATTGAGAGAAAAGCGTTGAATCTAGTGAAATTTAAAAATTCATATTAGTTTCTAAAATAGAAAGTGGGAGAAGATGTAGGAAGTTTAATGAAAGGCAATTTAGTAAAATTAAAAGAGAGGGCCTTAGATAGAGAGCAAAAAATGTTAGGGAGGGCAAATGGTATAAAAATCCCAACCCACTTCCCTTGCAGTTTGCTTCATCGCTAGCCGACTTGACTAGATTAGTGAATGTAGACATAATTAAGACTTATGAATGATAGAAGCTCGCGCTCGCAGTCCACATACTCCAATCCACACTTGAACATATCTGGCTTGAAAATTACTAGTACTACATAGAAGTTATGCCATTCCTGTCAGATCATCCATCTTCCCTTTATCATAAATTATGCCATTCAAATTCCCCAAAGTCGGATCACTTTTTTCAGTTTTACTGTTTATTTGCCTCCCCCCCCCCCCCCCCCCCCGGGGCTTTTGATTCAAGTTTAATCTCTCCTCCTTCTCTCATTCATCCCAACCGCAAATAATTCCAGGTTTTGAAGGTTAGTTCACTACTAAGTTATAGTACTTCTTATTACGTTCTAGTTTGTCGGAGAACATATTCAGATGGTGTGTCTAAAATCACATTCATTTTCACTTTTTAAAAAATTGAAACAGAGCCACCTGACCTACCATCCGTTAGCTTAAGCCTTAAATGCGTCGTTAAGAGCTCTCCTACAAAGGCCAGGGATCTGACAAGGGTCCGTACAATGAATTCACTCGTTGCATCATTTATCGATAACGGGAAAGAAACAGAGCACGAATGAGCTGGCTCCATAAATTCAAGTAAACAAACGCCATATCATTAATGTTTACTCTTGCTGTTCAATAATATAATCCAAATCTAACATGCTACAAAAATATAGTAGGCAGAGAGTGAAAAGAAAAAACAGATGATACAAAGGCCAGCAATAGGCAACAGCAAATCCCAATCTAGTCCATTTCTCAAACGCGCAGGGTAACAACCAAGGGTATAATAATCACCCAAGCCACTTTAGCCACCAACCGCCTCTTTTCCCACACAGCCACTGAGACGCCGCCGTTCTTCTCATCGGCGCTCGTGCTGGAGGGGCTCGATCCCTTCCCTGAATTATTTCATTCCCAGCAGATTTCAGATTAGCATATAATAATCCCACAAAACATACCAGTAATTTGAGAATTAGTAGTTACCAGCAGGCGCGGGTGGGGTGGAACTGGAAGTGTTCGGGTGAGTGGCTTTATCAAAGCCCTCGAAGACCTTTGCCTCGGAAGAGTTAGGAGCCAAATGCAAAAGATCTGAAACAATAACAAGTGGTGAGAATCAAATCTGGAATCCAAGATCAGGGATGATACGAGAGGTAGTGAGGTTACCGACGCACTGAGAGATGTTGGCGGGGGCGTGGCAGGCGGAGGGGAGGTTGACGGCGAGGGAGGCGTTGAGGGTGAAGCCGAGGTCGGGTTCGTTGCGGTATTTAATGAGGAGGCAGAGGCACTTCTTACTCTTGTCGACGACCTGTTTGAGACCGGTACAGCAATCGATGGTGGGAGTTTTGGCCTCGCCGCTGACGTAGGAGAGACAGGGAGCGAGGCCGATGAGTTGATCGGCACACTGTTGGCGGTCCTTGGCTAAATCGGAGGAAGCGAAATGAGGAATGAGGAGAAGAAAGAGGAGGAAGTAGCAGGAAGGGAGTGGTAAGTCCATTGGGGAAGGTTTCAGACTTGAGAGGCGGAAGAAGACAGAATCCAATAAACTGCAACTTGTGTGACTGTGAAGCGAAGGAGTGAGTGAGTGAGTCAGGCTTTTATGCTTTGCCTTGCCCTCACATTTACCTTCAACCCGCTTTACTTACTTACCCTGCTTCCCTCCCTCCCTCCCTCCCTCCATACTCCTCGCTCCATATTTTTCCCCCCGCAATAAAACGACGTCGTTTTGCTTAACACAGAAATAAAACCCATGTAATTCGATCCACTCATGATTTTGTTCCTTCTCAATTCTCACTTTTTGAAAAAATTAATGAAACTAAATTAACCTGGTATTTATTTTATTTTATTTTATTGAAATAATATAATCAACCAATTAATTGCCATTCCCCGTCGTCACCTTCGGCTAAATAATATGCAATTACTTTTGCATATTCACAAAAGAAAGTATATTCAAGATTTGCTTTATCTGCTCATTAAGTCAAACGTAGCTAGTTTTCTATTGAAATCAAAAACTTGCTAATGAGGTCAATTTCTATATATGGATATCCAGTATAAAATCAGTGTGAATTTTATCTATATATTGCACGCCGCAGCCTCAAAAAAGAATCACCACATCGTTATAACTCGAGAATAATATAATAGACCTAGCCACAAAACAAAAAATAAATATAATTAATAATCTAAAAAACTCTACTATAAATCAAACCAAATACACACACACATTCAATGAAAAAACATTAAATCACCTTAACGATGATGGTCTTAAACGATTATATTCATTCCGAATTTTTTTTTTTTTTTAAAAATAGACTGTACGCATTCACTTAGAACGTACAATAACACTCCATTTACGCCGGCTGAGGCATTATGCAAACGATGGATAGCATATGGTGAAGATTTAAAAGCATCCATCTTAAACGAGGAAATCTGCAAAATTTGTGATATAGGACAACTGAAATATTATGAGGTAGTACTATATTATAAAAGTGTATACACTTGTTTAAAAAGACGATCATCGCGCCTTAACATTATAAATTTGAGTTATTTTAAATTATAAAATATCATATTTATATTAATTATAATATATGTAGTTATACTCAGATCTTATATTTTGACCCCAAAAAAAAAAGATATTATTATTAAATTTTGGGAGAATTTTATTTAAACCCAGCTGAAATACCAAAATCTAAATTTATGTCCACACTTTCAACATATTGTTCATCAGACCAAGAGGCCTCATTAGGAATTGTTATATGTTTTTGAAAGACCGAAATGTCCCTGCGTGGTTTTAAAAAATTGGAAATAGGTGTAGGCTTAATTTTGTTTTAATTGTTTTTTTAACTTTACAGTTTGGGCTCATGAATTTGTCTTCAGTTTTAGTTTTCAAGATTTAGGCAACATCACATTTTGATTGTATAAATAAAAAAAGAACTATAAAGCCATAATTGAATTGTTGCAAATTTTATAATTATTTTCGTGGATTCACAATGAATAATACAGATACACATTATCATGTGCTATTAATATCTCAAGGATTTTTCTTAACGTCGTATTATATATCTCAAGGATTACACTTTTAGTTTTAAACCAAAACAATGATAAGTGAATAAGTGACGGGCGGAATAAGGGCAATGGGAGGACTGTAGGGGACGGCGGAAGCGCTCGGAGTGGGAGCGGAGGTCGGACGCTGAACTCTAAAGGGAACAGGGGGGTCGATAATCGGGGTTATAAGGGCAATAGCCAGTTCGTTACTTTCCATAGTGGCTCTACTGGATCAGCACAGTGGGAGGGGAGCGCGGGTAAGGCGTTTGTATCAGCGAGGGACACCCGTTTATTGTACAACGACAAGCTTCTATGCCTTGGAGATTCGGGCCTTCTGGAACCTCATTTCCAGGCCTCAAAAGCATTAACAGGCTGGAAGGATTATTTTACGACTTCAAATGAGAAACAGAGTATGGAGGAAACCGAGGATACTGTTGATGGTACTGAACAGAAGGAGGAGGCTGTGGAGGTATGGCGTAGGATAGGGAAGTTACCGAAGCTCCAAGTGAGTGCAAAGGAGTATGATGCATGGTGTAAGCCATACAAGAATTCTTTGTTCGTCAAGCTGCTTGGTAAAACGGTTAACGTTGGGTTTATGAGGATGAGGATGGAGAGGATGTGGGGTGCAAAGGGGCCACTGAGAGTTACCCCATTGAACAATGGGTACTTCCTAGTTTCCTTTTCTTCGACGGCAGACAGGGACTATGCCCTACAAGAGGGGCCGTGGATGATAGCAGACCACTACTTGCTGGTGCAACGATGGCGACCGAATTACAACCCTTGGAAAGCTGATACCCAGAAATGTGTCGCTGTTTGGGTTCGGATCCCGGATCTACCACATGAATTATACAATGTCGAATCTATTAGGAGGATTGGGAATATGATTGGAAAAACACTTAAGATTGATCGGACCACAACGTTTTCAGAAAAAGGGGGGTTTGCAAGGATGTGTTCGAAGTAGACCTACAGAAACCGTTGCTGCCGGGGTTTAGCCACTTTGGGGAGGAGCGACGGTTTGAATTCGAAGGGTTGCACCTAGTGTGCTTCTCCTGTGGCAAATATGGGCATCGAATGGAGCAGTGCACGAATACTGGTCCAAGCAGCGAGCAAGCTAGAGGAATAGTGGTGGATCCCACGGTGGTTATGACGGTGCCGACGACAACAGAGCCGGGAACGACGATGAAGGTGGAGGTAGGGTTGGCTGATGGAAATCGTAATAAGAATCGCGTGGAGTACAGCCCACATATGTTGGTTAGGCGAGATTTTAGGAGAAACATAAATATGGCGGATTCGAAACCTGCTGTCTCGGGGATGGAGAAGGAAAAGGGAACTAAGGAGTCAATGATTGTTAATGGGGCCCATGATTCTCGGGATTCTGGGAGTATGGGGAGGGAAAAGGTGGAGACGAGTACACGTGTGGTGGGTGGTGACGGACGCAGTTTTGGGGAGGATATTCAAAATAAAGCAGCAAATCAGGTGTGGACCCAAGTGGGGTCCAAGAGGAAAGCTGGGGCTAAAATCAAGGCGAGAGGAAAGGAGAATAAAATGGTTAGTAAAGAATTAGCATGTGGCAAAGGGAAGTGCGGTGCGTTGGAACATGGTGGGGAAAGGTCTAACGATGGACCTCAATAGAGTAATGGGCCGAAGGGTAAGGAGAAAGAAATGGACTTGAACAAGAGGATGCTTACTGAGGATCAGAAGGAAGGAACGACGCCAAGAGGTAATATGGACTTGAATAATGCCCAGGCAGCTATGAGTTTCAATGAGGCCATAGGGAATTCAAGTGGCCAGGTGGGGATGGATGCTTCTGTAGTGGTGGGACCTGGTTGTAATGAGGGATCCCTGGTGGAGGAGACACAAGTGGATAGGGTGGTTGCGCCGATGGAGGCCGAGCATGGAGTTGGGGATGGGCTCCCCATTCAACAAGTTAGTTAATCATGAATTTTCTCCTCTGGAACGTAAGGGGAGCTGGAGCCAGGACTCTGCCTTCATTTATCCGAGGATTGGTTCAATCTTTTGATATTGATTTTATGGCTCCGTTTGAGACAAGATGTGGGGGTGTGAAAGCACAAAGAATTGCATCAAGGATGGGATTCTCTAATGTCAAAATCATTGATGCCGATGGTTTTAGAGGTGGGATTTGGTGCCTGTGGTCGGATAAATTTAGACAGGTTGAGGTGTTGTGGTCAACTAATCAACTTATTCATGTCCGTGTTACAAATCACTTACTACAGGTTTGGGAAATGACTTTTGTTTATGGGAGTCCGAATATTGTACCGCGCCGTGCCCTTTGGAGGGATTTGTTGCAGATATGCCACTCAGTGCAATTGCCTTGGTGCCTGAGGGGATTTTAATGTAACATTAAACTCTAATGATAGATTGTCGTGGGGCACACCAAGGGGTCCGGATAGGGATTTCTGCAGTTTTGTGGATGATGCAGCATTGAATGACCTTGGGTTTATAGGTCCTCCTTTTACGTGGGGACGCACTGATGCTAAGAGTAGATTGGATCGTGTTCTGGGTTCTACCTCATGGCAAGAAACCTTTCCAGATACGGTGGTTAAGCACCTGAACTGGTATAAGAGTGACCATCGACCTCTCCTTCTGCAATTGAATGGGTGCAGGAGTACACACCGGGGGAATAAACCATTTAGATTCCTGGCGGCTTGGGTTTTGGACGAACGTTTCTCTCCTTTTGTATCTGGTAACTGGAAAAATGAATTACCCTGGACGGAGAATGTGGGACAATTCACTGAAGCATGTGGAAGATGGAAGAGGCAAGTTTTTGGGCATACGAACGCAAGAAAGAGACATCTCATGAGTCGCCTTGATGGGATTACACGAACGGAGACTCGATTCGGCCTCTCTATGGAATTGGAAGAAATTCAGCGCTCGTTGTGGAAGCAGTTGGAGGAGGTTCTATTACAGGAATCATTGATATGGGCCCAGAAAGCTCGCAGTGAGTGGATGGTTGACGATGATAGAAACACTCGATACTTTCATTCGCGGGCGAATGGTAGGAGGAAAAGAAATTTTATAGGAGCTCTGAAGGGGCTCGAGGACGCATGGGTTTTTGACTGTGACCAGATTAAGGTGATAGTAGTATCTCACTTCTCATCCGTCTTCAGGGAGGAGCAGGTTAGGCGGTCTCCCCTGGTTTTTTCCATGTCCTTCCCGGATATGGATGGGGAAAAAGTAAGTAGGATTGGTCGTGGGGTTACAGGAGATGAAATCAAGCAAGCCTTATTTACTATGGGAGCCTTAAAAGCTCCTGGGCCTGATGGCCTGAATGCCCTCTTCTATCAAAGTCAATGGCAAGTGGTAGGGGAATCTTTGTGTGATTTCATTAGGTCAGTATGGCAATCTCCCTCACAAATTCGGGCCATTAACGACACTCTGCTTGTGCTTATCCCGAAAAAGGACCATCCGGAAGTGGTGAATGATTTTCAACCTATTAGTCTGTGCAATGTGGTCTTCAGAATTATTACTAAGGTAATTGCGAATAGAATCAAGGGGCTCCTACCCAAGGTCATTAGTCCCCACCAATCTAGCTTCATACCTGGTAGGCATAGTTCGGATAATATTATTGTTGTGCAGGAAGTTATCCATTCAATGCGAAAGCTTCGTGGTAAACGAGGGTATATGGCTATTAAAATTGATCTTGAGAAAGCATATGATCGGGTGAATTGGCTCTTTCTTTATGATTGTCTAAAGGAGTTAAATTTTCCTAGGTCGTTGATTGATATTTATTTCTGCCTGTGTATCTACTCCAAGCATGCAGCTTTTATGGAATGGTGACCGTGCAGGGGTTATTACGCCATCTAGAGGCGTCCGCCAAGGGGACCCTCTCTCCCCGTACCTATTCGTCATTTGCATGGAAAGGTTGGCTCACTTAATTCAAGAGCGTATTGGGAATGGAGATTGGAGGCCGATTAAGTTATGTAAGGGGGGCCCACCTATTTCTCACCTATTTTTTGCAGACGATGTTGTCCTTTTTGTGGAAGCAGCGGTGAACCAAGCGGAAGAGGTTAGGGACTGTCTTAACAGCTTCTGCCAGGCATCAGGGCTGAAAGTGAGTTCGGCTAAGACTCGTGTCTTTTTCTCAAATAATGTGAACTACCAAAGGAGAACGAAGCTATGCAATGTGTTGGGTTTCCAGGTGACTCCTGACCTTGGAAAATACCTTGGTGTTCCCCTCCACCACAAGCGGGTCATAAAGAGTAGTTACCAAGCGATTGTAGACAAGGTGAGAAACAGACTATCAAACTGGAAGGCAGCGGCCTTGTCCTTGGCAGGTAGAACTACTCTAGTCTCATCTGTTACCTCTGCCATACCGGGGTATACTATGCAAACTGTCCTCTTACCTAAAGGCACATGTGAAGATATTGAGAAGAAAAATCGGTGCTTCCTACGGGGTTCAACTCCTGAGAAAAGAAAGACACATCTTGTAGCTTGGGATACGGTGTGTAAACCAAAAAAGGATGGGGGGGGGAGGTTAGGTTTGAAGCACCTTCACAATCAGAATCAAGCCTATATGATGAAACTAGGCTGGAATCTTATGAAACGACGAGATGATCTATGGGTGAGGGTGATGAGAAGTAAATACAAGTGTGGGGATGACTTAATCCCAATCATTAATCCATCTAGACTGGGATCGAACGCTTGGTCGGGTATTAAGAAGTCCTGGGAGACAGTGTTGGCAGGTACAACTGTTGACGCATCCTCAGAGGTGGTGCGATGGAAACATGATCGCAAAGGGGAATTTAACATCAAGTCAGCGTACCGAGTGTTGAGTGGTGTACCTGAGGTGGAGGATCGGTCAAGGGATCATGTTTGGAAGATTCGTACTGTACCCCGGTGTAAATCATTTATGTGGTTTGCTTTGCATAATAAACTCCTCACTAATAAGGAACGTGCTCATAGGGGGATGGGGGTGAGGGTAGATGTACCTGGTGCGGAGCAGGGGTGGAGAATTTGGTGCACGTGCTTCGGGATTGTATAGATACAAGGAAACTATGGGAGGTGGTGGTGGACACTTGGGTTATGAGCAGGTTCTTCCAGTCCGGTTTGCATCAGTGGATTAGGAGGAATATTAAGCAAGAACACGATCAAGGGAAGGAAGGGTGGAGCGAGCTTTTCACAACGATTTGTTGGCTTATTTGGCAACGGCGAAATGCAAGAATATTCGAGAATACTGGTCTGAGTAACGAATCAACTATTTACAAGGCTAAATCGATTATTGCAATTGTGTCAAAGGCTAGGAATTTGCTGCAGGGGGTTAATCTCAACAGTCGACCTATACAGCCTTCCTCTGAGCTATGGACGGCACCGAGCATTGGCTGGGTCAAACTAAACGTGGATGGTGCTAGCTCGCTGCACCAGGTAGCCACATGTGGTGGGGTCATCCGGGATGATCGTGGAGTACTCAAAATGGGGTTCATGTTCAGGTCTGCAGAACCTGCTGATAGCCTTCGTGCAAAGATATGGGCTGTTCTTTTTGGCATGAAGATGTGTTGGGACTCAGGTGAACGGCGCGTGGTTCTGGAGACTGATGCCAAAGAGGTTGTGGCGCTGCTGGAGGGTCCAAGTCAGCCGAGCCATGCTGATGAGGTGGAAGTTAAAGAGATTAAGAGCATGTTGTACATGGAGTGGGAGGTAGTGATTCGTTGGATCCCGAAGGTAGCGAATCGGGCAGCGGACTATGTTGCAAAACAAGCCTTTGAGGTGTGGCCCGGAATTCATCACTTCCATGACACGTTAGGGGACCTTGTTGTGGTCCTGGAGTTGGACATGCTGCAAACTGTTGGGTGCAGAGGCATAGGTTGAGGGAATCCCCTCCTCTTTTGTATCCAAAAAAAAAAAAAGTTGAAATACGAATAAAAGATTATTGTATAACGGTAAGAACATTATCTAAAATTGTAAGTATCCCACTGTTTTTAGAGAAAAATTGAAGATGAATTAATCAGCCTCAATGTGATTTGCTTAATGGTAAAATTAATCTAAACACATATTAGAAAATTCCATAAATTTTTAGTTAGTTATCATGCATAATTATTTTATCTTAATCTTTCAATTGTTGTATTGGGAAAATCCAATTAATTAAATTTAGTTGAAATAATCATTACATCTACCTTCAATTTTTATTTTTAAATTATGGAGGGGTATTCTGGTCTTTTAACAATATTAAAAAAATGTCTATCAAAACCTCCTGTGACTAAGAATTAGTTAAAAATACAAGTCTCCGTTTAAATTTTGATATTTCATCTAGATTTAAACAAGATTCTGTCCTAAATCCACGTCAGTGGGAGTTTACGTACGTTAAAAGAAAATAATAGCGGCCTGCCTGAGTGGCTCCGCATTACGTGTTGTTTTGGGCTACAGTACACAAAACTTTATGTCTTTTGTTGTTAAGTGGAGAGTGCATGTTATGTTAGATTGAACCAATGATTATGGTTGTTCGTTTGACAACCCGTGACAAATTAATTAGAATTTCACCATTCTTTATTGTTACTTGCCCGTGATTAATTTAGATCTGCCCGTGAGTCCTCTATCTAGCGGGACCTACCTACCCCAAAGCCTACATCCATTTTCCCCAAAAGTATGTTGTGGATATGAAATACAATTGTTACCAATATATATATATTCATGAAGATCTTTGACCAAAATATATATATATATATATATATTCATGAAGATACAATATTGCATAATAGAATCGATTTACTCCATGCATTTGCCACAACGCATTATATATTCTCTATACATTTACCTTTGTTATATTTTTGCAATTTTCTTATCACTTCCCTAGAACCAATTTCGATATTCATGATGAGCACCGAAAGTTAATCATTATAGGGAGATCTGTATGACTCAAATAAAATGTCAACAATTTGAATTTTGGGAAAATCCTTCTGAGAGCCCTTTTAGCCTAAAAAAACCTAAAAATGGCCCTAACTTTCTGTCAATCCTAGAAAGGGTCCTAGGGCCCTTTTTGATATGTGAATGTTAAATAAAAAGACAAGAAAGCCCCTAACTAAAGCTGAAAAAGGAAGGGGGTTCTGATTTCAAAACTCTCTCTCTCTCTCTCTCTCTCTCTCTCTCGCGTTTTGATTAGATCTGTTGCTACTCGGTGTTTGTTTGTTTCTGTTTGGATCTCTCCACTAGATCGCTTTGGTTGTTTGGAGTTTTTGATCGAGTTCGGTGTATCTGTCAATTCCTTGTTCTTTGCCGATTTGCTCTTGTCGAAGGAGGAAGATTCCCTTCTGTAAGTTTTTCTGATTTTGGATTTTTGTTTTCGCCCAATCTGTGTGTTGCGACGAAGGAAGGTTGTCCTTGCTTCTTCAGTTCTGATCTCGTGAGACGACGCCGAAAGGGAGGTAGCTTAAAGAGAGAATTTGCAACAACAAAAGCCATATTTACAACAGACAAAGCAACATTTACAAAAACTTTAAAAATTTGGATTTTCGTTCAAACTCAAGTCATAAGCTTACAGAGTGAATTTACAACAGAAAAATCCGCATTTACAACAAACTTTAAAAACATAAATTTTCATTCAAACTCAAGTCCTAAGTTTACAGAGGGCCTTTACAACAAAAAAAAAGCCACAATTACAAAATAAAAAGCCACATTTACAACAAACTTTAAAAACCTAGATTTTCGTTCAAACTTAACTTACCCCGTTTGAACTTTGGCGTTGTAAATGTGGCTTAGCGTCATGTATTATAAGTTACCCGTTCGAACTTAACTTACCTGTTCGAACTTTGATGTTGTAAATATGGCTTAGCGTCAAGTATTATAACTTACCCGTTCGAACTTTGATGTTGTAAATGTGGCTTAGCGTCAAGTATTATAACTTACCCGTTCAAACTTTGATGTTGTAAATGTGGCTTTTTCTGTTGTAAATGCCCTCTGTAAACTTAGGACTTGAGTTTCAACGAAAATCCAGATTTTAAAAGTTTGTTGTAAATGTGTCTTTTTATGTTGTAAATGTGGCTTTTTCTGTTGTAAATGTCCTCTGTAAACTTAAGACTTGAGTTTCAACGAAAATCTAGGTTTTTAAAGTTTGTTGTAAATGTGGTTTTTTCTGTTGTAAAGGCCTAAGCTTACAGAGGTAATTAACAACAGAACAAGCCACATTTACAACAAAAAAAGCCACATTCACAAAAAAGCCATTATCCGATATCAGCGTTCTCACATTCAATCATTTCCACTAACAAACAGACCTCCCTCTGTTTCCATGCCCAAAAAACAGAGCAACCTACCCTACAACGTTTTCATTTCATCTTTTATTAACAAGTTAAACAGCCATATTAAAAACGAAACAGCCCCCTTGGACGTTGATGGAAGAATAAGCAGAGATATTTCTTTCTTTCACTCTTCTACTTCTTCCTCCTCCACCGGAAAACAGATTCCTCCGCCATTGTTGGAAAACAGAGCAAGAAAAGAAAGAGAATATTGATACAGAGGAAAGAGAAAAGAGGAAAGTGATACTAAAATTGAGGGTATTTTCTGTCATTTCATTTAACATTCATGTTCAAAAAGGGCCCTGGGGCCCTTTCTGGGATTGACAGAAAGTTAGGGCCCTTTTTTGGCTTCTTTTGGTTAAAAGGGCCCTTGTACGGATTTTCCCTTGAATTTAAGATTTTCAACTGATGATTTTTAAATCAATAAAATCATTTTTTTCCTAAAAATTATTGATATTTAAGATGTTATCTTTATTTTAGATTTTCTGACAATAAAATATTTTTTTTTGAAAAAGGTAAAAAGAAAACTCAATATGAACCATTTAAATTAGGGTTAAGGTGCAAAAATACACATGTGCTTTTCTCCGAGGAGCGCCCAGTAGCAAATACTTTTTTTGGGTGCAAAAGTGCACACGTGGTTACAAATTAGGTGCAAAAATACCGTTTGACCGTTCAGTTTGACTTTGACCGTTAAGTTTGACTTTGACCGATGACGTGGCATTTCAAAGGTGCAAAAATACACATGTGATTTGTCAAGAAGATCGCCCAATAACAATTTTTTTATTTAATAATTTTATTTCAAGATCCTAAAATAATTTTTCAAGATTATGAAGTATTTTTTCAATATTAGTTAGTATCCTTTTAATACCGGTCAATACTTGAAATATTTTTTCAAGATCCTAAAATAATTTTTCAAGATTATGAAGTATTTTTTCTGTACCAATCAGTATCCTGAAAATACTTTTTAATACCAGTCAGTACCCTGAAATATTTTTTTTTCAGTATAGTACCGGTCAATACTTGAAATATTTTTTCAAGATCCTAAAATAATTTTCAAGATTATGAAGTATTTTTTCTGTACCAGTCAGTATCCTGAAAATACTTTTTAATACCAGTCAGTACCCTAAAATATTTTTTTTCGGTATAGTACCAGTCAATACTTGAAATATTTTTTCAAGATCCTAAAATAATTTTTCAAGATTATGAAGTATTTTTTCTGTACCAGTCAGTATCCTGAAAGTACTTTTTAGTACTAGTTAGTACCCTAAAATATTTTTTTTCAGATACTGAATAGTACAGAAAAAATATTTCATAATCTTGAAAAATTATTTTAGGATCTTAAAAAAATATTTCAAGTATTGATCGGTACTAAAAGGATACTGACTGATACTGAAAAAATACTTCATAATCTTGAAAAATTATTTTAGGATCTTAAAAAAAATATTTCAAGTGTTTACTGGTGCTAAAAGGATACTGAAAAAATAATTCAGGGTACTGATTGGTATTAAAAAGTACTTTCAAGAATACTGACTGGTACAAAAAAGATACTTCAAAGTATCTTTTTGGTACCAGTTAGTACCCTGAAATATTTTTTTCAGATCTAAAAATAATTTTTCAAGATTATGAAGTACTTTTTCAATACAGATTAGTATTTTAAATATCTTTTTAGCACCCGGTAGTAATTAAAATAAAATTATTAAATTAAAAAAATCGTTGTTGGGCGCTCTTCTTGACAAATCATATGTGTATTTTTGCACCTTTGAAATGCCACGTCATCGGTCAAAGTCAAACTTAACGGTCAAACGGTATTTTTGCACCTAATTTGTAACCACATATGCACTTTTGCACCCAAAAAAAGCATTTGCTACTGGGTGCTCCTCGGAGAAAAGCACATGTGTATTTTTACACCTTAATCCTTTAAATTATATAATTCTACTTAATTATGTTTTAAGACAAATGAATTTGGTGCAGGGCATTCATGTGCTTCTCATTTGTGCCATCTAAATTTTATCTAGATGGTCTAGGTTTTATTATTTTTGAATGAATGTCATTAATTTATTACTATCTCTGGTCCTAAATAATATTTATTCGAAATTTTTAGAGGTTAAATAAGCTAAATAAGTTACTTAATCATATCATATGCTATGTATATTTAAATTATATACTATTAACTAAGTCAAACAAATTAGCTAGTTTGAAGAAAAAAACGATAAATATAAATACTTTAATATAGTATAATTTGTTTCTTTAATGTCCTCAAAAAAAATTAACTGAGTTTTATATTTATGACAAGAGGTAACATCTTATATAAAATGGAGTACAAGATGATATTGATTTTTTAACATAAGATATAAAAAATAAAATATATATATATATATATATATATATATATATATATATATATATATATATCTTAACTTTGGAATATAAAATAAGATATCAAATTATAGATCATGCACATTTCATCTAGATGATGTTTGGATAAGACGTGCATGGTTTATTAATAATCCACACACGCAGTCCAAACACATCTATGTATCTATATATTATATAAAAATTTTGATGAGTTTGGCGTAAATGTTATGTTTATTTATATTACCACAAGAGTATATATAAGTATTGATGATGTTAATTAATATTTCCAATATAATAAAGCTTGCCAACGAAAAAGAACAAGAGTTATATTAATAACAAACTAAAAGAAAATGTTGAAAAATCACGTCATTTGGTGAATAGTGAAATGGGCATGGTTATGGGCATAGAAGAAAGATGAGATGTGAAGAATAATAACCTAACTTCCTCTGGCTTCGTAGAATAAATGTTTTATTCCTAACTTGGGTACAGTCACGTGAAATTCCAATTTATCATACTCATAATTAAAAAATTAAAAAAAAAACACCTTTCTTTAAGCAAAAAAAAAAAAACACCTTTCCAATATCCATTCTCACCACCCTGTGAGTGTAGTAATTATGAGGCCTCTCGTAAGTGGGGCAATAATCACGTTTTGAAATATAAGCTGACTTTATGTTCCTTTTGTTTTGTTTTCCAGCCAAGTTGACTTTATTTGTTCTAGTTTCCTTATTTCGCTTGATGCGGCTTTAAGACACCTTTTTTTTTTTTCCTTCTCTTTTTTATTTTTTTAATAATTCAAATAAGAGAAAAGTGTTTCTCCTCTCATTTGAGATAGAGTTATCTCCAATGACCCTAAAACTACATCGTTTTGAATTAATGAATGGTGTGTTTGTAATTTCAGGTGAATTAATAAAAGGTATTTCTGTAATTTTGCACCATTCATTAATTCATCTGAAATTACAAATTAAACACACTCTTCATTAATTCAAAACAACGTAGTTTTAGGGTCACTGAAGATAACTCTATTTTCAGTAACTGGAGAAATCTTTTACCTAATAAATAAACATAAAAACGTTAAAATTCCATATATGTAAAATCTAAACCACATAAATTTGAATATAATATACACAGTCCACAATCAGGAGAATACATCGTTTTTTTTTGGGGGGGGGGGGGTTAAAAAAAAGAAAGCAAGTGAAAGCTAAATTGCAGCTAAGGTGAATTAGGGTGTGCATGACAACCATTCTGTTGTCCAGCACTGTTTCTGATATGAGAGTTCTGAGAATCAGAATTACGTTTGTTAATCCATTTTATTTTTACTCCGAGAATCAGAATTACGTTTGGTAACATATTTTTCCTCCTCTTGTTTGGGAGTTAAAAAAATAGTAAGGGAGGAAGATGAAGGATTAATGAGTTATTTTTACCATTTTGTCCTTTTCTTTAATAATTAATATAATTATTATACTTTACAAATAAACTTAAATTTAAATTTCCTAAAAAAATTATTTATGTAATTTTTATATTCAAAAAATTATTTATGTGGCGATGGCGGTGGGGGCGGCGGCGGCGGTGGTGGGGCGATAGGGGGCGATGGTGGTGGTGGCGGGGGGCTGGCGACGATGGTGGGAGCGGCGGTGGTGGTGGTGCAGTGGCGGTGGTGGCGACGGTGGTGGGGCGGTGGCGGTGGCGGTGGCGGTGGCGGCTAAGGCGGGGTGGTGGTGGCAGCGACGGTGGCGGTGGCAGCAGCAGCGACGGTGGCAGTGGTGGTGGTGCGGTGGAGGTGACGATGGTGGCGGTGGCGGCAGCAATGGTGGTGGTGGCGGGGCAGTGGTGGCGGTGGTGGTGGTGGTGGGGCGGTGGCGGCGGCGGCGAGGCAACGGCGGTGGGGCAGCGGTGGTGTTGGGGGTGGCAACAGCGGTGGTGGTAGTGAACGAGGGTAAATTTCTGCTTCGATTGAGGGAAAAATAATTTCTGATTTTTTGCCCTGGAATAAAGAAGCCAAAATTTTTAGCTTTTTTTTTTTTATTTCCCAGCACAAAAAATAAACCGGTTTATCTCGGGAGCAAGAAAAAAAAACCGGATTTACCAAACACAATTCCCATCCATTTTTGTTCCGGGGCATAGAAAATAGGAAAAAAGTCATTCTGGGAGTGTTATCATGCACATCCTTACTCTGCGGGGATATCACTCCTTAGTCCTTAGCAACTAGTGACCATAAACGAGGGGGACGTAATGAAGTTATAGCAAAGCATCTTAGCTAATAGGTCAGCACAGAGTGGTCTTGTTCTTTGGAAACAAATTGCTACCAATAACGCATCATGGTATTATGAATTCTTATGGACAGGAGGCTGCATATGTTGTCGTTCTTTCCATTTTGCAACATATTAAAATAAGTGTTTTTTTTTCATCTTCCAAAATAACCACCTTGAAGCCGAAGTCCCCTAAAAAGACGGGGAGACCTAGAAATAGCCCATTGCCGAGCTTCGAAAACATTGCAAGCCCCAAGTGAATATGTAAAACCGGCTACGTACCCATGATCCATTATGATCACCAATCACACCACCTCATTCTGTTCGAGTCCGGTTTCTCTGCCCATCCCCTCTCTGTCTATCCCTCCTCATCTTCAAATCCTGACTGTCGAAATCTTAATCCAACGGCCTCTGCTTCCAATTCTGTTCTGCTATTTCAATAACAGCGAGAGACCATCGTATGAAAATAAGAATAAAAATTGGGTATATATTGGATATGGGCCTGGGCCATAACATTAGATGGAGCATGGGGTGGGAAGCAAAATAAAAGGCTGATGGCAGCCCATAGTTGATTTGAGGCCACCCCAAAAAGAAAGGCGGCACCAAAATCAAAATAGAGTTAATAATAGTAATATTCTATTTTGAATGCAAGTGACGATGGGGTAGGCAATATTGCGTGATCCTTGAGATGGATGTACTCTAAGGCCGAATGTCTCCGTTGCAAATATCATTGACACAAATCTCCCTCCTAACTCTTAAATCATTCCATACACCTTCCAACTCCTCTCTCATACACACTCCTTTATCATCATCCACCCAAATAATGACACCTTTTTAACATCATTATTATAATTATTTATCTTGTGTATAAATGCCTTTACTTACATGATGTAAATTTTTAAAATCATTCTACAAAATTACCTGCCCAACAAAATTATTTTTACGAGATCTAATGATAAAACAAATTTATGCCTTTACTTATTTTTCCTTCATATCTTGAGAACTAGGATGTTAATAAGGGAAAATGACAGTCATGTCCTAAAAATTATAAAAAATTACAAAAAGGTCTCAATAGGAATTCACATATCTTTGATATTATTTGTATTGAAATAAAAGTCATGTTTTTAAATTTTGTTGTAAATATAACATTTCTTATTGTAAATATGGTTTTTTCTAGGTTTAAATTAAAATTTTGTTGTAAATATAGCACTTCCTATTAAGTTTATAACAAGATTTAGGTGTTTAAATTTTGTTGTGGATATAACATTTTTGATTGTAAATATAGTTTTCTTTTCTTGTTATAAATGATTAGATTTTTAAATTTTATTATAAATATAGCATTTTTTGTTGTAAATATAAGACTTTATGTTGTCAATATAAATAATATCAAAAAAAAATTCTTAAAAACATTTTTTATATGTGAATTTTTATTGGATTTTTTCTTATAATTTTTTATGCAACAACTTGGGACTTTTGACATTTAAGAGAGGAGTAGTATCTTACACTCTAAACTTGTTTACCCTAGTAATAATTTCTTATAAAAATACAGATGACATGGAATCAAATCAAATCAAAGTCGATGCCGCATCGCGACAGGACGGCAGAGGTGCAGAAATATGAGCATCATCTTTTCCACTCAAAAGGACCAACTGCACAACGAACGTACATGACATATCAGAGGCACAGAGAACGTTGGGAACCATTCCTCGGTTTATGTTCTGCTTTTCATTACTTTCTTTTCCTGAAAAATATATATATATATATAACAGGGCAAGCAGAAGAAAAACGGCTACTTACATGTCTGATGCTCTCATATAATCGAGACTCCCATTCTTATTATTATTATATCACAAAAGAAAAGAGAAAAGTGAAGCAGAAGGAACAAAGCAAAAGAAGGCATTCCTAGGCAGACAGGCTCCACATTCATGCTCACCCCTAATATTTTTGCGCTTATTCTCTCAAACGCCTCTCTTTCTCTCCCTTTACCAACTAAGCAAAAATCACAACCCCACTCGCTGCTTATAACTCTCTCTCCCATGGCAGTTCCAGCGGTGGCTCCACCATCCGCCCTCATTCTTCTGATCTCCATCGCCGCCTCGCTCTGCGTGGCCGTACAAGGCCAAGTTGTGGGAGTCGGAGGAGGAAGCTGGTGTGTTGCCAGAAGCGACGCCAGCAGCCAGGCTCTCCAAACGGCGTTGGACTACGCGTGCGGTGCTGGAGCCGACTGCCGCCCCCTTCAGTCCGACGGCCTCTGTTTCCTTCCAAACACCATCCAAGCCCACGCCTCCTACGCCTTCAACAGCTACTATCAGCGCAAGTCCCGTGGCCCTGGTTCTTGCGACTTCGCCGGTACCGCCACCATTGCCCAGACTGACCCCAGTAAGTATTGTTCATCTTCATAACCTTTCGTTCTATCTATCTATCTAACTTCCCTTACTTTTTCTTTCACTCATTGATGAATCTATTTGTGTCTGCAGGCTATGGATCTTGTGTCTACCCGACTTCTGCTAGGTATGCTCTGTTCCGTTTCTCCTTGGATTTACGTGCTACAGATTGTGTTCAAGTGAACTGAACTGTGGTAGCTTATGGACACCTTTTTTTTTTGGAAAAAAAAAATTCGAACACTTTCGGTCTTCCTTGATATACAAGCAAATGGATTCTTGTTTTCTTTCTTTTTATCTTTCTTTCACTTTCCGGATCCAATGGCCTCGTCTCGCAATTTCAAAACAAGAGACAGCCAGGCAAAGAGCCTGGGCTCTGTGACAGAGACAACACAAGAGGGACCGATTTCCTCTAGTCGTTTAGATGTGAAGAAAGGGAGATGCGTAGGTTTGTGACATGTGGTTTCGTGCATGGATGGTCCTAAGTCCTGACCCCCAATTCTGATAGACATCGTTTTGTAGTTATCTTGTAGAAAATCGATTTTCTAAAGCGTCTTTGAAGTTTGAAAGGGTTCTTGGATTTAGATGCCGCCAGAGGAATCCAACGGCTCGAAGATCGTAAATAAAGCTGCATAATCTGTTCATAATGTCCGTGGCTTATCGTCCAAAGTAAAACATTTAACTGCAATTTGGTCTAATGAAATCGATTTTTGTGCCGAGCCAACTAGGAGCATACTCCTACTTTTGTTAAATGAGTACCGACAAACTTTAAGTATCTGATACTGATAGAGTATAAATAATGTGCAGCACTGGTGGAGGGACGAATATACCAATCACAACACCGCCGTTGATCAACCCAAATGTGCCAACTTCGACCACAACATCACCCTTCTATGGTGGGGGCGGCGGAATCAATCCGGGGATGACCTCTCCGATGCCAGACAATTCGAGAGCAACCTTGTTAACAGCCACCTCCAGTTTGTTTTTTTTTTGTCCTCATTTCCTGTTCCTTACCTTTTGATTATAGCGTAGCAGGGTTATTGGGGAGAGATAGATCATATTGATATGGTTGAAGTTTTGTCAGGATTTCAGGGAGAGGGAAGCCTCTTATTGTTCATAACCCACAGCTTTACGCAGCTACATCTGAAATATCTACGCATAAATATTCCATTTTTAAGGTTATGAACCGTTCAGGGGAGGTAAGCGTAGTTAGGTTTGTAGCTCGCTCTTTACTAGGAATTATAGATTGGTAGACCCCCTTCCCCCCCAAAAACACAAGAAAACAAATCAATTCATATAGTCTTTTTTTTTAAAAAAAAAAAATGTTATCTTGCACTTCAATATTATTGGTATATTATTCAGAATCTTTCTTTTAAATTTTAATGCTTGCTTTCATGAATACCTGGTAATTGGAATTGTCATGAAACAAAGAACTGCGCGACGGTGGGAACAAAGACGAAAATGTAAACATAATGAATATGCGAATCATGAATCCAACAAGTGAAGCACAAGTTTGACTATAAAATTTACAATCTCCTCCTGTTACAGAAATCGCAATAATGATCAAATTTTTTCACATATCGAAACCGATATAGAGGGCGGGACAAGTGTGAATTGAGATCTAAACCCTTATTTCTTCCTCATTAACATACACCTTTCCAATGAGACAATAATTATATTTTCTGTGAAAAATATCTTTAAAAAAATGCCGGCTTATTATTAAGCTTATTCACGAATCTGGCAGACTCCTGACTCCTCTGTTCTTCAACTTGCCTCCATGCTGTGTATTTTTTCGAAAGTCAAATTTTTGAGCTTACTCCTCAAGGATCCTAGAAAATCAAAGGAATAAATCATCGAGGTGAAAAACTCTATTCAAATCATGCCTATGAAGTCTTGAATGCGAAGGTTATTTATCAACAAGCAAAATGAAACATGAATGGTTTGTGTACTTGTGGCTTCACTAAACATTTTTCAGGCTGCCTGACAATGTATATCTGATCTCCGGCAGCATTATACATGTCCTGATTACGGTGCCATGTCCACAATGCATGAGTATCATTTTTCACCTGCATGTAACTTAAACTGTTACTCATACTTGTATTCAAATGATTCATGCCTTTGCATGTAAAATTAAATTGAACAAGCGGGATGTTTCTCAAAAGTGATAAATAGTTAAAGATGACAGTATAAGTGCAACTGTGCAAGAGAGAGACCTCGAGAATTCCATGGCCAAAGCTACTCTCTCTGAACGCACTATAATCAGGCTGCCGATCCCAGCAAAATTTACCAGCTGCTGGACCTGATGTGAAGTTGAAAGCACAGAAGCCACCCATGAAGTCATCTGGTGTAGTTGAAGGTTCTGGACAGTTTCCAGGTTCATCAGCATGTGTGATTGCCATCTTTTCCCAGTTACCACCATCCCCCACTGTGATATAAACAGGACCGCAGGGATCCAATGTATAGTTATAGACTCGGTTTGATCTTTCATACGCATGTACCTGTTACAATGTTCCCATGTGACATTTGTTTGCCCATATAACTCTCTCAGCAAAACAAAAATACACTTACATGTCCATTGAAAACGAGATCAACACCATATTTATACAACAAATCTTCCATCTCTACCCTCATACACTCTGCTTCTCTATAGTGTGCCTTGTAGGTGCTGTACCAAGGCGGATGCCATGTAGCTACCAACCATGGCGTTACTTCTCTATCAACAGAAGCCAGGTCTCTCTCCAACCACCTGTACTGGTCTCCTGCCAAAAGAAAATAGGAGAAGAGAACGATGAAACAGTTGTAGCAAGATGTTATGTGATATGGTATGCAGAAAGAAAAAAAATGGAAAAAAGTGTGAGCCAAGAGTTTACCAGATTTGTTATATGATGTGTAGGCACCAAGCATTAAAAAATGTACTCCCCCAGCATTGAAAGAATAGTAGAATGTGGATGACGATCCGCTCTCTTCAGATGGGAATGCAAATCGAGAACTGTAAGAGACAAATGTCTGATTCTCAGCCTGTAGCTCTATCTCATGATTCCCTTCTATTACCATTATTGGAACAGAAGAAATCAGAGGCTCGATGTACCTGAGATCAGTAACCGAGACCAATTAGATCCTTGTCGATATATACATTAGAAAAGTCCATTGATACAACAATTCAGGCAAAGTAGAAGTTCACCTTCCCCAATAATCCCAACGAGGCTGATAAGTTTCGTGGATGGGAGTATCAGAAAATGAGCAAGAGTAGCAACTTGAGCCAGTTCCATTAGTAAGATACAAATTAGCATAACTAACATCTCCAACCAACAGAAAAAGTTCAGGATGGTTGATAGCCATGTGATTCACTGTAGATGTGGTATTATATGTGAGACCAAGGTCTCCAGCAATTGCTATTCTGCTAGGGTAGCTATTGGGGCCAGAAACTGGCATGGTCCTGAAATAGTGAACACCACTCATTGCTGCCAGGTTTGGATCTCCACATTGATACTGATATAATGTGTTGGGTTTTAACCCTGCCAGCAAACAATTATGATTCATGACTAAGTTTTAAGCCCTTGGAAATGAGTGGCAAAAATGGCAAAGGCATGATAAGTTTTCTTCTTTTTAAATACGTAGTATTACATTAAGTGGGGGCCTTTTTGCGAAATGACACTAGATTTTACATGAAAGAAATCAGTTGAAAAAAATATACCACTGAGACGAACGTGATGTATAATTCCAGAAGTGTAGTTCTGAAGGCCTTGAAAAGGATAAAGTTGGCTGTAAACAAGGGAATAGCCCTCGGCTTCCTCAGTGATGGGCTTTCCGAACTCTCCAAATTGAACTATGCTAGCAACCGAGTTGGGATCCAATGGTTCTATGTTGTCACCAATCTGGAACTCTCCTGCAAAAAACAATCCGACCAAATATTTAATATACAATACATGACCCAAACTATACCAATTGAGTTTATGGCTGAATGAATATGCCTACACTATTATTTCTGAACGCATTCAAACATGGGTGTCGGGAGTCAAAGGAAAAAGAAATTTTTAGCCAATAGGATTTGAAGAGATGGAAGTTGGTGATTCACAGTCACATCCCACAACTAACGTCTGTATACATGTGAGTGACCCCATTTTTCTGAAGCTACATCTTTTGAAAATGGACCCCACCTAACGAGAGGACAAAAGTTTGGAGCAAACGGTACGTAAATGGAAGAAGAGGCGTACCAGTAATCCAAGAAATCCAGACAGAATCGTAGTTGAAGGAGAGAGAAACGGAGATTTGTTCGGGATCAAATTGTTCGAGCTTTGCCAGAAGGCGAGGATCGGAATTAGGAAGGTCCACGGCCTGTCCTCGGAAGCTCTGGTCCAGAGGAACGGTTACAGGCTTGAAGGGTCCATCCAGAATGGTCGGTATTTCAGCTACAACAATCACTGAGCTCAGAGAAATCAAGAGAGATAGAGCAGTTAATAGATTCAAGACCATGGTGGGATTCATTTGATGCACAAAAGGCATGAGAAGAATCCCAGAGAAAAGAAAAAGAAATAGGGATTTGTGTTTAGCCTTCAGGGCTGATGGGTTCTGTGGTTCATATATAAAGGGAGAGAGGTGTAGGAGGACGAAGGGAGAGTCAAAGAAATCATACGAGGGAAAATAACATTTGATAAGGAGGCGTGATGGACATGGTTCCAGAAAATTCACGTTAATTTGGATTGCTTTGCCATTAACTTTATTGCCAGCAAGCTACTCAAATCAGACCGGGCATCATACAGGATTTTTTTTTTTTTTTTTAAGAGAACCATTTCCTTATTTAAATTGAATCACCCGTTGTCACATTCTTTTTTAATAATTAGATATACTTGAAGTTGATATTAATTAATTATATCTTTGAATTTGATTCTTTTATAAACTTGTGAAACGCAGAGTCCATGTTTCTTGACTTTTTTTAATAATATATATCAGGCCCTTTATATAACATCTGGTTGGTAATAACTGGGGCGGTACTGCATGTATACCTGGAGTCAAGAAAAAGAAAAAATAGTAGAGGATTACTTCAGGTTTGGTCGTTCTCGTTTGCACGAAAGTTGAATCAGATTCATACTGAAAATTAGTCTATTACATGTAGTTTGTATCATCAAATGATCTGCTCTCACTTTCTGACTTCCGCGAGATTCACAGTCCAAAATCCAAACGAATGAAGCAAGTTTTTGTTTATATTTGTAACTACTTTTAGTTATTCAAATATAAATTGCAACTTAGTCATGTTAATTTCAACCAGACCAATATTGCCCAGTGATTATCCTAAAATCTTGCAAAGCAAATCTCAATGCCGATTTTACAATTTTTTTTGTATTTATTGCAAAGTTTGTAGATTTTTTATTGTACGTTGTGGCAAGATTAAAAAAATTTATCCACTCTTTATATTTATTATGTTATTGAATATGTTTATTAATTTAGGAAAAATTCCAAATAACCATTTGAATTTACAAAACCTCAAACAGTCCGTTAATATATGAAAGTGATATAAAGGTAACGGAGGTAATTTAGATTAAAGTGTTGATGATTTTATCATTACACCCCTCTTTTTTTTTTAAGGAAAAAAAAAGAAAAAGAAAAGAAAAGGTGACATTGCCAGAGCAGCACCGCCACCGCCCAGTCGCCGGAGCTTCCGCGGTAGTCCGATGGCCTGAGGCCTTTATTCGAGGATGGGGTTTATTAATATATTTATTTTAAAAAATGTAAGCAGAGTGTTGGTAAAGGGTGGGAGGTTTATCCCCTCTATCATTTTGGAGTGCACATTATATGCTTCTTATGTGTTCATACCTCTATTAGAGGTATGAGTATATATATATATTATATTGTATTTATTTATATTTAAATTATATGCTGTTTTTTAAGATTTTTTTTACACCCAATATCTCAAATTAATTAGCTTTCATAATACTGGTAGTACAGACAAATACAGAACTAGAAACTAATTAATTTAAGATACTGAGTGCAAAAAAATTACAGAAAACAATATATAATTTTAAGTATAAATAAATACAATATATATATATATATATATATTTTTAAAAAAGATTTTTGCAAATAAGAAGCACATAATCCTGTGGATATAACGTGGACTCACCATTTTGCCAAAAGGGTCTAAAGGCCACCAAAGTCATTTGTTATATATATATGCATTAGTATATATGTATAATATAAATAAAGGTGTAATGACATTGACAAGATAAATAATGGAAATGACTAAATTCGTAATGGTATTAATTAAAGATATAATTGTATTGATTAAGTGAGTGATGAAATTGTTTAAAAGCGTAATGATATTCATTAAATAAGTAGTAATATTCATTTAAGGCGTGAATACACTAAATAAAGATGTAATAGTTAGGTGTGAGAAAAAAATCCGGTGGTTTGGTCCATGCTCATCCCTAATAATAATATTGACTAAACGATATAAAGGTAGCGGTGATCAAATTGAGATTTTGAAGTGTTGACTATTTTACCATTACACCCCTTAGCTTTTAAAATAAAAAAGAAAAGAAAACTCGCCCTTACCGAAGCACCACTACTAGCTAGGGGCTTCATTTTGGGGGGTGGGTTTTTTTTTTCTTTTTTTAAAAAATAATAATAAGCAAAGTGTAAGGGGTAGGATTCGAATCTACCCGTGATTTACCAAAGGGGCTAGGTGGTAATTGGGCCACCAAAGCCCCTTTATTATATATATGTATAATATAAATGAATACATAATAACATTGATAAAATAAGTAATATGAATGACTAAATGCATAATGGTATTAATTAAATGAGTAATTATATTAACTAAAGGTGTAGTTATATTCACTAAAGGAATAATAATATTCATTTAAGGCATAAAGAAACTGACTTAAGATGTAATAGTTAGATGTGGGCAAAAATCCGATGGTCCGGATCCTGCTCATCCCTAAAATGGTATGGACTAAATGAGTAATGAGATCGACTGAAGGCAAAATGACATTGATCAAATAAGTAATGATATTGATTAAAAGTGTAATGTTATTGACTAAATGAGTAGTAAGATTAACTAAACGAGTATTTGAAATTACTAAAAGCGTAATGATATTGATTAAACGAAGAAATGTATTAACTAAAGGTGTAAATGTGTCCACTTAATGAGAAAATATATTTAGTTAATCTCATTGCTCATTTATTCGATGTTATTACGCCTTTAGTCAATCTAATTACTCATTATTCAATACCATTATGCCTTTAGTCAATACTATTAGTCATTCAGTTGATGTCATTACGTCTTTAGTCAATCTTATTATTTGTTTAGTCAATATCATTACTCATTTAATCAATGTCATTATGCCTTTGGTCAATCCTATTATTCTTTTAGTCAACACTGTTATTAGGGATGAGCATGAATAGGATCACCAGGTTTTTTCTCGCGCTTAAGTATCATGCCTTTAGTTAGTTTATTCACGCTTTAAATGAATATCATTATGTCTTTAGTTAATTTTATCACTCATCTAGTCAATATAATTATGTTTCTAGTCAACATCATTACGCATTTAGTCATTTCCATTACTCATCTTATCATTTTCATTACGCCTATTTTTATATTATGTGTAACCTCCTACATTTTAATTAACATAATAACTATATAATCATTTGATCAACAACTAATTAATGCTTCATCACTTCCCAAAATATACAAATTAAATCAAAGTATGCAGAATGAGCCCTAACGTGGCAATATACAATCATCAATGCATACCAAAAGATGGAAACACTACTGTCATAAGAAGTAGCCTAAGCTTCCGAAGTTGTTTCTGACGGACCCGGGCGGAAACTATCACCTGGAAAAATGTGGTAACCATCAATCCAACTCATTACGAATACTAATATGTGTTAGTGAGGTGCCATGTGGAACAATTTATATAACAAAATATTTTAAATAAAATAATATATATAATTTGCCAATGTCCATATCACAAAATTTCATATCAGAAATTATGTATCACAGTTTTCATTAACCCAATTCCCAAGATACCTCCCACCAATCCAACCGAACCGCCTTATTTCCTCCGACTAGACCCATGGGCTAAGTTACATCCATATTACTGGTTACTCAAAAGCTCACTGGTCAACTGGTCATATGATGAGGACCGGCCAAAATCTTCAGAGCACATGTTCCAGACCATGGGTCTTTCCCTCTCATTGAACTAGTGGGATGTCGTACGCCCTCATTGAACTAGTGGGCCAGTCCCTCATTGAACAAGTGGGACAATATAAAGCCAACCATCATGCATTAATGGAGGCCTCACCACGTGGTGGAATATAATATTTCATTTCCTCCTAATTCAACCCTTCTTATAATTATCATAATATCAAAACTCTCAATTCTTATGCATAAATAAATATATGCAAATATTTCACAATTCAAATCATAAGATTTCACAAGGCAATTTCTAATAAGATATTCATAACTATTTCACAAAATACTCACAAACAACATACTAATACACATAATAAGTGGAAAGTGGTTACCTCTCGCCGAAGCTATCTATTATCACACTGCTCCTAATCCAAGAGCTCAAACACATGCCAAAAATCAATCTACCACAACCAATTTACTAACCATTAATAACTATTTACTACCTCCGATTCTAATTATAAGAGCTAGTTGACTTTTTTGGAGAGATTAAAGAAGCTAATTAAATTACTTTAGAGTATTTTTATTTTTAATTTTTTCTTTAAACTAATTAGTTTAATTAATAAACTAATATATAATCTAAAGATATACAACATATGAAATGATTAGGTAACTTATTTAGCTTCCTTAACTTTTCCAAAGAAAGTCAACTAGTTCTTATAATTAGGATCGGAGGGAGTAAAACTCTACATATTCAAAGTTATAATTGTAACTTATAATTTCATAAAATTTAAAAATATACAAATTTTAATAATAAATTTATAATGCTTGAAGTGGGCACATTACGACGGAACTGAAAAATTAGTGAAACTATTGTAATTATTAATTCTCTCTTTTCTAATAAACATAATAATGTTATTTATTATTATTTATTTATCTATCTATCTTATTATTATTCTACAATTAGTTTAAACTCCCAGAGGCCATTCCAATATTAAGCATATCATCAACATTTTAAATTTAGGAGTTTAAATTTTGACAAAAAAAAAAATTAGGAGTTTAAATAAATATTACACCATGAAAATATGCTTTATTGCTTTACATACATGTATGTATATTATTCTGTAAATAATAATATTATAAGTGAAATAATACAGGAATGAGTTAAATTAGATCCTATTTTATAAGAGGAAGTTGTATCAGATTCTTTTTATTATTATTATTTTGAATTTCGAATACTCTAGATACTCTCAATTTGTTATAACAGATTGCAGTAATCTATATATTTCATAAATACGGGGCCATCCATAGGACTATAGTTAAGTCCTAAAAATCTACTTATATATATATATATATATATATATATATAAAAGTAATGTTATTATTATTATTTATTTCATTTATGATATATATGTATTACAGCGCCAAACAAGTTTTCAAGCAATTATAGATGTTAGTAGATTCAAAATATAGTTTACTATTCACAAATTTTATGATTGGAGAACCAACCTTTAGATTTTGTAACAGACATAAAAAAAAATAAAGTGAAATTTAATTTAGTTGTATAATAAAGTTTGAGGGAAAATAGATAGAAAATCATTTTAATGCATAAATCATAGTAAAATATAAATATAAAGTCCACGTTATATTTTACGTTTTAAAATAAAACATAAAAATACTAGAAATTATAACATAAAGATTATATATATATATATATATATATGATTTCTATATATTTATAAAAATAACATGTAATGAGTTGTAAATGTAATATTTTCCAAGCTTGAATATATATATATATAGGGGAAATGATTTGTGCAGTCATTGCACCTGAGGTTTTTTCCAGTGAATACAAAACGACGCAGTTTAGTTTAATGAACATTGATTAAAAAAAAAAACTCAATATCTCTCTCTGCTTCACCTCTCCCTCGGCCTCCCCGTTTTCAATTCGAAAAGCGACTTCCGCCGACCTCTGTTCGAAAATCAACCTCCGCGGATCTGCTTCTCCCACTGGGAGCTCCTTCTTTGGCGATCCTGCAAATCCGGATCTGGACAAGTTGGGTTTGACGGTGTTGAACTCGGACTCTTCGTTACCCAGAGAGAGGACTAAGAGATTGGAGATGCTGTTGAAGAATGAAAACTCGTGCTTATTCTTCAAAACGTGGGTGATGACGGCAACGTGGGATTTGACTAACCTTAATTCCAAACTCATTCCAAACAAGAGAGAGGTGAAGCCGAGAGAGAGAATGAGTTTTTTTTCCCAATGTTCATTAAACTAAACTGCGTCATCGTTTTGTATATTAACTGGAAAAAACCTTAGGTGCAGTGACCGCACAAATCATTTTCCCATATATATATATATATAGTATCCCATATATATTCACGTTGAGCACTCAGCTTCTTTTCTTTTGTTTCCCGTAATTCATGCGAAGCCATAAATATATACAAATATTAACAGTAAGGCAACAACACAGATGTAGCAGTATAATCCAACGTACATTAAGGTTTTTACTCCATTTTATATATATATATATATATATATATATATATATATATAACATTAGTGTGTGTGTTCTATCTAGCAAGAAGAGACTTACGTTGCTTGGGTTTAATCTAACTCTGGATGTTTCTCTCTCTAGGCGTTGTTTCAAAGCAGGAAGAGAATGATGAATGAGACTGTGACTGCTTGGCTCCTTCTCTCACGCTTCCAGTCACAACTTCCCATCGATTTTACTCTGTTTTTTTTTAGCCTTAGAACATAACAGAGCACAATAATAAGGTTCAACTCTCTCTCTCTCTCTTCGACTTTCTCTCTTTTCTCCTTCGCGTTTCTGTTTCTTTCTCCCCCTCTCACCGTATTTTCGTTTTTGTTTTTCTAGGTTGGAGAGATTATAATGAGGATGAAAGGTCCGGTCCGAGAAGTATGAGAAAGGACCGAGAAGGAATGCACAAGGGATAATTTGTGTGGAGCTCGAGAAGGATGGTCTCCTGATGACTTTTTTTTTTCTCTGTGTTTTCGTGTTGGTAGAAAACTGAAGGAAGGGGCGTGCTCTGACTTTAGAAGCATGGAGGTTGCGTGTGAACAGTAAAGCCAAAAGTGAACTGTGTTTTCGTGTGACCAGTTGCCAGCCGAAACCGAGATCTGAATTTACGGCGTAATCATTCTCTGCTCAGTTAATGCGTTTTGGTTAATGAAGGTGAGAGTGAATAAATTAAAACAAATTGATTAAAGTGGATATGGGCCAAATGGTGTGGGCTGATTAAATAATATAAGGGTCCGTTTGGTTTATAGATGAGGGAGTAAACATAATCATCATAACAAGGAGGTAGTGGGTTGGGCTACATGATAAGTAATGGGTTGGTTTGGTGTTGTTTTATGGGTAAGGAAAGGTTCCACGTATTGAGCTAGGGTAAACACAATGGGCTGAAAAGAATTAATGAATGGTGGGAGTATTATGTCTGTGTGTTCTAAAATTATCCCTCACAAATATTGGATAAAATATTAAAATTTAATCCTTTATCTCATTTAAGGATTTTTATTTCTTAGTTAATTCTTGTAGACCATGAAATATAAATTCTTTAATTTTTAAGCCTGAAATTATTCTTCACGAATATTTCTTGAACTATTCTTTCTTCAATTAATTTATTTTGACCATAAAATATCATCCCAAAAATATTCTGGCCAATAATTATTCCCAACTAGATTTCCTTTTAAATTTACAGAAAAAGAAAATATGCCTTAAATTTCAATAATTAATTTCATAATTCTTTTAGGGAAAAATTCCATAATTTAATTTCTATAAAATACTCCAATTTGAAATTCCAAAATTTAGGATGTTACATTATGCATATCTACTAATGTATACATATATTAAAGGGCTTTAGTGGTCCAATGGCCACCTAGCCTTTTTGGCAAAATGGTGGATGGGTTTGAATCACACCCCTTACCACTTTCCTTACATTTAAAAAATAAATAAATAAACCTCAACTCCCCTCCCTCGAAAAAGCCCCCTTTCGGCGCCAAAGCTCTGGCTCTACCCACCGTGCATCCTTTAGCGGCCAACTAGTGAGGTGCTTCGCAAGGGCACATTTTCTTTTCTTTTTATATTTTAAAAAATGAGGAGCATAATAGTAAAATCATCACCATTTTAAAATCTTAATTTGATCCCTACACCCTACCACCTTTTCATTGTATTTCCATAATTTATTTATTTATTTTCTTTTATTTCCTCCCATTTAAAAGATTCTCTTTTCCAACTTTCCTTGCCATTCAAATCGATGGTAAATATCTACAACTGCGATACATTCCTGCCCGTTCTCAGGGGTTTTTTACCAAAATAATACACTTTTTGAAAAAAATCACCAGAATAGGGCGTGTCAGAACAAATTTACCGATCTAATGCGGTCAATGGCGTGCGTTGACGCACGCCATTGATTCAGCCAATCTCCACACGCCACCTGGAAGTGGCGTGTGGTTTTAGCTGCCACCTGTAAAGGTGGCGGTCTCTCATGCACGCCACCTGTTGGTGGCGTGCTGGTCTACACGCCAGCTATGGCGTGCTTAACTGCACGCCACAGCTGGTAGTCAAAACTGCACCCCAGCACACCGTCCCCCCCTGGCACACTGTCCCCCCCCCAACCCGTGAACCCCCCAGCCTCCCTTCCTCTCCTATTTATCCCTCTCTCACCATTCTCTAATTCCTACATTCGAACTCCTACATTCGTGACTCTGCATCCTTTCCCTCCTTCACCCCTTCCCTCTCCCTCTTATCATTCACTCATTCCCGATCTGCAAAACTCCCTCCGTCGTTCATCTCCCTTACTTTGTTTCTTTATTTCTTTTTTTTTTTTTGTGAAAAATGAACCAAATTCGTTCATTTATATATTATAATGGTTCTAAAAATATTGTTGCAGACGGATTGAGCTTTGAAGGTGAAAAAAAAGCAATGTATATTATTCGAGGCATGTTCGCAGAAGAATTATATCAAAAGATCCGTCAAAAGTTAAAGCTGCATCAAAATCAAGCAATATCAAAGGTAACGGGTAGGGTGCCTTATGGAGACCACTATGCGGGTTTTGAGATATCCGATGATGAGGATGTGGATGTTTTTTTTCAAACATTCAAGGAAAACTCAGGGTCCCAATTTGCTGAGTTGTATGTGGATATTGAGACATTAGAGGAGGAGGGTGTACCAACACAATCAACCGTTATGCATGGAGAAGAAAATGACTATATGCTAGATGAAGAACCTGAAAATGAGGATGAGGAAGAGGAAGAAGATGAAGACTCATTATTGTCTAGTAACCATGATCAGAATGATAGTGATACAGACGACGAAGATCATCATAATCCCATGTCACAACAGACTGGTATGTTATCATTAGGCAGGTTACAGAGTTGTATTATTACTTTAAATTATTTTTTTATTAGTTACCATGTTTTCGCATAAACTGTATTATGTGTGAATATACAGATGTTACACCGTTTTGGAACAACATTCCGCATTATGAGGCTGTTCATGAAGATTACCCGCATGAGGATATATTGGATGTAGAAGGCTTGGGCCGGCGTCCATGGGCAAGAGGAGATGCACTATATCTGAAACAAGAGTTTGGGACCAAGAATGATGTCCAAGCCGCAATAAAACATTATTGCATGAAGGAACATCATGAAGCTCAAGTGGTTGAGAGTACTACAGCCAAGTACACAATGAGATGTCGGAATCATGTACAAGGTTGTGATTGGAGAGTAAGAGCAATTAAACCCAAAAATAGCAACACTTGGGTGGTAACTAAATGAGTTGGAAATCGTAGTTGTGTGAGCCAGATTCTCTCCCAAGATCACAAACAACTTGATTCGGATTTTATTTCTAAGGCCATAATAGGTATGATACACAATACCTAATCGTAGTTGTGAATTTATTTGTGTGTGTCATCGAACATAGATAACATTCCTAATGTGTAATTTTGGCCAATCGTCTTGCAGACATGGTCAAGGAAACACCTTCGATCCCTGTGGCTCTGATACAAGAAAGGATGACTGGAATGTTTGGTTATAATGTTTCTTATAGGAAGGCATGGAAGGCAAAACAAAAGGCAATTGCTAAGATTTACGGTGATTGGGATGAGTCATATGCGTTCTGCCGAGATGATTCGAGCACATGTTGAAATTTTCCCCGGGATCTGTTTATCATATTCAACATGGACCATATACTGTTGATCGACAGGTTGTTGATGGGATTTGGGTTTTTCAACGTACGTTTTGGACATTCAGTCAATGTCGTGAGGCGTTCCAATGGTGCAAACCAGTCATACAGGTGGACGGTACGCACCTATACGGTAAGTATAAGGGGACATTATTGATTGCAACCGGCCAAAATGGAAATAATGAGATCCTTCCGATAGCATTTGCAATTGTGGAAAGTGAAACCAAGGAAGCATGGGAGTATTTTTTGTATTTCATACGAATGCATAATATCAGCAGTCGACAATGAGATGATTGGTTGGCAACCTCCTAATGCGTACCATGTATTTTGCATTCGTCACGTTGCGAGCAATTTTAATACTCGCTTCAAGGACAAGGAGTTGAAGAAAAGGTTAGTGAGATTAGGTAATATACTCCAACTGATGTGCCTTGACGTTCTTTATTTTGATTACATACACCTTATACTGCTGTGTATTTCTGTCTTTTTTACAGGATATGAACCAAACAAAATAAACTTCGATGCTTTGTATGCCGAATTTTGCAGTTACAGCCGTGAAGCAGCCGCATGGCTTGAAAGAATTTCAAAAGAGAAATGGTGTAGGAGTTATGATGAGGATGGACGAAGATACAGTCATATGACAACCAATTTGTCTGAATCAATCAATAAGGTTTTTAGAGGGGCGAGGAACATGCCTATAGCTGCGTTAGTGAAATGCACCTATGGTCGGTTTGTTCGTTATTGGGTTAAAAGGGGTCTCAAAGCACAAAAAGATGCCATGTCTGGAAAGTATTTTACGAGTGTTATTGGAGAGGCTATGGCAAAGAATGGAGAGCGTGCTACATCGTTGCGTGTTCGGGAGTTTGATGTGGTGCGTACAACGTTTGAAGTTGATGATCATGAGGATACATACTCAGTGAACTTGACCCAGGGGAAATGCCAGTGTGGCAAGTTTCAGGCATTCAAATTCCCTTGTAGTCATGTATGTGCTGCATGTGCGGCGGTATCCCATAATGCGTACCAGTACGTGGATCCAGTATTCTCCATCTACAGTATTATGCATGTTTACTCCACACCATTTCAGCCGATCGGTAGCGAACAAGGAATACCGTCCTCGTCTGTACCAAAGATTATCCTCGACGTCTCAAAATTGCGTGGTATGGGTCGCCCTAAATCTACACGCATTCGTAATGAAATGGATGAGGAGGAGGTCCAACCTAGCTCCAGTCGAATTAGATGTAGAATATGTAAACAGTTTGGACATAATAGGCGTTCATGTCCTACGACACGATCAGCTAATTAACCTTCATGTTCTAATAATTTTATTTTATATATATTACACTTATGTGTTTCTGTTGTGTACATCGTTTTAAATTAGATTTTTCTCAGTGACGTTCAAGAACATCATCATTTTATATCGAGTAGTAATATAACATAGTTATAACGAAATATGACATAGTTATGACAACTAAAGAAATATGACATAATACAGTAACCCGTGGGAATATGACCTAATATAGTAGTAATTCATGCAAGTATGACATAATACAGTAATCCAGGTAAATATGACATAATATAGTACTAATCCAGGCAAATATGACATAATACATAACAAGTAACACCATCAAGGAGGAGTATATTCAGGCCATCGCCTCAAACGCGCATCCCGCTGAGGGTTCCTACAGATGCCATCAGGTGGGCGACTATAATTGAAACCTTCTACTGCTGCCCGTAAAAAGTCATCAGACTGGTCATCTCCGTCGTCGCCCATGTGGTCTCCAGTCTGGTATGGGTTACTACTAGATCCGGCCTCGGTACAACCCTGTCCACGGTGGGACGAACGGAAGGCAGCAAATCCACCCTGTGCTGACTGAAAAGAACTAAACGAAGGAAGGCCAAGAACGCCATATGCAGGCTGAGATGCACAAAAACCCTGTCCAGTCTGGTAAGGGTGCACCGAAGGAAAGACAGTCTGGGAAGTATTAGAAGGTCGCTGATATGAGGACGGGACCTGTGTCTCCGGAGCGTACATTGTCTCTAGCTGTGGGTAAGTCGGGATTGGTGCATGTACCTGAGGATTCACCGCTGGTGGCATCCCCTCTGGGTACCACGGGACCGCAGTATAGGTCATATCTGGCCATATAGGAGGTCTATATATACCTCTGCCTCGTGGACCAAGTGGAGGTACCTGATATGGCTGCACTTGATGCCGCGGTCGTCGTTGGCCCAGTCCACGTCCCTCCCTCGCATGTGGCGGGATCGGTAGAGCAGGATCTGGTAAACTTACTAATAGCCCAGTCGGTGCGCTAGGCCCAGGCTCAGCAACTCGGACAAACTCTTTTAGTGCCATGAGTAACTGGTCACAGACCTTCTGCACCTCCCTATAGCTGTATTGGGCACTAAACTGTGGAGAAATCATCCATCAGATCCACTCTACACCATCTACCTGCATTTATCCAGTTGTATAAATAACAGCATTTAAACTAAGTTATGGATAGTAAATGGAAGTATTAGGAGAGAAAACGATATCAAGATCAATACGTACCACGTGGCCAATCTGGGCGACCTGCCTCGTCATGTACCGTCTGGTGTGGGTAAAATACCATGTCATGTACTCGGAGTTCGGGGAAATCGACCCCACCGATGGATCTGTTGTCTCGATACGCTCATCTCGCGTGTTCCACAACTGAATAAATGGATCCATCTTCAGCTCCTAATCCTCCGTCATCTTACCGCGTAAGGTAAGATCGTGGGCCCCATGAAGCTGTGGTGCTGGGTTGGGGATGTGTTGCTGCATGCCAAATTGTCGCATGCAGCGATCGGGCTGGTGCATCTCGACAACATGGAAAGCAAGAATGGGTGTGACCGCCCTCCACATGTCATGCATGTGAACATCTGCACCAAAAAACTCATAGCCGGCATCCATATACGGTTCCCACTTCACCTACACATGTAAACAAATGTGAATTAGTTTACTCTAATATTTCTTTAATATCAAATTTATCATACATACATTGTCCCGACCCATCTGGTCAAGCTCCACCCGATATGTTTTTAGATCCCGTCGCAATAACCGCACGTTGACTTTATTGAACCTGCAATATGTAACTCCATGACATTAGTGAACTCCAAGCAGTTCAAAATATGGAATTACATCAAACTTCTTTCATACCTGCGTCCGTAATGATCACCATGGTCAATGGGCGGTGGAACGGGAGGTGATATGGCAGGAAATCTGGACCATGCCCATATCTGCAATAATATCAAACAACCCCCCAGTGTTTTTAGCTGAAGCCGACGTGGCCTGACATAGCTCGCGAAACAGTATAGCGAGTACAGCAGATCCCCAACTGTATGTAGCAGCCTCCGCAAGGTCACCATCCAGTAAATTTATATATCGGCAAGGGACCTCTGCACCGGACTTATCACAAAACAAAAATCCACTGAATAGGCACATCAGGTAAGCACGTGTGTAGCAGAGTTGCCCCTCAACAGTAGCTGAGTGCTCGTCCCAATGGGCCCAATGAGTTTCAAACCAGGACAACCTGATGTTTCCGCCAATGATATGAGATGGGAGTGGAGACCGACCCATGTACTGTTGAATAACTGCTGTCCAGTTGGTGTGCGTCCGACCGGAAACTAGTCGACCCTCAGTGGACAAACCTAAAATGGCCTCTACATCCTGTAGAGTAATAGTCATCTCACCAACCGGCATATGGAAGGTATGAGTCTCAGGCCTCCACCTCTCAACCAAAGCAGAAATAAGATGTTTGTCAATCTGCACCCATGTACTGAGTAAATTAGAATATGTAAGGGTGTTATATTATTAATATCATGTACAAACAACTAAATTCGTATAATTAATTACAGAAAATATCAAATTTACATACCGGGAGTCTCTTCATGCGAGACACGTGCCAGAAACCTGAACGCATAAGGTGCTGCTGCAACTCTACAGGGATGAGATTTGGGTCCTCGATATCTCCCAAAGACCCGTGTGAGGCTCGCCTCACCCTCAAACAATTACGGTCTCCTGTGTTCTACACAAGTTGTGATCGGTGTGACTGCTGCACCTCTTCATTAAGAACTCCCCACTCTTTGGGGCCGGGCTCAATATTGCGACCACGTTGGTCATCCATTTGACTACCACAAATTTTCAATAACACAACATACTTAGGTCACTAATTATTATTCTGTAAATCATTAATTACTGAATTAATTATTTTACTAATTTTTTCCTATTTAAACTTATCTTATCTATCTTAGGGTACTATAAATAATAATATACAACATATTTCAAAGTATCTTTTTATTATTGACAAATTTTAATTCTCACAAATTTCTCAAATCTAACTTAGCAAAGAAAAATATTTTACATTTTATATATGAAATTATTGTTTTACAAAATATTAAACAATTAGTCATCTATCTTAAGGTTTATAATTAACATACAAGATATATAATTATTTCACTAATTAATTTAAAATATTTGTAACATTAATATTAACATACAACATAAATTACTATCTTATGGTTTATAAGTAACATACAAGATAAATAATTATTTCACTAATTAATTTAATATATTTGTAACATTAATATTAACATACAAGATAAATTACTATCTTATGGTTTATAATTAACATACAAGATATATAATTATTTCACTAATTAATTTAAAATATTTGTAACATTAATATTAACATACAAGATAAATTACTATCTTATGGTTTATAATTAAAATACAAGATATATAATTATTTCACTAATTAATTTAAATTATTTGTAACATTAATATTAACATACAACATAAATTACTATCTTATGGTTTATAATTAACAAACTATTTTGTCTTCTACTAACCTTAATATTAAATTTTAAATATTCTAATTGCGTGGAGCAATAATTATGATTATTATTAATTCTTTTAATTATTTATACTTATTACTAATTTGTATGTACTTAAACATCTATCCTATCCTACTCTTATACATTTATTAAGCAACTATAATAAATAAATGTATACAATTGAAGGTTAAATCAAAATATGAAACAATATATATAACAAATAAATACAATTAAGAGTTAAAGCAAATAAATGTTACTTGTGAAGGCTTGAAGAGATGATTGGTTGCCTCCTCTTTCTTCTTCCTTTTAGTGATACTTCCCCTTTTTTTTTTTTTTTGTTTGATTTTTCTCAGAGTTTCACGAAGAGTTTTTAGGATGAAGAAAATGTGAGGAAGAGGGGAGGGGAGTGACGCTGGCCAAGAAGAAAAGAAAGGGAGTGGGGGTGGGGGCCAGGAAAAACAAAGGACAAGGGTGGGGGACGGTGATGAAGAAGGGAAAAAAGGAATGGGGGTGGGGGCTGGGAAAAACAAGGGAAGAGGGACTGGGGGTGGGGGTGGGGCCGGCGAAGAAGGAAAAGGGATTGGGGGTGGACGAAGAAGAAGGAAAAGGGAATGGGGGTGGGGGCTGGAAAAAAACAGGGGAAGAGGGACTGGGGGTTGAGACTGGCGAAGAAGGAAGAGGGAATGGGGGTGGGGGCCGGCATGTAGAAGAAGGAAAAGAGAATGGAGGGGGGGGGGGGTGGGGAAAACACAGAAAAAGGGAAGGGGTTGGGGGGGGGGGGGTACCGTATGTCAGGAATCCAGTCAGGATTCCTAACTGGCAGTTGTGGCGTGCATTGAAGCATGCCACAGCTGGCGTGCAGACATGAACGCCACATCCACATGGCGTTCAATCACAGACGCCACACCCACGTGGCGGTTGATTATTCATGTTGTCACTGCATTAGATCGGTAATATGTCTCTGACACGTCCTATTCTGGTGATTTTTTTTCCAAATGTGAATTATTTTGGTAAAAAAACCCCATTCTCAGACTCAGCAGATTTGGATGAGTTAGATACCGGGGTGCTATATAGACGTCTCTCGACTTTTTGTGGACGAGGCATAGTGGTCTCCGAGACTCTTCCCGTTGAAAGGATTGAAAATTTGCTTTTATGGTTGTGAGAAAGTACCAGACCCCGTTTGCATTACATGTTACCTCAACCCTCTATGCGTCCCACGCCCCTCTCTATTCGCAGGTTCTTCTTATGTTCCAAGCTCAATCCTTTCCCATGCAAATTTGGTCGTCAAATTTATGCGAAACTCGACACAAGGGAACTTAAGGTAGTGAACGCTAAACGATTCATTGACGTTGCGTGTTTGTTTATCCATGACATGCTTATGGTTTCAATATCTTTCTTTCCCTTGATTTTTAGTTCAACTGTGGAAATGTGAGAAGATTGAATTTGGCAGCTGTCAGTAACACCGCGCTTTCTTATCCTTACGACGAACTTCCGGGGCAACAAAATGAAGGGGAGACAAAAGATATTGATTTCTTGCTTCTAATGGAAAATCGTGGAATTCGAGCTAATTGTCAAACCTATATATGGTTGTTGCAAGGGTGTCTGAACTCTGGGTCTCGTATGGATTCCTGGAAGCTTCATGGGAAGATTTTAAAATTGGGTTTTTATGCAGAACAGAGCTTGTGTGATCAACTTTTGGATGTGTACCTTGCTTTTGATGATTTAAATGGCGCAGTCAAGGTTTTTGACGATATGCCGACAAGAGCTGTGTCATGCTGGAATAAATTGATTAGAGGATTTGTCTCCAAGAAGTTAAGCAGTCTGGTTCCAGGTCTTTTTCGGTCGATGATCGATGAAATGATTAAACCTGATGAGAGAACTTTTGCCGCGGTTTTGAGGGCATGCGGTGGTAATGACATTCCTCTCAATTATGTGGAGCTAATGCATGCTAGGACTATAATTCATGGTTTTGAAAGCACTTTGATATGTAATCCTTTGATTGAAATTTATTTCAGAAATGGTTGTGTGAATTCTGCCAAGAAAGTCTTTGATAATTTACAAACAAGGGATAGTGTCTCTTGGGTGGCCATGATATCTGGTTTATCTCAAAACAGGTTTGAAGAGGAAGCCATTCTTCTATACAGCCAGATGCATAGTTCAGGAATCTTGCCCACTCCTTATACATTTTCAAGTGTACTAAGTGCCTGTACCAAAATAGAATTATTCAAGTTTGGAGAGCAGGTCCATTGTCTGGCTGTCAAGATGAGCTTTTCTTCTGAAATGTATGTTTGCAATGCTCTTATTTCATTGTATTCTCGTAAGGGAAATTTGATATCTGCCGAACAGATTTTTAAAGACATGTTTCAAAGGGATGGGGTTTCATATAACTCACTCATCTCAGGTCTAGCTCAGCAAGGTTACGGTGACAGAGCTTTAGACTTGTTTAGAAAAATGCATCTTGATTGCCTAAAACCAGATCGTGTAACAGTTGCTAGTCTTTTGAGTGCATGTGCATCAGTTGGGGATCTTCTCAAAGGGAGACAGCTTCATTCATATGCAGTTAAAGCGGGAATGTCTTCAGATATAATCTTGGAGGGTTCATTACTTGATCTATATGTAAAATGCTCAGATATTGAATCTGCCCATGAATTTTTCCTCACAACAGAAACTGAAAATGTGGTGCTGTGGAACATGATGCTCGTGGCTTATGGCCAACTTGATAATCTAATTGAGTCGTTTGAAGTGTTTAGACAACTGCTGATAAAAGGCATTGAACCTAATCAATTTACTTATCCAAGTATTTTAAGAACATGCACCTCTTTGGGGGCCCTTGAGCTGGGAGAACAAATTCATACTCTAGCACTAAAAACTGGCTTTCAGTTCAATGTGTATGTCTCTAGTGTGCTTATTGATATGTATGCTAAACATGGGAAATTGGATACTGCTCTCAAAATCCTGCGAAGACTCAAAGAAGAAGATTTTGTTTCTTGGACGGCCATGATTGCAGGGTATGCACAAAATGATATGCTTACCAGCGCGCTTGAGCTCTTCAAGGAAATGCAAGATCGAGGGATCCGATCTGATAATATAGGATTTGCTAGTGCAATCAGTGCATGTGCCGGCATTCAAGCGCTTGATCTAGGACGGCAGATTCATGCTCAATCATGCATTTCTGGTTACTCAGATGATCTTTCAGTTGGTAATGCACTTGTTAGTCTTTATGCTAGGAACGGGAAAGTACAAGAAGCATACTTAGCTTTTGAAAAAATATTCGATAAAAATAATGTATCTTGGAACTCGTTGATATCGGGCCTCACTCAAAGTGAATATTTTGAGGAAGCACTAGTTCAATTTGCTAAAATGCATAGAGCTGAGCTAGAAATGAATTTATTCACATTTGGCTCTGCAGTTTGTGCTGCCGCCAATATAGCAAATATAAAAGTAGGGGCGCAGATTCATGCTATGATTAAAAAAACTGGCTATGATTCAGAAATTGAGGTTTCTAATGCTTTGATCTCATTATATGCAAAATGCGGTAACATCAATGATGCTAAAAGGCAATTCTTTGAAATGCCTGAGAAGAATGAAGTTTCTTGGAATTCCATGATTACAGGATATTCTCAACATGGTCTTGGATTTGAAGCACTTAGTCTTTTTGAGGATATGAAACAGCTTGGTGTCATGCCAAATCATGTAACCATTGTGGGAGTATTATCAGCTTGCAGCCATGTGGGCTTGGTAGATGAGGGAATTAGATACTTCAAATCCATGACTGAAGCACATAACTTGGTGCCTAAACCTGAACATTATGCTTGTGTTGTGGATCTTCTTGGTCGGGCCCGTCTTTTAAGTCGTGCAAAAAGATTTATTGAGGAGATGCCAATACAGCCGGATGCAATGATTTGGAGGACCCTTTTAAGTGCTTGCACTATTCATAAGAATATTGATATTGGAGAGTTTGCAGCACGTCATCTTTTGGAACTGGCACCTGAAGATTCGGCAACCTATGTTCTGTTGTCAAATATGTATGCAATAACTGGGAAATGGGGTTGTAGAGACCGGACAAGGCAAATGATGAAAGATAGGGATGTTAAGAAAGAGCCTGGTCGTAGCTGGATAGAAGTTAATAACTCAGTTCATGCATTTTTTGCTGGTGATCAGCTTCACCCAATTGTAGATAAGATTTATGCTCATCTCAGAGATCTTAATGAGCGGGCAGCTGACAATGGTTATGAGCCACTGAGAAATAGCCTTTTGAGTGATGCAGAGCGAGAGCAGAAAGATCCTACACAAATTATTCACAGTGAGAAACTGGCAATTGCTTTTGGATTGCTTAGCTTATCTGGCTCCAGTCCTGTTCGTGTTTTTAAAAATCTTCGTGTTTGTGGTGATTGCCACAATTGGATTAAGTATGTCTCCAAGGTATCAGATCGGGTAATCATAGTGAGAGATGCATATCGCTTTCATCATTTTGAAGATGGTGACTGTTCATGTCAAGATTACTGGTAAGCTAGCAGGAAGTTGACAAAGATATGAATTGATCATGACTTTGGTGGACCACAATTTATGTGAATTCGTTGGTCTTCTTGGGTCATGTATGCCCCTAAGGTAGGAACTTTATCCTGAAATAAATGGAGAGATGTTTAAGAATCTAGCTTGTTTCTTCTAATGTGATATTGTTAGTATTGAATATTCTTTCTGTTTTGCTTCCTTTATGTATTTACTTCAGCAAAATCAACTTCTTGTCTGCTTTACAGTTCTGTCAGATTTGAGAATTTTGCCTTTATGTTGTTCACTTTTTAACGTTATCTCATGATTCTCTATTCTCCTATCTTTCTTCAGGTCAACTGTTTAATAGCCGACACATTCAATGGCCTACCTTTGCACGAGCTTTTTTGGGTCCTATTAGGTTCCCACGCTATTGGTGATTTTGGTTTACCTTGAGTGCTTCAGTCAGCTAGAGTTGGGCCAGCCACGTGGTCAAATTTTTAGCCATAATCATTCGTGCTTGGGTGATTTTACAAATGGTTGAAGAAATTAAGTGAGGGAGGAGTAATACTATGTTAAATGGTGAGATGAGTTAAATAGTCACTCTTAGATTACAAATCAATTGTTGAGAGATTTATACAAAAATCATTGATGTGAAAATCAAGACATTTTTTTTTACAAATGTTTTGTTGATGTTTGCATTAATCTTGACTAGGATTTGTGATCTAAGGATGACTGCTTCCTCCTGTCACATTTCACGTAAGATCACTCCCATCACAGATATCTTAATCAGCAGGCTGTAGAAATTGCCTGAAAATCTACTTCTTATATACCTTAGCACCCAAAGTTCGCCACTTTTTGTTGTTCGAGATCTTATGTAGGAGACGAGACATGCAGAGTCTTGGGAAACGTATGCATTCTGTGCATGCAGGGTGTTTCAAGTTCAACAATTGAGAGGGCACAAGCTTTATTTCTCTACAAGTGCTTTATGTAGTGTTGGTTTTAATTACTGATGATCTTTGAAATGATTTATGTGAAGCTCTTTTTCAGGTCTCGCAGTGCTAGCTTTGCATAATGGCAGACATCTTCAAGAGGGTCTTTAATTGCTTTGTGGGGCTGTGATAATATGATCCAAGAAGGGCTCAACCACAATTTGTGACGCTTCATGTCAGCACCACACATATAACTTGGCGGTGGAGGCCTATTTTAAGCTCATTCATGATTGTGGGGCTAGTGCTTCAACAAAACATCAGGGATTCAATCTCTAATATTGCAAGATTGACCACTGGGGACTTATAATCAGTTTGAAAGTAAACAGCGATAGTTTGGTGGAAGGCGCAAGGCGCCGATTTATCTTTTAATATTGCAGCATATTTTCTCTTATTTTACTTTATTAATAATCTGTATCCTAGGATAGTATTAGATATTATCTTTCTGTTAATCCAAGATTCTGTTTGATGGTATTTTTCTTCTGCCCTGCGGTCTGTATGTATGCAATCTGTGTACTCAGATTTTAATATAAAAGATAAAAGATACCTATAGCTCTGTATTCTACAATTTTAAATTTGAATTGTGATCTTTTGATTGAGTCATATATCATGCTCGGTTAATAATGTTATATAAGTTGCACAAAAATGTGTTTTTTATACTTATTTTTGTACCTCTACGAAAAAATCTGTTTTTCCTGACAGATTTTGCGAGTTCAAAGTATCATAAATAAGCAAATATTTACATCCTATAAACAATGTGTCAAATTCTTCATGTTGAGGCAAATAAATTGACACTAATCAGTTTAAAACTGACACTAATCAGTTTAAAACATGTAATAAGATGCTACTCGTATTTTCAATATGCAAAATACTTCAAATGTCACCAGAAGTCTCCACATGAGCAAGTACTATCCCTAAAATGATGAAATCTCTAAGTCTCTCAATATAATTTCCCTTTGGCTCGTTTTGCTAGCATATTTCATTATAAAATGGCAATCGCCACATATTCTCAAGTTCTTCACAATCCTAATGGTCGCCCCAGGACCAGTACTGATGAGACCAAAAGCAAGAGCCAATTTCTCACTATGCCTTCCTAATGATTCTTCCTTCTCTTCCTCCTCAATATTATGAAGTACCCAATCAGTTTCAGGTGCATAACCTTCTTTCCTAGCTCCTCCCATTATTTCCTCTAATTTCACACATATCTCTTTAGCATGCTTACGATCTTGATCGCCAGCAACAAAACTGTGCACTGCCCCATCCACCTCAATACAACTCAATCCAGGATCCTTTTCTACTCCACTGCTTTGCATCAAAATTCTTACACTCTCTACATCATCCCATCGCCCCTCCGTGGCATAAACATTTGATGGAAAGACACAGTTTCTAGGGTGCTTTGGTTCAAGCTGCAAGAGTTTATCTGAGATCAATTCTGCCATTTTGATATTTTTCTTAGCCTTACAAGCACAAAATAGCGCTCCCCATATGACAAAATCAGGAGCCATTGGCATGCTCTGGATGAATTCAAATGCTTCATCTAGTCTACCTGCTCTGCCTAAGAGATCTATCACTAATGCATAATGTTTCATTGTTGGCTCAATGGCATACTCATATCTCATGCTGTCAAAGAAGCGTAACCCTTTATCTACTAGCCCGGTGTGTGAGCATACAGTTAAGATGGCAAGGAAGACAATACAATCGGGCTTCACCCCTGCACAAGTGGCCATATTCAGGCAAACAATAAATTAAAATAACCAAAAAAAAAAAAGAAGAAAACATTGAGATACTGGTTAATGGAATAAGAAGTGGAAATTTGTGTTTGCACCTTTAGACTTCATCTATTCAAAGCACTGCAGAACTTGCCCATGGTTACCATGGATTGCCCATCCCGATAGCACAATACTCCGACTAAGAAGGTCCTTTTGTTTCATGTTAGCAAACACTTCAGTTGCAGCCTCGGTGTTCCCACATTTGGCGTACATATCCACCGGAGCATTCCCGATTGCTCTAGTTACGATGAAACCACAATTTGAGATATAATTGTGAATTCAAATTCCAGCTTCTAGTGCACCAATTTTTGCTGAAGCTGATAGAGCAGACACAATAGTGAAATCATTCGGTCTCACGCCTTCTTCAAGCATTTTGGAGAAAAATGACAATGCCTCTCTATGCTTTTCTCTCCGTTTTGAGAAAAACCTTTTACCATTGTGGTCCAAAAGACCACATTCTTCTCCTTCATTTGATTAAGTAGCTCTCTTTCGGCATTCATATCACCATTTCTTGCATACCCGTTTATTAAAGTATTCCAAAACCCATTTTACCAAAAAAAAAAAAAAAAAGTATTCCAAAACCCAACATTTTTTGCAGGCATACCTTCAAAAAGTTCTCTAGCCTTGTCCGAATCTCCCATTTTAACAACATCCATTAAAAGAAGGGTAAATGATTTCTCTTGTCACTGGAGATAGAGTTATCTTCATTGACCCAAAAACTACGTCGTTTTGGATTAATGAAGGGTGTTTCTATAATTCTGTTTATTTTTTAATCATATACATTTTACTAAAACATCATTCATTAATTCACTTAAAATTATTAACAAACCCTTCATTACCAAAACACCCTTCATTAATTACTAACCCAAAATATGCTCCCACGCTTCAAAGTCTGCGGCGTTTCATCAAACAGTTTTAATACAGAACCCAACTTCTCCACTTAGAAGGGAACGTAGTTTGTGGCCTCGTGTAAATGCGCAAGACTAATTCTTAATGAATCCTTCAAGTCTTGTTTCCGATATTTTTAGAAAAAAACAAAATGATGGCATGTAGTTCAAGCCAAAAAATCATAATTAAACATGGCTTTGTAATAACAAGTGCTTTGAACATATATGCGTATATATTCGATTTTCTCTCGAAATTTCCTTTGGTACAAGGAGGAGGATAAGTTTCAGTACATGCCTGAAAATAAAATTATAAAACCTCAAGCACTTCAAAGAACGGAAGGCAGAATTTTTTCTGTCTTAGAAACATCAAAAGCTATAACAGTTTCAAGCTTTCCAGCAACAACATTACAGTTGAAGTGTAACAAATGGACTAAAGAACCCCAAAAAAGGGATTTTTGATGGCAGAGTCGAGTTCAGAGCCAGCAGAATTGAGGACTGCCTTGTCAACCTTGTCCCTAGCCAAAAACAGAAACTCTCCCCCTTCGACTTTCTCAAACCCACAAATTTCCAGGAAATCAATTCCCCCTTTCAAGGCACCAACTCTTTCCTGTTCAAGTGAAGGAATGAACATTTCATAGCAAATTATAGCAAGAACATGCACATCTACAACGCAAGCAAATATTTTGACTATACTATTGGGCAGGCCAGGCATGCATGTCATTATTGAGTATTGACACCATTTCACAACAGTTTTTCCTTTTTCCCTTTTTTAGTGATTTAAATGCACGCAAGTCTTGGGTCATGTATGAATGCATCACCCTGCTTTTAAACTAAACACAAGAAAGATCTCGCATGGTTTGGGCTTTAACAGAGTGAACCATCCCGCCCACGACAATCAACCATAAGTTGAAGCCTAGATAATTATTCAATTGGTCAAAGCAGCTCCATTTTAGTGAGCTTTTCTATTCCTGTGGTCAGTACTTTGAACCAAGTGTCGAATTTCCTCAAGATGCCTGAAAAGTTATTTACCTGAAAAGTTTGGTTGCTCAGTCTTATTCTTCTAAATTTTTCCTCGTCCGGACTTTTGGCCACATTCCCCACATAGGTCAGGAGAGTCTGGAACGCTCTCTTTACTCTTGCATCATCATCCTAATTCGAACATAAATAATTATGCATGGTAAATGTGAACTAATATTTAATCAGACAATACACAAATATCACAATAAATTGTAAAAAAAATATAAAAAAGTGTTAGGCGTAGCACTATTCATAAGTTGTGAATAATGCGATTAATCCCAAACTCTATACACAGGGCCTACAGAACTTATCACACCTGACAAATGGTAAAAGTGAATAATGCAGTAGATAACATGCAATAAAATGTTAACATACCATCATGCATCATGCATCATGATACATTCAAAAAACAATCATATTTCACCACAAATTGCAATGGGTAATTGGATATGATATCATTATGGGGCCACATAATATGATTAAAATAGAAGCATCACAAAGAAAAAGGAAATGGTAAATATGTTAAATGCAGTTCAAAATATGAATTCAACAAACGGTGGACCATCATTGAGCCTTTTTTTTTTTTTTTTGGAAAAAAAAAAACCTTCGTTTCTATAATCTAATTGAAAAACTCATGGAATCAATTTAATTTTTGACCATGCAACATGACTAAACATGTTTGCTAGAAATACTAAGCGGGCATGTTTCTTTATTAGCTATATGTTATCTGCAGCTAAATTATTACAGCAGCAACATCAGAATATTGGCCATGACAATCAATCCAGAAGTATATTTGTTGAAAAACATGGCCCATGAGGTTTTTGCGATGTGAGGGATGGAAATAACCTTAGCTTAGGAAGGCAAAGCTTGTTGGGGATGTTAAGCTCTAGAAGTTTACATTTTGCACAACAAATGTATTATAAATCACTAAGTTACATATGAATGTACCTTGTGGTTCTGCTTGAGAGAACGCAAGCACTCCCTCATTTGCTCAGCTTTTGTAGCAGGTCGAACTGGCAATGAACTCTGAGTATAGGAATTTCAAGTTTTAAAATCATTACATTTTTTATTCTTGAAGAGAAAAAATACTGTTCTATTGCATATAAGCTCCTACCTTTTTCTCCTCCACAACATTTGACGGTTTGGGAGCTGATGGTTCTTCAGGAGGTAATCCAAGTCTTCGCCTTCTTTCAGCCTTTCACAATATAGTAACAAAATGATGTTATACAAAAGCCTCCCAATTACAAATTTTTCAATTGCCATGCCAGTTTTACGAAGTCTCAATGTGCACCTCAAGTTTTCTGATAAAAATGTTGAAAGATGCATTGAAAAGATGTGAACTCAATTTTTAAGGTAGATACATGCTATAATTTTCTGATCAAAAGTTACAAAAAGCTCCATGAGTTGAAGAGTGACAAAATAGGATATAGTGCACAATAACAAGCCTTATCCCACTAGGTGGGGTCAACTATATGGATTGCAAGATGTCATTTTGCTCTATCAACAACCAAATCTTTGGATATAGTACACAAGTGAAACAAAATCAGATGAGAAAGCTTTCTGAAATAAAGATGGTACAAAAAAATAATTAACAATTGAAAAATGCAAAAACCTTGTCTTCTTCCAACTTCAGCCTGATTTTCTCCCTAGCCCTTCTCTCTTCCTCTTTCTCAGCTTTTCGCAGAGCCAGCAACCTGCAAAAGGCAACAGATTTCCAAAAGCTAGATAAAAGGGAGCTAACATGCAAAACATGAGATCGTAGATGTTCAAGAGAAACCAGACCGTTTTCTCTCATTCTCCTCTTCAATTCTTTTTGCTTCCAGTAATTCCTTGCCTATACGAATTCTTTCCTGAATAAATGACAAGGAAATATAACAAATAAGGAAAAAAGCTGAAGAAAACATTCACCTAGAATTGTTGTAATCTGAAGTTATATGCCGGTCCAACAACAGTATAGCATAAATTGAGGCAGAGACATTCTTCAAGAGGACAAATGAAGAAATATTTCTTGTTGGAATATGATTTGCAGAAGAGGGCCAACCATTAGTCATTAATGATGATATAGTCACAAAAAGTATTGTCATTGAGTTTGATAGAGATAAAGATATAGATAAATTATATGTAATGCATAATTGCATATATATTAATTACTTAGCTATACAGGTGGCAGCCACACTAATCCTATGAGGCAGCCACTTAGTTAAATAGGACATAGAATAGAATAACAGCAGCAGCACTATATTAATCCCATGAGGCCGCCGGTTAGTATTAGTTATAACACTTAGGATTACTTAGCCATTGGGCTATTGGGCCTTGAGTCTAAGCCTAGTATTAGACTATATATACATAGCTATTAGACTAATGCAGATGTGTATTGGTTCATTCTTGTGTATGAATGGAATGAACAGTGCAATAGCACTTGTTTCGACTATGTTTCCTCTTCACTAACTTCTTCTACAACCTAGTTATCAATAAAACTAATCATCAGTCTTCACAGCTTTAGTCTAAATGACCATTGACATGGTAGCATTTAATATGAGCCTTCCTAAAAGAGTGTATCCCATTCTAAATAATCAAAGTGAAATTCCAGAACAAGTTACTATGTGGCATGTGCTTTGCCCATATTTTGAGCCCAAATGGCTTTTGTGTGAGCTGGAGATATTAAAAGACTCCAGAGTCTAGATTGCTGCTTAGGAATCACTTAATTAGGAGTATAGTCAGAGAATCTGAAGGAAGTTCCTAGTTCATTTGATTTATTTTACAGAAGTAGGGCAGATTTTTGTCAATTTATCCTTCTTTGGCTAAAAGCTTGACTGCATGCCTTCAGCCAACCAGGCAGCCATTCAAGCATTATCTCCTCTTTCTTAAGTTGCCTCAGTAAAACTAAGTTTATAGCTTAGTTTCACATTTTTTTTCTTTTCATCTTTAAAATTATTAAAGGACATGTCGGAAACCCTATCAATTATTCGAGAATAAGTCTTGCAAATAAAATGGTAATGTCAGGCAGTCATGACATTTTTTTGGGGTTACATTATGACATGCTTTTGTTTAAGGTGATCTATCACAACCTAGGAGTCTTGTAGCTATCCCTATTACTGGTATGCTTAAACGCCCACACAAAGTGGCAATGTGCATTGCCATTCTTATTATTTAAACAAAGCTGGATAAATCTGAGTAGAAAAGATAATCTACATAGAGGAAGACGGCTTCTAAGATAACCATATAATTGTTTTAACCATGAATTTCAACAGCCTCCATATACCAGCCAAACTCAAATACTGAACGATTAATCTTCTAAGAATATTGTTTTGGAGACTATGCATCAACCACAAAACATTGGAAAGAGAGGGAAACGATAATTCTATTTTAGTAAAGACAGGGTTAGTCAAAGCTCAATTCAGGCCTTTCACTCAAAAATTAAGATATGGATGAAATTGTACCCTCATCGGCTCATCCATAAAATTTTTACAGAGTGAACATTTAAAATGCCCAGATTTATTAATAATCAAATCCAGAAAGTAAGAAAACGAAAGATAAAACAGCACAGTACCTTTTCTCTTTCTCTTTCCATTCTCTTCTCTTCCTCTTCTTTCTTCTTGCGAGCCCTCTCCCTTAAGATGATTACAATAGTAAATGTTTCAACAGACTAAAAGCAAATCAAGAAAAACATGGATTTAAAATTACTCAATGCAAATCACAGTTACTTGAAGAAAAGGCCAGATTTCAAATCCATTGGATATACAAGCATCAACAGGCATATCTATTCTGCTTCCCAAGATAGATAAATGTGTACGTGCATGGATTCGTTCATCCAAAATTAGACAAATTACAAGAGAAAGATTTTAGTGCTTACCCAACTCAAGCTTTCATACAAATGGATAAGCAAACAGCAAAGAAATAATTCCGCAAAATGGAAACTAGCAGGTCTTGACAATATAATATAATATAATACAATAAAAGCCTAAGAGTACGTTTGAGAGTTGGGAGGAGAAAGGAAGGGAAGGAATTGAAGGAAAAAGGAATGAAAAAGAAGGGAAGGGAAGGGGTGGTTAATAGAAAATTCCCCTTCCATGTCTGGATTTTAAAAATAAACAAGATAATATGCTGGGAAAAAAGGGGAAAACATTGGTTATGATGTATTTTTACAATTTACAAACCATTACAATGGTTCATTCTAATAATCTGGGTTCTGATACGTAACTTAAGAAAATAACAAATAACAATACTTAATGGCTGGTTCTCCTCAAAGGTTATCTGAATTTGAGGAACTTAATCATACATGAGACAGGGCTCTGGAGTAATTTGAAAGGTTAGTTGAAAATCTTTCAGTATTCTCTTGCCGTTATAACTAACACCTGAAAAGGGGAAGTTACAATAAAACTCCCTTCCCTCTCCTTTCTCCTCCCCGAAAACAAAACATATTAATGCTATTTGACAGCTAAAAAGGCACGGCCATCCAAACAATTTAAAGGGTGGGGACTCCTTCTGTTTTATTTTTCTAATGGCCAGGCCTCCATGAAAAGTACGTTCATCTCCTCAGGAAAAAAAGGATGCTTCAAGGCAAAATATGAGGCATGATAAATAATCCTGAGACTGACAGACATTACACCATCTACACAGCCAACAGAGTGACATGGCAGCTAGTTCATAGTGTTATAACATCAAAGTGAGAACAACCAACCAAAGTTTTTTTTTTTTTTTTTTCATTTCCTGAGGTAATGAAAAGCAAATTGACCTGACATTTAATTTCATACCTGAGTTCCTGTTGTTTAGCTTTCAGTTGTTCTGGTGTAAGAGAAGGTTTAGGAGCCTCAACTTTGGTGTTTGCAGGTACCTATGCAAACCAGCAGGTCAGAAGCTAGAGATTGCAACTTAAATGCACAGAATACACATAGAAAACAGTTGTATATAAATACAAACATGAACAAGTCTTGATACTATACATATTAATGTTAAGGAGAAACGTGTGTACAAGCATAATAAGTATCATGCACATTTTTTAAATAAAACGTACCAGGGGCATCTGATCAATGTCAGGGTCATTCTCATGCTCTACTACCCAATTCACAGCAGCCTCAAGGCCAGCATTACCTGCGGATAAAAAGATTCAAGCTCTAATGTCTGGAGATTTAACAATATCAACATCCAGATCATAGAAAGACTCCAAAAATCTACTGAATATTACACATATGCTATATCCTCAGTGACTCCATGAAACATAAATAGGATAACTATGATTTGCATCTAATGTTTTTCTAGATGAATTGTTAGAAAATGAAATTATTCTCACAAGTCCCTCTCACCCTGAATCTATAGGTGTCTTTTAGACTGGCTTATAAGAATTTCACAAATGTCCTATGAAGCAAGGTTCCTTCAGGTGGGAAAAAGTTAAATATAATTGATTTCAGACACAACAAGCAGACTCGGACATGATGTCCAATCATACATTGGCACCAATATTGATACTCAAAATACATGTCATTCATCCTAATCAAAAGAAGAATTTTCCAACCAAAATAAAATAAAGTGATCAAGTAGAAAATCGGATCAGAGCAAGATAATATCTTCATCACCATAATGAATGACATTGTAAATCAATGGTTTAGAGAAAAGGATAGCATGTAAGCTCACCAGAATAATGCAATGCACGTGTTGCACGTGCAGTTGGAAAACCCATTGATTCAAGTTCCTCAAGCACCTTTTTGTCAACCTCAGGAACAACCATTTCTGTATTTTACAATGGAAATCATACGAGAGGAAGATAAAAAATCAACATCAATTGCATCTGGTCAAAACACAAATGTCAGAATACATTATTTTATTCTAATGGCCATAAGACAAAGGTTAAAATGTTACAAACCACAGAATGCATCGATTCATTGGAAGAAATTCTTATGGGAAAAGTCACACAAAAGAAGCGGAAGCAAAAGCAAATAATGCAGAACAATAATTGTTGCATGAATTTACTTGTTCTCATTTCCCAACAGGACTGTAGTGGATATAGAAAACCATATATGCCACAGAAATCAGCAATTTACATCCAAACTGAGTTTATCTTGGGAAAACAACACTAGGCTGTGGGGCAGTACCATCAGGTTGGTCAGTGGTTGCAGTGGCATCTTCGTTAGACATTGCATCCACTTTTGGAACCTCCAAACTTATTGGTTTCGCTGTCTCAGATGTCTTATCAACAAATTCGCTATGCCCAGTTCTTTTTGTATGCAAATCACTCTCCTACAACACAAAAGGAATGGGAAAAGAAAATAGAATAAGTCATGCCCATTGTAATAAACGATAACATACATTAGAGTCATGCCCACTTCGAAGTTTGTTTTATGAAGATCTCAAAGTCATTACGGCCAGGGACCAAGTTTCTTCTCTTCAGACTGACTTTAAGAATTTGAAATAAATGGGAAAAAATTCATTTGCTCTCTGCAAATTTACCCAATATACGGTATATTTATCTCCCATATTGTATGAGCCCTTTCAGTCACGACCCACCAGATATACAATCGGATAATTTTGGAATGATTTAAAACTGCAGCAGCAAAAGTTAAGACTTCTTTAATTCCGATACCCAAGTAATTAATGCTACCCTCACCAATCTCATCCAAGATAAAGGGTTACCATAATGTAATAATTTTCATGTGTCAACATTCGGCATCAGTGCTTCATTTGAAGCGGAATTTCATTTTCGTTGGTGGCACTAAATAATTTTCGAACCGCGAGACCTAGTTTTCCAATATCTTGAAATGCAAATTTTACAGAGAATTGGAATTGTAAGTGTTCTCATAACAAGAATCCAGGATCAGAAATCATATATTCCGATCTTAAGCTACAAAAAGAAAGGATCTTTCAAAGTCAATACGGTTTTGGATCGGCATGGCTTGCCACAAGTGGAGCAAACAAGGTTGAGAACAGCTTCAGTCGATTCGGAGAAGTTGGAGTGGGAGGTAAGGTCTGCGTGCTCCTGAGCTTCTTGTACGGACCTCAATAGCGCTCCACAGTCACCGCACTGGAGGGATACGCCAGCCATTGATGCGAAGCTCAGGCAATTCTAAAACCCCTTTGATTCAAGAATCAAGATTAATATGCAGGTTGATCTTTGGGTCCAGATTCCTATATATTACTATCACTTTTTCAAGCGTTCGGCTTCTCTCCTTCTTTCCATCCGCTGCTTTATAACGAAGGCATCTTCTACAAGAAGCCCATAAACATGTGGGTTTTTTTTAAAATTTTATTAGTGCACTCATTTTTGTGTGTAAAAGTAATTATATGTTATAAAAGTGGAGAAAAATATTCATTGATCATTAGTTTAACTTTTTATTTTTTTATTTTTAAAATTGACATAGACAATCACCCAACTAAATTAATTGGAAAAAATTACAGAAAATGGCCTAGATAGTTTTGAAAATTACAAAAAGACTGTAACAGTGGTGAGGAGGCAGAAATGGACGGCTCAATGGGTAAGATTGAGATTGAGGGAGAAGGGTTGAATTGCAATTTTCAAAACATCTATGTCATTTTTTGTAATTTTCTCCAGTTCTTTACAGTCAACTGAGATGAAATTTAACTGAGTCATCATTCATGTCTGTTTTAAAAATACAAAAAATTCAAACTAATGTTCAATGAGTATTTTTGCTTCACTTTTGTAACCACATAGTTACCTTTGCACACAAAAAAAAAAAAAAAAACTTAGTGTTGGGTGTCTTTTTAGGAAAACTATAGGTATATTTTTGCACCTGGAGAGAAATACATTTATTATCAACATAATATAAGCTTATTAAATTCTTAACTGTCTTTTTGCCTTTGTGCCTTCTTACAATTATTGTCTATAATATAACTTTCGATTTTATTTAGATCCACATAACAGAATTAATTCAGGTTGATTGAGAGCTACCTCTCAGTTATTACTTAGTGTCATTTTTTGTAACAAATTTACAAATGATATAAGGATAAATACTTTGATTGAGGAAAGAAGGGACTAATTTTTTTTTTTTTTTTTATACAAGGAGATAGGGTAGGGAGGATCGAACCCAGGACCAGGATGGGGGAAATTAATCCCAATATCACTGCACTACTAATAACGTTGGTGAAGGGACTGAAAAATCCATGGCTCTGTTTGTTTTTCTATGTTTTTTTGGGCCAAAGTTTGTTTTTCTATTTTCAAAACCGCTTTTTTGTTTATCAATTTTTAGTTAAGTGGATAATGCCACAGCTGCTCGATGAGCAAGTTCACCACGTGTAACGCCTGCATCAATTTTAACGAGTTATTTTTTTGTTTTTCCTGTTGAAAATTTTAATCTGGTTCCTGGAGCAGGAGGCAGTTTTATTATTATTATTATTTGAGCCAATAGTCTTCTTTTTTTAATGAAAGTGCCAATATTTTTCTATTTAACACTTTTTTTGCCAGAAATTCTAACCACATTTTCCAGACAGCAAACATGATCGGACATACCGTTGGAAACTTGTACGGAGAGAGATGCTCATTTTCTGATCAAGGAAAGAGACATGCTCATTTGCCAAATCTATTAATTGCGGTTTCCTTTTCGTTCTCTTTCTAGGAATATGAACAAAGCAATTCAAACTTGAAAGCCTCTTATCAAATGCTATAAATAAACACCGTGCCAAGACAAACTTGTATACAATCGGTTGTACTGCAATTTACAAGCCAATAAACCATATTTCCTCACTGTTTCGTCAAGGCTATGTTGAGCAGAAGATAGTTCCCACTTCTTCCACCTCCAATCCCGATACCTGAACAGGATCATCACTCATGCTTCAAGTGGCACTCTCAAGCTTTTTGTACGCTAAACTGCCATAATTGATTTTTCCGCCACCACAAAACCAAAACCAAGACCGAAGAACAATTCAAAAAAATATCTTGTAGACCATCACCAGTGGGCAGTGACAGAGAAGTGGAACATTGGATCAAACCTTGCCGATAAAATCCCCGGTTGCTGCAAGCTTAAGTCATCAATAATGTCAGTCATATGTATGCCAGTGAACTGCGATCATGGTCTGGCTGGGGTCGACCCCGAGTAGGGGTTGGGGGCCTCTGAATATTAAGCTCCTAAGAAAGAGGGGAAAAATTAGCCATTCAACAAATTCGCTTACTGGGTAATTTTTAAAGGTCTGATCAAGGGAAAAGCTCACCTGCATCCATGTCTCCTCCATGACACGCTCAGGAGATGTCTCAGGAGACTGAAGGGGAGGGGGCAAGGGATGAATTAATTTCGGAACCACAACCAACCCCCTTCCAACTACCAGTATGGCTCCAGCATTGTTAGCCGTCCCTACATACATGAAATTACATACATGTGAAACCAAAATGATATCGCATGCAAAACAGAAACACCCATGAAAAATTGGACTTACCGCAATAGTTAGTTGCAGAAAAAAGAGTGATTAACTGTCCCTGAGCAAATCGCTCAAAACCATCCATGACACACTCATGGGCTCGTATGATGAGCTGTAATTTATTTTTCTTGCAGAATTCAGTGACACGATCAGGCTGCATATTATAGAATTAAAACAAAAAGGCTTACATGAGTACCAAAATCAAAAAGTTTTTAAATCCTAGAATGTTAGGCTATCGAATAACCATTCAGCTGTACTATTGGTGGGAGAACATATCGACAACAAACTATTTTCTCAAGAAATAAGATTCATTAAACATGAGCGTGTGAGACATTTTAGATGGCACCTCTACAACTGTAACTTTCAACCCTTTTGGTCATCCAATGACAGCAAAAGGATGTTTACAAATATTTTTTCGAAAGGCTAAATCATACATAAGATCATGATTCCATCACTCCGATTTTTAAGGGCAGCAGAATTATCATCATATCCAAATAGAAGAAAGCCATGTAGCAATTCCATCTACGATCACATGGGTGAAGCCAAGGAATTAAGATACATATTTGCTACCACATGCCAGAGGGTTCACACTTATGGCTCAGGCCCAGCCAAAGAGAAAAAGACCAAGGAAACAAGAGTCAAAACAAATATTCTCTTGCAGAAGACCAGGATGAGCCAGTCCACCGCACAATACTGATGGTAAAACAATCATCAATGAAGACCTATAATTTCATTACATTATCTACTGTGCTGTAAGCATGAAATTACATCTTCACACGCCATCTGAGGACGGGTAGGAAGAATCAATTCCACATAACAGAACCACACATGTAATGAATGATAGCAAACATACCCCAAATGTAACAAGCCCTGGCCCTCTAGCATTTGGTCTCAAACCCTCAACACTATCATTCTCGGTGGGATCAGACCTACATTTAAAATGTTAAAACTACTTAGACAAAAGCAACACAAACATGAGTGTGTGTAATATGAATTTCAGAAAGGAAATGAGATCAAACCATAAAAGGTCCATTAAAATAATAGATCCTGCATCCATTGTTATGGGCCTTTCAAGCTTTTCTATCTGTTCTACTGAATGGATAGACCTTCCTATACCACCATGCATACAGATGATTTTCTTTTCAATGAGAGCAGCAAGAGGAAGATAGTTAAAAAGTTGATTGAACCGTGTCCATGCCCATATTCCATCATTTTCTCCCTACAAAAACATAGTTAGTTGCAAAGTTGAAACCAAAAACTGAAGCATTGCTAATGCATTCATCATTACCATTCTCTCAATGCACTCAATGCGAAAACCAAATAGAGCATTTATGTCAGCTGCTTCATGGTTTCCACGTATCAAGTGAACATTCTCAGGATATTCAATCTGTATAGTCAAAAGGCAGTACACAACCAATTATTAAGTACAGGTAAACAGTAAGTAGCAAGCTACAAACAATAGAATAGGCAATAGCCTGCCTTAAGAGCAAGAAGCAAGGTGATGGTTTCTAAGCTGTGCTGCCCTCGATCAACATAATCCCCCAAAAACAGGTAGTCGATATACCTGAAATATCAAATGAGTGGCTCATCATTAAAACATCTCAAAAAACTTTTTGTGCCCAAGTTTGTATGAAAAGCAAAGCAAGAGAACCATTAGCTAGACATGTGTTCCGACGAAAAAAGGAATGAAGCAGGCCAAATGGCCAATTGGACCATGCTTCATGTTAACAGAGAGTTCACACTTGAATAGACCGTCAAAAGGAAAGAAGAAAGACCCACAAAACCGTTGGGAGAGAGAACTGTGCGTTACAGAATCTCTTCTTCAAATATTTTTGACAGAAAAGTAGTTCTATAATGAGTTAAGATGCCAAACTTACGTTATGTCTCCAGCAGTTGAAGGAAATCCATATTCATCAAATAGCCGCATCAAATCACCAAACTGCCCATGAAGATCACCAAATACTTTGATAGGAGCTTTCAGCTGTAGAACAGTTGGCTCATGCATGAATATCTGTTCAGCAGCATAACACAGCTCACCCACTTCATAAGAATCCAAGAAGAACCGCCTGTTTGCGGGAGCTTTCCAGTTGCGAGGCCTGAGCAGAGTTGAAATTATCTGGGAAGAAAGAGTTGAAAACAAGTAAGCTTGACTATTAATACGATAAACTAAAGAGTTTAGAATGACATGCCAAAGCCAGCTAAAACCTTTTTATGTAAGCCCTGAGGGGATTTCTGCCTCGTGAACCTTTTTGCAGAATATGGCATGTCATTATTTATGGGAATCATCCTTCTGCTCTCATTTTCAAATTGATCCAGTGATAACTGTCTCACCATTCCACCCAGGTTACCCACAGCCTCTTTAGCAACGACAACCTGCAACAAGGTTCTTATGATTTTGCAGCCATCAAAGGAATTATCAACTACAGATGAGAAATCCAGGCCATACTGCTCTTGGATGAAGGTGAACATCTCCCTCTACATCACTGCCATCTGAAGCTGTTTCTGCAGCTTGTGAGTTGTCATCTGACACAGATGTTTCTTCGGCTTGACTGCCTGATACAGATTGCACAGCTTGCCAGACAGCACTTGCTGCCTCAGCCTCAGCAGCTGATGCTTCCCTCAGTTTCTCCATGGAGTTTTTGTCCATGGTGCTGAAGATAAATATTTTCAAGCAGTCATAAATATGAAATGGCCAAGGATTAACGTTATGGTAGATACATGGACTTAAAGAAGCAATAAATAAAATACCCCATGCTACCAGATGGGTGAATCTCTGATCCATCACCCAAACCTGGTGTTTTCACGTCATAATCTAAGTTAGATTGGTTCCTGTCAGGGCTTGTAATAGGTGAAGCTCTTTCGGCCGTTAAAACAGGAGAGGTAATTTCAGACTGATGTGGTGAATTTTCAGCCACAAGGAAATCATCTAGCAGAGTATCTGCAGTGGATAACATGCTTGGATACATTAGATATGGTAGACAAATAACACACATTTCACAACATTTAATTTAAATATACTAAGTTAGACTAGCAATTCAATACTTGGTTTTCAGTATCTAAATAAGCTCTCAATCAATGATGACAACATTTCTTAATTGTGCATTTTGAGTGTTTACCTCCTCTGAGACCACCATAAATATATATGAGAGCATCAACTGCAGCTGCTGCATGACGACAACGACGCATGAGATCCAAAGAAGGGTCATAATCATAACCTTTGTTTGTACGTGAGGAGGTGGTCACAAGGCCATTTCTGTCCAGCCAAACCCCAGCAGCAGTGTCCAATACTGTCAGATTAAAACAAAATATAGGTCAGTATAGGAAATGGCAAAAACAATATTGATACCAACACACGCAATGGCACAATATGATAAAAATTAATTACCTGCAATGGCGGCTTCACCTTCTACTGCACGTCCACCCTTAAGAACACCTCCTGTAACATGCAATCTTGCACCTACAAAAACCTGAGCATCCAACAACAGATTCGACTTACAAAAAAGAAACAAAAAGAATGGCAAAACTTGGTGAATAGAAGAAAAGGTGATAAAATTCCCAAAGACCATAATTCCAAATTTTTTGTAGTATATCTAACTTACCGCAGCATGCTGATACCTTGGGGAAGGAGAAACTCCAGGTGCAAGAGTCCATTCCCACTGACCATTCCTATGCATAAGCAGTCCGTAGGCATCTCCAAGTGCCTGATAAGGATACTCATAGTAAATGGCTGTGCCTCAAGAAAGCATAATAAATTATCACTATCCTAGTTCACTAGAAGTAACCATCATAATGAGCTGCTGAAAAAAGTAAGAAGAACATACTGCTCCAGCAGAGTCTCTTCCACCGCACAGCAGAAACATACCGTCTGAGCGGACACTAGCAGTTGCATACCTGTTTGATGAGGTAACATGATGCAAAATTTTCAATCTGATTATGTTGAAAAACATAGTAGACCTTCATTTGTCAAGAGACAGAACAGACTTACATTCTAGCAGAAGGTCTGTCGCCTTCTGGGTTCAACTTCTGCCACATATATGGTTTTTGAGCAGTATCCAAAGCCCAAGCATCAGACAAAACTCTTTTCCCTATGACATGATTAAATATAATAAAATTATTGTTATATTGCAGGAGTCATGAATAACAACATATTCACAATGACACAACCATGTACTAATAAGACAGGCATTAGAGCCAGATAAATGTATTTAGCATATGAACAAACAAGAACCCTGAACAACGGGAAGCTACATGCTTGTATGGCAAGCAATAACGTCTATTATTCACATCTAAGTTACAGCATTTTGCCTATTCAGTGGTTTAACAGCAGTTTCCAATTGTAATTGTAACTTTTAACAAGGAATCTGAACAGCTAAAATAATAATCAAGTCTGAGTCGCCCTCACCGTCATTTCCACTAACAGTGACAAGATATCTTTGAGCAACCAAGTCCATCACATGACCATAGCGAGGTCCAGGTCCTTGTCCTTGCACAACGACTCTACATTAACGTCAATTGCAAGACTGACTAAAATTACAATTTCACGAAACTGAAAACGTTAGGAAGGAAAAGCTTGTTAATTAAGCTCACCTGTGCCACTTGAATTTATCATTGGTCAAGTCAAGCACATATAGATCATCGGTTGAATGCCCGGCAGGACCTATCCCGCCCTAGCCATTCAGCATCAATTAATTAGATCATTATCCTATCCAAAACCCACCACCATCAAATTTCCCACAACAGGAGCCCCTCGATTCAGTTCTACATTACCTGGAAAACGACCATAGTTCCAACAGCAGCGGCAGCATGGGCAGCCCGAGGAGAGGGCGGTTCGCCAGCGGGTCTTACTCTGAACATTGAAAACAGACAAAGATAGTCACTTCAATAACAATTCAACCATCAACAAGAAATAACAAAATGAAGCCAAGTTCAAAAATTTAAGATTGAAAATGGAAATCACCTGGTCCATTTTTTTGTAGCAACCTCGTAGGAATGAACTGAGTTTGTGACTCCAGCTAATCCTACAGAACATAGCAAACAAACAAAAAGAAGCAGAATTCAGGTATGAACGGATACAAAGAGGGGGGGGGGGTGTGTGCAGTAGAATTAGTGTTAGTACGAATGCCGGGAGTAGAGGAAGAGCCTCCTTCAATGGCGGTGGCGCCCCCGAATAAGATAAGGCGGGGACCGTGCGTCTTGGTGGCGGCAACAGCGGTGAGCGTGTGACCGGTTCGGGGACCGGGGGCATCTTCATCGGTATCCCAGTGGGAATTTAGAGTTCGATAAGTCGGAGCCGGGTACAGCCACGGCTTGGAGCCCATTCCCCAAAAATCTCAGATTCAGCGGCACAGATCAAACACACCACTGTAACACTAAAATTCACTAAATTGTGAAGAAAAGATGGAAGATCCCAACAAACAAAACAAGTGGTGGTGGGACCCGGACAAATCCGGATCCATCGCACAACGCAAGGTGTAGTCTTTTACTTAATACAAAACTTTTGATTAACCTAGACAGTGGAATGTGAAAGGGATCGGAATCTCAGGCTCAGAAGATATAGATTGCGATTTTAATTTGGGTTCCCAGATTAAGACACGAGTGGGAAGAGCCTGCTCACGCCAATCCCATCTTAACTGTCACTGTCTGCACGCATCTCCCGATTGAAGCCGCCCGTCGTGATTGGTGATTGAACGTCAACGTCTCAAACGTGCCTAGAGATGACACATACACCCGCAAGGTTCAATTTTCTGAGACAACATGGCGATGACACATACACCCCCGCAAGATTCAATTTTTCTGAGACAACATGGCGTATGCGCTTGGATTTGTAAAAGTAAGATTCTGAGCCAAAAAAAAAAAAAAAAGATTTGTAAAAGTAAGATAGGATAAAAATTAGTTATAAATATGATTTATATTTTGAAGGACAGTAATAGAAGTAATTTTTTTTAGAAAATTCCATTTAAATACCAAATGAATTTGTGAAACCCCTAGAAGTTCGTTGAATTTGTAAAAAGACTGAGAGGTGACAAGGACCTTTTAGGGATATGCAAATTCGAGCCAAATTACCCTTTTGCCTTTAGGGTTAAATAATTAAAAAAAGAAAAAGAAAATAGAAAATACCTCCCGGTGGGCCCTACCGCCGGTGGCCACCAGCCCCCGGCGGCCGGCAGTGGTCGCCGATCACCGTCAGCCAGCGGCGGGGGTGGTGGCCACCGGCGGTGGGGCCCACCGTGGGGGTATTTTCTTTTTTCTTTTTAAATTGTTGAACCCTAAGGGCAAAAGGGTAATTTGGCTCGAATTTACATATCCCTAAAAGGTCATTGTCATTTCTCAATCTTTTTACAAATTCGACGAACTTCTGGAAGTTTCACAAATTCATTTGGTATTTAAATGAAATTTTCCCTTTTTTTTTAAATTAATACATGTTTAGATTATTATTTGAAGGGATAGGATATTCTTACTACCATTTTTTGTTACTACCAATCTTACTACCACTTTTCCACCGTTAGATCAGAATTTTAATAGGAGAGAGAAATTAAAAGGTAGATGAGATTCTGATCTAACGGTGGAAAAGTGGTAATAAGATTGGTAGTAACGAAAAATGGTAGTAAGAATATCCTATCCCATATTGGAAAAGTCAGTAGAAATAAAAAATGATTGAAAATATTAGAAATATTATTGAATACCCTCAAACATATATTAGTTTTATATATTGTGATAATTGAAGATAAAAATTTAAATTTAAAAAAATGATAATTTATAATAAAAAATAATAAACAATAAAATCATTAATTAAATAAATGATTTTATTGAGAAATGACGATAAAGAAAATCGAACTGAGAGAGGGAAGACGATGATGAAAGACGAGAGATGGTGTGAGATAGGAAAAAATGTGGGAAATAAATACCCCAACGCCAGCTCAAAGCATCAACGCTTTGTTCTAGAGCTTCTCGAAAAAACAGGCTTTTTTCGCTAAGGCTTTACCCAAACATGTTGTATATACAAAATTTGCGGGGTGTCAAAATTTTTACGTAAACAAATTTATCAGACCTTGTTTACTGATAAAATATTGTTTGGTAAAATTCTAATCCATTTTCTTCTAATGATAACTAGCCATTGCCTCTCCTTCATGAGTCAGGAGCCCTTGCTTTATCTTCTAGGTGCTTTTTTTTTTTTTTTTAATCCTTATATTGAAGATAATCATATTCAAGGGGCTGTTAAACATTAAATATGAACATCTCTCTTGGTAAGAATTCAAACTTTAACTTATGACATTGTAAGAGACTAACTCCTTCCATTAAATTTAACCCCGTTAGCTTGTTCTTCATAAACAATGATCTTAATCATTTTTTATTAAAAAAAGAAAAAGAGATTTAGTAAGTTGGATGCAAGGGCTCACTCTCAAAAAACACTTTTAGAGGGACGATTCAAAAATATCTCTTGGCAAAGAACCTTCAGCTTGGTGTGCTGGGTCCTTTGGACGACCAGATGCAGATTCCTCTTCCAGGGCGAAAACATAAATACCAGGGAAATGCTTCACACTTGTAGCTACCTTCTTATGGAGAGTGCATCTAATCAAACTTTGACACACCAAATTTTCAATCTTGGCAGTGACGTTGAAAAAGCGTGAACTCCTCCTCCAGCAAACGTGATCCATATCGACGTTGATGGCTCTGTGTGTTTCCAGCATCAGGCAGCTTGCGGTGGTGTCATAAGGGACTCTCAGGGTGTCATAAGGGACTCTCAGGGTCGCTGGTTGATGGGATTCCACAAATCGCTTGGCCTTCACATTGTGCTCGAAGCAGAAATATATGCTATCATGCTTGGTTTGAAGCTGGGTCATCAGATGGGTTATCAGAAAATTGCTCTCTACTCGGACTCGTTGGATGCTGTCAACACCCTTATGAGGGACTATCCTGCAGACCATCCCCTTAGAGGGATTATTGAGGAGATTAGAGACTTGCTCTACAAAGACTGGATCGTGGAGCTTCATTATACTCCGAGAAGAAACATTTCATGCGCTGATTATATGGCCAAACAGGGCCATGATGCACCGGCTGATGCTGGCGTGGTTCTGGTTCCATTTGTCCCCGGCAGATGCCTGGATATGTTTTTTAGAGACCGGATGGCCTGTTTTTGTTAGTTTATTTTGCTAGTTTGATGTATTAATAACTGGATTTCGGGATCTAGTCCTTCCCTCATCATACCAAGTTTCATAACTTGCCTGTATTTTCCAAAAAAAAAAAAACACACTTTCAGAGATATTTACCATTATTTACTAATAAAACCCCCTACGTCAAGAGCCGGAGTTAAACTCACCAGTCACCACCTTACTACTTTTTTTTTTTCTTTTTTTTGATAAAACCCACCTTATTACTTTTGAACAAGGCAGCAAGGAATGTGACACAAATCATAGAAAGACTAGAAGGTAAAGGAGATTTAATTAAAGACTAGAAGGTAAGAGTTGGGGGATTAATTCCCATATAATCTTTGAGCACTAAGGTCCTAAGATGAGTAGGACACAAATCATAGAAAGAGGACTTTGAAAATCCCTCCTAGGCAAGGCTGTCTGCCACTTGATTTTGATCCCTGCAAATGTGAACCAGCTGCAAACTCCAATCATAATTCATCAAATGCTGGATCTGGCGCACGACCAGAGATTGGGATCCGTCACTCACTTTACCATCAAACAAATCCACTAACAGCTTGGAATCAGACTCACATATAACCTTACGAAAACCTCTATCCCAGGCAAATTGCAATCCTTTTAACATTGCCCACTCTTCGGCTTCAAGAGGACTGCAAAATCCAATAGATGTGGATAAACCAAATAACCATAAACCACGACAATCACGAGCTACCCCTCCACAGCTGGCTATGGTCGCAGTAGAAAACACAGCTCCGTCAACGTTAATTTTTCACCCAATCAACCGAAGGAATATGCCAATACAAGTTGGATAGTGAAATTGGGTTTCTCTGTGATTAGGTGATTACCATCAATCACAAAGAATCTACGCAAATGACAGGTTAATAAATCTGGAGCCCTAGGCTTGGTGAAATGCTCAGTAAAAACTGAACGATTCCTCCATGACCAAAGCATCCAAACACCCACACCAAAGGTTTGTTTCCAATCCGCACCACTATGCAATCCAATCTCTGATTGGAGATTAAAGTGGAACCAATCTCTTAGATCATGAGAAAAGAACAGAGCATGCTAACCAGGGTGGACCAAAGAATTCCACATCCTTTTAGCATAGCTACAGTCACAAAGAATGTGTAAAACAGACTCAGGCTGTAAGTTACAATGAGAACATAGTGCTGAAGAATTACTCCATTTATTACGCCACTCATTAGTAATCAGCCTGTTATGGAAAGCGAGCCACATAAAAACCTTTAAACGCTCAGCTCCAGGCCATCTCCAGATCAGCTTATAAGTTGGCTGATACAAATGGCTATCCGGGTGCTCTATCAGAAAGTAAGCCAACTTGACAGAGAAAGGGTCCAACCTTTTTAAATCCGTTGTCTCAATCATAGGTATGGGCCTTAATGTGCGCTATTGCTGCACGTGTTAAATAGTTTTTCATCCTTTTAGCATCCATTAATTTTTTCGATAAAAACACAATTACATAATTTCCAAGGATATTATTAAGAGAAAAGCACACACTTCTTTTTTCTTAGATAAACTTGTGAATCTCTCGCCAAAATTATTGATACAACTGCTATATCATTTTTCATTGCTAGAGAATATGATAAAACAATGGCACAAAACCAAGCAATTGTCAAAATAGAACGGTTTAAGTACGAATTCTCTGCAGCCGGTTGGAGATTTCATTTGACGAACAGGGAATATGTGTAGAGTCAGTTAGGCTTAACGTATGTATTATCCTCTCTAAACTTGGCAATTTGGCTTCGAATCATCCCCTCGACATGGGGCTGAACAAAAATATGAGTATTATCCAAGATATGGATAATGAACTTCTCAGACGCAGGCAGTGAAGCATTCATATTGATAATGTATTGTGCCATAGGTATGTCACTGCACAAGAAAATATCACTAATCTTTTCAGCAGACAATAAGAATTCTAGTCTAGAACAATGATAAAATTCACTATAGTATTATGCAAACATGTAAACCACAAACTTCAGAGGTAGATGTATCATAAAGAAAATAAAGGGGAGGAGGCATTGTCGTGTTGACAAAGGAAGCTGATACAGCAAGAAGAATAAGTGTATGGAAAAATTAAAAGAGTAAGTTAGATGATCCCAATCAATGTATCTGAACCAAAGGTTAAAAAAAGAAAAAGAAAAGAAAGAAAAAAGAAAGAAAGAAATCAATGTAACTGAATCTATAAGAATAAAAGAGAAACACTCAGAACCATTCGATATTGATGCCATATGTGATGTGAGGGCAATTAAAAAACATACTGAAGCAAGAAGTATAGCTTTGGGAAGATGTGTGGGACAGAAAGCATCAGGGCAATGTTTGTTATGCAGAAAAACATATTGCCTTATGATTGCCTTCTATTGTAAGGCAACGCACTTTCTCATTTCTTTACTAGAAAACATTGCTTAAGGATTTGACATGAGAAACGTTTTTTTTGCCTCATCTTTCCAAGCTATCCTCCCTCTTTTTCATTTAAGCCAAAACATTCTACTGCTCTTTTTTACTTAGCTGACTCACGGCCAAAGTAAACAGTAAACATTGTAAAATTCCGCTTCCACTTAGCAGGCCACAGTATTTTCCGCAGGAGCATGATAAGTAAAGCATATAAAATATTAGAGTGAGTTAGTTAGTTAGGAAGTTAGGGAGGTAGAGTTAGTTAGTCGTTGGTTAGTTGTTAATGAGTGTTGAGATTGGGTCTTAAGGTGTTGCCTATACAAGGCATATAACCCTTCATTGTATCTCTATGCTTTTGTTAAGATGAATGAATAAGAGCATCACAAATTTTCTCTTCCCAATCCCTCTGAATTTCTGTTCTTCCCTCTCTTGTTCTAAATTCTCTAGAACATCCCTATCAGTGGTGTCAGAGCCGGGTCATCCTCGGTTCGCTTCTATTCAATCTCAGAAAACTCTTGAATCAAGCCTGGACCATTCTTCTCTGCTCATGATTCAGACCTGCCTTCAAGATAATCAAATCAAAAACTGGAAGGAAAAAAAAAAAAAAAATCCAAGAGCCATCAAATCTTGGTAACGCAAAATACAAATCAGGTGATCATTAGAAGCGAATTTACAACGCCATTCATCAAAGTTCTCGCGCGATGCTATTCACGATTCCATTCACCACAATTCTTGCAGGACCGAAGCTGACACCAAACACCATTTTCTGGGTAAGTTCCGTTCCATCTCATCTCATTAGAGTCGGGATTTTGGGTTCTGCTCTGCTTCGTCTGTTCTGGGCATTGGATTCTGCGTATTGTGCATCGACGGGTTCTGAGTGATCATTATGGGCTATCGTTGGATTCTGGGTTCTTCACCTGATTCCGTCAACGGTTTTGGTTCTTCATGTCCGATTTCACTGCCTGATTCTGGGTTCTCGTCAACTAATTCTGGAGTTGTCTCCACTAATTGCGTCAACTGACTATGAGTTCTTTACTTATGATCGCATTGCACGATTCTGGTAGCAATCTGAAATTGCCTCTTCGATGGGTTCTGAAATTCTGTTCGTCAAGTTATGGAGCAACATGGACTTGCGGACACAAATCAAGAGTGCAAATGAGAGAATTTGGTCAAAATCGCGTTTCTTCGTGAGATTTTTGATCTGATGTGTTTTTATTTTTTATTTTTTAAAGGACACTTTTCTTGTTGGTATGGGACAACAGCTGAAGGGGAAGAAACCCCTCCATAAATGGTGTTTTCTTTGAGAAACAGCTAACCAGAGAGGGCTACCTATGGAGGAGGGTTCTGACCAGAGGGGATGACCAGCAAGAGGCTGAGTGAAGCGCCATGTAAAGTATTGTAGAGTGAAGTCGTCAAGACGTTGACCCTCGAGGGGAATGCATTGTAATGAGTACCAGTTTCTTCAATAATGAGAAAATGTTTTAAGTCTATATTTTGTTGATTTTAGGTTTAAATTTGTGTTTTGTTGCCAATCATCCTTGAGTGCAAGGATGTTTTTGGGAAGTGGATATTGATATGAAAAGCATACAAAATATTAGAGTAAGTCAATTAGTTAGGAAATTAGGGAGTTAGAGTTAGTTGTTAATGAGTCTTGAGATTGGGCCTTAAGGTGTTGCCTATATAAGGCATATAACCCTTCCTTGTATCTCTATGCTTTTGTTAAGATGAATGAATAAGAGCAACACAGATTTTCTCTTCCCAATCCCTTTGAATTTCTGTTCCCTAATCCTAAATTCTCTACAACATCCCTATCAGAGCAACAGTAATGTTTTTCATTTTTCAGATTTTGTTTCTATTTTAAATTGAGAATTATCTCATGTTTCAATGGTTCTGTATAAATCAATGCATTAAAATTATATGCTTTGTATTTTAACTAATTTCTAATCAAGTCATATCACTGTAGCGATTTATAGTCATACAGTGATGTGGTCAACTTGCTTCAGGGCACAGGAGTGATGTTTTGGGGCTTACTGCCTCATGACAGCGGCATTTATCACACAATTACACTAGATCAACTACTTCAACACTTGTAATAATCACCGTTTAAATGCCAAAGTCTGTGAGTACCAATGCCTTCCGCTAGCATTGCAAATTGTACATTATCCAAAAGTTCTGGCGAGAAGTTTTAAAACACACGAGAAGATATCAACTTCATCTCCTCAAAAGAGTAGATGGGGGATGACAGTCCTCGCGGAGTGGAGACTCCAAGGGTTGAAGTAGAATAACGACAAAAACCAACCATAATATAAAACACAACATAAAAAACAGGAATGCAAAGAAGAACAATAGTGTCTGAGAAGGACGGAGGAGTTACCAGGAAATAAAAACTCCTTTAGTGGCATTAACCATCACGACCTACCTCCAAACTGTGACCAAGGGAGAGCAATATTCGTCAAATAATAGTCTCCGTTCATCAAATATCTAAAATTCGATTATGGCTTTAATCATATGCTTAGATTTCGTGTAAGAGAGAGGGATAGACAGATACATATATAAAGAGGGGGGAGGCATGGAGTTCAACTGAGGCTCCCGTACGAATTTTGCCACCGCCTCATACTTCACTTAAAAAAATATGGGAAAAGATGCAAGAAAGGGACAGATGAAGAATTTATGAAGAGAAGAAAAAATATCGATGAGACGAACGTGATCTTACCGGAAGCAGCGGTGATAATGACGTCAACAATAGCCGCGACACGGGACGAGGGAGAGCCGAGGAGGTCTGGAAGAGGAGAAAGCTGATTTGATCGGGTTATAAAATACATTTTTGCCGCACCTCTTCCTCGTTACTTATAAATTGACAAATCTGCCCCCAATTAAAACCCCATCAATCAGATTTTTTTTTTTTTTTTTGTCAAAACCTAGCAATCAAATCTCATTTAAAAAGAAACAAATAAACATAAATTCTCTCTCTTTCCCATCCTCGGCCAGACGGCGCCTCACTTCCTCCGTCACCCATCATAGCTGCAGTTGTCGCCGTCACCATAATCACGGTGAGCGCCTTTTCTTCTTCGTCGCATCCCTTCTTCATATTATCCTTTCTTTTCTTATTTCTCTGTCTGCATACTGATTGCCTCATCTCATCTCTTCGCGCATCTTTGTCATATTTATCTTCTTAAGCTTTTTTTTATCTGTTTTTCTATGCCTTTGATGAGATTATGACTTTTGAATTGATGAATGATTCCACGATTTGCAAAGGTACCGGTTGTTTTTTTTTTTTTGGAATCAACTTCTTTCTTTACTTTCTGTCACTGCTGGCAGAAACCAACATCTGAGTTTTAACTTGGAATTCTTTGGCAATCACTAATAGCTAAATATTTGTTCTTTGTCTCCTTTTCTTTCTCTTCTTTTCATTTTCTGCTTCTTCTCAGTTCGGTAATTGAATGATTTGAATATAGATTGGGCAATGGATGTAGAGGGTGTCGAAGAGTACAGGCCTCCCCCAGAATTTGAAGAAGATACCAATGACCCACTTATTGATCTTAACTTGACGGACTCCCGGGAGCTTTGGCTCATTCAATTGCCTTTTGGTGAAGTAAGATTCTGCATCCTTTGGTGCTTCTGTTGTGCCTGGAATCTACATCCTTAGTCTTATGTGATATAAATGAGGGTCTTAGGTATGAAAAGGATTTGTCAACAAATTGAATTTGAAATTTTGCATGATTTGCAGCCTCTTCCTAGAGTCTCTATATCATCAATCAAACAATTCTGGCTTCTATAGTTTATCCTAACATTTCTTGTTTAACCAACCAATTTATTGCAGAACAGAACTTTCATGTTTTTGTCATTTAACTCCATCTATACTCAATTGCACTGCAAAAGTGATAGCTGCATTTAGTTTCTTACTTTTACCTTGATCTCATGTTGACCAGGATTTATTAACTGACATTGAAGGGCAGGAATTGTCTCTCAAGCTTCATGGTGATGGCCAACTGTCAAGCTTTGAGGGTTCATCTGGTAAATTTATCACCAATAATGACTCTAATTAATACCCAAGTTTCTTCCTCAAACTGCTTCATTTATCTCTAGATCTGCAAGTTGGACATGTCTTCATATTTGCAACTGGAATTGATTGCTTTGTTAGTGATTTGTTCTTTTATGCTTTGTTGTTTGGCAGGGAAAGCGTACGATTTTATCAGCCATGGTACTCAAGAGGCTGATGAAATAGTTTTTGTTTCCTCTGCTGCAGAAGAGCCTAAAATTGGTATAAAACTGTGTATTCTTCTTTCATTTATTCTCTTTTGCCCTGTATTTTATATGTCTACAGACTATAAATACTTCATAAAAAAATAATATTGAGAATTGATGGTTGATATCTAAGGTGAAGTGAATCTGATGTCAATGAAGCTGTATTTGAGTTATTTAATTGTTTATGCCCACTGTAAAATTCTTTGACAGGCCTGCTATGAAACAATATCGTTCTAATCTCTAAGAGGCAACCAATTAATTATATTTTTGCTGTGCTGGTAATCTGGTGTTTAACTTTAACTAGAGTGAGCCCGGCATTTGCCCCAAGCCCAAGATGAGTTGGATTATTATTACTCCCTCCAGTCCTAATTATAAGAGCTAGTTGACTTTTTTAGAGAGATTAAGGAAGCTAATTAAATTATTTTAGAGTATTTTTTTTTCTTCAAGTTAATTAGTTTAACTAATAAACTAATATATAATCTAAGGATATACAATATATGAAATGATTAAGTAACTTATTTAGCTTCCTTAATTTCTCCAAAGAAAGTTAACTAGCTCTTATAATTAGGACCGGAGATAGTATTATTTTTATTTTGTGCAAATAGTATGTCTCTCTACATTTGTTATATATCTTATATAGTGATGATATTTTGAAATGGCCTTCATCAATTAATACTATTTTATGGTTATTCTAGTATGTAATAAATATTCAAATAGATGCTGGTATGATTATGTTTGGGTCTCTGGAAATATCCATATTTTAAGAAACTTGTGGCTGGGCATTTTGTTTTCATTTTATTCTCTCCATGTTCTTCTGTTGTTCTTCTGTAATATGAGATTTGTACTTGAATCTAATATATACAGAAGCTCTAGTGTATTTAGTAATTAATAACCAATTTAAGAGACTTGAAATTGACTAGAGTCGGTTTATTGTTATTTTTTTCTGTTATTGGTAAGACACTGGATGGTCTGGATTGATAATCTCATGTTTAGACTGATAGTAGATGTTTTAGTTTGTTTTATTTTCCAAACTTTCATCTTGACAAGAACTCACGCTAAAAGAACAAATAATATATTGTTCACAGCTGGAAAGATATCCCGGCGGGTATCTGTTGTCCATTACCCTGATCCTAAAGAACTTGAAAGGGTCAATTCAAACAACCCCAGACGAAATTCTTCTGGAACCATGATGACGACGTCTTCCCAATATTTTCCGCGAAGTTCACGGTCTGGACATGCAGCCTCAACTCAAGGTAGCAGACCTAGAAGCGCTGTTTCGGAAGTTGACGAACCATCAAATACTCCAAAAAGAAGACGTACAGCTGAATCTGAGGACGGTGCACCCGAGCCGTCTCGTGGTCATAGCTCGGGTATTTCCTCAGCATATTCAGATCAGTCCTCTGGAGGAAAGTCAAAGAGAAGATCTAAACATAAGGAGTAGGGATTTCTTTACTCCTCACGGCTGTTTGTATTTTTAGAGTTATAGATTATTGGTTTTGATTCTTGAGCAACTAGTTAAAGCCACCTGTTATCCAGAGCCCTGGCTTTCAAAGCCATTTTTCCAATATTTCACAAAGACATGCAGTAGCTCTTTGCCTAATTCTGCAACTCAGTGATCATTAATGGAAGTCATTCATTCGCTGTTCCTGGTTCTTTATTTTTGGTTCTCTCCATTTCAATTTTGGAGGAAAGTTAATGTGAACTTGGAACTCCCCCCCCCCCCCCCCCCATAAAAGATGACGACGCCTATGCCTATGGTATTGTTTAAATAATGCGGCTTTGCCTGTGCTCGCTGCCTTACGCTATGTCAGGACCTCTGTCATTTCATATTTTGGCAAAATTGTCCTTAACTATTAAAAAATTACTGTTGTTATTTAAAAAACCAACGTTTAACGATTACAGGTGATTCTTTTCTTTTCTTTACTTTTTTTTTAAAAAAATACTTGTAGGACAATACTGATTCGGGAAAACTTTTGGATACTTGCAACCCGGTCTGAAAACTTTCAAAATAAAAATTAAACCTTAATCCTTTTTTAATAGATGACCTTAATTCTTTCCTTTTTTGATGTAACCACACAACCAGAATTACGGGGGGAGGCCGTTGGGCCCTGGGGATCATTTCAAGGGGGAGGAATTCTCGTTACTCTGTTTGCTCTCCTTTTCCACCGTTGTTCTGAATTTCGTTCGTTCAGGAGATCTATCATTCACAATTGTGTTGTCGCAAATTAATGTACGGTATTGTGTTAGTACGGAAGGTATCACTTTTCCCTCGGAAGTATACATCAGGAGTAATTTTGCCCCAAAAGTTTTTATTAGAGCAATGTTGCCCCGAAAATTTTTTGTTAGAGCAATGTTGCCCCTCCTTCAACGGTTAACTAACAGTCAACGGTTAGTTGACCGTTGACGGAGGGACAACATTGCTTCCAAAAAAAAAACTTCCGGGGCAAAATTGCTTTAAAAAAAACTTTCGGGACAAAATTACTACTTAACCAAAAAAAAAAGTTAAAAAAGTTATTTATGATATCATAGATTTTTAATTCTTATTTATATAATATTTAGGGGTGGAAACAGGCCAGTCCAGGTTTCACCCTTAACAGGCCAAGCCTGTTTGACAACAAAGTGGCCTGAGCCTGGCTTGTGCCTTGTTAAGGTGGCCTATATTTTTAAAAATTTTATAATTAGGTTAACAGGCTACAGGCCTCACTGGAAAACAGGTCTACTTCAAACAAACTAAAAATAGGTCCACTTTAAACAAGCTGAATTATGAGTGAAGCCTGGGCTGACTGGTCTGTTTCCAAGCCTAGATATTATATAAATAAGAATTTAAAATATATGATATCATAAATAACAGTTTTAACATTTTTTTTTACCCTAGGAGCAATTTTGCCCCGAAAGTTTTTCTTCTAGAGCAATTTTGCCCCGGAAGTTTTTCTTTGAGAGCAATTTTGCCCCTCCGTTAACAACCTTAAGGTCAACGGTCCGTTGACGGAGAGACAACATTGCTCCAAAAAAAACTTTCGGGGCAACATTACTCCAAAAAAACTTCGGGGGCAAAATTGTTCCTGAGGATATACTTCCGGGGCAAAATTGGTACTTAATCCTACTACTAAATAAAAAAAATAGGATACCGAGACGTTCGAATTAGGGATCGAAACTTTAAAAGTAGTCATGATTTACAATAGTTACCTGGTTCTTATTATAAGATATTAATGAACAATTGTATTTGATCTTTTTTTATAAGACACTTGTTTCCAAAGTACATCAATTATTTTTTTTCATATATGCCTATAATTAATAATGGTAGTAGATGAGAGTAATAATTAATATAAAAATTAGAGTTTAGTATAATTAGTAGGTAATATTAGAAGTTATCTAAATTTTAGGATAACTTTAGTGGTTTTACTTGTTTTTATTGGTTTGTGAGAATTGTTAGTTGATGTCTCATAATAAAAATTAGAGAGAGTATAAAGTAATTATGTGAGAAAGTTTTGGCTGCATTCAATACTTAAATTAAATAAGCTTAGGGCCCCTTAACCTAATCTCAATGCTTAAACTAGTCCCAATGCATGCATGACATGTTACATATACTATTGATGATAAATTGATAATCATTACTCCCCGACGGAATCTTACTTTCAGAGATATCTTCTATAGGACCATTGCTTAAATTAATAAAAATCATTTTTGTCTTTTTACCCAAGAAAAAAAAACATATAAAAAGGATAATACTGCTGTAGTAAATATTATTATTTTTGATTGAAAGAGGCAAGCCGAAGCTTGAAGAGTTTAAAAAGGAAACTAGACTAAAGAGTCTAGTCCTTAGTACAAAATCAAAAATACACTAGCAATTACAAGCCAGCTGGTCTCTTAAAACTATAGGAAGGCATCCTGTTGGAATTGTGGGGATTAGGACCACATCAGCAACGTCGGTAACATCTTGGCCCAGCTTGGTCATATAGTCTGCGCAAGCAATGTTTTCTCTGGGCGTATGGCGAATCTCCACACTCTAATCTTGGAGAAGAAAATCACGAATCTCCCTGATGATGTCTCTAAACGGGTGGTCGGCATAGTGGTCTCTCATAATAGTGTTGATGGTGTCGAGAGAGTCAGAATATAGGATGACTCTTTGGAGACCCATCTGGCGGGCCACGGTTAGTCCAGTCATAATAGCGTGAATCTTCGCTTCAGTAACAGAACATATATATTCATACATGTTGAAAAGAAATATATATGTTGGCAAAAAAAAAAAAAAGAAACATATATGCATATTATGCATTGTCTGCCTCATATACGTCAGAAATAGCATCCGCAGGACCAGGATGATTAGGGTTTATTCGTAAAAAATAAAATAAAAAGCTCGTGTTGAATGCGTATTTCCCGTTTGATACATTCTTAAACATTTTTCTTAACTGTTTGGGCCTTGGGGTTCACCATAATCATACGCGACTGCTTAGATCCAAATGTCAAAACAACTCAACGCGCATGTTATTTGTCATTCTTCTGAATCGGTCAAGAAATTGCACAACGTTGTAAGAAGACAACCACGATTCAACCACGATTTCCTTTGACTTGCTTGTATTTTTCTCGAATTCATATTCTCTCAATTGTATACACACTGATATAACCGCGCGCTCCACTTGTCCTTGTTTTAGGTCATGGAAGCGCACTATCGCGTCTATCACGTCCAAATGGCCAACCTTCCCAGCTCACTTTATAATTATATTCTTCACCCAACTGGCAATGACTCATCAGAAGAACCTTGCTCTTACTTTGCCCGCACACACGTTTCTTAGCTATGGCTCTCATAAATAGCTACATACATGTCTCTGATGTTATGCATATAATTGTGGCCTCCAGTTTTCAAAGTGTTCGTCAAATTAACCAAAACCCACAAAGATCAAAGTTATGACAATGAGTACTACTGCTCCATCATTAGCTTTTTCGCTGTTGCTTACATGCAGTTTGTTGTTCATATCTGCCTCTGCCGATTCCTTCTACCAAAACTTTTACGTGACCTGGGGAGGTGAACGTTCTCAAGTCCTTCAAAATGGAGACCTTCTTACCCTCTCACTCGATAACTCCTCTGGCTCAGGCTTTGAGTCCATTAACGAGTATCTTTTTGCCAGAATTGACATGCAGATCAAGCTTGTGCCTGGAAATTCCGCCGGCACCGTCACTTCTTTCTTTGTAATCATTTGTTTTTTAGCCTTAAAATTTCCAAGGCTTTTAACATCATTCATTCTGATTAGTTCTCTTGTGCTTAATTCTTTTTGATGCAGTTGTCATCCCAAGGGCAATCCCATGATGAGATAGACTTTGAGTTCTTGGGGAACCTAAGTGGCGATCCATATATACTTCATACCAACATCTACTGCCAAGGACAAGGAAACAGAGAACAACAGTTTTATCTCTGGTTTGATCCCACTGCAGATTTTCACAACTACACCGTCCTTTGGGGTCCTCAACTCATTCTGTAAGTTACATTTTTCTTATTATAACACGGGTTTAATTGGTTGGCTAACATACATAATTTGTGGCATTGTATAATGCACAGGTTTTTGGTGGATGGAATTCCGATTAGAGAGTTCAAGAACTTGGAGTCAAGTGGGATTCCATACCCAAAAAGCCAAGCAATGAGAGTGTACTCTAGTCTGTGGAATGCTGATGATTGGGCAACAAGAGGGGGACTTGTGAAGACAGATTGGAGCCAAGCACCTTTCATTGCTTCCTACAAGGGATTCAGGGTCAGAGGGTGTGTTTGGCTCTCTGGGAATTCTAACTGCAACAGTGACTCGGAGGTCAACACTTGGATGTGGCAGCAACAGCTTGATTATGCAGGGCAAGGCCAAGTGCAATGGGTTCAGAATAATTTCATGATTTACAATTATTGCTCTGACTTTAAACGTTTCCCTCAAGGCTTCCCTCAAGAATGCTACCTCACCCACAACACCTAGATCTTCAACCCCTCCCACAAATTAATCTATCTCAAAGCTTATGTATGTCCTAAATTTGGTTCTTCTTGTTAAATTCTTCGTCACTTCTTTCTTGTCCTGAGCCCATTGAATAAGGTCCTGTGTGTTTCTAATCATTCAGTTTCTTGGGTTTTTCTCGAGTTATTGATTTTTTTAGTATGTATCGTACCCAATAAAGTCACAATGAGCTTTATTACACTTTAGTTAGAATGAATTCCAAGCTTTTCTTGGTTGGGCCATCTATCTTTTGGTTATAGTTCTGGGGGTATTTTACAACTGGAACAAGTCATTTTTATCCCAAAATTGGGATGCACCATTTGAGAATTTTATCTCAATTGATATGGTTGAGTTTCTCTTATTATCACTTTCTCATTATACCTCATCATCTCTAAATCATATCCATCTAATACGAGCTTTTTTGATGGTGCAATTTATTTAATTATAGTTTAATAATATTAAATGCTAAATAGTAATCAACTTGTACAGTTAATAAAATTTTAATATAAAAATGCCAAAAAGAAAGACCATTTGTGGATGGTTAAAACAATCCTGTTATGATGAATTCTACCTAAGGAGTAGGAGGTAGGGCCAGTTAAGGCCCCACGTGACGGAGCAGGGCGTCACTCAGGGGGTGGGTCTTTCTCCCTATTTGCTTTCTTGCTCTTCATCTTTTCTCACTCATAGTGCTTTTCTCTGAGAAGTGAGAAATGGGAGAAGACGAAGAACTGGCACTCCACTCTCGTTCGCAGTCGTCGGAGACATACAGAAAGCAACTGGCACTCTCACCTATGGACAGGGTGCCTGAATACCCATCCATCATCGTTAAAGTCGCCTCTCAGGTCTCTCTTTCTCTCTCCCCTTTGTTCTTCCTTTCAAAAAAATCTGTCACAACTGAAGCAACCCCAAATGACCGTCAAAAAGGGGGGGGGGGGGAGAAACCTGAAATCGTTTTCCTTTATTTTGTTTGTAGGACGGGCGGAAGCTTAGTTTCAGGATAAAGCGTGACACGGAGCTGATCAAACTTCTCTTAGTTTTCTGTGAGAGAAAGGAAGTCAGCTACAGATACATGCGCTTTTTGTATCACGGCAGGCGCATTAGGGGCAAACAAACGCCACGCCATGTAAGTCTCTTCTATTTATTTTATATGCATTTCTTCAAGTTTCTGGCAGAGGGTTTGCAAGTCTGGAATATATTAGAAAATGTTTTAGTCTATGTTCATGGCGGAAACTGGAGAGAGTGAGAGAGAGATAGAGAGAGTACTGTAGGAAGCTTGTGACTCTGGAAACTGGCACGCGGATGCATGGAATCATCATACTACTCCTCTTCCTCTCTTGTCCTTGTGAGAAGGCATCAACTAGTAAAAGTGTTCGTCTTTTTAGCAAGGCATAATTAATTTTTTTCCATCCATGTATGCCGATAGTAATTAATAAAATATTAGAAGTTATTTAAATTATTATAGGATAACTTTATCAATTTTAAATGTTTTATTGATTTGTAAGAATTATTAATTGGTGTCTTATAATGAGGACTAGAAGGAATACATTTTATATCAGTTATAAGATCTAGTTGATTTTTTAAAAAATATTAAAAAATTAAATAAATTGTTATAAATATTTATATTTATTATTTTTTCTTCAAACTAATTACTATGACTTATGAGCTAATATATAATTTAGTAATATATCTAACTTCCTTAGTATTGAAAAAAAGAGGGTGAGGACTGAGGAGTAATATTTAATGGAGTGTGTTCAAAATATAAAGCAAGATGGCTGATGTGACAAATTATTTGGACTGGAATGGTTAGCTGAATATGAAAGATGGAGATGAAATTGACGCGATGACGGAACAAGGCGGAGGCGCTCCTTCTAGTGGCTGCTGCTCCTAAGGTTTCTTGCTTTTGTAATTAGGCTCCTTTATATGTATGTGGGTCGATCTGTATGTTCATGACCTCAGTTCCTCACTTTTTGTGACATTCTAATCTCAAATGTTTACTAAGATGCATGAGCACAAGGGACGATCAATGTTATGTAGTTACAAGGATTGCCGAAACCTTTGATCTTTTTTTGTTGCCAACCAAAAACCTTTGATCTTTAAAGGATGGGATTTTAGTTGAGTTGTTGATTTATTTCACTTAAAAAACTGCCGCAGTGCGTGGATCTGAGTCTCGATTCTATGGTCTTTTTGTTTAATTATTGAAGCAGCTTGACCTGGACATTTTGTTTTTTGAGATGTTACGTTTCGTTTATACGTTATGTTCCTAACAATAATCAAACCATGCATCAACCTGTTTACAATCAAAACTAGCTGCCCATTGAAAAAAATCAGCTTTGCTAAATATATTTCTTAACTTCGCTTTCGGCCTATTGCATTTTTATGTTATTTAATACTTCCTCCAATAATCTTAATACTTCCCGATGTTATCCTATAATTAAGATCGGAGGAAATAATATTTTCATATAAATTTAACTCTTTTCACCCCTAAAGAAAAAAGAGAGTATTTTGTAATCGAGATGGACCCCATTTTTCACGGCTTTATGTAAAATGACTTTTAGATTTATATTAAATATGGGCAAAGTATTTTTCCTGTCACTGGAGATAGATTTATCTTCAGTGATCCTAAAACTACGTCGTTTTGAATTAATGAAGGGTGTATTTGTAATTTCAGGTAAATTAATGAATGGTATTTCTGTAATTTAGCACCCTTCATTAATTCAAAATGACGTAGTTTTAGTATCACTGGAGATAACTCTATCTTCAGTGAGTGACAGGAGAAATCATTTACCCATTAAATATATATAAGAATTTTGAGTGATGAATATTTTATATTTTGATTAAGTGATAACATATTACTTGTTTAAATTTAAACATGGGTAAAAGATTTCTCCTGGAGATAAAGTTATCTCCAGTGACCCTAAATGTAATACCCCGGATTTGTATCAATAATAATATAATGATAATGATACTAATAATAATAATAATAAAGTAATAATGAAATTTAATAATAATAACAATATAGTAAATAAAGATTTAGAATTTAATAATGTTTATATTATTTTATAATTTATTAATTGGAAATAATTATAGTAACAATAAAAGTTTATAATTTAATTGTATGGTTTAAGAATTTATTAATTGGGAATATATTAATTAGATTATATAACATAATTCATTTCTATTTATATTAAATATATAATTGAGTCATTTTAATTTACCTTACTGTTGGGTAGTGATATTAGTGATCCTAGATATTAGCTATGATCCTAAATTTTAGCTAGAATAAATAGAAATATAAAATATAATTGAAATATTATATATATATATATATAAGGAAAAAGATTTCTCCTGTCACTGGAGATAGAGTTATCTCCAGTGACCCCAAAACTACGTCGTTTTGAGTTAATGAAGGGTTTGTTAGTAGTTTCAGGTGAATTAATGAAGGGTGTTTTGGTAAAATGTATATGATTAAAAAATAAACAGAATTACAAAAACACCCTTCATTAATTCACCTGAAATTACTAACAAACCCTTCATTAATCCAAAACGACGTAGTTTTGGGGTCACTGGAGATAATTCTATCCCCAGTGACAGGAGAAATCCTTTACCCATATATATATTGTATCGTAATAAATTGTAATATGAATATATTAATTATATTATTAATAATTAGATCGTATAGTATAATCTTTTTTTTTTTTTTTGGTATGAAAGGAGGCCAAAGCCTTAGATTAAAATAAATGAGGAGGGGAAGGAATTCCCATACAATCATTGAGCACTAAGGTCCTAAGAAAATTAGGACACACCCCATAAAACTGAGAAAAGGAAATGCCTTGTTTAGCCAATCTATCAGCTATCACATTCTGACCACGGGAAATATAATCAAAAGAAACAACCCAATTCCTTGCCAACAAATCACGAATCTGCAGTACAACCAGGCTGTCCATATTGCTTGGTTCCTGCTTAAGAGTTTCAATGAGAGTCTTTGAATCAGACTCTATTATCACTTGTGTCAGATGCATACTCCAACCAAGTTGAAGGCCTTTCAGAAAAGCCCACTCCTCAGCCTCCTTAGGTCCGCATATCCCAAGTGTTGTAGAGAAACCAGCAAGCCATGATCCTGTTGAATCCCTTACAACTCCTCCTGCACCTGCATATGTACCTGAAACAGAAACAGCGCCATCCACGTTGATCTTGCACCAGTTTACAGCAGGGGCCTTCCAAAAACACTGAACAGCATGCTCTGAATATTCTTGGTTATGAACAAACAGATGCCAGGAGTTTAGAAGCACACCCGTGGGATTTTCAGGTTTGGAGAAATCATCCTGAAAAATTGATTGATTACGCCACAACCAAAGTTTCCACACACTAACACCAAAAAACAAGGCCCAATTAGGAATAAAATTCTTTCCTAAATCTCTTCTGAGATTTAAAGTGAACCAATCTCTCAATGGGGCAGCAAAGAAAGCTGACTGAAATCTAGGCTGGATCACGTTCAACCAGAATCTTGTTGCAAATGTACAATCACGTAAGATATGTAACACTGTTTCCGCTTGTGAATTACAACCTGGGCATAAGGCTGACGAGCTTGACCACTTGCTCCTCCACTCGTTAGTAGGGAGCCTATTATGAAATGCAAGCCATAGAAAAACCCGAATCCTTTCAACGCCTTGCCAACGCCAAATAAGTTTAAAGCAAGGATGAGACAAGTTTGCCGAACACTGCTCAATCAAATGGTAGGCCGACTTAACTGAAAAAATTCCAGAAGAGGCCCCGTTCCAGAAGAGCACATCCTCCCCAGCATGAGTCATGGGAGGCGGCATTGCTAATAGGCGCCGAATTACAGACTGAGAGACAATTGAAGCTAGGCCATCAAAGTTCCACTGGCCATTCGAAACCCAATGTGCAACTTTGCTTCCCTCCTCTTCCTCAGATAAGGGCCTCAAGCAGTGATCCCGAATTACCAGTCCCTGTGCCAGCCATCTGTCATTAAAAAAGTCCACCGAGTTACCATTCCGGACCCTCCAACTAGATCCAGCCTGTACAGTCCCTTTCTGCTTGCAAATAAATGCCCATAAAGAAGAATCTCCTGGCCGGTGAACAAAAAAGTCATTATCCTCTCTTAGCATATATTTATGTAACAAAACCTTCTGCCAAAGACCATTGCTTCCTTCCATGAGCTTCCAAACCAATTTACATCCAAATGCCATGTTCATAGAGGAAAGCTTCTTAAACCCCAAACCTCCAAATTTCTTAGGCATAGTAACCATAGACCAAGCCACATTATGAAACCCATGCGATGAAGCTGAGCCCCAAACAAAGTTGCATTGAAGGCGTTCGACCTCCCGACAAATGAATCTAGGTAAATGAGACACCTGCATAGGGTATAGAGGAACCGATCCCAGAACCGATTTGGCCAAAGTAATCCTTCCGGCCATAGAGAGGGATTTAACTTTCCAAGCTGATAATTTAGCATTGACTCTATCCACAATGTACCCAAAAGTTTCCGTAGGCTTCCTTTTCCTAGACAGTGGAAACCCCAAGTAAGTGCCAATCTCCTCAGAAATCCTCATGCGAGTTATATTTGAAATTCTTCTTCTAAGATCCACAGGAACTTTTGGTGAGAAGAAAACAGAAGACTTTTCATAACTGACTTTTCCTCCCGATGCTTCGCAAAATCTGTCCAAACACTCCATAAAGCAAGCAGCTTGCTCAATCGAAGCCCTACCAAAGAAAAGGATGTCATCTGCAAATAGTAGATGAGAAATTGAGGGACCCGTTGTGGAAGTTTTAAAAGGAACCCATCTACCTTGTGTGACTGCATTAGTGATAAGATGTGACAAACGGTCCATGCAAAGCACAAAAAGATACAGTGAAAGAGGGTCACCCTGGCGGAGTCCCCTACCTGGAGTAAAGTAGTGAGTTTGTTCCCCATTCCACAAAACCTTGTATTCCACTGAAGTAATGCATTCCATGATTAAATTAACTAGACCAGATTCAAAGCCCACTTCAACTAATACTTCCCTAATGAAGGTCCACGTAAGGCGGTCATAAGCCTTTTCTAGATCAACCTTCATAGTCATGAAGCCCCGTTTACCCTTCATCTTTTTCAGCGTATGAACAATCTCTTGGCCAAGAATAATATTATCTTGAATTTGGCGGCCCTTAATGAAGCTGGCTTGATAGGGTGAAACCAACTCATCCATAACATTCTTCAATCTAAGAGTAAGAATCTTAGAAACACACTTGTAATGGACTGTACATAGGGAAATAGGACGAAAATGACTTACAAACATGGGCTGGTTCCTCTTAGGGATAAGAGCAATCAGGGTTCTATTGGCCTCTTTTAGAGAAATTTCTGCAGCAAACACCTTTTTAACAAAATGACACACACTTGGGCCAACTATGCTCCAGTTCCTTTGATAAAAAATAGGTGAATAACCATCAGCCCCAGGTGCTTTATAAGGACCCATGGAGAAAAGGGCAATTTTAATCTCATCATCTGACGGAGAACACCCTAGCATATTTAAAGTGTCAACTTCAATACAAGGGAACCTCGATTCAGTGGACCAAGGCACAGGTGAAAAGTCCTCTGCTTGAAATAAGTGCTTAAAAAAATTCAACACCAGTTGCTTAGCTTCATCCTCTGTGTCTGTCCATCGGCCATTAGTATCTTTAAGAGACACCACCTTATTCCTCCTCCTTCTCATCTTAGTCTTCAAGTGGTAGTATTGAGTATTGCGATCCCCCTTAGTTACCCAAACAGATCTTGATTTTTGAAACCACTTGATTTCCTCTGCGCGAAGGATATGCTTTAAATCCACCAGCAACTGGTACTCAAGATTACACAAAAATTTTGAATAGGGATAAGTTGGGGCAGATTGAATGCCCTTTAGTCTTGCCAAGATTTCAGATTTCTTCTTTTCTACCAAACCAAAAACAGATTTATTCCATTCAGAAACACTGTGCTGGAAATTCCGAAGATTTACCTCCAGACTATCTTGATTAGACCAACTATCTTTAATAAAATTAGGAAAAGAATCATGATCTAACCACATAGCCTCAAAGCGAAATGGCCTCCGATATCTATTATTATTTAAACAAGAAGATAGAGACAGCAAAATAGGATTGTGGTCTGAAAATTCAGACCTAGGAAGTACCTTAACAAAAGCCTCAGGGAGCGTATTCAAAAACTGGGCGTTTCCCAATGCTCTATCGAGCCGTTCGTATAAGTGCAATCCTCCTTCCAAGCGTGGCCCTTTCCAAGTCATAGAAGGGCCGACAGCACCCAAATCATTAAGCCCTGACTCATTTAATCTATCCTGAAACCACCTTAACCGTCTGGGATTGACCGGACAGCCCCCAATTCGCTCGCTCGCCAACCGTATATCATTAAAATCACCGAGGACGCACCATGGAGAGGAGATGCCGTTCGCTAACCTCAAGATGTTAGCCCACAACACCGATCGCAGATTAGAGTGTGGGATCGCGTATACGGCTGTTACAATGAGAACAGGAAGCTGAGGAAATTGACATTGCATATGAAAATACTGTCTATTTTCTTCCACCACCGTAACCGCAACGTGAGACGATTTCCAAATAACGGCCAAACCCCCAGAACGGCCCTCACTGGGAATAAACCGTAGGCCATCGAATCCCAACCTGTGTAGACATTGAAGGCGCCTATCATCTTGCATTCTGGTTTCAGAAATACTACAATGCTGGGCTTCGGCCCATCACAAAGCAACTTCAAATTCCTGAAAAGGCCTCTGCTACAGGCTCCTCTAGTATTCCAATAAAATATGGAATCCATAAAAAACAAAATCAGAGAGGAAAGTCCACCCATCAATTGGAAAGTTGTGACTCAGGGACGAAAATCCCTTCCCCATCAGCGATCTGTAACTCGGGCCCCATCCCAGAGCTAGCTCCTTCACCCTCCGCCAACATAAAATCTAGGCCCGGATCCTCTGGTCCCGGATCCTCTGGTCCAGCTTCTCCAGGGTCAAAAGGTCCAGGGTCCACCGAGAGTTTGCCCATAGACAATGGGCCTCCCCCACTATCAGTTGCGGTCTTGGGCTCAACCCTCCTGTCCGCTAAGGCAAGCCCATTAGCACTCACTAGCGTATTATCTTCCCCCACCCAAATCCTCTTGTCCACGCGTTTGGATCCCTTTTCTTGACTCTTAAGAATAATTTGAACCTCGTCATTCTTGAATGGCGTACCCCCTGACTGGCTGCCAGTACTTGTCTGCATTTCATTTCTCGATTGCACCCCCTTACCGCCACTTCCCTTACTGACACTCGCGGCCTTAAACCGAGGTACTTCCTCTGACAATTTCTTCGATTGGCCATACATAGGTACAGTGGGTTGGTGCCGATCATCGTTTTCCTCACCGGCAAGCAACGCGAATCTGGACCCTGAAGCTTGCCCCTGTATAAGCTCATTTTGTTTTTCCTTTGATTTCCGGGGTCTCCGAGATTTCTGAACTACTCTCCACACATCTCTTGAATCTACTTCCATCTCTCTTGCCTCCTGGTTATCGCTAGGGCCCTTCCTTGTTACTAGAACAGGTTGCTCTGTTTCTGCCTTCCTTTTGTTTCCGGTTGGACATTGTTCATGCCGATGCCCATACATTCCGCACACTGAGCATAAGAGGTGCAAGCCCTCATATTCAATATAGTAGTCACGTCCATCCACAGAGAATCCCGCCATAAGCTGCTTTGTCAAATCCACCAAAACACACAAACGAGCATAGTGTCCCCGGAGCTGACAGGAAGTATTAATATCCACTTTAACCGTCTCTCCAATCCTGTCACCGATGAACTCCAGAGCCTCTTTATCATAATACTCAAGGAAAATCCTTGGCAATCGGACCCAAACCGCCACCTTGTCAATCGAAGCGGTAGCTGAGTCGAACATCGGTTCCCATGGACGTACCGTAAGATAGTGGTCGTATAGCATCCAGGGCCCCCCTGTGAGAGCGTGCTTATAATCCTCATTGTTAGTAAACTTAACCACATAGAAGCCGTGGCCTATATTGATTAGCTTGGTGACCCCTTTTTTTGCCCACAATGACTGTATCCTTGTTTCAAGTGCTTTGTAGCCAATGCTACGCCCCAACAGTTTGATAATGACTGAGTTAGTATAATCTATTTCTATTTCTATTAATTATGTTAATATTTCATATTTTTATTTATTAGAAAATCTTATTATATAGAATATATATCTGTTTATTTTATATTTGTAGTACTCCTGATTAATAATAGAATTAATAATATATTAAAATAATAATAATAATAATAATATATTAGAATCTAGAAATCTATAGTGTTTGTATTGTTAATTTATTAATTGGGAATAATTAAAGGGTCCAGCCCATAACTAAAACCCTAAGTTTTAATTATAAATTTAGGTATAGCCGTCAAAAACCTAAAAACACACGATACTTTTCCTCCTCCGTTGTTTTCTTCTCAAACCCTCTTTCTGTGCATCAAATCAAAATTAGGTCGCTAGCAAGAACGGAGGCCAGGTAATCCTAATCCCCATGAATTTTAGGTTAAATTTATATCTTGATAGGTAATTGTGTACCCTAGGCTATAAAAACCCATTTGCTATTCTGATTTCCATATGTGTAGAAATATATATGTATATATACAATTGCTTCCTCAACTTGCGTGTTTCAAATATGCCTGTACGTGTTCCTTTCTTTCTTCAATTGAATACAATGATTCAATTTGCTACCTCAATTTGCGTCAATCCACAATCACCTGTGCATTTTATCTTATAGCTATATTTAATTAAAATAATAATATAAAAATATATAAAAGATAAGAAAATAATATAAATAAGTTAGGAGTTTATTTTGTGTGTTGTTTTAAAACATTTTAATAGTGGGAGGATAGCTTTGGGATGGTACCCCAAAAGTGATGAACACAACCCTTAGGCTTTATGCCTCGAAATATTATGTGATGAGAAAATTGAGATATCCGTTCTTCCCAAAGTGGTGTCTGGCTCCCGGGACACTAGTAGCAACTTTGGGAAGAGGTGTGCACACTATGAAGAAATACTTGATATACTTGATGGCCAATTTGATTGATTGTGACTGGCAGGGTTTCCCGGGTCACAAGGTAAACTGAAATTTATATGAAATTAGAATATATGTACATAGATACGTTTTATCTGCATAGCGGCTGATTAAGGAACAAGAGATTCGATTTACCTAGTGAGTATAGTATAGGTAAAATGGGTTTATTGATATTGGATTTTCTAAACATCAATGTAATGAGAAACTGATTTTGTGGATTATAAATATAGATAAGGTATTTTCCCTATCATATGTAGTTAACTTAACTATTTATTTGTTTATTGGTTACTATTGTTATTATTTTGTGTTATTTTTAACTATTAGGATTACCAGCGTTTGCTGATGTATGTGTGTTCATGGGCTGCGACGATCCTTCGGAGGAGCAGATTTTCATTGAAACAGGTTTCAAGCTGGGGCCGCTGGGGCTAGCAGTGATAAGTGAGGAAGAATAATAAAAAGCTCTAGCTAAATTCTTTTTGTTTTATTTTATTTTATTATTTGGATAAGACATCTCTATTTAAGTTTTAGTTGACATTTATGTAATAAGTAGCCTTGCGCTTGTCCCAGTACAAGTGCGGCGGTAACACTCCCCAAAATTGTTATTTCGAAATTCATTAGTTTATTTATAAAAATTATTTAAATTTTTGTTGTTATAACTGTTAGAAATTGGGGGTGTTACACTAAAACTACATCGTTTTAGATTAATGAAGGGTGTATTTGTAATTTTAGGTGAATTAATGAAGGGTGTTTCAGTAAAATTTATATGATAAAAAAAATAAACAAAATTACGGAAACACCATTCATTAATCGAAAATAACGTAGTTTTAGGCTCACCGGAGATAACTTTATCTCCCTCTTTTAGCCTTTAAACATATATTTTAGTTTCTTAGTTTTTTTTATTTTTCTTAATTTAATTCTTTAATAGCAAATTTATGCCCTTTTCTAGTAGGCTCATAATGGAATATTTAGAAATGCTAAAAAATGTTAGGACAATTTCGAAGCACAAAATTTTTTAATTAAAGCATTAAAAAATGGAAGACAAACATGATATGAATTGAAAGTTGCCTAATTAAACTAAAATTTGAATTTTATATAAATAGAATGGATGATCCAAAAATTGTTGTTAACAATTAAGTTAATAAATAGTAAAATGTTTTGCTGTTAAATATATAAAAGCTCAACTTCTTTGTTTTCCATTTCGAGGAGTAGAAATCACGTAAAGGAGCCTTCTCAATAAAATACAATCTTTTTATACGACTTTACTTAACTTTTTAAATTTGGGGCTAAAACTTTTAAATAAATAAAAAAAAGCAATATAGCTCAGTCTTCTAATTTATTACCAGGGACCTCCCAGACTTGATTAAAAGGCGGAGCATAATTAACTAATTAACTTCTGGTTTGTTTTGGCCATACATGCCAACTGGAGCTGACGGTATCAGTTTTCTGGATCTCTCGTCGACTCGTATCTCCTTCGTTCTCAATACCATCTGAAGATAGAAAGTTAGAAACCTGGAATCGATAAAACCCTAGAAATTAAATCTGTGATCTTGTGTACTCAAAATGGTGAAGAAGCGGGTCCCCGACTGGCTCAACAGTTCTCTCTGGTCTTCCACTCCTTCCTCTGACGACCACCGTGATCTCCGCCACTCCACCACCGCATCCACCAACACCTACGCCGATGAAGACCGAGAGCAATCCGCGGTGGACCCACCTTTACCTGCACCTTCTCCTCCTTCACCACCGGTCAGAGAAGATCCTCCACAGCCCCAGATAATCGAAGATTCAAGAACCAATCATCTTGCTAACGATTACAATGTCACTTCTTCTACTCCTTCTACAGATGACATCTCTCGCCAGGCTCAATTGCTGGCCGAGGTTTACTCTCTCTACTTTAACTTCTCGAGCTCCAAGTTTCCTCCAATTAACATAATGAGCTGTTGATCACTGAATCTATGACTCCTTGTTCTTTTTCTTTTTCGTTGCTCACTTCTTTTCTCTTCTGGTCAGCTATCAAGAAAGGTGATAGATATAAGGGAGCTGCGGAGAATTGCATGTCAAGGTATACCTGATGGTGCTGGGATACGTTCTACTGCGTGGAAGGTAAATTACTCGGGGATGTGCTAAATTTTTCTCTGTCTTTCTTCTGTGTTAGAAATGATAATCTTGTCAAGTCAAGTGACTTCAAAAGTTTTTGGGGCCTCGGATAAATGATATTTGTTGGACTCCTATTTTGACGTTCTTATGTCTAGGGGTTTAGTTTGGGTGCTTTTAGGTGGTCTAAATGGTCGTGTGTTTTCCATATCCATAATGAACAAGAGCAAATAAGTGAAATTGGATAGAACTCTTGCAATTGATGTGTATTGACACGTGCAGCTTTTGCTTGGATATCTTCCACTGGATCGAGGTCTTTGGTCATCTGAATTAGCTAAGAAAAGGTCTCAATATAAGCATTTCAAAGAGGAGATCCTGATGAATCCTGTAAGTTATGATCTAAGTGTTTTCATATAATCTTCTTTGAGACATCTTATAAAATAGTTTGGGCGATAAGCTGGAACAATGAAATTTGTTGCGGAAAACCGGTCCTTTAAATGGTTGTTAGCAGCATACTGATAGCAGCTTACACTTGAGTTCAAACAGATAAGGTGTTGCTTGATGAGACCCAAGATTCGCTAGATTAACGGTAGTGTTAACAATAAAAATACTTATATGGTTAAACTAATGCTTTGGAGTTGTATTAGAGTAACTCGCTCTGCCGTAATTATCATAATTTTGATCTGATTTTCTGTTGGGTCAAAATTTGATGTAATTTTAATTTGATGTAATTTTAATTGGTGGTAACTGTGTTTGTTACATAATGGAGTGGATGAGTATACATGTTCAAGACTTCAAATGCAACTAAACATATTAAAATAGTGAACCTTGGTTGTATTATTAATTTTAACGTGAAAAGATACATTATTTTCTTCATCTATTTTGGACTCTGAACGTTTCTGTGGCTAGTTAGTCAGAAATTACAAGGAGGATGTGCAGCTCTACAAGTGACACTTCTGATGCAAAATGTGGGAGTCGAGGCTTGCTCTCTAGATCTGAAGTCACTCATGGGGAACATCCCTTGAGTCTTGGAAAGACTAGCATATGGAATCAGTTCTTCCAGGTAGTATGCGGCACGCTGTATTAAAAAAAAAAAAAAATTGGAGGAAAAACTATCATGTGCTTATCATGTTACAAAAGCAATGGGGTGCGTTGCTAATGTATAAATGACTAATGATAATTACTGTATCATCTATTATGGGGTAAAACTAAATTTTGGTGTAGTATATGTATGTGTTATGCTTGTGACTCGTATGTATTCATTATGGTGTTTATTCTGCCTTGTGATAATTAGCTGGTTAGCTTTATCAAACTTGTTGCACTTCCAGTTGCTATGATGTTATTATGAAAATTATAATCTTGTATGAACTTATTTATCCTTCATGGAAACTCTGATTCATTTGAAGGTGGTCAGATACCCTGTATTGCGGTGTTAAATTTTCCTCTTTGCATTTGGTAGGACACTGAGATAATAGAGCAAATTGATCGAGATGTAAAGCGCACTCATCCTGATATGAATTTTTTTTCCGGTGACTCGCAGTTTGCAAAGTCCAATCAGGTTCTCCCTATTATTTCTCTTTTAAATTTACAAAAATTCTGCATTGAAGCCTTTTCTTTTCTCAGCAAAAATCCTCTTTATTGAAATACTTTCTTGTTGGGGGTATTTTCAGGAGGCTCTGAAGAACATATTAATTATTTTTGCAAAGTTAAATCCAGGCATAAGATATGTTCAAGGGATGAATGAGATAGTGGCTCCTCTGTTCTATGTGTTTAAAAATGATTCTGATGAAGAAAATCCAGTAAGTCTATCCTTCTCAAAATCTTACTAGCTTTGTTCCCCTTAAATTAAATGTCATATTAACAAAGTTTTTGTCTTTACTGTCTATTCTTATCCATGTCTACGCTTCATTCTTTGTTTTGGTTGATATGGTTTTACATCTCAATTTTGTTTAGTGTTAGCCATCTCTAGTTCTTGATGTGAGTCATGTTCTATTTTTGTTCTTATTAATATATTGATAATATTAACTGTCCCTTATTCCAACATGTTCAGGCCTTTGTCGAAGCAGACACATTCTTTTGTTTTGTCGAGCTATTAAGTGGGTTCCGAGATAATTTTTGTCAACAACTTGACAACAGTGTTGTGGGAATCCGTTCCACTATTGCTCGGTTATCACAGCTTTTGAGACAACATGATGAAGAGCTGTGGCGTCATCTTGAGATCACAACCAAAGTAATGGAATTTTAAGTATCATTTTCATCGCTTAATAACAATTTTTCCACAAGTTTCTGTCATAATAAATGGCAGGAACCATTTGGGTTGGCAACTGTTTGATTGTCTAGGCAGCACTTTTTTTGTTAATTATATCCATTTTTAAGTCACTTTTGGCATGCTTGTTACAATTTCCTTGTGTTGGTCATTGAACAATTCAAGCTTTTGATACAATATCTACTGTATGCATCTATAGGATTTTGCCAGGGGTTGGCTGGGCTGCCATTGAAGATTTTTCCACTTCTAATCAAGGCTTTATTATGCATAGAAATTGTAAATCCATACATTCACAACTCTAAGCATGAAAGTTATCGCCTAGGACCTATTTTTTCCACATTTAATTGAGTGTGCACCAAAATCATGAGTTTGAGAGTGGGGAAAGGGTGAGGAGTGGAGTGGACGATTATACACAGAACATTTGTCAATCACTTAATCTGGTTGGCACTTGGATTTAGCCTGCTTCAGTTATTAGATGTGTTTCAACGTCATGTCCCTCCTGTTTCCATTAAGAATTAATAATAAATAAACATACAAACTATGCTTTCTAGCCGCATCTTGTTCTAGTAGTAGTGGGTTCCTGGTTTTTGTTTGGGCCATTGTGTGGTTTGGTTTATCAAGAGGTGTCTTATTTTTCTGGTACCAATTGTCAGGTCAATCCCCAATTCTATGCGTTTAGGTGGATTACTCTCCTCTTGACTCAGGAATTCAATTTTGCTGACTGCCTTTTCATTTGGGACACTCTTCTAAGTGATCCAGAAGGTCCACAGGTACGATAACCTTCCCATTTAGCCAGTCATTAATAAGTGTTAGAAGTTGAAAAGCTACTTATGACTAGCAAATAATAGAGCAAAGCTTAAGTTTAATCATGCCGGATGGTCACATGTATTGGACATGATAAAGTTTGAACCTCTAATATCTCTGGGTTGAAAGTGGTAGGTTTTTATGCTTTCTGTTACCAACCTCTGAAATTGCTGCTGCTTAACGAAATTTGTTTGTTGAACTGACAATGGTGGATCAGTTGGGCTGATGAGCATGTATATTTTGTTAGGGAAACTAACTATCCTGATCATGTGCAGGAGACTCTGTTACGGATATGCTGTGCAATGCTAATTATTGTTCGGAGACGCCTTCTCGCGGGTGATTTCACGTCCAATCTCAAGTTGCTGCAAAATTACCCGTCTACTAACATAAGCCATTTGCTCTATGTTGCCAATAAGTTACGGGTACAAGGAATCTAATGTTTTCAGCCCATTATTTTTGCATCTCGGTTTTAAATCTGCAATGTAGTGTTTTTAAGTTCAATGATTGTAAATCACTCTGTAAATGCTGTTTCAGAGTAGCAGCTGGTGGTTTTTTCCAATTTTTTTACACTTTAAATTTGATTTTATGAGATCTCGTTGAATTACTCCTGTATTCACCGCTTTCACTCCTAACTAAAAAGAAACGTTGTTGTTGAGGCCTCGGATTAAGGCTGTTTTATACTATGCTTTGTAGCTCCGTCAAGCTTTTCGGGTTGCTCAACCATATTTGTCAGCTTTTAGCTTCATTTTCTATGTATCTAGTTCGTGTGCACCTCGTTTCTCTTGCTTAGTGTTGCATGTGAAAGGCGTGAATTTGCAGGCAAGCAATTACACATGGTTTTGAGTAATAAGAAATGTTGTTTCCCTAGTGACATCATAGACGTGAGCTCAGAATCATCCCGCCTCTTGTCAACATGCGCACTGCCTTGGATTGCGCCCTTTTTTTTTTCATGGAAGGGAAATTTCATTACTTAAAAAATATGTACAAAGGCAATGAAACGCAATGATTTACATCAAGAAAGAAGAGAAAAACTCCTAAGAGTGTGAGCTATTATGGATGTGATCTGTACTAATATGTCATCAACAATAACAGTTTCATGCGCACAAATGTGTGATTCATAATTTCCCAGAGTTTTTAAAGAGTGATGCAAAATTCAATTCGCCAAGTAGTATCAAGATTGTTATTTGTGAGTTGTTCAATTATCTATGATGAAATGTCTTTCCTAAAAAGGTCTGCACATAAGTCCAATAGAAGGATTTTCTTCCAAATAGAGCTTTCTAAGGGACAAGTTTTGAACACATGGTTGATATTTTCCAAGTTACTGTGCAAAGAGAGCAACTAGGGTCTTGTGACATAACTCTTCGTTATCTTTTAGAGTTTGTCGGAAGTTTCCTTTTAAGAAGTAGCTACGTAAATGTTTTAATTCACTTAGATGTAGGAAGCTTCCAAAAATTTTTCCATATGCCTTCAACATCATCCTAATTTAGGGACTTTGTGGCCCTATAAGCAGATTCCACAGAAAACTTCCCATTGGAGGATAGGCTCCAGAAGTAAGAGGGAGGTTTCTAATCATGTTGCATCATGCAGGTTTCCTGGACGACAATAGATGATAGTAAATGTTGAAATAAATGAGTTCGCCAACTGTCGTCCTCATCAATGTAATCAGCAATTGGCTTTAACAAGTCATTATCAAGGATTGGTGCGGAAGAGAGGTGTTTTAGTGGTCTCTGTTCTCTAACCCAATAATTAGACCTGAATCTTATACTCTGGTCATTTCCCACCTTATGTGAATATCCCTCCCATGAATCACGGACTAGATTCTTTCAAAAAGAGGATGACCGCAGAATAGCTGGTTTGGGCAAATCATAGTCAATATGAATTGGGTCGCCCTTTTATAACCTCAAGATTGATGGTCATGCATGCTTAGCCTGTCAACTAAAATTGCCTCCGCCTAAGAATTGATTTGCACAGAACACCAAAACCGTAGCAAAGGATGGATTGACGAATACTATTTAGCTAATTCGAATAGAGATAGAGAAGATCAAAGAGAGCAGCAAAACATGCAAACAATCCATTCACCGTCCTATAATTTCTATTGTTTGCGTCCTTTCTCTCTAGAAATTTTAAAGGAGGAAGCTCCCAATCTAAAGCCTGCAAGTAATGCAAATCTTTATTCTCCATAAATGCATTACTTTTTGCTTCGACGATCCTGCGCGTTATTTCTCTATCTGAAAGCTCAATTTTTCTCATTTTATTCTCTTTAATTTTAATGAATATTGTTAACCTCATCTCTCAATGTCATTCAAATATGTGATCTTGTGGGAGGATTCTATTTCTCAAAACCAACATGACACATTGACACTGATAGTGAAGTTAAGTGAAACAAAATAGTTGAGCTGTCATTAGTGTAGTCAAGAGGATTAATTAAAGTATAACTACTTTAGTCTAGTTGGTTAGCAAGCACGTGACCAGAGACTTTCTATATATATATATTGTACAGTTCCTTTATACATGAATAAGACAACACATTTCTCTTCTCACTTTCGTCTCTCTTCTTTCACTTGCTCTTTCTTTAAATTCCTTGAGACACCTAATACTATTATTCAGATCAACTCATACTAAAACATCCATATCAAAGTCAGGCGATTCTTTATTTTTAAAGGTCACGTTTGACGTGTATTAGGAGATAGGGAATTGTGAAGTGAATGAAAATATTTATGGATATCAGATATTTTAACAAATCGATCATAACAATCCGACCTTAGCTCAGTTGGTAGAGCGGAGGACTGTAGTGGGAATTATTATCCAGCGGTTGATCCTTAGGTCGCTGGTTCGAATCCGGCAGGTCGGATTCTCTTGTAAGATCCTTTTTTTTTTCCCTCATTTACTCTGTACTTCGCCCAAAAATTCCCTTGTTAGACCCTTTTCTAAATAATTTTCTTTTTGCAAAACTTTCCTTGCACTCTACGAATGTACGCGGATTTCCTACTCGCAGACATGTGTCGTTGGACGCCTGGACGTGCTCCTCTTTCCATCAAGACCGTTTCCCTCAACCCTCGCAGGATCTCAATTTTTTTATGACCATTTCCCTCAACCGATTGTTTTAATGGATGCCTGGAATTTTCTGGCTATGAACTCGTGGGGAAAAAAAAAACGCACCGTTTCGACTTAAAACATACATACTGCGGATTTCATGGTTTCGCCACGTGGTTCCAAGGAGATTGTTCGATTGAGCAGACGACCGTGATGGGCAGAGGAGCAAGCTTATGAGGAGTAGGGAACCCGTATTCCCAAGACCCTTGAACATTGTTTCATTCATTGACGCATCGAAGATTGCAGACTTGGTTTATTGAATCTCGTCCTATCGCACATGGTATCACCCTTTTCCTTGTCTGAATTCTGCTTTGCAATCATGTTAGAGTTTGCCACTGTCTATGTTAGCCGCAAATTATATTAATTATACTTTGTTCCCTTTGCTAGTGCGTGATCCTTTCTGTGGTAAATGAACGATTTTTCAGGCTAGCACGTTACGGTTATACTTGACCTGCATAAGGAACACGCTCGAGGCGGCAATGTGCTTGCAGGTACGCATTGTTGTGAAAGTTGTGAATTTGTAGTACGATAATAGTCGAGACTGTATAGTTTGTGCTGATTATTTGCTTTGGAGGGACTTAGACCAACATTGGCATCGCTGATTCTTCTATTATGTCCTTGAATTCAGCTTTTTGTGGTTCAATTAATGTCTTCGAATTGTTACTTTAGCCCCAGCAAAACCATCTTCCATATCGTACTATAGATTCTTACAGATCATGTAATAATTTTTTTATGTCTTCATGCTGGTTTCAGAACTTTCCATGTCAAGAGGTTGAAAGGCACAACAAGCCAGAGGTTGAACTGAAGTATGCCCTCAGTCATTGTAGTAATTTTTACCCCCGGGTGTTACTTCCCTCTTTAAGATTGTAATTCTTTCTTCATTGATTTGCAGGACCAGCCCAGAACTCCTGCTAAATCCTGTAAGATCTGTCTTATTTCAAATTAATATTACGTTTTTTCTGAGGCAAATTTACATTCTAAAATCAGATCCAGTAAAATAGTCACTTAGCTCATGCTCCATTCCCGCCTTTTGAGCTTCTATGTGCTCTAAAATTTGCCTTATGGAATGCACTTGGTAGAAATTCACATTTGTAGGTCTTATACAACAACAACAATTTCTTCATTGATCCATACCGTATGTAGGTCTTATATGGTGGTTAAATTCTGAAATCTTAAAGCTACTCTATCTTCAGTAAGGTTTCGTTAAGTGAGAAGATAGGGTGCGGGGTTGTCTAAATATAAACTATGTACACTCGTCATGGCCTTATGTTGATGTTGTGGGTTAAGGTCTTTTATGTTAAGAATGAGAATGATTGCCTGCTATTGTTTGTTGCATTTTCTATAAAGTATAAGTATGAAAACTACATCTTCCACTTACTGGTTTGCCTCCTTTGCATTTGTGGACCTCTTTTTAAACAAATAATTACATGTAAGATGGGAAAGATCATACAAGTTGGTGGATGTAGCTAATTCTATTCTGACATCTTAGCTACTTTGTTCAGCCAAAATATGTTTTGATGGCATTGTAGTTCCTGGACTAAGCTGCCTCTTGTTGGTTGTTATCAGTTATCATATCTATTTTGTTTATCTCTTTTCTGTACCCTTTCTAAATGATATTCAGTTAACTAATATTGTTCTTCATCACTGCTGCATATGAAATGTCTACAATTGTTACAGGTTCTGATCTGTCGAAATGAGGCAGAAAAATGTTTAATCGAAACATCTATTAATTCACTACGGATAAGTCTCAAGGTAAAATTTGATATTATCAAATTATTTGAGCTGATTTTTTGTGAAGTTTCTAGTAATGAAGGTTAGTTTTGGCTGCAAATAGTGAAATGGTTGAAATGTCTAGAAAGAGTTTTAAAGTAAAATATATATACTGTTCAAAAAGGGCACTGGCCAAATATTGAAAGCTGAGAAACCAATTTAGAGACATTAGTGGACCCAAATGATGATGAATACAATCTGATCGCTAAATGAGTAAAATAGGAGCAAATGTGGTAAGCCTAAATTATTCTCAGGGAGGTAACACTGACCTTTATTGAGCTAATTTCATTAGGCTGTAGATTTTTATCAAATGAAGTTCAAAAGGATGAGGTCACATTGTTTGGAGGCAGGCTAGGGATGGAGTTTGATCAATTTAGTTTCGGATTGTTGGGACATCTTTAGTATGATTTCTGTTGGCTTGTGACACTCAGAAGGTGGTGAATTTTTTTCACCATTAAATTTAATGTGTTGATTAGCTAACAATATATCCTAAAATTTGGCTGTTGATAGAACGATCATATAGCTAATCCCACCTAGGAGGATAAGGTTTGTTGTTGATTAACTTATAACCCTTTGAATGAAATAATTTTTTTTTACCATGACAGGCGAACTCTTGAACATTGACTGGTGACTGCAATCTGTTCTCACTTTTTTACTATAACTTCCTCCATCTTGTGTAGGTTAAGCAGGCTGATGAGCTTGAAAATATTCTGACCAAGAAGTTTCTTAGATTTTTGTCTATGAGAGCCGAGGCCTTCCAAGTATTGAGGAGAAAGCCAGTACAGGTTTGTATCTATTGACCAATTAGACATTGGCTTTTCACCGTGATGGTGCCTGGTAATTATTTTTCTGAGCAATTAATATGCATGTACTACGTAGTGGATAACGTTTTGACCTGATGATGGACATGTTATTGAGGACAGGTAGAAAGACAAGGTAAACACTCCTTGCTGGAAAACAGAATTGGTTAATATTTGTTTGGGTTCTATCTTTAAAAATTATTTATGATTCTCGAGGATGCTGCATGGATATTGTGAAATGTTCGTTAATTTTCCCCTTTTCAACAGAAGAATGGATTTTGTTGAAAAGGAGAGAAACTTGTACCAATTATTAGTAAGTACAAGTTGCAGCAATGCTGATGCACTTTACTCTCTGCATGCTGTTAGCAAGTGTGAAGTGTCAATATTTTCTGATGCAGAGTAGAAGGCAATTTTCTTATCGATGTAATTTATTTAATACCATCTGAATGACTTTTTCTTTCTTGCTTCATCTTCAGGGATATGACATCAGCTTCCTCATAACAAATTACCATTGTGAGGAGATGCAGAAGCACAAACTCATAGACTTTATAGTGCAATTTATGGAGGCAAGAGTTTACTTATCCCCCATAAGTTGGATTTGCCTTTGACGTTGCTAGTTTTATTGACAGCTTAATAATAGACCAATGCTCTCTAACTCGCAGGATATTGATAAAGAGATAAGCGAACTTAAAATGTCGGCGAACACACGAGGGAGGCTTGTAGCTACAGAGTTCCTGAAGCAATTTATATGATGCTTTAAGAATGCCAAATTCAAGCCTTGCAGATCTGTTCCTGCCTTGCTTCAAAAGTGCACGCCCGCTAAAGCCCGTGTTTTATAAAGATCGTTTTAATTTTAGCATCTCTGCAGAATTTTGTTTGTACAATTTAAGTGGGAATATATTTTGGTGGGGTGGGGTGTCAGTGTCACCGGCATTATAAAGGTTTTCTTAGGGGAAACGACAGAAAGACAAATTTAAAATTGTAAAATCTTAAATGAGATTTGTTATTAAAAATTGATATGAAAATGACGAAATTTAATGAGCAATTTACATCTAAGTTTTTGAAAAATATTTGATTTAAAAATTTACAATTTTAAAATTCCTTTTTTGTCATTTTCCCCTTTTCTTAACCTGATGTTAAAGTTATAATTAATTATATATTCCGCCTTGGAGGTTTAGATGATTAAAACTTTCTTGTTTTAAAATTAGTTTCACAACGCCATTATATTGACGGAGGCTTCTTGATTATTAGTCCATTTGTTATTTTTAAACTTTCTATTGGGGGTAAGCCGCCCCTTTTTTTAATTGGACCACCCCTCGCTCCTAACAATAACTTGTGCATTTATTATTTTATCATCTCCATTTTAAAGTAACAATCAAGGTTTATTTCTTTTTGACATAAGCATTTATCTTCTTTTTAATAGGTCCTTTGTGTTCTACCATCTCTCCGTATTTTATGTTATTTGACTTTTTAATCTATATTCACTTCTGCACCAAATAGAAGACGCATTTTAATAAAAAAGATTGAAATTTAATATCAAAATTTATTGCAATAAATAATGCACTAATATATAACTTGACTTCGGTCACTTCTTATCAATTATCAATATCATCAATATTTTTCTTAAAAAGTACGTATTCTAGTCCATTATACTCTATCATCATCTCTGTTTGTTAGAAAGAAGATTGGTAAAAGAAAGAGACGATAGCCAAAATTCCTATGATTTTGGTTGTTTGGTACATAGAAGATCTCGCAAAGAAGTTCCAGTGGCTCACCATCTTCCTTTATTTATGGGAAGATTGCTTCCCTCCATTTTCGGATGGAAATTGATCTTCCCTTGGTAAGATTCCCAAATAACTCTTTTCTTCTTCTTCAATACATCTATCATCCTCGCCGCTGACGCCGACGCCGACACTTCCTCCTCCTTCTGCAAACCCTATCGTCCCTCCTTCTCCTTCTCCTTCTTCTACATGTCACCGTTGTGGGTTGCAAGGATGAAGAAGATTTGAAATTTGTGTGTGTGTGTACGCGTTGTTGTCGGGTGTTGTAAGGATGAAGAGGATCTGATTTTTTTTTTTTTTTTTGGGTGCACGTTGTTGTCGGGTGTCGCAGGGATGAAGAAGGGGGGGGGGGATTTTTTTTTTAGGGATATTTTGGACATTTCAATGCTTACATTTTAATTGTAAGTTTTTTTAAAAAAATTACCATCTTCCATCTAATTTTCCATATCTACTAAACAGAATACTCCTTTTAAGTTCTCTCTTAATCTTCATTTCCCTCCTCTAAGCTCCTTTTCTTCCTTAAATCTTCCATGTAACAAACGGGGCTTTAATGTTATTTGACCTTTTAATCTAATTTTTTTCTTTATAGTAGTTTATTAGTTCTCCTTTTACTTTATGAATTAAAGTACTTAAAGTATGGAACACTGAATGTAGTAATATTGTATTGTTCAAAAAGAATGTAGTAATATTGTTGTATTTGATGCTCCCGCAATGCGCGGGGAAGGTGATTGTTACTTTTACTCATATTATATACTCCGTATTTACTTATTCGGATTTAAATAGTAGAATATTCACAAAAGTTACTTTCTTTTTTTTTTGTAATTTTTATATGAAGTTAAAAATATACCATTCGATCAGTTTAATAATTATGGGTCCAATTTTCTAAAGAGAAATATTCGGTTGCCAGGAAAATGCTAAAAGCTAAGGCATTCTTCGACGATGGTTTGTATAAGGAAATTTGTTATATGGGCAGTCTAATTCTGGAGTTGTCTAATGTTTCATTTCTAGGACATAATAAGCGCCACCCTGTCTGTCCGTCCCATTATTACAAACAACATCTTGTAACCGCAAACTTCATCACCCTCACACCGAAGCAACTGGGACAGGAAGTCAAAATACAACGTTATCATACCCACTCACCTTTTTCAAATTTAGCAGCTTGTATGATTTGTGACATCACAGTCCTTGCATATATACACGTACGTTAGCTTCCCCTGAGCTTCATTCCAATTTGCAGTCACAATATTCTGCGTCTTCCAAGATGAATGCGACAATATTTCAGGCATATGCGTTGTTGAATGCATCGAATCATGATGAGACGTACGAAGTTTGCATCAGGCGGCCACCCTTCATAGTTTCAGATGGCTTCTGGAGTGGCCAAAAGAGTGGTAGGACCCCTATGAAATCTACTTTGCCCCTTTTTGAATTGCAGATAATGGTCATTTTCGCAATCACACACATCTGCCATTTCTTCTTCAAACGTTTGGGATTGCCTCTCTTCTTTTCCCAAGTCATGGTACGATGTCTGTTTAGAATTCATTTTCCAATCACCCGTTTCTTACAAGAAAAGCTCATTAATTAATTAATCGTGTCCCTTTTGGCAGGCTGGTCTGATTTTAGGGCCTTCATTTAAGTCATTGAATTTGAATCACTACAAGGAGATGTTGTTTCCATTCGGAAGTCAAGGAATACTGGCAGGAGTAGCATCCATTGGGTTTGCTTTCTTCACATTTGTAACAACAGTTCAGATGGATTTTAGCATGATCACAAGAACAGGGAACAGAGTTTGGAGCATTGCCTTAGTGGGATTGGTAGCACCTGTGGTGGTTTGTCTTTCATGTTTGTCATTGTTCGACCAACCCTTAAAGAATGTGATGGGACCAGATTTTGAGGATCTTAAGGTTACGGTGCTATCAAATAGTGTAACTTCATTCCCCGTGATTGCTTGCCTTCTCAATGACATGAAACTCGTAAACTCTGAATTGGGAAGGTTGGCATTAGCCACAGCCTTGGTGAGTGACATAACAAGCTTATCAGTAATAACTACCGCAACTGCCTTAGACCAGGACGTTGATGGTAAAATGAATTTGGCCCGCTTGGCATTATTCTTTGCCTTCGTGATCCTCATTCCATTAATATCCAGACCAGCTATGTTTTTTATCATTAAACGTACTCCAGAGGGAAGACCTGTGAAGGATCATTATATATTCGCCATAATCGGAACAGTCCTGATTCTTGGTTGGATTTCATTATTGTTGCGCCAGGCATTCATCGTCGGACCTTTCATCTTCGGATTGTCTGTCCCTGAAGGGCCTCCTCTGGGCTCTGCTTTGGTTAAGAAGCTTCAACTGTTTGGAATGTGGTTCTTCTTGCCAATCTTTGTGACTACTTGTGTCATGAAGGTTGATTTCTCAATAGATTACACATGGACAGTGGTCTTAACCATTGTTGCCTTCATCATTCTGACCCATGTGATCAAAATAGTGGCCTATGTGATACTTTCACTCTGTTACAAGATGCCCTTCCGTGATGGTTTGACTATTGCCTTCATTTTGAACTGTAGAGGAGTAGTGGAAATATTCTTGTACCATGCTGTGTACGATGTAAAGGTAAACAAAATCATATCATCTTCGAAGTAATTTGTTTGAACTGATAGTGACCGAGTCTTATTCAAATATTTGTGCAGGTTTTGAGCAGCCAATCTTTTTCAGTCTTGATGGTGTCTGTGACAATCATAGCAAGCTTGACGCGAATGTTTGTGAAATACTTGTATGATCCTGCAAGAAAATACACCGGCTATCAGAGAAGGAACGTTATGAGTCTGAGACCAGGCTCTGAGCTCAGAATTGTGGCTTGTGTTCATAAAACATCCCACATTTCTCCTATCACTGATTTTCTTGATCTCTGTCATCCAACGGAAGATAATCCCATCACCGTGGATGTGTTGCATTTGATTGAACTGGTTGGGAGGTCGATGCCGGTTTTTGTACCTCATCGTCTTCAAAAGTCAGTGTCAGGTTCACTCAAATCTTACTCAGATAAGGTCATTCTAGGATTTGATCTTTACGAACGTGAGACACCAGGTGTATCAGCAAACACTTATACAGTAATCTCTCCACCTAACCTCATGAAAGAAGATGTTTGTATCCTGGCTTTAGACAAAGTTGCTTCCATGATAATCCTTCCATTCCATCGAAGATGGTCCAGTGATGGTATAATTGAGTCTGATGACAAAAACATAAGGTCAACAAACTTGAAGCTCCTGGAAAGAGCTCCTTGTTCGATTGGAATCCTCATAGGTCGTGATTCGCTTCCTAAAGATTCCATATTAAGGTTAGCCATAGTGTTTCTGGGAGGGGATGATGATAGGGAGGCTTTGTGCTTAGCCAAAAGAGCAGCTAAAGATCCAAGGGTCAACCTTGTTGTGTACCACCTTGTTGGGGACGATGATTCAGGAACATCAAACGTGGAAGACATCCTTGACAGATCGGTGCTGAAGGATGTGAAGCAGGATTATTCTGGTCTCGGTAATATAACATACAGAGAGGTTTCTTCTAACGATGGCACTCAGACATCTGATTTTCTACGTAAGATAGTAAATGGGCATGACTTTTTTATGGTTGGGACAAGGCATGAGAACAAGCAGCCACAAACATCTGGGCTTGCCCAATGGAGTGAATTCCCAGAGTTAGGCTCCATTGGCGATTTGCTTGCTTCACCAGATTTCGGAGGCAAAGCTTCTGTGTTGGCGGTGCAACAACAAGCCTCCAGCTCTAAAATGACCTGGAGGTTTTAGTTGCCTGTACAGAGATGGACAAAGCAAGTTTTTGTTTTTCTTTCTTCCCCTTTTTCAATTAATTAGTAATACATCCAATGTAGTGCCATGAGTTCTCTCTTTTTAGCTCTGCCATTTATCTATCTTATCTTTCTTCTTAAACATGCTTGCTTTTGGGAAATAGGCGCACATCATCTTGACACAATTCATGAACCTCGTTTTCAAGCATCAGAGAAATTAGAGAAAAATAAAATTTTGAATGGAATCGGCATTCTACTTTTTTGTATGAAAAATATTAGACCGGCCTAAAATGCAAGCCCCATTAGATACACGCCCTCTTCTTCCAATCACATCTCCATCGGTATCCATAAAAATGAAACTTCATATAAGCTTCATCCATCCATCATACAAAGGATCATCAAAATGTCCATAAAAGTTTCGTCACATTGCACTTGGGTTTCATGATTGCAATATATCCCGAGACAGAAAAAATTCCTATTTACTCATCATATGTATCGGTTCAGTATAGTCAAAGATTTTAACCAACTTTATAAAATATATAACAAGAGCTTTTGTAATCCCAAAGCCACAATCTAGGTACAGTTTGGCTAAACCCTATGCTAATAAGTAACAGAATTGCATTCATTTTTCATCTTGTGATCTATAAAGGTCAATGTAATAGCAAAATAAAAATATGTCCCTATATCACTCTAGAACCTCACATTCCCCCAGCTGTAGAGATTTGCTTCACAGCATCAGCAATATTGTCCTCTGTTATTTCACTGATGCTTGTGACCAGTGGGCTCTCGGCTGGGACGACATCGTCTCTATGGTAGCTTCCCGGACTCCTAAGCAACTCCTCTGAACCCTTGGACACCACTCCCTTCAGGATTATGGTCTTGTGATTTCCAGAAATCAGTTCCTCATGATCAGTGTCCCCAGTTTCTCCAAGGAAGACATACATGTTTGCAACATTCAATCTCCAACGGACAAAGAGATACCTAAAATCAGTCATAGCAAATAGTCCATTATTCACTATTACACACCTTCTTTTTCTTAGTATGATTTGTACAAGCAGAGTTCAGTTCTTCACATATCTACTTCCAATAAAATGGAAAGGATAGTATGTAACATCTTGAATTTTATTTATAGGATTTACTTACATTAAAGAGTTATATATGATAAATAGATATATCATAAATAAGGTAGAAATAATAAAATTTTATTGTTATTTTAATTATTATTATTATTGAAAAAATTAATCAATAAGAAATAAAAAAAATATAAAATGATAAGAAATAAATTAAAAGGACGAACAGCAAAAGAAAAATTAATAAAATAATAGTAGTAATATATTTAAAGGGACATGTGGTCCCTTTAGTTTGAATTGATGCATGATGCATCACGTGGGACCATGGGGTTAAAGGGATTGGCTACCGTTCTCCGCTTTTATCATTCTCTTCCTATTTTCTTTCTCTTCACTACTCATCTCAGCTCTTAGATTGAAATCTGAATGGTTCAGATTTAATGTTTTATAAAAATATTCTTTGTGAATATTTTTATTGTAATTTTATATTATTATAACTCAAGAACCAAACCTAGGGTTAAAAACCCTACTATCCATCCCTTTCCGATCAAAAAGCATGAGGGAGAGCAAGTCAGATTTGGCTTTCCTCCTTTTCCCTTTTCACAGTTGGATTAAAATCTCAATGGTTTAGATTTAACATATTATAAAAATATTATTATAATTTTAATTTAAAGATATAATATGTTAAATCTGAACCGTTGAGATCTTAATCCAGCGGTGAAAAATGGAAAAGGAGGAAAGCCAAATTCGTTGCTTCTTCTTCAACGTTGTTCACCATTTTTGCAGCGGAGAATTTTTCATATTATAATCATTTAGATAACCAAACTCACTTCTTTTAAACAAACTCCCTTCATGAAAATTATTCCACTTATTTTTCTCTTTCTAATGAAGTAACATTGTGCTAATTAGTGTAAATTTTGGGGTAAGAGTTTTGAGTTTTAACAATAGATTACTATAGATAGTTAAAGGAAGTTAATAACTAATTTTAATCAGTTTAGATTTAGTATTTGGTTGTTTTATGATTTTATAATTAATTTATTTTATAAACATTATAAATTACTTTTTGAACGCTTTTGGCAATTAAATTTCAATTAAACAATTTATAGGTTATTGGAGGTATTATTGAAATTTTAATTGGTTTAGTTTCTTTAGATTTTAAGTTATATGAAATTATAAGTTAAGATTTAATATTTGAGTTAGAGTTTGATATGATTTTAATTATGTGGAGGTTTGAAGAGTTGTTAAATAATTAGGTTATGCTCATATAAGTAAGAAAAGAGATTTAATCGGTCTAGAATGTTGATATTGATGATCTTATAATTATGGGTGGGTTGGAGGTGAAACTTTAACTTATGAAATTAAGTGATTGATGTAAGACGGTTGGTGTAGAGGTCATCTAAGGATTTTGATGAGTGATTTAGGCTTATGAGAAGTAACCTGGGACTTTGGCTTGTTGAGGTTAAGAATTGTCAAGGAAATTATGATGTTGAGGATAATGGTTGTAGAGAAAATTGGGTTTTTGAGGAGTTGAATTATATAACTTATTTAATTTATTGTCGTTTGTGGTTGATTAATATTTACATTGATAATGTATAGCTTTCCTATGACCGGTGATTGCTTGTGCTTTACTCATCAAGTTAAGGTTAAGTTTCAAGTTGAGGTAACTGGAGTTAATTTATTCTATATGCTTGCTTTTGGATTATAAGGTGTTTTTTAAACCTTACTTTCATCTATATTACTTGTATGTATTTTGAAAATTTATGTGTATGTTTAAATATAAACTTAATTCAATGAATGAAGCAGTGTATTTTCCAACTTGTATATATGAGTGGGAATCATTATTAAGATTGTTACTATTGTGATAGTTATGATGTTTGTGATGGAATGTTGTATGAGGAATGATAATCTTGTAAATATTTTCGAAAACTAAATTGATATATTGTTTCTCTGTTATGGGATATGTTGGGTTGTTTAGAATAGATATGGTGAAATTATGGCCATTGACTGTTCTCATTCCTGACCCGGATTTTGAGTTAAGTGTTTTGGGTGGACACCTCCCTGTTACGATATATCAGTGGTAATATGGAAGGGGGCAGTATTCTTGAAGTGACTAGCTAACCTTTGGCCAGGTATACTAGCATTGATAGGTTGTACTACGTCTAAAAGATATAAGGGGGAACATGATAGATGAGTGGGGATGATTCTAAACTTTGAAAGTATCATCTAATATTTAATAATTGAGAATAGTATGATTATGTTAGTTAAATAGGTTTCTACATAATCCGCTAGTCATTAAAGCAAGTATCAAAACCTTGGTTTGAGCAAAAGTTAAATGATAACTTAATACAAAATACCTACCACTCTGGTCCTATTTATAAGTCCCTTTTGACCAAAAAATTTGGTCCTATTTATAAGTCCCTTTTGACCAAATAAATGAACTTGTGACAATTTTGCCCATATTTGTACCAATAAAAATAGAGAGAGAAGAAAAAGTTAAAAGGTACCCAATCATAAATGAGGGTAAAGTTGAAAATTTACCCCATAATCATTGTGCTACTTACCTCTCCTTGGTATGTGTGATTTGGTCAAAAGGGACTTATAAATAGGACCAGAGTGGTATCTTGTTACATCATGAACAGTTTACCTGAGTGCCTGAGCTCTAGATGCAAGGAGTGGGATAACTTGCATTCTAGTCGATGCCCTACAGTACATAGGATGACACCGTAGACCTCGCATCCTAAGCTTCTGCCTCAGGTCATCAACTTTCTTCGCCTGCAAAAGAAAAAGAAGCATTTTGAATAAAGTGACATAGCTCGTGCATCAACATGCAAGCACAGGAGTAAGTTTAATGTACCTTACTAAGTTCTTTCATTTTGTATGAGATACAATGGGCATTGCGTGATTTAAAATCCTCCTCAATCGGGCAGGAATGTTTATTTGAATTTTCTTCACCTTCAACTGTATTCATTAGTTTCCAAATGGTTTTCTTCAGACCTTCACATCCCCAGCGATAGTCAATATGTGCTGCATAATCTGGATCAGGCAAAAGCCTTCCATCTTCAGCATGAGTACCAGGGTAGTATACTTCACTTCCACTGCTGCATACTAATGCATCAAACTCATTTACTTGAATATTTCCTGATACAAGTAATTCGATTGTTTCTAGCATTGGCATAGCTGTTGACAAAGCAAATCCTGTAACTTTTGCAGTTTGAGGGTCAAGTTGAACAGCCTTCATGATTTTCTGCACAATTAGGATCATCTTCTTCTCTGGAGCTCCAGTATCGTCATAGCAATCGAGTGCTATAACAATCAACCTACGTCTTCTCCTCAAGAGAGGATATTTTCCTGGGATATTATCAAGTGGCTTATTCTTAGCATCGAGATTTTGAACAGAATCTGGCTTCTTTATCCTGCTTAGGACACGTTTCACTTGGTCTTGCATCTCAGGACCACCAATGGCTGCAGCCATATCAAGTGACTCATTCAGTGAAGATTTATCATCGATTGAGAGCCTTAGGGACATGTCCTGCACATCTTTAAGCGAATCGTTCAAAGAGTCCTCCATAGCTACATCATCCCCAGGAGTATCAGTTTGCCATTGTGGATGCCTCATTCGGCAGGCTGCCACCCTAGTCAAATAAGTACGACAATGTTCAGGCCAAGAGAACAGGTGTATGTTCCTCAAGCCATTTTTCCTGCACTCATTCCACAGGTTTTTATCTGACAATAACTTAAGCAATGCATCAGCAATCGCTTGTTGATCATGGGGGTCCACAAGCAAACAATTATGGAGGGCCTGAAATATTGTGGGAAGACAAGCAAACCAGAGATTATGTTCACATTTGATACTGCTTGACAACCATAAATAACTGGAAAAATTAAAATTAAAATCCACAACAATATCAGCAACGAGGGACTGATACAATTGTTTTCAGATGTCCTTCCTACATCCAAGTAAATTGTTCATGTTGTAACAAATACAGGCTTCCTAAACTGTAACATAAAATAAGCAATTGATAGAAAAAAAAGGAAAGTCACTCTTCATTTACCCGATGAATGTCCACTGGTCCCCCATTTTTAGTGGCCACCATAGGAAGCCCATGTGCTGCTGCCTGAATAAGTTTGAACAGATATAGATTAAAGGTGATCAAATTGAAAATAATAAAAATGACCAGTCACTTATAACCAACCTCAATTAAAGTAAGACCAAAAGGCTCCACTAAAGCTGGATTTATGAAAACTCCCTGAGACAAATTTTAAATCAATCAATTGCCCATCACAGTTAGAACATTGAAGGCACAACAATATAATATAATTAAAATCTTCATTCTACCTTTGTTTTTGCAGCAAGTCGGTATATATCCGGAACATCAGATTGCTTGTGATGTTTGGGGTATGCTACTTGCCCATATAGGTCATACTTGTCAATTAGTTTCAGCACTGTTGTAAGCACACTAGCATTCCCAGATGACATCTCATCAATGTCATCCCTATTTCCCATTATAAGTGTCTGTATGAAAAGACATCAGTCCTTCACCAGTAACTTACTATAGGTTCCACTTGGAAAAGAGGGACAATTGCAATAAGTACACTTACAAGATTAGCTAGTTCTTTTAAGGGACGGCATTCTCCAAAGGCTTTTAGCAAAGTGGTAATGTTCTTCTTTGGATCTGGCCTTGACAAGGCCAAGATCATTGGCTTGTGAGGATTTGAAAAGAAACGCATCACCTGCGAGCGGTAGTAAGTTGCACGCCCATAACATCATCTAAGGTTCATTGAAGAAAATATGCACACGTACAGGTTACTCACTTCTGACCAAATTGGAGGTAATGCTTTAGGTGAAGCCCCATCGCCACTAAGTTGTGTGAGCTCACCATCAACTTCTGGGGAATCTTCTTGGATCTCAACGCTGCTAAAGTCCATGCCAGGTGGGATAACCTGTAGAATGCACACATCAATAGTGATCCATTAAGACATTCAATGGAAACATGTTCAATTTAAGTGAGTATCACAAAACCCAAAAACTTAATAACTAAACAAAGAAAGAACACATTCATTCAATTGGTAAAGTTGGTAAGTATGGGTAAGTGCCTTTGCAAAGAACTTTTCACCAAAGTGCTTCAGAAACATATGTCTAGGAGGAGCATTCTATGCAATGGAACTTTCACGTATAAACAATACTACCTCTAGTTCTTAATATAAGACTTAACTGGTTTTTTTTAAAGAGATTAAAGAAGCTAAATAAATTACTTTAGAATATTTATATTTATCTTTTTTATACCAAACTAATTTGTTTGAATTATAAACTGATATATAATCAAATAATACACAACCCATGTTATGATTAACCAACTTATTTAACTTTCTTAACCTCTCCAGAAAAAGTTAATTAGATCTTATATTAAGGAAGGGTGCATTAACATATAAAATTGCAGTCTTACCGCCATCCTTGGCATGAACCGGCCATGGCAATTGACGTTGCGTCTAGCACGTGCACGCAATACTTTCTCGAGTTTGACATCAAAACCATCATAAAGCCCCCATTGCTCCTCAATTTCTTGTTTTGTACTAGTGATTACAAGTTCTGCAGCATCCAAGGAAAGTTCTTCTGCCTCTATCCTCCTCATAATCTTATATGTAGAATTGATATCCTCCTTGGATTGACGCCCCTGCTTAATAAGTTGCTCGAGCTTATTTCTTCCAAGTGAATGACCTGTCAACACCATTGGCACATTTAAAGCACCTGAAAGAAGAGCTGCACTATCTCCAGCATCAGCATAATGTCCATGAATTACATATGGCCAAACGGGTTGACCCCCACCAACTTGTTCACCCAACACTTTTGACATATTGAGAATGTGAGCTAAAGCCCCGTCCACGAATTCTTGAACATAGGGCCAAAGCAGTTCTTTCCGAAGGTACTTATCACGTGGACCAAAGGGTATCCTTATGATATATGCACCACTGCTCTCTCCAGCATCAATGTTATCATCATCACCTGAACTTGAAGTTAACATTTCTGTGGGTTCTCCATAGCTCCAATCAACCTCAGGTGATGAGATTTGACGTGTGAACAAATCTACTCTATACACTCCGGGCATTTTTGCAAGTGCCCGGGCAAGTTCCACCACATATTTGATCTGGAAATAAATTGCTTCACGCATTATACACCAATTAGGTGGAAGGGATAAATGGAATTTATTTGTCATTAGTTGTCATTAGTCCATGTAAGATTGACGGGTACCTGCCCTCCAGTGTCAGAATCACGACCAAGCTCCATGTTTTCTCCTCGAATCAATCCATGCAAACTATGGAACAAAAGGAAATCTTACAGCAAAACTTAGCAATCATATATTTCGAGAATTCATTATTTAGAGCGTTCACAATAGGAGTAACAACACACCCAGGCCAGGTCTACAACACAATAAAGGTCAAAATTATTCATAAATGTGTGTGTTCTTGGTAGTACATTGCCCCCAATGCAATTCCATTTCTTCTTTCTTGAATTTATAATCTTTGAACCATATTAATCTTCAGAGAGTTCCCAACCACACCAAGACCACTTCCTTACATGCAAAACCGTATAAGACGAAAGAAATAATGGTATTTTCACACTATTTTTATTTCCGAAGGTGAGAATCTTAGAACTGACTCCCACGTCGTTTGCAGCATCTGCACGAAACAGAGTAGAAAACAGGGAAATGCATCTAATGCATAGCTAAAGCATTTTTGCTAATCACTCGAAAAGGTATTGAATATGATTCCATGTACCACTAAAATAAGCATTCCCACTGACACCAAGACATTATTTATCAAAAGAGAATGTGTCAATTCAAGATGATGATTCTAACTGACGTGCTATGCAAATGGCAAAAAAAATGTGTATACCTTAAGAGGACAACATAAAGCTTCTTTTCCTTTTTGTCATCAGACCATTCTTCCAAGGTTGAAACTTGGCGCTGGAATCTTTTCTTTGGGGATTCACTTTGCAAACTCTCCCCTAAAACATCCCCCTTTTCTCCTTCTGACAAATCCTCGGACATGTCCTCTGTAGCATCCTTGCGTCCTTGTTCTCGCTCCTGCCTTCGGTCCGCCAACCTCTGATTTTCCTCCCATTCCAACTATACAAAGCACACAAGTGTGGCAATTAGCCCCACACACACACTTACTCCCCAATAAATAAGACTCTCCTTGATTTCTTACTTGGTTGAAGTATGAAGCTTAATGACTTAAACACTTGAACCAGACAGACGGTGTTCGGTAACTCACAGATTATATATTCCATGTGTAGAACAGTTTAATTTTGCAGGTGATGCTGATGTGTGTGCGTGTGTGTTTGATCATATTATTTATGCACATTCAATTAATCAAGGTGTCAAGAAGAAGAACCTGCTTCTTCTTGCGAGCAAGATGCCAAATGCGCCAGCACATGTTCTCGAGTCTGGAACTGCGCTCACGAGAATCGCGTGTTGCAACCACCTTGATCCACGTGCGGTGGAGGTCAGACTCATCCACAACCGTCACGACCTCTTCCACAAAGTACTGTGTGGGATTGAAATGCCCTCCTTCGGTCACACCAGCTGCGACTGCCTTTTGCTCCTCCACGGCGGAAGCCCCCGTCGATAGGATTGCCTCCAGGTACCCATTAATCCACTCATTCCCCGCCATTCTCCCCGCCCGATTTGCTTTTTACTCGGACGACAACAGAGTGAATAGTGTACGGTTTCTTGAATACTACGGAAGCCTATATATACGAGATATCTAAGCCGGACGTGCTTTCTTTTAAAGGAGTGAGGTGAAGGAATCAGTATCGTGTCATTTTCTTCTGGGTAAATTAGCATGCAGGGTAACAAGGTTGTGAATCTTGATAAATGGCAAAAGAGTTAAAATGAGTTCTAAAAGGTGGAAGCATGAGCGTGAAGGAGGCTAAAATTAGAGGAGAAAGGAGTGATGGGGAGGAGGAAGGAGACACGTGGCATCGAATGAAGGAGGAGGAGTCAGGAGAGATTAGTTTTGTTGTGTTGTGGAGCTTTGGGATTTGTGAATAACGAAGCTGCAGCATTGTTACTCTCTCTTGTGTTCTCTTCTCACCTGTTGCCGTTGCTCGCCGCGCTGTCCGCTTCCCAATGCGATCCTTACGCTCGCTGCTGACCCTGCTCCCGCCGTGCATCTTTTCTTTCTTTCTTGATGACTTTGATGGAAAAATTGCTAGATTTTTTGTTCATGTTATTAATCATAATTTATTATTTATCAGAGATTCTTATTACAAGTCTAAAATATTATTGCAGTACAGGGAATCAAGTTATGAATGGTGAGGCATAAATGATAACCTTTTTTAAGGCCTTTAATAAAGTTTGGATGCATGTCAATCGTGAATACAAATTATTATTCATTTCTAACTATTTTTACTAATTAAGACTTATAGAGTAAATTATTTTTCGTTTCTCCAAAATAGTTTTTTTTTTCCGATTTTAATTATAGGAACACTTTTGTAATACAATTTATATTATAAAAGTGTTCTTATATTTAAGATCGGAGGTAGTACGTTTTCTAAAATTCATACTTATGTTTATTTTTTTTTAAGGTAAGATCCCTTATCACCTCAATTAAACTAATGTTTGCCCTAATTAACCTCAATGTTTGAACTTTTTCGTTTTTTCCCCTGCTTTGGCCCGCTCCCCCTCCTATCATGATTTATCAACACTTGTAAAATAACTACAAATTACTTATATTAAAAATATAAAATATCAACAGCTGTACCATTTATACTATTTTGGGCTCTTTATCATTTATATAAAAAAAATGAACTGCTCAACTTAATTTTAAGAAAAAATATTCTTTTAGTAGCTATAATTTTATATAGATTGTAACTCATTCTTTTTTTTTTTTTTTGGGTTATGAAGTCAGACTATTCATAAATCATTTTGGACTTGGGTCTGATCTTTATCGAATTAGGAGCATTAAAAGTTAAATGTCTTTCCCAAAAAGTAATACACTTTAACTCAGTATATCTCAATCTCTATGATTTTAACGTAATTTATTACTCAATTTCTAAATTATGACTTACTGAGACTCAATCCTTATAGCTTTAATCGTTATATAATTTAGTCCTAACATTCATTATATATAAAAAGTGAATTGTAGTGGGTCAAAATTTGTGAGAATGAACTCCAACAAGTCAGGTTATGTAGATTGAATTACTATTTAGAGCAAAAGAAGAGTAATGTTCCCTTAATTTGAAATAAGCAGTGCAGTCTGTGGAAAGGATCAGTGACATGAAGGCCTGATTTGGGATACGTGTCAACGAATTACAAATGCGGTGACTCAGAGTATCACTGAATGAACGGACCAGCTAATAAAGTTGACACAAAAGGAAAATGGTAAAAAAAGAATAGGCAAGGAGGGGTGATGCAAGAGTATGTGGCAATAGAAACATCATCCCTCCACATGTTAACCAGCATCAACCAAACTTTATCTCCTCATCTTTTTCCTTAATAAATGTTCTCAGCCCCATTTGCAGCCATGTTGCTTTCACAAATATATATATATATATATATAATTAGTTGTTAGTATTCAATATTCCATTGCACCACCCATTTTTCTCTAATTTAAACAGTGCCTATTTACTCATAAAAGTGCACGCGTGGTTCAGCAACCAAACAAGGCGCAATTGGCATAAACTGACACACACTCGTCTGTGTCAATCATCATGCATCTGTGTTAGTTTGGTATTGATTGATAGATTCCAAACCACTTCTCTCATTTCCCAATTCTCTTCTGCCGAATATTCTTTGAATCTATACCCAAATCCACAGGCTTTTTTTTTCTTACTTACCACTTTTTGAATAAATAATTATCATTTTACCACTCTTTTTAAAATATTTCCTAATGTGCCACATTTAGTCGACTAAACCGTGCTTTAGTCGACTAAAAATCGCAGACATTTTTTTTATTTGTCTGAGACATTCAAAAAAAAAGTTCTCCAATTTTTAGTCAACTAAACCACGGTTTAGTCGACTAAATATGACATATTGGGAAATATTTTGAAAAAAGTGGCAAAATGGTAATTATTTATTTAAAAAGTGGCAAATAGGGAAAAAAAGCCCAAATCCACATCTATCTTCTTTAAATTTCAACTCTTTAAATCTTTTGTTTGAACAATGTAAAATTGCATACTTGATTTTTTTTACTCTATACAGCTGAATGGCGGTATTTTATTGTTTTGTCTGTAAAAAAATGGAGGCGAGTTGAGTTATAAGACATATCCAAAATAGGGCAAGTCTCTCGGATCAAAAAATATTTACATATTTCTTGACTACTTAATAAAATTCTCACATTTAAAATATGACGCGGACTACCAATATAGAATTAGTCTAGCAATGTGAGATCCCCCTAAATCCTCTTAGATCTCGAGTTTGAGTTTTTTTTTTTAAAAAAAAAAAACACATGTGATAGGATGGGAAGGGCAGCTACCAATCTGGAACTGGATACCAAGTGTACTACCAAAAAAAACACACACACACACACACAATGTGGACTAATGCCTTGTATAAATAAGCTTTAGTAAGTGTTTAGATATACCCCGGATTAATAATAATAATAATGATAATGACAATAACAAAAATAATGTAGTAATAATAAAATTTAATAATAAGATAGTAAATAAATATTTAGAATTTGATCATGTGTGTATTATTTTATAATTTATTAATTGAAAATAATTATAGTAATAATAGAAATAATTGTATTGTTTTATAAATTGGAAATAATTAAAAAGCTCAGCCCATAGCTAAACCCTAAATTTTAATTATAAACTTAGGTCTAGCCGTCTAAACCTAGCAACGCTCATACTTTTCTCCTCTGCTACCTCTTCTTCTCAAATCCTCCTTCCGTACTCTCAAAAAATTATTTTCTAGGAGGCTAGCAAACACGGAGACCAGGTAATCCTAATTCCCATGAGTCATAGGTTAGTTTTATGTAAATTTTGATAGGATTCTTATATATGAAAAATATTATAAATCCTAACCCTAGATCGATAGGAACAATATTAAAGGCGTTGCATTGTAATACAGTTTTGGATTATGTGAGTAACTTTTTTGCAATCTATTGTTGAATTCTGGAAGGATGAATTGAATACATTTGACAATTGCTTTATTTCTTTCATCTCGGCCTGTGTGCTTTAATTGCATAGATATATGATTGAATCCAAATTTGTCCCTGTGCGTTTCTTTTTTTTTTTGTGATTGAAACCAATTCTTCACCTCGGCTTACGTGCGTCAATTGAATACTCATGCACCTGTGCATAGTTTTTTTTGGTAGTCGCATTATATTATATTCCGGTGTAACAAATTGCAATATATATATATATATATATATATATATATATGATACTCATGTACGATGCTACAGTTAATATCACCTGAATATGTCTGTCCATGTTTTTCTATTAGTTGATTTTCTTTTCTGTATAATATAATATTTCCCGCTTAATAGAATAAGATATGAACAGATTTTAAGTCAAATATCTTTATATTCTATATTTAATTAAAATAATAGGAAAATGTATAAAAGATAAGTAAATAATAGAAATAATTTAGAAGTCATTTTAATTTACCTTCCCGAGTCTGTTGGGCAAGTCTGTTGGGCAGTGATATTAGTGATCCTAGATATTAGCTATAATCCTAAATTTTAGCTAGAATCAATAGAAATATAAAATGTAATATTAAATATATTGTATCCTAATAAATTGTAATAGGAATATATTAACTAGATTATATAATATAATCTATTTATATTTATATTTATATTAATTATATTAATATTTCATACTATACATATATATATATTTTTAACAACTGGATTTTCTTATCTTATGGAAACAAAGTAAAGAGTTTCTGATAAACCTCTCTCTCTATTTAAAATTCAAGAACAAGAAACTAAAAGAGTTACTATATATATGAAAGAGAAAGGGATTACGAAATAGACACCTGAAAGAGATTGTTCATGCAGTGTGATAGGCAAAACTGAAGCCTTTGCGTTTCATGATATACTTGGGAATCTTGGTAGCCATATCCAGTATCCACTATGCAATTCCCACAGAAATCAAGAAAATTTAAAGGAAAAATTGCAAAAATCTATATTATGGCTTTGAAAACTGAAAACTGCAGATAAACATTTGGAATAGAATATTTAATTATTGAAACGAAAAATTATGCTACACAATTGAAATAAAATAAAAATACGTCAGCACTCACTATACAATTAGATTTGGAGGGAAACATAATGGTTATGAACAAATCACGAGTAAAATCAAGAAACACAAACTTGGCTTCCAAACAATTTAAGAACTCGGTAAAGTTCAATTTTTCATTTCATATGTATTCAAAATTTAAAAAAATGAAATCAAAACCTCACCGCCAGAAGGCCGACGGCATCACGGAGACACTGAAATCACAACCCCAAATATGAGCAAAGAGCATACAACAGGTGAGCCAATAAAAAATAAAAAACCTACTAAAGCAAACTGGAAAACAATTAAAAACAGCTGTACTTTTTCCTTGTAGTGGATTTGTAGAGAAACCGGTGAGAAAATCAAGAAAAACAGATGGTCCGTGATCAATTTCCAAGCAGTATGATCAAACTAGTAACTCTCCAAAACCAAGGAAAACCAAAATCAGTATTAAGAGAGCTGTAGAAGAAGAAACTGAAAACATATATGATTGGACTACCGATGACTCAAACAACTGGGCGTTGATTGTCAAGGACCAAGTGCGTGAAAACTGAAGCTAGGGAATAATCCAAGGCCGACGGCAAATAGAGGGCACAGGGAAGGAGCGAGAGATTGGTGCATTAGGGTTCTGAAATCACAGATGCAACCTAGGATTCAGTTTTTATATCGCAAATTTCAACTGTTAGATGAAATCATAATCTAAAGGTAATGAGAGTGGTAGGCAGAGGTAGGTAAAATAGGAGTAGATAGAATAACCTATCCCTTTTTATTTATATTATAAAATCTTTTTATATATTCTATTTATTATATAGAATATATATCGGTTTATTTTATATTTTATATATTTACCCTTTCTTGACTAACTATGTTAAAAGAATCGTGCTATCACAAAGCAAAATATTATTCATTATTTATCAATAAAGTAAGCACGTTAACTTTAATGTTTATGCTAACTGTGTTTGTCTGATGCTATATTTGATATTACTTTTATTTATTCTTTCTTCATATAATATCTCCTCAAAATAAAATAGGATATGAACAAATTATATGTAAAATATCCTTCTATCCCATATTTAATTAAATAATAGAAAAGTGTATGAAAGATAATTAAATAAGTATAAAATATTAATAAATTCAATTTGGGCACTTTAGTGCATATTATATGTATATTTCAAATAATTAGACTTTACTCAGATATTTGAGTTATAATATGTGTTGGCTCTTGTATCGAATATTTGAATTATTATACTCTTGAATAATTTAGAAAGTCATGATGCCCTTCAATAAAGAAATTAATAATTGTGACAAGATTAAATTTCATGATTTTGTGTGATTGAAATGAATTAACCGTGGGAGGATAGCTTTGGGACGGTACCTCCCAAAGTGATGAACACAACTTTTGGGCTTTATGCCACCGATGTGAACCGATGATATCCATTCTTTCCAAAGTGGTGTCTGGCAGGGTTTCCCAGGACACTAGTAGCAACTTTGGGAAGAGGTGTGCACACTAGAAAGAGATGTTTTGATGATGGCCAATTGATGACTGTGACTGGCAGGGTTTCCCGGGTCACAGGATAAACTGGCAGGTTTTTCCGGGTTTACCATGGTTCTCTTCCCACTAAATAGACTGGCAGGGTTTCTCAGGTCTATCATGAATTTAATAAAGATAATGAATAATATTTGATTTGACGTGTATCTATATTATGAATATAGAAATTGATATTTGATTCAATTACTACGTATATTGGATTTGATTATATTTGATTGTGTTTTATTAGAATTACCAGCAATTGCTGATGTTTGTGTTCATGGGCTGCGATGATCCTTTGGGGGAGCAGAATTTCAGTGAAACAGGTGCCAAGAGTTGGGGCTAGCAGTGAGAAGTGAGGAGCACAGTCAGCTGTTTATTTTACTTTATTTTGTTCTAATTAAAAACACATATTTTGTTTAAGTTTGAATTTACCTTATCTGTAATAAGTAGCCTTGCACTTGTCCCAGTACAAGTGCGGCGGTAACACTCCCAAGGTTGTTTATTTCAAATTTCATTAATTTATTTATGAAAATCATTTAAATTTTTGTTATTATAACGGTTAGAAATTGGGGGTGTTACAAAATGGTATCAGAGCCCTAGGTTTCAACTTGGGTTTGCTTTTGATACTAACTCAAGGGATCAAAAATCCCAAAGTTAAGTAAATAAATGAGTAAAATAGTAATAATAATAATAATTCAAACGTAAGAGATGGGTAGTGAAGAGTTATTTCCATGTCATTTAGAAATGATTTATTTATTTGAAATTCTAATAACTGTATATGTAAAATTATTTTGTGATTCGTTATGTGATTATTATTGACTTGTGAATTTTATTTAGAAGGAGATGTTAATTAGAGGGGTAATTAGAATTTATTTTGTAAATTATTTTGAATAATGAAAAATGATAGAATTCTTAATTTTAAATACAAGATGTTGATTTGTCGTTTGAATTTATATTGATTTATCGTTTGAATCTATATTGCATTATCTGATAATTGATTTATGATATAAATATATGTGATGAGAAAAGTGATAGTAATGTTGATAATTGTATCTCAAAATTATTCGAAGAAGGTACGTAATTAAGTTTCGGGGACGAAACTTATGTTAAGGAGGGGAGAATGTAATACCCGAGATTTTATTATTGAATTTTATTTCAGTTTCGAGAACGAAACTTGTTTTAAGGAGGGTAGAATGTAATACCCCGGATTTTTATTATTAATAATAATAATAGAAATAGTAATGATAATGTAACACCCCTAATTTCTAACCGTTATAATAACAAAAATTTAAATGATTTTCATAAATAAATTAATAAAATTCGAAATAAACAACCTTGGGAGTGTTACCGCCACACTTGTACTGGGACAAGTGCAAGGCTACTTATTACAAATAAGGTAAATTCAAACTTAAACAAAATATATGTGCTTTTAATTAGAACAAAATAAAGTAAAATAAACAGGTGACTGTGCTTCTCACTTCTCACTGCTAGCCCCAACCCTTGGCACCTGTTTCACTGAAATTCTGCTCCCTCGAAGGATTATCGCAGCCCATGAACACAAACATCAGCAATTGCTGGTAATTCTAATAAATCACAATCAAATATAATCAAATCCAATATACGTAGTTGTAATACCCCGGATTTATAATAATAACAATAATAATAAGATAGTAAATAAATATTTAGAATTTAATAATGTGTGTATTATTTCACAATTTATTAATCGGAAATAATTATAGTAATAATATAAATTTAGATATTTAATTGTATTGTTTTATAATTGGAAATAATAAAATAAAGCCCAACCCATAGCTAAACCCTAAATTTTAATTATAAACTTAGGTTTAGCTGTATAAACCTAGCAACGCTCGATAGTTTTCTTCTCTGCTGCATACTCTTCTCAAATCCTCCTTCCGGACTCTCATCAATTTATTTTTCTAGGAGGCTAACAAACAGAGACTAAGTAATTCTAATCCCCATGAGTAGTTTTATGAAAACCTTGATAGGTAATTCTAATCCCTATGAGTAGTTTTATGTAAATGTAATTCTAATCCTCATAAGTCTTAGGTTAGATTTATGAAAACCTTGATAGGTAATTCTAATCCCCATGAGTAGTTTTATGTAAATGTAATTCTAATCCTCATGAGTCTTAGGTTAGATTTATGAAAACCTTGATAGGTAATTCTAATCCTCATGAGTCTTAGGTTAGATTTATGAAAACTTTGATAGGTAATTCTAATTCTCATGATAAAGCTCTTAAAGATTTAGATGGGATTCCCAAAGTACCAATTATTTTAATCACATGATTAGAAGTCTGAAAATAATAAATGATACTTATTATCGTGAGTACCATAAGAGTTAAAAGTTCTCATGATAACCTTATAGGAAGTAAAGCCAAAAAGGGATAATGAGTAGAAGTCCATAGATTTAGATGATGGTCATGAGAACTTCTCATGACCACATCATAGGAATCCATGAGTAAAAATGGATAATGAGTAGAGCCAGGAATTTAAATGATGATCATGAGAACTTCACATGACAACCTTATAGGAACCCATGAGTAAAATGAATAATGAAAAATTAAGGATTTAAATGATGGTCATGAGAACTTCTCATGACAACCTTATAGGAACCTATGAGTAAAATGAATAATGAAAAATTAAGGATTTAAATGATGGTCATGAGAACTTCTCATGATAACCTTATAGGAACCTATGAGTAAAATGAATAATGAAAAATTAAGGATTTAAATGATGGTCATGAGAACTTCTCATGACAACCTTATAGGAATCCATGAGTAAAATGGATAATCGATAGGAACAATATTAAAGGTGTTGCATTGTAATACAGTTTTGGATTATGTAAATAACTTTTTTTACAATCAATTGTCGAATACTTGAAGAATGAATTGAATACATTTGACAATTGTTTTATTTCTTCATCTTGGCATGTGTGCTTTAATTGCATAGATATATGATTGAATCCAAATTTGTCCCCGTGCGTCTCTTTTTCTTTGTGATTGAAAACCAATTTTTCACCTCGGCTTTCATGCGTCAGTTGAATACATGATCCTGTGCGTCATATTCTCTTTGAATTTTAATATAAATGCTTACATCCCTTTTATTCATTTACTTATTTATTAATTGATTTTCTTTTTCTTTATATAATACCTCCTACGCAATAAAATAAGTCATGAACAAATTTTAGGTTAAAATACCCTTATATTTATATTTAATTAAAATAATATAAAATATATATATATATATAATATAAGTAAATAATAGAGATAATTTATGAGTTTATTATGTATGTGTTTTAAAATAATTTAACAGTGGGATGATAGCTTTGAAATGGTACCTCCCATAGTGATGAACACAACTTATGGGCTTTATGCCCTCGATATTTATTTGATGTGAAAATGATAGTATCAGTTCTTCCCAAAGTGGTGTCTGACAGGTTTCCGGGTCTACCATGGTTCTCTTTCCACTAAACTAAATGGACTGGCAGGTTTCCGGGTCCAAATGAAATTAATAAAAAAAATAATGAATAATATTTGATTCAGTGTGAATATATATATGTATATGTATATATATGACGAATCTTGGATTTGTTATTTGATTAAATCACTGTGTGATTATATATTTGATTTTATTAATATATTTGAGCCATATAAATTGTGTTTTCATTAGAATTACCAGCTTTTACTGATGTTTGTGTTCATGGGCTGCGACGATCCTTCGGGGGAGCAAATTTTCAGTGAAACAGGTCTCGAGTTGGGGCTAGCAGTGAGAAGGGAGGAAGAACAATGAGAATGCTGGCTAGTTTTCCTCATTTTATTTTACGCTTGAGTAAAACATTTTTATTTAAGTTTGGATTTAAATTAATGTAATAAGGTAGCCTTGCATTTGTCCCAGTACAAGTGCGGTGGTAACACTTCCCAAGGTTTTTTTTTAATTTCATTAATTTATTTATGAAAATCATTTAAAATTATTGTTATTATAACTGTTAGAAATTGGGGGTGTTACAGTAATAATTGAATCTAATATCAATTTCTATATTCATAATATACATACACGTCAAATCAAATATTATTCATTATCTTTATTAATTCATGATAGACCCGGGAAACACTGCTAGTCTATTTAGTGCGAAGAGAACCATGGTAAACCCGGGAAACCCTGCCAGTTTACCCTGTGACCCGGGAAACCCTGCCAATCACAAATCATCAAATTGGCCATCATCAAAACATCTCTTCCTAGTGTGCACACCTCTTCCCAAAGTTGCTACTAGTGCCCTGGGAAACCCTGCCAGACACCACTTTGGGAAGAACGGATATCATCGGTTCACATCGGTGGCATAAAGCCCAAAAGTTGTGTTCATCACTTGGGAGGTACCGTCCCAAGCTATCCTCCCACTATTAAATTCATTACAATCACACACAATCAGGAAATTCAATATTGTCATAATTATCAATTTCTTCATTGAATATATCAGTTGCTAAATGGTATCATGACTTTCCAAACTATTCAAGAGTATAATAATTCAAATAATTGATATAAGACCCAACTCATATTATAACTCAAATACCTATATGAGTAAAGTTTAATTATTTTAAAATACACTCATAAAATACACAAAAATGAATTTTCTCAAATTAAACTGTCAAATAAATTCTCATGAGTTTCTATAAGGCTATCAAAAGAAGTTTCCATAACCATCATTTAAATTCTTAGCTCTACTCATTATCCATTTTACTCATGGGTTCCTATAAGGTTGTCATGAGAAGTTCTCATGACCATCATTTAAATCCTTAATTTTTCATTATCCATTTTACTCGTGGGTTCCCATAAGGTTGCCATGAGAAGTTCTCATAACCATCATTTAAATCCTATGAACTTCTACTCATCATCCCTTTTTGGCTTTACTTCCTATAAGGTTATCATGAGAACTTTTAACTCTTATGGCACTCATGATAATAAGTATCATTTAATATTTTCAGACTTCTAATCATGTGATTAAAATAATTGGTACTTTGGGAATTCCATCTAAATCTTTAGGAGCTTTATCATCAAAATTAGAATTACCTATCAAAGTTTTCATAAATCTAACCTAAGACTCATGAGGATTATAATTACCTTCTAGGGATTAGGATTACCTATCAAAATTTACATAAAACTACTTATGAGGATTAGAATTACCTGGTCTCTGTTTGCTAACCTCCTAGCAAATAAATTGATGAGAGTCCGGAAGGAGGATTTGAGAAGAGAAGGTAGCGGAGAAGAAAACTATCGAGCGTTGCTAGGTTTAGACGGCTAAACCTAAGTTTATAATTAAAATTTAGGGTTTAAATGAAATTAATAAAAAAATAATAATGAATGATATTTGATTCAGTGTGAATATATGTATGTATATGTATATATATGACGAATCTTGGATTTGTTATTTGATTAAATCACTATGTGATTATATATTTGAGCCATATAAATTGTGTTTTCATTAGAATTACCAGCTTTTACTGATGTTTGTGTTCATGGGCTGCGACGATCCTTCGGGGAAGCAAATTTTCAGTGAAACAGGTCTCGAGTTGGGGCTAGCAGTGAGAAGTGAGGAAGAACAATGAGAATGCTAGCTAGTTTTCCTTATTTTATTTTACGCTTGAGTAAAACAATTTTATCTAAGTTTGGATTTAAATTAATGTAATAAGGTAGCCTTGCATTTGTCCAAGTACAAGTGCGGCGGTAACACTTCCCAAGGTTTTTTTTTTAAATTTCATTAATTTATTTATGAAAATTATTTAAAATTATTGTTATTATAACGGTTAGAAATTGAGGGTGTTATCCCCCCCCAAAAAAAAGGATTAGAGTATGTTTGAATTAACAGTAGAAGCTACTTTTATAACTTAGTTTATGATATATGAGATAAGTATGTGTGAAAAAATTTATCTCACTTACATAAAAGTACTTCTTCAACGCTACTCAAACAATCACTTAATGTCATCTGGCTTAATAAATGCAAAGCAAAATAAACCTTAATAAAAGTAAAACAAAATCGATATCACATTTTATCATAAAAAAGTTAGTTTTATATCTGCAGATTGCATATGTGTCAAGCATCTCAGTAGAACCAATCGAAAAATCAAATCTCCAACGGTACCGAAAGGCCAAACGTGTTTAGTTTCCAATGGCTCTACATCCCCTAACGGTGATGAAGTTATCCAGTATTAGGATTTGGATGCCACACCACACCAAAATGTACGTGTATTTATTACTCTCTCTTTTCGATTTTAAATATAATATAGATTTAAATTTTTTAGACAAATTAAGAAAATTAATTAAATTACTTTAAAATATTTAGATTTATTTTTTATCCAAATTATTTTGCCTAACTCAATAAGCTGATATATAATATAAAGATATACAACATATAATATTATTAAGTAATTTATTCAACCTGGGTTAAGTAGCAATTTTGCCTTAAAAGTATATCACGAGAAGTAATTTTGCCCCGAGATTTTTCTTTTAGTAATGTTTCCACAAAAGTTTTTTTAGAGCAATTTTGCCCATTCGTCAACGGTCAACTAACCGTTGACTGTTAGGGTTGTTAACTTCAAGAGCAAAATTGCTATAAAAAAAAAAAAAGTTCTGAGGCAAAATTACTATTTAACCCAAAAAAATGTCAAAATTGTTATTTATGATATCATATATTTTTAATCCTTATTTATATAATATCTAGGGGTGGAAACATGCCAGGCCAACCAAAGCTTCACCCTTAATAGGCCAGGTTTGTTCGGCAACAAAGTGGTCTAAGCCTGGCCTGTGGCCTTTTAGAGGCCATTTTTTCAGCCTGAGCTTGACCTATCCCCTATTAAAGAGGCCTATATTTTAAAAAATTTTATAATTAGGCTAACAGGCCACAAGCCTCACTGCAAAACAAATCTACTTCAAACAGGCTAAAAATAGGCCTACTTTAAACCGGCCAAATTACATAAATCAACGAAGGTAGTGATAAAAAAGGGTTGCATTTTCATTAGTGAGTTATTATTGCAGAATTAAATATTAAATATACTTGGGTTAAGTAACAATTTTACCCCGGAAGTTTTTTTTTTTGAATCAATGTTGTCCTAAAAATTTTTTTAGATTAATTTTGCCCGTCTGTTAACCGTCAACTAATGGTTGATGGTTAAGATTGTTAATGGAGGGGCAACATTGCTTTAAAAAAAAAACTTATTGGGCAACATTGCTCCAAAAAATTTTCGAGACAAAATTGCTTCTGGGGTATATTTCCGAGGCAAAATTGCTACTTAACCCTATTCAGTTTTTTTTTTCAAGTCAACTATATTTTGTGAGTAAATGATTTCTCCAATCACTGGAGAAAAAGTTATCTTCAGTGACCACAAAACTACGTCGTTTTGAATTAATGAAGGGTGTTTCTGTAATTTTGTTTATTTTTTAATCATATAAATTTTACCGAAACATCATTCATTAATTTACCTAAAATTATAACACACCACTTATTAATTCAAACGACATAGTTTTGGGGTCACTGGAGATAATTCTATCTCCGGTGGAGAAATAATTTTTCCATATTTTATTTGGCTTAAAAGTTGTAGTGTATATGCAACATGTCACCGTCTCTTCCCGGTTTATGCATCCGCCACCAAAAATGTCCGAAGTAATTTTAATATTATTCTACTACACGTTCAACAAAAATCATATTAACTATCAGTCATTGTACACACATAATTCTTCAGTAAAATTAATACAGCCGACGTGATGAAAAAACTCTTAATAATTAATCATGTTAATTATATCACAACGTATGTGTTACGAGCATGATAATAAAAACGTAGATTTTAACTGAAAACGAGAGAGGAATGAAAAATCGTTAAACATAAAATTATAATGCACTAAAATCATAAAAACTTAAAAACGTTTGAAAATTAGTAAAAGAAAAAAAAATCATAAAAACGTAAAATCGCTATAATAAATCTAATTTTTAACTATGATGGTTACGAACATTTGACATTCTCTGTTTTTTTTAACGTCAAACTGTGAAATTTTCAGGTGATTTTAGGTCAGGGACGCGGGAGAAGAGAAGCGGGTCTTAATCCCTCCTAAAACCTCAGTTCACTCATACTCAGCGCCCAGAGCAGTAAAATGGCGAACTCGGAAGATCTGCTGCAAACTTTAGGAGACTTCACGAGCAAAGAGAACTGGGACAAGTTCTTCAGCATACGAGGCAGCGATGACTCCTTCGAGTGGTACGCCGAATGGCCTCAGCTCAGTCATCCCCTCCTCTCTCATCTCTCCAATCTCCCTTCTCTCGCCCATGCTTCCACTCCCCAGCTACTCATACCAGGATGTGGAAACTCTCGCCTTTCCGAGCATCTCTACGATGCCGGCTTTCGTGGCATTACTAATATCGATTTCTCCAAAGTTGTTATCGGAGATATGTTGCGCCGCAACGTCCGGCAACGCCCGCATATGCGGTGGCGGGTCATGGACATGACCAGCATGCAGGTACCTTTGTTCGTGTGGAATTCTGAATTCTGTATAGGCCTGTAGTATATTTATCATGGATTTTATGAACTTATATTTCCTGATTGTTATTGTGGTAATTCTTTCTTTTGAAGACGTGGCTGGAAAATATGTAGTGATGAAAAGCTGACGGTTTTTTTTAACAGTTTACATATTCACATTTGTAAGTGGTATTTCATTCCACGAGCTCGATGATGTTAAAGTAGACGCGTCAAGACAAGCTTGTTAATGTTTGTAAATGGAAGTATTATAGGAAACTGTGGTTTTATATTGCTGTATTGAACCTTCTGTTACATTATCAAGCTTCTTTGCTCAAAACGTATTCCTCAGGGTCAAGAGTCTTCTATTTTGAACCTACAAAAACTCTAATAGGTGACAGTATTGGTTGATATTCTCTAGAGGTGATGTGTAGCTGGGAGATTCTTGTATTGTGATCCTTATTCCTGCTATACTGCAAAACAACGGAATAATTTAGCTACTTATGTTCTGGAAAGCAATGCTGAAGTCCTCATCTTTCTATAGTTGAAAGAAGCAGGATGCAAGCATGATGTGAAGACTCTGATACAATAGTGCTCTCATTCCCTATCTGTACCCAACAAATTATAAGTTGAGCTTAAGGTTCCTTAATGTCGGATTGGGTGCATCACATAGAGCTCTTAAAAAGAATCCTGGCGACAGCACCAAGAAAGCTGCTACTTTTACCTTATGTATGATTCAGAAGACTGTTATTTTAGATATTTGGATTATAAACTGGTTGTTTCTTTCTAGATACAGTACCTTCACATTACTTTAATTATTTTTTAATTCTTTTAATTTTTTTAATGTAATAGTTCAAGGCTGTGGTGGCAGCTGATTTCTTTTTCCTATTTTCCTTTTGTGATTTCCTTTGCAATTGTTATTTATGTTACTTATGGCCATCCCTGTTTTCTCCTTGTCTTAGTAAATGAATAAGCATTTATTAGTGGAAAATAAGTACGTTCTAAAGATATTCTCACCTACTACTTCCTCTATTAACTATTTTTTCTTGGATTCTATCTTCATTTTCCCACAATATAACTGTTCCCCCCTTCTGGATACTCTTGTGCAGTTTGCAGACGGCACTTTTGATGCTGTCATTGATAAAGGTGGACTGGATGCTTTGATGGAGCCAGAACTTGGTCCAAAGTTGGGAAATCAGTATTTATCGGAGGTTTTATATGATTATATCTATTTCTATGTAACTGAGGATCAATGTAGTCTGATTGGCAGAGGGTTCTGTGTATTCCCTGTTTGTTAACACAGGTGGACTTTTATTTATAGGTAAAGAGAGTTTTGAAATCTGGTGGAAAGTATGTGTGCCTTACCTTGGCTGAATCTCATGTGCTAGGTATGGTTCCTGAATGTTGTTTTTTCTGTAGTTATTTCTTAGCGAAAAATCATTAACAACAACAACAACAACAACAAAGTGTTATCCTACTAGGTGAGGTTGGCTATATGGACCGCACAATATCATTGTGTTCTACTGAAAACCAAATATTTAGAAAGATCATTAACCAATAAATTGCATACTATAACCTCATTAAAGGTTCGTTCGGTCTTCCTCTATCTCTTTTTAGAGGGCTTCATACTGCTTGATCAACCCTCCTCACCGGGGCACCCAATGCCCGTCTTTAGACGTGTCCAAACCACCTTAGATAATTTTCTCTTTAATAGGTGCCATTTCAAGTCGTTCATGGATATGATCATTATGAATCTACCATTACCCCCTCCACCTCCATAGATTTTTATTTCAGAAATCCAATGTTCCAAGTGCCAAATCTGATCTTACTCTCGTGAACTAGCTTCTTTAGCCGCCTCCGTTCAAAAGAGAGTAGTATGTCATGCCCGAAATGCCTTAGCACGAGGAACTTTCTAGGAGGTCACCCATATTAAGATTTCCCTCGTTTGAGCATGCTTAACCTTGTGAAGTGCTAACCATCATGCCAAAAGCTCGAGTTGATAGCAGAGACGCACCACATATGATATATACCTCAGGAACCTCCTCATCCTGCCCGATATGGGAGCCCTTGCTCATTTAACATTACACCCAGGCAATGATGTTGTGGCTCTCACTCACTTCTTAGTGTACTCGAGCCATACAATGTGTTACTTATAGGCAACGACCTAACATTAACATAATTTCTTTGATGATCCATGTTCACAAAAGATTCGACAAGGTTTTACATTGGCTGTCGGGGCCTAGCACAACCCCCATCCTTTACCCAGGCTTGGGACCGACTATAAAATATATGCGGAGTTAGCGAAAAATAACTAACATCTAATTCAATATGCCAACACCCTCATCATTAGCATCTAATTCCATTGGTGAGTTTAGTTGCGTTGGTATTCCTTTAGTTAGTGGTAAGGGATACGACAGAGAGGCTTAATATGGAGAGCGTGAATCACAATTTTATTTATTTTCTCAATGGTGCTAAATTACTTTCAGAAATACTATTAATATGAAAATCAAATGCATGCCCATTACCAACATTCTAGCACAACTCCCCCATCTCGTGTAACCTCACAGCGAAACAGGAAATTGTTACTACCGGAGGAATTCTGTGCTCTCTTCTTGAATTGCTTTTAGTGGACTCAGGCATGTCTATTATTTCTCAGAAGTCCTTCTGGAATTGCATCATTCTATTTATTTGTTTTTTTACTCTGGTTCTTCTTGGTTTTGCATGGCTAGAGGTTAATATATGTCCACCCTTTTCAGATATTCTTTTCTCAAAGTTCCGAATTGGGTGGAAAATGACTGTTGATGCCATACCTTTGGAATCTTCTACAAAACCCAACCTTCAAACGTTTTTAGTTATAGTGGAGAAGGAGATATCTACTTTGGTGCACCAGATTATATCATTACTCAATAATTCTTCTCTTCATTGTAATTCAAAACAGGTAGAACATATGAGCTTGCCTGATCTTTAAAGGATGAGTACTTTTATTGAAACAAAGATTGATGATTGTTAGCTTTGGCTTCTTGCTGCTAATTGGTGTTATTTTTTGACTCTCTTCTGTGTATACTTTGATTTCTCATTTTGCAAGGCTTGTGGACTTCGTGAAGCACTTCAAAATGAGAATCAAATCCGTAAACAATACTCTAGTAGCTCTGACATATTATACTCTCTTGAAGAACTACAACTTGGAGCAGGAGGGGAACTGACAAAGCTTTCCCAAGGTCGACGCTTACAGCTAACTTTGGGTGGACAAGGGATCTCTCGTTTCTCCTATAGAGCTGTTCTTCTTGATGCTGAGGAAACTTCTGACCCATTTACATATCACTGTGGGGTTTTCATTGTGCCTAATGTATGTCTTAGTGTAGACTGCCTTTGGTGTTTGTTATTGCATTCCATCTAATTTTGGATCAAGAAAGATTTTTGTTAGCTTATCTGCTCATAAATTGCAATGTAAATCATCAATCTGTCCCTTCAATTTTGTGCATGGTGACACTGGCAAAACATTAAATGGAGCACAACTTTTAAAAAAACAATAAAAAAGCTAAGTACAAATTGATATCAACTAGAATGGACGTTAATGCTCGTTTGTGGTTTGGATGAAATTGAAATTTTTGTAAAATTACATTGTTCAATGTTATTGAGAAACTTTTCTTAGTGGAACTCTTGAAGTTGTGGTCCTATTTGAAATTCTTGACTCTTTAGTACTTGTTGGATTTCAGACTCGTACTCGTGAGTGGCTGTTTTATTCTGAAGAAGGACAGTGGATGGTGGTTAGGAGCTCAAAAGCAGCTCGTCTTATAATGGTAAAAACTATTTGTACTTGATTACTTGCATCACCTTTTTTAATTATTGAAGCTTCTGACGTAACCCATCGACATTAGGTTTTCTTAGATCCCAGCCATACTAATGCAAGCATGGATGAAATTCAGGTAGAATCTCCCCCTTACCTTGTAGTTAATTATGCACAAGCCATTCTAACAGGTTTAGTGCATTAGCTTTTACTAAAGAGAGCTTGATATCTCTTTTCAGAAGGATTTATCTCCCCTGGTTAAACAGCTGGAACCTGCAAAAAATCAGAGCGATGCTCAGATACCGTCCGTCTTTTTATACCTATTGCTTATATTTAATTTTTTATTCATGGTGTTCATTTTGAACATTTTTTCATTGAATCTATTTATTTTATATTGAATATTGATGCCAACGGAGTGTGTGTTTTTATAGGCTTCCCCTTCCCCAGTGAAAGAAAATAAAATAGGGAAACCAGATTGAGAGCAGTTTGTGCTTGTTACTTTAATTAGCAGTGCAACTCTTTTATCTGCACCATGCATGCAACACTGTTTTTAGAAAATTTAGAATGACTATATACTCAATTTCATGTTGGAAGAACTATTTAAGTGTTGCAGCTTGTATGATGCAACTTAGGATGACTAAACTGCTGGTGCAGCAGCTTGCGCATGTCTGTACAATGGACCTGCCTACTGCAGCAATCATCAGTGCTTGTATTGAGCGTCAATATACCTGTCACGGGAAAATTAGAATAGGGGTAAATTTCTTGGTAGGCAGATTTGGCTAAAACTGACAAGTTTTTGCTATCCCAAGTAGACAAATTTGTAATCTTGCAAAGTGCATCAAGACTTTTGAATATTGTCTAATTTAGATTTTGTGACTAGTTGTTGTCTTGTACATGTTTGAACCCAGTTTTGTCATAGCATTAGAAACTTATCAAGTTACTTTTGAATCCATGAGGCATGGAGCAGGGAAAGAATTTGAAAATTCCTTGAGTCTTCAATTCACACATTAGAGCTGTCACTGTTTGTTTACCCATTATTCTGGGAAACCTCTGATTAGGATGCCATTTTGATCTATGAGTATCCTACAGTTTAAAACTGAAGTCGAAGCATATATTTTATGCCTTTTCTATCCTTTTAAATTTCTGAATTGCAGTTTTCTCATAAGTTTTTAAATCCACACATACAGCTTCTTGATGGCGAGTGATGGGATCAAGAAACGAAATATTGTTCACCAGGTTTGTGAATAAACTTTCTGTTTTTAATTTTCTCGAGTTACCTCGCCCTGGGGGGCCCTCACATGGAGATATATTTCCATAAAAAATAAGTTGCTATATTTTTGTGAAGATTATTAAATCCTTAACTGAAATAATCCAAGAGACGCCGCTATTGACTTCTAAGGCTTATGTATTTTTTGGCAGTCAGTTACTTTCATCCGTTTTTTTTTTTTGGGGGGGGGGGGGGTGTCTTCATTGAAAAGTGTCTGGAGGGAGTAGCACTGTCGGCCTTTCCCTTTTCTCTTAGAATGTAGTTTGGTAAACAATAGGTGTGGTGTGTCCTCTGACCTTGGAGCAGTTTCTTTTAATTATGTTCCATTGTTTTACTTTTGTCAATAATGAAAATAAAGTTCCATGGTTTTTATGCGAATAAAAGAAACTAACGTTTTCATTTTGGAGTGAGAACTCTGACTGCCTCTACTGATAGTACGATGGCTTCCCTTTGGAGTTCTTAGTTCTTACTAACGGCTCCTTCAATGCATTTGCTTCTTCAGATATGCAGACAACCTGGGCAGCTATACTACATGATTGCCTTGTTTTACGTCATTCTGCCCTCCCCTCTTTTTTGGAGATAATTACACTATCTCTCCTGAAGATTGGCTAAATTATACTCGATGCCCTTGTTTTGAAATTTACACTCCTCTGCCCCGATTTATTTTTGGTGAAGGAAGCTAACCATTGACACACGTGTTTTTTTTTCTTGTTGGGTGATATGTTTTCCTCCATATGTGTAGCCTTCTGTCAATCCATTTAAAGTTTACTTCATAGCTTTCTTCTACTTTGAGGACAGGCTATTGTTTTATTCTATTATCTTCTCTTACTTCAATGAATTCTGTTTTTATGAACAAGAGAAAATATCATCATCTGAACTGATGTTATAAGTTCACAGGTTTTTCACTTTGCTAGAAAATCAGCATATATTATAAAAGTAAAATCAGAGTGCATTTTTTGAAATTGTGCTTGATTGACATATTTTATTATTATTTTTCTAAATGGAAATTTTATCCTCCATGCATTAGCATGGGGGCTTTTCTAGTTCTTACCTAAATTTATTACATGGATGCTCAATTTTGCTTCTTGGTTTTAGATGTTTATATTCTTGTTATCATCAAAAAGTTGTCTGGGTTTTGCAGGTTACATCATCATTAACTGGACCCATTATTGTTGAAGATGTAGTTTATGAAAATGTAGACAATGACATCAGTCGTGTTTCGTCTTCTAGTGATCTGGTGTTTCGACGCCTTGTATTTGAGAGAGCTGCAAATCTAGTGCAGTCTGAAGCTATTCTAAAAGAGGAACAATCGCCCAGTAAACTGATTGGCGACACAGAGAAGAAGAAGACCATCTCATCTTCCAAATCTAGGAAAAGGGGATCTCAGAGAAAAGTTGGTGGTAATTACTCATTTCCTTGAGTGTTAGGGAATGGAGAAAGTGATTGCTAACATGCTTGAATTTGATATTTCTTTGAAGTCAATCCATTTTTCTCATAAAATATTGGCACATATGTTCCACTATCTGCTTTATACTTATCTAGCTGCTCAAATTTTTTCCCCTGATGTTGTAGAAGCAACCAACCAGTCAGCAGTTTATCATGGATATCTTGCTAGTTCTTATCATACAGGAATTATTTCTGGATTAATGTTAATATCTTCCTATATGGAAAGTATGAAATCAAGTGGGAAAATGGTGAGTATCTACAACTCTTTTTTTTTTTTTTTTAAAAAAATAATTTTATGTAAAAAATTATATAAAGAAATAAACCTTGGTATTTAGAATTTTTTTAGAAAGTTAATTTTAGGTTTCATATTCTCTAGAGATAGTTCAAAGATGCTTTACCTTTCCTATTTTTGGCTCATAAGTTTTTGTTAATGATGTCTTTCCTCAAAACACTGACTATATTCATCATACAAAACTCATGCTTGCTTATTTAATAATCTGTTGGAAAAATTGAACCTGATTATATGCCAATAGTAACTACTTTTTTAATGGAATAATCTTACCGTTGCTATCAGATTCTCTAGTTGAAACAGAATAAGTATATGATTTGCAAAGAAATGTATGGATTTTTTTACAATTTAACAAGACGCTAGTATTTGTTTTTAAATAAGATTTTTTTTTTAACATGTAATTTTATTTCATAAGCTGACAACAAAGATATCAGACAAACACACAACAATAGAGCCTTAATCCCAGTAGATGGGGTTGACTACATGAATCAAAAGACATCATTGCGCTCTGTCAAAAACCAAATGTCGATATAAATTGATAACTAAGAGATCTCGCCTAATAATCTGATTGAGCGTTCTCTTTTGTGTTCCTTTACCCTTTTTAACTAGACACAACTTGATATACTTTCCTCACTGGCACATCCAATGGCTTTCTTTGTACATGTCTAAATGACCTCAAATGATTTCTACTATTTTTTCTTCAATAGATGACGACAAAGATATCAAAGATTGTAAAAAATCTAGTCCTTTAGGCTGTTTACGAGTTTGTGAGAGAATGAATGAATGATGAGGTGCATGCTTGGGGGTGCAACACACACAAGAACTATGACTCCATTGCCAGGGCTTTTTGAGGTGAGGGAGAATCATTAATGGAATGAAATATATATATATTTTTAATACTACCCCCTTGTTTGGAGGGTAGATCAAATTGTTTTGAGCTCATTTAAGATGGGCAGAGAAAGACCGAAAAAAACGCTCAATGAGGTTATCGAACGAGATCCCCTAGTTAACAATTTATGCTGAAATTTGGCTTTTGATCGAGCTCTGTGGCATCATTTGATCCATGTAGCTGACCCCACCTAGTGGGATAAAGCTTTTTGTTGTAATACTATCCCCCCTTGTTTGAATTATGATACTATAAGCTTTTAACTAAAGAGGATATACTTGTAAATTTACCATTTGTCAATTCTATTTCACTTTTGACCCTTCAATTTGGAGGGACACAAATTTGGGTTTTGAATTGCGAGGAGGGGTCTTGGAGACCATTACTTGCTATTCCACCCCATTGTTAAAAAGAAACTTCCAAACAATGGCGCAAGCCCACTTTGGTCATTCCATTCCACTCCCTACCATCCATCTGAACATTTTTAGTTCTGGAATTCAAAAGTTAATGCAAAATTAAGTAGTTTCTAATATTCTTCATATTATGCTTATTTTTGCTATCCAGGATTACTTATACATACAATTCAAATTTCTCAGGTTAAAGCAGTAATAGTAGGTCTTGGAGCTGGTTTACTTCCCATGTTTCTTCATAGATGCATCCCCTTTATGCATATTGAGGTAATTCTGTTCTTCCGCAATGGTGGTTAAAATTGAGGGCTCAGACCCTGCCTAGATTGGAGGTTATTTTGTTCTTCAGAAATCAGAACTATATTACGTGATATCATATGGATTATAAGAATTTATGTGCACAGGCAGTGGAGTTAGATCCTGTCATTGTTGATATTGCGAGGGGTTACTTCAATTTTGCTGAAGATGAACGCTTAAAGGTAATTAAGGCTCCCCCTGTTTTCATTCTCAAGGTTAATTGAAACATCTTGGTCATTTGAAAACGTTTTTTCTTCTGAGGACTTCCTTTGCATGCAATTGCTGGGTCTTTAGGAAGGAAAAAAAAAAAAAGAAGGTGAAATGTAAGAAGAAACATATAAAGGAAAAGAAACTACCTAAACCCCTTCCTGGCTGGGCATACCAAGTGGCTTATTGTTAATGTGATAAATAGATTTGCTACAGAAATCCTCTCCGTAGCATGAATATTCTATTCCAACGGTAACGCATGGATTTGGTGGATCAATCTTGATTGAGGCAAGTCATAACCTTGTGTACTAAATTTCTATACTTTTTGGGAATCCAGGTGCATGTGGCTGATGGAATCCAATTTGTCAATGACATAGAGGTTGCTGTTTCAACGACAACTGAAGTTAGCACTAGTCCATCTCATTCTAATAGCCATTGTATTACGTCTCATGTAGAAGGCGAAGGGGATTCTAAAGTTGATATTATTGTTATCGATGTTGATTCTTCAGACCCAAGGTGAATAAGAATTAAAAGATTTGTTAATAATATTAAGCAGTTATATAATAACCAAGGAAGCAGGTATCAAGGTGTTAGAGAATTTAAAAAATTTGCTTTATAGTTTATAAAATATTACATATTTGCTTAATCTTCTGTACAGCCTCGGAATGACATGCCCTGCTCCAGATTTTTTGGACGAGTCTTTTCTGAAGACTGCAAAGGCTAAACTTTCAGAGCAGGGTCTATTTGTTGTCAATTTGGTGTCACGATCCCAAGCTATCAAAGACCGCGTTCTCGTGAGAATGAAAGAGGTGACAACGAACATTCCATTATTATCCATCTTGGACTTCGTTCTTGGTTTTCTCCCCTGAATTTTGTGGTTGATTGGAGGTTCACCAAAAATTTGCCACTTTCCTGTTCATTTGAATCAACATCTCCGTTCTGCTTTTCTTTTTCCTGTTTTTATCATATAAATATAATGTATGAGGAAGAGAACATCTTTGATACTTAGGTGAACATTTCTTGTTCCCTGAAGGCCTGAACTTTGGTACAAATTATGTTTCTATTTTGCATCAATAGCAGGATTTGCTTACTAAATTGCGCCCTTGGCGACTTTGATTAAATCTCAATTTTTATTGCCCAAATGTAGGTCTTCAGCCACCTCTTTTGTCTCCAGCTTGATGAGGACGTCAATGAAGTCCATTTTGCTCTCAACATGGAGTCCTGTATTGAGGATAGCCACTTTTCTGATGCTGCTATTAAGCTTGAGCAATTGTTGATGTTTGAAAACCCAGAGATGCACAAAAATGTTATTAATGCAACAGGGAGGATCAGACGTTTGAAGTGAAACCCGGCACGTTGGAGTTCCAGATCAAATGATTCTTGGAATCCCATTAAACAATTCCAGCGGATCATTGTGTGTGGGAAATCATATTCATCTGCAAAAATGGATGTCCAGTGTCATATCAAGATACTGGTTGAATCACACATTAGTCTCTTAGTGGCTTTTTGGCAAAAACATAAAAAGGTCTTCTAGTGGTTCTGTCAGTAGTCCATTGCCCAAGAAATTCAAAAATCTTTCTTTTTGTTAGGAGGGGAAAAGTATCTAGATTTTATTTGGATGGGAACAGATTGAATTGAACCAGCATGCAACAAATTTATTTACAGGTTAGCTCAAACACGGAGCGCGGTTCTTCATTAAATACAAATGAACATATAGTCGACACAAGTTTACACAAATCAAACAGCGAACAAAGCAGACAACATCTGAGAATAATGAATTGAGAAGTAGGAGGTCCAGTAGGTTCGTATGAATTTTTAAGTTCCTCGTTCTGATCTGCCAGCAGCCTCAAAGTTGGGAGGAGCCATCACTTCTTGATGGTGATGAGCATGTGGCTTCGACGGCCAATTCTTTAACAACACCATGGCATGGATCACCTCCGAATAGTGTGTCTGAGATTTCAAGAGAGCATCTCCTCTTCCCTTGGCAAGCCTGGAAAACGTACAAAAACATTTTTGTTTTAAACAAAAAAAGTGGTATCAAATCGTAAATCACGTCGGATCAACTTTTTTTTTTTTTTGGGGGGGGGGGGGGGGGGGGAGATGGCGTACGAATCCGGCCTTTGTAAACCGTGCCATAACCGGGTTGCTAAGACCAAAAGCCAGAAAATCATTAGGGAACACTCGTTTATTTATTAATATTATCAGTTGGAACTCTGGCAATTACTATTTACACGAAAAATTAGTACCCAAGATTCCTGAAATATTCAAGATTTGGTCATGAAGAATCTAATTTAACTCCACAACACTAAATGAATAGGGAACTTGTGTTTGACCAAAAACAAAAATAGGGAACTTGTTTCCTTTTCATTGCTGTTGGAAGGCTCTTGTCCATAACATATTTATCACATAATTCACTAGTTGCGCAGAGTTTACCTGGGAAACTACGGACAATGAATTAGGTGCATGGCAACTTCCTCTAGCAAAATTTTGACAGCTGCCTTGAGGAGTTCCATAGCTAGCAAATGTTATGGATGAGATTACATCTCCACCTTGACAATACAAGTTGATTTCAGGTGTCACATTGCTTTTGAGAAGATCTAGACCCAAAAAATCTGAATCTCCGAACTTTGACAACGAAGGATAATGAGATTCTGAAACTTTCGCACATATTGTTCTGGCTGAACGTATCTTAACCGAAATATCAAATGGATTTCCTCCAATTTCTTCAAAAATGACAAGCAAGTTGTGTGATGCTTGCAACCATGAACGTGGGACGTGATACCTGCAGATTGATAAAAAACCTGAGTCGAGGAAAGCTTTAAGTTTATTTTTACTTCTAGTACGAAAATGAGTGCAAGGGCAAAGATGAAACTTTAATAACCAGAAGCCAGCAGTTTTAGCATAAAGTCTAGGAATACCAGGTTTGAGTAGGCTTTCCACAATTAGTTGTACACTTGTCTGAATTATATGGCCCTCGATAATCACATGCTATACATCCATCCTTTGGAGCAACCAGAGTCCAGTATCTTCCTATGTGGTGACCGTTCACCCAAGCCTGACCTTTTCCCATGCTTGCCAAATCAATAGCAACTGGGTCTGTTCCGGCAGGGGTATCAAAATATGTCTGCTTGATATGAGAGAAATGCTTAGGCGAGTTATTATAACATGATAGCTTGTGCACAAGAAGCCCTTTGTGCAATGAAGCACTTTCATAAAGATATCAGAAAGGGGAAAAAGAACATGAGTAACCAATCATAAAGAAAGAATTACTACAATCTTTCGTCAATATTTATCAGGTTGAAGTCATCAGCCTTGGAATTCTTTTTTTTAGTTTTAGTTAGAGAGGGGAAGAATTGAGATAAAAGAAACACATTTCAAGAAAATTGGGAATATTCCTAAACCCTAAACTAGAGATGGGATAATTAATAAAATGCTTCAGCTTAAAAATGCCAACACGGTGCATATCAGATATGGAAAATCCCATCAGACTGTCTGATGAGCTGAAGACTTCAGATAAGGTAGGAAAACAAGCCTATCTCAGATCAGATTAGAAGAAAAAAAAAAAACTCTCTATTTTGTGATTCCATAGCACTGTTCCCTTCCAAACACTACACCTTACTCTCCTATTTACTTCCATAACATTTCAACTTGACAGAGAAAAACTACCAAATTAGAGGGATAGTTTTTTTTTTTTTTTTTTAACAACTCAAATTCTATTCCACAACTGGCAAGCTGACTTCACAATGCAACAAGAGATGGGATGACTATTTAACTCGGAAGTTGATGGAATGGAAACCAGGATAGACTATAATGAATATTACTTCCAAATTAAAAATCTTCACCCTTTTGGTCTTGAGACCTACCTCTAAATTGTCCAGAATAGGTTAGCCTACCTGTCTACTGCCAAAACTACTTAAAGATTGAACAGAACAATTCATAACCTCTCCCAACTTCCTGATAAACTAACCAAAACAGACAAACGATTGTGGATCCATCAGAACTCTTGCGGCAGATAATGTATATATCAGCTAAAGAAGGTCATGTGAAGCCCTTGCTGTACATGCACCAGTTCATTATTGTTAACATGATCAAATACTGCAGCCCAAACAACACCATTAGCTTTAAAAGGCTTTAGACTTTCAAAGTTTTGTCAAGATGTGAACATTCAGAAGGGTTGAAAAATTTTAGATATGGAAAAAAGGACAAATAACGATTTATAAGGGTCTCAACTTCAAATGAGAACATCAGGGTTAATCTTAGAATGAGGACAGGAATCAAGAGTCAGAAAGAGAGAATTAGAATTCTATCAATTATTAACCCATGATGAATTCATGACAAGAATTAAAACAGTAATCCTATAATGAGATGAGGTGTCCCAAGACACAAAAATGTAAATGCAAAATCCCAAAATAATAATAAACCCAACATGATTCATTAGATGGGCGTAAATCCAAATGAGAATAAGAATTGCCAACAAATAGACAGCTATAATCCTATGAATCATTAGCATTAAAATGTTAAACCTAATTCTATCCATTATTCCTAGCTCTGCACGTAACAGGTTAAGATTTCAGGAGGAAATGATGACAAGATAACCTATCTAGTGCAATAAATGTATGTTTCAAGAAGTTTCTACATCCATTTCTTTCTTCTATTTTTCTTTTCATTATCCGACAGTTACCACAGATTTAACTTTTCAAAAGCTCCTTTACCTTATACCATGCAAACATAGATGGAATGGCATCATGAGTCAATTCAGCCCATTCTACCTTTTCACCGTCTTCGAGGTAAAATTTTAAAAACTCACCCTGAAGCCCAACCTAGTACCAAAATAAAATGAATTGAAGTCAGTATACACCAATTTTGATACTGAGAAATGAAAATCCCAATAGTAGAGGGTGTGATGGAATCAACATGACAAATCGGAAATAATGAAATCAGCTAACATATTCCTAGAAAGAAAAAAAAAAGTGAAATGTTCAAGTTTATCTTGAGTGAAGTTAGAAATAGAGAGATACGTTGGTCTAGAATAAAGGTACATACCTGGTAGGTCCATAATGACTTTGAAAGATCAACGTCGCCGTTTTTAAACCCAGTGAGCTTGATTTTACCTTTAATTCCCGCCCCATCTTTCTCAAGGAAGGCACCATAATTCTGTTACATAGTTTCAAAAAGAGTAACGATATATGTAGAATCAATCATCAAAATTTCTTCTGGGTAAATCAGAACTAAATCACAGAGATGTGGAATTTTTGAGAAAAACTCTTGCTGGTAAAAAAAATCAAATAGGACAATCGCAATAAGACACTTAAGTTATAAATGCTGCATCGAGAGGTTAACCTCAATTTTTTTTTCTAAATAACGTACAAGTATTTAACATTCCAACCTTGCATGAATTAACCTACAAAAATCTGCCAAATATATATAAATCCAATACAAGAGGAAATTACAATTAGCAAGGGTAAATTGCACTCCAGGATAAAAAGAAAAGAAATTAAAACAGATAGTCACTATGAACTTCTAAAAGGCACGTTCATTTTCAGTGGGCGCATTATGACAAATTCCTTAATGGATAGGCATAACTATCTAACTCGGTTCACATCATTGAATAACTTATGCATTAGGAATGACTCATCAACATGAGTAATTATTTTGAATACTAAAACATAAGATGCAGAACAGAAAAAGAAAGGAGCAGGAAGAAGGGGAAACACACAGATACACATACACAGAGGGAGAAGAGGAAGAAGGATATTGTGAGGGTGTTTAGAGAACAGAGGGAGAACGTTTTGAGGAAACCAACTAAATTCAGTGTACCAAACCAGAACAACAACTACTCATGAGTTAAAGGTCAGATTATAACGCTGCTGCTCCATGTAAAGATATTAATGATGGGAACTTATGAAATCTTAAACTGGTGCTAATTGATCCCAATCCTAAGAAGGACACACGCGAGTACATCCACAACACATGCACAGAAATAGTTAAATAATTCAAAGCTTAACTATCACAAAGACACAGAAATAAAGAAACTATAAACTTACCTGCAAGCCCACTGTTTCAGTTATTAGTATTAAATCATTGTGTCCTGGGGAAAACTGAAGAGTCTGGGCCACTTTGACTGAGCGACCAATTGCCTTGCCTTCACTTGCAAAAGACACCATAAATTTAGTAAAATTTAAGAGCAAAAATAAAAAAGGGAAAGAAATAAAGAGAAAAACTCTCATGCATAACGATAATGCTAAATTAGATGGTGGGAAACATCTCAGATACCAATTTATTAATTACTACCTCCGGTCCTAGATATACGACATAGTTTGTAATGTAAATTGCACTACAAACTGTCATATATTTAGGACCAGAAGGACTATCATTTTAGTTTCAAGAGTGGCTAATTAATTAAAATGTAAAAGATACATTGACTATCATAGAGGGAACCAATTTTAATGCTTTTAAATTGAAAATATTATCACTTAGAGTTCCAATAGTAAATCTCATAGCTTCTTTTAATTTTAAGAATAAATAAAGGACTAAAACAAAAATCTTCAAATACATGCACTCCTTAGATTTGGAAAAATTTAAAGATCATATACCTATGAGCTGGCCATTCACGAAGATGAGCAAAATATCACGGATGCTGTCTATAACAAGTTTTGGACGAATGTCATTTTTCTCCCAAAAAAAGATGTCACCATCTGAAATGAAAATTCTGCATTTGATACACATGTCAATAGACTTCAAATGGAATCAAAATCACAATATATAACTGCATAATCTTCAGGAGTACATAATTACCTGGTTGCATACCATAGATAGTCAGATTGGTCCTTTGTGACATTCAAATGCTCCAATATACCTTGTACAGTGAAATTGTTTTTACTCCAAATGCCGATAGGCTCTTTTGTAGTCATCCATGATTTTGAGATGTATGACATTCCATTCTGGCTCATCAATTGCAGGGCTGGAAAAAGATTAGAAGCTACAGGCAAATCAGACTCTACCAGTTTGACTGAAGTTTGTGCCCTGACCTGTGCAATGTTTAGCAAGAAAGAAGTTTGAGAACAAGAAGATAATGATTATGAACATTTCTGCACTGAGTTCAATAACAGGTATTTTACAAAATGTGTACCCTGCCACCAAAGGGTACTTGTGAGCACACAGAATCCTCCAAGAAATTCAAAGAAAAACTAACTAACAAAGAAACAAATTAAAAAAGAAATTATTAGTTCAAGGAACTGCCTTCTTGTAAAGCCAAGTCATCAAACCTACCTTGGCTGTATTAAAAACTGTATTCCTGCAGTCCGGTAATATACTCACAGACCACGGTGGTATAGTATATTTTTGACCACGGAATGTTACAGTAGCAGTTCTTCGTTCATCAATATTGGCAAGAAAAGCAGAGCATCTGCCACGAAATTCAGACAGAGATAAGTTCAGTGTACCTGGGTGAACATTTGTGTGGTAGACATGTGCCTGGAATTAAGAAACAAAACAAATTCAAGGATATTATCAAAAAAGAAAAGAAAAGAAAATCAGGGAAAGATTCAGATTACACAACTAGGTCACCCATATAATTTTGCATGCTAGCAAATATAATGTACTAGCAGGATAAGGTATCTCCTTAAAATAAACTGCTAAGAACATTGGGCAAGGCTTAGGCCACAGTTTCATATGCACTGCATTGGTTTAGTTAATAAAATAGTCATTTCCATTATTTTTAAATAAAAACAGCGGACATCTTTAAATTGTTCACTGTTTTCTGTTCTGAAGCGTGGAAAAAATAGAAAACCATTTTTAAAAACTGAGAACAAAAAACAATTCTGTTAGTTGTTTTAGAAAAGACATCAAACAAACCAAATTTGCATTTCCGACATTGGATGCGCTGAAACCAATATCTATTTTCATTCTCCCAAACAATCCTATATCTTCTGCATCACTTCATGGCAAATGTTAAATTCATTCCTTGCCAGAAATGAACACTGAAGGTAGAAAAAGAGAGTTTCTCTCACTCAAAAACTACATGTCATTAGCCATTTTCCTAAAAAATTGGTCAAGTAATTTAGGGATGGCTCAAACCTCTTGCTTTGGGCCCAATTTTATGTAGGTTGGCGAATCAGAGGCCACTAGAGCAGGCTCACAGAGCTTTATAGCAGCATGTAAATCTTTCAAATGTCCCCACTTTGGCTCACTCAGCAGACCTAGACAAAGAAGCTTCTTCAAGTATTATCAGTCATGAAAGCAACTATAAAACCGCAAGGTCAGCTAACAACAGAAGAAAAAAAGTATTTGTGTTGTCCCTTTACTTACCATACTCATCAATTGGAGCATCATAATCATAACTTGTAATATAGAAGGGCCCCCCTGAAGTTCGGCCAAAGTTTGTTCCGCCAAAGTACTACAACACAAGGCAGGATTGTCAAAGAGATGGATTATACATAATCCCATATCATATATCATCAAAGCCAAAATTCATATCAAATATGACAAACCTGATAGCATTACATCGTATTTAGTGTTTTTAAAATAAACACTGATATTGACAGAAGGAAAATGTCCAAAAATCTGATTTCTCTTGCATTCTTCATGGAAATCATATATATTAGGCAATTGCATCTTATTGTTCATGAAGGTGTAGCATTTTAGAAGGGAGGGATTGTTATCCAAATGTTGAAACTTTGAGAGGCTTAGTTACTAAACTTAAAAATTGCATGGGATTGATTGGAATATTTGCCATTTGGCCAAAAAGTAATTTTGAAAAAAAAGTGAAAGAGTAAAAGAGAGAAATAAGAAAGCATCTATGAAATAAAACAATCCGCCAACATTGTTCTGGATAAAAACCTCCAAAGTAGAACCATCACCTTAGCAAATATAAAGACATCAAAAGTTCTTTTATACTCAACAAAACCAGGCCATCCAGCTACAATCATACCATATAGTAATTTTGAAAGCTTCCACCACGTTCAAAAAATCGAGCAACAGCAAATGCAAGATCTTCTACAGGTCTATGAGGCAGCCTTCCGCCCCACTCTGTGTACCTTCAAATTGGTGTAATAATAACTTCTATCACTTCATAATCAAATATTGATTAAGATGCAAATGCCTTTTCTCATTTTTGTTTCATTTTTCTTTGGAACACATGCATATGTGCCCACATATGATAAGAACCTAACTCCCCTGCCCCCTGCTATATCTCAAGAGTATCTAAAAGGGGGGAAAAAACATCTTTCTACGAAAAGTTGGGAAATGATGAAAAGTAAAGTGAAAGATAAGGAGCAAAAGTATAATGACTGGAAGGCTAGCTTAAGAACAATGTAAACGATATTGACCAGTTAGCCAGCATTAATATCAATACTATGACTACTTAGTGATGCTTATACCCTTTAGTTTTTGTTGCATATCAAGTAAGTAACTACTTTTTTATTCCCATGACATCTCCTAACTGCATAGTATTTTCCTGAACTCATTAACACGTCAACATCAGTAGTGTAAAAGGTAAATATGTGAAGGGTGTCTTCATAATTCATACCAGCCATCCCAGTCCTCTGTCCAAAATATTGGTTTGTCCCTGGAGTTTGGTTTGAAGCCATCACAGTAATATGCATTGCATGAATCGATCTGTGTAGGAAATAAATAATATATGGATGATAATGCAAATAATAAGTGGAACCTGAACATATACTAGTTCACCAAGTAACAGTTTCCGGTACTTAAATGCCAATTCCAGTTCATTTTTTTATTAGAAGGAAGTGATAGAATATTACAATATTATGCGGAGCATCAGTTTGCTTGCACATGACCCATGGAACGCCAGCATCAAGACTTAAAGCCATTCTAGCTGCCCATTTAACATACTCTTTCCCTCCCTTACCAAAGGAAGGTTCTATGTTCCCATATTCATTCTCAATCTGATCAAATTCAGCCAAGAAAGGCATTATTAGGCACTGAAAATTACAAAGCGAATTATTTCAAATTTATACTTGCATCTGGTAATTCCAAGATAACAGAACCAATCATCTGCAGCAGAATAGTTAGGTCAACTCATAAGCTAGGCAATAAAGTTCTGAAATGGATTTTTATGTTAAAAATGAAAGGTGAAGTAATTAACTAGAATTAATATCATTAAACCGGAGTAAATGATTGATATTTAACAGATGAAGCAAGAGGGAGGGAAGTTGTCCTAAAATCTGTCAGCCATGATATATGTCATGCATGTAATAGCAATAACATATGTGCTCAGTTCAGTCAGATCCTAAATTAACCAACAAAATAATGTAATAGCTATCACACTTGGGTATTGGTTGGGTAAAAATGACCCAGTTCCACCCGAAGGTTTATTAAGTGATAAAGCAAAAAGTGCAACAAGGAAATACAAGAATTAAAAGAAAGCTTTTAATTTTACTGCCAATTCCCATAATTCAACAGGTTCATGAATCTCATCCAAGTTAAGGAAATAAAATCCACTACTTTACATATATCCAAACTCCATAATTTTCAGACCTGCAACATAATAATCGGACCTCCCTGCCATGAAAACAGCTTTTCCTCCCTCATCAGATTCACTACCTTGGAAACAAACCGCTCCATCTCCTCCTAGGGGAAAAATGAATTAATGAAGATGGTGATCACAGTAATCATTTAAAGTCCAATGAGACAAATAAATACAAAATTAGAATCTTAAACAATACTGTCGTATCAAAATATTGAGCATATGGACAATTTTATTGTGATGTATGTATGAGATTTCAGTTTGTATAAAGGAAAATGAGAATAACTGAAATTTTCACATTACGTACATAATGACTCTGAACAGGAAAAATAATAAATTACTTAGCTGACTTGGTTCAAAAATAAAGAACAGTTAAGGATAAGATAACCTCCTAGAAGGCTAGAACAGAGCCAACATGAAGGATAAACTAGGAAAGGGGATAGAGAGTTAGAGACCAAAAAAACTTTGGCAGAACTACTATCATGAAAAAAATTGACAAAAGTCAACATAGCATTATACCTTGAAAGGTGCGTTGTTTGTTCGAAATACAATACCCGGGATATCACGCAACCACACTGGGAAACCCCTGCAAGAATAACAATTAAATCATGAAAGGGAAAAATAGTCGAACTATTGACATTTCTAGATATTTCGGGTCTTTAATTAGTGCGAAGGGCCACATCAACTAAACATTCTAAGTTGCCAAGTGAAAGCTTATAAATGATTCTACTAGTGCTTTAGAACACTTCCCTGTGCAAATGTGCTTTGGCTTTTAAGTACCTAGTCTCGTATTGAAACTTAATCTTCATCAAGAGATGACAGGTAGAAAAGGTTGAAATTTAAGCTGCTGAATTGTAAATGATCTGACATCAGATCAACTACCACTTCATTTCAACATCATAAGCTATCAAGTGAAGGTTCATAATTAACTTTTATTAATATCTTTAACATTGAGAAGTGCTCTGATTTTGAAGGACTTTGACATTGACTTATTTTCATTCTTCTTTTGGAGAAAGAGGTTCTCATAAGATATAAAATTCCTAGGTGCTAGCATAGAATAATATATCTCAATTGCACAACAAAGAACTTTTTTTCATTCATGATTATCATGAGTAAGTGGATTCAGATAGCCAAGAACTTCCTCCTCTTTTAGTCGTTTATCTAGATGGAAATGTTCATTTCTAATTTTCTATAAATAAAAATGATTGTAAGATTATAGTGCAGAAGGAGGCCAGACCCAAAGTTCCACTCTGCACATACATAAGGGCCTATACGAAGATGGAGATAAAGTCCACTGTATCCAACCAGCTTCACAAACTTCACTAGATCATATCTCCCCTCAAAGTAATACTGCACAGGCACAAAATTTTAAATGTAAAAAAAATCAACATTCAGCATAAATAATATTTATACAATTAAAGAAATCATATAAGGCTACAAACAAAACTATCAATGAGAAATGAAAAACTACACCTGCCCTCTAACTGGCTCATGTCCATTCCAGAAAACATAAGTCTGGATTACATCTGCCCCTCCTTCCTTGCTCTTTGCAATCAGATCGGGCCACATCTAGCATCATATAAAGCATATAACATGGCTAACTTCATCAAGTGTCATCAGAAATTTAATCACATAACTCCTTAATATATCGTATCAAATAAAAGTTTTAGCTATAACCCCCATTTTGGCCAGTAGATCATTGACTGCTGTTGTCATAGTTAAATAATTTAACAGTGGTGGAAATTCTGCCTCGTCATAGATTAACAAATATATTTTGCTCGCATGCAATAATTTATAGGTTCAATTCTGTTGTAGTTCTGTGTTTTTTTGGCTGCTAAACCCCGAACTAAATCTTCCGAGAATGAATTCATTGTTCAAAAGGCTTGCAAGCGTTTAAAAGCATTCCCCTCTACTACCTTTCGCTTTTTAAATTTTCGTTGGTGTAGCTCAGAGGACAGAGGAATTTATGAGAGACGTCCTTGGTTTTGGAGTGAGCAATGGAAAAAGACCATGATGTGAGTTGGTAGATTTTTTGCAACCCTACAAATCAAGGGGGACTGTTTGATGTATAAAAACATTGTTCTAGCGGCTAAATGGCTGTGGCATTTTCCTGTAGAGACTATGATTTAGGCAAAATTGGGTGGAAAGCCGACCCAGTGATCGCTGAACTCTGGAAGTTTCAAGAATTGTTGTGATTTTTATTGAGCACCAGTTTCTTGGGGGAGGGATAGTGAAAAGGTTAAGTTGGGCAGACATGAGACTGCGGGATCGGGTGAAAGTGATAATGCAGCCAAAAGTGTAAGAACTGCTAATTTCATTCAGAGGAAGTTTACAATGAGAGAGGAGAAGAAGCGTTGAAGAATGCAACTTCAATGTTAAAAAACAAAACAAAAAATGGTAGAGGGGATGAGATCATGTAATTGAACAGAACGGAGGCAACCTCTAGCTGCCCTTTTAAATTTCACACGGATGCTATTCTCTGTGAATTAAAGAAGACCAACCACGTACTACATAAGCCCCGTCATCTCAAAAACACGATCGAAGCATGAAGGTTAGTAGCGCACCTCGGGAGTGGCGCGTGGATAGTGAACTCCGGCTGAGATGAGCATGCGACGCTTGCCGTCGATGACGAGAGCCCTGTGATCGTAGGTGACATTGAAGGGCTTGAAGAATTCGGCGGTTGTTACCTCAGAGTAAATTGATAGAAACAAACAAAGGAAATAGAGCAATCCTTTCCTGGGAATCATTTTGGAAGAGGAAATAGAAGAGATAGTCGCTGTGATTGAGAAGACTACAGGAAGAGTGAGGTTGGTGGATATAGCCAAGAGAAGAGAAGAAACGTGTAATCCAATGGTGACTAGTGACAAGCATAACAGCTGGCATTAGAAATTGACGTAGGATATTGATTATCCGGCAAGGGAAACAAAAATGAAACCATATAAATAGATTTCGGCATTTCGGTTCAGCCGCTGTCATATCGTTGACTAAAGAAACCGGGCCGGTGGGCCCGTAGTAACTGCACAACGGATAATTGCGTGGGAATTGGTAAGCGTACAATAAAAAATCTAAGTCATTTCATCTACAAAAGTCAACATTTTTTTAACGCGCGAAATCTCCATACTGGGTGATTTTTTTTTTAATTAAGAAAATGAAATAAATTACTTAATCATATTAGAGTAAAGGAGCAAAAATACACATGTATTTTACCTTTGGGAGTGCCTAGCATCATGTACTTTTTTTGAGAACAAAAATATACACGTGGTTATAATTTTGCAGCAAAAGTCACACTTTAACAAACGTCCCTCATTTCTAGAACAAACGTCCGTCATTTCCTATTCTTTAATTATCCAATTCATTCCTGCGTACGTGATACAGCACGTGGTTACAAAGGACACCAATATTTAAAGCCATTTTTTTTATTTTAAACAATTTAAACACCTTCACGCACACAAGCATACCAATGTCAGATATAAACCTGAGACCAATATTTTTAGCCACTTGAATTAAGTTTAGAGGATAAGTGTGGATGAAATAGATTTCATGGTATAATTATATCTACCCTCCCATTCCAGTCACCCTAAGTTGTTGATCTTCATTTTATCTTAAATGGATGCTGCTCCTGCCCCTGGTTTGGTAGCGAATGGGGGCTGATTTGTTTCTTTCTCGAGTAGATCTAGTTGTTTTTATAATGTCTTTCCTCGTGTTGTTTAGTTGGTTAGGTGCTTAGCTTCTGCAGTTTGTTTCTAGCTGTTGTTTCCTCTTTTGGTTTCGCATCTGTTGTTGCTTTTCTTTTGAACCTGTGCTGGTTTGTATCTTTCATTAGCAATATATATGTCGTAAAAAAAAAAAAAACCCTCTGTTTTCTGATATCATTACAGGACAACAATGGCTCCTCTTAGTTTGAGCAAATCTTCATCTAGTTTCACCACCCATGTTAATGGCTTCAACCCTTCACCCTTATCTTTCATTAACAATATATATGTCGTTTCAGAACTTTTTTTAAAAAAAAAAAGTCCTCTGTTTTCTGATATCATTACAGGACAACAATGGCTCCTCTTAGTTTGAGAAAATCTTCATCCAATTTCACCACCCATGTTAATGGCTTCAACTCTTCATCCTTCCGTATAAAGGAATCCTTATATATAATATAAGTGCGTTGTGTTTCAAACGAATGATAACCAGAGAAGAAGAGGCGTGGATGAAGAAGGTGAGGAACCAAAAAAAAACAAAAAAAAAACCAATGAGAGAGACGATGAATAATACACGACCAGGACCCGATTACCAAAGAAGGCATGAACCACACAGTCACCGGTGAGCAAATGCAATGCAGGTTCATAAAGTACGAAGAAAATTACAAGTTCAAAGACTATGTGAGTCCCAAAAGGTCAAGTAGGTTAGGAGAAAAAGGTCTGGGTGCTTTCGTGAAGGATTTGAAAGATGAGTTCAAGACCGTTGAATGTAGGAATGAATTAGGCAATTAAAGAACTGGAAATGACGGACGTTTGTTCTGGAAATGATGGACGTTTGTTGAGGTGTGACGTTTGTTGAGGTGTGACTTTTGCTCCAAAATAGTAACCACATGTGTATTTTTGCTCCCAAAAAAAGCATATAGTGCTGGGCGCTCCCGAGGATAAAGCACATGTGTATTTTTGCTCATTTACCCATCATATTATATATTACCTCCCATCTTAATTATCGGACCATTGCACTACAAACTTGGTCATGTAAATATCCTTAGATTATATGTCGGTTGATAAATTAGACAAAATAGTTTAGAGAAAAATAATCAATATAAATATTTTAAAATAACTTAATTAGCTTTCTTAATATTTTAAAAAAAAAGTTAACTTTATCTTATATTTAAGACCGGAGGGAAGGGAGTATCATGGTTATGAAAAAAAAAAAGTGTACAAGTATAATAAAACTAGCAAAGTGTTAATCATCAATATATATATTCAAAGGCTTACTTGGAACACCAACCATAAGCCTGGGAAAGGGAGACTCCAGAATTTCTCCTGGCCACAAGTCTTCAGTCTGGGATGCTGGATCCTCTGGACAACTAGATGCAAATTTCTTTTCCAAGGAACAAGCACGGAAACCAGGGAGATGCTGCACCTGTGCAAGTACCTCCTGATGGAAACTGCCACAAATCATCGCCTCAACCACCAGATTTTCTAGCTAGAAAGAATGGAGGAGGAGTCTTGGACACCCCCACCTCCTCACTCAGTTCAAATTGATGTTGACGGCGCGGTCCGCCATCAACATCAGGCGGCTTGTGGAGGTGTGATTCGGAATGCCCAGGGTGAATGGTTGATGGAATTTTGCAAATCCCTCGGCCAACACAGTGTTATTGAAGCAGAGATTCAAGCCATCATGCTCGGACTCAAGATGGGTCACCAGATGGGGCTACAGAAAGTTCTCATCTACTCTGATTCTCTCAATGCCATTAGCATTCTTATGCGGGACTGCCCCATGGATCATCCGCTTCGAAATATTATTGGAGAGACCAGAGACCTGCTTTTTAACGATTGGAATGTTGAACTTCATCATACGTCAAGGGATAATATCTCGTGCGCTGACTACATGGCAAAGGAAGGACATAATGTTGCCGTTGAGGATGGGGTGGTTATGACCCCAACAATTCCACAGGGTTGCCTTCATTTGGCTTTGAGGGATCAGGGATCTATTCATGGGTAGTTTTTGTTATTTTTGTTGTACTATGGGATAGATTTTCACAATCTGGACCTATAACTTTATTCAAGCTTCGGCTTGCCTTTCTTATCCAAAAAAAAAAAAAATAGCGGTAGTTTCTTTTTTTTTTTTTATTTTTGCTCGAAAGCTTCCTTTTTATTGGTCCAAGTGTAATGTCCATGTTATCAACATGATTATTCTTATGGGTTAATTATATTAACATAAAAAGAACTTTAAAATTATAAAATCCTTAAATCAAATTTGTTATCAAGAGTTGATAAGATAATAAGAGACTTAATATACAATTCACAACTAATATTTTAGAAAATACTTAATTTAAGATTTTACATTTTTTTTTTGTTATTTTCCCGAATTTTTTCTATGCATTGAATGCTTCCTTAGTTTACACTTTTAAATTTGAAGAAATTTGAATCACTTCATATTATTGATTGAAGAGTGATTTCTTTTTTTGTTCATGTAGTCTCAACTTACTTGACCAAAAAAAAATTGTAGTCTCAACTCTATTCCTTGCAAACTTATCAGGTTTTCAATTGAATAAAGAAGTTGATTGGTAGGATAATTAATTGAATGAAATTTATTTAGTTAATAAACCATTTCTATTTGACGGGTTATTATTTTTGCTGTGCATTGCACATGGTCATCCGTCTTGTTCCATACTTTATGTGGTTTTTATTATAAGTTATCAACTAACAATTCATATAAACTAATAAAAACAGTTAAAGTCAGTAAAGTTTTCCTAAAATTTAAGTAATTTCCAATATTACCCTACTAGTTACACTAAATTCTAATATTATATTATTATTACTCTCACCTACTACCTGTATTAATTAGGGCATATATGAAGAAAAAAAACAATTAATGTTCCTTAGAAACAAGCAAGTGCCTCATAAAAATGATCAAATACACTTGTTAGTTGATATTTTATAATAAGGATTATAGGAAATATAAATTGTACAGTTTGAACAAACGTAATCTAAACGGGAAACATAATTCATCCAGAAGTGAAATTTTCGATGAACAGAACCAAATAAATTTTTGAGAAAAATGTCAATCAACCCCTATATAGTAAATAAAGTAATGATATCGTTATCTTTTCACCCAAATAAACTTCACTGCATCCCATCCCTATGGTCAAAATGAAAATAATTTTTATGGATGAAAAGATAATGATACCCTTACTTTATTTATTTTGTAAGTTTTCTTATTTGTTTTATGAATTTTTATACTTATCTTGTAAATGACCAAAATGTTTTTAACTCTCTAGGTTTTTTTTTTTGAACTTTTTTATTTGTCTTATAAATATCGTTATTTATCTTTTAAATGCTGATATTTGTCCTATAAATGGCCAAAATATTTGTAACTCCGTATGTTTTTTTGAATTCCTTGATTTGTCTTATAAATATTGTTAGTTGTTTTGTAAATACACATATTAATCTTATACATGGCCAAAATGTTTAATTGTCTTGTAAATCTCTTTATTTTTCTTATAAATGTCCTCATCTTTCCTATAAATGCTCTTATGGGGAAAAAAAAAAGAAGGGTATCATTGTCTTTTCACGCAAAAATTAATTTCATTTTAAGAAAGTTTTGAGGGTTGACTAAAATTATTTTAGTATTGAGGGGGTGGACTGAAATTTTCCCCCAGTTCTATATTGTTTTCAATTTTCAAATAAGATATCATTTGCCCTTCTGTGCCCTGAGTTGTCAAGGTGTTGTAGGAATTGAGAACTCATTTGCTATGCTCCATTGCATAGCTTCCTTATGAATTTAGCACGCAAAAAGTTAATTAAAGACGTTTACGAAAGAAGATAAAACCCCTCTCACATATTTACCTTAAAAATCATAAATCATGTTAGAAAAATAATTTTTATTAGTAATCTAAACAGGCACCTTTTTGAGGCTTTCCTCTGAACTTCAATTTGAAAATGACTACTCATAATTATTACTTGAACTTTGCAACATTAAATATGATTTTACGTAAAATTTAACAATGGATATGGAAATCTATGAGGCATGTAAAAATGGGATATAATTCACATACCATTAACCCTTAGCATGGATGAGAATAAAATCAGAGAGGAAAGAATAATATGAGGGTTTCTCTCACACATAGGTAGTAATTTTTTATTATCGTGTTTTTTTAAAAAAAAATTCTTCATAATATTTCACCCCTATTTTTCATTCATTTTTACCTCCATCAAAATATAGGTGCCACAAAAACAAGGACAATAGTAGTAGTTCGTAACTTAGTTAAATACTATTTCACCGACATAATTGATTCAGTTCACTTAGGCTATGTTTACGAGTTTCATTTTGGAGGGAAATGAAAGAGAAAAGAGGGTTTTGGGTAGTCCCTTCCTTTGTAAATTAACAAAAGAAGGGACTACCAAAACCGTCACTTCCCTTTCCTTTCCCTCTAAAATGAAACTCGCAAACAAAGCATGCGAAATGAGATTTCGAATAATTCAAGGTCAAAATCTTCTATTTACATAAAAATAAATAAATAAATAAACCCTGAGGAAACGTATGTGTTCCGGCCAAACTATGAAAAAGAACTGTTTTTCCCCCATCAGAAAAGAACTGTATTTGTTTTCCATTGTATCTGGAGAAGGGTGTTAGGTGGAACATCGTTCTCAAACCAGCCGTCCTAACTACACCACTTATAATAACAATGCTAAATAATGCTCTCGCATAATACAAAGGCAAAAAGAAAATTAGTGTATACCATACCCTTTTTTTATATATATATATTTTTCTTATGATACAAGCATCATATCAATCATTTAAATCCGTACAAGTATTTGACTTTAAAAATCCAATTTCTAGTTCTAGAAATACAGATTTGAATTTTTTGTTTCTTTCCTGATTAATTTTATTGTCTGTTTATCTTACTCTAAGCTTTAACGAAATAGTCTGATATTTACATTTCTTTCAATTATGAAAACCAAAATCCTACACAAAAATGAAATCAATAGGAGGACATGAATGTACCTAACACATCAACAAACAAGCACGGAAGGTCCGTTGAAATGGAGTAAATGATAAAATGAAAAGGAGGGAAATTAGGGAAAAAATCCCCATTAAATATTTTGTTAGTGAGAAGGATCTAAATTAGAATACTAATACTCGGTGTGTACAAAATTTATAAAGTGTTAATACTTCCTGTTTATAGCTGGCCAAAAAAAAAAAGAAAATTCCCGTGTATAAAAATTTTTCAAGCTCTTCTCACCAATAAAATTGTTAACACAGACTTTCCCTAACGTCCAAAAAAAAACCGGAGACAAGAAAGAACATCTTTTGCATTTGATACTGCATAAATGGGGGGATGTAACTGTACGCATAGAGAATTAGGAATTTGATAGGCCAGAAAAGTTCGAAATTAGGGAAAATTAGTGCTGTTTAGAATACCTCAGAAATTGTTAATAACTTAATTACCAGAACACGTTGTGTAACGAGAGAATCAAATCAGAAATGTTGATCACCAGCTTTCCATTTGTAAATCCGGGCATTGAATTTTAGATGAGATACTATAGTCCGCTTTCCTGTAAGTAAACGCAGTTTTTTCCCCCTCTTCTTTTTTGGCCAACACCAAATGCAGCAGTAATAATCATACTTCCACTATGAATTGGGTTTCAATCATGAGCTGTGTAAATCTTCCTACGAAATAGAAATGACTAGTTAGCTGTTGGAAGGTAGACCCTAAACATGTCAGACTTTCTAAGTTTACGCCTGCAGGTGGGACATTTGTGTTGAGCAGCTATGGCTGCCTGAATGCACTTCTTGCAGAAAATGTGGCCACACTTGGTTGATGTTTCTTCAATCAGCTGGCCCATGCAAATTGTGCAACTGAAGGTGGCTTCCTCAGGCAGCGAGCCACTTGGAGACAGCGCCTGACGTTCAACACCATCAATCATCCATAAAATTCAAATTACATCCATTTTAATTTTTGTCAGACACAAGGATCAAATATAAGTAGGCACTATGATTAATATGTGTGTGTGTGTGTGTCTGACTTTTGAGCTATCAAACCAAGAGTTATGAAAACTTTAGAATTTTATCTTAATTTTGAGGCAACCATGAACTATTGAAATCATGAAATATTATAACCAACATGAAGAATATGATATAATTAAACGGGTGTATCACTTGCTTCCTTTGTAAATAAGATGTTGCAAGCATAGCAAGAGATGTTAGCCAGGGTGGGAAAACGAACAAGTCGTACACATGCGACACAAGCTATGAGTTGAAGAATTGCGATGAATGAAAGCCACACCAATTGAATAACGAACCAAGACACTAGAGAGTGAAGTTAATAATTTGAGCAGTCCAAGGTCTTCACTATTCACTTTAAATAAGTAGGTGAAGATTCACTGCTAGAATTCCAGGCAGACATGACTTCAATACTAGAAAATAGTTGGCTGCCTAAAGTGGCCCTTAATATGCCATCAGTTGAGCAACTACCATAATCAAGCAAAATATATACATAAAGAATCCCGGATGGTCTCTAAAGCAATAAGTGCCAGCAATCATCCACATGCTGAAGATGTAAAAGAAACAATTGCAGGCTAGAGATAAGTGGCTATAATAAAAGAAAAGCAGCTTATATTACCTTGGCTACCCTGCTGTCTTTCACACGTAGGTGCAGCTCACAGTCCACAATTGCTTGGTTTTGGGGATTTTCATGTCTGTTGTCAATAATAGGGTGAGAAACGGCATCTGCTGTCACTTCTGCAAACCCAGAAAATCGGTTATTGAACCTCCTATAAAAAGAAGAAAAAGAGTACTGCTATCAAGGTTATTTGACAACATTCACTAGACTTCCACAATTGGCCAAATGCTTTATGACCAGCAGCTTCTTCCCCTTCACAAACAAAGAGGGTGACAATGAGGAGAGAAATAGATTCAATAAGGTAAAAAATGAACGTTACCCTTTGAACCAAAGAAAATAAATCAAGAGTATTTTCAACCAAACCAATCATCTGAAGGAAATTGAGGAGAAAATAACAGACAATCAAGTGTAAGCCTAAACAAATTTTCAGAACATAATTGCACTTTGTTATTTCCTTTTTGTTGGGGGAGGGGTGGCGGGGGCACACCAGTCTGCCCCCGCCTCCTTACAAAAATGATGGAAAGAAAGGAAAAAAACAAAAAAAGAAAAGACAGAGAGAGAACCAAAGTTAACCAAATATGATAAAAGTACAGGATGAGGCGAGCAGGACAAAACAATGACTATGTATGGAGAATCTAACAAACCTGGAATGTTTCCTCTATCTTCATCAAACACTTGTATAATGGCATAGCTTTGACAAGCTTTTTTTCTTCGAGAATTGTTCTTTGCCTAAAAGGAAAAGAGCTTACTATGAGAAGTAAATTCAAAACAACTTGTATTTTCATGCATAATTGTGGAAATTGAAGTTTGAATAAAGAATAGCATACTTCTTCAAATTTTCTTGGGGAAATTATAGCAACATCATCAGATTCAGCATCACCCATCTGCAACAGCAAATTTTCATTATCAAGGGCTGATCCTCGAGCTGCTGCATCCAGGCTCTCCTCGAGAAGAGGAAGGTTGAGGTCCCAGTCAGAAAACACGATTTGCTGATTTTGAAAATCTCTAGCAGCCTCTTGGCTTTCCCTAGGTCCTGAGCTGCTCATATTAAAACTAAACTCTCGGTAATGCAAATCCTAGCTGCCTCGATCATCCATAAAAAGTGCACTATCGTGAGTCAAGTGAAGACTTAAGCTGACCCTCAATTTTCTTAATACACTTCATTAAAAAATGCTTATAATTTTTATTTGCAGAGAGGTGCATTATATCTGCACTATGAATGGTTCTATTCATGATCAAATTCTTAACGTTTTCTATAGTTCAATAATACCATTTTCCTATTGCAATTTATACTTAACGAATGAAAAAAGATGATGAAAAAGAACTAAGAACTTCTATGAGCTTCTCAAAGGAAATCACAGCACACAAAAATTCAACTGAGTTCCCAAGAGTTAGATGAAATGTATATATTTAGTTGATTTTACTAGTTATGCCCTCTTCTGTTCTGAAAGAAAGGAAAGCTTCTTCAGATTTATTGAGAACTTATAGAGAGGAGGCGGATGGAGAAAACCTTGTTATGAACCGTACAAAAACTAAAATCAATATTTGAAAAAAGAAGAAAATAACGAATGTAAGGCTAAGATTTCACTCCACGGGTAGAACTAAAAGTTCTTCAAATATCTCATAAGAATGGTACCTGACAGTGAAAGCTGTCTTACATGGAGACAGAAGCAGATATAAAGAGCAAGAGACAAATCACAACGAAATAGAAGTCCGTTATCCTTGTATAAGTCCAGAGACATAAAGAAATAAAACCAGGAAGAAAGATCGGTACCTGAGCGGAGTGAAGAAGCAGCCGGGTCGCGAGAAAGAAGGAGCGGCGGCAAGAGCTAGAAGACGAGTCTTATAGGAAGACGAGGAGAGCAGAAAGGGAAGGAGAAGGGAGAGATTAATAATAATGGCAAGTTCAAAGTTTCCATGTGTGGGAATGTATTTGAATCGAGAATACAACCTTTGCTTTCGTTCTCTGCCTTCACGCAATTTTGGAAATACCTTCTTTGTTGCCGTTTCCATGCTCTTTCTCTCTCCATTTTCTTCTTCTTCTTTTATTTATTTATTATGGAATGTATCTATGTATCGATCTATGCCCCGCTGCCGCTTGATCTCCCGCTCTGGCGCTCCAGCAGAAGTCAGCACAGCTTACCGCAAGCAAATTTTTTTCCCCAGTTTTTTTTTTAAAAATATTTTATCAATTTCACGGCTTCTGTCACGATCTCAGAATTTTCCTGGTGATTTCCCGGATATAGTATATTTTTTTATAATTAATAGTAATATGTCATCATATAAAGTCAACGGGGGTAATTTCGTTGCAGGAAACATTTAAGATTCATTTTCTGGGATTCTTTTGTCAAACAAAGCAAAAGGATTCTGTGGAGCATCAATTATATAATTAAGCCACCTCCTGACCGTGTATGAATATTATCTTAACTGCCTCGTATTGCGTTAGAATCTGTAAAACGTTGACTTTCGTCTCTTTGCCCCTCTAAATTAAAATTTAGGGGCAAAAAAATGCCATAGGGTGGTGATGAAAGAGAAGGTTGTGACTTCTTTGAGTTCTTTCACATTTGTGACTCTACGTTACCTACCCTTTTAATTTAAATAATGAAAGACACTATTTTTGTTGTTGCCAGTTAAATACTAAAGGACTTTGACCTATTTGATGATGGTGTATTTGAATTTGCATTTGAAAATCAGGTTTACTTAAAGCGAGATAAATCTCGTATATCATAAGGACTACTTGGATTGTCTTTTTAAAAAAAATGCTTTTTTTAAAATGCTTTTTTTTAATCTCTAAATTGGAGCTGTTAAAAAAAACTTTTTGGCTTTTTTTTGTGACTTTTGCTTTTTTTAAAAAAATATCATCTAAATACATAAATTAATTAAAAAAGTATTTTTTTTGTATTAAAAAAATGCTTTTTTTCTCAAAAAAGATCATCCAAATGGGTCCTAAGTCACAGTTAGAAAAGCAATTCAGCCATAAATCCAAACAAGCACCATGAAAATATAATGATTGGGATCAAACGCTGTCCATCTTAAAAAAATTGGAGAAATTTTTTTAATTCTACACTCATTTCAATTTTTCATATAAGATATATTTAGAGAATTGATCACATAATACTTAATTTTCATATTTTTTGATACTTTCTTAATTTACCTTACTGATACTCTCTCAATAATAATTAATAATGAAATAAAATAAGAAAATTAAGAAAGATAACCAGGTATTTTGTTAGGGAGAATCTCATATAAAGACGGTTGAAATAAGGAAATTTTGATTTGGGTTGGTAAGCTTAACAAATTATGTAATACCCCGGATTTTTAATAATAAAAATAAAAATAATAGAAATAGTAATGATAATGATAGATTAAAATAATACTAATAAAATTATAAAAATTAATAATGTTGTATTGTTTCTGTGGTAATCATATTATTTTGTAAATAGTAATATTAGATTAGTCAAGATTAGATCCAAGAATCTAGAGGTAGTTAGATCAAATTATATTTTCAATTTTTGAATTCATCATCGGACTCAAAATATATCTAATAATAAAACTCTACAATTTGTTTTAATTCATTTATCAGGAATAATTTAAAGGCCCGGCCCATAACTAAAACCCTAGATTTAATTATAAACTTAGGTCTGGCCGCTTAAACTAAAAAACACTCGATACTTTTTCTCCGCCGCTAAAATTTTTCTCTGCTACTACATCCTCGTTCTGTACTCTCGTCAATTGTTCTCCTAGGAGGTTAGCAACACGGAGACCAAGTAATCCTAATTCCATGAGTCTTAGGATTAGTCTTATATAAATTTTGATAGGGTTCTTATATATGAAAAATATTATAAATCCTAACCCTAGATCGATAGGAACAATATTAAAGGCGTTGCATTGTAATACAGTTTTGGATTATGTGAATAACTTTTTGCAATCAATTGTTGAATTCTTGAAGAATGAATTGAATTCATTTGACAATTGTTTTATTTCTTCATCTCGGTTGTGTGCTTTAATTGCATAGATATATGATTGAATCCAAATTTGTCCCTGTGCGTCTCTTTTTTCTTTGTGATTGAAAACCAATTTTTCACCTCGACTTTCGTGCGTCAATTGAATATTTGATCCTGTACGTCATATTCTTTTTGAATTTTAATATAATTGCTTATGTCCCTTTTATTCATTTACTTATTTATTAATTGATTTTCTTTCTCTTTATATAATACCTCCTACGCAATAAAATAAGTCATGAACAGATTTTAGGTCAAAATATCCTTATATTTATATTTAATTAAAATAATATATATATATATATATATATATATATATATATACACGATGGGGATATGATCTATACTGTCACTGCATATAACATTAGGTGCAGTGAGGCCTTTACTATGTCGTTTTAATTGGAAAATGCACATGAATTTGTATTAGCGACAATCACGGCCGACTGAATTATTTTTGTATACTTGGTCAAAGATTGAATTATTTAATGATTCAACTGAATTATTTAATGAGGATCTGATTCTGTAGCAATCACAATTCACGTCCAAATAGGAAGGTTTGAGGTTAGTCAAATTCTTTGTTCTCCTTGTGATCTTTTTTTTTTTTTACGCTACATAAAAAAATCTTGTTTCCAATACTTATTTTATATTTCTCTTATTGTTTCCACGTGCGTCCAATATTTTGACCAAATTTGTTTTTTTTTTTATAAAAAAACTATTTCCCGTATTCCCATTTATTTCAAAATATTGGGCACAAGGAAACAAGAAGAGAGAGATAAAGTAAATGTTGGAAACAAGAAATTTTTTTTTATGCACCGTTAAAAAAATTTATAGATCAATGGGAAAACAAAGAATTTGACTAACCTCAAACCTTCCTATTTGGGCGTGAATCGTGATTGCTACCGAATCAGATCCTCATTAAATAATTCAATTGAAGCATTAAATAATTCAATCTTTTGAACAAGTATAATTCATGCGCATTTTCCAATTGAAACAACGCAGTAAAGGCCTCACTGCATCTAATGTTATATGCAGTGACAGTATAAATCATATCCCCATATAAGATAAGTAAATAATAGAGATAATTTAGGAGTTTATTATGTGTGTGTTTTAAAACAATTTAACAGTGTGAGGATAGCTTTGTGATGGTACCTCCCATAGTGATGAACACAACTTATGGGCATTATGCCCTCGATATTTATTTGATGTGAAAATGATAGTATCCGTTCTTCCCAAGGTAGTGTCTGGAAGTTTCCAGGACACTAGTAGCAACTTTGGGAAGAGATGTGCATACTAGGAAAATATATTTATGGCCAATCAATGATTGTGACTGGCAAGTTTCCGGGTCACAGGGTAGACTGGCAGGTTTCCGGGTCTACCAAGATTCTCTTCCCACTAAACTAAATGGACTGGCAGGTTACCGGGTTCAAATGAAATTGATAAAAAAATTAATTAATGATATTTGATATTGAAACTGATATTTTAGATTATATATATGTATATGATATATTTTTTTTTCATCATGTAAATATTATATTTATTATTATTTTTTTTTTCTATATTATCTTTGTTTATTAGGATTACCAGCAACCGCTGATGTTTGTGTTCATGGGCTGCGATGATCCTTCGGGGGAACAAAATTTCAGTGAAACAGGTGCCAAGAGTTGGGGCTAGTAGTGAGAAGTGAGGAAGATCATCAGTATTCTAGCTAGTTTATTTTATTTTAAATTTTGTTTTGAATAAAACACCTTTTTGATTAAGTTTGTTTGTTTGTTTTTTATTTGTAATAAGTAGCCTTGCACTTGTCCCAGCACAAGTGCGGTGGTAACTCCCCAAGGTTGTTTATTTCGAATTTCATTGATTTATTTATGAAAATCATTTAAATTTTTGTTATTATAACTGTTAGAAATTGGGGGTGTTACAAATTATTAATTAAGTTAGGTAACACAATTAGCGATTTAGAATTTGGGTCAAATTACTTCTATATCCCTTCATTATTTTTTTAAAAAAAAAAAGCAAAATTGAAGACAGAATAATATTGTTTACGTGCTATATAAAACCCCTAACTACCAGAAATTCATTGGAGGCTCGAATTTAATCTTCATTCCTTAATTGATTTGAGTAATCATGTCCAAATAGATTGTTACAGCAATGGAGGCATAGAGATGTGCATCTCTTATGCGTCAAATTTCATAATTGAAAAGAGCGAAACCGATTTTGAAGGAACAAAGATCTGGTCTGTGCATCTCTTCTGCTTCTGATTTCAAAATCAAAAAGAGTGAAATCTAGAAATGGGGGCTAAGACATAAAGATGAACTACCGAGTTTGGAGTTTTTCTTATAAGAAGCCTGCTTTCTATCATGGCACAATAGAGATCTTGGGTTTAAGTAGCCCAGACCCAGAGGAATGACTCCGCTCTTACAATCTTGGATAGCCATAAACAACCCCTACGAAAATAAATAGAAAAATTACTTAAATTGATTAAGGAATGAAGATTAAATTCGAGCCTCCAATGCATTTTTTGTCGTTAGGGTGTTTACATTACACGTAAACAATATTATATTATTCCGTCTTCAATTTTGCTTCTTTTTTTTTTTTTAATAACTAATGGATATATAGAGATAATTTGGACCAAATTTTAAATTCCTAATTGTGTCACATAACCTAATTAATAATTTGTTAAGTTTAGCGACCCAAATCAAAAGTTTCCTATTTCAACCGTTTTTATATGAGATTTTCCAATTTTATTAAATACATATCATATTAACTATTACCGTTAGTCCTTAATATAAAGCTCATTTGATTTTTTATTATTTTATTTAATCTAATCAAATTAAATAAATATATTTTATGTAAATTATTAGGTAGAGCACTTGATTTGAGAAACTAATGTATTGAACCAAGAGACCTATGCAATGAGGCAATGGATGAGATGAAGTTGAGATTTAAAAGGTGCGGGCCAGTAACGCGCATGCAGGTTTAGGAATGAAGAGAAGCTCCAATAGTTTCTTATCAAAAAAAAAAGAAGCTCCAATAGTTATCACGTGATATTCACAAAGTTTACGTTTACTCTTTTAATTCTTTACTTTAATAACTATTAATAATATGGATCTATATACTACGAGTATAATTTTTGCAATAAGCTGAGGACTTTTATAATGGCAGGATTTAATGGATTTGTCATTGTTTTACATTCTGCGTTTTGTTTGTACTGACTTCTTTTAAATGTTTATTTTATTATCATCATAACTTATCATATTAATGGGGCTCAAGAAATACTTCGTAGATTTCAACAGGGACTCCATAAACTGAACTCCTCGTTAAAGAATACTCCCTCCAATTCTAATTATAGGAATAAATTTTGGAGTTGGTTTTGATCTTCCTCGTTAAAGAATACTCCCTCCAATTCTAATTATAGGAATAAATTTTGGAGTTGGTTTTGATCTTAATTATAAGAGCAGGTTTTAACTTTTGTCATTTTTTTCCTATAATACCCCTATTTATATTTTATCAATAATAATTAAAGACAGTAATAATTTAATAATACACCTATATATTTTATAAAGTAAATGATGTTTGTAACTCATTAATGTCATATACACATAAATTATACTTGTTTATAAAAACAATTTTGAGCAATTTTTGTCATATTTTCCCCATATCACCCCTACTAGTACTTCTTTCACAATAATTAATTTGCAACACACTTATATTGTAATACCCCCAGATTTTTATTAATAATAATAATAATAGAAATAGTAATAATAATGATAGATTAAAATAATACTAATAAAATAATAATGATTAATAATAGAAATAAAAAATAATAATAATAACAGTAGATTAAAATAATAATAATAATAATATAGTAAAAATTAATAATGTTGTATTGTTTCTGTGGTAATTATATTATTTTATAAATAGTAATATTAGATTAGTTAGGATCAGATCCTAGAATCTAGGACTAGGAGTAGTTAAATCAGATTATATTTTCAATTTTTGAATTTATCATCGGACTCAAAAATATATCTAATAATAAAACTCTACAATTTGTTTTAATTCATTTATTAGGAATAATTAAAAAAAGCCCAGCCCACAGCTAAACCCCAAATTTTAATTATAAACTTAGGTTTAGCCGTCTAAACCTAGCAACGCTCGATAGTTTTCTTCTCCGCTACCTTCTCTTCTCAAATCCTCCTTCCGTCCTCTCATCAAATTATTTTCTAGGAGGCTAGCAAAAAGGGAGACAAGGTAATCCTAATTCCCATGAGTAGGTTAGATTTATGTAAATTTTGTAATCCTAATTCTCAGAACAACCTTTCATCACATGCTTATTCTTATTCTCTACATCATATTCTGCTAATTCTAATTCCCATGAGTTTAAGTTAATTTTAAATCTTGATAGGTAATCCTGATCCCTAGGTCATAGAAGTCAATTTGTTGTTTGATTTTGCCTTGCGTTTTTCTTATGGATTCCTACGTGCTTCAATTTCACAGTAAATCATGAATTCAATTCCCTTTCTGTGCGTTTTTGTGTTTGAAAACCATAACCTCTGCCTCGGCTTGCGTGCGAGAATACAAAAGAAATAGAATTGCCTAAATATAGTTTCCTGTGCGTCATTTTCTTCGTTGAATAATTACAATTGCAACGTCTCGACTTGCGTGCGCATGAATGATCCTATGAGTCGTTCATCATCCAGTGCGCCATTGTTTTTTTTTTTATTTTCTTCTTTGTTTGTCTTGTGGTTGCAATATATATATTATACCCTGTACAATAAATTTGTAATACACTATGCTCCTTACAATACTATAATTAATAACTCCTGCAGATATTCGACCATGTTATTTTTTCCTTTTATTATTATTTTTTATCTCCTGCGCGATAAGATAAGATACGAACGGATTTTAGTCCAAAAATCCTTATATCTATATTTTATTGAAATAATATAAAAATATATAAAAGATAAGTAAATAATAAACAAATAATTTAGGAATTTATTATGTGTGTGTTTTAAAACAATTTAACAGTGGGAGGATAGCTTTGGGATGATACCCCCAAAGTGATGAACACAACCCTTAGGCTTTATGCCTCGAAATATTATTTGATGTGAACTGATGATATCCGTTCTTCCCAAAGTGGTGTCTGGCAGGGTTTCCTGGGACACTAGTAGCAACTTTGGGAAGAGGTGTGCACATTAGGAAGAAATACTTGATGGCCAAATTTGATTGATTGTGACTGGCAGGGCTTCCCGGGTCACAGGGTAAACTGGCAGGGCTTCCCGGATTTACCATGGTTCTCTTCCCACTAAACTAAATAGACTGGCAGGGTTCCCCGGGTCTAAATAAATTTTAAAAGATGATGAATAATATTATTTGAGTCGATGAGAATATATAGTCATGATGATATTGAAAATTGATATTTTAAATTATATAAATGTATACGATATTTCCCTTATCATTATGTAATTATTTTATTTATTTATTTATTATTTATTATTATTATTGTTATTATTATTATTATTCGGTATTATATTTGTTTATTAGGATTACCAGCTTTTGCTGATGTATGTGTTCATGGGCTACGACGATTCTTCGGGGGAGTAGATTTTCAGTGAAACAGGTCTCAAAGTTGGGGCTGTTGGAGCTAGCAGTGAGAAGTGAGGAAGAACAATGAGAATGCTGGCTACTTTTCCTTATTTTATTTTACGCTTTGGATAAGACATTTTTATTTAAGTTTGATTTATATTAATGTAATAAGTAGCCTTGCGCTTGTCCCAGTACAAGTGCGGTAGTAACACTTCCCCAAGTCGTTTATTTTGAAATTCAATAATTTTATTGGAATTTTATGCTATGAAAATTTTTAGAAATCGGGGGTGTTACACTAGCCGTGAGAAGTGAGGAAGATCATCAGTATTCTAGCTAGTATATTTTATTTTAATTTTGAATAAAACACATTTTGTTTAAGTTGTTGTTTTTATTTAATTGTAATAAGTAGCCTTGCACTTGTCCTCGTATAAGTGCGGCGGTAACACTCCCCAAGGTTGTTTATTTCGAATTTCATTAATTTATTTATGAAAATCATTTAAATTTTTGTTATTGAAATCGGGGGTGTTACATATGTTCTATCAAGTGAGATATTCTACTTTATTTTTTATTTTTAATATATTAGTATTGATGGAATTGGATATGAATTAACACTGGACGCCAGTGTGTCGATGCAATATTATAATCATTTTCATTTTGATGAATTTGACTAGCTCGTTCATATAAACGCGTTTCAAGCTATATTTTCAAATAAGCAAATCGTGAACTTAATTTTTGAAATATACAGTGTGTGTCGTGTTTTAGGTAAGGGTATTTTAGGAAAATATATATAATTAAATAATTTAAATTTTCTCATTAATCCCTCCAAATTCTGGTAATTTACTCTTATAATTAGGACTAGAGGGAGTATTAACTATTCCCTCTCATCTCTTTTTTTATTACATAGTTCCCAAAATTTCTAATATAAAAGCTACTTTATGGAAATAAAATAATTTGATTAATTTGAACTAAATGTGACTTGATCTCCCCAAAATGTCCTCGTATGACTTTATATTAAGATTTATAATATTGATGGTCCTCACAAATTGATCAAATTTTTGTTTAGGTTCATGCAGTTTTAAACCATGATTTTTTAGTCTTTATAATTTAATTAGGACTCGATTTGGATATAATGACGGCCTTAAGTATAAAGATTAAAATCAAAACTCGTTATAAATATAAGGATCAAAATCAAAACTGGTACAAACCAAAATCAAAACTACTCATTAAAAATCTAGGGACTAGAAGTCTATAACTAGGAATTTTTATCCCTATATTAAACGGTGTTAATTTTAGGGTGAATGTGCGAAAATAGACTGGGCTTTTACTAAAGGTGCACCGTATGCTTTTAAGAGAAGCAAAAATGCACATGAATTCTTAAAATTGCTCCAAAAATGCACACACCGTTAAGTTTCTCTGACAGAAGTTATTTTTTAGGGTGGGCCCCACCTCATTTACAAAAACAAAAATACTAAACTGTTTGTAATTCCAACCGTGCCCTTTCTCTTTCTTTTCAGATGCCTCGACTCCCTTCCTTCTCATTCTTCAATTTCATCGCCACCTGAATCGTCCTCCCTTCCCTTTAGATCTATCAGCTCCACCAGCTCCTTCGACCGGAAGTAGAACGCCGTCGCCTCCCCTGTCATCACTCTCCTTCCTCCTTCATCTTCTCCATTCTCTTCTTAGATGCCAACGACGCCGTTGAACTCTGTCTTTTGGAACAGTGATGAAGTGCAGCTCGATAGGTGGTGTTGGCGGTGAGCGATGGTGGTTGTTCCAAGTTCTCTGCCTCTCTCCCGTTTCTCCAACGCAGCTGAGTTAGGTGATGGGAGGAAGGTTCGATTTGATCTCTTTGGTTCGAATCTTACTCCCTCTTTCGACCGCGACGCATTCTGTTTTTTTCCCTCTTGAAAGCTTCCAACGGTGGTGGCTATGGTGAAGATCGGAGGAGCCCACCGGCGATTAGTCACGACAGAGATGGTTTTGAATATTTATGGGTTCTTTATTCTTCCTTCATCATTTATGCTCTTCTGGGTTCTTATTCTTCCTTCATCGTCTATGCTCTTCTGGGTTCTTGTTCATTTTTCTGGTTCAGTTTTGAATTTGGATTTCAAAATCTTTGTTGATGATTTTGTTGATTTGGATGAAGTTTGTAACGATGATAGAAAAACTAGGTTTGCTGTTTTGTTGTTTCAAAATTATGTTTTCTGTTCTCTGCCATAATTTTATGCAATTTGAAGTTTGTGAATTGAAGAGGTGAGTTTTTCCCAAAAAATGAACAGTAGCTCGCCGGAGAAGATGATGCGATTGGGAGTTTTTTTTATAGGTTAAGGGCGATGATGATTTGAGTTAAGGGTATTTTGGTATTTTTAGGCTACAACTAACGTCTGTTAGGAGTATTTAATTGTGATGGGATTTTTGCTCTGATTGATTTAAAGAACTCATGTGTATTTTTGCTCCTCTTAAATGCATATGGTGCTGGAAGCACCTTTGGTAAAAGCCTATGTGCATATTTGCACCTTTACCCTTAATTTTAAGGGTTTAAACTTACACTAAGCCTTCATGAAGCAATAGGGACTAAAAATGACGATTTGAAATTAACTATAGCGATTAAAGCCAAAATTCAATTAAATAGTAAGAATCAATAATCATATTAATCCTAATAGATTATATCTTGGTCTATAAATTAGGTAAATTAATTTGTAAGAAAATAATAAATATATGGGGTAAAATGAACTGAGATTTTTATATTTTGAATGAAACATGTAGCTCCGGGTTGAAGATAGTACTCCTCTTGTACTTTATATTTGACATATTTATCTAATTTGATTATATTACTAAAGTTAGTTGAGTTAGTTAATATAACATATATTTTTCTAAAATATCGTAGTCATCATCCTTAATTCTTTCATTTCTCTTCTTTTTTGGTTATGGTTGAGAGAGCATTAATAAAGGTAAATTAACAAATATAAAAATTGTATCTTATATCTAATACCAAAATTAACTCTCAAAATAGCTTAATGCTACTTCCAATCCTTTATTTAGGAGCGGAGGAAAATCAAAAGTATTAGACCAATAGCACAGGAGTGTCAATTGAAGTATCTAGATAATGGTTGTGAAAACGTAGATTTTACTTGAAAACAGAAGGAGAATGAAAAATCGTAAAACGTAAAATCGTAACATAACAAAATTGTAAAAACTTAAAAGCGTTTGGAAAATTAGTAAAATTATTTTAATGAAAAAATTATAAAAACATAAAATCACAGTAATAAATCGAGTTTTTAAGAAATTCTTGTAATCATCTTGTATATCAAGGTCAACCCCAGCTCATGGCCCAAAAAACGGTCCACCTTAGCTCTGCCAAGTGCCACGCAACAAGGGGGAAAAAAAAAGAATAGTTTAATTTAATCCAATTCAGATTTAAAAGTAAAGAAAAGAAGAAGAGCGCCAAACGCCAATTTTCAGTGGCAAGGGCACCGGCCGGAATACCAGAGCAAACTAGAGCGTCGCCTCGATTTCAAATGTCCCTCTAGTGATCCTTAGCAGTTCGACTTCGCAGAAACCTTTCGCAATAGCCGAGAGCCCACTGAGTTGAGGAATTTGATTTTTCCATGAAAATGACAGAACATTCTCAATCCATTCCATCGCCATTGCCACCCATGGACCTCCCCGCCCTTCGCAGGTCGTTCTCCCTCTTCTGTTTTTCTCTCTCCTGCAATTCCTCTCACTTGCTCGCTATTTTTTTGTTCTTTCAGTCGATTAGAGGAACTTTCAGAGCTCCACATGCGTTGCCGCGATGACGTTACTGAATTAGACTCTTTGGACGAAGAGAAATTACTGCAGGATTCTGCTCTTGAACTGGAGGTATCGTTGCATTACTACCATTTCTTTCTTGGTCTTTTCCTCGGTCAATAAATACCTTTATGTTTTTCTTATTTACAGGGTAGAATACAGCAGATTGTGTACGAGTACTCTGATGTGGGTCTCTTAGAAGATGATGACATGGGTGAGTACTCTTTTAGTTCTTCTGAATTTCTGATGAGACAAGTTTCTTTGCATAATAATATAGAGGGTATCGTATATGACTTTTAGTGGCCTCCATAACGGGTTTCCTTCATGGAGGAGTGGGTTTTCGTCTCTCTTGCTCTTGTTTCTGCAGCTTTTTTCCTGAAGCGGTTCACTAGATTAGAGTTAGGTATAATTAGTCATTTGGTAATCGAGTGCAGCTGTATGGACTTCGAAACTATTTTTCTTGTGCCATCTGAGTCTGCCTATTTTACTTCCGTCGTTTTATTTGTGGCACTGATCCTTACACTGAACTTTAGAGAGGGACCTAAGGTGAAGCAGAGAGTTGAAAATTTATGGTGAGATTTTATAAATTGGTCGATTTTCGCACAGATGCTTACTTAGAGCATTTGAAGGAGGAACATAACAAGGCGGAAGTTGGAAGCTCCAATATAGCAAAAGAGATAGAGCGGCTTACCAAAATGCATAAAGAAGGTGATGCCTTTCCCTGTGTTTTGCATGTCTATCAGGAGAGGGAACCTCGCCTCCCCCCTTTTCCTTTTTGTCATTTATTTACTTTTCTTGTTTTTCCAGATTCAAACCTGTTGGAGGCCAAACTTGAAGAACTGAAATGCTCTTTAGATTATATCACATTAAAGGTTGGTTCTCTATTGAAGGGATATTCGTTGTATTTTACTCTTTTTGTTCAACTAAGAAGCTCTAAACTCAAATTGAATCCTAGTGTGCCATTTTCCTTTTATCCTTCATGAAGATGAAATCCTCTCAATGATATGCTTTCAGAAATCAAACTTTCTTCTTGATGTTTGAAAGGAATACGCTTGCAGCATCTACTGGATATTGATGTTATCATATCAGATAAAATATACGCTTCTCTATAAGTGAATAGTTATTCAAGCAATTTAGATAGAATACTAGAGAGTTATATTTGCACCAACAATCCAAATCATCTATAGAATGACATTGGTTGGCTGATGTATGTTATGAGATTTCCATTTTAGTAATCGTATTTTGACATTGATTTAAAATATTGCTAGGATCTAAAGACTGCAAGGGCAAGTGAAGATGTTGATGCTCATATGCTAGATGATAACCAGTCAACTTTGACCACTGCACACAAAGACAGTAATTTAGAGGTCTTTTTGCCTAATCATACTACTTTTCTCCGTTTTCTTCTTGAGGATTGTATGAGTTTGTAAGATATGTTGACTAAACATCCAGTGATCTGTTGTTCTGGTTCTATGTAATTATTCTAGTGATTCTTTATAGTTAATTAGCTTTTATGAGGTCCTAAAAAGCAGAATTTTGCTTCCACTTGGCAGCTATTAGAACTTGATAATAAGATTGATGAAATGAAGTCAACTGTCAAGTCTCTGCAGAATACTAAGCATTTGGTCAAGTGGTATTTCCACCTCCTCTTTCACTTTAGATACTTGTATGCATCCTGCCTTGCTCATCTTGTTCCTTTGTTTAGGTTTGATGTGGTTGAGCAGATTGAGGATGCACTGATGGGTCTAAAAGTGCATGCGTTTGATGATAATTGCATTAGGTTGTCATTACAAACCCACATGCCAAACATTGATGCAGCTGTAGTGAACCATGAGTTACTAATCGAAGTTTTAGAAGGGACTATGAAGTTAAAGAATGTTCAGGTATCAGAACGTATGATTATTTCTTAAGCTGATATGTTGTTAGCGTCTACATCCAACTTGTAGATTTGCTGGATGTATGATATGGTTACCCTTGTTTTGGTGACTTGATACGGATATATTTATCCCTTAGAGTCTTGCCTCAAATTATTGGCCTTTAGTTATTTTCAATTTTAATTTCTAATCCTTGTTATATAGGTTTTTCCAAATGATATATATGTGAGCGACATTGTTGATACTGCAAGATCTCTCAGGTTTGTTCCGTTCTTTTTCTCAGCCTCTGTTCTCTTCTATCCCTTTCTATCCTAACTTATATCACTCTCTCAGTTCCCAATAAGATAACAAGATTATATTCAAGTCAATTTAATGCTGTATTTAAATGTTTCAGCTAATAACCTTGGTTTTCAATTTCTTAACCAAATGAGATCTCATTATGTATAGGACTAGCAGAAGTTATTTTTTTTTAAAAAGGTAATGATCTCAAACAAAGATGACTACCCTAACACAAGTCACAACTTTATGCTTTATAAACAAATTCTTACCTTCAATGTAACAACTACATACACAAACACACGCGAAAGAAAAAGGGAAGAAGTATTGGAAGTAAGGGCAAAAAATGCTTTCTTCGTGTAAGATTTTGCCAGAGTTATATCTGATTCTTTTTACTACCTTTAGTTTTTTTTTTTTTTTTTGGGGTGGGGGGGATGGTTCATACATCTATCAATTTATATTTTAAGTTTCTTCAATGTGCTATTAAGGAGGTTGAGATCTGTGCATAGGATTTTGACAACGATTTTCACTCTAAACTGGCTCCATTTTTTCTGAAGGGACTATGCTTTGTTTCTAAATTCGAAAGGCAAACAACAACGACAACAAGCAATTTGTTGATGAAACGGTGGTTTGATTCACTGTTTTGTATTTACTGTGCAGCAATTCTTCATTGCAGTGGCTTATAAGAAAAGTGCAAGATAGAATTATACTTAGCTCACTTAGGCATCTTGCAGTAAATGATGCTAACAAATTAAGGTGAGATCTTTGATGCAGTCCTAGTTTTGGTGTACTTAAAATTTGGCTCACAATTCTTTGATTGATTTTTAGTGTACAACGGCCTTATGGTTTAACATGTACTTTATTTGATGTTCGACTACAGATACTCGCTTGAGTACTTGGATAGAGATGAAACTATAGTAGCTCATGTGGCTGGAGGAATTGATGCATTCATAAAGTTATCTCACAATTGGCCGCTATTTGGTCCTCCATTGAAGCTTATATCTCTCAAGGGATCAGATAATTTGAAGGAAATTTCTCTAAGTTTTCTCTGCAAAGTTGAGGTCAGCGATATCATTTTCTTTATCCCACCCTTTTAATGATTATTTTCTTTTATTTTTTTCCTTGCTTTTGGTTGTAAACGGGAATTCAGTGTGCTGAATTTCGGCCTCAGAGAATTCTTGTTTTCTATGTTATTAAACCTACCGAAATCAGAGTAGCTAGTACCAGTACTTTTTCATTTCTTCTGATCGCCAGAAAAGCTTTTCAGAGGATATCATAGGGTAACCATTTGGTGATGGTATTGTACATCAAACAATCTAGTAACAACATTTCTATATTATTGTGGCATAAAAAGTTTTTACTTTTTCTGTGGTTTCAAATCTGTCCATGTTTATTGTGTTCGACTGTCCGTGCTGGTCATCGTTTGCATCTCATGTCATGATTTATTGAACTTGTCCTTGTTAATTGCTTTCAAAAACTTTATAGGCGGTATTTCCTTTAGATGACTTCTTTGCATCTTCTCTCTATCATGCCTTCTTGTGCTTTTCTGACTGTTGATCATAATCTTATCGACGGCAAATGGTTGGAAGATTACTAACCTTTTTTCTCTCCCAAATTTCTCATGTTTTCTTTTGGCGTGGGGGTTGGACTCTTTAGAAGTTAGCCAATTCATCAGATTCTCATATTCGACAAAATCTACCAAGCTTTGTGGATGCCATTGAAAAGATACTGATAGAACAGATGAAGTCAGACCTTCATGCCGATGATAGGCCAGCCCACTGATATATGTGATGCTTCAGATTGCACATGCCTCTTGAGTCCATTTGTTTCTAGGACTTCTGTATTTCCTTTTTCGTAAATGTATTAATCAAGATTCATAACAGTTATTGTTCAAAAAAAAAAAAAAGATTCATAACAGTTAGGAGGATGACAGTTTGAATCGGAACACCTGATGAATGCTATTAATAATTTATAAATAATATAACATAATAATTTTATTATTATTATGTTATATTTTTTTATGTTTTGTATCAATGATTATCTATATATAATATAATAACTTTAACAAACTACTGTATAATTTATGATTATTAATAGTACGTTTTGTTATTTATAATTACATGTAGTTTTTGGAAGCACCCTAGTTTTAAACTTCAATTAATTATAAATACATTAGAGTTGAAAAGCAAGGTTGATGCAATAACCATGGCAAAGTAAAACATCACTCCATCAGATAGAGAACGGATAAAGGTATTGAACGTAAAGATGATTGTCAAACTTTGTACCAGAAGTCCAGAACCAAAGATCTATCAAAATATATCTCTCTATTTCTCGACCGAGACTATTTGTTTCTCCACCGAGACTATTTGTTTTTGTCCCCCTTAAAAAGATCAAGTTTAAGAGTTAACACATAACGGTGGACACTCGGCTGTTACCTGTTGCGTAACAGAGTTTGAAACAGAAGCATTTTAAAAGACCAACAAAAATGACCTTTACGCTCATTATTTGAGGTTCACTACAAATTAAAAATGAACAAAGTGAACTAAATACCCTTTTTATATATATTGAACAGAGGTAATTACATAAAAATGTAAGCAAAAATCACTAGTAAACCATCATAAGGAACAAGATACACTAGATGTGTACAATCTCGCCTTATGGAAGAATACACTTAAGAATGCATTCAACAAATCAGTGCCTCTTTAGGCCACTTCCAACCATAGCTCAAGATCCTAGATAGCCAAGTGTAGCTGCAATCGATAGAGGAGATGCATTATCCATCAACAATGAATTGATCTTCTTGATTATCTCCCTCAACCCTAGTGTCGCCGTGAACTACACCATTTACATGATGCAAATTTTGCATCATCTGTGAAAGATAATGGTTGCTAGCGCTAGTATGATCAGATAAACCAGCAGGTTGAGCTGCCCATTGTGAGAAAATACCAAGTAATTGGCTGGTAAGATTTTGTTGTTCATGAAGTATGCGAGTTTGCATCTGACCCATTTCAGCACGGTGCTGATTTAATACCTCATCAATCCTCTTCTTCCATTCTAACCTGTTGTTATTCATTCTCTCCTCCCAGCCCCTTTCATATATTAACTCTTCCTCTCTTCTTTTCATTTCTAATACTTCATTCTCCTTTTCTGTAGCTTCCCACTCAGATATTCTTTGCCTCCTCAGATTCTCCCTTTCTTTTTCCCTCTCCTCCCTCTCCTTTTCTCTTTCTTCCAATTTCTTTTCCCATTGCTTCTCAAGCTCAATTCGGAAGTTTTCCCTTCTCTGCCTCTCCCGCTCTCTCTCTATCTCTCGTTGCTCGAACCGAGCCTCCATTTCTCTCAATTGACCTAGTTGGTTTGCAAGCATCCTCCATGCCTTCTTTTCCAGCCCCTTCACCACCTTCCTCTTCTTCTTTAAGCTGGACCCAGTCAGTTCTACTTCTTCGTACACATAACCATTGTCTGCATCTTCCCTCAATCGATCACTTCCGTTATAATTCACTTCTCCTTCTTCAGCATCATAATCAAAACCCAAATTTATTACCTCGTTCTCAACCGCATCGATCCCGGCGGCAAAGTCCCCTTCCCCTGAATGACCTATTTGGCCAAACTCAATGATATCCATCGTCCCACTGTGCCCCAGAAACCCAGCTCCATTTTCACGATCACCATTTGCCAAAGCCATTAACTCATTATTATTACTATGACCAAGAGCCACATCTCCGAAGACCTCCTTATACCTAAGAAAATTAGACCAATGGGTAAGACCCTCCACCCAATCAAACTCATTCCCATTAGAATCCCCACCAGAGTTTTCCATTGACGAAAAATCAGGCTTCTTAATTTTTTGCTTAACAAGCATATACTGGTGCCTCATATTCTGGACCTTAGTGGACACATCCTTCCAAGTCCACTGCCAGGGAAAGGCAACGGGATCGCGAAGATGGTGAACCGAATTGACATAACAAGCAATGGGTTTGAATTTTTTCTCACGGGTTTTCATCTTGGCGAGTGTTCCGTCGGCCACCATATCGCCATACTTATCAATTAGGGTTTTCTCCTCAGCCTCGGTCCATTTCTTTCTTCTTGGAGGCATCATCGGTAGCCGACCCCAGTATCCTCCTCGAAGATCACAGGCTTATCGATATTGAATTTTATAGCATCAAAGACATGAATAAACCAAAATTCAATCAAGCAAGACGACCAACAACGTCAGCAGCAAATGGATAGCACTTACCTTTTGTGATGGTGAATTGAAATAACAAGAAGCTCAAGTACCGATTGAAGTAAGAAGCAGAAGCAGTAGAAGTGCCGAAGAGTGACTTTCTTGGGGAAATCGAAGGAGATTTGAGAGAAATTGATGCAGGTCACAGCAAGAATCAGGATCAGAGAAGAGCGGATGAAATTTCTACGGAAATTTTATTTTCAGAATAAGCCTCATTTTCTCATTTATCTTAAAAGAACATTTTGGAAACACACCCATTGCACGTTGCGTTGCCAGAGTGGCTGTCTGTTCGTTGATGCGTTTTCCCCCACGCAGGTTCGATTCTGGTTTTGCACTCTGTTGGAGCATTACTTTATTTTGCTAGTTATATTTCTTTTAGAAAAAGAGGTTTGTGGGATTGTGAGCGTAAAATGCAATAAAAAATTGGGATACCATATTGTCACTACATATTTTTATTCTTTTTTTCACCGTTAGATCAAAATCTCATATACTTTTATCATTTCTCTCTCCTATTGAAATTTTGATGTAACGGTAAAAAAAGTGGTAGTGACTTAATAATGACCAAAATTAGTAATAACAATATCCTATCTCAAAAAATACTGGTAAATATTGTCCTTGTCTAATTTTTTAAGGCAAAAGGATATATGTATTTATAAAATGTAATAAATAATCACACCGGTAAATTTGTTTCTCACATGGGGAACTCAAATGTTTGACGTTTGACTGTAGGTATCAAGTTTGATTGAAGAGAATATAAAAATTAAAAATATTAAAACAATAACCTCACGATTCAAATCTTGGAATCAGCCTTTGATATCTGAATTATGTTAATATATTGTGAAATTTCATTCGTTGCAGCATCCATCCAATAAACAATCCTAGAAAGGTTGAGAATCTCAAATATATTACAGATTTTTGTGGGCGCCCAATATAATACTGATTTACTTTCTATACCAGGTTCCAATTTTTATATATTTGAAAACATACAAATTCTAAAGAGAATAATTACTCACTGGTTATTAAGTTAACGCAGCTGTGGTGTTGTCCCTCTACGACAAGATGATAATTCATTGATGTTTATGTGACAGTTGTACTTAGTTTTCTCACCATATCAATGAAGAATGAATGTGCATGAAAAAATTCAGCCCGCCGTGCATTGGGCACTGGGGTGCTGCCAGTTTGAATTGGAATCTAGATGACACGTTGTGATTGATTTCTTTATACAAGAACGTGAAAGATGTGTGTTTGCCCTGTTCATTAGAAAAACCAGAGAACAAGGCGCCCTCTTGTCTTATCCCCAGCTGCAACCCAGGCCCTGTGGTTCCATCATCATATGACATGTCTTTTCTACAACACTAGCTAGCTTAGCCTATCTAAGCTCGCGAGAAAGATTCGTATGAGAGGGTAGGACTTGCAACAACAGGAGAATTGGGTTCCGTGGGTTTGGAACCCATGTCTTTGGTTTTGTGAAGAAGGAAGGTGCCCCCTAGTATTGTAAAAAACCCAAGCAACTCTGTTGCTATCTGCGATGCATTTTGTGAGTCCCACTCCTGCATTTTGGAACAGCAATCATGCACGTTTTCACTATTCAAGTATTAATTCATTATTTTGTCTATTTAATTTGCTGAACTCTTCATTGAATTAAGGAGGGAAATGCAAGGAAAATCCAGGACCATATGTATTAGGCGCGCACCTTGAACATGATCATGCTGGCTAGTATAGTAAATGTAGTAAACATCACGTAGTAAACGGGTGATACCACAGCTGTGTTGAAGGTGTCCAAAGCCTGCAAAAATTATTTAAAAATGAAACTGAAAACATCAGACCTTGACTCCACAATATTACTGGTTTCCAGTCTACTTGGCATTATTAATTGCGAACCTGGTTTCCATTAACTGAAAGATATAATAATGCCACTTACCTTGTTCAAGTAATTAATCTGCAAAAGACAACATCCTAACACAAGTACGGTGAAGAACCAGGTCTCAAAGAATTTGAACTGATTTATCCCTTCAAATGAAAGCTTCAACGCTATTCCTACAGCTTTCACACCCATGACCTGCACGGATTGGAACAAGGGGAGTTATCTGGAGGATAGGTTTTCTGGCAGGAACCATGACACATGTGAGCTTCAAAAATATAATTAATTCTCACCGTAAGAGAGCCGACGAGAGAACATATTCCGACATAAATGATCATATGCGTCTTCCCAAGACGTGGTACACACCAGAATATAAGGATACAAACAGCAATTACAACAGCAACAGTGTACGAAAGAAAGCCTGTTGAACAATTTCTTACTGTTAGCTAGATTAAGCATAAAACAAATGTATAATAAGGACCTAAATGAATTTGTTAATTAATGGAAAGAAATTGTTAGAACAAAAATAACTAAGGCACAATATATACCTGGTTCTATGGCGAGTGTCCACACTTCCTTAACAGAATGAATGTTTCTCTCATGCGGTGCATGCAAAACAATAGTTGTAGAGCCCACCATGCACAGAGCACATCCAAGCTTACCAAACGAGTGCAATTTCTCGCGGAGGATAAAATGAGCTAGCACTGCACTGCACATTATGATATGAGTTGTAATATTTTTCTTCCATGCGCGCATCTAAATTGAAGGTAATGATTGAAAATGCACAACCAAAACGGGTCAAAGACACACACGAAAAAGGCCCTTAACAGTTTATTTTGTGAAGAATGCCGTTGGTTACCTGAAAATGATGCTTAAAGCTCCTAAAGGAGTCACAAGTATAGCAGGAGCAAACGCATAAGCCGCAAAGTTGGCGATTTCCCCAACTATCACTAGAAATAATGTAAGCACAAAATTTAGCATCATCCATTGGATTAGTCCTTCTAATATTATGTGCATTAGGTATTCAGAAGCAAAGGACATGTTTGCCTTTACAGACTAGCATGAAAAGTATATGGAGTTGTATACACATCGAAGGACTGAGAAATATAAATATAGGCGGGAGATAACACTTCCAATAGGGCGTTCTGAAGATAGCAATTAGCACTTCGAAAGGTGTTGGAATATTTTTCATTGACAATAAAGGGAGTTTGATTTTGACTGTATCAGTGGTTTTCTTCGTGTATCATGGCTTTTTCCCTTTTTTTTGCATCTATCAATTTCCTATCAGCTAAGAAAAGAAAAACAACATCTAAAGTCTAGATTTTTTATTTTTTATTTTAAAAAAAATCAATTACTCTGACTTCATTTTAGAAACCATATAAAAATTTCAAGAACAGAATGTTATCAGAAATAATAGAATGGCATTCACTTTATACGTGTAAGAAATGGAAGAAATAATCATATTCATGTGTGCGGCTTGTGTTAGAGAAGTAGACGTTTCAAGGATTGAACTGTTTCTGTAACTCTAATCCAACCTCACATGCCACAAGTGAATATAATTGCCGGGCCCTCATTTTGAACTTCATATGATATGAAGTGAGATTTTATATCCTTGTCTTTGGGGCATGCAAGGAAACAATTTACTCAATTGGAAACAAGAGAACTACGGTACCACCTGAACCTTTTAATAGTAAAAGAAAAGAACGAAGTATATTTATAACAGAAATCGTTGATTGGAAATTGCAGAAAACACATTGTATTGTGATATGCCACATGATATAGCAATAAAATACCGTTAAAACGAGTGACAATTACAAATCACTTACTTGTGATCATTCCCATCCACCACCATGGTTCATACAAGTATGCATGCCCTCCGGAAGCTGGTCATATTAAAGAGCACGAAACAATGGAAAATGAGAGCAAATTTAAAGTTTAGTAAAGAATGCAAGAAAATAATAAAGAAATAAAAAGGTGAACCTGCTCTGTTCCCCGCATTTCCAGCCTTTTGGAGACCCTTCTTTTTTATAATGAAGCTAGAGCCAATGAAAACGCTCGAAGACACAGCAAGAACAAGCCCTTTTACGTTGTCGGACGAATTCGCCATATATCACGAAGAAAGAACAAAAGCACCCAAAGATTCTTGACCGAAGATTGCAGGGCAGAGCCAAGATGAGCACAAGTTCTTCAAAATATGGCACATAAGAGAGAATTAAGAATCTAGAAAGGGAAAAAACAAAACAAGGAAAGATTGAGAAACAGAGCATACCTTCTTGGCACCCTGCAGACAGAGATACATCAAGCGACAAACCGTAAGCCGAAAGGAAGAGAAAAACGCATTTGTGAGTCGAAAAATGATACAAAGGGTTCTTCAGGGAGCTGTTGTGAGGAGGATCGGAGAGAGGAGGAGGGCAAGGTGGATGGGGGAAATGGGGCACGAGGAGAAACGTAGGGGTGGGAGCAACAAGCAACGGTAAGTCCGTTACATTTGCAACCCACGAACAAATGAGAAAATACGGCCACAATTTAACTTGTTTTTCGCGGATTTCGATTGGCTGCTTTTCTTCCCTCTCTATATTCTTCCTCACTTGCCATCTCACCCGTTTCCTTAATCAACGGATACCATTATGCCACGCAATTTCACGGTTTCCTCGCGTGCATCATGCATAATCTTAACCGTTCATTTCGAATCTCCCCCTCAGATAATGACTATGCTATGCCCCTCAATTTATTTTCAACCGTCTTTATTTTTTTGACCTGAATCATTTTTTTCCCCTCTTTTTTTTTTGGGAAAATCTATATGAAGGCCCATATTACCAAGAAAATCCTAAAAAAGGCCATAGCATTATGCAAATCCTTGAAAAGGCCCTAGGGCCTTTCTGGGTATTAAGTTCAAAACACAAATTACAATGTTACCCCAAGAATCAAAGAATGAAGAAGGCTTAGTATTTCCCTCATATTCTCATCCTCTCCCGATAACTATGCATATTCCAGGGCATTCGTCTTCGTTCAGCCAAACCCGACAAAGTGGAGGTGGATCCCATGTCGTCGCCGGACACGATACTCGTGAATTTGGTGATACAACTACAACTGCAAACCTAGTTGATGCCCAAACTATTAGCCGCTCATTCCCGCACACTTATGGACAGCCCTTGGGACATTTTCTCAGGGCCACCGCAAAAGTCCCTGATGCTCAGATTATAACCGAGCATCCTGCTATTAGGTCAACATCTATCCATCATTCTGATAGTTCTTGTGGTTCTTTTTCATAGTTTTCACCATGGCATTGTGATATCCAGTTATTCAATGTATGCTTATTTGCATTGCATATGCTCATATGCTTTAGCTGTTTATCGTAGGTATCTGTTTTAACCTTGTTATCTTACATATTATGCTATGGCAGAGTGGGAATAGTTTTTTGTGGGAGGCAATCTCCTGGAGGACACAATGTTATTTGGGGTCTTTATAATGCTCTCAAAATTCACAATAGCATAACGTCCTTTGGTTTTGGAAACTTAAATGTGAATTAGGTGAAGGTTTATTGATTAGGATGGTATGACTGAACCAATAGCGTAACGTCCTACTTCCAATAGAAAAATATTGTAATGCTGCAATAAAAAATTAAAGAATGTTTTAGAAATGTCTCATGGGTTGTGAAAGGAGTTTCAAGTGCATTTTAGTGAAGGCATATAAGAGTTGTAATATCGTTGAAATCTTGGATTGAATTTCAGGATTTAGGACCGTAGTAATTTATAATATTTCCTTTTTTTTCACTTGAAATATGATAGATATGTCATTGATGGTGAATGCAATAAGTTAGATTAGTATGTTTGTTGTTAAAATTTGTTACTAGGCTATCATGCACTCTTTTCATTCTGCAGGTGCATCAGATGGCTTATTTGCCCAGAAAACTCGAGATAACTGATGAGATTCTTTTAACATACAAAAACCAAGGTAGCTAGAGGTAAACTAAAGTCAATTTTATTAGTTATTCGATATTAAGTTGGAAAATTATTATAGTCTTACTGTTGTGGTTCTTTAAGGTGGTTATGATTTGTTGGGACAAACAAAAGATCAAATTAGAACAACAAAACAAGTTAATGCTGCACTCTCTACATGCAAAAATTTGAAACTTGATGGACTTGTCATTATTGGGGGTAAAGTTGATTTTCCTGAACTTTCATGCACAATTGCCATTCCATCTTGAACAGAAGTTCCTAATCAATTAAATGTATAATTTTCTCCTATCCCAGGTGAATTCTCAGCTCATCAGCAATGTAGGCACATGAGAAGCTTGCTATAGATATGGATTAGAGCTACATGAGAAAGAAGAGAGAGCATAAGAGATTGCAAGATTGAAGACTGGGGTTAATGCACTAACCAAAGCAAAGAAAAGCTCAAAGGGTGCCCATGCATAAATCCTAGATGCAAATAGGCGGCAATTGGTTTTGGTCAATAGGATGATTTGTTATGTGCGCTAACATATTGATTGTATTTAGGATATATGTTTTGTCCATCATATTTTTTGTAAACGTCAATGTTCATTGATGTCACAGTTGTTAACTAATTTGTTATTGTCCAAAGGTGCTTTTGTTGTTATGAAAATGTTCATAACAATTTGGTATTGTGTACAAGTCCATATGAAGTTAATTGAATTTTGAATATCAATTACATGATGAACTATTTTGTGCCTCTCTCTCACTAGTATTGTTAGTGTTTGCTGATGTAGTTGTTAATGTGGGGCTGATGTAGTTGTTAGTGTTTGCTGATATAGTTGTTCATGGGGGCTGATATAGTTGTTAGTGTTTGCTGATGTAGTTGTTAATGGGGGCTGATGTAGTTGTTAGTAGGGGCTGATGTAGTTGTTAATGGGGGGCTGATATAGTTGTTAGTGGTTGCTGATATAGTTGTTAGTGGGAGCTGATGTAGTTGTTAGTGGGGGCTGATGTAGTTGTTAGGGAGGAATGATGTAGTTGTTAATAGGGGCTGATGTTGTTGTTAATGGGGGCTGATATAGTTGTTAGGAAGGGCTGATGTAGTTGTTAGGGAGGGCTGATGTAGTTGTTAATGAGGGCTGATGTTGTTAATGGGGGCTGATGTTGTTGTTAATGGGGGCTGATATAGTTGTTAGGAAGGGCTGATGTAGTTGTTAATGGGGGCTGATGTTGTTGTTAATGGGGCTGATATAGTTGTTAATGGGGGCTGATGTTGTTGTTAGGGAGGGCTGATGTTGTTGTTAATGGGGGCTGACATAGTTGTTAGGAAGGACTGATGTAGTTGTTAGGGAGGGCTGACGTAGTTGTTAATGGGGGCTGATGTTGTTGTTAATGGAGGCTGATATAGTTGTTAGGAAGAGCTGATGTAGTTGTTAGTGGAGGCTGATGTAGTTGTTAAAAGGGGCTATTTTAGTTGTTAAAAGAGGTTGTTTTAGTTGTTAGAGGGGGCTGATGTAGTTGTTACAAGGACTGATATAGTTGTTAATGAGGCTGATGTACTTGTTAGTGTTTGCTAATGTAGTTGTTAGTGTTTACTGATATAGTTGTTAATTGGGGCTGATATAGTTGTTAAAGGGGTTGATGTGGTTGTTAAAGGGGCTGATGTGGTTGTAAATGGGGGCTGATGTAGTTGTTAAGGGGGCTCATGTAGTTGTTAATGGGGGTTGATATGGTTGCTAGAGGGGGATGATACAGTTGTTAATGGGGGCTGATATGGTTGTTAATGGGGGCTGTTTTAGTTGTTAGAGGGGCTGATATAGTTGTTAATGGAGACTAATATAGTTGTTAAATGGGCTGATGTGGTTGTTAATAGGGGCTGATGTAGTTGTTAATAGGGGCTGTTTTAGTTGTTAGAGGGACTGATGTAGTTGTTAATGGAGGCTGTTTTTGTGATTGAAATTCATTCACACAATACCAAATTGTCAAGAACATTTTCATAAATACAAATGCACCTTTGCACAATAACAAATTGTCAACAATTTTGACATCAACACACAATGCTTTGTAAACACTTCCTTAAAATACAACAATTCAGTGATCCAAACTGCAGAAATTACATAGTCAAAATTGTCATAAATACAAATTCACGTGTTCACATTAAAGAAAAGAATAAAACGTGTCCTAAACACAATATTATTTGGGTCTGCTGAATCAGGCCTAATCAAGGAAGATATTGGTTTTCCACTAGGGTAGCCTTAGCCCCATGGTCTCTATCAGGTAATTCGGCTTCTCCATTCTCTTGTCGTGTTTTAGCTGCAGCAAATGTGGCACTTGTAGCTTCAGCCTCTCCAGTATCATCACAGATCAAAGCCTCCAACTAGAAACAATTAAATGAAAATAGTAAATAAACATTGACAATAAACTTCAAATTCTGATGAAAGTACCCAAAACAAATCACAATGCATAGCACAACAAGCCCTTCATTCCCCCGGTAAATTTGTTTTCAATGTATGCAATATCCTACTAAGCATTTGTCACATCAAGGATTAATTTAAAAGCCTATATAGGAATAATACCAAGCTGCTTAGAAGCTAGATCAAAGCTTACCAGTTTGAATACCCATTTCAAGTGCACATGATTTAATGAATGGACAAAATTCGGTCTAGAGATATCATATCTCATCCTAACCCAATGATTGGAAAATCATGTTTTAATGAACAATATCAACAATAATCACATGATGCCTAACATGATCTTGTTTTTCATAAAGCATAGATACATACATTTCTTGTTTCAACGATAAACCATGGCAACTAATTATTCCCTAAAATTGTTTACCTCCTTTCCTATACTTCCGCCTAACATGATGTTGCAAAGAAATCAAACTCAAATGATGCTAAGACTTAATTTTCCTAATAAATGCATCACAATATTCATAAAGTACCTAAAATGTATTCTCTTAGCTACACAACAATTGATCTACTAAAATGCAAAGGAAGAGCTCCTTTACAGCAAATAAGTGGGGACAATATCTCTAACCTGAATTAATTAAATTAAAAAATCACATGAAAGAACACCATCAAGCTAACACAGTTACTATTGTATATGGATGTCCACGGCATCTTGAGGCCTAATCCAGAATATCAGAATAAAAACCATGCCTCTCTCTAGGAGGAAGTACAGAGAACACTTGATCAAACTACAAAACCCCCTACTATGTAGAACAAATTAAATGTGCTTCACTACCAATTTTAGCTTCAAGAAAATGCACTGACAAGATTTTTTTTCAAGAAAAGGTACAATAATCATCCCAATTTAGAATCAACAGGTATTATAAGTCAGAAAAGCAAAGCCCTCCTCAAAAAGTTAAATGCACTCTCGGGCACGATACTCGTGAATTGAAATTCAAACCCCTTAATGTATACAATATTTTATTTAGCGCACAATTTTTTTTAGATGAATAAGACTTAAAACATAATAAGAATTCAAAATTTAATCTAATAATTGAAAAACCAGTTAACTAGAAGTAAATACAAACCTTGTCATCTAGTGATGTAGATACTAAGATATTCTTCAACCTTGGGGACATCGATAGGTCAATCACCTCTCCATCATGTGTACCTACAAGCCTAACCCCATTAATCAGACATTCAACTAAACAAATTAAAGGAGAAACCCAAAATCCCCCCATTGCAACCAAGATGGCATATATGAATATAAACTTTTATAATTAATAAGCATGATCAACATTTCATCAGAATTAAAACAGGTTAGAGGACCCAAATCCTTACGTTTTGGAATAATGAAGCAACCCAATTGTAAAACAACTAGTATGGACAAGCTACCAGTTTGCATTGAACTGAGGCAAGGATAATATAGATGTTAATGAATAGGAGGAGGAACCTAAAGGAATCAGAGGAAATAATTAGAAGCCACAAATTACCAAACAAAAAGACCAAAATATCAACAAGAAATGTAGTATGAATACTCTGGAGTCTATATATAGATACATGAGGAGGAAGAAGCATGGATTTGGAATATAAAACCTCCTAGCTATTTGATGACCGAGTGCCTTGAGTGTCTTGAATTCGGAAAAGGAAATGGAGTTTTCATCCAGATTTTTTAGAACAGCAATCGGATAGAATGAACCCAGTCTTTTTTATGTCCAAAATATTAGACAAATCTCTCTTAATAATAATAATAATAATCAAAACATTAGAAGTAGAGAATAAATACGCACCAAAACTAGAAGGCAGTCAGCAGTTCAGGGCACTTAAACCCAGTCTTCTTGAGAATATTATTCACAGGGCCATTAAGACACTGTAGATTTGTAGCCAACAGCAACCGGGGAGAAAAAAACGGAACTTCTGCAGGAAATCTCGAGATTGAAGTTTTAAAAAACGATGAATAAAGCAGATTCAAATCCACAAACCCTGTTGAAAAAAGTAGAACAACAGAGAAAACACGATCTGACGACTTACCAAGCTCCGGAACGACGGTGAGAGATTCAATAGTGACCTAAATTCCTTTCGGAGAAGAATCGGATGAGATGGAGAAAGGAGAACGGAGCTGCATGGTCGAAACAGAGCTGGAAGACGAAGGAAGCAACGATTCGCTGCTAAGAGGTGTGCCCACATTTTCACTGGATCGCTTCTTCTCGACCTAAATTCCTTTGTTTGCTCAGTGCAGATGAGGGAGGTCAGAGAGAGAAGGCGTGTTTTAATCCAGGGGCATCAATATAATTTTGCATTGTAACTTAATACCTATAAAGGCCCTAGGGCCTTTTCTAGAATTTATAAATTTCTTGGGCCTTTTTTAGGTTTTTTTTGGTAATATGGGCCTCCAAAAGGATTCTCCCTTTTTTTTTGGAAGTTATGGGGATCTTGTTTCTCTTTATTTCATATTTTGATTGCATATAATATTAGGGTTTTATGTTTCTCATGCAGCAGGAGAAGAAGCCTTCTTATGCAACAACTAAAACGGTGTCATTTTTGCATTAAACCTGTTTTAATACTTTTCTTCCTTCTGGGTGTTCTTCACTGATTAACAAATATTGAATCGGCTATGCGGCGATTGATATTATTCACATCAATGTTCACAATTTTCACATGTCTCCCACACTCGAAGCTCCTCCTTAGTTTCAGGTTCAGCACTAATTCTGTTTGGGATGAAATAAAAACAAAGATTAATTTACACAGTACATATCGACATACTATAACAAATTCAACCGCAGAACAAATTATGACAGGAATGGCAATGCAAGAGGGAAGCAAATTGAAAAATAAAAATAACCTTTCTTACAATTAACTTTAGAGTGCTTAAACTATAACAAAAAATCAGCACAAACAACGAATCTCAAATTCAATATCTGATGCACATAAACCATGATTTAGAAGTAGCAGTTTCAGGTGAGTGAATACCCTTCTATTTCGGCAATCGTTTCTAGAGTGGAAGAACATCGTCGCATCATACCCTTCTATTCATCGCTCATACCCTTCTATTTCAGCAATCGTTTCTAGAGTGAAAGAACATCGTCGCATCTGCTGCAAGACTCGGATTCGGCAATCGGTGAAGCGAAGAACACCCAGAAGGAATAAAGGTATTAAAACAGGGTTTAATGCAAAACGATACCGTTTCAGTCGTTGCATAAGAAGGTTTCTTCTCCTGCTAAATGAGAAACATAAACCCCATAATATTAATGCACAATAGTTTAGGTATGTTTTCAAGCAAAAAGTGTTAATAGTCTCCGTTAGTTTGAATATACATACGTCTTAAAAGTGTTTTTACCAAAAACTACAAATTACTCGTTCTCACACAAATTGCAAATGTGGTACCCAAATATACTCTGATTATCTCTAGCTAGTTATATTAGGTACTTGTTTAATTTGGTATAATATTCATTAAAAAAAACATTATTTTTTGAATTCCATTGATTTTTTTTCGAAGGGTACCTTAAATTGCATCTACAAAACTAATTTCTCGTGTGTGTGTGTAACATTCTGAATTTTGGACCTAAAGACTAGAAAATTAGCCTATTTTCGGAGGACTATTAGACCCTATTTTTGAAAATGAATTTAGAATCAGTATTTTATTGGACATGAATAGTGTTTACTATTCACAAATACGTACATGAATAGTATTCACTATTCACAAATACGTATTCACTTTTTATAAATACGGTATTTAATCGATATTTTGAGAAATATGAAAAGTATTTACTATTCACAAATACGGTATTTACTATTCAAAAATACGGTATTTACTATTCCTAAATACGTATTCACTTTTTGAAAATACGTATTTACTATTCATGCGGGACCCACGTCAAAATAATTCTCCTCCTGCCGACACATTCACGGGAGAAATTTTGAAAATTTGACGCGGGACCCACTCAATAATAATATTATTATAATATAATATCTTATACTTTGGAAAATAATAGAAATAAAATTATTTCCAATAAACCGTGAATTAGGTTTTTAAAGTAAGGGTATATTATAAATAAGTGAATTTTTATCTCAGAGTGGGTTATCTCCGAAGTCATTTCCGTAATCGGCGGAATGATTATTTGAGATAGGTTGAACCGATATTTTGAAGCAGGACAGATAGTGGAATCTGTAGGAAATAAATCATAACTCAAAATCCTTGAACTAAGTAGTAAACAACTGCACATATTATGAATCAGTGAATTTTTGTCTAGAAGATGGTGTCACCCGAAGTAATTTCTGTAACCGTCAGTGTCCGACTTAAAATCTTCGGCAGGTTACGGAATACCCTAAATAGGATCAAAAATTTAGTTGACCCAGATATTTCTGAAGAGGAAAAATAGAACTACAAGGCTGTGCTTCTGGATTCTTGAGAATTTCTAATATAACGCGATTAGAACACCGATCAGGGAATCTTTATAGGATAAATGCAAAAGAGTAAGAAAGTGTCATCGTCATGATGACGTCATCGATGACGTCATCGATGACGTCATCGATGACGTAAGCAAATGGATTGGACGGTTGAGATGAAGCCATGTTTAAAGTCAAGATCCAACGGCCAAAATCTGACCTGATAAAGTATGAATAGTGTCATGCTTTTTCACTATAAATAGAGGCTTCATTTCTTCATTTTCTTCACACCAAACTCAGAGAACAACAGTTGAGTTTAAGAGAAGAGTGAGAATTCTTAGAGTTAGAGAGAGAGTTTAGAGTAAAGTTCTTGAAGCTGGAGAGAATGAGCAGGAACTTCAAGGGTAAGTTCTTTGGTCTCTAGTCTTAATATTTGGTAGTTTCTTTTGGTAATTATAGTAGAAATGCCAGATAGAGTTTTTCTGAGTATGCTCTGTGGCTGCAGCTTAGTCTGATCTGTCACATCAGAAAAGAATTATCCTTGGACAGTAAATATTATTTACTGGCACAGTAAAAAAATATTTACCGGCACGGTAAAAATATTTTTACTGGTACTATTCACATGAATAGTGAATATCCAACATAGTTTCCGCAAATGCTGAAAATTAATGGTCACTGATAAAAATGATATTATAGGATATCCGAGGATTCCGGAGTCAGATTCAAAGGAAGTTTGGGGATACGTGAATAGTGCCGTATACGTGAATAGTGCCGTATACATGAATAGTAATTTACTATTCACGTGGAAGGAAGGTACGGACGCGTATTGTAACCTTAACTCTGATGCTTATGGTATGCTTATATGTGATAGATAGTCTGAAATTCTGTTTTTGAAAATTGATCATACACATACAACTTGATACGGGTTATAGTCTTGATAACGCCGTTATGTTTTCCTAGCGCTGAGGACACGGATGTACACCGTGGCACTGGTGAATAGTGCAGACTATAATAACATGCATATTGCAGTGGCTGTGTTATGTTATTATGTGAATATATGAATAATGTATGTGATTATTGCTGTTTTGACATGAATATCTGTCATACATATTTGATACATAAGCATGAGGTTAACCGTTACCTGAGGTTCAATGGGTATTGAACCTCAGCTCTTACTGTAGTTTCAGGATTTTCGGAGTGAACAGAAACAGAAACAAGGGTAAGCAGCAGGCAGAAGGACTTGCTGGAGAAAGTCCTGTAGATATGTATAGTCTTTCGAACTCTTTGTATCAACAAACCAGTACACTACAGTGGTTGAATATCAGTTACTTTGTATTTAAAATCATTTCGTTGCTCAACTCTGGTTAAATTATTTTGAACTCTGGTCAAATAATTTCGAAAATGCTTTAGAAAAGTTGGGGTGTTACATTTTGGTATCAGAGCAGGCATTCTGGCACGAAGTTAACTAAGTTACTCCAAACAGTCTGATATCTAGAAAGGGGTTTTGTGGTTGGCAATCAGTTTCCTTGAATTCGGTGAGCCTTCCACAAATACACCTGCCTAGTCGGATTGTCTGAGTAGCGGAGTTAGGTTCTAAGCTTTCAAAAGTGTTTTATATGGTATGAACCCGACTCAGTTACAGTAAACCATTGGTGCCGAAGGTAGGGCCGAGTCTATGTGGATCAGCCAATCAGTCACCCTAGCACGGTGAGGCTCCCATGATAGACGCCTACCTGGCCAATCGGTTTGACTAACTAAGTTAGGCTCTAAGCCATGGTTTTAAAAGTGTTTCGAAAAAACAAGTACAAGTACTGATACAATACTGGTATTGTGATACAAAAAGGACGTACATCCTAAGGAAAAGGGTTAGGCTCGGGAGGCCTTGATATAGAGTAGATGGCACAGAATATGGTTTCTGTCGTTAAACTTTAAAACTTTTGATATGGGAATCGGAATCTAAGTTAAATCCCCGCTCAGAGTTTCAAGGGAAGTGGTACAGAGAAGTTTGGTACGACTTAAGTTTTCCGGTAGACAGTAACCTACTGTTTAGGTTTCCCTTGGATAGTAACCTATCGATTTAATGTCCTTGTCAAAATAATAACTTGTTAAGTTATCTTGAGAAGGAAATCCCTACCTTGTAGAGGCCGGACACCATGCGTGCAAAGGGGCGTGGCTCCGGGGACGAAGATCTTTTGATTAAGTCCTTGACGGTGGTGATCAATTGACAGAAGAGGGAAAGTACCCAGTAATTCTGGGGAGACAGTTATGTCATACTAGTGCCTATGAGAGTTGTAGGTACCCAGTAGTAAGTATATCAATATTAGTACCAAGAATCAATAGACATTATGAAGTTAATATTGCTTAGGCGAGAGAAATCTCAGAACTATGACCCCTGTGAGAGTAGGAACCCTGAGAAAATATGAGTGAGTTTTGCCTAGGTTCCAAATACCTAAGAGATAGTTCCTTAACAGAACCATACGAAAGCTGGAAACCTCAGTAGCCACCAGGTTATGGTCTCAAGGTGGGACCAAGAATCATAGAGATGATAGTGGCTAGTAGATTCCCCAAGAAGTAGGTGATTACCCAATAGGGAAAGTTGAGTTAAGGATTATGCCTGGAGCTAAACAGAAAGTGGAAGTTTACAAATAGAATGGCCCTAGATAAGATGACAGACATAGAGACAACAGATAATGAAACTACTAAAGGATAGGAACCTGTTAAGATTTGAGTTCCCATTATAATGATTCAAAGACGATCACTGGCGCTACTTATGGAAAGTTTAATCGGAGAAGGATACCTACGGGGAGTTCTGATCAAGGAGGCTTACCTACAGAGGATGCTAACCGGAAAAGCTGACTGGTCTGCGAAGACTGAGTGAAGCGCCGAGTAATGTGCCGTAGAGCAGAGCCACCGTGACGACGAACCGTAGAGTGGGGCCGCCGTGACAATGAACCATAAAGTAGAGTTACCAGTGCATCAGTTCTCAAGGTAAGTAAATTATAATGAGTCTCACATCGAATAGGTTCCCCAGAGTGAAGGTTTAAGTAATCTAGTATATCACCATGGTTTGCTCCAGTGCTATATAGTACATATTGTGTATATAAGCTAGCAGAAGCCCACGGTTGTTAGACAACAAATACGAGAAGTGTCCCAAAAAGCTTGTAAAACCCGAGGATAACGGGCAAAGTTTGGAATAGCCAGATGAGTTAAGTAGAACAAACTAAACATTATACATATGGTTTGAGTAGTCAAGAACAGAGGTCCGGATGTATGTAGTTAGTAATGACCTTCTAATGTTAGTTGTCTGATTCCTAAGTAAGGTTTTAAAAAAAAAAAAATTTGAATTTTTGAACTTACCAATGCACCTGCTATTTTGAAATTTTCGGAGTTTACTTTCAAATTTGTGAAATCGAGTTTTCAAATGAAATATTTTTCAACAGAATTTGAGACCACAGTGATGGTTATGATGTTGTCTTGTACAAACGGTTTTGTTAGAACCCAGAGTTTGAAACTGAGTTTTCAACTATGTTGTGGTAAAGTCAGTACAAAACTGGAAGGACAGAAGCTGTTGTAGATGTACACAGTTTGCTGGGTCTGCCAGATGTTTTAAAACGTTTGAAATCGCTGGCCTTTGATAAATGTTCTCTTTGAACAAAAAGTTTTTGGAGGGATTTTGTTTGAGAAAATGGAAATCGCACCAACAGTGAACGCACCCAATCCATAACACTTTGCCGAGGGCATATGTTTTGTTTAGTACAACCTGACTGTCTATGACTGGACTGAGTTCCGCTAGATAGGGTTGCTACTTTATGTGCCAGTGTGAACACTGGTCTCCTGAGAAAGGGGCGGAGGTTCTCCCACATTGTTGATAATACTGTTAAAACTGGATTTGGGGATTGGGAGAAGGCGCTCACTGTACCAAATGGTTAAAATAATGGTGTGTACTCTCAATTGTAAAATTTTGTGAAATAAATTAGCTCCCTCAAAGATATGTGCCGGTAATAAAAGTTTTTGAAAATGATCCGGCAGTGAAAAATGTTTTCACGAATTTGTGATGGCAGCGATTAAATTTAAAAATGTTATAGCACTATTACTTTGTGGTATAGTGCAGATTGTGAAATGTACTGAAACCACGGAAAATTTTTCATGTTTGAAAATTTGAAAATGAGACAAGAAAATTTATTGAATATTGGATTCTGTAGGCCCAAAATTACTTTCTAGGGGATGAATATTTTTATTGGTGTCTAGGAAAGTGATTGAAAGACTAAGCCCCTATTTGATGGTTATTCATTTTGTTGCCGTTGTAAAAAGTATGAAGAGATTTTCGCTAGATTTACACTTACCTAGCTAATTTATATGAGTAACAGATGACAATACCATAACAGAATGCGGACATAGTCTTGATTATACAGAATAACTGGCTTAAGTTTGAATTTAATAAGATAAAGCTGAGTTTGGCAGGAAAACTCGAAAATCCTTATGAATCCTAGAATAAGAGATTACAAACATTAGCAAGAAGGCTAAGAAGAGTAGACTATATTAAATCAAGCATCAAGAACAACAGTTGGTACAATCCCACCGCAAGCTTCGACTATCTCAAGTTTAAGTCTATTAATTTCTTCCTGAGCGGCTGCACTTGAGAGAGGACCATCAGAAGACATTGTTTTTCTCAATCTAGCTATTTGCTTCATAGTGCTTCGAATTTTTACATACGGCCAATGCTTTATTCCTCCCCTATGGCATATTTTCATTAGAACATTTTTGCATAGACGAACTTGTTGAGCCGCTTCTTGTTGAGGTAAATGGAAGAAGTCTCTAAGATCATCTATTGACATTGATGCAGCTCTAATATTTTGTTCAGCTCTTGATCGGTATGGATTACTAGGTATGGGGACTGAAGGATTATTATTTACAACCATGAGCTCTTTTCCTTTATTGGATATATTTTCTGTATTGGTTGGAAATGAACTATTAGGGAGTTCATTTTGATTTTTAGTCCATTCCAAACCAACACAGAGAGCCTCATAGTAGGCTGATATGGGATCCGACACCAGGACATACCCTAAAGATTTTTGATTCAAACAATAATTTTCTAGAAAATGTTTGACATCATCTAAATTCTTCTTACCAAAGTCAAATACTTGAGGACTGAAAGAACCTCCTTGTACGTCCTGGTGAAAGACAGCGTGGCATATCATACCAATCCTCCCATGAACTTCAAGTTTATGGTATTGAAGTCCATTGGTATGAATAATCTCTCGTAGAACATGGCAGCAACCACATGAAAATGGATTAGTAGTCTCAGTCAAGGTAGAAGCAGGATTCCTTGGTTGAGAAGGTACCGTAGACTCCATAAGTTCTGCCACATTACGACACCTTTGGACAGGTCGCCTTGATGGACCTGCTTCAGATTCCTTTCTGTTAGTAGTTGTAAAAATAGAATCTTGTATCCTTGGAGGAGGAGTAGGAATGTTAATCGTTGAGGCAGATGGATGAACGTTCATACTTACGGGATTTTGGGGAAATAAAGAAGAATAAGGGTATGATGCATTGTTTGACAAATCAGACAACATGTTTGTCTGATAGTCATGAAGTAAGGCTTCAAGAAAGAAAGGGTTGAATGAATCGGAGACTGGAATAGAGTTACTTGAACCGGCCATGTTTAAGGATAATGTGGAAGGTTATAGTGAAGATTACGATCGGAGAGGAAATGAATATTTTGTGAAGTTTGAGAGAACATGAAACATTTACTCTTTCTTTACTCGATTTATAGCTGGGCTAGCAACGTCTAGATTTTGTTAAGCAGCATCGGATTCTCATCTGTCGTTGGCTCAGAATAGTGCAGACTTTGTTGTTATGCGGAAAATTTTATGGCACCGCACCCTAGTGCACCCTAGCCACCGTTAGGGGTCGCAGTTTCCTAGACCTTTGCAGACAGAAATCGCTATGGCATTTATTGCCAGCTGTGTTTTCAAGAAAATAAGTTTGGACGTTTATACGCACATTTATCTAAGAAATCTGTCTTAGATGTGCAACTGACTCAAGATGTCGGAATTGACATTTGAAAATAGGATTTTGAAGCGTAAGCGTGCTAAGGTGATAGTAATCTTGGGAAGGGTGACTTTCTAATAATATTAGATGAACCGGAGAGAATCCGAAGATTTGAAATGATGATGAGAATAGTATCTATGATGATACTTGGTACCAGAATTAAGAGAATTGGAGTGATAGACAAACCCAGAAAATAGAATTTTTCCTGGATCACTAGTTGGCATGCTAGTACAAAGGAAGAGGTTGAATTATAGAAAATGAAATGGAGCATTTGTGAAATGTTCCCAGTTTAATGGAGCATTGAATAGTAGGATGTATGCTAGATAAGCATGTATAAGGAAGAAGTATATTAGAGGTCTAGATAACCTTTTGATTTTATATTGTCAAATTTCGAGGACGAAATTTATTGAACGGGGGGAGAATTGTAACATTCTGAATTTTGGACCTAAAGACTAGAAAATTAGCCTATTTTCGGAGGACTATTAGACCCTATTTTTGAAAATGAATTTAGAATCAGTATTTTATTGGACATGAATAGTGTTTACTATTCACAAATACGTACATGAATAGTATTCACTATTCACAAATACGTATTCACTTTTTATAAATACGGTATTTAATCGATATTTTGAGAAATATGAAAAGTATTTACTATTCACAAATACGGTATTTACTATTCAAAAATACGGTATTTACTATTCCTAAATACGTATTCACTTTTTGAAAATACGTATTTACTATTCATGCGGGACCCACGTCAAAATAATTCTCCTCCTGCCGACACATTCACGGGAGAAATTTTGAAAATTTGACGCGGGACCCACTCAATAATAATATTATTATAATATAATATCTTATACTTTGGAAAATAATAGAAATAAAATTATTTCCAATAAACCGTGAATTAGGTTTTTAAAGTAAGGGTATATTATAAATAAGTGAATTTTTATCTCAGAGTGGGTTATCTCCGAAGTCATTTCCGTAATCGGCGGAATGATTATTTGAGATAGGTTGAACCGATATTTTGAAGCAGGACAGATAGTGGAATCTGTAGGAAATAAATCATAACTCAAAATCCTTGAACTAAGTAGTAAACAACTGCACATATTATGAATCAGTGAATTTTTGTCTAGAAGATGGTGTCACCCGAAGTAATTTCTGTAACCGTCAGTGTCCGACTTAAAATCTTCGGCAGGTTACGGAATACCCTAAATAGGATCAAAAATTTAGTTGACCCAGATATTTCTGAAGAGGAAAAATAGAACTACAAGGCTGTGCTTCTGGATTCTTGAGAATTTCTAATATAACGCGATTAGAACACCGATCAGGGAATCTTTATAGGATAAATGCAAAAGAGTAAGAAAGTGTCATCGTCATGATGACGTCATCGATGACGTCATCGATGACGTCATCGATGACGTAAGCAAATGGATTGGACGGTTGAGATGAAGCCATGTTTAAAGTCAAGATCCAACGGCCAAAATCTGACCTGATAAAGTATGAATAGTGTCATGCTTTTTCACTATAAATAGAGGCTTCATTTCTTCATTTTCTTCACACCAAACTCAGAGAACAACAGTTGAGTTTAAGAGAAGAGTGAGAATTCTTAGAGTTAGAGAGAGAGTTTAGAGTAAAGTTCTTGAAGCTGGAGAGAATGAGCAGGAACTTCAAGGGTAAGTTCTTTGGTCTCTAGTCTTAATATTTGGTAGTTTCTTTTGGTAATTATAGTAGAAATGCCAGATAGAGTTTTTCTGAGTATGCTCTGTGGCTGCAGCTTAGTCTGATCTGTCACATCAGAAAAGAATTATCCTTGGACAGTAAATATTATTTACTGGCACAGTAAAAAAATATTTACCGGCACGGTAAAAATATTTTTACTGGTACTATTCACATGAATAGTGAATATCCAACATAGTTTCCGCAAATGCTGAAAATTAATGGTCACTGATAAAAATGATATTATAGGATATCCGAGGATTCCGGAGTCAGATTCAAAGGAAGTTTGGGGATACGTGAATAGTGCCGTATACGTGAATAGTGCCGTATACATGAATAGTAATTTACTATTCACGTGGAAGGAAGGTACGGACGCGTATTGTAACCTTAACTCTGATGCTTATGGTATGCTTATATGTGATAGATAGTCTGAAATTCTGTTTTTGAAAATTGATCATACACATACAACTTGATACGGGTTATAGTCTTGATAACGCCGTTATGTTTTCCTAGCGCTGAGGACACGGATGTACACCGTGGCACTGGTGAATAGTGCAGACTATAATAACATGCATATTGCAGTGGCTGTGTTATGTTATTATGTGAATATATGAATAATGTATGTGATTATTGCTGTTTTGACATGAATATCTGTCATACATATTTGATACATAAGCATGAGGTTAACCGTTACCTGAGGTTCAATGGGTATTGAACCTCAGCTCTTACTGTAGTTTCAGGATTTTCGGAGTGAACAGAAACAGAAACAAGGGTAAGCAGCAGGCAGAAGGACTTGCTGGAGAAAGTCCTGTAGATATGTATAGTCTTTCGAACTCTTTGTATCAACAAACCAGTACACTACAGTGGTTGAATATCAGTTACTTTGTATTTAAAATCATTTCGTTGCTCAACTCTGGTTAAATTATTTTGAACTCTGGTCAAATAATTTCGAAAATGCTTTAGAAAAGTTGGGGTGTTACAGTGTGTGTGTGTGTTTTTGTTGAATTTGCAGATATAATATATGGAAAATAGCTAATTAACATATTAATTAGTGTAGCTTTTTTTCTAATCCAAGAAAAGTATGGTTTTTAAAATTCCATTTGACTCACAAAAGTATAATTGAAACGTGCACTACATATTCACTTGTTGTGAAAGAATGACTTGCAATATATAAATGAGGTTGATGAATTTTTTAAAACAATCTATCTATAATTCTATATGATTGCAACAACATGCAAGGAAATGTATGACTTAATCATCAATTTGATATTATTTATCAGTAAATAATTTACGAAATATAAATAACTTAAAGTATCATTATATTGCACATGTTGGCCATGAGCTCGACAACTTTTTTTTCGCCTCTTTCTAATGACCCTCTACCTCGATACAATTTTAATTTTGACTCAATGTAACACATACTACTTAATTTATGAATAAAATCTATTAGGTCCAATCCTCTAATTAAACTTTATCATGTGTGATCTTTATTATTAAGGATAGCCTAATAATATTGTGAAATCTTATCAATGTCTATTTTAATGAATTTTTATTATTAACAAATTCATATAATAAGATTTGATTGAAGAATCGGAGTCAACAAATATTAGTTAACAGTCTAAGTTTTGTGTTTAACACCCTTTAGATAACAAAACTATTTGTATATATATTAGTCAACAAAATAAAATACTCTGACTATCCTTTTTGTTTTGTCTTACTTACACAAATCTCCCTCTATTTTGAAAACATATATTTTGACCCAAATCATTAGAACCATTAACGAATATTGAAATATATATTTTTATTTAAAAACCATATTAGAGTAAATCACATTTACTAATTTTCTCCTCATTTATGAATAGTTTATCAGTTTGGGGGTACATGTTTCTATTCAAGCAATTTATGTACCTATACAAACGATTTGACTGATCCTGCTCCTGCCACGACATATGCCCATTTAGATGCTACTACCATACTATCAAGAGAATTGGCTGCCAAAAGTATCTATTCAACAATAGATCCTTTAGATTTAACAACAACTATGCTACAACCTTGGGTTGTTGGTGAAGAACACTATGAAACTATGCAAAGAGTTAAACAAATTTTACTACATTACAAAGAGCTTTAATTAGGACATTATAGCTATCCTTGGGTTAGACAAATTACCAAATCCATGATATCCTTTAACATTAATAAAAGTATTAATGATCTATCTAATATATTTTTTCAGTAAATTTAGGGGAAGAATTCAAGTAAATTTTTTATGTGAAAATATTAGCAACTTATCAAAAATTTGAGTAATGTTTTAAATAAACACATGTTTAATGAAATATATTTTAGCCAATATGTAAAATATTAATTACATGATAAGTAAATGTAATAAATAAGTGAGATTAAACATTTAAATTTGTTGGAAAAAATATAATGGTACAATTAATTATCTCTGTATTATGACAGTCTCTTTAGCAGAAAACTTGAAATATATATATATATATATATATATATATATATATATAAAATATTTTGGACAAAGATATGCAATAAAATGATTATGATTATTATTATTTTATACATAAATTTTAGGAAAGGGGTTGGGTTCCTAGGATGCCTCCTCTGGCGCCTTGACCAACTCCAGAATCGAACCCTCTTCCTTTGGTGAGAGTGTCCAACCCCTTTGCCAGTTGAACCCAAAAACGAGGGGTAATTAAATGATTATTAAGTAATGTTTATGATAATGAAGGGCATTCTGGTCAAAATCATGGGTGAATGTTGTGATTTAACGGTTAATTAATGGTTGGGTGGATGTAATTTGAATCACAAAACTAAAAGCGAGGTTTCTGCAACATATGTTTTGATTTTAAGGGAGATGTATATAGATTTTTAATATAGAAGAGAGGTCTTTGTAGTTCAAAATAAATAGAGAAGAGATTGATATATTTTACTCTGGTGAAAATAAAAAATCCAAGAATCAATCATCAACTTTATTCTTAAAAACTTGTAATACCCAATTCATAAGATAATAGTTATGTTTGAATTCATGAATCAATAAATACAATTTATTGTTGTTTATTTCATACTCTCCTTTTTTTTTTTTTTTAATGTTTCTTCATAATTGACTAATTGAGTAATCAAAATTCACTTATTATATAATCATATTTCCTTTCAACAGTATATCTCTAAATTTCAGGAGTGTTATTTATTTTTATCTTTGACCTTTATATGATTTTCTTAGGTAGGGGGGGTTACAAAATTATCATTAAATTATAAGGCTTGTTGACTTGGAAAAAGCTTAAAAGGTGCATGAGGCTCACGTGAGATCGTAAAAAGAAAGGAAATCTAATGGGTGAGCGAGGGGCCTGAAATACAAGGATCACGGAATAGAAAGCAGAGGAGGTTGATTAAATATTATGTAGGACAGGACAGGACAGGACAGCCATGTTATGTTGCGTGGGCCTCTAATTGCCGTGCGATTATTGAATTCATCGGCGCTTGCGACCACGTAACCATCAATAATTTAATATCTTCGTTGTCACTAATGAATGGTATACTCACGATCCTTATTATATAGTCAATCTCAGTTCAAAGAATATTCCTGTCTGATACCCCCTTGAAAATTTAATTATTTTCTCAAATAATTCTACATTTTAATATAATAGTCATAATTGAATGGAACAAATCTGCGAATTTGAGATTCAATCATAAAATGTGTTTTGAACTCTTTCCATCTTTTTTGATATTGGGTTTCCTTTCAAGCTTAGGCTTTTTTCGATGTTGGGCCGGATCCTTGAAATTATTGTCATATAATTAAACCAAGCCTAGGCGTTGCCTCCGTCCAGAAATGGGCTTTGTACTCTTGCTGGATCAACCTGAGAAGCTTGAAATTGGAAGAAAAAATAATAGAAACTATAAATATACCAACAAAAAAGTATGCCATAGATAACTGGATCTTTTAAACATGATGTTTTGGGTTCAACCACCAAGGACAGCAGTGCAGTGGCACAGCTGGTGGTATTGAGATGTCTTATATCTCTCCTCAGGTCCTGTGTTCGAATCCCCCCTCCCCTCGCCTTGTATCAAAAGAAAAAAAAAAGATGTTTTGGGTTCAAACTTAGCCATTTGTATGGAAAATGTTTTGTTGAAAGAGGAAAAACTCACCTTAGTGGTCCTTACTCCTTACATTTTGGAAAAGTGAATCTCTAGTTATCAATTATGGGATACCGCCTGGATTTTACCAAAGAAGAAATTAGAATTATATACAGAAAGGCGCCTACTTCGAACGAGATTGTCTTCAGGAGAAGAGGATACATATCTCTAGCAAATAGCTTGCAATTCATTTACACTCCATTTTTTTGGGTTAGAGATGCTAGGCCTGAGCCAGATCCTAACAAGTAAATGCAATTGCCCAGTAAAAATGGGATAACACATGGGCATTTTTTCATTATTACGCAGTTTGGATATCTTTTGCAAAATTTGACGAATTATATTATTGACTTCTTAGTCTTAATTTAGATTTATCCTCTATCATCATCTTCTTCTTCTTAAGATTCATGTTTCTTCAATGGCTTATTCCCGGGTCAAAAATTGTACTAAGGAAGCCTAGAAGCAATATGTCACTGTCCTTTACTCATTTTCAAGTGTTTATGGATTACTAGAACTGCGGATAATTGTGTCTTCAAAAAATAAACAAGATAAATTTCATTTCAAATATGATGAAATGCTCAAGGCATATAGTTTACATTAATAGCCGCGGCGGTATTATACCGTTTTAAGAATCCAAACTCAAAATAACAGAATATACAATAATGGAATAGTAAGAATTACTGTGAAACAAAAAGACTGCTGCGTTGACGTGCAACTAGTACTAAATAAATTAATGCATCCATCTGGCCATTTTCAGAGTCATCATCTTTCTCTTTTTATTGGCACGATGCTTGGAAGAAATCCTCATCTTGCGCTTGGCATGTCGCATTGGATTGATGACGGCCATGATCTTATCTTCTTGTTTCTTCTTATCTCTCTTTGCCTTAAGCTTCTTCCCAACAAGGTTGTACACTTGCACGAAGTTCTGAGTCCCCAGAATGTTCTGCACTTTCTCAAGGCTTTCTTCCGCTAACTGCTTCACATTATCTGGCAAAGGGGATAAAATCAATCAAGTAAACAATAATAAATAAAGCATAACAAAACAAGACAGGGTGATTCATAAATCGGTGGTTTTTCTTTTTCTACCACAATTTTTGAGACGGATTGCTTATTTCAATAAAAGATAAACTCAGAAACACTTAAGTTGAAAGTGAGAGTTTGGCTTGCAGGAAAATAGTAAAATATAAAAAGAAACAATACAATTTTGGTCGTTTTCCTAATTTTCCGGATTGATTAAAAGGAGAGAAAAAAGGAACTTACCAGGGATCACTTTGCCAGCTAATCCTTCACAGACTTTATACAGAGGTAGCAAGACTTCAGGTGCATAATGCAGACAGTCATCCTGACTCATCTGTGACATGATACTTTTAAAACTGTCCAAGACTATTCCCATCTGCGCTCAAAAAGTTAAAGTATTTTCACCAATGGGCACATTTGTCAACATAAAGGTTATACACACAAAACTAAGGGGCAAAACCCCCGGGGGGGGGGGGGGGGGGGGGGAACTCATAACGCATACAAACCTGGCAACTCTCCATTTGAAGGGCAATCTTCCCCATTTTCCTGAGCAATATTGAGACAAGAATATGTCGGATATTATGTGCACTCTGTTGGTTATTTTGTTCATGTACATTAGATGTATTAGGTAAGAACAAGACCCTTCCCTTCCTTGAATCAAGTAAGTCGAAAGCTTTAAGGAATCGGTCTTTCTCATGCTGCTCAAGAGAAGACCAGAATACAGAAGGATCTACGGGTGCAATGTGTCCCATCACAGAATGGACCCCACAAACAGCAAAGACAATACTTTGGTTCATCAGGTGGGCATCAGACCATCAGCATCATCCATGAGTGGCGTTTTAAGTTGGCAGCAAAGCGAAGCAGCTATATGAAATAGTTTACTAGGACTCATAAGATAAAAGCTTGCCAAAGACTTTTGACGATGTTCTTTGCAAGCATCAACTACAAGTGCAAAGTATTGGGCTATGAGGTGGACCGATCTGTTGCGTATCCATGAATGTGGGTGCAAAAGCATCTGACATATTGCATCCCATATAACCTGAAATTTGTGCACTTATAAGTGAGAACCTTGGAGACTCAGTCGATTTAGCACAAGTGGAAAAGAAAAATACTGCCAACTTTTTTATAAGGGATTTTTTAATAATTTTGTGTGTTTGACCAAGACATTGCTTTCAAGTGATAGCAAAAAATTCTGTTTAATCAAGGGGGAAGGAATTTGGAGTTCTTGCTTTGAAACAAACTTATTTTTTCTGTCATAATATATATTGATATATCCAACATTATCTTTCTACTAAACATGTTCTTATTAGTAATTCAAGAGATATTAAGAAAAATTAAATGAGCTAAACAACAATGAGATTGATCAAAATGTTTATTTTGACTAGATTGAATGTTAACTGCTTGTTCATGACAAAGCTTTTTATGAAACTGATTACATTTTAAAAAGGAGAAAAATGTTTCAAAATAAACAAAAATTGCAAGCAATGACAATGACACTAAAGGATATATTTTAATAAAAGGAAAGAAAGGAAAACAAAATTTTAAATACAATATTAACATGTGCGCAATAAGCATTCTATTATCTAAATCCTATAGGCATTAAAAAAAATTTGATCAGGAATTTACCTCAAGATCACTAGCAAAGCATAACTTGTTGAACTGATGAATCAACTTCTCCAGCATAACTAAAGAATAGTATGCTTCTTTCCAATGGGGAATACTAGATTTGGAAAAGTCAACCTTCCTGCCATTGATTACATCTACAGAAGACAGTAGGATGCGACAAGTCACTGGTAAGATAGTATTAATATGTCTATCAAATCCTTTCTTCAATACCTCAATCAGCAGCCCCAAAACCTGTAGCAACATAGTTAGATGTCATTATTCACGATAAACACAAGAACAAACAGAAATATGTCAAAAAAGATGAGCTTTTAAGACAAACTATAACAAAGTATTACAACCAAATTGCGCACCAACAAGCATTAATAATAATAATAATAAATCAATACAGCAAAGCAGTACTGCAGTTTTTGAAAAGACAATGAGAGTGTGTGTAAAACAAACCCTCTACCTCTATATATAATCTATGGGCACAATGGACACTAACACCCTTCGATTTGGTTGAACTACACATTACCTAGAAAGCTTCACAAAAACCTCCTTAATGCCTCCTAACAAATAATGCATCCGATACTTGTATAGTAAACAAACACAAGGTGAAATAAAAAGAGGGGGACCCCCAAAGCTATGCTTTGTATTATCTCTATTACTGACAGCATAATTACAAGAATATTACCTGTGCAGCAACACCCCAAAATTTCTGCTCCTCACCCAAATACCAAGTTAGAGCGTACTCGATAATGCTATTTAGAGAATTTGGGCTTATTGAAGCAATGAGCCCCTTTATAGCAGCCCCACTCATAGAACGAACAGAATCATCACTGTCATTGGCCAAGCAGAGCACTAAATGGACAAATAATATCTGCGATTGCTCATCCAAAACACTTCTTGGAAATTTGACTATAATAGCATGAATCATTTCAAGAACAGATTTCCGTCCAGTTGAATACTCATACCTGAAAAGAATAAAATATTCACAACCATATAGCACAAGAGAAAAATGGCTACAATAACCAACCATCACATTAAATATTCAAGATCCCTTACCCCAGATTAGCAAGAAGGAAACCTAGATGATTTTGCAAGCGTTCTCCTGGAAGAGGATAACCAAGCAAATATTGCAAAAAAATCTCACTGCACTTCTTACGAATTGATTCCAATTGACTTGTCACCATCAGTTCACGAACCCTAGTCATAAGATAATAAATTTCATGTACTTCAAGCTGGCGCATGACAATACCCTTGAGGAGTGAAAGGGCCACAGGAGATTGATTCCTTTCAAGGTCAACAAACAATGGAAGCTGAATTAGAAGGTGTAGCTGGTCTGGTGTAAGCGTAACATTGGTGCTCCGCAAAAGCACAGTCAGCAATGTCAAACATGATTGCATTAAAGGACTGCTAGAGTTCACTGTAGTGTGTGCAAAAATTATTTAAAAATGAAACTGAAAACATCAGACCTTGACTCCACAATATTACTGGTTTCCAGTCTACTTGGCATTATTAATTGCGAACCTGGTTTCCATTAACTGAAAGATATAATAATGCCACTTACCTTGTTCAAGTAATTAATCTGCAAAAGACAACATCCTAACACAAGTACGGTGAAGAACCAGGTCTCAAAGAATTTGAACTGATTTATCCCTTCAAATGAAAGCTTCAACGCTATTGCTACAGCTTTCACACCCATGACCTGCACAGATTGGAACAAGGGGAGTTATCTGGAGGATAGGTTTTCTGGCAGGAGCCATGAGTCCATGACACATGTGAGCTTCAAAAATATAATTAATTCTCACCGTAAGAGAGCCGACGAGAGAACATATTCCGACATAAATGATCATATGCGTCTTCCCAAGACGTGGTACACACCAGAATATAAGGATACAAACAGCAATTACAACAGCAACAGTGTACAAAAGAAAGCCTGTTGAACAATTTCCTACTGTTAGCTAGATTAAGCATAAAACAAATGTATAATAAGGACCTAAATGAATTTGTTAATTAATGGAAAGAAATTGTTAGAACAAAAATAACTTAGGCACAATATATACCTGGTTCTGTGGCGAGTGTCCACACTTCCTTGACAGAATGAATGTTTCTCTCATGCGGTGCATGCAAAACAATAGTTGTAGAGCCCACCATGCACAGAGCACATCCAAGCTTACCAAACGAGTGCAATTTCTCGCGGAGGATAAAATGAGCTAGCACTGCACTGCACATTATGATATGAGTTGTAATATTTTTCTTCCATGCGCGCATCTAAATTGAAGGTAATGATTGAAAATGCACAACCAAAACGGGTCAAAGACACACAAAAAAGGCCCTTGACAGTTTATTTTGTGAAGAATGCCTTTGGTTACCTGAAAATGATGCTTAAAGCTCCTAAAGGAGTCACAAGTATAGCAGGAGCAAACGCATAAGCCGCAAAGTTGGCGATTTCCCCAACTATCACTAGAAATAATGTAAGCACAAAATTTAGCATCATCCATTGGATTAGTCCTTCTAATATTATGTGCATTAGGTATTCAGAAGCAAAGGACATGTTTGCCTTTACAGACTAGCATGAAAAGTATATGGAGTTGTATACACATCGAAGGACTGAGAAATATAAATATAGGCGGGAGATAACACTTCCAATTGGGCGTTCTGAAGATAGCAATTAGCACTTCGAAAGATGTTGGAATATTTTTCATTGACAATAAAGGGAGTTTGATTTTGACTGTATCAGTGGTCTTCTTCGTGTATCATGGAATCTTTTTTTTTTTTTTTTCATCTATCAATTTCCTATCAGCTTAGAAAAGAAAAACAACACCTAAAGTCTAGATTTTTTTTTTTTTAAAAAAAAATCAATTACTCTGACTTCATTTTAGAAACCATGGGCGGACCCACACAGGTTTTTGTGGGTGCAAGTGCATCCATAAATTTGAAGGAGATATATTTTTTTTGAAGGAACTTTGTAATAAGTTGTTTAGGTGGTATGGTGGTAATTTCACTAGTCTTACAGTAGATCCTATATTTAAACTCATGCATGAACAACTTTCTTACCTATTTTTAATATCTTATCACATATGAGAAATCATAATAATTTTTGCTTGCATGTTGCTTTGGAATTTGATTGTGTAACATCTGAGTATCTGCATGCCATGGGATTAGAGTATATTGTTCTATTTAAATTGATTTCCTCGAAAATACTTTTCAATTGAACCCGATTTCTGATCCTAAATTTTACGAAGGTGTGGGTTGCCTTTCATCCTCCTTAAAAAAAAAAAAAAAAAATTCTCCCAAATCCTACTATTAATTGTGCACCCACAAATATTATAACCTGGGTCCGCCATTGTTAATAGAAACCATATAAAAATTTCAAGAACAGAATGTTATCAGAAATAATAGAATGGCATTCACTTTATACGTGTAAGAAATGGAAGAAATAATCATATTCCTGTGTGCGGCTTGTGTTAGAGAAGTAGACGTTTCAAGGATTGAACTGTTTCTGTAACTCTAATCCAACCTCACATGCCACAAGTGTATATAATTGCCGGGCCCTCATTTTGAACTTCATATGATATAAGTGAGATTTTATATCCTTGTCTTTGGGGCATGCAAGGAAACAATTTACTCAATTGGAAACAAGAGAACTACGGTACCACCTGAACCTTTTAATGGTAAAAGAAAAGAACGAAGTATATTTATAACAGAAATCGTTGATTGGAAATTGCAGAAAACACATTGTATTGTGATATGCCACATGATATAGCAATAAAATACAGTTGAAACGAGTGACAATTACAAATCACTTACTTGTGATCATTCCAATCCACCACCATGGTTCATACAGGTATGCATGCCCTCCGGAAGCTGGTCATATTAAAGAGCACGAAACAATGGAAAATGAGGGCAAATTTAAAGTTTAGTAAAGAATGCAAGAAAATAATAAAGAAATAAAAAGGTGAACCTGCTCTGTTCCCCGCATTTCCAGCCTTTTGGAGACCCTTCTTTTTTATAATGAAGCTAGAGCCAATGAAAACGCTCGAAGACACAGCAAGAACAAGCCCTTTTACGTTGTCGGACGAATTCGCCATATATCACGAAGAAAGAACAAAAGCACCCAAAGATTCTTGACCGAAGATTGCAGAGCAGTGCCAAGATGAGCACAAGTTCTTCAAAATATGGCACATAAGAGAGAATTAAGAATCTAGAAAGGGCAAAAACAAAACAAGGAAAGATTGAGAAACAGAGCATACCTTCTTGGCACCCTGCAGACAGAGATATATCAAGCGACAAACCGTAAGCCGAAAGGAAGAGAAAAACGCATTTGTGAGTCGAAAAATGATACAAAGGGTTCTTCAGGGAGCTGTTGTGGGGAGGATCGGAGAGAGGAGGAGGGCAAGGTGGATGGGGGAAATGGGGCACGAGGAGAAACGTAGGGGTGGGAGCAACAAGCAACGGTAAGTCCGTTACGTTTGCAACCCACGAACAAATGAGAAAATACGGCCACAATTTAACTTGTTTTCCGCCGATTTCGATTGGCTGCTTTTCTTCCCTCTATATATTCTTCCTCACTTGCCATCTCACCCGTTTCCTTAATCAACGGATACCATTATGCCACGCAATATTCACGGTTTCCTCGCATCCATCATGCATAATCTTAACCCTTCATTTCGAATCTCCCCCTCAGATAATGACTATGCTATGCCCCTCAATTTATAATCTAACCACCTTTCTGTTTTATTTTACTTACACAAATCTCCTTCTATTTGGAAAACATATATTTTGACCTAAATCATTAGAACCATAAATGAATATTAAAATATATATATATATATTTTTTAAAAAAACCATATTAGAGTAAATCACATTTACTAATTTTCCCCTCATTTATGAATAGTTTATCAGTTTGGGCGTACACGTTCCTATTCAAGCAATTTATGTACCTACAAACAATTTGACTGATCCTGCTCCTGCCACAACATATGCCCATTCAGATGCTACTACCATGCTATCAAGATGATTGGCTGCCAAAAGTATCTATAAAGTCCAACATCGATTAGGAAGGCGAACAAAACATGTTTTATAAGAATGCGGAGACCTTTCCCTTGTGGACGCGTTTTGATGGGCTAGGTTCCTTAAAAAAAAAACAAAACCATGAGGTCTTGTGTGTGCCAAAACGGATAATATCCACAAGCAGGCGCTTGAGATGTTACAGTATCTATTCAACAATAGATCATTTAGATTCAACAACAACTATGCTACAACCTAACACTATGAAACTACGCAAAGAGTTAAACAAATTTTACTACATGACAAAGAACTTTAGGACATTATAGCTATCCTTGGGTTAGACAAATTACCAAATCCATGATATCTTTTAACATTAATAAAAGTATTAATGATCTATCTAATATATTTTTTCACTAAATTTAGGGGAAGAATTCAAGTAAATTTTTTATGTGAAACTATTAGCAACTTATCAAAAATTGGAGTAATGTTTTAAATAAACATATGTTTAATGAAATATATTTTAGCCAATATGTAAAATATTAATTACATGATAAGTAAATGTAATAAATAAGTGAGATTAAACATTTAAATTGATGGGAAAAAATATAATGGTACAATTAATTTTCTCTGTATTATGGCAATTGGTTTAGCAGAAAACTAGAAATATATATATGGGGTTTACTTTTCTTATATATATGGGGTTTACTTTTCTCATGTTGCATGACGATTCCTACACACACACATAAAATGGTGGGACCCGCATACGTATATAATACTAATTATATATATATATGCGGATCCCACCATTTTATGTGTATGTGACATGAGAAAACATTTCTCCTACAACATGAGAAATGTTTTTCCCTATATATATATATATATATATATATATATATATATATAATATTTTGGACAAAGATATGCAATTAAATGATTATTATTTTTTATATATATACATAAATTTTAAGAAAGGGGTTGGGTTCACCTACAATCCAAGGATCCTAGATCATACCGATGTTGGACAAGGCGAGTTGTCTATTACCCCAAGCGTTTACCTAAACACTTAGGAGCTAGGATGCCTCCTCTAGCGCCTTGACTAACTTCAGGATCGAACCTTCTCCCTTTGGTGAGAGTGGCCAACCCCTTTGCCAGTTAAGCCTAGGGACGAGGGGTAATTAAATGATTATTAAGTACTGTTTATGTTAATGAAGGGCATTTTGGTCAAAATCATGGGTGAATGTTGTGATTTAACGGTCAATTAACGGTTGGGTAGATGTAAGTTGAATCATAAAACTAAAAGCGAGGTTTCTGCAACATATGTTTTGATTTTAAGGGAAGTGTATAAAGATTTTCGATATAGATGGAAGGTCTTTATAGTTCGAAATAAATAGAGGAGAGATTGATATATTTTACTCTGGTCAAAATAAAAAATCCATCCATCAATCATCAACTTTATTCTTAAAAACTTGTAATACCCAATTCATAAGATAATGGTTTTGTTTGAATTCATCAATCAATAAATACAATTTATTATTGTTTATTTCATACTCTCCATTATTTTATGTTTCTTCATAATTGACTAATTGAGTAATCAAAATTCACTTATTATATAATCATATTTCCTTTCAGCTAGTACATCTCTCAATTTCAGTAGTGGTATTTATTTTTATCTTTGACCTTTATATGATTTTCTTAGGGGGGTTACAAAATATTTTTCTAATGATTATCATTAAATCATTAGAAAGGAAGGGAAATCTGAGGCTCACGTGACATCGTAAAAAGAAAGGAAATCTGATGGGTGAGCGAGCGGCCTGAAATACAAGGATCACGGAATAGAAAGCAGAGGTTGATTAAAATAATGTTGGAAGGGAAAGATAATGTAGGACAGGACAGCCATGTCATGTTGCGTGGGCCTCTAATTGCCGTGCGATTATTGAATTCATCACCACTTGCGACCACGTAACCATTAATGTCTTCGTTGTCACTAATGAATATACTCATGATCCTTTCTATATTGTCAATCTCAGTTCAAAGGATATTCCTGTCTGATACGATACCCCCTTGAAAATCTAATTATTTTCTCAAATAATTCTACATTTTAATATAATAGTCATAATTGATTGGAACAAATCTGCGAATTGAATTGAATTGAAGAGGTTCAATCATAAAATGTGTTTTCAACTCTTTCCATCTTTTTTGATATTGGGTTTCCTTTCAAGCTTAGGCTTTTTTCGATGTTGGGCCGGATCCTTGAAATTATTGTCATATAATTAAACCAAGCTTAGGCATTGCCTCCGTCCAGAAATGGGCTTTGTACTCTTACTATCTTGCTGAGAAGCTTGAAATTGGAAGAAAAATAATATTCCATGTTTAGAAACTAGAAATATACCAACAAAAGTATGCCATAGATAACTGGATCTTTTAAACATGATGTTTTGGGTTCGAACTTGGCCATGTGTATGGAAAATGTTTTGTTGAAAGAGGAAAAACTCACTTTAGTGGTCCGTACTCCTTACATTTTGGAAAAATTAATTTCAGGTGTTTATGGATTACCAGAACTGCGGATAATTGTGTCTTCAAAAAATAAAGATAAATTTCATTTCAAATATGATGAAATGCTCAAGGCATATAGTTTACATTAATAGCCGCACCGGTATGATACCGTTTTAAGAATCCAAACTCAAAATAACAGAATATACAATAATGGAATAGTAAGAATTACTGTGAAACAAAAAGACTATTGCGTTGACGTGCAACTAGTACTAAATATATTAATGCATCCATCTGGCCATTTTCAGAGTCATCATCTTTCTCTTTTTATTGGCACGATGCTTGGAAGAAATCCTCATCTTGCGCTTGGCATGTCGCATTGGATTGATGACGGCCATGATCTTATCTTCTTGTTTCTTCTTATCTCTCTTTGCCTTAAGCTTCTTCCCAACAAGGTTGTACACTAGCACGAAGTTCTGAGTCCCCAGAATGTTCTGCACTTTCTCAAGGCTTTCTTCCGCTAACTGCTTCACATTATCTGGCAAAGGGGATAAAATCAATCAAGTAAACAATAATAAATAAAGCATAACAAAACAAGACAGGGTGATTCATAAATCGGTGGTTTTTCTTTTTCTTCCACAATTTGATACGCATTGCTTCTTTCAATAAAAGGCAAACTCGGAAACACTCAAATTGAAAGTGAGAGTTTGGCTTGCAGGAAAATAGTAAAATATAAAAAGAATCAATAGGATTTTGGTCGTTTTCCTAATTTTCCGGATTGATTAAAAGGACAGAAAAAAGGAACTTACCAGGGATCACTTTGCCAGCTAATCCTTCACAGACTTTATACAGAGGTAGCAAGACTTCAGGTGCATAATGCAGACAGTCATCCTGACTCATCTGTGACATGATACTTATAAAACTGTCCAAGACTATTCCCATCTGCGCTCAAAAAGTTAAAGTATTTTCACCAATGGGCACATTTGTCAACATAAAGGTTATACACACAAAACTAAGGGGCAAAACGGGGGAAAAAAACTCATAACGCATACAAACCTGGCAACTCTCCATTTGAAGGGCAATCTTCCCCATTTTCCTGAGCAATATTGAGACAAGAATATGTCGGATATTATGTGCACTCTGTTGGTTATTTTGTTCATGTACATTAGATGTATTAGGTAAGAACAAGACCCTTCCCTTCCTTGAATCAAGTAAGTCGAAAGCTTTAAGGAATCGGTCTTTCTCATGCTGCTCAAGAGAAGACCAGAATACAGAAGGATCTACGGGTGCAATGTGTCCCATCACAGAATGGACCCCACAAACAGCAAAGACAATAATTTGGTTCATCAGGTGGGCATCAGCATCATCCATGAGTGGCGTTTTAAGTTGGCAGCAAAGCGAAGCAGCTATATGAAATAGTTTACTAGGACTCATAAGATAAAAGCTTGCCAAAGACTTTTGACGATGTTCTTTGCAAGCATCAACTACAAGTGCAAAGTATTGGGCTATGAGGTGGACCGATCTGTTGCGTATCCATGAATGTGGGTGCAAAAGCATCTGACATATTGCATCCCATATAACCTGAAATTTGTGCACTTATACGTGAGAGCCTTGGAGACTCAGTCGATTTAGCACAAGTGGAAAAGAAAAATACTGCCAACTTTTTTATAAGGGATTTTTTAAATAATTTTGTGTGTTTGGCCAAGACATTGCTTTCAAGTGACAGCAAAAAATTCTGTTTAATCAAGGGGGAAGGAATTTGGAGTTCTTGCTTTGAAACAAACTTATTTTTTCTGCCATAATATATATTGATATATCCAACATTATCTTTCTACTAAACATGTTCTTATTAGTAATTCAAGAGATATTAAGAAAAATTAAATGAGCTAAACAGCAATGAGATTGATCAAAATGTTTATTTTGACTAGATTGAATGTTAACTGCTTGTTCATGACAAAGCTTTTTATGAAACTGACTACATTTTAAAAAGAAGAAATTTTTTTCAAAATAAACAAAAATAGCAAGCAATGACAATGACACTAAAGGATATATTTTAATAAAAGGAAAGAAAGGAAAACAAAATTTTAAATACAATATTAACAAGTGCGCAATAAGCATTCTATTATCTAAATCCTACAGGCATTAAAAAAAATTTGATCAGGAATTTACCTCAAGATCACTAGCAAAGCATAACTTGTTGAACTGATGAATCAACTTCTCCAGCATAACTAAAGAATAGTATGCTTCTTTCCAATGGGGAATACTAGATTTGGAAAAGTCAACCTTCCTGCCATTGATTACATCTACAGAAGACTGTAGGATGCGACAAGTCACTGGTAAGATAGTATTAATATGTCTATCAAATCCTTTCTTCAATACCTCAATCAGCAGCCCCAAAACCTGTAGCAACATAGTTAGATGTCATTATTCACGATAAACACAAGAACAAACAGAAATATGTCAAAAAAGATAAGCTTTAAAGACAAACTATAACAAAATATTACAACCAAATTGCGCACCAACAAGCATTAAAAATAATAATAATAATAATAGTAGTAGTAGTAATAATAATAATAATAAATCAATACAGCAAAGCAGTACTGCAGTTTTTGAAAAGACAATGAGAGTGTACGTAAAACAAACCCTCTACCTCTATATATATTCTATGGGCACAATGGACACTTACACCCTTCGATTTGGTTGAACTACACATTACCTAGAAAGCTTCACCAAAACATCCTTAATGCCTCCTAACAAATAATGCATCTGATACTTGTATAGCAGACAAACACAAGGTGAAATAAAAAGAGGGGGACCCCCAAAGCTATGCTTTGTATTATGTCTATTACTGACAGCATAATTACAAGAATATTACCTGTGCAGCAACACCCCAAAATTTCTGCTCCTCACCCAAATACCAAGTTAGAGCGTACCCGATAATGCTATTTAGAGAATTTGGGCTTATTGAAGCAATGAGCCCCTTTATTGCAGCCCCACTCATAGAACGAACAGAATCATCACTGTCATTGGCCAAGCAGAGCACTAAATGGACAAATAATATCTGTGATTGCTCATCCAAAACACTTCTTGGAAATTTGACTATAATAGCATGAATCATTTCAAGAACAGATTTCCGTCCAGTTGAATACTCATACCTGAAAAGAATAAAATATTCACAACCATATAGCACGAGAAAAATGGCTACAATAACCAACCACCACATTAAATATTCAAGATCCCTTACCCCAGATTAGCAAGAAGGAAACCTAGATGATTTTGCAAGCGTTCTCCTGGAAGAGGATAACCAAGCAAATATTGCAAAAAAATCTCACTGCACTTCTTACGAATTGAGTCCAATTGACTTGTCACCATCAGTTCACGAACCCTAGTCATAAGATAATAAATTTCATGTACTTCAAGCTGGCGCATGACAATACCCTTGAGGAGTGAAAGGGCCACAGGAGATTGATTCTTTTCAAGGTCAACAAACAATGGAAGCTGAATTAGAAGGTGTAGCTGGTCCGGTGTAAGCGTAAAATTGGTGCTCCGCAAAAGCACAGTCAGCAATGTCAAACATGATTGCATTAAAGGACTGCTAGAGTTCACTGTAGTGTGTGCAATGTTCAATAGGGAAGCCTTTAGTCTTTCAGCTTGGGATTTAAGGGATGGCAAGGGCAACCTTACCAATACGGTCAGACATCCAAGGGAAGCAGAGACAATATCCTCATATTTGGAGTGCAGGCACTCACTTAGTATCCTGACAAAAGGATCTAGCAGGGACAGAATGTTTGCATCTTTCATATCCTGTTTCATGCCTTTAACATGTTTATGCAATATTCTGAGAGCAAACACCCTAATAAGATGCGAGCATAATGAGCCACATTCAACTCCAAGGCTTGTAGATTTCTTATTAGCATCAATACAAGAAGGCTTATTTACCACGTTAATCAATTTATTCTCATGCTGACAAATTTTATCTTTGATCCCATCTTCAACAAGGCCATAAATAAAAATAAACAAATCAGTCTCATCTACTGATGGATTGCATTCAATACCAGCAGCGATATGCTGCAACATATTTTCCAACTTTGTTTTTACTTTTGGTGTGATATTCTTCTGCATATGAGTCGTCACTGGTGCAAGAAGCTTCGGTGCATAGCTTTTGAATGTAATGTTTTGGGCTATCAATTTCAAGGTTTCAAATGACTTTTTCTTCCTGGTTTCTTTCATCTTTGAAGCTATCTTTTCCACGTCCTTTTCTTCAGCAACATCTCCAAGAACGTCCATCTCAATCACATAAAGAAGATCCCCCAGGCAGTAATCTAACTTTCCATTCACTGGATTCAAAAGGCACTTCGACAAAATAAAATTGAGTGTGTAACCTAACACATGAAGTTCATATCCTCTCTTCAAGGTAGCTTGTAAAACCTTGACAATGAACTGCAAGTATTCCAATCCAAGCTCCTTCAAACAAGTTGCCAACGCAGACCTAGCTTCATCACGAATGCTCTCTAGACGATGCTTCAAGAAATTTGAAATTCGATGAACAATACTCGAAAGATGCAAATCCATTGCATCCGCTGGAAGCAACTTAAGTACTTTCAACGCTGCAAGACTGACATTCACATTGACCTTTTCTGAATCAGAATTTAGCAGCTTTTGTAGTTTTGGAAAAACAACCGCAGACAGGCAAGTTTGTATCTCTGTGTCCACAACAGAAGCACTACGGTCCCTTGATGTGGCAAACGATGCAGTGACAGCAGTCCCAGAATCAGAAGCAGCATCCAATGGTGGTTCTTTAGGGTAGGAGGTTTCTGAAAAATGATATCTGTCCAAAATAGAGCATATCAACCGGATAAACACTTTGTGCTTGTCTGAATTGCTGGACATTCCCCGAAAGCATCTGGTCAATAATGCATAGTATGACTTCCATTCCATCTGACCAGCCACTGAAGCAATGCTCTCTATACATGCATTTTTCATATGTTCAGCCTTTCCTTCTTGTTCATCAAATAACATGTTGAAGAAGAGAGGCAAAAACACTTTCTTGATGATGACCTAGAAGTAACCAGTAGCATGCTACATTCAATGACATAAAAATATTTATCCATATCATAACTCATAGGATAAAGTCATTACCTCAGACATCTTGTTCGTACTGATAATATTTCTAAACCGTGCCAAAGCCCTAACTCTCCTATGCAACTGCAGTATCAAATGTAATAATTTAAGAAATGCAGCATCATTTTAAAGACCTGGGCAAATATAGAAAGTAACAACAGAATAACAAGTAAAACAGTTTGATATAGTGATGGAATAAGCATTACAGTGGATAATCATGCCAAAGGAAAACAGCAAAAAATAATTTTGGCTTGAAACAAGGAAGGTTGTTAATCAAGCGTATTTGGAAGTGAAAATTCTTCATCCTATGTAAACAAATGAACTGAAAAAAATGAATGCAATGTAACAAGGAGCTCTAAATACTTAGTGCAGCTTAATGTATTGGAAATGAAAAACCACATGCCTATGTAAACGAAGAAAAGCAAGGAAATTAAGAATGCCTACTAAGCAAAATACACCTTAGTACAGAGACATACCTTTGGGTCAACTATGTTGTTGAAAAAATCTACTTCAGCATCTTCACTGCACAGAGCCAAAAGTGATTTAAGGTTTGACACTTCAGGAAGCTTTAAGACCATTTGACGCAACAATTTTATCCATCCCTGCAACAACATCATTCAGTATACATGGAGGATGTTTTTGGCCAAAGCACAAATGTAGAGGATTAAGTGAAAATTCATTAGTGATTTCAATGTCAACAAGTAAACAAAACAAATAAAACTACATAAGAATACGATTGATTAATATATGATTGAGTGTGAGTGGTCTAATCACCCTGTCTCACAATGCATGAAACTAAGGTGCAAAATCGCATATCTACATGTGGTAGACCATGATCACAAGGGGAGAAGGATAGCTAAGGACTACTATAACGAAAAAAGAGAAGCGTAAGTTTTGCTTATAAATGCACATGCTCATCTAACTTTATGTCACTTGAAAATCTGTATAGCACAATTACATAATATCATGATAAAAATGAATAAATTGAAGAATACAGAATACCTTTCTAACAGAAAATACTCCATCCATTGCATCAGCCATATGCTTCAAGAGCAATTTGTTTGTGATCTGCTGGATGCATGATCTTGTCCAACAACCATCAGTGTCTCTCATTACAGACAACTCTCCCTCACCGTTTCCTTCTTTATTAAAGATCAGGGCAGAAAAATCAACAAAGGACAGCAATGAACCAGAGGCGCTAACCACAAATGTCAATTCTTTAGACGACATGTCAAGCACACAGTGTGACAAAACAAGTAATGCGTGATCAGCCTCAACTCCTCTGAAGAAATCAATATTAATGCTTTCATAAGCCTCTAGAATTGCATCATGATTAAGCCAACCCATAGAAGATGTTGCATTCAGCTGACGAAGAAGTTTTGCCTGCATCTCAAAATAGCAGATTATTACTGAAATATACGATGTATAGGGTTCTATCAGATAAAGTGACAAGGGCAAAATTTACCACTAAGAGAATAGACGAATCAGATGCTGCAAGTGCATCAAGAAGATTACAGACCCTCAACCGCATATCCAGCTCCGCCAATATATATAAAGGAGAGATAGCATTCAGAATTTTAGTGGTGCAACCATTTCCTAGTATTGGTATGAAATTTTGAATGACTTCCAAAACCTCAGCACAGGCATCTACAACAACCAATAGAATTTCAATATCAAAGCAGCAATCTAGTCTGGGGGAAGAAAAAACCAGGAAATATATGATAGGCACTCACCAGAAGTAAGGGATTTCTTCTCAATGAACAGGAGCAGAATATCAACAAATTGCTTTGCCAAATCTACATCCTTGATGTACTTCGGTAAATTTTTTAAAATGTTTAATACCATCTCCCCAGGAGATTTGACCAGCTTTCTGGCATTAAAAAGAGAAAAACACTGAGTGCCAAGTACAAATTCTCTTGTCTGAATTTTTTAATGATTATATGGAGCCTGCTTCTTTCTAACACAATATGGAACCAGTGCAATCAAAGGACATTTTATTTGTTTATTAGTTATTGATATGATGAAAGTTTTATGTTCATATATTTCCGGAATATTTTTCTTTTCTTCTCCCTTAGAATCTTATCAGTCAATATTTACAGTTCTAGCTTTGAAAACATAGTAATCAAGGGATATGATAATCCCTCTCTCGATCTCAATTATTCAGTTATAAAAACCATACACTAAACCATAACATAGGAACTTGACTTCACACAAAATGGCAGAATATATGATCTCACAAACTTAAATAATAATAAGATATCAGAAATCTCAGCTGCATGCATATTTGGAACAGATAACCGAAGCAATGTTTAACATCAGATATATTTAAAATTAAATACACAAGCGCATCAGTAAGATGAGATCACACCTCTTGGCTGCAGAATCACTTCCAAATAGAAAGCACAAGCTGCCTACAAGTCCCACAATGTTGGAATGTAAAACTCTCTGTGCAGGATTGTCTTCATCATCCAATTCATTGTCAAGGATCAACAAGTTATCAACAAACTTTAGAACACAAACTATAACTGCCTCAGAAGCTGACTTGACACGGAGAATTGAATATATATCAGATACAAGACCCTCTTCCCGGCATAATAAAGCCACGAGTTTATTGTTTCTACTCATGGCCACAAAGCAAGAGAAGAGCGAACTTGGTTTCTCACTGCTAGCAGCTTCCTGCTTGAATCTATCAATCAAAGGTTTTACTGACGCAAAGAATAAGTCCCACAAATCAGGACCATATTCATAGTCTTCATACTTATTAAGAATGAATGAAACAATTCTCAGGCACAAAGATCTCATATCCTTGAACTGCTTCAAAGTTGTGGTGGTCTGCACATATAAATTCAAATTTAAAAGAAATTACACCACAAACAGAACAAGGGAGAAAAAAAAAATTAGATTCTCATACAGAATTATATGCTGATAATTACAAAGTTAAATGTTACAAATATAATTCTAAAATATAAGAGGGAATTTTTATCCCATATATATATGTAGCCATAAATATACATATGAGGGAAAGGGCAATAAATAACGTCATAAAAAATGTTCAATGGAATAGACCGCAAGACAGATTAACGTGGTTAACATTCCATTTTAAAGTTTTCTTTCTAAATAGAATTCTTTAGTTATCTCTGGCAGTCTTAGGTTTTCTTCGTGCATCTTCAAGGGTAAGCTTCTGGCCAAGCACGATAGATTAGATGGGGATATATAATCATCCAGGAACAACAACCATGCCACAGCAAAATGGAGGATAGTCCGCTTCTCTTTCCCATTACTGTAACTCGTAAAAATTGCATAAAGACTTAACACACAAGCATGTTTGAATGTCAAGCTGAATGTCCACATAGGGGTTTTATACTCCACTAGTGGGACAGTGATTCAAGCCATTAAGCGTGGCTCTGAAGAAGGCAACTAAGAAACACTGAGATTGTGATAAGAAAGAAAGCAACTAATTGCACTGCTGCCACTAAAACTTCAACAAAAATATTAATGGGAAAATACCAAAATTAATTTCAAGGATGTATACATAGCACTTACTGACATCGAGACCAACATCTGCCATCCATCATTCGTTTGTTATCTAAGTTAGCTGAGGAAAGTTCAACAACAAAAAAAATCTAAGTTGATAATGATCATAACATTACCTGGATTTTATTTCCTGGAGTGACACCTTCCCTTTGGGAAAATGAATCGGTTCCAGAATCACTTTGATGTGAAGGGAATTCATTCAATCTTGCATTGTCAAGACTTGATGCACAGCTTCCCAATACCCGAACCACACATCCCATCAATAGATCAAGAAAAGGTCTAACATGCAGTTCATCAAAAACTCCAAGGACATCTTCAATAACATGCAGAAAAGCATATCTCTTTTTAAAGGAAATCCCTGCTATACTTTCTGAGGTGAAATACTCCAACAAAGATGACGTTTGAACCTCACTAACAGAACCTCCAGGTAAAGTCCAAAACAACTTGGCAGGTCCATCAATTTTATTTACTATCTGCAATGGCTTTACCAATAATGCAAAGAAAATTGGCAGCTCATTGACATCAACTTCAGCAATGAATTGCAGAATAGCCTTCCGATGATATATGCTTGTATTCTGCCAAAATAAAATGATAATGAATTATCAGTTTAGAACTAGCCAAATGAAAATCACATCCTAATAATCAACACCTTTGTTTTGGGGCCAATGAAAGCAACTGACTCAGAGGTTCATATTAAATATACCTTTCGAGAAGCAAGTTCCTTTAACATTCTGACTTTTGGTATCAGAAGACGTATAACTAGTGGAACAAGAAGTGTCCTGTGGCATTCCTCAATGGTGCCAGCGCCTCTAGATAAACTCCATGTTGTTAATTCCTCTCTTAAATTTTTCGAACTGATCAAGTTTCTCAAATGCTCATCATATGGTACAAGGTAATCATCCTTCCAGCTCAACAAGCAATCAAGAACTTTCACTTGAATTTCAGGATCATTGTCTTCCATAAACCTACCAAAAAGCACACAAAAAAAATGTCTTAAGTAGGGAGGCCTCCTATATGAAGCATGCAAGTGACTCATGAGTAGAAGGAAACTAAGCAAGATACAACTGTAAAATAGCCAAAAGAAAATCCAACGTGAAGTATGCAAATAACCAATGAGCAGATGAAATTGAACGAGATAAAACTGCTAAATAGCAAACCACCCCCCCCCCCAAAAAAAAAAGAACAAAAAACAAAAAAGGTGCGCATTAACCTGTTTTGCAAAACCTCCTTAAGAAATTGACTCTGGTAAGATAACTTGGGATTTTTCATCAGCTTCAACAAGTTTAACCATTCTTTCAGAACAGCCTTCCACTCTTTGCCTTTACAAGCATGATTGTCAAACAATCCCACACTGTAATGTCATATAACAAAGGAAACCAAACTCTCAAACTAGGTAATTTGAGTAACACTAATTCAGACTTCAAAAAAAGCAAAGGAAAAAATCGACCATACATACCTCCTAAGGTCATCAATATTGTATCCTAAAAACTTTAGGAATAAAGGTATCAATTGCTGGGACTGGGACAGGGACCGGGATTGGGATTCAATAGTTGGGATTTTTTGTAAACATTGCAGCAACAATGACAAGATTGTTACACAAGGAGTACTATCTGAGGCACAATCGACAAATTTTTTGAAAGAGTCGCCAAGACCTGAGAAACAAATAAGATTAAATAATGAATCAAAACGAAATCAGACAGGCAACTAAAGCTTAAAACCAAGCACAATGATAATGCAATTCCTTAGACTCATCTCTCCTTTACTTATTTATTTTGTATGGTTTATACAACCATAAATAGCAACATGGTGAATTTCTCTGTTTATCTTTAACAACTGGAACATTACAGCCAAAATTTACATAATTTATGAGTAAAATTTTTTATCAATTAGTTGACAAAAACAAAGTACCAATAAAATTAAGCATAAAACATTAATTAAATTAACTGCAATATTCATAGTCAGATTCAGGGATCAGTTATTAATTGCATACATCATCTATAAACAGTGTTTCTGTTGTATTTAGATTAGTCTAAATTTTCTAGGAGGATGCCTTTTACTCCTGTAGCATCCTCATCTCTTTGAAATTTGTATAATTTTACACATGCACCTATGTGTGAGACAAGCTTCAATTACTAAATATAGCATCAAAGTATTAATCAAGTTGGACAATACCAGTTGGCTTATCAAGCGATACAGCATTCACACAATGATCTACCCCAAAAGAGGTCTGCGATATCAAATGAAATCGTTCAAGATAACACATAAAGTTATCCCACACGAGGGCAAAATGTCCCTTGATCAAGACTGCAAGACACTCCAACGCAGGATTCCATAGGTAGCTAAAACGATTATGCAAGATGCCAAGCAATCCATTCAAAACAAGGGGCACATAAACGTCACAGATCCTTCCAGCAGATAGGTCCATCTGGATCTTGGAAATCACTCGTTGAATGCATCTGCTGGTAGCAATTGAAATAGGAGTTGTTTCAATTGAGAGGAGGAGCTGAAGAACCTGTTATGTCACCAAAATTGGTGCACTATTAACTAGAAGCTGAAGTAAAAAGATAACAACTCATACCACAGTCTACAAAATACATACATTACTTGATGTGCTATCCATATTGGAAATATGAGAAAATTCAGTCTTCCTTCTCTTCACAGCCATCTGCTCTGCTGAAGGAATTTCCCTATCCAGAAATTTATAGTGACAGAGTATTTTGAGAGTTGAAATGCGAATCTCCTTGTCTGAATGGCTCAGATTATCAGCAAATATGGTGACCACACCATCAAACCTATCTTCAATCTCTGAATGATATTCTCTACAGCCAGCTTCTTCTAGAGGGGAACTAAAGTTCAAAAGAGAGAGTAATAAGAACAAAGCTTTGACTGCCATAAACATAAGATACAAAGACTGAATATAATACACAGAAAGAATATATGAAAATATGAATACAAACATTCAATTATAAACAAGAAGCCACTTACCCATACTTGGATTCCAAACGATCAGCAACGGCTGATAACACTTGTGAAGATGATCGATAGCTTTTTGCAAGACTCAAGAACTTTTCAGTCGCATCAACTCCAGAGCTACTGTTGTGACTTAGGCTGTTATAAGAACTTAATGCAGCACCTATAATGCTTTCCCAAGTTTCTCTAGAACTGTCTGCAATGGAGCCAGAATAAACAGCATTTGCCAATTAGAAAAATACATCAAAAGACAAACAAGAGCCAAACGCAAGAAAATTACGAGAAACTCTACCATTTTAATGTCCACAAGGTTAAAAGGAAAAACATGAGAATAAGAAAGAATTATTATAGCAACAAAACAATGCACCCATTGTAATGTATAAACAGGGCCAGAATTCTTTTTCAAGGTATGGGTCAACCCCATCCACAATTATAATAGCAAACACCATATCTTTGCCTTCTGATCAACATAATTAAAAGCACAAGGTTCTATAAAGTTGTTCAACAAATAAGTAAACTGCAAAGAATAAAGGGTCGAGATGGTACCAGGTTTAACTTTCACAAGCCGATCTACTGCATCTACAAGATCCACTAACAAAGATGGATTGGCCTTGACAACTGGCATGTGGGAATAGCAATTAACAGCTCCCCACAGAAGTGCCAACTTTCCTTCATCAATTGGACATGATACATCGTAACGGGTGATATCACTTATTGCTTTGTTGATATCACTTATTGCTTTGTAAATGATTCCTTGCAAATGACTGAAAATCCTTGCAAGTGCTTCGGCACTTGCACTATCCACAAAGTCTTCACTCTGTACATTCAATTGCATTTTCTCACAGAAGGACTTCAACAAAAATATTACTTCTTCCTCAGAATTCTCCATCAAATCACCTATTGCCCTAATAATCAGCTTGTAGAAGTTAAATATCATAGTTACAAAGAACCAAACCTTAACTGATTCGAGCATATTTATAGAGCTTTGAGGCTACCTTATAACATCCCCACTGAATGCACGTAGGCAATGTTCCATTAGTAACAACTCTCTAATAAAATGAAGTAAACTGCAACAAACAATAAAAACATCAAGACGGAACAGAAACAAACAGAAGAAAATGCCAATATCACAAACACATTAGTCTGGTCAATACCTTGAGCTTCGTAACTTAAAAATAGGAGCCCACTGGGAGGCACACTCGTGTATTCTAGTCTTGTCATCGTAGCCATGGAGCCCATTAAGAATACCCAACATTAATTTCAAAATTTTATCAACAACCAAAGATATTCCATCTTGGGACTTGATCATGACAGAAGGTGTGATGTACGTCCGCACAAGCAACAAGACAAGTTCAAGCAATGGTTTATAATCTGGCAAATATAATGGCAAATAAGATTAGAACAAATCCAAACAGACTCTGCAAACAACTAAAATGAGTAAACTAATAAGAATGTAAATTTGGAAAACACAAAAGCACGTGTGCACACCACAAACAAATATTAAAAGAAGAATTTGAAGGAAACTGTCAGCACCTAAACCTATTCCACTAGCACATTTTGATGAGCCACAAATATTACAAAAAATACAACAGGAATAATGCGCATAAATTCTTTTTAAGTAATAAAGAAAAAAGCAGAAGATACTTCATATATATTAACTCACCATCAACTTTCCGTCCATTATGTGCCTTTACAGCTGAAATTAGCAGTGATAGAAGGCAACTTAAATGCAAAGTTCCTCCAGTACAAGCACATTCTTTGACTTCCTCATATAAGCATTTCCATAACAATTTCAATTCCTCGGGCTCCATCATCTCACATAATTTCTTAAAGACAGATTTTACAATTTTCAGCACGGTCCTTGACTCTGGACAGGAGAGAGAACGATAGTCAAAGTAATGAACAAATACATTAGAAGTAATCGAAAAATTAATCTATATTTACAAACAGCCACAACAGCCAACTATGAAGATCCAACAAAACCCTGAGGGAGAATATCACTAGTTACAGTAACCACAGTTATTTTCATAGGTACCATCAATATGAAATACGTAAGGACAAAACGGTTGCAGGACACCATAGAAATCCCTATTCAATTTTTTCCCACTTCAATTGTGACGAACAAATCCTTTGACCAGAGATAGGCGCACGCGCGTGAAGGACAGACACACAGAGACATGCACCCAGTCCATGGACTCTTGACACACAGAGAAATACACACATCAATAGACAAACAGAAACATGGGACGCACAAGCATAGATGCAAGAATTCCATTGACCAGAGACTGATATATAGACACACAAATAGATGCAAAACCCCCTCCCCCCCCCCCCCCCCCACGAAAAAAAAAAATTACTGGTATATAGAAAATATATTAGGGAGAGAGATTGCAAAAAATAGGAAGAAAGCTCGCCTTGGTTATCTTTATCACCAATAGAATATACTGCTTTGTTTGTCAGTAATTTCAATACTCGCTCTGCTTTTGAATGGAGTCTTAATGAGGAAACTGTCATAACATGATAAAGTAGAGCTTGAACGCCAGTTTCTCTGCAGGGAGAGGGCTTCTTCACCGCTTCAAGCATGACCTTTCCAATTCCTGTCCAATCCATCGGTATTATAAGTTTTCCAGCCGTCCAAAAAAATTAAGGAAATGAATTCCCAAATCATGAATTGAAAACAAAGAAGAAAAAAATGAGAACCAAACAAAACAAGGTGAAACTAGGAGGCAGTGTGAGAGTCATAAAGCATTCTGAGATTGATTAAAAATAACAAAGTAAAAGATTAAGTTAAAGGCACTAAGAGACCTAAACAGTTCAGTCTTAATTGGTCTGCAATTGAAGAGGAATAAAATGATCACTACCTCTCTTAAGATGCTCATCTGGTGCATTTCTTAGAACAAATGACATAGCCTCTGCCATGAATTGTTGGATGTACTCCTTTGGGTAATATCTCAATTTTGCCGTAACCCTTGAAGTGCCAAACAAATATAAGAAACTTGAAAGTTCAATAAATATTTTGCACAATATCCATGTACCATGCAGTTTAAAGATCTTTTCATCTTAGTGAAATAAGGGAGGCTAACATAATTGTATAATCTCAAGATGAAAGTCACCATTCCGTTTGCCAACCCTTTGGTACCAGAGATATAATTATCATTTAATTCTTTGGAGCCATAAAAGTTCTTAACATGCCTTCAGCTAGCTCATGTAGAATAAGTATGCACATCAAATTGAAACATGAGACAACAAACATCTAAGAACATTTAGGAAATAGAAGGCCTTATCTACACAATTCGGTTAATGCAACTTATGGATGTGACTAAATTTAGTGAATGAGCAAGCATGGAGGATAATATTCATGTGCATTATTCACAAGAGTTCATATATATATATGGGATCAGATTGTCACAGCAAGGTACGAGGAAAAATTGCAGAGCACCTTAAAAAACAATTCTGATATAAAAGCGGATAAAGACAAGATATGCAAAGTCAACCTAGTCCACTAGGAGTATATCAGAGCAATAATAATATTAATATCACTCCAACAATGAGAGTTCCGTCTTAGTCCATTTGAGTTGCACACACATTGATCAAGTTGGCATTTATCAACGAAGTGATGGAATGCAAAAATACATATGAATGAACAAATCAGCATTTGCCGAACATTCAAATATTCAATATTTTAATTGGAAGGGTATACAGAAATCAAACTTCATCACTCACTTGAGCACATGTAATGTGTTATGTATTAGATACTTCTGCAGATACATCATTATGTATGACCATGAAACGAACATCTGCATAACAATGAACATAGTTTTAGCATTCACAACAAAATGGGGAAGAAAAAACTACGTAAGTCTCAAATGAGAAGCCACATAATTCTCCTCATAAGGAACAAAAAAAAAAAAATCCAAGATTTTAGCTTACCCACTCAATTATCTCAGGATCTCTATCAGCACCACTTTCCAGGAGAGACACTGAAGAATCGGCAATTCTGGGCAAAAGCCTAGTAAAATCAAGATGCACAGTGCTCAAGTAAGCAATGTGAGAATATTAATTAAAGGAAACGCACAGGAAACAACACTAACTAAAAATCATTCACAAAATGCAGAAAAGGAAATTCATAACTAACATTACAGCCTACTGTCAATATAAGAACAGGAACCTGACAGTTAAAATAAATTATAGAAGACAGAAGCCTTATAAAAGCATGCATTAATTAATTGAATTAAATCCAGTTCATGAGATAATCAACTCACGGAACAAATTCCTCCAGGAGATCTCTAGATAAAGCTGCAATTAACCTGCAGAAACAAAGAATTAAAATCCACAAAGAAGAGCACAAATAAACACTGGAAGATAGAAAAAAAGAGGCCTAAATAATACAAGATCTGGTCTGTCATCATCCAGGTCAAATGTTACTTGATTGAAGGAATCAGAAAATTAAGTCTACAACAAGTGGTTACTATTTTTGGCATGTAATTAGTATTTGTCAAAACATTTATTATTATTATTTTTATGGCTAGATTTTGATATTAGACTGTGTTGACATGTGTCATTGACAGAGCTCATTCCTATCCTCTTTAGCATCAATATATGCTCCAACCAAAATCTTGTGGCCCAAACAGAATGCCTAGTTAATTGAACACAATATAAAGTTCTAATAAATACTATTGCAAACTGGAGTCAGGGACAAACTAAAATTGTTGTCAATAAAGGAAAAAAGATCTTTGCCCTATTAGCAGATTCACATAGAATGATGCCTTGTTTAAAATGTTAAAGAATGACATCCGTAGTAGCCTTTCTATCATTAAACAAATCCGCATGCCCAACTGCACAAAATGAAGCAGTACATAAAAGGGACAGCATACCTAAAAATCGGTTCAAGTGATAGTCTTGCTTTTAATTGCAACCTAGAAAGGAGTTTTGACATTAAAGATTCCTTGTGCAACAGTACCAAGGGCAATGTTTGTGTATAGGGCATAACTTCTTCATACAATGAGATGAAATCCTCAGCAGTGTTCAACTCCTGTTTCATTATAACGAACACCAATTAAAAAATTGTGAAGCATGAACATGAAAACGATGTGTATATAAAACAACAACAAAGCCTTATCCCACTAGGTAGGGTCGGCTACATGGATCGTATGGCGCCATTTTCTCTATTAACGACCAAATCTTTGGATAAATTGTTAATCGAAAAATCTTGCATAAGCAAAAGATGTGTGTATCGAAAATCAGAAGGGAAAATGATCAAGTTGACACTACGCTGATTTGGCAGATGTTCAGGAGAAAAGCAGAAAAGGAGAATATTCAGTTCCAAAAATTTTATGATGAAAAGGGACAAATTAGTGAAAAGGAATGTAAAATGAGAACAGGAATGTTCGCTCTATTCGCACTCCAATTCCACCTCATACAGTATGCAATCAAGAGCAAAGTAATGAAAAGCAGTACAATACCACAACAACGGCATGCATCTAACAAAGCCAATAACTTTTGTGCAAAGAGCGCAAAAAATTTAAATATATAAGCTCTGTAACTGAAGCCATACCCTCCATTCTACCAGGCAGTCTCTGAAGAAGGAGGAATTCTCAGATGGCTCAGACCTGACTTTTGCAAGACTCCGATAGACGTTTATGTCTATATCATCTATTCTCTCATAGAATGTCTTAAACTGCACATCCGAGGAAAATATGCCAAACAATTAATCCAAAATAATGGGCAAGTAAAAACAAATTGAAAATAACAGAGCAACCTTATGAGAAATTCTTCTAATAGAAGCAACAGATTCGACATTAAAGGACACAAAAAGTGAATAGATAATAAACCAAATCTCAAAATCAAAAACATATAATTGCAAATAAAATACGTGATTATACCTTATCCATTCTCATCAACCAAACATCAAAATAAAAAATTTACAATCAAAATAAAATATTAAAGTGTAGTTAATTAATCTTAGCTTAACAAATAACCCACTACAAGCGCAAAGAAAGTAAATTGCCTCAAACAAAGGTTCAGGGTTTTAAGACACCACAAAAATAATTAGATAATGGCATCAAAATCATTAACAAAAGCAGAAACCATTAATCTTCGCTTAACCAAAAACCAACTTTTGCTCATGGCACATAAAGTTTTTGGGGCTCAAACTTGCATTGCCACCGTATATGAAACATTAACTAGATGGGAAAAACTTAATTGGAAAATCAATCCTAAATATAAGACCTATTTCACAAATTTATCAACTTTTCCCCTAAATTAACCCTATTAATATTCCCTCAACGATATTCAAGTAAAAGGGGGAGAGGGAAAATTAAGGAAGATGCTAGGGTATTTTAGAAGAAAAACATATTATAGTAACTAACTTGTCATCCTTAATCTATTCATATTAGTTAGTTAAGTTTTACATTAAGGATCAGAATAGTAAAATGTGACATTTGATTTGATATCCCACAAAAGCAATTGCGCATACAAGGGATCGTGACAGTAACCTATGCTCAACGCACATAGAAATAATTCTAAGGCGCGTTCTAGATAATTACAAGCTAAACGATTCCTACGGCCAAAATTGACGATTCTATCAAAGGTTCGACATGTAAACTATCTCCTAAATATACACTTCCGCTAACGTTCTTCACTACAAATTCATGACCAAATTGCATTGTCCAGCAGCCACACGCATATACAATATTGAGTGGAGTGCATCAAAATGTTGATTGTATGATATGGGGCTAATATACTAGAAAAGTTAAAAATTTACGCTGCCTGTTTGACAGCCTTCAACATCGTTAAAGCAAATCTCCGTCTTTTAAAAGAACTGCACAAACTGAGAACAAAATCTTATTGATTGATAAAGCTTAATCTGATTGCCATATTAGGAGGCATGCAGTCAGCAAAGGCTATCACTTCTCAGTGGCTGATATAGAAAACTTACAACAAAGCGGCGCCGCCCAGGGGATTTGTTAAGAGACTTGACAGACGACGTTTCCATGTTTGAAGACGAAGCACAAAATGCGTACGCCTGAGTGCAGCGGCTGTGTAATGATTACTCAACAAATCCGGTGCAGAAAGCAGAGGGAGAAAATAAACTATGGTGGGCAGCTGTGACTAGTGCGTTAAAGAACGAAGGAAAGGATTTTGGTATGGTAATGATGATGTGAGAGATGGCGCCAACACCGTCTCGGGTCGAAGAGTTTTGCGCACTCTTGAGCGGCAACGCTGACCCTGCAAAATATAAAGCAGAAACCTGTACTCCACTGTTGTTAAAATCGCGTTTTAACGCGTAAGATCGCACGGAATCGTGTTTTTCAGAGACCAAACGATTCAGCTGACAACAAAAATCGTAGATAGTGCTGGAACGATAGGATCGACGGGAAAACGTGGAAATCGCTGATCGCACGATACTATTGCGTTTTGTAAATCAGAAAAATAAAAGCGCAATAACGGAATACCCATGACTAGCCACCTAATTTTGGAATTTAGGAGCTCTGACCTGTCGCTGGCTTGCTGCTTTCAGAACCAGAAACCTGTTCCTGTTGAGCTGCTGCCTGCTGCTTTCAACGGCTTCTCTCCCTCACTCCAGAAGCGCCGTCGTCGCCGCTGTGTTTATTCAGATTTTCCCAGTTCCACAGTTCTACTCTCTGTCTATGGTAAGACCGCGACCCAACTATTATTCTCGCTGGCCGCTGCGTGTTAGAACTTAGGTTAGGAGGACTGGAGGAGAAGAGCTAGAATAGTCGGACTCGGTTGCTGATAAGTGTAGTGAAATTTTTTTTGTTTTAACTTTCAAGTTTTCATTGTAATGGTTGCTAGTTGGCAGTTTCTACTAAAGAAAATAAGAAATAGTCAAAATGTTGTCAGATACAACTGTCGGTTACTTGGTTGGCGCGTGTTCTACTGTGCCTTTATTTGAGAAGGATGGGAAGCTACAAAAGGCTAGAAAAGTTGCCTCGTGAGATGTATCCCTTGTTTGCAGGGTGTACTCAATTGAACATCACTCTGTATCCTATAGTAAAGTGTATATAGGGATACTAAATTGCAGGGTGTACTCAATTGAATATCAGTGATCTCTGTAAATAAATAGTTAATTTTGACCCAAAAAAAATAAAGAAATAGTTAATGAATAAGATTATAAAATGACTTGATTAGTTGGCTTGGCTGAATTCTTTTTGTTTTTTGTTTTTTTTTATTGTATCACTCTTGCTTTCTAATATTAATATTATATCATATAACATTTTTGTTTCTTTTGTTTTACACGGTCATGTGCTATTTTATGCATATCTTTGTTTTAATTGCAATTTATGAGTTTTATAATTGATATTAGTTATTTTACATGTATATATATATATATATATATATATATATAACTTTATATCTTAGGTAATAAGATCTTACGATTCGTGTCGATCTCGCGATTTACGATTTTCACGTCCTCTCCTGATCTTATATAGGATCTCGATTTTAACAACATTGTTGTACTCCAGTAAGAACTATGAAGCATGAAGAATTCTCCTCGTATAGGCCTCCAAGTGATTGTGGGTCAGCCCAATTGTTTTTCTAAAATTTTTATATAAAAAAAACTATATAAATTAAGGAGCAATTTTATTCTAAGCTGACAATTCTCAGTATCATCACGTTATTTATATTAGGGTATAAATTTGTATCAAAGTCAATTTGTCATCTACTTTGCAAGCAAAGCTACATATTAACAAAAATGAAATTCTGCTATGTTTCTTGAAGTTTTTGCTATGTTTTTTTTTTTAAGTAAAATTCGGCTATGTTGGTTGATACAACCATGGTTGTGAAAACTGAAAACATAAATTTTACCTGAAAACGAAAGGAGAATAAAAAATCTAAAACGTAAAATCGTCACAAAATCGTAAAAAAAATCATAAAAACTTAAAAGTGTTTAAAAAATTAATAAAATCGTTTTAATGAAAAAAAATCATTAAAATATAAAATCGAAATGATAAATCGAGATTTTAAGAACCTTGAATATTACTACTTTCCTTCCCTCTTGGAGTGGGAGAAAATAAGTATATTAAATATGTAAGGTTAAGGATATAATTTTTCTCCTTTTTTTTTTCCATGCAAGGATATAATTTTTCTTATCGGTCAATCCTATGTAACTTTTATAATTTGGTCTGTTTGGATGCTTGTGTTTTTACATCGGGTGAAAAATGAAAAAGAAATAGTGACTACTTGGTTTATACGTGGAAAACTCATAATCCCCTTTTTATAGAAAGGTTAAACAATTTAACAAAATTTACGCTTTCTTGTAATTTTCACTATAAAACATATCTTATATAGAAGACCAAAGGAAGTAGAATCTAAACAATTTAAAGATATTGACGACTAATGTGCGGTGGTCTGATTTTCTGCTTATTTCTTTGGCTTAGGGTTTCTATCAATTATTAGAGATGTTCAAATCCTGGTTTATTTTAAAAAATAATAAAACTTAAAAAATATCATTATATTATTTAAATTATCCATATGTTATTGTTTAAAGTGTAAAAAATATCATTATATTATTTAAATTCTCTGAAAAGACATTTCCTTACTAAACATTAATTAACCATAAAAATAATCATTAAGCCGGATTAAAAAGAGATTAAGGAAAACTCTTTTCTTTACAAAAATAAGCACTTCGGAGTCCAGGGCACAAATTTCGCTCACAAACCCACCACATAAAATCTAAAACTCTAGGCACAAATATCAGTCACAAGAATACACAGCCCACGAGTTTTACCACGCCAAATCCACAACAAAGGTTTATATCGAAACATTTCCGCACAAGATTTGTTAGTGGATCCACAAAAAAATTTTATCGCATAAAATAAAACCTTTGGTTCACAGTAAATAAACAATCATCCCAACAGTTGAAATAGTATTCTCAAAACATGTGGGCCCTAGAATGGCAATATAGAAATCATTACAACACTAAAACCAAAAGAAGCTTATAAAGTCCGGAACTATTACGCCTCTGGTTGCTTCCCTTTACTACTAATGGGATTAGGGGTCCCGCCTGAAAAATATTAATAATGACGGGGTGAGACGTAAAGTCTTAATAACCAAAATTAATTTATCAAATATGCAGGGAAAGATTGTAAGTCAGAGGAGCAGGTTTACTAACACATTTATAAAACAATACTCTCTCCGGTCCTAATTATAAGGCATAGTTGACTTTTTTGGAAAAATTAAGAAAGTTAATTAAATTACTTTAGACTATTTTTATTTTTATTTTTTTCTTCAAACTAGTTAGTTTAATTAATGAACTAATATATAATCTAAAGATGCACAACATATGAAATGATTAAGTAACTTATTTAGCTTCCTTAATATCTCCAAAGAAAGTCAACTATGCCTTATAATTAGGACCGGAGGGAGTATCAAATAATTAATTAGTTCATAATAATAAATAATGGTTCCCACTCATCCATCCTGCTCCTCCTTATTTCCTCGTGGACATGGATCAGCCTATCAGTGCTAGTAACCCGGCCAAGGTTAACTATCACTTCAAGGATATTGTCCCCTCCCATACCATCACACAATACCGTAGTAGGGAGGTGTCCGCCCAAAACACTCAACTCAAGTCCGGGCCAGGAACATGAGAGAGCCAATGGGCACAATTCCGCCCTAATTCTCTTCATACAACCCAACATATCCCACAGCAAAATAAATAATATAACACTAAAAACATTGTACAATATATTATTCCATATACAACAACTCACAACAATTACCAGATCAGTCACCACACAACAATTTCAATATAAAGATTCACTCATGCATACATGTAAATTTGAAAACACTATGCTTCCCTGAAATAACTTCATATTCAGTTATACACATAATTTTCAATACACATGTCAACAGTGTTTATGAAGATAAGGTTTAATAAATATCTTACAATCCAAAACAAGCATATGAAATAAATTAACCCCGGTTACCTCAACTCCAAGCTAAATCCTATCTCAAGGTAAAACGCGAACAGTCACCGGTCACAAATAAACTCTCAAAAAACCAAATCTTCCTCCCTCTCAGCGTCTCTTCCTCTCCTCTCTTCGCTTCTCTCTCTCTCTCCTGCGCTCTCAGTCACTCTGGCCCTGCGCCCTTTTTCCTCCATCTTCATGGCGCGCGCGCGCGCACACACACACACACACATATATATGTGTGTGTGCCAATTCCAATTAGTCACCGCCTCAAATTAATGAGGCGGTGATCTAATATATTATTTTTATTTTTATTTTTTTCCTTTTTCTTCTTCCATACGCTAGCTCTCCTCTTTTTCTTTTTCTTTTTTTAATGTTGGAATGGGCTAAATTGCAATAAGAGGCCCAAGCTAATTTTAATAATTATTTTTCTTTTTTTTTTATCCCCTATTACAATTTACTTAAAAATAATCACATAAAATAATTACAATTAATTCCTAAAAATAAAGATTAGGATGTTACAACTCTCCCCACCTAAATGGAATTTTGTCCCCAAAAATTCTCAACAAGTCATAAAGAAAACAATTCACATCATAAGATTCCAACACAATAACATCATAGTCAAAACAATATTACCAAGATGCAACGACATGCTAACATGTCAAAACAAAAATTACTAACACAACCAGATTATCATACCACACAAACTTGATCACAAACATTATAATCATAGATACTAATGCTACCATAACACACAACATACCTAGACAAACAAACTAGGGAAATCACGTCGCATTCGCTCTTCAGTTTCCCAGGTGGCATCACCGAGAGACATACCCTTCCAGAGAATTTTTAGGAGACGAATTGTTTTATTTTGCAATTGCTTGACCTTTACGTCCAGAATTCTTTCTGGCTCGGGTACGTAGGTTAGATTCTCTCTCAATTCCACCTCCTCGAGCTCGATTACATGGGAAGGATCTGGATGATATTTCTTAAGTTGCGACACATGGAACACGTTGTGCACGCTTGACAGGTGTGGTGGCAAGGCAATCCGATAAGCGACTGGTCCAACACACTCCAAAATCTCGTATGGCCCAATGAACCGAGGAGTTAACTTTTTGGCTTTAATAGACCTGCCAATACCAGTTACCGGTGAAACTTTAAGGAACACACGGTCCCCTACTTCAAACTCTAATGGTCTACGTCGCTTATTCGCATAGCTCTTTTGTCTACTTTGAGCAGTTAACAACTTTTGGCGAATCATCTCAATTTTCCTTGTACTTTTGTCTACCAAGTCTGGTCCAATTATCGTTCTCTCGCTCAATTCAGTCCAACAGAGAGGCAATCGACATTTCCTGCCATACAATGCCTCGAAAGGAGCCATCTGAATGCTTGAGTGATAGCTATTATTGTAGGCAAATTCTGCCAGAGGCAAGTGACAATCCCAACTGCCCGGTAGTTCAATAGCACAAGCCCTCAACATATCCTCAAGGGTTTGAATCGTTCTCTCTGTCTGGCCATCAGTCTGTGGATGATAAGCCATACTATACTTTAATCGAGTTCCCATAGCCTCCTGTAATGCCTTCCAAAAGTTGGATGTGAACCTCGGATCACGGTCTGACACAATTTCAGTAGGTACACCGTGCAATCTGACAATCCAATCAACATACAACTGAGCTAGCCTTTCTAAGCTATATCTGATATGAATCGGAAGGAAATGAGCTGACTTTGTCAGTCTATCTACAATGACCCATATGGTGTTATGGCGTGCTGCAGTTTCTGGTAATCCTACAATAAAATCCATGGAAATGCTATCCCATTTCCACTGGGGAACTTCTAAAGGGTGAAGTAACCCTGGAGGCTTCTGATGCTCAATCTTCACTTTTTGACAAGTCAGACATTTCATTACGAAATTTGTCACATCACGCTTCATCTTAGGCCACCAATACCCTTGCTTCAAATTTCGATACATTTTACTGATCCCTGGATGAATAGTATACTTGCTCTGATGAGCCTCCTCAAGAATTGTCTTCTTGATTTCCTCATTATTCGGAACACAAATTCTCTTCTTATACCGCAATATACCCGTATCCCCAATATCATAACCAGGTACTTCACCGTTCTCCAACTTTTCTCTAATCCTTAGCAACCGGTCATCATTCATTTGGGTCATTCTTAACTCATTATAAAAATCAAAATCACCACGTACTGAACTTAGAATCACCTCGGATCTTGGTTCAAGATAAACCTCTGATAATCGTTCCAGAAGGTTATACTCCGTCACACATAAATGAAACACGTGCATTGACTTTCGGCTCAAGGCATCTGCAACTACATTCGCCTTTCCTGGATGATATTTCAGCTCAAAATCATAATCTTTTAAGAACTCCATCCATCTTCTTTGTCGATTATTCAACTCCTTCTGATCCATAAAATACTTTAAGCTCTTATGGTCACTGAAAATCTCAAATTGAGATCCATACAGATAATGCCTCCAAATTTTTAAAGCGAAAACAACTGCAGCAAGCTCCAAGTCATGCGTCGGATAGTTCTCTTCGTGGGGCCTCAACTGCCGAGAGGCATAAGCCACGACTCTTCCATCTTGCATAAGTACACATCCTAAGCCTTTCAATGATGCATCCGTGTACACTGTGTATGGTCTGTGTGGGTTGGGTATAATAAGAACAGGTGCAGAGGTTAACCGGTTCTTCAGCTCCTGAAAAGCTGCCTCACACTTTTCATCCCAAACAAATGGTTGCTCTTTCTTCGTTAATCTAGTAAGTGGCGTGGCAATCCGAGAGAATCCCTCTATAAAACGACGATAATAACCAGCCAACCCAACAAAGCTGCGCACCTCTGTTACAGACTTAGGTGTTTCCCACTTCAACACAGCATCAACTTTGCTAGGATCTACTGTTACTCCATTTGTTGAAACCACATGGCCTAAGAATTTCACCTCTCTTAGCCAAAACTCACATTTACTCAGTTTTGCATACAATCGATTTTCTCTTAGGATTTGCAATACTATTCGAAGGTGTTCCCGGTGCTCCTCCTCACCTTTCGAATAGATTAGGATATCATCAATGAACGCCACCACAAATTGATCCAAATAAGGTCTGAAAATCCGATTCATATAATCCATAAATACCGCAGGCGCATTAGTTAATCCGAAAGGCATGACAAGAAACTCATAATGACCGTATCTGGTACGGAAAGCAGTTTTTGGAATATCTTCTGCTTTTACCCTCAATTGATGGTATCCTGATCTTAGATCAATTTTTGAAAACACCGATGATCCTACAAGCTGATCCAACAAATCGTCTATCATTGGCAACGGGTACTTATTCTTGATTGTGACTTTATTCAATTGTCGGTAGTTAATGCAAAGTCTTAAACCTCCATCTTTCTTCTTCGCAAACAGCACCGATGAACCCCATGGAGATACACTGGGTCGGATAAAACCCTTCTCCAACAAATCCTCAATCTGCTTCTTCAATTCTGCTAACTCTAAAGGTGACATCCGATAAGGAGCTTTAGAGATTGGCTCTGTCCCTGGTGCTAACTCGATGGCAAACTCAACTTCTCGCTCTGGAGGTAGTCCGATCAACTCTTCAGGGAACACATCTGGAAAGTCTTTAATCACTTCAATCTGCTCAAGGTTTCCCTCTGATTCCACCTGAATCGAGAAGAATACCGCAAAGACTTCAGAACCTTCTCTTATACTTCTCTCAACTTGGGCCGCCGACAGCATTATCTGATCTTGGGGAACTTCCTTCTTTACTGTGCAAATATTAAACTGCACAGCTTTCTCCTTACATCGTAGGGATACATCATTGGTTGTCAACCAATCCATACCCACAATTACATCCATACCCCGCATGGGTAAACAAATCAAATCAATGGTCGTTTCACGACCATCACATACAAACATCAATTTCCTACATACCATAGTAGTTTTTACTTGTATACCAGTAGGAGTAGACACAACCAAATCATACAACAAATCACCCATAGAAAGATTTAATCTCTTCACACAGTCATATGAGATAAAGGAATGTGTAGCACCAGAATCATATATAACACATAAAGGATAATCCTGAAGAAGAGCGTTACCTCGGATCAAATTAGGAGTAGTTGTCGCTTCTTCTGATGTCAGAGCAAATACTCGCCCAGGAGCAAACGGTCTAAATGGTTGATCTCCTTTTCTCCTTTTATAGCAATACTTCGCAATATGACCTTTCTCTCCACAATTGAAGCAAGTCCAACATTCGCCTATATGTGCTTTCCCACATTGAGGGCAAGGAGGGCGTTGCATCACACTAGGAACTGACGCCACTGATTCATGCTGAGAACTCTGACTTGCTTTAGTGTTGCTCCTGCGGCTTTGAGTTACGGAAGGGCGTTTCCTCTGCTGGAAGCTCCCCTGACTGAAAGTCCTCTTGCTTCCGGATCCAGTGAAACTTGAAGGATAATTCTTCTTGTTGATACCTCCTGATATTCCCATGCTACCACTAAATCGGCCTTGCGAATCCCTTCTCACAAATTTCTCAGCTTCTCTACACCTTCTACAGACCTCTCGAATTTTCGCCATCAGTTTCTCAAGAGTAGTAATGTCATAAACCCCCATTCTCGCTCTAACCTCATCATTACATCTCTCAAACACTTGTCTCGCAAGCCAATTGTTGTGCTCCTCGTCTGTTCTATTCAACTTTGACACATATTTAGCCAGCCCCATAAATTTGGATATGAATGTTTCCTCATCCATCTCCCCCTGTCGCAGAAATAAAAACTCAGCCTCTTTCTGATGTCTCATTTCAATAGGGAAGTAGTAATCAAAGAACATTCTTTTAAATTCATCCCAATCCAACTGATGACCATCAACAGGCTTCACCGTGTTCCACCAATCTAAAGCTGCGCCTGTTAATAAAGTCTTTGCAGCTATCACCTTCTGATATTTATCGCAGTTGATTGACTCAAATAACATCTTCAGCCGATCGATCCAACTTTCAGCTTCTATTGCCGATCCTCCTCTGAAAGTCTCAGGATGAAAACGATCTAAATGTTTCCATATTGTAAGCATGTCAATAGCACCCCTTCGTGTTGCTGATCCCTCCGGCTCAGAACTTGACAGATTCGGGTTCGACCCCCTAGAATGAGTATGTAACACCCCCAAATTTTCTAACAGATTTCATAGCATTAAATTGCAATAATTTTTATAAATAATAACTGAAATTCAAAATAACCAAATTTGGGAAGTGTTACCGCTGCACTTGTACTGGGACAAGTGCAAGGCTATTTATTACAAATAAGTTAAAACCCAACTTAAGCAAAAAAAGTGTTTTTTTTGGAACAAAATAAAGTAAAATAAACAGCTGACTGTGCTTCCTCACTTCTCACTGCTAGCCCCAACTCTCGGCACCTGTTTCACTAAAATTCTGCTCCCCCGAAGGATCATCGCAGCCCATGAACACAAACATCAGCAAAAGCTGGTAATTCTAATAAAACACAATTTATATGGCTCAAATATATTAATAAAATCAAATATATAATCACATAGTGATTTAATCAAATAAACAAGTCCAAGATTCGTCATATATATACATATACATACATATATTCACACTGAATCAAATATCATTCATTATAATTTTCTTTTATTTAATTTCATTTAGACCCGGAAACCTGCCAGTCTATTTAGTTTAGTGGGAAGAGAATCATGGTAGACCCGGAAACCTACCAGTCATAATCAATTGGCCATAAACATAATAATCATATCTTCCTAGTGTGCACACCTCTTCCCAAAGTTGCTACTAATGTCCCGGAAACCTGCCAGACACCACTTTGGGAAGAACGGATACTATCTTTTCACATCGGTGGCATAAAGCCCAAAAGTTGTGTTCATCACTTGGGAGGTATCGTCCCAAGCTATCCTCCCACTATTAATTCATTACAATCACACACAATCAGGAAATTCAATCTAGTTACAATTATCAATTTCTTCATTAAATATATCAGTTGCTAAATGACATCATAACTTTTCAAACTATTCAAGAGTGTAATATTTCAGATATTTGATATAAAAGCCAGCACATATAATAACTCAAATATCTAAGTGAAGTCTAATTATTTGAAATATACCCATAATAAAATTCCCTATTTAAACTATAATTTAATCACTCACTACAGGTTCCTATAAGGTTGTCATGAGAAATCCCCATAACCATCATTTAAATCTCTGGCTCTACTCATTAACCCTTTTTCTCATGAGTTCCTATGAGGTTGTCATGAGAAGTTCTCATGACCATCATTTAAATCCTTAATTTTTCATTATCCATTTTACTCATGGGTTCCTATAAGGTTGTCATGAGAAGCTCTCATGACCATCATTTAAATCCTATGAACTTCTATTCATCATCCCTTTTTATATTAACCTAAGACTCATGAGGAATATCTATCAGGATTCATATAAAACTAACCTAGACTCATGGGAATTAGAATTACCTATTAAAGTTTTCATAAATCTAACCTATGGGAATTAGAATTACCTATCAAAGTTTTCATAAATCTAACCTAAAACTCATGAGGATTAGAATTACCTATGAAAACTACTCATGGAGATTAGAATTACCTATGAAAACTACTCATGGGGATTAGAATTACCTATAAAAACTACTCATGGGGATTAGAATTACCTGGTCTCCGTTTGCTAGCCTCTTAGAAAATAATTTGAGAGAGTCCGGAAGGAGGATTTGAGAAGGAAAGGAAAGGTAGCGGAGAGAAAAAGAAAATAGCGGAGAAGAAAAGTATCGGGTGTTGTGGAACAATTTGACGGAGAGAAATTAATCTGACTAATATGAATTCATTAATCTTAATCTCTGAATCAAAGAGAATACATACGGGCCTTTGTATAGGCAAACCTAGAGCTAATCCTAGAATCTAATAAAATCTAATCGAATCAAAATAAATCAAAACGGTTAAGATATAACATCCTAAGACATAATATATCTATATCTAATCTAATAATAAGATAATGGTTTAATAAATAATGCTATAATATATCTATATATGATATAATAATAAGAAAATGATTTAATAAATAATGCATAGAATTCGCACAATAATCTGATATAACTAACTTCTAAGATTTTGGATCTAATCTTAACCAATCTAATAATACTATTTATAAAATAATATGATTACAACATTACTATTTTTATTATATTATTAGTATTATCTTATTCTATCATTATCATTTCTATTTCTATTATTATTATTATTATTATCATTAAAAAAAAATCCGAGGTATTACATTCTACCCTCCTTAAAATAAGTTTCGTCCTCGAAACTTAAACAAAATTCACATGTTAATAATAATTAATAAGAATCTGGGGTATTACAGAGTACTATGTTCTTCCTCTGTTTCTGCATGAGCCTTTCGAGTACTCCTGCTTTCCTCACTGGATTCTTTATTAGCTCTACCGTCCTCGAGTCTTTTCAGTCGCTCCTCCGTTGAACGGGTCCATTTATATAGATACCGCATCATCTTCGCCTCGGTTTGGGGCTCACTAGGTCCCTGTTGGTTATTGTTTTCGATATCTGTACGGGCGTTATCACTAATTTCTGTTTGCCTAGGATCCACCATCTCTCCCCACCTAAGGGCGAAACCCACCAAAGATGGCGAATATAAGAACAAGAAAGAAAACAGAACATGAAAGGGAAGCAGTGTGTAAAGATCATATATTGCCATATTCTAAATGCAATGCACAGCAGGCCAGGAACGTAAAAGCTGATACCAAATTGAAAAGACCTTTCCTTACTAAACATTAATTAACCATAAAAATAATCATTAAGCCGGATTAAAAAGAGATTAAGGAAAACTCTTTTCTTTACAAAAATAAACACTTCGGAGTCCAGGGCACAAATTTCACTCACAAACCCACCACATAAAATCTAAAACTCTGGGCACAAATATCAAGCACAAGAATACACAGCCCACGAGTTTTACCACAAAAGCAATTGCGCATACAAGGGATCGTGACAGTAACCTATGCTCAACGCACATGGAAATAATTCTAAGGCGCGTTCTAGATAATTACAAGCTAAACGATTCCTACGGCCAAAATTGACGATTCTATCAAAGGTTCGACATGTAAACTATCTCCTAAATATACACTTCCGCTACCGTTCTTCACTACAAATTCATGACCAAACTGCATCGTCCAGCAGCCACACGCATATACAATATTGAGTGGAGTGCATCAAAATGTTGATTGTATGATATGGGGCTAATATACTAGAAAAGTTAAAAATTTATGCTGCCTGTTTGACAGCCTTCAACATCGTTAAAGCAAATCTTTGTTTTTTAAAAGAACTGCGCAAACTGGGAACAAAATCTTATCGATTGATAAAGCTTAATCTGATTGCCATATTAGGAGGCATGCAATCAGCAAAGGCTATCACTTCTCAGTGGCTGATATAGAAAACTTACAACAAAGCGGCGCCGCCCAGGGGATTTGTTAAGAGACTTGACAGACGACGTTTCCATGTTTGAAGACGAAGCACAAAATGCGTACGCCTGAGTGCAGCGGCTGTGTAATGATTACTCAACAAATGCGGTGCAGAGAGCAAAGGGAGAAAATAAACTATGGTGGGCAGCTGTGACTAGTGCGTCAAAGAACGAAGGAAAGGATTTTGGGATAGTAATGATGATGTGAGAGATGGCGCCCGTGAAGGCAGTCAAACACCGTCTCGGGTCGAAGAGTTTTGCGCCACTCTTGAGCGGCAACGCCGACCCTGCAAAATATAAAACAGAAACCTTTACTCCAGTGTGAAGAATAATTCTTGTCTATTGGGCTTGGGCTCCAAGCGTCTCTGTCACATCGATTATGGATGAACCAACTCTTTTTCTAAAATTTTTTATAAAATTAGAGTCAGGGACAGACTAAAATTGTTGTCAATAAAGGAAAAAAGATCTTTGCCCTATTAGCAGATTCACATAGAATGATGCCTTGCTTAAAATGCTAAAGAATGACATCCGTAGTAGCATTTATATCATCAAACAAATCCGCATGCCCAACTGCACAAAATGAAGCAGTACATAAAAGGGATAGCATACCTACAAATCGGCTCAAGCGATAGTCTTGCTTTTAATTGCAACCTAGAAAGGAGTTTTGACATTAAAGATTCCTTGTGCAACAGTACCAAGGGCAATGTTTGTGTATAGGGCATAACTTCTTCATACAATGAGATTAAATCCTCAGCAGTGTTCAACTCCTGTTTCATTATAACTAACACCAATTAAAAAATTGTGAAGCATGAACATGAAAATGATGTGTATATAAAACAAAAACAACAACAACAACAACAAAGCCTTATCCCACTAGGTAGGGTCAGGTACATGGATTGTATAGCGCCATTGTACTCTACTAACGACCAAATCCTTGGATAAATTGTTAACTGAAAAATCTTGCATAAGCAAAAGATGTGCGTGTATCAAAAAACAAACGGGAAAATAATCGAGTTGACATTTCGCTGATTTGGCAGATGTTCAGGAGAAAAGCAAAAAAGGAGAATATTCAGTTCCAAAATTTTTATGAAGCAAAGGGACAAATTAGTGAAAAGGAATGTAAAATTAGAACAGGAATGTTCGCTCTATTCCCACTCCAATTCCACCTCATACAGTATGCAATCAATAGCAAAGTAGTGAAAAGCAGTACAATACCACAACAACGGCATGCATCTAACAAAGCCAATAACTTTTGTGCAAAGAGCGCAAAAAATTTAAATCTATAAGCTCTGTAACTGAAGCCATACCCTCCATTCTACCAGGCAGTCTCTGAAGAAGGAGGAATTCTCAGATGGCTCAGACCTGACTTTTGCAAGACTCCGATAGACGTTTATGTCTATATCATCTATTCTCTCATAGAATGTCTTAAACCGCACATCCAAGGAAAATATGCCAAACAATTAATCCAAAATAATGGACAAGTAAAAACAAATTGAAAATAACAGAGCAACCGTATGAGAAATTCTTCTAATAGAAGCAACGGATTCGACATTAAAGGACACAAAAAGTGAATAGATAATAAACCAAATCTCAAAAGCAAAAACGTATAATTGCAAATAAAATACGTGATTATACCTTATCCATTCTCATCAACCGAACATAAAAATCAAATATTAAAGTGTAGTTACTTAATCTTAGCTTAACAAATAACCCACTACAAGCGCAAAGAAAGTAAATTGTCTCAAACAAAGGTTCAGGGTTTTAAGACACCACAAAAATAATTAGATAATGGCACCAAAATCATTAACAAAAGCAGAAACCATTAATCTTCGCTTAACCAAAAACCAACTTTTGCTCATGGCACATAAAGTTTTTGGGGCTCAAACTTGCATTGCCACCGTATATGAAACATTAACTAGATGGGAAAAACTTAATTGGAAAATCAATCCAAAATATAAGACCTATTTCACAGATTTATCAACTTCTCCCCTAAATTAATCCTATTAATATTCCCTCAATGATAGTCAAGTAAAAGGGGGAGAGGGAGAATCAAGGAAGATGCTAGGGTATTTTAGAAGAAAAACATATCATAGTAACTAACTCGTCATCCTTAATCTATTCATATTAGTTAGTTAAGTTTTACATTAAGGATCAGAATAGTAAAATGTGACATATTTGATTTGATATCCCACAAAAGCAATTGCGCATACAAGGGATCGTGACAGTAACCTATGCTCAACGCACATGGAAATAATTCTAAGGCGCGTTCTAGATAATTACAAGCTAAACGATTCCTACGGCCAAAATTGACGATTCTATCAAAGGTTCGACATGTAAACTATCTCCTAAATATACACTTCCGCTACCGTTCTTCACTACAAATTCATGACCAAACTGCATCGTCCAGCAGCCACACGCATATACAATATTGAGTGGAGTGCATCAAAATGTTGATTGTATGATATGGGGCTAATATACTAGAAAAGTTAAAAATTTATGCTGCCTGTTTGACAGCCTTCAACATCGTTAAAGCAAATCTCTGTTTTTTAAAAGAACTGCGCAAACTGGGAACAAAATCTTATCGATTGATAAAGCTTAATCTGATTGCCATATTAGGAGGCATGCAATCAGCAAAGGCTATCACTTCTCAGTGGCTGATATAGAAAACTTACAACAAAGCGGCGCCGCCCAGGGGATTTGTTAAGAGACTTGACAGACGACGTTTCCATGTTTGAAGACGAAGCACAAAATGCGTACGCCTGAGTGCAGCAGCTGTGTAATGATTACTCAACAAATGCGGTGCAGAGAGCAAAGGGAGAAAATAAACTATGGTGGGCAGCTGTGACTAGTGCGTCAAAGAACGAAGGAAAGGATTTTGGGATAGTAATGATGATGTGAGAGATGGCGCCCGTGAAGGCAGTCAAACACCGTCTCGGGTCGAAGAGTTTTGCGCCACTCTTGAGCGGCAACGCCGACCCTGCAAAATATAAAACAGAAACCTTTACTCCAGTGTGAAGAATAATTCTTGTCTATTGGGCTTGGGCTCCAAGCGTCTCTGTCACATCGATTATGGATGAACCAACTCTTTTTCTAAAAATTTTTATAAAATTAGAGTCAGGGACAGACTAAAATTGTTGTCAATAAAGGAAAAAAGATCTTTGCCCTATTAGCAGATTCACATAGAATGATGCCTTGCTTAAAATGCTAAAGAATGACATCCGTAGTAGCATTTATATCATCAAACAAATCCGCATGCCCAACTGCACAAAATGAAGCAGTACATAAAAGGGATAGCATACCTACAAATCGGCTCAAGCGATAGTCTTGCTTTTAATTGCAACCTAGAAAGGAGTTTTGACATTAAAGATTCCTTGTGCAACAGTGCCAAGGGCAATGTTTGTGTATAGGGCATAACTTCTTCATACAATGAGATTAAATCCTCAGCAGTGTTCAACTCCTGTTTCATTATAACTAACACCAATTAAAAAATTGTGAAGCATGTACATGAAAATGATGTGTATATAAAACAAAAACAACAACAACAACAAAGCCTTATCCCACTAGGTAGGGTCAGCTACATGGATCGTATAGCGCCATTGTACTCTAGTAACGACCAAATCTTTGGATAAATTGTTAACTGAAAAATCTTGCATAAGCAAAAGATGTGCGTGTATCAAAAAACAAACGGGAAAATAATCGAGTTGACATTTCGCTGATTTGGCAGATGTTCAGGAGAAAAGCAAAAAAGGAGAATATTCAGTTCCAAAATTTTTATGAAGCAAAGGGACAAATTAGTGAAAAGGAATGTAAAATTAGAACAGGAATGTTCGCTCTATTCCCACTCCAATTCCACCTCATACAGTATGCAATCAATAGCAAAGTAGTGAAAAGCAGTACAATACCACAACAACGGCATGCATCTAACAAAGCCAATAACTTTTGTGCAAAGAGCGCAAAAAATTTAAATCTATAAGCTCTGTAACTGAAGCCATACCCTCCATTCTACCAGGCAGTCTCTGAAGAAGGAGGAATTCTCAGATGGCTCAGACTTGACTTTTGCAAGACTCCGATAGACGTTTATGTCTATATCATCTATTCTCTCATAGAATGTCTTAAACCGCACATCCAAGGAAAATATGCCAAACAATTAATCCAAAATAATGGACAAGTAAAAACAAATTGAAAATAACAGAGCAACCGTATGAGATATTCTTCTAATAGAAGCAACAGATTCGACATTAAAGGACACAAAAAGTGAAGGGCAATCTTCCCCATTTTCCTGAGCAATATTGAGACCAGAATATGTCGGATATTATGTGCACTCTGTTGGTTATTTTGTTCATGTAGATTAGATGTATTAGGTAAGAACAAGACCCTTCCCTTCCTTGAATCAAGTAAGTCAAAAGCTTTAAGGAATCGGTCTTTCTCATGCTGCTCAAGAGAAGACCAGAATACAGAAGGATCTACGGGTGCAATGTGTCCCATCACAGAATGGACCCCACAAACAGCAAAGACAATACTTTGGTTCATCTGGTGGGCATCAGCATCATCCATGAGTGGCGTTTTAAGTTGGCAGCAAAGCGAAGCAGCTATATGAAATAGTTTACTAGGACTCATAAGATAAAAGCTTGCCAAAGACTTTTGACGATGTTCTTTGCAAGCATCAACTACAAGTGCAAAGTATTGGGCTATGAGGTGGACCGATCTGTTGCGTATCCATGAATGTGGGTGCAAAAGCATCTGACATATTGCATCCCATATAACCTGAAATTTGTGCACTTAGACGTGAGAGCCTTGGAGACTCAGTCGATTTAGCACAAGTGGAAAAGAAAAATACTGCCAACTTTTTTATAAGGGATTTTTTAAATAATTTTGTGTGTTTGGCCAAGACATTGCTTTCAAGTGACAGCAAAAAATTCTGTTTAATCAAGGGGGAAGGAATTTGGAGTTCTTGCTTTGAAACAAACTTATTTTTTCTGTCATAATATATATTGATATATCCAACATTATCTTTCTACTAAACATGTTCTTATTAGTAATTCAAGAGATATTAAGAAAAATTAAATGAGCTAAACATCAATGAGATTGATCAAAATGTTTATTTTGACTAGATTGAATGTTAACTGCTTGTTCATGACAAAGCTTTTTATGAAACTGACTACATTTTAAAAAGAAGAAATTTTTTTCAAAATAAACAAAAATAGCAAGCAATGACAATGACACTAAAGGATATATTTTAATAAAAGGAAAGAAAGGAAAACAAAATTTTAAATACAATATTAACAAGTGCGCAATAAGCATTCTATTATCTAAATCCTACAGGCATTAAAAAAAATTTGATCAGGAATTTACCTCAAGATCACTAGTAAAGCATAACTTGTTGAACTGATGAATCAACTTCTCCAGCATAACTAAAGAATAGTATGCTTCTTTCCAATGGGGAATACTAGATTCGGAAAAGTCAACCTTCCTGTCATTGATTACATCTACAGAAGACTGTAAGATGCAACGAGTCACTGGTAAGATAGAATTAATATGTCTATCAAATCCTTTCTTCAATACCTCAATCAGCAGCCCCAAAACCTGTAGCAACATAGTTAGATGTCATTATTCACGATAAACACAAGAACAAACAGAAATATGTCAAAAAAGATAAGCTTTAAAGACAAACTATAACAAAATATTACAACCAAATTGCGCACCAACAAGCATTAAAAATAATAATAATAATAGTAGTAGTAGTAGTAATAATAATAATAATAAATCAATACAGCAAAGCAGTACTGCAGTTTTTGAAAAGACAATGAGAGTGTACGTAAAACAAACCCTCTACCTCTATATATAATCTATGGGCACAATGGACACTTACACCCTTCGATTTGGTTGAACTACACATTACCTAGAAAGCTTCACCAAAACCTCCTTAATGCCTCCTAACAAATAATGCATCTGATACTTGTATAGCAGACAAACACAAGGTGAAATAAAAAGAGGGGGACCCCCAAAGCTATGCTTTGTATTATGTCTATTACTGACAGCATAATTACAAGAATATTACCTGTGCAGCAACACCCCAAAATTTCTGCTCCTCACCCAAATACCAAGTTAGAGCGTACTCGATAATGCTATTTAGAGAATTTGGGCTTATTGAAGCAATGAGCCCCTTTATTGCAGCCCCACTCATAGAACGAACAGAATCATCACTGTCATTGGCCAAGCAGAGCACTAAATGGACAAATAATATCTGTGATTGCTCATCCAAAACACTTCTTGGAAATTTGACTATAATAGCATGAATCATTTCAAGAACAGATTTCCGTCCAGTTGAATACTCATACCTGAAAAGAATAAAATATTCACAACCATATAGCACGAGAAAAATGGCTACAATAACCAACCACCACATTAAATATTCAAGATCCCTTACCCCAGATTAGCAAGAAGGAAACCTAGATGATTTTGCAAGCGTTCTCCTGGAAGAGGATAACCAAGCAAATATTGCAAAAAAATCTCACTGCACTTCTTACGAATTGAGTCCAATTGACTTGTCACCATCAGTTCACGAACCCTAGTCATAAGATAATAAATTTCATGTACTTCAAGCTGGCGCATGACAATACCCTTGAGGAGTGAAAGGGCCGCAGGAGATTGATTCTTTTCAAGGTCAACAAACAATGGAAGCTGAATTAGAAGGTGTAGCTGGTCCGGTGTAAGCGTAAAATTGGTGCTCCACAAAAGCACAGTCAGCAATGTCAAACATGATTGCATTAAAGGACTGCTAGAGTTCACTGTAGTGTGTGCAATGTTCAATAGGGAAGCCTTTAGTCTTTCAGCTTGGGATTTATGGGATGGCAAGGGCAACCTTACCAATACGGTCAGACATCCAAGGGAAGCAGAGACAATATCCTCATATTTGGAGTGCAGGCACTCACTTAGTATCCTGACAAAAGGATCTAGCAGGGACAGAATGTTTGCATCTTTCATATCCTGTTTCATGCCTTTACATGTTTATGCAATATTCTGAGAGCAAACACCCTAATAAGATGCGAGCATAATGAGCCACATTCAACTCCAAGGCTTGTAGATTTCTTATTAGCATCAATACAAGAAGGCTTATTTACCACGTTAATCAATTTATTCTCATGCTGACAAATTTTATCTTTGATCCCATCTTCAACAAGGCCATAAATAAAAATAAACAAATCAGTCTCATCTACTGATGGATTGCATTCAATACCAGCAGCGATATGCTGCAACATATTTTCCAACTTTGTTTTTACTTTTGGTGTGATATTCTTCTGCATATGAGTCGTCACTGGTGCAAGAAGCTTCGGTGCATAGCTTTTGAATGTAATGTTTTGGGCTATCAATTTCAAGGTTTCAAATGACTTTTTCTTCCTGGTTTCTTTCATCTTTGAAGCTATCTTTTCCACGTCCTTTTCTTCAGCAACATCTCCAAGAACGTCCATCTCAATCACATAAAGAAGATCCCCCAGGCAGTAATCTAACTTTCCATTCACTGGATTCAAAAGGCACTTCGACAAAATAAAATTGAGTGTGTAACCTAACACATGAAGTTCATATCCTCTCTTCAAGGTAGCTTGTAAAACCTTGACAATGAACTGCAAGTATTCCAATCCAAGCTCCTTCAAACAAGTTGCCAACGCAGACCTAGCTTCATCACGAATGCTCTCTAGACGATGCTTCAAGAAATTTGAAATTCGATGAACAATACTCGAAAGATGCAAATCCATTGCATCCGCTGGAAGCAACTTAAGTACTTTCAACGCTGCAAGACTGACATTCACATTGACCTTTTCTGAATCAGAATTTAGCAGCTTTTGTAGTTTTGGAAAAACAACCGCAGACAGGCAAGTTTGTATCTCTGTGTCCACAACAGAAGCACTACGGTCCCTTGATGTGGCAAACGATGCAGTGACAGCAGTCCCAGAATCAGAAGCAGCATCCAATGGTGGTTCTTTAGGGTAGGAGGTTTCTGAAAAATGATATCTGTCCAAAATAGAGCATATCAACCGGATAAACACTTTGTGCTTGTCTGAATTGCTGGACATTCCCCGAAAGCATCTGGTCAATAATGCATAGTATGACTTCCATTCCATCTGACCAGCCACTGAAGCAATGCTCTCTATACATGCATTTTTCATATGTTCAGCCTTTCCTTCTTGTTCATCAAATAACATGTTGAAGAAGAGAGGCAAAAACACTTTCTTGATGATGACCTAGAAGTAACCAGTAGCATGCTACATTCAATGACATAAAAATATTTATCCATATCATAACTCATAGGATAAAGTCATTACCTCAGACATCTTGTTCGTACTGATAATATTTCTAAACCGTGCCAAAGCCCTAACTCTCCTATGCAACTGCAGTATCAAATGTAATAATTTAAGAAATGCAGCATCATTTTAAAGACCTGGGAAAATATAGAAAGTAATAACAGAATAACAAGTAAAACAGTTTGATATAGTGATGGAATAAGCATTACAGTGGATAATCATGCCAAAGAAAAGCAGCAAAAAATAATTTTGGCTTGAAACAAGAAAGGTTGTTAATCAAGCGTATTTGGAAGTGAAAATTCTTCATCCTATGTAAACAAATGAACTGAAAAAAATGAATGCAATGTAACTAGGAGCTCTAAATACTTAGTGCAGCTTAATGTATTGGAAATGAAAAACCAAATGCCTATGTAAACGAAGAAAAGCAAGGAAATTAAGAATGCTTACTAAGCAAAATACACCTTAGTACAGAGACATACCTTTGGGTCAACTATGTTGTTGAAAAAATCTACTTCAGCATCTTCACTGCACAGAGCCAAAAGTGATTTAAGGTTTGACACTTCAGGAAGCTTTAAGACCATTTGACGCAACAATTTTATCCATCCCTGCAACAACATCATTCAGTATACATGGAGGATGTTTTTGGCCAAAACACAAATGTAGAGGATTAAGTGAAATTTCATTAGTGATTTCAATGTCAACAAGTAAACAAAACAAATAAAACTACATAAGAATATGATTGATTAATATATGATTGAGTGTGAGTGGTCTAATCACCCTGTCTCACAATGCATGAAACTAAGGTGCAAAATCGCATATCTACATGTGGTAGACCATGATCACAAGGGGAGAAGGATAGCTAAGGACTACTATAACGAAAAAAGAGAAGCGTAAGTTTTGCTTATAAATGCACATGCTCATCTAACTTTATGTCACTTGAAAATCTGTATAGCACAATTACATAATATCATGATAAAAATGAATAAATTTAAGAATACAGAATACCTTTCTAACAGAAAGTACTCCATCCATTGCATCAGCCATATGCTTCAAGAGGAATTTGTTTGTGATCTGCTGGATGCATGATCTTGTCCAACAACCATCAGTGTCTCTCATTACAGACAACTCTCCCTCACCGTTTCCTTCTTTATTAAAGATCAGGGCAGAAAAATGAACAAAGGACAGCAACGAACCACAGGCGCTAACCACAAATGTCAATTCTTTAGACGACATGTCAAGCACACAGTGTGACAAAACAAGTAATGCGTGATCAGCCTCAACTCCTCTGAAGAAATCAATATTAATGCTTTCATAAGCCTCTAGAATTGCATCATGACCATAGAAGATGTTGCATTCAGCTGACGAAGAAGTTTTGCCTGCATCTCAAAATAGCAGATTATTACTGAAATATACGATGTATAGGGTTCTATCAGATAAAGTGACAAGGGCAAAATTTACCACTAAGAGAATAGACGTATCAGATGCTGCAAGTGCATCAAGAAGATTACAGACCCTCAACCGCATATCCAGCTCCGCCAATATATATAAAGGAGAGATAGCATTCAGAATTTTAGTGGTGCAACCATTTCCTAGTATTGGTATGAAATTTTGAATGACTTCCAAAACCTCAGCACAGGCATCTACAACAACCAATAGAATTTCAATATCAAAGCAGCAATCTAGTCTGGGGGAAGAAAAAACCAGGAAATATATGATAGGCACTCACCAGAAGTAAGGGATTTCTTCTCAATGAACAGGAGCAGAATATCAACAAATTGCTTTGCCAGATCTACATCCTTGATGTACTTCGGTAAATTTTTTAAAATGTTTAATACCATCTCCCCAGGAGATTTGACCAGCTTTCTGGCATTAAAAAGAGAAAAACACTGAGTGCCAAGTACAAATTCTCTTGTCTGAATTTTTTAATGATTATATGGAGACTGCTTCTTTCTAACACAATATGGAACCAGTGCAATCAAAGGACATTGTATTTGTTTATTAGTTATTGATATGATGAAAGTTTTATGTTCATATATTTCCGGAATATTTTTCTTTTCTTCTCCCTTTAGAATCTTATCAGTCAATATTTACAGTTCTAGCTTTGAAAACATAGTAATCAAGGGATATGATAATCCCTCTCTAGATCTCAATTATTCAATTATAAAAACCATACACTAAACCATAACATAGGAACTTGACTTCACACAAAATGGCAGAATATATGATCTCACAAACTTAAATAATAATAAGATATCAGAAATCTCAGCAGTATGCATATTTGGAACAGATAACCGAAGCAATGTTTAACATCAGATATATTTAAAATTAAATACACAAGCGCATCAGTAAGATGAGATCACACCTCTTGGCTGCAGAATCACTTCCAAATAGAAAGCACAAGCTGCCTACAAGTCCCACAATGTTGGAATGTAAAACTCTCTGTGCAGGATTGTCTTCATCATCCAATTCATTGTCAAGGATCAACAAGTTATCAACAAACTTTAGAACACAAACTATAACTGCCTCAGAAGCTGACTTGACACGGAGAATTGAATATATATCAGATACAAGACCCTCTTCCCAGCATAATAAAGCCACGAGTTTATTGTTTCTACTCATGGCCACAAAGCAAGAGAAGAGCGAACTTGGTTTCTCACTGCTAGCAGCTTCCTGCTTGAATCTATCAATCAAAGGTTTTACTGACGCAAAGAATAAGTCCCACAAATCAGGACCATATTCATAGTCTTCATACTTATTAAGAATGAATGAAACAATTCTCAGGCACAAAGATCTCATATCCTTGAACTGCTTCAAAGTTGTGGTGGTCTGCACATATAAAATCAAATTTAAAAGAAATTACACCAAAAACAGAACAAGGGAGGAAAAAAAAATTAGATTCTCATACAGAATTATATGCTGATAATTACAAAGTTAAATGTTACAAATATAATTCTAAAATATAAGAGGGAATTTTTATCCTATATATATATATATATATATATATGTAGCCATATATACACATATGAGGGAAAGGGCAATAAATAACGTCATAAAAAATGTTCAATGGAATAGACCGCAAGACAGATTAACGTGGTTAACATTCCATTTTAAAGTTTTCTTTCTAAATAGAATTCTTTAGTTATCTCTGGCAGTCTTAGGTTTTCTTCGGGCATCTTCAAGGGTAAGCTTCTGGCCAAGCACGATAGATTAGATGGGGATATATAGTCATCCAGGAACAACAACCATGCCACAGCAAAATGGAGCATAGTCCGCTTCTCTTTCCCATTACTGTAACTCGTAAAAATTGCAGAAAGACTTATCACACAAGCATGTTTGAATGTCAAGCTGAATGTCCACATAGGGGTTTTATACTCCACTAGTGGGGCAGTGATTCAAGCCATTAAGCGTGGCTCTGAAGAAGGCAACTAAGAAACACTGAGATTGTGATAAGAAAGAAAGCAACTAATTGCATTGCTGCCACTAAAACTTCAACAAAAATATTAATGGGAAAATACCAAAATTAATTTCAAGGATGTATACATAGCACTTAATGCCATCGAGACCAACATCTGCCACCCATCATTCGTTCGTTATCTAAGTTAACTGAGGAAAGTTCAACAACAACAAAAATCTACGTTGATAATGATCATAACATTACCTGGATTTTATTTCCTGGAGTGACACCTTCCCTTTGGGAAAATGAATCGGTTCCAGAATCACTTTGATGTGAAGGGAATTCATTCAATCTTGCATTGTCAAGACTTGATGCACAGCTTCCCAATACCCGAACCACACATCCCATCAATAGATCAAGAAAAGGTCTAACATGCAGTTCATCAAAAACTCCAAGGACATCTTCAATAACATGCAGAAAAGCATATCTCTTTTTCAAGGAAATCCCTGCTATACTTTCTGAGGTGAAATACTCTAACAAAGATGATGTTTGAACCCCACTAACAGAACCTCCAGGTAAAGTCCAAAACAACTTGGCAGGTCCATCAATTTTATTTACTATCTACAATGGCTTTACCAATAATGCAAAGAAAATTGGCAGCTCATTGACATCAACTTCAGCAATGAATTGCAGAATAGCCTTCCGATGATATATGCTTGTATTCTGCCAAAATAAAACGATAATGAATTATCAGTTTAGAACTAACCAAATGAAGCCAAGCGCCTCGTAGCGCGATGGCATTAGGGCTAGCCTTAGGAGCTGGTCTTCCCCCTTGTCTAGGGTTCGAGCCCTGCCTCCCCCTCCCCCCACTGGCTGTATCAAAAAAAAAAAAAGAACTAACCAAATGAAAATCACATCCTAATAATCAACACCTTTGTTTTGGGGCCAACGAAAGAAACTGACTCAGAGGTTCATATTAAATATACCTTTCGAGAAGCAAGTTCCTTTAGCATTCTGACTTTTGGTATCAGAAGACAAATAACTAGTGGAACAAGAAGTGTCCTGTGGCATTCCTCAATGGTGCCAGCGCCTCTAGATAAACTCCATGTTGTTAATTCCTCTCTTAAAATTTTTCGAACTGATCAACTTTCTCAAATGCTGATCATATGGTACAAGGTAATCATCCTTCCAGGTCAACAAGCAATCAAGAACTTTCACTTGAATTTCAGGATCATTGTCTTCCATAAACCTACCAAAAAGCACACAAAAAAAAATGTCTTAAGTAGGGAGGCCTCCTATATGAAGCATGCAAGTAACTCATGAGTAGAAGGAAACTAGGCAAGATACAACTGTAAAATAGCCAAAAGAAAATCCAACATGAAGTATGCAAATAACCAATGAGCAGATGAAATTGAACGAGATAAAACTGCTAAATAGCAAACCACACCCCCCCCCAAAAAAAAACAAAAACAAAAAACAAAACAAAAACAAAAAAGGTGCGCATTAACCTGTTTTGCAAAACCTCCTTAAGAAATTGACTCTGGTAAGATAACTTGGGATTTTTCATCAGCTTCAACAAGTTTAACCATTCTTTCAGAACAGCCTTCCACTCTTTGCCTTTACAAGCATGATTGTCAAACAATCCCACACTGTAATGTCATATAACAAAGGAAACCAAACTCTCAAACTAGGTAATTTGAGTAACACTAATTCAGACTTCAAAAAAAGCAAAGGAAAAAATCGACCATACATACCTCCTAAGGTCATCAATATTGTATCCTAAAAACTTTAGGAATAAAGGTATCAATTGCTGGGACTGGGACAGGGACCGGGATTGGGATTCAATAGTTGGGATTTTTTGTAAACATTGCAGCAACAATGACAAGATTGTTACACAAAGAGTACTATCTGAGGCACAATTGACAAATTTTTTGAAAGAGTCGCCAAGACCTGAGAAACAAACAAGATTAAATAATGAATCAAAACGAAATCAGACAGGCAACTAAAGCTTAAAACCAAGCACAATGATAATGCAATTCCTTAGACTCATCTCTCCTTTACTTATTTATTTTGTATGGTTTATACAACCATAAATAGCAACATGGTGAATTTCTCTGTTTATCTTTAACAACTGGAACATTACGGCCAAAATTTACATAATTTATGAGTAAAATTTTTTATCAATTAGTTGACAAAAACAAAGTACCAATAAAATTAAGCATAAAACATTAATTAAATTAACTGCAATATTCATAGTCAGATTCAGGGATCAGTTATTAATTGCATACATCATCTATAAACAGTGTTTCTGTCGTATTTAGATTAGTCTAAATTTTCTAGGAGGATGCCTTTTACTCCTGTAGCATCCTCATCTCTTTGAAATTTGTATAATTTTACACATGCACCTATGTGTGAGACAAGCTTCAATTACTAAATATAGCATCAAAGTATTAATCAAGTTGGACAATACCAGTTGGCTTATCAAGCGATACAGCATTCACACAATGATCTACCCCAGAAGAGGTCTGTGATATCAAATGAAATCGTTCAAGATAACACATAAAGTTATCCCACACGAGGGCAAAATGTCCCTTGATCAAGACTGCAAGACACTCCAACGCAGGATTCCATAGGTAGCTAAAACGATTATGCAAGATGCCAAGCAATCCATTCAAAACAGGGGGCACATAAATGTCAGAGATCCTTCCAGCAGATAGGTCCATCTGGATCTTGGAAATCACTCGTTGAATGCATCTGCTGGTAGCAATTGAAATAGGAGTTGTTTCAATTGAGAGGAGGAGCTGAAGAACCTGTTATGTCACCAAAATTGGTGCACTATTAACTAGAAGCTGAAGTAAAAAGATAACAACTCATACCACAGTCTACAAAATACATACATTACTTGATGTGCTATCCATATTGGAAATATGAGAAAATTCAGTCTTCCTTCTCTTCACAGCCATCTGCTCTGCTGAAGGAACTTCCCTATCCAGAAATTTATAGTGACAGAGTATTTTAAGAGTTGAAATGCGAATCTCCTTGTCTGAATGGCTCAGATTATCAGCAAATATGGTGACCACACCATCAAACCTATCTTCAATCTCTGAATGATATTCTCTACAGCCAGCTTCTTCTAGAGGAGAACTAAAGTTCAAAAGAGAGAGTAGTAAGAACAAAGCTTTGACTGCCATAAACATAAGATACAAAGACTGAATATAATACACAGAAAGAATATATGAAAATATGAATACAAACATTCAATTATAAACAACAAGCCACTTACCCATACTTGGATTCCAAATGATCAGCAACGGCTGATAACACTTGTGAAGATGATCGATAGCTTTTTGCAAGACTCAAGAACTTTTCAGTCGCATCAACTCCAGAGCTACTGTTGTGACTTAGGCTGTTATAAGAACTTAATGCAGCACCTATAATGCTTTCCCAAGTTTCTCTAGAACTGTCTGCAATGTAGCCAGAATAAACAGCATTTGCCAATTAGAAAAATACATCGAAAGACAAAAAAGAGCCAAACGCAAGAAAATCACGAGAAACTCTACCATTTTATTGTCCACAAGGTTAAAAGGAAAAACATGAGAATAAGAAAGAATTATTATAGCAACAAAACAATGCACCCATTGTAATGTATAAACAGGGCCAGAATTCTTTTTCAAGGTATGGGTCAACCCCATCCACAATTATAATAGCAAACACCATATCTTTGCCTTCTGATCAACATAATTAAAAGCACAAGGTTCTATAAAGTTGTTCATCAAATAAGTAAACTGCAAAGAATAAAGGGTTGAGATGGTACCAGGTTTAACTTTCACAAGCCGATCTACTGCATCTACAAGATCCACTAACAAAGATGGATTGGCGTTGACAACTGACATGTGGGAATAGCAATTAACAGCTCCCCACAGAAGTGCCAACTTTCCTTCATCACTTGGACATGATAAATCATAACGGGTGATTTCACTTTTTGCTTTTTTGATGATTCCTTGCAAATGACTGGAAATCCGAAGCCCTTGCACTATCCACAAAGTCTTCACTCAGTACATTCAATTGCATTTTCTCACAGAAGGACTTCAACAAAAATATTACTTCTTCCACAGAATTCTTCATCAAATCATCTATTGCCCTAATAATCAGCTTGTAGAAGTTAAATATCATATTTACAAAGAACCAAACCTTAACTGATTCGAGCATATTTATAGAGCTTTGAGGCTACCTTATAACATCCCCACTGAATGCACGTAGGCAATGTTCCATGAGTAACAACTCTCTAATAAAATGAAGTAAACTGCAAGAAACAATAAAAACATCAAGACGGAACAGAAACAAACAGAAGAAAATGCCAATATCACAAACACATTAGTCTGGTCAATACCTTGAGCTTCGTAACTTAAAAATAGGAGCCCACTGGGAGGCATACTCGTGTATTATAGTCTTGTCATCGTAGCCATGGAGCCCATTAAGAATACCCAACATTAATTTCAAAATTTTATCAACAACCAAAGATATTTTATCTTGGGACTTGATCATGACAGAAGGTGTGATGTACGTCCGCACAAGCAACAAGACAAGTTCAAGCAATGGTTTATAATCTGGCAAATATAATGGCAAATAAGATTAGAACAAATCCAAACAGACTCTGCAAACAACTAAAATGAGTACACTAATAAGAATGTAAATTTGGAAAACACAAAAGCACATGTGCACACCACAAACAAAAATTAAAAGAAGAATTTGAAGGAAACTGTCAGCACCTAAACCTATTCCACTAGCACATTTTGATGAGCCACAAATATTACAAAAAATACAACAGGAATAATGCGCATAAATTCTTTTTAATTAATAAAGAAAAAAAGCAGAAGATACTTCATATATATTAACTCACCATCAACTTTCCGTCCATTATGTGCCTTTACAGCTGAAATTAGCAGTGATAGAAGGCAACTTAAATGCAAAATTCCTCCAGTACAAGCACAATCTTTGACTTCCTCATATAAGCATTTCCATACCAATTTCAATTCCTCGGGCTCCATCATCTCACATAATTTCTTAAAGACAGATTTTACAATTTTCAGCACGGTCATTGACTCTGGACAGGAGAGAGAACGATAGTCAAAGTAATGAACAAATACATTAGAAGTAATCGAAAAACCCTGAGGGAGAATATCACTAGTTACAGTAACCACAGTTATTTTCATAGGTACCATCGATATGAAATATGTAAGGACAAAACAGTTGCAGGACACCATAAAAATCCCTATTCAATTTTTTTCCCACTTCAATTGTGACCAACAAATCCTTTGACCAGAGATAGGCGCATGCGCATGAAGGACAGACACACAGAGACATGCACCCAGTCCATGGAATCTTGACACAGAGAAATACACACATCAATAGACAAACAGAAACATGGGACGCACAAGCATAGATGCAAGAATTCCATTGACCAGAGACTGATATATAGACACACAAATAGATGCAAAACCCCCTCCCCCCCCCCCCCAAAAAAAAATACTGGTATATAGAAAATATATTAGGGAGAGAGATTGCAAAAAATAGGAAGAAAGCTTGCCTTGGTTATCTTTATCACCAATAGAATATACTGCTTTGTTTGTCAGTAATTTCAATACTCGCTCTGCTTTTGAATGGAGTCTTAATGAGGAAACTGTCATAACATGATAAAGTAGAGCTTGAACGCCTGTTTCTCTGCAGGGAGAGGGCTTCTTCACCGCTTCAAGCATGACCTTTCCAATTCCTGTCCAATCCATCAGTATTATAAGTTTTCCAGCCGTCCAAAAAAATTAAGGAAATGAATTCCCAAATCATGAATTGAAAACAAAGAAGAAAAAAATGAGAACCAAACAAAACAAGGTGAAACTAGGAGGCAGTATGAGAGTCATAAAGCGTTCTGAGATTGATTAAAAATAACAAAGTAAAAGATTAAGTTAAAGGCACTAAGAGATCTAAACAGTTCAGTCTTAATTGGTCTGCAATTGAAGAGGAATAAAATGATCACTACCTCTCTTAAGATGCTCATCTGGTGCATTTCTTAGAACAAATGACATAGCCTCTGCCATGAATTGTTGGATGTACTCCTTTGGGTAATATCTCAATTTTGCCGTGACCCTTGAAGTGCCAAAACAAATATAAGAAACTTGAAAGTTCAATAAATATTTTGCAAAATATCCATGTACCATGCAGTTTAAAGATCTTTTCATCTTAGTGAAATAAGGGAGGCTAACATAATTGTATAATCTCAAGATGAAAGTCACCATTCTGTTTGCCAACCCTTTGGTACCAGAGATATAATTATCATTTAATTCTTTGGAGCCATAAAAGTTCTTGACATGCCTTCAGCTAGCTCATGTAGAATCTCATGTAGAATAAGTATGCACATCAAATTGAAAAATGAGACAACAAACATCTAAGCACATTTAGGAAATAGAAGGCCTTATCTACACAATTCGGTTAATGCAACTTATGGATGTGACTAAATTTAGTGAATGAGCAAGCATGGAGGATAATATTCATGTGCATTATTCACAAGAGTTCATATATATATATGGGATCAGATTATCTCAGCAAGGTACGAGGAAAAATTACAGAGCACCTTAAAAAACAATTCTGATATAAAAGCGAATAAAGACAAGATATGCAAAGTCAACCTAGTCCACTAGGAGTATATCAGAGCAATAATAATATTAATATTAATATCACTCCAACAATGAGAGTTCCGTCTTAGTCCATTTTGAGTTGCACACACATTGATCAAGTTGGCATTTATCAACGAAGTGATGGTATGAAAAAATACATATGAATGAACAAATCAGCATTTGCCGAACATTCAATATTTTAATTGGAAGGGTATACAGAAATCAAACTTCATCACTCACTTGAGCACATATAATGTGTTATGTATTAGATACTTCTGCAGATACATCATTATGTATGACCATGAAACGAACATCTGCGTAACAATGAACATAGTTTTAGCATTCACACCAAAATGGGGAAGAAAAAACTACATAAGTCTCAAAATGAGAAGCCACATAATTCTCCTCATAAGAAAAAAAAAATCCAAGATTTTAGCTTACCCACTCAATTATCTCAGGATCTCTATCAGCACCACTTTCCAGGAGAGACACTGAAGAACCAGTAATTCTTGGCAAAAGCCTAGTAAAATCAAGATGCACAGTGCTCAAGTAAGCAATGTGAGAATATTAATTAAAGGAAACGCACAGGAAACAACACTAACTAAAAATCATTCACAAAATGCGGAAAAGGAGATTCATAACTAACATTACAGCCTACTGTCAATATAAGAACAGGAACCTGACAGTTATAATAAATTATAGAAGACAGAAGCCTTATAAAAGCATGCTTTAATTAATTGAATTAAATCCAGTTCATGAGATAATCAACTCACGGAACAAATTCCTCCAGGAGATCTCTAGATAAAGCTGCAATTAACCTGCAGAAACAAAGAATTAAAATCCACAAAGAAGAGCACAAATAAACACTGGAAGATAGAAAAAAAGAGGCCTAAATAATACAAGATCTGGTCTGTCATCATCCAGGTCAAATGTTACTTGATTGAAGGAATCAGAAGATTAAGTCTACAACAAGTGGTTACTATTTTTGGCAAGTAATTAGTATTTGTCAAAACATTTATTATTATTTTTATTTTTATGGCTAGATTTTGATATTAGACTGTGTTGACATGTGTCATTGGACAGAGCTCATTCCTATCCTCTATAGCGTCAATATATGCTCCAACCAAAATCTTGTGGCCCAAACAGAATGCCTAGTTAATTGAACACAATATAAAGTTCTAATAATTACTATTGCAAACTAGAGTCAGGGACAGACTAAAATTGTTGTCAATAAAGGAAAAAAGATCTTTGCCCTATTAGCATATTCACATAGAATGATGCCTTGCTTAAAATGCTAAAGAATGACATCCGTAGTAGCATTTATATCATCAAACAAATCCGCATGCCCAACTGCACAAAATGAAGCAGTACATAAAAGGGATAGCATACCTACAAATCGGCTCAAGCGATAGTCTTGCTTTTAATTGCAACCTAGAAAGGAGTTTTGACATTAAAGATTCCTTGGGCAACAATACCAAGGGCAATGTTTGTGTATAGGGCATAACTTCTTCATACAATGAGATTAAATCCTCAGCAGTGTTCAACTCCTGTTTCATTATAACTAACACCAATTAAAAAATTGTGAAGCATGAACATGAAAATGATGTGTATATAAAACAAAAACAACAACAACAACAACAAAGCCTTATCCCACTAGGTAGGGTCAGGTACATGGATCGTATAGCGCCATTGTACTCTACTAACGACCAAATCCTTGGATAAATTGTTAACTGAAAAATCTTGCATAAGCAAAAGATGTGCGTGTATCAAAAAACAAACGGGAAAATAATCGAGTTGACATTTCGCTGATTTGGCAGATGTTCAGGAGAAAAGCAAAAAAGGAGAATATTCAGTTCCAAAATTTTTATGAAGCAAAGGGACAAATTAGTGAAAAGGAATGTAAAATTAGAACAGGAATGTTCGCTCTATTCCCACTCCAATTCCACCTCATACAGTATGCAATCAATAGCAAAGTAGTGAAAAGCAGTACAATACCACAACAACGGCATGCATCTAACAAAGCCAATAACTTTTGTGCAAAGAGCGCAAAAAATTTAAATCTATAAGCTCTGTAACTGAAGCCATACCCTCCATTCTACCAGGCAGTCTCTGAAGAAGGAGGAATTCTCAGATGGCTCAGACCTGACTTTTGCAAGACTCCGATAGACGTTTATGTCTATATCATCTATTCTCTCATAGAATGTCTTAAACCGCACATCCAAGGAAAATATGCCAAACAATTAATCCAAAATAATGGACAAGTAAAAACAAATTGAAAATAACAGAGCAACCGTATGAGAAATTCTTCTAATAGAAGCAACGGATTCGACATTAAAGGACACAAAAAGTGAATAGATAATAAACCAAATCTCAAAAGCAAAAACGTATAATTGCAAATAAAATACGTGATTATACCTTATCCATTCTCATCAACCGAACATCAAAATCAAATATTAAAGTGTAGTTACTTAATCTTAGCTTAACAAATAACCCACTACAAGCGCAAAGAAAGTAAATTGTCTCAAACAAAGGTTCAGGGTTTTAAGACACCACAAAAATAATTAGATAATGGCACCAAAATCATTAACAAAAGCAGAAACCATTAATCTTCGCTTAACCAAAAACCAACTTTTGCTCATGGCACATAAAGTTTTTGGGGCTCAAACTTGCATTGCCACCGTATATGAAACATTAACTAGATGGGAAAAACTTAATTGGAAAATCAATCCAAAATATAAGACCTATTTCACAGATTTATCAACTTCTCCCCTAAATTAATCCTATTAATATTCCCTCAATGATAGTCAAGTAAAAGGGGGAGAGGGAGAATCAAGGAAGATGCTAGGGTATTTTAGAAGAAAAACATATCATAGTAACTAACTCGTCATCCTTAATCTATTCATATTAGTTAGTTAAGTTTTACATTAAGGATCAGAATAGTAAAATGTGACATATTTGATTTGATATCCCACAAAAGCAATTGCGCATACAAGGGATCGTGACAGTAACCTATGCTCAACGCACATGGAAATAATTCTAAGGCGCGTTCTAGATAATTACAAGCTAAACGATTCCTACGGCCAAAATTGACGATTCTATCAAAGGTTCGACATGTAAACTATCTCCTAAATATACACTTCCGCTACCGTTCTTCACTACAAATTCATGACCAAACTGCATCGTCCAGCAGCCACACGCATATACAATATTGAGTGGAGTGCATCAAAATGTTGATTGTATGATATGGGGCTAATATACTAGAAAAGTTAAAAATTTATGCTGCCTGTTTGACAGCCTTCAACATCGTTAAAGCAAATCTCTGTTTTTTAAAAGAACTGCGCAAACTGGGAACAAAATCTTATCGATTGATAAAGCTTAATCTGATTGCCAAATTAGGAGGCATGCAATCAGCAAAGGCTATCACTTCTCAGTGGCTGATATAGAAAACTTACAACAAAGCGGCGCCGCCCAGGGGATTTGTTAAGAGACTTGACAGACGACGTTTCCATGTTTGAAGACGAAGCACAAAATGCGTACGCCTGAGTGCAGCGGCTGTGTAATGATTACTCAACAAATGCGGTGCAGAGAGCAAAGGGAGAAAATAAACTATGGTGGGCAGCTGTGACTAGTGCGTCAAAGAACGAAGGAAAGGATTTTGGGATAGTAATGATGATGTGAGAGATGGCGCCCGTGAAGGCAGTCAAACACCGTCTCGGGTCGAAGAGTTTTGCGCCACTCTTGAGCGGCAACGCCGACCCTGCAAAATATAAAACATAAACCTTTACTCCAGTGTGAAGAATAATTCTTGTCTATTGGGCTTGGGCTCCAAGCGTCTCTGTCACATCGATTATGGATGAACCAACTCTTTTTCTAAAATTTTTTATAAAATTAGAGTCAGGGACAGACTAAAATTGTTGTCAATAAAGGAAAAAAGATCTTTGCCCTATTAGCAGATTCACATAGAATGATGCCTTGCTTAAAATGCTAAAGAATGACATCCGTAGTAGCATTTATATCATCAAACAAATCCGCATGCCCAACTGCACAAAATGAAGCAGTACATAAAAGGGATAGCATACCTACAAATCGGCTCAAGCGATAGTCTTGCTTTTAATTGCAACCTAGAAAGGAGTTTTGACATTAAAGATTCCTTGTGCAACAGTACCAAGGGCAATGTTTGTGTATAGGGCATAACTTCTTCATACAATGAGATTAAATCCTCAGCAGTGTTCAACTCCTGTTTCATTATAACTAACACCAATTAAAAAATTGTGAAGCATGAACATGAAAATGATGTGTATATAAAACAAAAACAACAACAACAACAACAAAGCCTTATCCCACTAGGTAGGGTCAGGTACATGGATCGTATAGCGCCATTGTACTCTACTAACGACCAAATCCTTGGATAAATTGTTAACTGAAAAATCTTGCATAAGCAAAAGATGTGCGTGTATCAAAAAACAAACGGGAAAATAATCGAGTTGACATTTCGCTGATTTGGCAGATGTTCAGGAGAAAAGCAAAAAAGGAGAATATTCAGTTCCAAAATTTTTATGAAGCAAAGGGACAAATTAGTGAAAAGGAATGTAAAATTAGAACAGGAATGTTCGCTCTATTCCCACTCCAATTCCACCTCATACAGTATGCAATCAATAGCAAAGTAGTGAAAAGCAGTACAATACCACAACAACGGCATGCATCTAACAAAGCCAATAACTTTTGTGCAAAGAGCGCAAAAAATTTAAATCTATAAGCTCTGTAACTGAAGCCATACCCTCCATTCTACCAGGCAGTCTCTGAAGAAGGAGGAATTCTCAGATGGCTCAGACCTGACTTTTGCAAGACTCCGATAGACGTTTATGTCTATATCATCTATTCTCTCATAGAATGTCTTAAACCGCACATCCAAGGAAAATATGCCAAACAATTAATCCAAAATAATGGACAAGTAAAAACAAATTGAAAATAACAGAGCAACCGTATGAGAAATTCTTCTAATAGAAGCAACGGATTCGACATTAAAGGACACAAAAAGTGAATAGATAATAAACCAAATCTCAAAAGCAAAAACGTATAATTGCAAATAAAATACGTGATTATACCTTATCCATTCTCATCAACCGAACATCAAAATCAAATATTAAAGTGTAGTTACTTAATCTTAGCTTAACAAATAACCCACTACAAGCGCAAAGAAAGTAAATTGTCTCAAACAAAGGTTCAGGGTTGAAAGACACCACAAAAATAATTAGATAATGGCACCAAAATCATTAACAAAAGCAGAAACCATTAATCTTCGCTTAACCAAAAACCAACTTTTGCTCATGGCACATAAAGTTTTTGGGGCTCAAACTTGCATTGCCACCGTATATGAAACATTAACTAGATGGGAAAAACTTAATTGGAAAATCAATCCAAAATATAAGACCTATTTCACAGATTTATCAACTTCTCCCCTAAATTAATCCTATTAATATTCCCTCAATGATAGTCAAGTAAAAGGGGGAGAGGGAGAATCAAGGAAGATGCTAGGGTATTTTAGAAGAAAAACATATCATAGTAACTAACTCGTCATCCTTAATCTATTCATATTAGTTAGTTAAGTTTTACATTAAGGATCAGAATAGTAAAATGTGACATATTTGATTTGATATCCCACAAAAGCAATTGCGCATACAAGGGATCGTGACAGTAACCTATGCTCAACGCACATGGAAATAATTCTAAGGCGCGTTCTAGATAATTACAAGCTAAACGATTCCTACGGCCAAAATTGACGATTCTATCAAAGGTTCGACATGTAAACTATCTCCTAAATATACACTTCCGCTACCGTTCTTCACTACAAATTCATGACCAAACTGCATCGTCCAGCAGCCACACGCATATACAATATTGAGTGGAGTGCATCAAAATGTTGATTGTATGATATGGGGCTAATATACTAGAAAAGTTAAAAATTTATGCTGCCTGTTTGACAGCCTTCAACATCGTTAAAGCAAATCTCTGTTTTTTAAAAGAACTGCGCAAACTGGGAACAAAATCTTATCGATTGATAAAGCTTAATCTGATTGCCAAATTAGGAGGCATGCAATCAGCAAAGGCTATCACTTCTCAGTGGCTGATATAGAAAACTTACAACAAAGCGGCGCCGCCCAGGGGATTTGTTAAGAGACTTGACAGACGACGTTTCCATGTTTGAAGACGAAGCACAAAATGCGTACGCCTGAGTGCAGCGGCTGTGTAATGATTACTCAACAAATGCGGTGCAGAGAGCAAAGGGAGAAAATAAACTATGGTGGGCAGCTGTGACTAGTGCGTCAAAGAACGAAGGAAAGGATTTTAGGATAGTAATGATGATGTGAGAGATGGCGCCCGTGAAGGCAGTCAAACACCGTCTCGGGTCGAAGAGTTTTGCGCCACTCTTGAGCGGCAACGCCGACCCTGCAAAATATAAAACAGAAACCTTTACTCCAGTGTGAAGAATAATTCTTGTCTATTGGGCTTGGGCTCCAAGCGTCTCTGTCACATCGATTATGGATGAACCAACTCTTTTTCTAAAAATTTTTATAAAATTAGAGTCAGGGACAGACTAAAATTGTTGTCAATAAAGGAAAAAAGATCTTTGCCCTATTAGCAGATTCACATAGAATGATGTCTTGCTTAAAATGCTAAAGAATGACATCCGTAGTAGCATTTATATCATCAAACAAATCCGCATGCCCAACTGCACAAAATGAAGCAGTACATAAAAGGGATAGCATACCTACAAATCGGCTCAAGCGATAGTCTTGCTTTTAATTGCAACCTAGAAAGGAGTTTTGACATTAAAGATTCCTTGTGCAACAGTGCCAAGGGCAATGTTTGTGTATAGGGCATAACTTCTTCATACAATGAGATTAAATCCTCAGCAGTGTTCAACTCCTGTTTCATTATAACTAACACCAATTAAAAAATTGTGAAGTATGAACATGAAAATGATGTGTATATAAAACAAAAACAACAACAACAACAACAAAGCCTTATCCCACTAGGTAGGGTCAGGTACATGGATCGTATAGCGCCATTGTACTCTACTAACGACCAAATCCTTGGATAAATTGTTAACTGAAAAATCTTGCATAAGCAAAAGATGTGCGTGTATCAAAAAACAAACGGGAAAATAATCGAGTTGACATTTCGCTGATTTGGCAGATGTTCAGGAGAAAAGCAAAAAAGGAGAATATTCAGTTCCAAAATTTTTATGAAGCAAAGGGACAAATTAGTGAAAAGGAATGTAAAATTAGAACAGGAATGTTCGCTCTATTCCCACTCCAATTCCACCTCATACAGTATGCAATCAATAGCAAAGTAGTGAAAAGCAGTACAATACCACAACAACGGCATGCATCTAACAAAGCCAATAACTTTTGTGCAAAGAGCGCAAAAAATTTAAATCTATAAGCTCTGTAACTGAAGCCATACCCTCCATTCTACCAGGCAGTCTCTGAAGAAGGAGGAATTCTCAGATGGCTCAGACCTGACTTTTGCAAGACTCCGATAGACGTTTATGTCTATATCATCTATTCTCTCATAGAATGTCTTAAACCGCACATCCAAGGAAAATATGCCAAACAATTAATCCAAAATAATGGACAAGTAAAAACAAATTGAAAATAACAGAGCAACCGTATGAGAAATTCTTCTAATAGAAGCAACGGATTCGACATTAAAGGACACAAAAAGTGAATAGATAATAAACCAAATCTCAAAAGCAAAAACGTATAATTGCAAATAAAATACGTGATTATACCTTATCCATTCTCATCAACCGAACATCAAAATCAAATATTAAAGTGTAGTTACTTAATCTTAGCTTAACAAATAACCCACTACAAGCGCAAAGAAAGTAAATTGTCTCAAACAAAGGTTCAGGGTTGAAAGACACCACAAAAATAATTAGATAATGGCACCAAAATCATTAACAAAAGCAGAAACCATTAATCTTCGCTTAACCAAAAACCAACTTTTGCTCATGGCACATAAAGTTTTTGGGGCTCAAACTTGCATTGCCACCGTATATGAAACATTAACTAGATGGGAAAAACTTAATTGGAAAATCAATCCAAAATATAAGACCTATTTCACAGATTTATCAACTTCTCCCCTAAATTAATCCTATTAATATTCCCTCAATGATAGTCAAGTAAAAGGGGGAGAGGGAGAATCAAGGAAGATGCTAGGGTATTTTAGAAGAAAAACATATCATAGTAACTAACTCGTCATCCTTAATCTATTCATATTAGTTAGTTAAGTTTTACATTAAGGATCAGAATAGTAAAATGTGACATATTTGATTTGATATCCCACAAAAGCAATTGCGCATACAAGGGATCGTGACAGTAACCTATGCTCAACGCACATGGAAATAATTCTAAGGCGCGTTCTAGATAATTACAAGCTAAACGATTCCTACGGCCAAAATTGACGATTCTATCAAAGGTTCGACATGTAAACTATCTCCTAAATATACACTTCCGCTACCGTTCTTCACTACAAATTCATGACCAAACTGCATCGTCCAGCAGCCACACGCATATACAATATTGAGTGGAGTGCATCAAAATGTTGATTGTATGATATGGGGCTAATATACTAGAAAAGTTAAAAATTTATGCTGCCTGTTTGACAGCCTTCAACATCGTTAAAGCAAATCTCTGTTTTTTAAAAGAACTGCGCAAACTGGGAACAAAATCTTATCGATTGATAAAGCTTAATCTGATTGCCAAATTAGGAGGCATGCAATCAGCAAAGGCTATCACTTCTCAGTGGCTGATATAGAAAACTTACAACAAAGCGGCGCCGCCCAGGGGATTTGTTAAGAGACTTGACAGACGACGTTTCCATGTTTGAAGACGAAGCACAAAATGCGTACGCCTGAGTGCAGCGGCTGTGTAATGATTACTCAACAAATGCGGTGCAGAGAGCAAAGGGAGAAAATAAACTATGGTGGGCAGCTGTGACTAGTGCGTCAAAGAACGAAGGAAAGGATTTTGGGATAGTAATGATGATGTGAGAGATGGCGCCCGTGAAGGCAGTCAAACACCGTCTCGGGTCGAAGAGTTTTGCGCCACTCTTGAGCGGCAACGCCGACCCTGCAAAATATAAAACATAAACCTTTACTCCAGTGTGAAGAATAATTCTTGTCTATTGGGCTTGGGCTCCAAGCGTCTCTGTCACATCGATTATGGATGAACCAACTCTTTTTCTAAAAATTTTTATAAAATTAGAGTCAGGGACAGACTAAAATTGTTGTCAATAAAGGAAAAAAGATCTTTGCCCTATTAGCAGATTCACATAGAATGATGCCTTGCTTAAAATGCTAAAGAATGACATCCGTAGTAGCATTTATATCATCAAACAAATCCGCATGCCCAACTGCACAAAATGAAGCAGTACATAAAAGGGATAGCATACCTACAAATCGGCTCAAGCGATAGTCTTGCTTTTAATTGCAACCTAGAAAGGAGTTTTGACATTAAAGATTCCTTGTGCAACAGTGCCAAGGGCAATGTTTGTGTATAGGGCATAACTTCTTCATACAATGAGATTAAATCCTCAGCAGTGTTCAACTCCTGTTTCATTATAACTAACACCAATTAAAAAATTGTGAAGCATGAACATGAAAATGATGTGTATATAAAACAAAAACAACAACAACAACAACAACAACAAAGCCTTATCCCACTAGGTAGGGTCAGGTACATGGATCGTATAGCGCCATTGTACTCTACTAACGACCAAATCCTTGGATAAATTGTTAACTGAAAAATCTTGCATAAGCAAAAGATGTGCGTGTATCAAAAAACAAACGGGAAAATAATCGAGTTGACATTTCGCTGATTTGGCAGATGTTCAGGAGAAAAGCAAAAAAGGAGAATATTCAGTTCCAAAATTTTTATGAAGCAAAGGGACAAATTAGTGAAAAGGAATGTAAAATTAGAACAGGAATGTTCGCTCTATTCCCACTCCAATTCCACCTCATACAGTATGCAATCAATAGCAAAGTAGTGAAAAGCAGTACAATACCACAACAACGGCATGCATCTAACAAAGCCAATAACTTTTGTGCAAAGAGCGCAAAAAATTTAAATCTATAAGCTCTGTAACTGAAGCCATACCCTCCATTCTACCAGGCAGTCTCTGAAGAAGGAGGAATTCTCAGATGGCTCAGACCTGACTTTTGCAAGACTCCGATAGACGTTTATGTCTATATCATCTATTCTCTCATAGAATGTCTTAAACCGCACATCCAAGGAAAATATGCCAAACAATTAATCCAAAATAATGGACAAGTAAAAACAAATTGAAAATAACAGAGCAACCGTATGAGAAATTCTTCTAATAGAAGCAACGGATTCGACATTAAAGGACAAAAAAAGTGAATAGATAATAAACCAAATCTCAAAAGCAAAAACGTATAATTGCAAATAAAATACGTGATTATACCTTATCCATTCTCATCAACCGAACATCAAAATCAAATATTAAAGTGTAGTTACTTAATCTTAGCTTAACAAATAACCCACTACAAGCGCAAAGAAAGTAAATTGTCTCAAACAAAGGTTCAGGGTTTTAAGACACCACAAAAATAATTAGATAATGGCACCAAAATCATTAACAAAAGCAGAAACCATTAATCTTCGCTTAACCAAAAACCAACTTTTGCTCATGGCACATAAAGTTTTTGGGGCTCAAACTTGCATTGCCACCGTATATGAAACATTAACTAGATGGGAAAAACTTAATTGGAAAATCAATCCAAAATATAAGACCTATTTCACAGATTTATCAACTTCTCCCCTAAATTAATCCTATTAATATTCCCTCAATGATAGTCAAGTAAAAGGGGGAGAGGGAGAATCAAGGAAGATGCTAGGGTATTTTAGAATAAAAACATATCATAGTAACTAACTCGTCATCCTTAATCTATTCATATTAGTTAGTTAAGTTTTACATTAAGGATCAGAATAGTAAAATGTGACATATTTGATTTGATATCCCACAAAAGCAATTGCGCATACAAGGGATCGTGACAGTAACCTATGCTCAACGCACATGGAAATAATTCTAAGGCGCGTTCTAGATAATTACAAGCTAAACGATTCCTACGGCCAAAATTGACGATTCTATCAAAGGTTCGACATGTAAACTATCTCCTAAATATACACTTCCGCTACCGTTCTTCACTACAAATTCATGACCAAACTGCATCGTCCAGCAGCCACACGCATATACAATATTGAGTGGAGTGCATCAAAATGTTGATTGTATGATATGGGGCTAATATACTAGAAAAGTTAAAAATTTATGCTGCCTGTTTGACAGCCTTCAACATCGTTAAAGCAAATCTCTGTTTTTTAAAAGAACTGCGCAAACTGGGAACAAAATCTTATCGATTGATAAAGCTTAATCTGATTGCCAAATTAGGAGGCATGCAATCAGCAAAGGCTATCACTTCTCAGTGGCTGATATAGAAAACTTACAACAAAGCGGCGCCGCCCAGGGGATTTGTTAAGAGACTTGACAGACGACGTTTCCATGTTTGAAGACGAAGCACAAAATGCGTACGCCTGAGTGCAGCGGCTGTGTAATGATTACTCAACAAATGCGGTGCAGAGAGCAAAGGGAGAAAATAAACTATGGTGGGCAGCTGTGACTAGTGCGTCAAAGAACGAAGGAAAGGATTTTGGGATAGTAATGATGATGTGAGAGATGGCGCCCGTGAAGGCAGTCAAACACCGTCTCGGGTCGAAGAGTTTTGCGCCACTCTTGAGCGGCAACGCCGACCCTGCAAAATATAAAACATAAACCTTTACTCCAGTGTGAAGAATAATTCTTGTCTATTGGGCTTGGGCTCCAAGCGTCTCTGTCACATCGATTATGGATGAACCAACTCTTTTTCTAAAAATTTTTATAAAATTAGAGTCAGGGACAGACTAAAATTGTTGTCAATAAAGGAAAAAAGATCTTTGCCCTATTAGCAGATTCACATAGAATGATGCCTTGCTTAAAATGCTAAAGAATGACATCCGTAGTAGCATTTATATCATCAAACAAATCCGCATGCCCAACTGCACAAAATGAAGCAGTACATAAAAGGGATAGCATACCTACAAATCGGCTCAAGCGATAGTCTTGCTTTTAATTGCAACCTAGAAAGGAGTTTTGACATTAAAGATTCCTTGTGCAACAGTGCCAAGGGCAATGTTTGTGTATAGGGCATAACTTCTTCATACAATGAGATTAAATCCTCAGCAGTGTTCAACTCCTGTTTCATTATAACTAACACCAATTAAAAAATTGTGAAGCATGTACATGAAAATGATGTGTATATAAAACAAAAACAACAACAACAACAAAGCCTTATCCCACTAGGTAGGGTCAGCTACATGGATCGTATAGCGCCATTGTACTCTAGTAACGACCAAATCTTTGGATAAATTGTTAACTGAAAAATCTTGCATAAGCAAAAGATGTGCGTGTATCAAAAAACAAACGGGAAAATAATCGAGTTGACATTTCGCTGATTTGGCAGATGTTCAGGAGAAAAGCAAAAAAGGAGAATATTCAGTTCCAAAATTTTTATGAAGCAAAGGGACAAATTAGTGAAAAGGAATGTAAAATTAGAACAGGAATGTTCGCTCTATTCCCACTCCAATTCCACCTCATACAGTATGCAATCAATAGCAAAGTAGTGAAAAGCAGTACAATACCACAACAACGGCATGCATCTAACAAAGCCAATAACTTTTGTGCAAAGAGCGCAAAAAATTTAAATCTATAAGCTCTGTAACTGAAGCCATACCCTCCATTCTACCAGGCAGTCTCTGAAGAAGGAGGAATTCTCAGATGGCTCAGACTTGACTTTTGCAAGACTCCGATAGACGTTTATGTCTATATCATCTATTCTCTCATAGAATGTCTTAAACCGCACATCCAAGGAAAATATGCCAAACAATTAATCCAAAATAATGGACAAGTAAAAACAAATTGAAAATAACAGAGCAACCGTATGAGATATTCTTCTAATAGAAGCAACAGATTCGACATTAAAGGACACAAAAAGTGAAGGGCAATCTTCCCCATTTTCCTGAGCAATATTGAGACCAGAATATGTCGGATATTATGTGCACTCTGTTGGTTATTTTGTTCATGTAGATTAGATGTATTAGGTAAGAACAAGACCCTTCCCTTCCTTGAATCAAGTAAGTCAAAAGCTTTAAGGAATCGGTCTTTCTCATGCTGCTCAAGAGAAGACCAGAATACAGAAGGATCTACGGGTGCAATGTGTCCCATCACAGAATGGACCCCACAAACAGCAAAGACAATACTTTGGTTCATCTGGTGGGCATCAGCATCATCCATGAGTGGCGTTTTAAGTTGGCAGCAAAGCGAAGCAGCTATATGAAATAGTTTACTAGGACTCATAAGATAAAAGCTTGCCAAAGACTTTTGACGATGTTCTTTGCAAGCATCAACTACAAGTGCAAAGTATTGGGCTATGAGGTGGACCGATCTGTTGCGTATCCATGAATGTGGGTGCAAAAGCATCTGACATATTGCATCCCATATAACCTGAAATTTGTGCACTTAGACGTGAGAGCCTTGGAGACTCAGTCGATTTAGCACAAGTGGAAAAGAAAAATACTGCCAACTTTTTTATAAGGGATTTTTTAAATAATTTTGTGTGTTTGGCCAAGACATTGCTTTCAAGTGACAGCAAAAAATTCTGTTTAATCAAGGGGGAAGGAATTTGGAGTTCTTGCTTTGAAACAAACTTATTTTTTCTGTCATAATATATATTGATATATCCAACATTATCTTTCTACTAAACATGTTCTTATTAGTAATTCAAGAGATATTAAGAAAAATTAAATGAGCTAAACATCAATGAGATTGATCAAAATGTTTATTTTGACTAGATTGAATGTTAACTGCTTGTTCATGACAAAGCTTTTTATGAAACTGACTACATTTTAAAAAGAAGAAATTTTTTTCAAAATAAACAAAAATAGCAAGCAATGACAATGACACTAAAGGATATATTTTAATAAAAGGAAAGAAAGGAAAACAAAATTTTAAATACAATATTAACAAGTGCGCAATAAGCATTCTATTATCTAAATCCTACAGGCATTAAAAAAAATTTGATCAGGAATTTACCTCAAGATCACTAGTAAAGCATAACTTGTTGAACTGATGAATCAACTTCTCCAGCATAACTAAAGAATAGTATGCTTCTTTCCAATGGGGAATACTAGATTCGGAAAAGTCAACCTTCCTGTCATTGATTACATCTACAGAAGACTGTAAGATGCAACGAGTCACTGGTAAGATAGAATTAATATGTCTATCAAATCCTTTCTTCAATACCTCAATCAGCAGCCCCAAAACCTGTAGCAACATAGTTAGATGTCATTATTCACGATAAACACAAGAACAAACAGAAATATGTCAAAAAAGATAAGCTTTAAAGACAAACTATAACAAAATATTACAACCAAATTGCGCACCAACAAGCATTAAAAATAATAATAATAATAGTAGTAGTAGTAGTAATAATAATAATAATAAATCAATACAGCAAAGCAGTACTGCAGTTTTTGAAAAGACAATGAGAGTGTACGTAAAACAAACCCTCTACCTCTATATATAATCTATGGGCACAATGGACACTTACACCCTTCGATTTGGTTGAACTACACATTACCTAGAAAGCTTCACCAAAACCTCCTTAATGCCTCCTAACAAATAATGCATCTGATACTTGTACAGCAGACAAACACAAGGTGAAATAAAAAGAGGGGGACCCCCAAAGCTATGCTTTGTATTATGTCTATTACTGACAGCATAATTACAAGAATATTACCTGTGCAGCAACACCCCAAAATTTCTGCTCCTCACCCAAATACCAAGTTAGAGCGTACTCGATAATGCTATTTAGAGAATTTGGGCTTATTGAAGCAATGAGCCCCTTTATTGCAGCCCCACTCATAGAACGAACAGAATCATCACTGTCATTGGCCAAGCAGAGCACTAAATGGACAAATAATATCTGTGATTGCTCATCCAAAACACTTCTTGGAAATTTGACTATAATAGCATGAATCATTTCAAGAACAGATTTCCGTCCAGTTGAATACTCATACCTGAAAAGAATAAAATATTCACAACCATATAGCACGAGAAAAATGGCTACAATAACCAACCACCACATTAAATATTCAAGATCCCTTACCCCAGATTAGCAAGAAGGAAACCTAGATGATTTTGCAAGCGTTCTCCTGGAAGAGGATAACCAAGCAAATATTGCAAAAAAATCTCACTGCACTTCTTACGAATTGAGTCCAATTGACTTGTCACCATCAGTTCACGAACCCTAGTCATAAGATAATAAATTTCATGTACTTCAAGCTGGCGCATGACAATACCCTTGAGGAGTGAAAGGGCCGCAGGAGATTGATTCTTTTCAAGGTCAACAAACAATGGAAGCTGAATTAGAAGGTGTAGCTGGTCCGGTGTAAGCGTAAAATTGGTGCTCCGCAAAAGCACAGTCAGCAATGTCAAACATGATTGCATTAAAGGACTGCTAGAGTTCACTGTAGTGTGTGCAATGTTCAATAGGGAAGCCTTTAGTCTTTCAGCTTGGGATTTATGGGATGGCAAGGGCAACCTTACCAATACGGTCAGACATCCAAGGGAAGCAGAGACAATATCCTCATATTTGGAGTGCAGGCACTCACTTAGTATCCTGACAAAAGGATCTAGCAGGGACAGAATGTTTGCATCTTTCATATCCTGTTTCATGCCTTTACATGTTTATGCAATATTCTGAGAGCAAACACCCTAATAAGATGCGAGCATAATGAGCCACATTCAACTCCAAGGCTTGTAGATTTCTTATTAGCATCAATACAAGAAGGCTTATTTACCACGTTAATCAATTTATTCTCATGCTGACAAATTTTATCTTTGATCCCATCTTCAACAAGGCCATAAATAAAAATAAACAAATCAGTCTCATCTACTGATGGATTGCATTCAATACCAGCAGCGATATGCTGCAACATATTTTCCAACTTTGTTTTTACTTTTGGTGTGATATTCTTCTGCATATGAGTCGTCACTGGTGCAAGAAGCTTCGGTGCATAGCTTTTGAATGTAATGTTTTGGGCTATCAATTTCAAGGTTTCAAATGACTTTTTCTTCCTGGTTTCTTTCATCTTTGAAGCTATCTTTTCCACGTCCTTTTCTTCAGCAACATCTCCAAGAACGTCCATCTCAATCACATAAAGAAGATCCCCCAGGCAGTAATCTAACTTTCCATTCACTGGATTCAAAAGGCACTTCGACAAAATAAAATTGAGTGTGTAACCTAACACATGAAGTTCATATCCTCTCTTCAAGGTAGCTTGTAAAACCTTGACAATGAACTGCAAGTATTCCAATCCAAGCTCCTTCAAACAAGTTGCCAACGCAGACCTAGCTTCATCACGAATGCTCTCTAGACGATGCTTCAAGAAATTTGAAATTCGATGAACAATACTCGAAAGATGCAAATCCATTGCATCCGCTGGAAGCAACTTAAGTACTTTCAACGCTGCAAGACTGACATTCACATTGACCTTTTCTGAATCAGAATTTAGCAGCTTTTGTAGTTTTGGAAAAACAACCGCAGACAGGCAAGTTTGTATCTCTGTGTCCACAACAGAAGCACTACGGTCCCTTGATGTGGCAAACGATGCAGTGACAGCAGTCCCAGAATCAGAAGCAGCATCCAATGGTGGTTCTTTAGGGTAGGAGGTTTCTGAAAAATGATATCTGTCCAAAATAGAGCATATCAACCGGATAAACACTTTGTGCTTGTCTGAATTGCTGGACATTCCCCGAAAGCATCTGGTCAATAATGCATAGTATGACTTCCATTCCATCTGACCAGCCACTGAAGCAATGCTCTCTATACATGCATTTTTCATATGTTCAGCCTTTCCTTCTTGTTCATCAAATAACATGTTGAAGAAGAGAGGCAAAAACACTTTCTTGATGATGACCTAGAAGTAACCAGTAGCATGCTACATTCAATGACATAAAAATATTTATCCATATCATAACTCATAGGATAAAGTCATTACCTCAGACATCTTGTTCGTACTGATAATATTTCTAAACCGTGCCAAAGCCCTAACTCTCCTATGCAACTGCAGTATCAAATGTAATAATTTAAGAAATGCAGCATCATTTTAAAGACCTGGGAAAATATAGAAAGTAATAACAGAATAACAAGTAAAACAGTTTGATATAGTGATGGAATAAGCATTACAGTGGATAATCATGCCAAAGAAAAGCAGCAAAAAATAATTTTGGCTTGAAACAAGAAAGGTTGTTAATCAAGCGTATTTGGAAGTGAAAATTCTTCATCCTATGTAAACAAATGAACTGAAAAAAATGAATGCAATGTAACTAGGAGCTCTAAATACTTAGTGCAGCTTAATGTATTGGAAATGAAAAACCAAATGCCTATGTAAACGAAGAAAAGCAAGGAAATTAAGAATGCTTACTAAGCAAAATACACCTTAGTACAGAGACATACCTTTGGGTCAACTATGTTGTTGAAAAAATCTACTTCAGCATCTTCACTGCACAGAGCCAAAAGTGATTTAAGGTTTGACACTTCAGGAAGCTTTAAGACCATTTGACGCAACAATTTTATCCATCCCTGCAACAACATCATTCAGTATACATGGAGGATGTTTTTGGCCAAAACACAAATGTAGAGGATTAAGTGAAATTTCATTAGTGATTTCAATGTCAACAAGTAAACAAAACAAATAAAACTACATAAGAATATGATTGATTAATATATGATTGAGTGTGAGTGGTCTAATCACCCTGTCTCACAATGCATGAAACTAAGGTGCAAAATCGCATATCTACATGTGGTAGACCATGATCACAAGGGGAGAAGGATAGCTAAGGACTACTATAACGAAAAAAGAGAAGCGTAAGTTTTGCTTATAAATGCACATGCTCATCTAACTTTATGTCACTTGAAAATCTGTATAGCACAATTACATAATATCATGATAAAAATGAATAAATTTAAGAATACAGAATACCTTTCTAACAGAAAGTACTCCATCCATTGCATCAGCCATATGCTTCAAGAGGAATTTGTTTGTGATCTGCTGGATGCATGATCTTGTCCAACAACCATCAGTGTCTCTCATTACAGACAACTCTCCCTCACCGTTTCCTTCTTTATTAAAGATCAGGGCAGAAAAATGAACAAAGGACAGCAACGAACCACAGGCGCTAACCACAAATGTCAATTCTTTAGACGACATGTCAAGCACACAGTGTGACAAAACAAGTAATGCGTGATCAGCCTCAACTCCTCTGAAGAAATCAATATTAATGCTTTCATAAGCCTCTAGAATTGCATCATGACCATAGAAGATGTTGCATTCAGCTGACGAAGAAGTTTTGCCTGCATCTCAAAATAGCAGATTATTACTGAAATATACGATGTATAGGGTTCTATCAGATAAAGTGACAAGGGCAAAATTTACCACTAAGAGAATAGACGTATCAGATGCTGCAAGTGCATCAAGAAGATTACAGACCCTCAACCGCATATCCAGCTCCGCCAATATATATAAAGGAGAGATAGCATTCAGAATTTTAGTGGTGCAACCATTTCCTAGTATTGGTATGAAATTTTGAATGACTTCCAAAACCTCAGCACAGGCATCTACAACAACCAATAGAATTTCAATATCAAAGCAGCAATCTAGTCTGGGGGAAGAAAAAACCAGGAAATATATGATAGGCACTCACCAGAAGTAAGGGATTTCTTCTCAATGAACAGGAGCAGAATATCAACAAATTGCTTTGCCAGATCTACATCCTTGATGTACTTCGGTAAATTTTTTAAAATGTTTAATACCATCTCCCCAGGAGATTTGACCAGCTTTCTGGCATTAAAAAGAGAAAAACACTGAGTGCCAAGTACAAATTCTCTTGTCTGAATTTTTTAATGATTATATGGAGACTGCTTCTTTCTAACACAATATGGAACCAGTGCAATCAAAGGACATTGTATTTGTTTATTAGTTATTGATATGATGAAAGTTTTATGTTCATATATTTCCGGAATATTTTTCTTTTCTTCTCCCTTTAGAATCTTATCAGTCAATATTTACAGTTCTAGCTTTGAAAACATAGTAATCAAGGGATATGATAATCCCTCTCTAGATCTCAATTATTCAGTTATAAAAACCATACACTAAACCATAACATAGGAACTTGACTTCACACAAAATGGCAGAATATATGATCTCACAAACTTAAATAATAATAAGATATCAGAAATCTCAGCAGTATGCATATTTGGAACAGATAACCGAAGCAATGTTTAACATCAGATATATTTAAAATTAAATACACAAGCGCATCAGTAAGATGAGATCACACCTCTTGGCTGCAGAATCACTTCCAAATAGAAAGCACAAGCTGCCTACAAGTCCCACAATGTTGGAATGTAAAACTCTCTGTGCAGGATTGTCTTCATCATCCAATTCATTGTCAAGGATCAACAAGTTATCAACAAACTTTAGAACACAAACTATAACTGCCTCAGAAGCTGACTTGACACGGAGAATTGAATATATATCAGATACAAGACCCTCTTCCCGGCATAATAAAGCCACGAGTTTATTGTTTCTACTCATGGCCACAAAGCAAGAGAAGAGCGAACTTGGTTTCTCACTGCTAGCAGCTTCCTGCTTGAATCTATCAATCAAAGGTTTTACTGACGCAAAGAATAAGTCCCACAAATCAGGACCATATTCATAGTCTTCATACTTATTAAGAATGAATGAAACAATTCTCAGGCACAAAGATCTCATATCCTTGAACTGCTTCAAAGTTGTGGTGGTCTGCACATATAAAATCAAATTTAAAAGAAATTACACCAAAAACAGAACAAGGGAGGAAAAAAAAATTAGATTCTCATACAGAATTATATGCTGATAATTACAAAGTTAAATGTTACAAATATAATTCTAAAATATAAGAGGGAATTTTTATCCTATATATATATATATATATATATATATATATATATATGTAGCCATATATACACATATGAGGGAAAGGGCAATAAATAACGTCATAAAAAATGTTCAATGGAATAGACCGCAAGACAGATTAACGTGGTTAACATTCCATTTTAAAGTTTTCTTTCTAAATAGAATTCTTTAGTTATCTCTGGCAGTCTTAGGTTTTCTTCGGGCATCTTCAAGGGTAAGCTTCTGGCCAAGCACGATAGATTAGATGGGGATATATAGTCATCCAGGAACAACAACCATGCCACAGCAAAATGGAGCATAGTCCGCTTCTCTTTCCCATTACTGTAACTCGTAAAAATTGCAGAAAGACTTATCACACAAGCATGTTTGAATGTCAAGCTGAATGTCCACATAGGGGTTTTATACTCCACTAGTGGGGCAGTGATTCAAGCCATTAAGCGTGGCTCTGAAGAAGGCAACTAAGAAACACTGAGATTGTGATAAGAAAGAAAGCAACTAATTGCATTGCTGCCACTAAAACTTCAACAAAAATATTAATGGGAAAATACCAAAATTAATTTCAAGGATGTATACATAGCACTTACTGCCATCGAGACCAACATCTGCCACCCATCATTCGTTCGTTATCTAAGTTAACTGAGGAAAGTTCAACAACAACAAAAATCTACGTTGATAATGATCATAACATTACCTGGATTTTATTTCCTGGAGTGACACCTTCCCTTTGGGAAAATGAATCGGTTCCAGAATCACTTTGATGTGAAGGGAATTCATTCAATCTTGCATTGTCAAGACTTGATGCACAGCTTCCCAATACCCGAACCACACATCCCATCAATAGATCAAGAAAAGGTCTAACATGCAGTTCATCAAAAACTCCAAGGACATCTTCAATAACATGCAGAAAAGCATATCTCTTTTTCAAGGAAATCCCTGCTATACTTTCTGAGGTGAAATACTCTAACAAAGATGATGTTTGAACCCCACTAACAGAACCTCCAGGTAAAGTCCAAAACAACTTGGCAGGTCCATCAATTTTATTTACTATCTACAATGGCTTTACCAATAATGCAAAGAAAATTGGCAGCTCATTGACATCAACTTCAGCAATGAATTGCAGAATAGCCTTCCGATGATATATGCTTGTATTCTGCCAAAATAAAACGATAATGAATTATCAGTTTAGAACTAACCAAATGAAGCCAAGCGCCTCGTAGCGCGATGGCATTAGGGCTAGCCTTAGGAGCTGGTCTTCCCCCTTGTCTAGGGTTCGAGCCCTGCCTCCCCCTCCCCCCACTGGCTGTATCAAAAAAAAAAAAGAACTAACCAAATGAAAATCACATCCTAATAATCAACACCTTTGTTTTGGGGCCAACGAAAGAAACTGACTCAGAGGTTCATATTAAATATACCTTTCGAGAAGCAAGTTCCTTTAGCATTCTGACTTTTGGTATCAGAAGACAAATAACTAGTGGAACAAGAAGTGTCCTGTGGCATTCCTCAATGGTGCCAGCGCCTCTAGATAAACTCCATGTTGTTAATTCCTCTCTTAAAATTTTTCGAACTGATCAAGTTTCTCAAATGCTGATCATATGGTACAAGGTAATCATCCTTCCAGGTCAACAAGCAATCAAGAACTTTCACTTGAATTTCAGGATCATTGTCTTCCATAAACCTACCAAAAAGCACACAAAAAAAAATGTCTTAAGTAGGGAGGCCTCCTATATGAAGCATGCAAGTAACTCATGAGTAGAAGGAAACTAGGCAAGATACAACTGTAAAATAGCCAAAAGAAAATCCAACATGAAGTATGCAAATAACCAATGAGCAGATGAAATTGAACGAGATAAAACTGCTAAATAGCAAACCACACCCCCCCCCAAAAAAAACAAAAACAAAAAACAAAACAAAAACAAAAAAGGTGCGCATTAACCTGTTTTGCAAAACCTCCTTAAGAAATTGACTCTGGTAAGATAACTTGGGATTTTTCATCAGCTTCAACAAGTTTAACCATTCTTTCAGAACAGCCTTCCACTCTTTGCCTTTACAAGCATGATTGTCAAACAATCCCACACTGTAATGTCATATAACAAAGGAAACCAAACTCTCAAACTAGGTAATTTGAGTAACACTAATTCAGACTTCAAAAAAAGCAAAGGAAAAAATCGACCATACATACCTCCTAAGGTCATCAATATTGTATCCTAAAAACTTTAGGAATAAAGGTATCAATTGCTGGGACTGGGACAGGGACCGGGATTGGGATTCAATAGTTGGGATTTTTTGTAAACATTGCAGCAACAATGACAAGATTGTTACACAAAGAGTACTATCTGAGGCACAATTGACAAATTTTTTGAAAGAGTCGCCAAGACCTGAGAAACAAACAAGATTAAATAATGAATCAAAACGAAATCAGACAGGCAACTAAAGCTTAAAACCAAGCACAATGATAATGCAATTCCTTAGACTCATCTCTCCTTTACTTATTTATTTTGTATGGTTTATACAACCATAAATAGCAACATGGTGAATTTCTCTGTTTATCTTTAACAACTGGAACATTACGGCCAAAATTTACATAATTTATGAGTAAAATTTTTTATCAATTAGTTGACAAAAACAAAGTACCAATAAAATTAAGCATAAAACATTAATTAAATTAACTGCAATATTCATAGTCAGATTCAGGGATCAGTTATTAATTGCATACATCATCTATAAACAGTGTTTCTGTCGTATTTAGATTAGTCTAAATTTTCTAGGAGGATGCCTTTTACTCCTGTAGCATCCTCATCTCTTTGAAATTTGTATAATTTTACACATGCACCTATGTGTGAGACAAGCTTCAATTACTAAATATAGCATCAAAGTATTAATCAAGTTGGACAATACCAGTTGGCTTATCAAGCGATACAGCATTCACACAATGATCTACCCCAGAAGAGGTCTGTGATATCAAATGAAATCGTTCAAGATAACACATAAAGTTATCCCACACGAGGGCAAAATGTCCCTTGATCAAGACTGCAAGACACTCCAACGCAGGATTCCATAGGTAGCTAAAACGATTATGCAAGATGCCAAGCAATCCATTCAAAACAGGGGGCACATAAATGTCAGAGATCCTTCCAGCAGATAGGTCCATCTGGATCTTGGAAATCACTCGTTGAATGCATCTGCTGGTAGCAATTGAAATAGGAGTTGTTTCAATTGAGAGGAGGAGCTGAAGAACCTGTTATGTCACCAAAATTGGTGCACTATTAACTAGAAGCTGAAGTAAAAAGATAACAACTCATACCACAGTCTACAAAATACATACATTACTTGATGTGCTATCCATATTGGAAATATGAGAAAATTCAGTCTTCCTTCTCTTCACAGCCATCTGCTCTGCTGAAGGAACTTCCCTATCCAGAAATTTATAGTGACAGAGTATTTTAAGAGTTGAAATGCGAATCTCCTTGTCTGAATGGCTCAGATTATCAGCAAATATGGTGACCACACCATCAAACCTATCTTCAATCTCTGAATGATATTCTCTACAGCCAGCTTCTTCTAGAGGAGAACTAAAGTTCAAAAGAGAGAGTAGTAAGAACAAAGCTTTGACTGCCATAAACATAAGATACAAAGACTGAATATAATACACAGAAAGAATATATGAAAATATGAATACAAACATTCAATTATAAACAACAAGCCACTTACCCATACTTGGATTCCAAATGATCAGCAACGGCTGATAACACTTGTGAAGATGATCGATAGCTTTTTGCAAGACTCAAGAACTTTTCAGTCGCATCAACTCCAGAGCTACTGTTGTGACTTAGGCTGTTATAAGAACTTAATGCAGCACCTATAATGCTTTCCCAAATTTCTCTAGAACTGTCTGCAATGTAGCCAGAATAAACAGCATTTGCCAATTAGAAAAATACATCGAAAGACAAAAAAGAGCCAAACGCAAGAAAATCACGAGAAACTCTACCATTTTATTGTCCACAAGGTTAAAAGGAAAAACATGAGAATAAGAAAGAATTATTATAGCAACAAAACAATGCACCCATTGTAATGTATAAACAGGGCCAGAATTCTTTTTCAAGGTATGGGTCAACCCCATCCACAATTATAATAGCAAACACCATATCTTTGCCTTCTGATCAACATAATTAAAAGCACAAGGTTCTATAAAGTTGTTCATCAAATAAGTAAACTGCAAAGAATAAAGGGTTGAGATGGTACCAGGTTTAACTTTCACAAGCCGATCTACTGCATCTACAAGATCCACTAACAAAGATGGATTGGCGTTGACAACTGACATGTGGGAATAGCAATTAACAGCTCCCCACAGAAGTGCCAACTTTCCTTCATCACTTGGACATGATAAATCATAACGGGTGATTTCACTTTTTGCTTTTTTGATGATTCCTTGCAAATGACTGGAAATCCGAAGCCCTTGCACTATCCACAAAGTCTTCACTCAGTACATTCAATTGCATTTTCTCACAGAAGGACTTCAACAAAAATATTACTTCTTCCACAGAATTCTTCATCAAATCATCTATTGCCCTAATAATCAGCTTGTAGAAGTTAAATATCATATTTACAAAGAACCAAACCTTAACTGATTCGAGCATATTTATAGAGCTTTGAGGCTACCTTATAACATCCCCACTGAATGCACGTAGGCAATGTTCCATGAGTAACAACTCTCTAATAAAATGAAGTAAACTGCAAGAAACAATAAAAACATCAAGACGGAACAGAAACAAACAGAAGAAAATGCCAATATCACAAACACATTAGTCTGGTCAATACCTTGAGCTTCGTAACTTAAAAATAGGAGCCCACTGGGAGGCATACTCGTGTATTATAGTCTTGTCATCGTAGCCATGGAGCCCATTAAGAATACCCAACATTAATTTCAAAATTTTATCAACAACCAAAGATATTTTATCTTGGGACTTGATCATGACAGAAGGTGTGATGTACGTCCGCACAAGCAACAAGACAAGTTCAAGCAATGGTTTATAATCTGGCAAATATAATGGCAAATAAGATTAGAACAAATCCAAACAGACTCTGCAAACAACTAAAATGAGTACACTAATAAGAATGTAAATTTGGAAAACACAAAAGCACATGTGCACACCACAAACAAAAATTAAAAGAAGAATTTGAAGGAAACTGTCAGCACCTAAACCTATTCCACTAGCACATTTTGATGAGCCACAAATATTACAAAAAATACAACAGGAATAATGCGCATAAATTCTTTTTAATTAATAAAGAAAAAAAGCAGAAGATACTTCATATATATTAACTCACCATCAACTTTCCGTCCATTATGTGCCTTTACAGCTGAAATTAGCAGTGATAGAAGGCAACTTAAATGCAAAATTCCTCCAGTACAAGCACAATCTTTGACTTCCTCATATAAGCATTTCCATACCAATTTCAATTCCTCGGGCTCCATCATCTCACATAATTTCTTAAAGACAGATTTTACAATTTTCAGCACGGTCATTGACTCTGGACAGGAGAGAGAACGATAGTCAAAGTAATGAACAAATACATTAGAAGTAATCGAAAAACCCTGAGGGAGAATATCACTAGTTACAGTAACCACAGTTATTTTCATAGGTACCATCGATATGAAATATGTAAGGACAAAACAGTTGCAGGACACCATAAAAATCCCTATTCAATTTTTTTCCCACTTCAATTGTGACCAACAAATCCTTTGACCAGAGATAGGCGCATGCGCATGAAGGACAGACACACAGAGACATGCACCCAGTCCATGGAATCTTGACACAGAGAAATACACACATCAATAGACAAACAGAAACATGGGACGCACAAGCATAGATGCAAGAATTCCATTGACCAGAGACTGATATATAGACACACAAATAGATGCAAAACCCCCTCCCCCCCCCCAAAAAAAAAAAAAAATACTGGTATATAGAAAATATATTAGGGAGAGAGATTGCAAAAAATAGGAAGAAAGCTTGCCTTGGTTATCTTTATCACCAATAGAATATACTGCTTTGTTTGTCAGTAATTTCAATACTCGCTCTGCTTTTGAATGGAGTCTTAATGAGGAAACTGTCATAACATGATAAAGTAGAGCTTGAACGCCTGTTTCTCTGCAGGGAGAGGGCTTCTTCACCGCTTCAAGCATGACCTTTCCAATTCCTGTCCAATCCATCAGTATTATAAGTTTTCCAGCCGTCCAAAAAAATTAAGGAAATGAATTCCCAAATCATGAATTGAAAACAAAGAAGAAAAAAATGAGAACCAAACAAAACAAGGTGAAACTAGGAGGCAGTATGAGAGTCATAAAGCGTTCTGAGATTGATTAAAAATAACAAAGTAAAAGATTAAGTTAAAGGCACTAAGAGATCTAAACAGTTCAGTCTTAATTGGTCTGCAATTGAAGAGGAATAAAATGATCACTACCTCTCTTAAGATGCTCATCTGGTGCATTTCTTAGAACAAATGACATAGCCTCTGCCATGAATTGTTGGATGTACTCCTTTGGGTAATATCTCAATTTTGCCGTGACCCTTGAAGTGCCAAAACAAATATAAGAAACTTGAAAGTTCAATAAATATTTTGCAAAATATCCATGTACCATGCAGTTTAAAGATCTTTTCATCTTAGTGAAATAAGGGAGGCTAACATAATTGTATAATCTCAAGATGAAAGTCACCATTCTGTTTGCCAACCCTTTGGTACCAGAGATATAATTATCATTTAATTCTTTGGAGCCATAAAAGTTCTTGACATGCCTTCAGCTAGCTCATGTAGAATCTCATGTAGAATAAGTATGCACATCAAATTGAAAAATGAGACAACAAACATCTAAGCACATTTAGGAAATAGAAGGCCTTATCTACACAATTCGGTTAATGCAACTTATGGATGTGACTAAATTTAGTGAATGAGCAAGCATGGAGGATAATATTCATGTGCATTATTCACAAGAGTTCATATATATATATGGGATCAGATTGTCTCAGCAAGGTACGAGGAAAAATTACAGAGCACCTTAAAAAACAATTCTGATATAAAAGCGAATAAAGACAAGATATGCAAAGTCAACCTAGTCCACTAGGAGTATATCAGAGCAATAATAATATTAATATTAATATCACTCCAACAATGAGAGTTCCGTCTTAGTCCATTTTGAGTTGCACACACATTGATCAAGTTGGCATTTATCAACGAAGTGATGGTATGAAAAAATACATATGAATGAACAAATCAGCATTTGCCGAACATTCAATATTTTAATTGGAAGGGTATACAGAAATCAAACTTCATCACTCACTTGAGCACATATAATGTGTTATGTATTAGATACTTCTGCAGATACATCATTATGTATGACCATGAAACGAACATCTGCGTAACAATGAACATAGTTTTAGCATTCACACCAAAATGGGGAAGAAAAAACTACATAAGTCTCAAAATGAGAAGCCACATAATTCTCCTCATAAGAAAAAAAAAATCCAAGATTTTAGCTTACCCACTCAATTATCTCAGGATCTCTATCAGCACCACTTTCCAGGAGAGACACTGAAGAACCAGTAATTCTTGGCAAAAGCCTAGTAAAATCAAGATGCACAGTGCTCAAGTAAGCAATGTGAGAATATTAATTAAAGGAAACGCACAGGAAACAACACTAACTAAAAATCATTCACAAAATGCGGAAAAGGAGATTCATAACTAACATTACAGCCTACTGTCAATATAAGAACAGGAACCTGACAGTTATAATAAATTATAGAAGACAGAAGCCTTATAAAAGCATGCTTTAATTAATTGAATTAAATCCAGTTCATGAGATAATCAACTCACGGAACAAATTCCTCCAGGAGATCTCTAGATAAAGCTGCAATTAACCTGCAGAAACAAAGAATTAAAATCCACAAAGAAGAGCACAAATAAACACTGGAAGATAGAAAAAAAGAGGCCTAAATAATACAAGATCTGGTCTGTCATCATCCAGGTCAAATGTTACTTGATTAAAGGAATCAGAAGATTAAGTCTACAACAAGTGGTTACTATTTTTGGCAAGTAATTAGTATTTGTCAAAACATTTATTATTATTTTTATTTTTATGGCTAGATTTTGATATTAGACTGTGTTGACATGTGTCATTGGACAGAGCTCATTCCTATCCTCTATAGCGTCAATATATGCTCCAACCAAAATCTTGTGGCCCAAACAGAATGCCTAGTTAATTGAACACAATATAAAGTTCTAATAATTACTATTGCAAACTAGAGTCAGGGACAGACTAAAATTGTTGTCAATAAAGGAAAAAAGATCTTTGCCCTATTAGCAGATTCACATAGAATGATGCCTTGCTTAAAATGCTAAAGAATGACATCCGTAGTAGCATTTATATCATCAAACAAATCCGCATGCCCAACTGCACAAAATGAAGCAGTACATAAAAGGGATAGCATACCTACAAATCGGCTCAAGCGATAGTCTTGCTTTTAATTGCAACCTAGAAAGGAGTTTTGACATTAAAGATTCCTTGGGCAACAGTACCAAGGGCAATGTTTGTGTATAGGGCATAACTTCTTCATACAATGAGATTAAATCCTCAGCAGTGTTCAACTCCTGTTTCATTATAACTAACACCAATTAAAAAATTGTGAAGCATGAACATGAAAATGATGTGTATATAAAACAAAAACAACAACAACAACAACAAAGCCTTATCCCACTAGGTAGGGTCAGGTACATGGATCGTATAGCGCCATTGTACTCTACTAACGACCAAATCCTTGGATAAATTGTTAACTGAAAAATCTTGCATAAGCAAAAGATGTGCGTGTATCAAAAAACAAACGGGAAAATAATCGAGTTGACATTTCGCTGATTTGGCAGATGTTCAGGAGAAAAGCAAAAAAGGAGAATATTCAGTTCCAAAATTTTTATGAAGCAAAGGGACAAATTAGTGAAAAGGAATGTAAAATTAGAACAGGAATGTTCGCTCTATTCCCACTCCAATTCCACCTCATACAGTATGCAATCAATAGCAAAGTAGTGAAAAGCAGTACAATACCACAACAACGGCATGCATCTAACAAAGCCAATAACTTTTGTGCAAAGAGCGCAAAAAATTTAAATCTATAAGCTCTGTAACTGAAGCCATACCCTCCATTCTACCAGGCAGTCTCTGAAGAAGGAGGAATTCTCAGATGGCTCAGACCTGACTTTTGCAAGACTCCGATAGACGTTTATGTCTATATCATCTATTCTCTCATAGAATGTCTTAAACCGCACATCCAAGGAAAATATGCCAAACAATTAATCCAAAATAATGGACAAGTAAAAACAAATTGAAAATAACAGAGCAACCGTATGAGAAATTCTTCTAATAGAAGCAACGGATTCGACATTAAAGGACAAAAAAAGTGAATAGATAATAAACCAAATCTCAAAAGCAAAAACGTATAATTGCAAATAAAATACGTGATTATACCTTATCCATTCTCATCAACCGAACATCAAAATCAAATATTAAAGTGTAGTTACTTAATCTTAGCTTAACAAATAACCCACTACAAGCGCAAAGAAAGTAAATTGTCTCAAACAAAGGTTCAGGGTTTTAAGACACCACAAAAATAATTAGATAATGGCACCAAAATCATTAACAAAAGCAGAAACCATTAATCTTCGCTTAACCAAAAACCAACTTTTGCTCATGGCACATAAAGTTTTTGGGGCTCAAACTTGCATTGCCACCGTATATGAAACATTAACTAGATGGGAAAAACTTAATTGGAAAATCAATCCAAAATATAAGACCTATTTCACAGATTTATCAACTTCTCCCCTAAATTAATCCTATTAATATTCCCTCAATGATAGTCAAGTAAAAGGGGGAGAGGGAGAATCAAGGAAGATGCTAGGGTATTTTAGAAGAAAAACATATCATAGTAACTAACTCGTCATCCTTAATCTATTCATATTAGTTAGTTAAGTTTTACATTAAGGATCAGAATAGTAAAATGTGACATATTTGATTTGATATCCCACAAAAGCAATTGCGCATACAAGGGATCGTGACAGTAACCTATGCTCAACGCACATGGAAATAATTCTAAGGCGCGTTCTAGATAATTACAAGCTAAACGATTCCTACGGCCAAAATTGACGATTCTATCAAAGGTTCGACATGTAAACTATCTCCTAAATATACACTTCCGCTACCGTTCTTCACTACAAATTCATGACCAAACTGCATCGTCCAGCAGCCACACGCATATACAATATTGAGTGGAGTGCATCAAAATGTTGATTGTATGATATGGGGCTAATATACTAGAAAAGTTAAAAATTTATGCTGCCTGTTTGACAGCCTTCAACATCGTTAAAGCAAATCTCTGTTTTTTAAAAGAACTGCGCAAACTGGGAACAAAATCTTATCGATTGATAAAGCTTAATCTGATTGCCAAATTAGGAGGCATGCAATCAGCAAAGGCTATCACTTCTCAGTGGCTGATATAGAAAACTTACAACAAAGCGGCGCCGCCCAGGGGATTTGTTAAGAGACTTGACAGACGACGTTTCCATGTTTGAAGACGAAGCACAAAATGCGTACGCCTGAGTGCAGCGGCTGTGTAATGATTACTCAACAAATGCGGTGCAGAGAGCAAAGGGAGAAAATAAACTATGGTGGGCAGCTGTGACTAGTGCGTCAAAGAACGAAGGAAAGGATTTTGGGATAGTAATGATGATGTGAGAGATGGCGCCCGTGAAGGCAGTCAAACACCGTCTCGGGTCGAAGAGTTTTGCGCCACTCTTGAGCGGCAACGCCGACCCTGCAAAATATAAAACAGAAACCTTTACTCCAGTGTGAAGAATAATTCTTGTCTATTGGGCTTGGGCTCCAAGCGTCTCTGTCACATCGATTATGGATGAACCAACTCTTTTTCTAAAAATTTTTATAAAATTAGAGTCAGGGACAGACTAAAATTGTTGTCAATAAAGGAAAAAAGATCTTTGCCCTATTAGCAGATTCACATAGAATGATGCCTTGCTTAAAATGCTAAAGAATGACATCCGTAGTAGCATTTATATCATCAAACAAATCCGCATGCCCAACTGCACAAAATGAAGCAGTACATAAAAGGGATAGCATACCTACAAATCGGCTCAAGCGATAGTCTTGCTTTTAATTGCAACCTAGAAAGGAGTTTTGACATTAAAGATTCCTTGTGCAACAGTGCCAAGGGCAATGTTTGTGTATAGGGCATAACTTCTTCATACAATGAGATTAAATCCTCAGCAGTGTTCAACTCCTGTTTCATTATAACTAACACCAATTAAAAAATTGTGAAGCATGAACATGAAAATGATGTGTATATAAAACAAAAACAACAACAACAACAACAAAGCCTTATCCCACTAGGTAGGGTCAGGTACATGGATCGTATAGCGCCATTGTACTCTACTAACGACCAAATCCTTGGATAAATTGTTAACTGAAAAATCTTGCATAAGCAAAAGATGTGCGTGTATCAAAAAACAAACGGGAAAATAATCGAGTTGACATTTCGCTGATTTGGCAGATGTTCAGGAGAAAAGCAAAAAAGGAGAATATTCAGTTCCAAAATTTTTATGAAGCAAAGGGACAAATTAGTGAAAAGGAATGTAAAATTAGAACAGGAATGTTCGCTCTATTCCCACTCCAATTCCACCTCATACAGTATGCAATCAATAGCAAAGTAGTGAAAAGCAGTACAATACCACAACAACGGCATGCATCTAACAAAGCCAATAACTTTTGTGCAAAGAGCGCAAAAAATTTAAATCTATAAGCTCTGTAACTGAAGCCATACCCTCCATTCTACCAGGCAGTCTCTGAAGAAGGAGGAATTCTCAGATGGCTCAGACCTGACTTTTGCAAGACTCCGATAGACGTTTATGTCTATATCATCTATTCTCTCATAGAATGTCTTAAACCGCACATCCAAGGAAAATATGCCAAACAATTAATCCAAAATAATGGACAAGTAAAAACAAATTGAAAATAACAGAGCAACCGTATGAGAAATTCTTCTAATAGAAGCAACGGATTCGACATTAAAGGACACAAAAAGTGAATAGATAATAAACCAAATCTCAAAAGCAAAAACGTATAATTGCAAATAAAATACGTGATTATACCTTATCCATTCTCATCAACCGAACATCAAAATCAAATATTAAAGTGTAGTTACTTAATCTTAGCTTAACAAATAACCCACTACAAGCGCAAAGAAAGTAAATTGTCTCAAACAAAGGTTCAGGGTTTTAAGACACCACAAAAATAATTAGATAATGGCACCAAAATCATTAACAAAAGCAGAAACCATTAATCTTCGCTTAACCAAAAACCAACTTTTGCTCATGGCACATAAAGTTTTTGGGGCTCAAACTTGCATTGCCACCGTATATGAAACATTAACTAGATGGGAAAAACTTAATTGGAAAATCAATCCAAAATATAAGACCTATTTCACAGATTTATCAACTTCTCCCCTAAATTAATCCTATTAATATTCCCTCAATGATAGTCAAGTAAAAGGGGGAGAGGGAGAATCAAGGAAGATGCTAGGGTATTTTAGAAGAAAAACATATCATAGTAACTAACTCGTCATCCTTAATCTATTCATATTAGTTAGTTAAGTTTTACATTAAGGATCAGAATAGTAAAATGTGACATATTTGATTTGATATCCCACAAAAGCAATTGCGCATACAAGGGATCGTGACAGTAACCTATGCTCAACGCACATGGAAATAATTCTAAGGCGCGTTCTAGATAATTACAAGCTAAACGATTCCTACGGCCAAAATTGACGATTCTATCAAAGGTTCGACATGTAAACTATCTCCTAAATATACACTTCCGCTACCGTTCTTCACTACAAATTCATGACCAAACTGCATCGTCCAGCAGCCACACGCATATACAATATTGAGTGGAGTGCATCAAAATGTTGATTGTATGATATGGGGCTAATATACTAGAAAAGTTAAAAATTTATGCTGCCTGTTTGACAGCCTTCAACATCGTTAAAGCAAATCTCTGTTTTTTAAAAGAACTGCGCAAACTGGGAACAAAATCTTATCGATTGATAAAGCTTAATCTGATTGCCAAATTAGGAGGCATGCAATCAGCAAAGGCTATCACTTCTCAGTGGCTGATATAGAAAACTTACAACAAAGCGGCGCCGCCCAGGGGATTTGTTAAGAGACTTGACAGACGACGTTTCCATGTTTGAAGACGAAGCACAAAATGCGTACGCCTGAGTGCAGCGGCTGTGTAATGATTACTCAACAAATGCGGTGCAGAGAGCAAAGGGAGAAAATAAACTATGGTGGGCAGCTGTGACTAGTGCGTCAAAGAACGAAGGAAAGGATTTTGGGATAGTAATGATGATGTGAGAGATGGCGCCCGTGAAGGCAGTCAAACACCGTCTCGGGTCGAAGAGTTTTGCGCCACTCTTGAGCGGCAACGCCGACCCTGCAAAATATAAAACAGAAACCTTTACTCCAGTGTGAAGAATAATTCTTGTCTATTGGGCTTGGGCTCCAAGCGTCTCTGTCACATCGATTATGGATGAACCAACTCTTTTTCTAAAAATTTTTATAAAATTAGAGTCAGGGACAGACTAAAATTGTTGTCAATAAAGGAAAAAAGATCTTTGCCCTATTAGCAGATTCACATAGAATGATGCCTTGCTTAAAATGCTAAAGAATGACATCCGTAGTAGCATTTATATCATCAAACAAATCCGCATGCCCAACTGCACAAAATGAAGCAGTACATAAAAGGGATAGCATACCTACAAATCGGCTCAAGCGATAGTCTTGCTTTTAATTGCAACCTAGAAAGGAGTTTTGACATTAAAGATTCCTTGTGCAACAGTGCCAAGGGCAATGTTTGTGTATAGGGCATAACTTCTTCATACAATGAGATTAAATCCTCAGCAGTGTTCAACTCCTGTTTCATTATAACTAACACCAATTAAAAAATTGTGAAGCATGAACATGAAAATGATGTGTATATAAAACAAAAACAACAACAACAACAACAAAGCCTTATCCCACTAGGTAGGGTCAGGTACATGGATCGTATAGCGCCATTGTACTCTACTAACGACCAAATCCTTGGATAAATTGTTAACTGAAAAATCTTGCATAAGCAAAAGATGTGCGTGTATCAAAAAACAAACGGGAAAATAATCGAGTTGACATTTCGCTGATTTGGCAGATGTTCAGGAGAAAAGCAAAAAAGGAGAATATTCAGTTCCAAAATTTTTATGAAGCAAAGGGGCAAATTAGTGAAAAGGAATGTAAAATTAGAACAGGAATGTTCGCTCTATTCCCACTCCAATTCCACCTCATACAGTATGCAATCAATAGCAAAGTAGTGAAAAGCAGTACAATACCACAACAACGGCATGCATCTAACAAAGCCAATAACTTTTGTGCAAAGAGCGCAAAAAATTTAAATCTATAAGCTCTGTAACTGAAGCCATACCCTCCATTCTACCAGGCAGTCTCTGAAGAAGGAGGAATTCTCAGATGGCTCAGACCTGACTTTTGCAAGACTCCGATAGACGTTTATGTCTATATCATCTATTCTCTCATAGAATGTCTTAAACCGCACATCCAAGGAAAATATGCCAAACAATTAATCCAAAATAATGGACAAGTAAAAACAAATTGAAAATAACAGAGCAACCGTATGAGAAATTCTTCTAATAGAAGCAACGGATTCGACATTAAAGGACACAAAAAGTGAATAGATAATAAACCAAATCTCAAAAGCAAAAACGTATAATTGCAAATAAAATACGTGATTATACCTTATCCATTCTCATCAACCGAACATCAAAATCAAATATTAAAGTGTAGTTACTTAATCTTAGCTTAACAAATAACCCACTACAAGCGCAAAGAAAGTAAATTGTCTCAAACAAAGGTTCAGGGTTTTAAGACACCACAAAAATAATTAGATAATGGCACCAAAATCATTAACAAAAGCAGAAACCATTAATCTTCGCTTAACCAAAAACCAACTTTTGCTCATGGCACATAAAGTTTTTGGGGCTCAAACTTGCATTGCCACCGTATATGAAACATTAACTAGATGGGAAAAACTTAATTGGAAAATCAATCCAAAATATAAGACCTATTTCACAGATTTATCAACTTCTCCCCTAAATTAATCCTATTAATATTCCCTCAATGATAGTCAAGTAAAAGGGGGAGAGGGAGAATCAAGGAAGATGCTAGGGTATTTTAGAAGAAAAACATATCATAGTAACTAACTCGTCATCCTTAATCTATTCATATTAGTTAGTTAAGTTTTACATTAAGGATCAGAATAGTAAAATGTGACATATTTGATTTGATATCCCACAAAAGCAATTGCGCATACAAGGGATCGTGACAGTAACCTATGCTCAACGCACATGGAAATAATTCTAAGGCGCGTTCTAGATAATTACAAGCTGTAATATCCCTGATTATTATTAATATTGATGATATTATTATTAGTAGTAATTACCCATTTATTTTAGATAGCCTTGGTGGGCCAAATATTCTTAGTCTTAATTGCCGTAGGAATTTTCTGCTTATACTCTAAGAAAGAGATTTAGGTAATAAGTCCTCTACTTGTTTACTAAGTCACATTAATTTACACCATTTTAGGTAATAAGTCCTCTACTTGTTAACTAAGTCACATTAATTTACACCATTTTAGGTAATACGTCCTCTACTTGTCAACTAAGTCACATTAATTTACACCATGATTGATTGACCGAACGTAATGTGAACCATGATTGGTTGATTTTTTTCTATTTTAATATGCCCTATTGATGATATTAAATTCACATCATGGCTGATTGGTTTTTAATTTAATATACCTTATTAATGATATTAAATTTGTATCATTGTTAATTGATCTTTTTTTATGTACCCCATTAATGAGTTGGCAATGGTAAAAGAGCCGAAGCTAAACCCTAAAATTTTGTTATAAATATGAGCCTAGCCTAACCCTGAATACTCCCTTTCTCTTCTCATATTCTCTTCTACTACTTTCGCTATTCTTTCTCTATTCTTCTAATTCCTCTATTCTTTCTCTATTCTTCTAAAAGCTAACAAAACGGAGACCAGGTAATCCTAATCTCATGAGTCTTAGTGTAATTTTATATTTCGATAGGTAATCCTAATCCCCAGAACAACCTTGCATCTTGTGCTTCTTCTTCTTCTCTACATCCTATTTTAGTAATCCTAATCTCATGAGTCTTAGTGTAATTTTATATTTCGATAGGTAATCCTAATTCCCAGAACAACCTTGAATCTCGTGTTTCTTCTTCTTCTTCTTCTTCTTCTTCTTCTTCTCTACATCCTATTTTACTAATCATAATTCCATAAGTCTTAGCGTAATTTTATATCCTATGCTTCTTCTTCTTCTTCTCTACATCATATTTTGCTAATCCTAATCCCCATGAATCTTAGGTTATTTTTATACTTTTATATAAATTTTGATAAAATTGTTATATATAAAATATAGTATATGTAATCATAATCCTTAGAACAATTCTTTTTTTTAAAATGATTTTACCTTGGGTTTTCATAATTAACAAATACTAGTATATATACTCGGTTTGGTTTTCGTAAATTTGAGAAATCTATTTGGTGTGATTGAAATTTATAAATGTTTTCATATGTATACATATATTATTGAGAAATCTATTTATTATGTGACTATATATAAAATACTTTAAATCGTGGGAGGATAGCTTTGGGATGGTACCCCCAAAGTGATGAACACAATTCTTAGGCTTTATGCCTCGATATATTATTTGATGTGAACTTGATTATATCCGTTCTCCCCAAGGTGGTGTCTGGCAGGTTTCCGGGACATTAGTAGCAACTTTGGGGAGAGGTGTGCACATTAGGACGAATTGATTTATTGTGATATGGCCAAACTGATTATTTGTGACTGGCAGGTTTCCGGGTCACAGGGTAAACTGGCAGGTTTCCGGGTTTACCATGGTTCTCTTCCCACTAAACTAATTGGACTGGCAGGTTTCCGGGTCCAAATGAAATGAAATTAAAATAATGATGAATATCTTTCGATGAGAACATATAGATATGATAGTATTAAAATTGATGCCTTGAATTATATATATGATGTTTTCTTTCATCCTGTGAATATTGATATGGATATTTATATTTATTATGTTGATGAATACTATTATTATTATTACTGTTATTATTGTTATTACTATTATTATTATTTTATATTATCTTTGTTTATTAGGATTACCAGCTTTTGCTGATGTTTGTGTTCTGGGCTGCGACGATCCTTCGGGGGAGCAGAATTTCAGTGAAACAGGTTTCAAAGTTGGGGCTGTTGGGACTAACAGTGAGAAGGGAGGAGGAGCATTCGACTTTCTGGCTATTTAGTTTTTTTATTCATGCTTTGAAAAAAAAAAACATTTTTGCTCGAGTTTTGATTTTCGTTATTGTAATAAAGTAGCCTTGCACTCGTCCCAGTACAAGTGCGGCGGTAACACTTCCCAGATTTAGTTATTTTGAATTCAAGTATTTATTCATAAAAATTATAGCAAATTTTACGTTATTATAATAGTTAGAAATTTGGGGGTGTTACAAAATGGTATCAGAGCCTAAGGTTCTCCTTAGCTTCGCTTTGGATACTAACTCGGGGATCAATGATCCCAGAGGTAAAAAAAAAAGGATAATAAATAATAATTATAATAGAATAAATAAATAAGTAGAAAAAAATAAACGTGAGAGATGGGTAGTGAAGGGTTATTTTCTTGTCTTTTAAAAATGATTTATTTCTTTGAAATTCTAATAATTGTTTGTTGGAAATTATTTTGTGACTCGTTATATGATTATTATTGACTTGTGAATTTTATTTAGAAGGAGATATTGAGGTAATTAGAATTTATTTTGTGAATTATTTTGAATGATGAAGGATGATGGAATTCTTATTTTCAAATACAAGATGTTGGTTTGTCATTTGGATTTATATTGATTTATCATTTGAATTTATATTGCATTATCTGATGATTGCTTTTTGATATATAATATGTGTGGTGAGTGATGGTTAGAGTTGATGAAAACAAAAAACAAAAATCGAAAAAAAAATTTGAGGACAAAACTTATTTTAAGGAGGGTAGAGTGTAATACCCCAGATTATTATTAAATGATTTATTTCTTTGAAATTCTGATAATTGTATATTTAAAATTATTTTTGTGACTTGTCATGTAATTATTATTGACTTGTGAATTTCATTTTAGTAAATATCCGTTGTTATTCGGAGAAGGTACACGATTAAGTTTCGAGGACGAAACTTGTTTTAAGGAGGGTAGAATGTAATATCCCTGATTATTATTAATATTGATGATATTATTATTAGTAGTAATTACCCATTTATTTTAGATAGCCTTGGTGGGCCAAATATTCTTAGTCTTAATTGCCGTAGGAATTTTCTGCTTATACTCTAAGAAAGAGATTTAGGTAATAAGTCCTCTACTTGTTTACTAAGTCACATTAATTTACACCATTTTAGGTAATAAGTCCTCTACTTGTTAACTAAGTCACATTAATTTACACCATTTTAGGTAATACGTCCTCTACTTGTCAACTAAGTCACATTAATTTACACCATGATTGATTGACCGAACGTAATGTGAACCATGATTGGTTGATTTTTTTCTATTTTAATATGCCCTATTGATGATATTAAATTCACATCATGGCTGATTGGTTTTTAATTTAATATACCTTATTAACGATATTAAATTTGTATCATTGTTAATTGATCTTTTTTTATGTACCCCATTAATGAGTTGGCAATGGTAAAAGAGCCGAAGCTAAACCCTAAAATTTTGTTATAAATATGAGCCTAGCCTAACCCTGAATACTCCCTTTCTCTTCTCATATTCTCTTCTACTACTTTCGCTATTCTTTCTCTATTCTTCTAATTCCTCTATTCTTTCTCTATTCTTCTAAAAGCTAACAAAACGGAGACCAGGTAATCCTAATCTCATGAGTCTTAGTGTAATTTTATATTTCGATAGGTAATCCTAATCCCCAGAACAACCTTGCATCTTGTGCTTCTTCTTCTTCTCTACATCCTATTTTAGTAATCCTAATCTCATGAGTCTTAGTGTAATTTTATATTTCGATAGGTAATCCTAATTCCCAGAACAACCTTGAATCTCGTGTTTCTTCTTCTTCTTCTTCTTCTTCTTCTTCTTCTCTACATCCTATTTTACTAATCATAATTCCATAAGTCTTAGCGTAATTTTATATCCTATGCTTCTTCTTCTTCTTCTCTACATCATATTTTGCTAATCCTAATCCCCATGAATCTTAGGTTATTTTTATACTTTTATATAAATTTTGATAAAATTGTTATATATAAAATATAGTATATGTAATCATAATCCTTAGAACAATTCTTTTTTTTAAAATGATTTTACCTTGGGTTTTCATAATTAACAAATACTAGTATATATACTCGGTTTGGTTTTCGTAAATTTGAGAAATCTATTTGGTGTGATTGAAATTTATAAATGTTTTCATATGTATACATATATTATTGAGAAATCTATTTATTATGTGACTATATATAAAATACTTTAAATCGTGGGAGGATAGCTTTGGGATGGTACCCCCAAAGTGATGAACACAATTCTTAGGCTTTATGCCTCGATATATTATTTGATGTGAACTTGATTATATCCGTTCTCCCCAAGGTGGTGTCTGGCAGGTTTCCGGGACATTAGTAGCAACTTTGGGGAGAGGTGTGCACATTAGGACGAATTGATTTATTGTGATATGGCCAAACTGATTATTTGTGACTGGCAGGTTTCCGGGTCACAGGGTAAACTGGCAGGTTTCCGGGTTTACCATGGTTCTCTTCCCACTAAACTAATTGGACTGGCAGGTTTCCGGGTCCAAATGAAATGAAATTAAAATAATGATGAATATCTTTCGATGAGAACATATAGATATGATAGTATTAAAATTGATGCCTTGAATTATATATATGATGTTTTCTTTCATCCTGTGAATATTGATATGGATATTTATATTTATTATGTTGATGAATACTATTATTATTATTACTGTTATTATTGTTATTACTATTATTATTATTTTATATTATCTTTGTTTATTAGGATTACCAGCTTTTGCTGATGTTTGTGTTCTGGGCTGCGACGATCCTTCGGGGGAGCAGAATTTCAGTGAAACAGGTTTCAAAGTTGGGGCTGTTGGGACTAACAGTGAGAAGGGAGGAGGAGCATTCGACTTTCTGGCTATTTAGTTTTTTTATTCATGCTTTGAAAAAAAAAAAACATTTTTGCTCGAGTTTTGATTTTCGTTATTGTAATAAAGTAGCCTTGCACTCGTCCCAGTACAAGTGCGGCGGTAACACTTCCCAGATTTAGTTATTTTGAATTCAAGTATTTATTCATAAAAATTATAGCAAATTTTACGTTATTATAATAGTTAGAAATTTGGGGGTGTTACAAAATGGTATCAGAGCCTAAGGTTCTCCTTAGCTTCGCTTTGGATACTAACTCGGGGATCAATGATCCCAGAGGTAAAAAAAAAAGGATAATAAATAATAATTATAATAGAATAAATAAATAAGTAGAAAAAAATAAACGTGAGAGATGGGTAGTGAAGGGTTATTTTCTTGTCTTTTAAAAATGATTTATTTCTTTGAAATTCTAATAATTGTTTGTTGGAAATTATTTTGTGACTCGTTATATGATTATTATTGACTTGTGAATTTTATTTAGAAGGAGATATTGAGGTAATTAGAATTTATTTTGTGAATTATTTTGAATGATGAAGGATGATGGAATTCTTATTTTCAAATACAAGATGTTGGTTTGTCATTTGGATTTATATTGATTTATCATTTGAATTTATATTGCATTATCTGATGATTGCTTTTTGATATATAATATGTGTGGTGAGTGATGGTTAGAGTTGATGAAAACAAAAAACAAAAATCGAAAAAAAAATTTGAGGACAAAACTTATTTTAAGGAGGGTAGAGTGTAATACCCCAGATTATTATTAAATGATTTATTTCTTTGAAATTCTGATAATTGTATATTTAAAATTATTTTTGTGACTTGTCATGTAATTATTATTGACTTGTGAATTTCATTTTAGTAAATATCCGTTGTTATTCGGAGAAGGTACACGATTAAGTTTCGAGGACGAAACTTGTTTTAAGGAGGGTAGAATGTAATATCCCTGATTATTATTAATATTGATGATATTATTATTAGTAGTAATTACCCATTTATTTTAGATAGCCTTGGTGGGCCAAATATTCTTAGTCTTAATTGCCGTAGGAATTTTCTGCTTATACTCTAAGAAAGAGATTTAGGTAATAAGTCCTCTACTTGTTTACTAAGTCACATTAATTTACACCATTTTAGGTAATAAGTCCTCTACTTGTTAACTAAGTCACATTAATTTACACCATTTTAGGTAATACGTCCTCTACTTGTCAACTAAGTCACATTAATTTACACCATGATTGATTGACCGAACGTAATGTGAACCATGATTGGTTGATTTTTTTCTATTTTAATATGCCCTATTGATGATATTAAATTCACATCATGGCTGATTGGTTTTTAATTTAATATACCTTATTAATGATATTAAATTTGTATCATTGTTAATTGATCTTTTTTTATGTACCCCATTAATGAGTTGGCAATGGTAAAAGAGCCGAAGCTAAACCCTAAAATTTTGTTATAAATATGAGCCTAGCCTAACCCTGAATACTCCCTTTCTCTTCTCATATTCTCTTCTACTACTTTCGCTATTCTTTCTCTATTCTTCTAATTCCTCTATTCTTTCTCTATTCTTCTAAAAGCTAACAAAACGGAGACCAGGTAATCCTAATCTCATGAGTCTTAGTGTAATTTTATATTTCGATAGGTAATCCTAATCCCCAGAACAACCTTGCATCTTGTGCTTCTTCTTCTTCTCTACATCCTATTTTAGTAATCCTAATCTCATGAGTCTTAGTGTAATTTTATATTTCGATAGGTAATCCTAATTCCCAGAACAACCTTGAATCTCGTGTTTCTTCTTCTTCTTCTTCTTCTTCTTCTTCTTCTCTACATCCTATTTTACTAATCATAATTCCATAAGTCTTAGCGTAATTTTATATCCTATGCTTCTTCTTCTTCTTCTCTACATCATATTTTGCTAATCCTAATCCCCATGAATCTTAGGTTATTTTTATACTTTTATATAAATTTTGATAAAATTGTTATATATAAAATATAGTATATGTAATCATAATCCTTAGAACAATTCTTTTTTTTAAAATGATTTTACCTTGGGTTTTCATAATTAACAAATACTAGTATATATACTCGGTTTGGTTTTCGTAAATTTGAGAAATCTATTTGGTGTGATTGAAATTTATAAATGTTTTCATATGTATACATATATTATTGAGAAATCTATTTATTATGTGACTATATATAAAATACTTTAAATCGTGGGAGGATAGCTTTGGGATGGTACCCCCAAAGTGATGAACACAATTCTTAGGCTTTATGCCTCGATATATTATTTGATGTGAACTTGATTATATCCGTTCTCCCCAAGGTGGTGTCTGGCAGGTTTCCGGGACATTAGTAGCAACTTTGGGGAGAGGTGTGCACATTAGGACGAATTGATTTATTGTGATATGGCCAAACTGATTATTTGTGACTGGCAGGTTTCCGGGTCACAGGGTAAACTGGCAGGTTTCCGGGTTTACCATGGTTCTCTTCCCACTAAACTAATTGGACTGGCAGGTTTCCGGGTCCAAATGAAATGAAATTAAAATAATGATGAATATCTTTCGATGAGAACATATAGATATGATAGTATTAAAATTGATGCCTTGAATTATATATATGATGTTTTCTTTCATCCTGTGAATATTGATATGGATATTTATATTTATTATGTTGATGAATACTATTATTATTATTACTGTTATTATTGTTATTACTATTATTATTATTTTATATTATCTTTGTTTATTAGGATTACCAGCTTTTGCTGATGTTTGTGTTCTGGGCTGCGACGATCCTTCGGGGGAGCAGAATTTCAGTGAAACAGGTTTCAAAGTTGGGGCTGTTGGGACTAACAGTGAGAAGGGAGGAGGAGCATTCGACTTTCTGGCTATTTAGTTTTTTTATTCATGCTTTGAAAAAAAAAAACATTTTTGCTCGAGTTTTGATTTTCGTTATTGTAATAAAGTAGCCTTGCACTCGTCCCAGTACAAGTGCGGCGGTAACACTTCCCAGATTTAGTTATTTTGAATTCAAGTATTTATTCATAAAAATTATAGCAAATTTTACGTTATTATAATAGTTAGAAATTTGGGGGTGTTACACAAGCTAAACGATTCCTACGGCCAAAATTGACGATTCTATCAAAGGTTCGACATGTAAACTATCTCCTAAATATACACTTCCGCTACCGTTCTTCACTACAAATTCATGACCAAACTGCATCGTCCAGCAGCCACACGCATATACAATATTGAGTGGAGTGCATCAAAATGTTGATTGTATGATATGGGGCTAATATACTAGAAAAGTTAAAAATTTATGCTGCCTGTTTGACAGCCTTCAACATCGTTAAAGCAAATCTCTGTTTTTTAAAAGAACTGCGCAAACTGAGAACAAAATCTTATCGATTGATAAAGCTTAATCTGATTGCCATATTAGGAGGCATGCAATCAGCAAAGGCTATCACTTCTCAGTGGCTGATATAGAAAACTTACAACAAAGCGGCGCCGCCCAGGGGATTTGTTAAGAGACTTGACAGACGACGTTTCCATGTTTGAAGACGAAGCACAAAATGCGTACGCCTGAGTGCAGCGGCTGTGTAATGATTACTCAACAAATGCGGTGCAGAGAGCAAAGGGAGAAAATAAACTATGGTGGGCAGCTGTGACTAGTGCGTCAAAGAACGAAGGAAAGGATTTTGGGATAGTAATGATGATGTGAGAGATGGCGCCCGTGAAGGCAGTCAAACACCGTCTCGGGTCGAAGAGTTTTGCGCCACTCTTGAGCGGCAACGCCGACCCTGCAAAATATAAAACAGAAACCTTTACTCCAGTGTGAAGAATAATTCTTGTCTATTGGGCTTGGGCTCCAAGCGTCTCTGTCATATCGATTATGGATGAACCAACTCTTTTTCTAAAAATTTTTATAAAACAAGAAACCTGTATGAATTAAGGAGTAATTTTGTTCTAAGCTGATAATTCCCAATATCATTAGGTTATTTGTATTAAGGTATAAATTTATGTCAAAGTCAATTTGTAATCAACTTTACAAGCAAATTTATATATTAACAAAAATGAAATACTTCCTCTGATTAATACAAACTTTATTATATATTTAGATCGAAGTTAGTATGGTAAATTATCACTCAATATATTTAATCAACTCACGTTTAAAATTAACTTAAATTACGATTATAGTTGTGGTAAAATTACTTTATCAGTAAGCCGAAAGGATCTTTATTAGCTATATGTCATCACCTCTTCCTCTTTCTCCCGCATCGCCTCCTTCTAATTTGATTGAAAATAAGTACATTTAAGAAAAATGTTTCAATTTGAATTGGGGAGGTCTTTCAAATATGAGCATTGATTCTGATGCCTGAGAATAACCGCTGTTTTGAGAATCCACTACCAACAACACTTGTTGAAACAACTACTCTCCTTCCCTCTTTGAGTAATTGAAGTTTCTGCTATGTTTTTTTTTTTTTTTTTAGTAAAATTCCGCTATGTTTGTTGATACAACTACTTTCCTTCCCTCTTGGAGTGGGAGAAAATAAGTATATTAAATATGCAAGGTTAAGGATATAATTATTCTCCTTTTTCTTTTTTTACCATGCAAGGATATAATTTTTCTTATCGATCAATCCTATGTAACTTTTATAATTTGGTCCGTTTGGATGCTTGTGTTTTTACATCGGGTGAAAAATGAAAAAGAAATAGTGACTATTTGGTGTATAAGTGGAAAACTCATAATCCCCTTTTTATAGAAGGTTAAACAATTTAACAAAATTTACGCTTTCTTGTAATTATACATCATAATTTACACTATAAAATATATCTTATATATAAGACTAAAGGAAGTAGAATCTAAATAATCTAAAGATATTGACGACTAATGTGCGGTGGTCTTTTTTCTGCTTATTTCTCTAGCTTAGGGTTTCTGTCAATTATTAGAGATGTTCAAAGTGTCCTAGTCCCGTCGTCCCAACCTTTAGGGGTGTTCAAAATCTAAGACAGGGGCTGGGATACCCCAATCCTGGTGGTTCTTGGTCCTGGTAGTAATGGGATGAGACCGGAAATCCTGGTTGATTTTAAAAAATAATAAAACTTAAAAAATATCATTATATTATTTAAATTATCCATATGTTATTGTTTAAAGTGTAAAAAATATCATTATATTATTTAAATTCTCCATATGTTATTGTTGAAAGGAGTCATTTAGCAATTAATAAGTCATAAAAAGTACATAACTCATCTAGAGCTGAATAATAGCATCATCATTATTGTTATTATTTTTGACATTATATAGTTAGGATTAATAACATGATTTTAACTTTAATTAAAGATATGATACACATCTTACTAAAGGACAATTTCATTTACGAGATTGAAAAAAAAAAACTTAACTTGTGAGGTAATTTTTCTTTAAAAAAATGGGGATCAGGGTTGGGATTGGTTTCTCGAAGGTGATCCCGGTTTTTGATCTCATTATTATTATAATATTGGATTAGGATCAAGATCGCAAAGATCATCCCTATTTTCGTCTTGGTCCCGAACAAGATGGGAAATTATGGGATGAAAATTTCTGGAAGTGTTTTTTTTTTTGGATACAAGGCGCTAGGGGAGGGGGGATCGAACTCAGGACCGGGAGAGGGGAAATTAATCCCAATACCACTGCACTACTAGTAGTGCTGGTTCTGGAAGTGTTATTTGTTTGTATGGTTTACGGTTAGGGTTTTATGTTGTTTGTTTTTCCCTTTTATGTTTTATGAACTTATTATAACTTTGGGTCTTTTATATAAAAGTACTACTTCCTTTTGGTGGATTAAAAAAAAAAATCTTAATGTCAATTGTGTGCTCAGAAAAGGATTTATATCTAAATCCAATTATATTTAATAAAGGGTTAAAGTGCAACTTAACCAACAAAGTTTTACTAGAGCGCCTATCACAAAAAATTTTAAGTGGACTGAGAATACCAAAAAAAAATTTTAAAATTGTAAAGTTAGCATAACGTCATTAGAAACAAATCAACGTTCATTAAATGTAAACTTTAAAGGGTTAATGTATAGATTGGCTAACAAAGTTTTACTCCAAGAGTGCCCAACATATATATATATATATATATATATATATATATATATATATATATTTTAAGTGGATCTAAAATATTTACTTGTTACATTTGTGATTTTTTTGTTGCATTCACTCTTTCTAACTCCAATGCATATGGCTAGAGGTCCGAGTAAGGATGTGCAATAGGCGAATTTTGGGTGCATTGCACATGGACTTGTCTGGGCACATTTGAAAACTTATCACCCTTACTCAAAATGACATCTACTCGTTACGTTTGTGATTTTTTTTTTTTTGGTTGTATTCTCTTTTTCGAATTCCAATGTCGGATTTTGGATGGATTGCACATGGACTTGCTCAGACGTGTTCAAAAACTTATCTTCATTACTTAAAATGAAATCTACTCGTTACATTTGTGATTTGTTTGTTGCATTCACTCTTTCTAACTGTAATGCACATGGTTGGGGTCCGGACAAAGATTTGCAACAATCAGATTTTCGGTAGATTGCACATGGACTCAAACTTACCACCCTTACTCAAAATGAATTTTACTCGTTACATTTGTGATTTTTTGTTGTTGCATTCACTCTTTAAAACTTTTGTATGTTGAACGCTCCTAGAGTTAAACTCTGTTGGCTATTCTGTACCTCAACCCTCAACAGTTTACATTTTAATGGACATTGATTTTTTTTCTAATAACGTTATGCTAGCTTTACATTTTTAAAAGTTTTTTGGTATTTTCGGAAGTGCTGGGCACTTTGCTAGCCGGTCTATACTTTCGAAGCAGCTTTGATCCTATACACCTTATTGTCCGCTGCGCTCCTATGCACGAAACTGTGCCATTTTTTGCTCTCCTATGCACAAAACTGTGAGCTTCCCCCCCCCCCCCTCTTTTTTAATTTAAGTTGCAGGCATTGACGGGTACTTAAAAGGTACTAAAAACATACTTCAGGATACTGAAAAATATTCATGATCTTGAAAGCCATATTTCAAGATATTGACTAACACTGAAAAAATTCTTCATGGAGTTGAAAAATTATTTTAGGATCTTAAAAAAATATTTTAGATGCTGATTGATACTAAAAATATATTTAGGATATTTTCTCAAGATCTTAAAATAATTTTTAAAGATCATAAAGTTTTTTTGAGCACCATTCATTATCTTCAAATATCTTTTTAATATCAATAAGTATGCTGAAATATTTTTTAATATTATGTAGTATAAAAAATTCTTCATAAACTTGAAAAATTATTTTAGGATCTTAAAAAAATATTTTAAATACTGATTAATACTAAAAATATATTTCACGATATTTTCTCAAGATCTTAAAATAATTTTTAAAGATCATAAAATTTTTTTAGTACCATTTATTATCCTCAAATATCTTTTTTAGTATGAATCAGCACGCTGAAATATTTTTTAATATCATGTAGTATATTTTTTTAATATCTTTTAAGTGCTTATGAGTGCCTGAAACTTTTTTTCAAAAAATAAAAAAAAATGAAAGCTCACAGTTTTGCGCCAAAAATGGCACATTTTCGTGCATAGGAGCACAGCGCACAATAAGACGCAGGGGACCAAAGCCGCTTCCCTATACTTTAACGTTGGTCTTAGGCTGCACCTTAATCCTTTAATAAACGACATTAGCGACAGGACCTATTGTTCAAAGTCACGGCTCTAACCCCATTTTTATCGCCGTCGAAGCTGTAGAGAAAGCGATACGCGGCTCCCCAACCAGTTTACTCTTCGGCCCCTCTTTCTGGTGTCGATGCTATCTCCCTGGTTGGCTAAAGAAATTCGTCATTCTCCTCCGTCCTTTTGCCTTCCTGTTTACCGATCTACTGAGAATTCGTAATCATATGCCGATTTCATCTTTTTTGAAATTATCTGCAGGCAAAAGTTTTTACCTGTATTTTTTTCCCCCAAACCTGCGAAACCTCTTTAACACCTCATGATCTTGGGCATTTTTTTGTCTTATTTAATCCAATATCTTCGAATTTAACACCAATCTACAATTTTTTGTAGCTCTTTAGAAAGTGAGGCATAACCATAACTTCCGGCTGTGTGAATTTGAGGTCTACTTTTCGGTCTGGTCGAGGGAGTCGAATTGAACGACGGGCTTCTATCATTGATTTGGTCTTGGGCGCTTATTTTTAGTTTCTTAATAGATTCTTCACTTTTATGGCTGATCGAAGTTTGGCTGTTGCCAAGCCGGTTTGGATGAAGCAAGCAGAGGAGGCGAAGCTGAAGAGTGAAGCTGAGAAGGCTGCGGCAGCGAAGGCTGCTTTTGAAGCCACGTTCAAAGGGGTTGATAAGAATCGTGAAAAGGACACTGTTCCATCGGACAGTGAATCTGAGGAATCCGAGGACTTGGCTAATAAACCAATTGGTCCCGTGGATCCTGCAAAGTGCACGGCAGCCGGTACAGGGATAGCTGGGGGGACAGCTTGTGCTCCATCCTCATTTATGGTGGTGACCAAGGACGCTGATGGGAGGAAGATTTCCACGGGGGGTGCCCAAGTGAAGGTCAGAGTCTCCCCAGGATTGGGTGTTGGGGGGTCGGAGCAAGAGGGGATAGTCAAGGATATGGGTGATGGAAGTTATACAGTTAGTTATGTTGTGCCAAAACGAGGGAACTATATGGTCAGTGTTGATTGTAATGGCAAGCCAATTTTGGGTAGTCCATTCCCTGTGTTTTTCAGTGCAGGTATATCCCTGATTTCTCCTCCATCCTCGTTTCGCTATATCAACTTGTGCACACTTTGGCTTTGATTTTTCTGTTTATTAGGTCTACAACTCAGCCTGCTTTCTACTTGTATACATTAGACAGAAATTGGGAGGGCATTCAAAGAGAAAATGATGATAGGGATTACAAGTGTCGATATAAAAATGAATGACTAACTAGATGTGGACCAGGAAATTGTATAGAATATGAGGCCATGTTTTTCATAACTTATGAATAATGCGGCTTGTTATAGATTTTATATTGTGTATTAACGAAAGATATATTTTGCATATGGATGGAAAATTTTTCTTTATTTGGGTGAGTATATCTTTACCCTTCTACTTTAATGATACTTAAAATGGGTCTCTATCTGTGCAAAGCACAGCAGATGCTTCATCTTTTTTCTTTTGGATGTAAGAAGATTCCTTGCTGTACAAATTATCTCATTAGGTTGATAGTATGTTCAAACTTACCAATTTTCTTGACTTTAATTTGTTTCTTTGTAGGTAATAATAATGGAGGACTGCTGGGTTTAGCTCCTACATCCAACTTTCCCAATCTGGTCAATCAAACCATGCCCAACATGCCAAATTACTCTGGATCTGTTTCAGGTTCATTTCCGGGGTTATTAGGAATGATTCCAGGCATTGTTGCTGGGGCTTCCGGTGGAGCTATTTTGCCGGGAATAGGGGCATCGCTGGGGGAAGTTTGTCGAGAATATCTCAATGGACAATGTGCAAAAATTGATTGTAAATTGAATCATCCCCCTCATAATTTGCTCATGACTGCCTTAGCTGCAACAACCTCCATGGGGACTCTTAGCCAAGCTCCTATGGCACCTTCTGCTGCTGCAATGGCTGCTGCTCAGGCAATAGTTGCCGCCCAAGCCCTCCAAGCCCATGCAGCTCAGGTTCAAGCTCAGTCTGTAAAAGATTCTGCTGGTATGCTATATTTTATTTTGTTTCCTATTGGTAGTATTATTTTGCATTTTCAAGATTTTTCCTTTCTCGTTATGTGATGTTATTTTGTGTTTCTTTTTATTATGTTTTATTATAATTAATGATGCTCTTTTATTTAGGTTCACCTGACAAGGCTGCAAAGGCTGAAACATTAAAGAAAACTCTTCAAGTTAGCAATCTTAGTCCACTTCTTACAGTGGATCAGCTGAAACAACTCTTTGGTTTCTGTGGTACTGTTGTAGAATGTACAATCACTGATTCGAAGCATTTTGCCTATATAGAATATTCAAAACCTGAAGAAGCAACTGCAGCTCTGGCAATGAATAACATGGATGTTGGGGGACGCCCTTTGAATGTTGAGATGGCGAAATCGCTTCCTCAGAAGCCATCTCGATCAAATTCTTCCCTGTCTTCTTCTTCTCTTCCGTTGATGATGCAGCAAGCTGTTGCTATGCAACAGATGCAATTCCAGCAAGCATTGCTCATGCAACAAACTATAACTGCACAGCAAGCTGCTAGCCGAGCTGCTACTATGAAATCTGCCACAGAGTTAGCAGCAGCCCGAGCTGCAGAAATAAGTAAGAAATTGAAAGCTGATGGGCACGAGACTGAAGAGAAAGATGACAAGCAGAAATCTAGGTCTGATAACTCTGTCAATCAATCTTTTTTAAAGGAGAATATATACTTTGTTTTCTTGCAGTTTTTTATAATGCTGCAAGCTGTTCAGAATTTTAACATAGTGTGCTCAGCATGATTTAGCCATGTTTTGCTTGAAATTTATAAGCTTGAGAAGTCACAAATTGAGCAAACCACTTTATGCTTCTCATCATGAATGCTCTGCCATGAAGCTGATCTAGTCATCATAGCTATTACTTCTTCCTTTCCTTCCGGCCTTCTCTCTCTAATCTATTCCTTAACTAACTATAACTTTTTTGGTGGTAATCAGTCATTTGGATATCCATTTCTTTCTGTGGAACTTACCTTGTATTTTACTTAGAATTATGATTAATTACGGTGGTGCAATTTTAATTTACTTCTAGTTGAGATTATGTGAAAAGGTGCCTTTTTTTACAATACCATGCTTTTTTTGAGGCATGGATATTTATTATTAATCATTGCTCATAACTCTCACGCAAATTTCTCATCTAAATCTGTAAAATGCAATTTTCATTTTTTAGGTCACCTTCCCCTTCTCGTGGTAGATCCCAATCAAAGTCTAGATCTCCTGTCAATCATCGAAGAAGGAGGAAGTCTCGTTCTTACTCACCCCACTATTTAAAGGATCGTAGGTCTAGGTCACCATTGAGGTCTCATTATTCAATTTATGAAAGGGAACGGAGGTTTTATAGAGACAAATGGGAGAACAGTGATAGATATAGAAGACGGGATTCAGATAGATCACATGATCATCATTCATCTAGTTCGAGAAGAAAAAGGAGCAGGAGTGTCAGCCCTCTTGCAAGGAAATCATATCGAGTTGATTCTGTTTCTCCTAAACGCAGAGAAAGTTCACCACATAGAGGAAGGAAGTCATCACGTGGTAGTTCTGGCTCTCCAAGTCATCACAGAGGAGTTAATTCGTCTCAAGTTGATGATGAGAGCAAACTAAGAATGAGAAGACACTCCAGATCAAGATCTACTGAGGATAAGCATCGCTATAGTGATAAAATAGATGGAAAATCTAAACATAGAGAGAGGAGGCAGTCAGTGGAACCAGAGCCTCACAGAAGGAGCCGGTCATCCCCAAGAAAGGGGGATGAAAGTAGATCCAGGTCCAGGAGGCGGTCCCGGTCAAAATCTTTAGACAGCAATTACCATTCTCCTGAGAAGGTGGATGAACGCAGGAGTAGAAGATCAAGGCATCGTGAAAAAAGGCACTCTAGATCTAGATCTAGATCTGTGGAAAATAAGAGCCCAACTGATGAAAGAGAGAATGAGAGCAGAAAACATCGTTATGCTAAAAGGTCTAGCTCAAAATCTGATGAAGGAAAGCGTCACTTTAAAGATAAATCAGATGGAATCAAAGATAAGAAAGCAAAGCATAGGGATAGGAGGAGTTCAAGGTCAAGATCTGTAGATCGTAAGCATGAAAAAGGAGGCACATCCCATGGAAATTTTGATGAGGCCAGTTTTGAACACTCAAAATACTACAAATCAAAATCACCCAAGGGAAAGCATCGCTCTTATGGAAGGGGAGATGAAAATTTAGAGCATCCAGCGGAATCTCTGTCTAAATCAGTGTCAGAAAATTGTCAGCAATGTGAGGGCAGTGGGTTATCCCCAGGGAGTCTCAAGGAGTGTGAATTTAAAGACGCTAACCTATCTGCTTTTGGATCTGGGGAAGGTAAACATCATTTGAATGATCAGGAGAATGAACATAGTGGTAAAAATTCAAAACTACATGAAGATACCATGGAGGAAGTGATTATAGACGTGAAGAATTCAGCAAACATGAGTGATGGTCAGATGCTGGTTTCATCAAATCAAAGCTGCAACTCAACAGTGCCAACTGAAAAAGCAGGAGCAGAAGATAATCCAGGTATGAGTTCTCCTGTAAATTGGTCGTGTTACTTGATTATTACAAGATCTGAGAATCATATATTTTGCAGGGGATCTAAGTGGAAAGTGAATGGGAACAGAACAATATTAAGGACACTAAGCTTTGTGGAGCAGGTAATGAAGATAAATATAGAAAAAAATTGATTATGCTTTTAAGACTAATTAAAGCTCAGTTACTTTTTGTGGCTTTCAGGAGTGGGCCTCAATGTTTTCGAAGATTCAGCTTAGGTTTTGACAACGGATAACTATGACAAAAGATCTGTATTATTGTATTTGTGATTCAGAAATACTGGGAGATAGAAGTAATTTAGTTTCTTCACCTAGAAATGCGGCTGAGAGCTGTGTCAACCTTGGTAGTTATGAATTCTGATCGACAGAGTATTTTCTTGATAGATCGTGACATGGATTATGATTATGGTTGAGGATTTCATGTGGCAATGGTCATGGCTGCTGATGAGCCTACATTCTTATTAAGGGAGCTCAAGTTTCATGAATAAGTTCTTTCCAAGGAGTAAACTGTTGCTTCTTAGGACACGCTCATATCAGATGGGAGATGCTTCCACTGTTTGATTTGGCCTTGGGAATTTTCTATGTTGGTTTTTATGGATGTTTTTGTCTATTTCTTTTTTCTTTTTCTTTTTTGTGTGCAGGTGGTTATGGAACAGGTCAGTGATAAAATTCCTGAACCCATCGATATGGTTTAGGGTTTCAAGAAGTGTCCTGCTTTTGCGATGTCTCATGATCAACCTTGCAGCACATATATCATGCTTGTTTTACTGCTTGGTTGATGTATGTTTGAATGTCACTTTATTAAATATACTATTCTCCTTTTTATTTAATGTATGGTCATATTACAATGTTAGGATCTTCACATGTATTTATTGATTTTAGAACGTGATGGAATCTGAAATTTTATAGCCTATGTCGTTCAGCAATTACGTTAGTAAGCAAGTAAACCCTTTTAACTTGTAATCCTTATCTGACTCATTCCAAGTTTGGTGGGCTTATGTTAGCGTTGCTATGATGTGTAAAGTTGAACCTTGTACATAAGCTGCCTTGCCCACTTTATTGTTGGTCGTGGTATTTTAGGTCTAGATTCTAAGCCCTTTTAGGAATTTACTTGTTATATGATGCAAGAGTCCTTCTTTAATATTGGCAACCATAGGATCCTGTTCATTCACTCCAAACAAATGCAGGTTATATTCAAGTGAACTCAGTTGGAGCTTTTTGAGATACAATTTTGCTGGGTTGATTTTCTCTTGTGTAAATGAAGGTATGATAGATTCTGATGCTCTTGGCTTAGAGCATATCTCTCCGTATTTTTTTCCTTTTTCTGCCAAGGGCTGAAAGTAGTTGGAGTACTGAATCTACGTAGGCTGCATTAAGTACTGTTACTCTTAGTATTGTTTGCCAATACTTTTACCATCATTTAGTTCCTTATGTTGTCCTGCATCTGTTTCTTTTTCTTTCTTTTCTTTTCTTTTTTCCCCCATTTTTTCTTCTTTTTTTCTTTCTTCTTTCTTTCCAAAATATTTTCATAATAGGTAAGCTATATCACACAAGTTCAAGTGAAACCAGATGTTGCTGCAATGAGCTACATCATGTTCCATGTGAGAAAATTGGCTGTTACACATTACTTTAGTAAATGGGAAATGGAAATGTTGATTTTGACAGGTAATTTTCCATGAAACTATTTGGGTTTGAGTTCTAGTTGTGTGGGAACCTATTCGATCCCAATTACCAATAACATCTGTATTCAAATATTCCTTTATTAGCTTGATCTTATCAGCTTATTACATAATTCGTTAATTATTTATGCTGTTATACTCAAATTAATGGTTTGTTTATACACTAAATTTTAATTTTGGTTTCATATTGGTGGTATCAGATAGTGTCATCTATGATTTCATCACAATGTTTTAGCTATGTCAAGGAAATGTATTGAACTGTGGCATTATTGAGTGGAGATGGAAAACGGGCATGTTCTGTGTTTCCCACTTCCTTTAAATGCAAACGAGATTTTTTAAAAAAACGGGGAAAACAAAATTGTTTCAATGACTTCTGTAATTCTCCCTTTTATCTTTTCTCCTTGGGACCCACCCTCCCGTTTCGGTTATTTTCCTGTTTTGGTTAGGATAAGCTGTGGATATGAATGATCTTGAGAGCAGCTGCAATGAAATCTCGTCTCCAGATGATTGTATGAAGTTTGATCATGGCAGTTTTTTTTTCCTTCTTTTCTTTTTCTTTTAAGAAAATTTTGTTCTCTCTAATAACCAGTTATTTTTTGCCACCGAGAATTGACGGCCTTTGCTGATTGTATGTCTCCTAAGATGGCAATCAGATCAAGCTTTATCAATCAATAAGATTATGTTCTCAGTTTGCACAGTTCTTTAAAAGAGCAGAGATTTCCTTTAAAGAGATTGAAGGCTGTGAAACAGGCAGCATAAATAAACATTTCTAATATATTAGCCCCCATATCATACGATCAACTTTTTGATGCACTCCCCTCAATATTGAAGGGCGACAGTGGAAGTGTGGAGAGTGCATATTTAGGAGATACTCTAATTTAAGACATTTATCTAATATATATATATTTTAATTTGATTAATTATAAGTTAGTTAATATGAAATATATTTTCCATAATACTTAAGTCATCTTTCTTGATTTCCTTATTCTCTCTCTTAGTTATTAGGGTTAATTAGGAGAATATTGATAGATATAAGAAGTATGTTATATATTTAAAATTAAGACCAACTTTTCAAATCATGGAGGGTGTAGTTTGCATGTTGAACTTTTGGTAGAATCGTCAATTTTGGCCTTGGAAATCGTTCAACTTATTATTTTCATATGCATTGAACATAGTTTACTGTCGTGAATCGTGATCCTTTTTTAAGACAATTTCTTTTACGGGATATCAAATCAAACGTCATGTTATAATATTTTGATCGTTAATGTTAGATTTAATTAACTAATTTGAGTAGATTTAATATGACAAAGTATTTAATGTTTTTGAAAAATACCATAATCATATCCCTAATTTCTGTCCTCCCTCTTTTACTTGAATATTTTTAAGGAAATATTAATAGGATTAATTTAGGAGAAAATTTGATAAATATGTTAAATGGATTTTATATTTATGATCAATAATAACTTTCTAATTAAATCTTACATCTTACCCTAAAGATTAGAAGAGTTTTTATGAGGACAAAAAAGGGCCCCAAAGGGGGGGGGGGATGACTTTATTGGTCTGACTCTTATGTGGAATTGGAGATCACTCGTTTGGTGTAGAGAGAAATTGGTCTAACTCTTATGTGGAATTGGAGATCACTCGTTTGGTCTGACTCTTATGTGGAATTGGAGATCACTCATTTGGTGTATGTTTTAATGCCCACATCAAAGTTGACGTGATGGCCTTCAAACTCGGCTTCCTTCTTTTCTTTTCTTTTTTAGAACAAGGAAAAATTGCACTTATTCCCCAAGTAGGAGAAAAGATTAAAAATATGTCCTTTAAAATTTCAAATTTACAATAAAGTCTTGTAAGACATTTGTGCAATATATTTTAAATTTGAAAACTCTAAAATACCTTTAATGAATATACAATCACTCGTTCCCTCTTTTTATTTAATCAACGGCTTTATTTTAGATTTTTCACATTTAAAATATATTGTAAAATGAATTATTTAATATTATCAGGGACTTTTTTTCTTTTTATTTTATTTTATTTAAGACTTAGATTTATTAGATTGTTATGCTGCATGCACATGAGAAGTCCCATGTGAAGTTGTAGAGGATTAGAGGCCATATGATTTTTATGGATTAGAGGCCATATGCTTTTTATCCAAGTATTTTTGATATATACACAAAGTATTTTCGGGCAAAAAAATTATTTTTGATATATACACAAATAAATAGGGATGCTTGTGGTGTGGTGTGATGAGACGTGTATGGAAGTCGTTTAAAATTGAAATTAGAGTGATGTTGCATAATCGGAGAGACACGGTGACTTGGAGGCAAAATCATGGCAGCCCAACATCGTTGATAATGACGGCAAGTCGGCAATGACCCACGTAATGATGAGGATAAGGATGACGCCTGTTGCGATCCCCCAGTATATGCTAGTGGCCAACAGGGTTTTTCTTTTTGAGGAAAATGACAACTAGGTCCCAATACCACAAAAAATTATCAAAAAGTCCCAACAAAAATTCACATATAAAAGAAGTCTCTAGGGATTTTTGTGATTTTTTTGTATTGGCAACTAGGTCCCAATGATCATAAAAAATTATAAAAATGTCTCAACAGAATTTGACATATCAAAAAAATTTCTAGGGACTTTTGTGATATTATTTATATTCAAACAAAATCCAAGTCTTTAGAATTTGTTGTAAATATATCACTTCCTTGTGAATATGAATTTTTCTGTTGTAAATGGCTAGGTTTAAAATTTTGTTGTGAATATAGCACTTCTTGTTGTGAATCTAGCTTTTTTCTGTTGTAAATGACCTCTGTACATTTAGGGACTTGAGTTTGAAACAAAATCCAAGTATTTAAATTTTGTTCTGAATATAGTTTTCTTCGGTTGAAATTTTGTTATGAATATAACACTTTCTATTGTAAATATAGTACTTCCTATTATTAATAGAAATAATATCAAAACTTTTTTATATGCGAATTCCTGTTGGGACCTTTTTGTAATTTTTTATGGTTTTTGGGACATGGCTGTCATTTTCCCTTTCTTTTTTTTGGCTTTTCTGAATTCTTTTGATGGTGAAAACAATAACAGCCATATCCATATTGTGTATGTGCACCAAAAAAAGACAAAAGAAAAAAAGGATTGAATAGTTAAAGTTAATTTCTGCTGCTGTGAATTTACAATTAAAAAAAAGAAGAAGAAAACAAAAACATCATTTGAATTTCAAAATCTCAAATAAGTAATTTTTTACTAAAATGAATTGTGAGTTAATATACGCTTATCATTAATACATAGTATAGTCTTATAATCTAATATTTTAAAATTTAAAAGATATTTTCTTATTTTTCCCCTTTTAAAAAAGGGTTAATACTACATTTGGTTTATTAAGTTTGGTCTCATCTTGGTTACGGTCTGCAAATTTGAACCATAAATTTTGGTCCATCGAGTTTTATCCTATTGAAAACATCGGTGGCTAGAATTTAATAAAACTTGGATTATTTTATACATTGAGGCTCGTGATTTGAAATTTGATGAAGCAAAACCAGAGTGAGGATAAACAAGAAATACCAAATACTGTATTCATCACCTTAAAAAGAAGTCAGCATTTTTTTTTTATCAGGTTCTCATACAAGATTGTATGGGTTCGATCGAACTGGGAACCTACGACGCATTCAGAGCTGGGGAATCTTTCATTATTCAAAGGCGCAAGTTGCAAGTAATGAATTGCCAGTTGCTGGGTCATAATAATAGTATATGAAATGGTTGTGGCCAATAAGTCAACTCATTACTCTATCTGGTCCATTTCACGGACGGCTTCAACTGCTATGAGAAAATTAGATACACAAGCAATGTTCGTAATATTTCAATATAATGTAAATAAAATATGTTCAATTGATTGATACTGATCCACGTGAATTTAAGGAATAATTCCAACAGTCATGTGTTTTAATTACTTTGCCACCTGGTGTTTGTAATATTTGATGCGACTTGGTTCTGTGAAAAAACGTTGGCGATGATGAGTCGGTGCCGACTCGATAGGGTGTTTCGAGTTAACGTGAGAATCTGAAATTGATGAAGAGTTCCAGTTGCAAAAGGAAACTACTTGACGTGTTGCATACACGTGGTAGTGAAAATATAGATTTTAAGGAAAATCAAAAATCTTAAAATGTAGCAAAATCGTAAAAACATAAAAACGTTTGGAAAATTAGTAAAATCGTTTTAATAAAAAGAAATCGTAAAAATATAAATCGTAATAATAAATCGAGATTTTAACTATCATAGTTATATATTCATTCACAGACACCAAACCCATAAAGAAAACAATCAACAAAGAAGCCAATTATGCAAATTCCGTGAGTTGTCGCTGATTGGGTTTTTTCTGTACCATAATATGGTACATGAATCACACCATCACTTGTTATTTGAGAAAACAGCTTCTTTATACTCCTCTGATTCTAAATAATTTAAGATAAAGTCGACTTTTTTAAAGAAATATTAAGAAAGTTAATTAAATTACTCTAAATTATTTATCATTTTTCTTTGAATTATTTTGTTTAATTTATAAACTGATATATAATCTATAAATAATATATAGGAAAAACATTTCTCATGTTGTAAGAGAAATGTTTTCTCATGCCACACACACATAAAATGGTGGGACCCACATATATATAATTAGCATTATATATATATGTGGGTCCCATCATTTTATAAATGTGTAGGAATCTTCTTTCTCTCATGCAACATAAGAAAAGTAAACCCCTAATATATAATACTATATGATATGATTCAGTAACTTATTTAGCTTCTGTAATATCTAAAAAAAATATTAACACAATCCTATATTTAAAACCGGAGAAATATTATACTTCACTAGCTAAAGAAAGCTCCAAAAGGTAGCCAACAAGCTTTGCGTGGAGATTTATGAAACACTTATTCATGTTCAGGTTCTTTAATCTGTCAAATTGTTAGAACAAGAATTCAGGCAGCTAGGAGGTGTCTAAAAAAAAGGATGATGGTTCTTCACGCCTCGTAGTTTTATAATTAGTTGCCAAGCACCAATGCATAAAAGCCAATTAATACTTAGAAATTAATCAATTAAATTTTGTTTAAGATTGTAATATTCATAGTTTTATTCCTAATATCTTGTTATGTATTTTATTTTAAACTACAATAATAGATTTCAATAGAAAATAGGTTTTAAATGTTTCGAAAACACAAATGTGATATTTATTTCTTAACATCGTTTACTATTTACTTTTAAATATTATCATATTTTAGGTTGTCAATTGAGTAGTCATTTTTTTTTAATTTTATAAATTAAGCTAGGAAAAAATTAATGACATGCCTATTCATAGGTTTCTTTTCCCACCGAGAAGCCTATTAGAAGGTACTACCTCCGGTCCTAATTATAAGAATACTTTTATAGTGTAATTTGCACTATAAAAGTATTTTTATAATTAGGACTAGAAGGAGTATTAGGTAATTAATCAGGCATTGATGATAATGTGATCAGTATATAACGATTATGTTTTTCTTAGTATATAGTACTCTCAATTTCTACAAATATGCTGGTTTTACTTTTTTTTTTTTTGTTATAATTATATTTTAAGTGTGTTTTTCTGAATTTTTTTTTTGTAGATATACATCTTCAAGAATTGTATCTTCTGTTTTTAAAAAACAAAGTTATTGACACATTTATCGACTGTCTGACATATCATACCTATAATAGTTTGTTGTGAACTTATAATTGAGTAAAGGGTAAATTTTGTTAGGGTGATTTTACCCATGAGTAATTTTGCTTCAGAAATTTTTTGAGAGACAAAGCTTTAAAAGTCTTTCGAATGGTAATTTTGTTGTGAAAATTTACCCTAAAAATTTTAAATTTAACTTTGAAAAAATGAAGTAGATATCACATATAGAATTTTGAAGTAAATTTATACTTTAACAAAAATGACGGGATGACAGATGAACTACAAGCTCAACATATTTGGTCAACTAACCATAACTAACCATCAAAATTAATTGAGATGACCATCACGGGGTAAAATTTTCCCATTACCCTTTATAATTTTATAATCAAGAATGTCTAATTTATATTGTCTTGGAAAAGTTATAACTTTAAGGATGAAAGGAAAATTCATTTTAAAAAATCCATTGCAAGTCAAGACTTTAACACATGTGACATATCTAACTGCCTCATAGATTACAGATTCCTAGTTAATATCTATTACCATTCCGATCCTAAATATCATATAGAATTGCTTTTTTTAGAGATTAAATAAGCTAAATAAGTTACTTAATTATATTATTTATTGTGTATTCTCAAATAATATATTAGTTTATAAGTTAGGTAAAATAATTTAGAGAAAAAATTAAAAATTTTAAATAACTTAATTAGCTTTTTTATTATTTCTAAAAGAAAGTCAGTTCTTTCTTATATTAATGAAATTGAATCCCTCCTTTTACTACTTTATCGATTTCTATTAAACTTTGATTATCTTTAACAATGACATTTGTCTTTTTTATTCGCCGTTCACCCTTAGAGCTGGGAATCAGGGTCAGGGTCAGCCCTTAGGGCTCGGAGTAAGAAAAACATTTGTTTTTTAAAGCCCGGCTCGAGAGTACCAGGGTCAGGGCTGGCCCTTCACGGCCCAGAAGTTACTATTCCAAATTTTAATTATTTTTCCTCCGTCTTTTAAGAAATATAATTAGTAAATTACAATAATAAAAGTTCTAATTTATCAAATAAATGTTGTCAACATTAAATATTAAAACAACACGAATCATTCAACAAATAAGCACAGTGACTAATTCATAATCAAAAGCAAATTATGTTCACAAATAACTCACATAAAACATAAGAAGTATACCACTAAGCGACATTAGTACAATGACTACTATTGTCGTCATTTTCGCCACTATCATCAATTTCAATGACATCTGATTGTGCTCCATTTTGAGTAGGCTCTAGTTCATGAGTAAGAATATCATAAATTTTTTTTCCCGCATCATGAGCACATCCATAATTTTTATCTGCAACAAATAATAAACTAAATCATAACATTAGAGTATAGTTATTATATATTTGTACTTAAATGGATAAATAACTCTATAACAAATACAAAATATGTAACATCTTGAATTTTTAAATCTGATATCTTGAACATAAACCTATTTTGGAAAGACTAGTAGGCTCTATTTTCAGAAAGTGATAAATTTGAAATCAGTATTTTGCGGGACCCACGGCCAAAAATAATTCTCTGCAAACTTTCTCGTGAAGTTTGAAAAAAATGGCCGCGGGACCCACTCAATAATAATTTATTATTTAAATAATATTATAATAAAATAATATATATTAAAATATTATTAAAATTTTTAAAAAAGAAGTTCACGGGGCGGCTGAAGAAGTCACGGGAAAGTTTCATTTTATAATTTTGGGAAAATTACGTAAAACGACCCAGAGACGAAAATTACACTTAAAGACCCATTTTCCAACTATAAATAGACCTTCCATTTCATTTCATTCTTCACAACTTCTAAGAGCCATAGAGAGAGGTAGAGAGAGAGAGAGAGAGAGTAGAGAGATATTTGCTTGAGAGTTATAATAGCTGGTTGGTGATTCGGGTATTAGCAAGTAACAGGTAACTCTGAATATTCTTCCTTATACTTGTGAATTATGTATGATTATAAATTTGTTTGTTTACTATTTTGGCAAGAATATTTAGAAAATATTTATGGTTTTAAGATCTGGTGTGGGAACTTTGACTTGCAAATCTGTAGAGGTACTATTTATACGTACGTTACTATTCACATATACCGTATTTACTATTCATTTTACTATTCATGTATACTGTATTTACTATTCATTTTTACTATTCACGTATACCGTATTTACTATTCATGTTACTATTCACGTATACCGTATTTACTATTCATGTTACTATTCACGTATACCGTATTTACTATTCATGTTACTATTCACGTATACTGTATTTACTATTGTTACTATTCACGTATACCGTATTTACTACTCATTTTACTATTCATGTATATACCGTATTTTACTATTCACAGATACGCATAGTATTTTACTATTCATAAATACGCATATCAATGTATATAATGGTATATTAATGCATTATTTTTGAGTAAATACATTCATCATGGCGGTTGTAATGTGATGGGTGGAGTAAGGAGGGAATTGAATGATAAGAATTGTTTATGCCACCACTCGGTGCACAGTGGATGGTACTTTTCAGGGCCCCATCTTCCATGTTTTCCTCTGGCCGGGATTTCATTGGAGATGTGGGACATGTGACACCTCCTTAGTTGTTATTTTAAAGGAGGGGAGCCATAGTCCAAATTTAAGCTCTATACCTTTGGCCGGGTGTATCTTAAGTTTTGGTGAGCTTGAAACCATCCAGTCAAATGAATGAGTTTCTATTGGACTATATGTTAGCCTATGGTTCCAGTCAGCGGTATACGGTTGGAAGGGGATATAAGGGAGGCTGCATACTGCATAGTGCATTTCTGAATTATTCAATAAAGAATGATGAGTATTTTGTAAAGGCATTTGATGTGAACAACGGTATATCTAAAAATATCTGAGTATATTAAATTCACATTATATTACCTTTTATTTTTGTCATATGTAATTTGCTCGTGTAAGGTAGAAATATTCAGTAGTTACTGAGACGTGGAATCTCATCCCATATTAACATTTTTCAGGTGATTATTCTAGTAGAGAGCAAGGGAAGGCACCTATGGAGTGAGCTCTGGAAGCTCTTTTGATCTCCAATAGATTATGTTATGTTATTATATTTGCCATGAACCTAAGACTTCCGTTTTGTATTAAACTCTGAAATATTTTCTGGAATTTATTCTGATTATGTATTACGGGTTTTATTCGAAATGGTAACATTGTAAAAGGATTTGGATATTGTTGAACTCTTTTGAAGGTATTTTCAATATTTTGACCGAGTTTTTGGTGATGAAAATGAGGTGTTACATTTTTGGTATCAGAGCTAAAGGTTCCATGGCAATTTTGTTTATTTTCTAAAGTGATTTCTTTAAAAAAAAATTTAAAAAAAAAGTTCGTGGCAAATTAAATATCATAACATGAGCACTTCCCTTTGTTAGATTTAGAATTTATTTAGCTATTTTTATTTGTTTAGTGTCCTTATAGTATTAATCATAGGAGGAGATAATGGCAAGAACTCGAAGAACTAATTCAACCTCTGCTCCATCCCAAAGAAGTCTCCCTCCGCATCAAGATGGTCCCTATCCTCAGGATAACAATGCCCTTTTGGCAGAGTTACGAGACGTCATCCTGGAGATGAGAGAGAAAGTGAATAGACACGAGGATGAACTAGCAAAAGGAAGAGGCCAAGGTGGCAAGGAAGGAAAGGAGAAGGCTTTGGAAGTCACACCTTCTGACCATCAATCTAGGGGAGGAAGTCATTCTCGCACTGAAGATGGAGGTAGTAACGGTTCTCATTCTCAGTATCATCCCTTACCTATTACTGAGGTTTGGGAAAAATTTCGGAAGTTTACTCCACCGATGTTCGAGGGGAAGCTAGATCCGATTGCAGCACTGGAGTGGCTGAAGCGTGTAGAAAAGATTTTCAGAGTTATCGAGATTAGCTCACAACAAAAGGTGATGGTTGCTGAACAATTGTTGCAGAAAGCAGCTGAAGAATGGTGGGAAAGCACCAAAACAAAAGGAAATGCTGAGATGACGTGGGAAGAGTTTAAGGAAAAGTTCGAAAATTATTACTTTTCCCCTTCAATCAGAATAGAGAAAGAAACTGAATTCCTCACATTCAGGCGAATTTATTACTCGCTTTTTAGAGTTGTCTAAATTCTGTGGATATTCACAGAACAACTCTAAATGGTTGAGTGCTCGATTGGTTGAAAAAGCTAGACCAGACCTAAAAACAGCTCTATCACCGTTCCTTGATGAAACAAGGGATTTTGAAGAAATATGCGACAAACTGCGCACGATAGCAAGGAACAAACGAGAAGAGGAAGCTGAGAAGATGAAGGGTTTTCAGGCCAGATCTACACACCTCATGAGACCAACGGGAGGAGTTACTAAGAAGCAGAGTCACAACTTCAGTAATGTGAATACGCGGTTTAGCCAACCATCCAGAAATCACTTTGGTGGACCATCGAGGAGTTATTTTACTGGACCCCAAAGAAGTCATTTCAGCAGACCACCGAGGAGTCAATTCAAAGGACCTCAAAGGAGTCACTTCAGTGGAGGTCAGAGTTCATATAGGGGATCCACAGCTCCTGTTGCAAGCACCGCTAACAATCAGATGTGTGCCAAGTGTGGAAGAATACACCAAGGACCATGTGTGACGTGTTTCAACTGTGGAAAGCCAGGACACATTTCCAGATTTTGTGAGGAGGAGCCTCGAGGAGCCAAGGATGCTAGAACTGCAGTGCCAGGGAAAGTGTTTGCACTATCACATCAGGAGGCAAGTGCTTCACCAAATCTGATTAAAGGTATCCTCAAACTCCAAGGTCTTGAAGTAGAAGCCTTATTTGATTCTGGTGCCACACACTCTTTTATATCATACGACTGTGTGCCTCGATTGAATTTAAGAGTGAGTGAATTGCCTTATTATATGATTATTTCTACACCGGCGGGAGCTTCAGTAAAAACTTCTAGGGCTTGCTTAAATTGTACGATTGAGATTGATAATAGGATCTCAAATATAGACCTTGTTTGTTTACCCACGAAGGGTATCGATGTAATAATAGGAATGGATTGGTTGTCAGCTAATGACATCATCCTTGACTGCAAGAGGAAGACTATCTCTCTTGCGGATGACTCTATGAGTCATAGTAGACCACAATTGTTGTCTATAGTACAAGATGAAAAGCCTGTTCATCATGGTTGTCTTGCGTACATGGTGTTTTTCTCCATTCAAGCAGAAGTGGAGGAAGGGATAGAGAACATTGAAGTGGTGAAAGAATTTCCGGAAGTATTTCCGAAAGAAATGACAGGTTTACCCCCAGAGAGAGAAGTAGAATTTTCTATTGATCTCGTACCTGGAACGGAACCTATATCTAAAGCTCCTTACCGAATGTCTCCATCGGAACTAGCAGAATTGAAGAGGCAGATCGAAGAATTGTTAGAAAAGGGTTTTATCAGACCCAGTGTATCTCCTTGGGGATCGCCCGTACTCTTTGTGAAGAAGAAAGATGGGAGCCTGAGACTATGCATTGACTATCGCCAGTTGAATAAAGTGACTATAAAGAATAAATATCCTTTACCCAGGATCGACGATCTACTTGATCAGTTGAAGGGAGCATCCATATTCTCCAAGATCGACCTCAGATCAGGTTATCACCAACTGAGAGTCAAAGCTGAAGATGTCTCAAAAACTGCATTCAGAACTAGATATGGCCATTATGAATTTCTTGTTATGCCATTTGGGCTAACAAATGCTCCAGCAGTATTCATGGATTACATGAATAGAATTTTCCGACCATATCTAGATAAATTTGTAGTGGTTTTCATTGACGACATCCTTATCTACTCTAAGGATGAAGAAGAGCATAAAGAGCACCTTAGAATCGTGCTACAAGTGTTGAAGGAGCACAAGCTCTATGCGAAACTGTCTAAGTGCGAATTTTGGTTGAAGGAAGTAAAATTCCTAGGCCATGTCGTATCGGCTGAAGGTGTTGCAGTGGACCATACTAAAGTTGAAGCAGTTCTCCAATGGGAACGACCAAAGTCCGTGACTGAGATCAGGAGTTTTCTAGGTCTAGCTGGCTATTATAGGAGATTTATCAAGGGCTTTTCGCAAATAGCTATGCCTTTGACTAAGTTAACAAGGAAGGGACAACCATATGTATGGGACGAAAAGTGTGAAGCAGCTTTTCAAAATTTGAAGACTAAGTTGACTACGGCACCAGTACTTATAATTCCAGATCCTGCTCAGACCTTTACTTTGTACACAGATGCTTCCAAGAAAGGTCTTGGGTGTGTATTAATGCAAAATGGTAGGGTAGTAGCTTATGCCTCTCGACAGTTAAGGCCACATGAAGGGAATTATCCTACTCACGACTTAGAACTGGCAGCAGTAGTGTTCGCTCTGAAGATTTGGAGGCATCACCTCTACGGTTCAAAGTTCGAAGTTTATAGTGACCACAAAAGTCTGAAGTACCTGTTCGACCAAAAGGAGCTCAACATGCGACAGAGGAGATGGATGGAGTTTATCAAGGACTACGACTTCGAATTGAAGTATCATCCAGGAAAGGCGAACGTTGTAGCAGATGCCTTAAGTAGAAAGACAATCCATGTAGCCCAGATGATGATCAGAGAACATAAATTGCTCGAGGAGATACCAAGTACATCTATTGATGTAATGTCAGGTTTGGTCGCTACCATGGAAGCATTAACTATTAAAAGCACAATTTGGAAAGAGATTAAATTCGCTCAGCTCGAAGATGAGTATCTATTAAACGTGAGGGAAGATATTGAAGAAGGAAAAGAATCGAAATTTGGGATCGATAGAGATGGGATATTAAGGTATAAAGGAAAAGTGTGCATACCTAATGATGGAGAAATAAAAAGGCTCATACTAGAGGAGGCTCATCGGAGTAAATACACTATCCATCCCGGAGCAACCAAGATGTATCATGATCTCAAGCAGAATTGGTGGTGGCGGGGCATGAAGAAAGATGTGACTGACTTTGTCACTTGTTGTTTGACTTGTCAGAAAGTTAAGATCGAACATCGGAAACCTCCTGGATTATTAAAGAATTTGGATATCCCAGAGTGGAAATGGGACAGCATCTCTATGGATTTCATCATGGGGCTTCCTCTAACGACATCCGGACATAATGCCATTTGGGTAATTGTTGATAGGTTAACTAAGTCAGCTCATTTTCTAGCAATTGCAGCAGAATACTCATTGGAGAGACTAGCAAAGATCTACATGAAGGAGATTGTCAGATTGCATGGGATACCGAATAGCATCGTATCTGATCGTGATCCACGATTCACTTCACGATTTTGGAAAGCATTGCAGAATGCTATGGGAACTCGGATGAGTTATAGTACCGCTTATCATCCTCAAACTGACGGGCAGACTGAGAGGACTATTCAAACTCTGGAAGACATGTTGCGGGCTTGTGCAATCGAACTAAAAGGAAGTTGGGACGATCATCTTCATCTTGCGGAGTTTGCATATAACAATAGTTATCACTCCAGCATTGAGATGGCACCTTATGAGGCTTTGTATGGAAGAAAGTGTAGATCTCCTATTTGCTGGACGGAATTGAATGAGCGAATTTTAATAGGTCCAGAACTTGTGGACGAGACGACTCAAAAGATTAAGGTGATTCAACAGAAACTTCTCACTGCTCAGAGTCGACAGAAGAGTTATGCTGACAAGAGAAGACGACCGTTGGAGTTCATGGTGGGCGAACATGTATTCTTAAGAGTCACACCAATGACTGGCATTGGTAGAGCAATACGAGCAAAGAAGCTTTCGCCTCGTTTTATGGGTCCTTATGAGATTTTGGAGAAAGTTGGACCGGTAGCTTACAGAATTGCATTACCTCCACAGCTTGCGAACCTTCACGATGTCTTTCATGTATCGCAACTGAAGAAATACCAACCGGATCCTTCCCACATTATAGAAGTAGAAGAGGTAGAACTCAAGGATAACATGACGTATAAAGCCGAGCCGGAGCGGATTGTTGATGCAAGGGACAAGAAATTAAGAAACAAGACCATTAGACTTGTAAAGGTCGAGTGGAAAGGAATGGTTCCCGGAGATGCTACTTGGGAAACGGAGGAGAGCATGCGACAAACCTATCCTCATTTATTTAAATAGGTTAGAATTCTTATTATAGCAAAATTTTGAGGACAAAATTTTCTTTTAGGAGGGGAGAAATGTAACATCTTGAATTTTTAAATCTGATATCTTGAACATAAACCTATTTTGGAAAGACTAGTAGGCTCTATTTTCAGAAAGTGATAAATTTGAAATCAGTATTTTGCGGGACCCACGGCCAAAAATAATTCTCTGCAAACTTTCTCGTGAAGTTTGAAAAAAATGGCCGCGGGACCCACTCAATAATAATTTATTATTTAAATAATATTATAATAAAATAATATATATTAAAATATTATTAAAATTTTTAAAAAAGAAGTTCACGGGGCGGCTGAAGAAGTCACGGGAAAGTTTCATTTTATAATTTTGGGAAAATTACGTAAAACGACCCAGAGACGAAAATTACACTTAAAGACCCATTTTCCAACTATAAATAGACCTTCCATTTCATTTCATTCTTCACAACTTCTAAGAGCCATAGAGAGAGGTAGAGAGAGAGAGAGAGAGAGTAGAGAGATATTTGCTTGAGAGTTATAATAGCTGGTTGGTGATTCGGGTATTAGCAAGTAACAGGTAACTCTGAATATTCTTCCTTATACTTGTGAATTATGTATGATTATAAATTTGTTTGTTTACTATTTTGGCAAGAATATTTAGAAAATATTTATGGTTTTAAGATCTGGTGTGGGAACTTTGACTTGCAAATCTGTAGAGGTACTATTTATACGTACGTTACTATTCACATATACCGTATTTACTATTCATTTTACTATTCATGTATACTGTATTTACTATTCATTTTTACTATTCACGTATACCGTATTTACTATTCATGTTACTATTCACGTATACCGTATTTACTATTCATGTTACTATTCACGTATACCGTATTTACTATTCATGTTACTATTCACGTATACTGTATTTACTATTGTTACTATTCACGTATACCGTATTTACTACTCATTTTACTATTCATGTATATACCGTATTTTACTATTCACAGATACGCATAGTATTTTACTATTCATAAATACGCATATCAATGTATATAATGGTATATTAATGCATTATTTTTGAGTAAATACATTCATCATGGCGGTTGTAATGTGATGGGTGGAGTAAGGAGGGAATTGAATGATAAGAATTGTTTATGCCACCACTCGGTGCACAGTGGATGGTACTTTTCAGGGCCCCATCTTCCATGTTTTCCTCTGGCCGGGATTTCATTGGAGATGTGGGACATGTGACACCTCCTTAGTTGTTATTTTAAAGGAGGGGAGCCATAGTCCAAATTTAAGCTCTATACCTTTGGCCGGGTGTATCTTAAGTTTTGGTGAGCTTGAAACCATCCAGTCAAATGAATGAGTTTCTATTGGACTATATGTTAGCCTATGGTTCCAGTCAGCGGTATACGGTTGGAAGGGGATATAAGGGAGGCTGCATACTGCATAGTGCATTTCTGAATTATTCAATAAAGAATGATGAGTATTTTGTAAAGGCATTTGATGTGAACAACGGTATATCTAAAAATATCTGAGTATATTAAATTCACATTATATTACCTTTTATTTTTGTCATATGTAATTTGCTCGTGTAAGGTAGAAATATTCAGTAGTTACTGAGACGTGGAATCTCATCCCATATTAACATTTTTCAGGTGATTATTCTAGTAGAGAGCAAGGGAAGGCACCTATGGAGTGAGCTCTGGAAGCTCTTTTGATCTCCAATAGATTATGTTATGTTATTATATTTGCCATGAACCTAAGACTTCCGTTTTGTATTAAACTCTGAAATATTTTCTGGAATTTATTCTGATTATGTATTACGGGTTTTATTCGAAATGGTAACATTGTAAAAGGATTTGGATATTGTTGAACTCTTTTGAAGGTATTTTCAATATTTTGACCGAGTTTTTGGTGATGAAAATGAGGTGTTACAAAATACATATAAATTAGTAAATTACCATTATATGTAAATACATGCATCTAAAAAATAATAATAATAATTTAAAAGGGCTTATAAGGCTAGCCCGAGGCCCTTCAAGGGTTAGGGCTTAAAAGGACCGGTCCAATTTCACAGCTCTATCCACCTTTGTAACACCACAATTTTAATACCCAAAAACTCGGTCAAAATATTGAAAATACCTTCAAAAGAGTTCAACAATATCCAAATCCTTTTACAATGTTACCATTTCGAATAAAATCCGTAATACATAAGCAGAATAAATTCCAGAAAATATTTCAGAGTTTAATACAAAACGGAAGTCTTAGGTTCATGGCAAATAAAATGACATAACATAATCTATTGGAGATCAAAAGAGCTTCCAGAGCTCACTCCATAGGTGCCTTCCCTTGCTCTCTACTAGAATAATCACCTGAAAAATGTTAATATGGGATGAGATTCCACGTCTCAGTAACTACTGAATATTTCTACCTTACACGAGCAAATTACATATGACAAAAATAAAAGGTAATATAATGTGAATTTAATATACTCAGATATTTTTAGATATACCGTTGTTCACATCAAATGCCTTTACAAAATACTCATCATTCTTTATTGAATAATTCAGAAATGCACTATGCAGTATGCAGCCTCCCTTATATCCCCTTCCAACCGTATACCGCTGACTGGAACCATAGGCTAACATATAGTCCAATAGAAACTCATTCATTTGACTGGATGGTTTCAAGCTCACCAAAACTTAAGATACACCCGGCCAAAGGTATAGAGCTTAAATCTGGACCATGGCTCCCCTCCTTTAAAATAACAACTAAGGAGGTGTCACATGTCCCACATCTCCAATGAAATCCCGGCCAGAGAAAAACATGGAAGATGGGGCCCTGAAAAGTACCATCCACTGTGCACCGAGTGGTGGCATAAACAATTCTTATCATTCAATTCCCTCCTTACTCCACCCATCACAATACAACCGCCATGATGAATGTATTTACTCAAAAATAATGCATTATTATACCATTATATACATTGATATGCGTATTTGTGAATAGTAAAATACTATGCGTATCTGTGAATAGTAAAATACTATACGTATCTGTGAATAGTAAAATACGGTATATACATGAATAGTAAAATGAGTAGTAAATACGGTATACGTGAATAGTAACATGAATAGTAAATACGGTATACGTGAATAGTAAAAATGAATAGTAAATACAGTATACGTGAATAGTAAAATGAATAGTAAATACGGTATATGTGAATAGTAACATACGTATAAATAGTACCTCTACAGATTTGCAAGTCAAAATTCCCACACCAGATCTTAAAACCATAAATATTTTCTAAATATTCTTGCCAAAATAGTAAACAAACAAATTTATAATCATACATCATTCACAAGTATAAGGAAGAATATTCAGAGTTACCTGTTACTTGCTAATACCCGAATCACCAACCAGCTATTATAACTCTCAAGCAAATATCTCTCTACTCTCTCTCTCTCTCTCTACCTCTCTCTATGGCTCTTAGAAGTTGTGAAGAATGAAATGAAATGGAAGGTCTATTTATAGTTGGAAAATGGGTCTTTAAGTGTAATTTTCGTCTCTGGGTCGTTTTACGTAATTTTCCCAAAATTATAAAATGAAACTTTCCCGTGACTTCTTCAGCCGCCCCGTGAACTTCTTTTTTAAAAATTTTAATAATATTTTAATATATATTATTTTATTATTATAATATAATATTATTTAAATAATAAATTATTATTGAGTGGGTCCCGCGGCCATTTTTTTCAAACTTCACGAGAAAGTTTGCAGAATTATTTTTGGCCGTGGGTCCCGCAGAATACTGATTTAAAATTTATCACTTTCTGAAAATAGAGCCTACTAGTCTTTCCAAAATAGGTTTATGTTCAAGATATTAGATTCAAAATTCAGGATGTTACATTTCTCCCCTCCTAAAAGAAAATTTTGTCCTCAAAATTTCGCCATAATAAGAATTCTAACCTATTTAAATAATTGAGGATAGGTTTGTCGCATGCTCTCCTCCGTTTCCCAAGTAGCATCTCCGGGAACCATTCCTTTCCACTCGACCTTTACAAGTCTAATGGTCTTGTTTCTTAATTTCTTGTCCCTTGCATCAACAATCCGCTCCGGCTCGGCTTTATACGTCATGTTATCCTTGAGTTCTACCTCTTCTACTTCTATAATGTGGGAAGGATCCGGTTGGTATTTCTTCAGTTGCGATACATGAAAGACATCATGAAGGTTCGCAAGCTGTGGAGGTAATGCAATTCTGTAAGCTACCGGTCCAATTTTCTCCAAAATCTCATAAGGACCCATAAAACGAGGTGAAAGCTTCTTTGCTCGTATTGCTCTACCAATGCCAGTCATTGGTGTGACTCTTAAGAATACATGTTCGCCCACCATGAACTCCAACGGTCGTCTTCTCTTGTCAGCATAACTCTTCTGTCGACTCTGAGCAGTGAGAAGTTTCTGTTGAATCACCTTAATCTTTTGAGTCGTCTCGTCCACAAGTTCTGGACCTATTAAAATTCGCTCATTCAATTCCGTCCAGCAAATAGGAGATCTACATTTTCTTCCATACAAAGCCTCATAAGGTGCCATCTCAATGCTGGAGTGATAACTATTGTTATATGCAAACTCCGCAAGATGAAGATGATCGTCCCAACTTCCTTTTAGTTCGATTGCACAAGCCCGCAACATGTCTTCCAGAGTTTGAATAGTCCTCTCAGTCTGCCCGTCAGTTTGAGGATGATAAGCGGTACTATAACTCATCCGAGTTCCCATAGCATTCTGCAATGCTTTCCAAAATCGTGAAGTGAATCGTGGATCACGATCAGATACGATGCTATTCGGTATCCCATGCAATCTGACAATCTCCTTCATGTAGATCTTTGCTAGTCTCTCCAATGAGTATTCTGCTGCAATTGCTAGAAAATGAGCTGACTTAGTTAACCTATCGACAATTACCCAAATGGCATTATGTCCGGATGTCGTTAGAGGAAGCCCCATGATGAAATCCATAGAGATGCTGTCCCATTTCCACTCTGGGATATCCAAATTCTTTAATAATCCAGGAGGTTTCCGATGTTCGATCTTGACTTTCTGACAAGTCAAACAACAAGTGACAAAGTCAGTCACATCTTTCTTCATGCCTCGCCACCACCAATTCTGCTTAAGATCATGATACATCTTGGTTGCTCCGGGATGGATAGTGTATTTACTCCGATGAGCCTCCTCTAGTATGAGCCTTTTTATTTCTCCATCATTAGGTATGCACACTTTTCCTTTATACCTTAATATCCCATCTCTATCGATCCCAAATTTCGATTCTTTTCCTTCTTCAATATCTTCCCTCACGTTTAATAGATACTCATCTTCGAGCTGAGCGAATTTAATCTCTTTCCAAATTGTGCTTTCAATAGTTAATGCTTCCATGGTAGCGACCAAACTTGACATTACATCAATAGATGTACTTGGTATCTCCTCGAGCAATTTATGTTCTCTGATCATCATCTGGGCTACATGGATTGTCTTTCTACTTAAGGCATCTGCTACAACGTTCGCCTTTCCTGGATGATACTTCAATTCGAAGTCGTAGTCCTTGATAAACTCCATCCATCTCCTCTGTCGCATGTTGAGCTCCTTTTGGTCGAACAGGTACTTCAGACTTTTGTGGTCACTATAAACTTCGAACTTTGAACCGTAGAGGTGATGCCTCCAAATCTTCAGAGCGAACACTACTGCTGCCAGTTCTAAGTCGTGAGTAGGATAATTCCCTTCATGTGGCCTTAACTGTCGAGAAGCATAAGCTACTACCCTACCATTTTGCATTAATACACACCCAAGACCTTTCTTGGAAGCATCTGTGTACAAAGTAAAGGTCTGAGCAGGATCTGGAATTATAAGTACCGGTGCCGTAGTCAACTTAGTCTTCAAATTTTGAAAAGCTGCTTCACACTTTTCGTCCCATACAAATGGTTGACCCTTCCTTGTTAACTTAGTCAAAGGCATAGCTATTTGCGAAAAGCCCTTGATAAATCTCCTATAATAGCCAGCTAGACCTAGAAAACTCCTGATCTCAGTCACGGACTTTGGTCGTTCCCATTGGAGAACTGCTTCAACTTTAGTATGGTCCACTGCAACACCTTCAGCCGATACGACATGGCCTAGGAATTTTACTTCCTTCAACCAAAATTCGCACTTAGACAGTTTCGCATAGAGCTTGTGCTCCTTCAACACTTGTAGCACGATTCTAAGGTGCTCTTTATGCTCTTCTTCATCCTTAGAGTAGATAAGGATGTCGTCAATGAAAACTACTACAAATTTATCTAGATATGGTCGGAAAATTCTATTCATGTAATCCATGAATACTGCTGGAGCATTTGTTAGCCCAAATGGCATAACAAGAAATTCATAATGGCCATATCTAGTTCTGAATGCAGTTTTTGAGACATCTTCAGCTTTGACTCTCAGTTGGTGATAACCTGATCTGAGGTCGATCTTGGAGAATATGGATGCTCCCTTCAACTGATCAAGTAGATCGTCGATCCTGGGTAAAGGATATTTATTCTTTATAGTCACTTTATTCAACTGGCGATAGTCAATGCATAGTCTCAGGCTCCCATCTTTCTTCTTCACAAAGAGTACGGGCGATCCCCAAGGAGATACACTGGGTCTGATAAAACCCTTTTCTAACAATTCCTCGATCTGCCTCTTCAATTCTGCTAGTTCCGATGGAGACATTCGGTAAGGAGCTTTAGATATAGGTTCCGTTCCAGGTACGAGATCAATAGAAAATTCTACTTCTCTCTCTGGGGGTAAACCTGTCATTTCTTTCGGGAATACCTCCGGAAACTCGTTTACCACTTCGATATCTTCTATCCCTTCCTCTACTTCTGCTTGAATGGAGAAAAACACCATGTACGCAAGACAACCATGATGAACAGGCTTTTCATCTTGTACTATAGACAATAATTGTGGTCTATTATGACTCATAGAGTCATCCGCAAGAGAGATAGTCTTCCTCTTGCAGTCAAGGATGATGTCATTAGCTGACAACCAATCCATTCCTATTATTACATCGATACCCTTCGTGGGTAAACAAACAAGGTCTATATTTGAGATCCTATTATCAATCTCAATCGTACAATTTAAGCAAGCCCTAGAAGTTTTTACTGAAGCTCCCGCCGGTGTAGAAATAATCATATAATAAGGCAATTCACTCACTCTTAAATTCAATCGAGGCACACAGTCGTATGATATAAAAGAGTGTGTGGCACCAGAATCAAATAAGGCTTCTACTTCAAGACCTTGGAGTTTGAGGATACCTTTAATCAGATTTGGTGAAGCACTTGCCTCCTGATGTGATAGTGCAAACACTTTCCCTGGCACTGCAGTTCTAGCATCCTTGGCCCCTCGAGGCTCCTCCTCACAAAATCTGGAAATGTGTCCTGGCTTTCCACAGTTGAAACACGTCACACATGGTCCTTGGTGTATTCTTCCACACTTGGCACACATCTGATTGTTGGCAGTGCTTGCAGCAGGAGCTGTGGATCCCCTATATGAACTCTGACCTCCACTGAAGTGACTCCTTTGAGGTCCTTTGAATTGACTCCTCGGTGGTCTGCTGAAATGACTTCTTTGGGGTCCAGTAAAATAACTCCTCGATGGTCCACCAAAGTGATTTCTGGATGGTTGGCTAAACCGCGTATTCACATTACTGAAGTTGTGACTCTGCTTCTTAGTAACTCCTCCCGTTGGTCTCATGAGGTGTGTAGATCTGGCCTGAAAACCCTTCATCTTCTCAGCTTCCTCTTCTCGTTTGTTCCTTGCTATCGTGCGCAGTTTGTCGCATATTTCTTCAAAATCCCTTGTTTCATCAAGGAACGGTGATAGAGCTGTTTTTAGGTCTGGTCTAGCTTTTTCAACCAATCGAGCACTCAACCATTTAGAGTTGTTCTGTGAATATCCGCAGAATTTAGACAACTCTAAAAAGCGAGTAATAAATTCGTCTTCATGTAATTCCCCTTGCCTGAATGTGAGGAATTCAGTTTCTTTCTCTATTCTGATTGAAGGGGAAAAGTAATAATTTTCGAACTTTTCCTTAAACTCTTCCCACGTCATCTCAGCATTTCCTTTTGTTTTGGTGCTTTCCCACCATTCTTCAGCTGCTTTCTGCAACAATTGTTCAGCGACCATCACCTTTTGTTGTGAGCTAATCTCGATAACTCTGAAAATCTTTTCTACACGCTTCAGCCACTCCAGTGCTGCAATCGGATCTAGCTTCCCCTCGAACATCGGTGGAGTAAACTTCCGAAATTTTTCCCAAACCTCAGTAATAGGTAAGGGATGATACTGAGAATGAGAACCGCTACTACCTCCATCTTCAGTGCGAGAATGACTTCCTCCCCTAGATTGATGGTCAGAAGGTGTGACTTCCAGAGCCTTCTCCTTTCCTTCCTTACCACCTTGGCCTCTTCCTTTTGCTAGTTCATCCTCGTGTCTATTCACTTTCTCTCTCATCTCCAAGATGACGTCTCGTAACTCTGCCAAAAGGGCATTGTTATCCTGAGGATAGGGACCATCTTGATGCGGAGGGAGACCTCTTTGGGACGGAGCAGGGGTTGAATTAGTTCTTCGAGTTCTTGCCATTATCTCCTCCTATGATTAATACTATAAGGACACTAAACAAATAAAAATAGCTAAATAAATTCTAAATCTAACAAAGGGAAGTGCTCATGTTATGATATTTAATTTGCCACAAACTTTTTAAAAAATTTTTTTTTTTAGAAATCACTTTAGAAAATAAACAAAATTGCCATGGAACCTTTGGCTCTGATACCAAAAATGTAACACCACAATTTTAATACCCAAAAACTCGGTCAAAATATTGAAAATACATTCAAAAGAGTTCAACAATATCCAAATCCTTTTACAATGTTACCATTTCGAATAAAATCCGTAATACATAAGCAGAATAAATTCCAGAAAATATTTCAGAGTTTAATACAAAACGGAAGTCTTAGGTTCATGGCAAATAAAATGACATAACATAATCTATTGGAGATCAAAAGAGCTTCCAGAGCTCACTCCATAGGTGCCTTCCCTTGCTCTCTACTAGAATAATCACCTGAAAAATGTTAATATGGGATGAGATTCCACGTCTCAGTAACTACTGAATATTTCTACCTTACACGAGCAAATTACATATGACAAAAATAAAAGGTAATATAATGTGAATTTAATATACTCAGATATTTTTAGATATACCGTTGTTCACATCAAATGCCTTTACAAAATATTCATCATTCTTTATTGAATAATTCAGAAATGCACTATGCAGTATGCAGCCTCCCTTATATCCCCTTCCAACCGTATACCGCTGACTGGAACCATAGGCTAACATATAGTCCAATAGAAACTCATTCATTTGACTGGATGGTTTCAAGCTCACCAAAACTTAAGATACACCCGGCCAAAGGTATAGAGCTTAAATCTGGACCATGGCTCCCCTCCTTTAAAATAACAACTAAGGAGGTGTCACATGTCCCACATCTCCAATGAAATCCCGGCCAGAGAAAAACATGGAAGATGGGGCCCTGAAAAGTACCATCCACTGTGCACCGAGTGGTGGCATAAACAATTCTTATCATTCAATTCCCTCCTTACTCCACCCATCACAATACAACCGCCATGATGAATGTATTTACTCAAAAATAATGCATTATTATACCATTATATACATTGATATGCGTATTTGTGAATAGTAAAATACTATGCGTATCTGTGAATAGTAAAATACTATACGTATCTGTGAATAGTAAAATACGGTATATACATGAATAGTAAAATGAGTAGTAAATACGGTATACGTGAATAGTAACATGAATAGTAAATACGGTATACGTGAATAGTAAAAATGAATAGTAAATACAGTATACGTGAATAGTAAAATGAATAGTAAATACGGTATATGTGAATAGTAACATACGTATAAATAGTACCTCTACAGATTTGCAAGTCAAAATTCCCACACCAGATCTTAAAACCATAAATATTTTCTAAATATTCTTGCCAAAATAGTAAACAAACAAATTTATAATCATACATCATTCACAAGTATAAGGAAGAATATTCAGAGTTACCTGTTACTTGCTAATACCCGAATCACCAACCAGCTATTATAACTCTCAAGCAAATATCTCTCTACTCTCTCTCTCTCTCTCTACCTCTCTCTATGGCTCTTAGAAGTTGTGAAGAATGAAATGAAATGGAAGGTCTATTTATAGTTGGAAAATGGGTCTTTAAGTGTAATTTTCGTCTCTGGGTCGTTTTACGTAATTTTCCCAAAATTATAAAATGAAACTTTCCCGTGACTTCTTCAGCCGCCCCGTGAACTTCTTTTTTAAAAATTTTAATAATATTTTAATATATATTATTTTATTATTATAATATAATATTATTTAAATAATAAATTATTATTGAGTGGGTCCCGCGGCCATTTTTTTCAAACTTCACGAGAAAGTTTGCAGAATTATTTTTGGCCGTGGGTCCCGCAGAATACTGATTTAAAATTTATCACTTTCTGAAAATAGAGCCTACTAGTCTTTCCAAAATAGGTTTATGTTCAAGATATTAGATTCAAAATTCAGGATGTTACAACCTTCACATGGATCATCAAGTGGTTTCATTCATGACTTCAATAGACTATTCATCCGACAATTAATCTCACATAAACAAAAATAGAGGTTAGAATATTTAACATATCTTAAATTAATTTTTTTAAAAAATTACCTTAATTTAATAATGGAGTATGAAAAAGAGATGCTATTAATACATTTTCGCTCATCAACTCCATAGAGATAAAATTGAAGAGTGAATTCATATTCTGGACCAAAATTTGGTACTACTTCTCGTTTTTAATATAAGATCTAATTGACTTTTTTAATAGGTTAAAAAACTAAATAAATAAACTAATCATAGCATATCCCATGTATCACTTCATTATATATTAGTTCATATGTGACAAATTAGTTTAGTATAACAAAGATAAATATGAGGGAAAATTTCATTTAAATACCATATGGAATTCCAAAATTCCAAAACTTCTATTAAAAAATTAAAATGATAAAAATGTGATTGAGAGGAAAATAATCTAGGATTTTAAATTTAAACTGCCGGTCTCTTCCTGTTCCTCTTCTTGTGCTCTCCCTCTCTTCATCTCTTGATGGCTGTTGTTGTCTGCTCCACCTCGGAAGCCTCTAAGCCCCCCTCCTGGTATAGCTAGTACGACTAGAGAGAATGGGAAAGTGGGAGAGAATGGTTTCATAGGAGTGCTGACCACAAGGCTGAGTTAGAGAGAAGGGAAGGTAGAGGTATAGAAAAAGAGATTCAAAAAGGGTTTAAGGGAGACGGAGTTTATGGGGGAGTGAAGAGCCGCTGGACTAAAGTAAGGTTGTGATATGGAGTAGAAACGCCATTGATTCTAGGCTCGATTCCCGCGTCCCGGGGGGAAATGGACCGGTGAAAATCCAACTAATCGGTTAATCACTAAATGTAAAATGGGTGAGTCACCAAAATTTATAATGAGATTGACAAGTTTAATAATGGTTTTAACCAAAAAGTTTGTTGATGAAAACATGTAAGCTAGGAGGTTAAGGAAGAAGAAGGTGAACAGTAGAACGAGTTTTACAAAATTCATAATGTTATTGATAAGTTTAGTAATAGTTTTGACAATGATTATATTGATTCGGATAAAAGAGTTTGGCGATGAAAACATGTAAGTCAGGATTCACCAATATTTATGACATTTGACCAAAATTTATAATGGAAATGACAAGTTTAATAACGGTTTTAACAATAAATTTTGACAAAAACATTTGCTGATAAAAATATGTAAGTCAGGATCATGGTAGTAAAAATGTAGATTTTACCTGAAAACGGAAGGAGAATGAAAAATCGTAAAACGTAAAGTAACGTAGTAAAATCGTAAAAAAATCATAAAAACTTAAAAGCATTTGGAAAATTAGTAAAATCGTTTTAATGAAAAAAAAATCGTAAAAACATAAAATCGTAGTAATAAAACGAGTTTTTAACTACTATGGTCATGGTCAGGATTGAATCTAATATCTCTTTTTAAATAATATATATAAGGGGAATTTAGTCATTTTTTTAATTTTAAAAATGATAAATTGAGCCTAACATATCTTTGAGATTATAAATATTCATCTTTTTGTCTGTTTAGCAATTTTAAAATTGGATTTTTTTCTAATATAAACTCAAAGAAAACAAAGAAACAATAAAAAGAAAAGAAAAGGAAAAATCTGAGCCTTATAAAGGCAGAAAGTTTCGGATTACAGACAGTCACTCTAATAATAAGAAAGGGCTAAACAGAAACAAAGATTGAGACGTTATCGAACAGAAATGCGTTGCCATGTCGTGACTGTTCCCGGAAGCGATTATCGCTTCTTCTCCCCAACGCCCTTATCTGTCCCCGCCACCATCACCTTCAATCCCAAGTCTCTCAGTTTCCCATATCGAATCGGCGGTCTCAGAGTTAAAGCCGCCGTAAACGACAGCTATGTGGCGGAGGCCTCCAAGTTGAGCTTCTACGAGCTTCTAGGTATACCGGAATCTGGGTCCTTGCTCGAGATCAAGCAGGCCTATAAGCAGCTCGCCCGCAAGTACCACCCTGATGTGTCGCCGCCAGATCGGGTGGAGGAATATACCAAGAGGTTTATTCAGGTGCAGGAAGCCTATGAGACCTTGTCCGATCCCAGAAGGAGGGCTATGTATGATGGCGACATGGCCAGAGGAATTCACCTTGCCTTCTCCGCTCGCCGGTGTTACCACGACGATGAGGTATTATATTCCTGCTTTTCTGGGCTGTATTATTTATGGCTCCTCTCTTTTCCCCCTTTTGAATTTGTTATAGCCATGTCCTGAGATTTCGGATTGATTTTTCTCTTACTTTTGTTATCTGATTGTAACTGCTAGTTTAGGTGTTAATAGCTATTCTCAGAGAGGACAGGTCATGTGACTCTGTTCATGCCCCTCGTCCTTTGTGTTTGGTGATATGGTAGGAATTTTACCTTGATTGGATTGGAAACTTGAAATTTGTTGGAGATTTTTCCTTTGTTTTCTTGATTTTTTCTTTCACTGAAGAGAAGGTTTGACTATTTTTAGCCAAGGTTAGGAACGACTTCTAATCCTTTGGACTTTGCAAGACCCGAGTTCCCCCCCCCCCCCCCCCCCCCAAAAAAAAAAAAAAAAAAATCCCTTTTGCATCAATTTTAGATAAAGCCGTGCTCTGGTTTCTTTGCCCCACAAGAAGTGCACCTCCGTTGCTGCATCAATTGGCAGATGATTTATGCAAATTTAATAAATAGTGGTTTGATCTTATTTTTTTTGTGTGGATATTATCATCGCTGAATCGAGCTGTTCTATTTCTTTTTTCCTATTTCATACCCGCGCCTTTATGTAGAACCAAGCACACACTAGGCACTGCCAACGGCCATTAAAAATTAGAGAATAATAATTGAGGATATCAGATCTTGTGAGTTCTTTATTGGTGATATGATGTAGCAAGGAGCTTTTATGTACACTGAAGAGACATGAATCTTAAAAACATATTGTGATTAAGTTGCCCAGTAGTCCCTTTCACTGTGCGATGAGTTGCGATCTGAGTTTTGTGAATTTGGGATGTTTCAGGCAATTGAACAAAAAAGTGAGTGGAAAGCTCGTTGGCAGAGTCAGCTATCAGAGCTGAAGAGAAGAAGCCAGGCGAAGAAGAATGGAGAAAACCTGTCGTGGGCAGCTCGAATGCGTTGTCGAAGAGCAGAATCGAGTGACGAGTCCTAACCAGTTATAGCTTCTCACTGGGTGAATATGCAATACTTATGGTTAGATATGAGCTTGGCGTCTTCAGTGTATAAGTTGAGGAGAAAGAGAGAGATAGAGAAGCACTACTTCATGTTCGATTCGATTCACCTCAGGCTCACACTAAAGAAAGAATCGAGTGTTGTTTCTATCTCTTTTCGACTCCTTAATCTAAAGTCCTGAGTCTATGACTCTGTAAGTTGGGTATTTAAGCCATTGTTCACATGGAGCTCTACTTTTCTGAATTGGATGAAGCTAGCTTTCTAGTTTTGAACGCAACGTTTGTATATATTATTGCATTAAGAAAGGCTTTTCTGCAGTATATATTTGTGTGTATTAAAATTGTTCTGCTGATTGTAAATCATCACTATGTGTGTTCAATTGTTAAAATGTGAAAGGAACATGAAAGATGAAACAATATGTCCTTTTTATAAGGCACCAACTATTTTCACAAACTAATAAAAGTAGTGAAAGTCAATAAAGTTGTCTTAGAATTTAAATAATTTACAATGTTATCTTTTTTAATTGCATTAAACTCTAATATCATATTAATTATTTCTTTCACCTATTACCTTTATTAGTTAGGGGCATATATGGAAAAATAATTAATGTTCTTTGGAAACAAGTAAATGACTTCTAAAAAGGGTCAAATATACTTACTAGTTAATGTCTTATAATAAGGACATGAGGGAGTACTATTTTAGTTCTATTAATAATTCATTTTTAACTAAATCAAACCTATCCACGAGAAGTAGTAAACTCAATAGTTATGAGTAAGTTTTTAACTTTGTCCTCAATAAGTATTTATCAGTTTTTTCTTTTTTCTTTATTTTTATTGGTATAATTAATATAGATAAAATTATCACAATCTCATATATTTTCTTTATAAAAAAGAATTATTAATAAGAGCTGAAGACAGTAACCAAGTGTGGGAGGTGTGAGAAAGTCAAATAGAGTGGGAGAATAGGGTTAGGCGGTGATTGGGACGGGCTTTCGTGCCGCAAGTGTGTCCACCCTTTTAGGTTCAGATTGACTAAGAAAATAAACATATGGTATACTAATAATACTACCTCCGCTCCTAATTATAACATATAGTTGACTTTGTTTGGAGAAATTAAAGAAGCTAAATAAGTTACTTAATCATTTTATATGTTATGTATTTTTAGATTATATATTAGTTTATTAATCAAACTAATTACTTTAAAGAAAAAAATAAAAATAAAAATACTCTAAAGTAATTAAATTAGCTTTCTTAATTTCTCCAAAAAAGTCAACTATGTCTTATAATTAGGACCGGAGGGAGTAGTAATTTAATTGCCGCGTTGAATTCCCAAATGCCATTCTAGAAACTTTGCATCCAAGTTACTCCTTCCGGTGTTTAGTCTTCAATATACAGTTCAGTTCTTTTTTTAAAAAAAAAATTAAATAAAAGTTAAATAAATTACTTAATGATAATCATGTTGTTTATCATTAGATTTTATATTAATTAATGAGTATAGAAAACTGATTTTAAGAAAAATAAATAAATGTAAATATTTTAAAATAATTTATTTAGTTTTTTTAAAATTTTTAAAAGAAAAAAAAATAACCTGGGGCTTATATATTAAGGATGGAGGGAGTATTTTATTTTGGGGGTTGGGTTGCGCTATTTCTATCAAACAGGGGCTTTAAGTATGTTAGATGAGTTTTATCTTAGTCTACACATACCTATGTTCTTGAACGGTAACTTAAACGGGCACTCGAAAGAAGGAAAGAGAGAACGTGCCTAATTATTTGAAAATATTATTTCATATGGCATTGTCAACAGTATTTGACAAAAGAGACATTATTGTCACTTCATTTTGGAAGCATGCGTTTTTAGAATGAAAAATGGATGGAGAAAAGTCCAAATAATATATTGGAGTGGTTATGAAAGATGGATATTGATTGGGAATTATAATTAGTGATTCTCAATTAATCTTCATCCCTACCCCACTACGCCCTGTGCAAGTGCAGCAGCCGACCCTCTCATTATTTCTCCTCCTTTTTCTACATAGACTCCAAAGTAATGGCTCAAGTTCTTTTTCTTCTCTTTTCACCCTATTTTAAAAGTAAGTATTGTTGTCTGTACTTATACGAGAAAGTTTATATCTATATAATATAATTAAATCAGGTAAATATGTCTTAATAATAAGAGAGTAATAAACAAAAGAAAGTTAACTCTGTACTTTCCTTTCCCATATCAACCTTCACGGGTCACATACAACTAAGAAAAATAATAGTAGTTTAACAACATAGATACCAAAGCAATAGTCTAATAGCAAAGATACGTCACTGCTTTGGTATGTGAATGCAACCCAAACATTATGAAAATTGATTAGAATTTAGAACATTTCAACCAAGGAAAAAAATAATTGATTAGAACAAGGGTTAAGAGGTAATTGTTTTCATCGAGGGGCAATTTTGTTCTAAAAGTTTTTTAGGGGACAGTTTTGCTTCAGAAGTCTAAAAAATGGAGCAATTTTACTTTGACTATTATTTCAGTTAATTTTGACCATTTGTTAACCACATATGCTGAATTAAGAGCTCACATATTCTTTACGTCATTTTTGTTAAAGTATAAATTTTTCCCCAAAGTTTTAAATCTAAATTAAAAGAAAAATGAAGTAGATGATATATTGACTTTCAGAACAAATTTGCATTTTAATAAAAATGACTTGGATGATATGTAGACTGTCAGCTCTACATATTTAGTTGACTAACAGTTAAAATTCACTGAAACAATGATCAGGACAAAATTACTTATTTTTTCAGACTTTGAGAATAAAATTGCTCCTAAATCCTCGACAATTTGGAACCTGGGCTCTACTAATCCACGCCTGATTTGATTTTGATGGCACCTTCTCACTGGCCGTTTGTCTTCCGCTTTCATATTTGAGTTCAAGCAATAATTTTGACCTTTTTTTTTTTTTGGTTCTTGTATTTTTCTTTCAGGTGAACACAAATAAAAATGATTTTTTTTTTGGAAAAATTTCTTGTCAAATACTCCCTCCGGTCCTAATTATAAGAGCTAGTTGACTTTTTTAGAGAGATTAAGGAAGCTAACTAAATTATTTGAAAGTATTTTTATTTTTATTTTTTCCTTCAAACTAATTAGTTTAACTAATAAACTAATACATAATCTAAAGATACACAATATATAAAATGATTAAATAACTTATTTAACTTCCTTAATCTCTCCAAAGAAAGTCAACTAGCTCTTATAATTAGGACCGGAGGTAGTATTTTACTAAAAAGTACTTAAAACTTATGTAAGGTGCCGTGTGTAACCTATTTTTAGTGAGTGTAACTCTTCTTCAATTACATAGAACTAGTGGAAAACAAAAAGACATTTTTCCTAGCTAAAAAATATATTGCACCTACACCCACCTACTCGAGGACACGAGTTTCTCATCGTTTTTGGCTGACATTGATAGAACTTAAAGAAAGTAAGAGAGAAGTAGAAAAGGAGAAATCTAGAGCCAGGATCTGTAACTCTAGCCAAACAATCTAGAGACAGAATCTGTACTCTAGCCAAGACACAGTAATTTCCATATAATATTCTTCATAACTTTCCCAAACAGGATACAAATATTTATAGGGTCTTACTAAATAACTTCCTATAATAACTTGCATATAACAGATAAGAAATAATAACTTCCTAACTTCCATAAAACAGATAAGACACAGTAACTTCTCTAAACTGATAATAACCAACACTAGACACTTGTAACATTTAACATAAGACGCATAATAAAACATAAAATACAAATAATGGCTGGTTCCTATCAATATCCACCCCTAGGAGAACAGCCTTGTCCTCAAGGCGATAGGAAGGAAGGGAGCAGTTTTGCATTTATGACCAGTAATAAATTATCAGCACATCGGAAACATAACTCTTTATCTCTGTGTAACTGCTGCTTGTTAGTTTCAGAAATTTGTGTAGTGGTAACTGCCCAAGTTTGACTGATAACTGATGGTAATAATTGCCTCTGAAAATTTCTCTGTTTTTTTTTTTGGTTGAAATTGTGGTTGCTGTCAGCAACACATGACCCAAATTTCCCGTGAAAAGGAAAAAAGTCCAGAAGTTTGCCTTTGTAATTTGGCTTCACTGGGATGACCAAAGGAAAATGAATGCTCTTTCTGTTTCTTCAATTTGAATAGGTCTACATCTAGATGATTTAACTTGGATAAAATTGCACCTAGTTGCTGTGAAAAGAGGCCTGTTGGTGATGGGTTATTATTTTCATTGGGTGGACGGAGTGCTTGGTTGGGTTTAGGATGAGTTTAGGCAATATAAGATCACTGCTGTGAGAGGACTGATGTGTGATCACCATTGATTACAAACAAGCCCAAAGATTCACCGCTCTGATACCAAATGATAGAACTTAAAGAATACCTTGTTGATAGAACTTAAAGAAAGTAAGAGAGAAGTAGAAAAGGAGAAATCTAGAGCCAGGATCTGTAACTCTAGCCAAACAATCTAGAGACAGAATCTGTACTCTAGCCAAGACACAGTAATTTCCATATAATATTCTTCATAACTTTCCCAAATAGGATACAAATATTTATAGAGTCTTACTAAATAACTTCCTATAATAACTTGCATATAACAGATAAGAAATAATAACTTCCTAACTTCCATAAAACAGATAAGACATAGTAACTTCTCTAAACTGATAATAACCAACACTAGACACTTGTAACATTTAACATAAGACGCATAATAAAACATAAAATACAAATAATGGCTGGTTCCTATCAGACATCAAGTGTAGAGATTTTTCAACAATTTTCCCAAGAAATATAACTTAATATATTCACCATTTCCTCCTATTTTCCTGTGTAACTCCAAATAATGAGGAGGAAAGAAATTGAACTACCCCTCTTTTGTGTTGCCTCCATTAACATGATATGAAATTGCCACCTTATAATTATAGTTCTCCATCTCATGCCAGGTAGAAATCTTATGTGCTAGTGCTTTAAGTGGTACATACATCATAATATTTGCTTTATTATTTCATCCATCCGTTGAATTGTACAGAACTTGCTTATTCATCCAATGAATTGTACAGAATCACCTTACAAGATGTTTTAGTTTAGAAAGGTGGAACAATGTCACCTCTAAAACATTAGTCATGGAAGTCAACTTCGCTGTGACCATCACTCTTCTCATGTTAATTAGCACATGACCATCATCATGCATTCTCATTGAGAGGAAGCGATGGTTCAGTAACAGGGGCATCTTGGATGCTTTCGGCATCCGACGGCTGAGATTCATGCTTCGCAGCCGCCTGCAAAACTCGGTTCTGAACATCTAACGATGAAGGTGAAGTAGGCAACCCGATGCGGTTTGTTTCTACTTTTCCGGAAATCCATGAAACCGCTTGAGCTCCAAGTCTCACAGGTGTGAGCAACAACCTTTTCAATAGCTCAAATCTCTTCAGTTAAAAAGCTCGTAATTTCACCAGAAAATAAAATTGATTTAAACAGTCAGAGTAAACAATTAAACTATGATGGAGTATACTAACCTGACATCTTGCTTAAGATCTTCAGAATTCTCATATGACGTCACTCTCTGATAGATTGTCTAGTCAATATACATTGAATAAAGTATGATCAGTTTAAAAGCTATTTTCAAACAAAATTGATAACAATTCACAAGCAGATTTGCTTCAGGACATCTAATCAGCTCATTTTATTACTCCGAAACCTAATCTTATGTTTGGATGGAAAGAAAAGTGGGTGAAGGCAATATTAGGAATGAAAATTTCCAAAAACGGTAAAGAAATTTACTATTTTCAGGAGTTTTCGCTCCTGGTATTCTTTCCCCCATAATTTTCTCCGAACATAGGGTAAAGGTTTCATTACAATCACACATAACAAAACTGCAGGGGAAGAATTTAAATGAAGGTGTTCGCAGAAAGAAGAATGCATACCAGGCTGAGGCCAAAAACACCAATTAACTGTAATGTCTTCTCCCACTCTGTGACCAAAGAGATCATACTTTGTCATATCAGAGCAATGGAAGCAGCTTGATCTCAGTTTGAGATGGTGAACAATATTACAGATAAGACATAAGATTTTCATGTAAGAAGCATCACGGTTTGACTAGAAGAATATATTGAGAAGAGTCTAGATGTAAACCTAAGAATCACCAGTTTTCAATTTTTAACAAATTGGAAGTTTTGAGGGAGGAAAGGTACACACCTATTAATGCGTAGAACCCTGCAATAACAGCCTGAATCAAAAGTGATTGTATTTAGTAGCTAGTAACAAATAACATAACATTCAAAAAATAGCTGAAATATTCACTACAGATTGTAGCTGATAATCTGTTTAAATTCCATTGATTCTATATTTAGGAAACACAAGCTAATTTCAGAAACTGATAGAGCAATCACAATAAATGACAGTACCAGATATAACAACCAAATTATAATTTCATTTGAGCTGTTTGTTATATAGGCAAGACAAAGGTAACTTACTATAATAACCTTAAATACTCAAAATCCAAAGTGGCACATAACTCTGTTTAAAAAACGAAAAGGATTTGCTACAGGTCTTGACACTTACCACACCATATCCAAAAAGTTGTAAAGGAGAAGGGCTAAGATCCTCTAGAATTGCTTCAGCTTCCTGTAAAATAATTACAATATCCATTGCTTAAATATAAACTCCAAGAAAATGTACCTTGTTACCAACGAGTTGAGCTAAACAAAATGTCAATTTTATAAATAAAATTGTTTATTCACACACACAAACGCACCCCTCATATTAGACCCACATAGCAGCATCAATGTACTTAACTCTACATCTTTCATCCCATCGCTTTTGATAACATAAATAAGAAAAATTTGGTATCGCCAAAGAACATATATAAAGCAACAGTTTGAGTAATACCTCATTGAGTATGGTAACTGCTGTCTCAGGTTTGAGTTCCTTGACGCGGAGGCCTTGTTTCACCCAAGACTGAAAACCACCTTGAACCAAGTATGGAGTCTGTAACATCATGCTGAGTTATTAACTTATTATATCATACCCCAAGATTTGGATTAGTTAGACTTCACATGTTAAGATTAGGTAAGTGTGAATTTTGCTTATTAGGTCAATGAAGGCTTATAATCGACTGCTAAGAAAAAACCTATTAGCACCTAGTCATTCTTGAGTCAAATGAATTATTGTCTGGATTTTCCCTTATATTCTAACTCAGATCATCAAGATTTCATCTTACATACATATCAACAACTCGTATAATCACAATCCTCTTCAATCAGCTGCGATACCTTTCCCCAGGCTAGTTATCTTCAACCCTGGCCTTCAAAGACAAATTTTAACTTCAATGAACTCTCTAGGCCCCAAATATCACAACACAAAGGAGGGTCTAACAAGGATAAAAAAGATTGTTTTCTCCTCTTCATTACAAAGGGAACCCATAATAAAATTTTCCAAGAATCGTCTCAGAAGGCAAAGTTAGACTCGCCTTGACCCCAATTTTCCTCAAGGATCTTGCAATGCCTTTAGAACGACCACCATCAGCATCCATGACTATAACCTTGGAACTGTCCTACAGGTCAGAGAAAATAACATTCTTAGATATTATTTCACATGTCCTAGCCATTTATGATGATTAAACAGATAAAAAGTTAAAAACTTCATCTAATCAATACATTTCACCATTTCTCACCATGGTATTGCAAGATATAAGATCTATAGGCACTTCAAAATCCCATTTAAAATCCATGGAAGAATGAAGTGTGTCAACGGACTATAACGGTTAAATATAATGCAGTATTTGTAAATATTCTCTCTTGTTCTTCCATATCTTCTGGGATTATTACTTGTTAGAATCTCTCATTTATTTCTCACTAATTTATGGGGATTTTTTTTAGCCAAGATTTATGGGGATTGAATAGCTGGAAATTATGCAGCTCATCTTACCCTATAGATATGTACTACGTCGGTGCAAATAATACACAGAATTCATCCTCACATTGTTCATTGTATTGGAGCCATACAATTTGGGACAAAAAAGACAAGAGGTAAAAGAGAGAGAACAAATGAGGAAAAAAAGATTACGGACCTTAGGCCTTTAAGACTAAAAAAGAAGTACATGCATAGGCCAAAATGAAGAAGAGAAATAGTTGCGAATATTAGAGAAAGAAATCCCACATCTAATAATTAGGTGGATTAGGACCATGGAAAGCTTGGGACGTGTCTAACCAAGTGGCTTAAACTATTTTGGTGAAGTGGAAAATCCTCAAGCATGGCTAATATGGGGAGTTTGGAGTAGTTCTTGGCTTATAAAGTGTATAAAACTTTAATGTTTAATCATTGTTAGATGAAAAGATTAAGGAGAGAAGTTAAATTAGTTAATTATATTTATTTTTCTAAAATATCCTTGCTTAAAATTTAAGGATAGTTACAGGGAGGAACCACATCTTTGACCTGTCTCTCTCTCCCCCATGCACTTCATTCTCCTTTACGAGCCCAAAATCTATGGGCTGTCAAAACAAGTATGTTTGGGCACATGTTGGGCTGGGCCTTAAGTCCCCATTGTCAATTTAAAATGCCACTAACTAATGACTAAAAAATCAATCACTTTGGACAGGAGAATATCTTTAAAGAAATATGAAAATTATTTCATTTAAAAATAAAAATAAAAAGAGAGTAGAATCTCTCACTTCGTAGAATATAAGCGTGTTGTAAAATTAATTATTGTGGAGAAAATATTAGTAAAGGTGATATGGAAAAAAATATGACAAAAATTGCTCAAAATTATCTTATTAAAAAAAAAGTATAATTGAGTTGTATGTGACATTAATGAGTTACAAGTATTATTTACTTTGTAGAATATATGGGTGCATTATTAAATTATTATTGAGAAGGTATTAATAAGGGTATTTTAGGAAGAAATTGACAACAATTAAAACTTGGTCCTATAATTAGGACCAAGACCAATTCCAATTCCAAAATGTCTTTCTATAATTAGGACCGGAGGGAGTATTAATTATAATTAAATGTTAAACGACTTATGGGTGTTCCTCAATAACTTAAGCTTTTCAAAGGAAGAAGCTCTTGACGTTCGCCAATGTTTCTCTTTAGTTTCATGATTGCACTTTGCAGTTCATGCAAAGAAAGAAAAGGAAAGAGTACATATCTAGTTCAGAGATATAAGTCTACATACCTTTACAATCTTCAAATTTCGAATAACAACTGCGACCATGGAGTCATTAAGGTCCCGTTCACTCTTGATCAACTTCCTAAGAGAACTATCAACCTGAAGATAACATGATGATAGAAGTTAGAAGGTTGAAAATTCGTGCTCTAATTTCAAGGCATAGTTTCAATTAGGTTTAGAAGTTATTTTGGGTCAAATAATGCTTAGTGGGTCAACTATGAAGGAAAATCAAAGTTTTAGCATTTAAAGGGCAATAAAGAGATTTCTAGTGATAAACTCTTGAGAGTTGAATTTAGTTATTGTTATTTATATTTTCTAAGCAACTCTTGGGAGTTGGGTTAGTTATTGCTATTTCTATTTTCTAGGCAACACAACTCGTAGAGTTATATTTCTCTTTGTACTCTCATGCTTTTAATTACCCTATAAAGAGGGGATATTTTGTAATGCAAAGACAGATTTGATAAATGAAAATTGAGTGTTACAAGTTCTCAAACTTGGCTTGAATCTTGTTATCTTTATCTAGCCTTAGATTAGTGGTGAGGCAAATTAGTTCTTTATCAGTTGGGACTTGGGAGGGTGACTTTGCATTTAATCTCAACTTGTGGTGGACTCTTATCTATCCCTTTTATTTTTACAGTCTATTTTCCCTCTATGTTATACCCATCACGTATCACATAATATGTTCATTTAGTAGTTAGTAGACAAAGATCACTAATCCCAGATCGCTAGCACATCTTGATCCATAAAGCAAGGGGCTAGTGTTCAGGATTTGTTTATAACAAAACAACACCATGCGACAATCATCCCTGCTTGCCACCTATTTTTAACAATATAATGATGATGTAAACTAACCTCTAGTGGAGTTACACTCGCATAGCGAAACCGTGCAGCCCGCCGAAGATCTGGAATACCATCTTTTTCTCTCAGATCCTGCAGAACGGAAATAACCAGAAAAAAAACAAGACATTAAAAGAATTATGACATAATATCAAAAAACTTGGCCAAAACCAAAACATACATAAACACAAAGTTTCCTTTATAAAAAGGACCGTAGTTTGGATTTTGTAAAAATATTTTTTGAAGAGATAGAATGGGCAACAAGGGACAAGGGTAACCTGACTTTTCTTCCATATATTTTATAACCTACTAAGCAAGAAAATTAAGCATCACTTGCCTCATTTCGGATATCTATAAGTGCAGCATTTTCATTCCCAGACAAGAGATCCAAAGCTGATTCAGGAGATAAATCTCCAGCGTAACCTCCATATACCCACAATCGATAGAAAGCCCTGCACATATCTGACAACTGTTTTAGATAGCCTTCTTAATTGATATCTAATCCTCCTATATAGACAAGCAATGAAATGAAGTTTGGGAAAATACAAATTCATACCATATTGTGGCTGAAGAGCCCACAAAAACAACAAATGGAACAACTGGATCATCTGGATTCAAGCCAAGACTCTTCTCCAATGAATAAACTGTTGCATATATCTGCTGATGGGAAATAAACCATTATCGTAGAATAGATCGAATGCTGCAGTAATTCTAACAAATGAATCTTGTCTGTGAAATCAAACAATGCATATTTAGAACATGTAATATATGAGATTTTTGCTGCAAGTCACAACAAAGATGCAGGGTATTCATTAGATAATTCAAATATCTAGTTTTAAACAACCATTAACCACACATTAAAGCGGCTAGTTAAGCTAAGGCTTAAGATCAGGGAAGGCTAAGAGTAGGCAACCCTTATGAAAACTTTATTCAGCCACCAAATGTTACCTCTTGAGATGCAGAACCAATTGGTCGCAATATTTGTGAAGCTTTAGATTCATATACATTTACTGCATCCCTGATCCCTACAGGAAGAAGCTCCTTGGCTGAACCATATAGGTAGACAACATAGGAAGCCCCACTTATTAATGAACTCTCTACTGCTATGATTGTGCTTCGCAACACATCAACAGTAAAAGCAGGTACTTTGCTTGCGATTCCGCTTAGATTACTTGAAAAGCTACTCAATTTCTTATTAGCTAATTCCCCTGTTTGATTGACAGAAGAAAGGGCTTCGCCAAAAACATTGTCTACAGATTTAGTAGCATTCTCGATGACAGATCCCTTCAAAGAAGTAGCTGTATCAAGTGAGCTTTGTAAAGCATTTTCAGCTTCATTAATTGTTGCATTAAATGACTTGCTAATTCCAGAAAAAATATCACCAATACTTGCTTTTGTGCTGCCTAATGATTCATTGTCCACTGTAATTGGTTCCGGTGGAGGGATGAGCTTCTCCGGTACAATGTCAGTACTTAATAAAGTATCTGATCCTTCAGTTGACTGTTCACTTAGGTCCACCAATCTCACAGGTACAGATGAAGAATCATAATTTTCAAAATGTACGAGTTCTCCATCAGTCAGTGAATGGTGTCCACTTGCTGTCACAGGTGAACAATTCCATGTGTTTGTAAATTTGCACTCAAGGTGTCCTGGTTCATTTGGAGAGGAAAATTTGCCAGGGAACTCCACATAAACCGATTGTTCAGCACTATTAGCAACACTAGAGTAGACAGACTTTGTAGCTTGTGCAATAAATGGGTTCCTCAGGGAGTGGGTTCCATTTTGCAAACCCAGATGTACATCATCCACAATGCATCTAACTTCAAAATCCTTCTGCAATGGGTGCACGGATCCACCATATAATGGAATCTGCAAGATTCATTGTTACAAGGTGAGAAGCACTGCAAACCAGCCCAAGAAAACAATAATCACACATCTCAATTTCACAGGTAACACCAAACTGTCAGATTTGTTCTCCTTTTCATTAACAACACATTTCTGAGCACACATATAAAGAACATAAAGCATTTCTAGTTTTATACTTTATCAAGGTTCAATGATCACAAACTGATTTCACAACAAAGGGACTCTCCACCCCAATGAGAATACAATCCTGTCAAGCCTTTCTCTTTCTTTAACTTTTCCAAATAGTAGTTGTTAAGAGTCATGTCACATAAACATTGGGTTCACAGTGTCATATTTTACTAAATAAACCTTTAGTAAAATCAATTACCTTGTAGAAAGAAAGCATGCAGAATTTGAGGATTAAAGGAATTAAACTTCACCTGGGAAGACAATGAGTAGCTTGGGGTGGCTGAGCAAACAGGCAACATTCTCATGTTAACGAATGATAAAGCCCCAAGGACATATCAAGCCGCTAATTACTTCTGTTGGGGGAAAAACACATGCATATAAGGATAAACCGGGAGATGATAACCATAAAATAAACAAAATGGACACCAAAATGAAGTGATTCGAAGACAAAAGAACCAAACAAGTTGAAACTTGACTTAAAATGGACTGTTAAGTAAGTAAAGTTCTTTTCTGCTTCTCTCCGTATAATAAACAAAAATACACAGAATGCTTGTCACTCTAAAATCTCGTGATCCATAGAAAAAGTCTAGCATATCGATTGCTTCTGATTGAAATGCTTTGTTATTTCATTTTCATTTCAAATGCAGCTGCAAGTGATTGCTCAAAACCCCATTTTATCAAAAGACGATTTCTGTGCAAGCTTCTGTCATCAAAAGATCAAAACCCAATACTGATACTAATGAAGGTTCTCAAACAAAAGTTAAGTAAGGTGCATCAATCTCCAATTCAAATATCGGAAAATAAAATGAAAAAGAAACCACTCACCTTGACTGGTACAATCACCCAGCTCTCTCTCTCTCTGCCTCTCGCTTTCTCTCCCCCTCTCCAGATTTTCTTTCACTGAGCTTGCAGGCGAGAACAATATTCTTTATTTTGTTTAGTATTATTATTAATATTTTTTGTGTGGAAAAATTTGGAAGGTTATCCAAAGGGAAACGGAGGCTACGGTGGAACAAGCTTGACTGATCCCAATTCTGATTCCGGATTTGTCCTTATCCCCTAAATATCACTTTATATAAACTGCAGCCGCATAATAATATAAACTCTCCTTCACCACTATTTTTTAAGTAACTTGTATCTAGGGGTGGAAATAGGCTAGGTTTTAGTTAAGTAGGCCTGGGCCTGTGACGAAAATTCAAAGTCTGAGCCTAGGCCTGAGCCTGTATGTAGGCTTTTTTTTAGGCCTGAGCCTGAACCTTGAAGCCTATTTAAAGGTCTACTTAAAATGTAGGTCTTTATGTAGTTTTAAAGTATATGCATCTAAGTTTATATATAATTCATTAAGTCCTCCTATTTGGATCATTTTCATTTGGGCATTACTAAAATAAACTTACAGCAATTTTTATGTTACATCAAATGACATAAATCAATGGAGGAGTAATGAGCTAGCATTGCCACCTCGAGCGATAAAAAAGAAGTAAAGTATATGTGATCAATTGATGAATGAGAATGTTAAGCTTATTGATGAATGGAGAAATGTGAAATTTAAGGTTAATAATAAGTTCTTAATTTTATAAATAATATAAAAATTAATTTAGATTAAATTGTATATAATTATGCATAATAATTTTTTTTAAAAAAAAAAAAACTAAATAAGCTAGACCTATAGGTTTGAAGGCTAGGCCTTATGAAAATAGGCCTGGCCTATTTACCTAAATAGGCCAGGCAATAGGCCTAAGCCTGAGCCTGACCTATTTACTAAATAGGCTAGGCTAGGCCGTAGGCCCCTGATAGGGGCCTAGCCTATTTCCACCCCTACTTGTATCTTTGCATTGTCCTTAACCCCTTTTTTCCCCCTTGTCATTCTTTAATATATCGTGCATGAACTCATCTTTATTGTTTTTCAGACAAAAAGAAAAATCACCTTTATTGTTTTTTCAACTAGAAAATCTCTTCTCATTTTAAAAGTATCTAAGATTAGTTTCTGGACATTGTATTTCAAACAATAAAAGAAGTGCTACGTCCGGTCTTAGATTATAAGATCAAGTGATCATATAATTAGAATCGAGGGATCTTAGATTATAGGATCACTTCTAAAATTAGTTTCTGGATATTGTATTTCAAACAATAAAAGAAGTACTACGCCCGATCTTAGATTATAGGATCAAGTGATCCTATAATTAGAATCGAAGAATCTTAGATTATAGGATCACTTCTAAGATTAGTTTCTAGACATTGTATTTCAAACAATAAAAGAAATACTACGTCCGGTCTTATATAGGATCAAGTGATCCTATAATTAGAATTGAGGGATCTTGATTGTAGGATCACTTCTAAGATTAGTTTCAGGACATTGTATTTCAAACAATAAAAGAAGTACTACGTCTGATCTTAGATTATAGGATCAAGTGAGACTATAATTAGAATCAGGGGATTTTGGATTATAGGATCAAGTGATCCTATAATTAGAATCGAGGGAGTAGTTGATAGCACAAAATTAAAAAAGTAGTCCGACACAAGGGTAAGTAATTCTGATATCTAGTTATCGTCTTGGAGCCTTAAGATATTATTCACTACTTTTTTATAAGAATTGACACTAAAAAAAAATTATAATGTATTTAACCTCCTTGACATCTTATAATAAATTGTTTAATATACTTCAATATATTCCCTCCGTTCCTAAATATAAAATTCAGTTAACCCTTTTTCTAGAAATTGAGAAAGCTAAATAAGTTATTTAATCATAATATATATTGTGTATTATTATATTATATATAAGTTTATAAGTCATATAAATTAGCACGGAGAAAAAAATAAATACTTTAAAGTAATTTAATTAAATTTTTAAATCTATCAAAAAATCAATTGGATCTTATATTTTAGACCGGATGTAACATTTGGGTAGAGAACATGGCGAACGAATTTGATTTTTAGTTCAATGCTTTTGACAAGAGGAAGGACTGATTTTTTTGTTTTATTGGGTAAACATGATGCAACAATTCCTTAAAAAAAAAAAATCACGTATAACTCCATCTGGAAAATAGTTTTAAAAAGTGTATAATTCAAAAATGGAATGAACGTTTATGCAATTTCATTAAAATTCAAGAGAAATATATAATTTATTCTAAAAAATTATAATCTGGCTCGTGGATAGAGCTGGACAATGAAATTGTAATCTTAATAAGTTGAATTATGTTAGTAATTAGTTTGTTTCAGAAAAATGGTTTTTTCCCCCCCTTTCTTTCCTTTGCCACAACACATGAATGCAAGTTCGCACTACGCATTCGTGACTAGGATAATCTTAAGACGCATTGCTAAAAATAAAGATTTATCCCAAGATTTCGTAGTGATTATTTGAAATCAAGAATCATTGACCAACATCCAATATTTTCTTAATAAATTAAGAGTCATAAATGATTAATATCTCCTTCATCACTAGTAATTATCTTTGAGTAGGATACAACTACCCTTCACAATACAATGCTTAAATCTAACGAACAATGATACAGGAAAAAAATAAGGATGTACTACCTCCTCCGGTCCTAATTATAAGAATTAATTGACTTTCATATATTATGTATCGTTAGATTATATATTAGTTTATTAGTTAAACTAATTAGTTTGAAGAAAAAAATAAAAATAAAAATACTTTAAAGTAATTTAATTAACTTCCTTAATCTTTCCAAAAAAATCAACTAACTCTTATAATTAAGACTGGATGAAGTATTAAATTTGCAACGCCCAACGACTTTAGAGGTCAGGAAACACCTCCGATCCTGCAAATAACTGAGGGAGACAAAATTACAAGAAGTTTGCATGGTCGTCCATTTTCAGTTGAGGCAGCAGTCTCATGAAGGATTAATCGTTTGTAATTAATTAATATTCCATGGTCCTCCATTATAATATATTGTACTACTCTAGTCTTAGTTATAAATCTTTTTTAACTAAATCTTACATACCAAAAATAGGTATTTAATTCAATGATTATATTTTAATTTTAATTACCCTCATTTATGAATAGATATTTTTCAACTCTTTCTTCTCTTTCTATCATTAAAATTGATAAAATTGTCATAATCTCATTTACTATTTTAAAACTAGACTTATAAATAGAACTAAATTTTTTTGATAAAAAATAGCTTATAAGTAGGACTATAGTGTTAAGTTACACACGCTTCATCTTATATATATACCTCAAGTTAACTTTTTAAATAATAAAAAATAGACAGCTTAGTAGTTGTGATTTATATCATCATTTAATTAATGAATGATTTGACTCAATCCAATTAATGTCCAAAATGATAGTCGTAGTTCACTTTCTTTTCTGCATAAATCCCATCATCTGTTCTGCTTTCATTCGTGTGATGTTACTCTTCCACTAATATATCTTCACCACATAAACATATGGCCTCCCCTTTTAAAACCAGAGAAAAAAACAATTTATAATTACTGCTGGTTTTGGTTTCTGTCCTTTTTAATTAACTTACTCAAAAACTACGTTTGTATTCGATATTATATATCATGCGTACGTGGCTAACCATTGACCATAATGTATCTGAATGGAGAATGATCAGCTCCTATATATATATGGCTCACAATTTATTTATCTATTTTTTGTCTTTATCAATTATATACTACGTAACATTTTAAATGTTATTGTCCTAGCTAGTTTCAACCATACATTATACCTCTGGTTATTATGGGAAATCCAGAATATTCCTTAATGTCAAAGATGTGCATGCATGTTTAAATCTTTACTACTAGTATTTACAGCATCTTCCCTTGTGTTTAACAAGTTATTTAATCTCTCTTTTTTCTTTCTATTTAATCTCTCACATCAGTCTCCAAATAAAAGCTAGTAAGTAATCAAATTTTTCACCAACAAGCTTTCAATTAATTATCATACAATTAAAATGAGAAAAATGGGTGAAGAGTCAGCCTTATAGGCAGGGATGGACCTACATGGGGGCTAGGGGTGGCCCCCGCCTCCCTAAAATTACAGAAATTAACTAAAAAATTTTAAAAAATTATATTTTGACCTTATAAAACTTTCAATTTTTCCACTTTAGTCCCATTAAAAGCTTCATAAAGGGACTCAAATGAAAATATTGAAATATTTATAGAGTTGAATGCAATTCTATGAACACTTAGGTTCTATTCTATAATTTTTGCCCCCCTAATTTCAATTCATGGTTCCGCCCCTGCTTATAGGCAATCTTGGTGTCATGTATGAGAGCTCTCCTTTAAGTGAGAGGTGATGAATTTGATCCTTCTTATAATTTCTGGTAGGTAGTGCCTACCTCTTTAATTAAAAAAACAGAAACAAGAAACATGACAAAACACAATTTTAATTGGTATGCATGCATTGACACACATGGAAGAAGCCTTTTCTTTTTGGAATATGAAAACAATTTATTTAATACTAATCATCAAGTACAAGTACACATACTCAGTACTAAAAACAACTACTCTCCTGATAAGCTCAAACCCTTTCAAGCACACACAGATATTGCTTAAACACACACATACACACATATATGTATGAAGTAGGATTTGAAATAATGAGCGTCGTCAAAGCAAGAGACCACTGTTTTTGAGTTCAGACTTGAGCTTTCCTAATTGATCTTCTGGCAATATGATGGTCACAAACCGGCCTTCACTACCATTCTTCACTGAACCTTTTGGCCATGGAAGCACCAAAACAGCTCCTTCATCTCCAACACCTTGAATGCTATAATACACAAATTCTGGTTTATAGCCATTCACTTCCAATCCATACAAATCCACCTCTTCCAAATCCACAAATGTCAGGTTTGCCCCATACACAAATAAATCATTCACACCTTCTTCCCTATCCACTGTTTCCTCAATCTCTTTCCTCTCATCCACTCCTTCATCAGCCAGCATCGTGGCCAGTCTCTTCAAATCTGACTCCACTATTGAACATTCGGCTTCAACCTTGCTTATGATCTGTCTGTTGCCTAGCATATCCTCACGACTTGGATCTTTCCTGCATACAGTCACTTTATTGGGTTCGGATCCAGATCCGGGTCCTCGTCTGATCGCTGCAATGCACCGCCAGATAACGGAGCACAGAGATTCAAAAGGAGGGGTTTGGTCAGCTGTTGGACCCCAGATCTGTGCTTGAAGGTAATTCATCTGAGAGCTTGTTAGGTGGAAGGAGAATGTGTCCATTTTGCAGTTATTGGCGGGTATCCAGTGGTCTCCCACCGGATCAATCCGTTTTACGGTGACTGGACCCGGTCCGGGTGGTGATTGGGGATGGGGCTCTTGGGCTGCCGTTGGGAGTGGTCGTGGAATGTTGATGGGCTTCAGTCCCAAACCGGCCATGGCAAGACCCCAGCAATTGATGAATTCAGCAGCCGAATTAGGATCCCCGAGAACGTGGGCCCAACCCAGGCCCAATGACAACCCCCCACACGTGAAATGAGTCACCTACGGAAGAAATTTTTTTGAGGAATTTGATTTACAAAAAGTGATAAAAATCTATGCTTATACTGGAAAAAATGAGTAATTTTCTAAATAGATTTAAATAAAAAGCTAAATTAGGGATTTTAAGTGTGTAAAATTGTGTGAGAGTGTAAGCCATGAGGTGGGGCTTCTCGTTCGAGGACAATAAAGTAACAAAAGGCACATTTATCATGGCACAATGAATTGAAGAATTGAAGATGCCATATCTTGATATAGTAGTATCATATTGTATGGTTTAAACTTGTTGTCATATAGATGGTAAAAAACACTTGTTATCCTATACAGTACTGTTTTTTTATTTAAAAAAAAAATTAAAAAAAAAAAATTGACCGACATATACAGTACTACTGTAAATGAAAGTGTTGCGTGCGTAGGATATACTCCCTCTGGTCCTAATTATAAGAGCTAATTGACTTTTTTGGAGAGATTAAGGAAGCTAACTAAATTACTTTAAAGTATTTTTATTTTTATTTTTTTCTTCAAACTTATTAGTTTGACTAATAAACTAATATATAATCTAAGAATATTTAACATATAAAATGATTAAATAACTTATTGAGCTTCCTTAATCTTTCCAAAGAAAGTCAACTAGCTCTTATAATTAGGACCGGAGGTAGTATCTTCTATCTTTTATTTTTGTATTGTGATTATACATACGCCTGTAGAATATGGTATAGATGATAAAAATCTACTTTAATCTGGAGGGAGTTTTACATATAAACAAAAATATAGTTCAGTTTTTAAGGATGTCAACCAAGTTTGATGCGCATGAGAAACAAGACCTATGTACGTAATAATAAGGCGATTCTTAATTATATTAAGGGAGGAAGCGGCCTATGAGAACACTCTGTATGTATGGAACCGGATCCTTTCATTGTCTTTTTTTCTCTCCATCCCTTACAATCCGATCTCGGCCGTTCATTTCGTGATCCAACGGCCGAGATTTAAAAAAAAATAAAATTTTTGTTTTTTGTCTTTTTCGCTTTTTTTTTTAAATCTCGACCGTTGGATCACGGAATGGACGGCCGAGATGTGCTTGGGAGAGATGGGGAGGGGGGAGACAATAAGAGGATCCGGACGCCTGTATGTATATATATATATTAAAGGGGTGTGTGACCAGTCACCCTAGGAACAAAATTTGTAATAAAAATTGTACTATAAAGTTTTGTCCTATATATTTAAGACCAAGGTACGTAGTAATAATTAAGCGACAACCCCCGGCCGATTTAATATTATTTTTTTCCCCCAAAAAAAAAAGGCAGCGTTTAAAATTGCATGTTATGTATATGTTGTAGCTAGCTAGGGTATATGAATCCAGTGGGAGAGAGAATTAATGCTGGGTGACGTTGCCAAACAATCATGAGTTCATGACCACTCCGATCCTGGGCCAGTGATGAAGGTGTGGGTGCGTTTTGCCCTGCTTGAATAGTAAAATGAGAAACACACAGATCCATCTGGCCTGGCTGCAGGGTACTATATATATATTCTTCTCATCATCATGCCATCTCGTGATTTACAATTATATTCCCTGATTTAAGCAGATGATGAATGTCTTTGTATATATATACATAGATAGATAGATAGATATAAAGGTACTACTGTATGTTAAAATGAATGAATGATAATATATAATTCATATGTATATATGGATTTACGTACCTGCAAGAAAACGGGAGGGGAGAAGGATAATTCAGGACCAATAACTTGGTGAGAAACGAGGAGCTTGTGTAGAGGCCAATTCTTCATGTGGAGCCACTCATGTAGGGTTTTGTTGCACTTACCCTCGATGAACCTCGCTCCGCAGTCGTTGCACTTGATGTAGGGGCGGCCGGACTCCGATCGCCGGAAGCGGCCACAGATGATGTAGTAGTGGTTGAGGCAGCTGAACATGGCCTCTTTGATCTTCATGATGGTGAGCCCTCGGACAGCCTCACTGTGAAAGAAGTAGACCACTCTGAGGTAGTGGAGCTTCATGGCGAGGTCGAGGCCGGTAGGGCTGTGGAAGACATCGTTGCCGGAGACGTGGGAGGGGCCCACGGAGGAGAGCCTGATGTCGTATACGACCAAGCTTTCATCTTGTTGAGGGAGCACCATGGCTGGGTGGGACGACTGGGAGCTAGCTAGGGATCAGTAAGGTGAGGAATAATACTGAATTGAAGGAGATCTATCAAGGGATACAGTAAGAGTATGGGGGGCTATATATATATAGAGGAGGAGGACGAAGGGTGATTCCCTGTGATTTTAATTAGTGGCAGGTGAGTATACGTAAGCGCCGTTGGTTCGTACAATGGAACAGTTAGAGAGATAGATGGGAGGGGGCGTTGAACATTAAGTTCATATCTCTTCCTACAAATCCAGTCATTTCACTTCACTCTCCCCCATGCCCTGCCCAATTCTATCCTTTGTTTAGAAGCAATATTACTCAGCCATTCCTTTTCCTTTTAAAATAATAATATCAAAATCTGCAAAACGCAATACTCCTCGCCATTAAGTTAAATCACAAATTTATCATTTATTTATTATTGCAACATTAAAAAATCATTTTGACAACAATATTTTTATGCGAAAATTTTAACAATAAGAACAAACCACTTTAATTAACAACAAGAAAAATCATTTTAACAACAAAACTTTTTTAATATTGAAATTTTGTAATTAATATATATCCAAAAGTCCCTACAGACTTTTTTAATAATTTTTTTCTCTTTTTTGGGGACTCTAAAGATTTTTTCTCGAGAGTTTTTTTTAGAGGGGATCATTGTTGGGAAATTGCGTGGGGACCACAAGTTATACGATCAGATGGCAGCAGTTTAATTCGCTATATATATATATATATATATATATATGATATAAAACTAAAGAAAATCAGTAGAGAAAGTAGAGAGAAGTCAGAGAGAAATTCTAGAGAGATGGAGGAATTCTCATTTCAGTGTATATTCTGAATGTTTACATAAGGCCTCTATTTATAGACCTTCAAGGGTTACTATGTAGTGGATAGAAACGTAAATGAACATCCATATAATAATATATTCATAATACTCCCCCTTGGATGTTCATTTATGAATGTGCCTCGTTAAAAACTCTAACTAGGAAAAACCCAGTGGGATAAAAAACCTAGTCAAAGAAAAAAAAGAGTACATCATTCGTTGATACACTATCAAATGCTGCCTCATTAAAAACCTTTCTAGGAAAACCCAGTGGGATAAAACCTAGATAAGGGAAAAAGAGTACAGCGTGTATCGACTCCCCCTCTTGACAACATCAGTTGAGATCTTTGAATCTTTGGAGGCAATGCTATGAACAAGCTTTTCAAAAATTGCTTCAGGTAGTGACTTAGTGAATAAATCTGCCAGATTTTCACTTGAACTGATTTGTCGGATATCTATCTCACCATCCTTTTGAAGATCACGAGTAAAGAAAAATTTTGGTGAAATATGCTTTGTTCTATCACCCTTGATATAACCTTCTTTAAGTTGAGCAACACATGCAGCATTATCTTCATATAGAATAGTTGGATCCATTTTTCCTGAAGATAAATGACAAGTTGTTTGAATGTGGTGTATAACTGACCTCAACCATATGCATTCTCGACTTGTTTCATGCATTGCTAGAATTTCTGCATGATTAGATGATGTGGCTGATATAGTCTGCTTCATAGATCGCCATGAAATAGCTGTACCTCCACATGTAAATAGATAACCAGTTTGTGATTTACCATCGTGTGGATCAGACATAAATCCAGCATCAGCATAGCCAATCAATTCATGTTTTGATGCTTTTGAGTAATATAGCCCCATGTCCATGGTGCCTCTGAGGTAACGAAAAATGCGTTTTACTCCATTCCAATGCCTTCGTGTTGGTGCAGAACTATATCTTGCTAATAAATTAACTGCAAATGATATATCAGGACGTGTGTGTTGAGCAAGATACATTAATGCTCCAATAGCACTAAGATATGGTACTTCTGGACCAAGTAATTCTTCCTCACCTTCTTCAGTAATTATTTGAGGTCGGAATGGATCTTTATCAACCTGCAAAGATCTTATAATCATTGGGATACATAATGGATGTGACTTATCCATATAAAAGCGCTCTAAGATCTTCTTTGTATAAGCTTCTTGATATACAAAGATCCCATTCTTGAAGTGCTCAATCTGTAGTCCAAGACAGAATTTTGTTCTGCCCAAGTCTTTCATTTCAAATTCCTTCTTCAAACAATTAATTGTCTTTTGGAGCTCTTCAGGAGTTCCAATGATGTTAATATCATCAACATAAACAGCAATTATAGCAAACTCATTGCTAGATCTTTTAATAAAAATGCATGGGCATATTGGGTCATTTTTATACCCTTCTTTCAACAAATATTCTTTGAGACAATTATACCACATGCGCCCTGATTGCTTCAGGCCATACAGGGACTTATTTAATTTAATGGAGTATTGTTTTTTAGAACTTGAATTCGATGCTTCTGGCACCTTGAGTCCTTCAGGGACTTTCATATAAATGTCATTATCAAGTGGGCCATACAAATAGGCTGTCACAACATCCATTAAATGCAAATCAAGTCTTTCATGTACTGCTAAGCTAATCAAATAGCGAAAAGTAGTTGCATCCACTACTGGTGAGTATGTTTCTTCAAAATCAATACCTGGTCTTTGTGTAAAACCTTGGGCTACAAGACGTGCCTTATATCTTGTAATTTCACCCTTTTCATTTCGCTTTCTTACAAAGACCCATTTGTATCCAACTGGCTGTACATCTTCAGGTGTAGGGACTACAGGCCCAAATACTTTTCGTTTTGCCAGTGATTTTAATTCTGCATTTATAGCATCTTTCCATAAGGACCAATCCTTTCTTTGTTGGCACTCGCTTATGGATTTTGGCTCATGATCCTCATCATCATTTATTACATCACATGCTATATGATAAGCAAATATATCATCAACGTTGACTTCATTTCGGTCCCATCGGATACCATTCATAACATAATTTATTGAGATCTCATTATTTTCACATATGTCAGGTACCTGGGTCTCTTCTGGGACTACATCATTCTCTTCTGGAGATATCTCTTCTGGAGATAATAACTCTTCAGGAGATGACTCTTCTGGAGCTACTAACTTTTCTTGATTATCCTCGATTTGACCATCTATATTTTTAGCTCCTTTCTTCTTTCGAGGATTTTTATCTTTAGAACCGATGGGTCTGCCACGCTTCAGGCGTGTTTTTGATTCATTTGTAATAGGTTGTCCTCCAGGGACATCAATTCGAATAGGAGCATTCGCAGCTAGGACATGTGACTTAGCCACTCCCTTTGGGTTAGTGAATGCTTCTGGCATTCGATTAGCTAAATTCTGTAAATGAATTATCTTTTGAACTTCTAGTTCACATTGTTTCGTACGAGGATCAAAGTGAGCCAATGATAATTCATTCCAGCTAATCTCTTGTCCCAACTGCTTATTTTCTCCCCCTAATGTTGGGAAAACTGATTCATCAAAATGACAGTCGGCAAATCGTGCCGTAAATAAATCTCCTGTTGATGGTTCTAAATGTTTTATGATTGAAGGAGATTCATACCCAACATATATTCCCATTCTTCTTTGAGGACCCATTTTAGTACGTTGTGGTGGTGCTACTGGCACATATACTGCACAACCAAAAATCCGTATATGGGAAATATTAGGTTCTTTACCAAAAACCATTTGTAGGGGAGAAACTTTTAAGTAACTAGTTGGCCTGATGCGAATTAACATCGCTGCATGCAGAATTGCATGGCCCCAAGCAGAAACTGGGAGATTAGATCTCATAAGCAAAGGTCTTGCAATAAGTTGCAATCGTTTAATCAAAGATTCTGCAAGTCCATTTTGTGTGTGAACATGAGCTACAGGATGTTCAACATCAATTCCAAGGGACATGCAATAATCATTAAAAGCTTGTGAAGTAAATTCACCAGCATTATCAAGACGTATTTTCTTGATAGGATAATCAGGATAATGTGCTCTTAATCTAATCAGTTGAGCAAGTAATCTCGCAAACGCCAGGTTGCGAGAAGATAATAAACAAACATGTGACCATTTAGTTGATGCATCAATTAAAACCATAAAATACCTAAATGGTCCACATGGTGGGTGTATTGGCCCACAAATATCTCCCTGTATCCGTTCTAGAAATGTGAGTGACTCACTTTCTACTTTGCTTGGTGATGGCCGAATAATCAGCTTTCCCTTGGAACAAGCAGCACATGAGAAATCATGGGACTGTGGTATTTGTTTACACTTCAGGGTATGTCCACATGAATTCTCAATTATTCGTCGCATCATAGTTGATCCGGGATGGCCTAACCGGTCATGCCAAACATTAAATTCATTAACAAACTTCTGGTTTGGATTAGCAAACTTCTGGTTTGCAATAACATGTGCTTCAATTGTGCTTATAAATGTATAATACAATCCAGAAGAGAAAGTAGGAAGACATTCTAATATGCATTTTCTACCAGAAACAATTTTTGTTATAGCCAAACATTCTTGATTATTATTAACTGTTGTTTCTATATGATATCCATTTCTGCGAATATCTTTAAAACTCAACAAATTTCTTTTAGATCTGGTAGAATAAAATGCATTATCAATGCATAATTTTGTTCCTTCAGGTAACAAAATATTAGCTCTTCCGGAGCCTTCAATCAAATTTATACTACCAGATATAGTCTGAATGTTGGCTTCTTGCATTACTAAAGAAGAGAAATATTTATCATTTCGTAGTATGGTGTGAGTTGTTGCACTATCAACGAGACATAAATCTTCAGGATTGATGCCAAAGGAATTCATTCTTCATTCAAGAATACATGAAAATAAATAAAAGCAAAGTTAAAAGAAATACAGATAATAGAAACAAGTTTGATTATACAAAACATAGTTCAAACTTAATTATAGATAAAGATGACTTATGCAAAGTCATCAGCAGCTTCTAAATAATTAATATCTATGTCTTTTTGTTCAGAGTTTTCAGCCATATCAACATGATTTGCTTCAGACCTTGGTCTTTTACCACCATTTTTCAATGATTCTTGGTAAAGATCAACCAAATGTCTTGGCGTACGACAGGTACGAGACCAATGACCTTTACCACCACAACGATAACATGCATTTTCAGAATGCTTGTTATTTCCACTAGTCTCCCTTCTAGGGTTCTTTTCAATTCTTCCTCCCTTAGAATAGGAATTAAATCCACCACGATTTGAACCACGACCACGGCTACGACCACCTCCTCGGTTGTAGCCTCTTCTACGTCCCCGTCCTCGGCCTCTAAAATTTTCATTAGTCACTGCATTCACTTCTGGGAATGGAGCAGAGCCAGTAGGACGAGATTCATGATTCAACAATAAAAGCTCATTGTTTTGCTCAGCCACAAGGAGACAAGAAATTAATTCAGCATATTTCTTGAATCCTTTTTCACGATATTGCTGCTGCAGGAGCAAATTGGTGGCATGAAATGTGGAGAATGTTTTTTCTAACATATCTTCATCAGTAATTTCAACTCCACATAATTTCAATTGAGAAGTAATGCTGAACATGGCTGAGTTATATTCACTCACAGATTTATAATCTTGTAAACGTAGATGATGCCAGCGATGACGAGCTTTTGGGAGGATAACCACCTTCAGGTGATCATATCTTTCTTTTAAATTGTTCCAAAGAACTAGCGGGTCTTTCACTGTCAAATATTCAAGTTTTAAACTTTCATGTAAATGGTGGCGTAAGAAAATCATGGATTTGGCTTTTTCCTGATTAGAAGTATTATTTCCTTCTTTGATTGTTTCTTCTAGACCATGAGCATTCAGATGGATTTCAGCATCCAGCCTCCAAGATAAATAATTCCTTCCGGAAATATCTAGGGCCATAAATTCAAGTTTTACAAGGGGTGGATTTGTTGTGTTTGCCATGATTCAAGCTAATAAAAAAAAAATAAACAAAATTAATAACAGGAAATTTATATGTTAACAAATAAGATATTATAATAAAAATTATCATTTTTTTTTTTGCGGCTTCTGGCCATTTAACATATATTATCAGAAAAGAAAAAAATATGGCTTCCAAATGTTTATCTTCAGGATAAACAAAAATTTCTAGCCATTGTATATGACATCTAATCATATAATAAAGAAGATATTAAAATTAATAATTAACAAGACATAAACAATAAATATTATGTTAGGAACAATAACATTATGTTAGTTGTAATAAAAATAAATGTTATGTTAGGAGCAATAAATGTAAATGTTATGTTAGGAGCATGTTATGTTAGGAGCATAAAATTAAATGCTGAATTTAAATGTTATGTTAGGAGCATAAAAGTAAATGCTAAATTTAAATCTAGACTTCCAGTTAGGAGGTTTAACCCCAAGTAGGAGTCGAATGTAAAAATTAAAGTAAATGCTGAAGCTTAAATATGCTAGTAACAATAAAAATAAAATATCACAAATTAAAACAATATAAGAAAAGAATTAATATATATTGCACAATCATTATGCAATCATTGTGCAAACATTTAAATAATAATAATAATAATATAATATTAAAAACATGTGGGGTCCACGAGAAATTTTTTCAAACCTCCCGTGAACTCCTCCTCCATTATTTTTTTATTATTTTTTTTTTCTTCTTCTTCTTCATCCTGCGCCTGCGCCTGCGCCTGAGACTTCTTTCTTTTTTTTTTTTTTATACTTTCACACAGATATCATATTTAATAAAACAACAATCAAAACTTAAAAACATACCTGAGTGAAGAGAAATTACTTTCACCGATCCAAAAACGTTTTCTAAACCGAAGAGGGAAGAAGATAAGGTGAAGAAGGAAAAAGGTGAATGAGAACAATTGTGATCAACAACAAAAACTCAATTGATTAGAGCTTCGTGCTGATAACGTGATATAAAACTAAAGAAAATCAGTAGAGAAAGTAGAGAGAAGTCAGAGAGAAATTCTAGAGAGATGGAGGAATTCTCATTTCAGTGTATATTCTGAATGTTTACATAAGGCCTCTATTTATAGACCTTCAAGGGTTACTATGTAGTGGATAGAAACGTAAATGAACATCCATATAATAATATATTCATAATAATATAAACATTGATGAATATATAAGGGCCCATTAATTCAATTTAACGTTGTTTAAAAAGGAAGAGTTTTTTTTATCTTTTATTCATGGGAGAGATGAGACACGTATATAAATTGGGAAGGCCAAGTGGGTTGGTGACAAAGGACAAGTGATAGCATATACTCCCTCTGATCCTAATTATAAGAGCTAGTTGACTTTTTTGGAGAGGTTAAGGAAGCTAATTAAATTACTTTAAAGTATTTTTATTTTTTCCTTTAAACTTATTAATTTGACTAATAAACTAATATATAAGCTAAGAATATTTAACATATAAGATGATTAAGTAACTTATTTAGCTTCCTTAATCTCTCTAAAGAAAGCTCTTATAATTAGGACCAGAGGTAGTAGTATGTAGTGATGTCCAGTTTGGTCACCGATATATACACACATTTAAAAGACGATAACAACAACGAACAATAATATAATTGAATTGGAAAAAAGCTAGCACATGTATATCGAGGGACTGAGGTCCATGGCTTTGAATGAGGGAAATACCCAACTTGCTTCATTAAATGGAATCCGAATTTCTCAACCACCATTCAATTCCCCGTTAATTTCCAATTATATATATATATCGTCTCTTACGATTTAAAATAGTTCTTATATGTGTACTCTTCTCATTCAGCTTTTGAGGATTAAAAAATTCCCAACACACACACACCCACACTCACGTCGCATCATGTTTTCTTAAATCAGTCATGAAAACATTTTATAATAAGCGACATGCATCGATCGTTTCTGAGGGAAAATAGGTGAATATAAGTTTTATTTTAAAAATTTATTTCCTAAAATACCTAAATTTAAGTGTTAGTTAATACTTTTCCTGTTTGAAATTGTGCAGTGCCAACACTTGTTGTATGCAAAATCATATCAGGGCTTTGTGGCCAGTAAAATTTTCCAACATGCATGCACTTGTACGTTCCCATGATAACTTATGAGATTTTACTTGATTTGAATAAAAAATGTTGGGAGTTATTTATAAGATTCAGAAAAAGTGTAGTGGTTTAAAGGGTTATAAAAAAAAAAGAAAAAGGATGGTGTAGAATGCTTTCGTGTAAAGCTCCAGCATGTCACCTTTCGTCTAAAGTCTAAACTCACCATACATGACCTGCGTCATTAATTCCTTTCCATGAATATCAGTCTTGTACGGCTCCCAAAATAAGAAAGATTAAGTGACCACAACCCAGTTCAAAAAGCTGCCATATATTTTCATCCACCAAACCAAATAGCCTTCATTATTCCCTCCCCTTTTTAATATAAGATATATTTATGGAGTTAATCTTAGTCATAAATATAAGACATAATTAATGTACTTAAGGGTCTGAGTAGATTAAGAGTGTTTGGGAATTTATTATTTTATCTTCTAATTAATGTTCCCGACTATTTAGCCATCTTTGTTATAAATAAAAAATATGAGACATAATTTTTATATTTGTTAATCTTTTTTATAATTTTTCTCTATTATATTGATGCTTCCTCAACAATAACAAAGAAGGAGAGTGAATAAGAGGAATTAAGGATCACGACTTTGGTGTTTCTGAAAATACATATCATATTAACTAACTCAACCAACTTCCTTAATTTAATCGAATTAAGTAAGTATGTCTAATATTAAGCATCGGGGAGAGTATTTCCTAATACATGCTGCTCCTTATTACTCCCTTGCTTTCCCTTTCCAGCAAGAAGTGGCTGATGATTATACACACACATCAATAAGTACACTGAAACTAACGAAAAATATTGTCACTCCATAAACAAAGTAATAGAACTTTGGGGGGGGGGGGGGGGGGATGCATAAATACCATATTAACTGTCCAACTACTTACAGCTCACCAATACAGATCTTGGCATTAATTTTGCATCCTATTAAATTATGTGTTCCTTTTCAAGAACTGCTCTAACCTTATCCATAAACATCACTCCGACACTGTCTCTGCCTCGAAGAATCGGACGGATCCAAATCATAATACAAGTCATTTTCTCATTGGCGGTTTCATTAATACTATATATATAATTGATTTAGCCCTAAATTTAAAACGTATGGAAGTATAGTTGGTGGGGTCCAATCCATATTTTTCAGTCAAAAAGCAACATCCCTAACGCTGCAGTCAAAGAGGGGGCGTGAGATGGGGCATTAAGATTATTTATGGAGTAGTAATTATTGTGTGGGAAGGTAATTATATACATATTGATTTACTAGCAGTCTAGTACTAACATTTACGCGATGGAGCCTTGTTTTGGTAAACGCCAGGGTGATCAACAACATCAATCTATTGGGCACACACGGACGGGGACTGACTTCCCTCAGCGGAAATGAAAGCCGATCTACCTCTCCCAAACCTCAAAAAGCTCATATCATATTTGTGCCTATTCATTAACTTTTTCAAAGTGATTTTACACTGTTCAAAACAAATATGTAAGAGGCCTTTTGTATCAACTTGCAAACAAAAAACGTTCTAAAACCATGGTTTGATAGTTCCCAAACACGAACTTAATCATACACCAGCATATTGACTCACCAACTAGATCAATCATGCTACGACTTGCTAGGTGCAAAAGAGACGACCATCCGTTTTTTTAATCAACCTCGTCCATTTAACAGTATGGATGTAAGCAAAATGATGGGAACAAAGAATTTACAGGAAACTGAACAATGAATGGGACTGCTACTTTTCTCTCTCATGCATACTTTTTTCTAAATAGGGGTTCTATGTTACAAATCAAAATTGCGGTGGAGTTGCAGAGGCCACATCTACTTTGTTTCTCTCTTACATTCTTTTCTATTAGAAAGAGCTTCTCAGCTCCAACCAAAAATAGAAAAGGAAGCAGCACAAGCTCTCAAAGTCTCCCCTTCTCAGCAACCTGCAGCTGCCTTTGTGAAGTCATCTCTGTATTAAGATGTGTGAAGCAAGAGCGGCTCTCCCAGATCTTGGCCTGCAGGCAATGAACCGGGGCACCCAACCATTCACAAGTTCCTTTGCATTCAGGACAAGATCAAGAATGAAGTCAACAGTTTTAAGATCAAAACACACGATCAATCATTACTTGCTGCCATAGTGAATTAACGGAAGAATGCATCGAGAATCTTGGAATCTACTTCAAGACCGAGATGCTGCTGTCCTGCCATGTGGGTTGAGTGAACGGAGAGCTCCATTTGCAGATATATGACTGCCGTATCACTAATTGCTCAAAAAACCAATCAGTATGGAATGACATACGGCAGCGCATACACATCTGGCTCTATATTCAGAGCTTCTGCCCATACCTGCCCCGTTCCCACAATCTTTGAAGACTCCGCCTTTGGCTTTTTGTCTAGTAAACTCTGGCTGCCAAACAACCACTCTTGATCATCAAAATCAGGCTGCTCATCCATTTTCGGTAATGAATATATCTGGCTAAGGTATTTTGAATCTGGATGGGGCGGTTTTGCAGAAGTTTCTTCAATTACAGGGTCAGCTGGTACAGTAGTACTGATAGGCTTGTTTAGGGAATCTGCAGGTGGCCGAGCCCCAATGATGCCATTTTTCTTGTGTTCCTTGTTATCAACCTTAAAATTGGGGGCTGCAACAGGACCATCGGATGCATGTGGAACGGAACTTTGGAAAGGTTTCACTATCCTTCCATTCTCAGTGAATGGATGAGGGGAAGAGGATGGTCTAGGTAACTTGCTAGGCCAATTGTCACAGGCTGTTTAAAAGAAAAAAGAAAAAATGTTACTGATAAACTTGTGAGCCGAAAGTAAATCAGAGGGGGCCTGCACAAGCTAGAAAAAGAATTTACCATATCAATGAAAATATGGAGTTTTTTAAGTGTGTGTGTGCGCGGGCGTGCGTGCATGTGTGAAATCAAGGGAAACCCAAAATCAGGTGAAAGGATGCAGCATCTGGTATTCAAGCCAACAACATATAAATGCCCTATTTGCATTCACATACAACTTGAAGGACTCATTGAAGAAAAATGAGAACGTGATTTGTCAAACAAAAAAGCAGTGGCACTCACCATGAAGGATTCCATTTGATTCTATGTCCTTCCGTTTCTTGAGGTTTTCCCCACTACCAGAGTTCACATGGCTGTTCTTGGTAATCTGCGGGAAAGAGTTTGTACCCATAGGGCCACCTTTATTGCTCACTTTAAACCTATTTTGCTCTGTGTTCTTATGTTCAGTTTGCTCCTTCACTTTCTCTTCCTTTTTTTTCTCTTTATCCCGGTCTTTGTCCTTCCCATGCCCCTTTTTCTCCTTGTCTCTATCTTTCCTTTTGTCTCCTGGTTTATCATCTTTCTTTTCCTTACTTGTCTCCAATGTAGCTTCCACAGCTCTGTTAAAGTCCTTCTCCGAAGATCTGGGTGTTCCACCAACTCTGGAATGAAAATTTCCAGTATGATTTGGGACTGTTGCATTTTCAATGGATCGGGCCTCAGCCCAGATTCCTTGCCCATCAATCTTCTTAACATCAATACTCTTATCCTTGATCTTTTCCTTGCCATCAAGCCAGGTACTGCTATCCTTAGCCACCAGCCTAGCAGTCCCCTCATTCTTTTTTTGGCTTGCAAAGGTAAGCTTCTGAACCAACTGATTACGAGCCCTTCCATCTTCCTTGATTCTCCTGCCCAACTCCTGACCCAATTGATTGCCAGCTCCACCGTCATCATCCCTAATCCTCCTACCCAACTCCTGAAGGAATTTTGAATCTTTATTCTCCTCAGCCAGGTGATTATTTTTCTCTCTAGCCTTCTCTCCATTGTTATCAGAAAAATGTTTGGGAAGTTTCTCCTCTGACAAGGTGCCCTTCCTATCATTTTGCTTAATTTCCTTTTGGACGAGTTTACCTGCATTGGGACCTTCTGCTTGTCCATGAAATCCCTTCTCATCAGCAGTATTGTTTTTATTTTTATCCTTGTCCTTTTCATTCTCTCTGTCTTTCTTTTTATCTCTCTGTTTTTCCTTTTTATCTTTCCTTTCTTTATGCTTTCCATCCTTTCCTTCTTTCTCTCTTCTTTCCTTACTTTCCCTCTTCTCTTTTTTATGTTTTTTTTCTCTTTGTTTTTCCTGCAAATCATCAGACAGAAAACAAATATCAAAATGAGGACAGAAATAATATACAACCATTTCGCTGCATCAAAGTGAAAGGTGCAATAAAAATCATGTTCACAAGGAAAACAGACATATACAAGCATACTTAAGCAGTCTGCAGTTGGATTTAAGATGAAGTATCAAAGCAATCCCAGTTATCTTCTAACACTAGATACCAACAACCATAAAATAATGTTAGTTATTATTCTTTATGTGTAGCCTGTTGGCTTGTTGGGTAAGTGAAATCCACCTGTCTCAAGACTCCTGGAAGTAAAAGATTTTTGCATAGCCTAATATGACCAACAAATAAACCAGGAAGCTCCAACAATACCAGGCATAGCCCATTGGCCACACCACATTTTTTATCCGTACATTAACTTAGCCCCCATGCGAAGACTTTGCCATGCCCCAAGGCATGCTTCTCTCGATTTTTCCTTTTTTTAATTCCAGAGTCATTTGCTATCAAGCATTTATAGAAGGGTATAAGCACACATCAACCGGAACTTATCAAGTGGTGTGCATTTCCCGATTGGGTTATTTCACTTCTCTGAATCCAATCTAGAAAATCTTCAATTACAAACTGCAATAAATTCGGCAATGAAACATTTTACACCATATGCAAGCTCAGAGAGGACCATATCACTAGAGGTAAATATTGAATTCTATCTATTGAAACAAATAACATCAGACTCAATGGACGCATGCATTTATTTCTCCAAAACAAAATGCAAGAATCTTCAAAAGATCAATATGCAAATAAACCCTAATAAGGTCATAAAGACAAACGATTCATTTTATCAAGGCCAGTTTCAGATAATTCTGTAGGATCCTGAGCTATATCCCCACACTTCTTTCATAGGAAAATGTTTTCACATTTTGCTGATTAGAGCATAATTCATGAATTATGACAGATTCTTTATGGGAGTAAAAAATCTATGGCCATTTGAAATATGATTGAGAGTGAGATAAATTAAAATCACAATTGTCGGATAACCTAAAACTATTTACGAAAATAGAATGATAAGTTTATCCCAAAAGTACAGAATAGACAGTGCAAGGCAAGGAAATTTGAACAAAGGGCAAAACTAATCTTCAAGCAAAGAGAAAATAAATCACAAAAGATTCTGCAGGTCAACTATAACCCCAAAAAAATCAGATTCGTGATACAAAACGACAGACATCGAAAAGTCAATATTAGCTCATACCTACTTACAGTTATTAAAAAATAACCCAATTGAAAAAAAAAAAAAACCCCCTCAAATAATTGTCAAGGAGCTCTCTTTTATTTCTTTAAGCAAATGTTTATCATGGATGCATACAATCAAATGATCAAAGGTCTTGGTTTTCAAAATTCTCGCTCCTGCTGATGCAAAATCAATGGAGTGCAAGCATGAAGACAGTGCAAGTCAAAAAACATTATGTAGACATTTTTGCCAACGCCCCAAGTGATGACAACAGTCATTTTGGCCGTTTTCACCATAAGTAAGAGTAGCTTGCATCTGATTTTCCGTATACAGCTCAAGCTAAACAGACAAAAGACATTATATTTCTAAAATCGAACTGTACTTGAACCTCTAGGCTGCTATTTCACAATTTATGGGACCAGAATAATCATATCATAGTCACTGGCAGCTCATAGCTACCACCTCCTTTGTGTCCTCTTAAACCACAAAATATGGCCATTATTCTGCAAAAAGCTCTCATAATCCTATTATTTCAATATAAAATTTATATTATTGTATTATATTATTCCCACAAAAATTATTTTTTTTAATTATTATTTTCAAAGCAGCTTAGGTGGGCACATATCAGAGTAAGCCACCTGACGATTTGAAAGCTAAGCTAAGCTTTGTTCTATGATGAATAGAAAGCAAGAAAATAAAAAGTATAGCATCATACAGAGCACACAACAAACATCCACAATAAATTTTTGCCTGAGAGCGTCTTGAAACTAGTCCTCCATCTAACTGTGCCATGTTACTTCCAAGATTTTCAGCTCTACAGCTTGCTTATCTAACATAAAAAAAGAGTTTATGCAATTTGATTAAATATTAATAGGGACGTTGCTTACGCAACCAGAAATTATTTAGACCAAATATTACCTCAGTCAAAACCCTTATTCTTAAAGGGTAGTTTTACGTATATATCATCCACAAAGGAAAGTCCCAAATACTTCCCACATCAAGGGGACAAATGATTCACTTCTCCCCACAATTTCAATTTCATTACAAATTTCTAACTAACTACAATTATTTCAATCAAATACAACTTTTCCAACCTAAAGGGCTCTCAAGTTTTAAGACATGTAAATGCTTATTCCATAATAATATATCAAAGAATGTTTCCTTGCGGTGAAAAACAGTGTGGGCCACACAAGATTTTCTTTTCCTTTTATAAAGGTAAATGGCCGAAGAAGTTCACAACTCAACATCAGAAAGTGAATACAAATGCATGCAGGTATATCCTCAGAAGTCAGAACCCTTTCACAGAAAAAGGCTCCAAAGCATTACATGTACATGTTCTCACGCCAGAAGCCCAAACATATACATGCTCTCTCTCTCTCTCTCTCTCTCTCTAAACCATCGTCAATTATCACATGATATCTCAAAAAATAAAGGTTCTAGAAAAGTTGCACGACAAAAAACACTGATGATGACAAAAAAAAGTGATGTTAAAGACTTTGCTTTGACACAACATAAATAAGAAGTAATAAAACCAAAATCATCTTTACATGAAATCACAGCATTACATCGTACATTACATCGTACGAGACAAGTTAAGGAAATAAATTTTCAGCAAGAGCCAATACAGGCACAAATTCATAATTATCAGTGTGAAATACATGAAGTAAGCTGAGCACGTCTTTGTCCTCCAAAAACTTGTATATCTCACACAGTCATACTATAGACCACAAGGTCCAAATTCTGAGCATCAAATAGAAAATCCAAATATGAACTTATAATATGAAAAGAGAAAAGAGTCATCATTTAACATGACATGCACTCAGACCTGCTTTCACATTCCGATAACAAACTTCTGCTGACCAAAAATGTATAATCACAAATTTTCATAAATAGGTAAGAGACATTGTTATGTAGGTCTCTAATCATCTTAAACTGAGCAGACCAAACACTAATTGAACTCAGCAGACAAAGATCTTACTAGACCTTTTCTTCTTTCAAACATCTACTCTGATAAATGCCACTTAAACTTTTCTACGTCATCACCCAACTTATAACTGGTTCTACACAAATTTAACTCATCAGAAGTGATACATAAAACATTTTTCTGATGCAACTGAAACGCAACAGCATATATTATTAATAAATAAATAAAGTTTCCGTTTGTCAATAGATATTAAAAACCCTACAACTCACAAGAAACACATTTTAGCATCCCAATTAACGTTATCCCAATTATACGCACTCTCAAATACAGGAAAAGTATAGTAACCTTTTTCAATAGGTCCACGTCATCAGTTCCCCCCTTCTTTTCATATCCTGGCGGTGGAAATGGAAAGCAGCGCGACATTGCACAAAATCCTGATATACCCAGTATATGATCCTTCCGAACTTGAGAATGCTTCAATTATTCCACAGTAGTGTTGTTCAAGTAAGGGAACGAACCAGCAACAAGGCTCCTGTCCATGCACCATGTCAGTGCATTCATTTCCAACTTTAGTATTCCTCCATAAGCCTCTTACTCGCTACAAATAAAAGTTAGAGAAACTACCCACGTTTACTTCCCTTTGAATATTTCCTATATTTGATTAAATCAATGTGCTGCACTGCAACCACTCAACCTGACTAATAAAAACACGACCCCAGAAATTGTAAAGTATTAAGCTGAAACTACGTCAATCCAAGTGGTATCTTGGATTTGCAAATGGAGTACTGCAATCAGATCCTCTTAGCAGTCTTGGAGGCCAATAAAGAATCATCAGCTCCTTCCTATTTCCTTTGTCCAACACCAAAAATCATCACCCAGTAAAGGCCAAAGTGCCCAAACTGCTAATTGATTTTTCAAAGTCTTGATCACGGCCAACACAGTTAGTCAATCAGTATAGGCAATCTTCTTCCATGCTCATTGCTCAAAGTCAAACACCATCTCAGGCAATCTCCAAGTGCAAATGCCCAATCAATGTGTTTCCAAATCTAAACTTCGAATCTCTGAGAAGATCGGTGCTCATGCCCATTTCACGCAAACCCCACAGAGAATGAACCCAGTGCACACTTCTCTGGTCTGATGCAGAGTAAACTGATCAAACCGGAAGTTTTCTGCTATGATCAAACAGAAATTTTCGAATTCAGTGACCATCCAGTTACGATCCAATAAAACCCTAGAAAATCCACTAACACAAGTTTAGTAATACCGACCCTGAGAGAAAACCCTAATTTTACTTCTGAAAAAATGCATTCGAAAAAGCAGTGGAAAAAGTGCCCAGATTAAACGAAGTAAAAAGAATCAAATACTCTTTTTTTTATACCCGGGTAATTTTAAGTATCGATCAAAAGGGGAAAAGAAAACCGATTCGAAGCGTTAAGAGGAAAACTTGGATGAGAAAGAAAACGAAATTGGATTGCCAGAAACAAAGTGTAAGCGAATTGATGAGAAGAGATTATCTTGTCCACTACAAGGTGGGCATTGTAGAAGGTTCAAGATCTCTCTGACGCGGATAGATAAGAAAAATAAATCGTAATCTATATCAATATGAATACATAGGTTATGCAGGGGTTATGAGAAATCTCGCGAGAGAGTACTTTGTTTTGTGTTGGTGTGGTGGTATGCTAGAGCTAATTACTCTGGAAGCTAGATTCTGGGTTTTTCTTCCTCTTTTCTTCTCCACTCCAGCGTCTGTCTGTGACCTCCCTTTGTATGTAAGTCTGTGTTTGTGTGCGGGGTATGTGTTTCTCTTTTCTTCCAAGGGAGGGAGAGAGAGAAGGACTCTCTTTTCACTTCTGAATAGGTTTTTGTTCGGAAGCTACACGCGAACCATGAAAATCCCTTAAATCCAAAAACACACGAGCAGGGGCAGTTCGGGGAAACCACTTAAAGACGAATCCATGTGTGTATTTTTCCTTTAATGAATACTCCCTCCCGTCCTAAGTATAAGAGTTAGTTCACTTTTTTGGAGAAATTAATGAAACTAATTAAATTACTTTAGAGTATTTTTATTTTTATTTTTTTCTTCAAACTAATTAATTTAACTAATAAACTAATATATAATCTAAGGATATACAACATATGAAATGGTTAAGTAACTTATTTAGTTTCCTTAACTTTTCCAAAGAAAGTCAACTAGCTCTTATAATTAGGACCGGAGGTAGTATTAATTATGCTTATCAAAAAGGCTTTTATTAAATTTGGCCCCCGAAATAAATATTCCTGGATTTGTCCCTATTTATAATTCCACTCTCCTTCAGCTTCATTACATCAGTTTTGGCAACAAATTTTGCACGCATGGAAATAAATCTTATTTATTTTTCATTTTTAGCTACAAAAGATTGATCCATAGTCACTGAAATTTTCATGTGTACTTAGTATCTGCTGATTGTGGGGTTTTTTAGTATCATATTTTAATGGAGGGTTTTTTTAGGAAAAACAGTTAAATTACCTAATTTAACTTCCCTCCTTAATCCTTCAAAATTCTGGTAATTATGCCTTATAATTAGGACCGGAGGGAGTAACTTCTTTCATTTTATGAGGCTATCCCTAATATATAACTGATGATTCTAAATGCATGCTCCTATCCCTCTTAAACTAGTATAATGATGAGGGTTTAAATTCCTCATCATAACTCCCTGAAAATAAATTAAATACTACACGATATTGTGAATATATCCCGTAATGTTACATTGAAGATTGAATTTCGTACTAATTTTTCCTTTTTTTCCTGGCTTGATATATATATATTTTTACCAATCATTCCAAGAGTGTTGACTTAATTTGTAAAAAGATGTATTTGTTTAACAACCACTGTTTATTCTAACAATCTTGGATTTAAAACTAACAATTGTATAGGGTGTTTTTTTAGTTTTATTGTTCACTTTGAATGAGTAAATGGTATTATAAGATGGGTAAATGATTTCTCCTGTCACTGGAGATAGAGTTATCTCCAGTGACCCCAAAACTACGTCGTTTTGAGTTAATGAAGGGTTTGTTAGTAATTTTAGGTGAATTAATGAATGGTGTTTCTGTAATTCTGTTTATTTTTTAATCATATACATTTTACCAAAACACCCTTCATTAATTCACCTGAAATTACTAACAAACCCTTCATTAACTCAAAACGACGTAGTTTTGGGGTCACTGGAGATAACTCTATCTCCAGTGACAGGAGAAATCTTTTTCCCTCATAAGATATCCAAAATTTCACGTTGTCTATTTGAAACTTATGAGCCAATAATTGATGTGTGGACGATGGACTTATACTAAACACTACTAAACCTTCACTTATACAATTATGTTGTGTCATTTCTATTCATATTCAATTCAACAATCATACTAAAAACTCTTTTGTTATTTCTTATATATTCGCATTAATATATAAGGTTCTCATGTGTCTAGTTTCATTCTCATCTCTCTCCTTCCTTTAATAACTTGTGTAGTTGCAAGTTGCAACTTTATTTTCTTTCTCGAAGATATTATAAGCGAAAATTTTAATTAATGATAAAAAATTACATATCAATCAAGATTTCCTTAAAATATTTCAAATGAAACAAGACATAAATGTAAGGTATAAAGTATACCACAACATCTTCAAAATATAGCCAATCGACTTTGTAAATCCACATAGGATGTTGGGTTAAATAAGATAAAGACAAATCTTCACAAATGATATCAGACGAATTAAAATATATAGAGTTTACAATTATGTGTATTGTTTGGATTGTGTGCAATAAAACTGATTCCTCAATCAACATATTATATGCTGCAAGAACTCCATGCTTTATTCATTTAAACGCAGCACAAATGACTAACAAGTATCATATGTTGATCAAAATTGAATTTATCAAAGGTGGTTAACATACTAATCTCTATATGAGGATAAAAAATAATAAAAGTGGAGGAAGGAAGAGAAGTGGAAGGTACGCGCGAGCCGTGAAGGTGGGGAAGGAGGGATTGAAGAAAATATGGAGAGAAGCCAATTTGCCAAAGCACATGTTGGGTCCAAAGCACATGTTGGGTTGGTTGGTTCCTTCTTCTGCTGCTGCGTTTCCAGGTGGCACCACCCTATCCTTTTGCTTCCCCTCTGTTACATTATACTACGGATTTAGTCCCACCAATAATGATTTTCCTTTAAAAAAGAATCCACCATCGTGAAGGATATTTTTCAGTTCCACGAAGAACAGGAAAAATACAGGCTATATTTGAGATGGAGCTGACAGATATCCAAGGGATTTGGAAAAACGGCCTGGTAGGTATAAAAATCTTGTTCAAAATCAGGCGGTTTGTAATAGAACAAAATTTAATAATAATGAAACGACCACAACCCAAAATCATCAATGACCACCCTTTTTTGCTTAAAAAATGTTAAACCCTTGACCTTAAATACTAAATGCTCATATGATTTTAAGAAACCACAAGTATATATTGATTCAACACCGATACCAAACTTCCCAAGACTTGCTCCATCCAAAAGACTCGACCGGCATTTTTTCTCGACCTCGCTCGTTTAACATTATGGGTGTGAGCAAAATGATGGGAGCTAACAGAAACTGCAGGAAACTGACCAATGAATGAGACTACTATTTTCTTTCTATCATACGTATTTTTGTAAATAGGAATTCTATGTTACAAATCAAAATTGAGGTGGAGTTGCAGAGGCCACATCTAGTCTGTTTCTCTCTCATATTCTCATTTTCTACTAGAAAGGGCTTCTCAGCTACAACCAAAAATAGAAAAGAAAGAAGCCAAAGCTCTCAAGTCTACACTTCTCTGCAACCTGCAGCTGCCTCTGTGAAGTCATCTTTGCACTAAGATGTGGGAAGCAAGATCGGCACCCCCAGATCTCGGCCTGCAGGCAACGCACCAGGGCGCCCAACCGTTCATGACAGAAGCTCCTTTGCGTTTAGTGTAAGATCAAGATGAAGTCAAAAGTTCTCATCCCAACACAGTTTTAAGATCAAAGCACACGATCAATCATTACTTGCTGACAGAGAGTGAAGTAACAGAATCCAGAATCTCGGAATCTATTTCTAGGCGCAGACGCTGCTGTTCTGCCATGTGGGTTAAGTAAATGGAGGGCTGCATTTGTAGACATAATTGCGGTACCACTTGCAGCTCAAAAAACCAATCAGTATGGAATCACATATGGCAGAGCATAAACATCTGGCTCTAGATGCAGAGTTTCAGCCCACACCTGTGCTGTTCCCACAATCTCTGACGACTCCGCCATTGGCCTTTTCTCTTGGAAACTGTGGCTGCCAAACAACCACTCTTGATCATTGAAATCAGGCTGCTCATCCATCTTTGGTACTGAATATACCTGGCTTAGGTACTTTGAATCTGGATGGGGCAGTTTTGCAGAAGTTTCTTCAATTACCGGATCAGCCCGCATAGTTGCACTGATAGGCTTGTTTGGGGGACCTGCAGGTGGCTGAGCTCCAATGATCCCATTTTTTTTATGTTCCTTGTTATCCAATTTAAAATTGGTGGCTGCTACTGGACTATCGGAGGAACGTGGAATGGAACTTTGACAAGGATTCACTGTCCTTCCATTCTCAGGGAATGGATGAGGGGAAGAGGATGATCTAGGCAACTTACAAGGCCAATTGTCACTGGCTGTTAAAAAAAAAAAGTGTTAATGATAAACTTGAGCCAATAGCAAATCAGAGAGAGCTTGCACAAGCTAGGAAAAGAATTTACCCACAGTATTTAAAATAAGGAATTTTAACATACACACATTCACGGGAAACCCAACATCATGCCAAAGGAAGCAATATCTGGTACTCAGGTCAACAAAATACTACTCAAACACTAGATGCCTATTTGAATTCACATAGGACTTTAAGGGTTCAATGAAGAGAAATGAGAACATGATTTGTCATGAAAAGCACTCACCATGCAGGATTCCATTTGATTCCATGTCCTTCCGTTTCTTGAGGTTTTCCCCACCAACAGCAATCTCATGGCAGTTCTTGGTAATCTGGGGGAAAGAATTTGTACTCATATGACCTTTGTTATCAACTTTAAAATTATTTTGCTCTGTGTTCTTGTGTTCAGTTTGCTCCTTCACCTTCTCTTCCCTTTTTTTCTCTTTCTCTCTATCCCTGTCTTTGTCCTTCCCATGCCCCTTTTTCACTTTGTCTCTATCTTTCCTTTTGTCTCCTGGTTTATCATCTTTCTTTTCCTTACTTGCTTCTCTTGTTTGTACTGTAGCTTCCACTGCTCTGTCAAAGTTCTTCTCCAAAGATCTGGACGTTTCACCAACTCTGGAATGAAAATGTCCAGCACGATTCCTGATTGTTGCAGTTTCAATAGGCTGGGCCTCAACCCGGATTCCTTGCCGATCAATCTTCTTAACATCAATACTCTTATCCTCAATTTTTGCCTTGCTGTCAAGCCAGGTACTACTATCCTTAGCCACCAGCCTAGCAGTCCCCTCATCCATTTTATGGCTTGCAAAAGTAAACTTCCGAACCAAATTATTACCAGCCCTTCGATCCTCCTCCTTAATGTTCTTGCCCAACTCCTGACCCAATTGATTGCTGGCTCCCCCACCATCCTCCTTAATCCTCCGACCCAACTCCTGAAGGAATATTGAATCTTTATTCTCCTCGGCCTGGTGATTATTTTCCTCTCTAGCCTTCTCTCCATTGTTATCAGCAAAACGTTTGGGAAGTTCCTCCTCCAAGAAGACACCCTTCCTATCCTTTTGCCTAATTTCCTTTTGGATGAGTTTACCTGCATTGGGACCTTCAGTTTGTCCTGGCAATCCCTTCTCATCAGCAGTATTGTTTTTATTTTTACCCTCGTTTTTTTCCTTGTCTCTGTGTTTCTTTTCATCTCTGTGTTTTTCTTTTTTATCTTTCTTTTCTTTATGCTTTCCATCCTTTCCTTCTTTCTCTCTTTTGTCCTTACTTCCCCCCTTCTCTTTGTCCCTCTTCTCTTTTTTATGTTTCTTTTCACTTTGCTGATCCTGCAATTCATCAGATGGAAAACAAATATCAACAATAATTACCAAATGGGGGCAGAAATAAATGAATCTACGACCACTTCACTGCATCACAGTAAAAAGTACAGACTGGCAATGAATTCAGAAATTAAACATGTTATACCATAAGTAAGCTCAGAAAGGACCATGTCACTGGAGGTAAATATTAAATTTTATCTATATAAAAAGTAACACCAGACTCAATGGGCAGTATGTTTTTTCTCCTAAACAAAATGCAAGAAGCTTCAAAAGAGCAATATGCAAATAAACTCTAATCAGGTCATCAAGTCAAATTATTCGTTTTTATTAAGGCCACTTTTAGTTACTTCTGTGGGATTCTGATCACATACTGCCACTTCTTTCACAGGAAAATGTATTTTCACCTCAGTCATCAGAGCATAATTAGTTAAATAATTATGACAAATTCTTTATGGTGATAAAATATATGCCTAATAGAAACATAAGAGGAGATGAATAAAAACACGATTGTTGGAAAACCCAGCACTACTTACAAAAACAGAATTAGAAGTTTATCCAAAAGTACAAATAGACAGTGCAAGGCAAGGAAATTTGAAAAAGGACAAAAATGATCATCAAGCAATGAGACGTTTGATATCTACGGAAAGAAAGTTGCTAGACAGCCGGACCAAAAGTAAGTTCATTTTTGCATTTTCTGCTAACTCATTTGACACCCTCAGGATTATCATAATTATAATAAAAATAAATAATAAATCATAATAGATTATGCAGGTCAAGAATAACCCAATTGAAACCAAAAAAAAATCAGTGTAGTGATATAAAAGGACAACCAAAAATCAATACTAGCACATACCTACTCACAGTCACTAGATGAATAACCAAAAAAAACTTGCAAAAAAAACTGTCAAGGAGCACTCTTTACTCTTTAGTTATCTAAGCAAATATTTAGCATAGATGCATACAATAAAATGATCAGAGGTCTTAATTTCAAAATTCTCGTTCCTGCCGATGCAAAATCAATAGAGTGCAAGCATGAAGAAAGTATCAAGTCAAGAACATTATGAAGACATTTTGGCCAACACCCTAAGTGATGACAATAGCCATTTTGACATTTTTCACCACAACTAAGATGAGAATTTGCATCTGATTTTGCTTACATAGTCCAAGCTAAAGAAATAAGACATGATATTTTTAACTTAGAACTGTAGTTGAACCTCGCTGGCGTTATTTCACCATCAAGGGGGCTAGAATAATAATACCATATTGGTAGCTCATAACTACCATCTCCCTTGTACCCTCTTAAAGCACAAAATATGGCCACTATTCTGCAAAAAGTACCCTTCATCTGATTATACTATTAAACGCTTAGAATTTTTTTAACTATTTTCAGAAAAGCCTGGGAGGGACAAATCTGGGTAAGCCACCTGAACATTTGAAAGCCAAGCTTTGTTCTACAACGAATAGAAAGCAAGAAAATAAAATCGTCAAAACAAAGAAATAGCCAATGATGTTCGCAACTCATAACTTCAGAAAGTGAATATAAACGCATGCAGGTATACTAATGCCTCCGAAGTTAGAACCCTTTCACAGAAAAAGGCTTCAAAGCTTATGCAGGAATACAAATGCATGCAGGTATACTCTCTCTACAAAAACCAGCATCAGTTATCACATATGATCTCAATAGAATAGAGGTTCTAGAAAAGTTGCCACATGAAAAGTACTGATGATGGGATGATGACACAAAACTGATGTCAGCCTTTGCTTTGACGCAACTACATACATATGAAAATTGTTAGAGAACCAAAGACATTTTTAAATAAAATCACAGCATTACACCATAAAAGACAAGTTTGAACATTGTTTCTCCTCTACCAGGAGTGGAAGATGAAATATGATTTTAAACAAGCAGTATGTCAACATTCCTATCATGGAAGCACATATGGACTAACTTAAGGTAACAAATTTTCAGCAGAGTAAGCTGAGCATGTCAACTAAGAATTATCATGTTATCGTTCCACACTCATCGGAAATGGCAGATTTGCTCAATTTTTTCCTTTAAAAATTTGTATGCCTCATGCTCTCATACTACAGAACAAAAGGTCCAAATTTTGAGCATCTCACAAAAAATCCAAGTATAAAACTGATAATATGACATGAAATAAGACGCATCACTTAACATGACATACTCTCAGACCTGCTTTCGTATTCCAATAACCAATTTCAATCAACCAAAAATGAATAAGCACAGCTAATCATAACAAGGAAAGAGACATTGCTATACAAGTCTCCAGTCATCGTAACTGAGAAGACCAAAACACTAATTCAAATCAGCAGGCAAACATCTTACAAGAACTTTTTCCCCCTTCAGTTTCAGACATATACTGTGATAGATGCCATTTAAACTTTTCTACGTCACCAATCAACTTATAGCCGGTTCTGCACAAATTTAACTTGTTCAGGAGTAATGCATAAAACATTTTTCGAATTTAATTGAGACACAGCAGCAGATATTGTTAAAAACAAATCAAGCTTCGGTTAAGATATTGTCAATGGACGTTGAAACCTTGTGACTCACCGGAAAATTATTTTTGCATCCCAATTATCTTTATCCCAATTATATGCACTCTCAAGTACATGAAAAGTATAATAACCTTTTTCAATAGGTCCACGTCATCTGTTATTTTCCTCTTTTCATATCCTGGTGGTGGAAATGGAAAGCAACGCGACATTGCACAAAATCCTGATGTAACCAGTGTATGATCCTTCCGAAATTGAGAATGCTTCAATTATTCCGCAGTAGTGCTGTTCCAGAAAGGGAACGAACCAGCAACAAGTCTCCTGTCCATGCACCATGTCAATGCATTCATTTCCAACTTTAGTATTCCTCCATAAGCTTCTTACTCGCAACAGACAAAAGTTAGAGAAACTACCCACGTTTACTTCCCTTTGAATATTTCCGATATTTGATCAAGCTGCACTGCAACCACTCAACCGTACTAATAATGAAAACACGACCCCGGTGATTGTAGAATGTTGAGCTGAAACTAAGTCAATGCAAACGGTTTCTTGATATTTGGAAATGGTGTACTGCAATCAGTTCCTGCTAGAAGTCTTGGAGGCCAATAAAGAATCATCAGGTCCTTCCAATTTCCGTTGTCCAACACCAAAATCATCACCCAGTAAAGGCCGAAATACAAAAACTGCTAATTGGTTTTTCAAATTCTTGATGACGAACAACACAATTAATCAATTAGTATATGCAATCTTCTTCCATGCTCAGTGTTAAAAACTATCTTAGGCAATTGCCAAGTGCAAATGCTCAATCAGTGTATATCCAAATCTACACCTCAAATATCTCACAAAATCAGTTGCGCATGCCCATTCCACGCAAGCCCCACAGCCAATGAGCCCGGAGCTCACTCCTCTGCTCTGATGCAGAGTAATCTGATGAAACCGAAAGTTTTCTGGTATGATCAAGAAGAAATTTTCGTTCAGTAACTATCAAGTTATGAGCCAATAAAACCCTAGAAAATCCACTGCACAAGTTTAGTAACACCGACCCCTTAGAGAAAACCCTAATTTTATTTCTGAAAAAATGTATTAAAAAAACAGTGGAAAAAGTGCCCAGATTGAAGGCAATAAAAAGAATCAAAGACTCTCTTTTGTAACACCCAAGTAATAATAGGTATCGATCAAAAGGGGGAATGGGACTTGATTCGAATCGTGAAGAGGAAAACTTGGATGAGAAAAATACGAAATTGGATTGTGAGGAAGAAGGTGTAAGCGAATTGATGAGGAGAGATGATCTTGTCCACTACAAGACGAGCATTGTAGGAGGCACAAGATCCCTCTCACGCGGATAGATAAAAAGAGAAGGAAATCGTAATATACATCTACATGAATATCAGTATGAATATATATGTTATGCAGGGGTACGAGAAATCTCGCGGGAGATTACTTCGCTTTGTGTTGGTGTTACGGCTGCGCAATAAAAACGAGACCTCTTTCCAGAAAAAAAAAAAGAAAAAAAAATAAAACTAGGCCGGGTTTGGGTCTAACCCAAACTCTGTCTTGGAATCCCTCGGATTGGACGCCCTAGTGCATGGTCTGTTCCGACCGATCCAGCTTGGCTGCAGCTTCTCTCCGTTTCCTTCCAATCTTTTTTTCCTTTCTTTATGCTTTATGGTCAATAGATTAATATCTAACGGTCCCTATTTAAAATTTTTTAAAAAAATATAAGACACTTTTTAGGGGGGGGGGAATCAACTCTCTGTATTATATTTAAGAAGGATATGAAGAGAGGTGAGAAGAAAATATTAAATGTTGACCAATAAATGTTAATCTAGGAAAAATGAAGGAAGTAGGGGAAGGGGTGGGAATGGAATGGAGAGAAGCTCTTCCCATCAAGTCTGGGGTCTTATGGAGCTGGACTTCACCTCTCAAGTTGTGAGTTTGGTCTCCCCAAATTAAGTGGGGAAAACGTTGATTAAACTTGTTATGATGGGACCCTCATTCTTAAGTTCAACTAGTAAAGAGGTCGGACACTCTTATCAAAAGGAGGGGGTTCGATCCTGGAGTTGATCAATGTGCTGAAGGAAGCATTCTAACTCTTGGATACCTAGGAAAATATCTGAAAGTAATAGACAGCTTGTCCTACCCAACATTAATATCACCTAAGAGAAAAAGAGATTTCTCTTGCCCTTGTCCATAAATCGTGGATGGGCCCGACCCCTTTCCTAAAATTTCTTTATAAAAAAAAAAAAAAAACCTGTTATGGTGGGATGAATAAAGCTTTATCCTAATTCTACGAGGGCTTTAGAATTGTTACCCCATCAAGTTTGTATGATACTTAAAAGGATGAAGTCAATGAGCAGAGGTTAGAGTGTTTATTTCTTCGGATTGGGGCGTTGAGGTGAGGTTATTCACTCACATAGGGAAACACTGATTTGAACGGATTATTTAACTAGAATCGCTTAGGAAACTAACATTGAGCCAAACATAATTGAGACTCCACCAAATTTTTGTTATGTTAGTTATTATTACCTTCGATCCTAATTATCATTTTCCAATTTCAAATCCTAATAATAGAAAAAACATGTTAAAAGAAACCAATCAAATTAATACTAGAAAAATAGATTATAAAGCTTGGCGGCAAATCCCCACATAATAGTATCATATTTTTTGCAAGAGAGAGGGGGCTGCGAACTGCACTTCGACGCGCCTCAGGCCCAGTGGCAACATCCTTTTAACCATGTCCAACTATTATTACAATTCAACAATTTTGAAGTGTAGTGCTATTGGAATTAATTTTCCCCTCCCGGTCCTGGGTTCGATCAATTGCTCTGAACTATATGGGGAAAGCCTGTATGTGGTTAGAGTAAGAGAGAGAAGATGGTATGCACCAGTGGTGAGGGTGGGAAGTGGGAAGGCATATGAGGGCTGCTCGGTTTTAATTTGCTTCTGCTATTGCGTGTCCAAGTGATAACATCTCATGGCCTTTGCTTCACATCTTTCCTTATACGTTTCACTCCCTTATTTCCTTCCACACCACCCCGATTCTCTCTTCCGTCCCACACACCACAATCTCCTCAATATCAAAATTAATTATATTTAAAAACGAAGATGTACCAACATCCTTGTCCACAACATACAGCATCATAGGATTTGGGTGTAGAGTTGATTGATTTTCGCATATCTTTTTTTTTGGAATAAATGGACCGATGGGGAGCTGCATCGCGTGAGTATGAGAATCTCTCTTTTTTTTATTTTTGGTCGGACAGAATCTCTCTTCACTTCACACTCAAATCATTGAGTTCATGCCATTCATGCTTTCAACGCTTCATAATTGGATCACGTGCATTGCACATAACTGGAGAGGCATCACAATATTCCGACCCGAGCACGCGGTTCCCCGGGTCAAAAAAGTGGATCCATTTCCAACCCTTTTTGTATTCTGTCTTGGGCTATTCCAAATGGGCCTTGTCATCTAATTGATGCAATGTACCATGCACAGGCCCCATCTAACTACTTGCTCCCTTATTTAAGCTAGTGACTAGGGTTTGGAATATTTACTATACTTTTTTTTGCAAGAGGGATTTAACTGTTGCCCCTAGTCCGACTAGTATTTGTTGTTATCTAAGCACTATACTCAGTATACTACTTATGTTCCACAATAGAAGAAGACAAGATAATGGAAACAATACGGGTTAAAAGTGAAATGGAGAGTGCCAAGCGCCTGTAGCGCGTTGGCATTAGTGTCAGGTTTAGGAGTCTGGCCTCTTCTTTCCCCTCAGAGGTTCGACCCCTACCAGTTGTATAAAAAAAAAAAGTGAAATGGAGAATTTGTTGCCATTTTTTTCACCTCATATAAATTTAAATATGCTCACATTTGTTGAGTTTCTTTTATAAATACGTTGAACTATAGTGCTTATAAATATTTCTTAATAATTTAAAAGACCGTCTTTATAAATTTAAATGTTCAAGGACAATTTAGCCTCAAATTTTTTTTGTAGGTAATTTTGTCTTAGTCATTATCTTAATTAATGAACCAAATATATTGAGTTGACTGTTTCGATATCACCCATGTCATTTTTATTAAAGTAAAAATGTATCATAAAAAATTTAAATGTAATTTAGAAAAATTAAAATAGATTACATATGAATTTTGAAATAAAATTGTTTATCCGCTAAAATTTTCGAGACAAAAATACTGCGTAACCAAATTTTAAAACTGTAGAAAAGTCTCAGCTATGCCTGTGACGCGCGACTTGAAAATGGAAAAAACGCAAGGCGAGTGGGATATGCACGAAGAAAATATCCCCTACGTCCCTGTCTATCTTTGTTCCGAAATGACCGCCCTCTTCCATCTTTCACGAAGACATCGACGCTCATTCAGTTCCACAAGGCCCACAATCAGAGAGGTTGTACGTAACATGGACCGTATGTGGTGGGGTATAAAAACAAAAAATTAAAAAAACATAGACCGTATGTGATCCCATCCTCCAAAACCCCTCGCTCTATAAGATGCTAGATATTATCCTTCTCCTCACTCACTTCGTCATCCTTCAGGCTTAAACCCTAGCCGCTTCCATTCTTTGATCCATCAAAACCTTCGCCTCCTTTCCTGAGGTAAAACCCTTCCCGCGTCTTCAATCTCGTAGACATGGCTTCTGTATTGTGAACGATTTCATGCGTTTATATGTAAACGTTTCTTCGGTCATTCCTTTGAATTTCTGACTTTTCCGATTTATTTTTATCCCGGTTATTCTGTTTTCCCGATAATCTTTTTTCTTTTTATTCTCTGTTTGGGTTTAATGTGTTTAAGTTTATATCTAGGTGGCCATTCATCTTATTTTGTTTACTAATTTGAAGAGTTGTTTGATGGTAATCGGTTGTCATGGCTTCGCGCCTGTTCACTCGTTTCTCTGCTAGTTTTCGGCTGTGTCGGGTGTAAAATCCGGGGTTAACCTGTTTCTTGTTGATGCGACGCTGAAGTCTTCGTCGATTGTGGTTTGTACATTTAGGCCTTTGCCTGACTAGTTTCTGGCTGATGTGCGGTTGGTTTGGCTTCAGGGGAGAGGGGTAGAATATTCTCAGAGTCTGAGTATTTTGTTTGCCAAGACTACTTTGTGTCTTTGAATTGGCTGTATATTTCTTTGCTTTGTCATTCGGGCGTTTTCGTTTATTATTTATTATTTTTTTTGTGCTGACCGGTTCATGGTTTCTCTGGCTGGCTTGACAGTGCGTAGTTTTTTTTTTTTTTCCTGTCTGCTAAATGCTAAGTTAGTTCTGTTCGTTGTTTCAGGCCATAAACATTAAGTTACAATGGCACTGTTTAACAAACTTGGGAGTCTATTAAGGCAGGGTGCCGCACAAGACAGACAAGTGCCAGTTGCGTCAATGCTGAATTTTGCTCGCTGCATGTCATCCTCCAAGCTTTTCATTGGCGGTATTGGCTATTGTTGGGAGGTTCTTTTTAGATTAAAGCAGCATATATTGATGCCAATTTTATGACTAGTACTTTCCTATTGTTTAGGCCTTTCTTATGGAGTCGATGATCAATCTCTCAGGGATGCGTTTGCCAGCTTTGGAGATGTGGTCGAGGGTGAGTTAAGCTACTGTGTTTAGTTTTTGGTCATAATGAAGCATTGTACATAATATATGGGTTATCTTAGAAGCTCTGAGAATATCGATTTCTATTTTCTTAACGTTTTGCACGATGCACTTCTGTTGGGGTTACATGTTAATGTTTATATTGTGTCACTTATTCATCACTCATTTCATTTACGGTAGAGTATCAGCCCCTTTGCCTGAAATCAACCGTTCTTTGCAATTTGGCTGTGGTTCTATTTGACCTCAACTCATTTTGGATATGCTATTAGATGTTGGTTCCATGTAGGAGTATGAAAGTAGAACTATTGATGTAATATGAACAAGTTACTGGTATCATTATTTTTCGTTTCACGGGGATATGATGAATCTAGCAGGGATGTGACATGCATATTTCTGAGTTTATGAAAATATCATCATGCGGGCATGGGTAATTGGAGTTGGGGAGATAAGTGTGTGCTTCATTTTTGTTGGTTATAGTGTGGTATAAATGGGATGAGCGTTAGTGAAGGTGAGACCCCTTTCCTGTTGTGAAAGATGTCTGCCTTGCCTTTTCATGGTTTTGGCGTATTAATATTCATGTTTCTCCTTAACAGCAAGGGTTATAACTGATAGAGACTCTGGAAGGTCAAGAGGGTTTGGATTTGTCAATTACACCAGTGATGAATCTGCTAGTTCTGCTATTTCTGCAATGGATGGGCAGGTTGGTCCCCCCTCCCCCGGTTTTTAAATATAATTATTAGTAACAAAGCAAGCTTTGACTGACCTGATATGGTTCATCAGGAGCTAAATGGGAGAAGCATTCGGGTGAGCTATGCGACTGACAGACCATCCGCACCTCGATCGTTTGGCGGCAGCGGTGGTTTTGGTGGTGGTGGTGGTTACCGTAGGAATGATGGAGGCTTTGACAATTCATCCTTTTAAAAGATTTCGCACTTTATTCCTATGTTCTCTGTTTAATTGTGGTTATGTTTATCTACTACTTGAATTACTTGATTTTAGTTAAATTTGTGACGCAGCAACTAAAGTTTTACAATCCTTAAAGTTTTAAAAGTTTGTTGGTGCATATATAAACGCAATGGCTTCAGGAATGGTATTTTCTTTTTTCAAAGGATCGTTGATTTGAAACTTGTTAATGAATTTTCCACATCGCGACATAAGGATTGTACTTGTACGGATGCTGTCCCGAGCTGCAGGTTTTCACATTTCTCCCTATTCCCTAATCTCTTGGAAGTGGCATTACGGACAGTGATCTTGGCAATTTTTTCTAACAAGATTGTGGTAAATAATATTTAATATTAGCGCTATTTAAATAATTTTGGACTAAGTATGTTTCGAGGTGCCTTTCTCAGCAATGAGTTCTCACGATGCATCGACTATGTTGGGCTGTTGCTATCTCTTATTCCCTTGCCTTTTTCTTTAATTTACATCCATTCACAAATATTTTAACATATTTAACGTCAGGGACATTAATTTCCATTAAAATGTAAATATTTTATCCTTTTCATGACATGGTTATCTCACACCGTGAGATTCTATTCTCACTTGCGTTTCCATTTTACTCTCATTTTCATTCGCGCGACAATTTTTCATAAACTCAACGGACTTGCCACGAGAGTGGATGCAACTTTTTTTTTTTTTTTTTGATAAGAAAGATGGCATATAGCCTATATTAGAGATATAGATTACACATATTGGGGATTCACTCCCAAACTCTCAAGTTCCACTAAAGCCCTTAACTGAACAGGGCAAGAAGTAAGAACACTAGAGTAAGACATGCCTAACTTAGCCATAGCATCAGCCACATTGTTTACATCTCTAGAAATTGATCTAAATACAACCTGCCAATTCCATTGAAGCATTTCTCTTATTTTCAATATCAGCAAACTATCAGCGTCCTGTTGTACCTGAAGTATCCTCGATATAACATGATAAGCATCAGACTCTAATTCCAATTTCTTGACCTCCAAATCCCACGCCAACAGCAGACCTTCCATAATTCCCCACTCCTCTGCCATTGCAGCCTGACATGCTCCAATATTTTTCGTGAATCCAGCAACCCATCTCCCATTCCAATCCCTCAAAACTCCCCCACATCCAGCCTGATCAGCCATCACCGAGCTAGCTCCATCTACGTTGCATTTAAACCGCCCACCAGGCGGTTTTCTCCAGCACAACCCGTGACCACCTGCAGAGTTATGAACCTCAATTTGTGGCTCATTCAACAATGAATAATTCAGCCACACCATGGAAATAACCGCAAAAGGATTATCAGGTCTACTAAAGTTACAATCAAAAAGACTACAATTCCTCCAATCCCACAACTTCCATACAGCAACAGCAAAAATTAAATTCCAGCAATTACCCCACTTACTACTAACCTTATGTTTAAGGTTCATTACTAACCACTGTTTCAGATCAGCAAAAAAAAAAGATTGCACAAAGCTGACATTAATCACACTCAACCACATATTTTTAGCAAACGGACAATCCCTTAGAATATGCAGAATATCCTCTAATCCTGAACTACAAAAGTTGCAGATAGGTGAGGTTGCAGACCAGGTACTCCTCCAAAGCTTGGTGGGAAGTTTCCCTAGAGCAACTTTCCACAAAAACATACGAATCCTCTCAGCCCCTTTCCACCTCCATATAGACTTAAACAGAGGATCATAAAAAGCTGGCAAATTAGGCTCAATAACCGAATAGCAGCTTTTAACAGAGAAAGCCCCATCAGATGACGCCCCCCAAACCAGACAATCACTACTTGCATTATCCCTTGGAGGTAAGATGGGCACAATTCTGTTAATCCCAGCTGGAGTAATAACTGTGGCTATTTTCTCCAAATCCCATCTCCCCCCAACTACCCAATCAGCCACCATAGAAGATAATTCAGCCTCAGTGGGTTGTCTTATACAATGATCTTTTAATTTCACCTCATCCCCTATCCAACAATCAGTAAAAAAGCAAACCGATCTCCCATTCTTTATCTGCCACTTAGAGCCCCTGTCAACAAGATGGTTTTGCGAACAAATAAACTTCCATAAACTTGAGTCTCCTTGTTGGAAAGATAATAAGGACTCCCCATCTCGAAGCATATAGCGGTTGGTTAGCACATCAGCCCACAACCCTTTTTCCCCCACAATTAGCTTCCACGCCAACTTCACACCAAAAGCCTGATTCATTGCACTTAATCTTTTAATACCAAGACCCCCATAATCTTTATTTCTTAATAGCTGATCCCACCCAATTAAGTGGCATCCCTTCTCATTCTCAGAATGTCCCCATATAAAATTTCTTTGGAGACGTTCAACTTCTAAACAAACACTGCTAGGCAATCTTGCAACTTGCATCGGATATAGTGGGATTGCACTCACCACAGACTTAGCCAATGTAACCCGTCCAGCCATAGACAAAGACTTAGCTTTCCACCCGCTCAATTTTACCCTAACTCTATCAATGATATACTGAAAATTCTCCCTCTTCCTCCTATTACGAGTTAAAGGGAAGCCTAGGTATCTACCAATCTCACTAGAACACTGCATACTTGTGATATCCATAATACGGCGCTTAATTCTCAATGGAACCCTTGGAGAAAAGAAAATAGAGGATTTGTCAACATTAACCTTACCTCCAGAAGCCTCCATAAAATCATTTATACATTTCATCATACAATGAGCTTGATTCACAGAAGCAACTCCAAACAAAAGTAAATCATCTGCAAACATGAGGTGAGATACTTTAGGACCTAAATTAGACACAACAATTGGTTTCCAACCACCCTCCTCAACTGCATCACAAATAACATGTGATAATTTGTCCATACAAAGAACAAATAGTAATGGGGAAATAGGATCTCCTTGTCTCAAACCTCTCTTTGGAGAAAAATATTCAGTCATAGACCCATTCCAAAGCACATTGTAGGAAACAGATGATACACAATTAATAATCAAATCAACAAATCTAGGATCCAATCTTGCCTCAAGAAGGACATTCTTTAAAAACGCCCAGCTAATACGGTCATAAGCCTTCTGCAGATCAACCTTCATAGCCATAAGCCCTCCCTTACCACGGTTTTTGCTCATAATATGAAGGATTTCTTGGCCTACGATTAAATTATCTTGTATGCAATGACCTTTAATGAAGTTAGCCTGGAAAGGTGAAACTAACTTATCCATCACTCCTCTCAATCTAAGAGCAATCAATTTAGCCACACATTTATAATGGACTGTGCACAACGAAATTGGCCTAAAGTGAGACACAAATTCAACATTGTCCTTTTTGGGAATCAAAGAAATGAGTGTTCTGTTTGCATTAGACAGATCAGCCCTCCCTTGAAACACATCCTTTACAAATTGACAAAGGGCTGTGCCCACTGTCCCCCAATTGGACTTGTAGAAGACAGCAGGAAACCCATCAACCCCAGGTGCTTTATAGGATCCCATTGAAAAAAGAACCATTTTAATTTCATCATCAGTAGGACTCAAACAAAGGTTTCCCAAAACAGTAGCATCCAGAATAGGAAAGCTCATTCTAGTAATCAGAGGCCCAGAGGAAGGCAGAGAAAGAAAAAATTGTTTAAAATGATCAACAACCATTACTTTCAAACCCACAGCATTGTCAACCCAGCTCCCACTATCATTTCTAAGCATCAACACTTTATTCCTCCTGCTCCTAAATTTTGAGGTCAGATGATAAAACCTAGTATTCCGGTCCCCATTCGCAATCCAATTAGCTCTAGATTTTTGAAACCATTTTACCTCCTCAAGCTTCAAAATTCGCTCAAGCTCCCCTTGAAGTTCAAGCTCGAGATTACATAAAAATTGAGAATTAGGATAAGCATTAGAGTTTTGGATCCCCTCTAGCCTATTCATCACCGTATGCTTCCTACGCTCAACCATTCCAAATACAATCCTATTCCACAGGCTAAGAGACCCCTGCAAACAATCTAGAGCTTGCCCAAGAGGATATCTAACGGACCACTCTTTCTGGAGAAATTCACTAAAATCAGCATGTTGGAGCCACATGGCTTCAAATCTAAAACAATGACCTCCACTTCTAAGCTCAGGCACCCCAACTTTTAAACAAATTGGGCTATGATCAGAGAAAGAAGTTCGAGTTAATACCTGCAAAACATTATTTGGAATGTCGAAGATAAACCTCTCATTAGCCAAAGCACGATCTAGCCGCTCATATAGTCGTCCCTGTCCCACAGCTTTCGGTCCCTTCCATGTGAATCTAGGACCAATCGAACCCAGGTCTTCCAGATGACAACTACCCACACGATCATTAAACAACCACAGTCTTGCCTCATCCACCCGACTTCCGCCAGATCTCTCCGATGCCAGACTTACGTCGTTGAAATCCCCCATAGTAACCCATGGACCCGTTACGAACAACGCGAAATTGTGGAGTTCATTCCACAACTCCTGCTTATGCCGAGCATCAGGTAAGGCGTAAATAGCAGATAGGGCAAATTTCACCCCCTTCCGATTATCACAAACAAAGTGCATAAATTGACGATTCGTTCTGGTCACCGAGACATCAATTTCGGACACCTTCCAAACCGCCACCATCCCACCAGACCTTCCCAAACTCGGAACAAAGGCGATTCTGTCAAAACCAAGTCGAAATAGACCCTTGAGGCGATCTTGAGTCTCGCATTTGGTTTCCGACAACACCATCAGGGCCGGCTGAGCTCTCCGGCAGACAACACGAAGATTCTGGACCAACTCCCTCCCACACGCGCCACGCACATTCCAGTATAATATATTTAACATAATTTTAAATATAATATAACAATAACAAGAATGATCACACAAGTCCTCAACACAGCTGGGCCTGGAGCCCAGACCCACCAACATCCTGGGGCTCTAACATCACCGACCCAATAACCTCCCCCCCTTTTTCGTCCATCACCATGAGATGGTCAGGCCCAGCATCATCTGGCCCACTCCAAAATTTACCCTGAAGACCCACCGGCCGAACCAGCTCACCTGGTTCCAGTGCATCAAGTGAAAAAGTCATCTCTTGAAAAGGCACAGAACTCTCACTATCCACCCCTTTAGGCTTGTCACAGATAGCCTCCAGATTCCCACTCATTGATTTCCCCTCGTTAACCGCATTGTCTGCACTCCTCCTTAGATCTTCTCTACTGTTAACTTCCCTCGGCATTAAACCTCTTGTACGCTTCTCCTTCCTCAAGTACTGACTTCCATCACTCAATATGTCAGACCCAGTCATTACCTTCTGACTTTTGTCACTTTTCTTCTTTCCATTGGATTTCTTCACCTTCAAAGCTTTCACCGTACTGCCACCCTGCTTCGAAGATCCCTTGTGTACCTGCTCACCTACCACAACTAGATCTTGTACCACCGGTGACGGTAGCGCCTGAGACTTCTCCTCCATCTCACCATCTCCACCGGCCAGAACTTCAAAACGAGACCCTCCAGAGCTCGGCATTAAGGTGGTCCCCTGTTTCTCTTTAGAGCTTTTTTTCTGTCTCTTTGGTTTCTGTACTACCCGCCAAACATCCACCTCAGCCCCTTTGATCTCCGCACAGACCGCCCCCGCACTACTCCCCTGGTTCTTATTTGTTTCCAGACACTCCCCTGAAGTCTGAGGTTTTTTCTTCGCTGGACATTCTACAACACTATGGCCATAAATCCCACAATGTGTGCACAAACCATGGAGCCCCTCATATTGAAGACCATACTCCTCCCCATCCAGCGTGAACCCTGCCATCAATTGTTTCTCCAAATCCACCAGCACACAAATCCTAGCATAATGCCCTCTGAGTTGGCTAGAGGTGTTCATATCTATCTTCAGAATTTGGCCAATCCTATCCCCTATCCATGTTAAGGCTTCCCGATCATAATACTCAAGAAACACCTTGGGAAGCCTAACCCACACAGCAACCTTAATAGTCTTGGCTCTCCATGGATGGAATTGAGGTTCCCACGGTCTCACTGTTAAGTAGTGATCGAAAATCATCCATGGGCCTCCCGTGAGTGCATTACGATAATCATCCCTGTTCGAGAGTTTCACCACAAAAAAACCGTTGCCTATATTTATGAGCGAAATAACTCCACGTTTTGCCCAAAGAGACTGCAAAATAGACAACAAAAGCTTATAACCAATCTCTTTGCCAAGGAGTTTAACTATGACAGCATTGCTCCAGGCTTTATACAACCTCCTCTTCATCTTGTCAGAAAACGAAAAGCTAGGGAAGTTACGCTCAGGATCTTCCTTAATCACACATTGAGGTTCACTGTCTTCTCTGTCAGAGTCGTTCACAGAGTGATCAGAGAGAGCATCATCCGACAAAGGGTTAACTTCCTCCTGCGTGCCCCTCGTAACACCATCTTCATTAATGCCTTTCAATTTATCAGCGAAGGTTTGACCACGGGCCACCTTCTTCAATGCTTCCTTACCTACCACAGGCCATTCCCCATCATCAATGGAGACCGCCCCATTCTTAATCTTCTTCGCACTACGTTGCAACTGGTCGTCTTCCTCCCTGGAGGTTGTCGCTACCGCAATAGCTATACTTGGAGAGCTTTTCATTTTTTTTGGGCACTGAGTGGATGCAACTTACAAGCAAAGCATTGGACATTCGTATTTTTGGGTAAATAAGTGTGGGCTTTGCCGCGCAATTCTGCGGTTCGAAATTACATTCATAAGTCCTCTTTACACAAGTATGAGCCTGATTTGCTTTTACTTTTCGCTGATGTGGGTCCTCATGTTTTTTTTTTTTTTTTCCCAGTTCGAAGTTTGTAGTTATCCCCTCTAGTATAAGTGTTTCTGGTGTCGAGACCCAGAGATCTAGCAAGCTCTAAAGTTTTTAATTTCATGCAGGAAATATTTAATAATTTATGCCCCTAGGAAAAGAAAGACAGATAACAAGTTATAATATGTACTAATAAATTATTAATCACTATCCCACTCTTTTTTTTGGGTCAAATTTGCGATAATAAGCAGGGTATACTGAGTTTAGCGTGCCTGTCTCACTCCAAAAGTTGTCAGTGCTATAAGAAACCCCAAGTATTTTGTGGTGAACCTCCAAGGGAAGGGTGGAAGAAAACCGGTAAGCAAATGAGAGTAAATGGCTGCAGCACTCAATTTTATTATGTAGGCTATAGAAGGAACATGGCATTTTAGATGTAACCAATGTAGAAAACTCTATCGATATAATATGTAATTCCAGTCACACTGCCATTTTCATATTGCTATTGAAATGTCTTGTAGCGTGTGAGATATTTCCAGAAATGCAAGTACACATGAAAAAATGAGCCAGCAAGGGAATTTAAACTGTGCTACGTGGTTGGTTTTTCTTCCCATTCTTTAAATTGTAAGGAACTAAACACATTTTATGTAGAGATTGAGATGAATAAATTATCATTCCAGTTTTTAATGTAAGATCTACAGTAGATTTTTATATTAAAGACTTGAAGAAGTATTATTTATAACTTGCAAATAATATAACTACAAGGGTATGTGTTGTTGGGTATCGGCGAAATTTGAAAAATGGAATAAAAAAGTGTATGATTTGTCCTCAAACAAATGAAGATGGAGATTGAACGAGGAGGGAATCTTGTACGAATACATACATCTACGGCTAAATGAACAAAGTTCATTGGTATTGAGTTAATATCACTTCCTGGTACGATGTCACAGATAAGAGCAACAGATGTTTCGAGTTTTGCCCATTTGGCTTTCTTTTCTTGGTATGAATGGCTTACTCTGTGTGTCGGTGAGTGGCCTCTTAACTGGTCAAACACTGACACATGCCCCTTATGCATGTATACACATACCTAGCTATGAAAGACTACTGTATAGTGACACAGTTTTTTAGTGAGCTTTCTTTTTATTGGCCTCATGCGGGACATAAATATCATGTATGTGCCTCTTTGTGACCCCCAAAAACCTATAATTTACATCACAACGTGGGTTGGTCCCACCCAGTTTTGCCCACTTGCGCCCACATCACATTCATTCACAATCAAACAAAAAGCCTTCTCACTGTTTACCACCAATCACTCAATCAGTGTTCAACACTTGACATCATTTATGCACCAATCACTCCTCTCATCTCTTCTCATGAAAGTTTAATCCCTTGGGGCTTGGGCGCTTCATTCCCCTTCGTTCAATCAATTTGAAAGGTTACAATGCTAATTTAACTTCTTTTTTTTTTCATTTTTCTAATCAACAGTCCAGATGTACTGATGAAAGAAAATAAGGAAAAAAAATGAGAAGAGGATTTACTTTCATTCGTAGGCTCTCAAATTCACACTCATTTCCCTTCCAACCACTAACATGATGTGCCACCTGATCCTTTTAACTCACTCACATGGTTTAACAAATCCGTCAAAACTAATTAAAAGTAATTAACACATAAGAACTGAACTTTTCCCCCCCCCTTAAAGTTTATCTATATTTATAAGAGGACATGTGATGGTAAGAAATAATTACGAAAAAAATGATGAAAGATGATGTATGGGAAGAAGATGAGAAGAGATAATAAAATTAATTTAGGGTAAAATTGACAAAAACATGTTTAATTTGTAATAAGCACAAATTGAGTCTTGTAAAAAGAACTAAATCATTTTAAGATTTAGGATCTTAATTATAAAAAGGACATGAGGAGGAGTACGATGTAACTCTTGACTGGCTTCTTCTTACTTTGCCTATGCTATTATGTCTATATTGCCAAATAAGTGAGCTTCTTCATTAATCTCAAAATCTTACTTCCTTTCAGTTATCTGGAACATAACCTTCCAACAAACAGAATTAGTTTGGTCGAACGTTATTTTCTCAACTCAACTCAGCTTAGGTTTCATTTCTTTTGAGAGAGTATTCTGTTGCCAAGAATCCACCGACCTAATATGGAAAAATGAAATCTTGACATATAATCTAATCACGTCGATCTGTAGACTCTATTTATAATCTGGAAAAGGGGGAAAAAAAAAGGATTTCAAATATTTTATTTTGACAATTAAATTTCGGCTTGTATCGGTCGCATGCATCTCCTTTGGTCCCCATGCCATTTATTTATGTATTAATTTGATTCTGATTTTATATGGACGTGCATTGTACATGCTATATAGGTTTTCTTGGGTCAAAATTAAGAAGTTTGACTTTAATTTTGCAGAATGCAGATCCAACTACTTTCTTCAGTGCTCAGATCTTTCTCAATCTAATAAATATATTCATTCCAAAGAAGATGAACTGGGGAGTCTCAACTCACATAAATATTTACTCATCACAAGTCTATACTTTTAAAATATTTGATTTTTAATTAGAAATAAATACTCCATAGTCAACTATTGATCTGATCCTTGGTGTGTGTAGTCAAAATTCCAACCTAAATTAGGTACGTACAGTTCAATTTATACAATGGTAAGTGGTGTTTCCACTTGATGAACAAATATGGATTAGTATATAAGACTTGACAATTTTACCAAACAAAAAATAAAAAGACTTGACAAAAAATTGTGACTTGAAGACCTAATTAATCAACATAATAGTGGGAGAAGGTGGAGTTTGAATGGTAATCAATTTTTTGGGATTCTTTCTAATTAAGGATCAACCTCGTGTGCTTTGTAAATTAATTAAAAGTGTAAGAGAAAAAATAGTGTTTGTACAATATATCAAATTAACGAAACCAAATATTGTTATTGTTAATTAGATTTGATTGCATGTTACGTTCTACCAAACATCAAATGCATTTAATTTTAATTTCTTTCTTAATGGCACATATATATAGACTGGTCATATATATAGATAGCTCATGAGATATATAGTTGATAAATCCAATAATATTATATGGAAATTCGAAACCATATCATCAAGAGGCTTCCCTACAAAGTTATTAGACATTGTCCCTAGCTAGTTCTTAATTAAATTGATTTTAATTGATCATAAATAATTAACTTAATCGCTTGGCTCTCATTTTTTAATAATCGAATTTAGGTCAGACATTTGCAATAAGTGTTGAAATTTAAAATGGGCATGTACCAATTCCTTTTTCCAATGTCAAACCAACGATACTTGTTTGGCTTCAAATTTAAAATTGGGAAAATATAAAGAAGTATTTTTATAATGTTTATCATATATTTATTATCATTATTATTTATTAAGGATATCTACCTATTTTTATTACTTTTAAAGTTATTTTATTTATTTCTTCGTTATTTCATATATATATAGGTAATGAATTTATATATCCATCAACTCGTCAAATAGGATAATCAAAAAGTCATTAATAGTAAACTTTGATGCTTTAGAGATTAATGCTAATTTTTGAATAATGACAAAAATCTCACCCACCCTAATCAATTTTTCCCCTTTAACAAAAGAGACAATCATCACGATTCATACAAATAATTTTTTTTTTAATATTTCGTTAAAAAAATGAATTAGAGGCAAGTTGGATACTATAATCGATAACATTTAAATTTTGGGATCTTGAATTATTTATCCAATTAAATAAAAATGAGACGCGATTGTTGGGCGGCGAAGTGATTTTGTATTGGGATTGAAGAATGAATAAGTTGTATTCATCAATTAATTGAGAAAAAAACTCTTTTTTTTTTTTTTGGGGGGGGGGGGGGGGTTGTTTTGTTTTGTTGCCCCGAAGATAATTAATAGAGTAACCAGTTAGAACTGCGTGTTTTCTGCTGTATTCCTTGTACATCATGTTGACATATCTTCACGTAATCTGAAGAAAAATAAAATGGCTGGCCTCATACTTTTAAAATAATAATTAAAAAAAAAAGCATCCACTAGTAGTAATTAATTTATAGCTTAATTGCGATATATATCATTCCGTTGGACGCTAGCTCCTATTAACCTAAACTCTGTTTTTTTTTTTTTTTGGCTCAATAGCTATTGACCTAAACTCACAAACCAATGGCTGTGAAGAAAAGATCCGGCTGTCCCCAATATTACAAATTAAGTTCAAGCGGCATCCTAGCTATAATGTAAAATATATTAACATAAGGGTTAACGTACAATTTTACGGACTTAGCTTTGGTCCAATACCTCTTATCATTATTTTTCGTCTTTTTTCTCTTTTCTGCCGTTGGATTAAGATTTCAACGGTTTAGATTTACCATCACTTTTTACTATCATTTTTCCTTCTTTTCCCTTATAATAATATTTTTATCATATGATAAATCTGGACCGTTGAGGTTTTAATCCAACAGCAGAAAAGGGAAAAGGACGGAAAAAGATGTTAAGAGGTATATATGACTAAAGCCAAATCCCAATTTTACTGAGCGTTTGGTATAAATAACAAGTTTTGGAAGGGGTAAAAATAATAATAAATAATTTAAAAGGATGTAAATTCATTAAGACATTAAATTTGATCAAAAGGCTATTGAATTATAAGAGAAAAAACTCTAACGGCGTTTGATGAAATTTATCGGTTTTGATGGATTTTTATCCTTTTAAATTATTTATTAGTATTTTTTTTTTCAAAACTTATTTGTGTCAGATATTCATCGAAAAAACTTTGTTGATAAAGTTACATTTCTTCAACCTTAAAAAACATCGCGGATCTCAAGTGAGTTTATGTCGATCAATTTGGCTGAATATAAAATATGTCTATTAATTCAATACTATAAACTGTACTAAGCCCCTGCTTGAGTTCAAAGTTGAAAGCGTGTATTGGACAACAACATGATGGCAGATTCTTATTTGTATTAAAATCAAACCCCCACCAAACACGACCTTGTTCCTCTACAATTAATATAATGTACATGTGCTTGCCTCTTCTGTATACCAATGGCAGCTTCATTTCATGCCCAGATCCAATGATCAATCTATATTTATTTATTTTTATAATTTCATTCATCAAGTCCCCCAGATTTATGTTATCAGGAATATTGTTCTGTAGTGGGTGATGAATATTTTGTTATCAAGTCTTCCAATAATACGACCTCCCTATATTTCCTTGAAATATAATCATTAAAATTTCCACTGAGACAACGTTATTATTTTAATTACGGGATATAACATAATCAATCTATTTAAAATGTTTCAACGACGTGGTATTGCACAGGTTCATAGAAATTTAATCGCTCATTTACTAGCTTTTAAATATTATAAACACTATATATAATATAAGAATAGATTCAACTATGAGGATTTTATGCTGCGTGTGTATATATTCTTTTGTTAGCTGGAGGTCCAATCGAATATATATTGGTGAAAGCACACATGCAAGCATGTTTGAGGAGGGATGAAAAAGGAATAAAAGAAAAGAAAAATAGGAAAGGCTAGCTAGCGCAACACCATTTCCTTCCTAATTAAAATTAACCCTTCCTTAATCAATTAACCATTTAGGGCCTATTTGAGATAGCATTATAGAAGCATGTTCACAGTTAAGACAAAACCTCTTTCATATATTTATCTCATATATCGTAAATGACGTTGAAAAAGTGACTTCTATCGCTAGCCCAACTCTTAAAAACGGCTAGAGAGTTATAATTGTATGTGGTATGGGTCTTGAGGTGTGGTGAAGTTCGAAAAAGGGAATAATATTTGATCACATGCATCGATCTGTCATTATTCAACAAACAAGTGCATCCATCGAATAATGGAGAGAAGGAGCTAGCTAGGCGACGTAGTTATATATATGCTCCAGCCTGAACAAGTACACTTTGCAGCTACCATACACTTCACTCCACTTGCTCCTTAATTCCTTCTCTCATATGTGTGTGTGTGTGTGTGTATATATATATCCTCATCCTACTTGTCCCATCCCCTTATACTCTTTCTACATATATAACCCCATTCATATTATATATACCTCATTATTCATATCTATTATTATATACATTTAATAAACATAATTAAATGCCCCCTCTCATATATAAAATTGTGTTTATTGAGTTACATATATCAGCTGTGTGTGTTGGTAATACTCACAATGAACAACTAATTAATTAAGGAGGATACTATGTATTCTGATGACTCTGATGGTTTCTTTATAATAATGGGTTAGTTCACAACATGTTTAATGTTATGTTCAAATTAAGACTCTTTGGTGTTATCACAATGACGTTGGTGATATGTGGGCGGGGTGTCATGTTTAGAGGCTCTTTAATTTAGTGTTCATACAACCGTGATTAATATATAGTTCATGCTATTGGTTTTAAAGTTTTTGCTTTTTAAGGTATATATAAGGCAAGTGAAAGTTGTTAATTACCGCAATCATTCCTAATTTGAGCTCTTCATTATCAAATCCTTACTTACTGAGTATATATATGTAATTAATTCCAGTTATTACATTGTGTAAGTGAATGTATCTGAGTAGTTAATTGTGTGTATAAATATATATATATGGCTCATGGATTTTAATTCCCGCATCCATGGCTCTTTTCATTCAATCCGGAATCTTGACATTACCTTGTTTCAATCAAAACAAATCCAGAAAAGCAAAAGTTGAATAATGAAAATAGAAAAACAGAGAAGGGCAAAGAAAGAAAGAAAGAAGCATGTTGCAGCTCATGTAATGATGTTGTTGTTCTTGCAATTCCTTTTCTTTGTCATAGTTTTTCAAAGGCCTGCGATCTACCGCCTTTGCAGCAAGACCCCACCCTTCATTATTACTTACAAAACCACATATCTCCCCCGGCCCCAGTTCATCTCCTTCCTTCTCTACCAATCTTATATCTTTACATCATCTTCACAAGGTTCTTCAATATTGATCGACAAAAAAAAAAAAAAAAAGGACAATAATTTAACCAGTAAAAAGTATATATATAGAAAAGCAGAAATGGTGGGATATATAATTATACTCAGGCGGATTCCTCGGCTTGCTGCTGGCTCCCTTGACTTTCCTTTTTTACCCTCGACTGGATCCCGTAATAGCTCACGTACCACTTCACGAACTTCTTCAGCCCCATCGTCAGATCTGTGGTGGGCTTGTACCCGAAATCTCTGTGAGCCAGGCTCACGTTTGCGTGCGTGAATGGCACATCGCCGTTCCTCGGCATCGTGATCACGTGCTTCTTCGCCTTTTTGTTCAGCAGTCCTTCCAGTATCGACACCAATTTCCCCACCGGCACCGGCGATGTGTTCCCCAGGTTGTACACCCTCAGCTGTGCCCGCCCCCGCTTCTTTCCCCCGCTTCCGGTGCTCTTCTCCGCCGTGTCCAACGCCCCCAAGCACCCTTTCACCACATCGTCGATGTACGTGAAGTCACGCGCTACCTCCTTCGCATCCTGCGTCTGGTAGATGTCGATGGTCTTCCCCTGCAATATGTCCTTCGTAAAGAAGAAGTACGCCATGTCGGGTCTGCCCCAGGGTCCGTACACCGTGAAGAATCTCAGGCCGGTTAGGGAGAGTCCGTAAATGTGGTTGTAAGTGTGGGCGATTTCCTCGCCGGCCTTCTTGGTGGCGGCGTAGAGACTAGCCGGCTGATCGGTCCTATGCAATTCGGAGAACGGATTTTCGGTGTTGAGACCATAGACGGAGCTGGAAGACGCCCACACAATGGCGGGTTGGGGATTCGCAGCCTTGGCGATTTCCAGGAGGTTGACGAATCCGGCAATGTTGGAGCTCACATACGATTGTGGATTCTGCATCGCGTATCGAACCCCTGCCTGAGCGGCGAGGTGGAGGATGTGCGTGAAGGGAACGACGTCGAAGAGCTTGGACAGCAAGGGCCCGTCGTTGAGGTCGCCTTCGACAATGAAGATTTGGTGCCTGGAAAGAAGCGCCTGTCTGGCGCGCTTGAGGGAGGGATCGTAGTAGTCGTTGAAGTTGTCGAGGCCGAGAACCCCGTCGCCGCGCTTCTTGAGGGCCAAGGAGCAGTGGGAGCCGACGAAGCCAGCAGCACCGGTGACGAGGATGGACATGCCATTGGGGCGGCGGGGGGAGGAGGAGTGGCGGACCTGCTTCTCCCAGGCGGAGCCGGCGCCGTAGAAAGCGGAGGAGAGGAAGTTGTGACGGGTGTGGAAATGGAGGGCGGGAGGAGAGTCGGAGAGAGGAGGGAAATTGAGGGTAAAGAGGAAGACAAGGACGAGAGCAACGAGGAGAGTGGCACGGAAGAGAAGCTTGGAGGAAGCGTTGAGGAGCTTGGTGTTATTGATGCGGCGGAGGTAGCTGTTGTAACGCTCAAGTTTAATGGTCTTGCTGGTGTCAGGCGGAGAAGCCATTGATGGAATTGAAGTGAATGAATGAAAGGGAGGGGGGCTCCGGGGGGTTATCACCTATCAGAGTGAGAGCCCTGAAGAAGAGAGGAGGACGAAGTGGCACATATAAAGGCAGAGTCTGAGGCCTGACTCCTGGGCGGTGTTGGCGTTTTCTTTTTCTGTTATTTACTCTCGTCACTATCATTTCCTATTTCTCCCTTTTCATTTTTTAATAAATTATATATATATATATATATATCTTATTATAATCACCTCTTGTCAGTTAAAATTGAATATATAAAGGACCAGCACTACCTCTATTTTTATTATTAGTGATAAAATTATAATATCTGAAATCCAAATTCAAATCAAAATCATATATATTTTTATGTATTTCTGAGTAGGCATGATGTGTTTCTGACAAAAAAAAAAAAGAGTAGGCATGATGTGTTGGAGGCAAGCGTGTTCAGGAGCATGGAGGAAGGAGGAAAGAAGGCGGGAGTGAGTTGTAATGAAGGGGTGAAGCCCACAAATTGAGTGCATCATCAATGATGCACATTGTCAATGGCGCATGTCATTCATGTATTTGGACGAACGAGGGCTCAAGCTTAACCTTTGTTAGTGTGTACTACCTTCTGCCCTAATTATAAAAAAATCTTTATAATATAATTTATACTATTTTTTTAAAAAAATAATTAGGACCGAAGAGAATATATAAATTGTGTAAAATTAAAAGGGAAAAAGGCAATTGTAATTATTATTGAGACTTGTTAGGGGAGTAAATGAGATAAACAAAGAAGGTATATACATATTAAAAAAGACTTGTAATTGAATAGAGGATAAATGGTTGAAAGATTGTTTAATGTCTTATATTAAAAAAGATGTATTTGATAATATTGATAATAAAGCAATTATGATGGAATTTCAAAAAATAAGGCTTTGAAGGATGACATTGTAATTATTTTTATTGTAATATACTTTTGTCGTTAAAATATATGTTCTTAAACTTATTGAGGACCTACTTTTCATTATAATTTACGTAGCTTCATATCTAACAACACTTAGTCTTGTTTTTCTAAACGACAGGTTTATAAAATAATTACCTCTCTTATTACATCATCAGTATTCACTTGATTTCACAGATATTTTTTTGATATTATTTTCTTTTCTTGTTTATATTATTTTACTTGTTAATGTATTGGAAACTTTCCTTAAACGAAAAAATTCAAAGGCGCTGTCCTTGAACTACTGAATCTCCACCATTAATACCCACCCTTTATTAATTTTATGGGTCCGAATAAAACAGTGGAAGTATGTGTAGAAAAGTAGAGTTGAGGTTGGGGATGAGGTACGGAAAAAGAGTGGGGGTTAAAACTTAAAACAAGAAGAGGAAAAAAGGGGGAGAAGAGAGAGTGACAGGTATGGATGAGAATGTGAGGTTCCCGTGTTCCCACTTTGCATTCTTCTCTGTCGACTCTCTCATGTGTGAACCGCCCTCCATCAATTACACTCCCTCTCCTAAATTTGACTTTATGTTGCAGTCATACATACCACATCTATTTTTGGGGGGGAAAAAAAACCACATCTATGGAAATACTCTTATCTAACACTCAGTTTCATATAAACTTTTATTTATATTTATTATTTTTCTTTAAATTACTTTGCTTCACTTAAGTAATTTATTTTGTTTCATTAATTTCTACATAAAAAAGAAAGCCAACTATGTTTTTTATTTAGAACTCGAATAAGTAATGTGTTGGAAAGTCGCTTTTAAACTAAAACTCAAATGTGAGAAACAAGAAGTTTGGCTCTTTTAGATTAAAAAGGAAAAAATTTTTACTTGTTACTGTCAATATCTTGAACATAATTTTTGTATGTAACTGATATTTGTGTATCAATTAGCTTTGAAACCATCATAACCAAGGTTGTCAATCTCTTGATTAAAAAAAAAAAATTGTCAATCTCACGAGTTTAAACAAACTTGTGACAGTGACGTAAACTCGTATCATAAACTCGAACCGTAAATTTGTAAGAGTTTACTTTTATTATTAAATAGGTATTATTAGTGTATAATTAAATAAATAAAATATAAAAATGACAACAGTTTAATTTAAATATATTTTAAATCTAAATAATTAAAATTAAACTATTTCAATGATGCGTAATCATAATAATGGAATAGCAGTGGCAAACCCATTAGCGTGAGCCCTTGGCCTTTAAGGTTTGGTCCCTCTGCATTAATTAGGCCTCCCCCCATCTCCTTCCTTCCTTTTCCTTGTTTGTTCTACATCAACTAGTTAACGCTCTCATCAATTCTCATGATCAATTCACTATCAATATGGCGTGTGCGTGTAATTATTTCCTGTACAGAAATGGAAATATGTCAAGCTTGCTGATATGATCAAGTGATGCGACATGGGCCACCGACACCATATAATAATAAAGAGTCAATCACCGTAATCATTCTTTATTGTGGTGTACGACCCTCATTAAACGCTACAAAATTGTTATTAAAGAAAAAGATTAGGATTATTATGGTTATCAAGACCAGACCGAATCGGACCGGCCGGTTCCGACCGGAAACTGTCGAACCGACTGTGAAACCGGTCCGGTCTGCCATAGAAACAGGAGTCAGGTGTTTTTTTTTTTTTTTTGGGGGGGGGGTCGATGCTAGAGAGAAACAACGGTGTTTTCAGCGATTACATAGAGAGAGAGATGGAGAAACAGGGAATGGCCGGTAGCTTCATGTTCGACGTCCATAAAGACGTTGAACAGTACCTTACCCCGTTCGTGTTCTCTCCCTCCCTCTCTGGTTTAGATGCTTTTCAAGGAAAAGGATGACTTCATAGTGAAACTAAACCTCCTCCTTTTTTTTCCAGTCGTTCCTGCGCCTCCTCCTTTTTTTTCCGTTGCTCATTGTCACGGCCTTGGAGTTGATCACCCAAAACACCAAGCCCCGTGCCGGCCTTAGCTCGATCACGCCTCCCGGATCGCGCTAAGTCAGCCGAATCCCCTCGGGTAGCCAAGGAAAGGCAAAGAACACAAGAGAACTTCTAGAGAGAGAAAGAGTCTAGAGAGAGAAGCTCTTAGAACTCAAATGAATTCCATTGCCGAGGATTCCTTGGATGGTTTACAAGTGAAGGAGGCTCCCCTATATATAGCCTACCACCTCCTCAATGAAAGGCTAGGATCTAAAACATCCTACGGTTACAATTGGTTCTCCAGAACCTTCCCTACAAATATCTAGATATTACAACTAACGCCTGTGTAAGCGCTTACCTCAGCGCTTCTCTAGAATATTCCACACAATTCTAGTGTAATCTACATATTTACAACACATATGAACTTAGGCATGTGAGCACTCCCGCGCACTCCATAACGCCCCGTCTGCGTCTTCGTGCTGCCCGCATGTCCAAGTTCGAACCTCGAACCCGGGAGAATGCACACTGTCACGCAAGATATCCAGCGTTCCCAAATCTTGCGTGACATTCTCCCCCACCTAATCCAGTGACGCCCTCGTCACTGTGCCGAACCAAGATCACACCTGATCTTGAATAGGCCTGCATCCTGCTGATAAGGCCCCTCGTGCACCTCCTTGACGCCCTCGTCACTGTGCCAAACCAAGATCACGCCTGATCTTAAATAGGCCTGCATCCCGCTGATGAGGCCCCTCGTGCACCTCCTTGGAACATGTTGGCTCCCCCACTGAAGAAGCTCGTCTCCCCGTCATTTGGCTCTCACACCAACGTCCAGTGGTTCCCCATCCACGGGCGAGATTCCCCAACTCGTCCCTTGCAACCACTGAGTCCGTACTCAGAGCCTTGAACCACGACTTGCTCCTTCACGCACAACTATGTCCCAACGGTACTTGAAGGTTAGGACGGAATCCTCAATCCGCCCAATCTTCCCAGCACTTCTGCTCAGTCCATGGTCCACCCCATCACCTAGGAGTCCTCCACCGAACTAGCAGCCCTGCACTGGTGTCCGCTCTTCCCAGCACTTCTGCTCAGTCCTCCACCGAACTAGCAGCCCCGCACTGGTGTCACCCTTAAGTAAGGTGTTCCACTCGACCTCTACTTAAGGTATCCTCGTGTTGAGTCTCCTGAGCCTCCACGACATGGTCCACCCCCTACACTCGGGAGTCCTCCACCGAACGTGGCTCCGGAAACTCTGGCGTCCCTACGCCTCCACGACATGGTCCACCCCCTACACTCGGGAGTCCTCCACCGAACGTGGCTCCAGGCCCCTGCCTGTGCAATGCTTGTGCCTCCACGACATGATCCACTCCTTTCCACTTGGGAGTCCTTCACCGAACATGGAGCCAAGCAACTCCTCTGGTACAACATCTTGTGTTGGAGCATCCCTTGTCTTGCCCAGGACATGTCTTCAGTAGTGCCACCTCCACCTCCTCTTGGCAAACACACCCTCTCTCGAGGTCCTCCCAAGGGATCGATCCTCCCGCTTGATCGAACCCACGACCACAGAGTCCGTGTCGAAAGCCTTGAGTATCTTCACTACTCCCACGAGATACGTCCAGGGTAAGCACCAACCCACCTTCGTTCTGCACTTCCCAGGATCCTCGCCTTAATGCCTGGTACACTCCCATCCCTTGAGGGAGTCATCCACCTGACTAAGCGACCCGGCCTTGGTACTAGGCTCACGAAGGTAGCTTCATTGCTCTTCCACAAGACTCGTCCCTCCAAGGCTCCTACCTTCAGCATCACGGTAGCAGCATCCCCATCTTGGCAGGACTTCCTTGATCCTCGGGTCCTCCCGAAGTTCTCCCTCTCTACCTCTCTTCTCTAGCCACCACAACGTCCTCGGTTCTTGCCTATCATCCTTGCTTACCAAATGGCTACCACGAACCAAGTTCTCAGCTTTGCACCTAGCTGCCTCGAACCAAAGCTCTGATACCACTTTGTCACGGCCTTGGAGTTGATCACCCAAAACACCAAGCCCCGTGCCGGCCTTAGCTCGATCACGCCTCCCGGATCGCGCTAAGTCAGCCGAATCCCCTCGGGTAGCCAAGGAAAGGCAAAGAACACAAGAGAACTTCTAGAGAGAGAAAGAGTCTAGAGAGAGAAGCTCTTAGAACTCAAATGAATTCCATTGCCGAGGATTCCTTGGATGGTTTACAAGTGAAGGAGGCTCCCCTATATATAGCCTACCACCTCCTCAATGAAAGGCTAGGATCTAAAACATCCTACGGTTACAATTGGTTCTCCAGAACCTTCCCTACAAATATCTAGATATTACAACTAACGCCTGTGTAAGCGCTTACCTCAGCGCTTCTCTAGAATATTCCACACAATTCTAGTGTAATCTACATATTTACAATGTAACGCCACAATTTTAATACCCAAAAACTCGGTCAAAATATTAAAAATACCTCCAAAAGGTTTAACAATATCCAAATCATTAGATTACATTACCGTTTCAAATAAAGTTTAACCCTTAATCAAAATAAATTTCAGAAAAAATTATTTCAGAGTTCAATACAAAGCGGAAGTCTTAGGTTCATGGCAAATAAAATAACATATCATAAACTATAGGAGTACAAAAGAGCCTTCATAGCTCACTCCATAGGTGCCTTCCCTTGCTCTCTACTAGGATATTCACCTGAAAAATGTTAATATGGGATGAGATTCCACGTCTCAGTAACTACTGAATATTTCTACCGTACACGAGCAAATAATATATGACAAAAAGATATGGGCTGATTTCAAATATATATGTAGATTCCATAATTTCTCATACAAAATAATTTATACTAATAGTCATCAATATAGAAGGTAATAAAACATATATATCTCAAAAGTTCTCTTCTCATGTCTTTACAGATTATTCATCATTATATCAAATTCTTGAACTGTTCAGAAATGCATTATGCAGTATGCAGCCTCCCTTATACCACCTCCATCCGTATCCGCTGACTGGAGCCATAGGCTAACACATAGTCCAATAGAAACTCATTCATTTGACTGAATTGTTCCAAGCTCACCAAAACTTAAGATACACCCGGCCAAAGGTATAGAGCTTAAATCTGGACTATGGCTCCCCTCCTTTAAAATAACAACTAAGGAGGTGTCACATGTCCCACAACTCCAATGAAATCCCGGCCAGAGGAAAACATGGAAGATGGGGCCCTGAAACAAGTACCATCCACTGTGCACCGAGTGGTGGCATAAATCATTCTTATCATTCAAATCCCTCCTTACTCCACCCATCATAATACAACCGCCATGATGAATATGTTTACTCAAAATAATGCATTATTATACCATAAAGTTTTATACATCAATATGCGTATTTATGAATAGTAAATACTATGCGAATCTGTGAATAGTAAAATACTATGTGTATATGTGAATAGTAAAACACGGTATATATACATGAATAGTAAAAATGAAGAGTACATACGGTATGTATACGTGAATAGTATTATGAATAGTAAATACAGTATACGTGAATAGTAAAATGAATAGTAAATACGGTATACGTGAATAGTAAAATGAATAGTAAATACAGTATACGTGAATAGTAAAATGAATAGTAAATACGGTATACGTGAATAGTAAAATGAATAGTAAATACGGTATAAGTGAATAGTAAAATGAATAGTAAATACGGTATATGTGAATAGTAACGTACGTATAAATAGTACCTCTGCAAATTTGCAAATCAAAGTTCCCACACCAGATCTTAAAACCATAAATATTTTCTAAATATTCTTGCCAAAATAGTAAACAAACCAATTAATAATCATACATAATTCACAAGTATAAGGAAGAATATTCAGAGTTACCTGTTACTTGCTAATACCCGAATCACCAACCAGCTATTATAACTCTCAAGCAAATATCTCTCTACTCTCTCTCTCTCTCTACCTCTCTCTAAGGCTCTTAGAAGTTGTGAAGAATGAAATGAAATGGAAGGTCTATTTATAGTTGGAAAATGGGTCTTTAAGTGTAATTTTCGTCTCTGGGTCATTTTACGTAATTTTTCCAAAAATTAAAAAGAAACCCTCCCGTGACTACTCTCAGCCGCCCTCGTGAAAGTTTTAAAAATTTTTAATAATATAATATTATAAATTAAATAGTAAAATATTATTACGTGGGTCTCGCGTGAATTTTTTTCAAAACTCACGAGAAAGGTTGTCGCTCACGGGAAGTTTGCAGAGAATTATTTTGGCCGTGGGTCCCGCATGAATAGTAAATACGTATTTAGGAATAGTAAATACCGTATTTTTAAATAGTAAATACGTATTTGTGAATAGTGAACACTATTCATATTTCACAAATTTCAAGTATTAAATACGTATTTGCGAATAACATATATATATATATATTTTTTTTTTAAATACGTATTTGTAAATAGTAAAAACGTATACGTGAATAGTAAATACTATTCACGGGGCCCACAAAATACGGATTTCAAATTTATCACTTTCCAAAAATAGAGCCTACTAGTCTTCCCAAAATAGGTTTATGTTCAAGATATTAGATTCAAAATTCAGGATGTTACATTTCTCCCCTCCTAAAAGAAAATTTTGTCCTCAAAATTTCGCTATAATAAGAATTCTAACCTATATAAATAAATGAGGATAGGTTTGACGCATGCTCTCCTCCGTTTCCCAAGTAGCATCTCCGGGAGCCATTCCTTTCCACTCGACCTTTACAAGTCTAATGGTCTTGTTTCTTAATTTCTTGTCCCTTGCATCAACAATCCGCTCCGGCTCAGCTTTATACGTCATGTTATCCTTGAGTTCTACCTCTTCTACTTCTATAATGTGGGAAGGATCCGGTTGGTATTTCTTCAGTTGCGATACATGAAAGACATCATGAAGGTTCGCAAGCTGTGGAGGTAATGCAATTCTGTAAGCTACCGGTCCAACTTTCTCCAAAATCTCATAAGGACCCATAAAACGAGGCGAAAGCTTCTTTGCTCGTATTGCTCTACCAATGCCAGTCATTGGTGTGACTCTTAAGAACACATGTTCGCCCACCATGAACTCCAACGGTCGTCTTCTCTTGTCAGCATAACTCTTCTGTCGACTCTGAGCAGTGAGAAGTTTCTGTTGAATCACCTTAATCTTTTGAGTCGTCTCGTCCACAAGTTCTGGACCTATTAAAATTCGCTCATTCAATTCCGTCCAGCAAATAGGAGATCTACATTTTCTTCCATACAAAGCCTCATAAGGTGCCATCTCAATGCTGGAGTGATAACTATTGTTATATGCAAACTCCGCAAGATGCAGATGATCGTCCCAACTTCCTTTTAGTTCGATTGCACAAGCCCGCAACATGTCTTCCAGAGTTTGAATAGTCCTCTCAGTCTGCCCGTCAGTTTGAGGATGATAAGCGGTACTATAACTCATCCGAGTTCCCATAGCATTCTGCAATGCTTTCCAAAATCGTGAAGTGAATCGTGGATCACGATCAGATACGATGCTATTCGGTATCCCATGCAATCTGACAATCTCCTTCATGTAGATCTTTGCTAGTCTCTCCAATGAGTATTCTGCTGCAATTGCTAGAAAATGAGCTGACTTAGTTAACCTATCGACAATTACCCAAATGGCATTATGTCCAGAGGTTGTTAAAGGAAGTCCCATGATGAAATCCATAGAGATGCTGTCCCATTTCCACTCTGGGATATCCAAATTCTCTAATAATCCAGGAGGTTTCCGATGTTCGATCTTGACTTTCTGACAAGTCAAACAACAAGTGACAAAGTCAGTCACATCTTTCTTCATGCCCCGCCACCACCAATTCCGCTTGAGATCATGATACATCTTGGTTGCTCCGGGATGGATAGTGTATTTACTCCGATGTGCCTCCTCTAGTATGAGCTTTTTTATTTCTCCATCATTAGGTATGCACACTTTTCCTTTATACCTTAATATCCCATCTCTATCGATCCCAAATTTCGATTCTTTTCCTTCTTCAATATCTTCCCTCACGTTTAATAGATACTCATCTTCGAGCTGAGCGAATTTAATCTCTTTCCAAATTGTGCTTTCAATAGTTAATGCTTCCATGGTAGCGACCAAACCTGACATTACATCAATAGATGTACTTGGTATCTCCTCGAGCAATTTATGTTCTCTGATCATCATCTGGGCTACATGGATTGTCTTTCTACTTAAGGCATCTGCTACAACGTTCGCCTTTCCTGGATGATACTTCAATTCGAAGTCGTAGTCCTTTATAAACTCCATCCATCTCCTCTGTCGCATGTTGAGCTCCTTTTGGTCGAACAGGTACTTCAGACTTTTGTGGTCACTATAAACTTCGAACTTTGAACCGTAGAGGTGGTGCCTCCAAATCTTCAGAGCAAACACTACTGCTGCCAGTTCTAAGTCGTGAGTAGGATAATTCCCTTCATGTGGCCTTAACTATCGAGAAGCATAAGCCACTACCCTACCATTTTGCATCAACACACACCCAAGACCTTTCTTAGAAGCATCGGTGTACAAAGTAAAGGTCTGAGCAGGATCTGGAATTATAAGTACTGGTGCCGTAGTCAACTTAGTCTTCAAATTTTGGAAAGCTGCTTCACACTTTTCGTCCCATACATATGGTTGACCCTTCCTAGTTAACTTTGTCAAGGGCATAGCTATTTGCGAAAAGCCCTTGATAAATCTCCTATAATAGCCAGCTAGACCTAGAAAACTCCTGATCTCAGTCACGGACTTTGGTCGTTCCCATTGGAGAACTGCTTCAACTTTAGTATGGTCCACTGCAACACCTTCAGCCGATACGACATGGCCTAGGAATTTTACTTCCTTCAACCAAAATTCGCACTTAGACAGTTTCGCATAGAGCTTGTGCTCCTTCAACACTTGTAGCACGATTCTAAGGTGCTCTTTATGCTCTTCTTCATCCTTAGAGTAGATAAGGATGTCGTCAATGAAAACCACTACAAATTTATCTAGATATGGTCGGAAAATTCTATTCATGTAATCCATGAATACTGCTGGAGCATTTGTTAGCCCAAATGGCATAACAAGAAATTCATAATGGCCATATCTAGTTCTGAATGCAGTTTTTGAGACATCTTCAGCTTTGACTCTCAGTTGATGATAACCTGATCTGAGGTCGATCTTGGAGAATATGGATGCTCCCTTCAACTGATCAAGTAGATCGTCGATCCTGGGTAAAGGATATTTATTCTTTATAGTCACTTTATTCAACTGGCGATAGTCAATGCATAGTCTCAGGCTCCCATCTTTCTTCTTCACAAAGAGTACGGGCGATCCCCAAGGAGATACACTGGGTCTGATAAAACCCTTTTCTAACAATTCCTCGATCTGCCTCTTCAATTCTGCTAGTTCCGATGGAGACATTCGGTAAGGAGCTTTAGATATAGGTTCTGTTCCAGGTACGAGATCAATAGAAAATTCTACTTCTCTCTCTGGGGGTAAACCTGTCATTTCTTTCGGAAATACTTCCGGAAATTCTTTCACCACTTCAATGTTCTCTATCCCTTCCTCCACTTCTGCTTGAATGGAGAAAAACACCATGTACGCAAGACAACCATGATGAACAGGCTTTTCATCTTGTACTATAGACAACAATTGTGGTCTACTATGACTCATAGAGTCATCCGCAAGAGAGATAGTCTTCCTCTTGCAGTCAAGGATGATGTCATTAGCTGACAACCAATCCATTCCTATTATTACATCGATACCCTTCGTGGGTAAACAAACAAGGTCTATATTTGAGATCCTATTATCAATCTCAATCGTACAATTTAAGCAAGCCCTAGAAGTTTTTACTGAAGCTCCCGCCGGTGTAGAAATAATCATATAATAAGGCAATTCACTCACTCTTAAATTCAATCGAGGCACACAGTCGTATGATATAAAAGAGTGTGTGGCACCAGAATCAAATAAAGCTTCTACTTCAAGACCTTGGAGTTTGAGGATACCTTTAATCAGATTTGGTGAAGCACTTGCCTCCTGATGTGATAGTGCAAACACTTTCCCTGGCACTGCAGTTCTAGCATCCTTGGCCCCTCGAGGCTCCTCCTCACAAAATCTGGAAATGTGTCCTGGCTTTCCACAGTTGAAACACGTCACACATGGTCCTTGGTGTATTCTTCCACACTTGGCACACATCTGATTGTTGGCGGTGCTTGCAGCAGGAGCTGTGGATCCCCTATATGAACTCTGACCTCCACTGAAGTGACTCCTTTGAGGTCCTTTGAATTGACTCCTCGGTGGTCTGCTGAAATGACTTCTTTGGGGTCCAGTAAAATAACTCCTCGATGGTCCACCAAAGTGATTTCTGGATGGTTGGCTAAACCGCGTATTCACATTACTGAAGTTGTGACTCTGCTTCTTAGTAACTCCTCCCGTTGGTCTCATGAGGTGTGTAGATCTGGCCTGAAAACCCTTCATCTTCTCAGCTTCCTCTTCTCGTTTGTTCCTTGCTATCGTGCGCAGTTTGTCGCATATTTCTTCAAAATCCCTTGTTTCATCAAGGAACGGTGATAGAGCTGTTTTTAGGTCTGGCCTAGCTTTTTCAACCAATCGAGCACTCAACCATTTAGAGTTGTTCTGTGAATATCCGCAGAATTTAGACAACTCTAAAAAGCGAGTAATAAATTCGTCTTCATGTAATTCCCCTTGCCTGAATGTGAGGAATTCAGTTTCTTTCTCTATTCTGATTGAAGGGGAAAAGTAATAATTTTCGAACTTTTCCTTAAACTCTTCCCACGTCATCTCAGCATTTCCTTTTGTTTTGGTGCTTTCCCACCATTCTTCAACTGCTTTCTGCAACAATTGTTCAGCAACCATCACCTTTTGTTGTGAGCTAATCTCGATAACTCTGAAAATCTTTTCTACACGCTTCAGCCACTCCAGTGCTGCAATCGGATCTAGCTTCCCCTCGAACATCGGTGGAGTAAACTTCCGAAATTTTTCCCAAACCTCAGTAATAGGTAAGGGATGATACTGAGAATGAGAACCGCTACTACCTCCATCTTCAGTACGAGAATAACTTCCTCCCCTAGATTGATGGTCAGAAGGTGTGACTTCCAGAGCCTTCTCCTTTCCTTCCTTACCACCTTGGCCTCTTCCTTTTGCTAATTCATCCTCGTGTCTATTCACTTTCTCCCTCATCTCCAAGATGACGTCTCGTAATTCTGCCAAAAGGGCATTGTTATCCTGAGGATGGGGACCATCTTGATGCGGAGGGAGACCTCTTTGGGATGGAGCAGGGGTTGAATTAGTTCTTCGAGTTCTTGCCATTATCTCCTCCTATGATTAATACTATAAGGACACTAAACAAATAAAAATAGCTAAATAAATTCTAAATCTAACAAAGGGAAGTGCTCATGTTATGATATTTAATTTGCCACGAACTTCTAAAAATTTTTTTTTTTAAGAAATCACTTTAGAAAATAAACAAAATTGCCATGGAACCTTTAGCTCTGATACCAAAAATGTAACGCCACAATTTTAATACCCAAAAACTCGGTCAAAATATTAAAAATACCTCCAAAAGGTTTAACAATATCCAAATCATTAGATTACATTACCGTTTCAAATAAAGTTTAACCCTTAATCAAAATAAATTTCAGAAAAAATTATTTCAGAGTTCAATACAAAGCGGAAGTCTTAGGTTCATGGCAAATAAAATAACATATCATAAACTATAGGAGTACAAAAGAGCCTTCATAGCTCACTCCATAGGTGCCTTCCCTTGCTCTCTACTAGGATATTCACCTGAAAAATGTTAATATGGGATGAGATTCCACGTCTCAGTAACTACTGAATATTTCTACCGTACACGAGCAAATAATATATGACAAAAAGATATGGGCTGATTTCAAATATATATGTAGATTCCATAATTTCTCATACAAAATAATTTATACTAATAGTCATCAATATAGAAGGTAATAAAACATATATATCTCAAAAGTTCTCTTCTCATGTCTTTACAGATTATTCATCATTATATCAAATTCTTGAACTGTTCAGAAATGCATTATGCAGTATGCAGCCTCCCTTATACCACCTCCATCCGTATCCGCTGACTGGAGCCATAGGCTAACACATAGTCCAATAGAAACTCATTCATTTGACTGAATTGTTCCAAGCTCACCAAAACTTAAGATACACCCGGCCAAAGGTATAGAGCTTAAATCTGGACTATGGCTCCCCTCCTTTAAAATAACAACTAAGGAGGTGTCACATGTCCCACAACTCCAATGAAATCCCGGCCAGAGGAAAACATGGAAGATGGGGCCCTGAAACAAGTACCATCCACTGTGCACCGAGTGGTGGCATAAATCATTCTTATCATTCAAATCCCTCCTTACTCCACCCATCATAATACAACCGCCATGATGAATATGTTTACTCAAAATAATGCATTATTATACCATAAAGTTTTATACATCAATATGCGTATTTATGAATAGTAAATACTATGCGTATCTGTGAATAGTAAAATACTATGTGTATATGTGAATAGTAAAACACGGTATATATACATGAATAGTAAAAATGAAGAGTACATACGGTATGTATACGTGAATAGTATTATGAATAGTAAATACAGTATACGTGAATAGTAAAATGAATAGTAAATACGGTATACGTGAATAGTAAAATGAATAGTAAATACAGTATACGTGAATAGTAAAATGAATAGTAAATACGGTATACGTGAATAGTAAAATGAATAGTAAATACGGTATAAGTGAATAGTAAAATGAATAGTAAATACGGTATATGTGAATAGTAACGTACGTATAAATAGTACCTCTGCAAATTTGCAAATCAAAGTTCCCACACCAGATCTTAAAACCATAAATATTTTCTAAATATTCTTGCCAAAATAGTAAACAAACCAATTAATAATCATACATAATTCACAAGTATAAGGAAGAATATTCAGAGTTACCTGTTACTTGCTAATACCCGAATCACCAACCAGCTATTATAACTCTCAAGCAAATATCTCTCTACTCTCTCTCTCTCTCTACCTCTCTCTAAGGCTCTTAGAAGTTGTGAAGAATGAAATGAAATGGAAGGTCTATTTATAGTTGGAAAATGGGTCTTTAAGTGTAATTTTCGTCTCTGGGTCATTTTACGTAATTTTTCCAAAAATTAAAAAGAAACCCTCCCGTGACTACTCTCAGCCGCCCTCGTGAAAGTTTTAAAAATTTTTAATAATATAATATTATAAATTAAATAGTAAAATATTATTACGTGGGTCCCGCGTGAATTTTTTTCAAAACTCACGAGAAAGGTTGTCGCTCACGGGAAGTTTGCAGAGAATTATTTTGGCCGTGGGTCCCGCATGAATAGTAAATACGTATTTAGGAATAGTAAATACCGTATTTTTAAATAGTAAATACGTATTTGTGAATAGTGAACACTATTCATATTTCACAAATTTCAAGTATTAAATACGTATTTGCGAATAACATATATATATATATATATTTTTTTTTTAAATACGTATTTGTAAATAGTAAAAACGTATACGTGAATAGTAAATACTATTCACGGGGCCCACAAAATACGGATTTCAAATTTATCACTTTCCAAAAATAGAGCCTACTAGTCTTCCCAAAATAGGTTTATGTTCAAGATATTAGATTCAAAATTCAGGATGTTACATACAACACATATGAACTTAGGCATGTGAGCACTCCCGCGCACTCCATAACGCCCCGTCTGCGTCTTCGTGCTGCCCGCATGTCCAAGTTCGAACCTCGAACCCGGGAGAATGCACACTGTCACGCAAGATATCCAGCGTTCCCAAATCTTGCGTGACATCATGCTCCTCATCCTTTTACTCTCCATTGCTCCTGCACGACTGTGCTTCTGTTGATTCATTAATAAATGAGAAGACGTGTTCTGATGAAAAGCAGATAAATAAGACGGGTTGGATTTCTCTTATCATAATTTTCTCATCATCTCTCATAATTTCTAAATTATATTCATCCAATCAATACAATACTACTCACTTTCCCAAATCAAGGGCCTAGATGAGGCTAATGAGAGAAAATGAGAAGATCTCCTTCCAGATAAAACTTACACCCTCTTTTCATATCTCAAAAGTCGTGCGTTTTGTCCTCTTATTTTTTTTAAAAAAATAATAATAAATTATGAGAGCTAATTATTATTATATAATAAATCCTAGACCGGTTTGACTCCAGTCTGACCCGCTGACCTTTAATCCAGTATCCCAACCGGTTTAGTGACTGGTCCGGTTTTAATAATCTTGGAATGCATTGTGAGATTTGTGAACATGTTATGGGGATATGGCAATAAAGCCATTATTGATTTTGAAAGTTACTTGCTTTTGTCATATTACATGTGTCTGTTGCTTAACTTAATCCTAAAATGACTCCTCCCCATTTAATGTAACCCATGAGACACACAGCAGCTTGGTACCTCGCTCCTCTCCTTCTCATTCATCCATTAATTAATCATTATTCAGTGAAGACCCAATTTTTAACTTCTTATTACCCACAACTTGCTTCTGCATATGTACTTCCAATAAACATGTTTTACATCTTTATACACAATTTTTTTTTAAATCTTTGTTACATAAAAAAGTGTTCTTTTCAGGAGAGAATTATTTGTTACATAAAAAAGTGTTCTTTTCAGGAGAGAATTAAGTGTTCAATTACCCACATAATTGATGGCCCATAATATTTGACCATTTTATTTCCTTGGGAGGAATTAAGTGTAATCTGGGAATAAATTAAAACAAAAATACGACTAGCTAGAAGTTGAATATATTCAAGAATCAAATTTACTTGAACTACTGCTCTCCCCTACTCATATCTAAGTGTCAATTATTATATAAACTGAACGGTGAAGACCAAATTTTATTACTCAACGCAACCAGTTCTTTTATATACTTTCCTTCTGTATATTTTTCCCCAGATGAATGGTTTCGATCTTGTGTTGCTTATTAAATAAAATCAGCAGATAACACTAATATACCACTAATCTCCTTTGTTTTCACACTTTGAGCCAGATGAATGCGTGCCACTATTCTTTTCTTTTTTATTTGGTCAAAACTTATGCCACTATTCTATGTTGGTCAATTCCCAAAAAACATTAAAAAAATACTATGACTATGTTTGGATTTGAATAATATTCCCATTATTTATGATTTTATGAATGTGTTCGGTCTCTCAGCATCCATTGCAGGCCGTGGGGCAAGCTAAGAGGAGGAGAAGAAAAACAGATGTGTTAGTTTGATTTTAGATTTTCTATTTAGAATAAAACGAAAGCTTTTACCCTCCCTTCTGGTCTATTTTTGTCAGTCCAAAATATATTTGAAGGAATAAAATTGAATTATAACTCGAAAGAGAAGGGGTTGAATTAAAAAATTGATTTCCATTCGGACGTGTCTTTCATAACTTGTGTTGATTTTGTAACCAAAAAGATTGTTCATGAGTCATGACAGTTATTTTTGTAGTATAATTTATACTATAATTTTTTTTTTCTATAATTAGGATCGTAGAGAATATAAGCTTAGATTGTTCAGCTTGGTACGTCGCTCCTCTCCTTCTCATTCATTCATTAATTTAATCATTATTCAATGAAAACCCTTTTTAAACACGAGAAAGGATATTGCTTTAGAACCTCGCCGCTCCGCTCATAAACCCTAGAAATTAAACTCAATGCTCTCTCATCTTCACCACCAGTAGGGTATCTGTCTCGCTGGTGGCATCTTTGCCAATGGCGAGCCTCCTCTCGAACCACAACTGTGGTAGAAGTGCAGATCGGATCTTGAAAAGTTAGGATTATGCGAGTTTAATTCGGAGCAGAGACATATAGTGGCGGCCCTCTTTCTTCTCCGGCCCCGGCTCTCCTTTGGTCTTTATCCTCATCGTCTTTCCAACTGTGGCGTCCCTCTGATTTCTGGGATTGGCTGTGGTCCTCTCTCGTCTCTGGCGGTGGGAGTTATTGTCATGACGTATACCCCTCCGGTGGTCTCCAACAAAGGGGACATTTGTGGCGGTGGGAGCTATATTGTCCTTTTCTTTTCTTTTTATTGTTTTATATCTGTCTATTGATGTGGTTTTGGTATTTATGGTGGTGTTTTTTTGTTGTGGTTGTGGCTTGGATTTGCGATTTTGGGGAAAGTGTTTTATCAATGGTCGATACTACTATGTGGTTTACCTATGAGAGAATCATTATTAGGATTATATTGTTCGATGGTGGTGAATCAAACTCTTTAGGGTTAGCCAAAATTTGTTCAGTGGGTGGTCAACGTCACCAATTTTGCTTCAATGGAGGAGCAAAAATATTTTTGAGGACATCACTTGTCTTCTTTCTTCTGAGGTTCAGTTCTCTCTGTCCTATACCCTAAGTCGGGAGAATTATGATGTATTTGCAATTTATTCTTATAAGGAGGTGTGCCCTATAGGGTAGGTTTTGCAACCAACACCTTCTTTTATATCACTTCTAACCTTGGATGTTCAGAAAACCGATGGAGTCTTTGATGTTATTTTTATTCCCACTTGTTTTGTGGTGACTAGCTTGCCTTACATTTAGTTTGTTTGTTTGTTTGTTTTTTTTTTTTTGTATTTGTTAGTCTTCTTGTTCCAGTTTGTTTTTGTATAGTGTTTGTTCTGGTTTGTTTTTGCGGTGTGATTGTCATGTAACTTTTGATATTAGTATTAATATAAATTTCTTTTGACAAAAAAAGGACCCTTTTTTAACGTTTTATTACCCACATCTTGCTTCTACATACTTCCAATAAACATTTTTTACATCTTTATACACATTATCTTTATCTCTGTTACAATAAAAAAATGTTATTTTCATCAGGTGAGAATTAAGTGTTCAATTGCCCACATAATTGATGTCGCATAATGGTTTGACCTTTTTTTTTTTCCCTTGGGAGGAAATAAGCGTAATCTGGGAATAAAACAAAAATACGAATAGGAGTTGAATATATTAAAGAATCAAAATTTGCTTGAACTGCTCTCCCCTTCTCATATCTAAGTGTCAATTATTATATAAACTGAACGGTGGTGAAGACCAAATTTTATTACTCAACTCAACCTGCCAGTTCTTTTATATACTCACCTTCTGTATATTTTTCCCCAAATGAATGGTTTCTTATGTTGCTTATTAAATAAAGTCAGCAGAGAACACTAATTTTTTGCTAATGATTTGGCTTCTTTCATGTACAGCTTAGACTGAGTAGTGACACTTGAAAGTTGGAGAATGGAAAAGAGTTCTTCATGTATAAGGGTATTATATTTAGACACTTCGTGAGCTCAGCCCTTAATTGAATGTTATTTTTGAACCAAACAAGATATTAATAACTGTGATGAATGCAAGTTACTTATTACTACATATATAAAATTAGCTCATCATACATGACTTTCATTCGCACTTAATGCATGTAGAGAGTACGTGGAATATTAATAGGGAGGGATGATTGTAACTGTCCGTCCGTAACATCTGAACAATTAATGCGTCAGAATAATAATAGTAATTGTGAGAGATCATAGAGTAGTTCAAATTTCTAATTACTTAACAGAATTAGAATCAGTTAAATTCAGGTAAATATTAGCAGTATTGTACAGTGTAAGTAGTAAATTGCAAAATAGCATGTAGGCATGCCGTTTAACACACGTATGGGGTCATTTTCAACCCATAAACAAATGACTAAACATTTAATTAATTGCCTCCAACAATAACTTAATTGATCCCAACATTAATTTATTACATTTTGCTAACAAATCTCAATGACAATTATATTAATCAGTATAGCTTCATTGGACATCCATGCTTGCATGCATGTTGAAACAAGTACGTTCGTTGTCAATAACAATAGAGTTTTTTTTTTTTTTGAACACTTCTAGGTACTAATAACAATAGAGTTAATTCCCGTCATATTAAGCTTTCTTTTTCATCTCCTTCAACACGTTCATATATATTTTTCATATTCTTTCCTCCACATAAACCTTCTTTAATTTGTCAAAGTTTAATAACACGCTCTCTGACGTGCATTAATTCAATTTTTACTAAATAAATTTTATTAGTTCCTTTTCATGTTTTAGGGCGATTATATTTCTTTTAAAATGGAAGGCTATACAAAAAGCATATATAGACGTGCGATTTAACGTTTCTAATTAAAAGAAAGTGACGACATAGAGAATACAGAAGAGATCCTGTCAAGGAGAGCTGATTTTAATTTCTTAATTAATTACATGCTGATTAATATGATATATTGATTGACAGATCATTTGTATAATTAATTGATTGAGGAGGACATGTAGGAGTATTTTTTGTTACTCTCTCTCAGACACACACACACACACACACAAAATTTATCTGATCTGCTAACAGATCAATTAATGGTTTAATTATAATTTCCTTGATTCGTTAAGCTATGTCAATCGCGATTGGTAATTTGAAAAAAATTATTGGATGGTGTATATAATACAAATGTGTTATAAGTACGACTCTATGATGTGTTGGAGAGGCATGGGCCATGTGTTTTGATTAATTGAGGGACATAACGTAGTGTACAGAAATCAAAACGTCTTAATGGTCATAAATGAATTGATCAATTTTATTCTGAGAGATGATGATGATGATATATATATATAAGAAAAGAGAGAATCATAATTTAATTCAAAGGCTTCTTCAGAGAAAAGCATATATATAAAAATGGAAATGGGAAGGAGGCATGATTAGAGGGGATAATGAGGAGGGAGCAGCACTAAACACAGCATGTGATTAGGTATCACCGACGCCTCCTAAAGTCAGTGTGAGGGTCACTTTTATTTTGACCATCATTTCTCTTTTCTCTATTTTTATAACAAAAAATAATTCTCTGTTTTTTGTTTTGTATACGGAAAAAGGTATCTGTTTCCTTTACTTTAGAAGCAATACAATTATAGTAGTTGATTGGCAATGTTACTTTTTTTAGTAAGCTTTTTTCAATTATATGTATTGAGAAGTTTTTAAAGTAATATATATAATGTTGATTAATAATGATTGCTAGTGGCATACTGATCGATCTACTATGGATTAGTGGGTGGGCAGGAGAAGAAGAGGAAGTTAAATTTCGACTTTATTTTTTATTGTTTAGCTTATTTGAAAATAAGTTCGTGGTGTTTTTCAGATTGATATATAAGTATATATTACGATCATTTGGTCAAGTATTTTAATAAATATATTATGAAATCCCATGCAAATGGATCCAGATCTGGAGAATTGTAGATGTTGGGAAGAGTAGAGAATGAATGTGAGAGTTATTTTAAATTGGAATGATGAAATGGGAATTGAATGTAGAGGGTACATAAGTGGTAAGGGATTGCACAAGGAGCACATGCATGCATATGAATTTAGTTTAGTGATAATATGTTTTTTTTTTCCTATTGTCTATATCCATGTGTATGTGAGTGTGTGTGTCAGTTGAACAATCTGGTCTTTATATATATATATTTTGGTATTCAGTAATACTGGTGCCTACCTGGTGCGATGGGACATTATATTGGAACACGATAATATGGAATATAATGAAGATATATAGGTGATGATATCATCTACTTATTATGATTGTGAGATGCGAAACAAGAGAATTTGGGTACCTAGCTAAATTGGCAAACTCGTTATATATATAAACACATGCCAGCGAGGCCATGTCTTGTTGTATGTATATTACTATCACACACACTTGGAACTAACCTCATATATACCACTCACCTCTCTTGTTTACACTCAGTGAATGATGATGAATAAATAAACCCTTTCAAAGTATGATTTACCCTAAAACATGAGTTACTGAGAACTTATGTTAACGTCCCTCTTTAACAGCGATATTCAACCATCTTTAATTTTGACACACCCATACACGAAGAGAGTGATACTTTATGTGGATTAAAGCCTTACATTGAGTGACTGACAGATAACTAACTAATAATTCTACTTGATTACTAACCAACAGCATCAGTGTGTATTTTTAGTATGATTATTCTAAATAAAGGAATTGGATGTAAAAGAGAGGCCCACTGCAGTGCTGGTTGGTGTTGTTGATAAAATGAAAAGGAATGGAGTGATGAAGGATGATGTAATAGTAAAAAGGTGTGGGCATGCATAGCTCCCTTTTACTTAATGTAATGCCTCCATCGCCCCATTCCCTCCAATAACAACATATCAAGATACTCCTCACTCCTTAACGAAATCTCCAGGAACCTTCATCATATATATATATATATATATATATATATGTCCTCTTTCACTTTCTCCCATTTTCATCACAGCCCCACCACTCCCCTTTTCTTCATTATTATTCATATTCAGTTCTTCAATACATATACATATATATATTCAAGAAATCATTCATTGGCCCATCTGCTGATATTTTTGGCTTTGGACTGTCTGACACCACAAATACCAGATAATAATGAAGATTTTTATATGTACATATTTTTGCGGATCACCAATAATCCATATTCATTTTTAATGTAACATAATAATAGGATATCTCACTTATTCATATATATATATATATATATATATCCCATCAATCCTAAAAACAAACACATTCACCAATAAAATATGTGTCAAGCCTCTTCATAGAATTATATTACATGGAAATTGAACAAGCTAATGATTGCTACTAACCTTATCATGCATTATTCACAACACAAGAGGAAGTCTGATTCTAATTAAATTGAGGAATAAGTGTTCATCAGATCGCGGGTTCCACCCAAACAGTGCATAAGTACATCTACATTTACTTGTTCTGCTTTTTCTTCTTCTTCTTCTTCTTCTTCTTCATGTCTAGCTAGAGCTACATTATTATATTGATCCCATCTGGTATAAGTGGGGTATTTTTGGTTCCCATTTATTAATTATATTGCAGCATCAAAACAAGACAATTCGCATATTTTAACCACCATGTGAAGCTTAAAAGTGAATTCACACTGATTCTATATGTCCAAAACTTTGCCTCATTTTTCAATGGGAAACAAGGAAACACGCAAGAAATAATAATAATAATAATAATGAGAATATTAATTTAAATAAGTTGCTTTTTAAGAAATCCGACAGAGGGTCACGTTTGACTTGATGTTCCATTTAGATTAGGGGCCACGCGAGACGCGGTTGGTTCCTGCCACTTGCATATCTTTCTGAGCCCCACTCCATTTCTAAGCAAGGCATCCCATCTCGTTTAACTTTTCTCTCTCACTCATCCCTTTCTCATACGTACTCTCTTGCCTCTTTAATTTATATATATGCTTTTCATTTTTGTATCATTATCCTTTTCACTCTTCCAAGTTATTACTACCACCAAATTAGAACTCTTTATGATACACAAATCGACAATAACACGGATTGTCCACTACCAACGTACGTACGACTTGTCGATCAATAGTACATTAGTTGATGTTGACGATAAAGAGATTTACTCAGTAGAAATATATGGGTGCAGAGATGAATTCTGGAAACTGAGAAGCACATGAAACCTCTCTGTGTTGTGAGCATAATATTGTACATGCATGTTGTTCCCCACATCATAACACTAGCAAAGGATGATCGATCACACAGTGTGAGTATGCGTAAATGAATATTTTACTACTAGCTACAACCTTTTTACGATTAGGCTGTTTGATTGAGTGAATGTGGCTAACAATTGGTTGCTTTTTAGCCCATGAAAATCACGTATATATCAATCAGATAAATGCGACACCTTTCACTTTCCCCATCCCACTTCCCAACACGTTACGACTTAGCCTTACCCATTTCATCTGTCGTTTTCCATTCTCTCTCTGTCGGCACCACCACCATTTCCTTCCTTTGTTTTCACGAATCTTTCTCTTTTTTCAGTTTTTAATTACCTTCCCCAACCCAACGCTATCATCATTAGCTACTATTTAAGAAATATGAATCCACAGCTAGTTTATAATGATTGATCCCTTCATCTTTTTGACCCTTAGCATTCTTTAGCTAATCTTTCGTGCTTTAAAGCAACTGAAATGGCGTTCTTAAGGACTCACAAAACTTCCCTGTTTCTAGTTCCTTCCATATTCCATAGGCTTTGGATGCCACCCTAAGCGTGTATATCCAGATCTTTGACTGCGTATCCACTTCACTCATTATATATATAATTGGCTAAAGACACATAACACATTCATTCTATTACATTACATGGTTCAAATGGACTTCTCTTGCCCTTCCCACTGATCAGATAAAGTAATTTTATACTTCTAGCCCACTGGCCCTACTTGTTTGCTTCTCTCATTTTTCACTCTAATCTTTGCATATTTCATATCATGCTCCTTCCCATTCTATTTTATTCCCTTTCTTACACTTCACATCATCCAATTGTCACTCATTTCAATTTTTGACAAACGTATTATCACTTCTCACTCACAGATTCGTTTCCTCCATTCTTCTTTTATCTCGTGCTTCCTATTCTTGTCTTTATTACCAATATCCTTTTGAATAATAGATACGTACGTAGTTATAATAACAAACTGCAATTTCTAAACCTGGACTTTAAAGTATAGCATGGATCGCCAGAAAATGGTTTTAACTTCTAAGTTCTAACCCCTGCCCTTTGGATATTTTGTTTGGGCAGTGACTATCTGATGAAGTGCTTTGCGTCTTTAAATTGGGTATTGCTATTTATGGTCGGTCTTTTTCCAGGCGTTTGGTGTTGATGCCAATACCGATGTGAATTGTCGGATTATAATTTATAATAAATAACGAGTCCTTTTTTCCTTTCGGGGGCAAAACCAGCATGAGGGTGTCTTAGATGCTATGATCAATTGAACTGTGCTGAGTTTACAAAATATCTAGTTGCCCATAAAGCCAAACGTTCAGCCTTCCAAAATATCACAATATTCACCCATACCTTATTTAAAATGACTACCTTTTTTACTAATATAGAGTTGGTCTAGCAATGTATCGCCCTGCAAAATCTCTCTTAGTCTCAAGTTCAAGTTCCAGAGGAAACACATGTGTTGAAAAAGGCAGTCATGAATCCCGAGCAGAATATCAAAAAATAACATTGTTTAAAAAAAAAAAAACTACTTTTTTCAATCACACCTACACGCAAGTTCAAGATTTTCAAATGGATGATTTTTCCCCCTAGATTGTTTGCTTTCCATAAATACATATAGCCACAAGTAATGGCCATTTAGATTCTAATTTGTTGAGAAATGTGTCAAAAGGGATATTTTCTACACGAAGTTATAAATTAATACTGAATGGAGTATGCAATAATGATCAAACAAATTCGTCGTCTCATTGTTGCTTTATATCTTCAACTGTAGCCTCTACAGCAGCAACTGGTGGATCCGGGAGGTCCCTAATCACCTGCATTAGAATAAAAGTAATTCGTCTGCTTTATCGTAGAACAGATATCGACCATTTTGACCAAAAAATAAAGTACTGGCCAAAAAAAGATATCGACAAGTGACGACTACTTGAGTGGTGTTTGGTTATTCACCTGATAGAGATACCAAGAAGCATAAGCATCTGTGGCGGCGTAATGTAGTTGCTGCTCCGATAAGGGAAGAGCTTCCCAATTTCCCAGTCTTATATTGGAGGGTTTCTTCAGCTGCAAATTTACATGTTCAATATTGTCATCAATAGAAATGTTCACAAGATATACATAGACTCTGGAGGAAAAGATCAACGGCTCAAAACCCACAAATTGCACGTTTGTTGTCTACAAGTGGGACTGGTTAAAAAATGCACTAATAAAAACATGGCATCCGAATTCCAATCCCCACAACACGTTTAATGTTCTGATCTGGACTACAGAAGCCGGACTTTGAAACAAACCTGTTTCGATAATAGTTTCTCAGTCAATGATGAAAGACCAAAGCTCTGAATATCTCCAACTAGCTTTTGTTTTGCAAGAAAAGAAATATCTTTGACACCTTTGATGGATATTTTATAATCTTTAAAAAACTTGCGAGCATCACCGCCAATGCCAACCCCAACCTGTGCATATTCCTTTGTATTAATAGTTCCAATAAATAATAAATGCCCATCGATTGAAAGATCAAAACAGGAAAAAGAAAAGGCTTTCATCTTGAAAAAATATGAACCTTCAAAATTGTAGGGTCTTCAAGCAAAAGCTCAAGGCTCGATGGAATGCCAGAATGGATTACATGTAGAACATGACAACGATCAGTGCCATCACATAACTGCATCACTGCTACCTTCCCATTTGGAACACCTATGAAAAGTTTTACATAATATTGATTCCGTAATTGTCATATTCTCTTTCACAGAATTAAGGTTTAAAGAGGGCGGCAAGGAAAGGCTACTCTCCAGAGTAGGTATCCCTTTCACTACAAATTGGTGAAGTGAACCAAGCTTTAACAGCCAACCAATATAATACTACTATAAGAACTATAAGGAAACATATGTGATAGAGCAGGAGACAAAACCTCATAAAAAGCAACACTCTTCATTTTAAACCAATCAAAATATCACCACCACCTAACGCAGACAAAGAAACAATTTGTCCAAAATAGATTTTCAACGCCAAGTACGAATGGTACATTCTCTACGCTGTAAGTCCAAAAAGCCTTCACAGAAATGAACCACAATTATTGGAAAGCCTTGCAAGTGTAGTTCAACTCTTCAGTTTTAGATAAACTGAACATTAAGGGGCTGTTTGATAAGAGGGGAGGGTAGGGAAAGGGGGCAGAGGAATTTTTTTTTTTAGTTGTATTTTAAAAAATTAGAAAAGTGGGGTTAAAAGTTTTTAATCAGCTTTTCTTACTCTTTTATTTTACATCTTCTCTTTTTATAATCCCACTTCTTCAATTTTTTTAAATTCAACCCTTAAAAATTTCCCCTCCCCTCCCTTCCAAATCCCTCACACCAAACAGCACCTAAGAATTCTAAGTATTCTATTATTAGTTACAATATCTCCTTAGGCTGTCAATTTAATCAAAGTTGGTGTTCACTTGGTGCAGTATCTCTTGAGACTTGTTTTGCAAAATTATAATTATAATTATAATCATATTACATTTTTTAATGCTTGGAGAGAAGATTCAAGACTACTGATGTCATAATTGTAACTAAACTAGTTAAGGCAGTTATGGATGCTTTGCCCATAAAAAGGCATGTGAAGGTCCTTCACACCTTATATGTGAGGCTTCTGGATAAGTAGAATTTAAGTTCCTCTTTCTCTACTCTTCGTCCCGCCACCCACATCTATTTCTCTCTCACCTATCTTTCATAAGCGTGATATTAGAGTGGGTCGTTCCAACAGGAAGGAAATGAACGCAAAGCAGTTTCATATCTCAGTAATGGAGATTGGCAAAGGGACTTCTGCAGTTACAAACAAGTATAAGGGAGGAAACCTTAGTGGCAATCTTCGTAGAGGGCATATTTTCCTCAATTCTAGTCCTTGGCTTTCTTGCTTGGTTTCTTGCCTTTTCCTTTGTATTAAAAGAAGTATAAGGGAGGAGTTATGTTTTGTGACAAACTGACAATGGTTCAGCATATTTGAGGGAATTACAGGCCCTACTGCTAAAGGATGTCTGAGATGCTATGGAGGAAGAGGCCAAGACACTAACCACTTTTCTTTGAGATGAATGTGGAAATCTGCTGCTGTCAACCCAAAAAAGAGTGTTACGAGATGCTTAAGATAAATCTATTAACTAATCTCTTTAAAAAAATATCATCAGAGTAGCAACACTTGAATATCCCTCTCGATCTCTCACCAAATAAAACTGAAAACTATGAAAGAATATGAGAATGGAGAATATGTGAAAAATGAAAGAAACCTGCAGCAAGGTACTCCTAAAGCAGCTAAACAGTTGGATCACACCCCATCTTTAATGCCACATAACAAATATAACAGTGAAGCACAAAATATAATAGCCCAAACTCAGCAGAAGACACAACCCAAGGAATGTGATTCTACAATATTCTAGGTAAACACTAAATGCACCTAAATAAGAAACTCATTACGTGCATGGCAGCAGCTCATGGTGATGGATGGTAATCAAGATAAATCGTTAAACCTCCATCCTAGGCCATTAAATCATGTATGCAGTAAATTTTGTAGACCTAATGCAACCAGCAAATCATGAATTTAAAGGAACAACTGAACTGACCTCTTCTAAACGAGGGTCTCCACTCAATGTCAAGCCCAAGTGCCATTTGTTCCACGTTTCTTTTCTTACCATTCAGCACGTTTAGGAGTTCCAGTACAGCTTTCTCCACACCACTGGCAGTTTGACTGTACAGGATTTCGCCAGCAAACTTCAGTATGGGTAATCTCATCTTTGAATAGCCTGTAAAAGAATAATATAACTATTACATGTCCGAACAGAAATAAGAGAGGAAACATAAAGCTCATCGTAACAGTTTATTTAAGGTGCAATTCTCAGGAAAGAAGAAAATGTAGGTATCTAGGCTATTCCTCAGGGTGAGCAGTATCTAGTGGTTTCCCTAACTCCACACTCACAGAAGCAGCTCACAAATAATGAAACACTGCACTTGTATAATCAGCAAAGAAATAACCATGAAGTGATTGATTCGACATAATGCCGAAACTTTGTGATCCTAGCGTAACGTACATTTTGTCAAATAAAATAGAAGCCACAGAAGTAAAAATGAAAAAAGAAAAGAAAAGAAAAGCCCCATTCCTTTTTCCCTATCCGCCGCTCTAAGTTAACTTGGATAGAAATTCATTTGACTTGTTCCAAAATTCAAATAAAAAAACGACTCTGTGAACGACATCATACGATAACATATAATGAAAGGAACGGACTCGCTATATAGCAAAGTTAACCAACTAATAACTGTCTTAACCACAAAAATCGAATGAGATGCCGAAGCTTCGCAGCTTGATAGAGAATGGCCCTAATTCGAAAACCCCAGAAACAAACCCCGGCAAAAAGAATCTTGTTAATAGGAGTAGGAACAATTAAGTGTGAAAATGAGTTTAAGCGAGCGAGGGAGTGGGAGAAGAAAACCTTGGCAGGGTGACAAAGAAAACGGAAGTGGATGTTGAAGAGCGACAATAGATTTAGGCAATCGGCGGCGGATTCGACGGGAAGAATCAGTGGCTGGAGAGGATAGGGCAGTGACGCAGTGATCTTGGGTGGCACTGAGAGGACGTTTGGTTGGCAGAGAAGATTGAAACTGATCTTCGATGGCTTCGATGGCACGTAGATCTTGTTCAGACAAAGGTTCGTCGTCCCAGTCAAAAGTGAAGGAGGGAGGCCGTGAAGGACTCTCTCGGCTTTCCATTATGGTGCGTGCCTAATGCCTGTTACTGCCTCCATCCCCAGACACTTGCTCAAACATGAGAACAGCGCGCTAATTCGTAATCAGGGGCGGCATTTGAATTTTGCCGGAGATCGATTGTATTTGTATCCATTTTGCTCAAAAGCCAACACAAGAATCTCTTACTTCTTTATCACTAAAGAATTTATTGGCGCAAAAATACACATGTTTTACTTTCGGGAGTTTCTAACACCATATATATATATATATATATATAGCAAAAATACACATACTACCGTTTAACCGTTAAATTGAAAAGGTTGACTGTTAATTTGATGATATGGAAGCTGACATCAACATTATGGACTGAGCATCCGCCATCGTGGAGTAGGTGACTTGTTGGAAGATCCTCGATTTGATCGTTCGTCCCCAACCCCCCACCCCTTCCCTCTCTCTCCTGCTTTTGTTGGCAGTAGCCACTAGCCAGTGGTCAGTTTATTATAGTCAAACATTATTCACTACTTTAAATAATTAATTTAAAATATTAGATGTAAAAAAATATCTTAAAAAGTAGTATATAATTTAAATATATATAATATAATATATAAAAAAAATTAAAAATATATACTTATACCTCTAATTAAATTAAAGGTATAAAGATAGATGTCTTGTGGTTGCGGTAGGAGTTCACATTCCATGCTAAGAGTTATATGCTTAGTTATGTGCTTATACCTTTAATTAGAGGTATAAGTATATTTTTTTAATTTTTTTTATATATTATATTTATTTAGATTTAAATTATATACTGCTTTCTGAGATTTTTTTTTTGTACCTAATATCTCAAATTAATTAATTTTCATAATACTAGTGTTACAGACAAATACAGAATTGAAAATTAATTAATTTGAGATACTGGGTGCAAAAAAAATCTCAGAAAGCAGCATATAATTTAAATCTAAATAAATATAATATATAAAAAAATTTAAAAAAATATGTTTATACCTCTAATTAGAGGTATAAGCATATACTCTTAGCATGGAATGAGGACCCTGAACGGCATCATAGGTTTGTCATCGGGACCAGATACGATCTTTTAACAGCCTGTGCTTCACGTTTCTCTGAACAGAAGGATCTTTTGGGTTTGCGAAGATAACGGTATTTTCTGGTTTTTTTTTTTTTCAAGATATTGCTTGATCTGCCAAATGAGCATCCACATCATCAATGTTTGTCAAAATGTTGCATTTTAATGGTCAACGTTTTCCTTCTAATAGAAAGTGTGACTTTTGCCCCTAAATTGTAACCACATGTGTATTTTTGCTTTTAAAAAAAAACATATGATGCTAGGCGCTCCTGAAGATAAAGCACATGTGTATTTTTACTTATTTACCCAAGAAGCTATCAAGGCCTTTGAAGAAAGTGGGGAGGTGGGAGTTAATAAAAAATCAGAAAATACTGATTTTATTTTTAAAAGTATTAATTTAAAAGGAAAAGATTATTATTATTATTATTCAAATTTGATAGGAATTTGCTTAAATTCAAATTTATTTATCAAATTTTAATTTTATGATGAAGCATTTATTTATTTTTTTTTAAAAAAGTTCGAATTTGCCTAAAATATCTTATCAATTTAGAATTTGTCTCAAAAATTCTCAAGCCAAATTTGTATTCACCTAAAATATTATCCTGCCAATTCGAATTTATCACACCAATTCGAATTTATCACATCAATTTGAATTTAATCATATTCTCTTACTTTATAAAAAATAAATATTTTATTAGAAAGAAATATGTCTGAAAACGTTACTATTCACGTAGGAACTTGAGTTCCCACTAATTTTGATGATATCTTATCTTTCCACTTTTAAAAAAAGATTAGTTTTTTTGGTCAAATTTAAAAAGAAGATTAGTGGGCCTGGAAATTTAAGTTCTCAAGATGAGACATAAAGTGTATTAAACAAAGGAACTTATCCATCTTCTCTTCCCTCCCTATATGTTTTGTATCACAATCAGGCCCTTACTACTTTTTTTCTTTTTGTTTTTTGCCTGCAAAAGTTCATGAACTTTTATCTACAATTAACAATTGAGTCAAAGTTTAATTAGTGTAAAGATTAACAAATTCCTTGCAATTCTTTGAACGTTGTGTATTTTTGTCAAACCAAAAATATTCTTTGAATGTGATTGAATCAGTTTTCGGTAAAAATATAAAATAAAAATTATGCAAGTAATTTGAAAACTCCTTCAATAACAAAACTTACCAGGACGTGATCAAATACTACCTCCAATTTTAAATATAGAACAAATTTTATAATGCATCGGAGGAAGTAATTATTAGCATTGTTATCCATATATAACATTATGCTTAACACCATAATGCATATTGAGATTATAATATAATTATAAATATTTATAATTTTAATTAGTCCTATTAGAAATTTGTTAAAAGTGTAAGTTTGAATTTGGATTTTGATATTTCAGAGAAATTTAATTAAGATTTATTCTTCCTAGTATTATTATTATTTTTTGGTTAAGAAAGAAGAAAAAAAAAATTTATTTGTAAGTTGTCAGGATAAATGGTCTGTTCAAGGAATTGTACTAGCCTCTTTCCCAAAACTGGGCTCTTTTCACTTTTTTTTTGGGCCAATAAACTGGGCTCTTTTCCTCAACCCAATCCGTTGGTGTCATTTTTTCTGGCCAGGTTGGGGTCATTTATGTGTTCAATGGGTTTATTTTTTAGTATCAGTCCTCCACAGAGCCAGAGATCAAGCCATAGTAAACTGCGAAGATCAGCTGGGTAACATTCACTTTTATTTATCCAGTATGAATTAATGAGTCTGCTAAAATATCCGTTCTTGTGAGCATATATATATATATATATATATATAATTCCAACAAATTCTTACATTGAATTTCATATCTGATTATTCTTCAGAAAACAACATATCTGGCTTACAAAGCATGGACTCGAAACTTGTGAGAATTTATATTACAAAAAAAAACCTTGTGTGAATTGAAAAGAACATCCAGTCAACGCGCATGGAACCCAAAAAGGGCGACATTTGAGAAAACAGTTGTATGGCTAGAATCTAAACCTAATCCTTGTACTTCATCTCCGAAACTAGGAAGCCGGGCATGTCGAATGTGGCTGAAAACTTTTCCACATCAGCCTTGAGGGCTTCAATATCCTTGTTGTCTATCAAGCCCTTGTTGAAGTCCTTCAAAAGTTTGCCATGCTCGTTCTGGATCTTCAGTGTCAGAGTCACTGCACGGTGAAGGAACTCTCCAATCTGTTCAAAGTCCTTCTCAACCAACCCTCTTGAGGTCATGGCCGGGGCACCTGTAAACCCACCCTTCCATCAATATCTCATTTACAATGCAGGCACACAATACATGAAACCATAAACATCATCTATAGGCAGAGACACTGTTATATCTTCATAGTTTGGTTTTGCCACTGAAATTACTTCCAACACTGTTTTTTCTAGTGAAAGACGTTATGCAATGTTATGAGGTGCTTTAACAGGCCTTTGTGAAAGCTTGGGTATAATTGACACACCTAAGGTGAAGTATTTGGAAACATAAACTCAATCATGTCCCTTGAAACAATAATCATAGCTTAGTTTTCTAAGAATGCATCTTCCTTCCATCAGTATAGAATAGTCTTAGATTATCAATTGTAAATTCAAGTTCATATAAGCATTCTCACCAATGCGTACTCCTCCAGGAGCCAAAGCACTGCTGTCGCCAAAAACAGCATTTTTGTTCACGGTAATGTTACAGAGGTCGCAAAGTTTCTCCACCTTGTTGCCTGCACGTAAATAAATCAGTTATAAAATTTGCACTAACAAATTGATTGACACCCAATTTTACAGAGTAACTTAGTGAGGATGCAGTTTATTACCAGTCAAACCAAGAGGCCTGAGATCCCACAAGACAAGATGATTCTCAGTTCCTCCAGTGACAAGCTTGTATCCCTTGCTCATCAAGAAATTTCCAAGAGCAACTGCATTGGCCTTGACTTGTTTGGCGTAGGCCTTGAACCCAGGTGACATGGCTTGCTTCAGGGCAACAGCAAGAGCACCAATCTGGTGATTGTGAGGACCACCCTGAAGGGAGGGGAAGACAGCAAAATTGATCTTGTCTTCAAAGTCATAAACTGCACCCTCGGGCTGGCCTTTCTTGGGTGGTTTTGGTCCTTTCCTATAGAAGATCATACCTGCCCTAGGACCCCTCAAGCTCTTGTGGGTTGTTGTCGTGACCAAGTCACAATACTCAAAAGGGTTATTAGCTTCCTGTAGTAAAAAAAGAAGTACTCACTGAGAACTTAAAACTACAAATTTCCAGATACATAAAATTGATCAAATATACTTTCAATGCTTGGATTCGATAAAATAAGTGAAATGTTAAATTGATCGCTATATCTCCAACAGAATTGCACGAGCATAGTAACAAAAGTTTGAAACTGTCCACTGATTATCAGAATACTATTGAAAGGACACTTAATCATATGTACATATTAGAGCATAACAATGATATCAATGTAACAGACATGCATGCAATGAGATAGATCAGGAAGCTCAGATCTAATAAAAAATTTGCTCGGAGAATTGATAGAACTACACATTATGATGCATATTTCAAGCCATTAACCTTTTAAGAGCGCAGATCTGCACCATCAGTTACGTCTTTTCTTTTATTTATTATTTTTCTGTTAACAAGCAATGAAACACGGCAATGAAAAATAAAAACAAAAGCAAGATTAAAATAGAGGCTCCTCCGCAGAAGGCATGCAGATCGGAATCAAACCAGCATATAATTTCCTTATTGGCCACCAGCGGAAGAAAAGTAATGCGCACATAAACCAGTATTAAACAGCAAAAACAAACAAAGAATGAACCCAAAACAGAGCCAAGTACTACAATTGGTAATCAGAACTCAACACCAATGAAAAAATAACAGAGAGAGAAAAGACAGACCTGGGCAGCAACAAGACCACTGATGTGGGCCATATCACAGAGCAAGAGTGCACCACACTTATCCGCAATCTCCCTGAACCTCGCATAATCCCAGTCCCGGGGGTACGCACTTCCACCGCAAATGATCAGCTTGGGGCGGAAGTCCAAGGCCTTCTCCTCGAGCTTGTCGTAGTCAATGTACCCAGTGCTGGAATTCACCTTGTAAGGCAAGCTCTCGAAATAAATCGAGGTTGCAGAGATCTTCTTCCCTCCGGCAGTGTAGTACCCATGCGTCAAGTGGCCACCAGAGGGTAGATCCAACCCCATGATGCGGTCGTGCGGCTGAAGGACGGCCGTGTAGGCGGCGAAATTTGCCGGAGAACCAGAGTAGGGCTGAACATTGACACCCCACTTAGCGGGATCGGCGTGGAAGGCCTGAAGAGCACGAGACCTGCAGAGATTCTCGATCTGGTCGATGTACTCGTTGCCACCGTAGTAACGGTTTCCGGGCATGCCTTCGGAGTACTTGTTGGTCAAAGCACTGCCGAGGGCCTCGATGACGGCGAAGGAAGTGAAATTTTCGGATGCAATGAGCTCGATGCCGCGGCATTGACGGCGCTTCTCCTTCTCAATAAGGTCATGGATCTCTGGGTCAACAGCCTTGAGAGGGGTGTTTCCCCAATCTGAAACGGGATCCATGGTCGAAGAGGGAGGGATATAATGAGAAGGTGAAGAAAGGAAAGCAAAGTGGCGATGCACAGGGAGGGAGGCACGAGAGATATGGTGGTGGAGGGTGGCGCTTATGAAGAGGTGCCCGCCAACACGAAATGACAGTTTTAGCCTTCAGAGATTAGTTATTTTTGGTGTTGCTGGTGAGGTTATCAAATTTTAAGGTTTGGGGCCAGGATTGAGTCGTGAGGAGTCCACAATCATGTTAATGTCTGGCTGGCTGGCTCCTAAATTATCAATATGTTGTTTTGCCACCTATACTTTACACGAATTAAGTTTTAAAGTTTGCATGGTAACGTTTCTAAAATGCCTTTTTTAAAAAAAAAAAAATTTTGTTCCCAAGAATAAAAATAAATGAGAATTATGTTTAGTAAATCCGTTTAAAAAAAAAAGAAATCAGTCCACAAACATACATAATAGGAGCTTTGGTGATAGAGCGAGATGAAAAAGTAACAAATTAAAACATTTGAAAGATGAGGCCATTCATTAAGTAAATAAATAAATATCAATATGTGGTTGGTCCAGAAGAATGTGACGCTGAATTTTCTTAAGAGAACTAAGGTTCGAGTTGCGGTAAAATCACTCGTAATCCGTTTTATATGAAGCTACCACTGTTGGGAGAACTTGAAGAATAGTGTCTCATTATTCCTATTTTCGAGCATTTAATCGGGGGTAGGTGATCGGGGGTTGTTGACCTATTACTAATGCTTACAAGAATTAGTTTCACATTATTAGACTTTATGATTATTATATAGTGGTTCCTTTTGCCATTCCAAATGCCTTTTCTATGCCTACCTTTTTGGTGAATTATTCCTATTCATGATTTCCATTAATTTTATGTTGTACAACTCCCATACAAAGATTGAAAGCACGTACCAAAGAAAAATGGATAACGTCAATCTCACGAGAGTATTGAGTCAGAGGCATGGAGAAAAATGAATAGACAACCATGAGTTTTGGACATAATTAACTTTAATCACCACTGGTGTTGTAATAAATTAATACTCATTTAAAAAGTGAATCCTCACTTGCTTTATTATTATTATTTTCTTGCAAAACGGTTAACAAAACGTTTTAAAGTTTATCATAATGAACTGTCAAGAGTAAGAACAATACTGATATATAACAGAGTATAGACAAGGAAGAATATTTATTGTTCTTATAATAAGAGTAAAAACAAGTAAGATGGATGAGGAATAGGACAGCAAGAAACTCTTGTTCCTACAAGAGCGAGAATAAGAGAGATCGACAATATATATATATATATATATATATATATATATAAATCGCTGCTAGTAAAAAGACATCTGATTATTATCCACTACGTACGTACATATCATCCATCTTATTCTGCTCACATAGTCTTGAACATATAAATAAAAAACTGCATATGACTACAAATTAAAATCGTATTATTTGTCTTCTGGGAATTAAGGTGGACATGGGTAACGTTTTTGAATTTATCATGAATGTCAATATATTGATTTAAATCATAATTATGATATCAAATATTATATTTGGAAATGATGTTAAGTTTTAAAGTTTACATAGTAACGCTTCTAGAATGATGTTAGATGATATACAATAATTTATAGGATCCGGATTCTCTTAGCTGCTTCTTCTTCTCGTTCTTCTTTTTTCCCTCCTGTTTAGTTAATTTTATTCTGAATTTCTTAGTTAGATTGAATTTAACTAGGATGATGAACGATTACAGGGTGGAGATGATTATTTTTATATGTTATGAATTTAAAGTTTCTAATGTACTAGTTTTTAGTATTTAGTATGTTGATGAAAAATGGTTGAATTTAATTAATTAGAAGATGGAGATGACTATTTTTATACGTTTTGAATTTGAAGTAATTTCTGATGTAACTCTTGGTGCACTAATGAAACAGGAAAAAGGTTGGCGCCTATAGATGTAATGTTTATAGTCTGCAATTTTTTTTTTTATCATTTCCTTTTTTGCTTGCTCGATCTGGCTTTTTAATGTAAAACCATATGCATTTTTCACTTATTTAAGTTTATATCATCCAGGAGATAACATCTTTAGGATCGCTAGGGTGCTACTGTGCGAAATCTTGTGATGATACCCCTCAAAAACTGAAGGACATTGAAGCTCAAATTCTTTTTAAGAAATAGGAATATTATGTGCCAATGTCTAAAGCACATTGTTGTCAACGAAGTATTTGAGGTATGATGGGTCTTGATTGTATTTTTAAAAGAACCAGAATAAATGGTCATAATTCAATGAAATTTTTATAAGTCATATATTGGAGAGCTAAACTCTTAGAGTAGGGTTTATAAGTTTATTAGGTTCTCTTCCTTTATAGACAACTCTGGGGGATTTGGCTCTCTCTTTAGGCTTGCACTTGTCTTAGAAATCAATGGTCTAAATCCACTTCTGAATGATGATGAGAGGAAGGCTGCCGAGGAGATGTACTTCCAAATTTATATCTATGGAAAATACTTGACTGTGAGAGTGGTCATGGCATTTCAATATTCTTAGAGAATGACAAACACAAATTAATGATGTAACAATGTAATTAAAAGCGACGCCATTGCGCGCCGTACACTTTAGTGTAAATCAAACATGCAAACACTAATAATTTAAATTCCATGACGTCTTGGGTGTGAAAAGGATGGGAAAAAAAAACATGCGATAAGATGTAAGTATAGTTGAGCTGAGAATGCTTAAATTCAAATAATTTATTAGGGGTTTTACCCAGAGGGGGAAAAAAAAAGGTATTAGGAGGGGAATATATAAAGGAATAGGATGAGCAGGCGTTGTAAGTAAGAAATGCATGAAAAGAGTGATAGGGTGAGAAGCAAGGCAGAGGATGTCGCTGTAAGAATTGGTGGTGTTTTTACGTTTTAGGCCTTGTTTGGTGAGTGGAGTTGGTGGGGGCATCTTAGTCAATGCATCCCCACCAACCCTATTGGTCAGTGCTGAAGGAGAGTATTTATTTATTTATTTATAATATATAGAGGTGGGCCCTGCGTGTGAAATAGTTATGGTTGATTGAATGGAAATACGCCGTGCCAACTCTCACAATATTGTTATTTTACTCACTCCACCAACCTAATCGCCTGCCTACGTGGCCAACAACGTAACGCACAATATTCTTGCCACGCAACGTCACTCTAATGTTTGGTTTGTTTTTGAGCATGATTAATGTACGCATATAGTATTTCGAGCCAAAAAAATAAAAAAAAGTACGCATATAGTAGTATATGCTTGTAATTGAAAACTTGAAAGTAAAGGGAGGGCATGGGAAATGGGTGTCCTCCCATTACTGATTTCATTCATAACTTGATCACATGCTACTCTGTCACCCTCGGATCTGCATCACATCATTCAGCATTAGTCTCAGAAGATCCCCTTGCTTTCTCAAATCACAGAGGGTTTGGTGTCGGTGGGTTGTTTTGCACATGAGTAGGCCCCGCCCAGGCTCACCCAATTCATGTTAGTTCCGTATTTTATGAATACTCTTGGCTTCTATTTAGTGACCTAACCACTCCATTCCACGTCTTATATATACAACAATGGTGTGGCTTGGACGCCGAATTAATTGCTCATCTCTAATTTCTGCCTCCCTCCCTGCTTTCACAAATCACCATCTCACCAACCCCTCCGCCGTCTTCACGCTCCTTCCTTTTACCAAAGTATGACATTCCCTAACGACTCAATCAATGAAATATTAATAGTACTTATTACTCATACAAGTTTGCTAAATGATATTGTAATTAAATTGATGGAGACGACGATACTCTATATATGGAGTTTTGTGTGTATGTACATATATATATGTTGTGGGCAAATTGGCACTCGTCGTAATAGTTTTTTAATTTGTGAGACTATTTACTATATTAATTTGACCCCTAATTAAGTTTAAAACAAACATGGACATGATTTGACCACGAACGTAACAAAGCAGAGAGTCAAAGCGAGTTAAAAAGGGACATCCACGACATGTGTCTATTTTCCCAAACTAAAAGGCCTCCCATTTCTTAACACCGCCATCTCTACCAAAAACCAAGGATCTCTTTCCCACAAATACAATCCCCTTTTCTTTTAAAACCAATTTCTCGTATAGTACAACAATACTCCCTCCCACTTCTGCGCCCTTCAATTACCAAGAACCCTCACAACAATACATTATTTACATGATTTTTCTTTTTCTTTTTCTTTTTTTGGCCAGCATGAAATGGAATTATACTTTTTTCAGCCAAATGGAATTAATTAAGGAATACGCAGGAAAAGAAATATAGCGCGCACCTAATTTCTTGCCGGGAAACCAGATGAAGGATCTCCACCATCCATCTGCTCCTTCGGACCTTATTTATACTCTGCTCTCTCCCACCATTCTCTTCGCTCTCAGCCTCTCACTTCCTCTTCTCCTCTCGCAACTCTGAGACGCACCCTTCCATTCCCTTTCTCACTTTTCATTTCTTTCTCCGCCCAGCCATGTCTCTAATCGTGGATAAAACCACCGGTGGCCGCGAGTACAAGGTCAAGGACATGTCTCAGGCCGACTTCGGTCGCCTCGAGATTGAACTCGCCGAGGTCGAAATGCCCGGTCTCATGGCCAGCCGTGCTGAATTCGGCCCTTCCCAACCCTTCAAGGGTGCCAGAATCACAGGTTCCCTTCACATGACCATTCAGACCGCCGTCCTTATTGAGACCCTCACTGCTCTCGGTGCCCAAGTCCGTTGGTGTTCCTGCAACATTTTCTCCACCCAGGACCACGCCGCCGCCGCCATTGCCCGAGACAGCGCGGCCGTCTTCGCCTGGAAGGGGGAGACGCTCCAAGAGTACTGGTGGTGCACTGAGCGCTCCCTCGATTGGGGCCCGGGTGGTGGGCCGGATCTCCTCGTAGATGATGGCGGTGATGCTACTCTCTTGATCCACGAGGGTGTTAAGGCCGAAGAGGCCTACGAGAAGACTGGCCAGCTGCCAGATCCGGCGTCTACGGACAATGCTGAGTTTCATATTGTTCTCACCATCATCAGGGATAGCTTGAAGACTAATCCCAAGAAGTATCACAAAATGAAGGAGAGACTTGTCGGTGTGTCGGAGGAGACCACCACTGGTGTCAAGAGGCTGTACCAGATGCAGGCTAATGGCACGTTGTTGTTCCCCGCCATCAATGTTAACGACTCTGTTACGAAGAGCAAGGTGAGCTCTTCTAGATCCCCTCCCCTGATTCTGATGATTCATTTGATTTATATCTGGGATTTCGTTCTTGCTACATTACTATAAATACAGGTTGGTTACAACATTGAATTATTCCGATATAATGATGTCTAGGCCTTATGCATTTTAGAATCTGTATTATTTTGTCGTTTAGAGATGAAATCTCTGGCTTGCATGCATTCATTTGCGGGTGACAATTTGCGGAGGTTTCTTAGGCATGGCAGAAATTAGGTATCAGGAGAATGATAAATTGGCGGGAGAGCAATATACAATCGACCGATTAAATCTTGAATCTACAATACATTGTGTTTGATATTTATGGTGAAAGTAGTGTGTGAAATGTGTAAAGTCAATTAACATTTTTATATGTAACTGGCTTTTTGTCATGTATTTGTCGATAGGCTTTCTAATTTGCATGTTAACAAATTGATGAAGTTCTTGTTCTTTCAAGGATATTCATGAAAGCGAGAAGGGCTCATGTTTCCCATTGTATCACTATTGATTCTACAGGCTTGTTGTACCCAGTTCTAAATATGATTTGCTTTATGTCTGTCATTTTCTGTTCCAACTAATTGTTTGATTGAATCTGCCTGATGACAGTTTGATAACTTGTATGGTTGTCGACACTCGCTTCCTGACGGATTGATGAGAGCCACCGATGTCATGATTGCCGGGAAGGTCGCTGTTGTATTTGGGTATGGAGATGTTGGTAAGGGCTGTGCTGCTTCCTTGAAGCAAGCTGGAGCTCGTGTGATCGTGACAGAGATTGACCCCATTTGTGCCCTTCAAGCTCTTATGGAAGGCTTACAAGTTCTGACCCTTGATGATGTTGTTTCCGAGGCTGACATCTTTGTTACCACCACCGGAAACAAAGACATTATCATGGTTTCTGACATGAAGAAAATGAAGAACAATGCTATTGTTTGCAATATCGGCCACTTCGATAATGAAATTGATATGCTAGGTCTTGAGACATACCCTGGTGTGAAGCGTATTACCATTAAACCTCAAACTGACAGATGGGTCTTCCCTGAAACAAACTCGGGCATCATTGTATTGGCTGAGGGTCGTTTGATGAACTTGGGTTGTGCCACGGGGCACCCAAGCTTCGTGATGTCCTGCTCCTTCACCAACCAAGTCATTGCTCAGCTTGAGTTGTGGAAGGAGAAGGCATCTGGCAAGTATGAGAAGAAGGTTTATGTGCTGCCTAAGCACCTAGATGAGAAGGTTGCTTCTCTTCATCTGGGCAAGCTTGGAGCTAAGCTCACCAAGCTCAGCAAGGATCAGGCTGACTACATCAGCGTGCCCATTGAGGGTCCATACAAGCCTGCACACTACAGGTACTGAGCTGACCGGGACATTAGATTACCGAAAAAAGCAAGGTTGACCGCTCGGTTTGGTTGTTGTTGTTGTTGTTGTTTTTTTTTCTGGGGTAGAATGGTCGATTTCTGAACTTCCTTCGTAGGATTTCTGCTCCCATGATGGGGTGGTATGGGATGGGAAATCTATTGGTCTTCTTCAGATAAGACCAACTAGGTTTCAAATTAGGTTCTTGGCTGGGGCTGCGTCTGGTTACGGTTAAAAATATATAGCATCATATGATTTGTCCATTGTTGCGATCTCCAATACATGAAAAGGAGAAAAACAGAATAGAAAACGCAAAATAAAGTTATTTATTGCCTCTTATTTCCATTGTTAAAGGAAAACACATTTTGAGATTATTTGGTGTTTTGATTTTTCCCGTCATAATTGAAATATATTGAAGTTCGGAAACAATTGGGTAAAATTCCGTGTCCCAAAACAAAGGATATATTTTTTTTTCTTGTTACCGTTGTGCACGTATATTTCGAAAAGGGGGAAAAAAACTTGAAGCCTAAGTATATTGGATGGTTATGCAATCAATGTCGCTAACTTGTTGCCTTTTCGTCCCTTGTTGGGAATCAAATTGTCTTGGTCATTCAGTATATTATCTAATTGGGTAAAGGAGCAAAAATACACATGTATTTTACCTTTGGGAGCGCCCAGCACCATATGATTTTTTGGGAAGTAAAAATACATATGAGCTTTCTAAAAGGGAGCAAAAATACCACAAACGGTAATCTCCTTTAAACTCTGTTACTTTTTCATCTGTGGATCCCACAATTCAGGCGCTGACTCACGCCTTCTTCTTCCAAGATTTGTCTCTCTCTTCCTTTCTCTCATCGACATTGTTTGCTTCTGGTTTAATTAAATGAAGCACCTCCAGCTGCTCCGGGGAATGAAAAAAGCGAAGCTAGTAGTGGAGGAGGTAAAAAGAAGGGGCATAAAAGGAAGACTCATAAGGCAATTAAGCTAAAAAGGATGAGATGAAGAAGCCGTACGTGCCCTTCCAAGAGGACGCTAAATGCCATTGTAGTCTGCTTGCTCAGTCGCATACTTAGCTTTATCGTCATCGTTTATGTATCTTGACTTTGTGATCATCGATCCCTTGTTTTCACCCCTGCTAAAAATAACTGCACAACTATAATATATAAGAGTATATACATACTGCAAAATCTGAACATTAACCGCCAAACAGAAACTTTTGATGATGCAATTCATACGATGCTACAAATCAAATTAAATAATGTCATCCCCCCTCTCTGTACTCCGAGGAACTTGCGTCTTTCATTTGTATTATATACATACATATATATATATATATTCCATTTCATATACACATCTCGTTTATTTATCGTCAATCTCCCCTTCCTCGAGTGTCACAATTCCTCATCCTGCTTCATCCATTTTCACACCCACGAAGGTATCCAGCTCTCCTTCCCGTTTCTCCCACTTATTACAGGTGGAGGATAGCTCACTCTCTCCCTTGACGCTGTATTCGTAGCTTGCATGTTACTCCCCATGCCCTGTACTATACGCGTCTCCGGAGCAAGATACGTGCTGGCCGAACTGCACGAAGGCAGCAACGGCCACCACATGGGGGGCAAGGCCCTCGCCAGAAAGGCACTGCGCGCTGGGTATTATTGACCTACCATGAAGCAAGACGCCATGGAAAAAGCAAAGACGTGTGACAGTTGCTTGAAACACGCCAGGATCATATGGCCGCCACCCTCTGAATTAAAAGGAATGCCAGCCCCCTGGCCCTTCTACAAATGGGGCATGGACATCCTCGGACCGTTCCGATCGGCGCAAGGGCAATGCAGATGGCTCATAGTCGCGGTAGACTACTTCACCAAGTGGATCGAAGCAGAGCCACTCGCCACGATAACCTCAGCCAGAGTGGTAAAGTTTTTCCGGCACAACATCGTCTCCCGCTTTGGGATACCAGCCGAGGTCGTGACGGACAACGGCACCCAGTTCACGGACCATCGATTCCAAGTGCTAATGTCCAACCTAGACTTCAAGCAGCACTTCTCGTCCGTAGAACACCCACAGTCGAATGGCCAGGCCGAAGCGGTCAATAAAGTCGTCCTGGACGGACTCAAGAGGCGGATGTTGCAAGCCGACACCAACTGGACCGAGCAACTCCACAGCGTTCTTTGGGGATATCGAACCAGCGTACAGTCTTCAACCCTGGAAACCCCCTACAGGCTAACCTATGGATACGAGGCAATGATCCCGGTTGAAATCGAACAGCCATCTTGGAGAAAGGTCAGAGCCAGACAAGAAGGGCAGGAGTCGAACAACGGCGCCTTGAAAACTGATTTGGACCTCATAGACGAAATCCGAGTCACGACGCACTGCCGAGAATTAGCCGCCAATCAGTTACTCGCGGCTAAGTACAATAGAAAGGTCAGACCCCGGTCATTCAACCGTGGGAACCTAGTACTCCGACGGGCCGATATAGGCAACAAGAATGCCAAAGACGGGAAGCTGGCGGTAAACTGGGAGGGCCCCTACCGGATCAAAGAGAAGCTCGACGGAGGAGCATACATCCTCGAAACCTTGGCACGGAAGCCGGTCAAAAGAACATGGAATGCCGACAAACTGAAAATCTACTATAGCTAGATCCCCTTTCGGCAGTGTTTGCTTTCATTGCTTTCATTTGTGTTCATGTTATTTCTTCTATTCTCGAGTTATGACATTTTCTAATCAAGTTGCTTTGTAAAGCCCCTCAGGGCTATTTCTTTTCAATAAAGGATCCCATTGAGGAGATTTACGAATGTGCACGAAATTCACCTAAGCATTAAGCCGGAGCCATGAAGCTCGGCCAAAAACGATAAGGCCGAGGCCATTAAGCCAGGCCAAGAAACCGAAAGCCGAGGCCATGAAGCCCGGCACCGGTAAAAGGCCCCGAGGTTGAGAACCCGGCCAAAACCAAAAAACATCTAGATGTACGAAAACCGGCCGTTGTACTCCGACAGGCACTGGATAGAGCTTGGCGAGGGCGCCATCCGTGGGCCTTCGTGAAATTGACGCATCAACGCTCGCCCGACTAAGCAAGCGAACTATCATGCCGACCTTGATCAGGTCAAAATGTCCGACTTGAGGCAAGCGAAGCCTCGGTTAGACATGTGGTAGTCTAGCCCTTACGTCGGTAAAACAGAATCCAGCTATGTAGAAAGCTGGAGTTCGACTATTAGAAAGTCGAACCGAGGCAGCACGGTTAGTTATGCCTGACGAGGCTGAGACAAGACAACCCTGCCCCAACCTCCCACACACTAAGTGTGGTAGAGTACCAACGGCCTGCACCTATGCGGCCGACAAACACCCAAGCTTAGATAAAAGGATGATCAAAGGATCCATTGCCTAAGCTATCAAACGGCCTGTACTCATGCAGCCGGCGAGCACCAAAAAACTAGACAGAGGGACGGTAGAACTGTAAATCACTCCCTGTCTAAGTTACCTGAACGGCCTGTACGCATAACAGCCGATTCGCGTTTGAGCCGAGGCAAAAGGATGAAATCATTCATTGTCTAATAGCATGCAAACTAAGGCGCGAGGCTAAGACAAAAGAAATGTTATCGTTCATTGTCAAAAATTTATACACAAGGGCGCAAAGGCCCAAATTGTTCATACAAAATAAAGGAGCACAGATGCCCCAAATACAAAAAGTAAGACAAAAAAAAGCTAAAGCTAGCTAGAAGGCCCGGCCTCAGGATCTTCAGCCTCGGGATGATCGGCCTCAGCATCAATGGGACCCTCGGCGGCAGGACTGGCAGCGGCAGGCGACTCGTAAGGAACAACGTCCCATCCTCTTGAACGAAGGCACGGTAATCATACCCGGCCATGTTCAGCTCGGTCCCGGGATTGAAGTGCCGGATCTGCGCCAAGGCCTGCTTGAAGCATTCCTCGGCGATCTGCAGCAGGGCATTGGAAACCTCCTGGTGGGCCGCCTTCTCCTCGGAAAGAGCCTTCTCCAGCGCCTCCTTCTCAGTAACTAGGGTAGCCCGCTATTCTTGCAGAGCCTTGGCCGCAGCCAGGCTCTCAGACATCCCTTTTTGGGCCCGGGCACACTCCTCGGCCACTTCATTAGTATGCGCCTGAGACAGCTGGAGCTCCTGGTCAGCCTTCACCGCCGCAGCCTTGGCGGCGTCCCGTTCCGCCCTAGCCACATCCCGCTCAGTCTGGGCCTCACCCAGCTCAGCCTTCGCCGCATCCCGCTCGACCCGGACCGCGTCACGCTCCGCCCAAGCCGTAATAAGCTCCTCCTCGGAAGACCTGGTCCTTGCCCTAGCTTCAGCCAACTCAGCTCCCAACCCCTCGGCAGAAGCGGCCTTAGGCTTCAGCTCGGCTTCCACCTTCCTCAGCCTAACACACTCGGCCTCGACTCGAGCGTAATGGTCCCGGACCATCGTCAGTGCCTGAAGGTACCTTACCGACCGAATCAGCTCCGTCTGGGCCACTTGCAGTCGGTCCACGGCGCCAGGGGACAAGGGACGACCACCCTCCAGAAAATGCCGGGGTGGGAGGAATGCCACATCCACCTCAGGAGCCACCCCATTCTCCCACAAGAAGCTGCGGGGGAAAACCGAAGAGGGACCCGTCGGCGGAGGTGGAGGAGGGGGAAACCACACTGGGGAAGACGAAGGTGACGGCGAGCCAGCAGGAGAAAGCGTCACCTCAACGTCATCATCCGAAATGACAACGTCCTTCCCCCTGGGAGCCGGAGATATGATGACAACTTCACCCCCCTCAGAAGCTTGGGGCTCAATGGCCGGGGAAGGGCCGGCAGCAGCAACAACCTCCCGAGTCCCCGGAGCCAGGGTTTCCACCACAGGGACGGACTTGGAGACCGTGGCGGAAGAAGGACCCTCACCGACGGAGCCCTTTGCCTTCTTCGAAGCCGGGGCAACAGGGGCACCGGCATCAACAGAAGCCGCCCGCTTCTTCGGACGACTAGGCGACGCAGCAGTAGCCCTCGCCAAACGAGCATACATAGGCAGGGCATCCATGGTCCTAGTTGAAAACAATGAAAGACGAAATAAGTCAAGCAATTCAGAAAGAAGAATTCAAAGATAAACACAAAAACACAAAGACCTACAGGTGGGGGGCAACGGCTCAGAGCCGGGCCCCGTAATAAAAAAGGCCGCGGTCTGGATCCCATGCTCCTTCACAAAGGCGGCCAGCCTCGGGATAGCAGGGATGGTCTCGGGCAGAAGGTTGTCATCGTCCACTGAGTAAGACGTCGGCAACTTGTCATAATGACTCTTCTCCCAATAAAGGGGGAACCTCGGCCCCACGCCCGGACCCTCAGCCCCATCTAAAAACCAGGGTTGCTGGCCGGGCTTGGCCACCACCTTAAAGAAGGCATTCTTGAAGCGTTTGAAGGAGTCCGAGAAGGCCCCCATCAACTTCCTATCCGACCTGTTCCGAAGTGAAATCAGGCCCTTCAGCTTATCGCCCTCCCTGGGCAGACCGGGGGTGAAAGGGCTGAAAAAGTAGAAGAAGAGGTTGGCGGTGCAGGAGATGGGAATCGGGAATGAGCCGCACAGCTTCTCGAAGGCCACCAAGTAGGCCCATCCGTTCAGATGAAGTTGTGACGGAGCGAGACGAAGGTGGGTCAAGGCCGAGATCTGGAAGTCCGTAAATGAGAAACAGACTTGAACACGGGTGTACACATCCCGGTAGAAGTAAAAGAAGGAAGACGTCCCCTCTTCACTTCCAGAACAGACCGGCTTTTCCGCCCCCGCAGGAGCATACACGCAACCCTCCAACTCGGGCAGCTTTAGCCGGGCAACATCAGCCTCGGACATGAGGGACAGAATTGTCAGCATCTCCAGTGAGACCCAGTCGAATTTCTGACGCAGGGCCTCTGGCGGGCTAGAAGAGCCCGAACCCTCCGGCTCAGAACGTGATTTAGAGGGCCGAGATTTGGGAGCCATTAGTAAACCTATACGAAAATAAACAAAGCTGGTATTAGTAAAGAGCAGAAATACCTGGCACAGACACAGTAGCAGGCAAAAAGGGCTGCAGACTCGGACGAACAAGGACGCGAGAAGAGACAGCCGAGGCGGACCAATGCCGGCATGAGCCAAGTACGGTAGAAGCCTCGGCATCTCCAGCACGAGCCATCAGCGCAGAAGCCTCCGCCAGGCAATCCCAGCAAGAGCCGAGATACCCTTCCGGGGCAGACGCCTGGCGGATGGCGGAAGGGCCCTCATAAAAGTTAAGGGGCTGAGCTCTCACCACCGGGGATTCGGAACTGGAAGAGGAGCCTACCTCGGCCCCACCGGGCGATCCGAGAGGAAGAGCGCGCGCTAGTGGCCGGGAGGGACGGCGAGTAATCGGGATCGAAACCCTGGCCGAAGCCAGACGAGCCCCAGCTCGCCCGGGACGAGCAGCGCCACCTCGGCGCAGAGGATCCAAAACCCCCATAGCAGGTGGTTCACCCCCAAGAACCCAGTAAGTCATTCGCGGGAGACGCGTACGGAGGAGCATTTCCTCTTCCGGCGTAAGCAACGCCTTTGGTCTCGGAACATTTCCGTCTCTCACCATAATCAGAAGCCTACGATGCTAAAGACCGGTGTTTAAGAGAGTTTTGGGATGAATTTTGGGTACGGCGACACTAAAGAAACCCAGAAAAACCCAGAAGTACAGAAGAACGGCAACACAGGCAACAAGTTCAGAAACAAACGGTAAAATGCAAGAAAATGCCGAACAAAAGTACAAGGAAGTAGGCAGAATACCTGTATTGAGAAGATGAAAGAGACTGGAACGCTAGGAAATGACGAAAGTTTCAAGCGAGGAAGAAACCTCTCTGAACTCTAGACAGAAAACCAAGAGTGTCTGTGAAGAAGATGAATAGCGGGAAAAGTAGAAAAGAGAGGAAGGAAAGCTATTTAAACCAAAATCCCAAAACGGCAAGGGTACAACGGTCCATTCCCATACAGACGCGACGGGATTGGCCCAGCACGACGCAAGCGTGATAAATGCGCACAGGCCTCGAGAAGCGGAAAGGCGTGGCGGTTGCAGACCACACCCACTCAAGGCCTGACAGCTGTAAAGTTGCAATAATGACACGCGCGGGGGAAGACCCGAAGCGTTCAAAGAATCCCAAAAGGTAGAAGGTTCGGGTCCGGAATCACTGCAGGGCGAGTAACCATCCGGACAGGATGGACCCGGCGTTCAAGGCGGGACATCGTGGAGGAGGCATAATAAGCCGACCATTGATCCGGGCCGGACTGATGACCACGACAGTCGAAAGCCGACGCCGTCAAACATTGAGGCCTCGGCCATATCCGGCACTGGGGGCAATATGCATCTCGGCTGTCCGGAAGCCTGAAATACCGAGCTGGGGGGCAACTGTTACGGACCGGCCCAATAGGCCCATAACCGGACCACGGCCCAACCATGCCTAAGAACAGAATCTGTGCTATAACGGGTAAGGATCTGAGATCCCACTGATTTAGGATCTCATTAAAGGGGATCCTCCCCGATCACAACCCCGAGATATCAGCCCCTGATATCTCGACCCCGGATACCGGTCATTAATGCTGAGATTCTCGCACCTACCTCCTCTATAAATAAAAGGAAACCTTAAACAGGTGCACACGTTCTATCTCATGCTCTATGTACCTTCTGTTACACAGAGCACACACCCCACTCCCCTGGCTTCACGCCTCCAAGTTTATTGCGAACTACATGAACTTTGATCTCTTCAAAGGGTACGTAGGCTCTAGGCTTGACAACCTAGTCAAGTCCAATCTTTGTGTTCTTAGGACAGAACAATTCTAAAATAATGTAATTATCTTCCTTAATCTCTATAAAAAAAAGTCAACTTTATTTTATATTTAGAACGGAAGGAAGTATACCCTATAACCCATGCACACCGTTTCAACCCAGGGGACACCCAACAACATGGTGTGTTCGACCTACTCCATTTGACGCGAACAGCTTATAGTAAATTGTTCGATCTGTGTTGGACTGGGGACACTCCACTGGCATACTCTCATCTTTTGCTCTCTTCATGACTATCAGATTAAAATATAATAATTCATATTTAATATTTTATAAAAATATTTTTACAAATGGAGAGGATAATGAGAAGAAACGAAGAGAATGAAATATTAAATGTGGACTATTGAATCCAGTAGAAGACGAAAAAGAAAATGTGAGAAGTAAGGTTCCTACAGGGAGACGAGTGACAACCATGAAAAAAAGGCGTCGCATGAAACAACATCCTCCCTACATTGTCGTTGATATGTTTCTTGTCGGTCGTAGATTTTATGTTTAGTCTAGTTCAGATATAAATCGAACTATCTACCCTTATCCTGTGATAGCGACTTCGGCAAGTGCACCGGTTGTTATAAGCAATAAAGTAGTGAGAAAAAGATCGTCCCACGAGGAATAGTACTCCAATAACTAATTTTGCTATTTTTGCTTTAGTTGGATGAATCGAGTAATATGGGGTTAATAGAATTTAAAGAATTAAATAAAGAAAAAGAATTTAAAATCAAGAATTCAAGAACAGTTGAAAAAGATAAGTAATTAAGAAAAACACAGCTAGGGATGAGAATCCCCCTATGTTCCTCCAAATATTTGAATTAAATCCCTAATTGATTACTATTCCCATGATTGACAATCAATTCTCTAAAGTTAGACTAAGTCTCAATGTCTTGATGCTACCTTAGTCCATTATCTTTGAAAACAACCCAATGTCTTAGTATTGTTTGGAAAGATCCTACTTTTACCAGAATTATGAGATCGCATAAACTCGTAAGCCTATGTCTAGATCATACAACTCTATGATGAATTAACGGTTCCAGTTAAATGCACCAACATCTCTATTGTCATACACCAACCTATGAACAATCTAAAAGGTGATCAATCTTTAAGAAAGCTTTAAGCAAAGATAATTCATTCAATCAAGAAAATAAAGAATCAATAAAGAATCCAAACAAATATTTTAGATTCGCATAGGGTTCATCCCCGCCCTAACTACAAAAGAAAACTAGCCAAGTATGGCTAGGTTAACAAAAGAAAAGAGATAAAATCAAACTCCTTCTTGCGGCTGAATTGTCGTTAGTTCTTTTTTTTTTCCTCTTCCACCTCACGTCTTTCTGATGATCTCCTGTGCGTGACCTTCAATTCTTCTGAATCGCCGAATTGTGGTTCTCTGATGTGTCCCCTCTTTTATATTTATTGCTTTGCGTAATCTTTTTTTACAAATCTCCATTGTCTTGCATCTTGGTTATCTAATATCTATTTCCTTTTCTTTTGCGCGGGGTCCACGTTGGCTGATTGCATCAAGATATGCTATGCCGTGATCTCTTGATTTCTTGGCACACGTCATCTTGGTTAATTTGGTAGTATATTATATTATATTATATTATATTATATTATATTATATTATATATCCTTTTTATAATATAATATATTATATTATATCCTTTTCAATTCAATTTCTTTCCTTTCTTAGATCAGATAATATCTCTGCACAACAAAATAGAATATGAATAGATTTTCTGTTATAACATTCTTTATCCTATATTTAATTAAAAGATAGATAAGTATATAAAAGATAATTAAATAAGTATAATATATTAGTAAAACCAATCAATATATCCCAAAATATATACTTATTTAATTATAAAATATCTACTTATCAAACTCCCCCACACTTAAATATTTGCTTGTCCTCAAGCAAAAGAAATAAAATTCATCATCTTAAATGAGAACAACATTGTTCATGAAATCCCTAAATAAAGAGCCGTAACCACCACACTTAGATCATGTTATCAAGTTTTATTTAAGTTAATGTCTTATAAGAATGAGTCACTAAGCCAATAGTCTTAAACAATTGTAACAATCTTTTAACATTCTATGATTAAAAGATCAGTAAGCAATAAGATCAACCATAAGATTAGTAAAAGAATATTATGCTACTCAATTTCTTCAGAAAAATTCAAATTCCCCTCCTAACCAAGTTTTTCATTTAATTAAATAAGGACCTTCAGGTAGGATTTTTATTTTTTTTTTGCCTTGAGCCATTGTAGGTCCCCTTTTTATGCGACCCTGCACATGGGTGATGCAGCACCGGTTATTCAGTTACTCCAACAGGCACCTCAAGAGCCTTTTAGCCTAACTCATAACCCTCTTTGACTTTACCTTTTGACGCGAGTGCCAACATTGGTGATGAAGTGCCCCCGGTTACTAAGTGAAGTTTAGAGAAGTCATTGGAGTTGTGTGCATGTGTGTGTGTGTGTGTTTTTTTTTTTTTACACTACCTGAGTCATCTCCCCAAACAACAGTTTTACTTAGCCAGTAAAGGTCATCATCTAATTTTCTAAAGAAATCATGTAGCAAAATATTCATAAACTAATAATCTGTTGATCATATTACAAACTAATCTCTATTCATAAATCTTGATTTCTTGGCACACGTCATCTTGGTTAATTTGGTAGTATATTATATTATATTATATTATATTATATTATATTATATATCCTTTTTATAATATAATATATTATATTATATCCTTTTCAATTCAATTTCTTTCCTTTCTTAGATCAGATAATATCTCTGCACAACAAAATAGAATATGAATAGATTTTCTGTTATAACATTCTTTATCCTATATTTAATTAAAAGATAGATAAGTATATAAAAGATAATTAAATAAGTATAATATATTAGTAAAACCAATCAATATATCCCAAAATATATACTTATTTAATTATAAAATATCTACTTATCAAACTCCCCCACACTTAAATATTTGCTTGTCCTCAAGCAAAAGAAATAAAATTCATCATCTTAAATGAGAACAACATTGTTCATGAAATCCCTAAATAAAGAGCCGTAACCACCACACTTAGATCATGTTATCAAGTTTTATTTAAGTTAATGTCTTATAAGAATGAGTCACTAAGCCAATAGTCTTAAACAATTGTAACAATCTTTTAACATTCTATGATTAAAAGATCAGTAAGCAATAAGATCAACCATAAGATTAGTAAAAGAATATTATGCTACTCAATTTCTTCAGAAAAATTCAAATTCCCCTCCTAACCAAGTTTTTCATTTAATTAAATAAGGACCTTCAGGTAGGATTTTTATTTTTTTTTTGCCTTGAGCCATTGTAGGTCCCCTTTTTATGCGACCCTGCACATGGGTGATGCAGCACCGGTTATTCAGTTACTCCAACAGGCACCTCAAGAGCCTTTTAGCCTAACTCATAACCCTCTTTGACTTTACCTTTTGACGCGAGTGCCAACATTGGTGATGAAGTGCCCCCGGTTACTAAGTGAAGTTTAGAGAAGTCATTGGAGTTGTGTGCATGTGTGTGTGTGTGTGTGTTTTTTTTTTTTACACTACCTGAGTCATCTCCCCAAACAACAGTTTTACTTAGCCAGTAAAGGTCATCATCTAATTTTCTAAAGAAATCATGTAGCAAAATATTCATAAACTAATAATCTGTTGATCATATTACAAACTAATCTCTATTCTCATAGTCAATCTCAAGATTGAAAAAAATTTCAAGACTTTAGAGGCTTAATTAGAACTTTTTTTTAAAAAAAAAATTTGACTTGATAATTTCTAAGATGGGGAAGGCTCAAAATTAAGGTCAATCCTAAACAATGCAAAAATATCAAAAAAAAAAAAAAATCTTTTCAATTCCATAAGGACAAGCATAACCAAAGAATTTATATCCCTCCCCCACACTTAAATCAAACATTGTCCTCAATGTTGCAAAATGTAAATAGGGAAAGGAACTAGTACTCCCCTGGTTTTAGGTCGTTAACTCTGATGTGAAGTGTTTCATCTGGTATCGTCCATGATGTTTCAAATTTTAAGAGAGGAAAGAGCGCCCCAGCAAGACTTGGCAACCACAAGAAGAGTGATCATCTTTAAACCTAGAAAAAATGAAAGAGAAGGAAAAACAAAACAAAAAAAAACAAAAAAAACAAAAAAATAAAAATAATAATAACTGCAAGGAAAACTTATTGGGTTGCCTCCCAATCAGCGCTTGTTTACCGTCCCGAGCCTGACGGATGTCACCTTAATTCTCAACTTTCAATGCCACAGAGGTTCTTCCTCTGTCAATGTCTCCACCATTGTAAGGCTTTAATCTCTGCCCATTCACCTTAAAAGATTCATCTGAACCTATTGGTGCAATGGCAATTGCACCAAAAGGTGTGACTTCTTTGACTACAAAAGGTCCTGACCATCTAGACTTCAATTTCCCTGGAAAAAGTTTCAAACGAGAATTATAAAGTAGTACCTGTTGTCAAATATGAAACTCTCTAGGAATAATCCTCCTGTCATGCCATCTCTTGGTTCTTTCCTTATAGAGGCTAGCACTCTCATATGCAAAAATTTTTAATTCATCAAGCTCGTTCAACTGAAGTAACCTCTTTTCATTAGTAGATTTAGCATCAAAATTCAGCAGCTTAGTTGCCCAAAACGCCTTATGCTCAAGCTCCACTGGAAGGTGACAAGACTTACCATATAGTAGCTGAAACGGTGACATGCCAATAGGAGTTTTGAATGCCGTTCGGTACGCCCACAAAGCATCATCAAGCTTCTTAGACCAATCCTTTCTTGACTTCCCAACAGTCTTCTCCAGAATTTGCTTCAATTCCCTGTTAGACATCTCCACTTGCCCACTAGTTTGTGGGTGATATGGGGTAATGACACGATGAGTGACACTATATTTACTAAGCACTGATTGAAACTGTCAGTTACAAAAGTGAGTTCCTCCGTCACTGATAATGGCCCTAAGTACCCCAAACCTGTTGAATATATTCTTTTTGATAAAAGATACCACCGCCTTAGCTTCATTAGTGGGAAGAGCAATTGCCTCTACCCACTTTGAGACATAGTCCACAGCTACAAGAATGTACTTGTTGTTAAAAGAACTTGGGAATGGCCCCATAAAATCAATCCTCCACATATCAAATATCTCAATAATAAGAATGTTGTTAAGGGGCATCTCATGTCTCCTAGAGATATTCCCAGTTCTTTGGCAACGATCACAACGCTCCACAAACTTCCTAGCATTTATGTACAGTGTAGGCCAATAAAAACCACTTTGTAACACCTTAGCAGCAGTGCATTCTCCAGCAAAATGTCCACCATAATCTAAACCGTGACAATGCCAGAGGACCTTATGAGTTTCCTCCTCTGGGATACAGCGCCGGAGCACTCCATCTGCACACCTGAAAAACAAGAAAGGCTCATCCCAGATATACCGCCAAACATCATGCATGAACTTCTTCCTCTGCTGCCATGTTAGTCCCTCTGGTATCATCCCAATTGCCTTATAATTAGCAATATCAGCGAACCAAGGTACATTGCTAATTGCCAAGACATACTCATCTGGGAATTCATCTCGAATCTCTATCTCTGAATCATGCTGCAACTCCTTAACCTGTATCCTAGATAAGTGATCGGCTACCACATTCTCCACCCCTTTCTTGTCTCTGATTTTAATATCAAACTCTTGGAGTAGCAGCATCCAACGGAGAAGCCTTGGCTTAGCGTCTTGCTTAGTCAAGAGGTATTTTAGAGCAGCATGATTCGTAAAAATAATCACCTTGGAACCAATCAAATACTGTCTAAACTTATCCAATGCATAAATAACTACAAGCATCTCCTTCTTAGTTGTTGCATAATTCAGTTGTGCCTCATTCAGAACTTTACTCGCATAGTAAATAACATGCAACAACTTATTCTTCCTTTGCCCCAACACAGCCCCTATAGCATAGTCACTGGCATCACACATCAGCTCAAACGGTAACTCCCAATCAGGCACCGTCAGAATAGGTGCAATGGTCAATCTCTCCTTCAACAAGTTAAATGCCACTAGACAATCATTGTTAAAGTTAAAGTCTTCATCTTTGACCAACAACTGACTAAGTGGTTTGGCTATCTTGGCAAAATCCTTTATAAACCTCCGATAAAAACCTGCATGACCAAGAAAACTGCGAACGCTACGCACATTGGTGGGAGGAGGTAAGTCTTTGATGATCATAATCTTGACTCTATCCACTTCTATCCCCTTATCAGATATTCTATGACCCAAGACTATCCCATCTTTCACCATAAAGTGGCATTTTTCCCAATTAAGCACCAAGTTACTCTCTTGGCATCTTTGGAGCACACAAGACAAGTTAGCCAAGCAAGTATCAAACGAAGTGCCAAAAACAGAGAAATCATCCATAAATACCTCAATAAATCTCTCAGTCATGTCAGAAAAGATAGACAACATGCACCTTTGAAAAGTCGCTGGGGCATTGCAAAGATCGAAGGGCATCCGTCTATACGCAAAAATCCCAAAGGGACAAGTGAAAGCTATCTTCTCTTGATCCTCTGGAGCAACTGCTATTTGATTGTAACCAGAATAGCCATCTAAGAAATAGTAATAAGAGTGACCTGCAAGCCTCTCAAGCATCTGATCCATGAATGGCAAGGGAAAGTGGTCCTTGCGAGTGGCATTATTAACCTCCTATAATCCACACACATTCTCCAGCCTGTAACAGTTCTAGTAGGTATCAATTCATTATTCTCATTCTGCACTACAGTGATTCCACCCTTTTTCGGTACTACCTGTACTGGACTAACCCACTTTGAATCAGAGATAGGATAAATCATACCTGCATCTAACAGTTTCACCACCTCCTTTCTCACCACTTCCTTCATAGTCGGGTTAAGTCTCCTCTGGGGCTGTCTTACTGGTTTCACTTCGTCCTCCATAAGAATTTTGTGAGTGCAAAATGAAGGACTAATCCCCTTTAAATCAGATATAGACCACCCTATTGCAGTCTTGTGGGTAGTCAAAACTTTCAGCAACTTCTCTTCTTCAGTAGGTGACAACTCAGCACTAATAATAATGGGATAAGTGTCATCCGTCCCTAGAAAAGCATACTTTAAATTAGAAGGGAGCTCCTTTAGTTCCCCCTTAGGAGGGACAGGTGGCGCATCATAATCCTTCTTCTTCAGCTCTTCAACCTGTACGTCAGAATTCTCATCTGCAGAAACCTCTTCTTCCACTTGTAACAATTGCGCAAGATCATCCCCCATAGACTCATCTGAACCTTCTTGAAAAAGAGCTTCATGAATGGCCTCATCAACTACATCAATTCTGAAGCAGTCACTATTATCAGCTGGGTATTTCATGGATTGAAACACATTGTAAGTGACTTTTTCATCATTCATTTGGAACTCCATTTTTCCTGCAGCCACATCAATTACCGCTCTAGTAGTAGCCAAGAAGGGTCTTCCCAAAAGCAAAGGAAGTTCAGCATCTTCCGCCATGTTAAGAACCACAAAATCCATCAGGAAGATGAATTTGTCTACTTTCACAAGAACATCCTCAATGACACCTTCTGGCTTCTTAATGGACCTATCTGCCAATTGTAACGTCATCATAGTAGGTTTCATCTCTTTAATGCCGAGAGCTTTCGAAACAGATAAGGGCATTAAATTTATACTAGCTCCCAGATCACAAAGTGCTTTGCCCATATTGACATTCCCTATTGCACAAGGGATGCTAAAGCTGCCTGGATCTTTAAGTTTTGGTGGCAACTTTATTTGAATAATGGCACTACACTGCTGAGTTAATGCCAATGTTTCAGCCTCTTGCAACTTATGCTTCTTGGAAAGCAAATCTTTCATGAACTTTGCATAATTAGGCATATTTTCAAGAGCTTCTGCAGAAAGAATGTTAATATGCAGTTTCTTAAAAATATCCAAGAACCTATCATATTGTTGCTTCTGAATCTGCTGCTTTAACCTTTGGGGGTAAGGAGGTTTTGCATAAGAAGGAGTGGGAGACTTCTTTGTAGCTATCTCCTTTAGAACCTGCTGCACATCATCATTCTCAGCCTCTTTCTCCTCTTTTTCTAAAGCCTTTTCATGTTCTTCCACCCCTTTTTCAAATTTTTCCTTCACCAGAACAGATTTCTCAACTGGCTGAACACTATACCACTTCTTGTAGATATGGCCTTACAATGCTCCTTTGGATTGACCACAGTATCACTGGGGAAGGACCCTTGGCTCCTCTCTGCTATTTGCTTTGCTAACTGACCAATTTGATTCTCTAAGTTCCGGATTGAAGACTTTGTTTCATTCCGGAAAGCTTCTGAACTTTGTATGTATTCAGTGCTGGTAAGGGTTAACTGTGTCAAAGCTTTTTCCAGATCAGTAATGGTGGTGGTGGTTTGGTGGGACTGCTGAGGTGCTGCTTGGGGTTTATAGGAAAAGTTTGGATGAGATTTCCAGCCAGGATTGTACGTGTTGCTATACGGATTAAATTGATTCCTGGGAGGATTACTCATGTAATTAACCTCAGCTGTTTCTCTAGTACCATCGGCTTCACAATCTCCATTAGCGTGTTCCCCTTTGCAAAAATCACAAAGCAAAGGAGGCTGAGAAGTGATGGATGAGACCTGAGAAGAGGCAAGCTGTTTATTGATGGCAGCTAACTGTTGTTGGATCACCTTGTTTTGTTGGGAAATATTCTCATTGTGGGCCAAAATTGTATTATAAAAGTCTAAATGAAGAACTCCCATCTTTGGTTGTGGAGTAACAGTCTCATTCTCAAGGGACCCCACAGCCTCAAACAACTCCAATGCTTCTTCTGGAGTTTTGTTTTTCAGTTTACCACCTGCTGCAGCGTTAATCATCATCCTCGAAGACGGAAGCATCCCATTGTAGAATATTCTCGCCTGCTCATAGTCTTGCAGCTCATGTTGTGGACACTTCCTAAGCAATTCCTTAAACCTTTCCCAAGCTTCACAAAATGATTCCCCATTGCCTTGAGTAAAGCAACTAATATCTGACATCAGCTTTGTATACTTAGAAGAAGGGAAAAATTTTTCAAGAAACTTTGTGGTGATAATATCCCAAGTGGAGAGACTTCCATTAGGACAAGAACGAAGCCAAGCTCTTGCTTTTCCCGTCAAAGAGAAAGGAAACAGTCTCAAACGAAGAGCATCTTCAGGAACCCCATTCATCTTGATGGTATCACAAATCTGTAGAAAAGTCTCAATATGCTGATTAGGATCCTCTAAATCACTCCCACTAAAAGAACTTTGTTGAACCAAGTTTATAAGGGATGACTTGATTTCAAAATTATTTGCATTCACCGCAGGATTGACAATGCTAGTTGCAGTCATGGTAGGATTAAGTGTCATGTAGTCGCCCATGGTCCTTCTTGGAGTTTTACGGGGAGGATCTGTACCATCTTTTGCCATTATAATCAGTTCAGTCCCAGTACTAGGGCTAACAACTTTTCCTTTTCTCTGTTTAGCAAGTTTCTGGTTTCTTCTTGCTGTCTTTTCGATTTCAGGATCAAACTGCAGCGAATTTCTGTCAGTGGTACCTCGCATAAACGGAGTAAAATAATAAATAAATAAATAAAAATTAATTAAAAAATAAATATAAAAAAATCCAATCTAGAGTTTCAATAACTAATCTTAGTGTCGGAATAAAACTATTCCCTGGCAACGGCGCCAAAAACTTGATAGTGACTTCGGCAAGTGCACCGGTCGTTATAAGTAATAAAGTAGTGAGAAAAAGATCGTCCTACGAGGAATAGTACTCCAATAACTAATTTTGCTATTTTTGCTTCAGTTTGATGAATCGAGTAATATGGGGTTAACAGAATTTAAAGAATTAAATAAAGAAAAAGAATCTAAAATCAAGAATTCAAGAACAATTGAAAAAGATAAGTAATTAAGAAAAACACAGTTAGGGATGAGAATCCCCCTATGTTCCTCCAAATATTTGAATTAAATCCCTAATTGATTACTATTCCCATGATTGACGATCAATTCTCTAAAGTTAGACTAAGTCCCAATGTCTTGATGCTACCTTAGTCCGTTATCTTTGAAAACAACCTAATGTCTTAGTATTGTTTGGAAAGATCCTACTTTTACCAGAATTCTGAGATCGCATAAACTCGTAAGCCTATGTCTAGGTCATACAACTCTATGATGAATTAACGGTTCCAGTTAAATGCACCAACATCTCTATTGTCATATACCAACCTATGAACAATCTAAAAGGTGATCAGTCTTTAAGAAAGCTTTAAGCAAAGATAATTAATTCAATTAAGAAAATAAAGAATCAATAAAGAATCCAAACAAATATTTTAGATTCGCATAGGGTTCATCCTCGCTCTAACTACAAAAGAAAACTAGCCAAGCATGGCTAGGTTAACAAAAAAAAAAAAGAGATAAAATCAAACTCCTTCTTGCGGCTGAATTGTCGTTGTTCTTTTTTTTCCTCTTCCGCCTCACGTCTTTCTGATGATCTCCTGTGCGTGACCTTCAATTCTTCTGAATCGCCGAATTGTGGTTCTCTGATGTGTCCCCTCTTTTATATTTATTGCTTTGCGTAATCTTTTTTTCCAAATCTCCATTGTCTTGCATCTTGATTATCTAATATCTATTTCCTTTTCTTTTGCGCGGGGTCCACGTTGGCTGATTGCATCAAGATATGCTATATGCCGTGATCTCTTGATTTCTTGGCACATGTCATCTTGGTTAATTTGGTAGTATATTATATTATATTATATTATATAATATATCCTTTTTATAATATAATATAATATAATATATTATATCCTTTTCAATTCAATTTCTTTCCTTTCTTAGATCAGATAATATCCCTGCACAATAAAATAGAATATCAATAGATTTTCTGTTATAATATTCTTTATCCTATATTTAATTAAAAGATAGATAAGTATATAAAAGATAATTAAATAAGTATAATATATTAGTAAAACCAATCAATATATCCTGAAATATATACTTATTTAATTATAAAATATCTACTTATCATCTAGCTCATAGGCGGATCCACATTGTTAATTTGGGGGATGTCCGTTGAATTTGCCACTTGGTTAATTTTCTTAAAAGATGTATTTAGTACCCCTTGAATTTGTGTCTTCCAAATTTTTTTGTTAAGGATGTATGTAATAGCATTGATAATATGATAATTATGATGGAATTCTAAAAAATAAAGCCTAGAAGGATAACATTGTAATTATTATCATATACTTTTGTTATTAAAATATATGTACTTGATCTTATTGAGTGACCACCCTTCGTTGTAATCTATATAGCTGCATTTCTAACAAGCCTTACTTTTTTAAATGACAGGTTTATAAAATAATTGCCTCTTTTATTACATCATCATATTCACTTGATTTCATGAATACTTTTTTAATTTTTTTAATTTATATTCTTTTATTTTTTAATACATTTAAAACCTCCCTTAAAAAAAAATTGGAGCAGCACTGGTGCCCAACCTTGAATAAATTTTCGGATCCGCCCTGATCCTGCTGAGACGCGTCATCATAAGATGGAGGCCACTCTTTTCAGATATACAATCTAAAACATCAGTCGTCATATCAAGCATAGCAATAACAAGATAATCCTGAGTTCCTGACTACTATTCCAGAAAAGGATGCGTTCTCTGGCTTGAAACTTGCAAAATCTAGTGTACAACATTCACTTTGGCTGGATCCTCTTCAGAGTTCTGAGGAAGGAAACTCAATATATACAAGTTTTGACTTGTCTCAATCAATATACATGCGATAACTGGAGATAGAGCGGATGATTAAGCTCAACGATTCATTCTGAAAGACGCTAATTAGATTTCGAACCTAGACATTATCTTGGGAGTTCTTTCATACACCAAAATGAAAATCCTTATAAAAATATTGCCCAGCTGGCGCCGGAGGACACCTCCATGGAAACCTAGCAGAAAAATAGCGGACACGTAATGACCCACTATGAAGGAAAAGAAGATTACTCCAATGGACGTTACAAGTTCAGCAAGCCACGACACTTTGGTCACCACCAGGCGTACTGCTGCAGCGAACGCTAAACTCATGGTCGCCAGAGCTAAACCTATCATATGAAACGCAAAGAAGAAACACTTCTGGCTAAATAAAAGTCACCAAATTGTGCCCACATCAGAAGCAGCGATCCAAGTGTTGAACAGTACATGGCTCCTGTGTTGAAAATCACAAATGTCTTAAACATTGTCCTCTTACCCAACACTGCCATCCCTTTATCAGTTTCATCAGAACTGTAAACACTCCCAGGCGCAGTAGAAGCCAGCTGAAAATGTCACTGTCACTATCAAAATAGCCACCAGCACCAGTGTGTTTGCTCCTTGCTTTATCCGTTTCAGTTTTGGTGCTTTTCTCCGTTCACGAATCAAACTTCTTGCCTTGTCACTCATCGGCTCATCTACAGAATCAACTGTGGCTTTGGAAAGGAACTACATGTTCATCATGCAAAATGTGACAATATCAGAACATGTGTATAATAAATTAACATCTATACTTCAAAGTATTCATATTGAGTGATGCAACAAATTATTTTCATGTGGTTTGTTAACTGTTGAGATAGATTATCTTCTCTTCTCAGCTATATAACTTGAACGTATAGAAGCAAAAAATAAGCAAGCAATAAGACTGATCCTTATATAACATTATTTTACCTGACAGAAGTGTATCTAGTGCTGTCAAACCTTTATAATTGATGAGAGTCACATCAATTCTCTTATCTGCTTTCTCATTTTCTCTCATCTGCCAAATCTAGACTGTTGATTTAGAAAGTGAGAGAAAAGTAAAAGTAGAATTGTATTGATTAAATGGATGTGATTGAGAGATTATGAGGAATGATGAGAAAATGATGAGGAGAGAAACCAACCCGTTTCCCTTTTGGTCTTTCTCGTTTATGTCAATTTTTTTGTAGTTACTCAACAAATATTTCGCCAGATCATGCCGTCCCTTCTCTGCTGCAACGTCAAGAACATTTTGAACTTTACGATTGAGCAACAATCTAGGATCATCGGCCCACTCTTGCGCGAGAAATTCCCTGACCACCTTAAGATGACCCCCTATGCAAGCAAGGTGAATGGGAAGATGGCCCTTTGCATTTTGTTCTAATGCTTAGAGTAGATTTGTTTAGTAGGATACGGACACCTTCAACGTAACCAGTAGATGCTGCATAATGTAAAGGAGTCCCTCCATCTTCGTCTCTTATATATATTAGCTCTGTTTTTGTTGTTGCTATCTCCTTTATCAAATCTGCAATCAGTGAAAAATGGCAGCTATGAAAGTTGATGTTTTGAAAAATAGTACGTAGCATAATTGAAAATTTGTCTCAGAGATATCTTTCGAGTTTCACATTGAAGTGAGAAAACACCAGCCTCTAAGGTCAACAGTCAACAGGATTTTTTAGGAGAGTTTACTTCTAGTTTCACTGTAGCATGGTCGGATGAATGTACAGGTAAGGTTTCTCTTGTCTTCGTGAAAGAAAGTCCTAGTCTAAAGTTAACTCATGACAACAAAATTGTTTAGCGCATTCAAATGAAATACTAGCTTTATAACTAATTGAATCCAGACGCTGAAATCCAGAACTGTGCATCCAGGACTGACTGATGTTAATGATACTTGTTACAACATTGCTGACTAAAATGCTTCAGATGACATACTGTGAAGGACAGTTTTATAAGAATTACTCTATATTTGTAGAAAAGATGCGCAATTAAAGTGTATAACAGAAAAAAAGAAGTGATTGGATATAACTTCTTTCTTTAACGTAAGAATTAGTTGACTAATTTAAATATATTAAGAAAATTAATTATGTTGGTTATTTATAACAAATATAGGTGGTTTTCATAAAATACCATCTTTCATCATGTTAACCCTTGAATAGAAACCTCTTAATGTAGGCAATCAATAGAAATATTTTAAAAACAAAATTATAAATTTGGGAGACGAAGTAATTGAGGTCTTATATTTAGAACACAATCCAATTCTTAACTAACTCTTATATCAATGGCACCATCCAAAGGAGAGATTCCCTGGAAACTTGAGGGAAGCTTGTCATCCGGAAACGGAGCTTCCAACAGAACATTTATTATTTCCTTTCAGGACTGCCAAATATAAAGGGGACTGATTTGAGTTGTTGAGATAGTGAGCCACACATTTATCTGCAGAGAACAGAAGCTTGACCCCATCAACATTCTTCTTACAAACAGCCTTATGCAAAGCCGTATTTCCATATTTATTGGCTAATCTTGTTATGATCTGTTCATCTCTCCATCATCCATCTCCATTGAAGATACCCATTTTTGCGCATAGAGGGAGAGAATGACTCTGATAACTTGTAAGCTGTTCGCTATGGAAGCAACATGAAGTGGAGTGTCACCCAGCTTCATATCTCCGTGGGTGAGAAGCTGAGGAAAGTGAAGGCCAATCAGTTTTACTGTCTCTGCTCTTTCAAAATAGGCAGCTTCATGAAGCATTGAATCACCTGCTGGCATGGCTTGATAAAAAATGGCAGACAAAAATACCTGCTTCTCCTCACATACCTTCTTCAGACTTTCAACAAAGCTATGGATATCTCCATTTTGAACAGACTTTGCAGTTTAAATAAGAGTCGGGTGTTTTTTTCCCCAGAGGAACTCTGGTTGAGCAGGTGGGCTTTTACAGTGGGTAGTAAAGAAAAGGTGTGCTTTCAGAATCTCATGATTGCATCTCTCACTGCAGTTTGCTGCTTTAGTTCCTTAAATTGCAATTTGAACTTGATCCATTTGTCTTCCTTCCACCCAAGCACCAGTGGTAGGTTCATTTATATTGGATTTCTAGTTGACCTCCTCGGTCAATGTTTGTTAACATAAATAAATTTAGTAGTAGAATTACATAAATCCCCCTCAGACTCAAAACAGCTCACAAGCATGATTGTTCTAGAATATTGCTTTTCCCTTGCACGTGTCCTTTTCTGATTCATTCTTGTTCATACAGGGGTCAGTACAAACTCTAGCGGCACTGATGTAATCAACGAAGAAATGAATGATCTACCATTTTTATCTTTTTTCTTCTTTCTACCCTGTAGTTACAGATGCTAGGTACGTAACACCCGTCCTTTTAAGCTGGGTAAATTTATTTATTTATTTTTCTGTAAATTCTGATAATTGAAAAGATTCAATTGTGGTTGTGGCAGTACAGGAAGGAAAAACCAACTGCTTCGTTTCTTCAATATTTCATATGAAATTCTCTGTGAAAAAAATGTTTTAAAATAGACTGTCTTGAGAGCACTTGTATTAAAACTTAAAAGACAAAAGTTAAATGGGGTCACCATTATTTTTTATGTGCTAGGTGCGTTTCTTTGTTTCCCAATTGGGCAAAGGTTGATGACAGCTTCGACAAGTGTTGCTGATTTGACCCATTTACCCTTTACGCATTTCTTTCCTGACCTCGTGATCTGTGTGAAAGGGAAGAAAGATGGTTTATTACTAGTTTAAGGGAGAATCAGACAATCTGAATAAAGCAACGGATCTAATTACTAAGAAAGTCTCTTATCAATAATATACAGGTGTTGACCAGTCTTAGCCAACATGTAATGACTAGAAATATAGAGCTCATAAGCTCAATATAATCCATTTTGGAAGACACTTGTTAAATTTCGAACCTAGACATTATCTTGGGAGTTCTTTCATACACCAAAATGAAAATCCTTATAAAAATATTGCTCAGCTGGCGTCCCAGGACACCTCCGTGGAAACCCAACAGAAAAATAGCCGCAACATAGTGACCCAATATGAAGGAAAAGAAGATGACTCCGATGGATGTTACAAGTTCAGAAAGCCATGAAACATTGGTCACAACCAGGCGTACAGCGGCGGCGAACGCTAAACTCATGGTGGCCAGAGCTAAACCTATCATATGAAACGCACAGAAGAAAGCACTTCTCGCTAAATAAAAGTCACCAAATTGTGCCCACATTAGAAGCAGGGATCCAAGTGTAGAACAGTACATGGCTCCTGTGTTGAAAATCACAAATGTCTTGAACATTGTTCTCTTACCCAACACTGCCATCCCTTTATCAGTAACTTGAGAAGCATCAGAACTGTAAACACTGCCAGGCACAGTGAAGCCAGCTGAAAATGTCACTGTAACTATCAGAATAGCCACCAGCATCAGTGTGTTTGCTCCTTGCTTTATCCATTTCAGTTTTGGTGCTTTCCTCCGTTCACGAATCAAACTTGATGCCTTGCCACTTATAGGTGCATCCACAGAATCAAATACAGCTCTGGACAGGAACTACATAAAAAATGAGAGAATATTAGAACATGTGTACAATGTACAAATCCTGATTTTATTGATCAACATCTCTATGATACCTGTATTAGTGAAACTGGTGTTTCACGATACATTTCTAAGAGAAGTGTGTCTAGTGCTGTGAAGCCTTTGTAGTTGATGAGATTCAGATCAATTCTCTTATCGCGTGTCAGGGAGAAAAGAATGTGGGGGAAAGATTTTTTGGAAGCCAAGTGCAAAGGGGTGTTTCCCTTTTGGTCTTTCTCGTTTATGTCAATTCTTTTGTAGTTCCTCAATAAATATTTAACCACATCAGGTCGTCCGTTCTCTGCTGCAACGTGAAGAACATTTTGACCTTTATGATTGAGCAATAATCTAGGATCATCGGCCCATTGTTGTCCGAGGAATTCCCTGACCACCTTAACATGACCCCATTTGCAAGCAAGGTGAATAGGAAGTTGGCCCTTTGCATTCTGTTCTAAAGCACTTAGAGCAGATTTTTTTAGTAGGATACGAACACCTTCTACGTAACCAATAAATGCTGCGTAATGTAAAGGAGTTCCTCCATCTTCGTCTCTTAAATACATTAGCTCTGTTTTTCTGGTTGCTATGTCCTCTATCAAATCTGCAATCGGTGAAAACTGGCTGTTATGAAAGATATAATTGAAAATTTGCCTGAGAGATGTCTTTAGGGTCTCACTCTGAAGTGAGAAAACACCAGTATCTCATGTCAATATTCAATAGGATTTTTCAGAAGATTTTACATCAAGTTTCACTCTTGCATATTCAGATGAATCTGGTAAGAACTTGCTTGTCTTTGTCAAAGAAAGTCCTTGTCTTAAGTTCCTCCATGACAGAAAATTTCAAATGATAATAATTAATTGAATCTCTGAAATCCTCAATTGCGCATCCAAGATTGTCTGATGTTAATGGTACTTGTTATAAAATTGCTGACTAAGATGGTTCAGAAGGACAGTTATATAACCTGTAGCTAAAGCAGAATTCTAACTCTATATTTGTAGAAAAGATACCCAATGCAACCGTTCAATCAAGTGGTAGTTGATAAAGACAGCTAACCTAGTTTTCAGAAAAATGTATAACTGTCTTCCATATTTGTATCAATGTTCCTTAATTAAAGGGTATAACAGAGAAAACTAAGTGTGTGTGTGTACCTCCATTCTTTGTGTCAATGGCAGCATGCAGAGGAGAGATTCCCTGGCAATTAGAGAGGAGCTTGTCTTCAGGAAATGGAGCTTCCAACAGAACATTTATTATTTCCCTACTTCCATTCAGGACTGCCAAATACAAAGGTGACTGACTTTTTCTGTTCACATAATGAGCCACACACCTATCTGCAAAGAAGAGAAGTTTGACTCCATCAACATTCTTCTTACAAACAGCCTCATGCAAAGCTGTATTTCCGTATTTATTGACCAATCTTGTTATGATCTGTTCATCTCCATCAACCAATACCGACTTTTGTGCAGAGAGGGAGAGAATGACTCTGATAACTTGTAAGCTGTTTGCTCTGGAAGCAACATGAAGTGGAGTATCACCAAGCTTCATGTCTCTGTGGGTAAGAAGCTGAGGAAAGTGAAGGCCAATCAGTTCTGCAATGTCTGCTCTTCCAAAATAGGCAGCCTCATGAAGCAGCGAGTCACCTGCTGGCATGGTTTGATCAAAAATGGCAGACAAAAATACCTTCTTCCCCACACATACCTGCTCCAAACTATCAACAAAGCTATGTATATTTCCATTTTGAACAGCCCTTTTCAGGTCAAATAGGAGCTTAGTGTTTTTCTCCCAGAGGAACTTTGGTTGTGGAGGTGGATTATTACTGTGGGTGATAAAGAATTGGTGTGCTTTCAGAATCTGATGCTCATGATTGGATCTCTCAATCCAGTTTTCTGCTTCAGCAGCTCCTAGAATTGGAATTTGAACTTGATCCATGCTTCTTCCTTCCACCTGTGATAGGTTTTTGTTGAATTCCATTTAATATTGGATTTTAGTTGACCTCTTGGGTCAATGACTGTTTTATTCAAAGTGTTCTGCTGCTGTGGTCCCTGGCTCCTTGGATACGAAAGGAATACCAGTGATGGAAAGGCCAACATCCCAGGAAAAAATCAACTAAATTTAATTCAGATTCAAATCAAACCATGAATGAATTGATGGATGGAAATCATTAATTACTTTATGAAATTCATAGAATGCCACGTGAGGTTCGCGTCTAATTCATATAAAAAGCCACACTGGTTATTGAAGGCATGCTGAAATACATTAATTTTTTGGAGGACTGGAAGAAATGTAAATCCTGACAATTAAAAGATTCAATTGTGGAGGTACAGGAAAGAAAAACCATATACTTCATTTCTTCAACATTTCATATGAAACTCTATTTCAAAACAAAATACTAGTAGTCTAGTACTTTAAAATAAAGTCCTTTAAGAGAAGGGGCAGAGCAGTTGTATTAAAACTTAAAAGAGCATGTTTTTTAGTTTGATCAAAGGTTATAATCCTTTGGATCTTAGGGTACAAAATGTTTTCATCTCTCTCAATAAGTGTACTTCTCTTTCTGAGATTTGAATTTGTGTGTTTTTTTTTTTTTGTACAAGGCGAGGGGAGGGGGGGATTCGAACACGGGACCTGAAGGGAGATATAAGGTATCTCAATACCACCAGTTATGCCACTGCACTGCTATCCTCGGTGATTCGAATTTGTGTTCTTCTTCTTACAAGAGTGAAATCATTTACCACCTTAACGAACAACTTATTGAATAAAACAAGTTTTATTATAATTAAACCCAACAAATCTGAGTATGTGTCGATGAGTACCTCAGTTATTAAAATTTAAAAAATTCATGAGATATAAATGGTGCAACTTTTTTTTAATCAAAAGTTTGTTAAAATGTGAATGCATGCGAATTGCAAGGTAAAGTGGTTTTTATTTATGGCAAACTAGCTTTTGTAACTAAGCCTTTTTTCTTTTTTTGAAAAAAAAAAAAAAAACAACAACAACCGTGCTCAGGAAATATTTGCTCATATATCACGTTCCCATAAGAATTACTTGCAAATAAACATAGTCATGTTGATTAGTTTCACAAAACATATATTTATACTAGTTTAACCTTTTTATTCAAACTTCTATAGTAACACAGTGAATAAATAAGACTAAAGACTCTAGTCAGCCGCAATAAAATTCAACGAAACCCAATTATCATCCGACATTAAAAAAGAAAAGTAAATAATACTGCTAACTCTTGGATTTTTAGCTGACTATATGACTGGTATTTATTTATTTATTTATGGCTCGGCTCCTTTGTTTGCTTTGAAAGTAAATACTGATTGCAAACCCAACAATGAAGGAAAAAAATCAATTACTCATTGGTCAAACTCAAATTAAAATTTCGTTGAATGATTTGATTATGTCTTTGAATCTGACTTGTTTTAAGACTTCATCATTCCCCTAATCATTCTTTTTCGTACTGATCAGATTTTATTTTATACGAGCGTCAACTACGTAATACTGTTTGACCTGATGAGCAATTCAGCGTTCCAGGTATTGAAAAGTCACGCAGCGTACACTACAAGTAACGACCAAGACAAATATCGTTGTTGCTTCAGTTCTTAATTATCTGCCAAGGATCCGTTACCTCTACTATTTCTATATCAAATTAATAACATAACTGAGAAAAGGTTTTGCTTAAGGCAGATTTTTTGAAACCAAGTTTTAAAACAAAAGCATTTTCACATGAATCTATAACTGGGAACCAACAATGATTAATGGGCAGTAACCCCATGTGGAAAAGGAAGAAAATCATTTCGTAGAGAAAAACCATGCCACGTTTAGATTCGACAGCATGACAGTAGAAAAGAATCAAGAAAGTCAGAGAATATAACGTTGACCTGGAGGAATTCATAAGAGACATGGGAACAAATATATGGTTCAAGTGCGAATTCCAACAACAGTCTGGGGATAGCTATAGCAAAATTGGAATTCAAGTGTTCCAAGCTGTTCATTTTTTCTCCCTTGCTTGTTTAATAGCTTCTGCATGAAATTTCAGTTAACTTTCACAAGAGTTTTTTCTTTTTCTTTTTCTTAAAAAAAAGAGATTCCATTCCAATTGAAGGGACCTTCGAAGGCAATTCAACAGAACAACATCTCTAGGGATACAAATGTTGTGGGCAGTCATTTACTACAACGGTCAACCAGTCAAGAAATAAAAGTTAGATCCTTTATTATATGTTACAAAACATATGCTTTCTAAAAGCAAATTCATGATATTATCTCTAAAACAGAACAACTAAACAAGAGATTGAGACTCTCAGTTTGCTCGATGGTGAAATAGATCAAGTGTTGATACCTCGAATACCTCTGGCACATCCAGTGATGACCTCACAGCCTCTATTATAGGGATTGGCCTGAGTGGAGTGACAATTGTAGTAAGAAGACCCAGCCCTATCACAAGGAACCATGTCTCTCCTCAGAGTCTCATAGCTAATGTACCTTTTCTGCATCGCCAAAAGTCTCCTGTTTGAGTCAGAATCCATCTGGGGATCTGTGAGGCACTCTCCAATACTTTTAGTGCAAACCCTTTTCGTCATAACATGGAATTCGCCGTGCTCCAGCAAATTTAGGTCAACTACAACAGAGACACCGTCGCAGAGACGAAGATGGGTGTGGAGGAAAACGAGGGACAGGCAGATACAAGTCCAGAGAATGAAGGAGGGTTGCGACATTGCCCGATTTCTTGGTTTTTCAGATTTGTCGCTGTTGCTTTGCGAGTTTCGTGAAAGCGAGAAACCTTTTGGTTTTGGGGTCGGGAGTTGGGGAGTCATAAATTGGGAAGCACTGAGGAACAGTGGGAACTGTACAGGTTTCGACTTTTTAGTCCATATTTTAGTGCAGTGATGCACTGTGAAGTACTCACTGCCATGTTAATGATTGCCAGTTTAATATTTTTCCTCACAACAACATTCATTTTTTCAAAATCTTCGAAAATAAGTCATTTTCCGGATTAAGTCCTTTAAATTTTATGAGAGATATGCTATTGATATTTTAGTTTTATAAAATATACTTTTAGTTTTATATTTTTAACATGTTAATATTAGTAATAGAAAATATTAACGCAATAAATTTAAGTTACAATTGTACAGCTAACATATGCATATTTAAGTTTTAATTTTTTTTAATAGGGGTTTAAATTTCTCATGTTGCATGAGAAGAAAATTTTTTTTACACACATGAAATGGTGGGACCCACACACATATATATAATTATATATGTGTGGGTCCCACCATTTTATATGTGTGTGACATGAGAAAACACTTCTCCTATAACATGAGAAGTGTTTTTCCCTCTTTAATATCATATAATTATATTGTTAAACTAAAATACATAGAAAAATCGTTCCAAATGAAATCAAGGTTTTGATATTTATATTATTAAACTAATATATTTAAATCATCAAACTAATTTTTTTAATACAATTGAAGTTTTGGTATTGACTATTTTATTGACTTTATTAAATATTTTCAATTTACACATGAACTTTTAATACACAGTTGTTCGTGTGTGGATTATGTCTGTCTGGATTATGGCTTGAACTAGGAACAATGCCTAGGGCCTACGTACCCTGAGTCAGGTATCAAAGCCAACGTAGTTCGAATAGAATTCCGACGTTTAGTCACTGGGTGTGGGGTGTGTGCTCAGTGAGGAAGGAAGTGGGTTGATACAGCGTACCGTTCACCAGTGGAGTGATCTTCTATTTATAGGGAATGGTAGTTAGGATTCGTGTCCGAGATACGCGGCTATTCGTGGGTCGTAATCCCGGGATATGCTGTCAGTAGAGATTTTAGTGGGGCTAGTTGCCGCAGATGATGGCATAGTGGATTGGGCTTCGTGGCCCATGTTCCTAGGTCCATAACAACAGTTATCACTTGAATTTGTTGTGTTAGTGTTTTTTATTAGTAACATTAATGATTTTTATAATTATGGGTTTAATGTTTATGCTTTTGCTGCAGAAACATTTTTTCTATTACACTCACAAAAAAGTGAGTAAATCTCACCTATGTTTTCTCTCTCTTTTCTCTTTATAATGAGACTTAATTACTTTTATGTAAAGTGTGGCGGAACAAAATTTTCTGTGACAAAAGTAGAAACATTAAACTCTATAATTATAAGATAAAAAATATATTCTATAAAGTTAAAGGACAAAATATATTTGAGGTAAATTTAAGAGATTAAAAGTATATTTTTAGCCATAAAATTTTAAAATTAGTAATGTTAGATTATATACTTAGTGATAAAACTTCAGACGATCCTTATTTTAAGAGAAGAAAATCATTGCGCGAATGAACAGTTATAGTGCGCTTCTGTCCTAATCGTCCATACCTTAAATTCTTTCTCTGCGTCCTTTTCGTTTAAGGATATTCAAGAAATTCCATTCGATAGTTATTCCTCGCATTGTTCACTATTGTCCAAATAATCTAAAACAACCCCGCCTCATTTAGCAAAATTCATTTGGTTTACAGACACTGTAGATTGTTGAGAGGAAGCATCAGCCAGCTCACCACGCGAGGCGAGAAGACATAATTTTTTCAATTCATGATTCAAACCAACTCTCGGTCATAATAACAACTCACAAATTCAGTTTAAAATTAATTCGTAATTCCTTGTCAGTATCAAGTGCTTCATTGATTCGTGGATTACGCTCGGCGTGGTTGACAGGAAACCATTCAGAAATTCAAATGTCGACCACAAAACTTCCAAGAAGGTAACATACACTGTGGTTCAGTTGCAACTGCTAAAAGTTAATACATGTATGTGTGTGTGTGTATATATATATATATATTTATGATGCAAATCTCACTTGTCATCCACATAACTAGGCGAACCTTCTCTAAATCTGACGGAGGATATAAGACAACATGATCAAAGTGTGAGCCGATCCATATTCTTAACATTTCTGGAGATTCCAGGAATTGATCGCCCTTCGTCTTGCTCCTCGCATGGATTTGCTCTGTAGTTGGATATTGCCTCTTCATTGTCTGAACAACCTGGTCTTTCAGTAAGGAACTGTTCCCAGAACACATCGTTTACTCTGGCTGGAGCAGCTGGTGGCGCTTGGTTGCTGCTTGGAGTCTCCTTTGACTGCGAGGAAGCCAAATTGGCAACCTCATGAGTTGGATTTCTGGTTGCAGGAACTCCGCTGTTGGAATCTTCATCGTTTTCCTGAAATCTTGATTCCGCCAATTTACCTATTTCCTGACAGTCTATTTGGGGTGATCTAGCCGAGTATGGATTTCTGTTAACTTGTAAAGAAGAAGATGCCAGAGTCAAATTTAGATGGCAAGATATGTGACTATCACCTTCTTCATTACTTAGATGCAAAGAGTGTAGTTTTGTGCTCTCAGCAGTTGTTGCTCTTTGTGATGGGCATGAATCCATCTTGAAAGAAAAAGACGCTCCAGTATCTGCAAGCTCTAATGTTTCAGGAGCAAATGCAAGAGTTGTTCTTGTCTGCACTCCTTTGGGCGTTTCTTCAGATGGCCTCTTCTGTGGATTTTCCCCGTCTTCATTGGAACTCTGAGTGCTACGTGATACCAAATTCATATCTGATACAGCTGGTGATAACTCCAATCTGAGTTTATTTGAGAAATCTTGGTGGAAGACAGTGCCAAATTCTGTTCTAAAATTGCCATGATTTTCAACCAAGTTACTTTCACCAACAGGTGCCGAGTGATCAACCTGAGGTAATCTTCTTTTCTTATTATATGCTGATAAATCCATGCAATCAAGTTTCCGTGAAAGATGTTCAACAAAACAAGGATTCTGAAGATACTTTTCAAAGAAGTTCAGCAAATTCTTCTGTTTCTTCTCCACACCGTCTAATCGCTGCAACAGATCTTCCAGCTGAAGCTTTACAGCCGCTTGTTGTTTAAATCTGATGATGTTGGATTCCAGAGCAGATTTCTCACGTGTAAGTTTCTCTATTTCGTCCTCAAATGCTGCTCGTTCTGGGTCCACACCGGAGCCTGGAGGATTGCTGTGACTGTGGATAGGTTTCCTACGGTGAATATTCTTGAGAAGATGCTTTTGATCTTTTACAAAATCATCATTAGCGAACTCCCACCGCTCAGGATGTATTTTCCGAAACCCCTGACAGTAAAACACATTGAAACGAACAAAACCTTAGGGGCTCCAAATTCACAGAACAATGTTAACCAAATAGGCATGACTGAAAAAGGGACGCAACGATGTATTTCTAACAAGTAATAGCAACATTATTATGGTATAAGATTACAGTGACAAATGCTCAACATGGCTAGGACTAGTACCAGGAAAAAGTGATTTAGCTACCAGCAAAGTGACATGAATTAATATGCATGTTTCAATCAATAATTTTTTTGAGGTATATAATTATATATATAACAGGAGAAGAATATTGAAGTACACAAACAAGGTAAAAGTAACTCCTCTCATTAGGGGAATAAAGTATAAGAGTGGCTTTCCCTTCAGGTTTGGCCATTATTAATAAAACAAATTTAACAAGAATAGAACATATATTTAGTTACAATCTGGATATGACATACAGTCTCCTATGGTAGTCTGCATATGACTCAACTCATCAAATTTCCAACGTCACATGTGACATTCACATAATGCTGTTATGAGAATTATATTTTTCAGCTAGTGAGACTTAAAAGTCAGTTGCACTTTATTTCATTCTTGGAGAACAAAGGGGGAAGGATTTGTGCAATTCCAGCAATGTGTCACGGCCTTGGACTTGATCACCCAAATACCGTGCCGGTCTTAGCTTGATCACCCCTCTCGATCTTGCTAAGTCAGCTGAATCCCCTCGAGTAGGCAAGGAAAGGCAAAGAACAAGAGAACTTCTAGAGAGAGAAAGAACTTAGAGAGAAAAGCTCTTGAAATAACAATTGCTTGAAGACTCTTGGATGTTTACAAATGAAAGAGGCATTCCTTATTTATAGCCTACCACCTCCTCAATGAACGGCTACGATTAATTACATCCGACGGTGGAGAATAATTCTCCAGAACCTTCCCTACAAATATCTAGATATTTACATAGTTCCTAGAGTTCTCTAGAATTCTCTACACAACTCTACAACTATGTACACATATCTACAACATTCTAGGAGCTTCTAGACTTATCCATTCTTGAAGTCCAAACCTCCTAGTTGAGTGTAGAGTGTCCGTGCACGCGAATTATCCAGCGTTCCCTTCCGGTCGTGACACTCTCCCCCACCTAATCCAGTGACGTCCTCGTCACTGCACTGCACCAGGATCACCCTTGTCTCCATGAAATGGTCGGAACATTCTCACATGAAAGACAGGATGAATTATCAAGTTTGAAGGAAGGTCCAACTTGTAGGTACTCTTCCCTACCCTTCCAACGATCTTGTACGGGCCTTGAGCAAGACCCTGGAACCCATTGGTTTGATGGGGAGGAAGCTTCACAATCACCTTGTCCCCTACTTGGTATTCAGAGACTCGTTCCTTCCCATCCGCGATCTCCTTCCTCCTCTTGGCCGACTTGCCTTGGAAGGATCTCGTCACCTGAGCTTTTCGGCCCAATGCATCACCCACTACATTGGCTGATCCAACTCCATGCTCCATCCCAGGTTCCACCTCTCGTCCAGGAGGCAACTTCTCTTGGAGCCTTGGTGGCACTAGGTCTCCACTCCTCTATGACAGGGGGAAGATTCCCACGATCCTCCACATTAGGATCCACCACCTTCAAAGCCGCAAGGTAGGTGACTGACAAGCCAACATCCCGCTCGTTGCTTGTTGTAGGCACTGTGCAACTAATCCCCTTCTCAAGGAAGCACAATGAATCTTCACCCGGCATGAGGACAACTTTTGCCTTGCGCAAGAAGTCCAGACCCAGTACCACATTGAAGTCGTCCATAGGGGTCACTGACAAATCCATGGTCCCCTTCCACGTTCCCATGCATAGCTCTACCCCACGAGATACGCCATTGAGAGGCTTGGCAGGAGTGTTCACAGACTTCCACCATCCTCCTCGTGCTTGAGCAACTGAGAGACCTACCCGCTTGGCCTCTTCAGGAGTGATGAAGTTATGGGTAGCCCCGGTGTCCACCATCACCTTCACTGGCTTCACATTCAGCTTCACATCAACAAATATGAGGCCTTTACTCCTCGCAACAGGTTCCTCATATTTGGCCTTCAAGGCATTCAAGACTCTGAGAGATCCCATCCGCATGTTGGGTTCCTCCTCATCGGTTCCCTCGTTCCCTTGAACAAGGGCTGACAAACTACCCAGCTTGGGACACTTGCTCATGTAATATGGCCCTTTGCACACGTAGCAGCTGATTGTCTTCTTCTTCTTGTCCTCAGGTTGGTCCTTCCGGGAAGTCTTGTCCGCTCCTCCCTTGACGAACTCCTTACCTTTGTCTCCCCCACCGTTCCCATGGTTGGGTTCGGAAGACTTAGGTCCAGAAGTCTCACCTTTCTCACCCCTTTGATAATCAGTGAGGCTTTCTGCAATGGCAATGACTTCGTCCATACTTGCTACACCACGACGTTGGAGTTCATGCTTGGCCCAATTCTGAAGACCATCCACGAAGTAGAACAATGTCTCCTCGCTACTGAGATTAGGGATTTGCAACGTGAGGGTCGTGAAGTCCCTTACATAATCCTGAATCGTAGTCTTGTGCGTGAGTTCCCTCAACCTCTTGCGCGCCATGTAGACCACATTCTCAGGGTAGAACTATTTCTTCAGTTCTCTCTTGAAATCATCCCATTCTTGACCTTGCAAAGGCCCCTTTCCATGTCTGCATGCTTCCTACGCCACCATAACATAGCATTATCAATAAGGAACAAGGAAGCAGTACGTACCTTGGTTGCATCATCAACTAAGTTCAGGCTCTTAGAATATCGCTCCATCTGCCACAAGAATTTCTCAACCTCCTTGGCATCACGAACACCTTGAAATTCCTTGAGTTTAGGGAGATCCAGCCTCACCTCCCTTGCTCCACTGGTGCCACCAACCAACGGAGCCTTAGTTTGTCTCTCCAAAGAAGTCTTTAGAGAGTTGAGTTGTCCCTGCATCGCGGTAATGGCATCCATTACCTTTGCCTCGAGTTGCCTCATGGACTCAGCTCGTTCCTCCTCAATATTGAGGTGCGAATCAAGATCCGACCTCAAGTTGTCCAATTGGCTAAGGGTGTGAGTTTCAAGTGTCTCAAAGTCACCTTCCACCATGTCCACCCTAATAGCCACCCCGTGTAAGGCCTCCTCCAAAGCCTCCACCTTTGACATCAAAGTGGCCATATCCGCGGCCTGGCGGGACTTACTTGATCCTCGGGTCTTCTTTGCCTTCTGATCAACTTGGGTCTCCCTACCCCTTCCTTCTCTCGACACCACCACGTCCTCAGTTGTGCCCGACATCCTTGCTTACCAAATGGCTACCACGAACCAAGTTCACAGCTCTAAACCTAGCTGCCTTGAACCAAAGCTCTGATACCACTTTGTCACAGCCTTGGACTTGATCACCCAAATACCATGCCGGCCTTAGCTTGATCACCCCTCTCGATCTTGCTAAGTCAGCCGAATCCTCTCGAGTAGGCAAGGAAAGGCAAAGAACAAGAGAACTTCTAGAGAGAGAAAGAACTTAGAGAGAAAAGCTCTTGAAACAACAATTGCTTGAAGACTCTTGGATGTTTACAAATGAAGGAGGCATCCCCTATTTATAGCCTACCACCTCCTCAATGAACGGCTACGATTAATTACATTCGACGGTGGAGAATAATTCTCCAGAACCTTTCCTACAAATATCTAGATATTTACATAGTTCCTAGAGTTCTCTATAATTCTCTACACAACTCTACAACTATGTACACATATCTACAACATTCTAGGAGCTTCTAGACTTATCCATTCTTGAAGTCCAAACCTCCTAGTTGAGTGTAGAGTGTCCGTGCACACGAATTATCCAGCGTTCCCTTCCGGTCGTGACAGATGGCTCTAGATTTATTAACAACATGAAGGCCAATATATTGCCTGTCCTTTATTTGACTTAATAAGATGAACCATTTTCAAGGCCAGAATGAACCTCTTTAGCTAAGTTACTAAATGTGGCCTCCCCTCTGATTTAGCTCATATTTGGTTATCGTTGTGTCTTGACTATAGATTCTCTTGAAATTTGTTGGATGGACTTGATTATTGAACGAGTCTATGTCTCATCAATCATTATTTTTAGGCTAAAGTACCCGTTTGGTTCTTTATGTTTGCTTCAAGTATCCATTTAGTCCCTTAAGTTTGTAAAGTGCTCCTTTGGTCCTTGAAAGTTAACACCGTTAAGTAGACTTAACGGAAAATACTAACTCAGCAATTTTAAATGATGACTGTGCACTTAAATGCTGACAAAGCAAGCTTACATGTTATTTCTTTAATAAATTAGTATTTTAAATCTTGTAAATTGAAATTTATTCAAGCAAACTTTGGGTATATGTTCTTCGTCTGAGGCATTTAAATGCACAGTCATCGTTTAAAATTTCAATTTACAGGATTTAAAATATTAATTTATTAAAAAAGTAACACGTAAGCTTGCTTTATCAGCATTTAAGTGCATAGTCACCATTTAAAATTGCTGAATTAGTATTTTCCGTTAAGTCTACTTAATGGTGTTAACTTTTAAGGACCAAATGAGCACTTTACAAACTTAAGGGACTAAATGGATACCTGAAGCAAACATAAAGGACCAAACGGATACTTTAGCCTTATTTTTATAATGTGATTTGAGACTTCTATTTCATATTACTAGTTTTAAGGCATGGGTATTTTTACTTTGGTAACATGCTGTTTCAATTATGTATGAGATAATGGGACTTAACTTTTACTAGTTGTAAGGAGGAATAATGTGGTTTCATTAGTTTATCTAAGAATTTTATTTATATACATAGAGAGAGGGGATAGGATCCCATTTCCTCAATTCAATCATAAGACTCTTATCTTTTTTAATCCCCTTCTGGATTCTATGTAAGAGCCAATCTTGACAAGCTTGTTAGAAACAGCTGTATATTTCTGCGCAACATGAAACAATGATTAAGAATTTTTTAAACAATGGCTAACTTGGTAGATATACGAGTGTTTGAAACAACAAGCAGCCATTTCCACATTACCAGGAAGCAAAAACAACAAAAAAGACGTGTGTGTTGATATAAGCTCCTACCCAGCTACCCCTTAAGTAGAGTCGAAATGCTTCAATTAAGAAGTTTAGCATAAACATCTAGATGGGAGCATAACTGATAAAAGTATCAATTACACCTTTATAGTTGAAGATTGGCACTCTACAACATATACTGCAGAAGAACTAATAAAGAAACCTACAGTATTTTCCCCAAGTCATCATTGATTTAAAGCGTTGTAATATGCAAAGAAAGAAACCAACTACATACCAGCTCAAGCCTTTCCAGTTTCTACAGTGGATGTTAACAATTTACCAAACGTTTTTATTCCTGAATATTGCAAAGATACCGACCAAATTTCCAACCTACACACAAATTAACCTCCAAACTAACAGTATCATGAAATTGATGGTCCAGGGCCTAGGCATATAATTGTATATGTTGACTAATTGGGTGACTGTGAACCCTGCCAACTGCACAGCTAAAAGAAGTAGCAACTGTTCACTAGATTCAAATGTCAAGGAATTTAAGTTTAACAAAGGATTAAGTCCCCTTCCAGACAATAATAATAACTAGCAAATACTGGCACTCCATCCAACTATCGAGTAAAAAACATTGACTTCCTCGTGGGATCAAGCAAGGGACTAAATATTGGCACTCCATCAGACTATCGGTAAGCACACCATGATGCTCCATAAAAAATGCAGGTGCAATTGCAGGACAGGAAGTTAATTTAAGACTTCCTGACAACAAATATACTACAAAACAACGACTAAGAAAGACGACCTGCACTCTTGAATTGTACAAGCAGTGAAAAATGGGCAGATAAAACCATCAAATTCACTAACTTTTGAAACTGACAGAAACTATTGTCAGTAATTAAAATACTACCTCCGGTCGGCATAGTTTGTAGTGCAATTGTACCCTATGTCCCATAGGACTGGAGGAGTATTATTCAGCATTTAAGCAGAAGGGTAGCCAAACAGGTACAACCCCACAAGAAAGAACTGATAATTATTTTGAAGCAATATGCTAAAATAAAATGACCAGAACTGATTTGAAATCCAAAATAATTCGGACACCCGCTATCGCGGAAGGCGTGAGCAATATACTCACGTAGGTGTTGAGCTGACGGATGAAGCTGGAGAAGTTGTTGTGCTTGAAATAGGTAGGAAGAAGAAGACGAGCGAACTCAGGGTGATTCCAGACGACGAAGCTGTTGTTGGTGGGGCTCCACGATACAATATCATCGGTGGTAGAATCGTCGACCATTTCATAGGTCTTGATAAGGAAAGGTGCTGGACCTCCAGTTCCGCCGGAGCCAGCAGAGGAAAGTGGCGCACCGCCGTCCATATCGGGAAGAATCGGAAGAGATCTTCCGGGAAACAGGTGTGAATCTTGAGGAGAAGAGGAAAGAAGAGTCAGAGAGGAGGGGGAGAAATGAAGGAAGGAGGAGGGGAATGAGTAAAAATTGGACAACAACGATGTCTGATCCCAAAGACTGATACGGTTCGAATGAGAGAAAGTTGACTTCAGACTTCGACATACCGTACGCTGCCAATCCACTTTTTGGCCCTTTTTTTTTTTTTTTTTTTTGGATTTTGGCAGGTGTCGTGCCATTTCCTGTCTGAAGCGCGCAAGTTTGTTGGCAACAATTTTATTTTAGGTTTATAGTATTAATTTTCGGCTTATCTGTTTTTTTTTTTTCCCGATTTTTGGCTTATCTTGGCTTATACTACTTCTATATGACATACTTTATTTTTTTTTAAAGATATTCAGAAAATTAATTAAATTATTCTAAAATATTTATATTTATCATTTTTCTCTAAACTATTTTGTCCTAACTTATAAACTAATATATAATCTGAAGATACACAACATATGATATGATTCGATAACTTATTTAGCTTCCTTAATCTTTAAAAAAAATCAAGAAACAAAAAATCGGATTGAGCACTAAATCGGTCAAACAGTGATTCAAGGGTCAATAGGTTGGATCAGGGTCAACTTAGGGTTAGATTGGTCATATTAAAATAATATAATTTAATTGAAATATAAAAATTAATATTTTAGATAAACTAATAAAAAAATCATAATATAAAATAAATTTTAAATGATCATAAAAATAAGCGGCAATATATATTAATATATTTTTAAACTTCTATCGATTAAAATGAATATCTTTAGGAAAAAAATGCTTAAAATATGTTAGTATCTGTTATGATGCCTTTACTTATAATGATCTCTAACCTATTAATTAGCATAAGCAAATCAGCGCATGAATTATGGGATTAGATTTTTAATTTCAAATATTATTCCCAATACTATGATATCTAACTAATTAATTATCATTATTATCTAAGGCAAATTAGCCAATGGATTATGGGATTGAATTTTAAATGTTAAAAATTTCAAATACCACTCCAAATGTGTCGCCGTGAATATACTCTCAGGCTAATTACTTAGTGAAAAATATTTCTCATATTATAGGAGAAATGTTTTCTCATGCCACACACACATAAAATGGTAGGACCCGCATATATATATATAATGCTAATTATATATATGCGCGGGTCCTACCATTTTGTGTGTGTGTAGGAATCTTCTTTCTCTCATGTAACATGAGAAAAGTAAAGCCCACTTACTTATGAATAATTTGGGAACCTGTGAAGGCTTTTCTCAGAGCATGGAAGGATGTTTATGAAGAAAGGCAGGGCAGTCCAACTCTTTTAATACCTATACACAACTTCCATGCTGCAACCGGTGACTTTTCATGGGTGAGTGCAAGTCTTGAGCCATTAACTTCAAGGTAATCAAACAATCAACTTATATGCATTTTCACCATTTCATTTCTTCTGTAATGACATAATGATATAATGGCTATTGAAGGAAGTTTAATTGCGCCGAGAGGAGTGAGTGATTGGAAATGGGAAGGAGGCAATAAGAAGGGATGATGGATCCATTTTAGGGGAATAAAAGGGCTTCTTGTGAATGTAGGAGGACTTGATGGCCAAGGTGCCCCATGCTGGGACTGTTTTTATGAATCCAAAAGTAAGAGGTCTGACGTGAGTCTCTCACAACTTGCTTCTCTACATAATAAAGCTCACAGATTTTTTGAATGATGCTGTGATGAAATGTTTGTTGCAGATGGCTGAGTTTTCACAAATGTGAAAATCTACAACTTAAGGAGCTCACTCATATAAACAGCCCAGCAGTTCATACAGATAACTCAAAGGGGCAAAAATCTCCTATTTGCACGTTGTAGCGCCTCATGATAGCCCAAACACTGATGGGATTGATACCTCCACGCCTTCCAACGTCATCATTCAGGATTCCAATATTGAAACTGGTCACCATTATTCACTAACTTGGAACCTTCTGAATCCTTATCCCTCTTTAAATATCAATGTGTGTTTTAATCATTAGTCTTGCTGTTTAATATAATATTCGCCGCAGGTGATGACTTATTGCCATTAATAAGGGTTCATCTCTTATTAACATCACTGGTGTTTATGGCGGATCTGGTCATGGCATCAGGTGATTATCACTCATTAGTTCCTTCGTTATTCCCACTTTAAAAATTAAATAAAAGCAGTTATAAATCCGTTTATGATGTAAAAATTTGCTTGTTTTCATCAATTAATAAAACAGACCTCTCTGTTGTGTGTTGGTGAACAAACTAATGCATTTGTAAACGCGTTTATAGCATTGGCAGCTTCGGACTGACGAGATCTCATGCAAGGGTGGAAGACATCCACGTCCGGAACTGTACATTCACAAGAACTTCAAATGGAGCCAGAATCAAGACATGGCGGATATCTATCTATCCGTCTATATGTATATTATATATGGAATAATAGAAACACATACATGCTTATAATATCTCTGATATAATGAAAGATTGATATGTAGTGTTGACTTTCAATCATGTGTAAAGCTAATATATGCTTATAATGAGTTATTGTCGTGCAGCAGGGAGGATCTGGGTATGCAAGAAAGATCACATTTGAGGATATAACACTGGTGGAAGCTGAGAAACCAATAGCTATAAACCAAGATTATGTGGGAGCAGATGGAGAAACCACAGTGGAAGTTAGTAAGATTACATATAGGAATTTTAAGGGAACTTTGGCTACTGAGAATGCAATTCAGTTGGTGTGTGACAACAACAAAGGTTGCCGACATAGTGTTAGAACAGATTAACAAAACTTGTTTTTTTTTTTGGTCGAAAAGAAATTTATATTAATACTACCGATAAAAGTTACAACAGAACATGACAATTATACTGAGAAAACAAACTTGAACAAAAAGATTGAAAAATACAACAAAACCAAAACAAATGTAAAGAAAGCTAATCACCACAAAATATAAGAGAGTAAAAGCAACAGCAAGAACTCCAACAGCTTCCTGAACATCCAAGGTTAGAAGTGACATGAAAGGAGGTGTTGGTTACAAAACCCACCCGATCGGGCACACCTCCTTATAAGAATAAGCTGCACATAGATCAGCTACATAAATGCCCTGACTTAGAGAATAGGACAGAGAAAACCCAACCTCAGAAAAAGAAAGACCACTGAAATCTTGAAAAATGCTTTTGCTCCACCATTGAAGCAAATCTAGTGATGTCAACCACCTCCCAAACAAATTTTGGCTAACACTAGCAATTTGGATTTGCCACCATTGAACAATTCTACCAATGATCCTCACATATGTAAGGCACAAAACAGAATCGACCACTGGAAAAACCCTTCCCCCAAAATTCCAAATCCAAATCACCACAAAAGCACCCCCATAAGTCATCAAATCCATAGCCACCTCAGAAGAAACATGCAAGCATACAACAATAAACACAAACGCAGAGGAACAAGAATAGGAACAAAATAGACAAACAGGAAGAAAAGGAACAGGAAGAACATCCCCTTCGCCGGAGACCACCGTCGATCCGAAGACCATCATCACGCTGGAGGCTATCGTCGAGGAAGACGCCCAGACAAAAGCTTCCACCGCCAGAGGTAAGAGAGGGCCACCATTGCACCCAGAAAACAGAGGGACGCCGAAGACGGAGAGACTACGAGGACGGAGACCAGAGAAGAGCCAACGCCGAAGAAGAAGGACGGTTGCCACTTTATGTCCTTGTTCCGACCTAAAAACCGTCTGAACCAGACTCATCGAGGGCCGATCTGAGCGTCTGCGACGATTGTGGTACAAGAGGAGGCTCGCCGGCGGCAAAGGCGCCGCCGGCGAGACAGAAGCCAACTGGATTTGCGGAGGAAGCATGAGCGTGCGCGTTTGCTAGGGTTTCACACGACGAGAGCTTGTTTTCTCTCTAACGAGTCAAGTGTTTTACGGAAAATACAAAACTTGTTCTCAACCTGGGAGACCACCTTAGCATCCTGCGAGAATGCTCATGGCACAAGTTCTTCATCTAATGTTCCTGACATAGATTGCCTTCAACACTGATATAAGATATTATCTCAATTTGATGTTAAAATTGCAGCTTTAGCAAAGCCCTCTCATTGGGGTTTAAACACTTAACAATTTGTACTCAGCTTTGTTAATGGCAACTAATAATAGCATGGAATTTCGGGGAATATCCATGCTCTTATACTTCATAACCCTACACACTTATTTTTCTATATTTTCCACTCAAATCAGCACTTGCTTGAACCTAAGTAAAATACGACATCATAATAATTGAATGATGGTAAAATGTGATTCATTAATCATAACCTTGCAACGTTGGGTGATTTTATATCCGTTGCTAAGTTGAAGTGACGTGGAGACGTCGATAAACAAATGTCTATACTTCATTCACATCAGCCCTTGCAAAATTGTAATATGCAGTGCTCTAAATTTGCATCCATTATCTATGATAGAAAACGGTGATATTCAAACAAAATGACGAGTTTTGGAGGTGAAGAGCAAAAAGCTGAGACTGTGGTAAGGCTCATAATATTTGAAACTGATTGTGAAGGTTTGTTCAAGATAGTGAAGACAGGCGCGAGGCGTCTCTGTGAGCATTAGTCTTGAAAGGATACAATACATAGCCCATGTTTATTATTTAAAGGAATGAATTCGACGAACATTATGATGAAGGCTTCCACCGATCCATATACAATGCCCACTATTTGACGCAAAATTGACTGTTGATAACCAACAAATGAGAACTAATTAATGTATTTAATCAGTAGTAAACTGTTTACTTTCGCGCTAAATACATAAGGTTGCTTATGACACACGATTTAATCTGTCACTCACTCGTGTGCTCATAAATGGTTCCAAACCCCCCCCCCCCCCCCCCCCCAAAAAAAAAAAAAAAATCATATTTATACAATTGTGGCATTGAAGAATTTGCAGTGTCATGCTCGAATAAGGCAACTCTACAATTTCCCCCCCCCCCCCCCCCCAAAAAAAAAAAAAAAAAAAATCTTCAACACTAGTGCCAAATGCTTTCACTGACACCAGCTAGTCAAGCGTTCCACAGATCAAAGGCGAGGGATGTTCGCCTTAGCGCCAAACAAGTTTCCGTTGATGTCTCAAAACTCCAGTCACCAATATTACGGGCATATTTGCTTCATGCGGAACAAGTTTTGTCGAGACTGACAAGTCTTACCGGGGTGGATGATATAACTCAGTCAGTCACCTCCTCATACGTTTAAAAGCTTCCAATCTGAGGAGGGAAAAATGAAAAAAGAACCAGTAGTCAAACACTCGTTAATTTTCTTTATAAATCTGTTAAAGGAATGAAGTGGTCAAGGATCAACACTGCAGCTATAAGACTTGCAGAAAGGACAGCAAGCACCCACTTAATGCTTCCTAAATATTTTTGCTCTCTCTGGTAAATCCTTATTGATAACTTTTTCAAATGGATGATTAGCTGAGTCTCAAAAGCTTAAGAAAAATATTTCTATACAACAACAACAACAAAAAGCCTTGTCCCACTAAGTGGGATCAACTGCATAGATGGCACAATGCCATTTTGTTCTATAAACAACCAAGTTTTTAAAAGTACTTCCACATATAAACCAGATAATCGACTACTAAAAATTGCAAGTGAAAGCCTAATTTCTAAAGGTCATATAGTTCAACAATCTACCTGCCTGAGTTTAAATCATTTGAACATCTATCAAATAAAATGTGCAATTAGATGTCCAGGAACTTACTGTTACAAGGCATGCCCTGTATTCATGACTTCATGAGTCTCATATTGGTATACTATGCTGTTCAACATAGCAGGCACAGAAGACATAAAGGCTTTTCAGATAATCAACTCAACTATAATGGCTTTTCAGATAATCAGCTTGAAGGTTAGATTCAAACAGACTTCTAAAGCCAATCTTCAAATGCATTACTTTTCCTGCGTCAAAAATTCTTGAAAGTCACTGTCTACTTGATTAGTGGATATGTATCTGATAAGCATTTCTGTGGTGGAAGCATCCACAATGAAGCCTTTCTCTTTCATTATTTGAAGGTATTTCATTGCTTTTGTAGTATCTTTTTCCAGAAGCAGTCCCTGGATAAATACATTATAGGTACAACTATTGGGCAAGCAGCCATTCTCTTCCATAGTTGTCAATAAGTTTTCAGCCTCATCCAGTAGCCCTTCTTTACAAAGACCTTTAATCATTACAGTATGGGCATAAACATCCAATTGCAATCCCTTGGCAGGCAAACTAGAAAAGAGCTTCTGTGCAGCATTGAGTTTTCCGCAACTGCACATTCCATCAAGCATAATGCAGTAGATAACATAATCAAGATCTAAATTTTTCTTCTCGAATGAATCAAACAGTGACATTGCTTCAGAATGAAGCCCGCATTTCCATAGTCCATCCAACATTACAGCACAAGTCTTGAGATCAGGAATTTGGCCGTATTTGTGCATGCAAAAAAATAATTCTTTAGCAGCAAGTGGCCTCCCTGCTTGGCAAAACCCACCTATAAGAGTAGTCCAAGTGACAACATCTGGAATAAATCCTTTACCAATCATCCCATCCAAGAGATGCATGGCCTTATCAATATCTCCTCCTTTACACCATCCATGAATCAATGAACTATATGTTACAATGTCTGGCAAACATCCCCTGTTAATCATCGAATTAAATACTTTGATGGCCTCATTCATCTGATTTTGCAAACGATACCCATCTATCAATGAATTATAAACGACAACATCAGGCTCCTCCCCCATATGAAGCATGAAACCCATTATGGCTTTCGCACCCATAACCATTCCCTCTTTGCAAAATGCATCCGCTAAAATACTGATTGTTTGTGCATCTGGCATGATTCCCCTCAGCCTCATCTCATTAAATACTGCAATAGCCTCATCCAACCTACCGAAATTACAAAGACCCTGAATTAAGCAGGTACAAGTGATATGATTAGGTCGAATACCTTTGCTAATCATTTCTGAGCACAAATTTAAAGCCTCAAATACCAATCCATCCTTGCACAAACTATTGATGACCGTGCTGTAAACTACAACATTTGGTTTCCCAATTCTCTCTTCCATCATCCTTAGACACTTAATAGCAGCATGTGTGTCACCAATCTTGCACAATCCATTGATTACCACTCCAAAGGTTTGAATGTCAGGTTCATATCCAACCTTTTCCATATGTTCAAACAATCTTATTGCACGAACCACGTAGCCTTCTTCACAAAGTCCCTTAATGAGGGTATTAAATGTCACTACAGTGGGCTCCAAACCAACTTTGAACATAGTCCCCAAAACTGAGAACCCATAATCTGTCTGCTTTAGATGGCAAAGACAATTTATCGCAATACTAAGAGTATAGACATCAGCTTTAATACCTAAAGAATAAATGTCTTTAATTAATAAAATCGCTGTTGCATAATGCCTCATCTTCACAATCACCCCAAACAATAACGTAAAGTCAAAAACAGATGGCAAAGGCTTCATCCTAATCATCATATCAAAGAAATCAACGGCAGTATCAACATTTCTCAATTGTCCGGACCAGCACTGACTTCTCATAAAACTTAAGAACTGAGAGTCGGTCTCCGTAGCATCAACTGTGGTACAATAAGTTGGAGAACAATAAGAGAATACTGCAGATGGAAAGTGAAAGGAACGACATGATAGAGAAACGGGAGTTCTGGAATGAGCTGTAATACCAATCTCATGAAGAAGAGGAAACCAAGGAAAGAAAGCTGTTCTTCGTATAATGGGATTAGACATTAGTTCTGGGTCTTACAAGACGATAGGGTCAAAACTCAGTACTAGAGCCGAGAGGCAAAAAGAGGGTGAGTAGCGAGGATCCTACGTTTCGCTTCCGGAGCATCGCAAGGATCCAAATTGAAAAGAAAATTGATGGGCGATAATCGTGGAACTCAAACCGTACCTTCGACATGTCTCTGCACGTATTCTAGGGTTTTCTTCAGGGATGGGCGCTCAGTCATTGACACCCATCGGAATGCGGGAGAATGAAGGATACATTTTCATCCTTCATAAGAGGTGACTTGGTTCCCGGAATTGAGCTCTAAGTTCTTCACACCAAAGAGTTGAAGATAGACGCAACGATTCCTGAAGAGTCCATCTTGAATCAAAGGTGGGTTTAAGTGGGGTTTAGCTTGAAGACGCAGGCCTCGCTAATACGTGTTCCATTTTTGCATCACAACAGATTGGGTTTGCTTTCTGGAAAGGGAAACTAAATTTTCTCCTAAACAAATCTATTACTTCAACCACGTTTTTCCGGTGTGAATCGGTACCGTAACTCGTAATCGTGAGGCGGCGCACGGGTCTAACTGGACCGGGTCGATCATCAACTCACGCCTGCCCCGATCAGGTGCCAGGAATTATAAAATCTTGATAATAAATTGCAACTTTTGTCATTTTAAAAATAATTTTAGTTTTATTTTTCTTATAGAGAAAGTATGAATCTTAATCTCGACCCACATCTCATCCCATCCCACTCTTATTATAAAGAAGGGTTTAGTCGTTGTAAAGTGGATCATAATCATCACTAGGACTTTATTTCTTAAATCAAAAGGCATAGAAATGGCTAAAGCTTTTTTGGGCAAAAAGATAGTACAGTAGACTCTTAAATGTAATGCAATGCACTTAAAGATTAAGCAAACAAACTAAAGTTTTGTGGGAATTTGATGATATATATATATATATAAATAACAATCCCTAACCAGTAAGCATGATGAATCACTCATGACAACAAAGGTGGAACTGGGTTAGAGGTCTCCCCCGCCCTCTATTTTTTTTTAAAAAAAAATTATATATATGGCATTTTGGTAATTTACATATGTAGCATGTTACATATATGACATTTTGGTAATTAGATGATATATATATATATATATATATATATATATATATATATATATATATATATATATATATATATATAACCATCCTTAACCAATAAGCATGATGAATCACTCATGACAACAAGGGTGTAACTGGGTTAGGGGTGTCCCCCGCCCTCTAATTTTTTTAAAAAAATTATATATATGGAATTTTGGTAATTTACATATGTAGCATTTTATATCTATGACATTTTGGTAATTAGCTGCGTGGATGTGAAATATTATTACGTGCAATGTTATCTATTGTGTCTAGAACTGTGAAATCCTTGTTTATCACACAATTTAGTAGTTGATAAGTTTACTATGAAATTTTTTCTTTCTACCCCTGAGACTTATATAGATAACTAGGATATTGTTCTCTGATTATTCCTTCTTCTTTAAAGCATAATTAATATTTTTACTATGACTTTTGCAAAACTATCTGTAGTTTTCTGATTTCTGTGATTGCCTTGTGCTAAGAGGGATAGTTAAATAATGTCTGTATTTACACTGTGGAGATATGTATTTTGTATTATCCATGTTGCTATTTCAGGCCTTTTTTATTTTCGTTTTGTTTTGGTGCCATGTTTTTGTTTAAGGTTTATGCATTCTATTTTGAATAAAAGATTAAGACACAGTGGCGGAACCAGAAAAAAAATTTTAGCCCGAGTCAAAAAATAAAAATATTGAACTACTCCCTTTAGTTCTTATTGTAAAGCACTAACTAACTAGTATATTTAGTCCTTTTTATAAAGCACTTGCTTGTTTCTAAATAGTATTAAATATTTTTATGTATACCCATAATTAAAAAGATAGTGAGTAAGAGTAATAATTAATAAAAATTAATAATTACTCTTGTTTGAGCAAAAAAAAAGAGTAATAATTAATATAATATTAGAGTTTAGTATAATTAATAGGGATAATATTGAAAATTACTTAAATTTTAGGACAAATTTAATGACTTTAATTGTTTTTATTGACTTGTGAGAATTATTAGTTGGTTCCTTAAATAAGGACCAGAGGAAGTATTTACTAAATAGTATCAAATAACCTTGAAAATACAAATAAATAATAACTGATAATTATAAATCAAAACAATATATAAGATGATACTAAGTTTTTCGGTATCTCAAACAAGAATTTTACTTTCTTTTCACAGCCCAATGAGTAATGAAACAAACATTATCTTGACAGAGAAGATAAAAAATTAGCTGGGGCTAAATTTGTGGCCAAATAAAATATCATATAATAAATACATATATATTTTCACAAATTTTATAAGATCAGTCAGGGCCAGCTGGGGCCTCCTAGCTGGCCATCAAGTAGTTCCGCCACTGCTAAGACAGATCGGTGTAATTGGATAGGAACCAAAGGCTTGAATTGAAGCAGAATAACCAAACTAAACTTTATTAGTTAGGTTGATGTTCGGTTCATTTGCAGTGTTTGGTTTAGTCTTGTTGATGCCATTTTCCCATTGTCTAGAGTTTAGCATGGATTCAATTATAAATGAGTTTAACAATATAAAAACACATAGAGTAAGAGTCAAGTGAAATGATATTAATTTCTGTAATATATTTGTTCAATTTTTTTTTTATATATATTAGGTTTGTATTGTATTTCAAGTTTTTTTATTTATTATATAATATTTTTTATTTTCACCCTCATCATTAAAATTCCTGGAGCTGCATGCCGATTTGTTGCCAATAAACTTTTTGGTGTCATAGTAGAATGGAAAACTGGAGCATTTCTTGCATCGATGAAGAAACACGAACATAATAATTTCAAGTTGACAATGTTCCCAGGAAAAAAAAAGATACTTTTGAGAAACAACGAGCAAGATTAACGTGACTATACATACAAATCCGATTAATGCTTATTTTTCGAAACTATATATATAAACACATAATTTGAGCTGCAACAGTTTGTCCAAATCAAAACAAAAATGGAAGGCCTAATTGCTATCATTTTCCTCTGTTTTGTTACCTCACCTTTCTTTCTTAAAACTATGGGTGTTCAAAACCTAGGATGGGATCGGATTCCTCATCCTAATTTTTGACCGGGATGCAATTTGCATCCCGGGATCGGGATAGAAATCTCAAAGGTGATCTTGATTCCCGTCTAGGTCCCGGTTTCAATATATCCCGATTCTTTTGAGATACTTTTAAGTTGACAATGTTCCCAAGAAAAAAAAAGATACTTTTGAGAAACAACGAGCACGATTAACGTGACTATACATACAAATCCGATTAATGCTTATTTTTCCAAACTATATATATAAACACATAATTTGAGCTGCAACAGTTTGTCCAAATCAAAACAAAAATGGAAGGCCTAATTGCTATCATTTTCCTCTGTTTTGTTACCTCACTGATAATTGAATATTTTTACACTTAATTGTATCTCTTGGTGAATAAATTTAGGATTGTTTAGTCATTAAATAATGGGTTTTATTACCTAATTGAGCTTTGAGCTTTTAATGTGATTGATTTCATTTTTATGATTAAATTCCAGATTTACAGTGATTTAGTATTTTCGCCATAACTTTTGATCTAGATATCCGATTTGCCTGATTCTTCTTTCCTTTTTTAGATGATTCAGAGATCTACAATTGTTATGAAGACTTGGAAGGCTGATTCGGACAAGAAGATGGACGAAATTGGAGCTAAAGACAGACCTATTTTTCTGGATTTTTATTTTGCTCGAATTTTGTAATAAAAGACCAATTTTTAGAGGTTTCCTTTTTTATATAGGGATTTCCTATTGATTAGGGGTTTCCTATTTAGAGATTTCCTATTTTTAGTCATTGTTCTTACATAAGGAAAATTAGATGGTGACTACAAACATATTCTCAATTACGTTGTAGGAGATTTTTCAGATTAAATTAGAAGCTTTTTATTTTCTCTTAGTTGTTCTTCATGTTCTTCTTCATCTTTTCTTCTGCGTTTTTCCTAGCCATGCTTGGCTAAGCTTCTTTGATTGACCCAACGTTGAGGATTCCATGATTCGTCTAGAGAACTTGTGCTTTATCGATAATTTAACTCGTTTCTATTTTCATCTTATCGGATCCGATTTCTGGAAATAGTTCGAATATTAGATTTAATATTCGGTTTGGTTCATCCCAAGGACTGAGTTCGAACTAGGTTTTAAGTTTTGCTGTGCGATCGCACAGTGGGGCGCCGTTGTTCGGACAAATTCTAGGCGATCGTCTAGTCGAGGGATTTTTTGGGCGAATGCAGAGATCTCGGTTCGTCCAGAACCAAACGTGGGTTATTTATATTTCGTTCAATGATGGAAGTCTCTGGAATCTGAACGTTGGGTTGATCGATTTTAATATGTTTCTTCTCGTTTTCTTATATTCTATTTTATCTTTGCTTCATTTAAATTGCATTTCTATTTTAGTTTATAAATTCAAAAATCCATAACCCAATCCCCCTTGTTTTCATTGCATTTGCATGACATTTAGATTACTTAGGATTCAATAAAAAGCTCCTCGAAAAGAGAGAACGATCCTAGGTTTGCCTATACGCAATCCTTGGTTAATTGTTGATTGTGGACCCCAAGGCTAATGACAAAAGGTCTTTATCAAATGGCGCCGTTGCCGGGGAGCTAAGCAATTGGCTCCCTAGGTGATTTAATTGTCAAATTCACTTTTGACAAGGGGTTTCTCTTTTGAAGCTTGTTAGATTTGCATTTTTTATTTTTTTTTTTCATTCCATATAGTTTAGGATTTTTGCATTTAGGTAGCTTGCATATAATTCATTGCATTGTCTTAACTTGGTAGCTTCTGTGTGGTGTGTTTGTATCAAATTTGATATGATTTTGGGCTTATTTGTTTGAATTCACCATGTCTCCAAGTTAATTCATAGCATACTTGCATCTTTAATCATTTTCGCAAAAAAAAAAAAATCTTCTTTTCTTTTTCACTTGCATTTGTATTTTATTAGATTCCTTTTCTTAGTTTTTATAGTTTATAGTTAGATAGTTTTCTTGTAATTCCTTGGGAATTAATTATATTGAAATTTCATGGCTTGGTTTTATGGCAATCATAATCTACCTTTCAATTCTCACTCTTTTGTAGGCAATCAAGAATGTTATGGTCCTTTCTACCACCCATTACATGAACCATACCACCAACTTCCATTTCAACAATATCATCAACCCTCTCACTTACCATACCATCCTTCATTCCAGCCTACTTCAGGACCATGCCATCCATCTCATGAATTCCAATACCCATTTGACTCACCTTATGAACCTCATTCTCACCCATATCTACCCAACCAAGATCATTCTTTTTGTGAAGTCATTGGAGATCACCAAAATCAAATGGCTTGGGCTGTCAATAAGGAGTGGTCACATATGGACAACCTTCATCAACAAATGGACTCTATGCTTAGAATTATGGAACAACAAACGAAATCATCTGAGAGATTAGCAAAGGAAATTGAGCAGCAAGCACAAGTGTTGAAAATGAATTTTCCTTCTATCATGGGTACACATGCACAAGAAGTGAAGCAAGTACAAAAGCACATTGAAGAGTCCTCTCTCTCATTTCGTAATGATCCTATCCTTATAGAAGTAGACTCTCCTACTACTTCGACTAATGAAGCAATTCCTAATTTGAGTGATAATGAGGTGGACGAGAAAATCATTGTTGAATCCCCTCAATTATTTGGAAATATAATTGCTCAACCAATTGGCTTTAGTAGTAGTGATTTGATTGTACTTGTTGATGAGTGTGATCCTATTTCTTCATGTGATGCTTTGACTGATGAAAATGCTTCTCTTCATAGTACTAGTGATGATTGCAATGAATTGAATGACATATTTTCATGTTGTTGTGAAGAATATCAAATATGTGTAGATTGTTATCATGAAAAATGTCATTTACTTGTTGAGCTTCAAAAGAAAGCATTTAGTGAAGTGGTTGATTCCACCATTGATCAAAATGCACCCTCTTGTACTATTGATGATAGTAAGCATGACAATTTTGAAAAGATTGAATCACGCATGAATGCCAATGTTGTGGATGATGTTCTTCCTGAATGGTGTCCTGCTTATCCTGATTTTTCATCTAAGAATGATTCTGCCATCTGTGCTTGTGCTGGCAATGAATGGTGCTCTGTTTGCATTAACTTGGTTGATGCTGCATTATTTGGTGATTCTGACTTGCTTAGTGATTCTGCATTGATTGTGTATTCTGTTGTTGACGTGAGTGAGAACAATCATAGCCTGGAATGTCAAATGCACGAAATTCCTATTGGATTACCTCCTTGTAGTCTTGTTGGTGATGAAGATTCTGAGATTTTGATTGATAAGATTCTGCATACTGGTGAATCTTTCCAACAAGTACTTTCTTGTGATCTGCCACCTGATTTAGAAAAACAAGACAACTGTTTTGATTCTTTACACATTCCAAGTGGTGATGATTTAAAAAAATCTCTTCATTCTTCCACTCTTTTCCCTTCCATCTCTTGTGATTGCAACGATGATATAGTGTACTCCAACATTAAGTTGGGTTCCACACCTTCCATTTTGCAAACACAAGAGAATGTTCACGATATGATTGGTTGCTTGACTCCTACTGATGGGAGTATCATTGATTTCCTTGGATGTGATAGTTACTTGGAGAGTTTGGAACTTAACATGTCTTTCATTCACTTAAAATCTCTCCATGTCTCTATTTTTGGATGGGATACTGCTATTTGCTTGTCTTATTTGCAGGCACATTTTTGGAAAGGTTGTCGATGGAACCAACATCCACCGTACATTCTTGGACCTCTTCCAATAGATCCTGAGCCACCTCCACCAATGAAATTCAATGCGGGAGAAGATGTTTCAAGGGAAAAATTTATTATTCTCATCAAAGATGAGAACTTCTCCTTCAAGCGACTCAAGATACTCTAACAAAGGTTGTCTCTTTCCTTACTTATTTTCTTCCTAATTAATATGACTACTTGGACTTAATTGTGGTATGAGGAAGATAAGTGTGGGGGAGGGACACAATTCAGTAGAAAAGTAGAAATAATGTAGTTTAGTAGGTTTAAAAAAAAGTTTTTATGAATAACACGCTCTCTTTCTATGATTGCTCTACCTCTTGTGAACCTTGACATCTTGGTTTTGATGGATCCTTCTTTTTGAGGCTGAATTTCTAGACTCTTGGATTATATTTCTTGGTAGTTAATTTTGGGATGCTGGTTGCATGATTTGGTATTAACCTTTGTGAGGTTTTGGGCCTACATGAATGGAATTCATCTTTTACCATTCTTTCTTTCATGTGTGCATCTGCTCATGATTTGTGTTCTCTAGAACTTGCTCCTTTTCTTTTTGAAGCTAATTTTTCACTTACGTGCATAAGTATGATGGAAGCTTGTTTTCTTTCTTTCATTTTCCCACTTTGGCCAAATAGCCTTTCCCTTATATTATATTTCCTTTGCTAGCCCCTTTGTGCCTTCTTGACTCATTCTTTTCTAAGCCACATTACAAGCCTAAGTGTAAAACCATTTTATCCCGCACCTTGGAAATTTATTGAGCATTGGTTTCACCTTAGTTTTGTGCTTAAGTGTGGGGGTTGCCCAGGTGTGCAACATTTTAAGTGTGGGGGGAGTATTTGATTGTGTATCATTTATCATTTGGCATTGATTGGTCATTGTTATTCTAAAAGAAAAAAAAGTACAAAAAAGAAAAAGAAAAAAAAAGAAAAAAAAATTCAAAAGAAAGAAAAAAAAAGAAGAAAAGAAAAGAAAAGAGAAGAGAAGAAAGAAAGAGAGAGGAAGCAATGTAAAGAATGAGAAATAAAAAGGAATGTTACTGAGGTGATTTGCTATTACTAACTGATGTTCTTTGATTTTTTTTTTTGGGTGCTTAGCCTATCATATCCATACTTATTCACACCTATACCCTAGCCCCATTACAGCCTTCAATAACAAGCTCTCTTGATTTTTGCATGCATGTGTCATAAGTGGTGGAGAAGTAGAAATTGAGCAAGCCTATGGTAGGACTATTTTCTTGAGCAGAATTTGAGCGATACACTTATTTATCCTATACACTTGAGAGATTGATTGAAGGCATCCCTTGAGAGACCATCTTGTGTGATTAGCATCATTGATTGAGATTGCCAGGATTTGTAATTTGAGATGAAAGAATTTTGGTCTTGATTGATTGGTCTTTTGAAGTCTTGTGTCCTTTATTAAATTTTTCCATTGTTAGCGATTGTTAGAAAGGAAGAGTTTTTCATTTTAGTCTTTTTCTTTGAATTTTGCCCAGGAGTGCAAAAAGATAAGTGTGGGGGAATTTGATAATTGAATATTTTTACACTTAATTGTATCTCTTGGTGAATAAATTTAGGATTGTTTAGTCATTAAATAAGGGGTTTTATTACCTAATTGAGCTTTGAGCTTTTAATGTGATTGATTTCATTTTTATGATTAAATTCCAGATTTACAGTGATTTAGTATTTTCGCCATAACTTTTGATCTAGATATCCGATTTGCCTGATTCTTCTTTCCTTTTTTAGATGATTCAGAGATCTACAATTGTTATGAAGACTCGGAAGGCTGATTCGGACAAGAAGATGGACGAAATTGGAGCTAAAGACAGACCTATTTTTCTGGATTTTTATTTTGTTCGAATTTTGTAATAAAAGACCAATTTTTAGAGGTTTCCTTTTTTATATAGGGATTTCCTATTGATTAGGGGTTTCCTATTTAGAGATTTCCTATTTTTAGTCATTGTTCTTACATAAGGAAAATTAGATGGTGGCTACAAACATATTCTCAATTACGTTGTAGGAGATTTTTCAGATTAAATTAGAAGCTTTTTATTTTCTCTTAGTTGTTCTTCATGTTCTTCTTCATCTTTTCTTCTGCGTTTTTCCTAGCCATGCTTGGCTAAGCTTCTTTGATTGACCCAACGTTGAGGATTCCATGATTCGTCTAGAGAACTTGTGCTTTATCGGTAATTTAACTCGTTTCTATTTTCATCTTATCGGATCCGATTTCTGGAAATAGTTCGAATATTAGATTTAATATTCGGTTTGGTTCATCCCAAGGACTGAGTTCGAACTAGGTTTTAAGTTTTGCTGTGCGATCGCACAGTGGGGCGCCGCTGTTCGGACAAATTCTAGGCGATCGTCTAGTCGAGGGATTTTCTGGGCGAATGCAGAGATTTCGGTTCGTCCAGAGCCAAACGTGGGTTATTTATATTTCGTTCAATGATGGAAGTCTCTGGAATCTGAACGTTGGGTTGATCGATTTTAATCTGTTTCTTCTCGTTTTCTTATATTCTATTTTATCTTTGCTTCATTTAAATTGCATTTCTATTTTAGTTTATAAATTCAAAAATCCATAACCCAATCCCCCTTGTTTTCATTGCATTTGCATGACATTTAGATTACTTAGGATTCAATAAAAAGCTCCTCGAAAAGAGAGAATGATCCTAGGTTTGCCTATACGCAATCCTTGGTTAATTGTTGATTGTGGACCCCAAGGCTAATGACAAAAGGTCTTCATCACTCACCTTTCTTTCTTAAAACTATGGGTGTTCAAAACCTAGGATGGGATCGGATTCCTCATCCTAATTTTTGACCAGGATGCAATTTGCATCCCGGGATCGGGATAGAAATCTCAAAGGTGATCTTGATTCCCGTCCAGGTCCCGGTTTCAATATATCCCGATTCTTTTGAGATACTTTCGAGTTGACAATGTTCCCAGGAAAAAAAAAGGATACTTTTGAGAAACAACAAGCACGATTAATGTGACTATACATACAAATCCGATTAATGCTTATTTTTCCAAACTATATATATAAACACATAATTTGAGCTGCAACAGTTTGTCCAAATCAAAACAAAAATGGAAGGCCTAATTGCTATCATTTTCCTCTGTTTTGTTACCTCACCTTTCTTTCTTAAAACTATGGGTGTTCAAAACCTAGGATGGGATCGGATTCCTCATCCTAATTTTTGACCAGGATGCAATTTGCATCCCGGGATCGGGATAGAAATCTCAAAGGTGATCTTGATTCCCGTCCAAGTCCCAGTTTCAATTTATCCCGATCCTGGTCCCTGTCGAGATGGGATCAAAATATCCAAAATCAGGTTGGGACGAATGGTATACTTTGAACACCCTTAATTACCTAAAACATCAACAACTCAACGTGGTTCTATCTTCAATGTCCTTGACTTTGGTGCTGCAGGAGACGGCCAAACTGATGATTTCCAAGTATATGTCTCTGAAAATACCAATATAATTCATTTACCTAACTTATAACTCTGTATTTGCTTCTTTCTTTTTTTTTTTGTCTGCCTTGTCATTTGACAACCAGTAAGGCTTTTTGAAAGCATGGACGAATGTTTGTAACTCAGGTCAAGGCAACCCATCGACCCTCTTAATACCTGAAGGCAAAACCTTCCCGTTGCAATATGTGACTTTTCAGGGTCCTTGCAAGCCAGCCTCCATTTATTTCTGATAAGTGTATATTTTATTATTAAATAGGTGTATATTTTATGAGAATTAATTGAAATTATTGTTATTATATACCTATTTAATTATGGGTGAAGGAGCAATATTGCCAACCAACTATTACGCCAGGAGCGGTTTTGCCAAATAACTTTTAATGAGACCAAAAAGGCCAAAAAACAATTGATTTTGTTAAAAAAATACAATACCGTTAAATTATTTCTAACTCCGTGAGATTAAATGCCGACGTGGCATTTGCTTTTGGATTATCAAATTCGCTTTGCTTCTCCAGCTTTCTTCCTTTTCCTCAGCTTTGCCTTCTGCCTCCAACGTCGTCAACCCAGCTTTCTTCTTCTTCTTCTTCTTATTGACTCATTGTGTTTTGTTTCCCGCATTTTCCCGTAAATTGATGGAGAGTTATGAAAGAAAACTCTTCGTTTATGATCTTCTCTGTTCTCGGCTGTTTAAGTTTTTTGAAATTTTTTTTTTGGTGATGTTGATGATTTTCTTCAAAGGTGCTTTGGAACCAGAGAGAATGATGCAATATAACGTCTGTGTTGTGATTTCTTTTCCTGGTTATTTTAACTAATTTATGTAAATAAGCTAATATATCGATATGGTTCTGATTATGGTATACACGAAATTTACAGGATTTAAAAGAAGCGATTGTGAAAGGTTTAGGGTTTCAATCAGAAGATTTGAAGATAACCAGATTTGATCTGAGAGATGCCCAAGTTGGGCATTCTGTGGCTTACGAATTCGACGTCAAGATTAATAAGAAGGTTATTCAGTTGAAGCTCTTAGAGGACGTGAACCGGTGGGATTACGTTGATCTTCCAATTTTCCGAGTTGAGGAACTGGTTCAACACGGGGAAGAAAAGGGTCTGGTTGAGAAGAGGAGTTCGGATAATGAGTTACCAGTTTTGGCTGGGCCCATGGAACTCTGGCTTCAGTTTCTCTTTCTTCACCACTGGTTTCACATTCATTTCCGCCTCCACCTCATCATCTTCACGCCGGCGTTTTTTCTCCTCCGTGCTGTCAGTCGAACCAGAGGTCCCTGCTTCCAAAGGGAAATTGAGTATAGCTTTGGAGCCTCAAAGCTTAAACGTAGCTCGATCATACGCTTTTGCTGCTTCGATCGTCGTGTCGAACATTCCAAGCCAAAGCCTAGATCCACGTTTGTTTGGATTTCGAATCTCAGCTGTGAATTTGCCCCACGGTCTTTGTCGAACTCCTCTGTAGTGCTTTTTCTCTTCAAGGTTTGAATTATTTTGCATGAACATATCTGAAATCTCATGTTGTAGATCCGGATTTCCAAATTGGATCCACTCGGTTTTTTGGGGTAGTGTGATTTGCAACGATGGTTTCTGATTCATATGAGATTTCTTCTTGACGCTCTGGGGTATACTGAGTTACCACGTTGGCATTTAATCTCATGGAGTTAGAATGAATTTAACAGTGTTGTATTTTTTTAACAAAATCAATTGTTTTTTGGCCTTTTTGGTCTCATTAAAAGTTATTTGGCAAAACCGCTCCTAGCCTAATAGTTGGTTGGCAATATTGCTCCTTCACCCTTTAATTATCTTTTATTGACTTTTCTATCATTGAATCAAACTTAGGGTCAAAGAATAAATTGACATAAAATCTATTCATATCTTATTTTTATTGTGCAGGAAATATTAGCTGATTTGGAAAAAAAAGTAGAAAAAACAATTAAGAGGATATGCAATCAGCCAAACTCGGTGATCTCACGCAAGAAAAATAAAAACAAAATCAATTGCGTGATCTAGTGGAGTAAATTACAAAATATAAGAAATCTTTTTAATAAGAAAAAAAGAATCAGTGACCCCAAGACCTAAATTATAAATAGGGAGGTAGAGATAAGAAAGAAGATCAAGAAGAGAAAGATCAGGAGACACAGAACAAGAAGGAACGAAGAAGCAGAGGAGTAGAGGCGCGACGGAGAAATTTTCTTTCTTCTCTCTCCTTCTTCTTTGAATCTGAATTCTTATATTTTTGTTATGGATTTTATTAAAGCCATGTGTGGGTAGTTTGTTTTGCAACCTAGAGTATCTATGAACTTGTGGATGAATTGAATTTTGTTTTCATTATTTAGTTAAATTTGATATTAATTTTGGTTACTTAATCTTAGTTAGTTTTATCTATTTAGTGTTTGGCCATCATTGAATATAATTTTGAGCATTAGGATTTACCTTTACGAAGGGGATTTTAATTAGGCTCTGAGATTAAGTAATATGTGATTAGATTCCGATTTAATTTGCAGTTAGAATAGACATATACCTAATGGCCCCATATAATTGTTGAAGAGTGTGTTCGATCTTTGTTACCTTTTGAGTAACTATGTTAGACATAACAACTTATACTCAAGAGAGGGTTGTAAGTGGATCGACAGGCACTTATAGCTATTTATACTCGAGATTAATAAAATTGATATTAAAGTTAATTAGATTAGTGAAAACTAATAAGGGATTAGTGACTCTAGGTTGCTCATTTAATTATTTTGGTAGTTTTCTTATTTTTATTTTAGTTTTAATTTATTTTATCTTAATTAAATTTAATTTGGTTTTTTTAACTTAAATGAAATTGTGAAATCAATCTTAACTGGAGTTTGTGATACCAAGTCCTCGTGGGAACGATATTTTTCTTATCACTTTATTACTTGATACGGCCCGTGCACTTGCGGAGTTTATAGGCTATAAAGTTTTCCCTATCAATTTCTCGATAAATATTTTTATTTGGTCAACTCCATCATGTAGAGATGCACACACATGTAGTGTTGGACCTAGTTAAATATGTTGTTTTCCTGCATATGTTTCCAGATCGAAGGGACCATTATTACTCCTGCGTGTGTCGATGTTTGGAAATGTCAAGATGACGACATTGGCTCATGGATTCGATTCAACAAGGTATATAGACTTTGTGTTCGTGGAAGTGGCACTTTTGATGGCAAAGGTGCTCCCTGATGGGATTGTTTTGCCAATAACCAATGTGAAAGGCCACAGGTATAATTAAGTTTATAAACTCAAATCAAGGTTACAGATTTAAGCAATAATGGGAAGTTGTGAAATATGACTAGTGAGATATCTATGATATTGGTGCAGGCATTGAGATTTTACAAGTGTGATTTAGAGTGGTGAACAGTCCAATGGGTCATATAAGCGTTGGCGATTGCCATCGCTCCTATATCTCCCATCTACGCCTTCATTCCCCTGAGGATAGCTGAACACTGATGGAATCGATATCTCTGATTCATCCCACGTTGTCATCGCAAATTCTTTGATGCAACTAGGTACTTAATTACCACATTAGTCTTATATGACTCTTGGGTTCCTAATTTGTCATGCTCTTGTGTTACAGGTGATGACTGCGTCGCCATGAATGGAGGTTCCTCCTTCATCAGCATCAACATTGTTAATAAGTATAATTAGAGAAGATAATAGGGAGAAAAAAGATGAAGAATGATGTATTATAAACAATAGGGTATAATGCTCTTGTAAAGAGTAATGGTCAGGGCTCCACACCCAACACTTATTAATCATATTAGTTAAGACCCCTTTATATAGATTAGAACTCTAACTAACTCTCTAACTAATCATTTAATCTCACCTTATATTTCTAACAAACATTATCATTGTTTCTTGTGCGGCCGGTCATGGGGTGATCATCATTTCAATGCTCTTTTCTAAAAAACATATGTTATTATTAAAGCAAAAGATATTTCATAAATTGTAAATAGAAATAGAGATAACTTTACAGCTTTGTTGCTATTCTTATCTTTACACACGTGTACATCATGGATTCAATCATTGTAAATGTAACCCGAATTCTTTAGTATATATTCCCTCCAGTCCTAATTATATGACATATTTAACCATTTTTGGAGAGATTAAGGAAAGGAGTTAAATTAGTTAATTTATTCTTTTTCCCAAAATGCCCTGATATAAAATTTAAATGACAAAAGTATAAGTAAATCAACAACCCCTACCACATATCTCTCTACCCTATAATTTTCATTTCCGCACATTTTCTAATTGAAATAATGGTTTTGTTATATATATATATGTACACATATATGTGTGTATACACACACACACACACACACACATATATACATACACACAAAAAAAAAATATATAGACACGCACTTATGCGCGCGCGCACACACTCACAATATATAGACACACATACACACACAAGTATATATGGGTGTATGCATACAAATATACATATATATATATGTATGTATGTATGTATGAATGTATGTATGTATGTACACACACGCATATAGAGGCACACACACAAAAAATAAATAGACACACACATACACAGAGGTATGTGTGTGTGTGCATACAAATGTATATATTTGTATATATAAACACATACGCACGCGAGCGCGCGCGCACACACACACACACATACATACATACATACATATGTGTGTGTGTATCTATATATGTGTGTGTGTTTACACACACATATATAGAGACACACATATATGTGTATATGTGTCTATATATATATGCAAATTAATGTCAATTGATTGATAAACAAATTAAAATCTAACAAAAATTTTATTGACTAGAAGAGTTTACATACTCATATACATATATTTACTAAAAATCAAACACACTTGAGAGAACAAAATAGGAGTATTTTAGGAAAAAATTGACAAAACTTAGAATGTTGTCTTATAATTAGGACCAAAATGAACCTCTAAATGTTGTCCTATAATTAAGACCAGAGAGAGTAATATTTATTAGGCCAGAGAAACATTAACCTTTTGGCCACTTTTTCGTTAATACCCGATTGTTATTTCTGCTATGTTTCATTAAGTTCTCTCTGGTATGTATTGTTGGGACAATGTGTATCTTTAGCATTGGAAGCCTGGGAAAAGATGGAAGTCATAAGCAAGTGGAAGAGATCCATGTCCAACAATTTAACTTCACTAGAACTTCAAATGGAGCAAGAATCAAGACATGGCAGGTATATATACAATACGTTGTTATATTAGATATAAATGCAAGATTGATGCGATCATGTATTGAGCAGATAATATACATATTTTGTGTCTTGTTCATGATTGGGGAGGATCTGGGTATGTGAGAAAGATCACATTTGAAGACATAATAACACTGGTAGATGTTCAATACCCAGTGATTATTGACCAGAATTATACGGTTTTTTCTTCCAAGGATATGATAACGACAGAGCAGTGAAAATAAGCGACAAAACATTTAGGAACATTCAAGGAACTGCGGCAAGTGAGCGTGTAGACTCATTATTGTGCGACCAAGTCATAGGATGCAACAACAAATTGTGTTGGATCAAATTCATATAACTTCTTCTGATCCTGGAATAAATACAGATGCATCATGTTTAAACGCTCGTGGCACAAGTTCTCCATCTAATGTTCCAAAAGTTCATTGCCTCTTGACCAGTTGACCAGACCCTTCCTTTAGGTATTTAAGTTGCAGCTTCGATATTTAAATGGTTTTATGTTAAATAAGAGTATAGACTCTGAAGAATAACAGAGAGAATAATTGATTGATTTATTCAGATGGGAGTACGATTACATTTATAGACAAAATAGAGATCCAGATTTGAAATTAGAAAGCTAATATCCTAACAATAATCTCCTATAATCTCTAGGATTAGTTAATCCCTATAATTATGGGACTAATAAAATATTCTAATAGTAACAGATTCTACACTCCCCCTCAAATTGGACTGTAGATGTCAATCAAGTTCAACTTGCTAATTAGATACTCAAATCTGTCCTTGGGCAATCCTTTAGTGAGGATATCTGCATTCTGTTCTTTAGAAGGTATATACCTTAGATTAATAATACCCTCATCAACTTTTTCCCTTATAAAATGTCTGTCTATCTCAACATGCTTGGTTCTGTCATGCTGAACTGGGTTATGAGCAATGTTAATCGTAGCCACATTATCGCAATAAACCTTGATTGGTATATTTATGTACTTCCTCAAGTCTTTTAGGACACGCTTTATCCATATGCCTTCACAGATTCCTAGTGCTATAGCCCTGTATTCAGCTTCAGCACTGCTTCTTGCAACTACACTTTGCTTTTTGCTTCTCCATGTGACAAGGTTGCCCCACACATATGTACAATATCCAGATGTTGATTTCCTGTCATCTTGATCGCCTGCCCAATCAGCATCTGTAAACAACTTTACACACCGTTAATCAGTTTTCTTAAACAATAAGCCACGTCCTGGAGATCCCTTCAAATAACGAAGGATCTTGTAGACTTCATTTAAATGTTTTTGTTTGGGATCATGGGAATGCTGGCTGACAATACTTACTGCAAATCCAATGTCTGGTCTGGTATGAGACAAGTATATAAGTTTGCCTACCATCCATTGATAGTTCCCTAGGTCCACTGCTTTACCGAGATTTGCTTCTTCGTCTATTTTATTAGCCTGTATAAATGTGTCACTAGGTCTACAACCTGTCATCCCTGTTTCCTTTAGGAGGTCTAGTACATACTTCCTTTGGGAGATATAGATTCCTCTCTTGGAGCGAGCTACTTCCATCCCAAGAAAATACTTCATTTCTCCAAGATCCTTGATTTGGAATTCTCGTGCTAGGGCTGCCTTAATTTGATTAATTTCTACCTCATCATCTCCAGTAAGGATTATATCATCAACATAAACGGCTAAAACAACCATCTTACCTTTGTGATGTTTGACAAACAAGATGTGGTCGCTCTGCCCTTGAGTATACCCGTGTTGCTTCAGAACTCGAGTGAACCTGTCAAACCAAGCACGTGGAGATTGTTTCAACCCATATAATGACCTCTTCAGCTTGCAGACTTGGATAGCCTTTTTCCCTAGAAACCCTGGTGGTAACTTCATGTATACTTCTTCCTTGAGGTCTCCATTGAGGAAGGCATTCTTTACATCGAGTTGGTGCAGATCCCAATCTAAATTTACTGCAATAGATAAGAGAATTCTGATGGTATTCAATTTGGCTACCGAAGCAAACGTTCCTATGTAATCTTCCCCATATATTTGAGTGAAACCTTTTGCAACCAGTCTAGCTTTGTATTTCACAAGTGTTCCATCTGCTCTATACTTTGGGGTGAATACCCATTTGCATACAACAGGCTTCTTCCCTGGAGGTAGATCTACTGTATCCCATGTCTTATTTCTTTTGAGGGCCTCCATCTCTTCCAAGACAGCTTGCCTCCACTTAGGTATAGCCATGGCCTCATCAATAGTGTTTGGTACCTTTATGCCAGCAAGGTGAGAAACAAATGCCTTGTATTTAGATGAAAGGGCTTTATAAGAGACAAACTGCTCAATAGGATGTCGAGTGCATGGTCTGGGATTTCTGGGATTTTTCTGTACTGCGATGGGAAGATCAAGGTCAGAATTCTTTGTTACCACTGTTTCTCTTGGACCTGCCTCTAGTTCTGACTCCTGGTGAGTGCTAATAGCTTGTGACTCATTACCCTTTTTATTTCTTCGTATGTAGGTCTTGCCCCACTTGTTTGTGTCTCCCCCTGGACATGGCACATTATCAGGATTATCAAAGGTATCTGGACATGGCACATTATTAGGATTATCAGAGGTATCTGTTTGGATAGGTGTATACATTGGAGGTGTATAGATTGTAATTGTGTGGTCATCTTTTGGTGTTTGGAATTCACTATCTCTCTCCCCCTAAATTTCAGACAGGGAATAATAAGGGGTAGTTTCATGAAAGGTGACATCACAAGTAACGAAAAAACGTTTGGAAACTGGGTCATAACACTTGTATCCCTTTTGGGAATGAGAGTAGCCAAGAAAGACACAATGAAGAGCTCTAGGATCAAGTTTGTTGGTATGATAGAGGTGGACATAGGATATTCAGCCAAACACTCTAAGTGGTAAGGTGTTTTCGAGGTATGGGAGGTTATAGTATTGATGTAAGAGCTGAAGTGGTGTTTTATAAGATAGTGGTCGGCTTGGCATTCGGTTAATGAGGAATACAGCAGTAAGAATAGCATCGTCCCAATGATATTTAGGAACATTACTACTAAACATGATGGCTCTTGCAGTTTCAAGAATATGACGATTCTTTCGTTCGGCAATGCCATTTTGTTGGAGTGTATTCGGACAGGTGCTTTTGTGAACAATGCCATGTTCGGATAGGAAGATAGATAGGGATTGATTGAAGTATTCGATCCCGTTATCAGTGTGTAGGATCTGGATGTGAGTTTGGAACTGGGTTAGGATCATACTGTGGAAGTTGAGAAAGGTTTGATACACCTCGGTTTTATCTTTCAACAGGTAAACCCAACTGACACGCGTATGGTCATCAATGAAAGTGATGAACCATTTGGATTTTGATCAGTTTGGTGTGCGAGATGGTCCCCATAAATCACTGTGAATTATGGAAAACGGTTTTGATGCATGGTACGGGATTCTTGGAAATGAAGTACGATGATGTTTAGCCTTTTCACATGAATCACATTGAAAATCAGAAGCAGTCTTATTAGAAACAAGAGATGGGAACATTTGAGACATGTAATTGAAATTTGGATGACCTAAAAGGTTGTGCCATAACTCCAAGTCACTATTCCTAGGGAGAGACACTTTATTGCAAGATTTAATCCTACTACTATCGCTTTCATCAAGGTAATAGAGACCATCAAGCTCTTTAGCACTCCCAATCGTCATCCCCGTCAGCAGATCCTGAAAAATACAGTAAGTTCCAAAGAAGTTAGCCTGACATCGTTCATCATTAGCTAGTTGACTTATGGATAATAAATTACACTTCAATTTTGGAACATGCAATACAGAGTGAAGAGTAAGTGTAGCAGAGATTTTGACAGAACCAATTCCGATCACTAGAGATTGAGAGTCATCAGCAATTCGTACAGTCACACCATTGGTGATAGGTGTATAGGATGAAAAAGGAGCTTTATTGTCAGTCATATGATCCGAGGCACCTGAGTCAATAATCCAGCAATTCCCAATACACCGACCTTTAATTATGGTTAAGGCATGGAAAAAATTATCTCTCCTGACGATTGTGGCAGTTGGTTGTTTTGTAGTCTGTAGTGTGACTAACATTTCCATAAGCTTGCTTAGTTGGTCATTTTGGGATGGTTCTTTGGAGGTTTCAGCTACATAACCTCTTCCTCTTCCTTTCTTTGGCTTCCAGTCAGCAGGTTTGCCATGAAGATCCCAACAAGTGTCTTTAGTGTGCCCTGGTTTCTTACAATGGTCACAGAATGGTCACACTTTAGAACCTTTGGACTCCATGGATCGAACTGCAAATGCTGAGGCTTCAGAAGGTACATGAGTAGCAGCGGAATTATTTTGATTCTAAAGCATTGATTTGCGCCTATCCTCTTCATCGCGCAAAGAGGTATAGACTTCACGTACAGACGGCAAGGGCTCTTGACTGAGAATCCGCGCCCGAACATCATCATAAATGACATTAAGACCAGCCAGCAACTTGTAGACTCTTTCCTCTTCTTTCTCTTTACGGTCTGCTTTAGCATCAGCTCCGCAATGATGAGTTTTATTTGTTAAGGCATCAAACTCTTGCCACAGAGCTGATTTTTCCAGATAATAAGCATCGAGTGACATGTGCTCCTGTTTCAGCTGCCACAATTTTTTCTTGACGTCAAATATGCGGAGCGATTTCCTACAATACTGTATGTCTCACGGAGAGCCTCCCAAATCTCACGGGCCGATGGAAGATACATGAAACTTTTCTTGAGTGAGGATCACATAGCATTAATCAACCAAGAGGAAACCAAAGCATTTTCTGACTTCCACTTGCGAAATGCCTGGGCTTCTGATTTGGAGGGCATTTCAGCTTCACCATTAATATATTCAAGTTTGTCCCTTTCATCTAGGGCAAGAATCATGGATTGAGACCATTCTCGATAATTGTCACTAGTAAGTTTCTCAGAAACAATCAAAACAGTAGAGATGTCACTAGACCCAGATCGTGGTACGGAGGACGAGGCATCAGACTTTGAAGACATATTGACCAAGTAATAAAAAGAAAGTGCTTCAATATTACAATGGTCTCAAAAAATATCCAGCAGCAAAGACAGCCCAAATAATACCCAAAAAGAAACCAATTTGCCAAACAAGGCCCAACAACAAAAAGAACACCGAGGAGACGATGAGACGACACGAGCAAATAGAGGAATCACGGACCCGAGCGATCACAGTCGTCGGACAAGGCAACATTCAACGGTGGACGAAACTGGGTAAAGCGTCTCACTGTGACGCCTGAGAGGGCAGAGAACGATCAGTCAGAGATCAAGTGTGATGGTTGAGTAGTCGACGGAGTCACGGACGTGTGACAGAGAGAGAGAGCAATTGACTGGACGGAGTTCACAACCGAGGTTGATCACGTTGCAGTGGGCAACGATTCTCGATTGAGTTTTTTGACGTTGCAATGGGCAACGTTCTTTGAATTAATCAATTAATCTCTTTTTTCTTCTTAGAGCTCTGATACCATGAAGAATAAAGAGAGAATAATTGATTGATTTATTCAGATGGGAGTACGATTACATTTATAAACAAAATAGAGATCCAGATTTGAAATTAGAAAGCTAATATCCTAACAATAATCTCCTATAATTAATCTCCTATAATCTCTAGGATTAGTTAATCCCTATAATTATGGGACTAATAAAATATTCTAATAATAATAGATTCTACAGACTCATTTTGGAATATCCTTGCTTCTCAGCACAAACGTAACCAGTTAAGATTAGTTCGATGCACTCAAAAGTAATTGCCTTAAGTTTCAAACGCAAATTGGTTTATACAGTACGCTTTAAACTAACGATTAACATTATTGATACCTTTTTACATTTTTGTCTTCTATTTTGATTTTTACTACTAGATGAGCCTTGAGCCCTACAACATTTCATAATCAAAATTTTAAATATCCTGTTAAATGAAGGTTCTGCATTCTTTTCATTTACAAAATCCTTCTATCAATGAAAAAGTTCAACATACAAGTTCCTTGTACATCCAAAGGAGCAGATGAGCAGCCAAAAACTAATGGCGGCTAGCATGAATTTCTCAAGATCCATTATTACAAGTTACGCTCAGAAGTAAATTGTCTAAGCAAACGCCTGTGGAGGGGGCCAGATATGACCCCAATCAATCTATATTTGTATAATTGATGACGCCCAACATTCAAGTGCAGAAAATATTACTCTCTACGATAGGATAATCGCGTGGTCCTAGAAATTCAGGCGGTATTTTCGTCAAATGGGCTACAGGGAGCAAAACTCACCAAAAGCCAAGTCATCAGAAAGAAAGAAGATTTGATTGACCTACAGTTCGATTGGGCATAACAAGCACACAGCATGAAAATATACTGATATGGAACTCAGAGACAGATAGCTTGAGGGGATTAATCCGCTAAACCATCTTTGGCGCCGGGGTGGGGGATGAAAGGAGAGCAGTGAACTTACTCTGGAGTTTCTTGTCCATTTACCTGTTGTGTTCAGGAAAGAGTAGAAAAACAAAAACAGATCATCAGATAAAATAACAACAGAGAAAATTGACTAGATGGGAAAATGGAAGATAAACAGAATTTTGGCTTCGTTTGAGTTTGCCTGGCCCCTCTAGGGCGGGTTTTTTTTTTTTTTTTAAAGAGTATAATCCTTTTTTTAAGTGTTTTTATTTGATTCAGGGTATAATTCTTGTATAAGTTTACAGTGTGTGAAGGATTTTCTTCAGTGTTCAAAAAAAGAAGGATTTTCTTCGGTTTTTCTTAAATCTATTATTATTATTATTAAGAAGTATTTAAATAATTGACTAATCTCAATTAAGACTTTATTATTAGGACCTTTATAAAGATATTTTTTATAAGGTGATTTGAATTTAATTTATCCACTTTGTCATTTAGTTAATTTATGGCTAAATCAAGCGCTATCCAATAACATCATACCATGTCAATCTCACTAAATCCTAGTGGGAGTCAGAACGAAGATTGAAGAGTCATTTAAAAATTTAAAAAACTTACATAGTTTAGGTGTAGTAGTGAAAATGCAACACAGGGTAGTTTATAGTTTATAATTAAAAAAATCTCATCAATTTTCTCCAAGCTCGGGTGTTAGCTTTCCCACTTTTTAGCGAGTAATAAACTATAAACTTGTTAGGAAATATATTGTAATTAGTACATAGTTAATCAGTATCCCTAACAATCAGGGATTAGAGGAAATCACTATAAATTATCATCAAGAGCCATCAATACTAAGGCTCCTCTCTCTTGTATAAATGCACATACGTTTATCTTAAAATATACAACTTTCTGATTCTTTCCATTACATGGTACCAGAGCTTTACAAACTCTAGGGTTTATTTTGTTTTATTTTTCTGGTGGCACTGTTCATCACTGTTTCGTACTGTTCTGGCACTGTTCATCGCACTGTTGGTTGTTGTTTGGCACTGTTGGTGCTGTTTCATCACTGTTTGGCATTGTTGGTTGTTGTTTGGGTGCTGTTTCGTCACTGTTTGGCATTGTTGGTTGCTGTTTCATCACTGTTTGGCACTATTGGTTGCTGTTTGGGTGCTGTTTCGCACTGTTCATCAGTACTGTTCACCGACACTGTTCATCGACACTGTTCATCGACACTGTTCATCAGGTGTGGGATTTTCGATTTTCAACCTATTTGCTTTGACTTGTGCAAGGTTTGTTGTTTCTGCTGCTTGCTGGTTTCTCTCTTGATCACATTTACTGTCTGGTTGTTGTGAGTTTTTTTATTATTTATCCATGGCTGAATCTAAGACCTCCGATATACTCCCGATGTCTGCTAAAATTACCGATGCAAAATTGAACTGGACCAATTATAGTGATTGGAATAAAACTGTTCAAGCTTACCTCATGGGGGTTGCAAAAGAAGCTCATTTAACTCAGGATCCTCCTTCTGGTGATGATGAGAAAAGTTTGGAGTGGTCTCGAGCAGATGCTCGTCTTTTCTTCCAGATCCGTAATTCCATTGAACCTCGAATTTTGACTTCTGTTAGCCATTGTAACACGGTAAAGGATATTATGGCTTATCTGGAATTTCTGTTCTCTGGTAAAGGGAACTTTACTCGTATTCATGAAGTGTGTAAAGGCTTCTATTGCTCTCAGCAGCAGGGTCGACCTTTAAAAGAGTTCTACTTAGATTTTAAACGGTTGTATGAAGAAATGAAGGTTCTTATGTCTCCTCAGGCAGATCTCCAGACCTGTATCAAGAATCTAGAATTTCAAGCTATCTTTAGTTTTCTTGAAGCTCTTGATCCGTCTTACGACACCATCCGTTCTCAGATTATGTCTAGTCAGGAGCTTCCATCTCTTGAAGATGTGTTCTCACGGGTGCTTCGTGCTGATAGCATGCTTCGACCATCTGTTAATCCCAATGCCAGTGCTTTGGCTGGGTGTGGCCCCTTTGACACCAAGAACTTTGGGCCTAAACAAGGCACTACTGTTCCACCCTCTGGCAGCATTACCTGCTATTATTGCAAGGAACCTGGGCACGTCAAGAAAAATTGTCAAAAATTGCAGGCTAAACAACAACGTGATCTGCAGCGTGGCTTTGCTCATATTGCTCAAACACCTGATCAATCTGATTCTGGTTCACCCTCTACAGGGGCCCTTGCTACAGGTACCTTGTCTTCTGGCCTTGCTACCACTTCCACGAAGTGGGTCATTGATTCTGGTGCCACCGACCACATGACAGGTAACCATCATTTATTCTCCTTGTATGCCCTCTATGCCAACCCATCTTCCATATTTGTTGCCAATGGTTCCCCGGTTCGTGTCCTTGGTTCAGGAACTGTTTTACCAACACCATCCATTTCCCTCTCTTCTGTTCTTAATGTTCCTGATCTCACCTTTAATCTTTTGTCTCCCAGTAAACTGACTCGTCATTTAAACTGTTGTATCTCACTATACCTTGACCATTGTTTAATTCAGGATCTTTCGACGAGGCAGATTATTGGTAGAGGCTACGAATCCGGTGGACATTACATCCTTGATGATCAGGTGCCGCGTTCTGTTGCTTGTACTGGTGGGTCATCTCCCTTTGAAGTCCATTGTCGTCTCAGTCATGTGTCCCTTTCTTCCCTAAAATGGTTGTACCCTCAGTTTTTATCTGTTTCTTCTTTGGATTGTGAGTCGTGTTAATTTGCCAAACACCACCGTGTTCTTTTGGCACCTCAAGTCAATAAACGGGCTGCGTCCCCTTTTGATTTAGTTCATTCTGATGTTTGGGGTCCTTGTTCAGTTCTATCTCAAACTGGTTATCGATACTGTCACCTTTGTTGATGATTTTTCCCAAACTACTTGGCTTTACCTAATGAAACAACGCTCTAAATTGTTCACTTATTTCCGTCATTTCTGTGCTGAAATTCAAACACAGTTTAATACTCCCGTGAAAATTCTTCGAAGTGATAATGCAAAGGAATATTTTTCTGCACCCTTTACTGATTATATGCATAGTCATGGCATCCTTCATCAATCATCATGTGTTGATACACCTGCTCAAAATGGTGTTGCTGAAAGAAAGAACCGTGATCTCTTAGAAACTGCCCGTGCTCTCATGTTTCACTCTTGTGTACCTAAATCGTTTTGGGCCGATGCCGTGTCTACTGCTTGTTTTCTCATAAATCGCATGCCTTCGACTGTCCTTAGTGGTTCCGTGCCATATTCCATTCTATTTCCCACCACTAAGGTGTTCCCGGTTGATCCCAAAATTTTTGGTTGTGTTTGCTTTGTTCGGGATGTCCGTCCGAATGTTAGTAAGCTTGACCCCAAGTCCTTAAAATGTATCTTCCTTGGTTATTCTTATAACACCCCAACTTTTCTAAAGCATTTTCAAAATAATTTAATCAGAGTAGAGCAACAGAAGTATTTAAAATACAGAGTAACTGTTATTCAACCACTGTAATGTATTGGTTTGTTGATACAAAAAGTTCAAATGACTACACCGTTGAGTACATATCTTAAGGATTTTCTCCAGCTAGTTCTTCTGCCTGCTGCTAACCCTTGTTTTTGATCATGTTCACCCCGGAATCCTGAAGCTACAGTAAGAGCTGAGGTTCAATACCCATTGAACCTCAGGTAACGGTTAACCTCATGCTTATGTATCAAATATGTATGACAGATATCCATGGCAAAACAGCATTTAATCACATACAATATTCATATATTCACATAATAACATTACACGGCCACTGCAACATGTATGTTATTACAGTCTGCACTATCTTCCAGTGCCACGGTGTACATCCGTGTCCTCAGCGCTAGGAAAACATAACGGCATTATCACGACTATAACCCGTATTAAGATGTATGTGTATGATCAATTTTCAAATATTGAATTATTCAAAAATGCACTATGTAGTATGCAGCCTCCCTTATATCACCACCTCCCTTATACCGCTGACTGGAACCATAGGCTAACATATAGTCCAATAGAAACTCATTCATTTGACTGGATGGTTTCAAGCTCACCAAAACTTAAGATACACCCGGCCAAAGGTATAGAGCTTAAATCTGGACTATGGCTCCCCTCCTTTAAAATAACAACTATGGAGGTGTCACATGTCCCACATCTCCAATGAAATCCCGGCCAGAGGAAAAACATGGAAGATGGGGCCCTGAAAAGTACCATCCACTGTGCACCGAGTGGTGGCATAAACAATTATCATTCAAATCCCTCCTTACTCCACCCATTACAATACAACCGCCATGATGAAAAAAATGCATTATTATACCATTATATACATCGATATGCGTATTTATGAATAGTAAATACTATGCGTATCTGTGAATAGTAAAATACTATGCGTATATGTGAATAGTAAAACACGGTATATATACAAGAATAGTAAAAATGAAGAGCACATACGGTATGTGTACGTGAATAGTAAAATGAATAGTAGATACGGTATACGTGGATAGTAAAATGATTAGTATACGGTATACATGAATAGTAAATGTGAATAGTAAAAATGAATAGTAAATACGGTATACGTGAATAGTAACGTACGTATAAATAGTACCTCTGTATGATCAATTTTCAAAACAATATCTCAGACTATCTATCACATATAAGCATACCATAAGCATCAGAGTTAGTGTTACAATACGCGTCCGTACCTTCGTTGATGATGTTTTGGTACGTTTGACGAAAACGGTACTTCTAACGGAAAACAGCGGTATAACAGCAGCAACGGTAAAGGTTCACAGATATCCTATAATATCATTTTTTATCAGTGACCATTAATTTTCAGCATTTGCGGAAACTATGTTGGATATTCACTATTCATGTGAATAGTACCAGTAAAAATATTTTTACCGTGCCGGTAAATATTTTTTTACTGTGCCAGTAAATAATATTTACTGCCCAAGGATAATTCTTTTCTGATGTGACAGATCAGACTAAGCTGCAGCCACAGAGCATACTCAGAAGAAACTCTATAGGCACTTCAGGTACAAATTACCAAAACTTAAGAACTAAAGAACTTACCCTTGAAGTTCTTGCTCCTTCTCTTCAACTCCAAGAACTTTACTCTAAACTCTCTCTCTAACTCTAAGAAATCTCACTCTTCTCTTAAACTCAATCGTTGTACTCTGAGTTTGGTGTGAAGAAAATGAAGAAATGAAGCCTCTATTTATAGTGTTGGAAAATGGGTCCTTAAGTGTAATTTCTTGTTTTTGGGTCATTTTTTGTAATTTCCAAAAATATTAAAAAAATATTAAAAATGGTTCACGGGTGCATCTGCGCCTTTTTTTTAAAAAATATTATTTTAATAATGTAAATAGTATTTTTTTCTGATAAAATTCCCGTTCGGTGTTCTGATCGCGTGATCTTTTGCAAATTCTCAAAAATCCAGAAGCACAGCCTTGAAGCTCTATTCTTCCTCTTTAAAAATATCTGGGTCAACTGAATTTTTGACCTCATTCAGGGTATTTCGTAATCTGTCAAAGATTTTAAGTCGGACACCGCCGGTAACAGAAATTACTTCAGGTGACACCATCTTCGAGACAAAAATTCACTGATTCATAATATGTGCAGTTGTTTACTACTTAGTTCAAGGATTTTGAGTTATAATTTATTTTCTATCGGTTCCACTACCTGTCCTGATTCAAAATATCGGTTTCGACCTATCTCATAATCATTTCGCCGATTTCAGATATGACTTTGGAAATAACCCACTCTGAGATAGAAATTTACTTGTTTATAATATACCCTTACTTTAAAAACCTAATTCACGGTTTATTGGAAATAATTTTATTTCTATTGTTTTCCAAAGTATAAGATATTATATTATAATAATATAATATTATACAGTTACTATTGAGTGGGTCCCGCGTGCAAAATTTTTCAAAACTCACGGGATGGCTGTCGGGAGAGGAAATTATTTGGCCGTGGGTCCCGCATGAATAGTAAATACGTATTTTCAAATAGTGAATACGTATTTAGGAATAGTAAATACCGTATTTTTAAATAGTAAATACGTATTTGTAAATAGTAAATACTATTCATACCCCACAAAATACCGTATTAACCAATAGTAAATACGTATTTGTGAATAGTAATTACTATTCATGTACGTATTTGTGAATAGTAAATACTATTCATATTCAAAAATACTGATTTCAAATTTGTCATTTTCAAAAATAGGGCCTAGTAGTCCTCCAAAAATAGGCTAGTTTTCAAGTCTTTAGGTCCAAAATTTAGGATGTTACAATTCTCCCCCCGTTCAATAAATTTCGTCCTCGAAATTTGACAATATAAAATCAAAAGGTTATCTAGACCTCTAGTCTATTCCTTCCTTATGCAAACTTAAATAGCACACATCCTACTATTCAATGTCTCAATCTTATACCCAGGTATAGTTCTAAATTACAGGACTTGCTGATCTATTCTCACAGTACTCGGTTACACAGGCCTCACTGCCTGATTTATTTAGCCTATCGGCTTAACACATATTGGCCTTCCGCATCTGCTCATCAATTTCATCTGAGTCTTTCCCATTCAAGTTCTCGAATTACTTTCACTTACTCAACACTATAGCTGACAGCTATTAATTGACTTAACTAGTTTAGTATTCCAGACCTTTCTAATAGTTGTTGTTCCTGTACCATAATTCCCAATTACACTGCTTTTCTTTTCAACACGATAGCGTCGACAATCATGTCATTGCTACCCAAAATTATTTTCTTGTCTCATTTTCAAATTTTCAAACATGAAAAATTTTCCGTGGTTTCAGTACATTTCACAATCTGCACTATACCACAAAGTAATAGTGCTATAACATTTTTAAACTTAATCGCTGCCATCACAAATTCGTGAAAACATTTTTCACTGCCGGATCATTTTCAAAAACTTTTATTACCGGCACATATCTTTGAGGGAGCTAATTTATTTCACAAAATTTTACAATTGAGAGTACACACCATCATTTTAACCATTTGGTACAATGAGCGCCTTACCCCAATCCTCAAATCCAGTCTCAACAGTACTATCAACAATGTGGGAAAACCTCCGCCCCTCTCTCAGGAGACCCAGTGTTCACACTGGCACATAAAGTTGCAACCCTATCTAGCGGAACTCAGTCCAGTCATAGACAGTCAGGTTTTACTAATCAAAACATATGCCCTAAGCGAAATGTTATGGATTGGGTGCGTTCACTGCTGGTGCGATTTCCATTTTCTCAAACCAAAATCCCTCCAAAACTTTTTTGTTCAAAAAAAGAACATTTATCAAAGGCTAGCGATTTCAAACATTTTAAAACATCTAGCAAGACCCAGCAAACTGTGTACATCTACAACAGCTTCTGTCCTTCCAGTTTTGTACTGACTTTACCACAACATAGTTAAAAACTCAGTTTCAAACTCTGGGTTCTATCAAAAACCCTTTTTTTTACAAGACAATATCATTTCAAAATAATAATCGCTGTGGTCTCAAATTCTGTTGAAAACATTTCATTTGAAAACTCAGCTTCAAAAAAAATCCACATGTTCGAACAAATAAATTTCAAAATTTCTAATACAGCAGGTGTATTGGCAAGTTCAAAAATTCAATTTAAAAACCTTACTTAGGAATCAGACAACTAATATTAGAAGGTCATCACTAATTACACGTATTCGGACCTCTTTCCTTGGCTACTCAAACCATGTGTATAATGCTTAGTTTGTTCTACTTAACTCATCTGGCTATTCCAAACTTTGCCCGTTATCCTCGGGTTTCACAAACTTTTTGGGACACTTCTCGTATTTGTTGTCTAACAATCGTGGGCTTCTGCTAGCTTATAAACACAATATGTGCTATATAGCACTGAAGCGACTCATGGCAATATACTAGATTACTGAAACCTTCGCTCTAAGGAACCTATTCGATGTGAGATTATAATGTACATACCTTAAGAACCGATGCACTTGGTAACTCTACTTTATGGTTCGTTGTCACGGCGGCTCCACTCTACGGTTCGTCGTCACGGTGGCTCTGCTCTACGGCACATTACTCGGCGCTTCACTCAGTCTTCTCAGACCAGTCAGCTTTTCCGGTTAGCATCCTTGTAGGTAAATCTCCTAGATCAGAACTCCCCGTAGGTATCCTTCTCCGATTAAACTTCCCATAAGTAGTGTCAGTGATCGTCTCTGATTCATTATAACGAGAACTCAGATATCTATCAGGTTCCTATCCTATAGTGGTTTCATAAACCGTTTTCTATGTCTGTCATCTTATCTAGGGTCATTCTATTTGTGGACTTTCACTTTCTATTTAGCTCCAAGCATAATTCTTAACTCAATTTTCCCTATCGGGTAGCCACTTACTTTATAGGGAATCTATTAGCCACTAACATCTCTATGGTTCTTGGTACTAATATTGATATACTTACTACTGGGTACCTACAACTCTCATAGGCACTAGTATGACATAACTGTCTCCCCAGAATTACTGGGTACTTTCCCTCTTCTGTCAATTGATCACCACCGTCAAGGACTTAATCAAAAGATCTTCGTCCCCGGAGCCACGCCCCTTTGCACGTATGGTGTCTGGCCTCTACAAGGTAGGGATTTTCTTCTCAGGGTACCTTAACAAGTTATTATTTTGACAAGGACATTAAATCGATAGGTTACTATCCAAGGGAAACCTAAACAGTAGGTTACTGTCTACCGGAAAACTTAAGTCGTACCGACTTCTCTGTACCACTTCCCTTGAAACTCTGAGTGGGGATTTAACTTAGATTCCGATTCCCATATCAAAAGTCTTAAAGTTTAACAACAGAAACCATATTCTGTGCCATCTACTCTATATCAAGGCCTCCCGAGCCTAACCCTTTTCCTTAGGATGTACGTCCTTTTTGTATCACAACACCAGTCTTGTATCAGTACTTGTACTTGTTTTTTTCGAAACACTTTTAAAACCATGGCTTAGAGCCTAACTTAGTTAGTCAAACCGATTGGCCAGGTAGGCGTCTATCATGGGAGCCTCACCGTGCTAGGGTGACTGATTGGCTGATCCACATAGACTCGGCCCTACCTTCGGCACCAATGGTTTACTGTAACTGAGTCGGGTTCATACCAGATAAAACACTTTTGAAAGCTTAGAACCTAACTCCGCTACTCAGACAATCCGACTAGGCAGGTGTATTTGTGGAAGGCTCGACGAATTCAAGGAAACTGATTGCCAACCACAAAAACCCCTTTCTAGATATCGGACTGTTTGGAGTAACTTAGTTAACTCCGTGCCAGGATGTCTGCTCTGATACCAAAATATAACACCCCAACTTTTCTAAAGCATTTTCAAAATAATTTAATCAGAGTAGAGCAACAGAAGTATTTAAAATACAGAGTAACTGTTATTCAACCACTGTAATGTATTGGTTTGTTGATACAAAAAGTTCAAATGACTACACCGTTGAGTACATATCTTAAGGATTTTCTCCAGCTAGTTCTTCTGCCTGCTGCTAACCCTTGTTTTTGATCATGTTCACCCCGGAATCCTGAAGCTACAGTAAGAGCTGAGGTTCAATACCCATTGAACCTCAGGTAACGGTTAACCTCATGCTTATGTATCAAATATGTATGACAGATATCCATGGCAAAACAGCATTTAATCACATACAATATTCATATATTCACATAATAACATTACACGGCCACTGCAACATGTATGTTATTACAGTCTGCACTATCTTCCAGTGCCACGGTGTACATCCGTGTCCTCAGCGCTAGGAAAACATAACGGCATTATCACGACTATAACCCGTATTAAGATGTATGTGTATGATCAATTTTCAAATATTGAATTATTCAAAAATGCACTATGTAGTATGCAGCCTCCCTTATATCACCACCTCCCTTATACCGCTGACTGGAACCATAGGCTAACATATAGTCCAATAGAAACTCATTCATTTGACTGGATGGTTTCAAGCTCACCAAAACTTAAGATACACCCGGCCAAAGGTATAGAGCTTAAATCTGGACTATGGCTCCCCTCCTTTAAAATAACAACTATGGAGGTGTCACATGTCCCACATCTCCAATGAAATCCCGGCCAGAGGAAAAACATGGAAGATGGGGCCCTGAAAAGTACCATCCACTGTGCACCGAGTGGTGGCATAAACAATTATCATTCAAATCCCTCCTTACTCCACCCATTACAATACAACCGCCATGATGAAAAAAATGCATTATTATACCATTATATACATCGATATGCGTATTTATGAATAGTAAATACTATGCGTATCTGTGAATAGTAAAATACTATGCGTATATGTGAATAGTAAAACACGGTATATATACAAGAATAGTAAAAATGAAGAGCACATACGGTATGTGTACGTGAATAGTAAAATGAATAGTAGATACGGTATACGTGGATAGTAAAATGATTAGTATACGGTATACATGAATAGTAAATGTGAATAGTAAAAATGAATAGTAAATACGGTATACGTGAATAGTAACGTACGTATAAATAGTACCTCTGTATGATCAATTTTCAAAACAATATCTCAGACTATCTATCACATATAAGCATACCATAAGCATCAGAGTTAGTGTTACAATACGCGTCCGTACCTTCGTTGATGATGTTTTGGTACGTTTGACGAAAACGGTACTTCTAACGGAAAACAGCGGTATAACAGCAGCAGCGGTAAAGGTTCACAGATATCCTATAATATCATTTTTTATCAGTGACCATTAATTTTCAGCATTTGCGGAAACTATGTTGGATATTCACTATTCATGTGAATAGTACCAGTAAAAATATTTTTACCGTGCCGGTAAATATTTTTTTACTGTGCCAGTAAATAATATTTACTGCCCAAGGATAATTCTTTTCTGATGTGACAGATCAGACTAAGCTGCAGCCACAGAGCATACTCAGAAGAAACTCTATAGGCACTTCAGGTACAAATTACCAAAACTTAAGAACTAAAGAACTTACCCTTGAAGTTCTTGCTCCTTCTCTTCAACTCCAAGAACTTTACTCTAAACTCTCTCTCTAACTCTAAGAAATCTCACTCTTCTCTTAAACTCAATCGTTGTACTCTGAGTTTGGTGTGAAGAAAATGAAGAAATGAAGCCTCTATTTATAGTGTTGGAAAATGGGTCCTTAAGTGTAATTTCTTGTTTTTGGGTCATTTTTTGTAATTTCCAAAAATATTAAAAAAATATTAAAAATGGTTCACGGGTGCATCTGCGCCTTTTTTTTAAAAAATATTATTTTAATAATGTAAATAGTATTTTTTTCTGATAAAATTCCCGTTCGGTGTTCTGATCGCGTGATCTTTTGCAAATTCTCAAAAATCCAGAAGCACAGCCTTGAAGCTCTATTCTTCCTCTTTAAAAATATCTGGGTCAACTGAATTTTTGACCTCATTCAGGGTATTTCGTAATCTGTCAAAGATTTTAAGTCGGACACCGCCGGTAACAGAAATTACTTCAGGTGACACCATCTTCGAGACAAAAATTCACTGATTCATAATATGTGCAGTTGTTTACTACTTAGTTCAAGGATTTTGAGTTATAATTTATTTTCTATCGGTTCCACTACCTGTCCTGATTCAAAATATCGGTTTCGACCTATCTCATAATCATTTCGCCGATTTCAGATATGACTTTGGAAATAACCCACTCTGAGATAGAAATTTACTTGTTTATAATATACCCTTACTTTAAAAACCTAATTCACGGTTTATTGGAAATAATTTTATTTCTATTGTTTTCCAAAGTATAAGATATTATATTATAATAATATAATATTATACAGTTACTATTGAGTGGGTCCCGCGTGCAAAATTTTTCAAAACTCACGGGATGGCTGTCGGGAGAGGAAATTATTTGGCCGTGGGTCCCGCATGAATAGTAAATACGTATTTTCAAATAGTGAATACGTATTTAGGAATAGTAAATACCGTATTTTTAAATAGTAAATACGTATTTGTAAATAGTAAATACTATTCATACCCCACAAAATACCGTATTAACCAATAGTAAATACGTATTTGTGAATAGTAATTACTATTCATGTACGTATTTGTGAATAGTAAATACTATTCATATTCAAAAATACTGATTTCAAATTTGTCATTTTCAAAAATAGGGCCTAGTAGTCCTCCAAAAATAGGCTAGTTTTCAAGTCTTTAGGTCCAAAATTTAGGATGTTACAATTCTCGAGTTCAAAAAGGCTATCGATGTTACTCTCCTGACCTCCGTCGTTATCTTGTGTCCACTGATGTGACCTTTCATGAGTCTTCGTCTTTCTTCAAGTCTTCGAACTTATCTGAGTCATCCACTGTTGTTGATGAACCTGATGATCCTGATGATGCTGATGTTGCTATTCCTTCGCCTTCGCCAGTGACTGCTTCGCCAACGGATTCCATTCCTGCCTCTGTGGTCCCTGAGCCTGCGACCCCCGCCCTTGCCACTTCTGTTCCTTACCCCCCTTGTTCTTGACTCTGCCTGTGACCAATCTGTTGACTTACCTATAGCCCTCCGCAAAGGCACTCGTCCTTCCTGTCCTCCCAAACGATATGTTGATTGTACTTATCCTATCTCCTCGTTTATGTCCTACCAACAATTGTCCCCTGTTTCATATTCCCTTGTAACCACCCTTGAGTCCATTTCTACCCCTACTACCCTTCACCAAGCCTTGACTCACCCTGGTTGGCATGCCGCGATGGAAGAAGAAATGATGGCCCTTGATTCGGCTGGTGCTTGGACCATTGTTGATCTACCTTCTGGGAAGAAGGCCATTGGCTGTAAATGGGTGTTTGTTGTGAAAACTAAAGCTGATGGTTCCTTAGATCAGTTGAAAGCTCGTCTTGTTGCTAAAGGATACGCTCAGACTTATGGCCTTGATTACTCTGAGACTTTCTTCCTTGTGGCTAAGCTTACTTCAGTCCATCTCCTTGTCTCTTTAGCTGCCACATATCACTGGGATTTGCATCAGTTGGATGTTAAGAATGCATTTTTGAATGGTGATCTTCTTGAGAAAGTGTATATGGAGCAACCACCTGGGTTTGTTGCTCAGGGGGAGCATCGGAAAGTATGTTATCTTCGAAAGTCATTGTATGGTTTAAAGCAAAGTCCTCGTGCTTGATTCGATAGGTTTTGTGGTGTGGTCAAGAAGTTTGGTTTAAACCAAAGTAAGAGTGATCATTCTGTGTTCTACCAACAGTCCAATGCAGGAATGATTCTTCTAGTAGTGTATGTCGATGATATTGTGATTATTGGGAGTAACATTGCTGGCATCTCAACGCTTAAAGTCTTCCTTAACTCCCACTTTCAAACAAAAGACTTAGGACCATTAAAGTACTTCCTTGGTATTGAAGTTTTGAGAAACAAGAAGGGAATCCTTTTGACTCAGAGGAAGTATGTTCTTGATCTGTTGAAGGAGATTGGAAAGCTTGGAGCTGCACCAAGTAGCATTCCCATGATTCCAAATCCGTTCCTAGATCTAAATGATACCATGTGGGATGAACTGCCTGATGACCTAAAGAAGAAGATTGATCCAGAGAAACTAAAGCCATTTGCATCTCCTGAGAGATATAGGAGACTCATTGGGAAGATGAATTATCTGACAGTAACTCGCCTAGATATAACCTTTTCGGTTAGTGTACTTAGCCAATTCATGGCATCTCCCACAGTGGCACAGTGGGAAGCCTTAGAGCATATCTTGCACTATTTGAAAGGTTCCCCCAGTCGTGGCCTTCTCTATACAGATTATGGGCACACTAAAGTCGAATGCTTCTGTGATGCTGATCATGCAGGATCTAAGGCCACAAGACGGTCCACTACAGGTTACTGTGTATTTGTTGGTGGTAACTTAATATCTTGGAGAAGTAAGAAGCAAGGCGTTGTGTCAAAATCAAGTGCAGAAGCAGAATACAAAGCCATGTCACGATCAGTGCAAGAAATTGTGTGGGAATTTCAGCTCATGAAGGAAATCGGCATTTCCACAGTATTACCTGCAAAATTATGGTGTGACAACAAAGCAGCGCTCCATATAGCATCAAACTCTGTGTTCCATGAACATACAAAGCATATTGAAATTGATTGTCGCTTTATTCGTGACAAGATAAAAGAAAATGTTGTATCCACAGGGCATGTGCGATCAAATGACCAACTAGCAGATCTTTTAACAAAAGCCTTAAATGGGACACGGGTTGAGTACATTTGTAACAAGTTGGGCATGACAAACATATATGCTCCAACTTGAGGGGGAGTGTTAGGAAATATAATGTAATTATTAGGAAATATATTGTAATTAGTACATAGTCAATCAGTATCCCTAACAATCAGGGATTAGAGGAAATCACCATAAATTATCATTAAGAACCATCAATACTAAGACTCTTCTCTCTTGTATAAATGCACATAGGTTCATAAAATATACAACTTTCTGATTCTTTACACTACAAAACTGAAAGGAAGAAAGCTTAAACACGACACACGAAAGACACAGTGATGGTGGTCATGTTTCTGGTCGCTGCTTTTACCAGGATTGAGGGAAAAAGATGGTCACATAATTTCGCGGCCCCACATTAATTGTCTCGTGTTGTTGAATCCCAATGCAACAACCGACGTTTTCTTCCTCCGTTTGAGAGTCTTCACAGAATCCAAACCCATGTTGGTGGTCCACTCCTTGGTCTAAAAGGCCCTTAAATCTTGCCTCTGTCTTCTGCATCATCATCGCTAAAAATCCTCGAGTTCAAACTACTGAACACTTCAATGATATGCAACTAACGGCGTAGCCCCTTGAATTTCCCAGCCGGCAAATGGAGATTCCCATCACTAGAAGTTGCGCTCATCATACCTGGTTTGCGATTCTCGTCTCTTTTCTCTTGTTCACTATTCTTCTCTGTTTTGATTACTCCACTACCTTTGATGGTCCCGCCATTAATGGCGCCACTTTCCCAGTCAACAAACCAGAAAGCCTATCTGTTATCATGAAGAACAAGACCAGAAATGATGCAGATCCTTCCTGCACTGGTCGATACGTTTATATTCACGATCTTCCCAGTCGGTTCAACCATGACTTGCTCCAGAATTGCCAGGTTCTCACTAGAGGAACTGATAAACCTAACATGTGTCCGTACATGGAGAACTGGGGTTTAGGTCCAGAGATTGGGAATAATACTGAAGGGATTCTAATCAATGGGAGCTGGTATTTCACTAATCAGTTCTTGCTAGAGGTAATTTTTCACAACAGAATGAAGAATTATAGGTGCTTGACCAATGATTCGTCTCTTGCTTCAGCAATTTTTGTTCCTTTTTATGCTGGTCTTGATGTGAGTCGCTTTCTCTGGGACTCTAACCTCACTGTTAGAGATTCTTCTGGGTTTGATCTTGTTCAATGGCTTGCCGGAAAACCAGAATGGAAAAAAATGTGGGGTAGGGATCATTTTCTTGTTTCTGGTAGAATAGCTTGGGATTTTAGAAGACAATACGATAATGAATCTTATTGGGGTAGCAAGTTCAGGTTCCTGCCTGAATCCATGAACATGTCAATGTTAGCAGTAGAAGCAAGTTCTTGGAATAATGACTATGCAATACCATACCCAACTTCTTTCCATCCCTCAAAGGGTAATGAAATTCTGGAGTGGCAAAACAGAATCAGACACCAAAAGAGACCGTATTTGTTTACTTTCACCGGAGCTCCAAGGCCTGAGCTTGAAAACTCCATTAGGGGAAAGATCATAGACCATTGCAGAGCTTCAAGTGTGTGCAAGTTCGTGGATTGTAGCAATGGCAGGGAGAAATGTGACAACCCCATTAATGTTATAGAGGTGTTTGAACAGGCTGTCTTCTGCTTACAGCCGCCAGGTGATTCATACACCAGAAGATCCATTTTTGATTCCATGTTAGCAGGTTGTGTTCCTGTCTTCTTTCATCCAGGCACAGCTTATTCGCAGTATTTATGGTTTCTTCCCAAGAACAGGACCAAGTACTCTGTGTATATTCCTGTGAGGGATGTGAGTGAATGGAATGTGAATGTGGAGAAGATACTGATGGGAATATCAGAAGAAGAAGTATATGAAATGAGAGAAGAGGTACTAAAGCTGATTCCAATGATAATTTATGCGGATCCAAGGTCTAAGTTGGAAGATTTTCAAGATGCATTTGATGTAGCTGTACAAGGTATGATAAAAAGGATAGAGCAAGTGAGGGAGGTTATTAGGAATGGAGGAGATGCCGGTGTTGGATTTGCAGATGAGAATCATTACAAATATACATTTTCAGATAACTAAGATTAAGAGTATAAGGCATAAATTGTACTGATAGTTATAGGAAGTGATTTAAGATAGCAATCAATGATATGTTCAATTGTGCAACTGTAGTTATATTTAATTATTTATACGTCAAGAATATCAGGTGATCCCAGTGTTGGATTTCGTTAATAACGGCATATATAATTTTGAACAGTAATGGCATATATAATTCAAATGCTGATATGAAACTAAGTAAAGGGAACGGTGAGCTAATTATTCTTGGCGTAAGGGCAGATAAAAGGCAAATTTGTTTTTTTGGCCCAGGGGAAAAAAGAAAATTGTGCTGAGGTCCCAAACCGGGAAAAAAAAAATACAACCAAAAGTTTTTTGAAATCTCCAGTTTACAAGTAAATATGAGGGAACATCCTCCTTAAGACCCAAGTAAGCAAGGAATTGTGGAAAAAAAAAACCTAAAAAAAAATCACATGTTAGAAAAGGTCCTAGTTGTTAGCGTGTATTGATTTAGTTGTTAATGGTGTACTAATTTAGTTGTTAGGATATAGTTATTAATGTGTATTAATTTAGTTGTTAATGTTTTACAAATGTAATTAGTTTCAAAAATAAGGGATAGGATATTCTTACTACCATTTTTTGTTACTACCAATCTTACTACCACTTTTCCACCGTTAGATCAGAATTTTAATATGAGAGAGAAATTATAAAGGTAGATGAGATTCTGATCTAACGATAGAAAAGTAGTAGTAAGATTGGTAGTAACAAAAAATGGTAGTAAGAATATCCTATTCCCAAAAATAATATCAAAAAAGGCTTAGACATGTGACTTTTGTTTTGTTTAGTTTTTACAATATCTTGCTTACTTAGGCTCTCAGGAGGATTTTCCCTAAATCTTATAGGATACTTGAGTAATATAATTTCAATTATGAAAAGACAAAAATACACTTTTTGAGTGAAAAGGAATTCATTAAAATAGAATAAGGAATTTACAGCAAAAAATAATGCGCAAGTTACATAAGCATACTAAACCTATCAAAGCAATACTGCGTATGAACAACCAAGAATCTGACTTGTCCTATGATACTGTGAGCTGTACATCTGTCATCAGAAAAAAATACTTCTGTTCCGTGTATCCCATAATTTCCAGCAGGTGATGCAAAAACCAACCTTCCAGGAAATGTCGAGTGTCGTAGAGAGGATAACCGAACGCAACCATGATTGTATGTCCAGGCTGAAGAAGTCAGAGCTGAGGTCTCTTGGTAAAATCCTTTTCCATACTGATGATGCCATACCACACTCTTTAAAAACGTGGTTAAGGCTTTCAGTTCCAGCTAGGCACAGGGAACAGCGAGAATCCTGTGTCATATGCCTCGCAACCCTCGCCTCATTTGTGAGTAATTTCCCTTTTAAGAGAAGCCAAGTGAACGTGCGGACCCTCTGTGACATAGGCAGCTTCCACAATCTAGGCCATACAGGATCATATTCATTCCAGTGGATTGATTCCATAACTCTATAGGCTGACTTTGTTGAAAATTCCCCCTGTTCAGTTAGATGCCAATAGCAAGAGCGAGTAGAGGGACCTTCCTGAGTCTTGATGGAGGATATATCCTTAAGAATTCCTGAAGGCAAAAGGTGGGTGAATAAAAAATACACTTGATGGAACAGATAAAGTCCCTGTCCTCCGATCCCCCCTCAATCCTGATCCCTGCATCTTCGCTCCTTCTCTTCCCTCTAATTCTATTCTTCTTTTTCCTCAATTCCATCTCTCCAACTCTTCTTTCACTCTCAACAACGTGGCTTCATTGTTAACGGTTCTTTGGTCTTTTCACAATTATATTATAGAAAAAATGGCACCACTATCCAATTAAAAAATAATATAAAAAAAGCATCATAATTTTTTAATAGTAACTCTTTCATGTGTCAATGATTTATCTTCTACTTATCTTTAGCAAATTATGAGGCTTTTCTGATATTATTTTTTTTTAATTGGAATCTTAGTGTGATTTTTTGTGAATTATTATATTACCCAAATGTCTTATGGGATTTGTGTGCAAATCAGAAATTTCAATAGATCTTTATTATAACTTTTTAGATTAATTGAATGGAAAATTATAAATGATAATAAAAAATGGATAGTAAAAGAAACTCAATCAAAAAAATCAGGGGCGTCGGTGGATGGGGACAGTGAATGATGAAGGGACATTGGATATGGTATCCATGTGACCAAACGGCCCTTGGCCCATTCTTCATCGGCTCATCAGTGATCAGCCACAATCTTCGCCTCAGTTTAGGCAGCTGTCCTAGTCTCCCGACAGTTTGACCCGCCTTATTCATACTCTATATTTTATATTTCATATCCACCAAAATATACTTTCAATCTTTAAACTTGAGCTAAAGGTTTAACTTGGACAAGGATAACAATTCATCCGTCTATTACTTTTAAAAGAAAAAAGGGATACACTCTCCAAATCAGGTTTGGTAATCATCGGAACGACCGGGGATCTTCTAGTTTGGATTTGGGAATATCTTTGTTTTGTGAGATGGCTTAACTTGGTACGTTTTTACCCACCCAAACTGGTACAGAATTATTCCAAAACGTTGACAAAATCGAAAGTTCTCGCTCAAACTAATGATATGATTAAGACCTACAACGATAATATTTAGAGCAGCCTCTATCAGGAGGATTAGAGGGAGGAGGCAGACACCCACCAGATCTGCTATAAGCTTCACCACTGGCTCCGCCATTGCAGACAGGCTTGTCCCTCTGCAGAGCTCCTTCAGAGATATACTTCTTCTCCTCCAAAATCCTTCAGCTTATGTCTGATTCCATCAGCATCTCATCTTCTTCGTTGCATTCTGCTATGGAACCATTGCATGTGTATGCCTCAAGATGTTGATCACTCCTCAGTGATCTCACTGTGCTGCTGAAATACATCAAGCTCATGAGCAACATGTAGCAGAAACTCATCACAACTTTACTAATGGTGGCTTTGGACTCCATTAATTCTTCTGTGTTGTGCAATTTGCTTCACTCCCTCCACTCTGCTGCACTATATATGTGGAGAATAAAGATCAGTTAGTTCTTATTGAGATGTGTTAGTGGAGGCAGCACTAGTGCCTTGTGTTGATGGACCGCACTAAACCAAATTTTTTTGAACGATTAGTGTGTATTGGGTTTTTCTTCTTGTGCTTTGTCTGTATATGGAATCAACTTCTATCATTCTAGTCATCTGGAACTTATGGTGTTTCTTTTTCTTCTTGTTATTGGGTTTATTAGCAAAAATATTTATATTCATGTATTGTTTACAAGGCAGTAATTCAGAGATGTGAACAAGATGGGTCATCATAATATATCTTTATTCATGTATTGTATATAAAAATGTCACAACTCTCTTCAGTAATTCAGAGTCGTGAACAAGATGCGTCATTATAAAATATTTTTGTGGCATGTTTATAAAAAAAAATAAGATATTATATCAAGGGACAATTTGTTTTTTGAAAATGATCTCTTAAAAGGGGACAAAAGTAGTATAAGTTTTTGTTACGGACCGGCCTAATAAGCCCATAACCGGACCACGGCCCAACCATGCCTAGAACAGAATCTGCACTATAACGGGTAAGGATCTGAGATCCCACTGATTTAGGATCTCATTAAAGGGGATTCTCCCCGATCACAACCCCGAGATATCAGCCCCTGATATCTCGACCCCGGATACCGGTCATTAATGCCGAGATTCTCGCACCTACCTCCTCTATAAATAGAAAGAAACCCTAAACAGGTGCACACGTTCTATCTCATGCTCTATTTACCTTCTGTTACACAGAGCACACACCCTACTCCCCTGGCTTCACGCCTCCAAGTTTACTGCGAACTACGTGGACTTTGATCCCTTCAAAGGGTACGTAGGCTCTAGGCTTGACAACCTAGTCAAGTCAAATCTCTGTGTTCTTAGGACAGAACATTGGCGCTGACCGTGGGGAACCATAAACTTCTATCCCCGTGACCACTGATGACAAACACTCGAAGCCATAGCAGAAATCCACCACCGCCGCCGGTGGGTGGGGACCCCCAGCTAAGTCGGCCTCCACCAGATCAGCCCCCGGAACAACTGCGGCAAGAAAACACCCCGGAAGGGCATGTCACTGACACGGCGACCTCCCCCTCCGCAGAAGAGCAGCCATTGCAAGAAGCGCGCACAGAACCCCCGGTGCAAGACGTCCAGGCAGTCGAAGCCGACGTCCGCATCCTTCGACGGACGCAGGAGTCATTCCTCCAGAGGCTGGAAAACAAGGAGAAACGAGACGACCTACAGAGACGGGCTGACTTTGAAGCCTTTGGCCGAATGATCCAGGACGCGCTCGAGAACGATCGCCGACAGGAAAACCGCCGGAGGAATCATAGGAGAGGAAGGAGGGCCCCCGTGGATGACAGCAGTTCCTCGAGCAGCTCCGAGCCGAGGAACCCACGCCGCGACAATGGCGAGCCGGAGCGGAGGACGGATATGGAGCAAGGCTGACAACAGCCCTTAGAGAACGTCGGAAACCACTGTGACGGTCCTAACCGCACCGATCGGGCGGCCAGCGAGGGCCGAGATCGAGAAGAACGCCGGCGTGGAGGACAGAACTCCCCGGGCTCGCAGATCACCTCGCCACGGATCCCCCCGGGAATACCGAGTGACATATCTATCTAACTCCGGCAGATCCCCATTCGCGAGGGAGACGGTGACGACCCGATACCCAAAGCATTTCGATCTGGCCGACCTTCCGAAGTACGACGGAACCCAAGATCCACGCAACCACCTTGACGTGTTCGAAAAACTCATGTGGGTTCGACAAATTAGAGGCCCGGTTATCCAGCGTCTCTTCGCGGCTACCCTATCCGGGCCGGTGCATAGATGGCTGAGCTCTCTCCCGGACAACTCCATCCGGAGCTTCGAAGACCTCGGACGCAAGTTCGAGTTACATTTCGCCACCAGCAAAAAGCAGCCAAAGACCGAATTCACGTTGAGCAAAGTGCGACAGAAGAAAGGCGAGGCACTGCAGAAGTACCTGGATCGATTCCGGGACGTGGCGATGCAGGTTCGCTCGCTACCCGAGGAAGTTCACGTCCACTGCCTCGTCAATGGGCTAGATCCGTCCTCACGCCTAGCCCGAAACCTATGCAAGAACCCAGTGTACACATTGACCGAGTTCTACACCCAGGCAAAGAAGTATCTAGAGGTGGAGCAGATGGAGGCGGCCAACGCCGATGAGCCAGAACGGACGAGGAACACCACGCTCAGCGACGATGAACGGCCGAGAAGGTCAAGGGCCGAACCATGAAGGCGGAACCATGAGAGTCAAGCCAAACCTAACCGGGCCGAGCAAAAGGCCAAGTACGATAGCTACACCCCCTTGAATGTCCCTCAGTCTCAGTTATGGAAAGAAGTAGCCCAGGCCGAGATGAAAAGGGTTGACAAGCCGAGGCCGATCAGAGGCCGCTCCAACACGGACCATACCAAATTCTGCACGTTCCATGACTGCCACGGCCACACTACGGATGAATGCTACGACCTTCGCGACGCCATTGAGAAGTTTGTGAGAGAAGGAAAGCTACGTCAGTATGTTATCAAGACCCAGGGAAGGACAAGCGGCAAGCGCAACGACCGCGGCCGCACCAGGAGTCCGCCCAAGGAGACCAGAAAGCCGAGGAAGAAGCAAAGGACCGCCTCGGACGATGAGTTTCCCGACGTGGATTTCCAATGCAATGTCGTCAGCGGAGGATTCGGAGGTGGCGGAGACACTGTGAGCCAGCGGAAGAAGTATCTCCGCGAGGTACTGACCGTCCGAGACCTCCCCAAGTTCAAAGAAGACCCCAAGAAGCCGAGGCCGCCTACCCTAACCTTCACCAACGAAGAGCTAAAGGACGTCATACCCGGCCATCTGGATGGACTGGTAATCACTGGAACCTTAGTTAATTGCCGAGTTAAAAGGATCTTTGTTGATGCAGGGAGTTCGGTCGATATCATAAGCTGGGACGCCTATAAAAGGATGCACCTCGACAAAGAGGATCTCAAGTCGTGCAAGACCACCCTGATTGGTTTCAACGATGAACAGTCCTTCCCGAAAGGTTACATCGACCTCAGGCTAACCCTCGGGACCAAAGAAGCCTTCAAATCCGAACGAGTAAGGTTCATTGTCGCTGACTTCCGGTCCCCGTACAACATCATCCTAGGTCGACCCACTATCCACAACTGGGACATACTAGTGTCCACGAAGCACCAGAAGCTAAAGATGATTAACGACAAGAACCAGGTAGTGGTGGTAACCGGAGACCAAAAGGAGTCTAGGCAATGCTACTTTGAAGCTCTCCGGGTCGAGGAAGGAGGACCTTCATCTCCACCTCGGCTCGGATCCAACAAGCAAGTAGTCAGAGCCGACTCGGATAAGCGCCCGCGGCAGCCGGTCAACATGGTAGAGTTCGACCTTCGAGAGCAGGATAATCCGAGGCTCGAGCCGGAAGGAAAACTGGAGGAAATAATGCTAGGAGCGGATCCCTCCAAGACCGCCAAAATCGGCCGAGATATGGAAGACAACCTAAAGGCTCTCATGACCCGTTTTCTAAGGCAGAACCAAGACGTCTTCGACTGGACCTCGGCCGAAGTACCCGGCATCGACCCCCACTTCTGCTGCCACAAGCTCAGCATTTGCCCGGGTTCCAGACCCGTAGCGCAGAAGAAGAGGAACATCGCAGACAACAGACAGAAGGCCCTCGAGGACCATATCGAGGAGCTCCTAGCGGCCGCCTTCATCCGAGAGGTACAGTACACCACCTGGCTCTCCAACGTAGTGATGGTCCTCAAACCCAACGGCAAATGGAGAGTGTGCGTCGACTACACCAACCTCAACAAGGCCTGCCCAAAGGACTCCTACCCGACGCCCAATATCGACAAGCTTGTGGACAACTCGGTCGGGTACCAACTCCTCTCCTTCATGGATGCCTACTCCGGCTACAACCAGATTGCCATGCATCCGGACGACCAAGAGAAGACCGCCTTCATGACGGATAAGGCAAATTACTGCTACAACGTCATGCCATTCGGACTGAAAAATGCCGGGGCCACATATCAGAGGAAGATGAACTGAGTATTCGAAGACCAGATCGGATGCAACATAGAGGTCTACATTGACGACATGATCGTCAAGTCAAAGCTTCCAGAAGACCAAATCCGGGACCTAGAACAGACGTTTGAAAAATTAAGAAGACATCGAATCAGGTTGAATCCGGCCAATGTGCCTTCGGAGTTCCGGCTGGGAAATTCTTGGGCTTCATGCTGACCAACCGTGGGATCGAGGCCAACCCGGACAAGTGCAAAGCCGTCCTCGACATGCAACCCCTGAGGACCAAGAAGGAAGTACAGCAGCTGACCGGCCGACTGGCCGCACTGACAAGGTTTCTCCCGAAGTCAGCCGAGAAGGCCCTACCTCTATTCAGACTACTAAAGAAGGAGACCCAGGGCTGTTGGAACCCCGAGTGCTGTAACACCCCAACTTTTCTAAAGCATTTTCGAAATTATTTGATCAGAGTTCAAAATAATTTAACCAGAGTTGAGCAACGAAATGATTTTAAATACAAAGTAACTGATATTCAACCACTGTAGTGTACTGGTTTGTTGATACAAAGAGTTCGAAAGACTATACATATCTACAGGACTTTCTCCAGCTAGTCCTTCTGCCTGCTGCTTACCCTTGTTTCTGTTTCTGTTCACTCCGAAAATCCTGTAGCTACAGTAAGAGCTGAGGTTCAATACCCATTGAACCTCAGGTAACGGTTAACCTCATGCTTATGTATCAAATATGTATGACAGATATCCATGGTAAAACAGCATTTATTCACATACAATATTCATATATTCACATAATAACATTACACGGCCACTGCAACATGTATGTTATTACAATCTGCACTATCTTCCAGTGCCACGGTGTACATCCGTGTCCTCAGCGCTAGGAAAACATAACGGCATTATCACGACTATAACCCGTATTAAGATGTATGTGTATGATCAATTTTCAAATATTGAATTATTCAAAAATGCACTATGCAGTATGCAGCCTCCCTTATATCACCACCTCCCTTATACCGCTGACTGGAACCATAGGCTAACATATAGTCCAATAGAAACTCATTCATTTGACTGGATGGTTTCAAGCTCACCAAAACTTAAGATACACCCGGCCAAAGGTATAGAGCTTAAATCTGGACTATGGCTCCCCTCCTTTAAAATAACAACTATGGAGGTGTCACATGTCCCACAACTCCAATGAAATCCCGGCCAGAGGAAAACATGGAAGATGGGGCCCTGAAACAAGTACCATCCACTGTGCACCGAGTGGTGGCATAAATCATTCTTATCATTTAAATCCCTCCTTACTCCACCCATCATAATACAACCGCCATGATGAATATGTTCACTCAAAATAATGCATTATTATACCATAAAGTTTTATACATCAATATGCGTATTTATGAATAGTAAATACTATGCGTATCTGTGAATAGTAAAATACTATGTGTATATGTGAATAGTAAAACACGGTATATATACATGAATAGTAAAAATGAAGAGTACATACAGTATGTATACGTGAATAGTAAATACGGTATGTATACGTGAATAGTATTATGAATAGTAAATACAGTATACGCGAATAGTAAAATGAATAGTAAATACGGTATACGTGAAAAGTAAAATAAATAGTAAATACGGTATATGTGAATAGTAACGTACATATAAATAGTACCTCTGTATGATCAATTTTCAAAACAATATCTTAGACTATCTATCACATATAAGCATACCATAAGCATCAGAGTTAGTGTTACAATACGCGTCCGTACCTTCCTTCCACGTGAATAGTAAATTACTATTCATGTATACGGCACTATTCATGTATACGGCACTATTCACGTATCCCCAAACTTCCTTTGAATCTGACTCCGGAATCCTCGGATATCCTATAATATCATTTTTATCAGTGACCATTAATTTTCAGCATTTGCGGAAACTATGTTGGATATTCACTATTCATGTGAATAGTACCAGTAAAAATATTTTTACCGTGCCGGTAAATATTTTTTACTGTGCCAGTAAATAATATTTACTGTCCAAGGATAATTCTTTTCTGATGTGACAGATCAGACTAAGCTGCAGCCACAGAGCATACTCAGAAAAACTCTATCTGGCATTTCTACTATAATTACCAAAAGAAACTACCAAATATTAAGACTAGAGACCAAAGAACTTACCCTTGAAGTTCCTGCTCATTCTCTCCAGCTTCAAGAACTTTACTCTAAACTCTCTCTCTAACTCTAAGAATTCTCACTCTTCTCTTAAACTCAACTGTTGTTCTCTGAGTTTGGTGTGAAGAAAATGAAGAAATGAAGCCTCTATTTATAGTGAAAAAGCATGACACTATTCATACTTTATCAGGTCAGATTTTGGCTGTTGGATCTTGACTTTAAATATGGCTTCATCTCAACCGTCCAATCCATTTGCTTACGTCATCGATGACGTCATCAAGATGCTTACGTCATCGATGACGTCATCATGACGATGACACTTTCTTACTCTTTTGCATTTATCCTATAAAGATTCCCTGATCGGTGTTCTAATCGCGTTATATTAGAAATTCTCAAGAATCCGGAAGCACAGCCTTGAAGTTCTATTTTTCCTCTTCAGAAATATCCGGGTCATCTAAATTTTTGATCCTATTTAGGGTATTCCGTAACCTGCCGAAGATTTTAAGTCGGACACTGACGGTTACAGAAATTACTTCGGGTGACACCATCTTCTAGACAAAAATTCACTGATTCATAATATGTCCAGTTGTTTACTACTCAGTTCAAGGAGTTTGAGTTATGATTTATTTCCTACAGATTCCACTATCTGTCCTGCTTCAAAATATCGGTTCAACCTATCTCAAATAATCATTCCGCCGATTACGGAAATGACTTCGGAGATAACCCACTCTGAGATAAAAATTCACTTATTTATAATATACCCTTACTTTAAAAACCTAATTCACGGTTTATTTGAAATAATTTTATTTCTATTGTTTTCCCAAAGTATAAGATATTATATTATAATAATATTATTATTGAGTGGGTCCCGCGCGCAAAATTTTTCAAACTTCACGAGCTTCTGTCGGCAGGGGAGAAATAATTTGACGTGGGTCCCGCATGAATAGTAAATACGTATTTTCAAATAGTAAATACGTATCTATGAATAGTAAATACCGTATTTTTAAATAGTAAATACGTATTTGTAAATAGTAAATACTTTTCATATTTCTCAAAATATCGATTAAATACCGTATTTATAAAAAGTGAATACGTATTTGTGAATAGTGAATACTATTCATGTACGTATTTGTGAATAGTAAACACTATTCATGTCCAATAAAATACTGATTCTAAATTCATTTTCAAAAATAGGGTCTAATAGTCCTCCAAAAATAGGCTAATTTTCTAGTCTTTAGGTCCAAAATTCAGGATGTTACAATTCTCCCCCCGTTCAATAAATTTCGTCCTCGAAATTTGACAATATAAAATCAAAAGGTTATCTAGACCTCTAGTCTATTCCTTCCTTATGCAAACTTAAATAGCACGCACCCTACTATTCAATGTCTCAATCTTATACCCAGGTATAGTACTAAATTACAGGACTTGCTGATCTATTCTCACAGTACTCGGTTACACAGGCCTCACTGCCTGATTTATTTAGCCTTTTGGCTTAACACATATTGGCCTTCCGTATCTGCTCATCAATTTCATCTGAGTCTTTCCCATTCAAGTTCTCGAATTACTTTCACTTACTCAACACTATAGCTGACAGCTATTAATTGACTTAACTAGTTTAGTATTCCAGACCTTTCTAATAGTTGCTGTTCTTGTACCATAATTCCCAATTACACTGCTTTTCTTTTCAACACGATAGCGTCGACAATCATGTCATTGCTACCCAAAATTATTTTCTTGTCTCATTTTCAAATTTTCAAACATGAAAAATTTTCCGTGGTTTCAGTACATTTCACAATCTGCACTATACCACAAAGTAATAGTGCTATAACATTTTTAAACTTAATCGCTGCCATCACAAATTCATGAAAACATTTTTCACTGCCGGATCATTTTCAAAAACTTTGATTACCGGCACATATCTTTGAGGGAGCTAATTTATTTCACAAAATTTTATAATTGAGAGTACACACCTTCATTTTAACCATTTGGTACAGTGAGCGCCTTACCCCAATCCTCAAATCCAGTCTCAACAGTACTATCAACCATGTGGGAGAACCTCCGCCCCTCTCTCAGGAGACCCAGTGTTCACACTGGCACATAAAGTAGCAACCCTATCTAGCGGAACTCAGTCCAGTCATAGACAGTCAGGTTGTACTAAACAAAACATATGCCCTCGGCAAAGTGTTATGGATTGGGTGCGTTCACTGCTGGTGCGATTTCCATTTTCTCAAACAAAATCCCTCCAAAAATTTTTGTTCAAAAAGAACATTTATCAAAGGCCAGCGATTTCAAACATTTTAAAACATCTAGCAAGACCCAGCAAACTGTGTACATCTACAACAGCTTCTGTCCTTCCAGTTTTGTACTGACTTTACCACAACATAGTTGAAAACTCAGTTTCAAACTCTAGGTTCTAACAAAACCGTTTGTACAAGACAACATCATAACCATCACTGTGGTCTCAAATTCTGTTGAAAAATATTTCATTTGAAAACTCGATTTCACAAATTTGAAAGTAAACTCCGAAAATTTCAAAATAGCAGGTGCATTGGTAAGTTCAAAAATTCAATTTTTTTTTTTTAAAACCTTACTTAGGAATCAGACAACTAACATTAGAAGGTCATCACTAACTACACGCATTGGAACCTCTGTCCTTGGCTACTCAAACTATCCATAAAATACTTAGTTTGTTCTACTTAACTCATCTGGCTATTCCAAACTTTGCCCGTTATCCTCGGGTTTCACAAGCTTTTTGGGACACTTCTCGTATTTGTTGTCTAACAACCGTGGGCTTCTGCTAGCTTATAACACAATATGTACTATATAGCACTGGAGCAAACCATGGTGATATACTAGATTACTTAAACCTTCACTCTGGGGAACCTATTCGATGTGAGACTCATTATAATTTACTTACCTTGAGAACTGATGCACTGGTAACTCTACTTTATGGTTCGTTGTCACGGCGGCCCCACTCTACGGTTCGTCGTCACGGTGGCTCTGCTCTACGGCACATTACTCGGCGCTTCACTCAGTCTTCGCAGACCAGTCAGCTTTTCCGGTTAGCATCCTCTGTAGGTAAACCTCCTTGATCAGAACTCCCCGTAGGTATCCTTCTCCGATCAAACTTTCCATAAGTAGCGCCAGTGATCGTCTTTGAATCATTATAATGAGAACTCAAATCTTAACAGGTTCCTATCCTTTAGTAGTTTCATAAACCGTTGTTTCTATGTCTGCCATCTTATCTAGGGTCATTCTATTCGTGGACTTTCACTTTCTATTTAGCTCCAGGCATAATTCTTAACTCAATTTTCCCTATTGGGTAATCACCTACTTCTTGGGAAATCTATTAGCCACTAATATCTCTATGATTCTTGGTCCCACCTTGAGACCATAACCTGGTGGCTACTGAGGTTTCCAGCTTTCGTATGGCTCTGTTAAGGAACTATCTCTTAGGTATTTGAAACCTAGGCAAAACTCACTCATATTTTCTCAGGGTTCCCACTCTCACAGGGGTCATAGTTCTGAGATTTCTCTCGCCTAAGCAATATTAACTTCATAATGTCTATTGATTCTTGGTACTAATATTGGTATACTTACTACTGGGTACCTACAACTCTCATAGGCACTAGTATGACATAACTGTCTCCCCAGAATTACTGGGTACTTTCCCTCTTCTGTCAATTGATCACCACCGTCAAGGACTTAATCAAAAGATCTTCGTCCCCGGAGCCACGCCCCTTTGCACGCATGGTGTCTGGCCTCTACAAGGTAGGGATTTTCTTCTCAGGGTACCTTAACAAGTTATTATTTTGACAAGGACATTAAATCGATAGGTTACTATCCAAGGGAAACCTAAACAGTAGGTTACTGTCTACCGGAAAACTTAAGTCGTACCGACTTCTCTGTACCACTTTCCTTGAAACTCTGAGTGGGGATTTAACTTAGATTCCGATTCCCATATCAAAAGTCTTAAAGTTTAACAACAGAAACCATATTCTGTGCCATCTACTCTATATCAAGGCCTCCCGAGCCTAACCCTTTTCCTTAGGATTTACGTCCTTTTTGTATCACAACACCAGTATTGTATCAGTACTTGTACTTGTTTTTTTCGAAACACTTTTAAAACCATGGCTTAGAGCCTAACTTAGTTAGTCAAACCGATTGGCCAGGTAGGCGTCTATCATGGGAGCCTCACCGTGCTAGGGTGACTGATTGGCTGATCCACATAGACTCGGCCCTACCTTCGGCACCAATGGTTTACTGTAACTGAGTCGGGTTCATACCAGATAAAACACTTTTGAAAGCTTAGAACCTAACTCCGCTACTCAGACAATCCGACTAGGCAGGTGTTTTTGTGGAAGGCTCGACGAATTCAAGGAAACTGATTGCCAACCACAAAACCCCTTTCTAGATATCGGACTGTTTGGAGTAACTTAGTTAACTCCGTGCCAGGATGTCTGCTCTGATACCAAAATGTAACACCCCAACTTTTCTAAAGCATTTTCGAAATTATTTGATCAGAGTTCAAAATAATTTAACCAGAGTTGAGCAACGAAATGATTTTAAATACAAAGTAACTGATATTCAACCACTGTAGTGTACTGGTTTGTTGATACAAAGAGTTCGAAAGACTATACATATCTACAGGACTTTCTCCAGCTAGTCCTTCTGCCTGCTGCTTACCCTTGTTTCTGTTTCTGTTCACTCCGAAAATCCTGTAGCTACAGTAAGAGCTGAGGTTCAATACCCATTGAACCTCAGGTAACGGTTAACCTCATGCTTATGTATCAAATATGTATGACAGATATCCATGGTAAAACAGCATTTATTCACATACAATATTCATATATTCACATAATAACATTACACGGCCACTGCAACATGTATGTTATTACAATCTGCACTATCTTCCAGTGCCACGGTGTACATCCGTGTCCTCAGCGCTAGGAAAACATAACGGCATTATCACGACTATAACCCGTATTAAGATGTATGTGTATGATCAATTTTCAAATATTGAATTATTCAAAAATGCACTATGCAGTATGCAGCCTCCCTTATATCACCACCTCCCTTATACCGCTGACTGGAACCATAGGCTAACATATAGTCCAATAGAAACTCATTCATTTGACTGGATGGTTTCAAGCTCACCAAAACTTAAGATACACCCGGCCAAAGGTATAGAGCTTAAATCTGGACTATGGCTCCCCTCCTTTAAAATAACAACTATGGAGGTGTCACATGTCCCACAACTCCAATGAAATCCCGGCCAGAGGAAAACATGGAAGATGGGGCCCTGAAACAAGTACCATCCACTGTGCACCGAGTGGTGGCATAAATCATTCTTATCATTTAAATCCCTCCTTACTCCACCCATCATAATACAACCGCCATGATGAATATGTTCACTCAAAATAATGCATTATTATACCATAAAGTTTTATACATCAATATGCGTATTTATGAATAGTAAATACTATGCGTATCTGTGAATAGTAAAATACTATGTGTATATGTGAATAGTAAAACACGGTATATATACATGAATAGTAAAAATGAAGAGTACATACAGTATGTATACGTGAATAGTAAATACGGTATGTATACGTGAATAGTATTATGAATAGTAAATACAGTATACGCGAATAGTAAAATGAATAGTAAATACGGTATACGTGAAAAGTAAAATAAATAGTAAATACGGTATATGTGAATAGTAACGTACATATAAATAGTACCTCTGTATGATCAATTTTCAAAACAATATCTTAGACTATCTATCACATATAAGCATACCATAAGCATCAGAGTTAGTGTTACAATACGCGTCCGTACCTTCCTTCCACGTGAATAGTAAATTACTATTCATGTATACGGCACTATTCATGTATACGGCACTATTCACGTATCCCCAAACTTCCTTTGAATCTGACTCCGGAATCCTCGGATATCCTATAATATCATTTTTATCAGTGACCATTAATTTTCAGCATTTGCGGAAACTATGTTGGATATTCACTATTCATGTGAATAGTACCAGTAAAAATATTTTTACCGTGCCGGTAAATATTTTTTACTGTGCCTGTAAATAATATTTACTGTCCAAGGATAATTCTTTTCTGATGTGACAGATCAGACTAAGCTGCAGCCACAGAGCATACTCAGAAAAACTCTATCTGGCATTTCTACTATAATTACCAAAAGAAACTACCAAATATTAAGACTAGAGACCAAAGAACTTACCCTTGAAGTTCCTGCTCATTCTCTCCAGCTTCAAGAACTTTACTCTAAACTCTCTCTCTAACTCTAAGAATTCTCACTCTTCTCTTAAACTCAACTGTTGTTCTCTGAGTTTGGTGTGAAGAAAATGAAGAAATGAAGCCTCTATTTATAGTGAAAAAGCATGACACTATTCATACTTTATCAGGTCAGATTTTGGCTGTTGGATCTTGACTTTAAATATGGCTTCATCTCAACCGTCCAATCCATTTGCTTACGTCATCGATGACGTCATCAAGATGCTTACGTCATCGATGACGTCATCATGACGATGACACTTTCTTACTCTTTTGCATTTATCCTATAAAGATTCCCTGATCGGTGTTCTAATCGCGTTATATTAGAAATTCTCAAGAATCCGGAAGCACAGCCTTGAAGTTCTATTTTTCCTCTTCAGAAATATCCGGGTCATCTAAATTTTTGATCCTATTTAGGGTATTCCGTAACCTGCCGAAGATTTTAAGTCGGACACTGACGGTTACAGAAATTACTTCGGGTGACACCATCTTCTAGACAAAAATTCACTGATTCATAATATGTCCAGTTGTTTACTACTCAGTTCAAGGAGTTTGAGTTATGATTTATTTCCTACAGATTCCACTATCTGTCCTGCTTCAAAATATCGGTTCAACCTATCTCAAATAATCATTCCGCCGATTACGGAAATGACTTCGGAGATAACCCACTCTGAGATAAAAATTCACTTATTTATAATATACCCTTACTTTAAAAACCTAATTCACGGTTTATTTGAAATAATTTTATTTCTATTGTTTTCCCAAAGTATAAGATATTATATTATAATAATATTATTATTGAGTGGGTCCCGCGCGCAAAATTTTTCAAACTTCACGAGCTTCTGTCGGCAGGGGAGAAATAATTTGACGTGGGTCCCGCATGAATAGTAAATACGTATTTTCAAATAGTAAATACGTATCTATGAATAGTAAATACCGTATTTTTAAATAGTAAATACGTATTTGTAAATAGTAAATACTTTTCATATTTCTCAAAATATCGATTAAATACCGTATTTATAAAAAGTGAATACGTATTTGTGAATAGTGAATACTATTCATGTACGTATTTGTGAATAGTAAACACTATTCATGTCCAATAAAATACTGATTCTAAATTCATTTTCAAAAATAGGGTCTAATAGTCCTCCAAAAATAGGCTAATTTTCTAGTCTTTAGGTCCAAAATTCAGGATGTTACAAGTGCGATGCTGCCTTCGCGAAAATTAAACGGTGTCTGGCAACCCCGCCGGTACTAACCAAGCCGGATATAGCAGAGACCCTATTCCTCTACTTGTCGATCGGCGATGAAGCCGTCAGCGCCGCCCTGGTAAGAGAAACCGAGACCGGACAGAGACCGATCTACTTCATCAGCAAGGCCCTGCAAAGCTCGGAACTCTGGTACCAGAAACTGGAAAAAGCCGTCTTCGCCCTACTTACCGCGGCCAGAAGGCTCCGGCCTTACTTTTAAGGACATCGGATAGTGGTACGAACAAGCCAGCCGATCCGCCAGATCCTCCACAAGCCCGACCTGGCAAGAAGAATGACCAATTGGGCCATAGAACTGTCCGAGTTTGACATCGCTTTTGAAGCCCGGCAGACAATCAAGTCCCAGGCATTGGCCGATTTCATCAGGGAACTCACCCCGGCAGTAACAAATGACTGGACCTGGAAAGTCTACGTGGACGGATCCTCCAATGCTAAGGGCAGCGGCGCAGGAGTTATCATGGAAAGCCCACAGGGGGTCGCTACGGAACACTCGCTCCAGCTGAAGTTTCTGACCTCCAACAACCAAGCTGAGTACGAGGCTCTCCTGGCCGGACTGCTTTAGGCAAAAGACAATGGCGCACAGTGAGTACAAGTTTTAACCGACTCGCAGCTCGTCGCGGCCCAGATTGACGGCACCTATCAAGCAAAAGGCCCTCTTATGGACAAATACCTAAATCGCGCCAAAGAGCTCATGGCCGAATTCGAGGAGGTAACGGTCTCCCATATCCCAAGAGAGGAGAACACTAGAGCCGACATCCTCTCTAGGCTCGCAAGTACTAAAGGGCTGGACAATCACAGGACCGTGATCCAGTAAAACCTGACCGAGCCGAGCTGTGTCATGGCCACCTCAGCAGGCCTCGACTGGAGGAAGCCAATTGAAGACTACCTTGAAAGAGGATTCATCCCTACCGACTCCACCGAGGCCAAAAAACTAATTAGAGAAGCCAAGCTCTACACAACGATCGACGATCAGCTGTACCAAAAAGGTCTACACTGCCCGATGATGAGATGTCTCGGCGAATTCGAAGCAAAATATGTGCTGGTCGAACTCCACGAAGGCAGCAACGGCCACCACATGGGGGGCAAGGCCCTCGCCAGAAAGGCACTACGCGTCGGCTATTATTGGCCCACTATGAAGCAGGATGCGATGGAAAAAGCCAAGACATGCGACAGTTACCAGAAACATGCCAGGATCATATGGCCGCCGCCCACAGAATTGCAAGGAATTCCAGCCCCCTGGCCCTTTTACAAATGGGGCATGGACATTCTCGGACCTTTCCGACCTACGCAAGGGCAGTGCAAATGGCTCATAGTCGCGGTAGACTACTTCACTAAGTGGATCGAGGCGAAGCCACTCGCCACAATTACCTCGGCCAGAGTGATGAAGTTTTTCCGGCACAACATCGTCTCCCGATTCGGGATACCAGCCGAGGTCGTCACGGACAATAGGACCCAATTCATGGACCACAGATTCCAGGCTCTGATGTCCAACCTGGACATTAAACAGCATTTCTCGTCCATGGAACACCCCCAGTCGAATGGCCAGGCCGAAGCCGCCAACAAGATCATCCTGGACGGGCTGAAGAGGCGAATGCTGCAAGCCGACACCAACTGGACCAAGCAGCTCCATAGCATTCTCTGGGGATATCGGACAAGCGTACAGTCTTCGACCTAGGAAACCCCCTACAAGCTAACCTACGGATGCGAAGCAATGATCCCGGTCGAAATCAAGCAGCCATCCTGGAGAAAGGTCAGAGCCAGACAAGAAGGGCAGGAGTCGAACGACGACGCCTTGAAGACCGATCTGGACCTCATAGATGAAATCCGGGTCGCGGCGCACTGTCAGGAATTAGCCGCCAAGCAGTTACTCACGGCTAAGTACAACAGAAAGGTCAGACCCCGGTCATTCAACCGAGGGAACCTGGTACTTCGACGGGCCGACATAGGCAAAAAGAATGCCAGGGACGGGAAGCTGGCGGCAAACTAGGAAGGCCCCTACCGGATCAAAGAGAAGCTCGACGGAGGAGCATACATCCTCGAAACCTTGGCACGGAAGTCGGTCAAAAGAACATGGAATGCCGACAAGCTGAAAATCTACTATAGCTAGATCCCCTTTCGGCAACATTTGTTTTCATTGCTTTCGTTTGTGTTCATGTTATTTTTTCTATTCTCGAGTTATGACATTTTCTAATCAAGTTGCTTTGTAAAGCCCCTTAGGGCTATTTCTTATCAATAAAGGATCCCATTGAGGAAATTTACGAATATGCACAAAATTCGCTTAAGCATGAAGCCGAAGCCATAAAGCACGGCTAGAAACAATAAGACTGAGGCCTAGAAGCCCGGCCAAGAAACCGAATGCCGAGGCCAGTAAGCCCGGCACCAGTAAAATGCCCCGAGGTCATTTACCCGGCCGCAAAAACTTAAAACATCTAGATGTATGAAAACCGGCCATTGTACTCCGACAGGCATTGGTTAGAGCTCGACGAAGGCACCTTACGCGGCCCTTCGCGAAATTGACGCGTCAACGCTCGCCCGGCTAAGTACACAGATTACCACGCCGACCCTGATTAGGTCAAAATGCCCGACCTTGGACGGACGAAGCCTCGGTTAGGCACGTGATAGTTCTACCCTTACGCCGGTAAATTTTAATCCGACTAAGTGAAAGTTGGAGTTCGACTATCAGAAAGGCGGATCGAGGCAGTGCGGTTAGTTATGCCTGACGAGGCTGAGACAAGACAACCCTGCCCCAACCTCCCACACACTAAATGTGGTAGAGTACCAACGGCCTGTACGCATGCGGCCGACAAACACTTAAACTTAGACGAAAGAATGATGAAATCACCAATTGTTTAAGTTACCCAAACGGCCTGTACATACACAGCCGACACGCATTTAAGCCGAGACAAAAGGATGGTGGACATCATTCGTTGTCTAAAGGTATGCGAACTAAAACAGAGGAATGATGAAAACTTAAATCGTTCATTGTCAAATATAGGCAAAAGGATGATAAAGGCCAAAATCATTCATCAAAGCGTCTGTACATAGGGGGCCAAGGCCAGAATCATTCAAAACTTACAAGGGCACCAACTCCCCAAAATAGAAACAAACAAACAAAAGCTAAAACTACTCGGAAGGCTCGGCCACGGGGTCTTCAGTCTCGGTAGGCTCGGCCTCAGTGCCAGCAGGACCCTTGGCGGTAGGAGAAGCATCGGCGGAACCCTCGGCAGTAGGAGGCGGATAAGGGATCAGAGTCCCGTCCTCCTGTATGAAGGCACGGTGATCGTATCCGGCCACGTTCAGCTCAACGCCAGGGTTAAAGTACCGAATCTGCGTCAGAGCCTTCTTAAAGCACTCTTCGGCAGTCTGCACCAATGCGTCCATTGCCTCCTGGCGAGCCGCCTCCTCCGCAGCAAGGGCCTTCTGAAGCTCGTCCTTCTCCTCAGCCAAGGAGTTGCGCTGCTGTTGGAGGACCTTCATTGCAGCAAGACCCTCCGACATCTCCTTCTAGGCCCGGGCACACTCCTCAGCCACCTTCTCGGCACCCGCCCGGGAGAGCTGGAGCTCCTGATCAACCTTCACCGCCGCAGCATCTCGCTCCACCTGAGCAGCATCCAGTTCCGCCCGGACCACATCTCGCTCGACCCAGGCCTTGACGAGCTCCTCCTCCACGGACCTGGCCTTGGCCTCAGCCACTTCCAACTCCTCCCTGAGGTCGCCTACGGACGCGGCCTTAGCCTCCGCCTCAGCCATGCTTTTTGTCAGCTCCTCCCTCTCGGCCCTCAGTCGCTGGCACTCGGCACTAACCCGGGAATAATGCTCCCGCACCAGTATCAGCGCCTGGACGTACCCCACCGAGCGACATAACTTCCTCTGGTTCAAGTGCAACTCATCTAGGGCCGGTTGAGTCAGCGAAGCACTACCCGTGAAGTGTCGGGGAGGAAGGAAAGCAACGTCTATCTCAGGAACTACCCCCTCGTTCCATAAACGGCCTCGGGGAAGAATAGACCTTGGCCTCGTTGGAGGAGGAGGAAGTGATGAAGGCGAGGGCGGACCCGGCAGGGAACCAGTCGGTTCGTCAAGGAAGAATTCGGCCTCGATCTCCTCGTCAGAAATCAAGACTTCCTTCCCCCTGGAAGCTGGAGATACGACAGCGGCCTCTTGCCCCTCAGAAGCCGAGGGCCCGGTTGCAGGGAAAGACTGGGCAATTACCAGGGAAGATGGGGCGACCTCAGCAATGGAAGGACCCTGACTAGCCGAGCCCTTTTTTACTTTCTTCGGAGCCTCGGCAACACCGGCGCCTTCAGAAGCACCCCGCTTCTTCGGGCGAATGGGCGAGGCGGCAGCTGGATTCGCCACACGGATATACAACGGAAGCAAACTCATATCTTGGCCTGAAAAAAGGAAAAAGAAACCAAGTCAGATTCATGAATGCAAAAAACCAATACAAGAACATAAATAATACGCTACTAGAAACCCTACTGGTAGGAGGCAGCGGCTCGGCGCCATCCCCAGTTATGAAGAAGCCAGCCGGCCTCACGCCGTACTCTACCACAAGAGCCTCCAAACGTGGCAAAGCGGAGGCCGACTCCGGCAAAAGGCCTTTGCGCGAGACCTGGAAGGAGGCGACCTTGACCTTGAAATGGTCCTCCACCCAGTATAAAGGGAAGCGACCACCCCCTTCCAAGAACCAGGGCCGCCCCCCAGGCACGGCCTCAACTTTGAAAAACGCCCCCTTAAAGCGTTTGAAGGAGTCAGAGAAGGGCGTCATCAGCTTGCGCTCCGGATTGATCCGGAGGGATACCAACCCCCGCAGCTTGTCACTCCCCTTTGGCGGGCTAGGGGTAAAGGGTCCAAAGAAATAGAAGAAAAGGTTTGTCGTGCACGGTATGGGAACCGGAAAATGGCTGCACAACCTCTCAAAAGCTACCAGGTAAGCCCAACCATTCAGATGAAGCTGGGACGGGGCAAGGCGAAGATGCCACAGAGCCTCCATTTGAAAAGGGGTAAGAGGAAGGGAAGCCTGCACCCATGCCAGACAGTCACGGTAGAAGAAGAAAAAGTCCGGGTCACCCTCTGACCGAGCCGCACAAACAGGCTCGTCGGCCACCGAACACCAAAGGACGCACCCGGGCATGGTCGGGACCTTTAACCGCGCGATGTCCGCGTCAGACATCAATGACTGGGTCTTTAGCACCTCGTGCGAAGAGGACTAGAAAAGTCCGAACCCTCAGGCTCCGAACGCTGCTTGGAAGACCCAGACTTGGGAGCCATTAAACCTATAGGCAAATAAACGAAACTAGCATCAGTGAAGTGTGAAAATACCTGGCACAGATATACTAGCGGGCGATAAAGACTTCAGACGCGGACGAATAGGGGCGCTAGAATGGGAAGCCGGCACGGACCAGTGCCGGCAAGAACCAAGTACGGAAGAAGCCTCGGCATCTCCAGCGCAAGCCATCAACGCAGAAGCCTCCGCCAGGCAATCCCAGCAGTGGCCGAGATACTCCTCCGGGGTGGATGTCTAACGAACGGTAGTGGGGCCCTCATAGAAGTTGAGGGGTTGAGCCATCAGCACAAAGGGTCCGGAACCGGATGAGGTGCCTACGCCGGCCCCACCGGATGACTCGAAAGGAAGAGCGCGTGCCAGTGGGCGGAAGGGACGGCGAGGGAGCGAAATTGGAATCCTAGCCGAAGCCGGGCGAGCCCCGGCCCGTCCCAGACGGACGGCGCCACCTCGACGCAGAGGAGCTAGAGTAGACGAGGCAGGTGGCGCACCCCCAAGAACCCAGTAAGTGGCCCGGGGGAGGCACGTACGGAGGAACATTTCTTCCTCCAGCGTCAATAACGCCCTTGGTCCAGGAGCACTCCTACCTCTCACCATGTTTAGAAGCCTAAGGCACTAAAGAATTGCCTACGGGCAAGAAACAGGACGAACTTCAGGGTAATGATGCTAGAAACACCCAGAAAAACCCAGAAAAACCACTTTCACACAGAGGAATGATAGCACAGACAGCGATTCCCAGAGTAAACGGTAAAATGCAGAAAACTACCGAACAAATACACAAGGGAATAGGCGGAATACCTGTGTGAAGAAAATAGAGGGAACTGGAACTCTAGAAATGACGAACGGCGAAGTCTCTACTGGAAGAGGCTTGGGAAGAAACCAGGGAATAATCTGGGAAGAAGACTGAAGTAGCGGGAAAAAATGAAAGAGAAGCAAAAGGAAAGCTATTTAAACCAAAATCCTGAAATTGCAGGGGTACAATGGTCCATTCCCATACAGACGTGATAGGATTGGCCCAGCACGACGCAAGCGTGATAAATGCGCACAGGCCTCGAGAAGCGGAAAGGCGTGGCGGTTGCAGACCATGCCCACTCAGGGCCTGACAGCTGTAAAGTTGCAATAATGACACGCACTGGAAAAACCCGAAGCGTTCAAAGAATCCCAAAAGGCAGAAGGTTCAGGTCTGGAATCACCGCAGGGCGAGTACCCATCCGGACAGGATGGACCCGGCGTTCAAGGCGGGACATCGTGGAGGAGGCATAATAAGCCGACCATTGATCCGGGCCGGACTGATGGCCACGGCAGCCGAAAGCCGACGCAGTTAAAAATTGAGGCCTCGGCCATATCCGGCACTGGGGGCAATATGCATCTCGGCCGTCCAGAAGCCTGAACAACCGAGCTAGGGGGCAATTGTTACGAACCGACCCAATAGGCCCATAACCAGACCACGGCCCAACCATGCCTAGAATAGAATCTGCGCTATAACGGGTAAGGATCTGAGATCCCACTAATTTAGGATCTCATTAAAGGGGATCCTCCCTGATCACAACCCCGAGATATCAGCCCCTGATATCTCGACCCCGGATACCGGTCATCAATGCCGAGATTCTCGCACCTACCTCCTCTATAAATAGAAGGAAACCCTAAACAGGTGCACACGTTCTATCTCATGCTCTATTTACCTTCTGTTACACAGAGCACACACCCCACTCCCCTGGCTTCACACCTCCAAGTTTACTGTGAACTACGTGGACTTTGATCCTTTCAAAGGGTACGTAGGCTCTAGGCTTGACAACCTAGTCAAGTCCAATCTCTGTGTTCTTAGGACAGAACAGTTTTAATTAGGAAACTTAAACTCTCTTCGTATTCTGTCAATATATCTGCGGCAACTATTCTGTCTATAAAGATGGGTCATCATGGCTCCTCTTTGCTTCCCTTCCATTCTCTCTCAGCTTTCCGTCTCCATCATTGGATAAAATTTGAAAATTCAAGTTTAATATATTTCACAAAAGCTTTTTTCACTACAGTTTCAAACTATTCAAATTAAATTCGAATAATTTATATTTATTTTTTATAATCTAATGTTTGAATAACAGTTTAATAAAATTTTGAGTTTCAAATGTGTTTATATGTAATCATCAAATCGTCCTTATAAGAAGTGGAGAGAGTTTTCTAAAGGATCATTTATTTAGTTTACACAAACACTGGGACAAGACATTCACATTATTGGTGGTAGTGCTAGTTACCAATGTGATTATTGGTGGTAGTGCTAGTTCACACAAACACTGGAAGCACAACTATTCTCACACTGTTTTGGTCAACGTAATTGTGACCAAAATCTATATGAAACCAAACACATATACAACACACATACACTAACAACAACTTATATCAAAGATATTGACATATAATATACAAGTTATGATATTTGTTTATGCTCAAATCCATATTTCAGAAGTGCAGTCACCACCAGGGTATCTTAACTCATGGGCAAGCACAGGACCATCAGGCTCTGCCCCAAAGTCAACAAAGAAGTCTGGGTTTATTTTTAGGCCTCCTTCCTCGGTATCGACATCTATCTGTAACATGTGAGACCCTTTCTCCAATAGCTCTGGATAAAACTGCTTATCCCATTTACTATATAGTGAGTTGGTCACATATAACCTTTTCCCATCTAAACTCAGCTGAAGCATCTGAGGCCCTCCTCTTAACTCCTTCCCCTGATATCACAAATAGGTTCATTCATTACATGCTTAAATAATGCCAATGAAACCTAATGAAACGAAGTTTGAGAACCACACCCCATCCCAAAAGATAACTATTAAAGTTGGAGAGTATAAGGTTTTATAAGGCCCATGTTTCATCAACAAGTATCATATAAGTCAAGGGACTCTCCCTCCTAATAAGCTAGTCTTTTGAAATTTGATTTTCCTTTAAACTTGTGTCCATAACAGCGACCACTATTCACTAGCACTGACCTGGACCTCTGGGAGATCAGATTGCCAAGTTGTACCATCTTCTGCTACAGCTTCTACTGGGCTTCCTTTCTTTATCACTCCCCCAACCCATAATTGTCCAGTAAGCTTAGGGTTCCTTATATCTGTGATGTCATACTGCCTTATATCCCCGTGAAGCCAGTTCCCCAAGTATAGAAATCGATCATCGAGGGATAGCAAAATATCAGTTATAAGCCCAGGCAGTTCAGGAAGAGCCCAATTTTGCACTTGCAATGGTTTCACTGATATTACAACCTGCAAAAACCAGTTCAATTAGGATCAGCGTCCAACCACAATCCTAATTAACAAGAGAATAATAGTCTGCATACATATATAGATACACACACCTCATGGCTCCATGTCCCATCCTCAGTCCTGAAAAATCGTACAATGTTACTCGACAAAGCACATGCAACGAGACCTGTATCTTTATCAGGATCATGCAAAAACCGTATCTGCATTTATTGGTGCACAAAACAAGTATAAGAACAAAAAAGAAGCTGAAGACAAATGTATTGCTTTGTATCAAACACTTGCCTCCAGGGGAATAAGGCCCGAATCGCCCAGGTCCAGAGTTTGTTTGAGTTCGCCGTCAGGCCAGCTGAAGACATTAAGATATCTGCCATATAAGCCCTCAGAAACATGCTGTGGTATAAAACCTTGGGTGAATGCAGAAGGAGCCCCCCATGATGTCCCAATCATTACATCGTGCCGTGGTTGATACCAAAAGTCATAATTAAATCGAGGACTGTGTCCAGGTTGCTCCCACCTATATACCAAATATGAAGAACCAACAAGCAAAGCCATAATATGGTTTTATTATATTGAAAATGAATCACAAACCATGCACGATGAGTAAGAAAATAGGTATATATATACCTTCCTTTGATGTTGAAATCCGAGTCGAGAAGAAGATATCCACACCCTTTTTCTTCCTTATCTCCAAGACATGAGATCATAACCTCACCGGAAGCAAGGCAGTGGCTATTGTGAGTATGTGTTAATCCTGTTTTCTCCAGTATTTCTTCTGGCTCAATGACTTTATGCATAGAAGGAGCCCTTGGATTAGTTTTTGTGTCAACCACATATACACGACCCGACCTGTAACATGTAGCAGCAGTTAAATTTATGTTCTGCCCGAGATGTAGCAATATGAAAAGTAAGTTATTAAGTGTTTGTTTTGTGTTACATGAGACAAGGAAGGATCAAATAGCGACGAACGGCCCGTGGATCTCCGTAGCAGGAGCTACAAGAATTCCAACCTGTGTGATGAAGTTCATCACCAATATAAGGCATAGGTAGCCTGTGGATAACTTGTGAATAAGTTGGAGAATTTGGATCCACATCTATAGTGGCCAGATAGTCTGGCTTCTCTATTCCTGTTCCTGTTATATGATCAAAATCACCAAAGTGCTTAGTTAAAATTAATGGCACTCCCCTGCATCATCAGAAAGTATGTTGCCACATCCCATTAAAAAACTAACGTTGACAATTAACTTTTTAACGTTAAGAGACAACATCGTTTCATTTTAACACTTCTGAAGCAACATTAAATTTAAGAAAACTTTCAGGTAACATTGTCATTTTACACCTTAACACAAAAGTAAGGTGCTCATGCGGTAATTTCTTTGGAGGAGTGGGGGGGTTTACCAGAGTAAAGAGCAACGACATAGAGGAGAGTCTCTTTGGGACCAGACATGGCGGCGAGTGGGGAAGCGTAGCCTGGTCCTTTGGTGGGACAACACTCATGCTCAGTACTTTTCTCCACCACAGTAGGCTGCTCCGGCACCACCACGTCGGCTATAGCCATCTCTTACAAGATGAAAATGAAGATGATGAAGAAGAGCTTAAAGCGTTTGGATGTTAAGAATCCAGAGCCAGACGTAACTTATATACAAGTCAGGTTTTGTATCATCATGCCTTGTCTTTTTAAGGACATAAAATAAAATAAAAGTACTGATGGTAGATTAATGTTATCCGATAGTATTCGTGGGACATGATATATCAATTGTATAATAAAAGTTAACGAAGTGTTTAATTGAAATGTTTGCACATTAAATTAAAGTGTCATTTTTAAGTTAGCCGTTTAGTTCCACTCACTTTCATTGATGAGAAGGAAACTGATTGAAAAAAAAGAAGAAGAGACAGAATTATCTCCAACCAACCTTAAAATTTACTGTTTTAAATTATATAAAAGAGGCCATGCTGATGAGTGATGAGAATCTCAAGATAGATCTGTCCAGGAAAAAATTCCTATAGATAAGTGAAACTTTGTTTATAATTATATATATATATATATATATATATATATATATATATATATATATATATATTTTGATTTGACAGAAAAAACACGTGAACTATTGATAGGGAAAACTTTAAACTCTGCAAATGTACGGCCTTATCAAGTAATAGAGTGATGAAAAAAGTATTGTTCCCACGAGGACTTAATCTAACTAGTGATTAGATATTAAATCTCATTGTCTCGTTTAAGTTGAGCAAGTCAGAAATGTTTTCAAAGAGAAAAAGAATAAGAACTAATAGTAGCAAAAGACTTTTCACAAAAGAGCAAAGTATAACCTAGAGTCACTAATCCCTTATTTGGTTTTTTTAGATTTTATCCCCATTAAATTAATTTCAACTTAACCTAAACAGTTAATCTAGAGTATTAACGTCTATAAATACCTTTTGGTCCATTTATCTACCTATCTTAATCAATTATGTGATGTTTCACAAAACTAAATAAGATGCTTTTTAAATCGGGCTCACTCTAATTTGATTATGCGGAGCTTCTAGGGTATATTCCTATCCTAGACGCAAATTAGATTTAAACCTAATTTCACATTAAATTTAAACCTAATTCCATATTATTTATTTCCAATATCAATTTTGGATTCCCTCTTCCAAGTTCAACCCTAAATCCCCAAAATATGCTCAATGGTGGCCACTCACTAAGCAATAACAATAAACACATGATTAAATAAATTGAATAAAATTAATCAAAACTAAAAAGTAGGAATGATCTCTAAAACTTAAACAAGTTCATAAGTTCTCTAGGTTGAAAAGAAAAATTAGTCACACATGGCTATAAGAAAATCCATTACAAAAATAAGAAATTCAAATTCCAACATAAAAAGAAGAAAATGAAGAAAGACAAGATCACAAAACTATGAAGCCTTCTCCTTATACAACGCATACTACAACTCTCCTCCAATTCCTCAAATTTGCGCAGCGCGTCTTTTTTCTTTCTTCACTGTGCCGTGCGTCTTGTTCTGGTTCTTGAATTGCCATCAGCGTTCTCTGATACGTGCTCTCCCCTCCCTTTGTGTACTTGCTGATCCCTTTTCTTATTCAATTCATGGCTTGGGTTCCACGTTTCCTTTGTGTGTGTTGGGCCACGTGCTTCATTCTCTAATTGATTGGGTCCAATTTTCCTTCAATTCTCTAATATTGCCAAATCAATCAATTAATGCTCCCTCGTGCTTCTCTGATGAAGAACAAAAAAGGAAATCGCATAATAATAATAATGATATTATGAATATATTATTATATGGATGTTCATTTACGTTTCTATCCACTGCATAGTAACTCCTGAAGGTCTATAAATAGAGGCCTTATGTAAACATTTTGGATACACTGAAATGAGAATTCCTCCATCTCTCTAGAATTTCTCTCTGACTTCTCTCTACTTTCTCTACTGATTTTCTTTAGTTTTATATCACGTTATTAGCACGAAGCTCTAATCAATTGAGTTTTTGTTGTTGATCACAATTGTTCTCATTCACCTTTTTCCTTCTTCACCTTATCTTCTTCCCTCTTTGGTTTAGAAAACGTTTTTGGATCGGTGAAAGTAATTTCTCTTCACTCAGCTTGAATCATGGCAAACACAACAAATCCACCCCTTGCAAAACTTGAATTTATGGCCCTTGATATTTCCAGAAGGAATTATTTATCTTGGAGGCTGGATGCTGAAATCCATCTGAATGCTCATAGTCTAGAAGAAACAATTAAAGAAGGAAACAATACTTCTAATCAGGAAAAAGCTAAATCCATGATTTTCTTACGCCACCATTTACATGAAAGTTTAAAACTTGAATATTTGACAGTGAAAGACCCGCTAGTTCTTTGGAACAATTTAAAAGAAAGATATGATCACCTGAAGGTGGTTATCCTCCCAAAAGCTCGTCATCGCTGGCATCATCTGCGTTTACAAGATTATAAATCTGTGAGTAAATATAACTCAGCCATGTTTAGCATTACTTCTCAATTGAAATTATGTGGAGTTGAAATTACTGATGAAGATATGTTAGAAAAAACATTCTCCACATTTCATGCCAGCAATTTGCTCCTGCAGCAGCAATATCGTGAAAAAGGATTCAAGAAATATGCTGAATTAATTTCGTGTCTCCTTGTGGCTGAGCAAAACAATGAGCTTTTATTGTTGAATCATGAATCTCGTCCTACTGGCTCTGCTCCATTCCCAGAAGTGAATGCAGTGACTAATGAAAATTTTAGAGGCCGAGGACGGGGACGTAGAAGAGGCTACAACCAAGGAGGTGGTCGTAGCCGTGGTCGTGGTTCAAATCGTGGTGGATTTAATTCCTATTCTAAGGGAGGAAGAATTGAAAAGAACCCTAGAAGGGAGACTAGTGGAAATAACAAGCATTCTGAAAATGCATGTTATCGTTGTGGTGGTAAAGATCATTGGTCTCGTACCTGTCGTACGCCAAGACATTTGGTTGATCTTTACCAAGAATCATTGAAAAATGGTGGTAAAAGACCAAGGTCTGAAGCAAATCATGTTGATATGGCTGAAAACTCTGAACAAAAAGACATAGATATTAATTATTTAGAAGCTGCTGATGACTTTGCATAAGTCATCTTTATCTATAATTAAGTTTGAACTATGTTTTGTATAATCAAACTTGTTTCTATTATCTGTATTTCTTTTAACTTTGCTTTTATTTATTTTTCATGTATTCTTGAATGAAGAATGAATTCCTTTGGCATCAATCCTGAAGATTTATGTCTCGTTGATAGTGCAACAACTCACACCATACTACGAAATGATAAATATTTCTCTTCTTTAGTAATGCAAGAAGCCAACATTCAGACTATATCTGGTAGTATAAATTTGATTGAAGGCTCCGGAAGAGCTAATATTTTGTTACCTGAAGGAACAAAATTATGCATTGATAATGCATTTTATTCAACCAGATCTAAAAGAAATTTGTTGAGTTTTAAAGATATTCGCAGAAATGGATATCATATAGAAACAACAGTTAATAATAATCAAGAATGTTTGGCTATAACAAAAATTGTTTCTGATAGAAAATGCATATTAGAATGTCTTCCTACTTTCTCTTCTGGATTGTATTATACATTTATAAGCACAATTGAAGCACATGTTATTGCAAACCAGAAGTTTGCTAATCCAAACCAGAAGTTTGTTAATGAATTTAATGTTTGGCATGACCGGTTAGGCCATCCCGGATCAACTATGATGCGACGAATAATTGAGAATTCATGTGGACATACCCTGAAGTGTAAACAAATACCACAGTCCCATGATTTCTCATGTGCTGCTTGTTCCAAGGGAAAGCTGATTATTCGGCCATCACCAAACAAAGTAGAAAGTGAGTCACTCACATTTCTAGAACGGATACAGGGAGATATTTGTGGGCCAATACACCCACCATGTGGACCATTTAGGTATTTTATGGTTTTAATTGATGCATCAACTAAATGGTCACATGTTTGTTTATTATCTTCTCGCAACCTGGCGTTTGCGAGATTACTTGCTCAACTGATTAGATTAAGAGCACATTATCCTGATTATCCTATCAAGAAAATACGTCTTGATAATGCTGGTGAATTTACTTCACAAGCTTTTAATGATTATTGCATGTCCCTTGGAATTGATGTTGAACATCCTGTAGCTCATGTTCACACACAAAATGGACTTGCAGAATCTTTGATTAAACGATTGCAACTTATTGCAAGACCTTTGCTTATGAGATCTAATCTCCCAGTTTCTGCTTGGGGCCATGCAATTCTGCATGCAGCGATGTTAATTCGCATCAGGCCAACTAGTTACTTAAAAGTTTCTCCCCTACAAATGGTTTTTGGTAAAGAACCTAATATTTCCCATATACGGATTTTTGGTTGTGCAGTATATGTGCCAGTAGCACCACCACAACGTACTAAAATGGGTCCTCAAAGAAGAATGGGAATATATGTTGGGTATGAATCTCCTTCAATCATAAAACATTTAGAACCATCAACAGGAGATTTATTTACGGCACGATTTGCCGACTGTCATTTTGATGAATCAGTTTTTCCAACATTAGGGGGAGAAAATAAGCAGTTGGGACAAGAGATTAGCTGGAATGAATTATCATTGGCTCACTTTGATCCTCGTACGAAACAATGTGAACTAGAAGTTCAAAAGATAATTCATTTACAGAATTTAGCTAATCGAATGCCAGAAGCATTCACTAACCCAAAGGGAGTGGCTAAGTCACATGTCCTAGCTGCGAATGCTCCTATTCGAATTGATGTCCCTGGAGGACAACCTATTACAAATGAATCAAAAACACGCCTGAAGCGTGGCAGACCCATCGGTTCTAAAGATAAAAATCCTCGAAAGAAGAAAGGAGCTAAAAATATAGATGGTCAAATCGAGGATAATCAAGAAAAGTTAGTAGCTCCAGAAGAGTCATCTCCTGAAGAGTTATTATCTCCAGAAGAGATATCTCCAGAAGAGAATGATGTAGTCCCAGAAGAGACCCAGGTACCTGACATATGTGAAAATAATGAGATCTCAATAAATTATGTTATGAATGGTATCCGATGGGACCGAAATGAAGTCAACGTTGATGATATATTTGCTTATCATATAGCATGTGATGTAATAAATGATGATGAGGATCATGAGCCAAAATCCATAAGCGAGTGCCAACAAAGAAAGGATTGGTCCTTATGGAAAGATGCTATAAATGCAGAATTAAAATCACTGGCAAAACGAAAAGTATTTGGGCCTGTACTCCCTACACCTGAAGATGTACAGCCAGTTGGATACAAATGGGTCTTTGTAAGAAAGCGAAATGAAAAGGGTGAAATTACAAGATATAAGGCACGTCTTGTAGCCCAAGGTTTTACACAAAGACCAGGTATTGATTTTGAAGAAACATATTCACCAGTAGTGGATGCAACTACTTTTCGCTATTTGATTAGCTTAGCAGTACATGAAAGACTTGATTTGCATTTAATGGATGTTGTGACAGCCTATTTGTATGGCCCACTTGATAATGACATTTATATGAAAGTCCCTGAAGGACTCAAGGTGCCAGAAGCATCAAATTCAAGTTCTAAAAAACAATACTCCATTAAATTAAATAAGTCCCTGTATGGCCTGAAGCAATCAGGGCGCATGTGGTATAATTGTCTCAAAGAATATTTGTTGAAAGAAGGGTATAAAAATGACCCAATATGCCCATGCATTTTTATTAAAAGATCTAGCAATGAGTTTGCTATAATTGCTGTTTATGTTGATGATATTAACATCATTGGAACTCCTGAAGAGCTCCAAAAGACAATTAATTGTTTGAAGAAGGAATTTGAAATGAAAGACTTGGGCAGAACAAAATTCTGTCTTGGACTACAGATTGAGCACTTCAAGAATGGGATCTTTGTATATCAAGAAGCTTATACAAAGAAGATCTTAGAGCGCTTTTATATGGATAAGTCACATCCATTATGTATCCCAATGATTATAAGATCTTTGCAGGTTGATAAAGATCCATTCCGACCTCAAATAATTACTGAAGAAGGTGAGGAAGAATTACTTGGTCCAGAAGTACCATATCTTAGTGCTATTGGAGCATTAATGTATCTTGCTCAACACACACGTCCTGATATATCATTTGCAGTTAATTTATTAGCAAGATATAGTTCTGCACCAACACGAAGGCATTGGAATGGAGTAAAACGCATTTTTCGTTACCTCAGAGGCACCATGGACATGGGGCTATATTACTCAAAAGCATCAAAACATGAATTGATTGGCTATGCTGATGCTAGATTTATGTCTGATCCACACGATGGTAAATCACAAACTGGTTATCTATTTACATGTGGAGGTACAGCTATTTCATGGCGATCTATGAAGCAGACTATATCAGCCACATCATCTAATCATGCAGAAATTCTAGCAATGCATGAAACAAGTCGAGAATGCATATGGTTGAGGTCAGTTATACACCACATTCAAACAACTTGTCATTTATCTTCAGGAAAAATGGATCCAACTATTCTATATGAAGATAATGCTGCATGTGTTGCTCAACTTAAAGAAGGTTATATCAAGGGTGATAGAACAAAGCATATTTCACCAAAATTTTTCTTTACTCGTGATCTTCAAAAGGATGGTGAGATAGATATCCGACAAATCAGTTCAAGTGAAAATCTGGCAGATTTATTTACTAAGTCACTACCAGAAGTAATTTTTGAAAAACTTGTCTATGGTATTGGCCTTCGGAGACTCAAAGATCTTAACTGATGTAGTCAAAAGGGGGAGTTGATACACGTTGTACTCTTTTTTCCTTATCTAGGTTTTGTCCCACTGGGTTTTCCTAGAAAGGTTTTTAATGAGGCAGCATTTGATAGTGTATCAACGAATGATGTACTCTTTTCTTTGACTAGGTTTTTATCCCACTGGGTTTTTCCTAGTTAAAGTTTTTAACGAGGCACATTCATAAATGAACATCCAAGGGGGAGTATTATGAATATATTATTATATGGATGTTCATTTACGTTTCTATCCACTGCATAGTAACTCCTGAAGGTCTATAAATAGAGGCCTTATGTAAACATTTTGGATACACTGAAATGAGAATTCCTCCATCTCTCTAGAATTTCTCTCTGACTTCTCTCTACTTTCTCTACTGATTTTCTTTAGTTTTATATCAAATGATAATAAAAACTGAATTTTATGTTTAAACTTCTTATTACTATTATTTCTTAAACTAAAACTTTTATTCTAAATTGAAATCTCCTTAATAATGCATTGAAATTGATATCCCTTGAAATCACAATAAAATCTTTTCAATTTAGTATTGATGACTTCCAAAACATATCAAAATATATCTCAAATCAATTAAAAATAGGAAGTCATCAACTATTAATAAGTACCCTCTCTAGTTCTTAACTCCAAGTTATAAATCACCAAACGAATTGCATGCATTTCTTTTAAATTTTCACTTTTTAAAATCTCACTTCTTCTTATGTTTATTACATGGCACTTTCAACTAATTCAAATAAATTAACTCATTAAATTTGTCTCGTGTTAATAAATTTTTTCAATTTTATCTTTATTAATGATGTTTTGGAAATATATATATATATATATATAAAAGTTACATTTAAACATTAATTATGAGGATAAAATTGGTATAAGTGACACTCTAGTGTGTAAAAGTGCATTATAATAAATATAACACAACATATGTTTAAAAGATACACCCTTTGGTACCTATTATATATATAGCCTCTTTTAATTCTTTTGTTCATAATATATGTCATTTGAAGAGTCATCAGAACTTATTTATCAACTTTGTTTAACTTCTAGACATCATTGCTTGTATTGTTACATCCTTCAAAAGCATTTAATGGAATTGTCGAGTTAAGAAAATTCAATTTAATATGAATTTGAGTTAATCGTGATCTGAATTAGTTGAAGTTATCCTGCAATATGTACTTACTTGATAGAGTAATAATAGGTGAATAAAATGGATGGTGCTGGGGGAGGGATTTTTTTTCTTAATTGAATGAAGAGTTTTCTTTTCTTTTCTAGGTAGGTTTAAAGCGCAAAGAGTTTTCGTCTTTTTTAATAAATGTGTTTTCTGGAATTTAAACTTACCATTGTAGCCTTCACATATCAACCTCATCCAACTCTCTTCCTTAGCTTTCTTTGCAGCATTTCTTTTATTTATTTATACTCTTAATATATACAAGAGAACAACAAAAAATATATTATAATTTTACGGGGTCCATGAAAGCTACGCATGGAAAGGGAAAGCAAGTTTATAAATGATAGTGGAATGCAATATTAATCAAAATCAGTGGGCGGCGACATGATCGTGTGGGAGAAATGAAGCTGCTGCATCAATCAAATAAATTCCGTCTAATTTTTTTAAAAAAAAAAAACGCATGACGACAACCATGTTTCAATCAAATTCTGTAATAATAAAATATAGTTGACTTTCTTTGGAGATATTAAGAAAGCGAAATAAGTTACTTAATCATTTCATATGTTGTGCATCTTTAGATTATATACTAGTTTATTAGTTAAACTAATTAGTTTGAAGAAAAAAATAAAAATAAAAATAAAAATAGTCTAAAGTAATTTAATTAGTTTCCTTAATTTCTCCAAAAAAGTCAACTATATCTTATAATTAGAACCGGAGGGAGTATTAACATAAGCTTTTGTATATACTGTACTTTATAATATCACTCTGAAACATTATTAAAAAAAAAGAATGAATGAATGAATGAAAATAGATGTAATTTTATTTGTTTTGGAAGCAATTATAGATGCTTCATTTATTTGGACCGACGTCGAACCAAGCTCCTAAATCACTTTCACAATTAATCATCTTTTTGTTGATGGCCAAAATGGTAATCAAGATCGATGCATTGAACCTTACTCTCTAAATTAAAATCATGACCCTAAATTTGTATGATTAGCCTGAACTTCAACGCATGGGCTACCTTTAATTTGGATTTAACCCGTATTTTATTATAGTATTTACTCGAGAAGGGGAAGAGAGAGAGAGAAATTGAGAACTGAATATGATCATCTATTCCATAATAAATCAATAATCTAATTTATAATAGGGATATATCTCAAATAGGCTTATTAATTATAATTTCTAAGGGCTATTTATTATTTGGCTAACCGTAGTAACTAATTGTAACCAACTTTTTAACTCTCTATTATTATTGTGGCATATATGCGGGGCCAAACCTGTTATTAATATGGGCCGTCGAATAATTTCTACCTCTTCAATAATGAGGCTTGAATATAGTAGAATATCATAAAGCAGGGACAATCAAAAGCATCCTTGACAAGTCTTTCAGTAGTCATATTCATAAATCACGCATAATATGCCATCCTAGCGACGTAAGATTTGTTTTTTCACACAACTGTATCTGATAAAATTGAGATTATCTAAAGCTAAAATACACCCTAATAAAAGTAGAATCATGGATCTCTTACAAATCAATTACTAGTATAAAATATGTTATAGGTAGCATTATTTATAAAAAGACAAGATACTTTCAGCCAAAAAATAAATAAATAAACAACAAGAAACATTTTTTTTTTGTTGCCTACCCAGTTCACTAGAACCTTCTAACTAATATGGATTAGCTTCGAATCAAGTCCATGGTCGTGGAGAAAAAGCTCCCAACATCATTTTCTCTATTCTCACGTCTCAAACTAAGGATGTGGTTAAGGGGAGAATAAGGCCCTTTTCACTTGCTCCCAACAGATGTTATGTTGGTGACAAGATACAATTCTTTTTTTTTTTTTTTTGATAAAACAAGATACAAATTGATCTCAAACGAGAATAGCATCTCACAAGTCACAACTTCCTTGAGGGCCGACATCAATGGGCCGAATGAAATGAGGCCCTGCTGAGATCAAGGATTGAGGATTTAGTTGGGGAAGACATGTTGGGCATTCTGTGTTGTTTCTAATTGAGTAGGTAGAAATTGAATATATAATAAACAGAATATCATAACAAGAATCTGTATTAATTAAATAGAACATACAAAAAACATATAATAAGTCTGTATAACATGAAAAACTATAAAACGAACTCACAAGACTGCCGATATGGAATGGAAAAATGCAGAAATCTGAGCCCAACTTTCGTTGTGTCCTTAAGACAATTTTGCTCCCTCAATACGGATGCCAAAGGTTTTCTGAGCAGTTGTCTCCCAAGATAGAGTGGATTATTCGTCTCTAGAAAGATGGCTCTGTCTGTCTGAAGCCCAAGCGAATCCAACGAGTCTGCTTTCAGAATCACACATACTATGTCTATAGAATGTAATATGCAGAGAGGAATATTTGAGATTAATTTTAGATCTAGTTTTTCTATCTATTCTCTTTCTCTCTAAGATTTATGTCACTAGCACATCCTATTTATAAATGACAAAACTGATCAGATGGACACCCGTTGGCGAACCGACGCGACTGTCGAGAACCGACGCGACCGGCAGTGGCCAACCAATGGGACTTCTTATTCATAACCTATGGGATTTAAATCCTAAAAATCCAACATTCTATCAGGCTTCACCATTACTTCATCACTCTACTTTGTTTTTATTTTGTTTCTTTCTTTCTGTTTTTTTTTGGGCCTAAGAGCCTACTTATTGTTCGTTAGCCTCGTCAAGGCTTTGTGCTAATTTGGGTGCTGTTGGGAAAGGTAAAGTGCCTGCTCCTTGTGGGATCATGAAGCTGTCAAGTCATCACTTGATCCTGATTGATATGTATGCCAAGATTTGATCATGCACGTTCCATGTTTGATTCAGTTTCTTTGCTAAATTTGGATTCTTGGACTGATGTGATATCTGGGTATGGACGAAAATCAGGTGCTATTGCACCATTTCCTAGAGTACCGCATAAGAACTCGTTTTCTTGGACAGCTTCGATTTCTGGGTTGATACAGAGGTAATGGACTTGATGGCTTATTCTTCTCCATTCAAATGCTAAAAGATGGAATTGTTGTTTATACTAAACCCATTGGTTCTTTCAAGTGTATAGTTTTTTTGGAGCTTGGAAAACATATGCATGGTCTAGTTAAAAATCTTGGATATGAGTCCTACTTGTTCATAAGCAGTGCGCCTATAGATGTTTATGCCAAATGCAGTGACCTTTTAGCAGCAAAAGACCTATTCTATAAACTGTGCATGAAGGACGTCATTTCTTGAACTGCCATTCTTGTTGTGTGGAACTTGAACTCCCTATTCACACTAAAGATATTCGAGACAACTTTAAAGAACAGAGATCCGTGATTGAATTCCACTAATCCCAGGAATCAAGTTCACACAATCATAAGGATAAACGTACATAAATAGTGCGGGAGGTAACTGCTAAATAACATTTAAAGTAGTCAAACAACACGTATATGAAAGATAACACAAGTTTGATACTTTACATGCTTAAATCCATATGTCAGAAGTGCAGTCACCGCCAGGATATCTCATCTCATGGGCAAGGGCTGGTCCTTCAGGCTCAACTCCAAAGTCAACAAAGAAGTTGGGGTTTATTTTCAGGCCACCTTTCTCATTATCAACATCTATCTGTAAAATGTGGGATCCTTTCTCCACCAACTCTGGATAAAACTGTTTATCCCATGCACTGAAGAGTGAGTTGGTGACATACAACCTTTTCCCATCTAAACTCAATTGAATCATCTGAGGCCCCCCTCTTAACTTGTTTCCCTGAAAAGAAAAGGGCTTTACCTCATCTTCCACATCTAATCTATATGAGGCAAATGCTAATGAAATATAAATCAAAACAGAGCACAGGCTGAAACTAAGCTCTCTGTCTTCCACTTTTCCCAGGTTACCCATCAAGCATTGTGATTAAAAGTTTCATCATTTCACTAAGCTCTCTCTCAAAATTTTTATGACATATTTTGTTCTATTTTCTTTCTATTAAGAGCACGACCGTGAGACAATGATTATTATGTTCAATTATGTTTTATGAATACCATCTGCTTCCAATCGATCAAGGAAAACTTCAAAGTGGTGGGTGAAGAATTTCAACACCAGGACTACTAGGCTTGAGAACGGACTGGCACTTACCAGGATCTCCGGAACATCAGATTGCCAAGTTGTGCCATCTTCTAATACAGCTGCCACGGGGCTTCCTTTCTGTATCAGTCCCCCAACCCACACTTGTCCGGTAAGTCGAGGATTCTTTACGTCCGTGATGTCATACTGTCTTATATCCCCGTGAAGCCAGTTCACAAAGTACAGAAACCGATCATCAAGTGATATCAGAAAATCAGTTATAAGCCCAACCATTTCAGGAAGAATCCAGTTTTGCACTTTCAATGGTTTGACTGATATTGCAACCTGCAAAATCAGTTTAGGCTATCAATATAAATATTGATTGATATGAGAAAGTCGAAGCACAGTACTGATTAAGAAGAGAACAGATACATAGATAATCTTTATGCATACCTCATGGCTCCATGACCCATCCTGAGTCTTGAAAAATCGCACCATGTTACTCGACAATGCACACCCAACGAAACCTGTATCTTTAGAAGGATCATGCAGAAATCGTATCTGCATTTTTATAGATGAATCAGCCAAAATTCACGCCAAATTGGCGCATAATATCACCACAAGTATAAGCAAGGTTCAAATTGAATAATAGTAATATTAGTAACGAAACAGCTTCAAATCCAACAACAAGAAAAACCCTTGTGGCTTGCGTCAAACACTTGCCTCCAGGGGAATAAGCCCAGTGTTGCCTAGGTCAAGAGTTTGTCTCAGTTCGCCCCCAGGCCAGCCGAACACATGGAGATGTCTCCCGTACAAGCCATCAGCCACATGCTGCGGGTTAAAACCTTTGGTGAATGCAGAGGGAGCCCCCCATGATGAGCTAATCATTGTGCCGTGCCGTGGCTGATACCAAAAGTCATACCCAAATAGAGGACTATGCCCAGGTTTCTCCCACCTATCAAATGTGAAGCACCACATAAAAACCATATGGTTTTATGATGAACAGTATCTGCAAACACTTTGCTATAATGAACAAATCGAAAAGGCACATAGAGCAATGAACAAGAATTGGTAAACTCAGATACTCTTGACATGTGAATGTGAATTTTGTTTTTACCATTAAAGAAAAAAAGAGGTACCTTCCTTTCACATTGAAATCTGAGTCAAGAAGAAGAAATCCATTCCCTTCAGCCTTTCCTTCCTTATCTCCAAGACAGGAAATCATTATATCACCGGAAGCAAGGCAATGAGATGTGTGAGGATATGCTAATCCAGTTTTGCTAATGATCTCTTCCGGCTCAATAACTTTATGCAAAGAAGGGGCCTTTGGATTTGTTTTTGTGTCGACCACATATATGCGACCCGATCTGAAAGATGACAAATAGAAGAAAGCTTTGACGCAATTCAATTTGTATCCTGCCTAAGACAAATAAATGTATCAAATCGGACTAGCAATTAAAAGCAACTGTTCATTTCTCTTACACGAGTGAAGGAAGGATCAAATAGCGCCGATCAGCGGATGGATCTCCATGGCAAGAGCTACAAGCATTCCACCCTGTATGATGAAGTTCATCACCAACATAAGGCACAGGTAGCCTGTGGATAACCTTTGAATAAGTTGGAGAGCTTGGATCAACATCCACCGTGGCCAGATAGTCTGGCTTCTCCCTTCCTGTTCCTGTATCATGTTCATTCAATTTCAATCATCAGAATCACCGAACTACTTTGTTATATCATATCAGTGTGACCCAAATATCACCTAGCTAGTCTCTAACCATAATAGGTGAGAAATGAAGAACCATCGATATAATGTTGTGAAGAATAAGGGTTCTTGTAACACACCCTGACTAATCATAAAATTAGTGTCATTCCCCTGCAGCTAAGAAACTAAGGAGCCATATCTTGGTGCTTTTATAGTTTTTTGGGGCCAAAGTGTTTTGCAAAATGCGCCGGGCCTCAGAAGATCACGACGACCTTGGCTCTCAATTAGAATAGTTACAAGACGGGTGGCTCGATTAGACTAGGAAGAGATTGAATCATATGAATCACTGACAGCAACGTGATGACAAATTTTCAGGGAAAAAGTCCGAGATAACAGAGCCCAAACAAATCTTTGAAGCAAATGAAAGGCGAATAGAAATTTCTGAAGAGCCAAGATACAGCACGAAAGCTTCTTCTTCAAACACCAAACTCTGTTGTCAAATGAGTACAGCTAGCAAGATAGCAAAAGTAATTTATGAGAAGGGGAAAAAGAAAATAATTAGGGATTACCAGCGTAAAGAGCAGTGAGATAGATGAGAGTCTCTTTGGGACCAGACATGGCATCAACTGGGTTAGCGTACCCGGGTCCATCGGAGCAACAGGCATGCCCATTGCTCTGCTTCACTACTCCGTGCGCCAGCACCGCCACGTCCGTACCCATCTCTCTCAATGTTACACGGCACTGAGCAAGACGGAGATGAAGATAAGGATGAAGAAGAGAAGGAGAAAACGTCGGGATGTCAGAGTCAAGGCTGAGCCGTGCCTTATATAGTGAGTGAGGTTTGTTAAATTGTTACAGATATCATGCGAGATCTCTCTGTGAATGGCATTGTTTGATTTTAGTTTCACGTCTTTTATCTGAACCTAACCAGAAAAGCGTCACTATGCGGATTTAATTATTCTTTTATTTCAAAACAAACAAGTATCATGAGAACGATTAATGCCATTAATGTAATTAAATGGTATTTTCTTACATGGTATTGAGCATCAATTATTATCAATTAATAGCAGTACTAAATAGAGTAGTTATCACCCCCAAACAATAGCATTAAATAGTTTAAATGTTAGTAAAATGCTATTATCCTATTTACAATTAAGAGTCCGATGACCGAATTATTACCGATCAAAAAATGATTAAAAATAATAAATATGTCTAAAAAAATTTCCCTCCAATTATGCATTTGTTTATGAGGGTAAGTAAGAAAGGAAAATAGAGATAAAGTAAATATAAATATTCTCAACCTTTTAATTAAGGTAACGTATATAATTAATGAAGGGCAAAAGTGAAGAAAATTTATTAAATATTTAGACAACTATTTGTTGGGCTCTTATAAAAAAAAAAAAAAAAAATTAGAACAATTGAAACTTTGAGTTCTTATAAAACGAATTTGAGAGAGTAGTAGTAACCACATTTATTGGATGTCTGTAGGGGTACAATGCACAAACATTTGATGAACATGGGAGAGATTAAGGATATATAATAATTTTTTATAATATATAATAAATTTTTAAAATGGAGTAATTTAAACATAATTATAATTTAGAACAAGTTTAAGAGGTTGATTATTTTGACAACTTTTTAAACTATCGATAAGGTATTTCAGTACGACTAGCTACTTACGGCAAAGGTTGAAGATGATAAATCATTTTATATTTTTATCTAGACTCTAGTGCTTTTTTTTTTTTTTTTGGACACGTCTCCGTTGTCCGTACCGTCATCCTTATAATGTTTCCCATTAATAAAGAGGGAGCATAAGATGTGAAGAAATGTGGAATACGTGAAAGATTAATTGGATTAAAACGTACCCACTATTCATATTAATTGGATTAACGAAACCTTTAGTGAATCCGAATATAAATAAATAAACAGGTGGAGTTATATATAAAGGATTAACACAAATCTCAGAACTACGGGACCCACTCTTATTTGTCTTCAACGACAGCTGACTTCGCACACGTGTTTACACGACAAATGAAAGTCATAACACACATCTCAGAACGGTGTCTTCGACGGTAAGAGAGAATAGAGATAGACATACACACATCATCATATCTGTGTCCATTATTGTGATTAGAACCGATGCTCCATGTTGAAGGTCAATGCCGGTGTATATATAATCTCAATTTTTTATAAGCCACGTCCAATTCAGATCTCCCACTTATAAAATAAAAAACACTTTTACGTTACTGAACTACAAAATCATTGGCCATTTCATACTTAGTTGACGACAAACACCCCCATTTTCTAACCCAAACTTCCTCACATGTCATCGTGATACTTAATTTTGGGGTCAAATGTGCCCCTACATCCTATCCTTACTGTAAGATTTGTAATAAAATTTATATTATTAACGAGATTTTATATTAAATATTGGATGCATTATATTAGTTTGGATGAATTTTGCAACACACCTACATAGACATGATTTTATACTCGGGTTTCCTATTTCTTGAAGCTTGATGACAATCCCTTTGCCGTTTTCATTTAGGTTTAATGCTAAACATGTTTGTATAAAGGCTTAAGTAATAAATCTTCCTTATAAGTATATGTCCATGAGTAATTTTACTCTGAAAGTTTTAAATAAAAGGCAAATAGAAATTTTTGAAGAGTGAAGATACAGCATGAAAGCTTCTTGTTCAAACACCAAACTCTGTTGTCAAATGAGTACAGCTAGCAAGGTAGCACTAGTAATTTATGAGAAGGCGAAAAAAGAAAAGAATCAAGGATTTCCAGCATAAATAGCAATGAGATAGAGGAGAGTCTCTATGGGACCAGACATGCATGGCGTCAAGCGGGATAGTGAACCTGGGTCCATCGGAGCAACACGCATGCCCATTGCTCTTCTTCACTACTTCGTGCACCGGCACCACCACGTAAGTAGTCATCTCTCTCAATGTTATACAGTACTGAACAAAACGGAGACGACGGAGATGAAGATAAGGATGAAGAAGACAAGGAGAAAACGTCAAGAAGTCAGAGACCAGACTAGAACGTGGCTTATATAGTGATTGGGTTTTGTTAATAGTTATTGATATTATGCGAGATCTCTCTCTGAATAGTACAATATTATCTCGATACTAATTATAAAAACACTTTTGTAGTGTAAATTATATCGTGTTCCTATAATTAGAATCAAGAGTATATTGTCTGTTTTTTGCAATGTTTTGAAAACCGGACCAGCCGGTTCAAACCGAAAACCAACGAATCGGATGGACAACCGATCCAGTTTAAGGGGTGACCTCTAGTTTCGAATTGAACTGAGGTCAACTCGTCCTGAATCGGCCGAGTTGACCGAGTCAGTCACAAAGATTGTTTAAAAAAAACAACTAAAGGAGAACGAGAAGGAGGGAGAGTGTCAGCGGTGGCCATCACAGATTGGGATCTGGGTTCATTGAAGGTCGAAGACTGAAGGTCGAAGCTTGGTCGAAATAATAGGAATGCATTTTGACAGGTAGAATTTCTTACCTTTAGTTCACCACCAGAAGCTCCACAACCCCTCCCTACTTCTCAATGTCGAGACCGAACGAGGAGGAGGAGAGACTGAGAGAGATAGAACTGAATTTGAAGAGTTAATGGAGAGAGAGATCTGACTAAAGTGTTGAAGGAGGGAGAGAGAAAGATCTGAACACGAACTATAAAGTATGGACTATGGACTATGGATAGTGGAGGAAAAAATAAAAGTATTGCTAACGTTATAAAAGAAGAATCAAAATGTCCAAAAACCTATACGCTGAGCACTGAAGCCTATACCCTGTTCCTGCTATGTCCACATCACATCTAAGATGTGAAAACTTTGGACACTGTGAATCACATTCTCTTTTCTTTTAGGATTTCCTTTTTTTAAAAAAAAAATCAATATATTATATTTAAATATTTTAAGAATGCAAATATTTTTAGCTACTTTAATTATATTATATTTTTAATTAGTACCGGTCTGACTCTGGTTTGATTCCGGTCTGACCCATTGACCCTTAAACCAGTATTTTCACCGGTAGGGGTGGAAACAGGCTAGACCAGGCCTGTTATATAAGGAAATGGCCTGAGCCTGGCCTGTGGCCTGTTACATGCTAAAATTTTGGCCTGAGCCTAGCCTGTGGCCTGTTAAGAGACTTGTATTTTTTACAGGCCGAAAACAAGCCAAATGTAAACAGGCCTAAAATAAGCCGACTGTGAACACCTAAAATAAGCCGAATGTAAACAGATCGGAAACAGGCCTACAGTATACAGGCCGAAAACAAGCCTAATGTAAACAGGCCAAAAATAGGCCTAATGTAAACAGGCCTGAGTGAGGGAAATTGATTTAGGGACTTAGGGTTGTTGATTTGAAAGGGCGAACGAGAGGTTTTGAGTGAGGGAGAGGGGAGAGATATTAATTAATCTTTTTTATATAAAAAAATTAATTATTATTAACAGGCCGGCCTATCAGGCCTACCAGGCCTATTTGGAGGCCTAAGCCTGGCCTTTTAAGCCAAACAGGCCTTAAAATAAGCCTTAGCCTGGCCTTTTAGCCTGACAGGTCAAGCCTGATCAGGCTTTTAACAGGCCAGGCCACAGACCCCTGACCTATTTTTACCCCTATCCACCGGTTCACTGACCGGTTCGATTTTGCAGAACCTTGATTTTTTTGGGCCACAGCTTTATCTGAACCTAGACAGAAAAGTGTCAGCATGGGGAGTATTTCAAAACAAACAATTATCATGAGAACGATTATTAATGCCGTTGATGTTATTACATGGTAATTTTCTTACGTGGTATTGAGCATCAATTACTATCAATTAGTAGTAGTACTTAATAGAGTAGTTACCAGAGTTGCCAATTAGTAGTAATAAATTTGTATACTAAATTTGTATAGCAAACTCATAATAAGATTGTGTTTTTATCATGAAATAAATATTAATAATATATAATTAAAAAATGATAATAAATTAATTTAAATATATTCTAAATCCAAATAATTAAAATTAAATCTATCAACATTCATAATTTATTATATTTAATGAAGAAATTTCTATAAAATTTATATATAATGTTGTTGAGCATTAAAAAGAAGAAATTAATACAAAATTAATGATGAATTAATACGGTTTCATAAGTTAGAAACATAAAAACGGTATATAAACTCGTGAATTTAACCGAGTTTACAATGATCATGAGTTTATTAGTGACTTAACTCGAGTTTGTAAACTAAAAACACAAAAACTGTAAACTTAGAGAGTCAACTTATAACTTTGACAACAATGAGTTACCACCTCAAAATTAGCATTAAATAGTTTAAATGTTAGTAAAATGCTATTTTACCCTTATTTATAAGAGTCCGATAACTGAATTATGAGAGTTAAAAAAATATTTAAAATAATAAGTATGTTTAAAATAATTTTTTTCCCAAAATTATGCCTTTATTTATGAGGAATAAGTAAGGGAGGAAAATAGAGTAAATATATATAAATATCTCTAACCTTTTAATTAGTACAATGCATATAACTAATGAGGGGCAAAAGTAATATATATATATATATATATATATATATATATATCCCTAACTTGTATATTATTTTATTTTAAGATAGATGGGATAAGCTTAGTTAGAGAATAATTAATTAGTTATCTTATGCTTTATAATAAATTAATTAATTAGTTAGTTAGTTAAAGAATATTAGTCACCTATCTTAAAAATATTTTTTGAAATATGTGGTATATTATTTTACCCTAAGATAAATAGGATAAACTTAGTTTAATTAGTTAAATAATTAGTCACCTATCTTATGGTTTATAATAAATTCATTAACTAATTAATTTATTAATTATTAGTCTTCTATCCTAAGATTTATATCAAATTTTGAATATTTTAATTTTCATAATTATTAATTAAAATTATTATTTATAATTAAATATAATTTTAAATATAATTATAAAATTATATTTTTAAAAAATTGACGCCAAAGCGCCAAAATGACGTCAATTATTGGGGTCAATTAATTGACCCCAATGGCGTGCTTTTGTGCACGCTACCAATGATTGGTGGCGTGCACAAAATCCCGCCACTCTTCAATTTTTAGAGTAGCATTTGTAGATTAACGTCATTTGTGGCGTGGGTCAACTGGCGCCATTGACTGCATTAGATTGATAAATAGTTTGCCAACTGCTCCAATCCGGTAATTTTTTTTTAAAAAAATCTTATTTTGGTAAAAAAAACCCGCCCGAAATGTCATCCTTATAATTTTCCTATTAATAAATATGTGAAAGATTAATAGCAAAATAAGAGCTGCATAGAAAGAAATGTGGAGAAAAAAGGGTACCCACTATTCATATTAATTGGATTAACGAAACCTTTAAGTGAATCTGAATATAAATAATCTGGTAGAGTTAATTATTAAGTAGAGTGTAGCAATCACTTCCACGAAATTTCACTTCGCATACGACAAATGAAAGTCAGAACACAGATCTCAGAACGGACCCACTCTTATTTGTCTTCAACGATAAGAGAGATTAGGGATAGATCATCTGTGTCCATTAGAATGGATGCTCCACGTGGACGGTCAATGCCGGTGTATGTATAATCTTTTTTTTTTTTTTTTTTTATAAGCAACGTCCAATTCAGATCTCGCGCTTATAAAATTAAAAAAACACTTTTAATTTATGTCACTGAACTACAAAATCATTGGCCATTTCATAGCTAGTTGACGGAAACACCCCATGTTTTAACCCACACTTCGTCAAATGTGCCCCTACATCCTATCCTTACTCTAAGATACTGTAATCAAGTTTATATTATGAACGAGAATTTATATTAAATATTGGATGTATTGTTTCTTTTTTTTTACTGGTTTGGATTAATTTTGCAACACACACGACATGATTTAATTTATACTCGGGTTTCCTATTTCTTTAAGCTTGATGACAATCCCTTTCCCGTTTTCATTTAGGTTTAATCCTAAACATGTTTATATAAAGGGTTAAATAGTACATTTGTGCTGATAGTATACGTCCAATAACAATTTTGTCCTGAATTTTTTTAAAAAAAATCAATGTAGCCTTGAATGTCTATAGACGTAGCAATCTTACATTTTTCTGTTAAAAAACTAACGTTGGCCATTAAAAAAGTGACATTGACGGTTAACTTTTTAACAAAAAAAATGCAACATTGCTACATTTTTACAACAAAAAAAAACTTCTAAAGCAAAATTACTTTAAGGTGAATTTGTTACTTAACCCTTATATAAAACTACAAAGATTTTGTGTCTTCTACAAAATATCATGAATAAATTGCATTATGAACAACCTGCTAGTAATACATACCTTGATATGAACTTAATAATTATATTGGCGTTGATATTCTCACATTTTTCTGAAAAATGCATTCCACTAATTTTTTTAAAAAATAGGTCCCGTTTGGTTCCTTCAAATAAGAGGGAAAAAAATGAAAAATTGAATTTTCCAGTGACACCCATTTGGTTCACCATTTTTTCAAGAAAATATTTTCCAGTTGCAGCAATTTCCCTTCATCAATGTGAATAACTTTTCCTCCCATTATTGGTGAGAATTCATTTTTCAATAGTGGTTAATTCACAAATAACCCCTCTTTTTCTTCTTCAATTGTTGTTACCGCTTCCTAATGTGCAGATCTATTAGTGATGACGGAGGAAGGGGAAGCTGATGGTGGCCTCTTTACCGCCACCACCTCTTACTTTCGTCATTGCAGATCCGTTAGTGACAAAGGAGGAATGAGAAGCCAAGTGGTGATGATGGCAGAGAGAGAAGATGACGATGGAGAAGGAAAAAGACTCAATCTGTTGGTGAGGATGAAAGGAGGAGATGCAGATGCCTTTCTTCAACCAGCAGTCCTTTTTGTGCCATAAATGCAACATGAAGTCAAAGCTAGTCCGAGAAAAAACACCACACCGGAAAGTTATCCGTGCCTGAGTTTTTTCCAATGATCTGTGGTTTGATTTGCATTCGTATATTATTTTTAATATAGGGGGAAAAATGGTTTTTGACTCATTTTCTTATCTTATTTTCTTTCAACCAAACAAAAAATTTCTCATTAACCCTTTTTTTTTCTAGTGTTAACCAAACACCTCCGTGACAAAAAATTTTCCATTCTTTTCCTTTTCATTTCATTCTATTCCTTTACAACCCTTTCTTTGATCCAAACAAACCCTTAATGCTCTTGAAAATTTTGATGACCAATATGAGTTTAAATTTTGAATATCACATCAATAACAAAAAGTCAGACACATATGTTGCTCCGGACTAAAAATAGCACATAATGAAAACTTGACTTATGATGGATGACCCATCAAATCTAATATAATTATTGCATGAGAGATTTGATACTCACAAAAAAAGATTGTATTGATTGCCAATATGATTGAGATCCATAATTTGACAACTAAAAAAAAAATGCATGATCCCTTTCAATATGCTACGACTTATCATTGATTGCCTGAACAGTCATATCATATGTTGGACAGCCAAAGTCATCACTTAAAAAAAAAATATTCCCTTTAATTAAATAATCATAAAATATAAACATAATAGGCCGTCTTGATAAAAAAAAGTGTTGACCTCAAAGTAGAAGCTTCAGCATAACTGAACTGCAACTCAAGTTGTAAGACTCCTTAGTAGTGAGTGGGCTGCGATTGGGAGTTCTATTGATAGAATTTATTTTTTTGCTCAGATATATTGATAGAAATTAATGGGCCTTATTGATAGTTAGCCCATAGCGTTTATTTGAGAAGGAAGACTAGGCCCATAAAAGGATCGAGGCTTTGGCCTATAAATTAATGGTCCGTATTAACTATGGCCCACATGTGCACTTCCCCATTCCATTTGTCAAACAAAAAAAAATTAAAATTTTAAATCTGCTCGTGATTTGAGTTGCCCACTTCTCCTTGCTCGAAGTCTGGGGATGAATGCGTATCTCTCGGTTCGTGCTCCAACTCCAGCTATCTTCCAAGCGCCTCAACCCATCTCTCGCCAAGAAACTCCACGCTCAAATCTTGAAATCTGGACTTCTTATATGCGAGCCTTTACCCAACACTCTCCTCGATGCCTATGGCAAATGCGGTCTTGTTCAAAATGCCCTTCAACTGTTCGAAGAAATGCCTCACAGAGATTGTGTCTCGTGGGCATCGCTTCTTACTGCCTGCAACCTATTCAACCATCCCCAAAAAGCACTCTCTGTCTCTTGGTCAGTTCTGAAGGATGATAAGTTACAACCTGACCATTTTGTGTTTGCTAGCCTTGTCAAGGCTTGTGCTAATTTGGGTGCTGTTAGGCAAGGTAAACAAGTGCATGCTCGCTTTTTGTTGTCGCCTTTTTGGGAAGATAATGTTGTCAAGTCATCATTGGTTGATATGTATGCCAAATGTGAGTTGCCTGATCGTGCACGTTCTGTTTTTGATTCAATCTCTTCGTTAAATTTGGTTTCTTGGACTGCTATGATATATGGGTATGCTCGGAATGGACGACAATCAGATGCTATTGAACTGTTTCATAGAGTACCGCATAAGAACTTGTTTACTTGGACAGCTTTGATTTCTGGGTTGATACAGAGTGGGAATGAAGTTGATGGGCTATGCTTCTTCATTGAAATGAAAAAAGATGGGATTGATATAGTAGATCCATTGATTCTTTCAAGTGTAGTTGGTGCTTGTGCTAATTTAGCTGTTTTGGAGCTTGGAAAACAGATACATGGTCTGGTTATAACTCTTGGATATGAATCTTGCTTATTCATAAGCAATGCGCTTATAGATATGTATGCCAAATGTAGTGACCTTTTAGCAGCGAAAGAAATCTTCTATAAATTGTGCAGGAAGGACGTCATTTCTTGGACTTCAATTATTGTTGGCACTGCTCAACATGGTCAAGCCGAGGAGGCATTGGCTTTGTATGATGAAATGGTATTGGCTGGGATTAAACCAAATGAAGTCACCTTCGTTGGATTGATTTATGCATGCGGTAATGTCGGTCTAGTTGACCAAGGCCGTGCTTTGTTCATATCAATGGTTGAAGATTACAATATCATCCCCTCTTTGAAGCACTATACTTGCTTGCTTGACCTTTTTAGTCGATCTGGCTACCTTGAAGAAGCAGAAAATCTAATCAAAACAATGCCATTCAAGCCTGATGAACCTACTTGGGCCGCATTACTTAGTGCTTGCAAGTCCCACGGTAAAACCCAGATGGCAATAAGGATTGCCGATCATTTATCAAATACAAAACTAGAAGATCCCTCCACCTATATATTGCTGTCTAATATATATGCGGGAGCTGGCATGTGGGAAAATGTGTCAAAAGTGAGAAAGTTAATGGCAATGATGGAAGTTAAGAAGGAACCAGGGTACAGTTCTATTGATCTGGGAAAGGAAAGCTATGTGTTTTATGCTGGAGAGACATGTCATCCAATGAAGGATGAGATTTTAGGTTTAATGAGAAAGATAGATGCGGAGATGAGGAGAAGAGGTTATGTTCCTGATACTAGTTCTGTTTTACACGACATGGATCAGCAAGAGAAAGAGAGACAGCTTTTCTGGCATAGTGAGAGGTTGGCCGTGGCTTATGGCCTTCTCAAGGCTGTTCCCGGGACAATTATACGCATAGTGAAAAATCTTCGTGTTTGTGGAGATTGCCATACTGTTTTGAAACTTATCAGCTCTATTGCAAGCAGAGAGATTTATGTTCGAGATGCCAAGAGATATCATCACTTTAAGGATGGAAATTGTTCGTGCAATGACTTCTGGTGATTTCAAACGTCTGACCGAAAATCTTGTAATAGAGAATGGAAATATTACATTACGTGAGATATTATTATTAATTTGTAAGTTAGGAAGTGAAAAATAAACAAAAGCTTCCCATTTTCTAGCTTCTCAGGCATAGAGATATTTCTTGGTTTGTAGCACCTACAGTCAACAAGGATGTTAGAAAATCCGATGGCTTGCTTATATATTCCCCCCAGCCAGGGATGAGATCATAGATACTTATTCATTAATTTGTGCATTGAATATTTTCATTTTTCCTTGCAAATTGCATTTTAGAATGGACAAATTTTACTTGAGTGCATGACAACGTGATTGTTGCATGTACTAGTAAAACGATTTTGCAGGCTCCATACAATGTAATCATGTCTGCCTGTTCTTGAATATTTATTGTATTTTTATAATAAGTATTTATTCGGTTCTTGATGGTTGCTTCAAAATAATTGCACAAATCAGGCTAAACTTTGATGTGGAGAACAGCATTTTATTTTGTAGGAAGATACACTAGAAAAAAGAACATGGAGGGGCAATAATTCATTGTCTTTAGTCTTTACATAGAACTTGGACATAGCTCTCCTGTGCCAGTATGATACTATTCCCAGTAGCTTGGTTTACTTGTACATATCGTCTATTTGCTCCCTGTATTGAGCCACAACTTTATCCCTTCGAACTTTCATGGTGGGAGTCATAAGGCCATTATCAATCTGTTAGCAAAGCCAAAAGATCAGCAAAACATATGACTTTTTACGACTTGAACATCATTAAGGTTCTGCTGTGAATTCCAAATCTAACCGTGAAAGACTCATCTATAAGAAGGATAGGTCCAATTTGGAATGGAAATCCTGATGTCCTGCATGAGATGTAAGAAAGTAAGATAAGGGAAGAAAGACCGTCTGACATTGTCATATGTTTCCTTTTCATAGACAGTCTTCTCACATAAAAAGTACCTATCACATTCAAAAATCAGTGACACTCAACCATATTCTCCAGCTACGATAACAAATTAATTCAATCTCTTTCACTAAGTAAGCTAATTAGCACACTGACAAAAACCATACAGATAGATTTAGGGGTTAAGGAGCGCTCAGCACCACGAAGTTTGCCTCCAGGAGCGCGCAGCACCACGAAGTTTTTTCGGGAGCGCCCAACACCACGACGTTACATTTTTTGATCGCCCAGTGTCACGATCGTTAGTTGACCGTTAGCGTTGACGTGGACGCTGACGTGGCACTGACACGCTGACGTGGCGCTGACACGTTGACGTGGCGATGCTAACGTGGAATAAAAAAATTCAAAAAATTTGGGAAAAATGAAAAAAAATCCAGATAATTAAAAAAATTTGAAAAATTAGAAAAAAAAATTCAAAAAATGAGGAAAAAAATAAATAATTAGGAAGAAAATAAAATAATTAGACAACAAATTAAAATAATTAGAAAAAAATTCAAAAAATAAGGAAAAAATTCAAAAAATTAGAAAGAAATTAAACTACCCCCATCAGTGGGCCCCACTACCAGCCACCCTACCGTTGGCAGCGATCGGTTGCCGGTGGCCGCCACCCGACGGCGGCAGTCGGTCGCCGGCGGCGGCGATCGAATTAGTTGATTTTACTTATTTTTCCAAAATGCCCTTATATAAATTTTGCACCTCAACTACCTTATTAATTTCACACAATTTTACTTATTTTTCTAAAATGCCCTTATATAAATTTTGTACTTCAACTACCTTTTATATATTGTGTGAAATCCATAAGGTAGTTGAAGTACAAAATTTATATAAAGGCATTTTGGAAAAATAAGTAAAATCAACTAATTCGACCGACGCCGCTGGGGACCGACTGCTGTCGCTGGGTGGTGGCCACCGACAACCGATCGCCGCCGGTGGCCGGCAGTAGGGTGGCTAGTGGTGGGGTCCACTAGCGGGGGTAGTTTAATTTCTTTCTAATTATTTTAATTTTTTGAATTTTTTTTCCTCATTTTTTGAATTTTTTTAAATTTTTTGAATTTTTTTCCTTATTTTTTTTATTTTTTTAATAATTATTTTATTTTCTAATTATTTTAATTTTTCCTCATTTTTTGAATTTCTTTTTCTAATTTTTCGAATTTTTTTTAATTGTCTGGAATTTTTTTTTTGATTTTTTTTAAATTTTTTTTTTATCTTTTCTGAATTTTCCCAATTTTTTATCATTTTTTTTATTCCACGTCAGCGTGTCAGTCCACGTCAGTGCCACATAGCGTTGACGATCAACTAACGGTCAACAAACGGCTGTGGCACTGGGCGCTCCAAAAATGTAACGTCGTGGTGCTAGGCGCTTCCGAAAAAACTTCGTGGTGCTGGGCGCTCTTGGAGGCAAACTTCGTGGTGCTAAGTGCTCCTTAACCCTTTATCTAGGACGTAGTTTTCTTGTCATTCTATACAACATGCAGAAGCAAAGTGAGTCTTACCAGGTCTTTAGCTCTTTATATACCAGGGTGATTACTGTTTCCTTACTGACATCAGAACTATTGGAATCTATAATTAACAAATTCCTTGCTGTTTTCACCACTTCTTCCTTGTTAGGAACTATCACAGCTCCTAGACGTCGCTTATCCTTTTGTCAAAGAAAGCAATGAATATGTTAAATTATTATCTTGCATATAATATAAAATCTAAATAGACAGTTGATATGAATGGCTTGAGCTGGAAAAGTCGAAATACTTTGATGGGAAAAATAAATTCACCTGGCCAACAACAACAATATGTTGAATTAGGCTACTCCTCATGGCAGCTTCTTCAAGTTCTACTGGCTCAACATTTTCTCCTTTTCATATCCAAACAAGTAGTTAGGGGGCTAAGGATTTTGCCACTAAGGATGCAAGAAGAAAAAAACTCCAGAGCTACACATTATGAGTAGGAAAATAATTAAATGATAGCTATAGAGACAAAATGATTAAAAAAAACTTCATTGGGCATTCTCTTCGCTATTCCTCTGCCCCTTTTCACTAGACTCCAACTGTGCATTATTTTTGGTACAATACATTATCTCATGTCCACTAATGAAATAGAATTAGACAGCACTGACACATAGAGAGAGAGAGAGAGAGAGAGAGAGGAGACAATTTCTAGAATGCACAGATGAATAGGCTGCATTTTTATGCAACTTTTGACACACCTGTTGAAAGAACAATAGTGTCTTTACTGCGGCCTTCAACAACTACCACACCTCCAGAATGACGACACCTCCCAACAGAGTGATGAGGAGAAATCCAACCAATATCACCAGTATTCAGCCATCCTTCCTTATCTATGGCTTTCTCTGTAGCTGAAGGATTCTAACACAACAATAACATATGAAACTGTCACAACTTGATTCAGAAAAAGCCACGTGACGTTCATGTGAGCTCTCAATTGTAGTGTTCCTGACTGTCCATTGAAAAGGTTGCTTTAATCTTATGTTAAATATGTTGCATCAAAAAACATCAGATCACATACTTTGAAGATAGCATGAGACAAGCATCAAAGGGGCTCCATCCCAATACATTATAACATCTGAGCAAAAAATTTTGGCTTCTTATAACAAACCTTTCTGTATATTGTGAAGGGAAACTGCTCCAAGGTCAAAGGACACGTCCAATTATAAACTCATGACAGACACAAACTCCCTCCTTCCCTCTCTCCCTCTTTTCACACACAACAATAGATATACATATAGATAGACCAAAATCATTAACATTTAGGCAAAGTAAATTACCTTATAGTATCCTTTCATCACTTCAGGGCCCCTGACTTTTAATATGCCCTTTGAACCTGGTGGAAGAACCTCACCAGTTTCAGAATCTACAACTTTGAATTCGGTATGTTGAATAGGATGCCCAACAGATCCAATAACCTTCACAAGATTGCATCTGTAACATTGTCAGATACAAGAGCAACTATTTGCAGGAGTAAATATTATAAAAAATACAACCAGCTATTGCACTTTAACAATCTTATGTTGAAATATGCCCCTGCAATTCTATTGGTGTCAATATATTTTTAAGGAATAAATGCTCATGATGGGGTTCAGCAAGTCAATCTTGATGATGAACCATCATTTTTCCCAGAAGCAAGGTTAGATTATTAGTACCAAGAACCTACAGCAGATTTTCCATTAAAAAATGTACGGATGACAAAATTGAAGGGCAGACTGTCATATAGCTTTACAAGGCTGGATCGAAGATGAAAATAATTGTAATGTTAGTCTTTATTTGTGCCGTATTGCATTTTTTTTAATGAGAGACTAAAAGAAGGAAATTAATTCGCCTATTTTTTTTCTAGTTTTCCCCAAATGTTTCCCTTTCCACATTAAATAGGAATTTCTCCTTCACCTATTAAAGGATAGCCTGAAATGGTTTAATAAATCTACTTCTCCATGGATAAAGACAAACACCTCCACAATGTCTGCATGAAAAAATAAAATTAGAAAAAGCCTATATAACTTATATTTTGAAAACTTCCTCTAGATAAATTTTCAAAATAGAAGTACAAAGTATGTACTTGAGATAAATTGATCAATAGCGTATTTTTATATGTTTGTTTGGTTTAACTTATTTTTAAGTGATGCATTGTACAAGGTAAATATGTAAGGGGAATTTTGTCTCATAAAGTGCAAACTGGCCCATAATGTAGTTGGTTAGTTCCTTACATTACATCCAGGTCGTCGAGCAGCAATTACAGGTGAAGTCTCTGTCAAACCATATCCATTCTGCACTTTCACCCCAATTGCCTGCATATTATCAAGTAAAAATATAAAAGGATGCTTGAAAGAATCGACTTCACCAAGGTATATATAGTAAGTACCAAACCTCAAAAAAGCTATCAATATGCAAGGGCAAACTACCACCACCGCTTATCCCAGCCTGCATATTACCAGAAAGTTTTACTGGTCATGAACAAGAGCGGGCCATTTCCAAATCATGAATAGTGACATGTTATGGCACACAGCATAGATGAACAACATATTCCGTATAAAAAACACAGAGAGAACAGAAACATGTATTTTTTCCGGTTAATTTTCAAGCTTCTTTCTGTCCTCTAAAAAATAGGGCCCTCCTGAATGCAAGGGAACCATGACAATAAAAAGCATCTTACAATGTAAAGACAGTATGTCATTCCGCCAACTTAAGTACCAATGACAGGGAAGTTCAATGAAAGTTTAAAAGACAAACAATCAACTTAAAGCATATATGTACTGAAGTTTTATTTAGAAAATAAGTAAGAACATTACGAGACCTTTTTTATTCCAATAGCTGAATGGATTTTACTGTAGACAAGTTTCTTTGCCAGCAAATGAACTGGAAGTAATATTATGGCAATGATTCTTGCCCATATCCAATCCAATATTGAAAAGACATAAGAAGGCTGATTCCGATGCTTTGTTAGGCACTTTCCCTACAAATAAAATTGAAACTTGTTAAAAGCAATATCATTGGCCAAAATCAGTAAAAATGGTGGAGAAAAAGTAATAGAGAAATTCAACGTCTATAATTTTTTTTAAAAAAAAAATAAAAATTCACATATTTGTACAAGCTGGTAGAGAAATTGTGCTAAATATAAAACTTAGAAATCATGAGAGTGAGCTTGGGCTCAGCGGTAGGGTTGCTTTCATATTTCCATGTGACCAAGAGTTCATGGATTCAAATCCTAGAAACAACATCTCCACTTACGGGGACTAACTACGTATATATATCCCTCCCCAGACCCTATATGTTGAAAGTCTCATGTACTGGGCTGCCCTATACTTGTCTACCTCACAGACATGTGGTATTCTCAAGTTTATGTAGAAGGAAAAGTTTGGGAAGTCTTCATTGACTCACGGCACAGCCTCAAAAGCAAAGAGATATGCTTGTAACTTCTAAGCCAAGATATAGTACTATGCATGGATAAAACCCCAAAAAGGAAAAAACATCAAATTATGGAGTTTCTAAATCAATAATTTGAATACTAAACTGGAAGGAAGCAGAGAAGAAAATCCACAGCAAAGATTCAAGCAATTCGGTTCAGTAGTCCAGAATGGAAGATAAACTTATAATAGCAGCAAGTATCTGGAAACTTTGATCCTTGTGAAGACTTGATCTCTGAAGCAAAGAAAAAACCTAGTTGGCGATACAATGCTAGCTTTCATCCAAAATATTGGAGGAATAACTCCAGCAATAAGATTGTTGAAAGAAGTTCGTTGGATCATGCCAAAACTTAAGAAACTATTCAAAAATGTACTATGAACAGACCTCATAAATCCTCTTACACTCCATGTATGCTAAGCTAACCCTTATGAAAGTCATTGCAACAAGCTTTCTCACAAGAGAACTCGTAGATATCTGCTTCTGGATCCCACTACAGAAGATACAAGAAAAATCAAAAAAGATAAAAGTAAAATCAGGAACATCGAAACCCATAATCTTCCCAAGAGAAATCCAAGATATGATTCAGTTGATCAAGATTCTGGCATCACCATCAACAAAGATATCTTCAGAGTGATTTTAGCATCAAAGTTTTAACAAAGCTAATTGGCCTCACCTTCAAGAAGAAATCCACCACAATTTTCAATTTACAAGAACAAAAACAGCCTCAAAATGCCACGAGGTGTAATGAATTACATGAAAAGTCAACTTAAAATCTCATACATTTTTTATTATTTTCTATAATAAAAAAGCATAAACGGTATAGTTAGAGTCTGGCATTATCACCAAGATAAATTTAATTAAACATCAAACATTGACAATATAACAATCATTATTGATCACAAAGAAATGTAAATCCTCAAATTTTGGTAACAAGGATTAAAAGCTTTCATAATAGAATGAGAATCATGATGTCCTTCTTTGGCATGTAAATCAACTCAAGTTATATACCGTCCGTAAAAGAATTTACTGAGACAGATGAGGAATATTGAGCAGGAGCATTCAAAATCCTCCTTCCAGTTATAATAGTCAAGGACAACATTACACAAACTGTTTTTGCGAAATACACCACATTGCACTTAAAAGGGCTTCTTCTTTTTTTTTTTTTTTGACATTTTATCAGACAACATCAATGCAATTTATAAACTTCATCTTATGCACATTGATACAACTCCTGAAAAATGGCTTTACCTGTATAATGTTTCATAAACTAGAGGAACAGAAATCAAGTAATGTGGTTGATAATGCCCCAAATCATCCTGGGACAAATAAGGAAGATATCAATACCTGCATTGTCCTTTATCACAAATAATCAAGTTAATCAACTAAGTAGTCCATATAGTCTTAAAGTAAAAGTACCTTTAGGTTTCTCACAGTTGTGTATACTTGCTCAATTCCATGTGAGAAAATGAAATACTCACAAGCCCTTTCATATGCATGCCAGGGTGGCAGCATGCTTAGAAATCTATCCCCAGGTTCAGCAGGTACAACATCCCATAAGTTTTTGATCTAGAAATTTACACATGATGTATCAATGGTATATTAAAACCAAAGAAATATTTTCAAACTGAAATAAGTTGAAACTTGTATCCGTTTTCAATCAACAGGGATAAAAAATAGAATAAAAAAGTAACCACCAGGCAATGAGTTTCTAAAATCCAGACAAATAAGAGGTGAATCAATGATCAAGCACTAGGGTTACTCATCCCAAGGACCATTAAAAAAACGAAAGAAGAAGACAAAGAAAGCAAGAGCTTCTAGATAACATATTCACTATCTAACCTGATGCAGAAGATTCCTATGAGTAAGCATAACACCTTTTGGATTTCCAGTAGTTCCGCTTGTGTATAAAATAGCAGCAACGTCGTCAGAGTCGATTGCTTTATACACGTGGTGTTGCTCTGCAATCAAAATAGAATGTTATGAACTTGCACAGCACCTGTTCAATGTTTTGTTTGATGAATGAAGATAAGACTAACATCGAGCACGGTTATGTGAATATAACCCACAAAATCATTTCCTTTTCCCCAGATTCCATATATAATTTAACACATCATCAATGAGGAAAGGACTTTCATACTACTAAAATCTCTAATGCAACTGACTGATACTTTCCCACTGAGGAAATTTCCAAGGTTTGGAGTATTGTCCTTAAGTAAAAATATAAAATCTGAGTTCCAAGGGAAATAGAAAGTAGACTTACTAGAATCATGTGATTCTAACAAGGCCTTGCGACCTTGTCTCCCCAAATCCATGACTTCCAAGAAATTAAAGACAGGAAGCTCCTTGCTCTTGCCACCAAGTAATTGTGATTTATCTCCCCAGAGTAGAATAATAAATTTCATGGAAGTCTTGGAATAGAATGTCTCTTCCATCCGATTAAACATTTCAGGATTGTCCACAGCAAGTGCAACACTGGGTAATAATAGCAGAAGTTGAGTGTTCAAGAATAAAGATCGGCCATTCAAGTATATAAAGTTACAAGTGCATCATCATGAATACTCCATCATAGTAACAGAATATGATCGCATGGCTCGGACAGTTCCCTGCTTTATATAATAACCCTAAAACACCAACAATTCGTTGGACCTACTATTATACTATATATACTATGATAGAAAAACTCATCAATTGTCAAAGTTTGGTCCAGCATGATGGTCAGCGTATTTATAAGTTTGTAATATGTATACAAGTTTGATACTATAAAGATGAGACTGACAATATATAATGCACATCAAGGCTTAATGGAATCACGAATTTGCAAGTTTACAACAGATATACGTTCACATGAAAAATACTAACAAACCTTTCAGAGTGATTGTATATTTGCAGTAGTTCTTCAACTGATGATCTTGAACCCCTTACCACATTGATTGCTCCACTTGCCATCATACCTAGACTAAATATAGCATGGATGTGATTTACAATCATGCACAAAAACACACGGACAGACATATTTGCATGGGTAAAAGCTAGTATTCAGAACATGAGCTTTCTGATGAGAAAGGAAGAGAGCTGAGCACATCATATAGATATAGGAAACGATGTTAACTATACATGTTTTGGCTATCTTTTCTCCTTCAAAAGAAAGGAAGAAAATAAAAGGAAATGTTATTTAAATAATAGTCAGCCTAGGAAACAGGTTAGCCTTATTGTCTAAGCAACATGGTGGTCTCTTTTCATAGTCTGTATGCAAAATCATGTGTAAAGCTCCTTGCATAAATCCTAACCCACCCACCCCAGAATTGATAACATCTAAATATCTGGTAACTTCATTAGCAAAAAGGGTAACTTCTACAGTATCTTACAACTTTTACTCACTAGTATATTAGAAACTTTCAAAACTCTTTTTCAAAGCAACTATTGTGTTTTTAAACAACTACTAACACATTTAACTAAAGTTTCTTGACTATGAAAAGTTTGTCACACTAGATCTGTACAGGTTGCAATTTCCTGAAATTAATACACTGACTTTGGATGAAAAAATCATGGAGATCATGATTATGTATACCTTGGTCTGCAATAAGCCACCTACAAGAATTATCAGCAAAAAGTGCAATCTTCTCATCTGGTCTAACTCCAATCACTCTCAAGCCTTCAGCAAAATCCAAAATTGACTGCTCCAACTGAAATTTTTATGGGAAAGAAAGCAAAAGTAAGCTATAAACGAATTAATAGGGCATTGTATCTTTTGATGAGCATTGATTTCCGTTATATATTAAACTATGAAGTTCCAGAACCTTAACATGCCAACTTGTGTCACATTGAACATATCAGAAGCCAACATCATTATTGAAATCCTACTTCCAGAGTTGAGCATGTAGATATAGAATTCAGAAAAAAGAACAATAACAATACATGCTAATCCAGTACCTTCTAACACTTCCCCAACATAATTAGAAACCAATAAATTTTAGATGAGAGGTGAGAGAAGCAAATCAAAACAGAAGAGTGTTGAAGTATGAGAGATAAAAGGATAATACTAAAACTGTAAGATTTTGCATGAATGGGAAAAAACACAACGTCAACTCCATCAACAGTTTTAAGTGCTTACCAGGCTAATAAGTGGATTCTTCATCCTATTCATTCCTAAAGTATCCAGTATCAGATTTTTTATTTCTCTCCTCTTTAAACAAAAATTCTCTCACATACATGTAACTTTTGAGATGTTCCTTCGAATCTCGTTTAATGTTTAGGATGTTGTCATTGGTCAAACTCAATGATCTTTTCTAAAACTTCAGAATAGGAACTAACTATTTAATATCAAACTGCAGAAATTGTGCCAAAACATATTGCTGTCCATCACTTGTTGGGTGCAATTTGTCAACCAAAAAAAAAAAAATTTGAAGACACTAACACCAACAAACAAATAAAAGACCTGCTTATATGTTATAGTTGAAGGTGGATCATGATATGGGTCCACCAGGGCTACTCGATCCCCATACTTCTCCGCTGAAGATCTCCAAATGTCAGGAACAGTTCTCCACTCATCTGGAGCCAGGACACCATTACCAGAAAGGAACAAACTTTCAAGAAAAGGAGAACACTTTCTTATCTGTTGTTTCTCCTTCTGCATGAAAAATTTGTTGATGGAAAAATACAAGTCAGATGATATTATATTATAACAATAATAGCATTTCAGTCGTGTTTGTCATGGTTGTTAGACACACCGAAAATTTGACATTGGCAACCATTCCCTTTTAAAAAAAAAAAAAAAAAAAATTGTCTTGAAAATTGTGATTGACAGAGTATGAAACTGTAGATTATTCTTCAAAACAAAGACCCGGCCAATTTTTAAAAAATGATCCAGATCAATGAAATCATAAGACCTTTCAAACATATCCACCCAATTTCATTCACTTCAGCTCGCATATTTCCTTCACAAGGTTCTTCTCCATTTAAAAATACAAGTACTCCATAGAATGCATTCAACTAGGTATGGCAATATGACCAATCACTAGCTATATCTCATAAAGTGTGGTTGGATGTATTAATCACATGACGGCTCTATCGACAGTTTGGGTAGAAGTTATTTTTTTAATGTGATTTACAGTGTATTGTATGAGGTGAGGACGTAAGAGGAGTTTTGTCTGATTAACGTGCGCTAACTCACACGAGCATTTCCAACTAGGTGTATGATCATGATAACTTGAGAAATTCAATTTCCTGTTTAGCTTCCAAGACCATTCTTGCTTTATGGTCATTCTGTTGAAGAGGCTCTGCCAGGCAGAATTTTGTGAGTACGAAGCAAGAGTACAATTGGAATTTTAGTCAAAGATAAAGTTCCTTTTTTTTTCGTAATGAAGTAAAACGTACCCCATTTTTTTGTTTTAAAGATATGTAAAGAAGAAACATTGAAACAAACTGTGAGAGAAAAAGTTGGTTGCCACGTATGAGCATGATTGACCCACTAGACAGCTGGCCTCAATTTGAGGTTGTGAAGTTTCAGCTATTGCTATTATGCATTTTACTCTTCCTCAAATTAGTCGTTTTAAGAAAACTTGCTTATGGCTTGAGAATTGTAACTTCTTCAAATCTGTTATATCATCGGTGAAACACAGACAATGTCTCTTCTCTTGCAATAGAAGCCTTAGATTGGGTTCACGAGAGTTTACTGAAACACAACTCGGAACCAAACAAAAAAACTGAAGCCAGACTTGTCAACGTAAGAGGATAAAGAAGAAAACAATCACCTCAAATTGGCAAAACACACGCAGACGACGAGCTCGGTCACCCCCAACTTTCATGCGAGAAACCTCGATTCTACGGAATTTGAAGCGAGTAAAGAACAAGGGAGAAGCATGGCCAGGATCAGACAAAGTCAACGAGTAGTTGCAGCTCATGGGCACCGTCGCCATCAGATTAGCAGAAGCAGAAGAAGAAAGCTTAGAGAGTTGATTCATGAAACTTTAATTCATGGGAACGCACGTAATACCGAAGCGGTGGTGCCAACAGCCAAGAACGATGTTTAAAAGCAGAGAAAACAAGAGAGGGAGTTGGGTGGAAGAGACAAGGAGGGAGCTGGGTGGGCCTGTCGAAGTAGCTGTCTGTATCACGTTGTCAAAGCCGAAGGAGGAGGATCTCGAACGATCCGCTGACTCGGATGGCAGCTAATGAATAAGGCTTTTTCACCAAAATAAGAAGATTTTTTTTTCTTTTTACCAGATTAAAGTTGATTGGAAACATTTTACCAAAGTAATGCAGTTGGTGGCGTAAGGGCAGGTCACGTCACTAGTGGCGTAAATAAGGTTCACACCACTGACAGAAAAGCGTACTTTTGCGTCAGAAAAGTGTACTTTTTGTGTCAGTGGCGTAAAGAAGGTTCACGCCACTAGTTGTAACATCCTGAATTTTGAATCTAATATCTTGAACATAAACCTATTTTGGAAAGACTAGTAGGCTCTATTTTCAGAAAGTGATGAATTTGAAATCAGTATTTTGCGGGACCCACGGCCAAAAATAATTCTGCAAACTTTCTCGTGAAGTTTGAAAAAAATGGCCGCGGGACCCACTCACTAATAATTTATTATTTAAATAATATTATATTATAATAATAAAATAATATATATTATATTATATTATTAAAATTTTTTAAAAAGAACGTTCACGAGGCGGCTGAGAGGTTCACGGGTTCTTCTTTTTATATTTTTGTTAAAATTACGTAAAACGACCCAGAGACGAAAATTACACTTAAAGACCCATTTTCCAACTATAAATAGACCTTCCATTTCATTTCATTCTTCACAACTTCTAAGAGCCATAGAGAGAGGTAGAGAGAGAAAGAGAGTAGAGATATTTGCTTAAGAGTTATAATAGCTGGTTGGTGATTCGGGTATTAGCAAGTAACAGGTAACTCTGAATATTCTTCCTTATACTTGTGAATTATGTATGATTATAAATTTGTTTGTTTACTATTTTGGCAAGAATATTTAGAAAATATTTATGGTTTTAAGATCTGGTGTGGGAATTTTGACTTGCAAATCTGTAGAGGTACTATTTATACGTACGTTACTATTCACATATACCGTATTTACTATTCATTTTACTATTCACATATACCGTATTTACTATTCATTTTACTATTCACATATACCGTATTTACTATTCATTTTTACTATTCACGTATACCGTATTTACTATTCATGTTACTATTCACGTATACCGTATTTACTATTCATTTTTACTATTCACGTATACCGTATTTACTATTCATGTTACTATTCACGTATACCGTATTTACTATTCATTTTTACTATTCACGTATACCGTATTTACTATTCATGTTACTATTCACGTATACCGTATTTACTACTCATTTTACTATTCATGTATATACCGTATTTTACTATTCACAGATACGCATAGTATTTTACTATTCACAGATACGCATAGTATTTTACTATTCATAAATACGCATATCAATGTATATAATGGTATAATAATGCATTATTTTTGAGTAAATACATTCATCATGGCGGTTGTATTGTGATGGGTGGAGTAAGGAGGGAATTGAATGATAAGAATTGTTTATGCCACCACTCGGTGCACAGTGGATGGTACTTTTCAGGGCCCCATCTTCCATGTTTTCCTCTGGCCGGGATTTCATTGGGGATGCGGGACATGTGACACCTCCTTAGTTGTTATTTTAAAGGAGGGGAGCCATAGTCCAGATTTAAGCTCTACACCTTTGGCCGGGTGTATCTTAAGTTTTGGTGAGCTTGAAACCATCCAGTCAAATGAATGAGTTTCTATTGGACTATATGTTAGCCTATGGTTCCAGTCAGCGGTATACGGTTGGAAGGGGATATAAGGGAGGCTGCATACTGCATAGTGCATTTCTGAATTATTCAATAAAGAATGATGAGTATTTTGTAAAGGCATTTGATGTGTACAACGGTATATCTAAAAATATCTGAGTATATTAAATTCACATTATATTACCTTTTATTTTTGTCATATGTAATTTGCTCGTGTAAGGTAGAAATATTCAGTAGTTACTGAGACGTGGAATCTCATCCCATATTAACATTTTTCAGGTGATTATTCTAGTAGAGAGCAAGGGAAGGCACCTATGGAGTGAGCTCTGGAAGCTCTTTTGATCTCCAATAGATTATGTTATGTTATTATATTTGCCATGAACCTAAGACTTCCGTTTTGTATTAAACTCTGAAATATTTTCTGGAATTTACCCTGATTATGTATTACGGGTTTTATTCGAAATGGTAACATTGTAAAAGGATTTGGATATTGTTGAACTCTTTTGAAGGTATTTTCAATATTTTGACCGAGTTTTTGGGTATTAAAATTGTGGTGTTACATTTTTGGTATCAGAGCCAAAGGTTCCATGGCAATTTTGTTTATTTTCTAAAGTGATTTCTTAAAAAAAAATTTTAAAAGTTCGTGGCAAATTAAATATCATAACATGAGCACTTCCCTTTGTTAGATTTAGAATTTATTTAGCTATTTTTATTTGTTTAGTGTCCTTATAGTATTAATCATAGGAGGAGATAATGGCAAGAACTCGAAGAACTAATTCAACCCCTGCTCCGTCCCAAAGAGGTCTCCCTCCGCATCAAGATGGTTCCCATCCTCAGGATAACAATGCCCTTTTGGCAGAATTACGAGACGTCATCTTGGAGATGAGGGAGAAAGTGAATAGACACGAGGATGAACTAGCAAAAGGAAGAGGCCAAGGTGGCAAGGAAGGAAAGGAGAAGGCTTTGGAAGTCACACCTTCTGACCATCAATCTAGGGGAGGAAGTCATTCTCGCACTGAAGATGGAGGTAGTAACGGTTCTCATTCTCAGTATCATCCCTTACCTATTACTGAGGTTTGGGAAAAATTTCGGAAGTTTACTCCACCGATGTTCGAGGGGAAGCTAGATCCGATTGCAGCACTGGAGTGGCTGAAGCGTGTAGAAAAGATTTTCAGAGTTATCGAGATTAGCTCACAACAAAAGGTGATGGTTGCTGAACAATTGTTGCAGAAAGCAGCTGAAGAATGGTGGGAAAGCACCAAAACAAAAAGAAATGCTGAGATGACGTGGGAAGAGTTTAAGGAAAAGTTCGAAAATTATTACTTTTCCCCTTCAATCAGAATAGAGAAAGAAACTGAATTCCTCACATTCAGGCAAGGGGAATTACATGAAGACGAATTTATTACTCGCTTTTTAGAGTTGTCTAAATTCTGCGGATATTCACAGAACAACTCTAAATGGTTGAGTGCTCGATTGGTTGAAAAAGCTAGACCAGACCTAAAAACAGCTCTATCACCGTTCCTTGATGAAACAAGGGATTTTGAAGAAATATGCGACAAACTGCGCACGATAGCAAGGAACAAACGAGAAGAGGAAGCTGAGAAGATGAAGGGTTTTCAGGCCAGATCTACACACCTCATGAGACCAACGGGAGGAGTTACTAAGAAGCAGAGTCACAACTTCAGTAATGTGAATACGCGGTTTAGCCAACCATCCAGAAATCACTTTGGTGGACCATCGAGGAGTTATTTTACTGGACCCCAAAGAAGTCATTTCAGCAGACCACCGAGGAGTCAATTCAAAGGACCTCAAAGGAGTCACTTCAGTGGAGGTCAGAGTTCATATAGGGGATCCACAGCTCCTGCTGCAAGCACCGCCAACAATCAGATGTGTGCCAAGTGTGGAAGAATACACCAAGGACCATGTGTGACGTGTTTCAACTGTGGAAAGCCAGGACACATTTCCAGATTTTGCGAGGAGGAGCCTCGAGGAGCCAAGGATGCTAGAACTGCAGTGCCAGGGAAAGTGTTTGCACTATCACATCAGGAGGCAAGTGCTTCACCAAATCTGATTAAAGGTATCCTCAAACTCCAAGGTCTTGAAGTAGAAGCCTTATTTGATTCTGGTGCCACACACTCTTTTATATCATACGACTGTGTGCCTCGATTGAATTTAAGAGTGAGTGAATTGCCTTATTATATGATTATTTCTACACCGGCGGGAGCTTCAGTAAAAACTTCTAGGGCTTGCTTAAATTGTACGATTGAGATTGATAAAAGGATCTCAAATATAGACCTTGTTTGTTTACCCACGAAGGGTATCGATGTAATAATAGGAATGGATTGGTTGTCAGCTAATGACATCATCCTTGACTGCAAGAGGAAGACTATCTCTCTTGCGGATGACTCTATGAGTCATAGTAGACCACAATTGTTGTCTATAGTACAAGATGAAAAGCCTGTTCATCATGGTTGTCTTGCGTACATGGTGTTTTTCTCCATTCAAGCAGAAGTGGAGGAAGGGATAGAGAACATTGAAGTGGTGAAAGAATTTCCGGAAGTATTTCCGAAAGAAATGACAGGTTTACCCCCAGAGAGAGAAGTAGAATTTTCTATTGATCTCGTACCTGGAACGGAACCTATCTCTAAAGCTCCTTACCGAATGTCTCCATCGGAACTAGCAGAATTGAAGAAGCAGATCGAAGAATTGTTAGAAAAGGGTTTTATCAGACCCAGTGTATCTCCTTGGGGATCGCCCGTACTCTTTGTGAAGAAGAAAGATGGGAGCCTGAGACTATGCATTGACTATCGCCAGTTGAATAAAGTGACTATAAAGAATAAATATCCTTTACCCAGGATCGACGATCTACTTGATCAGTTGAAGGGAGCATCCATATTCTCCAAGATCGACCTCAGATCAGGTTATCACCAACTGAGAGTCAAAGCTGAAGATGTCTCAAAAACTGCATTCAGAACTAGATATGGCCATTATGAATTTCTTGTTATGCCATTTGGGCTAACAAATGCTCCAGCAGTATTCATGGATTACATGAATAGAATTTTCCGACCATATCTAGATAAATTTGTAGTGGTTTTCATTGACGACATCCTTATCTACTCTAAGGATGAAGAAGAGCATAAAGAGCACCTTAGAATCGTGCTACAAGTGTTGAAGGAGCACAAGCTCTATGCGAAACTATCTAAGTGCGAATTTTGGTTGAAGGAAGTAAAATTCCTAGGCCATGTCGTATCGGCTGAAGGTGTTGCAGTGGACCATACTAAAGTTGAAGCAGTTCTCCAATGGGAACGACCAAAGTCCGTGACTGAGATCAGGAGTTTTCTAGGTCTAGCTGGCTATTATAGGAGATTTATCAAGGGCTTTTCGCAAATAGCTATGCCTTTGACTAAGTTAACAAGGAAGGGTCAACCATTTGTATGGGACGAAAAGTGTGAAGCAGCTTTTCAAAATTTGAAGACTAAGTTGACTACGGCACCAGTACTTATAATTCCAGATCCTGCTCAGACCTTTACTTTGTACACAGATGCTTCCAAGAAAGGTCTTGGGTGTGTATTAATGCAAAATGGTAGGGTAGTAGCTTATGCTTCTCGACAGTTAAGGCCACATGAAGGGAATTATCCTACTCACGACTTAGAACTGGCAGCAGTAGTGTTTTCTCTGAAGATTTGGAGGCATCACCTCTACGGTTCAAAGTTCGAAGTTTATAGTGACCACAAAAGTCTGAAGTACCTGTTCGACCAAAAGGAGCTCAACATGCGACAGAGGAGATGGATGGAGTTTATCAAGGACTACGACTTCGAATTGAAGTATCATCCAGGAAAGGCGAACGTTGTAGCAGATGCCTTAAGCAGAAAGACAATCCATGTAGCCCAGATGATGATCAGAGAATATAAATTGCTCGAGGAGATACCAAGTACATCTATTGATGTAATGTCAGGTTTGGTCGCTACCATGGAAGCATTAACTATTGAAAGCACAATTTGGAAAGAGATTAAATTCGCTCAGCTCGAAGATGAGTATCTATTAAACGTGAGGGAAGATATTGAAGAAGGAAAAGAATCGAAATTTGGGATCGATAGAGATGGGATATTAAGGTATAAAGGAAAAGTGTGCATACCTAATGATGGAGAAATAAAAAGGCTCATACTAGAGGAGGCTCATCGGAGTAAATACACTATCCATCCTGGAGCAACCAAGATGTATCATGATCTTAAGCGAAATTGGTGGTGGCGAGGCATGAAGAAAGATGTGACTGACTTTGTCACTTGTTGTTTGACTTGTCAGAAAGTCAAGATCGAACATCGGAAACCTCCTGGATTATTAAAGAATTTGGATATCCCAGAGTGGAAATGGGACAGCATCTCTATGGATTTCATCATGGGGCTTCCTCTAACGACATCCGGACATAATGCCATTTGGGTAATTGTCGATAGGTTAACTAAGTCAGCTCATTTTCTAGCAATTGCAGCAGAATACTCATTGGAGAGACTAGCAAAGATCTACATGAAGGAGATTGTCAGATTGCATGGGATACCGAATAGCATCGTATCTGATCGTGATCCACGATTCACTTCACGATTTTGGAAAGCATTGCAGAATGCTATGGGAACTCGGATGAGTTATAGTACCGCTTATCATCCTCAAACTGACGGGCAGACTGAGAGGACTATTCAAACTCTGGAAGACATGTTGCGGGCTTGTGCAATCGAACTAAAAGGAAGTTGGGACGATCATCTTCATCTTGCGGAGTTTGCATATAACAATAGTTATCACTCCAGCATTGAGATGGCACCTTATGAGGCTTTGTATGGAAGAAAATGTAGATCTCCTATTTGCTGGACGGAATTGAATGAGCGAATTTTAATAGGTCCAGAACTTGTGGACGAGACGACTCAAAAGATTAAGGTGATTCAACAGAAACTTCTCACTGCTCAGAGTCGACAGAAGAGTTATGCTGACAAGAGAAGACGACCGTTGGAGTTCATGGTGGGTGAACATGTATTCTTAAGAGTCACACCAATGACTGGCATTGGTAGAGCAATACGAGCAAAGAAGCTTTCACCTCGTTTTATGGGTCCTTATGAGATTTTGGAGAAAGTTGGACCGGTAGCTTACAGAATTGCATTACCTCCACAGCTTGCGAACCTTCATGATGTCTTTCATGTATCGCAACTGAAGAAATACCAACCGGATCCTTCCCACATTATAGAAGTAGAAGAGGTAGAACTCAAGGATAACATGACGTATAAAGCCGAGCCGGAGCGGATTGTTGATGCAAGGGACAAGCAATTAAGAAACAAGACCATTAGACTTGTAAAGGTCGAGTGGAAAGGAATGGTTCCCGGAGATGCTACTTGGGAAACGGAGGAGAGCATGCGACAAACCTATCCTCATTTATTTAAATAGGTTAGAATTCTTATAGCAAAATTTTGAGGACAAAATTTTCTTTTAGGAGGGGAGAAATGTAACATCCTGAATTTTGAATCTAATATCTTGAACATAAACCTATTTTGGAAAGACTAGTAGGCTCTATTTTCAGAAAGTGATGAATTTGAAATCAGTATTTTGCGGGACCCACGGCCAAAAATAATTCTGCAAACTTTCTCGTGAAGTTTGAAAAAAATGGCCGCGGGACCCACTCACTAATAATTTATTATTTAAATAATATTATATTATAATAATAAAATAATATATATTATATTATATTATTAAAATTTTTTAAAAAGAACGTTCACGAGGCGGCTGAGAGGTTCACGGGTTCTTCTTTTTATATTTTTGTTAAAATTACGTAAAACGACCCAGAGACGAAAATTACACTTAAAGACCCATTTTCCAACTATAAATAGACCTTCCATTTCATTTCATTCTTCACAACTTCTAAGAGCCATAGAGAGAGGTAGAGAGAGAAAGAGAGTAGAGATATTTGCTTAAGAGTTATAATAGCTGGTTGGTGATTCGGGTATTAGCAAGTAACAGGTAACTCTGAATATTCTTCCTTATACTTGTGAATTATGTATGATTATAAATTTGTTTGTTTACTATTTTGGCAAGAATATTTAGAAAATATTTATGGTTTTAAGATCTGGTGTGGGAATTTTGACTTGCAAATCTGTAGAGGTACTATTTATACGTACGTTACTATTCACATATACCGTATTTACTATTCATTTTACTATTCACATATACCGTATTTACTATTCATTTTACTATTCACATATACCGTATTTACTATTCATTTTTACTATTCACGTATACCGTATTTACTATTCATGTTACTATTCACGTATACCGTATTTACTATTCATTTTTACTATTCACGTATACCGTATTTACTATTCATGTTACTATTCACGTATACCGTATTTACTATTCATTTTTACTATTCACGTATACCGTATTTACTATTCATGTTACTATTCACGTATACCGTATTTACTACTCATTTTACTATTCATGTATATACCGTATTTTACTATTCACAGATACGCATAGTATTTTACTATTCACAGATACGCATAGTATTTTACTATTCATAAATACGCATATCAATGTATATAATGGTATAATAATGCATTATTTTTGAGTAAATACATTCATCATGGCGGTTGTATTGTGATGGGTGGAGTAAGGAGGGAATTGAATGATAAGAATTGTTTATGCCACCACTCGGTGCACAGTGGATGGTACTTTTCAGGGCCCCATCTTCCATGTTTTCCTCTGGCCGGGATTTCATTGGGGATGCGGGACATGTGACACCTCCTTAGTTGTTATTTTAAAGGAGGGGAGCCATAGTCCAGATTTAAGCTCTACACCTTTGGCCGGGTGTATCTTAAGTTTTGGTGAGCTTGAAACCATCCAGTCAAATGAATGAGTTTCTATTGGACTATATGTTAGCCTATGGTTCCAGTCAGCGGTATACGGTTGGAAGGGGATATAAGGGAGGCTGCATACTGCATAGTGCATTTCTGAATTATTCAATAAAGAATGATGAGTATTTTGTAAAGGCATTTGATGTGTACAACGGTATATCTAAAAATATCTGAGTATATTAAATTCACATTATATTACCTTTTATTTTTGTCATATGTAATTTGCTCGTGTAAGGTAGAAATATTCAGTAGTTACTGAGACGTGGAATCTCATCCCATATTAACATTTTTCAGGTGATTATTCTAGTAGAGAGCAAGGGAAGGCACCTATGGAGTGAGCTCTGGAAGCTCTTTTGATCTCCAATAGATTATGTTATGTTATTATATTTGCCATGAACCTAAGACTTCCGTTTTGTATTAAACTCTGAAATATTTTCTGGAATTTACCCTGATTATGTATTACGGGTTTTATTCGAAATGGTAACATTGTAAAAGGATTTGGATATTGTTGAACTCTTTTGAAGGTATTTTCAATATTTTGACCGAGTTTTTGGGTATTAAAATTGTGGTGTTACACTAGTGGCGTGAACAAGTCTGTCTGACGTTTTTAACAGCATTAATCCGGTAAATAGTTTCAAAAGTGCATCAATCTGGTAATTTTTTTTAAAAAAATAATTATTTTGGTCAATTTCCCTAATGAATAAAGATGTCGCGATTGTTTACTATCTTTATCTGGAAACTACTCCGTATATTGCCTACGATGAATATGGGAAATGGGGATGGTGTGGACGTAATCAAGCTGATTTCTGGACGGAAATGTAAACCTATGGTCTTGATGGTTTTCCATTATGAAAGTGAAGATCTTAGTAGGAGTAACAGATTTTAAACAAATACTAGTACTATCAGGAACGTAGTAATGACATGGTAACCTGTAACGGCATCACAGATCCATTAGTTTTCCTGAGAAGATAATTAAAGGGTTGATAAGTTGTCAAAACTATGTCATTTTAAATGAATGAAGGATATATTTATAATTTTATATGAATTAATGAAAAATATAAAATTATAAAAATGATTTTTATTAATTCAAAACTATATAATTTTTAGGGTTATTAGAGATGGGACAAATCCTATACCCATAATTAAATGCTACTGCTATCTTCGTGCTACTCCTATCTTCAGAGCCTGCTGCGTTGCTTTCAATTAATTAATGATGGCAACAATATTTGGTCACCGAAGTACCTACTATATTTATGTCAAGCATGGTGCCCCCTACAACGAGTCGGCCCCACAATGCACTTTTCTTAAAATGCACCCTTGTGTTTTTTTTGGTACAAGGCGAGGGAGGGGGATTCAAACACGGGACCTGAAGGGAGATATAAGACATCTCAATACCATCAGCTGTGCCACTACACTGCTGTCCTCGGTGGTGAAAGGAAAACATGGTGATGTGTTTTTTTTATTTTTGGGTCAACTGTCACGTGGGCTTTGTTGTTCAACTTCTTTTTTTTTTTTTTTGTTACTAACGTTCAACTTCTCCATGAAAGAGTGGGCTCTGCTTAAAGGGCTGGAACTTGTGTGGCAGCTGGGCTTTCGGAAGGTGATTGCTGAATCTGATTCTCTTAACTTAGTTACTTCTTAATATCAAAAAAAACAAACTTAGTTACTTCACTGCTGCATTGTGATAGGGTGGCAGCATTGAGTTTGGTTGCCTTTAAGATTAAGGCGTTTATGAGTAGGCCGTGGGAGTTGAAGATTGTTCATGTTAATAGAGTCCAGAATCGGGTTGCTGATAAGTTAGCAAGAGATCCTCAGTTTAATGCTTGTTTTATAGAACATTGCCCCAGATTCTCTTAGGGCTCTTGTGGCACAAGATTGTATGGGATTTAATTCCCCCTCTGCTTCTTATTAATTTTATGGCTTGGCCTCTTTCATATCAAAAAAAAAAAAACTTCTCCATGAAAAGAAGGGTGGTAGTGGGACCCAATCCAAATCCCCAATTAAGTTTGTGAATCTAGACCCAGGTCTAACCCCACCAAGACGGGTTTTACATCAGTGGTGTGATTTAAACTCACAATCTTGTAGTCATAAGTCAACCCCTGTACTTATTGGATCAACTTTTGTGAGCATTGTAGTTGTGTTGAAACTATGTGATCATGATTCAAGCCTCTATTGTTGAGCTTGTGATGGAGTAAATAGGTCCTTAGTTTTTAATATAAGATTATTTATCTAATTTGATTTGATTAAAAAAGTTAGTTTAATTAGTTAATATGAGAATATATTAGTCATCTTTCTTAATTTGATTATTCCTTCCCCCCATTGATTATTGTTGAAGTAAATCAATAGTGGTAAATTAAAAAAATATTGAAAAATATGAAGAAAAAAAAGTGAGTCTTATATTTAGGATCAAGATCAAATCCCTAAATACGTCTTATATTAAAGATTAAAATGAGTAATATCAAGAAAATCCCTCTTGGAAAAGGCCAGTCCAGTCTGTGTAATGACAAGAAGCCCAAATCTGAAGGCCCAAAAGTACTGTGTCGTGTCCCAACAACATGGTTCGTGAAATACGCACCTCTCAATCAAATCATGCGCATAGCTGAAGGAGTTATTGATATAAACAAGGGAAAATCACGCTCAGTCCTAAGGAAGGGAAATAATCACAATAAAGTCCCTTGAAATCATGAAATTACACAGAAGTCCCAAGGGACCTGGTTGTAATTATTTGTGAATATAAAATTACCATTTTGACCTTCCCTTTCTCCTGTCTCCCTTTTTCTTCTCTCTTTCTTCTACTTCTCTCTCCCTTTTTCTTCTCTCTTTCGTCCCTTCTTCTTCTACTGTTGTAATCTTACTTTGCAATTTCTAAATCAGTTTGACTTGAGTCTGGAGGTGGCAGTTTCAGATTCTAAACGGATCTGGGCGGAACTCAGATTCGTGTCTGAATATCGTTGCTGATCATATGCTTCTGCACAACGGTGGCTGGTGACACTGATCAATGGGTTGTGTGAATGCAAAGCAAGCGGTGACGATAACTCCCGCAGTTGACCACTCCGGTGTGTTTCGTGGCAATGCAGGTACGGGAAATTCGAGGAGGAATTTAGGGGAGTTGGACAAGAAGAAGAAGAGTGAGTTAGTGGGGCTGAATAGAAGCGAGGTAGGTGAGTCGGGAAAGGCGAGTTTAAATGGAGATTGTGATTCATATAGTTTCAGATTGGGGAATCTGCAATAGTTTTCAAAGGTTGGTTTAAATATATGCTTTTTCTGTTGTAAATATAGCATTTGTTGTTATAAATAGCCTCTGGACGTGAAAAATTAAAAAAAAATTATGGTTTTCAATGGTTGTTGTAAATATATGCTTTTTCTGTCGTAAACATAACATTTGTTGTTGTAAATAGCTTCTAGACGTGAGAAATTAAAAAAAATCCAAGTTTTTAGAGGTTGCTGTAAATATATGTTTTTTCTGTTGTAAGTATAGCATTTGTTGTTGTAAATAGTCTATGTACTTGAGAGATGAAAAAAATTCTGGTTTTCAATTGTTGTTATAAATATATACTTTTTCTGTTGTAAATATAACATTTGTTGTTGTAAATAGCCTATGGGCTTGAGAAATGAAAAAAATCCAAATTTTCAAAGGTTGTTGTAAATTTATGCTTTTTCTGTTGTAAATATAGCATTTGTGTTATAAATAGCCTCTGGACTTGAGAAATGAAAAAAATTCTGGTTTTCAATGGTTGTTGTTAATATATATTTTTTCTATTGTAAATATAACATTTGTTATAGTAAATAGCCTCTGGACTTGAGAAATGAAAAAAAATCCAAGTTTTCAAAAATTGTTGTAAATATATGTTTTTTCTGTTGTAAATATGACATTTGTTGTTGTAAATAGTCTCTGGATTTGAGAAATAAAAAAAAAATCCAGGTTTTCGAAGGTTGTTGTAAATATATGCTTTTTCTGTTATAAATATAGCATTTATTGTTGTAAATAGCCTCTGGACTTGAGAAATGAAAATAATTACATAGAAGTCCAAAATGATTATTTTATATTCCCAGGTAATTTCATGAATTTAAAGACTTTACTGTGATTAATTCCCTTTCTCGGGACCTGAGCATAATTTTCCCTATATACAAATCTTGTACTGGACCAAGAGAAAGGAAAAAGGGAAAATCATCGCTAGATTTCAACGACTAGGAAAAATAAGAAAAGAGTTTTATTGTAGATTCCCCAAATAAAAAAGTATCAAGGAACTTTAGTGATATAAATTTTGAATGTGAAATTATCTTCTTACACTTAGTAATTAATATTTTGATATTATATGATATTAAGTTATATGGCTATTTCATGTATTTGTTAATAATCGCTCTATGACTTGTCAATATCAACACATCCGCTTATTATTAAGAACTATTTTAGTTAACATAAATGAATTTGTCAATAGTCACTCTATGACTTGTTAGTATAGTCACTTCCATTTTTAAAAGAGAGCTGTTGTAAATTTTACTAGAAATAGGGCAATAGTTAACATAGATGGGTTTGTTAATGACTATTTTTTGACTTATCATTGTAGACAAAATAAGTACATACACTTGTTAAGGTATAACTTGTCATTATAAACACAAAAACTTAACATAATAGGCACAAAAACTTGTAAAAATAGATACATACTGTCGATGTATAACCTGTCAAAATAAGCGCATACACTTGCTAATGTATAACTTGTCATTATTACAACAAAAACTTGTCAAATAGGCGCATAAATTTGTCAAAATATATATATACACTTGCTAATGTATAACTTGTTAAAATAGACACATATACTCGTCAATGTATAACTTTTCATCATAGGCACATAAATTTGTCAAAATAAAATCTTAAACTTATCAAAACAGACATGTACACTTACCAATGTATAACTTGTCAAAATACACACATTGACCTGTTGTCAAAACCCTCTTCTCCAACCATGGTTCACACAAGCACAGACAGATCAATATGTGTATTATGTGTATTTTGACGAGTTATATATTGCTAAGTTTACGTGCTTATTTTGACAAATTTATGCGCTCATGATGACAAGTTATACATTGACGAGTGTATATGTCTATTTTGACAAGTTTATGTGTATATTTTAACAAATTTATATACATATTTTGACAAGTAATACATTGGCAAGTGTATTTACATATGTTGACAAATTTATGTGTCTATAATGACAATTATATACTGACAAGTGTATGTACATATTTTGACAGGTTTATGTACCTAGAATGACAAATTAAAGAGGGGCCATTACCTACCCATCTATGTTAACTATTGTCATTTTTTGTACAATTTAAAATAGCTCTCATTGATAAGTGTACATGATTATAGTAATAAGTCATAAAGTAGTTATTAATAAACTCATTTATATTAATTAAAACAATATTTGTTGACAAATGGATATACCTTTATTAGCAAGCTATAGAGTGTTGATTAACAAATATATGAATCTAGTCATATAATATCTAAAATATGAACTACTAACGACAAGAAGGAAACTTCACATTTAGAATTTATACAACCGATATCTTTATAGACTGTTTTTAAATGGGAAATCTACAATGAAACCTTTTTGTCATTGTTTCTTTTTTTTTTTTGGGGACATAAGTATAATTTCCTCCCAAAAAAAATAAAATCGTACACACGATTGTGAAAATCACTTGCTCGTTTGGTCTTTCTTTTAGTTTTCGGGAAAATCTCACAAAAATACCATTTAAACTTCAAAATCTTAAATAGATAATTTTCTAATAAAATGAGTTATTAATTGTGTAACACCACAATTTTAATACCCAAAAACTCGGTCAAAATATTGAAAATACCTTCAAAAGAGTTCAACAATATCCAAATCCTTTTACAATGTTACCATTTCGAATAAAACCCGTAATACATAATCAGAATAAATTCCAGAAAATATTTCAGAGTTTAATACAAAACGGAAATCTTAGGTTCATGGCAAATAAAATAACATAACATAATCTATTGGAGATCAAAAGAGCTTCCAGAGCTCACTCCATAGGTGCCTTCCCTTGCTCTCTACTAGAATAATCACCTGAAAAATGTTAATATGGGATGAGATTCCACGTCTCAGTAACTACTGAATATTTCTACCTTACACGAGCAAATTACATATGACAAAAATAAAAGGTAATATAATGTGAATTTAATATACTCAGATATTTTTAGATATACCGTTGTACACATCAAATGCCTTTACAAAATACTCATCATTCTTTATTGAATAATTCAGAAATGCACTATGCAGTATGCAGCCTCCCTTATATCCCCTTCCAACCGTATACCGCTGACTGGAACCATAGGCTAACATATAGTCCAATAGAAACTCATTCATTTGACTGGATGGTTTCAAGCTCACCAAAACTTAAGATACACCCGGCCAAAGGTATAGAGCTTAAATCTGGACTATGGCTCCCCTCCTTTAAAATAACAACTAAGGAGGTGTCACATGTCCCACATCTCCAATGAAATCCCGGCCAGAGGAAAACATGGAAGATGGGGCCCTGAAAAGTACCATCCACTGTGCACCGAGTGGTGGCATAAACAATTCTTATCATTCAATTCCCTCCTTACTCCACCCATCACATTACAACCGCCATGATGAATGTATTTACTCAAAAATAATGCATTATTATACCATTATATACATTGATATGCGTATTTATGAATAGTAAAATACTATGCGTATCTGTGAATAGTAAAATACGGTATATACATGAATAGTAAATACGGTATACGTGAATAGTAACATGAATAGTAAATACGGTATACGTGAATAGTAACATGAATAGTAAATACGGTATACGTGAATAGTAAATGTGAATAGTAAATACGGTATACGTGAATAGTAACGTACGTATAAATAGTACCTCTGCAGATTTGCAAATCAAAGTTCCCACACCAGATCTTAAAAACCATAAATATTTTCTAAATATTCTTGCCAAAATAGTAAACAAACAAATTTATAATCATACATAATTCACAAGTATAAGGAAGAATATTCAGAGTTACCTGTTACTTGCTAATACCCGAATCACCAACCAGCTATTATAACTCTCAAGCAAATATCTCTACTCTCTCTCTCTCTCTACCTCTCTCTATGGCTCTTAGAAGTTGTGAAGAATGAAATGAAATGGAAGGTCTATTTATAGTTGGAAAATGGGTCTTTAAGTGTAATTTTCGTCTCTGGGTCGTTTTACGTAATTTTCCCAAATTTATAAAAAGAAACTTTCCCGTGACATTCCAGCCGCCCCCGTGAACGTTCTTTTTAAAAAATTTTAATAATATAATATAATATATATTATTTTATTATTATAATATAATATTATTTAAATAATAAATTATTATTGAGTGGGTCCCGCGGCCATTTTTTTCAAAGTTCACGAGAGTTGTGTCGGGAGGAAGAATTATTTTGGTTGTGGGTCCCGCAAAATACTGATTTCAAATTTATCACTTTCTGAAAATAGAGCCTACTAGTCTTCCCAAGATAGGTTTATGTTCAAGTTATTAAATTCAAAATTCAGGATGTTACATTTCTCCCCTCCTAAAAGAAAATTTTGTCCTCAAAATTTCGCTATAATAAGAATTCTAACCTATTTAAATAAATGAGGATAGGTTTGTCGCATGCTCTCCTCCGTTTCCCAAGTAGCATCTCCGGGAACCATTCCTTTCCACTCGACCTTTACAAGTCCAATGGTCTTGTTTCTTAATCTCTTGTCCCTTGCATCAACAATCCGCTCCGGCTCGGCTTTATACGTCATGTTATCCTTGAGTTCTACCTCTTCTACTTCTATAATGTGGGAAGGATCCGGTTGGTATTTCTTCAGTTGCGATACATGAAAGACATCATGAAGGTTCGCAAGCTGTGGAGGTAATGCAATTCTGTAAGCTACCGGTCCAACTTTCTCCAAAATCTCATAAGGACCCATAAAACGAGGCGAAAGCTTCTTTGCTCGTATTGCTCTACCAATGCCAGTCATTGGTGTGACTCTTAAGAATACATGTTCGCCCACCATGAACTCCAACGGTCGTCTTCTCTTGTCAGCATAACTCTTCTGTCGACTCTGAGCAGTGAGAAGTTTCTGTTGAATCACCTTAATCTTTTGAGTCGTCTCGTCCACAAGTTCTGGACCTATTAAAATTCGCTCATTCAATTCCGTCCAGCAAATAGGAGATCTACATTTTCTTCCATACAAAGCCTCATAAGGTGCCATCTCAATGCTGGAGTGATAACTATTGTTATATGCAAACTCCGCAAGATGAAGATGATCGTCCCAACTTCCTTTTAGTTCGATTGCACAAGCCCGCAACATGTCTTCCAGAGTTTGAATAGTCCTCTCAGTCTGCCCGTCAGTTTGAGGATGATAAGCGGTACTATAACTCATCCGAGTTCCCATAGCATTCTGCAATGCTTTCCAAAATCGTGAAGTGAATCGTGGGTCACGATCAGATACGATGCTATTCGGTATCTCATGCAATCTGACAATCTCCTTCATGTAGATCTTTGCTAGTCTCTCCAATGAGTATTCTGCTGCAATTGCTAGAAAATGAGCTGACTTAGTTAACCTATCGACAATTACCCAAATGGCATTATGTCCGGATGTCGTTAGAGGAAGCCCCATGATGAAATCCATAGAGATGCTGTCCCATTTCCACTCTGGGATATCCAAATTCTTTAATAATCCAGGAGGTTTCCGATGTTCGATCTTGACTTTCTGACAAGTCAAACAACAAGTGACAAAGTCAGTCACATCTTTCTTCATGCCCCGCCACCACCAATTCCGCTTGAGATCATGATACATCTTGGTTGCTCCGGGATGGATAGTGTATTTACTCCGATGTGCCTCTTCTAGTATGAGCTTTTTTATTTCTCCATCATTAGGTATGCACACTTTTCCTTTATACCTTAATATCCCATCTCTATCGATCCCAAATTTCGATTCTTTTCCTTCTTCAATATCTTCCCTCACGTTTAATAGATACTCATCTTCGAGCTGAGCGAATTTAATCTCTTTCCAAATTGTGCTTTCAATAGTTAATGCTTTCATGGTAGCGACCAAACCTGACATTACATCAATAGATGTACTTGGTATCTCCTCGAGCAATTTATGTTCTCTGATCATCATCTGGGCTACATGGATTGTCTTTCTACTTAAGGCATCTGCTACAACGTTCGCCTTTCCTGGATGATACTTCAATTCGAAGTCGTAGTCCTTGATAAACTCCATCCATCTCCTCTGTCGCATGTTGAGCTCCTTTTGGTCGAACAGGTACTTTAGACTTTTGTGGTCACTATAAACCTCGAACTTTGAACCGTAGAGGTGGTGCCTCCAAATCTTCAGAGCAAACACTACTGCTGCCAGTTCTAAGTCGTGAGTAGGATAATTCCCTTCATGTGGCCTTAACTGTCGAGAAGCATAAGCTACTACCCTACCATTTTGCATTAATACACACCCAAGACCTTTCTTGGAAGCATCTGTGTACAAAGTAAAGGTCTGAGCAGGATCTGGAATTATAAGTACTGGTGCCGTAGTCAACTTAGTCTTCAAATTTTGGAAAGCTGCTTCACACTTTTCGTCCCATACAAATGGTTGACCCTTCCTAGTTAACTTTGTCAAGGGCATAGCTATTTGCGAAAAGCCCTTGATAAATCTCCTATAATAGCCAGCTAGACCTAGAAAACTCCTGATCTCAGTCACGGACTTTGGTCGTTCCCATTGGAGAACTGCTTCAACTTTAGTATGGTCCACTGCAACACCTTCAGCCGATACGACATGGCCTAGGAATTTTACTTCCTTCAACCAAAATTCGCACTTAGACAGTTTCGCATAGAGCTTGTGCTCCTTCAACACTTGTAGCACGATTCTAAGGTGCTCTTTATGCTCTTCTTCATCCTTAGAGTAGATAAGGATGTCGTCAATGAAAACCACTACAAATTTATCTAGATATGGTCGGAAAATTCTATTCATGTAATCCATGAATACTGCTGGAGCATTTGTTAGCCCAAATGGCATAACAAGAAATTCATAATGGCCATATCTAGTTCTGAATGCAGTTTTTGAGACATCTTCAGCTTTGACTCTCAGTTGGTGATAACCTGATCTGAGGTCGATCTTGGAGAATATGGATGCTCCCTTCAACTGATCAAGTAGATCGTCGATCCTGGGTAAAGGATATTTATTCTTTATAGTCACTTTATTTAACTGGCGATAGTCAATGCATAGTCTCAGGCTCCCATCTTTCTTCTTCACAAAGAGTACGGGCGATCCCCAAGGAGATACACTGGGTCTGATAAAACCCTTTTCTAACAATTCTTCGATCTGCTTCTTCAATTCTGCTAGTTCCGATGGAGACATTCGGTAAGGAGCTTTAGATATAGGTTCTGTTCCAGGTACGAGATCAATAGAAAATTCTACTTCTCTCTCTGGGTGTAAACCTGTCATTTCTTTCGGAAATACTTCCGGAAATTCTTTCACCACTTCAATGTTCTCTATCCCTTCCTCCACTTCTGGTTGAATGGAGAAAAACACCATGTACGCAAGACAACCATGATGAACAGGCTTTTCATCTTGTACTATAGACAACAATTGTGGTCTACTATGACTCATAGAGTCATCCGCAAGAGAGATAGTCTTCCTCTTGCAGTCAAGGATGATGTCATTAGCTGACAACCAATCCATTCCTATTATTACATCGATACCCTTCGTGGGTAAACAAACAAGGTCTATATTTGAGATCCTATTATCAATCTCAATCGTACAATTTAAGCAAGCCCTAGAAGTTTTTACTGAAGCTCCCGCCGGTGTAGAAATAATCATATAATAAGGCAATTCACTCACTCTTAAATTCAATCGAGGCACACAGTCGTATGATATAAAAGAGTGTGTGGCACCAGAATCAAATAAGGCTTCTACTTCAAGACCTTGGAGTTTGAGGATAACTTTAATCAGATTTGGTGAAGCACTTGCCTCCTGATGTGATAGTGCAAACACTTTCCCTGGCACTGCAGTTCTAGCATCCTTGGCCCCTCGAGGCTCCTCCTCACAAAATCTGGAAATGTGTCCTGGCTTTCCACAGTTGAAACACGTCACACATGGTCCTTGGTGTATTCTTCCACACTTGGCACACATCTGATTGTTGGCGATGCTTGCAGCAGGAGCTGTGGATCCCCTATATGAACTCTGACCTCCACTGAAGTGACTCCTTTGAGGTCCTTTGAATTGACTCCTCGGTGGTCTGCTGAAATGACTTCTTTGGGGTCCAGTAAAATAACTCCTCGATGGTCCACCAAAGTGATTTCTGGATGGTTGGCTAAACCGCGTATTCACATTACTGAAGTTGTGACTCTGCTTCTTAGTAACTCCTCCCGTTGGTCTCATGATGTGTGTAGATCTGGCCTGAAAACCCTTCATCTTCTCAGCTTCCTCTTCTCGTTTGTTCCTTGCTATCGTGCGCAGTTTGTCACATATTTCTTCAAAATCCCTTGTTTCATCAAGGAACGGTGATAGAGCTGTTTTTAGGTCTGGTCTAGCTTTTTCAACCAATCGAGCACTCAACCATTTAGAGTTGTTCTGTGAATATCCGCAGAATTTAGACAACTCTACAAAGCGAGTAATAAATTCGTCTTCATGTAATTCCCCTTGCCTGAATGTGAGGAATTCAGTTTCTTTCTCTATTCTGATTGAAGGGGAAAAGTAATAATTTTCGAACTTTTCCTTAAACTCTTCCCACGTCATCTCAGCATTTCCTTTTGTTTTGGTGCTTTCCCACCATTCTTCAGCTGCTTTCTGCAACAATTGTTCAGCAACCATCACCTTTTGTTGTGAGCTAATCTCGATAACTCTGAAAATCTTTTCTACACGCTTCAGCCACTCCAGTGCTGCAATCGGATCTAGCTTCCCCTCGAACATCGGTGGAGTAAACTTCCGAAATTTTTCCCAAACCTCAGTAATAGGTAAGGGATGATACTGAGAATGAGAACCGCTACTACCTCCATCTTCAGTACGAGAATAACTTCCTCCCCTAGATTGATGGTCAGAAGGTGTGACTTCCAGAGCCTTCTCCTTTCCTTCCTTACCACCTTGGCCTCTTCCTTTTGCTAGTTCATCCTCGTGTCTATTCACTTTCTCCCTCATCTCCAAGATAACGTCTCGTAATTCTGCCAAAAGGGCATTGTTATCCTGAGGATGGGAACCATCTTGATGCGGAGGGAGACCTCTTTGGGATGAGGCAGGGGTTGAATTAGTTCTTCGAGTTCTTGCCATTATCTCCTCCTATGATTAATACTATAAGGACACTAAACAAATAAAATAGCTAAATAAATTCTAAATCTAACAAAGGGAAGTGCTCATGTTATGATATTTAATTTGCCACGAACTTTTTAAAATTTTTTTTTTTTAAAGAAATCACTTTAGAAAATAAACAAAATTGCCATGGAACCTTTAGCTCTGATACCAAAAATGTAACACCACAATTTTAATACCCAAAAACTCGGTCAAAATATTGAAAATACCTTCAAAAGAGTTCAACAATATCCAAATCCTTTTACAATGTTACCATTTCGAATAAAACCCGTAATACATAATCAGAATAAATTCCAGAAAATATTTCAGAGTTTAATACAAAACGGAAATCTTAGGTTCATGGCAAATAAAATAACATAACATAATCTATTGGAGATCAAAAGAGCTTCCAGAGCTCACTCCATAGGTGCCTTCCCTTGCTCTCTACTAGAATAATCACCTGAAAAATGTTAATATGGGATGAGATTCCACGTCTCAGTAACTACTGAATATTTCTACCTTACACGAGCAAATTACATATGACAAAAATAAAAGGTAATATAATGTGAATTTAATATACTCAGATATTTTTAGATATACCGTTGTACACGTCAAATGCCTTTACAAAATACTCATCATTCTTTATTGAATAATTCAGAAATGCACTATACAGTATGCAGCCTCCCTTATATCCCCTTCCAACCGTATACCGCTGACTGGAACCATAGGCTAACATATAGTCCAATAGAAACTCATTCATTTGACTGGATGGTTTCAAGCTCACCAAAACTTAAGATACACCCGGCCAAAGGTATAGAGCTTAAATCTGGACTATGGCTCCCCTCCTTTAAAATAACAACTAAGGAGGTGTCACATGTCCCACATCTCCAATGAAATCCCGGCCAGAGGAAAACATGGAAGATGGGGCCCTGAAAAGTACCATCCACTGTGCACCGAGTGGTGGCATAAACAATTCTTATCATTCAATTCCCTCCTTACTCCACCCATCACATTACAACCGCCATGATGAATGTATTTACTCAAAAATAATGCATTATTATACCATTATATACATTGATATGCGTATTTATGAATAGTAAAATACTATGCGTATCTGTGAATAGTAAAATACGGTATATACATGAATAGTAAAATGAATAGTAAATACGGTATACGTGAATAGTAACATGAATAGTAAATACGGTATACGTGAATAGTAAATGTGAATAGTAAATACGGTATACGTGAATAGTAACGTACGTATAAATAGTACCTCTGCAGATTTGCAAATCAAAGTTCCCACACCAGATCTTAAAAACCATAAATATTTTCTAAATATTCTTGCCAAAATAGTAAACAAACAAATTTATAATCATACATAATTCACAAGTATAAGGAAGAATATTCAGAGTTACCTGTTACTTGCTAATACCTGAATCACCAACCAGCTATTATAACTCTCAAGCAAATATCTCTACTCTCTCTCTCTCTCTACCTCTCTCTATGGCTCTTAGAAGTTGTGAAGAATGAAATGAAATGGAAGGTCTATTTATAGTTGGAAAATGGGTCTTTAAGTGTAATTTTCGTCTCTGGGTCGTTTTACGTAATTTTCCCAAATTTATAAAAAGAAACTTTCCCGTGACATTCCAGCCGCCCCCGTGAACGTTCTTTTTAAAAAATTTTAATAATATAATATAATATATATTATTTTATTATTATAATATAATATTATTTAAATAATAAATTATTATTGAGTGGGTCCCGCGGCCATTTTTTTCAAAGTTCACGAGAGTTGTGTCGGGAGGAAGAATTATTTTGGTTGTGGGTCCCGCAAAATACTGATTTCAAATTTATCACTTTCTGAAAATAGAGCCTACTAGTCTTCCCAAGATAGGTTTATGTTCAAGTTATTAAATTCAAAATTCAGGATGTTACAAATTGCTTCATTGTTCTTGTTAATTCTATTATTGTTACATAGAATTTTAAAGTTTAAGTGACATTTTTGGTCATTTTCTCTTAATTTTACGATTTTATTATAGAATTTTTCGAAGGGTGCTAAAAGTCGTGACCTGTTCATATTTATATCTATATATTATATAAAAATCATATTAAATTGAATTATTTGTGAAGAGTTAATATTAATATAAAAAATACGGCTGATAACAATTTGATCTCTCGTAGCCCAATAAAAACAAAAACAGCCCCTTTCATATTGTCATCTCAGAATAGCTCGTGAGATATATTAAATTAATGAATATTTAATCTCTAGAAGGCCAAAATAAATTCTTCTCTCTCTCTCTTTTTTTTTTTTTTTGGGTATACAAACGGGGCAACGGCCCAGGAGCTCCAAAATAAATTGTTCAACTTCAAGGTTTTTTGAACAGGACAAAATATTTCTTAGCGGGGAGATATCATATCTTAGCTTAATTTGCATGACCACCTCGATGGGGAGATATCAGGCTTGTTTCCTAGTGGAATGATATATATGTTTTAATTTGTGGCAAAATCAATGAGATTAATTATATGTTTAAAATAGGGTTAAGGAACATTTTTGCTCTTAAAATATGCGCCCAGGAGCAATATTACCCTTAAAGTTTTCGGCGTAATAATGTTGTCCCTGAAGTTTCAAAACGGAGCAATGTTGTCATTCTGTTAAAAACCTTAACGGTCAACTTGGGTATGTTTGGATTGAGGGAATGGAAGGGGAGGGGAGGGAAGGGAAAGTGGAGAGAGAAAACTTTTCTCCAATTTTTACAAAATTGCCCATAGATCATTTCCAATATTCCTAAAATATACTCACAATAAAAAAGAATATTCCCTTCACCAATGACAAAATGGTAAATGTCCTTCCAAAAAAATTTTCCCTCCCCTCCCCTCCCTCATACCAAACATATCCTTAGGGTTTTTAACGGAGGGGCAACATTGCTCCGTTTTAAAACTTCAGGGGCAAAATTGCTAATTTTTTTTTGGAGCAATGTTGCCTTTAAAGTTTAAAAATGGAGCAATGTTGCTCTTCCGTTAAAAACCCTAACGTTGACCGTTAGGATTTTTAACGAAGGGGCAACATTACTTTGTTTTGAAATTTTAGGGACAACATTGTTACACTTGAAACTTTAGGGGCAAAATTACTCCTAGACACATACTTTAATTTTGCACCTCTATTAATAAGCTGTTGTTAAAATTTTAAATTTAGAACAAATTGGCTGACGCGAGCTATTGGGTCGTGATTAGGTGAACGCGAGCTATAAAAGATAAATGCATGTCGTCTTATTGTAAAGTATTGAAAAAGAAAATAATGGCAAAAAAAAAGAAGAAAAAAGTGTTGAAAAAATAAAGGGAAAAATAAATGCTCAGCTTTCTCCAATTTAATACTAATTGTTAGGTGTTGTGGCCTTACTTTAATATTATGTGTGCCCTTGGTTTAACTATTTTTAAAATTGAAGATCCTTATATCAAGGGGCCAAGTACCTTTTATATTTTGTTTAATAGATACTTTGAAATTCTTACATTTGAAATATAGAGTATAAACTAATATTTCGTGGATCATACTATAAGCCACTTTCAATATGTTTTATAGGAATTAAGATAAACTTTCAAATTCACCCCTCTACACCCCGGTACCACGTTGTGGCCAGTTGGGGACGTCTTCTTTTATCTTATATATTTATATATATATAATATAATATTTTATTTTGGCCACTAATTTGGTCCTTGTTAAATATTTTATTCTACGTATTTTACTCTTTTCAATGAGCATAATATTGTGTTGATTGGTGAAAATTTTGGGAGAGTCTTGAGTTTTGACAATAGATGACTATATATGTAAAGAATGATTAATGACTAATTTTAATCAGTTTGAATTAATTATTTGGTTGCCTTATGATTTTATAATAAATTTATCTTTAAAAAAATAGATTATAATAGGTTATTTGCTTAGCTGAAATTGAATTAGATCTTTATGTTTTTTTTTTAAAAAAATATTTTTTGGAGTCATATTATATTTCTTTTATTTTTGCCAATTATTTTGTTTTGAGGTAGGTAGAATACGTATTTAAGTGTTAATTTTATTAAATTTCATTATACATATTATTATTATTATTGTGTTTGTTATATCTTTAAGATAGTGTTTGGTTCATTACTCATTAAGCTATAATAGGAAAATAAAATTCTTATTTGAGATACCTATTGAAAATGTTATCATCTTATATCTTGTTTTGATTTATAATTATTGGTTATTATTTAATTATATTTTTGATGTTATGCGATATTATTTAGTAAATAGTTTGACATGTTTAATTTTTAGTCTAGGCTAAAAATATTCTCTGGTTCCACCACTGCCTCTACATTAAAATTTAACAATTTCTCAATTCTACATATGTTTAATGAAATAAGATATTGCCACTACCAATTTTATATTAGTACAAAGTCATTACCATTTTTTCATCGTTAGATCATAATTTCAATAGGAGAGAGAAATAATAAAGATATATAAAATTGTAATATAACGGTGAAAAAGTGATAGTGACTTAGACGATAGAGTCTAAACAATACTACAGATAAAGGAAAAAGAATTAATGACGTGACTCGGGAATATGCGAAAAAAATTGTTTTTCCTGCCGTATAAATATGATTAAGAAGTATTTGACATTTTTATCTTTTTCTCATTTGGTCTTGTTTTGTTAAGCTTTAGGTACTGCTTTTATGACATTTAATTTTTTTATGAGGGATATCACGATCATCAGCCTCGTCATCATCACATTCTTCTTCTTTATTGTGGTTACTGGTATTTTTTTTTTTTGTTTTTTTTGTGGTTACTGGTATTATGAGCATACCAAAATAAACTCCAATATTAATATTAAGTCATAAATCATTAGAAATTTTCATAACCAGGAGGTAAGAGAAAAGTAAAAGCATCGTGAGATCTCTTTGACTCTTGAATTTAAAATTAGAATAGTCGGTTGCTCGGATGAAATTTAAAAGTAACGTTTAATATTGATTGAAAGTATAAAAGAAATAAGGTAAAAACATAAATGCTTACATTCATCAGATGCAACTTGTAACATTTCAAGCGCTCGCTTGTGGATATTGTCCGCTTTGGCACACACAAGGCCTTACAGTTTTGTTTTTGGCTGGGCCTAACCCACCAAAATGCATCCGTGAGGCCTTGTGTGTGTCAAAGCGGACAATATCCACAAGCGGGCATCTGGGATGTTACAATTTGTATCAGAGCCAGGGCTCAGGTCGATGTGTCAGCGAGGACGCTGGGTCCCAAGAGGGGTGGAGTGTGAAGTCCTACATCGACTGGGAAGGCGAACGAAGCATGCCTTATAAGGATGCGGAGACCTCTCCCTTGTGGACGCGTTTTGATGGGCTAGGCCCAGTTAGAAACAAAACTGTGAGGCCTTGTGTGTGCCAAAGCGGACAATATCCACAAGCGGGAGTGTGAAGTCCCACATCGACTGGGAAGGCGAACGAAGCATGCCTTATAAGGATGCGGAGACCTTTTCCTTGTGGACGCGTTTTGGTGCGCTAGGCCCAGCCAAAAACAAAACCGTGAGGCCTTGGGATGTTACAATTGGTATCAGAGCCAGGGCTCGGGTTGATGTGCCAGCGAGGACGCTGGGCCTTAAGGGGGTGGAGTGCCCGCCTAGGATGTTACAATTGTTATCAGAGCCAGGGCTTGGGTTGATGTGCCAATGAGGACGCTGGGCCCCAAGGGGGGTGGAGTGTGAAGTCCCACATCGATTGGGAAGGCAGATGCGGAGACCTTTCCCTTGTGGACGCGTTTTGATGGGTCTGGCTCAGCCTGGTGGAGTGTGAAGTCCCATATCGATTGGGAAGGCCGCATCCACTGTGAGGCCTGGTGGAATGTGAAGTCCCACATCGATTGGGAAGGCGGATGCGGAGACCTTTCCATTGTGGACGTATTTTGATGGGCTAGGTCCAGTCAGAAACAAAACCGTGAGGCCTGGTGTGTGTCAAAGCGGACAATATCCACAAACGGGCGCCTGAGATGTTACACAACTTAACCTGGACAATTCATTTGTTGATTCACTTGCAGGAATTGGATGGGGAGAAAGAAAATGAAAAAGAGAGATGAGGAGCATCCAAATCCGTTATAATACAAAGATCTGCGTTGTCTTTATTAGTTACTACCTCCGGTCCTAATTATATAGGAACACTTTACTATGAAAGCTTTCCTATAATTAGGACCGGAGAGAGTACTATGTCTGATTTGAAGTTTTGAATATTTCAATATCTGATTTAAATATTAATTTTTTAGTTTATATTTTTAAAATTATCTGTTTCAGAATAGAAATGTAAAAGATATTTGTTTCAAATTCTGCATAGATTAACAAATATATTTTTTTTAAGAAAAATACAGCAACAACAATAAATATAATAATAAAATAAATTTAAATCCAATTTTATCTGTGTAGTGCAAATCTATGGACAAATGATGAGCACCTAGACATTTATTTTAGCCGAGAAGAGAAACAACTGGCATAAACACTTCTCTCATTTAAAAAATAATCCACAATTTTTGTTAAATAATTATGTGATTGAGTTAGATTTAATTATTGGGATCGTGTTCACTTGAAAGTAGCTCACCCAAATATATTTTGGCATTGTGTTTATTCAGAATAACAACTGAAACCTACTATATATAAAGTAAGTAAGTATGTGAGAAACTCTTAATCCATGTGAATAAATACTTTTAAGTCCCAAAACATACTTTGAATCTGGTGTTAAATCCTAATCTCACCAGGACCGGTTGCCGAAAACGATTGGCAATTTTTCTAATAATGCTGCGCCCTTTTTAAACGTGCTATAAATAATGCCTGAAATGCATCAAATGAAATATCCATGATTTGATATTACAGTGTTTACCCTGCTACTTGTCCATAGTGGCTAGTTCCTGCTTTCGCTCTCTGGTGGCTGCATACGCGCGCCGGATGTATCCAGCCGCTCACTGATTCGGAATCCAGTGTATTTCTTCAGTCGAGATACTCTTCCTCTTTCTCGATTCCAAAGCAGCCCTCTACTACTTTCGGATTTTTCCTCTCTGCCGCGAAGAAGCTATGGTGACCTCCGTTTCTTCTGTATTCTCACACTCCTCCCGCATTTTCCATCCCAACACTCTACTCTACCAGCACAGCGACAACTTCCAATCTCAATGCCGTCTCATTCCCCTCTTGCACCGTCGCTCGCATCTCCTTCGGTATTTTTCAATATACACTCTTTTTCTCCGACTAATCTATTTATTTCTGGCTCTGAACATGTACAAATGGAGCTTCTATTACTTGCTTTTTCATTGTTTTTGGTCCCTGTTTAGGATTTCAGGTCGCTAAAGATGACTGCTGTTTGATTCAGCTAGTTTGGCTCTGTTTTTTTTTTTTTTTTTTTGCTCTTTTTGTTTGTAGCGGATTACGGCGACTCCTTTCGCCACCAACACCGAAAGTTTTTTTTTTTTTTTTGGGGGGGGGATAAAAAAAAAGCCAACAAAGAGATCAACGACGACGATTCATGCTACTTGAAATTTAGTTAATAAACTTGCCAGCTAAAACTTGGAGTTTACTTTTTGATTGTACGAAAAAATTTAAACAAGAAAAGGTGATAGGCTAGAATCGTACTAATGATGTGAAATATATATGCTGGAAAAAATGTGTAAGACATATCCGGCCATCGTTGAGACCAAAACAGTGGCATCAAATGTGACGAAGTTTCTGGTAAAGAGATAGTCATTTCCATGCTTGTACATGCTTCATATTCTACCGCCTCTGCCTTCGGTGTGTTTTCGCTTTGCAATGCCTCAGTCCATTCGCATATTTTATGTGCTAGATTTCTTTCCTTTCATTTTATTTGGTTATTTTAAGTAAGTTAATCATTATGAGGGCATTTTGGTTTTTTACCTCAGAATGAATCTTACTTCACCTCGGGGAAGAGAAACACTAAACAGTAGGATATGTGCTTCACTGACAGGTTGCTATTTAGTTATTTGTATATTGAACTTTGTTCCTCTAATTTTGGAAAACTAAAATGTGTTACATACTGTATTTATAATTATAATATAACTTTCCTTTTCAACTGTTAGATGCTTCACTGGATGTATCTGTAGAGGAAAAACAACTTCCCAAAGGAGAAACTTGGTCAGTTCACAAATTTGGAGGAACCTGTGTGGGAACCGCACTAAGAATTAAAAATGTTGCAGATATAATAATCAATGATGATTCAGAGAGGAAAGTTGTTGTTGTCTCTGCTATGTCAAAGGTGACAGATATGATGTATGATCTTATTCATAAGGCTCAAGCACGTGATGAGTCCTATATATCTGCAGCAGATGCTGTTTTAGAGAAGCACAACTCTGCTGCTCATGAACTACTTGATGGAGATGAACTTTCTCTTTTCTTATCAAAGTTGCATGATGACATCAATAACCTTAAGGCAATGCTTCGTGCAATTTACATAGGTAGTAACTTGTCTCTTTCTCTCTGGCACTCATTGTGACCGTTACTTTGTTCCAAAGCATGTCTCTCTGTGTGTATAATATTTAATGACTTATTTTTTCTATTTTATATTGATGTATCCTCATGTTTTTCCAACTTCTATCTTATTTTGAAGCACTTCTTTCAATATTGTTAGGAAATATGTTAGGAAATATATCCTAATTACAGTATCACTTTATTGGATCGTTCTTTAACACTATCTCACAACATGAACATCCTCCGCCTAATTTTCCATGTTCACAACTAATAAGGTCTGTCTTTCTTATTTTATCAAATAAAGGAATCCTGCATACGATGATATATAGTTGTATACAATGAAACGTTAAAATTCTTTTTCACCTTAGAATGCATTCTTGAATCTTTACAATTGTTATGTTGTAGCCTTTGGTGGCATTTTAACTAGTTCTATTGATCAGATATTATGTTATGTTTTACATTTGTTATATGATATATTCGTTGTCCATAAAAGAGATAATTTTGTTGATCCTTAAATTTAATGTTGGTTAAGAAATTAACGGAACATTCCCGCTAACTTGCTAAATACCTTGCAGCTGGTCATGCAACAGAATCCTTTACAGATTTTGTAGTGGGCCATGGGGAGTTATGGTCTGCTCATATGTTGTCTTCGGTTATTCGGAAGGTTGACTGTTTTCTTATAAAGTTTTGCTTTTTAATTTTTTCTGATCTAAATCATGCTGATTGCATCAAGCTTCCCTTCTCTGCTGCAGAATGGGACTGACTGCAAATGGATGGATGCAAGGGAAGTCCTTGTTGTAAATCCAACTAGTTCTAATCAAGTTGATCCTGACTATTTAGAATCTGGGCGAAGACTTGAGAAATGGTACTCTTTGAATCCATCCAAGGTTATCATTGCTACTGGATTTATTGCAAGTACACCTCAAAATATACCTACTACATTGAAGAGAGATGGAAGTGATTTCTCAGCAGCAATTATGGGTGCTCTCTTCAAGGCCCGCCAGGTCACTATTTGGACAGATGTTGATGGTGTCTATAGTGCAGATCCCAGAAAAGGTTTGTGCTTCTCATTATTTGATGTACTAGTTTAACTATGACTTGAGAGATGAAATTCTGCTTTCTCTTTTAACTTTTGAGGTAGCTCTACTCTACCTATTCATATTCTGCTTCCAAAATCTTACCAACATATTAATTATGCTCTATCATCATTATTATGTTTGAGTACCTTAATATAAAGGTTTTAATTAAATACAAACAAAATTGTTTTATGCAGTTAGTGAGGCTGTAATTTTGAAGACATTATCTTATCAAGAAGCATGGGAAATGGTGAGTTGATCTTTCAAATGCCTCAGCGCTCTTTATGCCATGAAATTCAGGAGATTAACTCACAATCTGCATGTTGCAGTCTTATTTTGGTGCAAATGTTTTACATCCCCGTACAATCATTCCAGTGATGCAATATGACATATCCATTATAATTAGAAACATTTTCAACCTCTCTTCCCCTGGAACAAAGATTTGCCGCTCCTCTATCAATGATGATGATGAAGATATACAGAACTTCAGTCATTTTGTTAAAGGGTTTGCAACGATAGACAACTTAGCACTTGTCAACGTTGAGGGGTGAGTCATGATTGCCTTTGGTTGCCTGATGAATAGCCCTTTTATTACAATTTAGTACCTTCAATTTAGTAGCCTACATTTATCCTCTAAGTCTAGGACTCCTTCAATGCATTTTGCAGAACTGGAATGGCTGGTGTTCCAGGGACTGCTAGTGCTATTTTTTCTGCTGTAAAAGATGTTGGAGCTAATGTTATCATGATATCTCAGGTATGCTGATAATCTTATGCTAGTTTCATTATTAGATATATGAAATTGCAGTGTTCATCAACTGCATTTATGCAGGCTAGTAGTGAGCATTCTGTATGCTTTGCTGTTCCTGAAAAGGAAGTAAAAGCTGTTGCTGAAGCATTGCAATCCAAATTTCGTCAAGCTTTGGATGCTGGGCGTCTATCTCAGGTGCTAAGTTGAATTCCACTATGAGTTAATTATTTATTGTGCCTTTGACAACTATGTTGTTCAATTATGTGGACATTTTTAGTTAGGTATCTAAGACTAATCAAGACTTGAAGATATATCCTACTGTGGATATGCAGCTTTCTTGAAAACTGAATGAGCCCTTTGTCCATCATGCTCCTGTTTCTTACTTAAGGGTTGCTTGGGGCTTAGGGCTACAAAGATCTTACCAGCTCTAATAACAGAGCCTTGCTCAGATTAATTTTGGATCATATCCTTATAAAGTAGGGATTGTAGATTTTATTTCAAGATTACCCCTTGTATTATGGCTAACCTTGAGTTTGGTTTCCTTGGTGTCTTCAAGATAAAATCTTACTGTAAAGAAATAGGAACTTAATCTTAATGGGTAGTTAATTGAATCTGGAATTTATCTATTATCTCTATTATATAATTTTTCCAAAAGAAAAGGAGTGCAGTTCATGTTCCTATGATGGTACTAAGCTCTAATGTTGCAAAATTTTGGCCATTGGCTGTTATTTATTTACAGGTTGCCAGATGCATTTCTGTTCAATAAGTATATTTAGTTGGATATGTTGAAATGTAAGGCTTGTCATATTTTGTTATTAGTATTATATTCTAAATCATATAACACTTCTCAGGTCGCAGTTATTCCAAATTGTAGCATCTTGGCTGCTGTTGGCCAGAAGATGGCTAGTACTCCTGGAGTTAGTGCCTCCCTATTCAATGCATTAGCTAAGGTTCGGAAATCATGGTTTATCTAAATAGTGTGACAGTGTATTGTTGATGTTAACATTGATTAATTAAAATTCTATTTTTGTAAGGTTTTATTTCTTCAGCCTGATAAATATTTTACCTTTTACCTTTTTACTCTATTCTTGCAGCATCTTGGCATGTTTCTTTTAATTTGTTTGTGGGAAAACTTGTTATCAAAATGCAGGCGAATATCAATGTTCGTGCTATAGCACAAGGTTGTAGTGAGTACAATATCACTGTTGTTGTTAAGCGAGAAGATTGTATCAAGGCTCTTCGAGCTGTTCATTCACGATTTTATCTCTCAAGAACCACCATAGCGATGGGCATCATTGGACCTGGTTTAATTGGCAGTGCACTTCTTGACCAACTAAGGGATCAGGTGCAGCTTATGTAGCTAATTTTCTGCACATATATGTGTGTGTATATTTATATATTTATTGTTTTAGTTCTACTTGCATTTGTTTACTTCTATTAGTTTTCATCTTGAAATTACAAGTTGCATTGGCAAGAAATCAATTGGAGGATTGAAATATGACCTGCATATTGTCTCCATAATCAAATAGCAATTGGAATGTGATGTCATGAAGTTGCATTTCCATGATGGATTCAGTTATAAAAAAATTATAATTCTAATTGACATATTTTTTAAAGTTACATCATGTCATCAAAACTTTTTGGTATTGTGAAATTAGTTCCAGTAAAAATTCAGTTTTCTTTGTAGTTTAAAATAAACCACTTTAATTTAATATAAATTATATGTAATTATTAAGACTTAACAGTTATAACAATATAGGACCTATAAATTAAATCTCCTATTCTCCATGTTTTTGGTTCAAAATATCTTAGTTTGGTATATTTAGCATTTCATGATATTTATTTTATTATTAAAGGAATTTGCAATGTCTTAGTTTGGTGTCACAGAATAATCGTAGGCTACACAACTATAATTTTCCTGCTCAAATATGTGGATGTCCAACATTCCTTCTTATTAAATACTGTCAGAGTTGCTATCTGACAAGCTACTTTGATGCTTTCCCATGTTCAAAATTTGTTGTTCATGTGCTCAAAATTAGCATCCAAGAAAACTGGAGTTCGTTGGTACATTTCCACAAGGCTTGAGTTATCTGGGCTAATTTGTGTAAAAAATTTGTTTATGTAGGCTGCAGTTTTGAAAGAAGAATATAACATTGATTTGCGTGTGCTGGGCATCATTGGTTCAAAGTCAATGGTTCTTAGTGATCTGTAAGTCAATTTGATTAGGATCAGAATTTCTCTTTTTGAATGTTAGTAGAAATGCGTCGGTTTTGTTTGATCTCTAATTGGGACAAACTTACTACTACCTTCTATGGTAAGAAAGAAGAGCTCATTTTACACCTGTTAACCTTTTTGGAAAATGTTGTTGCCATTATCTGCCATTTTATTTAGACACAAAAAAGAGAATTATTGGAAGGGAAAAAGCAAAAAGGAAGATAAAATACCCTTGGAGAAAAGAAGCGCAATACAAAATAGCTTTTCAGTTCCTTTGCATGTCTAATAAGGACATTGCCTTAAAGAAACTTTGTGGAGTGTAAAAATGAAAGGATGAATAGCAATAACCAAACCAAAGTAAGCTTAAGGACATTGAGGTGCCCCCCCTAAAATCTGAGCATTCTGTTTCACTTATAGACATCGGCCTAAAGCAGGTTGCTTTTAACACTTTGCCTTCTTTCTGCTGCAAAAACTTTTGAAGTTTTAAAATAGGCCATAATTGTCACATGAGAGGAATGCCTTGGCTAATACATGGTTATCAGTATTACTGAATACATATTCGGATTTTAATTGATGAGCATGAGTATTTCTATCTATTGAATCACGTTAAGTGGGTTCCTATTAAAATAGGATAAGCTGTTATTGCTGACTGCAGGGGTATTGACTTAGCTAAGTGGAGAGAACTTCGAGAGCAAAGAGGAGAAGCAGCTGATTTGGAGAAATTTGTTCAACGTGTGCATGGAAATCATTTTATACCAAACACAGTTTTAGTGGACTGCACAGCTGACTCCATCATTGCTGGCCATTATTATGACTGGTTATGCAAAGGAATGCATATAATCACCCCCAACAAAAAGGCGAATTCAGGACCACTTGATCAGGTAGAACAATGCATATTGCACTTCTGATGGCGTGCACTACTTTTAGTTATGACTTTTGCATTTGCCTTGCAAGTTTTAGATAATAACTTAGAAGTTAAGGCCTTCATATTTCTCAAATACTCATCTGAAACTAGAAACTCCCAAACCTTGATGTCATTGAAATTTCTTGGGATTAAGTTTATTAACAGAAGAGAGTTGAAAAATAAGAAGTCCTAAAACAAAGAAAATGGCTAGTCTCAAGACAAGACTACATAAGAAAAGTCCTAAATAAAAAAATTACTAATTTAGAAGAGCTTTCCAATCATCCTTGCGTTTCAAACAAAATATCTATCCCCTTGAAAAGACGATGCGCACAGCACAATAAAGAAGCTGTGAATACAATCCTTTCCCATAACACTATTTCTGCTTAATTATTTCATAGTACTTTTAGTGAGGCTTACTCACCACCTTGTGCTGCATCCAGTATTTGAGGTTAAGAGCTCTTCAAAGACAATCCTATACTCATTACTTCTATGAAGCCACTGTTGGAGCTGGTCTTCCCATCGTTAACACTTTACAAGGCCTCCTTGAAACGGGAGACAGGATATTGCAAATTGAAGGCATCTTCAGGTTTATTTTTGGCTTGCTACTCCTCTGTTTGTTTACTTTAGTAGGTTCAGAAGAACCTCAGACTCAGATTTATGATCTTGAAATTATTCCTGGTATTCCAGAGAATGGAAGACATTAATTCAAGGACTACTAATGCATAGGGGCACATTTCATTTATGTTACACATCTAAGAAAGGTCACCGCCTCTTTGATTTTGCAGTGGGACTTTGAGCTACATCTTTAATAACTTTAAAGATGGTCGGCTTTTTAGTGAGGTGGTTGCTGAAGCAAAGGAAGCAGGTTATACTGAGCCAGATCCAAGGGATGATCTGTCTGGAACAGATGTTGCTAGAAAGGTACATGAGACAGTCCTGAAAATATCTTCCACCTTCCATTGTCAAATGCCTTTTAAAAGAAGCCTAGTTTATCTTTTTTTAAGAGTAAAACTGTTAAATTAAAATTATGGCTTTTTGCAATCAAGTTGGATAAACTTTTTGAATCATATTATGTATGAGCTTGAACTCAGTTTCTATTCATGGATTTTGTTTTATCAATGTTAGGAAATAATATATTAGTATTAATGTATATATCTGAAATCATGAAAATTGTAATCAGATCCCATATAATTAGGGATTACACATATAATCATCATTATGAGCCATTATGTATAGGCTTCTCCCTCTTGTATAAATACCCATACGTTTATTATCAATAATACACATCTTTCTGATTTATTTCACTACATGGTATTAGAGCTTGGTTAGTTCTTGGCCAATTTGAGTTTTCTAGTGACCATTGTCACTATACAGTGATAGTGGCTAGTCTCCCGTCTTTGGCGTGTGTGTGTTAGTCTCATTTCAGTTTCTATTGATTCTTTGGCTACCCCTGTATAGTGATAGTGGCCAATCTCCCATCTCCAGCATGTGTTAGTCTCATTTCAATATCTGTTGATTCTTTGGCTACCCTTTGGTTGTTCTCCTTCTTTTCTGTTTGTGTCGTTTTTTGTTGTTTTTTGGTATTGTTCCTTTTGTTGTTTCGTGAACAGTGAACCATGTCTTCATCAGGGGGAGAGAAAATGTGAGAGAAAGTGTGTACCTTGTTTGTTTGCTGTGACCATTTTTTGGTTGTGCTTCATTCTCCAACGTCGAGCCTTCATTCTCGGTATGCATAGACTGGTTCTTTGCTTCGAAGATTGTGTTGTGAGACTGGGTTTCTACTATTTCAGCACAGTTGGCATTTTCGTTTCGTCCACGTTTACTTGTCTCTAGTAGTTGGGTTCTTCGTTTGTTCGTTTTTCAGCACGTTCGTGAAGTGTTCTTTTGTCTTGAATGTAATGCTTGTGGTTGGGTAATTTCATTGGCATCTGTTGTATTTTGCTTCACCTATGGTGAGGTGTTTGTCTCGGGTGAGATAGTTTGGTGGTCCTTGTGTGACCCATTCATTGCTTTTCCTTCGGTGAGGTGTTTGGCTATTATTTGCCATTTGGAGTTTTCTGATTGGTCCCTAGTGAGATCGTTTGGTATTCGTCCTTGGTGAGACGTTCATTGTTGTTTGTCTTTGATGAGACGTCTGGAAGACTTTTGTTTGGTCTCTCATGAGATGTTTGGAGTATTGCTGGTCCCTTGTGAAACCATTTGGTTGAGCTCTTGATAAAGTTGTTGGAGTTATCTTTAATTAGTGGTTGTTCACATTCAAGCTGCTTACAGCTTGAGAGGGGGGGGGGGGGGGTGTGAGAATTTTGTGATTTTTTACCTAAAGTTTTTATTAATTTGAGTTGACTATCTTTGTAACAAGTTGGGCATGATTAATATCTATGCTCCAACTTGAGGGGGAGTATTAGGAAATAATATATTAGTATTAATGTATAAATCTGAAACCATGGAAATTGTAATCAGATCCCATATAATTAGGGATTACACATATAATCATCATTATGAGTCATTATGTATAGGCTCCCCCGTCTTGTATAAATACCCATATGTTTATTATCAATAATACACATCTTTCTGATTTATTTCACTACAATCAATAACTAAATCTCTAGATAAATTGTTGATCAAGAGGTCCCGCTTAATAACTTCGTCGAGTGTCTCTTCGGTGTTCCTCTGCTCCTTTTGATAAGATTCCATATTGCATAATCTACTCTCCTTATTGGCACGTTCAGTGGCCTTCTCTGTATACGTCCAAACCACCTCAAACAATTTTCTACTACTTTCTCTTCAATAGATGCCACTCCAACTTATATGTAGTATGATTCAAACAATGGCGTCATACGATTCATTTAGCCGACCCCAGCTAATGGATAAAACTTGTTGTTGTTTGAGTTCAGGTTTTAACGCAAATGATGTATAATTCGAAGATGCTTGATCAATTTAAAAATTTGAGATGCAAAAAGATTTGAATAAAAAAGAAAGTAGTCTGAAAATTTTTAGAAATATCCATACCTCAAAATGTTTAGCTAGCATTTTATTACTTTTCCTTTTGGTCTGTATGTAGTTTGTATTCTACAAATATGAACCCCAGTATCTACATTTATTATAGATGTGTGCAGATGGTTTACTTTTTTAAAAAAATATATTAACCATATACACATGCCAGGTGCATCAGTGCATACTCACATGACGTATTAAGCATAAATGTGGATAAACTATAAAACACATTTTGTAGATATGTATAAACACACAATAATTGTAGTGACATGTTGAGATTGAAAGATTACATTGAAGTACAAGAGAAATACTCTGAATATTGTTAATCCTTAAGAATAGAAGAGAGTATAAGGAGGCCTTTATATAGGCAAATTAATAGGCTAACCCTAACCCAAAAATCTATCATAATCTAATATAATCAAATCATAATATCATAAAGATATATTCCTAAAATATAGTATTCATATTTAATCCCAATAAATAATAAACAATATCCCTAATTATAATACTTAATTAATATTTCTAAACTTGATATTCTCAACATGACCAAACCTCAAACAAGTATAAAAACACTGGTAAACACACCAGGCAGTTGCCAAATACAGTTTTGCAAGGAAAAATATATTGTTATTATTACAGAATTATGATGTAAGCATACATGGTTTTTTTTGTATAATTTGTACATAGCTAAATATATACTATCTTTCCTGCACTTAAATAGATACATTAATTATGAGGGTAAACTCTATTAATTCAGTAAATAAAAGCTATGTTTGTCTGACAGTTCTTTGTGAGGAGTTGCTCTCAGCTCTTATCGTTTGGGAAATACTAGTATAAGTTTAGGTAACTTGGGGTAGTAAGGACAATGCATGAGGCTAATGACCCTGTTTTCCTTTATCTTCTCTCTATTATTTAGTACTTGATCATTTGAAGTAATATTTTCAAAACACTGCTGTGTTACAGGTGATAATTCTAGCACGGGAATCTGGTCTAAAGCTTGAACTATCTGATATTCCTGTTGAGAGCCTTGTGCCAGAACCACTAAGAGTAATATCTAATTTCTGATAACAATAGAGTTCTTGATGAAGTGTGTAATATTATGCTTAACATGATTGTTCTAATGTTTTCATGCAGGCGAGTGCATCGGCTCAGGAATTTATGCAACAATTGCCTAAATTTGATGAAGGCATGATGAAGAAACAACAGGATGCTGAGAATGCTGGGGAAGTGAGTGACGTTAAGAGTACTAGAAGGAAATTAACTACTTAATTGTGTGCATGATGGGGTGGAAATATGGTGAACTGTGTCAAGTCTGGATCTCCTGCACTTACAGGGGATCCAGAGTTGACATTATTTTGTAAGCATGATAAACACATGTTGCAAGTCGGCTGGGTATTTTCTGATTTCCCACACATAACATACCAGATTGTTGGAGTTCCTAATAAATCTTAAACTAGAGGGTGAAGGGTGCCAAGATATTTCACTTCCTTCCTAGATTTACCTATGGATAATGGTTAGAAGCATATCATGGACTTGAATGTCCTTTTTTGCACTTGGTGTGGTCTTGTCCTGTTCATGTGCCTTTTGTTATGGATGGTTATATCGGTCATTAGTTATTTCCTCGCGGCACCTTTCTTTTGCATTATTTTGGTTTGACATTTCATTTGACAAATCTGATGTTTCTGAAGGTTCTGAGATACGTTGGGGTGGTGGATGTGACTAATAAAAAAGGAGTGGTGGAGCTGCGAAGATACAAGAAGGATCATCCATTTGCACAACTGTCCGGATCAGATAATATCATTGCATTCACAACAAGAAGATATAATAAGCAGCCTCTCATAGTTAGGGGACCAGGAGCTGGGGCTCAAGTCACTGCTGGTGGCGTATTCAATGACATTTTACGGCTTGCCTCATACCTTGGTGCTCCATCATAGAGTTGTCATTCTGCTGTGACCATTAATTTTCAAGTTGTACTTATAGGTTCTAGCCTTGGCATTTTGCTCTCTGCGCTTGCTTGTTGGAGCTTGGAGTAAGTAACGGTGTACAATGTATGTCTTAGCTTTGTTCTTCGAATGGATAGGCCTTTTTTCTTTTATTAATTTAGGCAGCATATGCATATTCACTTGCTTTTCTAGGCATTGGCAAGACATGATGGGATGGTCTCCCACTCTCCCTAATTTAAAAGTAGGCAACTAGAAGCATGTTTCATTTGCGTTACGTGGATTGTGTGGTTCATGTATTATCAATAACGTGACTTCTTGTATTGTTAATATTAATGATTTGATAATAATTAAATTATTAACTAGATAGGGACATGCCCAGTGCATCAAAATTTGGTTGAATAGAACACAGGAATTAAATTGGGAAAAAAAAATCTTTAAAAATGGATAGTGTAAAAATGTTCACCCATGGAACCAATCACGGAAAATGAGTTCCAAGATATCTATTTGATCTATGAATTTGTTATCAATAATGTAATCAAAAAAAAAAAAAAAGGTTATCAATAACTATTTTTATTACTAATTTTATTTGAGAACACAATTTTTAATAATTATTTCCGAATTTTTTTCCCATTCAATCTCATCAAATGCACTGTAATAAATTATGAGGAAATGGCATGAGTTTATATACTTAAAGCTAAGATAAATGTATTCAACATACTTTATTTCGATTAAATCAGGACAAATGATTTTTTTCCGTACATTGTTTATACTATCACTAACTTTTATTATTAACATATTTTTAAATTCGAAATTCACATGTTCTAGTTTGATTTAAAAAAAGTTGATTCTCCTCCCACAAAGTGCAAACATTCATCTACCATAACAGATTCACTCGAAAGTTTAGGGCAAACCAGAATGATAACTAGGCCTTGAGAACCAAAGCCCCTGCCTAAGCAATTGTACAAGCCTGTTGAAACACACAGGCAGAGTCCTCTAAAATTTCCCATTACAATCGCATCATGAAAATTTCAATATAGAATATCGAGAGAGAAGGTGAAGGAACCGTTTTATTTACTTGACACGACCATAACTGCGGGATTATGCATTGTGCATGAATAATTAGTTTCGATTTCCTCCAGGTTAATACATTTGCCGTTGCTGGGTGACTGGCTTAGCGAGAGTGAAGAATCAACTCTACTAGTTGCATTTTAATTTCTTTCTTCCCCCGGATTCATGGATACATAAAGCCTACACATCTGCATAGGATTCAAATTCTATGGTCCGCGCTGCGATTGGACTCCTCACCAAATGCTTGCCGTCTGTCCATGTTAAGCTACCGAATTTGTAACCTCCTTTTAGCTTTTGGGTTGATACAAAAGTGACATTGTAGGAAAGAACCTGGGTTGTTGAATTGAAGCTCAGAAGTTGAGGTTCAACTCTAACTTTCATGCCATATGGAGCCTTCACTATAGCTTTATAGACTGCAGTAAGATTTCCCACATTTGTCACGGTTCTCGTTACTGTTACCCTCTTCTTCAGATTCGGAATTGATATTGAAGGAAGATTCAGGTTCAGTCCTGGATTCTTTTCTTTTACACAGCTTGGGGTGGTTTTGGTGATTCTGCTGATTGATCCACTGCTGTAGCTCATAGAACAAAGGAACTGAATATATTCATGGGACTTAATGTCGTATACCAGACCTGGGTCCATGGCTTTGTTAGGGTTTACTTGGCCACCCCCTATGTCAAATGGATCGGCTGCTTTACGAGTGGAACCCTCTTCAGATATAACATCTCCATCAGTTGCAGTCTGAGAAGCTGCAGTTTCCATTAGTAATAAAAATTAGGTTAGGTTTGGTTAAAGAATGTTTAGAAAAAGAATTTGGTGGGATGATTTCCAACTTATTCACCTGTTGTTACAAGAGCTGATCTTATGGCTGCAGGTGACCATGTTGGGTGTCTTGATTTGATGAGAGCTGCTATTCCTGCTATATGCGGACAAGACATTGAAGTTCCAGATAAGAAGGTAAATCCACTGTTTTGAGTTCTGGCCTTTGGTGGAAATGCAGCCAAAATGTCCACACCTGGTGCAGCTATGTCAGGCTTACCATCGCCAGATGATGACACCAAACAAGTAAAAACACAGTAAGAATAAGGCCTTATTAATTTATGGTGGGATGATGATTAAAAAATTTATTATAAGCAAGACTCGACATAATAGACGTTTTGGAACTTCATTTTTCTCCGCTGAAAACATACATTATACGCCTCAGTGCTACAAATCGTAGTGCCTTTGTTTCTTGGGCTTTTACTTTCAATTCAATTCATGTCAAACTCAATTGGAAATCGGTTGTTGCTCTGTTTTGACATTAACCACTGTCCCACGTCTTTTTCTTTGCTGAATGTTCAGCATGATTCATGAAGTACGTGTACATAGGACTAAAACCGGTTCTGGAAATGAAATCTTTTTCTTCTCAGAACTTTGATTTGAGAAGACGTTGCAACCTTTTAAATCATGTTCTGAAGCCTCTCTCTCGAAAATCTTTCAACCTTATGTTTACTTTTGTCTCAGTTTTGTAACAGGTTGGCCTTATTAAAATAAGGGGGAAAGTATGCCTAAGAATTAAGAATTTGAAGTCCTGGGAAGTTAGAATACCTTCAGCACGGTTGGAGACATGGTACTTGGTCCTCTGGATGAGAAAGAAGCTACTCGAGGAGATGCCCATTTCCCAATAACGGTCTTTGGAAAATTCAGTTTTGCAGTTGGGAACCTTCCACATAACCTCAAGTTCAATTGTTTAACTCTGAAAAAGATTCAGCAAGTAATGTTGTCTATTCGTTGATATTTCCTCACCTTGCTCTTCTGATATAGGATATGATTTGTGTTCCCACTTCATAATTGACTTTAATACATGGAATCAAACTGCATTTGGTGAGTCCGTCCTCATGAAATTGTGCATATATTAGTCCAACTCCACCGGCTTTTTGTACTGTGATTGATGCAGAGAGGATATTTTGTCTATCTGATTCCGAGAGGCATAGAACAATTTTGCCTGCTGCTACTGTTGCATTGAGACTTCCAGGCTGACAATCCTTGCTGGAAAGAAACACAGGGACTGTTGTGACAAACTTAATGAATGAGATAAAAGGGAAAATTAAAGTTTAGTCCCCTAAGTTCCTTCTCGTGTGGTTTAATCATTCAACTAATTCATGGTTTGTTTAGTACTTGACCACCTTGTATTATCTGTCCTAATTATAACAGAAATAATCATAGTAGACGACTAAGGAGTTGAATAAAACACTTCAAAGTTCAAACCGCAGATAGGCAAACAGATTCTGGGGCACACTGTTCGAGGAAAATAAAACGCAAAAATGAATAAATGAAGATAGCAGGAGGAGAGTTCTCACGCCAAAGTATCTTCTGGATCCAAAGCTATGCGTTCAGAGTATGTAAGCCCTACAAATCCAATATCACCTTCCCCAGTATCAATGGACTGTCCCTGCATTAGATCAATGGTGACTGTTACATTCTAGTTGAGAGTGTCATTTCATTAATATGGCTTTAAAACGGTTGATCATACCCAGACTGTGTGGTTATTTCCTAGGGTAATAGTTATTGGAAAGCCCCTGTCTATTGTGGTGGCTGCAACTGTAATTAGCCAAGGTGCAGTATTTGTAACGGTTTGTGCTATGGGGCCACCATTCCCAGCAGAACAAACAACCGTGATTCCCTTGGCATTTGCATGAAAGGAACCGATGGATATTGTTTCGCGTTGATCGACGTATGAAAACAAAGGAACATCAACGCCTAAAGAGATGGACATGACATCTACTCCATCATGTATAGCCTTGTCAAAAGCTTTTAGGACATCAGCATCTGTGCAAGCTCCAACAGGCATGCCCCAGCAAGCTTTGTAGATTGCTAAGTGAGCCAAAGGGGCTCCTCCTCTGGCTAAACCACTAGCAAGTTCACTATAATTTGCTTTTCCTACAAAATACCCAGCTGCTGTGGAAGCAGTATGAGTTCCATGACCAACACCATCTCTTGCTGAGAGAAATTCATTGCTGTTAATTGGATGGATGAGCTTCTTGTTCTGTTCTGTTATTCCTTTTGCAAACCATCGAGCACCGATTATCTTCTTGTTGCAGTTGGTGGAATTGAAGTGCTCTCCACCTTGGCAAATGCCTTTCCATCGGGATGGGATTGGACCCATTGCTTCATCATTAAAACTTTCAGACTCTGGCCAGATTCCTTCAAGAAAACAAATTCATCTTGGTCAGTTTGTTGTGTGTTCTAGTTGGTTTATCTGTTTATGTGAAAGAGGATAGTTCGTACCTGAGTCTATGACACCTATGATGGTCCCTTGACCAAAGTTGCTTTCTGTGAAAGCTGTTCTTGAGAAGGAAGGGCTGATTCCAATGAAGTCCCAGCTTCTGGTTGTATGGAGTTTGTGAATGCGATTTGGAATGACATGGACAACACCAGGAAACTCTACATCAAATGGTTCATTGCAATTAAAGGTGATGAAATGAACTTTGCATATCAAAGGTTAAAAAAGAAAGCAAACAAGATACTCGCAATTTCTTCCGCCTGAGATTTTGTCAATCTTGCTGCAAACCCTGAAAACCCATGCTTATAGCTGTAAAGAATTGAGTTTTTTGCTGCTGCTTTGCTTCATTACAAAACACTTGCCGTTATTATTATATCCACGGCTTTCATTGAAAAATGAATCAGGAATTCGAGTAATACCTTCCTAACAATGAAGTCAGCATTGTGTGGTGATACTTCTTTGTGGTCTCCGGATCATCATATATCTTATCTCCCATATACACGATATGAACCTATAAGTATTCCCCTTGATTAGTATATTATACAAATCTACAAACTTAGACATGGTCACAAATGCAGTAGCTAAGTTGCACTCACACTACTCGCTGCCTCAGCAAATATCTCAGAAATAATACAGTTGTTTCGGAGTAAAAGAAGGGCAAAAATTACAAACAGGTGGCTTTTTCTTGCGCTTCTCCAGTTTCTTGGATTGTTATCCATTATAAGATAGAACTCCAAAGGCTTCAAAAATTTTCAGAGCTTATTGAGAGTTGCGGCAAGTTCTATTGTTTTATAATTTTGCCTCCTCATTATGTATGATGTGTAGAACTTTATAAAAGTGAGGAAAGATGATGTCCTTTTCCTTTATCTGCTTCACTTATGCACTTTATGTTCAATCAGAGAGAAGAGGCGGGCATAAATTTTCTTACGGGCAGAATGTATTGGCAGTGCAAAGTATGACGGTATGCAACTTACATGGTAAGATATCAAAGCCCTGATTAGGAATGCTATATCTTCTGTTTTCTAACAATAAAATCCACCGATAAGTATTTGTTGCTACTTATATGATGCTTCATAGATATTAGAAGTGACTTTGAGAGGACGAGACTTTAGGTGTTTAATGTTGGATTCTTCAATGAAACATAAAAAGTTGCAAGACACCAGTTCAAACACTGTTTGTCCATTTTTGGAAATTTTCCCCCTTAGATACTTTTCAGGGGTGGTGTGTTGTACTACCCGAAAACCTCCCCATGTTGAGCACTAAGACATAATTATTTTCTTTCATGTTATGTTGAAGCCATCAGTTGTATGAAAGGCTACACACTACAGAAGTTTTTGCTGGTATTGTGGGGTAGTGATGGTCCTGATGGAGTCCCATCATGGCGGGTTCATTTGAACCTTTTCTTTCTGAGATTCCCATTTTCCAACTTTTGCTTTTCTTGCTTATCCAATCACAGTACATTCATGGTGGGGAATCAGCTTTCAGGGAAAAGTGAGATTGCCTCTCAATGTAAAAACCCCGTAATTTCAAAGTTAAGTTGGCTTATCAAAGAATGCCGCAAGTGATAGAATATGATTTTTTTTTTGATACTTGAATATGAATTAATTTCAAGTTTCATTATATCAGGGTTTGTTTCCATTACGGGCTGCATGCAGTTCTGATATGTCATTTAGATATGGAAGTGGCAAAGTGAAGAGGAAGAAGACAGGTTGAAAAGGAAATGTGCATCCACAATAATTACGTCTTTCTGGATTTTCTAGTTATTTGATTTGTTCCAATTGCAAAATAATAGCCTGCAAATAGTTGGAATTGGAGAATTTATTAATAGTTGACTACAAATATAAATTGTATAGACAAGCATACCTACGCTTACAGGTGTTCCCTGTTTGAAGCCAACGTAACCACAACCAAAGCTACACCCAAATGACGAGGCATACACGTGTTTCTTCATAGATAGATGGCACTGAATTGTGGAAGAATCACTAATTAATTAATGAGTTAATATGATAAAAGTCAATTTTAATTTGTATGAGTTGGAAAAAAACAGAGAATAACAAAAGGACAGGAATGAGTTGGCTCGAATTCGGTGGAAATAGAGTGGGTGCAAGTAGATGGTCATTTTTTGGTCCGCCCCACCATTCAAGCCTCATTCTATGGATCGAGTCATTAATTAAATTCAAACATGGATGCACCAACCACTCCCCAGGTTCCATCAGCTTGTTCACCTTTGCTTTTTTTTGGTCAAGAGCTTGTTCACCTTTGCAATCTCCTTTTTTTTTTTTTTTTTTGTAATTTGGCTCTTCTCCTACGATTGAAGTAAATACAAGGTCAAGATCACCAAAAACCAAATTGAGAGAATGATCAGTATGTTAAATCAAAAGAGTGAAAATAAGATTAGTGATGAGATGTGGGAAATAGATTTGAAGGATTCCAAAAGAGAAGCGCAAAAGCTGGTTGCCACGTTAAATGTTGGTGCACCCAACCACCAAAATCAAAATAAATAGTAATAATGTGGAAAGATGGCACATGGCATGATAAAACGTGGCTTAAAAGGTACTCCCTCCGGTCCTAATTATAAGAACTAGTTGACTTTTTTGGAGAGATTAAGGAAGCTAATTAAATTACTTTAAAGTATTTTTATTTTTATTTTTTTCTTCAAACTTATTAATTTGACTAATAAACTAATATATAATCTAAGCATATTTAACATATAAGATGATTAAGTAACTTACTTAGCTTTCTTAATCTCTCCAAAGAAAGTCAACTAGCTCTTATAATTAGGACCGGAGGTAGTAAAATCCAGCAGCATACATCCCAATGGGAGACCCCACATCATGTGGGATGTGGCCCTGTCCTTTCATTTCTCCCAAAAATTCATCCCTGCTTTTCCTCTGCCTCTTTCGCTTTTATGAATCTCTGCAAACTCAAAACACCTTAGACGCAGTTCTCCGCTGATTGTGCTTCGTTTACGCGTTTTTGGTCTCATAAAAAAAACGCACAGCCTAGGCTTGCCTGTATCCCACAAAAAAAAAAAAAAAAAAACGCACGCGACAAACCATAAATAATATAGTATCAACTCAACCCGCTAATCTCATTCAAAGCATTAAAAAACACATTTGATCTCGTCAAAAGAATATCATACATACAATTCACATTTCTGGGGCCCTTCCCTTCTCGCTTTTAAATTAATAGTCCCTCCGATCTGATCTAGCATCCCCGCCTTCGAAACAAAACCTTCTCGCTAGAGGAATACTGACTCTGACTCGGACACAGTCAGACTTAAACATACACCTTTTTTTCCTACGAAAAGGAGATTCCCAGAACAACCAAAAAAAAAAAAAATTAAACTTACTTTAAAAAAATAAAAAAATCTTGATGCTCTCTGGCGGTGCTGCTAGATCAAACAGCTAGCCTAGCTTGACGGCCTTCGGTTTTCATTGCATGTCCTTTAACCAATTCCTCCACTCTTATGAAGTGCTTAGCCGATGCCTCATATCGGGCTCCCTTGTTTGTCACCTGCAATCCATTGAGCCGAAGGAGTCTGCAAATCCCAAAGGCTTAGAGGGGATGCTGGACTGGGTTTGTGAGAGGGACACGTCATTAAACATTGCAGAAGTGCCTTCGTTGGCTTGCCATCTTTGCAGAGCTTGAGGTAGGCTCATGTGAAGGTCAATTCCATAACTTTCTTCTTCTTCGTGGTTATGTGGTTTCCACTGCTCTACAAGAGGAACCAACACATTCACTGCATGGCCCATGTCTGGCCTTTGGTATGGCTCGCGAGCAGTGCAGTGCCCTGCAAGCTCGGCCACCTTATATATGCTCTCCATTGTCTCCTCGTCAGGGTCTAATGTTTGATCAATAGCCTTGGGGATGTTCTCTTTGTTAATTAGAACCCTACGGAACCATGACACCAAGTGAGACCTTTCATCTGGGACAGTGTCGTCCAATGACTTTCTGCCAGTGATCAATTCCATCAAAACAACCCCAAATGCATAAACATCCACTTTCGTTGTCACTCTTCCAGTAGCTGACAACAAAAACAGGAAATTTGTTAATTACAAGTAAAGGAATTTTGAACATCAGTTTTCATTTGGGGATTTTTTTCCCCGGCTGGCTACGTATGTGCAATTATACATTCACATAATATCATAGTCATACAAAAGAAGAAAATATATTCTCAAACCAGAGAAGTGAACAGGATGAGTTCCACAATGCACAAATTGTAAAGCTGGCCAAATTGTTTCATCTTACCGTTAACAAATAAAAAAGTATGGTCATAAGGAAATCAAGATGTATCATGAAAAATGTCGCCTTATAAATACTCTAATAATTAGTATTCATAAGGAACTGTTATCTGAACCTCCAAAAAGACAGCAATCCATAATTATTATCAATTAGAAGAATTGATCACATCAAAACGAATACTTGACGACAACCTCTACACATCATATAAAATTCCCTGAGCCATCTACCAAGGAGAATCTAAGGACACTCAATGCTGCTAAAAATAATTCATTAAATGAAGGGGAAAATGCAAAGAACTGGCCACAGAGCATAAGTCAAAAGAACAATAGCTAGCCACATTATTTAGGAATCAAACATGAATTCTTTTTTCTACCGAATGTTCTTAAGGTTTTTCATACTTCACTAAAATATAGTACAAGGATTGCAAGTAGGAATCATTATGCTGAAGCTGTACCAAGAGTTATAACCGAAATCATGAATAAATAAAAACCTTAGAAATAAAATGCAAGCTGAAACTTCCTACCTGCATATTCAGGTGCAAGATACCCGAAAGTTCCAGCCAAACGTGTCTCAACAGAATACTTCCCATCAGGTGCATTTTTAACCAATCCAAAATCTGCAACCTTCGCTCTCATGTCATCACCTAGAAGTATGTTTGAAGGCTTCAAGTCCCTGTGAATAAAACTTTGTTGAGCTAAGCTATGCAAATATTCCACTCCCCTTGCCACATCCAAAGCTATTGCTACCCTTTGCTTCCAAGTTAGAGGTGCGCACCCCTTCTCACCCCATTCAAAAAGATGTTGCGTTAACGTGCCTTGCGGCATGTACTCATAAACTAAGAGCCTTTCATTGCCATTAATGCAATATCCTAAAAGAGCAACCAAATGCCTGTGCCTGACTTTACTAAGGACTGCAATCTCTGCTTGGAATTCATTCAATCCTTTGTTTCCCATTGCAACAGATTCCATCCTCTTCACGGCAATTTTTGTTCCATCATGCAATTCCCCTTTGTAAACAACTCCAAATCCTCCCCTGCCCAAAATGTTATCTTCACTGAAATTATTCGTTACTTGCCGAAGAACTTGAATTGAAATTGTAGCACTGCCGCCGTCAAAAACATGAAGGTCACTACGGTCACCACTGCTCTGACTATGTAAATCGCTTGCAACTCCAGCATAACCATTGGGAGCACCCAATACATCAATTTTAACAGCTCCCTTACCCGTTTCAGGATTGCTAACCCTTCCAAATTTCTGATGACGATGTTTAGCATAACATTTACAGGAGACAAACAACACCACCGCCACAAAGAATAGGACAATAATGACTATACCTGCAATCCAACCAGCTGACAATGAAGTGCTGGTTCCCTTTAGAGATGGGCTTCCAGCTGGTGAAATATCACCAGAACCTGTGGTAGGACTAGCTCCATTTTCTCCTCCGGAACCAGTAGTTTTGCCTAGCAAAAGATTACCAGTATATGTCAGCTTCACCTTTGGTGAGAAGTTAGGAACCTTTCCAGATAGATTGTTGTTAGATACATCAAGAATCTCAAGTTGAGGCAAAGTTGTCAAGCTCTCTGGTATTGAACCAGACAAATTATTGCCACTCAGATACAAGTTCTTTAAATCCGTTAAATTCGCAAATGCAGGTGAGATTGTTCCCCCAAAATTCTGCTTCGGCATATTCACCGTGGTGATCTTTCCACCTGTACACACGATGAAACTCCAATCACTGCAGGGGTCATTGCCGGTCCATGAATCTGCCAACTTAACCGGATACCCAAAAGCTACAGCGATCGCAAGCAAGGTTGTGACACGATCATCACAAGATCCCGGAGTACTTTTACAAAAGCTATTCCCATCAAGACTAGCCTTCACACCACTTTTAAACTCAGGCATCGGGCCCTGCAGCTTATCATTGTCCAGAGAAACGTTCTGCAAGCTCGAGAGAGTCATCAAAGAAGGTGGGACTATACCAGTTAACTGATTGTCCCGAAGCTGCAAATCGAACAAACTCTTGCAATTGGACAAGTCGGGAATGGGACCTGTGAACTGGTTCTTCTGAAGCCAAACCTGAGACAACTGGGTCATTGATGATAACACGTCGATTGGACCGGATAACCCAGTTTGTTGATTGTTAAGCCATAACCTTGCGATTCCCGATCCATTAAACGAGGCAGGCAACCCACCAGTGAGGTTGTTGTAAGAAAGACGCACACTCTGCAAGCTCGGTAAAGAACCAAAAATATCTGGCAAAGAGCCCACTAGATTAGACGTTCCGAGATCAAGAGTCACCAGATTCGTAGACTGGGTCAGGTCGGTAGGCAGCGTCCAGGGTGCAAGGGCGGCGTTGTTGCTCAAGCTGAGGTTCTGTAAGCTGGTGAGCCCTTGGAAGCAACCGTCCGGGATGGAGGTGAAATTGTTGAAGTCAAGGAAAACAGTTTTAAGCGAAGAGAGATTAGCCAGAGACGGCAAAGGACCGGCGAGAGCATTGTTCTGAAGAGAAAGGGAAGTTAGCTGTGAGAGAGACTTAAGATCAGAAGGAAGAGTGCCAGAAAGAGATTTGGAAGCAAGGTTGATAGAGGTGACGCGGCCGGAGCTGTCGCAATTGACGCCGTCCCATTTGCAGAAAGGGGTGTTGCCAGACCAGCCAGAGGGATTAGAGAGGGCTTTGGCCAGCTTAGTCATGAAAGCTGCATCATCGGCTATGGCGAAGGAGAGGAGAGAGAAAATGAGTATAGAGAGAGAAACTAGGGTTTTCAGTTTGGGGTGAGCCATTTGAGATCTGAAGAAGAAGAGAAGGGGAGGAAGAAGAGAAGAGAGATATTAATATCTGTGTGCGTGTTTGTGTGTCTAAGCTTTGTATGTCTCAGAGGGAGGGAGGGAAAGGAATTTGGATGAATAGGCTGTGTGTTGGTAATGGTGATAGACTATTGGGTGATGGTGGGCCCATTATACTCATGTGGCAGTTATGGAAAGTAATTGTCGCTTTTGGTTTTATTCTATTTCATCCTTGTTTATTTCGTTCTTGTTAAGTTTTAATTTTAACGATAATTTAGTTCATTCTGTGCTTAATTTTCTAATTGAAATTAAAGTTACTCTTACTATTATTCAAGAATAAATGTAATTTTCCATTCGTGTAAAGCAGAATTACAGTAGCTTAAAACAAATTTATTGAATACCAGTTTGAATCAAGTTAATATCTTGTAGGAAGCGGAGGAAATGAAGCAGTGCTGTTTCTTGTGCGGGTCTTCATCAAATAACAGCGTGTGGGTGATATGTAGGGAGGCAGGAAAAAGAACACTGTACAGGGACAGGAAAACAATTTAGTATTGGAAATTATGCTCATGCATGTTCTGTTCTGGCCTTTCTATTTCTGAAAAAGCCTTTTTCATAACTGGGTCCGATCCAAGACCTTGGTCGTTTTTAATTACAGGTGTTTTTGAATGTCTGCGCGTGTGCATGGGGTGACACACTGTTTGTTTACATCATAGTTGAGACCTCAAAAGTATTTATCACTCTCAATTAAGACAAAATTTCTCACACATATTTATTTATATACCGTAAATCAAAATTAAAAAGTTATGTTTAAAACTTTAATTATTATTTTAAATAAACACAAATCCACATCCATCCCTGACAAAGTGGCCAATGAGGCAGCTAAAATCAACAAAAGCATAACCCAGTGTTCTATAGTACTATTGTCCCATGAAACATAAACGTACGGGTCTCTCTCTCACTCCCCCCCCCCCCCCTTTTTTTGAAATGGTCATGGTTGTGAAACACATGCTCATGCTCAGGAGAAACTAGGAAGCATGAACGTGGAACAAGTTGTGGTAGACACGAAATCTCGCGGGAAGCTGGTGGCATTTGTTTTGCTGGATTAACGAAAACATATTGCTCTATAACGAGACTTAAATTAAATGTTACCTTTAAATGAATGATGATAGATAGATCAGGCACTAACCATCATCAATTTTTTGTTTTTATTATAAGATATTAACTGCCTTTTACTAATTAATTTATTACTATTTTCTCATTTTTAACTAACTCTTTAAATTCATATCATGAAAATGGAGGTAACGTTAGAAATATATATCAATTTTAAGATTAATTTAATGATTTAACATTCATTTCTTGACCTGCTTGGTGCTTTATTATAAAGAGAAAAGAAAATATATATGAACAGGTATGAATGATTGATTAGTTACGTGGAGGTCAAATTTGTGACAGATGTTTATATTGGGGAGAGGGAGGTCATGTCATGTTGGGTACAGTTGTCCGGATTAGGTAGTAGGAGTAATGTTTGTTCCAAAGGAAAGGAAAGGAAGGAAAATGTGGTTAAGGTTATTGAATAAATGTGGTAAAGGAAAATGATTGATCAATTAAATCAAATCATAAATGTTAGGACGGCTTGTTAAATTTTAAAAACAAGGTGGCTTTTTTTTTTCCCCATTTTTTTGTACCGAAAGGTGGTGGAGGAGTTTTTCTACTTTTGTTAAAACAAGGAGGGAGGAAAATGAGCTGGAGATGAGGAGGAAGTAGGACCAGGAATGCCAGCTGTGAGTGTCTGGACAACTACACCCTGCCTCCCTCTCTCCGCGTAACCCATACTTCATTTTTTTCCCTTTTAATCTTTTTCAAATTCACTTTATACACTAATACACATCTAAGAATAAAGCCCACAATAAAATATATTTCTCCTATTGTAAACATAAAAGTCTGATAAATACTCAATATAAAACATAATTAACTTTTTTATAGAGAAATTAAAAAATTTAAATAATTTATTTAATCAATCAGATATTGTATTATTAATTAAGCTAATTAGTTTTTTAAAAAATATAAATATAAATACTCTAAAGTAATATTAGCTTCCTTAATTTCTTCCAAAAAAAAAGGAAAAAAAAAATCACAACTTTGTTTTAGGTATTTAAGACCAAAGGGAATGATTTATTTTAATTTTAAATATAAAATCTCAATTTACTTTATTTTCTAAATTTATTTTTTTAAAAAAATTCAGGATATCCACATTCATTACATATACTTTTTGAACACTCATTCATTACATATACTCAAGAATAGTATTTTAATGCCCATGGCTAAAAGAGGTTATTATAGTGAAAATAACATACGTTCTTCTTCGTAAATAACAAATTTAACTTATTTTTTTTTTAATATATGAAAATATTTAGCTCATATATTAAAAACATGAAGAATCGGCATGAGATTTTTTGGATTAGTATTTTATAAATGCAATTGCTTACTTGTTTTACAAGATTCATTAATTTTCACATTGGAGTGAAGTGGGAGACTTGGTGTTTTTGGACGTTTGACATATGCTACTACAACAGCGCAACCGCCAACGATAGCCCCCCCATATGAACCATGTTCGCATCCCACACCCCACCTCTTAACTTTTTTCACATCCCCTCCCTCTCAATATTCAATACTTGCTCCCAAACCAACATCACACAACAACCGCCACGTCCATTTCTGAATTCAACCATTTCACCTCAAAAAAAAAACCAAACAAATTGATATTGTACACAGGGCTTCTTCATCTTGGACCTCACTGATATTTCAGCTTTTAACTGATCTTTCTAAAGCTGAGACGTTGTATCGATTTATCAGATCGAGTTTAGAAAAATAATTACTGATTTATGGCAAAAGAAATGGTACTGCTAATGATTCATCCTCATTTTTAAGGGGACGAGCCGGGCACTTGGATGCCCTGGCCCGGAGTGAGCTTAATGGGCCACAATAGCCCAATATGGGTCCAATTGACCCAAAATAAAATAGAATGCTGATTTTCTCCGGTAGATAGAGCATGTGGCAGTTATGCAAAGTAATTATTTAGTTTTTTATCAATACATGATTTAGCATTTTCCAAATTTAAGATTCTTTTTCTATTCTCTTACCTACAAAAAAAGAAGATAGAGTTAAAAACAAAATTTATAAAGGGGTTTATTTTTCTCATGCTGCAGGAGAGAAATAAGATTCCTATACACACATAAAATGGTGGGACCCACATATATATAGTGCTAATTATATATATATATGCGGGTCCCACCATTTTATGTATGTAGCATGAGAAAACATTTCTCCTACAGCATGAGAAATGTTTTTCTTATTTATAAAAGGTGCGTGTGAGAGTAAACTTGTCATGTGTGCGCATTCCATGGAGGTAGGATATTATCACAAGGACCGGCCTTTGATTCTTTGGTTTGGTAAGATGTCTTAACTTTTTTTAAACCCGTGTGCATTTTCTTATTGAAAGTAATCAATCATATTTGAGGAGCATTGGTTGGATTTAATGGAAAAGGCTAATCCTCTACAATATGAGGAATCAAAATTCAAATACTTGTTACACCTGAATAAAGTGCCCACGCTTAATCCGATCGAGCATCAAATATGATAAGAATTTGACCTTATTTTTTTGTATTTTGCGAAGGATTGCAAACAAAAAGTAATATGACACTTTTTTGGGTAAGGATTTGACGCTTGTTAGGAACAGATATCCTCCTATTGGAAATAATTGTATTCGAAACACTATCATATATTTAATATGAATACCTTTTATAGTGGGGATTCAAATATTTATTTACTACGTATTGTATGAGGCACTAACCCATTCTAGAACTATGCTGCATTGGTGATTCAAAGCTTAATTTGTTGTGGTGGTGAATGATTAAATCCTTCTGTTAGATTTAGCCCGTTTTAGTTACTAACTAAATAAGAATTCGAGAGACGCGTGGTAAAATGAAGCACAAAATTGTGAGTGGGGAGTGAAGAGACGGAGAGGAGATGCGGTGGGGCAGGAAAAAGAAGATACAGAAAAGCAGGCAACCCATGGTCCAACCCCGAACCAGTCTCCTGTTAAGGAGGGGGTTAAATATATCTAGACCTTTTAAATCCAATATTTATTTTTTTTAAATGGTTATTTTTTGAGGGGAAAAATCAAATTTTTCAAAAAATAATAATTAAAGGATTTTATAATCTATAATCACTAAATTAATTCTTCAAAAATATCAAATTTAAACTGTTGAAATCAGGTATATATGGACGGTTTAAATATATATACTGTATGGGGTCCTAATTATAAGACACAATTGATTTTTTTTTGGAGAGATTAAGGAAGCTAAATAAGTTATTTAGGGCACATTTGGATGGGTTTTTTTAAAGAAAAAAAAGCACTTTTTAATGCAAAAAAAAAAGCTTTTTTAATTAATTTATGTGTTTAGATGATATTTTTTTGAAAAAGCAAAAGTCATAAAAAAAAAGCCAAAGTGTTGCTTTTTTTAAAAGCTCTAATTTGGAGTTTAAAAATAAGCACTTAAAAAAAACACTTTTTTTAATCATTTCATATGTTGTGAATCCTTAGATTATATATTAGCTTATTACTCAAACTAAATAATTTAAAGAAAAAATTAAAAAAAAAACTCTAAAGTAATTTAATTAACTTCTTTAATCTCTCCAACAAAAAAAAATTAACTACTAGTATGTTTTATAATTAGGGTCGGATCTAACAAAAATTCTTAGCAGAAAAGCTGGTGGTGAGTTGTGACACATCTATCTTGTAAATTGGAAAATTCCCGCTCTTCACGCCGGCTGTTCCTTTCATTGGGCCCTCCATGCCCCACTCTTCAATATCGTCTTGTGCTGCTGCTCATAAAGAAAGTCGTTCGTTTTATCCCTTTCACTCAAAACAATAAAGAAGTCGTTTTATCCCTGTACCAGTTTGAACATGAGGTGGCTACCGTTGACTTATGACGGAATGTCTGAGAAAAACAAAATACAAACACCCCATGCATACTTAGCTGGGATCACCTCACTTATCCGACCACCACTGGCTCCCATGTTACTCATACCCCTAAAGTCTTTAATAACTTATGGTCAATAGGTATTTTTATTTTACTTTTATAAATTATAACTACATAATAGTCACTTGTATGCTTAAAAAAAACACTTGATCTTATATGCACTTTTGAAAAAGCCACATGTATATTTTTTACATCTTACCTCTAAAAAATAATATATATGTACTGAGCAGGTTAGTGTTTTCATTTAAAAATAAAAAATAAGATCTGAATCATTCAAATCTCATCTGAACAATATGGACCAACTCTCAAAAAATGTTATTTCAAAGCTTATCTCTATTTTAGATTATCTACCTATCAATATTATTTTTTATAAAAAATAAAAAATTCAGACATGGATGTAGACAATAGATCAAGACGGTCTAAAACTCATCTTACAGATGAACTCTCATGACTCATCCCTCGTCCTTGAGCTTAATTGACAAAGGGGTCGAACACTCTTGTCAAAGGGAGGAGATTCGATCTTGGAGTTGATTAAGACGCTGAAGGAGACATCATAGCTCCTAGGTACCTTAAAAAAAAAAAAAAAAACTCCTTACTCGTCCTCTCCTGTACAGCATGAGGCATGCATGACAAATACAGAGACTTTCTTGTAAAACGTGAATTTTTTAAATACTATATATAACAGCGACGGAGCAAGACATATTGGTGTTATAGTGGGGAACTAGAATAGAATGGATTATAGAAGAAGGAGAAGAAGAAGTTAATTTATATTTGAAAAGTTTCAGGGTTCACATTATATGTTTTTTTAGGGTAAAGGATTTTTCTTGTTACTGGAGATAAAGTTATCTCCAGTAACCTTAAAATTACGTCATTTTGAATTAATGAATGGCGTATTTGTAATTTTATGTAAATTAATGAAGGATGCAAAATTGTGGAAACACTCTTCATTAATTCACCTAAAATTATAAATACATCATTCATTAATTCAAAACGACATAGTTTTAGGGTCACTGGAGATAACTCTATCTCCAGTGACAAGAGAAATACTTTTCCCATTTTTTTATTAGGTGTTTCTTATGAGTTTTTTTTTCCTCTAATTAGAGGGATTATGTATTTTTTTAAAATTTTTTATATATTCTATTTATTCAGATAAGATTATATGATGCAGCATGAAATTTTTTTTATATTCAGTATCTCAAATTAATTAATTTTCAGTCGTGCATTCAGAAATATTTTTTCTATAATTTCAGTATCCTGAAAATTAATCAATTTGAGATATTGAGTGAAAAAAAAAACAAGATACAACATATAATCTAATCTAAATAGATATAATATATAAAAAATTTCAAAAAATAGAAAAATGCTTAATGTTTCTGATTAAAGAGAAAAGTATATAAGAAGCATCTAATAAAAAAGTGGCTAATGTGAATTCAGGAATAATATTATGAGAAGAGGCGAATATAAAGGAGGGGACTTTCGGCGTAGTGCAGCGAAAGAACGGTAGATTCATTATTTGGTCAACCTTTAATTTAACACGTCGCGTTTGACCAGATTATTATCATTTTGGGTTTCGGGGCCACTTATCGAAATGTCATTTTTACACCTTCTGCCCTTTTCTCTTCTTAACAAACAAGCGACTAGATATTACTTAGTTTCTCTAATTTTTATTATAAGGCATCAATTATTTTTTTAATAAATTAATAAAAACAGTTAAAATTAATGAAGTTATTATATAATTTAAGTAAATTCCAATATTACTCCTACTAATTACACTACACTTTAATATTATATTAATTATTACTCTTACACACTACCTTTATTAATTATGGACAGACATGGAAATAAATAATTAATACTCATTAGGAACAAACAAGTACCTTATAAAAAAACCAAATAAACTTATTAATTAGTGTCTTATAATATAGATCAAAAGGAGTATTAACAATAAAGGGGGCAAGAGGGGAAGTTGGTGAGGGTGAGCTGCTCATCATTTTGGAATGTTTGAAAAGGATTGTTTCTAGGACTCAAATTTGAATGGAAGGACCACTATGGAGAGTATATTCTCACGAAGCCTCTCACCTAATAATAATGAATTGGAGAGAAGTGAGAGATTCCATGGATCAATAAAAAGTGTTATGGATTTTATAGTGGGGCCCAAGGAAAGGTTGGTCATCCTAAGGTCTTGCCCATGACTTTGAAAATGCGGAAAGTGGGGGCATAGAACGTGAGATCGTGGCAACGTGCCAACCTGGACGTCAGGCCAACGTGAGATCGTGGCAACGTGCCAACACAGATGTCGGACCATTACAACTCCTTTATAAATAGCAGGACTCTCCCCGGTGAACGATACACATATAACATTCTTCTCCACTAGTATTTACACACAGTGCACACACCCCACACCTGAGACGGCATCCCGTCATTGTGTACTCTGTGATCCCTCTGTTCAGTGTTATCTTATGGATAGATAGCGCTGAATAGATTTCTACCGGATCCTACATTGATCATCAACCAGCCCTAAGGGCTTGGACATTTGTGTTCCACCTCAGAACACAAAGGTATGCACCCAAACACAAAGCGACAATGTAATACCCCAGATTTTTATTAATAATAATAATAATAGAAATAGTAAAGATAATGATAGAGTAAAATAATACTAATAAAATAATAATGATTAATAATAGAAATAGTAGTAGTAGTGATAATAATAATAATATAGTAAAAATTAATAATATTGTATTGTTTGTGTGGTAATCATATAATTTTGTAAATAGTATTATTAGATTATTTAAGATTAGATCCAAGAATCTAGCAGTTAGTTAGATCAGATTATATTTTTAATTCATCATCGGACTTAAAATATATTTAATAATAAAACTCTACCATTTGTTTTAATTCATTTACCGGGAATAAGTAAAATGCCCAACCCATAGCTAAAACCCTAGATTTTAATTATAAATTTAGGTCTGACCGCTTAAACCTAGAAAAACACCCGATACTTTTCTCTGCCGCTATACTCTCGTTCTTCTAGGAAGCTAGTAAAAGCGGAGACCAGGTAATTCTAATCCCCATGAGGTTTAGGTTAGATTTATGTAAATTTTGATAGGAAATCCTAATCCCTAGAACAATAGGAATCCGTTGCTATAGAGTATAATTCTTTTAAATCCACAAAATTGGCATCTCATTCTTTCTCGTGATTTTCATTCAGTACATAAATCTTGTGTTTGTCTTCCTATATGAGAAAGATGTTTTCATCTTAGGATATAATTCTGGTTGATCTTCACTAGCCATAAGTATTGATTATGTGCATTTTGGCCTTGAATGTTTTAGGCTTTGGCAATTGAATATACATATATTGCTTTTTCTCGCTTTACGTGATAACTTGTTTTTACAAAAGTCACATACTCTTTAATATAAGATCCCCATACGTTTTAGATTTTGGTATTTGGGACTTTGGTAATCGAATGATATATATTTCTTTTGGAGTAGCTTTTTTGCAAAGTCATTTTGTACGTTTAACTACATCTTTCAATTGTGCGTGTAGCTTGTGGCACCAATTCCTCTTTTATTATTATTTTTTAAAAAAAATGTTTATTGTGTGCTGATTTTTTTTATATTATTAAAAGCATGTGGTTAGCTATTTTTGGGAGTAGTGGAGTCATTTCAATTTACCTTACCGAGTCTGTTGGGTAGTAATATTAGTAATCTTAGATATTAGCTATGATCCTAGATTTTAGCTAGAATAAATAGAATATAAAATGTAATTAAAATGTTAAATATATTGTACCGTAATAAACTATAATAGGAATATATTGATTTTATTATTATTAATTATATTATATAATATAATCAATTTCTATTAATATCTCATATTATATATCTTTTTTAAATTATATTATTTATATTAGAAAATCTTATTATATATTCTATTTATTATATAGAATATATATAGAATATATTGATTTTATTATAATTAATTAGATTATATAATATAATTGATTTCTATTTATAGTAATTATATTAATATTTCATATTATATATTTTTTTATTATATTATTTATATTAGAAAATCTTATTATATATTCTATTTCTTATATAGAATATATATCGAATATATTGATTTTATTATAATTAATTAGATTATATAATATAATTGATTTCTACTTATAGTAATTATATTAATATTTCATATTATATATCTTTTTTTTATTATATTATTTATATTAGAAAATCTTATTATATATTCTATTTATTATATAGAATATATATCTATTTATTTTATATTTTACATATTTTGATCACATACCATGCGAAGCGATTCATTATTTATCAATAAAAGAAGCACAATAATTTTAATGTTTATGCTAGTTGTGTCTGATGCTATATTAATTAATATTCTTTCATTCTTTAGATAATATGCGCTGCATAATGAAATAGGACATGCTTAGATTTGATATCAAGATATCCTCGTATCCTACATTTAATTAAATGATAGAAAAGTATATAAAAGATAATTAAGTAATAGAAATAATTTAGGAATTTTTTTATGTGTGTGTTTTAAATAATTAGACTTTACTTAGATAGGTATTTGAGTTATAATATGTGTTGGCTCTTGTATCGAATACTTGAATTATTATACTCTTGAATAATTTGAAAAGTCATGATGCCCTTGAGTAATTGATATATTCAATGAAGAAATTGATAACTGTGATAAGATTGAATTTCCTGATTGTGTGTGATTGTAATGAATTAATAGTGGGAGGATAGCTTGGAACGGTACCTCCCAAGTGATGAACACAACTTTTGGGCTTTATGCCACTGATGTGAAAATGATAGTATCCGTTCTTCCCAAAGTGGTGTTTGGCAGGGTTTCCCGGGACACTAGTAGCAACTTTGGGAAGAGGTGTGCACACTAGGAAGAGATGTTTTGATGATGGCCAATTTGATGATTTGTGACTGGCAGGGTTTCCTGGGTCACAGGGTAAACTGGCAGGGTTTCCCGGGTTTACCATAGTTCTCTTCCCACTAAATAGACTGGTAGGGTTTCCCGGGTCTATCATGAATTTGATAAAGATAATGAATAATATTTGATTTGACGTGTATGTATATTATGAATATAGAAATTGATATTTGATTCAATTACTACGTATATTGAATTTGATTATATTTGATTGTGATTTATTAGAATTACCAGCAATTGAGAGATTTCATTTTCATGTAGACGGTGTTTGCGGCTCTTTTCTGCTGTTACATTCTCTTTCTTTTGTACTCCATCCTTCAACAGGCTTCATCACCATGGGAACTGGTATGTCTCTTCCAGTCCCTTTTGGACATCTGAAACTCAGAATTCACGCTTTTGTGCAATTTCTTATGGTAATAGTAGAGTTTGAATCTATAGTGTTGTAGTATTCTGTCCTTTTCATCTGCTCAACCATTATCTCTTTTAAATGCCTTTTGTATTTTGATGGAAACGACTGGCAGCATTCTGCCTTCTTATGTGTCTAGAAGACAAGTGTTTATGCAAACACTCTGGCCAATATGAATACCTTTTGTTGCTTTTTCTTATTCTTCTAACTTATTGGGATCGAAGTATCTTTCTAGCTAATGAAAGGATCCGATGAAATTGATACATGAGGTTATTTGTTGGATTATTTCAACATTTTCCTTTGATGAATATTGAATATTTCATGATCATTCGTTGTCCTTTGGTGAATAGAAATACCATGCTTCACGAGATGGAGGAGCTTTACCCTTGGATGAGTATAACAGCAGGTTCATTTCTCCTTGTATCTAGAGCATTATTCGTTTAAGTGACTCATTTATTACAAGCAGTATCATAATCAATTATTTTGGTATCATGATCTAGACTTCCTTTCTTCATTGGTTTAATGGGTGAGTCAATAAAATCCACACTGTACTACGACACCATTTTCGCACAAGGGTTCCTCTGCATTTTGAGGTGTGCCATTTGTCATGAATGTGTTCCATAGAGGAAACTTTTCCAACTTCAATTATCCTGCGTTTTTTACAATTTAATAAGTTAAGAGTTTGTAATTAATGGTTTTAGTTATTAATTATAGTTCTTTATTCCTCCTTCAGCAGCATTTAGCACTTGTATGAGACTGAACAGGTAAACCTAAAGGCATATTCAATTACTATAGGAAAAACAATTAATTGAAGTTGGTGATAAAGTATGGGACGTCTAAAAGTCTTGATTGTAGCTTTTTATTCCTCCGCTAGCTAGCTATATTTACTATTTAGTATATGTCCAAAAGTGGGAGGTTTCAAAAAGTGAGAGGTTTTATCCTCTGCAGTCTTAACTTTCAAAATGTAGCTAAGTCATTACTATTTCATGGAAATATGGGGCTTGCTGATGTTTATCTATTTCTCCCAAGCTACTTTCTACAACAATCATGACTTATGCTTTATTTTATGTCCTTCACATGTTCATTGGCTTATGCAACCATGAAACTGTTCATTGGCAAGCCAAACCTTAAACATGAATATGCTTCATAGTGCTCTATTTTTGTATTTCTTTTTCCATCTGCTTGACCAACTATGGATGCAATGAGGTATGTAGTGCAGGGCTATCTTTGATTCTGGTCCAAAAGTTGTGCCTACACTCATTTGTTTTCTTGGAATGATTGATCGGTACTATAATCAGATCAGGGTATTGTCTATGAAAGTACTGCATATGTTAACATAATAAATAGTGTTGCAATCAATTTACATTTTTGCCATTCACCCTCTTTGAAAATAGTAATGTGTTCAATTTACATATGATATAATTGATCTATCTTTTGAGGATTAGCAATGTGTTCAATTTTTTAAGGTTACCATGTTATCTCTGTCCATATACTCCGTGTATGTAATCATACTGAATGGGTTCAAGCATTTGAAAAGTTCTTGGATGTTGTGGATGTCTCTGTAGTCTATGTAAAAAACTGTAAATTAGCATGCACATAGGTCCAAGCATCTCTCTATGGCTTATGTATATTTTCCTTTCCTTTTTGAAAAGGTGCAAGAAGGTATTCTGATGTTGAGGATTCTGATTACTCATATTCCTGAGTGGCCATTGAAATCAATACCATCTAAATTTTCTTTTGCTTTAATAGGAAAATTTATCCCAACATAATGATTTTTGCTTCACTTTTTCTACATCATATTAAATCTATATCTAGATTCTTGAATATTCAGTTTTCTGCTATAATCTAATTACAAAATTTTAGAAAATTTCTATCTTTGAGTAACACTATTTACTTACTACCTGTATATTTCCTATGTTTTTACTTTCTAATTTGACTTTCTTTCTTTTATAGTATTCTACTTCATCTGGTTAATTTGTTTTTACCTTTATGGTTAACAAGTCGTTGAGTGTCTTTTCAAGTCTGGCGCAAATTTGATGTTTGGTACTATGACTAATTCAAATGGTATAGATGCTCAAATGGTACTATGATTGGTATTGCAAGAAAATCTGGATTGAGAAGATGCTCACCGGTTCTACTTGGCTTATCATTCCCAAACTTCTTTCAATTGTAATAGACAAACTATTTGTAATAATATGCATTTCTCAATACTGTCCACATGGTCTTTTTGCATGTTTAACAACATTGGCCTTTATTCTATAAAAGCAGTTGCAACACTTGGATGACCTATATCTCAGAAGCTAGCATTAAAGGTGAACCACCTTTAAATTTCTGGAGATGTGTTGAATTGATGGGGAGCTCTATTTTCAGATCCATCATCTGTCTCCTTAGTCCATCTCGGAAAAAGCAATCAAGAAGGATGAGGAACGGGACAAATAATTGTACTGTTGGATTTCTTATTTTCTTGACATGTAATCTCAAGCGAAACAGTCAAGTTTAATGTAATTTGAATTGGCTCTGTAAAGTTTAATGTAGTTTTAATTATGTGCCCTGATTGAGTTATTAATCATTTCCTTTGTTTTATTGCCTTCGTTTTTTGTTGGCTTTATGTAGTGCGGAAATTTTCTGGTCATCTTTCTTTACTGCTATGATCTTCAGCCTCCTTTGTAACCTACAGCACACCAATAGTTTATTTTGCTATCCTTCTTCATTACTTATTTTTACTGCATTTCTTCAAGGTCTGATATATGTAATAAATATCATTCACCTTCCTTATGAATACCATCAGAAGTTGTAGGTTGGAAGATATTTCCCAAATAAATAATAGCATTCTTTTTCTCTATCATGGAATACATCCTACTTGATACCTAGGCCTTCCTATTTCCATTAGTGAGGCATTGGGATATGAACAAAGTTTGCACCTCTTTTAACTTTCTTTTTCACCATTGTGGATCCTGTGCTCTGAATGTCAATAAAGGAATTATGTTGCTTACTTCCTAATTAATGCATACTTTTTTTGAAATCAAACTTAATGCATACTGATGTAATAGGGAGGGTTACTTTTTTTTGGAGGACCATACCATGCATCTGGTAAATTTTGTTCTCATTAACAGTGTCAACGTTCTCTTCATCCCCAATGGTCATTCTAATTGCCTTATCTATGCAATACTTTTTTTGAAGCCTGGTGTTTGTTGGCTCTATGCAGCAAGGAAAACATCAAGTCATTCATTATCATCTCTTCCTTGGGCCTGCTTTGTATTCTGCATAACACATATTTTTTACTGTCAATAGTTTACCTTTTTTCATTCACAAAGCTGGAAACCATGTCTTTAATGGCATGCTAAAGCATCATGATACAGATGCATGTATAATTATCCATGGAGAATAGAAAAACAAATAGCTTTTATCTTTAATCAGCTGAGAGAAATTTCAATATAGACAAAGTTTCAGTTGAAAACAATTGAGAACGAAATCTTATATTTGGCCATTTGAAAACATTTTGTGTTGACAAAAAAAAAACATTTTTTTGTGTCACTTTTATTATAACTGACTTCAATACCAACTTTGTCTCTTTTCTTCATTGAATGAACATGTGCGTGCATGTGATTTATGATATTGTTCATTAGCTGTTCAACTGAAGCATTGTATATGTACTACTATTTAAAAAGTTACATATGCTCTTGATGACCAAGTCAATTTAAATTATTGCATTCATTAGTTATTTTTTTTGTCATTAAAAAAAAAAAGATGATTTCGACTTGTCATAAGAGCCCTTCAACCATATTGAGAGAATTTAAAAACCACTTAAAAGTAGTTAAATATAATAATTATGTGGAAAATTTAACTTTTTTTCCCCAAAAATGCCCTTATTTATGAATGAGTGACAAAGAGTAATAATGAGAAAATAATGAAAGACAGTGTATGTAGTATAACAATTAATTGAGGGAAAATTAGAGAAAAGTACATTTATTATTAAAACAAACTCAAAAACGATCTTACATTTTGGGATAAGCCTATTAGAAGAAAAGGACTCTTATATATAGAGATGTATAGAGATGGAGGGAGCATTACACTCCACTGTAGAAAAGTATTTCATATTTGAAACCTCCCACGGTTATCTTTCCCTTATGAAGTTCTTATGAAATTACTTTTAGGATATTGTTATTTATCATTGTTGGGGTTTTAGTTCTAATATATTATCATTTATTGATAGTTATGTTTGAATATTCCTTAAGAAGCAATATATGTTTGAGTAGTTTGTAAAGTATTATCATCTGGTGCAACGCACGGGAAAACACATTGTTAGTGGCAAATTGGGCAGTTGTGATCAGGCCGGAATCAAAATTCCAGATAGGAGGAAAACGTGCATTCAATGGGACTACCTGACAAGAAAGATCAATCAAGTCTTCATTTTCGTCCCATAGAAAAACAAAAATGATTCAAATGGAAGCCTCATAATTGAAGGGCTATAATATATTTGGAATAGATGAAAGCCTTATGGTTGAAGGGCTTTCAATTAGTGAAAGCCTCGTCTACCTAACTACCCCACTTTTTATTTATAATATGTATTCTGAATCGATTGAAGAATATTATTAATTAATATTGTTAAAGTTTCATTTCTAATTGGTAGTAATTTATTGATAGTGATATTTTAATATTTTTTAAGGATAAGTAAATTGCATCACTTTGAAAATAAAATATATTTGAGTAACCCACAAAAGTACTATCATCCCTACAATGCACGGAAGTAAAAGCTCGTTGAAATAGTAAATAAAACCATAAGCTGCTCCCTTGCATCTCTTCTCTTCTTCCTCCTCTTCTCTTCTTCTTCAGATCTCAAATGGCTCACCCGAAACTGAAAACCCTAGTTTCTCTCTCTATACTCATTTTCTCTCTCCCCTCCTTCGCCGTAGCCGATGATGCAGCTTTCATGTCTAAGCTCGCCAAAGCCCTCTCTAATCCCTCTGGCTGGTCTGGCAGCACCCCTTTCTGCAAATGGGACGGCGTCAATTGCGACAGCTCCAACCGCGTCACCTCTATCAACCTTGCTTCCAACTCTCTTTCGGGCACTCTTCCTTCTGATCTTAACTCTCTCTCAGAGTTAACTTCCCTTTCTCTTCAGAACAATGCTCTCACCGGTCCTTTGCCGTCTCTGGCTAACCTCTCTTCGCTTAAAACTGTTTTTCTTGACTTCAACAATTTCACCTCCGTCCCGGACGGTTGCTTTCAAGGGCTCACCAGCTTGCAGAACCTCGGCTTGAGCAACAACGCCGCCCTTGCACCCTGGACGCTGCTGACCGACCTGACCCAGTCTCCGAATCTGGTGACTCTTGATCTCTGAACGTCTAATCTAGTGGGCTCTTTGCCAGATATTTTTGGTTTTTTACCGAGCTTGCAGAGTGTGCGTCTTTCTTACAACAACCTCACTGGTGGGTTGCCTGTCTCGTTTAATGGATCGGGAATTGCAAGGCTATGGCTAAACCATCAACAAACTGGGTTATCCGGTACAATCGACGTGTTATCATCAATGACCCAGTTGTCTCAGGTTTGGCTTCAGAAGAACCAGTTCACAGGTCCCATTCCCGACTTGTCCAATTGCAAGAGTTTGTTCGATTTGCAGCTTCGGGACAATCAGTTAACTGGTGTAGTCCCACCTTCTTTGATGACTCTCTCGAGCTTGCAGAACGTTTCTCTGGACTATGATAAGCTGCAGGGCCCGATGCCTGAGTTTAAAAGTGGTGTGAAGGCTAGTCTTGATGAGAATAGCTTTTGTAAAAGTACTCCGGGATCTTGTGATGATCGTGTCACAACGTTGCTTGCGATCGCTGCAGCTTTTGGGTATCCGGTTAAGTTGGCAGATTCATGGACCGGCAATGACCCCTGCAGTGATTGGAGTTTCATCGTGTGTACAGGTGGAAAGATCACCACGGTGAATATGCTGAAGCAGAATTTCGGGGGAACAATCTCACCTGCATTTGTGAATTTAACGGATTTAAAGAACTTGTACCTGAGTGGCAATAATTTGACTGGTTCAATACCAGAGATCTTGACAACTTTGCCTCAACTTGAGATTCTTGATGTATCTAACAACAATCTATCTGGAAAGGTTCCTAACTTCTCACCAAAGGTGAAGCTGACATATACTGGTAATCTTTTGCTTGGCAAAACTACTGGTTCCGGAGGAGAAAATGGAGGTAGTCCTACCACAGGTTCTGGTGATATTTCACCAGCTGGAAGCCCATCTCTAAAGGGAACTAGCACTTCATTGTCAGCTGGTTGGATTGCAGGTATAGTCATTATTGTCCTATTCTTTGTGGTGGTGGTGTTGTTTGTCTCCTGTAAATGTTATGCTAAACATCGTCATGAGAAATTTGGAAGGGTTAGCAATCCTGAAACGGGAAAGGGAGTTGTTAAAATTGATGTATCGGGTGCTTCCAATGGATATGCTGGAGTTGCAAGGGATTCGCATAGCAAGAGCAGGGTTGACTGTAGTGACCTTCATGTTTGTGACGGCGGCTGTGCTACATTTTCAATTCAAGTTCTTCGGCAAGTAACGAATAATTTCAGTGAAGATAACATTTTGGGCAGGGGAGGATTTGGAGTTGTTTACAAAGGGGAATTGCATGATGGAAAAAAAATTGCCGTGAAGAGGATGGAATCTGTTGCAATGGGAAACAAAGGATTGAATGAATTCCAAGCAGAGATTGCAGTCCTTAGTAAAGTCAGGCACAGGCATTTGGTTGCTCTTTTAGGATATTGCATTAATGGCAATGAAAGGCTCTTAGTTTATGAGTACATGCCTCAAGGCACATTAACCCAACATCTTTTTGAATGGGGTGGGAAGGGGTGCGCACCTCTAACTTGGAAGCAAAGGGTAGCAATAGCTTTGGATGTGGCGAGGGGAGTGGAATATTTGCATGGCTTAGCTCAACTAAGCTTCATTCACAGAGACTTGAAGCCTTCAAACATACTTCTAGGTGATGACATGAGAGCGAAGGTTGCAGATTTTGGATTGGTTAAAAATGTACCTGATGGGAAGCATTCTGTTGAGACACGTGTGGCCGGAACTTTCGGGTATCTTGCGCCTGAATATGCCTGTAGGAAGTTTCATCTTCATTTTATTTATAAGGTTTTTATTTATTCATGATTTTGGTTATGACTTTTGGTACAGCTTCAGCTTCAGCTTCATGATTTCTACTTGCAGTCCTTGCATATTTTAGTGAAGTATGAAAAACTTTAAAACATTCAGTAGAAAAAAGAATTCATGTTTGATTCCTAAATAATGTGGCTAGCTGTTGTTCGTTTGACTTATGCTCTGTGGCTAGTTCTTTGCATTTTCCCCTTCATTTCATGAATTGTTTTTAGCAGCATTGTGTGCCCTATGAGGTAGATGGCTTAGGGAATTTTATATGATGCGGAGAGGTTGGTGTCTGAGTATTCGTTTTGATGTGATCAATTCTTCTGGTTGATAATAATTATGCATTCTGTATTTTTGGAGGTTCAGATAACAGTTCCTTATGAATACTAACTATGAGGGTATTTACAAGGCGACATTTTTCATGATACATCTTGATTTCCTTATGACCATACTTTTTTATTTGTTGATGGTAAGATGAAACAATTTGGCCAGCTTTACAATTTGTGCATTGTGGAACTCATCCTGTTCACTTCTCTGGTTTGAGAATATGTTTTCTTCTTTTGTATGACTATGATATTATGTAAATGTATAATTGCACATACGTAGCCAGCCAGGAAAAAAAATCCCCAAATGAAAACTGATGTTCAAAATTCCTTGTAATTAACGAATTTCCTGTTTTTGTTTTCAGATACTGGAAGAGTGACAACCAAAGCGGATGTTTATGCATTTGGGGTTGTGTTGATGGAATTTATCACTGGCAGAAAGGCAGTGGTCGACACTGTCTCAAATGGATGGTCTCACGTGGTGTCATGTTTCCATGGTGGGGCCGAGCTTGCTATTGATCAAACATTAGACCGTGACGACGAGACAATGGAGAGCATATATAAGGTGGCCGAGCTTGCAAGGCACTGCACTGCTCAAAAGGCAGACCAAAGGCCAGACATGGGCCATGCAGTGAATGTTTTGGTTCCTCTTGTAGAGCAGTGGAAACCACATAACCACGAAGAAGAAGAGGAGGAAGAAGAAGACACGAACCTTGGCACTTCTGCAATGTTTAATGACGTGTCCCTCTCACAAACCCAATCCAGCATCCCCTAAGAAGAAGAATAAGAAAGTTATGGAATTTTTTTCTTTTCTTTTTTGATAAGAAAGATGGCTAAAAAGCCAATTACATAAACTCATACGATTACATAAACAGGGAATTCATTCCCAAACACTCTTGATCAACCTATATCCTCAAAAACAAAGGACAATCACTCAAGACATTAGACTAAAATAGACCCACTTTAGCAAGGGCATCCACAACTCTGTTAAGATCTCAAGGAATATAGCAAATAACAACCTGCCATTCCCTACCCAACAGCTCTCTAATCTGACTTAGCAGTAAGCTACCATAAATAAAACTAGCTGAATATCCTGAGCATCAGATTCTGAAGAAATTTTTTGATACCCCAGCTGCCAGGCCAATAGAAGACCCTAATAGATGGCCCACTCCTCAGCCACAGAGGCGCTGCAAATACCAATGGGCTTGGAGAACCCAGCCAGCCAGCCAGCCATGACCCAGTGCTGTCCCTAAGCACTCCACCGCAGCCAGCACTGGAGGAACTTTGTATCACAGCGACCACACGAGCCTTGGCACTTCTGCAATGTTTAATGACATGTCCCTCTCACAAACCCAATCCAGCATCCCCTAAGGCCTTCGAGATTCGCAGAGTCCTCCTACTAAATGGATCGCAGGTGACAAACATGGGTGCCCGATATGAGATATCAGCTTAGCACTTCTCACATGGGATAAAGGTAGAGGAGTTGATTAAAGGACAATGGCAGAATATTTCGGTGTGTATTTAGATTAGCAGTGGCAGAATTTTCTTTTACCTTTTTAATTTAAACTTAAACAACTCAAAATAGGAAAAAAAAAAAAAAAGATCAAATGATGTAAAGTTTTACATTATAAGGTAAAAAAACGACATTAGAAAATCTTGTATGCGTCCTATTTCAATATCCATTTCCCTCCCTCTCAATATTCAATATTTGCTCGCAAACAAACACTACACATCAACCGCCACATCCATTTCTGAATTCAACCATATCACCCAGAACAAAAAAATCATGCGACTTTCTTGAACAACATGGTAAATATATAAAGTCATTCAACGATTGCACGTAAAATTGATAGTTCTTTTTTAATTATCTAAACTGAGCTTTTCAAAGCTGACATTTTAAGTATCGATTTATCTGATCGAGAGGGAAATGACCTTTTAGAAAAAGAATTACTAATTTATGGCCACGAAATGGAAATGCTAATGATTAATTCTCATTTCTTTCTGTTTTTTTTTTTTTTGATAGGACAAAAGTTTTGGAGGGGTTCAGCATCAATCCCCCACCAAGGCCAAAGCACGGCCCCGGGCTTTATGAGCATTTAGAGGGGACTTACGAGATCGCCTACCAAAAGAATCCCAGCGACGGCAGAGGCGATCGAACCCATGACCCAAGGGCTTAGTCCTGGATCCCTTACCATCTATGTCAACTTTCATTGGCTTAATTCTCATTTCTAGGGTGACGAGCCGGGAACTAGGATGCCCTGGCCCGGAGTGAGCTTAAGGGGCCACAGTAGCCCAATATGCTCACAAATCAAATTCTGAAAAATAGAATAGAGAGTAGTTGCGGGACGGGTCCAATTGACCCAAAATAAAATTAGATAGTCTATAATCAAGTCTTTCATAAAATGGTGATTTTTAAAGTAAAAATAATTTTTTTAAAAAAATAATACTTAAAAGGTTATCTTTATTTTAGATTCTATACTAATTAAAATCATTTTTTTAAAAAAATATAAACTTAAAAAAAAACCAATTTTAAACTAAAACAAGATTATGGACGGTTAAAATATATATGCCTCCTCACAAAATTTCTAAGCAGAAAAACTGGTTGTAGCATACCTACCTAGTAAAATTGGAAACTTGCCGCTCTTCACGCCAGTTGTTCGTTTCATTAGCTCCGTCACCCAAATCCCTTCACCCTTCACTCGTCACTGGTTCTATAAGCCGTGCACTTCCTCCAATGAAAATACATTCACACAGAGAACTCTATATAAATTTATCGTTTTGTGCTGCTGCTCATAAAAAGATAGTCGTTTCATCCCTTTCACTCAAAACAATGGAAAAGTCGTTTTATCCCTCTATCTTATCACAACCACACAACCAATTTGAACATAAGGTGGCCACCGTTGACTTATAAAGGAATGTCTGAGAAAAATAAAATACAAACACCCCATGAATACGAAGCTGGGGTCACCTCACTTACCCGACCACCACTGCCTCCCACATCACTCAGACTTCGGCTAGGTCCTATCTCACACAAAACTAACTTGCTCATTACACAGCCAAATGAATCATCATTCTTAATTCTAATTAATTATCTCCAAAAATAAAGCTAACGTAACACTAATTATTATTGGGTGCTCCACCCAGCTGGTCCACGAATGCCATGAGATTGGCATCAGAGGAACCACCCACCTTAACGGCTTCCCTTGACAGCTCCCTCCATTTGGCGGCGTTCTTCCTCATCTCCTTCCCTCTCGCTCCATCCCCCATCACCTCCTCCACGCTCCTCCTTATTTCTTCCCCTCTCACTATTTCTTCCCCGTCGTCGCCGCCGTCCTCCACCGTCACCCTCACCCCTGTTTTCCAAACATCCTCTATCAACTTGGCGTTTGTCAACTGATCTGCCATCTGGGGAATCGCCACCACCGGAACCCCCGCCACCAGACTCTCCAGGCTCGAATTCCAGCCACAGTGCGACACGAAACACCCCACCGACTTGTGTGACAGTACCTCCACCTGCTTACACCAACTCACTATCTTCCCCTTCTCTTCCATTTCCTCCCTGTACTCCCCTACCTTCTCCTTCTCCTCCTCTTCTCTTATTGACCACAACCATGGACGCCCGCTCTCTATTAACCCCCGTGCAATTTCCTCCATCTGTCTCTTCGACAACACGCTCAGGCTCCCAAACGATATGTATATCACCGACGACTCTGCTTTTGAACTCAACCATTCCATGTAATCATCGCCAGAGTCCGGAGGGATTTCCCCGTCTAAAAGAATCGACGGCACCAATGGGCCAATCGCAATCGTTCGGAAGCTGTCACGAAGGGCTCTTAGAGTGTCAGGTTCTAGCTCCTCGAAAGTGTTCACCAGCACAGTTGGATTCTGTTCTTGCTGGAGGATTCGGAGATCCTCTCCCATCAACGGCAAGACAAAAGCATAAACGCCGGAGGGGGATGTAATAACTGACGGAAGCTCCCGCGATTTCAGGGGTGGCAGGCCCGGTAGCTCTATCATTGAGTTTGAAGGCGATGGGAGTTTGTTCTTGATGAAGCTGTCGTCCTTAAAGTAGTAATGGAAGATGCCGAATAGCGTAGCGGGTTGGATCCACAACAGAGCCGAAGGAAGATGGTGTTGTCGTGCCAGCTCTGTTGCCCAGGGAAAAAGCATGGTGTGAACTATACAAGTAAAAGGATGGCCACCGTTCTGTTTGACGGAGGTTATGAGATTGGCTAAAGACCGCGAGCCGCGACGCCAGAAATCCGAAAAGCAGTGATCCGAGCTGGATTTAGAAGGGTCGTTGCCGCCTTCGTCGTCGTCGTGGGCATCGGAGAAGTGGAAGAAGGAGAGACCAGGGATGGGAGTTGATGTATAGTGAGTACGACGGAGCATTTCAACGGTGGTGGAGACAGTGACGAGGGCGCCCATGCGAATGAGCCTGTGGGCGAGGTGGAGCACCGGATTGAGGTGACCTGGAGACGGGTATGCGAGGAGAAGAAAGTGGTCCTGAACCATGGTAGGAGCAAGCGGCGGGTGAGAAGGAACTAATCAGGGAAATCACTCACTACTAGAGAAAAAGGGTATTGAGGGGAGAGATGGTTCTGCAGTACTGGAGGTGGAGGGTAAGGGAGATTAGAAATGGGATTGGAGGGCGTAGTGACTGACCTATGAGATGTCGTCAGAGGAGCAATTGGGTTAATTATTTGGGATTTGGCTTGTGTCCTTTGCCCATCCCATCCGCTGCTCCCGAACGATAGCGTTTTTTCGTTTTTCCAGCAAAGCACACACCTGGTTCCTTTTTTAAAAAAAATCAGGACACTATTGGAAAGTAAAAAGATAATTAAAGATACTGAATGGTAGTGAAGAAATTCTTTATGGTCTTAAAAAATTATTTGAAGATCTTGAAAAAATATTTTTGGGTACTGGCTGCTACCAAAAAGATACTGATTGGTACTAAAGAAATATTTTATGATCTGAAAAAATTATTTTAGGATCTTGAAAAAATATTTTAGATACATAATGGTACTACAAATATTGCTTAGAATAGTTTTTTCAAGATCCTTAAATATTTTTTTAAGGCCATAAATTATTTTTTCAGTACTAATTAGTATCTTTTTAGTACCAGCCAGTATCCTAAAATATTTTTTCAAGATCCTAAAATAATTTTTCAAAATCATGAATAATTTTTTTAGTACCATTCAGTATCCTGAATTATCTTTTTACTACCCGTGTCTGATTTTTTTTTTTTTAAAAGGAACCAGGTGTGTGCGCTTTGCTGAAAAAAGTCAAAAACCAAAAGAAAACGCTGTCGTTTGGGGAGCAGCGAACAGCAGCGGATGGGATGGGCAAAGGATACAAGCCAAATCCAATTATTTACTGGGATGCACACACATGGTGCTAGGGGGCACGGAACTGGAAAGGACGAGCAGTGGACGGACGGACAGACGAGCTCCCAGATTTAATTGTCCATATCTTATTTTTTTTACTTTTTACTTTTGATTAAAAAAAATAATTTTAATGGATAAAGAATCTAAAATAAAGTTAATCTCTCCACTAATATTTTTTTAAAAGGATTTTTTCAGGTAAAAAAATGAAAACAAAAATGAAAAAAATAAGATCTAAAGATCAGACAACCTCCCCTGCTTGTCCTTGGACGGGCAGGTAATCCAGTTTTGGGGCCTGCTAGGTGGCCGCTTGATGGGAGCAATTATGTCTGCTCGTCCGGTTGAGATTTAATATTTTCTACTTTGCATTTTTAAAAGAAATATTTTATTAAGTAAAAAATTTAAAATAAATATAATCTTTCACCTAAAGGCCTATTTTCTTTAGGGGAGGAGATGGGAAGAAGCCATAGAACAGATATTGATTATAGGGTGAAGGAGCAAAATTACACATAGGCTTTTACCAAAGGAGCACTCAGCACCATGTGCTTTTTAGGGGAGCAAAAATGCACATGAGGTTAACAAAAGGGTGCAAAAGTCACATCTCTGTTACATTTTTAACTGACGGTGTTAACTTTAACGGCGGGCCCACACGAAAATTTTGAAAATGCCAAAAAAACCCCTCAATGTCTGATGTTGTTCCGCAAATCAAAAAATCTGGTTCTTCATTCTCCAACTCCATCGATTAGAGGCTTCTCTTTGTCTCTCCACAATTTTCGCCGCCATACAGCTGATCCAGGTAAGTGAAGACGATCGTGGTCTCCTCTAGCAACGACGACAAAAGCCTCGAACGAAGATGACGATTTCCCCCTTTTCTTCCTCTTCCACGATGGCCCCCAGATCCGAGCGAGCAACGATGACAGCAGCCTCCCCCAGCGACACCCATAGCCTTCAAGCTTATGCCGGAGGTGGCCCACCTTCGATCGACAACCTATGGGTCGACTTCTTTAGCAACGACCACCAAGATCGAAAAATCGAGCATATCGCGATTTCTGAGTAAAACCCTAATATTCTCCTTCTTCTTCTGTCACTCTCCAGATCTATTTTTCCCTCTTTTACTTTTTCTCATTTGAATGAACTGAGTTGATTTGGTTGTTATTTATTTTTTTGGAGTGAAAATGGGATTTTATCAATGAAAAATGTGTACAACTGGTGAAACAATCTGTCGAATACATGATGAAAAGGGCATTCTCTTGTAGAAATCTGTCGAATGGGTATGGTTCTTGACAGTATTTTTGGTTGTTCCGTGTGAGGTTCTTATTGAATTTAACAATATTTCTTTGAATTCTGGGTTGTTTACCATTCTGGGTTGAGTTTTCTTTGAATTCTGGCTTGAGTTTTCTTCGAATTCTGGGTTGTTTACCATTCTGGGTTGAGTTCTGGACAGGAGGAGAAAATTAGGAATGGAAGCTATCATATTTTGAAAACTCGAATGTCTATGGTTGATTTGATTATTCCATACTTGTCATTTGAATGACGGTAGGAAAACTCGATCATATTTTGAAAACTCAAATGTCTATGGTTGACTCGAATGTCATTTGAATGACCGTGTTTCAGGGTTGACTTCTGGGTAGAGGAATCTGGAGTGGGAGAGGAAAAGAGGAGTTTTTTTTAGGGGTATTTTGGTACTTTCAGGTTAAAAATTAACAAATATTATCTTCCCTTAACAGAGATGTGACTTTTGCACCCTTTTACTAACCTCATGTGCATTTTTGCTCCCCTAAAAAGCACATGGTGTTGAATGCTCTTTTAGTAAAAGCCTATATGTAATTTTGCTCCTTCACCCTTTTGATTTTATTGTCATTAATAAAAAGAATTTTTTTTTTGTTAAAAGTATATTTTTTGAATATTGAAAATTTGTTATTGACTATTTAGTAAAGATAAGAGAAACCTCCTATCCCCTTAAATCAAACCATACTAATGTTTTTTTTAAAAAAAAAAAGTTTTTTTTTCATTTAAAAAAAATATTGGAAAAAAACATGGGACAAGCAGATAATGGGCATCATGATTGGTTCCGCCACTTGACCGTTCGGTGGGAAAAGACATGGAGGCAGGTGCATCAACAGAGCTTTTGTTTAAAAAAGAAAATGAATGATGACTTGTTCATTTATGTCTCATGTCATATTATCATTAAGGTAGCTTTTTGATGTACTCCCTCCGCTCCTAATTATAAGAACTATTTATCAGAATTTTGAGAAATTAAGGAGGGAGGTTAAATTAATTAATTATAATTATTTCCCCAAAATACCCTGCTTAAATTTAAGAATTACATGAAGCAAAATTTTAACAAATTTTAACTGACCTTCTTACATAAATTCTCCTCGATACCTTCTCTTCCGCGCTTGTCTGGCGTTCGCTTCGTCCTTCCCTCTCTGCCTTTCCCATTTCTCTTTCACTGCAAATCCCACAAAACAAACCTTTTCCCATTTTCAATTTTCAAATTAATTGCATTCTCAACTTCACACTAGTACTTCATTTATTACTCCTTCGTTCAAATCTGTAATTTTTTGATAATACTTAATAAAAAAATTGTTTTTTTTCTCCCGAGTTTGCGCAGGGGCGAAGTCTAAGGGCATTTATGACTAATGCTTCTTCTATTGATTGCTGCATCCACGTGACACCAGTTTGCTTCCAACGGCTAGATTTCGTTGTAGAAATTAATTACAGGTTCAATGTTTAAAATCCTTTCTAGATTTTTTTTGTTGAGAAAATATAAATAGGGGTATTATAGAAAAAAATTGACAAAACTTTAAAAGTGTTCTTATAATTAGGAACAAAGCCAACTCCAAAAAGTGTTCTTATAATTAGGACCGGAGGGAGTATAAAGGTTTTTCCAAAACAACGTAGATCTCACCGCCAGACGCCATTTTATAGGCAAAATTCACATAACGGCCTTTTTTACGAAAAAAAATTTAAAAAGGCATTTTTTGGAATTTTCAGAAAAAATTCAAAAACACATTTTTTGAAATTTTCAGAATCTACGTGAGTTATTAATGAGGCTGATATAGTTGTTAACGGATGAGTCATTAACAACTAAATCAGTACAATTAACAACAATTTACTAACAACTAAATCAGCCCCGTTAACAACTATATTAGTGTCCCGTTAACAATTATATCAATTCCATTAACAAGCCACAAGATTCTAACAATCCCAAAAAAGGCCCTGGAGCCTTTTCTAGGATTTTCAAAATCTTGGGGTCTTTTTTAAAAAAATTTCTGTAAAAAGGGCCCTTATGTAAAATTTCCCCCATTTTATATCATACTCCCTCTTTCATGATATTTGGGTTAAGGAGCAATTTTACACATATGTTTTACTCCAGGAGCGCACAGCACCACATGATTTAAAGTGGACCAAAAATACACATGTGATTACATTTTGAGAGCGCCCAGCACCACGGCCGTTAGTCAACAGTTAACTTGGATGGAAATGAACAGTAACTCAAGTGAAATTACACTTTTGCCCCTAGTTTTAGGTGAAATTACACTTTTGTCATTAATTTTAAATAATAATTACACTTTTGCTCCTAATTTTAAATATTAAAAAAAAAAACCTCCCGCCGGCTGCCACCACCATTGGCCGCCGCCGGCGACCATCACCGCCGGGCACCACCCCCGCCGGTGGTGGTGGTCGTCGGCGGTGGCAGTGGCCAGCGATGGGGCCCACCGACGGGGGTTATTTTAATTTTTTTAAATATTTAAAACTAAGGACAAAGGGCAAAAGTGTAATTTCACCTTAAATTAGGGGCAAAAGTGTAATTTCACCCGAGTTACTGTTCATTTCCATCCAAGTTAACCGTTAACTAACGGCCGTGGTGCTGGACGTTCCTAAAACGTAATCACATGTGTATTTTTGATCCAGTTTAAATCACATGGTGCTGGGCGCTCCTGGGGTAAAACACATGTGTAAAATTGCTCCTTAACCCTATATTTTTCGAGTTCTAAACATAAAATATAGTTTATAGTACAAATTATATTATAAAATATATTTTATATTTAAGGCGGAACATAGTAGGATTTCTGTATATGTCATGCCTCTTTTGATAATGTGTGATTAGGGAATGTCTAGAAGATTCTTTTGTAATCTCAACATTTTACTATTACTTTATTATAAAAATTACTTAGCACATATTCTATTGTATTTAATTCTTATTTTGACTAAAACACTCGATATATTAGAGCCGGAAAAACGGGTTGTGAGCCATGGGTTTGGTCAGAGAGCTCAAAGCTCGCCAAAAGCAGTGGGCTTGGGTTGGGAAAATGAAAGCCTACCATGTGGTGGGTTAGCACCTGGGTTCGTCGATCCTTTTTTTTTTTTTCATTTTTCATATTTTCTTACAAAAATGAACGCAAATATTGTTATTCTATTTCCTTTTTAGTATGTTTGACTCATTTCTCATGCTTTTCATATGACACTTTTTGTCATTTTAATTTTAATTTTTATATTATATTTATTTATTCTACTATTTTTAAATTAAGAAAATAGGTGTTTATATGTTTTTGTGAGGTGAGAGGTTGAAAGATAACATGATGTAAAAGTAGAATGGTTGTTTGACATAAAGTGTAAAAGAAATTGAACGTGATATGAGTGGATGAAAGAAAAAGGGAGTAAATTTTTTTTAGTTAAAATATACTTTTAGTCCTTTAAATTTATATGAGGTATATTTTTTGTCCTTTAACTTTATAAAGTATACTTTTAGTCCTATAATTCTACTGTTAATTTTGCTAACGAAAAATGCAAACTCAAGTAATAACGGTGTAAATTTACGTGATAGCTATGTAATTAAATGGTATTAGGTTTAAATTAAAAATGGGTAAATTGAAGAATATATAAAAGGGATGAGGGTCTTAAATGCTATAAAAGTTTTCGCTCTAGAGCATTGGTAATACGGAAGTTTTTTTTTTTAAGGATAAAAAATGCCACGAAAGTTCACAAAATGTAGTAATTTTGCCCCTCCGGTAATTTTGACCGTTAAGTTTAAATGAGTGCACACGTGGCATGCCACTTCATCACATGTGGCATGCCACCTCATCAATCAAATTAGTTGAGTATCATTTTTACCCCGGAAGTTTTCATTGAGGAGCAATTTTGCCCCGAAGTTTACAAAACGTAGCAATTTTGTCCTTCTTTCCTCCAATATTAAATTTGACTATTAAATCAGCCAAAGACCACACATAAGTAATGCCTTGAAAAGGTCGAACTTGGAGTCAGAGAAAGGTATCCTTGAGATGTTGAGCTCAAGGCGATCAAAATTTATAAATTCAAATTGGTTAAAGGGACTGAAAGGTCTGTCGCAAAACCCAGTGGAAGCATCACTTATGATCTAAGAAAATGAAACGCAAAACGAGAAATGAATTGTTCCAAAAATTGGTTCAATAAAACAAATCAATAGTGATAATATTCACGTTTGTATAAACTGATCATTTGTTTAGATCATAGGTGATACTTCCACTGGGTTTTGCGACAAACATTTCAATCCTTTTGACCAGTTCGGCTTCACAAATTCTGGCCGCCTTGAGTTCAACATCTCAAGGATCTCTTTCTCTGGCTCCAAGTTTGACTTTTTCAAGGTATGACATGTGTGGTATTTGACTGATTTAATAGTCAGATTTAATATTGGGGGCAAAAAAGGCAAAATTGTTATGCTTCTCAGTGAAAACTTTCAGGGCAAAAATGATACTTATGATTGATGAGGTGGCATGTCATGTATGCACTCAGTTAAACTTAACAGTCAAAATTAGCAAAGCGGCAAAATTGCTACGTTTTGTAAACTTCTGTGGTATTTTTGGTCCAAAAAATACTTCCGTTTTACCAGTGCTCATGAACGAAAACTTCCTGTAAGAACCGGCTGAACCCAAGAGGGGGGTGAATTGGGTGAAGTATAAAAATTTGAGAACTTTGATATTCTTTTCGTAACTTACTGAAATCAGTTTATAAAGCAATAACCAAACATTTAAACATGTATACACATTCAAACATATATGCTGGAAATGTAAGAGATAAGGGAAGAGAATGTACAAACTGATTTATACTGGTTCGGCCCAATCTTTGACCTACGTCCAGTCCCCAAGCCTCACTTGGAATTTTCAATCCACTATTTTCTTTCAATCTGATTACACATTCTGTAACTGAAGTAATCCTCTCACTATGATTCACACCCCCTTACAAACTGTAATCAACACACCGCTTTATTACACACTTTATACTCGAAGTAATCCTCTCACTAGGATTCACTCCCCCTTATAAGTTGTAATCAACACAATGTGTTTCTCACTCAAGATCACCCAATCTTGAGTAACTCTCAGAAGAATAGAATGATTACAATAGATCTTCTCTCTTAGAAATGAATGAATAAACACTGAAGATCAAATACAAATCACTTCACTCTCTAAGTTAACTAAATATGAAAAACAGAGTGTGAATGATGTTAAAAACATAATATTAGCATGTTGAAGATGTAATCTCTTGTCTCTACATTTTCCTGCTTGAATCTGTCTTCTATTTATAGGTAGAGATCAATATATGACCATTGAGAAGATTCAGTGACTGTTGGATAAAGAAATATAGCCGTTAGACTCAGATGGAACTAGCCGTTAGAACTTCATTTTTTGAACCAGCTATGACATCAGCATTTACTTCCCCTTTGATTTTCAGTTTAACAGCCTTTGATCATCTGAAACATGTACACAAATGATATAAATGATGTTAAGAAGTGTTATAAATCATTTGGGTAATCATCTGGATGTTTATCAGAAGAATCAGGATTTTCGAAACTTCGATTTTCTGAACCAGAGGTGTAAACTCGAGTTTGCTCTTGAAAACTCGAGTTTTCCTTTTGTTGTCAAATGCTGGATTTGCCTCTGCCTGAGCAAAACTCGAGTTTTGGAAATTGCTCTGAAGTTCGCTGCTCTCTGTCTGATGAAAACTCGAGTTTTCACTTTCAAAACTCGAGTTTTGCTTTCTCCTGAACTTTGTTGAGTTTTCTTAAAATAACCATCAACTTTTGAAGACCATATCTCACTGGTCTGAACTTCGTTTTGGTCCATTCAACTCTTGATGGAAAGTTCTATGTGTCTAGTTTCCAATGGCACCTATTTGAGCTCAATTGGATTTGTAGTTTGTGAGATACACTCAAAACATTGAAGCTTGGTCTGAAGCAAGGCGTGAATTGATGTGCCAACTTGTAAAATCCATAACTCCTTGATTTGAACTCCTTTAGACTTGAATTATATATCAAAATAATGCATTGGGAGTCTAGTTTCATATGCTTTTAGTTTCGTCTCAATTCGATCTTTGGTTTGGGAGATATCGTCGAAATACCAAAACTCGCCCGAGCTGAACGTGAAGCAGAGTGGAGCTGAAGAGCTGATCACGCTGTAAACTCGAGTTTTGAGTCCTAAACTCGAGTTTGTGCTTGGAAACTCGAGTTTTGCTTGTCCAGAGATGCCAGAGTTGCTGAAGACACTGGAAACTCGAGTTTTGAGATGGCTGACTCGAGTTTTTACTCCTAAACTTGAGTTTTGAGTCTTAAACTCGAGTTTTCTCATATTAGGAGAGCAAATCATTGTAGCGAAGCAGGAAACTCGAGTTTTGACTTGGAAACTCGAGTTTTCTCATCCTGAAACTGATTTTTGCTGACTTTAACTCTTAATTGAGCCATTCCAACTTCCATTTGATCGTGGAGACTTCTAGAACTTGAATAATGATATCTTCATTCCTTTCAACAAGTTCTTCCTTTCTTTCTTCTTCTCTTGATCATTTTCCACAATTCAAATCTTTTTTTCTTCTCTTCTCTTGATCAATCTTCGTCATTTAACTTTGTATTCATCATTCTCTGCCAGTTCAACCTTCTTCAATATTTTCTCTTTTTCTTGATTATTCCCAAAATGCTTTGATAGCTTCTTGCTTCCTTGATAATCTCTGCAAGCTCTTCTTTCTTTAATTCCTTATCTCCTTTCTTGATTAATCTTTATAGTTCAACTTGGAGTAATCTACATTAGGCATGATAGTTAGTCAATGTAAGAGATAACTATATTACTCAATATATTACTCAATCTTTTTGCTTTTAATAATGGCATCTATATAAGACATTATCAAAACTAATCATAACTAACACTTCCATGGCATTTAAGACCCTTATCCCTATATAAAATTTGTGTAATTAAATGTTATTAGTTATCACTTGAGTTCGTTGCGTCAGCGTTTTCTATTAGCAACATTATCGGTGTGAGAATTTTCGGACCAAAAGTATGTTTTCTGAAATTAAAGAACCAAAAGTATATCTTATATAAAAATTATAGGAGTAAAAGTATTCTTTAGCAATTTTTTTATGATCTGCTTTTTTTTAAAAAAAAAAGTTCCTAGGCTTGCCCGCCAACCCACTTTGGCAGGCTCCAGTTGGCATTTTCCCAACACGCCAGTGGGCTGGCTACATAAGCCCATCCCATTTAGCTCGTGGATCGAGGCGAGCTAGTTTGCAACCCGCAGGCTAGCCCAAATTACTGGCTCTATAATATATTTCCTTAGTTTTAAATGTGAAATAAAACTGACTTCTTTTAAGATATTAAGAAAACTAGTTTAAATTATTTTAAGGGAAAATGCCATATAAATACCAATTGAATTTGTAAAACCCCCAGAAGTCCGTCAAATTTGCAAAAAGATTGAGAGGTGATAAAGACTTTTAAGGGATATGCAAATTCGCGCAAAATGACCATTTTACCCTTAGTTATAAATAATTTTTTTTAAAAAAGTAACCCCCCGGCGGTGGGCCCCACCGCCGCCGGTCACTGCCGACCGCCGACGAAAGAGGTGGCCGCCGACGGTGGTCACCAATGGGCGCCCACCGGCGGAAGAGGTGACCGGCGGCCAGCGGTGGTCGCCCGTCACCAGTGGCCGGCGGCGGGGGGGGGGGGGTTACTTTTTTTTTTTGGGATTATTTATAACTAAAGGCAAAATGGTCATTTCTCGCGAATTTACATATTCCTTAAAAAGTCCTTGTCACCTCTCACTCTTTTTGCAAATTCGACGGACTTCTGGGGGTTTTACAAATTCATTTGGTATTTATATGGCATTTTCCCTTATTTTAATGTATTTTTATTTATCGTTTTTTTCTCTAAACTAATATGTATAACTTCTAAAAGGACATATAATATAATAATATATAACATATAATATGATTAAATAGCCTATTTAGTTTCCTTAATCTCTTTAACAAAAAAATTAATTATATCTTATATTTAAGACCGAATGGAGTAACATATTCCCCATCTTGTATATAAATGAGGGCATTTTTGAAAAATAACCTATTTGGATAACACAATTCGGTTAATCTTATATTATAAAAAGAAACAACAAGTATTCTTTTACACTCCCTCTGTTTTAAAATATAAGAGTTAAATACCTACTTTATAATTACAAAAAAGTTAGTTTAAAATAAAAGATAGTTATTTTCCCAATATTCCCTTATTTATTAAAAGGAATACCATATATAGGAAATTTGGAAACAATGATGAGAGATAACAAATCCGAAAAAAAGAAAGAAAGATAATATAGGGAGAAGAATGACAAGAGGGGGCGTGACAAATTTCAAAAAAGTTTTTTTTTTGGTTATAAAAAGGTTTACGTGGGGTAGACACCAGTATCCCATCAGGACCAGGTTATGCCTCCTGACTCAGAGAGCACTTACAAAGGTACTTATAGATTGCCCACCAATGAGACCCTCACATCAACACGTGGATATCGAACTTCCTTCCTTTTAAGGTAAAGTCTAACATCTTAGTCAACTGTACCCCTCCTCATTGACTCAAAAAAGGTATTAAATACATGTAAATAAGCAAAATGGGTCTTATAAAAAAAAAACACCCACTCACAAATTTTATTCTTACATTTTGAACAAAACTTTTTTTTTGCTCGAACCATTTTGAGCAAAACCAAGTAACTAATTTACTTGACTTATCAATTAATATACAATTTAACGATATATAGCGTATATTATAATTAAATAGTTTATTTAATTTCATCAACCTCCTTAAAAACAACGTCTAAACAGGTCCTACATTCCACGTTAAGGATAGAATCCCCAAGTCCTAATCGCTGGCTCCCATTGCCTCTCTGACAACAAGGGTTCAGTCCGAAATTTTGTAGCCTTTAGCTTTGTATTGTCACGCTTTCTTCGTCCTAAAACTAACCACCAAAACAAAATATGAATGAGTGATGGATGTTCTGAGCAGAAAAAAAAAGTGATGGATGTTGGAGGCTATATATATTCATCTACAGAAACAGATTCAGAGCTCCCCTGCTTGTCCGTACGGACGAGCTCTAAACCGTCTAGATTTGAATCTGAATGGTCCAGATCTGATTTTTTTACTTTTGTATTTTTTATCAAAAATAATCTTAATGGATAGAGAATCTAAAATAAAGATAATCTTTCAACAAACATTTTTTGAAAAAATGATTTTTTTTATATAGAAAAAAAATAAAAAATAACAAAAAAAAATCAGATCTGGACGGTCCAGAGCTCGTCCGTACGGACGAATAGGGAGAGCTCATCCGTAGGACGAGCTCTGAAACACGGTCCATTCATCTACAGACTCTTAAGGTGGTATCGCATGACACGTGCTCACAACTCAATCTAAGTAAATTAAATTTTGACGCCGATCAAAGACGACCACTCGTTTATGGATATTTGATACGACATGAAATTAATGAAACTTGTGTTGTGTTTTTTTTTTGAAACATGTGTTGTGTTCCGAGCAAAAAAAACATGTGTTGTGTTTATTCAGTGTATAACTGTATATATATATTTTTTTTTAAAAAAAAAAAACTGTATATACACGGGTCCTCACCATCTTCCCCCTCCTTTTCCGCCACCTCCCTGTACTCTGCCCAATCAATTAGGTCTGCCTGGTAACACTTTTAAAAGTAAAATAAATACTCCCTCCGGTCCTAATTATAAGGCATAGTTGACTTTATTTGGAGAGATTAAGGAAGCTAAATAAGTTACTTAATCATTTTATATATTGTGTATCTTTAGATTATATATTAGTTTATTAATCAAACTAATTACTTTGTAGAAAAAAATAGAAAGAAAAATACTCTAAGGTAATTTAATTAGCTTCCTTAACTTCTCCAAAAAAGTCAACTATGTCTTATAATTAGGACCGGAGGGAGTATAAAAGATAGAAAGTAAAACTTAAAATAGCTATTACTCTTTAAAATCATGCTTTCAATTAAGCTACCAAACACTCTAAAATTATACCCAACAATGGTTTGGCAAGAAAACTATGGTTTTTTCAGAAGCTAGTTTTTCCAAACCTTTTCAAAAGCTACTCTTAAAAATATTTTTTTTTTCATTTTTTCTTTAAAAATTATTCTACAAAGATAATCCATCCTGGCTCTTAACTTTTGTCGCTCATTCTCTTCTCTAATTGACCACAAGACTAAACACGGCAAGTCAAACAAAAAAGGACTTGATATCTATTATTCTGATAATGAATTTCACTCCCAAAGATTAATACAAAAAAAGAGTTTATCTTGTAATCCCGAGTATTCTATCAATCCGACCATGCCCACGGCATAACAAGGACCAAAATAAGGGCGATTTGGTACGCATGATGAATGTACAGACAACGTTTATATATTAATAAATCCGAATTTAATATATTTTATCCCGCCTTATTCATTTATTTTGGGGATTATTTTAGGCTAATTTAGATTTATTAGACAATATTTAGATTCTTAGCCTATTTTAGGAAATAATATAAATCAGAATTAATTATGATATTATTGGACCAAAATTATCAATATTCTGGTTGAGATCTTGTGATTGAATAATATTTCTAAATATATGATAGATCACGATTTTATTTAATTCTTGCGGGATAAGAAAAAGCATATTAGAAGATCCTACGATGCAGAATTAACCTGGGAAGCTAAAAGAAGATCTAATGGTGGAATTTTGTTGGGCTTTTGAAATTTTAATTGGCTCAAATTGATACCGAAACTCTTTCTTCACTCCATTTATTTAATCACGCAGCCGCGAGAACGCTCTGATAGAGAGCCACAGAGCTCTCTCTCACGCAAGCCCCAGACACACGCATATTCAGTCAAAAGGCAAGACGCAGTGGTGCACATAAAATTAAGTCAATTCCATTAATTACTTCAACTCATCTCTCCAGTGGATGCGTGGGACTGCGGGAACTAATTTGATCAAATTCTTCTCATTCTTGTCTTCATGGCCGTGGGAAGTTTAGTGCTTGGAGGAAGAATGATCTATATGGAAGCTTAGACTCTTTTAGGAGACAACTTGGGAGGAGCATGGAAAGCTAGAGCCTAGAGTTTTACACTTGAAGACCACAAGGGAGTGTCTTTCTTTTTATCGTCTTAATTCAAATTTGAGGTTCTTTAGTTTTAAAGGGTTTTCAAAATTTGTTAATCGAAAACAATTTAGTTTTAGATTGTAAACATATTTCTTTTGGATTGGATTAATAATTTGAAGTTTTTATGTGTGAGACAATTGTTGGAGTTTTGGTTGCAACCTTTTGATTGCCAATTGAATTATTAATTGAGTTTTCGTTATTAATTTAATTGTCAATTTGGTTTATCATCTTAATTGTTTAATTGGGTTGATAAATTATCTAGTTGTTCAATTGGATAATTGTAAACAAGATTTTCAAGACTATGTTGTGATTGATTTTTAATGAGTTTAATTAACCACCGCTTATGTGTTATTGAGTTAAAGGGTTTCCCGTGTTTAATTAGGTGATTAAATTCATTAATCTTCCTTTGATCTAATCAATTGGTTTGGGCTAAGAAAGTTAACTCCATGCAATTCCTAAGTTGTCACCTTCTTCCTCATAACTGAACTAGATCTTTGTCAATTGATTTGATTTTAATCAATTTTCTTCTTAGGATTTTAATTTTCCTCCCATAACAAAAACCCCCTCAAAATTGCATTCATATCCATATAGGTTAGTTTCATTCTCATTTAGGTTTTAGAGTCAATTGCATTAGTGCATTTAGTTAGTTTAATTTCATCTAGCTAGTAGTGTTTTGCATTTTAGTTTAGGTTTATTCCATTGCATTTTTTTTATCACCTAAATTCAACCTAAAGAAAAACCCACAGATTGCTCCTTGGGAGAATGACCTAGGTTGCCATTATATTGCATTATTAGTTGGTCCTGGTTTAATTGATTGCTTTAGCGATAAAAATAAGCACCATCAACATAAATCTTTTTTTTTTTTTTTTGCTGTTGCCCATAAAACACGTCGTCTTGTATCCATGTACCAGTATATAGAGTATCTAATAATTACTGTCACAACTAGCTTGAACATAAGGTGGCTTAGAAGCCCAGCTGTGATTAATTTGTACGTAAGTAGTGGGATGGCTGATGAGAATGAGAAGCCATAAAAAACACAAACAGCGCATGCGTGTCTTGGATCATCTCACACAAATGGCTTCAAGGCCTCCATAGACGTAATGAAGAGACAAAGACCATACATATGAATCAATTATTAATTACCACGAGAAGAAACGGGTTCCACTAATTAGTGGGTGCCGCACCGATCTGAACCAAGAAAGCCCTGAGATTGGCATCAGAGGAACCACCCACCTTAACGGCTTCCTTCGAAACTTCCCTCCATTTGGCGGCGTTCTTCCTCACCTCCTTCCCTCTCTCTTCATCGCCCATCACCTCCTCCACGCACCTCCTTATTTCTTCTCCTCTCGCGATTCTCTCTCCGTCGTCGCCGCCTTCCTCCACCGTCACCCTCACCCCTGTTTTCCAAACATCCTCTATCAACTTGGCGTTTGTCGCCTGATCCGCCCACTGCGGAATCCCCACCACCGGAACCCCCGCCACCAGACTCTCCAAACTCGAATTCCAGCCACAGTGGGACACAAAACACCCCACCGACTTGTGTGACAGTATCTCCACCTGCTTGCACCACTTCACTATCTTGCCCTTCTCTTCCATTTCCTCCATGTACTCCCCTACCTTCTCCTGCTCCTTCTCTTCTCTTATGGACCACAAGAATGGACGCCCGCTGTCTATCAACCCACGTGCCATTTCCTCCATCTGTCTCTTTGACAGCACGCTTAGGCTCCCAAACGATATGTAAATCACCGACGACTCTGTTTTTGTATTCAACCATTCCATGTTGTCATTGCCAGTGTCCGAAGAATTATTCTCCCGGTCTAAAAGAATCGACGGCACGAACGGGCCGATCGCAATCGTTCTGAAGGTGTCACGAACCACTCTTAGAGCGTCGGCTTCTAGCTCCTCAAATGTGTTAAACAGCACCGTGGGATTGGGTTCTTGTTGGAGGACTCGGAGATCCTCTGCGAACATCGTCAGTATAATAGAACTAAGGCCTGATACGGATGTAACAAATGACGGCAGATCCTGTGGTTCTAGAAGCGGCAGGCCTGGTAGCTCTATGGAGTTTGAAGAAGGCGATGAAAGTTTGTTCTTGATGAAGCTATCGTCCTTAAAGTAGTAATGGATGATGGTGAATACCGTGGCAGGTTGGACCCACAATAGTGCCGAAGGAAGATGAAGTTTGCGTGCCAGCTCTGTTGCCCAAGAAACACCCATGGTGTGCACTATACATGTGAAGGGATGGCCGCCGTTCTGGTTGACGGAGGATATGAGATTGGCGAGAGACTCCGTGCCCAAACGCCGGAGCTCCGAATAGTATTTCTCGGTCCTGGCTTTAAAATCGTCACTGCTTTCGTCATATTTGTAACCGTCGTCATAGCCGTCGGAGAAGGGGGCGAAGGAGAGGCCAGGGATGGTGGCTGATGTCGTCTTGTCCATCCGGCGGTGCATGTGAAGGGTGGTGGAAACAGTAACGACGAAGCCCATGCGAGTGAGTCTGTGGGCGAACTGGAGCACAGGATTGACGTGGCCTAGAGCCGGGAATGCCATGAGAAGAAAGTGGTGCTGAACCATCGTGGCAAGGGCGGCGCGTGAGGGATAGGCCAATCACTCACTTCTAGCTATAGAATGAGATAAGGATAGTGCGGCAATATGAGAAATTGTATTGGAGGGATGAGAGGCGATTGAGGACAATTTGTTTTTGAATTATTTGTGGGGATGGAGAGATAAGGAGTTGGCAGACATTTATTTTGTTGGACCAATCATGGAAAGAGATCCTTTCTTAATCTTCTTTTCCTTTTTCTCTTAACAGTTTATTGGACCATTGATCAGGAATTTTTTTTTTTAAAGTTGAAATAGTATTATATTGATTAAAGGAATATGATTTTTTTTTTTTATCGGAAAGCTATTTATATTAATACTAAAAACAAGTACAATATCTGGATATAAGTAAAATCAGATCCAGTATAACAAAATACATCCAAGACAAAAACAACAACGAAAACAGCCAAATCACCGTACATAAAATATTTAGAAGTAGAATCATAAACAAAGCAGCCTCCTCAATATCTGGGGTTGGAAGTGACAACGAAGAAGGTGATGGTTTGTAAAACCCACCCAAACAGGCACACCTCCTTATAAGCATTAGCTGCAATGAGAGCAGCTGTACAGGTACCCCATATTGGGGTTAAGAACACAAAAAACCCAACCTCAGACGTAAGAAGACCCATGATGTCCAGAAGAAATCTTCTGCTCCTCTGTTGAATCAGATTTGGTGACCTTGGCCACACAACAAGCAACACCTCTTTAGATTTACCCCTAGAAACGCAGATCTGAACAACCAAGGGAGAATCGGATCTTATAACGTTCATACAGCAGTTCACCCAGGAGGATTTGCACGCAGATCTTACAAATCTGCTTATTTCATAAGACAAAAACACCACCAGACAACCCAGTAACACAGAAAAGTAATAAAAAAGCAGATAAATCTCACTTCCCCAGATCAGATCTGAAGAGGAGAGGAAAGGGCTCACCACAAGGATGAGAGAAGGTCACGTCTGACAAAACTCTGAGGGAGAGGACCATAAATTATGATTTAGAGATTATGAAAAATGATAAGAGAAAGATTGAGAAAAAAACTCAACCCGATCAATCATCACGTGCGATGAAGTACACTTCTTCCCTCTTGCACTTTCGTTTCACAACTATTCCCGCTTTGAAGTTGTGTGTTGCCGGAATTGGCTTCCCAGCTCGTCCTCTGGACAAGTAGTGGGAGCTCGTTCGTACGAACGAGCTCCTGGATCTGGACGGCCGATATCTTTTTTTCTTTCTTTTTTTAATTTCCTTTTTTTATTTTTTTTCTATATGAAAAAAATCATTTTTTTGAAAAAAATATTAATTAAAAGATTATCTTTATTTTAGGTACTTTACCCATTAAAATTATTTTTTGTAAAAAATAAAAAAGTAAAAAAAAAATTAGATCTGAACCGCCCAGATCAGATCTGGACGGTTCAGTGCGGACGAACACAGTAACCAATTCCGTGTGTTCCTATATCACTTCCTTGCGCTTTTGATTCTGCTCGGCTGCTTCCCCAGTGCAAGAAAAGCAAATAGTACATCTTTTCTCTCTGTTTTTTTTAAAAAAAAAAACCATAAATAGTACATCTATTCTCACTACACACAGTCCTCTCCTGTAACCTTGTTAATATATATAAGCACTCATCTATTCTTAGATATATTTATTTTAATTTGATGAGGTGTTAAAAACACTAAATAACTTGCTTTTAATAGCACTGGCAAAAAAAAACTTGACTTTAATAGAAGGATATATATATGCGATACAAAATTCACCCTCGAACCTATGTTATAATTTAGTATCCAATGAGAATGTAACTTAATAAACTCCCACTAGTCTCCATCTTATAATGTCTTTTAAAGGGGTATATTGGTTCATGAAACCTTAAATTTAGCCTGTAATAGAAACAAGTTGTTACACTTTAGCCCAAAAGTAAGGGGCCCGTTAAAATTATGAGTTCGTATTCACCCATCTCAAGTAGGGGTGTGCATGAAGCCCAAGAGTTTAGTGTGTCTGCCCGAACCTAGCAAAAAATCGTTCTACCTAGCCCAGGAAAAGGAAACCTAAATTTTTTTTTTGGCTCAATTGGATTGAGTATTCTTACGAACAACAAAGCGGGGCATTGAGTAGAGTATGCCGCCTACCCATCTGGCTCTGGCCAGTAGGTATATATATTATTATATTTGATATAAGTATTTTGTATATAAGAGTTCATATACTTATATTATATATTTACTAATACTCTAATATATCCATTGAGTATTTAACCATTAGCCCATTATATTACTAATGATACCTTGTATTTAATGGACTATGGATGTTATTTAATTCTTCACAAATGTGTATTAGATTATTTGTTAAGCCATATAATAGCATTTTCAATTTCAAGACTCAAGTTGTAGATTTATTTTGAAATATTCTAAAGTGTATAATTATAGATTGTATTTAAAGTTTACAATATTGTTTAGCGAGTATGAATGGAAACTATCTTTTTCATAGAGTGTGGTAGGGTATCACCATTTGACCAGAGAAGTCTGTCCAACCCAGCCCGAAAATGTTAGGGCTTTTACCAAGAAAGCCAGGCATCAAGCTGCATTTTGCTGCCAATAATCCCTTGGGTAAAGCATCGGGTAGGGGTCTCGCCCTGTCCAACCTTGCCCATGCTCACCCAAGAGAAAATCCTCTTCTAATCTTTTTTTCTCCTTATCCCTCATCAGTCCTTATGGGTTGTTGATTGGGAAAAGAATAGAAACATTAAAGTAATTGTAACACCCCCGATTTCAAACCATTATAATAACAAAAATTTAAATAATTTGTATAAATAAACTAATAAATTTCGAAATAACAATCTTGGGGAGTGCTACCGCCGCGCTTGTATTGGACAAGCGCAAGGCTACTCATTACATTAATACCAATTAAAACTTAAATGGAGATGTCTTATCCAAATAATAAAGTACATAAATAAATAAATAAATAAAGAAACTAGCTAGAGCTTTCTATTAATCTTCCTCACTTATCACTGCTAGCCCCAGCAGCCCCAGCTTGAGACCTGTTTCAATGAAAATCTGCTCCCCCGAAGGATCGTCGCAGCCCATGAACACACACACATCAGCAAACGCTGGTAATCCTAATAGTTAAAGATAACACAAAATAATAACAATAGTAACCGATAAACAAATAAATAAATAATTAAATTAATTACATATGATGGGGTAAATACCATATATATATATATATATATATATATATATATATATATATATATATTTAAAATCCACAAAATCAATTTCTCATACTCACCATAGCTATACATTATCATTGACTCAGATATTATTATTTATTATCCTTTAAAATTTCTTTAGACCCGGGAAACCCTGTCAGTCTATTTAGTTTAGTGGGAAGAGAACCATAGTAAACCCGGGAAACCCTGCCAGTCACAATCAATCAAATTGGCCATCAAGTATATCAAATATTTCTTCCTAGTGTGCACACCTCTTCCCAAAGTTGCTATTAGTGTCTCGGGAAACCCTGCCAGACACCACTTTGGGAAGAACGGATATCTCAATTTTCTCATCACATAATATTTCGAGGCATAAAACCTAAGGGTTGTGTTCATCACTTTGGGGGTACCATCCCAAAGCTATCCTCCCACTATTAAAATGTTTTAAACACACACACATAAATAACTCCTAAATTATTTTTATTGTTTACTTATCCTTTATATATTTTTATATTATTTTAATAAAATATAGATATAATGATATATATATATATATAAATTAAAACCTATTGGTATCTTGTCTTATTGCACAGGAGATATTAAATGAATAAAACATTGAAGAAAAACACACAGTATATCATGTGGTGAGGCACGCACGACGAGGCATGTATTTGGATTCAAACCAAAAAGCAACGCATAGGGGAAATCAAAATTCTTACTTCTAAATCAATTGGGGGAAAAAACGTACAGAGGATTTGCATTCAATATGTACATGCCAAATTGCAACACGCACGCCGAGGCGGAATTATATTCAATTGTTAAAAACAAAAACGCACAGGCTTATAATGCACGCAAGTAGAAAACAATCACATACATTACAATGCTTATATAGATATATATCTCAAAATTCAAATAATTTCTATAATCTAGGGTTCAAGATCACCTATCGGGATTAAAATTAACCTAACCTCATGGGTATTAGGATTACAAAATTTACATAAATCTAACCTACTCATGGGGATTAGGATTACCTGGCCTTCGTTCTTGCTAGCGACCTAATTTTGATTTGATGCACAGAAAGAGGGTTTGAGAAGAAAACAACGGAGGAGGAAAAGTATCGTGTGTTTTTAGGTTTTTGACGGTTAGACCTAAATTTATAATTAAAACTTAGGGTTTTAGTTATGGGCTGGGCCCTTTAATTATTCCCAATTAATAAATTAACAACACAAACACTATAGATTTCTAGATTCTAATATATTATTATTATTATTATTTTAATATATTATTAATTCTATTATTAATCAAGAGTACTACAAATATAAAATAAACAGATATATATTCTATATAATAAATAGAATATATAACAAGATTTTCTAATAAATAAAAATATGAAATACTAACATAATTAATATAAATAGAAATAGATTATATTATACAATCTAATTATTAATAATATAATTAATATATTCCTATTACAATTTATCACGATACAATAAATATATATATATATATATATATATAATATTTCAATTACATTTTATATTTCTATTTATTCTAGCTAAAATTTAGGATCATAGCTAATATCTAGGATCACTAATATCACTACCCAACAGTAAGGTAAATTAAAATGACTCAATTATATATTTAATAGAAATGGATTATATTATATAATCTTATTAATATATTCCCAATTAATAAATTCTTAAACCATACAATTAAATTTTAAACTTTTATTATTACTATAATTATTTCCAAATAATAAATTATAGAATAATATAAACATTATTAAATTCTAAATCTTTATTTACTATATTATTATTATTATTAAATTTCATTATTACTTTATTATTATTAGTATCATTATCATTATCATTATTATTGATAAAAATCCGGGGTATTACAGTAATATTGTGACTTTTCAAATTAATTGGATGAATATGGTTTAAAGATTATAAAAGATGATGAGAAAAAGATGATAGGAGAAACCCAACTTATGCTCACCCCTAATCTCAAGCTCATAAACGCACCCGACAAACCTGTGGCTTAAAAAAAAAAAAGAAATATTATCTTTTCTAACGTCACTTAATAATGATTTTAACAAAGAAAACCGAGTCGCCGGCCAAGGAAGGTCGAATGTTCCCCCACCCAGTGGGAACCAGATCCTCTCATTGTCTCTTTTTCTTCCCATCCCTCACAGTCAGATCTCGGCCGTCCATTCCGTGATCCAACGGCCGAGATTAAAAAAAAAACAAAATTTTTGTTTTTTGTCTTTTTCGAAAAAAACAAAAGATAAAAATTTTGTTTTTTTTTAAATCTCGGTCGTTGGATCACGGAATGGACGACCGAGATACGCCTGGGAGGGATGGGGAGGGGGGAGAAAATGAGAGAAACCGGACGCCACCTAGTGTGGTGCGTGCCAGCAGTACTATAGTCATTTTGGAAAATACCCTTTAGGGTCGAAATAACCAAAAAAAAATTGTGAAAAAAATACCTAAAAAAAGTCACATGTCAAAAAAGGTCTTAACGTACCATTAATAACTATATCAATACAACATTTGTTGAAATAGTACTAGAAAATGCTTTAGGGTCTTTTTTAACATCTAACTTTTCTTTTAGCCTTTTTTTGACAATTTTTTGGTTACTTGGATCTTGAAAGGGAATTTTTCCTAGTTATTTTCCTAACCTCCCCATCAAACTATCCCAACACATCCTTCTTTATTGAAAGAATACCAGAAATAGGAAATTTGAAAAAAATGACGAGAGATAACAAATAGGAAAAAAAGAAGAAAGAGGATGTGGAGGAGAAGAATGATGAGAGAGTACGTGGCAAATTTGGGAAAAACCATTAAATGCATGTACAAAAGCAAAGTAGGTCTTATAAAAAATTCCCCAATCTGCCCATAAATTTGACTCTTATGTATTGAAAAGAGAAGTACCTAATTTATTTAACATATAAACTAATATATAATTTAATGTTTATCGTTTATCATGTTATTTAATATAAAACTTTTTAAAGTTATTTTAAAATTACGTCGTTTTAGAAGTTAGGAGAATTAATAAAAGGTATTTTTGTATTTATTATATAAATTTTATCAGAAGATCCTCCGTTAATTATTTTAACCACAAGACTACATCGTTTTGAGAGTTTATTGATTCTTCTAACTCCAAAACGACGTAATTCTGGGGTGACTTGACATAACTTTATTTCAAGTGATATGAAAAATGATAAACCCATAATTTAATCATATATATATATATATATATATATATTATGATTAAATAGTTTATTGAGGTTCTTAACCTCTTAGAAAAAATAACTAGTTCTTATTTTAATAATCGGACGGAATATTAGGAAAAAGACAATTTCTATGAAATGTCAAAACTAGACACGCATCAATGTTTTATAAGCGAGTGACACAATCACCAACAATCAGAGTTTTAAAAAATCCAAAGACAGGAGAACACTGATGGTGCGCTCCTAATAACAGCAGGAAATATCTTTCAAGTGTTTTTTTTTTTAAAAAAAATACTCCCTCCGGTCCTAATTATAAGACATAGTTGACTTTTTTGGAGAAATTAAGGAAGCTAATTAAATTACCTTAGAGTATTTTTCTTTCTATTTTTTTCTTCAAAATAATTAGTTTGATTAATAAACTAATATATAATCTAAAAATACACAACATATAAGATGATTAAGTAACTTATTTAACTTCCTTAATCTATCCAAACAAAGTCAACTGTGCCTTATAATTAAGACCGGAGGTAGTATAATCTTTCAGGTTTGTTGGTAACACCTGCAAAGGTTGTCTTAGGATACTGTCGTCCTTAAAAAATATTCTGCAATTAACAGCAAATGGTATCACTAGCTCAGTAAGAAGATTCCAAAGGAGAACGGAGCATTTGAATATGTGAAATAAATATTATATTTAAGATTAAGATCGACCGATTTGAGATAGTGGTACTAGAATTGAGCTATTTGTAATCTGACTTGTTTAGAAGTAAGATGGGATAAAAGTCAGATTATAAACGTAATTTGTGTTTGGAATGATTCGGGTAGAAATGGATTCTTTCCAAATGAGCTCTTATTTAAATGATTATTTGAAAAATTAATTGAAATAGAAAATGACATCAATCTTATTGAATACTATATATATATAATGATAACTAAAGGTAAAAATTAAAATTTAATTATTATTAAAAAAATTAAAAAGTTCTAAAATACTTAATTAAATATATTATAATAAATTAATTAGAATACATACAAATACATATTTAATAATGCATTGTTTATTGGATCACCTATTCTTAACATTTTTTTTTTCAGAAGCTGAAAAAAGTGATTTCTACATTGGTGAACTTTTTTTTTTTTATATATATAAACCACTCTAAGATTATCACTATTTCAAACAGTCCATTTTTCTCCACTAAGCATAAATCATCTACAGTGATGGATGAGTGATGGATGTTGGAGGCTATATATGCTTTTCATCTACAGTCTCTTAAGTTGGTCTCGCATGAACACGTGCTCACACCACAATCTAACTAAATTAAATTTTGACGCTGATCAAAGACGACGACTCGTTTATGGATGTTTGATACGACATGAATTTAATGAAACATGTGTTGTCTTTTATTCAGTGTATATACACGGGCCGTCACCATCTTCCCTCTTGTTTTCCGCTACCTCCCTGCACTCTGTCCAATTAATTAGCTCTGCATGGTAACACTTTCAAAAGTTAAAAAAAAAAAATTAAAAAAAAATTGAGAGAGAGTAAAACTGAAAATAGCTATAAATCTTTAAAATTATGCTTTGAATTAAACTATCAAACACTCTAAAATTATCTACAAAAATGGTTTGGCAAGAAAACTATAGTTTTAAATTGAAAAAAAATTGAAAACTATGAAGAGAGTTTATCGGGTAATCCCGAGAATTCTATCCATCCGACCGACCATGCCCACGTCATAAAGAAGGACCGAAATAAGGGAGCTTTGGTACGCATGATGAATGTACAGACAACGTTTATATATAAATCTATTCTTTTGCTGTTGCTCATAAAACATGTCGTCTTATAACCATGTACCGCCATATACATATAGTGTCTAATTACTGCCACAACTTAGCTTGAACATAAGGTGGCTTAGAATAGAAGTCCAGCTGTGATTCATTTGTATGTAGTAATGGGATGGCTGATGAGAATGAGAAGCCATAAAAAACACAAACAGAGCGTGCGTGGCTTGGATCATCCACACAAATGGCTTTAAAGCCTCCATAGACATAATGAAGAGAAAGACCAGCCATATACGCGAATCATTATTAATTACCACTATTCAGTGGGTGCCGCGCGCACCGATCTGATCCAAGAAAGCCCTGAGACCGGCATCGGAAGAACTACCCACCTTTACGGCTTCCTTCGAAACTTCCCTCCATTTGGCGGCGTTCTTCCTCACCTCCTGCCCTCTCTCTCCATCGCCCATCACCTCCTCCACGCACCTCCTTATTTCTTCCCCTCTCGCGATTCTCTCTCCATCGTCGCCGCCCTCCTCCACCGTCACCCTCACCCTTACCCCTGTTTTCCAAACATCCTCTATCAACTTGCCGTTTGTCGCCTGATCTGCCCACTGCGGAATCCCCACCACTGGAACCCCCGCCACCAGACTCTCCAAACTCGAATTCCAGCCACAGTGGGACACAAAACACCCCACCGACTTGTGTGACAGTATCTCCACCTGCTTGCACCACTTCACTATCCTCCCCTTCTCTTCCATTTCCTCCCTGTACTCCCCTACCTTCTCCTGCTCCTTCTCTTCTCTTATGGACCACAAGAATGGACGGCCGCTATCTATCAACCCACGTGCCATTTCCTCCATCTGTCTCTTTGACAGCACGCTTAGGCTCCCAAACGATATGTAAATCACCGACGACTCTGTTTTTGTACTCAACCATTCCATGTTGTCATTGCGAGTGTCCGAAGAATTATTCTCCCGGTCTAAAAGAATCGACGGCACGAACGGCCCGATCGCAATCGTTCTGAAGGTGCCACGAACGACTCTTAGAGCGTCGGCTTCTAGCTCCTCAAATGTGTTAAACAGCACCGTTGGATTGGGTTCTTGTTGGAGGACTCGGAGATCCTCTGCTAACGAAGTCAGGATAATAGGACTAAGGCCTGATACCGATGTAACAACAATTGACGGCAGGTCCTGTGGTTCTAGAAGCGGCAGGCCTGGTAGCTCTATGCTGTTTGAAGAAGGCGAGGAAAGTTTGTTCTTGATGAAGCTATCGTCCTTAAAGTAGTAATGGAAGATGGCGAATACCGCGGCAGGTTGGACCCACAATAGTGCCGAAGGAAGATGAAGTTTGCGTGCCAGCTCTGTTGCCCAAGAAAGAAGCATGGTGTGCACTATACATGTGAAGGGATGACCGCCCTTCTGTTTGACGGAGGATATGAGATTGGCGAGAGACTCCGTGCCCAAACGCCGGATCTCCGAATAGTATTTCTCGATGCTGGCTTTAAAATCTTCTCTGCTTTCGTCATATTTGTAACCGTCGTCATAGCCGTCGGAGAAGGGGGCGAAGGAGAGGCCAGGGATGGTGGCTGATGTCGTCTTGTCCATACGACGGTGGATGTGAAGGGAGGTGGAAACAGTAACGAGGATGCCCATGCGAGTGAGTTTGTGGGCGAACTGGAGCACCGGATTGAGGTGGCCTAAAGCCGGGAATGCGATGAGAAGAAAGTGGTGCTGAACCATGGTATTGGTGGCTAGGGGCGGCGCGTGAGGGTTAGGTCAATGACTCACTGCTAGCTAGAGAATGAGATAAGAAGTACTCCTATGTAGAAAAGGTTGTTTGGCTGTATCAGAAAAAGAAAAAGAAAAGGTTGTATGGTCGTTGAGGGGATAGTGCAGTAAAGGACAAATTGCTTTTGAATTATTTGTGGGGATGAAGAGATAAATAAGTATAAATTTTGAGATATATTAAATTAAATTTTTTAATATTTAATATTTATTTAATTATTTTTATATATTTTTAATTATTTAATTAAATATAGGATAAAAGAATATTATAACAAAAAATTTATTGATATCTTATTTTGTTATGTAGGAAATATTATGTGAACTAAGAGAGTAAAAAAATTAAATTAAAAATGATATGATATAATATATTATTATATTATAAAAATGAGACAATATATTATATTATATACTATCAAATTGACCATAGATCGGAGCAAAAAAAAATTGACCATAGATGAAAGACGTACCCGTGTAAAGAAAAATTGAAGACGTGGACCCCACACCAATTAAACAAAAAGGCCTGCAATAAGCATGCGTGAGTTTTTTTTTTTTTTTTTGGTCAAAGAAGATTCTATTAAATTAAACTTCCAAGAAAGTACCATTACAAAGGAAAGAACTAAACAACAACCAGAAAAACCAAACGACAAAAACACCAGAAGGTAAAACTACCACAACAAAGGAAACAATACAATGAAAGAACAACAGATACAAAGGAAACAAACTAGCCACCATCCAAAACAGAATGAAAAGGCGAAGGATTATCAACATCATCACTAGTCTTCTGAGCTTCCAGAGTTAGAAGAGATAACAAAGTAGGTGTTGGTTGAAAAACCCACCCTATAAGGTACACCCCTTTTTTTTTTGATAAAAGCTACGGGGCATTAGCCCTTATTCATTTCAGAATCAATGATAACACGTGGGTAAGAAACCCCCACATAGTCACTGTACAGTAAACGATCAATGCTTATAGGAGGAGATTCAAAATTAACAAGCATTTCCTCCTGATCTAGACTAATAGAAGCAAGCGCATCTGCACACTTATTTGCTTCTCTATACACATGTACAAACATGATCCTGGTAAATTTCTTCATGGCTGAACTAATCTCAGCTAACAGTCTTGATTCCGCATCATCTGCTACCTGCAAACTGTTAAGCATATACACCACTGCAGAGGAATCACATTCAACAATTACATTCTCAAAGAGTTTACACAGTGCTAATTCAAGGCCAGTTAAAAACCCCCATAGTTCTGCCCTTAATGCTGAGCATCTACCTAATTTTTTAGCAAACCCACATATCCACTTACCATCACAGCCCCTTAGGAGACCACCACACCCAGCGATGTGTTGTTCACCACGAGATGTCCCATCTGTGTTGAGTTTAACCCATCCTTCAAATGGCACCATCCACCTGATGTATGCCTCCGTACGTTTGCTACATGCTGTCCCAAAGCACACTCTTGCTCTCTTAATTTCTCGAACATACCACTCTACTATATTGGTTCTATTCTCTGGCATCACGAACCCTTCCACAAACAGCCCCTTGTTCCTCCAACTCCACAAAAGCCAACACGTCAGACCAAAGATTAAGCACCAGTCATTCTGTGTTTTCTGCAGATTCCAGTTAAACCATTCTATCCCTTGTAGGGTTAAAAACTCGTACTCAGGACGTCCTTTCAGCAAAGCAGTCCATAGTTTCCATGCCATATCATAGTCTCTCAACACATGCATCAAGGTTTCAGTGTGCCCTGGACATCTGTAGCATTCCAAACTACCTCCCAAAATGTTACACTTCCTCTCATTTGTCAGTAGCCTATCATGTATGGCTTGCCAAAGGAAAGTTTGCACATGTTTAGGTCCTCTCCATTTCCACAAAACATTCCACACACTTTCCTCTCTATCCTGCTCATCTCTAATAAGCCGGTACATATCCGACACAACATAATTACTTTGCATTTTTTCATTCCATCGTACTGTATCAGCTCCACTCATTGGGCAAGGGGGAAACTCAGCTAGAACACAATTGACCCCCTCCTGATCTAACATCCCCTCAAGTTTCGCCAAGTCCCATCCCCCCTCACTACTAATCATGTCAGCCGCCCTTACCAGCCTCTCCTCCTCCGTGATATGTCTTGTACACATTTCTGATAGGCACATTCCCCCCTGCAGCCATCTATCTTGCCAAAAACAGACGCTCTTTCCATCTCTAATTTCCCATTCCAGGTTGCTCAAAACTTTTAGCCAAACCGTATCTAGGCTTAGCCATATCTCTGAGTCAGATTTAGTAGTTTTTCTTTCTCTCCTAAGGTCTTTCTGCCTTCCATATTTACCTTTCAAGACCATGGAGCATAAATTTGTTGGCTTAGCAAATAAATTCCAAACAATTCTTCCTAGTAAGGCTTTGTTCATAGCCTCCAGATTTTTCAATCCAAGGCCACCATTCTTTTTCTCCTTACATAGCGTATCCCAACTAATTGCATGGATGCTTCTTTTCCCCTCCTCACTTTGCCAAATGAAGTTTCTTTGCATTTTCTCCATTTGCTGTCTTACTCCAATGGGTAACCGCGCATGCTGCATAGTGAAAACAACCATCTGATTTGTCACCGCCTGGACCAAAGTTATCCTACCAGCAAACGATAGTGTCTGCTTTTTCCAGCTACTCAACATATTTTGCATTTTGTCAAGTATAGCTTGATACTTATTCCTTTTATTCCCTCCATGAAGCATATAAGCCCCTAAGTATCTCCCCAAATCCTCCATACGCCTAAAACCAGAGAAATTACAGATCTCGTTCTGCAACTGTCTACCAACATTCTTTGGGAAGCATACACTCGTTTGCCCCCTCTCGGGGAAAAGATCAAGGAAAACCCAACCCTAGAATACAGAAGACGAATAATATCCAGGATAATACTTCTACATTTCCAATCATACAAGTCCGGTGACTTGGCCTCAACACAAGACAGCAAGGGTAGACAATCAGATTCAAAAATCACCTTATCATGACCAAGGTCCAAGGCCAGAAGTAAGGCCCTTTTTAGAGCTAAGGCTTTAGTCATGAAGGTAGATATAGACTTGACTTTATCCACAAACCCCCATTTGAAAAAACCAGCAAAGTCTCGACAAATTACCCCAATAGCTGCATCTTTCTCAGAAGATGAAAAGGCTCCATCACAATTGATTTTCAAACTACCATGTGTTGGGGGAGACCATCTAGTGTAGGACTATCACAGCCCCTCGATGCAAGAGGGTCCTGCGCCCCTTTAGCACAGTTAGTCCAAAAATCAAAATTACTTCTTCGCGCCCCTTTAGCACAGTTAGTCCAAAGCATGCGTGAGCTAGAAAGATAGTAGATATATATGTTGTTAAGGTTAAAGTGTAAATTTACCAAAAAACTTTTACTCCAGGAGTATCCAGCACAAAAAAACTTTTAAGTGGACCAAAATCGCCAAAAAAAACTTTTAAAAATGTAAAGGTAGCACAAATCCATTAAAACCATATTAACTCCGTTATTTTATTGGAATTCTTGCAGATGTGGCATCCACATGTCATCTCCTTCTTCCCTCAATGGATCTTTCTCTGCAACACGCAAGAATCCAACAGCACCCAAGTGAAAAAGTTGCATAAATTGAAGTTTGTTAGTGGCACTTCTTGTTTTTCATCCTTGACCACTCGAAAGGGGAAAAAGCTAAGATTCACTGTTCGGAATTGAAAGGAATCGACCTCTTATTTCTTATCTTCTCCAATTTTCACCCTTCTCTTTTGGCCATGGGAGCTGCAGATTATTGGAAGCCGAGAATGGCCTCTACAGTAGAAGCTATATCTCTCTCAGTGTTACTTCTCCTTTTCTCCTCCACATTCCACTTCCATTCATTGGCAGCGGCGAACCCGACGGAGGATCCGACTCCGGCTGCTTGGCCTCTTCAATTCCACTCGGTTTTGTTCATGAACAACACCAAAAAACTCCAAAAAGTGGACCTCTGGTACGACTGGCCCGACGGTCGCAGCTTCAACATTATCCAGAATCAGCTGGGGGGGCTATTATACGATCTCGAATGGGACAACGGAACCTCCTACATCTACACTCTCGATCCTCCTCCCAATCGAAGATCTAGGGTTTTGCATTTCCTTGTCGGAATTCTCCACCTAAGATGAGAAGAGAGGTTAGATAGAGGAAAGCCAATCACCTTACAAAGTTTGTGGTTTTCCTTTGCTTCCTATTACATCACGAGCATATCATGATCAATCATCAGTACAGAGGCTGGACTTGGGTGTTGCTGGATTCTTGTGTGTTGTAGAGAAAGATCAGTTGAGGGAAGAGGGAGATAACATGTGGATGCCACATCTGCAAGAATTCCACTCAAAGTAACGGAGTTAATATGCCTCTGACGGATTTGTGCTACCTTTAGATTTTTAAAAGTTCTTTGTTGATTTTGGTCCACTTAAAAGTTTTTTGTGCTGGGTGCTCCTGGAGTAAAAGTTTGTTGGCAAATTTGCACCTTAGCCCTATATTATTATAATAGATATGATAATATATCATATCTGATAAAAAAAGATGAGAGCCCAACAATATATATTAAAGTGACGCACACCAGGGACGGGCACGATAGAAAAGGCAGACGACGCACACAGAGCAGTGAGAGGAGCAGTGGTGTTTGGGTTATCTCCATCATCTCTACGGAAGGGCGAGAGGACTGTGGAAACGACGGAGAAGCTTTCTTTTCTCTCTCTCTCTTTATTCTTTGAACCTGAAATCTTATATTTTTTTTTTGTTATGGATTTGGTTTTAGCCATGTGTGGCTATTTTTTTTTTTGCGACCTAGAGCAACTATGAACTGATGAGTAGATTAGATTTTATTTTCATTATTTAGTTATAAATAATATTAATTTTGGTTATTTAATCTTGTTTAGATTTATCTATTTAGTGATTGGTCATCATTGAGTATGAATTTAAGCATTAGGATTTACCTTGACGAAAGGAATTTTAATTAGACTCTAAGATTAAATAATATGGGATTAGATTATAATTTAATTTGCGATTAGGATGACATATACCTAATGCCCCATATAATTGTTGAAGAGTGTGTTCGATCTTTGTTGCCTCTTAAGTAACTATGTTAGACATAACAAGTTATATTCAAGAGAGGGTTGCAAATAGACCTACAGGCACTTATAGCTATTTCTACTCGAGATTAACAAAATTGATACTCCGTACTACCTTCGGTCCTAATTATAAGAGCTAGTTGACTTTCGTTGGAGAGGTTAAGGAAGCTAAATAAGTTACTTAATCATTTCATATGTTATGTATCCTTAGATTATATATTAGTTTATTAGTTAAATTAATTAGTTTGAAGAAAAAAATAAAAATAAAAATACTCTAAAGTAATTTAATTAACTTCCTTAATCTCTCCAAAAAAGTCAAATAGCTCTTATAATTAGGACCGGCGGGAGTATTAAGGCTAACTAAATTAGTGAAATCAAGGTTTATGGAGCTCATAAGGGATTAATGATTTTAGGTTGCTTGTTTAATATTTTCGATAGCTAGTTTATTTTGATTTTAGTTTTCTCTTAATTAAATTTAATTTGGTTTGCTCAACTTAAATAAAAGTGTAAAATTAATACTGAAGTTGTGGGTACTAAGTCCTTATGGGAACCATATCTTACTCACTCTTTATTACTTGATACGACTCGTGTACTTGCGGAGTTTTTTAGTACTTAGTAAGATATCGTTTTCACGAGGACTTAGTACCCACAACTTCAGTCAAGCATTAATTTTACACTTTTGTTTAAGCCCTTATGAACTTCATAAATCTTGATTTCACAAATTTAATTAGCCTTAATATCAATTTTGTTAATCTTGAGTACAAATAGCTATAAGTGTATGTCGATCCACTTACAACCCTCTCTTGAGTATAACTTGTTATGTCTAACATAGTTACTCAAGAGGCAACAAAGATCGAACACACTCTTCAACAATTATATGGGGCCATTAAGTATATGCCTATCCTAATCGCAATTTAAATCATAATCTAATCCCATATTACTTAATTTCAAAGCCTAATTAAAATTCGCTTTGTCAAAGGTAAATCTTAATGCTCAAATTCATATTTAATGATGGCTAATCAATAAATAGATAAATCTAAATAAGATTAAATAACCAAAATTAATATTAATTATAATTTAATATTAATTATAACTAAACAATGACAATAAAATCTAATCTACCCATACAATCATAGCTACTCTAGGTTGCAAAGAAAATTAGCCATACATGGTTAAAACCAAATCTATAACAAAAAGATAAGATTTCAGGTTTAAAGAATAAAAAGAGAGAGGAAAGAAAGCTTCTCTGTCGTCTCCATGGTCTTCTCGTCCTTCCGTGGAGATGATGGAGATAATCGAAACACCGCTACTCCTGTCGCTGCTCTGTGTGCGTCTTTTGCCTTTCTCTCGTGCTTGTCTCTGGTGTGCGTCACTTTAATATATATTGTTGGGCTCTCATCTTTTTTTCATCAGATATGATATATTGTCATATCTACTACTCCCTCCTAGAGCTGTCAATCAGGGCCGACCTGACCCACCAGAGCCGGCCCGTGAAGGGCCACGGCCGAACAGGGCCGGCCCTTCAGGGCCCGGAGTAAGAAAAACACATGTTTTTCAAAGTCCGGCCCGAGAGCACCAGGGCTAGGGTCGGCCCGCAGGGTCCGGAAATTACTATTCCAAATTTTAATTATTTTTCCTCCATTTTTTTCAAAGAAATATAATTATTAAATCACAACATAAATCATCTAACAAATAAACACGGTCACTAATTCATAATCAAAAGCAAACTATGTTCACAAATAACTCATATAAAACATAAAAAGCATATTATTAATTACTAAGCGACATTAGTACAATTATTATTATTGTCGTCATCTTCGCCACTATCATCAATTTCAAGCGATATTTGATTGTTGATCCTTTATTATTGTCAATAACAAATAAAAAATATATATAAATTATTAAAAGATCCAACTTCAACAAGTGTTCAGCTTTAAAAAATAAAAAATAAAAAAATTGAAGGGCACGATGGGCCGGCCCGTAGCCCTCCAGGGCTGGCCCGTGTAAGCCATTGGCTCTCCAGGGCCAAACATTATCTCTCTCCTCCAATTTTCAAGCCCGGCCTTTAAAGGGTGAGGGCTTAAACGGGCTGGCCCGATGGGCCTGGCCTGTTTTGACGGCTCTACTCCCTCCGATCCTAATTATATGAACACTTTAGTAGTATAAATTACACTATAAAAGTATGGGAAAAACATTTCGTATATTGTTGGAGAAATGTTTTCTCATGCCACACACACATAAAATAGTTGGACCCGCATATATATATAATCGGGGATTATATATATATGCGGGTCCCACCATTTTATGTGTGTGTAGAAATTTTCTTTCTCTTATACAACATGAGAAAAATAGACCTCTAAAAATATTTCTATAATTAGGATCAGAGGTAGTATAACAATATATATATCTACTATCTTTTTAGTTCACGCATGATTATTGCAGGCCTTTCCGTTTAATTGGTGTGGGGTCCACGTCTTCAATTTTTCTCAACACAGGTACGTCTTTCATCTATGGTCAATTTAATAGTATATAATATATTATATCCTGTTTATAATATAATAATATGTTATATTATATCTTTTTTAATTGAATTTGTTGTCTCTCTTAGATCACATGATATCTCTAACATAACAAAATAGAACTTCAATAGATTTTTTATTATAATATTTTTTTATCCTATATTTAATTAAATAATAAAAAAAAATATAAAAGATAATTAAATAAATACAAAATATTAATAAATTCAATTCAATATATATCAAAATCTATATTTATTTAATTATAAGATATATACTTATCATAAACCAATCATTGAATTGGAGAGAACAAGATGGGAAGAAGCAGAATATTCATAACATTTGCCTTATTGGCTATATGGAGAGACCGGTGCCAGTAGTTATTGAAGCCATGATGAAATACCACTCTCTCATTCTATATGTCTTTTTTAATAGAAAGATTTTATTCTTTTTATTTATGGATGAGATTTTGTCATTAACAATTTTAGGTACTACCACTTTTTTCATTGTTAGATCATAATCTCAATAAGAAGGAGAAATAATAAAGGTATATGAGATTATAATCTAACGGTGAAAAAAATGATAATGACCAAATTTGGTAGTGACAATATCGACCTATCCCATTTATATAGGTCCAGTTTCTAGGTAGTAGATGAGATTGTAACAATGTTGTCTATATTAATTGTATCAATAAAAATATAGAGAGAAGAAAGAGTAGAAAAATACTCATTCATAAATGAGGGCAAAGTAAAAAATTTACCCTATAATTATTGAGTTAACTACCTCTCCTTAAATATGCGATTTAGTTAAAAATAACTTATAAATAGAATTAAAGTAGTTTAATAGTGATTTGAAATAGGCTGAAAAAAATTGAGTTGTATTCAGGATCTTTCTCTTGTATTATACGTACACAATAGCATATGTACCAGCCTCCACCACAAAGCTTAACATGGATAATTACTTGGTATGGAAAGCTCAAGTTCAAACGTACCTCTATGGCCAAGAGCTTTTTCAATATGCCCATGGTTCATGCGTTGCCCCTCCCAAAAACTATCTTCTGGTCTGGCCTCCCAAATCCTGCCCATCTCTAGTGGTTTCAACAAGACCAACTTGTTCTCTCTATCCTTCTTGCTTCATTGTGAGAGAGTATGTCCTCTCAATATGTTGGTCACAAGAATGCAAGAGATACGTGGGTTGCTTTAGAAACATCCTTTGCTCAAAAGACACATGCCAAAATTGTCTATCTTCATCAATAGCTTACAACCCTCAAGAAGGGTTGTGAATCGATTTAGCAATAGCATCAGTGAGCCACAGTACTATAGCCGATCGATTCTCTTGCCGTCACCTGAAGACCGGCCCCTAATGACGATTTTATTACATATTTGCCTGCTAGACTTGGGACAGATTTTGATATTATTGTGACAGAATTAATGTCAAAGTGTCGGAATTAATGGAAAGGACCGGCCATAAGTAGTAGAGCCGTCCCAAATACAGTTATATACGCAACAGAACATACGGAATTTATACAGAAAATTTTAGAAATGGGGTTGGGTTCACCCACAATCCAAGGGTAGGGCGAAATCTCCATTCCTCATAGGTCATACGGATATTGGGTAGGGCGAGCCGTTTATTACCCTCAGGCGTTTACTTAGGCACCTAGAAGTTAAGATGTCTCTCCCAACACCTTGACTAACTTCAGGATCGAATCCTCTCTCTTTGGTGAGAATGTCCAACCGTTTTATCAGTTGAGCCCAAGACGAAGGGTTATAATATGTCTTTTAAAGGGGGCACCTTGATTCATGAAACCTTAAATTTAGCCTTAGCCCAAAAGTAAGGGGCCCATTAAAATTATGAATTCGTATTCACCCGTTTCAAGGTCGTAAACGCCCACGGCGAACCCTTGGCTTCAAACACACACACAAAAAAACTCCAAATAAGAAGAAGGAGGAGGAGGACATGATCGTTTCCGACGTCCCTTCATAACAATTTTAAAAAAGAAAACGTAGTTGCCCGCCAAGGAAGGTGGAACGTTCCTGCCACCTGGTGCGGTGTGTCCGCGTAGTACTATATCATATTGGTCTTATTTATAAATCAATTTTAAAAAGTGAGGGAGATGTTTAGGGCATTTTAAAAAAAGTATGTTATATTAATTAACTTTCTTCATCTAATCAAATTAGATATATAGGCTTTATACTAACAATTCGAGGGAATATAAATGCATATAAGATATAACCCACATTTTTACCACTTTGTTAATCCTTGACGTTTATTTAGCTTTATTAATTTCTTAAAAAGATTAACTAGTTTTTATATTTTTAATTGGAGGGAGTATTAAGAACCGGAAGTTATATTTAATAACCAAAATAATTTGTAGGTTACATCACAGTCAAATAAGGTCCTGGTAAATTATTAACCTCTGGGTTCATTTGATTGTTACGATGTGGGAGAAGGCCGACCACTTTCTATGAAATGTCAAAGGCACTCATCAATGTTTTATAAGCGAGTAACACAATCGCCAACAATCAGAGTTTAACAAAAATCCAAAGACTGGAGAACACTCATGGTGCGTTCCTAATAACACCAGGAAATATCTCTCAGGTTTGTTGGTAACACCTGCAAAAGGGTGTCTTAGGGTACTCTCGTCCTTAAAAAATTATTCTGCAATTAACAGTAAAAGCCTATAAGGCAGCTCAGTAAAAGAAGGTTTCAAAGGAGAGCCTGAAGGGTTTTAAATACTACCCCCGGTGCTAATTATAAGAGCTAGTTGACTTTATTTGGAGAGATTAAGGAAGCTAAATAAATTACTTAATCATTTCATATGTTACATATTCTTAGATTATATATTAGTTTATTAGTTAAACTAATAAATTTGAAGAAAATAATAAAAATAATAATAATAATTTAAAGTAATTTAATTAGATTCCTTAATCTCTCTAAAAAAATCAACTAGCTCTTAAAATTAGGACCGGAGGGGTATGTAAAATAGGTTTTATATTTAAAAGGTCCTACACTTTTAGTTTTTTATAACTATTATTTTCCCTATATTTTCTGATGTCGCCATTCAAGATCTATGGTGTAAAATCATTTTTTCACTTTCTTTACAGGTTAGTCTCCAAAAGTTAATCCAGACACTTTTTCCATTCTTTCTCTTCTCTAATTGATCACGAGACTAAACAAGGCAAGTCAAACAAAAATGGACTTAATATCTATTATTCTGATAATGAATTTAATTTCACTCCCAAAGATTAAAAAATTAAAAAAGAGAGAGTTTATCGTGTGATCCCGAGTATTCTATCAATTCGACCATGCCTACGGCATAATAAGGACAAGAATAAAGGCGATTTGGTACGCATGAATGTGCAAACGACGTTTATATATAAATCTATTGTTTTGCTGTTGCTAATAAAACATGTCGCCTTATATATATCCATGCACCAGTATATAGAGTATCTAACACTTCCTTTCTTATAAGACACCAATTAATAATTCTCATAAGCTAATAAAAATAGTTAAAGTAAATAAAGTTACCCTACAATTTAAGTAACTCTTAATATTACTCCTACTAATTGTAATAAACTCTAATATTATATTAATTATTACTCTTACTCACTACTCTTATTAATTATAGGCATACATGAAAAAAGATAATCAATACGTTTTGGAAATAAGCAAATGTCTTATAAAAAAAATCAAGTATAATTACTAATTACTACCTTATAATAAGCACGAAAGGTAATAATTCAAGGATTAAGGTGCAAAAATACACATGTGCTTTACCTTCGGGAGCGTCCAGCACGATATGCTTTTTTTTAGAACAAAAATACACACGAACTTTCTCAAGTGGGGCAAAAATACCATCTCCGTTAACTCCCTCAAACATCCATTACTTTTTTGTTTGTGGGCCCCACAATTCCATCTTTTTCTTTCACATGCGTCTGACTCCATCGTTCTGCTTCCTCACTTCTTCTTTTAAATTTTTTCGGGTTAAGGTGCATTTTTGCCCTTAAAGTATGCACCTAAGAACAATTTTGCCCTTGAAGTTTTTGGCGTCGCAATGTTGCCCCCGAAGTTTAAAAACGGAGCAATGTTACCCTTCCGTTAAAAACCCTAATGTTGACCGTTAGGGTTTTTAACAGAGCGACAACATTGCTCCGTTTTTAAACTTTAGGGGCAAAATTGCTACTTTTTTTAGGAACAATGTTGCCCCTAAAGTTTAAAAATGGAGCAATGTTGCCCCTCCGTTAAAAACTCTAACGTTGACCGTTAGGATTTTTAACGGAGGGGCAATATTGCCCCGTTTTTTAACTTCAGGAGCAACTTTGCTACATCGAAAACTTCGAGGGCAAAATTGCTCCTAGGCGCATACTTTAAGGGCAAAAATGCACCTTAACCCAATTTTCTCTCTCTCGTCCTCTCTCCTTCTTCAACCTTTTCGTTTCTCTCTCTCCGATTCTTTTTCTTGGATAATACAGGCAAGCCGAAGCTTGAAAGGGAGAACAGGGATTAGATTATAAGACTCTAGCCCCTAAACAACAAAATAAAAGAGAGAAAACTAGGAGTGACAGGATCGTTGATCCTTCAAAACCATATCAAGGCAATCTCTAGGGACAGTTGGAATCATGACCACCTCAGAACCGTTAGGAACATTATGACCCTTTTTGGCCATGTAATCAGCACAAGAGATGTTGTCCCTTGGAGTATGATGCAGTTCCACCTCCCAGTTTCTGAATAAAAGATCACGAGTCTCCCCAATGATGTCCTTGAGGGGATGATCAGTAGGAGAATCTCTCATAAGGATATTAACGGCATTAAGAGAATTAGAGTAGATGACATTCTCTGTAAACCCATCTGAAGACTAATCTGAAGCCCTAGCATGATGGCATAGATCTCAGCTTCAATGACAGAATGAAGGCCAAGGGGTTTATAGAAACCCATCAGCCATGCGCCCTGGGAGTTCCTGAGCACGCCGCCGCACGCTGCTTGATGTTGGTGACGCACTGAACCATCCACATCAATGCGAACTGAGTTTGCAGGAGGGGAGGTCCATGACTCCTCAATCTTGTCCAGTTGGAAAATCAGGCGCTTAAGCTTTTGGTACGCTCCATTTTCCATGAGAAGGTAGGTACACTGATGTAGCATCTCCCTGGTTTCTATGTTCTCCCCTTGAAAAAGAAATTTACATCTAGAAGTCCAAAGAATCCAGTACACAAGGCTGAAAACTCTTGTCCATGAGAAGTTTTTGAATCTTCCTTTTCCGGCCTTATGACTAGTGTTCCAGTCGAGCCAAACTTGCAAACTACCAGAAAAAAACTGAGAGAAATAGTTAGGACTTAAAATTCGTTTCCACAAGTTTTTAGCACGCACACAATCACGAATTATGTGGATCACACTTTCCTCGTTATTGTAGTGAAATGGGCAACCACTATTATTAGTAAGGCCCCGCCTAGCCCGAAGATGGTTGGTGACAAGTCTTTCATGACCAACTTACCACATAAAATGTTTAATTTTCTCGGGGATTTGCCATTTCCACATTTGAGTCCAGAAGTTATTTATGGAATCATCGTTGTTGTCAGAAAGATACTGGTAGGCCATTTTAACAGAGAAGCCTCCATCCTTAGCGGCTCTCCAAGTAAAACAATCCGAGGAATTATTGGAGGGGGTATTCATCCTAGTAATGATGTTAATAATATCTGGAGGAAGGAGTCCAAGCCATCTGTGTTGGTCCCAACATCCATTACACAAAAGATGGTCCCTAACCGTCTCCTCAGTGTTAATAGCGGAGGGGTCTCGGACAAAGGATATGATGGGTTGATTGATAGGGAGCCAAATGTCAGTCCAAAACTTGGTTCCCTCCCCGTTGTTGACTTTTTTACCAACACCACTGAGGAATTTATCCCAAACTTCAACAATCGCTTTCCAAGCATAGGAAGAGTTTCTCTTTCTGGAGATATTAGGAATGATAAGGTCACCACAATTGTATTTGGACCATAAACGTTAAACCCAAAGGGTATCTTTCTTAGTTAAGAGGCTCCAGCATAGTTTCATAATGAAAGCTTTGTTTTGACGACGAAGATCTTTGAAACCAAGACCCCCTTGCTTCTTCGACTGAGTAATATTATCCCAAGCAATAAGGTGCATTTTTCTCCCGTCATCATCCTGAGACTAAAGGAATTGTCTAAATAATCGCTCGATTTCTCTGATTGTACATATAGGAAGAAGCGTTGATTGCATGCAGTGACTGGGCAGGGAAGATAAAACAGACTTGATGAGCACAGAGCGACCTGCAATAGTTAAAAATTTGTTTTTCCACATGGACAACTTTTTCCTGGTTTTATGCACAATAGGATAGTAAGTGGCCTGAGTAACTCTATTATGAATAATCAGGACCCCCAAATATTTACCAAGGTCGTCAGTAACCCGAATCCCAAGAAGATGACTCAGCTCAAGCGCCTTGTTAAAATTAACTTTTTTAGAGCAGAACATTCGAGATTTGTCAAGGTTGATACGATGCCCCGAGACTTCACAAAAACTTTGCATAACTCTTCGAACTTCACACATTTGGCTATTAGAAGCTTCGTTGAAAAGGATAAGGTCATCAGCAAAGAAAAGGTGTGGAATACGGGGGCTGCCACGCTTGAAAAGAAAGGGTTTCCAACGGCCGGCTTCACATTCAACTTTTATGAGATGGCCCAGGCGCTCCATACATAGGACAAATATATAAGGGCTAAGGGGGTCACCTTGTCTAACTCCTCGAGATGGTATAAAACTGGGGCTTTCATCACCATTCTAGAGGATAGACATAGAGGTAGTAGAGATGCAGGCCAAAATAAGGTCAATGAGTTTGTTCTCCAATTTTAGACTTTCAAGGGTATTTTTGATAAATCCCCAGTCTAACCTGTCAAAAGCTTTCTCCATATCAATTTTGATAGCTACAAAGCCTTTCTTTCTCCCAGACATTTTCATGGAGTGGATGATCTCTTGGGCAATAAGGATATTATCACAGCTAGATCTGTTAGCAATAAAACTAGACTGCTCTTGACTAATAAGGTAGGGCATGATTTCCTTTAACCTATTAGCGAGGAGTTTAGTAATGATTTTAAAGCTCACATTGCACAGAGAAATGGGACGAAAATCCTTCAACGAATCAGGGTTATCAACCTTGGGAATGAGGACAACTTTGGATTGATTAATGCAAGACAAATTGGAGGGATTGATGAAGCATGCTTCAATGAAATCACATATTTTATCCCCAACAATAGACCACTGAGATTGGAAAAAATGAGGCTGAAGACCGTCAGGTCGCGAGGCTTTAAAGGCTCCCATAACAAAGGCTGCGTTCTTTATTTCAATCTTACAGACATTTCTAGACAGAAAGCGGATCTGGTTATCATCAATGGTATCTCCGATTCTCTACCTCTGCTTATACGCTAAAGACTAAGGACTTTTTTATTGCTCATTTCTTTTTTTCTTTTCGGTTTTCATGACATCCTAGTATTGAATGGAACGCGCTTTCTAACTCTCTAAGTCACAGGAATTTTACCACCATGCTAACTTCCAATTAATCTACTTCACTTCATTGTATCCATTTCAAGATTGGGATTGAGATGGATCTGATGCGCTGAATTAATGCTCTAAGTATTCATCATTCCCATGTAGTTGGTGCTGTGGCCGCACCATCGCTTTGCCTATTATCTGTCTTTAAACTTGCTTCTCCTCAGTTATGCTTTTTTTGAATGTCTCTTAGGAATTGAATTTGTTTTTCTGCGAAGTCTGGTAGTTTTACAGGGTAACTTTATTTGCATAGGTTTCCAATTGCTTAACTAGAGGAGGTGTCTCCCAATGACTTGCCTCCTCAAATACGGATGGCGTTGAAATAAAAAGTTTATTGGTTTCTCAGTATATCCATAAACTTCTCTTGGTTACACATCAACTTCTTCGTGCAAGTTTAACATTCCAGGACGTAGAATGTCCAGGCCTTTGCATCGAGGTGTATCTGGTATTCGGATCCCTTACAGCAGTCATGAGCTGCGGGATTCTCAATCCAAAGATAAAGCGGAAAAGGAAGATTCGGATAGAAGAGCTTCGTCAGATCACATTCACAGCCCTTTAGCCCTGAGGCTGCCTTTACGGTTATTTTTAGCAGATAATTCTCAATCAAAATATGGTAACTCTGAAAATTGTTTTGCGGATAGCTTCATTGGTGGCTCTCCAGGAAGTCGATTTAAATTGACAATGCTTCTCTTGAAATCTAGCCTGCTATTCATCGTTGTTCTTGCTCTTACTGGATCTTTTTGGTGGACGATCTTGATTTCAAGTTCATCAAGAGGTCACATATACCATGGTTATAGAAGACTCCAAGAGAAACTTGTATTAGACCTGTTGGATATTGGGGAGTTTTCCAGTGGCACCTCAAAATTTAAAGAAATAGAATTTTGTTCTCAATAATTTGAAAGCCATGTTCCGTGCTTTAATGTTTCTAAGAATCTAGCTTTGGGTTATTCTGACGACAATGAGCTTGATAGGCAATGTGAGCATGAGCTCAAGCAAAACTGTTTAAAGACTTGGCATGAGCTCAAGCAAACAGTTTGAAATCATCCTAAATTTCTCGCTCTGCTCCCAAATTAGTGTCCCAATCGTAACCATGCGAAGACAGACATAACTGAAAATATCTCATAACTCCAAATTCTTCGTAGCCTGCAAAACTGCTAGCATCGCTGAACATATTTTACCACTGCAGGTGGTAATATAATGAAGGCAGCACTAGAGTGTTTTTTAGAAAACGGTTTTTTCTTTTTTTTTAAAGAAGGAAAACTTGACATGAGCAATAAAAAAGTCCTTAGTCTTTAGCATATAAGCGGAGGTAGAGAATCAGAGAGAGAGAGAGAGGAAGAGAGAGAAACGAAATGGTTGAAGAAGGAGAGAGGAAGAGAGAGAAAAAATTTAAAAGAAGTGAGGAAGGAGAAGGACGGACTGAGACGCATGTGATAGAAAAAGATAGAATTGTGGAGCCACAAACAAAAAAAAGTAATTAAAGAATTTCCGGAGATGATATTTTTGTTCAACTTGAGAAAAAGTTTGTGTATATTTTTGCTTATAAAAAAAACATATGGTACTGGTTGTTCAATACATATCTATATTTTTCAACCTTAACCCATAATTCAATGATTACTGTAACAACTAGCTTGAACATAAGGTGGCTTAGAAATCCAGCTGTGATTAATTGGTTTGTACGTAAGTAATGAGATGGCTGATGACAATGAGAAGCCATACAAAACACAAACAGCGCATGTGTGTCTTGGATCATCTCACACAAAAGGCTTTAAGGCCTCCATAGACATAATGAAGAGAAAGACCATACATATGAATCATTATTAATTACCACGAGAAGAAACGGGCTCCCCTAATTAGTGGGTGTCGCACCGATCTGATCCAAGAGAGCCCTGAGACTGGCATCAGAGGATCCACCCACCTGAACGGCTTCCTTTGAAACTTCCCTCCATTTGGCGGCGTTCTTCCTCACCTCCTTCCCTCTCTCTCCATCCCCCATTACCTCCTCCACGCACCTCCTTATTTCGTCCTCTCTCACGATTCTCTCTCCGTCGTCCTCCTCTGTCGTCACCCTCACCCCTGTTTTCCAAACCTCCCCTATCAACTTGGCATTTGTCGCCTGATCCGCCCACTGCGGAATCCCCACCACCGGAACCCCCGCCACCAGACTCTCCAAACTCGAATTCCAGCCACAGTGAGACACAAAACACCCCACCGACTTGTGTGACAGTATCTCCCCCTGCTTGCACCACTTCACTATCCTCCCCTTCTCTTCCATTTCCTCCATGTACTCCCCTACCTTCTCCTGCTCCTTCTCTTCTCTTATGGACCACAAGAATGGACGCCCGCTATCTATCAACCCACGTGCCATTTCCTCCATCTGTCTCTTTGACAGCACGCTTAGGCTCCCAAACGATATGTAAATCACCGACGACTCTGTTTTTGTACTCAACCATTCCATGTTGTCATTGCAACTGTCCGAAGAATTATTCTCCCGGTCTAAAAGAATCGACGGCACGAACGGGCCGATCGCAATCGTTCTGAAGGTGTCACGAACGACTCTTAGAGCGTCGGCTTCTAGCTCCTCAAATGTGTTAAACAGCACCGTTGGATTGGGTTCCTGTTGGAGGACTCGGAGATCCTCTGCTAACGACCTCAGGATAATAGGACCAACGCCTGATACGGATGTAACAAATGACGGTAGGTCTTGTGGTTCTAGAAGCGGAAGGCCTGGTAGCTCTATGGAGTTTGAAGAAACCGATGAAAGTTTGTTCTTGATAAAGCTATCGTCCTTAAAGTAGTAATGGAAGATGGCGAATACCGCGGCAGGTTGGACCCACAATAGTGCCGAAGGAAGATGAAGTTTGCGTGCCAGCTCTGTTGCCCAAGAAAGAAGCATGGTGTGCACTATACATGTGAAGGGATGGGCGCCGTTCTGTTTGACGGAGGATATGAGATTGGCGAGAGACTCCGTGCCGAAACGCCGGAGCTCCGAAAAGTATTTCTCGGTGCTGGCTTGAAAATCGTCACTACTGCTGTCGCGATATTTGTAACCGTCGTCATAGCCGTCGGAGAAGGGGGCGAAGGAGAGGCCAGGGATGGTAGCTGATGTCATCTTGTCCATACGACTGTGCATGTGAAGGGTGGTGGAAACAGTAACGAGGATGCCCGTGCGGATGAGTCTGTGGGCGAACTGGAGCACCGGATTGATGTGGCCTAGAGCCGGGAATGCAATGAGAAGAAAGTGGTGCTGAGCCATGGTGGCTAGGGTCGGAGCGTGAGTGTTAGGCCAATCACTCACTGCTAGCTAGAGAACGAGATAAGAAGTAGTACATAGCTATGCAGAAAAGGATATATGATCGTTGAGGGGATAGTGCAGTAGAGGACAAATTGCTTTTGAATTATTTGTGGGGTGAAGAGACAACGAGTTGACAGGAACCACTTTCCCTAACTATCTTCGTTTCCCTAACTATCTTCGGATGAGGTAGGTAGGAGAGCTCCTCTAGATCTGAATTGTTTTGATTTATTTATTTTTAATTGTCAATTTTTAAATAAAAAAATCATTTTTTTTGAAAATATTTTAGTTGAAAAATTATCTTTATTTTAGATTTTTTACCCATTAAAATAATCATTTTTTAAAAAATAAAAAGTAAAAATAATTAAATATGGACCGTCCAAATTCTATCTAAACAGTCCAAGGAATCTAGACTGTCCAGATGAGAGGAACTCTCTCTATCTATCCTGAAATAAGTAGGGAAAATAGTTCTGGAGTTGGCATCTTGAACCTGTAGTTTTAAGACTTTTCTTTAGTTAGACCAATCATACTGGGGGAGAGAACGAGATGAGAAGAAGCAGAGTGACAACATTCAAAACACGTGCCTTATTGGCTGTCTGGAGAGACGTGTGTCACTATCCTATTTGGGTAGGGCTAACTGAAAATTTTGGTTTTATTTATAAGTCTCATTTTAGGATAATAAATGAAGTTGTGTCAATTTTACTCATATTAATTATATTAATGAAAATAAAAAGAGAAAAAAGAGTCAAAAAATACTCACTTATAAATGAGGGTAAAATTAAAAATTTACCTTATAATTATTGAACTAACTACCTCTTTTTAATAATTAAAAGAAACTTATAAATTAAACCAAAATGGTAAAACCCAAACAGTCCATTAGTCTTTTCAAATAGGCTGAAAAATATTTGAGTTATATTGTAAATCGTTCTTTTATATTATAGGGTTAAGGTGGAATTTTATCAATGAATTATTGATCCAGGAGCGTCCAGCATAATTAACTATTAAGTGGACTAAAAATACCAAAAAAAGTTTTACTCAGGTCAGGAGCGTCCAACACAATGCTGTAAGACAAAAGTTAACGTCTATTATCTAAAGTATAAATTAGCCAACCAACTTTTATCCTAGGAGCGCCCCGGCACAAAATTCTAAATTTTACTAAATTAAATAAGTTTTTTCTCAATTGTCATTATTCAAAACTACTTGTATAGATATCTATGATCTATGGACAAAAATTACTTATTCTTAAATTTTGTCAAAATTATAATTTTCTAAAATAAACAAAATTTTTAATTAAAAATATAATTATATGATTTAAATAAAACTCAAGGTGTTTTATAGTTTATTATATATGTTAAACAAAAAAATTATATGATTTATTTTTATTTTAAAAGAAATTTTTGTAGGCCAAGTTTGTCCTAAACCCATTAAATTGCTCCTTAACCTATTATTAAATTGTCCTTCATCAAGCCTCTTAAATTATCTTTTTTTTTCTTTCCAACAAGTCACAAATAATCAATAGATCATTTAATTAACAAATATATCATCAAGTTGCCGGATTTATATTATTAAGAATTAATATTGATATCCATTAAAAATAAATCGTACATATATATATATATATATATTTGTTTAACATATAAATTAAACTATAAAACACCTTGAGTTTTATTTAAATCATATAATAAAAATTTTTAATCAAAAATTTTGTTTATTTTGGAAAATTTTAATTTTAACCAAATTGAAAAATGAGTAATTTTTGTCCATAGATATCTATACAAGTAGTTTTGAATAATGACAATTGAGGAAAAACTTATTTAATTTAGTAAAATTTAGAATTTTGTGCAGGGCACTCCTAGGGTAAAAGTTTGTTGGCCAATTTACACCTTAGACAACGGACGTTAACTTTTATCTAATGGCGTTGTGCTGGATGCTCCTGAGTAAAACTTTTTTTGTTTGTATTTTTGGTCCACTTAATAGTTAATTCTGTTGGACGTTCCTGGACCAATAGTTCATTGGTAAAATTGTACCTTAACCTTATATTATAAATAGCACAATAGCATAGGTACTACCTCTGGTCCTAATTATAAGAACTAGTTAACTTTCTTTGGAGAGATTAAAGAAACTAAATAAGTTACTTAAGCATTTTATTTGTTGTATATCCTTAAATTATATATTAGTTTATTAGTTAAATTAATTAGTTTGAAGAAAAAAATAAAAATAAAAATACTTTAAAATAATTTAATTAGCTTCCTTAATTTCTCTAAAAAAGTCAACTAGCTCTTATAATTAGGACCGGAGGGAGTACTAGCTTCTATATATTGTAGAGTGTACTGTGCAGTCATCATTGTCATTGAAATTCGGTTGGTTTGTAATAGCGGTTGGAAAAATAACTTACTAAAAAGATAGATTGTAAAACATGATGATTAGTGGCTGCATAAATAGTTTTACTCTATCAATCCAAGTCATCATTGTCATTGAAATTCGGTTGGTTTGTAATAGCGGTTGAAAGAATAACTTACGAAAAAGATAGATTGTAAAACATGATGATTAGTGGCTGCATAAGTAGTTTTACTCTATCAATCCAATTCAGATAAAAAGTTTTTACTACATAAACCAAAGAAACTGGCTTTTCAAATAAGTTGTTTAAAAAAAAAAAAAGTTTTTGAGGGGTTCGGCATCAGTCTCCCACCTTACGAGATCACCTACTAAAGGAGTTCCAGCGATGATAGAAGGGATCGAACCCACGACCCAAGAACCTAGTCCTGGATCCCTTACCATTTATACAAACTCTCATTGACTTTTCAAATAAGTTATTTTTACGTTATAAACGTTAAATTTAGCATGTAATAGAAACAACTGATACACTTTAGCCCAAAAGTAAAGGGCCCATTAAAATTATGAGTTCGTATTCACCCATCTCAAGGTTGTTGTAAACGCCCATTGAGAACCTTCAGCTTTAAAAAGATAATAATAAAATAAAATACTGTAATTATTCTTCTATTTTACCTTAATTACACCGACCTTATTTTTATTTTTAAAAAATACATTTAAATCTAAACCGATACATTTTAAACAATGCTAGAAAAAATAATCAAAATTTAAATGATTTAATACAATGTCTTCTACATATATAGTTTATTATATTTAATAGAAAAGATGTGTTTGATATATATATTTAGTCAAAAAACTAAAAATAAATAAATTTCAATAAATATGACAAAAAATTTAAAGTATAAATTTTATAATCTCAGATTCAGAAAATTTTAACAAAGTTTACAAAAATCTAGGGATAAATACCAATTTTGCCACGAAAGTATTGGTAAGGGGGTACTCAGCACCCATAAGTTTTTTTGGTACCAAATTTACCCTGAAAGTTTAAAAAACATAATATATTTGCCCCGACTTAACAGATTCTAATTGTCAACAGTTAGTTGACCTAGCTATGCTGACGTGGCTCTACCAAAACGCCACATAACAATCCATGTCAGCACCTCATTCATCTCTCTCTCCTCCCTCTTGCTTTCTCTCCGAGTACACATGCAAAGTCAAACTCCAATTTCCTTCTCTTCGATATCAATCTCATTCTCATCAAAGCAACACCACTGGATTTTCCAATACTACGACCGGTTGCCACCAGGCATTGCAAATCACAACCACAACCACATAATGAACAATATAACAAGAATCACCAATACCTAACAATCAATGGAAAAAAAAAATCAATATGGCAAGAACCTCTTCACCTTCATCATCCTCAACATCCGTCAACAATCAACTGAAGAAAACCCCCAAACCCTAAGACCCATTCCTAATAATTCTCCTGAAAATTTGGGTTTGAGATTCATCACAAGTGAATAAACAACACAGAACAAATAAAAACATCCCAGATTCATCAGATTGCCAAAGAACAAGAGAAGGTTCAAATGGTCTGAGAATAGATAGATCAACATATGACATACAACCTGACAAACAAACGGCATACCCAGATTTCATTTTCCACCAAAAGAAAAGTGCTTGCCTGTCTTCACCGAGAACACTCCTTGTCCCATTTAAAGATGTATTTTGAATGAAATCAAAATAATTAAAGTACAATAATCAATTTTAAAAAACCAGACTGCCAAAGAAGAAAGAGGAAGTCGACAAACAAAGAACATAGAAGGAAAAGAGAGTAGATGGTCCAAATCTGAAAATTGATGAAACCTAACTACCATATCAAAGCCATATCGAAGCAATTGAAGCTACAAACCACCTTTCCCTGATCCTTTGAATAGGGTGGTGGAAATCAGGAGCAGGTTGTAGTCGTCGATGAGGCTGACATCTTAGAAGTAGTCTTGGTCTTTGCCAAGAGTGAACTCTGCGAATGTCGCCAGAGGGGTGCCGCCGTAGTTCTTGGTGGCGCATCGACCGCGACCGAAGGCATTTTGTCGACACCTATAGCCGCTTCCCTGTGATTTTAGGAATGAGAGAAATTTTGGCAACACAATGAAGCTGCGTACACAGAGAAAGTAAGAGGGAGGAGAGAGAAATGAATGATCTACCCTGCACCAATTCCACCTCAACCTCCACATGTATGTTTCGCAGCCATGTGTCATTTTAATGGTCTACGTGGAGCTACGTGACGGATGGGCGAATATGCTACATTTTTCAGACTTTTAGGGTAAATTTGGTATACAAAAAACTTTCGGGTACTAAGTACCCTTTACTAGTATTTCTGTGACAAAATTGGTATTTAACACAAAAATCTATTAGTATAAAAATTTGGTGGTATAATTTTTTTTTTTTGACCACGCACACACACACATATAATTCCAATGTTAAAAGATGGGCATTTTGATAAAACAAAATTTAAAAGTTAAATTTAATGGTCAACTAATGGTTTGGATGGATGAAAATAGAATTTTAAAATATAATGGAGGTTTGTATATCATACACTATAATTCTAGTAACACATGTTTTAATTTTAAAGGAGGTCTATATAAATTTTTAAAATAGAAAGGAGATATATGTAATTAAAATAAAACGAGGGTTTATTAAAACAGTTTACTGTTAAAAGAAAAAGAGAACATGATCTTTTCGAACGTCTCTTCATAAAAATTTTAAAAAAGAAACCTAGTTGCCCGCCAAGGAAGGTCGAAAGTTCCCGCCACCTGGTGTGGTGCGTGCCAGTAGTACTATAGTCATTTTCCTAACCTTCCCGCCAAATTATCCCAATTACTCCCATACCCTTGACGGAGCGCCTCGCGTTCGCATGGATGCGATGAGAAGAAGCTCCTCTGAACGGATGTCGCCGCCTCCGCCATCTCTTTCCCTCTCGGGAGTCATTACTCGTAGCAAATATCAACTCCGACACCGCAACCCTACCGGTCATTTTCAGTCTTCGAGCGCAGGCTGTGGAAGCTACTCGGTCAACTACTCTTCGGATGACGATGATGACCACATGCTTGTCAGTGATATTTTGAAGAAGGCGAAGCTGAATCACGAATGTTCCGTCGAAGAGGATGGTGAGCCGTCTCACATTCTGATAAAGGACCTTCGTGCCAGACGGGTTTATTCCTCGCAATCGGCTAGCGGGACTTTTTCTTTCTCGAGTCCAAATGTCGATATTGTGGAATCAAAGGTCGGATCTGGCTGCGGAGATCTGGGAATGGTTGATTCTGGTTCAGCGTCAGCTTCGATCGCTGAAAATAATGACTGCGCAGCAGAAGTTTCGAAGAGGGATGGCGAGATCGATAGCTTGGGCGAAAAATTGCCTTCAGAAAGTCAGAGTAAGGACGAAATAAATTCAATTTTGTCTTCAATCGCGAATGAATATCGATCTGAGAAAGATGATGATCTCTATTCTGACGGTGCTCTGAAGTCGACGAACAAAGAAACCGAAAGTGCTGTTGTGGGCTTTCCCTGTAAAGCTCAGAATACGGATCGTGCAAATAGTGAATCGGTGAGTAAGGGCACACAGGTACAATATTTCAGGGGTTATCATGATGGTACTGGTGCTTTGGAGAGACTTGACAATGTTAATGGGCTACCTCAACTTACGACTCCCCCTGATGATATCGAGACTTGCGGCAAGGTAAAGGTTGATGAAGATGGAGCAAAACTAGTAGCAGAGGCTATTCATATCAAAGATGCACAGTTGACTGGAAATACTGACGGAAGGTTGGAGGAATCTCTTTGCCCAAATGCTGGCGCCAGAAAAGATTCTCTAAAGAGCAAATCTGTAAGTTAAAAACGTTAGACGTATCTAATCGCTGGTCTTAATGATGAATTATTTAATTAGGTTGAAAACAAAGCTGATAACAATTTATTAGTGGGGATACATATGGACAAACTGAGAGAACGTTATAGTACTTTTCTTTTCTTCTCTATTTTGAAAACTTGACAATATGATTTTACAACCAGTGTCAATCCAATTTTGACATGAGAAATTATGCAGGTGCTTAGACCACGCATGCAGAGGAGACTGTTCAAAAGTCCAGGTTCAGTCAGCTACAGAAGGCTGCTTCCGTTTATAATGAATATGATTAAAGATGATTCTGGTAACTAGTTCAAGCCACCAGATCCTTGTGACGTTACACACTTATACTATATGTAGATGTGTATAATGAAGAAGCTAAATGGCCTAATAATTTTGTAGGTACTTCACTATTGGGTCATAGCCATGATGATGAAAAGGTTAATGATGTAAAGCAATTCCAATTTCCTCTGCCATCTCTAAGCCAAGGAGCTTCGAAAGACCAACTTAGGACAGGCAGTCGCCCTAGGAATGGTATTGATGAATTCAGAGTCTTGGCCGACAGAAGTGATTTATCTGGTGGTAGCGAGTCAAAACTGACGTCTTACCAAGACTTGCCTGAATCGCCAAAGCAATTCGGTGCTAAGGAAGCGGTTCATGATTGTTCATCTGTGCCTTCTGTGAATGAGCATGTTGAGAACGTTGAGATTAGTCTTGAATGCTCGAGCAACATAAAGGCTGAAGAAGTTGTCGATGTTCACCATGACAAGGATGTTGCAAATGCTGTTCCCAGCAATGTTCATGGATGTAAAGCAGAGGCTGTTGGTGGTGTAGACACTTCAGAGAAACTCTGTGTTGTGAACCAACTGTGTTTAAGTCTCCCTGACGCTAATACATGTGGTGACAACAAGAATGCTCCCGGCGGCATAGATGTTATCAACACACTGGATTTGACCCCAAGTAATCAGTCAAATGCTGGAGAGGGCTTTTGCCCAAATGCTACGAAGGGAAAAAATAACGTTCTGAGGAGTAAATCCGTAAGAAAATTTCCACCGTTCAAATCTTATTTTTTCATCAGTTAGGAATTACACATTTATTTGTTGATCTTTTCCTAAATTTTAATTGCGTTGCATAGTTAGTTAGCTTAAAACTATAGCTCATGAACATGTCATGATTGTATGAACTCAGCTTCTTTGCAACGGTGGCCTGCAAGTTGATTACTCTTTTTGTTTACACTTGTTGTGACTTTGCCAGTATGCTATTACGATCAATGCTAATACAGATTTGGTTTGAGTTTTCCGCAGGTGCTCAAACCATGTTTGCAGAGGAAACTCTTCAAAACACCTGGTTCAGTAAGCTACAAAAGGTTTCTTCCATTTCTGAAGGACATTGCCAAGGACGATTGTGGTAAATAAGCTTATCTGTCAGCCCCTCCTAAAAGATATGTTTCTTTCTGTCTTTTGCCTAAATATGAACTATAGAGCTAACTGGCCGCCCAATAATTTTATAGGTGCACCGAAATTTGGTCAGGACCAGAAAGATGAGAGAAGAATGAGATGCCAACCTCCCTTGCTGTTTCAAAGTCGAGAGTCTCCTATAGATGAACTTAAAACAGACAGTTGCCCCATGCATGATACTGTTGAAGAAGCAAATGCTATCCAAGATAATGCTAACGGAGATTGCAATTCGGAGTGTTCTCTTAACTTGCCAAATTCTGTTGCTAAAATAGATTATCCATTTACGCCCTCAAGTCCTATTATGAATGAAATTACGCCCGGAGATCATTATGTATCTGTCTCACATCTGTTATCAGATTTCACTGAAGCGAAAAGAGACAGTTCTTCAAATGGGGGGATGCATCTCATCAGTACTGATCTATGTTGTCAGGAGTCGCAAACGAATACCTTAGAGAGGCGCACAACCCCTACTTTTGGCCTCAGAAAGGGGATTCTTAAAAGAAATCCGAGAGGATGTAGAGGACACTGCACATGTTTGAACTGTGCTTCTTTTCGTCTTCATGCTGAGAGAGCATTTGAATTCTCAAGAAATCTGTTCTTAGATGCCGAAGAGGTGGCTCTAGACCTTGTGAAGGAACTATCTCATCTAAGAAACATGTTAGAAAGACGAACTGATGGTGCGAATAATCACTCTGTTCTTGATGAAAATCAGGCAAGTTCGATCAGATCTGTTTGATAAGATCACCCCTTTTCCTAACTTTAAAATATATTTCAGCCTCTACATACTGTCTCTGCTTTTCTGAATATGGCATCTTATTTTTGTTTTCCCCACAATAGAAGTGCGTTTTGCCCCCTTTTTCTTCCCTGAAAGTTTGCTATCGTATTCATTTTCACCATGTCTCGTTCTCTGGAAATAGCATTTGTGCAATCGAAGTATTGACCAAGTTTCTCCTACTAAATGATTCAGGCGAAGGAAGCTTGCAGGAAATCATTAGCAGCAGAACAATTAGCCAAGGAACGCTTTTGCGAGATGAACGACGATCTCAAAATCCACTGTAGAATCACGGTATGCCCATACTTGTATCCTAAGTGGCATTTTCAATGATTGAATGAATAAAAACAACTCATTCGAGATTTTCTCTTTTAATAATTACAGAGCTTTCAGCAACCAAGGGTTAAATTCGCAAACTACATTGAAGAAAAAGTCATGTCACCAGGCAGATTGTCCGGGCAAAAGTAGCACGCGCGACTTCGTAATAACTTGTATATGGCGTATAGTAGCTTTTGCAAGTTACAAGGAAATGCCTTGTACATGGGACTGAACTGTGATTGGTATTTGAAGAAACCATAACATCCAAGAGTCCTGTCATGAGCCATGCAACATATTTAAAGGGAAAAAAAGAACTTCAGGGTTACAGATCGAACTCTTTAAATGTTTTCGTTATTTATTGAAAGTTTTACTGCGCTGACCGAATTTTGCATTCTTTGATTTCTGTTAAATGTCCGATGTTATCTGAAGAAAAGCCGAGAAACTAATTATATGTAGTCCATGTAATATCTGCTACATTAATTTACTGGCTCTTGAATGTTAAGACTTGAGAGTTAAAAAATAAACTTGAAGATGCATTGATTCAACCATATCTTCATAGGTTTTTTCTAATAATTAATTTAGGGAATTTAATGTACCTCATACTCGATTATTGCATAATTAAGTATTACTTTGAATTAAGAATATTTATGTTGAATTAAGTGAAATTACGGGTAAAACGGTTGTAAATGATTATTCATGTAAATGATTTATTAGATATTTTATGCTACTTATGATAAATGATGTTCTATAGGTGTTTTGAAAGAAAATTAAATTTAGAAAATGACAATTGGAGTTAGAATGATTAAAATATACTTTCGGTCTTTTAATTTTAAGTTTGCATTATTAATTATTAAACTAAACTAAACTAGGGAGAATGATTTTTAGATCTTAACAAGAGAAATAATACATTCACAATCACAAGTGTCATAAGCTGTTAATAGTAATTAATTCACTTGTTAATTCTCATTGTTCGCTTGTCAATAGAAACTTTTTTTATATTATTATTATTATTATTTTGTTAACACCTTAAAGTCATTCTCCCAACATTCTATATAGGCCATGTGCTTGACGTTTCAATTTCATGCTTAAGAATGACTTTTCAAATTTTACTAGTTTTGGTTTCTTGCTTCTAAGATTTGGGTTTAGAGAGGATAGATGATTCACCAAGTGTGAGTTAAATGGCAATTAGTTCTACCCATTTTAATTAGGTTTTATTTTAATTTTTACATATTTAAAATTAAAAGTCAACGTGTTTGCATTTAAGTGTTGGGTTGTTAGTTTAAAATAGCTGACAAAGCATTTTTCGTTAGTAATGTTGACAATGCTAAGTTTAAGGAACTAAAAATACACTTTTTAAACTTAAAGGACCAAATCTATACTTGATGTAAATTTAAATGACAAAAATTATACTTTAGCTTGTCAGAATTAACATTTTTTTGGACTAGAGAAAACTATAAAAAAGGGCTGATTTTTTTAAAATTATAGGTATGTACCAAAAACGTTTTGAAAGAATCAACAATGAAATAAAAGCTCCGGCGACCTCTTTCATCTCTTCCTTCCTTCTTTAGACAAGTTTTATGATCTTTAGCGAAGCATTGTAAGATTTCGGTGAGATTTTGTGATTTTCCAGCGAGCTTGTTTCCATGGTTGTTTTAGTTTTACAGCTTTGATTGGGTTTTCTCGAGGCTATGTGTAGCCAAATTTCTTGATTCTTGGTGGTAGAGAAGGTGGCTAGAGTTTTAATGTACTAAAAGGGAGTTTATTAGTTTTCCATTAGCTTAATTCATGTATTATTATTTTTTTGTTTAGATTAATTTTTGTATTGTTACATGTTTGTGAGACTTGGGTGAGTGTTATTTGTTCTTGTTGGTTAAAGTTTGTGTTAAATTTTGCTTTGATGCTCTTGTACCATCTATTAAACTTATTTCCTCATGTTTTAATGAGATTACTACATGTTATGTGATTACTATGATGTTTAGTTGATTTATTTTATATTGAGTGTAGAGATTGTACCCTCATTGAAGAGAAAACCAGTGCCTCAAAAATGATTTTCAAACACATTTTAACTAGTTTTTAACAATTTATCTAAAAAATGACTATGAATGTGATTGTGGGATTAGTTATTAATTAGAAAAAATGGACTCAAAACAATTGCTTGAGGTTTTCAATTTGACTCGATGATAAATTAATTCCCAAATCATTTTAAGAAGTTAGGAAAGCAATTAACTTTGCTATCAAGAATCATTTCCTCATATCCATCCCATTTTTTTTTATAGAAAATGCCAAAAAAATAATAGTTTTACTTTTAATTAAATTACATTACTCTTTTAGTTATTAACTTAAAAAGTCCAAAACCAATTTTTCTTTGTTTTCATTACATTTGTATGGCATTTAGATTACTTAAGAGTCAATAAAAGGCTCATCGACAAAAGAAAATGATCCTAAATTTACCTATATACAATACTTAATTATTACTATAATTTATTTATTTATTGTGAACCTGAAGGCTAAAGCTAAAGTGGTCCTCATCATGCATGACTTGCAAGCGGAGCCCAAACTTAAATTTCTTGCAAACTACTATTCAAGTCGTTAATGACCCCTCGTCTTTGGGCTCAATTGGTAAGTGGGTCGAACGCTCTCACCAAAGGAAAGGGGTTCGATCCTAGAGTTGGTCAAGGTGTTGGGGGAGACATTCTAGCTCTTAGGTGCCTAGATTAACACCTAAGGGTAATAGAAGACTCGCCCTACCCAACATCGGTATCACTTATGAAGAAGGGAGATTGCGTCCTGCCCTTAGATCTTGGATGAATCTAACCCCTTTCCAAAAATTTTTGTATTAAAAAAAAGTTGTTAATGCTAGCCAACATCCAATGGCTTTTAAAAGTGGTCTAAGGTACCTTTGTCCTTGGTTTAATTGGTAAAGGAGTCGGACACTCTCACCAAAAGGAGGAGATTCGATCCTTGAGTTAGTCAAGGCACTGTGGGAGGAATCTTAGCTCCTGGATGCCTAGGTAAACGCCTGAGGGTAATAGACGGTTCGCCCTACCTAACATCGGTATCACCTAGGAGAAAGAGAGATTTTGTTCTGTCTTGGATCGTGGGCAAGCTCAATCCCTTTCCTAAATTTTTTCATATAAAAAAAAAAAGTGATCTAAGGTAAAATTTAGCATTTTTAACAAGTTGACGATACAGTAATGCTGGGTATGGAAGTGATATAAAAAGAGTATGTGGAAATTTTGACTCATGGTTTTTTAGGTGAGGACGGACAACTCAATTTTCTAATTACTATTTATCTACAGAGACAGCTGGGAACAAAAGTTTCAGATACATCGATAGCAACAAGGGTCCACAAATGTTGGAGCCTCCTCAGTCCTCATATTAAAGGGCACTCTGACTATAACGCCGATAGACATGGCGAAGGAAGCCCATCGTAGCCACCTCCAAACAGAACACCGATGGAAGGTCCGGTGAAGACCGGAATGACCATCGAAGTTGAGGAAACCTTCGGACCTTGGATGATTAACCGACGGTCAACCAAGCCTCGACTACCAAGACGAACGGAACACAGAGAAGGACAACGGTTGACCTCGGGGACTGGAAATAAGATAGCTAAGGAGATATCCATCGAGCAAAAATCCCGATTTTCCGCACTAGGAGACCTAGAAGAGGAATCCGATTTGTTGGCAGAAGATTTGCTGAGACATTTTCCTCCTAAAAACGGCGAGCTCAGAACGGATAAGAGGCCAATGTCTCAGGACAAGAAAAAAGTTTCAGACGGTGGGTCCCACGAGATCAGAAAAGAAGTTGGGTCAAAATTGGGCCCTAAGAACCGGTTTGAATATCAGCCCAAGAAAAAGGGAAGCAAGCCAATTTTGACACTAATGGATAGACCAGATGATAAAATTGGGCCGAATGACACCTTGGGCTTGACAGATACACTGGACCAGATTAGCACAAAGAATATTCCAGCCCAAACTTTAAATGGAAGCAGTCTAGGCATTGGGCCACTAAATAAGGTTGATCAACATATGAACCAAGGTAAATCCTCTGCCACTAAATCTAAAGGTCAGCATACACATATTGTATTCCAAGGCTGTATTAACAACCCGAACCAAATGATGAAATTGAAGCATATTGGAAATCCGATCATTTTGCCTGAGGAGCACCATCAACCTGACCCGACTACGACATCCAATCATGATGCTTCCCTTCTTCATAGTCCAAAACCACCTGATCAAGAGGGCATAATTATGAAGGAGGCAGCTGACTACATGGTAAGCCAAGACACAATGGTTTTCGAAACTCAGTTTGAGTTTAGATCAGATAAATGAGGTTGAGCGCACCAAGTCATAGTGTTGCTGTTGATGTTGATGTGGCTCTAATTCCGATAGTACCTAGAAGATGTCTTGATATAGTTTTGAAGGATCGACAATCTTGTTCCTAGCATTTTTTCCTTTTCTTTTGATATATTAAGGACTAGACCTTCATGCTCTAATTTCTTTTCCTATTTCAAGCTTCGGCTTGCCTATATTATCTCAGAAAGGGCACTCTGAGCTATTTTTGTTCGGCTCATGTCTCCCACCAAAAGTTTTCACCGAATAGTTCATACTTGAATGTTTAGGATTAGTTTTGAGCGGGGGAAAAAAAAGTTTAGGCTTACTTGAATTTCGAGTCCAAACAATGTTGGGGTTAAATCCAAGAAAACTTATATACTTCTTCCATCTTTAATATAAAACATATAATATCAAAAAAAAAATATATAAAACATATTTATCTAATTTAAAAAGGTTAGTTGATTTAATTAATTTAACATGTATTTTCTAAAACACTTCAATCCTCTTCCTTAATTCCTTTATTCTTCTCCTTCTTGACTATTGTTGAGGAAGCGGGGTAAATTAGGAAAAAATTGACAAATATTAAAACCATATCTTATATTGAAGAGCAAGATAACTAGAAAAAATTATCTTAATATAGGACAGGAGGAGTATCATATGTATCAGTTTCAAATTGAACGATCAACGCTTGACCTTGTAAATGCAAATATGGAATGCGCATTAGCTTTCATTTAGGAAAATTATAATAAACGACTTAAGAAAAAATAATATTTATTAAGAAGGACTATAAAAATAGTAATTATTTTGAAGACCATAAATTAAAATAGAAAGACAAAATTACCCATAGTAAGTTTCCTACCTTCTCTCAAACAGAATGTGAAATGATTTTATCTGGAGTGTGATTGATGGACAATGACAAACAGAAACTATCAAGGAGAATACACTTATACTCCTGCTAATCCTCAAACTATAATGTATAGACATTATCCTCTGAGAATCCAATTTCCTGTTTGCCTCTCACATTTCGACTCTTGGTAACGATTTCCTAAAAGTAGTTCGGTTAATCAGCCGATTTGAAACTAGCTTGCTAACTAGTTCATAGCCTCTAGCCTTTGATTCTTCATCATCCCAATCTAGTGCATATTAATTCAGATCATTTATAGTGACCTCCATCTGGTACCTAGAAATCAGCAAGCCAAAAGGCAGAAATCTCCAAATTGAAAACAAAAAGGAAGAAGAGGAAATGAGGTACATGAAGGGATTGGCAAAGGGAGAATCTAGATGAGTAGAGATTCCTCTCCGCTGGAGCAAAACACTCCGATTAGACGAGATGGATGCTCCAACAAAGAAGAAAAACGACACTTTCACGATAGGAGAGAAAACTCGCCCTCACTCGGGAGGAGGGAATTGCTTTGATCAACAAGAGTTAATTTTGTGGTACATTAAAATGAGAACTTGCTCATGAACCAAAGCGAGTAACCTGAAAAATGCATCATGTTAGGTTAGAACCAAAGGGAGTAACATTAGCGAACAATCCATAATGAAGTTAAAATTTTTGTTAATTTATGTGAAATATGCCGGAGATAAATTATACATAGAACTAAAAGAGTTTATTAGTTGATGTAATAACATTTATTAGTTGTAGTGACAGTGTTATAGTTGTAAGAGGATTTGGAGATAATACTAGGGTAATTTAGTCTTTCTATTTTAATATTTTAACTTCTGATTCTTCAAAATAATTATCATTTTTATGGTATTTCTTAATAAATATTGTTTTTTAGGTCTTTTATTATAATTTTCCCCTTCATATATATCTGTTTTTCATCTTCCTATTTCTATGAAGGTAGTTTGAATATTGAGTAGTCTATTTGTAGTGATTATTGACAGAATGGTGCAAGACTGTATTGTATTAAGCTCAACCAAATTTATTACCATATGAACGCACAGACTCATTTCACCTTGAACGACTCGAAAGAGAGAGTGGTATAAAGAAATAAATTTATTCAGAACCCCTGAATATGTAAATAACTATATAAGCGAAACTTACAGGGAAACAGAAAAAAAACAGAGGAAGCTAGAATAAAAGAATAACAACAGGACAGCAATATATTATTATTTTACAAAACCCAACTGATAAGCCATGATAAACCATTCTTCATATCTCAGAACCTGGAACGCCTACACTCAGTGGGGAGGCCTTGTGGGAATCGCTTAAGATCATTACAATAGTTATAGATCATGAAGTACTTCTGAACCCATCTCAGTCTTCTTCTTCCATAAGCATCAAGCTCATTGCTCTGCCATGCTGCATCAGATAACGAACTTGCAGACTTGGATGAGAACTCTGTGGCCTTGAAGTTTCGATAGTAAGCTGTGAAAGGTGCTTTGGACCAATCAGTCTTCACCAAGCCTCCTCTTGTGGCCCAGTCATCAGCATTCCACAGACTTGAATAGATCCTCATCGGTTGGTTCTTTGGGAATGGAACACCCAAAGACTCTGCATTCTTGAAAACCCTAATGGGGAATTTATCCACCAAGAATCTGCAAAGCCCAACAAGGAAAAAATTAAAATCCATTAACATCACATGTTATATATAAATATATATAGTTTTGAAATTTTTTTGCTTACATAATGTGTTGGGGCTTCCAGATGATGGAGTAGGTGTGAAAGTTTCTGGTGGGGTCGAACCAGAGATGGAACTGTTGCTCTCTGTTTCCTTGGCCTTGTGTATAGATATTGGTGTGAAGAATGTAAGGGTCACCGCTTAAGTTTCCCAAAAATTCAAAATCGATCTCATCGTGGGTTGGCCCTTGGGATGACAACTGCACCAAAGCATGCAAATATTTATTGTTACTTTGATTGATCTTCTTGTCGCAGCATGAGAGAGGCATCACAAATATAGAGACTTTCTTTCAAAGCGTGAATTTGTTTAATACAATACATAACTTCGGCCCCAAGACATCAATTCAAGAAACAGAGAACCCCCTAACTATTTTATTAGTAACTAAATCACTGTACCGCTTATATATATATATAAACTATCGCTGTCAAGAATATTGAAGTCACGAAACGTAGCATGAATAGGGACAAGTTGACAAATTCTCAAGTTTAAAAACACCAAAAACATAAAATAAAAATCCTGTAGCATGACTTGTTTCGGTGGGATGGATACAGTAAAATAGAAGTTCTCGTGAATGAACAGTTCCTTTAAAAAGGTTGATGTGCCTTGATAAAGGAACCCAGTAATGAAGAAAAAGAATAAAGCTGCTTTTATCTTAAAAAATGAAGTATTAGTATTCTATAATGAAATGTGAAGAAAGGAATACGTATAATGGAAGTGAAGCTAAGTTTTACTTGAGATGTAGTTTATTATAATTATAATAAGGAGTAAACATACGTAGTAAGCAGTGACAGTTCCTGCAGAATTTCCAGCAACGAGCTTGAGCTGCATATCAATCCTACCAAAGAGGTATTCTTTCTTGGACTGAAAACCAGAGCCAGAGACTCTGTCTAGAGACAGAGATAGAAGCTGACCTCCACCGAAGATCTTAGCTCTGTTTCCACCCCATGTTAGATCAAAATCTTGATTGAAGGTACCAGCACAGGCAACCACCATTGAACTAAACACTATGCCAACAAGTAATGGCACCAAAAACTCATTTAAAGAAGAAGAAGAAGAAGCCATTTTTGTGGAGAGGAAGAAGAAGATTTTGAGTTGTGATGTGAATAAGTGTGTAAGAGGATGGTGGGTATATATAGAGGGGATGATGGAGAAGAATGGGTAGGGATGGGACGCGTGAGTGAGCAATAACGGGGGGGCAGCTGGTGCCAGCCTAGCAAAGTTTTGAAAGCTGGAAGCTTTTGTTTGGGCATTGGCTACACGCTTTTATTAGGTTCTTTTGGGTTCATTCAGAGGATGCTATGCTATGTACAACGGTTCTGTTTTTTCAATCAAGGCTCTTATATTATTATGTAGACCCCATTTTGCTGTGAAGAATTAGACCGTCTCAAAAATTTAAATTTTTTTATCGTTAGCTCTTTTGTGGATTCAATGGATGATAATATAAAAGCATTTTATGGAATTGTAAAGAGATCCAATAATACTTCTCAAATAGTTGAGCTCATTGTTCTTTACAATGTAAGTGAAAAATAGACAGAGGAATTATGCAGTATAAGGAGTCCCAAATATATTATCAGCGACTTGTAAATTTAGGAGCAGGGTTTTGTTATTATGTTTTTAATAAAAAAAATTTAAGGAGGAGTCCCAAATATATTATCAGCGACTTGTAAATTTAGGAGCAGGGTTTTGTTGTTATGTTTTTAATAAAAAAAAATTAAGAATCCAGCATGTGGTCTTAAAAAAGTTTTTTCCCATGTGTTGATTTGACAATTTGTTAATCAACACTTGATTTACTCTACTGTTCTGTGGAACCCGGCCGGAAAGCTAAGCATGCTTGTTTGAGAGACAAAGCATTTGGTATGTGGCTAAGCATATTAATAGAAATCCTTACTTACAGAAATCTTTCTTGACAATTTTTGAACATTCAATTCATAGGTATAACACGCTTAGTACTGAGAAAGCAAATATGCATAGAACTAACAATAAAGATTAGTTTAGTTAGTGAAAGGGTTGGCTTATAACCATAAAGTTGTGAGTTCAAATCCTACCAATATAATGACTTTATTGATAGGCGATTTGTAAGTACCTTTATAATCGTTTTTTAAACTAGGTGGAATGTCATGACTTTGACCCTGGTGACTCCTAGGATACAATTCACGTAAACTTTGTTGTATAAAAAAATATACACAAAACTCTCTTGGGGATGAAATTTTAAGAAGTTATATGTAATTTCTAAGTATTTAGTAACGAATCTACTAACCTTTTGATTTGCCTGACCAAAATTTTGGCATGATTTGAGAAAAAAGAAAGAAGAAGTGGAGGAAGAAGAGGGGAATTTCAATAGGTGGTGGATGCCACCTGGGTGAAGTATGGAAGAAGAGAATAAAGCCAGCAGGGCATATTATCTATTACTACTTCCTGTTCTAGGACAAAGTTTGTATTGCAATTTACACTATAAAGTTTATCCTCTATTTAAGATAGGAAGGAGTACATGGTTCATGGGGACCACCAATCATGGAATGTGGATCCACTAAGCTGATTCCACGTGGCAGGGTGAATTTTGAGTCAGCATCCTGCCCCATCCAATTTCTTCAAATGTAAGAAATTCAAACATGTTGGATTATAATATTCAAGTTTTAAAAACAGAGTCACGAGAAGAGCAGAGATATGGGGTGGCAATGGCAAGGCATAGTTATCCAGTTTGAGTTGTGTGATACTGATGACTGAGAACTGATAACCCTTTTCTGCTCCGTTTGTCTCTTGGCTGTACATCAGCCTCTTCTTTTTTGTCTTTTTTTATAAAAACAAAAACTCTTGGATTTGAATTGCAGAATATGTCAATTAACACACAATTCCTCATATGAATGTTCTGCTTTCTGCTGCCATTAGTGTATGAGATCAACACTGCTTTTATATATTAATCACAGCTGTATTATATGAGCAATTCAGCATCAACTAGCCATCATTTTTTAGAAGATCAAACAAACAGCAGACAAAACCCAGAAACCTGGTAAAAACTATATATATTTTAGATGAGGGATATGTCAGGACACTAGGTAAATTTAATAAAGTTTATGTATATTTAACTTTTTTCAAGGCGAGAGGTGAGTTTATCTTAAAAATCTTGTGGTATATATATTGTAACATGAAGCTTTATTAATGGATTAATTTAATGTCTGGTCCTCATAGTATACTCTCAATTTAGTTATGATCTTTATAGTTTTAAATTATATGTTTTGATCTTTTAAATATTTTTTCGTCTAAAATGTTGGTCTCTATAGTTTAATATAAGTCATTTTGCATCTTATAGGACAAAAATCTAAAGTTTAAAATTACAAGGACTAAAACTAAAATGAAGACAAAACTATAAGGATCAAATATCATATTAATTCTTTATTAATTGAGGGTTTAAGTTGAATTATGTAGGGTGCAACTTCATCATTATAGCTACAATATGGTGGAACATATTTGAATGGAAGGGCCACTATGGAGAGTAGCTTCTCACCTAATGATGATGCATTGGAGAGAAGTGAGAGATTCATAGTATAAATGAGTGGGAATTTCCAGCTAGCAAGACGGACAGAATCTCCAACCTTTTCTGCAAAAGACATCTCAAATGAAATGATGACACCTTATTTAAATAAAATTGTGTGGTGATTTTTTAAAGGTATTGCACCTGATTTTTATGTATATGTAAATATCTAATATTTGGGTTTTATTTATTTTTTTCTTCTTTAATTTATATCACATCCATGAAACATGAAGCGTGCTTTCTTCTTTATTTCTTTTCTTATGATTCCTTTTGCAAAGAAAACAAGAAGCATGGTGGTGGTGAAGGCAGTACCAAGCCACTTCATATGATTGATGCTTTCGGCCATTATATATGTCCTCTTTTCTTTTTAAGTTAAAGAACTTTTGGTGGTTGAGGCTATTTTATCCTTGGACAATGAAGCCAATGTGAATTCTAAAAATGAGAGCGACAATTTTGTGAAAAATCAGTAAAATCCAATAATATATTAAACTTATACTTTGATGTGTGAATTATTTTGTAGTTGCAATACAATGGTTCTACTGAGATGCTGGCTTCTGAAATTATATGTTCATCTCTTCCAAACTTGTGGTGCGGATTGGAGTTTTAATTAGTACTCTATGGTAATGAAAGCACAAGGCAACGAGATGAATGTGAATATGGAATTAATGGATGATGAAATTGCTGGATACAACTAAACTGGCAATGTTGATAAGGACTGGATCGTTGAGGAATATTGGGATGCTCTCATTTGGTTGTTGCTTTAATTAATTTAATCACTTTAAAGTTCAAATTCACCGAATCACAGCTTTGTACTCCCACCGCACCTCCTATTTTAGAGTTTGTTCTTTCTTTTTTTTTTAATTAATACAAGCTACTTGAAAAGTTAGTAATCTTTTTTTTTTTTTTTGGGTAAGAAATAGTTTAGACAAGTTGAATCCTGAGGCTGATCACTAAAACTAAAGTGTGACTCTAGGCTTAAAATTCTCACATTGGCAGTGAGATTTCAACTCATAATCTTGTGGATTATAAGTCAATTCCTTATCAATTAGATCAACTTTTGTTAATTACTTTTTATGCTAATTTTGTCTCTATAATTAATATTTGAACATGGGTATTTGAATTGATATTTGAAAAATTTTCAATTTAATACAAATTTAATAAGTTAGCTGGCATTTCTTAGGCTATAAAATTAGGTAGAAGTGCCTTATAACAGAGGTTAGGGGTGTTATGAGTGAAAAAACATCAACATCATTTATAAAAAATGTGATTTATCCTCAGAGCTCAATGATGAGACTCATGACATTTGAGACTTAATTAATGAAGATTAAAGTGGGCATATGCCACTTAATTAGTGATAATAATTAAGTAATTGGAATAGTGATGCAATCATATATCAGAGATGCACCATTAATAAATTGTTTAACTAGCATAATTATAGTTTTTCCTGAACTTGGACATGATTTTTCATGAACGGCAGATATTTCCAAACAGAAATTGATAATGTTGCTGCATTTTGAGGAATCACAATCAACATAATAGAGTATGAGTATTATAACAACCAGAACGTGATCTAAATAACTATACAATTAGGTTTATAACAGCTATTAGGCACTATTAAGTGTTCATCATACGGAATGAAAATTAAGATCGCTTTTGGCTCATCAAAAATTTGTTTACTTCATAATGGGAAATGTTTATTTTTGTTTTTTCCCCCAAAAAGGGAGGGTAAAATATTTCTTTTTCTTTTGAAAACTTCAATTTGTACTGCAGAACGGCACACTCAAGAAAAATAAATACATTTTCTGTTTATGGACGAACATATATGGTCTCCACCAATTTATTTATTGTTTTTAAATGTATTTTTGGTTGAAATGAGAAACCTTAACATTTGTATCCTTTAAGGGTACTCACTGAATTTGAGCAAAAACAAAAAAAGGTACTCACTGGAAAAAAGATGTTTTTGAATTTGATCAAAAAAGAAAAGAAAAGTGAAAGGCAGTGAAACCGGAGAAAGTAAAGCAATTAAGACGTCACAAGGAAGAGGAGAAGGGGAAGTTGGTATGCATTATATTTATTTATTACTGAGTTGTTGAAAGTCATTTAATATATAATACATTTTTTTATCCTTTAAATTTACCCTCATTTTTATATTAGTCCTCAAATTTCATTCCGTTTAAAATATTTATTCTAATAATTTATAAAAAAAATAGAATCATTTAACCTCTAAATGATCAAAACCTACTGTTGAAAACTTGAAGGACTAAGACTAAAATAAGATTAAATTTAAAGGATCAAATATTATAGTAAGGATTATTTAAATTTAGGGTAGTTGCATTTAAATTTACTTTTAGAAGGCTCTATAGTTCAAGGATAAAAGGTGGTCTCCGTTCTCTACCTAAAGTAGTTCTTTGGGAAGCATAGGAGATGAAATCAAAATCTGAAGAATAATAATAATTTGAGAGTTCGCTGAAGCTTCATGGTTGAGTTTTTTTTTTTTTTTCGATATAAAAAAAGTTTAGGTGCGAATAGACATCGGTACCCTCCCAAGGTCAGGACATGCCTCCAGGTTTAAAGAACGCTTACAGAGGTACTTACAGATTGCCCATCAATAAGGCCCTCACATTCATTAACGAGTATCGAACCTTCTCCTTTTTGAGGTGAAAGCTGACGCCTTAACTAACTGTGTCAACTCTCATTGACAACTTCATGGATGATGAAACAACAAGAGGGAAGTGATGTTGAGCCATTTTTTTCTATGGGAAGAAATAGAGTAGAATGAGTTTGGACATGATGATGATGATCTAGTGTGTAAATGCAAGGATGGCCACAACAAGTCCAAGGAAAATGATTGGGTGAAGGGATAAATAATTACAATTTAAACATGCGTGTTGACATATAATCGCGCTGACTCAGCATTTTTCTGATAATTGGACTAATTATTAAAAGACTAAAAATATTTATTTTTTATAACTGAAGAGACTAAAATGAGACTTGATGTGAAATTAAAGCGCCAAATATATACATTAAATATAAGAGAAAGCGTGGAAGGCACCCAAACCAGAAATAAGGAGAAAAGGCGCTTGAAGAATGCCTATTATATGAATCTATTTTAATTATCTGGCAAAAATATATATTTTAATTAAATAAAAATGAGCTGAGGACTGGGGTTGAGGGGCCTCAACTCTGACTAGTGCTTGTTTGAATTTTACATGCAAATATGCAAGAATAATTTAGAAATTATTGTGATAAAACGTAAAAATACCATTTGTAATGAAACCAAACGAACACCGTTCCTGTTTTCACCTTGTCACACAAATTAGAAGTAAATATTAAAATGTTTATAAATTACATAAAAATAAATATTTCATTTATAGGATGGTTATGTATGCGTGTCTTTGTTTCCTCAAAGTGTAAGGCACTGCCCCAGACTCACAGCTAAACACCAAATTTCCAAATCAATGCTTCTTTGACTTGCTTTCCTTTGCCCTCCCATCCACGCTATATACACTTTTTCTGAACCCTTCCGAACTTAAAACCCTTCAATTTACAACATTTTTCACGTGATATTCTCTGAAGCTTCTCACTTCCAATTCACAAACCCATTTATGCAACCAGGGAAAAACCAACTTCAGAACTATTCATTATACTAGGTACTACTTTACATTCCTGTTTGTTTAATTTTATATTTCTTCACACAAAATTTGATAGTTATAAATATTGCCATATTTATTCAATACTTCTCTTCTATATATAAAATTATATAGAATGATAACTGGAAACCTTTTTTTATAAGTCATAGCATGTTACTTTATAATTAAAAAAATCACAAGAAAAAATGGATGCGGTGTGACATGCATCATAACATCTGAATCCAATCATACTGGTATAGCATCTCTGATGAATCCTATGTCCTAGAAAAGTAGAATGAAAGTAACAAGTTATATGGACAAACTTGAGGCTATGCCAGAAGTATGTATATGGGAAAGATAGGAATAATCAATTTTATTCCCAATTCATTCCTCATTGTTGATTGGAGTCAGTTGAGACATCGAATCCAGGAGGTATAAAAACAACATCCTCCCATGTAGAACTTTCCTGCAAGTCATTGAATTGCATTGCCAATTTAGAACAGAGAATAACATATTACAGATGACGATGATCTTTTCCTTTATGTTATCTTTAGTAGCGTTCAAGCTCACCTTCATTCCCTTTATTACTTCCTCGAGAACAGCAACCTGAAAAGTATAAATCACACATTAGTCCACTAAATCAGCAAGCCAGCCATTGGGGGGAAACTGCCCTCATCCTTAGAAGACCTTTCTCCAGTAGCAGGACTTTAGGAAAACTTAATTTATTCTGGTGTAGATTGTAGAGAGACCTATATTATCTTGGTTTCAATAGTGACTTTTAATGAACATTATTTCTATTTACCAATGTTAATGTAATCTATACCTGGATTTCTCCTGGTCTTAGGATGGGATTTAATTGATTCTGCTCATTGGAAGCCCTTTGAAGCGAATTTTCCAAATCCTCCTGCAAAATCCCAGAAGATGAGAACCAATAATTTTCAGTTGGAATACCAGAGTCTTACAGAAGGTAATTCAAGACAGGTACTTCAACTGCACCTTTCTAAAGAAAAATGGACGATATCTCTTCTTTTCACTCTTTAATACCAGACTTCTGGACTGAAAAACCAATCAAGGATACAATTCAAAACACCAAAATCAGAAATTCCAGCAAGAGTATAACTGAGAGACATTTACATAAATGAAGCATAAAGGGTGGCCCAGTGCACAAGGCTCCCACCAGGTGGGGTCTGGAGAGAGATAGATGTACGCAACCTTAACCCCACAGGTGGAGAGGCTCGCAAAAATGAAGCATAATAAATAAATAAATAAATAAAAAAGACAATAAGCAGTATCACGAGTATGCATTTGAATGTAGAGCAGATCAAATACACAGTGCCTTTATGGACCATATATTACTAAACATCATAAACCTATCAAACATACAGTATATGCAAGGATCTTGTACCTTCAAACACTAAACAAGGTTACCTCCAAGTGGCCGTACCTCAGCAAGTAGCACTTACTGTATATGCATGTGTTATCACTCTCACTAGTGCTATTTCACGGCTTTTAAGTTTCCACAAGGGCAATGGGAGTAGACTTAGCTGCTTTTTAAGTTCACTGTTTACATCACATAAATGAGAGACTAGATGCGGGACAGAAACAGGAAATCTATGTATTGTGGATTGAAGATGTGTCTACAGTTTTCATCAATCTAAAAGAGTTGTAACCATAATTGTGGAAGACATGGATCATGATTTAGGGGGATCAGAGAGTGGCAAGATTCCAGGCATGAGCTTGCTGGAATTTCTGAGTAGCAGTAATTAAACAGAATTTCAGATGGCCTACATTTAGATTTCTATAGACCAAACACATGCTGATTTTTATAATTGCATACTCTGAGAGAATGTGTTTCTTTAGGTTGTCAGCAAGCAGTAACATAAGGAGTTCCAGGATGTCATGCTCATGCATATATTGGAAACAACAGCAACAGAATTATTATCATATTTCTATGCATGTATGCCCCTATCCATGTCATTAATTTTTCATCCAATTTTGCTAAGCATTCCCTGCTTCTGTTTATTAACAGATACACACCATAGATTTTAAAGGTTCTCCTAAGAATTGTTGTCCTCCTTGTATGCATATATGTCTTTACACATGTATAATAAGAGCAGAAGAAAGAATTATCCAAAATTTCAGACTGTTATTATTGCTGCATCAAGATCCTGAACAACAAACATGGACTCTTTCTTCTCTCTCTGTTTTTTATCCTTTCTTCATTCCTTCAACTAAAGTTTACATCCTTGAAAGTATATATTTCCTTTACTCATATAACATTAATGCGCTGCATTCGAAACATTCACGAATCCAGTCAACAGATTGAAGCAGAGAAAGTAAGCCACAAACAACATATCCAGACTGAAATCAAAACCTGGAAAACTGGAACGCCAGAAAAGCTATTGGAAACAAAGCCAGACTTCTCCCTCTCCTGTAAATCACAAAGCACTCATAGCCATCACTGTATAGTTCAAGCATCAGGTTATCCAGATAACTTTAACAGTTCACAACCAACACATTTTCAACATGCAAGACTAGTGTTGTGAAAAAATTGACCAGACTGGCCAGTTTGACTAAAAAAGATATGACCAGTCAATCTGTCCAGTCAACCTCTAGCTGCTGGAATTGGTCAAAACTCAAAGTTTTTCCTTAATTTACTTCCACTAATCCACAAAATGGGAATAGAAACTCTGCAAATTGGCACTGCATAGATATGGCTGAACACACCATACATCCTCTAATGATTCAACCCCATTCCAACAATGTTTTTGGGCCCAGAACCATTCCAAGACTTTAAGCACAAACAAGTAAGTAAAAAATTTGCAATGGAGTTTATATGACAAGAAAGAAAGGATAAAATAACAGAGGACAATTTGGAATGTGGTGTGTATAAGTATGCAAGCCCACATCTGTGACATGTGATTTTGACTGCAAAACTATTAACTGATTACCAGACAAACATTCTTCCACAGACATATTCATCACTATAAATGGTTTGTCCTTTAGTTTGGTATATTCCATATATTTTCCCCAAGTACCAGAAGGAATCACACACTAATTTCTTGAGAGGCACCCCATGAAAATAAGTTTTGGAATGTTAGATTTTCATGCAGATAATTTATGGCTTAACTTAAATATCAACAACTAAGGCACTACAAGCATGTGAATGTACATGATTATATAGAATCCAATCTGAGTGCTTAAGAAATAATTAGCCTCATGAAAACTGCCGTATGTATCTTGAGAAGCATTTAAGCATAGCTTTTAGTTAGTTCAATTTTATCAATTGTTGACCATAAAAAAATAAAAAGAATAGCAGCATTTTTCACAATAATAGAAATAATAGTAAAACATTAAAGGATGAGAAACGAATAAATATCAAATCATTTTTCACGATAGATATAAAAATGAAACAGAAATCGCAATAATCCCAGCCATTCAGACCGGTGTTGAATACTCCATCCTCTGCTCCTAGATATAAGATATAATTGACTTTTTTTTGGAAAGATAAAGAAATATTAATAAGTTACTTAATCATATTATATATTATATATGCATATATTATATATCAATTTATTGATCAAACTAATTAGATTAGAGAAAAAATAAAAATATAAACTCTAAAATAATTTAATTAAAGTCAATTTTATCTTATAGAGTACCATACATAACAAAAGGGTAGTGGAAAGATAACATGACAAAGTTATGAACCACTCACTCTCAGAGCATTCTGTACTTGAGAAGACTCTGGAATCAATCTGAAGGCCACTCCATCCACCTTGAGCTGAAAGACCTGCACAAAAAACCCCAGAGTGACACATAGATTCCATCTTTTCCCCCCCAAAAAAACTCCTCACAGCGTCAAAAACAGCAGCAAGCGTGAACCTTGTTCAAAGCAACAGGCACCACTTTGGACCCAATTCTCATTGCCGGGTCAACACTTTTAACTTGCTCAAGAAGAGCCTCAGCATCGTCCTTCTTAAAGCAAAACAACCCAAGATTCTTGCCGGTTGAGGTGCCCGAAACCAGCACGAATTCCTCGGCAGCATTGCTGAGTGCATAGACAGGCACGCCAGCCAAACGTTCTTCGATGGCTTCGGTAGACAAGGTCCTTACAGGGCGGCGAAACTCAGTATTGTTATGGGAAAGGGACGCCCAAGCGGGGCTTCTCCCGGGAGAACAAGTGAGATAAAAGTTGGTCATCCCGGCATCTAAGGCATGCTTTGTATGAAACTGAAGATTCGATAGGGTGTTTCGGAGGTCGAGGAAGGGGAGATGGGTGAGGTTGTGGGCGAAAGCAGAACAACGCCATTGAAGGTCGGCGAAAACATTGTGGAGTGGGAGATGGGGCTGCTCTGATAGTGAGAAAACTTTGGGTGTATCGGAGTTGCCGAAGTTCATAGTGCGGGAAAAGTGAGAGAATTATGGTAGGAAGAGAAGCGAAGTGTGTGAGAAAGTGAGAGGTACCTTGAAGCAGAGGAAAGGTAAAGGTTGGGAAGACGAAAGCGAAAAGGCCCCAAAGCGAGAAATTCAGGGCACCACTAATGAAAATTTCACGGAGCCGCTGGCGCCCTTTGTTCTCTTTCCGCCAAAAATGCTGTGAGAAAAGCTACCCCACCTACGAAATACTACTCCCTCCGCTTCTTAATAAAAGGATGTACTAGTATTTTTTTGAACCAAAAAAAAAAAAACATGTATTTTGAAAGTTGTTTAAAATATAAGATTAATTTTTATATACTCAATCTTTTTCTAATTTATTTTTATTGATGCTCTATAAATAATAATCCCAGAGGTTAAGAGGAGAGAGAATGGAAAAAATAAGATTATGATATTTTAAAAAAACATTTTATATTAACTAATCCGACTAATTTTCTTAATTTAATTAAGTTAGGTGAATATATATTATATTAAGAACCAGGAGCAAGCGGTATGGTTTTTTAGAAATATATCCTTTTTTTATGAATGAATAAGAGAATGGGTAAGTGAGAAAAATTATAAAAAAGAATGCACCGCAAAAGATAATATGATAGAATTAAAAAAATGAGTGACATTTTATGAAAGTTATTAAAGATGAAATGAGTAAAGATACATTTATTAGTAGGAGAAACTCAAAGAGGACTTCAGGAAAAAAGACAAGTCTATCAAAAAAAAAAAAATCTAATAAGTAGGTATTGAGGGAGTATTAGTTAATTAATCAAGCCATGGTAATTCTCCCAAAATTTGGGAGAATAGTATAAGTTAGAGGTCAATAAATTAACCACAAGGTGATTGGGGCTTTTTGACCAAAGTAAGAACAAAAAAAATTACGAGATTAAAGCACATTCTAAGTTATTTCTCAGTCTAATGCTCACGTCACTGGTGGCGCAAGTGGCATGGGCCCCTTCTGCGCCATCAGGTGGCGTGGATCAATCAAGAGGCTCTGATTCAATATAAAAAAATATATATATATGTCAATGGCGTGACACCCTCTCTCACGTCACTAGTGGCGTGCCCTGCCCATGCGCCACCAACTACATTACTTTAGTAAAATGTTTCCCATCTGTTTTAATCTGATAATTTTTTTTTTCTTATTTTGGTCAAAAAGCCGGGTGATTGGGAGTACAGAGTATACAACGACCTATAAAGATTTAAATAGAAAATGATCAAAAATTTACATTAATCACCTTTCATTAAAACTTTTTTATTATCAAATATCTTCTTTAGGATAGTAATACCCTCAATTTTTAATTATCCCTTCAACTGTCGTTGTTTTCCTAATGGTCATGAAAATACTACTAGTATCAGACTTAGAATATTTTTCAAATAATAAATGGTACTAGTAATTGAAAAATTGAGGTAGGTAATGGGGTTGGGGGGGATGAAAAGTGTTGATGAACGATTGGACATTCATATTAACCCGTGTGATCTCATCTTTTTTGTATTGGTTACACTGCAACTTTAAACTAGTTCAAAGAACAACGAGTCTTCTCTATTTCCTGTTTTTCGTAACGGGTCAAGGTATAAAGATATGATTGTGTTTTTTTTTTCCCCCAAGTGCGCTCGATACCAAATATTTTTTTTAAATGTGAAAGTGACTATGTTGTTACAAAAATTGAGCAAAAGTTAGATATTCTATTACTTTATATTGGTGGGGTCACAGTCATTTCAACTAAATAAGTGACTTTTGCTCCACTTTTGCATTAAAAAAGAAAAAGGGGGGGTGAGTAGCAAATTTACCTCAAAAGTACACGCTCAGGAGCAATGTTACTCTATAAGTTTTTTTAGTTTCAATGTCGTCTCGAAGTATCAAAATGTAGCAATGTTGTCCTCCCCATTAACCCGGTTAATTCCCTCCATTAAAAAGCCACATCACACTCCCACATGGCACTCAAACCGCCACCTCATTGCCACCTACTTCTTCCACCCTCACCCCTCTTATCCACCTCATCATCTGTCTTCATTCCTCGAGTGTTCATCAAGTCTTCCTTAGCTCAGATCTCGCCATTCTCCTTCATCCACTCCCTTCCCCCTCACAGTCGACGCCTCCTCCCTCACCATGAACGTCGGTGACGACGTCGTCGGCCCTTGCTTACCCCACTGCTAGCTTCAATCGATGACGCCGATCTTCAATCTCCCTATCTCAAGTAGCAAAGTTCTTGTCTTCCATAGATCTCGCCGATTTTTCATTGTTCATTTTTCTGCGTTTTTCATTGCTCAGCTCTGATCAATGACACCGGTCTTCAATCTCGCCATCTCAATTTAGACCTCGCCGATTTTGCAACTCATCGGCACCTTCGCCATGTGCATGTAGATCTGAGAAATTGTGAGAGGAGGAGGGAGGATATGAGATCTAACTTAAATTTATGGATTTTCTTCTTACTCTGACCACAGATTTTTTGAATGCGTTTTATGTTTTATGATTATAGGTCCTAGGATCAATTGTGTGCGCCTTTGTTTTCTTTAAGGGAAGGTCGATAGAGGTGCAGATCATATGGTCAAGGTGTTGGGTGTGGGAGGCGATCATGACTAGCCGTGCTCAAAGCCACAATGAATGCACTATAAGGGATGAAGATTGTCGTGACCTTGAAGAATCCGACCGGGAGACAAAAGAAAATACTAACTCCCATGGTAGCCGTTGTGATGAGCACCAGAAAACGGGCATAAAGATGGAAGGAGATCTAACTAGAATCGTAGTAGCATGTATCTAGCGTTTTTTTTATCATATTATTTGATCTTTGGATCATATTATTACATAGAGTAAATATCCTTTCTATCCCTAACAAAAAATGCAATCCCCATTTTAGTCTCTGGAAAAAAAAATGTCATTTTTAGTCCATAAAAAGGCCGAATAAAGGTCGATTGGTTGATATTTTAATTCCTTACAAATTTCCAAAATGTCCTTTTTAAGGGTCGATTTTTTTGTAGGAGACCAAAATGGGGTCCGTGTTTTTTGTCAGGGACCAGAAAGAGTATTTACTTTATTAGATATGCAAGCATTTGGATTTCTTGATTATAGATTTAGTTTTTATTTTTGTTGAACGATTTATCGATTATGGCTTTTGGTGACGATGAACATTGGAGGAAGGAAATGGAGGAAAGAAGACAGTTGATGAGGTGGATAAGAGGGGTGAGGGTGGAAGAAGTAGGTAGCAATGAGGTGGCGGTTTGAGTGCCATGTGAGAGTGTGACAAGGCTTTATAACAGTGGAAATTAACAAGGTTAATAAGGAGGGCAACATTATCACATTTTGATACTTCGAGTACGACATTGAGACTAAAAAGACTTTTAGGACAATATTGTCTCTGGACGTATATTTCGGAAACAAATTTGCTACTTAAGTAAAAAAAAAAAAAGGTGTTGAGTGCACTTAAAAAAAAAAAAACTCCTATATATATTTGCACTCTAAAGAAAAGAGGTTGATCACAACCTAAAATAAAAACTTTTCCACAGGCAATAATCCAGTATATCCATGCCTACGTCACTAGTTACTGCGAAACTGCCGGCTCATACAAGCTTTGTATAGAAAGCTAGATAACCCCTTTCTTACGGTCACTAATCAAGGCATGGAATCAAGCCCATCAGATCAAGCCCAAGTGACCCATCGTAGTATTATGGGCTACGTTAGAAAAGCCCAACTAAAACACTTGTGCTGGACCAAGCAGACGATTGTGAATATGGGATTCGTATTCTTCAATCCTTCCCATTCCTAGTAGGAACTAGGAAGCCTTCAAGCTAGCTTTTGCACCACTACAGGGTATGTGTTATATAACTCTAATTCTATTTATAAATTCATTTTAATCAATAAATTTGATTCTATCTATAAGTTAGTTCAGTTTTATATAATAAATGAGATTGTGACAATTTTATTCATATTAATTGTGTTTATAAAGATAGAGAAAGAAGATACAGTTAAAAAATACTCAATTATAAATAAAGACAAAGTTAAAAATTTACACCATAATCATTAAATTATTTATTCTTGATATATGAGATTTGTTCAAAATGAACTTATAAATACATAAGATGAGTAGTATATCTATATTAAACTTTAAAGTATGAGGAGGATGGGTCATGGGGAGAAAGTATCATGATTGACGTAACAATCAAATATCACTTGAGAATGAAGCAAATGAATTAAAGTTGAAATTAACATCGAACATGTATATGAGAATGCTTGCTTTGTGTTATGAATAACTTTTTATATTTTGAATAAAATAGTAAATAATAATAATAAAAATAATGGCGTGAGAGGGAGGGAGAAAAGGTGGGTAACAGTGGGAGGCCCAGCAGTTTGTGGAAGGAGACAAGCATGAGGCAATAATTTCATTCAGTGGAATGGAATGACTTGTGATGCAGTTTATAAATTAAACTAAATATTTAAATTAACCATTTATTAACTACTAATTATTAACTTATTTTATCTTCAAAGCCACGCAGCCTGCTACTGCTACCCACCTCACCTGAAATTAATTAATTTCCCCAAAACTATGATTATGGTCCTTCTATTTCCTCTCCACGTGGATGCCAACCACCGTACCGGTTCTGGCCCCCACTTATTACTGTCCCTCTTTTTACCTTCATTTCTGGACCCTGTTTTATCAAAAATCCTACCTGCATTGATTCAATTTTATGTGCGCGCGTGTTCTTTCAGCATTGGATTCGTAGTGTTATTTTATTTGAAAAGGTGTAATTTATAATATAAACTTTGTCCCATATATCAGATCAGAATAAGTATCATTTTAAAAGTATGTAAATGAACACTTATAGTGGAATGTTGGTTCTGGGCGGGCAATTAAAATTTGGGGCGATACATGGGTGTCAGGGATCTCTTTCCCTGCGAAGCCACCAAATTGCAAGGATTATATTGTTAAGCATGATAAGGTTAGCGATATGATTTGTGAGGGTTCATGGAACCTTTCTCCTATTGCACCTTTCGTCATGGATGAAGTTAGAGATGCGATCTATGCCATTCCTATCCTAAATAATGGGTTAGAAGACAAGTTGATGTGGACACAGTCAAAAAACGAGGCATACACGGGTAAGGAGGGATATAGATCTAGAAAACTGAAGAAGGGGGGTCAAGTTCCTAAACCAGGGTTTCTTGTGTAGTTCCTGCCACTTGTTGGAAATCTATTTGGAGCGTCAAAGTTATCCCACGAGTGCAACATTTCTTGTGGCGAAGCTTAAATAACGTTGTGGCAACTAACGTTGCACTTTGCTCTAGAAGGCGTTCTCTGGTGAAGCTATGCCCAGTTTGTGAAAAGGCGAATGAAACTCTTAAGCATTTATTTTTTTCATTGCCAATGGACTAGATGTGTTTGGTTCGGATGTAGCTTGGGTGTTAAATTTGATTGCCTTAGTGTGTCCAATTTTAACTCTTGGTGGCTAAAGATTAGAGGTATGAAATCTATTACTCCTACTGGTATTTCACTTCTTTGCTGGATTCTGTGGTACATTTGGAAACAAAGAAATGAAAAGGTGTTTAACCACGTGGAACCCAACCCCATTGCTATCATAGAATAGGCTAGTAGGAGTAATGCTGAGTTTTGGAGTCATTGTGATGAGAGGCTGCAGGTGGTTGATGGCCTGGGCAGATATGATGTGCGAAGTGACCGCTGGACCCCTCCTTCTGCTGGATATTGTAAAATAAATCTGGATGGAGCATATGCACCTGGTAATAATTATGGTGCTATTGGTGTGGTTTGCCGAGATCATTTGGGAGTATTTCAGTGGGGTTTTATTGATAAAATCAAGTCAATATCAGCCTTTATGTCTGAAGCTCTTGCACTTAAGAGGGCATTGATGTTAGCAGTTGATTTAGGACATGATAAAATTGTTTTTGAAACTGATTGTCTTTTTTTTTGTGTACATGTATTGAGGCTAAAATTCCTGATTTGTATGACTGGAAGAGCAGAAGCATCCTTCACGACATTATTTGTTTTTTTTTCTGACAGGGTTGGGTTTTCCTTATCTTATATCCCTAGACGGGGTAATAGAGTAGCTGACTTTCTGGCAGCGATTGCTTACAAGGAGGTGTGCCCGATCGGGTGGGTTCATCAACCTTCTTTGTCTTCTCTTCTAACATTGGATGCTCAAGAGGCTAATGTTGTCGTGGATGATTCTAATGCTGCAAGTTCGGATTTGGGATCTGGCTGATTGCATTTCTATCTGTATTGTTTTGGTACTCTAGTTGTTATTGCTGTTAGTTGTATGTTTGGCATTCTAGCTTGTTATTGTTGTTAGTGTATTGGCACTGTTATGTTTCTGATTTGGTTGTAATATTTGGCAATATTTAGTAATGCAAGTAGCGTATTCCGAGCCCAAAAAAAAAAAACACTTATAGAGTTATAGTGTTCATTCGAAATAACGATTTGAACCTTTAAAAGTAACTCTTCTATCATGATTTACACTATACAATATAAGAATTTGGCTTCACTCATATATCCCCTTACTTTATTTATTGCTTTTTCACCATTAGATTAAGATTTTAATGTCTTATATTTGACATATTATAAAAATATTATTAAATTCTACTTTAAAGATATAATATGTTAAATCTACAACATTGAAATCTTAATTCATTTATGAAAAAGGAAAAAATGAGGGAAAATGAGAGTCATGAATATTGGAGGGAAGCCAAATATATGAGGTAAGCATGTGATAAGATTTTTATCTCGATTTATATAAATAAATACTTTTAAGTAGAGACAGAGCTTAGTGTAGATATGCCCCCCAAAAAAATGTGTTCAAATTTTTTTTAAAAAAATTAATATAATGTAAAAAAGGATGTTATCTTATATATAAGATTTGTTAAAATACATTTTGTTACGGACCGGCCCAAGGCCCATATTCGAGGTATGGCCCAAGGTAAAATGTATCCCGTATCGGATTCCACCTAAATTATAGCGGATCCTATCTATCGACATCATAGGAGCATCTGGACTATATCTACGTGATATACTCCTCTAGATACTCGCCCCGGATATCATGCACAACCGATATATCCTCCACGGTAACCTCTACAAATACAGAGGTCAATTAACCATGTGCACAGATTATAACTCTGAACTATTTACATACAGTCACACAGAGCACACCCCTCCACCCCCTTGGCTACACGCCTGTGTATGTCTCGAACTACGTAGACTTTGATCCCTTCACAGGATACATAGACCCTAGACTTGACTCCTAGTCAAATCCAACCAGTCCTGTTCCAAGAACAAAACACTTTTATTATACATCCCCCAATTTTTTTAAAAAAAATTAGTTAATAAGTATACATTTAACCGTCTGAATATTTTTTTCCAATATCCGCCTTAGCAGAACCCACAAATGGTCCCAAGCTTATAACATGTGCTAGATCCCAAACTAGTTTTGTGTCGGTATATATATACTTGCTCCCTGTTGTTATTCCCTTGCTTAGATCGCGTTTTATGTGCATATATTTTATCCCATATGCCTTTTGTTTGTCAGAGAGCTCTAAATTTAAGTTAACGAAAAACGAGTAGTGGACATTTAAGATTATATAAACATAACCAAACGGGACATATCTATAAAGGAATAACGTTAAAATTTATTAATCGCAATGACTACTAGCACCTATTCAAAGTGCGTGCATGAGCTTATACCTATTATCTCTAAATGAATGCTCTGCCTGTTATTTTATTTTATTTATAAGTGCCCAATAACAAAATTATACAATTTAAAACATTAGTTAAAAATAATAAATATGCTAAAAGTGAATTTCATTTTTTAATCATACTCTCATTTATAAAGGGAAAAAATAAGAAGATAAATGTAGTAATAAAGTAATGAGAATAGAAAGGAAAGATAGCAACGCGATACCGGGGAAAGATGATTATAGATAATATAATTAATTATGGATAAAAATAGTAAAAAAGAAGGGAGAATTATAATAAAGGACCTAAGAAAAATAATATTTATTTAGAAGGATCATGAAAACGGTAATTATTTTGAAGGACCAAAAATTAAAACATTAATATAAAGAGACGAAATTGCCCTCAGTCAAATTTCCTATATTATTTCTAATTAAATCAGAATCTGAAGTGATTGATTAAAAATGATAAATAGAGATCAAATCATAATCTGGAATATGTAAGCTAGAGTCTCTATTTATAACTTTTTATCTCTCTATGAAAATGAAAGAAGAAATCATAGGTTCTTTTATCCACAAAGATCTCTCAGGCGTCCTCCCCTCTGTTCTATGATCTTCAAGTTCTTCTTCCTGATAATTTTTTATCTCGTTTTTCTTTAGTTTGGTTTTTGTTATAATCATTAAAATTTGATTAATCCTTATCCCTTTAGTATTGTATATTTTTCAAACTTTTATTTTGAATCACCAAAGCCAATTTGCATGGTCCGTCACTTTTTTTTCTTTATGTGGAAAGGAAAGTTGCCATATATTATTGTCCAAAAACATTGACTTGTAGGTTTTTTTTGTTAATTAGATATTTCATTGTTGGTTTTTTTTTTGGTTAATTAAATGTTTTATTCCAAAAAAAGGTTGCCATATATATTTTTATTCCAAAACGTTTTTTTGATTTCTCACTTTTATGTAAAAATTGTAGAACCAAGGACAATTTAGTCTCTTTACATTAATGTTTAAATTTTTAGTCCTTCAAAATAATTACCATTTTTATGGTCTTTTTTAATAAATATTATTTTTCTTAGGTCCTTTATTATAATTTTCAAAAAAAGAAAACACATGATAAATTAAGCTTAAGTATCTATTGGATTAACGATAAAAACTATTTTTCCAGTGTGATCTATCGCTTACAAGGTAAATATGTGATTAGAACTTTGTTTTAGTTTATATAAACATGTTTTTTTAATGCTAATTCAAACAAGTTCAAAATAACTTAGATTTCAACTCTTAAAAAAAGGATCCAAACAAGTATATATCATTGGCATTCCTTCATTTTCACATTTTTAAAATATATTTCTAAACCTTAATTGGTGTCTTGGTATATTATTGGCACGTATATTGCTTGTTCTATGGAGCTGACATTGCTTTTAAATTGATAAAAATGTGTATGATGTTAGTAGTATTTGTGGGGATGAAGTACTTACGTACGGCAACGTGGACTGCGCTACTGTGTCGGCGACACCGTAACATGGAACCCAAAGTCCATACTTGCCGGAGCAGCCCGCTAACCAATAAACTCACTACTTTTATTTTATTTTTCCTTTTTAAAAATAATTTCCTCATCTTTCGTTTTATAATAAGGGGGCGACAAAAGAACAAATTAAGTATTCATGCATTTATTTAAATGTCTAAGAATTAAATCGTATCATGATCGATCAACTTGGACTATTGCCGTGCTTCTTAGACTTCATATAATATTGAGAAAGAAGGTCAGAAATATAATAACACTGAGAAAGAGAAATCTTTATAGCCATCAATATTGAAAAGGATATCCCACATAACTAGTGACGTCTTTCACTTTTATCAACACTCCCTCCCTGAAATGCCCTTCTAAACCCAAAATTTGAAAAGAGGTAAGGGTTAAGAGGTAATTTTATCGTGAAAGATTTAACCGAGGGGCAATTTTGTTTGAATAGTTTAAAAAATGAAGTAATTTTGTCCTGACAATTATCATAGTCAGTTTTGATAGTTTGTTGACTAAATATGTTAAGTTGACATTTTATATGTCATCCATATCATTTTTGTTAATTTGTAAATTTATATCAAAAGTCTGTGTGTCATCATCTACTTAAACTTTTTTCAGGTAAGAAAACAAATTTACTTCATTTTTTTTAAAGTTAGATGTAAAACTATTAGGACATTTTTTCACTTGAGATGATAGTTAAGATAAAATTGTTTTATTTTTTAAGCTTTCAGAATAAAATTACCTTCTAAAAAACTTTATAGGGCAAAATGACCTGACTTCCCCATGGGGGGCATACCCAAGAAACAATATTGACTAGTATGAGGGTGTAATACCCCAGATTATTATTAATAATAATAACTCTCTCTCTCTCTTTTTAATATAGCCTTGGTAGGCCAAATACTCCTATTCCTAATTGCCTTAGGAATTTCCAGCTTATGCACTAAGAAACAGGGTAGGTAATAAGTCCACTACTTGTCAATTAAGTCATATTAAATTCAATCAATCAATCATGGTGTAAAGCCTAAGGGTTGTGTTAATCACTTTAGGAGGTACCATCCCAAAACTATTCTCCCACGATTTAAATGATTTTAAATACACTCACATAATAAGTACAGGCAGATATATGCAATCAGAAATGGATTTTGCAAAAAGCTTTTTCACGCAATTCAAGAATGAAAGGGTGTATATATATAATTTCATCACCCATGCATCTATGTTCAGAATAATATTCAAAGGTTGAATGGTTTCGTAAAAAGTTAATTAGGATTATATAAAATATATTTTACATATAACAATCACATATGATATATTTAGGATTATAATTACTTATCAAGATTTATATGAAATTAACCCAAGACTTATGGGATTAGAATTACATATAATATATTTCATATATAACAATTCTATCAAAACTTATATAAAACTAACCTAAGACTCATATGAATTATGATTACATGGTCTCTGTTTTGCTAGCCTCTTAGAAGAATAGAGGAAATAGTAGAAGAGAATAGGAGTATTCAGGGTTAGGCTAGACCTATATTTATAACTTAAAATTAGGGTTAACTATAGGCTGGGCTTTTTACTATTGCCAATTCATTAATAGGGTATATTAAATTTAATCAATCAATCATGATGTGAATTTAATGTGATAGGGTATATTAAATTCAATCAATTAATCATGGTGTGAATTTATTGTAATAGAGTATATTAAATTCAATCAATTAATCATGATGTGAATTTAATGTGATAGGGTATATTAAATTCAATCAATCAATCATGGTGTGAATTTAATATGATTTGATTGACAAGTAGTGAATTTATTACCTATTCTCTTTCTTAGTGCATAAGCTGGAAATTCTTAAGGCAATTAACACTAGAAGTATTTGACCCACCAAGACTATATAAAAAAAAAAGTTATTATTATCAATAATAATTTAGGGTATTATAGAGGGTCCTGATATTTTTAGCATGCTGCATTGAGTTCAGTACACAACTGAAAAAAGTATGCTTTTCCAAAAGGAGGCATTATGGCAAAAAAGTGGGGAATGAAAGTCTTTTTTCTTATGTCCCAGAGTCCTTGATATATATATTATACTGATATTTTTAAAAAAATAAAAATAGACACAATACATGAATCAAATAAGCTGAGGTATTTATACTTTATAGTATTATTTGAAGATCGGTTTGGACAGTTTTAGACTGAGCTGTCAAATATACGAGAACGAGAGTGAGGATAAGAATGCTATGCTTCGGAATTGGCTGTTTGCTCTGGTGGGACACATGCTACTCCGAGACAGTACAAATAGTTAGAACTGGGAGGGAGGGAAGCTCCCTACTAAGGACAAAACATGTTACTACTATACCCTCTTATCAACCTCTACTATTCAAACTCCTTTGTATACTTGTATTTTTATGGTGAAACATAAGGCATAATTAATTTTTTTTTTGAAAAATTAATGAAATTAAATAAGTTATTTAATCATATTTTATATTGTGTATCATTAAATTATAAATCAATTTATAAATTAGACAAAATATTTTTGAAAGAAAAAATGATAAATATAATTATTTTCAAGTAAGGTGCTGGGTGTGACATCTGTTATAACCTTCTTGAGACAGTGGCTTATATTAGTTTATAAATTAAATAAATATTTTTTTTAAAAAATAAATAAATATATTTTAAAATAATTTATTTAATATTTTTAAAAAATTATAGTTAAGGTGAGCACCAATTTTTACATATACATCCGCGCGGAAAGGTTGTCACGGGCACCGCACACGTGGTTCGCAAGGTTTCTATCCTCTGTGGTTGACTCCAATGGCCTTATCCATGACATTCATTTTCACCCTTTGATATCTGTGAAAAGACTATGAGATCCTTCTGTATTTTGAATAGTCAATATTGAAGAAGAACGAGGGGTAGGCCGCATCGCATTAAGTGCTGAACTCAACCAGGAACTTAAAAACCCATCCAGCAAAACGACGCGGACCGGGGGTAGGGTAGGACAATTGTGTCTGTGTTGTGCCTGTGCGCCGTATCTGTGTACGCCACTCTGCTCTCGCTGGTCTGGTCTCTCCCCACTTTGGTGTCTCTACTCCTACCAGCAAGTCATCTTCTATCTGCTTCATCACAGACTGCTCCATTCCTTCTCTCACAGTTCATTCATCCTCCGATTGCTTTTTGCTTGTTCGGTCTCCTTAATCTGATCCATTGCTCTAATTTTCTTCTACATGGATGACCAAGATCCTAGACGAATTCACACTCCAGGTGCTTTCAGCTCTTCCCGTGTTTTTTAATTAGTCTCCGAGCCTTTCTCGTTTTTCTTAATCTTGCTTGTTCTTTCTCTCCTTTTATATCGTATATCTTTCTGATTTCTTTTACGGAGAAGTCTTTGTCTTTCTGGTTTTTCTAAAGGAAAAGTCTCTGTCTCTGACTTTTCTTTCCTTTTGGTGGTTTTTTATGAGTTTCTGGAACGGACGGTTTTGATGGTCCTTTGTTGATTTTGAAGGGCACGAGAGTCATGGAGTCCATTTGTGTCACAAATGTGGATGGCCCTTCCCAAATCCGCATCCAAGTGCCAAACACAGGCGTGCTCACAAGAGGATCTGTGGAACCATTGAAGGTTACAAACTGTTCGACTCAGAGGGACATCCCCATTCCAACGCTTCAGATGATTCTGACGATGATCACAAGGCGCTAAGTCAGTCGAATAATATATTTCATTTTTTTTTACTAAGAAATACCCGTCACTGAACTAATTTTTTGTTCTTAAGTGAGCTTGACTCCCTCTATCGAAATAAATTAATGCTCCGTCGGTGTTTGTTTAATTTTGTATTTTCTGCAGAGGCAAGTCTACTGATATTTTGATTTGTGTAAAATCTGATGCATCAGGCCCAAAACCTACCACGGAAATGAGTAAAAATGAGAAGGGTGGTGGTGGGATCGGAGAAAAAATAAAGAGATCAGAAGATGAGGTGTTTTCAGATGCTGTTGCACACTTTTCAGATGGTGGATTAAGTTCGGATTCAGCAAATAATGCCGAAAAATTTGACAGAAAGGATCCAAAACTTTCAGAGCTATCTGAAAATAAAGGTTTTGATGGTAAGCTTTAATATTTATTGGAACACCTGATTGATGTGTCTGCAATTTATTTTTCCCCCCATCAACAGATAAAATTTTTTAAGTTATTTCTGATTTAGCTGATTTGTTTGTTCAATCAAGAACTTGATATCTGGTTTTCATGATTTCTCATTTTAATCAGTATGCAGCTATTACTTTGTAAACGATTCAGCATTTTACACAAGTACTTTTGTGTTTCCTCTTAATGTTGTAGCATCATGCTCTTAACAGTGTTAAGTTTAGTGGGGACTATTTTATGTTCATTAAGACTCATAAGTGTCGTGGTATAATGACTCTTTATTGTACGGAATACTGAAACTGCTTCAGCGGTCTATTTAAAAATTCGTATGATAAGGAATTCAACCATACTTGTAGGTATTTCTTGACATGTTCTTTTATATGTGTTGAGAAATTATCGTGAACTGGAAACTGAGTTTTTCCCATGCTAGATGTGTTTCTTCCATGTGGTAAACATTGTACTAACAATTGCTTTCACAGCTGGAAGTGTGAGCCAGTTAATTGTCAAGTCAAGTGAGGACCTCCAAATGCCAAACCCTGAAACTTCAAAAAGTGAAGAGGTTGAGGCAGGAAAACCATCAGAGTTGCCACGTCAACCATCAGGGTTTGTTGTGGAGCCATCATCATTTTCTGATTCAGATTTGAAGACTGAAGCATCAACTGTTGTGCGTAGTGATGATTCCTTAGGTATTCCAGTTAACTCTCATCACAGCCAAGCTGAAGCCATGTCTGATGTGATTCCACAAACGGGCAAATATTTGACTGATAGCAATTTGAGTTCTGTTGCAGAGACTAATTTGAAAGGAATGGATGGGATTGAATCAGACAGAGAAATGGTTGAGATTGCAAAATCTTCCACTAATGTAGATGAAATAAGCGAGAAATCTTCTAAAATAAAGGTTAGTGATGAGGTAACCTATAATATTGCCGATGAAATAAGTCAGAAATCTTCTAAAATAGAGGTTAGTGATGAGGTAACCTCAAGCGGTGAAATGGCTGATGGAGCTGCTACATTTGACCAAAAATACAATACTGATTTTTCTTCTGTGGGGGTGGGGCCTCCAGATAATGCTCTTCATTCTGATGCTGATTCTGTTGCTGACACAAATGCTTCTACTAATGTTGTTCAGATGGAGTCAAAACATAAGTTACAGTCTGCTACCTGTACTGATCCAGTGAATGCCTTTCAGGAAAACAGAGGAGGTGATGATGTCTTTACCCTGTCTAATCCTGATTTAGCTCATTCTCAGAGTGAGTTTGAAAATTGTATGGGTCTGGAAGGTGGAGTGGCCATACAAAATCCTTTAAGCTCGTACTCATCTGAATCACTGAAGCATGGGGATGATGACTTAAAGGTAACTTCGTCTGTGACTGAAGAGTGCGGTTCCAATTCCAAATCAAACCAACTGATTGAAGAAAAAGAGGTTCTCTCTGAAGAAATTAAGCAGGGGTGTATTAGCAGTGAGCCCATGGTTGAAGTGACTGCTGAAGAGCATACTGAAGTTTCTCCTGCCAAGCACACTGTTGATGGTGATAAAACATTAATAGAAATTGAAGCCTCTGAGGATTCTATGAAATCTGAGATTAATAAGGCTTGTACTGTTGGCTCTGAAGAACTGGGGTCTGATGATGTTGGTAAAAATTTACAGCACAAAAACTTGTTGGAAGGTAGTGTTATAGTCTCATCTGATGATTTTGAAGATTTTAGAGATTGTGAGGAAGAAATTTCACGAAAATCTTTCAACAATCTGCACTCAACTGAAGCATTTGAAATTAAGGAAGATGGCTTGAAGGATACCATTGATGAGGAAAATCATTCTGATTTCAAGTCAAGCCGATTGAGCAAAGAAAGTGAGATTGTTTCTCCAGATGTGCATGTTTCAGATGATATCATTAAGCAGGAGCAGGTCCGCTATGAGTCTCATGTTGAAGAAGCACTTGCTGAAGAGCAAGCTGTAGTTTATCCAGTCACACTGACAGCTGAAAGTAATCCAAGATCAGATGAAATTAGAGCCTTTATGGATACTGTGAACACTGAGAAAAATGAGAGCCACGTATCTGACTTCTCAGTAGAACAGAAGATTGATGATGCTTGTAAAACTTCGCAAGAGAAAGGTTTTCCAGAAGATGGTGTCGTGGCCTCATCTAAAGAGAATCTCCAAAATCTATCAATTGACTCCTCACCCGGTCAAACTAGTGTAGTTAACAGAGATGGAACAGTTCATTGTGAGGAAAAAAGAAATGATATAGATGGTCTAGTCTTAAACAGCGAATTCAAAGGAGGTGATGAGGAAAGTGATGTTGAAATCAAGGTGGGAACTTTTCAGCCTAGCGACCTCTTGCCGTTGGAAGGGAAGACATCGAGTGATTTATTTAAGAGTGTTGATGCCGGTGAAACTGGTAACACAGAGAAATGTGATAAAAATGATACTCAGGGTTTGGGAGCCTCCCTTGTAAAAAATGCTTTGTCACCCAATTCTGGTAGCACTCCATTTGAATCCCAAATTGCTTCAGAAGATGTAATGGATGAACAAGCAAGGAAACCCACAGGTATAGATGCAGTGTCAGGTATTAAGGAGGGCACACAAGGAGATGAAATCATTAACAACTGCAAGGTACAGGAAGACTTTAATACAGTTAGTGGTGCTTATTCTAATTCACCTCAAGCACAAGATGCAGAGCCATTAAAGGCTGTAGAAAAACATGACAGGGAACTCCCCCCACATTCTCATCTAGATACTCACCAATCTGCTCAGTCTTTTCCTGCTGTTGAAGATAACATGGCTGTTGAGCCCTGTGGGGAAGCTTCTGGAACTAGTGTTGTGACTGCTTCAGATGGAAATGGCAATAGTTCGGTTAAATTTGGTTCATCTGCAATTGATGCTTCAGTTGACTCCGGTAGTCGCTGTGATAGTTTGGAAGGAAACTGGGGCTCTGTTTCAGGTATATACGTTTGTTGCATTACAATAGAATGCCTCCTGCACCATAGAAAGTTTACTGTTGGAGGATTTGCGACATGCTTGAATGGTCAATCAAAACTTCCTAATTTGTTGTGGTGCTTATTAAATTAAAGCTTAATCTCATTCCAGCTTCTTGTAGCTTTGTTTTTTTGTTCATTTTTTTGTACTCAATTTAACATTAGATGCCATCATGCCACAGATTTTAGGCGAGAAGATAAAAGAGAAAGAAAGTACCATAACTTGGCCGCTTGCGTTACTATTTTCAGTATAAACAAGGCTAAACCTAAATGCTCCCTTGGTTCTTTAAGATCTGATTTGTTTAGAATTTTTTTTTAACTAAATAGTTGCGTTTGGAACTGATGAAAATCTGGGGGACTGAGTAAACTTTTATGGATTTTAGTTTTGATAAGGAGTCAAATATTATAATGGTAATTTTACTCAGCACATGCATGGTTTAGTTGTGTTAGTCATATTTTTTGTGTAGAACTTTAAGCCTCATTAGGTGGTTCCTACCCAACTCCAGTGTATGTTAGATGTAGAGGGAAACAAGTGATTAGTCACTGTATGAAAGTACTTTATAAGCATCTCATTTTGCATGACCTGATGATTATTCATATATAATATCAGGATAATTAATCAAATGTTACTGCAAATTATATTTTTGTTTAGAATGAGGTAGATCTATAGAGTAAATAACACGCATGTACAGTCTGCTTCATATGGCATATCTTACATGCTGACTATTCTACTTCTGGTTTAATCTGATGCGCATCAGAAATTTCTTTATTCTAAGTTTGCTCTTTTAAAATTTGTGAGGGAAATGGGAAAGATCTCCACTTGCATTTTCTATATAAAGCTTAAATAATTTTTTTTTTTGCACTTTTTGGGAGGATGCGCAAATTGATTTCCTTTTTCATGACGTGTCAATCAGTTCTTTCTGTCCAATCTGATGCGCCAGCTATTATGGAAGGTGAAGCTTTGTCATCAGCAGAAGCAGGGAAATCCAACTGGAACAGTTCAAAAGCTGCAACTCAGGGACCCCTGTCTGAGAAACCAGACTTGTTTGAACCACCATCTTTTATGACTTTGGTCGAACTTGATCCAAAAGCTGCTGCTTCAGAATGCCAGAAGGGGCGTAACCCACAACAACCGAACCCGACGTCTCCTCAGGCTGGTTGGTTTCCCACCCTAACTCAAGTTGTTAATGATTCTCAAGGGAGAAAGAAAAATGAAGAAATTATAGCCAAGGTAACAAACTGGAGCACCAGAAAACAGAGCAGCACACCTTTGAAGAGCCTCCTGGGCGAGGCTGCCAATAGCAACAAGCCCAAGTCTCCAAAGTTGGAAGAGAATCAAGTGTCTCCTAAAAATGGTAAAGTTGCGACAGATAATGGTTCAGGGTTGACGACCGTTAACTCCATCCTTGGCCCTGAATCCCCTGCCGCACAGGCTGCGAGAGACGAGGCTGGAAAGGAATGGAACTCCCCAGCAAGATATCCTGCAGACATCAAGAGAGAAAAGAGGAAAGTCAAGAGCAGACCATACTGGGTACAGTTTGTATGCTGCTCTTCTGTTGATCCTCGGTGAGTGTGAAGCGGATGAATGTTATCGGTGGCCAAAATTGAGATTATCCTTATTCTCTCCACTCTAAGGATATGATCTGCTTAGTAGTTCTGGTCATTCATGTGGTGTTTGTGGTATTATAGTTCTGCTAAGGTTCCCTTTAGATTAAGGTACATATTTTGCTTCATAGATCCTGGTCTTCCTAGCCTCCTACGAATATGGTTGTATATGTTGTGGATCCTCAGTCATATTTTTCTGCCACGAAACTTGAACATTTCATATCATGGTTTGGTTCACTTCACCAACTGCCTCAATTTGATGGTATGGATGATCCTGTTTGGCCTTTCGAATTTCTTTAAATAGAAAATAAAGACAGTGAACTGCATCTATATTTATTTTCTTGAGTGATAGTGAAGGGTGAGAGTTATTTAATTTATAACTAACTAAATTTCAAATGTAAGATGTTTAATTAACATTTAAATTGATAGACGCATTTTCAAATGCTTACCAAGACGAAAAGCTGATTACCACTCATGGAGATGTTGGTCGTGCAATTTCTTTAGCACAATTAGTAACTATTATAAGTTACTTTTACATATTTTACACAGAAGGAAAAACTTAAACCTTATTAACCCTATCTTATAATTTATTGATCTTCTAACTTTATCCCTATTTAATATACAATATACCTTGTGAAAACAAAGTTGACATAATAATAAACAAAGAGTACATTTATTAACATAATAATAAACAAAGAGTAGATTTATATGAAAAAATTAGTTATGAAATTTATGAGTAGAACCAAAATAAACATTATTTCTCTGTATTATAAATACGGCCAGAGCAACCGTCTAACAGACAAAATCAATACATATGGTGGTTAGTTATATAGGATCTTTGGTGATCGAGTATTTGTCATCAAGTGTTGGAAAGGAAATCTCATGGAGGTCATTGTTTGATATATTTTGTTCAGTTTAGCGAAACTGATTAATCATTAATCATTATGCTTAAAATATGTTGTGATGGTGACAGTAATCCATAGATTAGCACAGATCGGGAGCCCACTTGGGTGTTTGTCCACAAGACGCTGCTTAATTATTTGTCTGTGTTTCCTATCCAAAAAAAAAAAATTATTTGTCTGTGTCATTTGGTTGGCAGTCTTAATTGTCATGTCACAACTTGAATGCTTTCTGATTTTGACTATGCAGAAACAGTACCTGAATGAGATGGGAAAAGACCAAACTCTAAAAAGAACGCCTCGTTAGTCTATGAGTTAAAACTATGAAGAGAGACATAAATATGTTAAACAGTATATCAGTTATAACTCACAGGTAAAAAGAAACTAACCATGAAGAGAGACATATACATGTTAAACAGTACTACTATTAGCTATAATTCTGAAGTAAATGAGAGAGAGAGATCAAAGAAAATCAGAGAGCGTACGTTAAAGCTATTATCTGCAGGTTGATCTTGTGCACAGATGGTAAGATCTCCGCTGATCCATGGTAGTGATGAATAGTTTCTTGTCTCTGGTTGCCTGGAAGTAGTAGGGCTTTGCCCAAAGGGCAGGTAATCTGGTTCTGATCCAGCCATGGATCCAAGCAGTCTCTGTGAAATATGTGACAACAATTTGAAATCTCCCTGACGTGAGAACATGAATCGGTGATGAACAATCCAATATCAGGACTTGGTTATTTGTTGACGTGGAGCTTTCAGGATCAGAAGTAGGAGGAGGAGGAGGAGCTTGGTATGATGGACTCAGATGATGGGGTGATATCAGAATAAGGAATTTAATTTAGGTGTGCCAGTAAGCATTCAAAGAATTTGATTCTCGTAAAATCTGGAACAATGAATCCCATGATTAATGGTTTAAAGGAAGAGAGAAATGAGAGAGATATTGACGCAACTAAGGAGCTTGAGACTAATCTTAATCTGTGTAGTTTAATGAATGAAAAGCTAATAAAGTCAAGGGATGGCTATTGAAGCAAAGGGTCTGTTTGTATGTATTTGAGCATTTATTTATACATAACTCCGATTTGTATCAAGAAAAAGGAGGAGAGATTCCACTGGATGAACATTAGGAAAAAATATATTTTTATATAAGCTTAGCTATTAAAAATTTGAAAAATCATAATTATTTTTAAAAGTGTAATGGGCTAAGTTGCATTCACCCTAAAATATTTTTTTAAAGTACTATTTACTATAATAAATTATTTTTATTTTTTTCAATAGCATTTATTATCATAAAATAATTTTTAAGACATTCAATACTTCCAACATATTTTTGAGATCGAACCTGAAATCTGAAATCTTCCATTTATAGAGGACCATTCATATCGTTAGGCTATATTGCTATAAGACAAGGCGTTTAGTTAATTTCTTTCCAGCAAGTTAAAAAAAAAGAAAAGAAGAAAGAGTTGTTAAAAATTGAGGGAAAGTGTCATCATCGGTTAATTTTCCCGCAATTTTACAGCAAACCCTGGTGTTCGCGCGCCAAGGCCAAGGAGGAGGAGAAACGAGAGAGGGAGAGAGTCAAGTTCCTGGCTAAAATGGCGAATCTGGTGAGTCCGACTCCCATAATTCACCATCTCCGCTTCAAATGCAGCACAATGGCGAAACCTTGCAACCCCGTCTTCCTTAAATTCTTCCCCAAATTTCCTTCTCTCCTCACTCAATTCCGTCTGTCTCCTGTTCGCATCTCATCAACTGATACATTTTCACAAAGTGCTTCCCTACAGCACAAAACCCTTCTTGTTGAGACTTACCATGAGCATCGCATCCTCAAATCCTTATTGCGAAAGCTTCATAAGCAAGATTCAAGCCCTCTCCACATACTCCAACAAGATGGAGATTGGTCCAAAGACCAGTTCTGGTCCGTCGTCAGGTTTCTTAAACATGCCGCCAGATCCAAAGAAATCCTTCAGGTACTTGCTCTCTGGCAAATTATGACGCTGATAGGTCTTAGTCGTGCTAAGCTAAAATGGTTACCTTTAATTCGCATCGTGGTACTATTATTCTATCAGAAACTGAAATTAGAGTGAAGTTCTTGAACAGTCTTTCGGTATTTAACGTTAAATTGGAAAACTGAAGAGGTTTTCTTTCTTTCTTTCTTGTTTTAATTTAGATGTTATCGTAGCATCTCTGCACTGATTGACTACTGAGTATTTGAATAGGTATTTGATATGTGGAAGAAAATTGAGAAATCACGGATCAATGAAGTCAACTATAACAAAATAATACGTGTGTTGACTGAAGAAGGAATGATGGAAGAGGCTGTGGCTACCCTGCAGGAGATGAAAAATTATGGTCTTAAACCTTCTTCAGGTGCGTACAATCCAGTAATTCATGGTTTCTCCATGGAAGGCAGATTCAGTGATGCTTTGTTTTTCCTAAGTGAGATGAAAGCATCCAGCGTATTGCTGGACTCTGAAACCTATGATAGTTTAATTCAAGGCTATGGGAAGTTTAAGATGTATGATGAGATGAGCTTGTGTGTGAAAAGGATGGAGTTGGATGGATGTTCTCTTGGTCACACGACTTATAACATACTTATAAGAGAATATTCAAAAGGTGGACTACTTCAGAGAATGGAATCTGTATATCAAAGAATGCTTTCCAAAAAAACGTATTTGCATTCTTCTACTTTGGTTGCAATGCTTGAGGCTTATGCCAGATTCGGGATAGTTACAAAGATGGAAAAAATTTATCTTAAACTTTTGAACTCCGAAACCCCTTTAAAGGATGATTTAATAAGAAAACTTGCAGAAGTTTATATTGAGAATTATATGTATTCTAGATTAGAAGATTTGGGGATTGATTTACGTTCGACTTTTGGTGGGATTGAACTTGTTTGGTTTCTGCGCCTGCTTTCTTATGCTTGTCTTTTGAGTCGAAAAGGCATGGATGTCATTGTTGGAGGAATGCAGGAAGCCAAAGTTCAATGGAATGTTACACTTGCTAATACTATCATGCTGGCCTATGTGAAGATGAATGATTTCAAGCACTTGAGAATTTTTCTCTCTCAATTGTCAACCTATCGAGTGAAGCCTGACATAGTCACTATTGGAATTATTTTTGATGCAACTAGAAAGGGTTTTGATGGCAGTAGAACTTTGGAGAAGTGGAGAAGGATGGGCTATTTTCATAGAGTTGTAGAAATGGAAACAGATTCTCTGGTCCTTGCTGCGTTTGGGAAAGGTCATTTTCTTAAGACTTGTGAAGTAGTGTACTCTTCTCTGCACCCAGAGGACAGAGAAAGGAAAACATGGACTTATGAAGGCCTAGTTGATTTAGTATCTGAACATATTGAAGGTTGTGTCAGCCGTAGGACAACCAAATAAGGTATCAATTTTTTTATTTTTTAAAAAGACAATAAAAGAAAGTGTGAATATTTGTAATGTCTTCCCACTATTTAATTATGATGAACGAAAGTTTAAATGATGTAATGGTAGAGTGATGAAACCCTAGCAGTTTAGACCTTTAGGGACCTAGGAAAGTTTCTTCTAATGAGCTGAGAATTGTTGGCTTTTGAAGCAATGAAGGAAATATCAAGCGTTGCTTTTGCACATCTGTACAAATGTTTTGAACATTGATAGTTCATTTTTCTCTGTTCAGTCTTCCTTCCTGTAGTTTAATGATCTCAACTATATATTGCAACACATGACATCATCATATGGGAATGTTAACACATTTTAAATGAAACATTTTGGGGAAAAAAAAAAACATAAAGTCAAGACTAAAGGATCTGGCAGAGTAGTTCAAAATTTATATATGTAGTGATGTTTTTCATGTTATGCATATATCCTTAAACGCCTTCATTCTAAAACCATATTTCATAAATTTAAGCACCCTGAGCTTGAGGACACATCTGGCCTTTGACTTCCCTGCCTGTCAAGCTATGAAGTAACAAGCCGACTCCTTCATAGCCATGTCTTGTTTTTCTCCAACCATACCTGTTAGCAGTATCTTGACACATCGATGATGTCTAACATCCTCAACCATTGCTTGTTTGTGTTTTTGAGCGATATGCCTGTAAATATAAAATTAGTAATATTATCAAACCCCCTCACTGTTATCTACATTTAGCTATCGGCTCCTATTATCATCTACAATTAAGGTCCTAAAAAACAGCTCAATTTCTTCTAGGAGTTTGTTATTGCTCAAATGAAATCCCCAGGGACCCGTGTCTGGACATGTTTCTGACATTAAGTCAATTAAATATCCACAAACTTCTCCCATGTCATATGTTGCTATGCGCGACTTTCGTGGTTCAAGTGGCTGACCATCTTGACCATCAGTAAAGGACAGACGCGTTCTGCATCCCTGCAAATATCAGAAATAACATAACTACGGAATTTATATATCATATAAATGTGTTCGGTTGCCCACATGCAGAGAATTTTATTCTTTCAACATTGACCGTTCATTATTATTATCAACAGAAAGCATTATTAATAAGATTTCAAATTTCAAAGTAACCCAAATATCAACACATATATCTGATGATGCTATAGGGTAGCGAGAGGTACCTGAAGAACTTGATTTATGGTCGCTATGTGATCCGAATTCAAAAGGTCAGACTTAAGTAGTTCTCGGAATAGAACCATTATCTCCGTGCTCAAGTTACTAGCACCAAGGTTCTTTAGTATGCCGGATATGCTTGAGTCATTAAATACAGATCTCATCCACTCAGGAACTTCATGCAGTTTTAGCAATGCAATAGCTACAAGTACGGCAGGCCTTTGACTGTTAATAAATGATTGAGATGTCAAACAAGGAGATGCCAAAGATACTGTCATCTCTTCCACAATAAACCTACACCAACTGCTCTTTTCAAATGGTATTTTTTCCCTTGTCTGCTTTTCCCATTCCATAATCATTGACAGGCAGAGGGCACAATTTGTAGCCACTCTCAGGTCATTGTAAGAAACTAGGCCTTCCAGAATACCCCTTATAGACATGAGATACTTAATCGAACATGTTAGCTCCTCATGTTTACTGTTTATCTGATCTGATATTCTGGTAAACAACTCTAACAAGCTATAGGAAGCAACAATCTTGATTTCCAAAGAACCAAAATGTAAAATTCTGCACAGATCATGGCAACGGATGGTAATAAATTCTACAGACTCTGTTGAATTCGTTGTAGCAAGGAAGTTCTTCCAATCCACGACTCGTGGTTGGATAGCATGCAAACTAGGAGAAGAGAATAGTTAGCTTTAATGACTTAATTTGTATCGACACAGCTACTGAAGGAAACCAACATACCTCCTAAGAGCGAAGTAATTAAGTAAAAGGACAGATGTTAGAGTTTCACAGGCGCTTGTTTCCTCATCATAGTCAAGCAAAGCAGGTCCCTTTGAGGAAGCTGCCTGGACTACATTGTTCACCATAGAAACTATACAAGTATTAAAAAGAATGAACTTTGAAGCTTCTTCAAGTGCTTTGTTAGTAGAGTGGTGCAAAATTAAGGAAAGAATTCCTAGTACAAAGAGACTTTCGGTTGTGAAGAGATCACCAGTTTCTGGTGCAGTACAGTACTCTATCACCTGCAAAAGTGGTAACGCACAGTTAACAAATCACTGAAAAAAAATTCCGTCTTCTGAGGTAACCTGAGAGCTTCGGTGGTTACAGAACTGTCGTAGGAGAGATCAATATATTTTCATTTATCAGTTTATTCCGGATATTTTCAATTGGATACATAACTCACCTTTATTATTTTTTGTAATGTCTTACCTATGTTCATAATGAAACATCAATTGTTTGTGTTTTTCCAAACTTGAGCAGTTGCATATCAGTTATGTTTTGCCACTAATTTTTTTTTTTTTTTAAAAAAAAATAATGAATCCGTTCTCCTAATGTCTGAAAGCAACAAATAATACCCTTTGGATTTTCACAAAAAGGATTGTAAGATGCGAGAACTGGGACAAATGACGGCCAAACAAATAGAACTCGATGGGTACAACGTTCGGGCAAAAGAAATTAGTAGAGTTTGCCCAGGGATAACAAATGGCATCTCGCTGAGGGGTTTCTGACTCCTGAGCCCATCAAATTCAAATCGGATGAGGGAAAAACAAATAGGCTGCATTGGCACAACAAATAACTGATTGTCCGCACTGAATGCTACAGTAAATTAAAGGGAACGAAATAATACATTGGGTGTCGTACTCATCAAAACTGGAAGCCTTCTGTTTATAATACCGTCCTGGCCACTAAGGCCAAACTGGTAAGTAAAGCGACTGAATTTAACACTACGGCCAAAATAATGCTCAAGACAATTTGTTTTTCAAAGCTGCAAGTGATGTGTGCGATTGGAAGTTTAGCTACTCACCTTCATGGTTACAGCAACCCAACATTGATCGGTAGAAATTGTTTCAGACTGCACTGAACCCAAAATGTTGAAAACAAGAACCAGGACAGGCATTAGAATTGCCATCGAGAAGGTACGACTTGAATAACAAAGCGTCCTAATTGTTGTCCCTAAACCGTTCAAACATAGTTGATCAGTAGCAACTGGATAGATGCGAACAACAGTTGTCATAAGGTCTAGAAGAGAAATTATGTCATGCTCATGGCGTTCTTCCTCTACGAGTTGTGCCAACAAGCATAAAAAGAGCCTTGCTCCGCAGTTGTCCCCTGAGGATACTAACTCAGCTAGTGTCTGTACGTTTACTGTTTGATTATGAGCTTCATAAATCATTATGCCAGTCCCTTCCGAGCTATAGCTTCGGCAAAATTTCAAAATCTGACGACTCAACGATTTGAGCAAATTCTCTTGTTGGAACAACCACTTCAATGATACTGAGTGAATTCGGGCTGAAAGTAAGTCCCATCCATCTTCATTTATGACTTGGAATAAAATTCCTTCAGCTTCTCGACTGTAGGGAACGTGGTAGCTTATCCTGCCGAGGCCCCTGAACAAGCTGTAGAGATTTACCAGTCGAATCACTGTCAAATTATCAATAGTTCCGTCCAAAACGTCACTGTTATTAGCAAGAACATATTGTTCAAGGGATGCTAACACCAACTTCTCATCTGCTAGTCTGGCAATTCAAATATAAAAGCGGTTAGAAACTAAGACATATGCTAATTGACAGTCAACCAGAGAAAGGAGGCTTAACTACCTTTCATCATATAATGAACTGGTGTATAAAATCAACAAAACGGCAGATTGGCAAGATGCTAATTCTGAACTTTTAGTACTCCTTTGACCAAGTAGATACAGTAAATCAATAGGATCAGAAGGCAAATGTAAAGCCGCACCACTAATTGTGTGCCCAGAATCATCACCGAGAAGAACATCCACAAGAGAGCTGAGTAGTAAATATATTCTGTATTTCATCTTATGTCCAGGGAACAAGCCCAGACATCCATATGAAAAGCTGAACCAACAAGATGATGTCATGATGTCCGCAAATTCCAAGGCATTGACATTTACGTGAAGAAGCAATATAGAATGAAAAGTTTCCACCAATCCCAGGACTGTTTCCTCTTCCATTTCGTTAACATCCGTTAAAAGCCAAGGAAGTAAATGTGTTTTGCATATATCTAGAATACAGCTTCTAAGTTCCAGTTTACTTGAGTTGGTGGAGTTTCCTTCTTGACTGTATGCATATGCCTCTTTAAGTAGGTATAAAAAGTGCAAAATTTGTTCGGTATTCCTTTCAGATACGTAAAGGCAAGTTAAAGTTGCATGTTTTGTTGCTTCTTCAATTGGTTTTGACAGATCAAGAACTCCTTGACCAGATGGAGATCTTATAAGAGCTACGAAAATTGAGCAGGCCATTATAAACGTCTCAGGGAGCACCCCCATCTCCCCATCAGAATGTTTTTTAAGCATCCTCGTCAAGACAAGAACTAGTTCCTCCACTTGAGAAGACGACACTGCTCCAGGGCACTCAGAAACGCATTTGAAGATGAGTTTCAGTGTCTCAAATTGAACTGCGTGAAAGGGAACTTCCGCTATGTATCGCAGTACTGGAATCAGAGTTGAAAATCCAACAACAAGCCTTAACTTAAAGACTTCCTCTGCAGTTGATAATATATCTAGCACTTGAAGACAAGTCTTGACTGCTGGATCCTTATATTCTGTTCATCATGAGAGAAAATTTAGCCCATGAAGTTATGCAACAAAGAAGCCCAATTTTCACGATTTGGAAAGAAAAATATGGAGACTTAATGAGTAACTGCCATGCGTACGGTCTTCTTTGATTGAATTCACCGTCATGGTGCAATAAGATGGCTTAAGAACTTGAGCCAGCAGCAACATTGAAATTAAATCTAACACTTCAAACTTACCAGAGCAATATACGAAGAAAGCTAACTAGAATAGTGGTAACTTCTCCAGATATGAGACCACAAAGCTCAACCAATCAACGGTGAATTCAAACAAAGAAGCCTAAAGTTTTCAATTTGTGATACGTCTACATTATGATGCTGATAAATAGTAAAAGCAGAGATATATCAACATCTTGTCACTCGGAATGAAAAGAACAGCTGGGTTCCACAATTTTTCGAAGAATGTTCTTACCGGACAGTCTTAATATTTCAAAAACATAATCTGCAATATTTTCTTCCACCAAGACTTGAATATGTTCGCCTGAAGTACCTACTGAATACAGATAATGAAGCAGTAGATCTAGCGTGTTGATTTGGACTTGACTGTTCGACGAAAGCAGTGGGCCTTTGATGGCTTCGGCAAACAGAGCACAAAGAGATGACCCTTTGTTTGCACTCTCTGTTTCTGAGGAGTGACCACCTCCAGAGAAATTCATGCTGCCAGAATCATGTACTTCTGCGAACAAATCTCTTCGAGCCAGTACAGTCAAGAGTGCTAATAAAAAATAGATCAAACTGTTAACCAGGAGGGAGTACAAAACAATCAAAAGTGATGAAAATAATCAAGCCAACCTGCCGAGAGAAAAGGGTGGGGTTAGGATTGTTATCTATGGCTTTTGGACTGAGAGGTTATAACATATTTAGCATTTTAGATCAATAAACTAGGTGCTTAACAAATGGGCTGTCGAGGGATACTGTTAACTATTACCGGAGATGCGGCAGAACATTGACCATTCAATGAATAGTTGAGTACTCATGGGGCAAAAGGGGCCATAAAAAGCGATGCTATCGACTTGCTGGACCTAGGCTCTAAATAACAAGTCTATTATATCAAATCAACTTTGTACCTATGAGACGAATAAGAAATTTATTTTGGAGAAGAACCTCTGAGCCACATCTTACTAGTTACTACCTAACAAAATAGGTTTCCAAAATAGTATAACGAGCCACCAAAAATGAAATTACAAGTAGTGAAGTAGACAACAAAAAGAATAAAGAGAAATCGACAACAGACCAACACAATTCAAGCGGACATCATCATTTTGTGTCTTCATGAGGGCATCTCCCAACAAGTACAAGAGCTTAGGACAAAAGGAAATTAAAGTATCAATTCCATCTCCCTCTGCGGATGTAGTCTGAAGAATAGATAATTTATAAAGAACAAAAAGGATTTCCCCGCGGGTGTCCTCACTGCACTGATAAAGCAGAGGGCTTATAATATGTAAAATAAATAAGAGGCAACAAAAAGTTAACAGCAATGAATATACTTTACCACGGTAATTGAAGGCCTGCTACAAGATTGGAGATGAGGCTGTGCATATCTTTGATGTGAGCATAGGGATCATCCTTCTGACAATCCAGAAGAACCCCTAGGCAGTGGAGCTGTTATTTTTGAATTATAAAAAAGTCCATAAATATTGTTTATGTAGTCTCAAATTAATTGGCAAAGGAACAACATGTTTTATTTTTGCAATGAGCATAGAATCTTGATATAGATATATTTATATACATTGAGCTCTTTTAAACTTTACACGCTATTCAATCATGTTTAGAATCTTATCAGCTATGATAACCATTTGAAGAAATCAACAACAGAATTTAATCTAAACATCTCTCCCTTAAATCCCACTCTTCGACAATGGACACACCACCTATACGTACCACAGCCCAGTGTCGGAAACATGACATATTGGACCGTCATGTTAGCTTGATAATGACCGGATCAGATAAGAATTCATGGTCATGTAACTTACCTAACTTGCTAAAAACTAGTTCGATAATTATTTATCGTCTTCTATTCCCTTGAATAATGCATGAAAAATTCAGTGGCTAACAGCGTCAAACAATGATGAAAATCAAGTGAACGAGAAAACTGAAGAAATTAAGGAATTACCATGTGTAATTGGCGGCATCCCCAAGCCAATGAACCAGTGGAGAGGCGATCGGAAACCCTAGAGAGGAAATCACCGTAAAGAGAAGGATGATCGGTGGAAGATAGAGAAAGAATGAGCTGTATGAGGTGGCAGGCAATAGGTTCATCGTCGAAAGAGGAAAGGGCAGTGACGAGAGGAGAGGTAAGGAAATGAGGATGAAAGGTGAGCAAGGAGTGAAGGAAGAGAGGTTGGGAGAGGGCACGAGATAGCTGAGAGAGAGCGTAGGAGACATGGATGGTAGGAGAGAGGGGATTGGAAATGAGGTTGGAGAAGCAGAGGAGGCAGATGGAACCGCCTTGTTGGGTGTGGAGGTTGAGCGAAGATCGGTGACCCTGAGAGCACGGAGATGATGAATCGGAGAAGCCATCGTCGTCGAGTTCGGGATCCAGATCTAGGTCCTGCGAATACGGGCAGTTGAAGTGCATGCTTTCCTGTTTTCTCGAGCGCGAGAGGGGAAGAGAGATAGCAGAAGTTTGTATTTTTGAACTGATTGGCGCCACGCACTGCTTGAAAATAGGGATACGTCGTTGGAAAAGTAGCGTGGTGATTTTTAAAATTTCGTTATGCGCCTTAAAAAAAATAATTATTTTGTGTAAATAAAGAAAACGATAAAATATACTTTTAAGCATTTAAATTCTATAAAAGGTATACTTTTGATCCCTTAATTTTATAAAGTATACTTTTGGTCTTTAAATTCTAACAACGTTAGTATTGCTAACGAAAAACGCTGACTAATAATTGGGAAAAGTATTTCTAGAGTTATCCAGTGACCCTAAAATTACGTCGTTTTGAATTAATAAATGGTGTATTTGTAATTTCAGGTGAATTAATGAAGAGTGTTTTCGTAATTTTGCATCATTCCTTAATTCACCTAAAATTACAAAAATATCATTCATTAATTCAAAACGACGTAGTTTTAGGGTCACTGGAGATAACTCTATCTCCAGTGACAGAAGAAATCCTTTGCCCTTAATAATTAGTCACTATTTATCATTAATAATGGTTTGATACCGTTTTAAAATCTTAACCATAATTTTCATAATTGATTCACGTGCTAAGACTTGATTGGAAAATAGCATAATTGATACTATAAATTAATGAACTCACATTTTGTCCGTTCATTAAATATTTTGAGAAAGTTCGCAAATACTACCTCATATTCTTAATATAAAATCAATTGACTTTTTTTAAGAAGATAAATGAAGTTAAATAAATTATTTTAAAATATTTATATTTTTTATATTGAGCTAATTTGTCGTATGTATAAATTGATACATAATTAAAAGACACAATAATGTTATGATTAACTAATCTATTTAGTTTCCTTAATTTCATAAAACAATCAATTAGATTTTATATTAAAGTCCGTAGTATAATAATCTAATGAATCTTAGTTGCAAAATTGTACTATTCAGTTACATGGACCCTTGGGCAACAAAAAAAAAAAAGTTACGTGGACCCAATTAAAAAAAAGACTTAATTACTAGTTCGGCTGGAAGAATTTTTATATTTTATAGATTTAAAAATTACTAGTTCGGCTGGAAGAATTTAGTCATCTTTACTCCAATTTAAACCTTATTTGTGATTTTGATAACTATTAATTGATTAATCTAATTTTGATAACCTTATTCTATTCTATTAATTAGAATTTAGTACTTTTATTGATTACTTTAAGGGATAGGATGTTGTTATAACTTTTTTTTTGTTACAACCAATGTTACTACCACTTTTCCACCATTAGATCAAAATCTCATTTACCTATATACAGTAATTTCTCTCTCCTATTAAGATTCTGATCTAACGGTAGAAAAGTGGTAGTAACATTAACAAAAAAAAAAGTTGTAACAATATCCTATCCCTTAATTTAATTATCCATATATTTGACACTTTTATTATTATAAATTACAGGTGTTTTCAAAAAATTTGTTTATAATTTACTACACCAATAAAATATCTACGCGATTTTTTTGCTGTAAATTTTTGGAAGGTATCAATCTTTTGCCTGGGGATCTTCAAGGTATCTGTGAAGTATATCACTGGATGGATCAAAACAAAATTTAAAAATTCATTTTCATCATTCCTATTTAGACAATTTTATTTAAACCATTTAAATTTAATCTAGATAGATCAAATCGAATCAATAATTAGATTTACTGGGTCGTGTTGTAAGAAGATATTGAGCATTGGAGGGATAATTATATATCTTTTTTGTAGATTAATGAATATAAAATAATTTAAAAATTAGATTCAAACTAATTATTCCCATATTTTGTCCGATAAGTGGGGTTATAAAACTCCTTTTTGTTACACTTGCGACCCAAGCCTCTTCAATCAAACGGTCCTCTTTCTTCCTTTTCTAAATCCTTCTCTTCTTCTTCTTCTAAATCAAAGAGTGATAGTTTCCAATCAGGTGCACATCCTGCTTCCTTCATCTCCCTTCTCAGCTTACTTAACATCGCCTGAATCTCATTGTTCCTTTCGTGAACATTATTCTTTTCGGCTCAACATATATTAACCCGGTTCGTCACAGTGATCCAACTATAACCAGCGCCCTTCTTTATACCGACATCTTTCTTTTCCTTCCCGACAAGAGTGGCTTCTTCCCACCTGCATTAATCAACTACCGGTTTCAGTTTCAAATGAATGATCCTATATAAAAATTAGTTAGTTATTGGATTTTATCCTAAATGTAAAGCCTCAAGCCACTTTGCCTCCAAAGTTTATAGTTTTCCCCTCAAATTAGCCATGGATATGCCTCATGATATTGTAATTGAGATCTTCTCATGGTTACCAGCAAAATCTGTCCACAAGTTCAAGTCTGTCAACAAATTCTGCAACACTATATCTTCAGCGGAGGACACTTATTTCAACGAGAAGCAATCTCAGAATGCCTTACTAAGGGATGACTCTTGTTTCTTTTTACAACCAAACTGGATTCAGAGATATAGAGCAAAACATGAGTTCCATCACCTATCCTCAAAGAACACAACATCCGGTGTATCTCATGGATTCTTTCAATTTTTAGAACACTACCCAGCTTGCAGAATTATTGCTTCAAGCAAGGGCTTGATTCTTGGTCGTAGCAATATAGAGCTGTTCATCTGCAACCCAGTTACACAATCGTGGCTTCCCATCCCAACCCCATCTTACCTAGAAAAATACCCAGATGCTGATCTTAAAGTTGTCTTGGATTGTAACGTGGAAGACTCAAATGATTTCATGTTGTTTCTATTTGAGGTTCAAGATGAGTGGGCTTCTCAATATATTGATTTGAGATTCTACTCTGTAAAGGAGTGTATGTGGAAGTCAGTTGAAGCAAGCTTCTTCCATGGAGGAAGACCTTTGAGGTTTGACATGCATGTTTATTATAGGAAAGCTCTTCACTTTATATCAAATTGTTATACTTTTATCAGCAAGAAGAGTCCTTATTTCAGGCCATATATAATGGCTTATAATGTTGAAGATGGAAGCTCAAGGATGATTAGAATCCCTAAAGAAGCTAGAAGGGGTTCCCATGACTTGACCTGCCAAATGGGAATTTATAAGTGGGGGAAACCAACAAGTTCATATGACTCAATTTGTTTGGTGAGATTAAGAAAGAATGTTTTCACTATATGGGTTTTAGCTAATTATGAGATTGATAAGTGGAGAAGGATTTTAAAGATAAGGGTGAAGGCTATAGGTGTGAAAGAAAAAGATCCTATTATTGTAACAGGATTCATTGTCATGAATGGGGATAAGTTGATTTTCGCCACAGAGGAGAAGATCTATGGATATGGATTGAGGCAAGAAAATTTTATGAAGCTTGAAGAGATTTGTAAACATGAATTTGGACGTGGTGAGATGAGCTTTATTGCTTTTTCAGATACACTTCGTCCTTGTGGTCATACTGTTGTAACCTTACCATTAATGCAACAAAATTGATCCTCGTTTGTTTAAGGTCATGTTATTTGTTTTTATTTGATTGTAGTTTAAACTGAAAAATAGCTTCCTCTCATCTCTTATGTTTTATTTTCCGTTCTTATGTTTTATTTTCCGTCTGTTTTATTCTTCACGCTGCTGCTATTAACATTATTGATTATTGAAGTCTTGAATACAACAATCAGATGCATTTAGGAAATAAACGCTGTAATAATGATACCTAAAAAGTTAACCAAGAATCCTTACTCTATATTTATTAATTTTAAATTATTTTTAAGACTAAAAACGTTCAAGACAAAGATTAACAGTAACTCCACTAAAGACATTAACATAACATCATATCTCAACTTTATATGATAGTTTGACGATATTTATAACATGCAAATTCATTGATTCCATGTCAAAAAATTGAAAGTGCTCGCATAAAATGTAATCACTTGCAACGAAAATAAGAGAAGAAAACCTTTTACAGGATACAATGGAAATAGAACTTTCAGGAACTTTGCTCGACTTTGACTTGACAGCATGGTTTATTTGACCCCAAGTGATTATTAGAAAGGGTTATATAAATTTCAGCGATTTTTCAGGCAAAGCTATCATAGTTATGACAACAAAGCACTTAACTACATAAGAAAGGTTCTTGGGCACCAAACAACTTAACCTCATGCTCATTCCCAAGGAGAAAAAGCTTAACGAACTCATTTTAATGGAATGATAATGAATTCTGTCAAACTCCAATAATAAGACCATGATTTCATTACTCTATGAATTGGGGAGCATGTAAACACAAATTATAAAAATAAAAAACCAGAGAGGAAAAACCCCAAAATTCATAATTGGGCCAAAACTATAATAATGACCAAAACCATCCCCTCATCTACCTAGTTGCTGCTGATAGTATGCTCTTGCATTCTCATTATCCTTTTCTTCCATATGTTTACCCCAAACTCAAATAACTTTTGGACCCTTATTTCCTCAAACCACCCGATCGGAACCCCAAAAGAATCACACGTTTCACATTTACTTTCCTTATTCTTCAATTGGTATGGGCCTCAAATTTCCTCTGGGAACAAAAAGGAATATAACTGAATGTAACATCATAATTCACAAAGTGACAGGACACATCCTGGACGAATTTTCCAGCCAAAGTCCAAGACTTGTAAACATTGTCAGTCTTTATCATCACCTCTTCAAGATTGGACAGCCAGCTTTTGAAGATGCTCAAAAAAGACTTGAAGGCTCACATCATCAGTGAAGATCACATCCGAACCGGCAGCCATCTCGTGTGCATTGCTGTATGTTGCCGAGGGGTTCAGCTTTGCTAATAAAAATCTAGCCTGTTCCACATCCAGAACCCCCCCAATAAGGCTCGTGTAACCCAATCAGAATGGACCAATAATTTAACAACAATCGATGAAGATTGAAACCGGTTATGGTTCCAATACTGACCTGGGAACCATGTTGATCACAAACTACCAATCTAGGAACAGGAAAACGATCTCTAATGATGATTTGAGCATCATCACGTGGAGCTTGTAATAGTTGTGCAAATGCCTGCAATGAATTTCAAAACTATTAGGGAAGAAGAAAAAGAGCAAAGGCAAATGAAACCACAGAACCTAAATACATAACTATAGGATGAAGCTCTGATCAGAATCCCAATTTCCATCATGCGGAGACAGTAAGCTAATAAAGCTTCCAATTTGAAGACTCACTCTGGTTCTTATTATAAAGACCCAATTGACAACTCTTACAAACCAATAAAAACGGTTTAAAACATTACATTTGTTCTAAAATTCAAGTAATTTACAATATTACCCTTCCTAATTACCAATTACTCTAAACTCTAATATCATATTATTACTCTCTCCCACTATCTTTATTAAATATGGATATATATGGAAAAAAAATACTTAATGCTCCTTGGAAACTAACAAGTGCCATATAGAAAAGAACAAAAACACTTGTTAGTTGATGCTTTATAATAAGAACCACAGGGAGTATTTAAAAAAATCCAAGACCAATTTGACAGCAGAACCAGCATGTGACTATTATTTAGTTTGCTAGACATGTCCCAGCATATACCTGATGTTCTGGTTGGTTCTGGTATCCTAAGTTGCGCCACTGAGCTATTGTCATCCCATGAAAAATGACGATACTAACATATGAATCTAGCAACAGAATCTTGTCAGCAGCAATGGAAGATACATCCAATAACGCAGGTGCAGGCAGTGAATTGAATGAATATGATATTAAAGATGGTTGAATCATGACGGCAGCATTACTAATGTTTTCCCTGTTCAACAGCATGCGGAAGTAGGCAGTCTCATCTGGACTATTGTTAAAAACCTGCCAATACAGTTCACCCCCATGTCACAAAGTTACAGACTAAGTTTGAAAAGCTGGACAAGGACTAAAATCACTACACATGGCAACCTGTACAAACTGTGATCGTCGCAGATTGAACATAAACTGAGGGAACAATGAAAATGATGGGTTCAATGTAAATGATGATGGGTCATCCTTGCGGTAGTCCCCAAATTTTGAACAGAGACGAATGAGGTGTCGATCTAACCACCGTGTGGCATCAAATGCTTCCTGGAAAAACAGAAAAGGATGCTTAGCAAAGCAATTCAGCTGAAGAACTCAAATAGTTCAATACAAAAATTTAGCCAGCATTAATATAAACCCAACGAGGGCATGCTTAAAAATACTTATTTGTGGCACAAAAATAAGGAATACACACAGTCAGCTTTTGAATGCAGAAAAGTAATGACAAAAAAAAAAGGTAGAGAAAAGTAGCACCAAACTTGTTCAATCAAATTTGTAATTCGAAAGGGGCTAAATACTAGAGTCTCAGAAGATATAATCAGTGGTCCCAAAAGTGAAATTTACACAGCAAAAACATCAAATATTTCTCCAAATTTTTGATCTCACCTGAACGAAAGAACATAACAATACTGAAACTCAAGTAAAAAGTTATCTACCATGGAACAACAAATGGTGTAATACATTTTAAGAATACCAAGGAGATCATGACAACATAAATTGAGATGTACCTCCATCTCCATTTTCAGAGAAACGTATCTAGCCATTACAACTGCAGCTGTTTCTTGATCAAATCCTTGTATCAATTCCTGAACCCAAATACTTTCAATTTTTAGCAAGAGTGCTCTAAATTAAGAATTGTACTGTGGTGACAAAAAGACGCAACGATCTCTCAGCTCGCAGAAATATTGATTAGACTATAACATGAACTCTCTTGATATAGTTAAATTCCAGCCAACTTTTGGTCTTCTAAAACTCAGCATAAATGGACATGTCAAATAGATTCCATGAACCAAAACAGACCATCTTTTATAAACTGGGTGTAATTAGAGCCAAACTAAGAGAAGATAGCCCTCACATTGTAAGGACTCAGCTAATATATAGTTTGTCTCACACAATGAATGCGCCGAAATGTAACATCATTAACATATCCAATTGAGTAAATGAGAATAGGACTTTCAGAGAGGAGGGGGGGGGGGGGGGGATGCAGTAAGCGGTATGAAAATCAAGCTTCATTTTATAAAGAAACTACAACTACCTCAGAGTTAGCAGGACTATCTACCCATCTTCTAGTTACTGTAGTTACGCGAAGAGCTAATTGACCATCAGGACCCTGGTAACTGCAATAATGACATCACCTAATAATTTTAGATGCTGATCAAGGAAGAAAAAGGAGGCATAAAACTGTTGTCTTGAATCCCTCTCCTTTTCTTCTGGGGGAAGAAAGATTGTCCATCTTACCTTGTAAGAAACTGTAGGTAAAACTGTGGGTTGATGGTTCCTGGATTGTTTGAACGATCACTTGATGAAAGATCAAACATCACTGTCAAGCAAGTACTCTTGTCAAGGCCGCACATCTTCCATGCTGTTGTATTCCCCTCTCCTATCACAGTATCAGCAACTGAAGGCCCTTTCTACAGTATGCAGTTGACACCACCAAAGTTCAGAATTATAAGTTTAAATTGAATTTAGTCCTGTTTTTGAAGATCCAACACAAACTCCAAATCTGGTGTCTTACTAAGCACAGGAAATAAAAAGTTTGAAACATCAAGTGATCCAACCTTTTCTAATGATGTGCAAGGTCCAATAATTCCTTGAATTTTTATTTCCTTCGAGCAGTTGATCTCAAGGGTTCCACTGCAACAAATATCAGTTAGCCAGTAAGTTTTTTGTCCGATCTAGTAACAAGATGAAGAGAGAAAGAGTGATAAAAATTGAGAGAGAGAGAGACTGGAAAGCCTTCTTTTTTCAAAGAAACAGAAAACCTATTTATCAGCTGTTAACAACAAATTAAAGTTGACATCCATAATAATTCTTTCTTCCTTAGTAATGAATAAACCCCAAAACCAACTTAGTTCTAGGATTACAAAATTCTATTTCAGCTTCACGCAACAGTCATTGAAACAAGATCCCAAGTCATTCCAAACTTAAATGACACCAACCAAATTGATCAAATGTGATTGCATTCCCTAGAACCCCCAAAATTGACTAGGCACTGGACTATAATAAATAATATAAAGAGCATAACAAATTATTTCATAGGAGACTGGACTTGAATATAAAACGAAGTGTCAGTAAATATTTTGGAAAAAGGAATACCCACTTAAAACAAAGACCAAGTGACTGCTCCCCATCCTCAAAAACACGCTTAAATGAATCCTTGAAAACTGAATGACCAAAACTTTCAGCAAGAACAACAAGGCCACCTGTCCTTTCAACTGCAACTTTCATTTCTGCAACTCCAACCTATATATTCAACACATAAAAGAATCAGCACAAGAAGAAGAAAGTGCACATCCAGATACTAAATTCCTTCAATTGATCATTCAAATAAATGACAGAAATATCAAATGCAATTCAAGTGCCTTCTGAATAATAATCAAGATAGCATAACATAGGCCAGTGAAAGGATTCAAGATTGAAAAGCCACGACCCTATGACTTAAGCAGGTAAAACGTGCTTGACAATCCAAAAGTCATCAAAATGATCACTATTACTAATACTACCCATGAGAAAAACCACAATAGTATGATTAGCAAACCATATGCATTTGGAAGCCTCACTTTGACTTTGAATTACGTACAAACAAAACCATAAATATTAACTATAAAATAGTTTACATGTTTTTAAATAACAAAGCATCCTGACATACATCAGTATAAAACATTCCAAGACACGTTTAATAACATGCTCATGACAAGAATGAAGGGTGTGACTTCTGTTTGCCTTCAATAAACAAGGATATAAGCAGAAGATTTACAAACAAGTTAGACAAATCATGGTTGAGTGTTGACAACAAAGTCAAGATAGCAATTGTCATCATGACAGTGCAATTTATCTATCAAAAAGTGCTAGAGTCAGAGGTAAACAATGATTCTTCTTTCAATGAAAAGATGTATATGAAGGCTGAAAGTCAATGTTAAGAACCAGAAGCACAGAAAATCTGAGACCGAGACCCTAGCCAGACTTGAACTCGCAAGTATGAAACTGGACATCCCCCTCATTCCTGGTCTTTTCTTTTAAAGTTTATTGTTAAGAACCTATCGTTTTCATTTTAAAAATTATTTTACAGCGCAATCAATGTTCATGTCAATAAGCATCCATCAACAAATATCACTGAACCTTAAACACTAAGGGTCTCTCTGCATGAGAGTATGTCCAGTGGGGTGATATGCATTTTGGCCTATCTATACCAACGATCAGCAATGAAGCTTGCAAGCATCCATAAAGATCAAAACAGAGACAAAATTCAAATCATGAAAAGCTGATAAGTACCTGATCAAGGGCTGATGCAAAAAGATCTAAAACATGACCCTGGCTAACCAGCTGTTTTGCAAGACCCTCGTAGAATTTTACAGCTTTTTTGAAGTAGGGTGTTGCGTCTTTATCAAGATCTTTATGAGAACGCACTGGATCAGATAGATCTTTGGACACAATCTGAAAACAACTTTAAAAATCAACATCATCATTCTCAACATAGAAATGTGGATCTAATATTCAGCAATCACCATCAATCAATATAAAATATAAAAACTACAATGAGCCACATTCACATGCCATGAACAATGCACCTCTTCATACACTCCATGTAATTTTTTTATTTATTGTTTCAATCTTTTTCTGCACATTTCATCCAACTCCTTGTAATTTTTTTAATTCCTTCAATCCTTTTCCACATATTTTAACAGGGCTAGATGGTTTAAGAAATAAATATAATACAATCTCTCTAAAATTCTAAAATTATCATCTATCCCACGAATCCCAAGGGAAATAATTACTATTTGTCAATAAAAGCAAAAGTACAAAAGCACTTCCCACTTTCTTCTTCCCTTCCAATAGTTCTGAGCTTACTGTGTTTGTCTTCAATTAATTTTCAATAAGAACCCAGTGAGATTACCATGAAATTTGCCCTGATTTGAGTCCGTCCCCACAAAATCTAAAACTGTGAAAACTAATACTAAAGAACTTATTATGAATCCCCAAATGCCCAATCATTTGCTAAGAAATGATCCTTTCCTATCGCCGCTTATTCCTATAACTAGAGCTTAATTAATATTCTTAAACGCTACTTGTATAGATTAACAAAAAATGGTCATGACAAGAAATAATTCTAGGAATCAACCAAATGATTTGGGGGGAAGGGGGGCTTACCGAGCCTGGTCCTTCGGTACACGGACCCCCAACCAAAGCTATGATTCTTGCCCCAGTACCTGGAACGCAAGCACCAAGCAGTCCTGCTGCAACGCTTAAAGCCACTCCAGTGCACCGAGCAGGACGACTGGCTGGTGGAACAGGCCATTGATCGGTTTGCAATTCATCCAGTAGCTGGAAATCACAACAGTTGCAACCTACTTGTCAAGAATCAATGGCACAAACATCCATAAGGAAAAATTGTTGAACAAAGACAAGCAAATTTGCTTTCAAACCCACCAAATTAAGAGTGTATTCACAATCAGATGCAGGCAGTAAAAACCGCGTTACACCTGAAGGGGGGAATCCACCCTTCAACCCCGATTGATATGCGCCGGCCTGTCTCCTCCCAGACCCACCCAGACCCAGTTGCTCCAAAACTTTTTCTTTCGCAATCTCTTTACTACCCCGGAAAACATAAACCTTGGACATGTCCGAGAAACCCAATTCATGAACTTGAACCTGGCTACCAAAAGAAATGAAGCCCACGAGAGCATTGTCGGGTAGAAGACCGATCGCCTGTCTAAGTGCGGATTTCACAAACTCCATCTCCTCCTCGATCATGCATGTATCAAGCAAAAAGACAAAAACAGGGGAAGGCTGCAACTGCTGGGCTGGATCGAGATTGGGGTTCCCGAATGAATTGGGGTTGGAGGATAGAGGAAGCACATATTCAACAGTGGTGTACTGGGGATAGAGCTCTCCGGGGACATTGGTCTCTGAGATCGCACTATAATGAGGGGGGAAATGATTGCGTTGATAGCAAAAGGGGCAGATCCAGATCTTAGCGTTGAAATCAAAGCGAGAGAAGGGATTGAGAATGGACGAACAGGTCTTGCAGCGGAGAGGGGCATAAGGGAGGCGGGGAATGTCAGGATGAGAGCGGATCAAGGAGATGTTGGCAGCAAGTGGGACGACGCACTTGCTGGCTTCGACCTTGGTGCGAGGCCATGCGTTCCATGTCATGCGGACTCCGTCGATGCCTTCGGGATCTGTGTTCGCCAATTCCGACATTGTTGTCTGGTTCTTGGATGAAGCTAAAGGAATCGAATTGGAGACGAGCCTTCGCGCTAAAATGTAATAGGGTTTTGAGAGAGATAGAGAGGCGACCCCTTGAGAATTGAGCGCGAAAGGGGTCACCGGAAGGCGAGGTAGAGAGGGGGCTCTTAAATACAAGTTTCAAATCTCCGAGCTTCTCTGCCTGAATTGCAGGATCGCCACTCTAAAAGCTTTAATTTGTAACGTCGACACGGAATCCCAACTGGGATCAACTTTCATACAGTTCGCAAATCGTAACAGTAAATCTGTAATTTGGGGTTGACTCCCCAAGTTGAAGCACTAAAAAATTTCTTTCCTTATTTTTTCCCTCGTCTTTGGATTCTTCTGGTTCATTCATATTTCAAGAGCATCTCAATCACATAATACGCAAAACTTGAGGTTGTTCAATATCTAATGGTCCAAAAGAAAGGTAAGTTTTAACCTTTGCAACATGGATAGATAGGCCTAAAAAGTTATAATGTCCCAGTGTTTTGATTCAGTAAGTTGTTTTTAATCAATCATCAGAATGCATCTTGTTTTATACTACTAGATACTTACAAAAGTCAAAATGATTTTTTATTATATTTATTCATATAAATCGATATAAGATTTATCTTATAGAGTTACATCATATTTATAAATCACTATTGAAAAGTTGTTTTTAATATTCCAAATAATTACTATTAATGTCAACAGTGTAAAAATAAAACACATTGTCTATTTGGAAGGTTGATGAGTATATATTTTATGATTAAATAGGTGTATATTTTATGAGATTTAATTAAAATTATTGATATTATATACCTATTTAATTATCTTTTAATGATTTTTCCAGCATTGAATCAAACTTAGAATCGAAGAATAAATCGATATAAAATCTACCCATATCCTATTTTTATTGTGCAAGAAATATTAGCTGATTTGGAGAGAAGTATAAAAAGCAATTAAGAGAATATGCAATCAGACAAACTCAGTGGTTCAATGTAAGAAAAATAGAAACAAAATCAATTGCTATTAATATTCCAAATAATTACTATTAATGTCAACCGTGTAAAAACTAGGGCAAAGCAATGGGCAGGTTGGGCAGCCCATGCCCTAACCCATAGTCTACCCATTTAACTTTAAATGGGTATGGGCTAACCCGTACCCATACTTCAACCCATTTAAACCCGTGTAAATGTTCTAGCATATAAATGGGAGGGTTTCACCGGGTTTTAGGTAATTCATTTACATTTGACTTGTTTATTTAAAAAAAAAAAAACATACATAAGCATTAAACACACATCCAAATTCATGACAACTTTCACATATTACAAGATATTTGAAATCATTTAGATTATTTGGGATGTGGTGTGTTAGCTTGAAGATTGATTTAAATAAGAAAAAATAATTTTTTTTGGAAACAAAAGCTGAATCACATAAATTTAAAGGGAAAAAAAAGTAGAGATGGAGGAACAAACTAATGAGAATTTAATGAAACAACATTCAGATAATACGACATTGGCTTGCTCTCTCGTTCTGGTTTAGGGGATGAAGACGACATCTACAAATGCCGACCCACAAAAATTACAAACTCTGATTCTCTTGTTCTGGCCAGTCGTGACTACTCACAAGTTGAATAGGTAAATATAGAAAGAAAGTGAGTGAGAGTTAATACCTATTAGAATTATGATAGTTAATAAAATACAATAAAAACACTTAATGGGCGGGTATGGGCAACACAAAGGTGTGCCCATAGCCCGCCCATTTTATTAAATGAGCAGGTTTTAACCCAACTCATTATAGGTCTTTTTAGGCGGGTTAAAAGTGATCCAATTATACCAGGTTATAGGCGGGCTCACCGGATTATGGATTTCTTGCTCACCCTACTAAAAACAGAACACACTGTCTATTTGGAAGGTTCTTCAATCAGCATGCTGTTCCACAATTACTCTTGTCTTCTTGGGGCTTCATTTTCATCTTTTTACGGCCACTTATTGGGAGATCAGGCCACATTAGCCACCATCTTCAATTTTATTTCATTTCACGTTTAAGTGCCCAATTGTTAATAATTTCCCACCCCACGTGCTCGTGATTAATATGCAATATTACTAATTAGACCTGGACTCCATCCAACATATCTGTGAGTAATTTAAAGATTTCTGAATTTGAGTATTAATTTACAGTCATAAATTTTGTAATCTATCAAACAATCTGGTACAGGGTAGAATGGAAGGTGATCGATGGAATGGTCAGTTTCAGATGTTTCAAACAATCTCCACCAATAATCACATAAACAGTGCTATTATCCTTAGTAGACTCTCTTGATTTTCATGACTGGGCAGCGAGTGTGAAGATAATACTTCCTCCATTTTTATTTATATATATATTTTTAAATTAGTGTGTGTGTAAATAATGAAAAAAAGTCAATTGAAGTGGTTGGAGTTCTTATTTCATAAAATATTTTTTACTTAACTGCCTCAGCTATTGTCAAGTCTAATTAATAGCCACTCTTTCAAAAGTGTTTTTCTAAAATAACACTGATTTGAAGTGAACATATGGAAAACTTCTGAAAAATGACTTGTAGTATAAACAAAAGATAAGTTCATGACTTCAAATAGCTTCATTTTTAAAAATAATTATACATGACAAATTTTTAGAAACTGTGCTATAAATGCGTCCACATAAAAATTTATAAATAAAAACAAAATCAATAATTAAATCAAATTACCAACACATTTTTTTTTTTTTTGGTCAGAAAACTACCAATACGAAGTTGATTTCATAGTGGAAGACTTCGTTGGATCCCTTTAAATATTGAATTCCAATGCGATAGGAGAGACACAAACTTGAACAATATTATATTCAGTACTTAAAATAAGAGTTACTTAATTGACTCGAGTAAATTAAAAAAAAATAGTTAAATTAGTTTTTCCTAATGAATATGGGTTTATTTTTCTAATGTACCCTTTTTAATCATATTATCTTTGGAATCTTATATAGAAACTCCTTAATATATATAATAAATATGAATATTTAGGAGAAAGATTTATAAATTTGAAAAACAAAGCGGAAGAGATATTATATTTAAAATCAAAGAGTTGTATATTTATGATGAAATCCAACCCCAATTAATTTTTATAGTAACCACGTGAGCTCAAAAAAAAAAAAAATCACTAACCACGTAATTCCGATGAGATAATAACACGTGATTGTTGCTCAAAAACAAAAACAGCAGAATTATGGTGCGAGAAAGAAGTGTTCAACGATTTCCTGATTCGAAATAACGGCAATGGCTTTAAAGTTGGATGTGTCCGTTATTTGTGTACCGAACTTGGGGAGAGATATTTTTGAAGGTATCGAAAGAGCGAACCAAAGATCAAGATTAAAGAAGTGGTCTTTCTGGAATCATCTTCAATGCTCTAGGACTTGTGGAACTCTCTAGACCTTCCCTCATTTTCTTTAAAATCATCACCACCACTGTGAAAGCTCACTCACGTTTGCCTCATTCGTCGTCTGATCGCGCATCTCTGCATTCTCCTTATATTACGATCACCGTTGGTAATTCAACCTACTGAATTCGTTCTAGAATCCGCCATGGATGATGACTTTGAGTTCCCCACTGCGGCCAACATGGGCAACAAAGACGAAGATATGGGGATTCCAGAGGATGACTCTGTTAGCCCAATTCTCAAGGTCGGAGAGGAGAAGGGGATAGGAGAGAATGGCCTGAAGAAGAAGTTGGTTAAGGAGGGGCGAGGATGGGAGACTCCGAAAGCTGGAGACGAGGTGGAAGGTAATAAGAATAATAAAAATCCAATTTTCCATTAATTACCATGATCCTTTTTCATTTTTTAACTGCGAATTTTGAATTTGGTTTCTAATGTGGAATCAATTGAGGAGATGGTGCATTGTTGCAGTTCACTACACCGGGACATTGTTGGATGGAACTCAGTTTGATTCTAGCCGTGAGAGAGGAACCCCATTTAAGTTCAAACTTGGGCAAGGTTAGTGATTAATGTGTGATTCAATTGAAAAATTTTAAAAGCGCAGCTCCGATCAGGTTTGGTTTCTTTCTATGCGATGCAGTAAATGAATTAAAAATTTATTCATGTGTTCATGCTTTTTAGGGCATGTAATCAAGGGATGGGATGAAGGCATCAAAACCATGAAGCTAGGTGAAAATGCCATTTTCACAATACCTCCAGAGTTGGCTTATGGAGAGTCTGGATCACCTCCGACTATTCCCCCCAATGCAACCCTCCAATTTGATGTGGAGTTGCTGTCTTGGACCAGTGTGGAGGACATAACCAGGGATGGGGGTATCTTGAAAAAAATCCTCTCCGAAGGAGAGAGTTGGGAAAAACCCAATGATCTAGATGAAGTCTCTGGTAACGTGTTATGTTCTTTGAGATTGACATGTTGGGTAGTCATTTTTCATTATTGTCTCTAAACTTAAAATTTCTCTTGCTGCAGTTAAGTATGAAGCCAGGCTCGATAATGGGACCGTCATTTCTAAATCTGATGGTGTGGTGTTTACCGTGGAAGATGGTTAGTGTTTTAAGGGCTTAACTTTTGAAACTTTAACCATGTTTGTTAACTGGATTCTGTGAATGTAATAATGCTTAACGCGGCATTTTTTATGCTTAGGCTATTTTTGTCCTGCTTTGGCTAAGGCTGTCAAAACAATGAAGAAAGGAGAGAAAGTCCTTTTGACTGTGAAGCCACGATGTAAGATAGACTTTTTTGTTTGCCCCCTACAGAAATCAGTTATGAAATTTTTATTTATCTTAGGTTGTTCTTGTTGACATTTTTGAGTTCTATAGATGCATTTGGCAAGAATGGGAGGCCAGCGTCTAGTGACGAAGGTGCTGTACCTCCTGATTCATCACTCCAAATTGATCTTGAATTGATATCTTGGAAGACCGTAACTGACATTACTAGGGATAAGAAAGTTGTGAAAAAGACTTTGAAGGAAGGGGAGAAATATGAACGACCAAATGATGGATCTGTTGTCCAAGGTAAAGTTTTTGCTTTAACCAACGTTTCTGTTAAATACCTCCAAAGCAATTAATGTTTTTCCTTCTTTTGCTTTGTCAAATTTGTTGCTGCTGTTGTTGACTGAGCGAGTTTACTTTATTAACAATTCAGTGAGACTTATTGGCAAGCTGCAAGATGGGACTGTCTTCACCAAGAAGGGTTATGATGAGGAGCAACCATTCGAGTTCAAAGTAGATGAAGGTATGATGAAGGAATAATTGTGGCACATATCCAATGGGTTCCTTGGGGTGTTTTTTTAAGCTGAAGACATCTGAATGGAACCGTTTTACAGGGCAAGTAATTGAGGGACTCGATGAAACCGTGAAGAACATGAAGAAAGGGGAAATTGCATTGGTGACCATACAACCTGAATATGCCTTTGGCGCCTCTGGTTCTCCCGAAGAATTTGCTCATGTTCCTCCTAATTCAACTGTATACTATGAAGTTGAGCTGATTTCAATTCAGAAGGTAGAAACTCATAAGTTTTCTATGGTTTTTAATTCTAACTGGGAGATAAATCATCTTGGTTATTGCTAATGCAACTGAATATTGGATTGAATGGGATATATAGGAAAAGGAATCATGGGAGATGAACACAAAAGAGAAGATTGAGGTAGCTGGAAAGAAAAAGGAAGAAGGGAACGCATGCTTCAAGGCTGGTATATACGATAGAGCAACGAGGAGATACAAGAAGGTATATATACTAAATGTAAAAAATTCACACAATAATTTGTAAGTGAAAACTGTTTCTATTGGTGGAAAGGAAAAACTTAAAAGAGCTGCCCTTTTCTATTGGGGACAGGCCATGAGGTTTATTGAGTTTGACTCCAGTTTTACTGATGAGGAGAAGCAGCAGACTAAGGCACTGAAAATCTCAATCAACCTCAATAATGCTGCCTGCATGCTGAAGCTTAAAGACCACAAGGAAGCAGTGAAGTGGTGCACAAAGGTTTGTTGGGTTGTATTGTCTCTCTTGTTCCATGGTTGTAATTTTTCAGTTGAATGGAATTTCCTTACTAGCTTGGAGATTTATTTGACCACGCAGGTATTAGAGCTTGATGGTGGGAATGTGAAAGCTCTGTACCGGAGGGCACAAGCATATATTCAACTTGCGGATCTGGACCTTGCTGAAATGGACATCAAGAAGGCCCTTGAAATAGAGCCAGACAATAGGTATGCTATATAGCAGTTGTATGTTTGATATTTGTTGGTATTATGTTCGTTTGCAGAAACCTTATTTGGAATGCTGGAATTAGGGAGTTGAAAGTGGAGTACAAAATATTGAAGGAGAAAATGAGAGAATACAACAAGAAGGAAGCACAGTTCTATGGCAGCATATTTGCGAAAATGAACAAGCTTGAACAAACTAGAGGAGCAGTAAGTGTTTTTGAGCCCAATCTATTGTGATGACAATTCTATCGCAGTACCATACCCTTTTTTCTCACGTGATCTGATCCTGAAAATGCAGAATGCAGCAGCAAAAGCCCAGCACGTGCCTATGACTGTCGATGGCAAAGCATGAGAGGCAATCAAAAGCCTGTCTTAAATGGCTACTGTTCCTGCTGTGTGATCATCAAACCAGAGGCTTTGTTCATGTCTTGAGTGGTTCGAGCTGAAGAATGCTTAACATGTATAAGGTCTTTGTAATTTTTGAAAGACTGCCTCCCTAAGTCATGAATGCTAAATCTAATAAGAGAGAGTTGATATTATCTAGTTTCTGGCATTATAAGGTTTCTTGATCAACCCCATTTGCATATTGTTAGGCTGTTTTAACATAAATGGCATTGACGATATCAACAAAGACATGGACGACGATGCTATGATATATATGATGAATCACAGCTACCATATAACAGTGCACCCTTGAGCGCCTTAGTTGATCTTGATTTGCTTGTGTTGCTTTTAAATAATTGGAAGGGGATTAATCTCAATTAATAACCCGGTCATATGTTTTTGTATACAGTATAATATCAACGGAATAATCTTCATAACACCAAAGTAACTTGCAGCTGCTGCAATATTTTACAAGATACCTAAAACCATATCGTTACGTGGATCGAAGCACGATTGCATATATACTTCGCTTCCTACACACGAGCTATTTGGATTGAAGTTGTTGGAATTTAATCACGCGCCTTGCTTGCTTTTTAGGTACATCAATTGATTCCTCTGATCAGATATGGGAAATTGGAATAGAAAGAAACATGATTTACAAAGTATCATCAATTCATTATTACTATACTACTTACAAAAATTTCATCACTGCTGAGTGCTGACCATCTAAAGGGATCGGGATCTATCCAATTCTTTGGGATTCTGGAAAATATACACGAGGGAAAAAAAAAACTAAAGAAGCAGAAATGCTCCATAATCCAAATAATTATTGGAAATTAATCAAAACTGGACCCATTCTGTCGTTCTTTCATGCACCTAACTAGGCTTAGGAGTAAATCAGGATTTAATTATATTAATAAGAGCACCGATCAGAGCGCTTCTAATAATTGTCTCTGCATGTGAACTTAACGTATTTATTAGGGGTGTTCTTGGGTAGGATTTGGTGGGGTGAGACTCTTGCCCAATGCCTTGCCTAAATGATTATTGAGCTATCAAATGCAGCTTCATATCCAGCTCTACCTGATAAAAGACCTAATATTTTTGGGTTAGACAATAATAGGTTGGGCAGGGCGGGCCTTTAATACCCAAGTGGCGTTACCTTGCCACATCGTATGTAAAAAAACAACTTCAATCATACCTAATAAATAATATTGCAAATTTCAAATGAAATTCATAATTCTGCACTTTAGAATATTCCAAAATAAATTTACAACTTGAGTCTTGAAATTAAAAAGACAACCATATGTTTTAACAAATACTCAAATACCTATAAATGAAAAAAAAATACTATTGCATAAAAATATATATATATAATGCTATATATATTATTGGGCAGGGCCAAATGGGCAGAGTGGCATACCTTGCCTGATGTCTAGCTCTGCTTGCAAAAATACCCAGCCCAATTATACTCAATTTTTTCTGGGCTACTTTTTCTTGGGCTGGGCAGGCAATTTTTTGGTGGGTTTGAGCAGGCGCACAAAACCATAGGCATCATGAACACTCCTAACATTTGTTGTATGTACCTTGGGGCTTGTTTCTATTATATTGCTTGTTTTAGAAAGAGGATTCTCTCATGAGCAACTTTCTCATTATCTCTCACAGTCTCATTCTGATCATTGAAATCTTGATCCAAGGGTCTAAAGTAAATTTTTTAAAAAAACCACATGCGATTTTTTTTAAAATTGCTCTGGGCCTTTAGATCAGAATTTCGATGGTCAAGATTTACTGATGATGAGAGATAGGCAAAGAGATGATAATGAGAAGATCCGGACTCCTTGTTTTATTGATGATATGAGACTGCAGAAGATCAATAAAATTAAAGAATGTGGATACCAATGAAGAAGATGGAGAACTGAACGGGAGGATAGGGCTCTAATATTTATGTATAAGCCGATATATAGCCTTGGCCTGGCTCTCTCTATCTCATGGATGTGCGTGTGGCAATATTCATAAATAAAGATAGGCAGATTTATACGAGATCTGTCTGCACATATATATATATATATATATATATAGAAATGAAACTTGTATATATTTCATCTTAATTTCTCGCTTGTTCTTGGCAGCAGTCCACTCCTCCTAGTGCTTTTAAATACTTAGTTCATGGATGCATGTGAACGGAATAATTTGACCGATATGCTAGCTTAACGACAACAGAGTAGCATACATAAGGTGCAGCTAATGAGTGGCAACGATCGACTTGGTTAATTTTAATTTACCAAAATATTCCAATGCACAAGCAAGCTGGTGGGTGGCAACGTTTCAACGTAGGAAATGACAGTATGAGCACATTTAAGATAGAGACATGCTAGAATAGCCTTGATGTTTCTTAAAATTACTTCAGTCAAAATATAATTTTTATTACTTTCTAATCCAAATTCTATTCTATCATCACCTTCGTCAAGAGATGGCAGAGAGCAACGTGGCGTTGCATTCGCAGCATGCAAACTCTCTGACGTGGCAGTCCCTCAGGCTCCAATCAGTATCACATACGTACGGATCCAAATCCTCCCCATACACCTGCCTCGATTATCACTATTACTCACTCAAAACAAAACGCGAACATCCCTCTCTGTCGTTTACTCTCCCACTCTCCAATACGCGGCACGCCGTTTGACTCGCCCCCGCCACCTGTCCATCCATCATTTCACCCCTCTTCCTCTATATATATACACAGACCATCCTCTCTCTTCTTCACTCCCATCATCATCACCAGAAGTGGCTTCGTCGATCATGGCGTTCATGAACTCATTGCCCATCTCCTTCTTCGTCGTCTTTCTCTCTCTTCTGTTTACGGTGTCTCATGCTTACAGAGGACAACTCGTGGGAGCGAAGAGGGACATCCCCGATGTCAAGTCCAACGCGGAGGTGCAGGAGCTAGGGAGGTTTTCGGTGGAGGAGTACAACCGGAGCCTGAGACTACTGCGGCAGAATCAGGCGGACCGGCTGCTGGAGTTCAGGCAAGTGGTGGAGGCGCAAAGTCAAGTGGTGTCGGGGATTAAGTACTACCTCAAGATCTCAGCTTCACACGACGGGAATGAGAGTGTGTTCGACTCCGAGGTGGTGGTCAAGCCTTGGCTTCCTTCGAAGCATCTCCTTCACTTTGCTCCTTCTCGCTCCGCTACACAAATCTGAACTAGCTCTGCCGCTCCCTGTGCCCACGCTGAGCTTTTTAATAATCTTAACTGTAAATTGTTAATATAATAATTTGTGGTTTTGGTTGGGCTTATTATGGCTTAACACGGTCCTTGTAATTGCTGCCGAGTATTTTCTTTTCTTTTTTTGTGTGATTTTCTGATATAAGTTTTCGCTCTCCTGAGCAGGTTAATTCGCATGTTTCCATGAAATAAATTATGAACTCAGGAACTCATCTCTTCCTTTGGATTCCAAATACTGCACCTTCTATGAGAAAGGATAAAGAAGTTCTAATTAACTAATTACAACAATGTCGTTAAGCCTTATCTTAATAGATATGGCCAGTGGGGTTGATTATTTAGATTGTACAGTTAAATTCTAAACTATACATACAGCTTGTATGTTATAAAGTTCTTATTCAATGATTTTATCAAACATTCGCGTGCTCTACTCCTTTTCACTCTATACTCCATGTGTCAACCTCTTGAAAACCATTTTCAACCATTTTTTTAAAAAAAATGGTGGCATATCATCGATCATTTTGAAAGTTACCTTATCTATCTTCTACCTATTACCCCAATTTTCTGGGTTTATCTTCTTTTAGAGCATAACATTCACCATATAACAATGATGTTGGTTGTTGGTCTAATAGCAGTTAAAAAAAACTGGTCTAATAAAAAACTTTATTTTAATTTTTAAGCTTATTAGGTATTTTCTTAACTTTCGATAACTTTTCTCTATCTAAGTAGCCTATTTTGTATCTTAGGTGAAACACTTCCATTATATTAATTTCACCATTACATACCTGATCTTTGATACACTTGACCTTAAAATTAAATCACTGTATTGACTAACTTTTCACCCAAAAACAACACTACCACTTTGCTTCCGCTAAAGCTGTTATGCATATATTTTACCGCATGTATTCTACTTTACTTTTACTCAAATAGAAACCTTTCAACTCTAAAGTCTCTTCTCCATATATAGAGTTAATTAATCTCTACTCCTAATTCAGCTGTAACAACTATGTTATAAGTGAAAAACATGCATAAAGAAGTTCTATTTAGCTGCAATTTTTTTGGGTAGGTTAGGATATCTACCGCCAATATAATAGATTTCCGAAATTTTATTAGCTGCACTTTTTTATTATGAAAAAGGAAGAAAGGAATTTTTTTTTTTTTTTTTTTATACAAGAGGAGGTGTAACACCTCATTTTCAATACCAAAATCTTGGCCAAAATATTAGTAACACCTCCAAATATAGGATATTCAACACTCAAACACATATTTACAATATGGCCAAAGGTAGAAATCCATTTATACAGGGCCAAAATAAATCCAATATGTAACATCCTGAATTTTGAATCTAATATCTTGAACATAAACCTATCTTGGGAAGACTAGTAGGCTCTATTTTTGGAAAGTAATAAATTTGAAATCAGTATTTTGTGGGCCCCGTGAATAGTATTTACTATTCACGTATACGTTTTTACTATATACAAATACGTATTTTAAAATATATATATATATATATGTTATTCGCAAATACGTATTTAATACTTGAAATTTGTGAAATATGAATAGTGTTCACTATTCACAAATACGTATTTACTATTTAAAAATACGGTATTTACTATTCCTAAATACGTATTTACTATTCATGCGGGACCCACGACCAAAATAATTCTTCCTCCCGACAGAAACTCTCGTGAGTTTTGAAAATATTTCACGCGGGACCCACGTAATAGTAATTTACTATTTGATTTATAATATTATATTATTTAAAATATTAAAATATTATTAAAAATTTTTAAAAGAATCATCACGGGGCGGCTGAGTAGTCACGGGGCATTTCTTTTTAAATTTTTGGGAAAATTACGTAAAACGACCCAGAGACGAAAATTACACTTAAAGACCCATTTTCCAACTATAAATAGACCTTCCATTTCATTTCATTCTTCACAACTTCTAAGAGCCATAGAGAGAGGTAGAGAGAGAGAGAGAGAGAGTAGAGATATTTGCTTGAGAGTTATAATAGCTGGTTGGTGATTCGGGTATTAGCAAGTAACAGGTAACTCTGAATATTCTTCCTTATACTTGTGAATTATGTATGATTATAAATTTGTTTGTTTACTATTTTGGCAAGAATATTTAGAAAATATTTATGGTTTTAAGATCTGGTGTGGGAACTTTGATTTCCAAATCTGCAGAGGTACTATTTATACGTACGTTACTATTCACGTATACCGTATTTACTATTCATTTTTACTATTCACGTATACCGTATTTACTATTCATTTTACTATTCACGTATACCGTATTTACTATTCATTTTACTATTCACATTTACTATTCACGTATACTGTATTTACTATTCATAATACTATTCACGTATACATACCGTATTTACTATTCACGTATACATACCGTATGTACTATTCATGTATATATACCGTATTTTACTATTCACATATACACATAGTATTTTACTATTCACAGATACGCATAGTATTTACTATTCATAAATACACATATTGATGTATAAAACTTTATGGTATAATAATGCATTATTTTGAGTGAACATATTCATCATGGCGGTTGTATTATGATGGGTGGAGTAAGGAGGGATTTGAATGATAAGAATGATTTATTCCACCACTCGGTGCACAGTGGATGGTACTTGTTTCAGGGCCCCATCTTCCATGTTTTCCTCTGGCCGGGATTTCATTGGAGTTGTGGGACATGTGACACCTCCTTAGTTATTTTAAAGGAGGGGAGCCATAGTCCAGATTTAAGCTCTATACCTTTGGCCGGGTGTATCTTAAGATTTGGTGAGCTTGGAACAATTCAGTCAAATGAATAAGTTTCTATTGGACTATGTGTTAGCCTATGGCTCCAGTCAGCGGTATACGGATGGAGGTGGTATAAGGGAGGCTGCATACTGCATAATGCATTTCTGAACAGATCAAGGATTTGATAGACTGATGAATGATTTGTAAAGACATATGATGAGAACTTCTGAAAAATATATTTATATATATAAAGTCATATTTTATTATTGTATTGATAACTACTTTTACAAATAATCTTTGTAAGAGAAAGTATGGTATATATTTATATTTATGAAATAAGTTTATGCCTATTTGTCATACATTATTTACTTGTATGCGGTGGAAATATTCAGTAGTTACTGAGATGTGTAATCTCACCCCATATTATCATTTTTCAGGTGAATAACTTAGTAGAGATCAAGGGAATGCACCCATGGAGTGAGCTTTGTAGGCTCTTCTGTACTCCTTTAGTTTATGTTGTGTTATTTTATTTGCCATGAACCTAAAAGACTTCCGCATTTTAAAATAACTCTTATTTATTGGATTTATTTTGGCTCTGTATAAATGGATTTTTACCTTTGGCCATATTGTAAATATGTTTTTGAGTGTTGAATATCCTATATTTGGAGGTGTTACTAATATTTTGGCCAAGATTTTGGTATTGAAAATGAGGCGTTACATTTTTGGTATCAGAGCAAAGGTTCTGGCCAATCTGTAAATTTCCTATCAGTTTTCTAAATAAAAATTTTGAGGTCATGGCAAATTAAATATCATAACATGTGCATTTTCCTTTATAGCTTTGGATTCTTTTTACCAATTTTCTTGTGACATTCATGATAGGAGAAGAATGGGTTAATCAAAATATTCAAGTGATTGATAATGAGGATTTATGATTTGAGGATGTGATTGAGATTAAATTTCAGAGCCGCGTAGCGGAAGATGGTAAGTAGAAAATTTATTGAATATTGGATTCTGTAGGCCCAAAATTACTTTCTAGGGGATGAATATTTTTATTGGTGTCTAGGAAAGTGATTGAAAGACTAAGCCCCTATTTGATGGTTATTCAAGTAGTTGCCGTTGTAAAAAGTATGAAGAGATTTTCGCTAGATTTACACTTACCTAGCTAATTTATATGAGTAACAGATGACAATACCATAACAGAATACGGGCATAGTCTTGACTATACAAAATAACTGGCTTAAGTTTGAATTTAATAAGATAAAGTTGAGTTTGGCAGGAAAACTCGAAAATCCTTATGAATCCTAGAATAGAGATTACAAACATTAGCAAGAAGGCTAAGAAGAGTAGACTATATTAATTCAAGCATCAAGAACAACAGTTGGTACAATCCCACCGCAAGCTTCAACTATCTCAAGTTTAAGTCTATTAATTTCTTCCTGAGCGGCTGCTCTTGAGAGAGGACCATCAGGAGACATTGTTCTTCTCAATCTAGCTATTTGCTTCATAGTGCTTCGAATTTTTACATAAGGCCAATGCTTTATTCCTCCCCTATGGCATATTTTCATTAGAACATTTTTGCATAGACGAACTTGTTGAGCCGCTTCTTGTTGAGGTAAATGGAAGAAGTCTCTAAGATCATCTATTGACATTGATGCAGCTCTAATATTTTGTTCAGCTCTTGATCGGTATGGATTACTAGGTATGGGGACTGAAGGATTATTATTTACAACCATGAGCTCTTTTCCTTTATTGGATATATTTTCTGTATTGGTTGGAAATGAACTATTAGGGAGTTCATTTTGATTTTTAGTCCATTCCAAACCAACACAGAGGGCCTCATAGTAGGCTGATAGGGGATCTGACACCAGGACATACCCTAAAGAATTTTGATTCAAACAATAATTTTCTAGAAAATGTTTGACATCTTCTAAATTTTTCTTACCAAAGTCAAATACTTGAGGATTGGAAGAACCTCCTTGTACGTCCTGGTGAAAGACAGCGTGGCATATCATACCAATCCTCCCATGAACTTCAAGTTTATGGTATTGAAGTCCATTGGTATGAATGATCTCTCGTAGAACATGGCAGCAACCACATGAGAATGGATTAGTAGTCTCCGTCAAGCTAGAACCAGGATTCCTTGGTTGAGAAGGTACCGTGGACTCCATAAGATCTGCCATATTACGACATCTTTGGACAGGTCGCCTTGATGGACCTGCTTCAGATTCCTTTCTGTTAGTAGTTGTAAAAATAGAATCTTGTATCCTTGGAGGAGGAGTAGGAATGTTAATCGTTGAGGCAGATGAATGAACATTCGTACTTACGGGATTTTGGGGAAGTAAAGAAGAATAAGGGTATGATGCATTGTTTGACAAGTCAGACAACATGTTAGTCTGATAGTCATGAAGTAAAGTTTCAAGAAAGAAAGGGTTGTATGAATCGGAAACTGGAATGAAGTTGCTTGAACCGGCCATGTATAAAGATAATATGGAAGAATATAGGGAAAGTTACGATCGGAGAGGAAATATGTATGTTGATGTGAAGCTTGAGAGGATGTGAAGCCTGAGAGAATGTGAAACAATTACTCATGCTTTACTCGGTTTATAGCTGGGCTAGTAACGTCTAGATTTTGTTAAGCAGCATTGGATTCTCATCTGTCGCTGGCTTATAATTATGCAGACTTTGTTGTTATGCGGAAATTTTATGGCACCGCACCCTAGTGCACCCTAGCCACCGTTAGGGGTCGCAGTTTCCTAGACCTTTGCAGACAGAAATCGCTATGGCATTTATTGCTAGCTGTGTTTTCAAGAAATTAAGTTTGGACGTTTATACGCGCATTTATCTAAGAAATCTGTCTTGGATGTGCAGCTGACTCAAGATGTCGGAATTGACATTTAAAAATAGGATTTTAAGCATAAGCGTGCTAAGGTGATAGTAATCTTGGGAAGGGTGACTTCCTAATAATATTAGATGAACCGGAGAGAATCCGAAGATTTGAAATGATGATGAGTTGTGCCAATTAACCCGAGAGCATTCTTCACTCTCTGAGTATCCGAAGAACTCTATGAATTTGTCACAGATAATTCAAAGACTAAGGTTTTTGGATAAACATGTTGGAAGATCGATGGAAAGGTATGAAATGGTGATCCTTAGGAATGCCAGAAAGATGTTAGAATGAATATAGTAAATATTGAGGATAGGCTTTAATTTAATCTAAGCTGAAATAGAACTTAAGAACGAAATGAGCCTTTGTGATATTGCAGGTTGAGGTAGAATTAGAACCTTGTGAATACTGCTGAGGTTGTAGATAGTCTTCATATAATCCAAGAATTAGATTAGGAATTGTGAATCATGATCTTAGTATGTATAATGGGTATTTTTGGGGCAACACGAATTATCAGTTGATGTTGAGGTTATAAGAATCAAATTGTAAACTTGACTATTGATGTCTGGGAATATTTGAGAATAGACTTGAATTCAATCTGAGTTAAGATAGTATGTCTAATTATGAAAGTATGAAATCCGGTGATTTATGTTATAATATTAGTATGTTATTTGGGTGTGATTAATAGATAACTATGAGAGGAACAGATGATATTTAGTATATGTCTTTGAGATACTAAGGATTGAATTCGAATCATGTGAACAATGCTGAGGTTGTGAGAATAATATTTGAATGTTTTAAATCTTAGTCTAGGAATTGTGAAAAACATGAATGTTCTATGGATATTATTGAGGACACATGATATCTCTGTCTTGCTGATATTGAAGTTCTAAGAGTTGATTTGTAATTTGACAATTATCATTTTTGGGCAAAGTTTGAGGATAGTTCTTAAATGATATAAGCTATGGAGTATGATGAATCTAGTATGAATAATCGGGGTTTTAGAAATAGGATGATGAATCTGAAAGTTGGTAGGGGATCTAGAGGGTTGCTACTAGTAGAAATGTAATATAACAGTTCAACTTAACAGTTGTATTGATTCTTTAGGAGACTGAATTGATTGAATAAATTGAGATATTAGAATATGGTATTAATTGATTTGAGAGAAATAGGGAACAAAATGTGATACCAACATGTATAAGGTGTTCAGAGATTGCCAACTGTTTAACTAGCATAGGAAATGATCTTGATAATAGAATCTTTCTTTAGAAATAATGAATTGAGTGTTTCATGGATGAGTTGAGTAGAATAAGTTGGAACCTGGAATGTATTCGGAGTTGGTGACTATTTAAAATAGTTGCTAGGTCCCTGAGTATTTGAATTTTGAACTTACCAATGCACTTGCTGTGTTTGGAAATTTTTACGCAATATTTACAACAGGATTTAAGACCAGTTTGTAATCGACATTTATAAACTATGATGTCTCATGGAATGAATCCTTGCGAAATCAGAACAAGAATTGACTTTTACATTATGATTGTGGTGGAAGGTGTACAAGCTAGAAGAGGTTGGAAACTGTTGTGGATATACTTAGTTTGCGGAATCTTGCCAAATGTACTTGTTTTTGAATTACTTGCCATTGGTGAAAGCTAGATTTAGTAAGTAAGTGTTTTCTTAAACTTGAATTGAGGAAGCACGGGTATAGGATAGACGAGCAGAGGCTTGAAGCGGTAAGACCCGTTGAGCTAGTTTGCATATGGTGGTATCTCTAGGCTATAAGACTTATGTGCCTAGTATTGTGTTTGTTGCCTATCATGGTAACATTAGACCTGTATGTCTAAAGTTTATCTTAAGGTTGGCAGAATAATCAGATTATATCATGTTGTGGTTATTATGGCCTGAGGGTAACTTCTTAAGCTGTAAGATCTGAATATCCAGTGTCGTGGTAATACAATGAAATAAGCAGAAAGGAAGAATGAACTGGCCTGTGAGGCCAGTGTAACCAAGCGCTCAAATAAGGAACTAGTGGATCCTGTCTGAATATTACTTTGGGTACAGGATGAACGAAAATTGTGTTGTGTGCTTGGTGAGCATGTTTGGGGAAGAGATAGGACTTAGGGATAATATGATATATAAAGCTGAGTCGGAGCGGATTGTTGATGCGGGGGATAAGCAATTGAGGAACAAGGCTATTAGCTTGTAAAGGTTGTGTGTAAAGGAATGGCTCCCGGAGATGCTACTTGGGAAACGGAGGAGAGCATGTGACAAACCTATCCTCATTTATTTAAATAGGTTAGAATTCTTATTATAGCGAAATTTTGAGGACAAAATTTTCTTTTAGGAGGGGAGAAATGTAACATCCTGAATTTTGAATCTAATATCTTGAACATAAACCTATCTTGGGAAGACTAGTAGGCTCTATTTTTGGAAAGTAATAAATTTGAAATCAGTATTTTGTGGGCCCCGTGAATAGTATTTACTATTCACGTATACGTTTTTACTATATACAAATACGTATTTTAAAATATATATATATATATATATGTTATTCGCAAATACGTATTTAATACTTGAAATTTGTGAAATATGAATAGTGTTCACTATTCACAAATACGTATTTACTATTTAAAAATACGGTATTTACTATTCCTAAATACGTATTTACTATTCATGCGGGACCCACGACCAAAATAATTCTTCCTCCCGACAGAAACTCTCGTGAGTTTTGAAAATATTTCACGCGGGACCCACGTAATAGTAATTTACTATTTGATTTATAATATTATATTATTTAAAATATTAAAATATTATTAAAAATTTTTAAAAGAATCATCACGGGGCGGCTGAGTAGTCACGGGGCATTTCTTTTTAAATTTTTGGGAAAATTACGTAAAACGACCCAGAGACGAAAATTACACTTAAAGACCCATTTTCCAACTATAAATAGACCTTCCATTTCATTTCATTCTTCACAACTTCTAAGAGCCATAGAGAGAGGTAGAGAGAGAGAGAGAGAGAGTAGAGATATTTGCTTGAGAGTTATAATAGCTGGTTGGTGATTCGGGTATTAGCAAGTAACAGGTAACTCTGAATATTCTTCCTTATACTTGTGAATTATGTATGATTATAAATTTGTTTGTTTACTATTTTGGCAAGAATATTTAGAAAATATTTATGGTTTTAAGATCTGGTGTGGGAACTTTGATTTCCAAATCTGCAGAGGTACTATTTATACGTACGTTACTATTCACGTATACCGTATTTACTATTCATTTTTACTATTCACGTATACCGTATTTACTATTCATTTTACTATTCACGTATACCGTATTTACTATTCATTTTACTATTCACATTTACTATTCACGTATACTGTATTTACTATTCATAATACTATTCACGTATACATACCGTATTTACTATTCACGTATACATACCGTATGTACTATTCATGTATATATACCGTATTTTACTATTCACATATACACATAGTATTTTACTATTCACAGATACGCATAGTATTTACTATTCATAAATACACATATTGATGTATAAAACTTTATGGTATAATAATGCATTATTTTGAGTGAACATATTCATCATGGCGGTTGTATTATGATGGGTGGAGTAAGGAGGGATTTGAATGATAAGAATGATTTATTCCACCACTCGGTGCACAGTGGATGGTACTTGTTTCAGGGCCCCATCTTCCATGTTTTCCTCTGGCCGGGATTTCATTGGAGTTGTGGGACATGTGACACCTCCTTAGTTATTTTAAAGGAGGGGAGCCATAGTCCAGATTTAAGCTCTATACCTTTGGCCGGGTGTATCTTAAGATTTGGTGAGCTTGGAACAATTCAGTCAAATGAATAAGTTTCTATTGGACTATGTGTTAGCCTATGGCTCCAGTCAGCGGTATACGGATGGAGGTGGTATAAGGGAGGCTGCATACTGCATAATGCATTTCTGAACAGATCAAGGATTTGATAGACTGATGAATGATTTGTAAAGACATATGATGAGAACTTCTGAAAAATATATTTATATATATAAAGTCATATTTTATTATTGTATTGATAACTACTTTTACAAATAATCTTTGTAAGAGAAAGTATGGTATATATTTATATTTATGAAATAAGTTTATGCCTATTTGTCATACATTATTTACTTGTATGCGGTGGAAATATTCAGTAGTTACTGAGATGTGTAATCTCACCCCATATTATCATTTTTCAGGTGAATAACTTAGTAGAGATCAAGGGAATGCACCCATGGAGTGAGCTTTGTAGGCTCTTCTTGTAACATCCCGAATTTTGGGGATTTGAAATTTAAATATCAAATGGAAATTAATTATGAAAATTATGGCCTAAAATGATTATTGGAAGTTAAGTATATTTACCATGAATTTCTGCGGAAAGAATTTTTAAAGTCTAATGGCTCAATTATTAGAAATAAAAAGGAGAGTTTAGACTTGATGGTGTTGAATTACACACTGTATCCACTCAGCAGCATCTCACGTGTTTCAATTCAAGCAGCTACACAAACCCAATATAATACTCCTTTTTTTTTTTATTCATTACCCAACAAGATGAAGTGCAGCCCATATATTCCCATTAATATCTAATCATACACACACGTTATGGAGACACGATGGAGCGGGACTGTCAGATTACTTTCGGCGTATCTCATCCTCCACTGTACGCACAACAACAGACTCTCCATTCCTCTTGAGCCCACCACCAACACCCGCACCATAACCTTCTGCTCCTCTTTACCTTAAACATGGCCACAACACCATACTTCATACCCACTGGCTTTTTGGTCTAACCATCCCCAAGTCCTTATATTTATTCTCTTTATCTTCATTCATCCAGAGAAGAACACAAACGCTGCTAGTTCTCTGTTTTTAATATCAAAAACAGAGGTGATAGAGAGGCGTAGGGGGGGAAGAGAGGAGGTAGAGGGAGTGAACCGACGTGATAATCCTTCTCTACACCACGTTTCGAAAACAGGGAACGAGCGTCGGTGAGCACTCGTTCATGCGAATCCGAAACTAGCAAGGTGAGTTCATTAACTTTTTGTGTTGTTCTCCTGACATCTTTGTTCTAGAGCTGACCATATTCATTGTTTGGTCTTAGTCATTAAGTTCATGTTTTAAATGATTTAAAAACTTGCTGATGCGTTGTATATTTTTTTTTCTTCTTTCTGCACAATAGAAAATGAAAAGACAGAGATGGTTTTGGCATGTTCCTTAGCATGAAAGGTTTAGATAGCAACACAAACCATTGAAGAATAAAATAGGAAGTTTAAATGTTGTATATTCACGTGGGAGCAGGAGTCATATGCATGAAAATATAAGCTGACGTGAATCTGGAAATCTGGTTTGTGCTGAAACGGTGATTTTCAAGCAAGTGAAAACTAGAGGAAATGAACTGATTTAAATCTGAAATTTTGTGGACATATAGTTCACATAACAATATTTACATCAAGCTTTGAATCACCCAAAACGGAGGTCTGTAGCTCAAGATATGATTTTTCAAAGTTGGATTAAAAACCTGCAAAATTTTCGGTAGGGTTCGGAAACATCAAAATGACGAAGCAGTTCGGACCCAGTAAAAATTTGAGTTTTGATCTGAAATTTTTACAGTAGAAAATAGACTCCTTAAGGTTTAAAATAAGCTTTGGTTCACCCTAAACGGAGATCTACAACTCCAGTTATGAATTTTGGAAGTTGAGTCAAAAATCTGCAGAATTTCTGGTTTGTTTCTGGTGTCAGTGGATGGCGTTGGATTTCGAACTGAACAAACAAAATCATAAAATTGTGATATTTTCCAGTTAAATAGTAGACACATAGAGGTTTAATTTGATAGGTAATTCGTCAAATTCCGATGAGAATCGAGGGAGATATAATTTTCCGAAGTTTAACCAAAAATCTGGACGAATTTTGTGTTCCAGGAATGGTGATCATCTTATAGCATGTGTTTGAACTTTTGAATTAGGAGCGGCGTAATAATAATTAGCTTTGGCGAGAGGTAACCACTTTCCACTTTTTATGGATATTGATATGTTGCTTGTGAGTGTTTGTGAAATGATTGTAAATATTTTAATAGAAATTGCCTTGTGGAACTTTATGATTTGAATTATGAATATAAATACATAATTACTTATTCATGTATAAGAATTGTTCATTTTAATATCATGATATTTATCATATCTACTATTTCATGTATAAGAATGGTTCATTTTAATATCATGATATTTATTCTGATAATTATGGTAAGGGTTGAATTGGGAAGATGGAGTATTTTATTCCACCACGTGGTGAGGCCTCCATTAATGCATGATGGTTGGCTTTCTATTGTCCCATATGTTCAGAAAGGGACGGGCCCACTAATTCAATAAGGGCATACGACACCCCACATGTTCATTAAGGGGAAAAGGCCCATGGTCTGGGACATGTGCTCTGAGGATTTTGGCCGGTCCTCATCACATGACCAGAGAGCTTTTTGAGTTACCAGTAACATGGGTGTAACTTAGCCCATGGGTCTAGTCGGAGGAAATAAGGCGGTTCGGTTGGATTGGTGGGAGGCAATTTGGGAATTGTTTTAATGAGACCTATGATACATAATTTCGATATAGTATTTAAAATATAAATTTTGTGACATTATATTGATAATTTATACTTTTAATACCTGGTTATATAAACTGTTCCACTTGGCACCTCATTAGTACATATTAGTATTCGTAATAAGTTGGATTGATGGTTACCCACATTTTTCAGGTGATAGCTCTCGTCCAGGTCCATCAGGGAAGACGCAAGAAGCTTAAACTACTTCTGCTGGAAGTAGTACTTCTGTCTTTTTGGTTTATGTGGGATGAAAGTATATTGCCACGTTAGGGCTCATACTGCATACTCTGATTTACATTTGCATATTTTAATTCAATAATGGACATTACTTCGTTGTTAATGAACCTTTAATTACTTATTATGTTAAGTAAATTTTTGGGATGTTACAAATTTGGTATCAGAGCGTATGATTCTGATAACAGTTATGCATGCACTAAATATAGTGGCAATATACAATATTCACACATACCTTCCCTGTTTAGTTGTTTTGTTGTGTTGCTTTATTATTCACTTATTAGGGTAGGTTTCATCCTTTGGTGGGGAGAATGGTAGATACACGAAGGATCATTTCACCGTTTATTCACCTCCAGACGCTCCTGAGACACTACTGTCTCAAGAAAACGAAGCTCTTTTACATCGAAACACCAATGTCTCAAGATGACGAGACTTTTTTTTTTCTTTGATTCAAAGATACGTTAATGACTGTCATGGATGCACGGTTTCAACAGCTGAGGAGGATTTTCAAGAGAAGATAAGAGAGAAAGGAGGTATTCCCATGCCAATGAATAATGACGTACTCGAGTCTAGTATAGAGGTATCACAAAGAGCTGAGCCGGGTGGCTCAATTGATCATGAAGAAGCTATTAAGAGTAATGGGGGTAAAGCATCATCGCAACTCAACCTTGAAGACCTAGCTAACAACAAGGTTTGAAAGGATGTTCATTAGCACAATCCTGAGAAATTTAATGGAGAATTGGATCCATTGAAGGTTGAGGCTTAAGAGATAGATAAAGTGGCAGAATAAGGATTATAATGCTAACTTTAGGGCTTCTGATATGGAGATAGGATATAATTTAATTCCCTACTTTGTGTTATGGGAATATATAGGAAGTTGGTATAGTATGGTCTAAATCCTATTAGGATTCTGAGGATAAGTGTGCTTAAGGAAGATAAATCTCGGGATGGGCGACCTCCTGGGAAGTATTATAAGAATTTAAGATTCCTTTGATTTAAGGTCTTAGTACTTTAAGGTATGACATAGAGATGCTGTGAGGATGCTAGGTTGAATAAGGAAATGATTGAGACTGGACTTGAACCTAATACAAAATTGAAATAGTGCCTAGGTCAAAGTGTGAATGAGGTTGCATTAAGATTCCAATACATGAGAATAGGAATCCTATTAATATTGAATGGTGAATTAGATCGAAATGTGATTAAGGTTGTCTTAAGGTTTTAGTACTCGAAGGTAGAAACCCTGTAAGTATTGATTGATATGGTGCTATGAGCAATGCTTTGGGTATGATTGAGGGTTGTCGATTAGATGAAAGAATAATGTTAGAATAGGCTCTTGTGATATTGAGGACTGAAATGGATTTAGAACCTTGTGTGTTGCGTTTTGGTTATGAAGATGACATTTGAATGTTTCAAGGTTTAAACTAGAAATGAGAATTGTAATCCTAGTTTGTATATTAGGTATTATTGAGGTAATATGATTTCTTGGTCCAAACTATGTTCTGGATTGTGAATCTGATAATTACGTTGTTTGGGGTTATTTGAGGATCAGACTATGAATTGTGATCTAAAGATCTAACTTGACAGTTGAATGATTCTTACATGTGTGAATCGACCCGAATGAATTGAGGTATTAGGATATGGTGCCAAGTGAATTGAATCACTTAAGGTAGTAGAGTGTGGCACCAACGTATATGAGGTATCTAGAGGTTACTAGATGCTAGGGGATGATTTTAATATCTAAAAAAAAAAATGATTGAGAGTAGAAACCCTGATAATAATGACTGATGTTGTGTCATTAGCACGTTATTGGAGGTATGTTTGAGGATAAGCACCTATTTGATATGGGGTATTTTGAGGTTGTTGGTTGCTGTATCAGCTTAGGGAAAGATCTCGAATATAGAATATTCCCTTAAAGTTATAAATGAGAGTTAGTTCCTTAATAGAACCGTATGATAGCTATAACCTGAGAGGTGTTATACATGATGACCTTCTAAGGACAATTGTCTAATTCTTGGTTATGTTTGAAAACTAGAATGTTGAATTTGCCAATGCACCTGCTAATTTTGTGAAAAACTTTTGAAATAGAGTTTTCTAAAAAAAAAAAAAAATGCTTTCAACCGAAATTGAGACTAGGGTAGTGGTCGCTATTGAAATTATGCCTCATAAAAGGTTTTGGTGGGGCTCAGGTTTAAAATTGAATTTTGAACTATGTTGTGTAAGGCAATACGAAACTGGAAGAGGTCAAAAAACTGTTGTAGAAATACTCAGTTTGTTGGGTCTTGCCAGCTATGTTTAAAAATATTTGAAATTTTGGGCTAGTTATAAAGCTCATTTAAATTGAAAATTTGTTGGATGTGACATGAGAGGTTGACACTTGCACCTATGGTGAATATTCCCAATCTAAGTAGTTCCACCTTAGAGGGGCGTGCATTTTGTTTTATGGAACTGGCACTAGCCGTGATTAAGAACTGGTCAGCTGGGAAAGCGGTGCACAGTGGTGGCCGTGATTATGGACTGGCTTGACTGGGAAAGCGGTAAGGAGCCTTTATTGGAAATGTTAGTATGGATACTGGGTCCCTTATAGGGGGATGGAAATTCTCCCATATCGGTCGGCAGACACGTTGCCACTTCAGTGGTTTGGGTATGAAAGGATTGGGATATGCCGTTGTACTAAAAGGTTGAAGTGGTGGTGAGAATTTTCAAATGTTGAATTTTGTGAAATGAATTATTCCATTGTGTGTTAAACCGGCAGAAAATGTGTTTCTTGAATTTAGGCTGGTAAAGGATGTATTTTCTCAAAATTGGGCTGGCAGCGATTATGGTTTATTGAAAATGAAAAAAAAAATGTTTTGTGCAATTATAAAAATGTACTGCGACCACTGAAATTTTTTTTTTATATTTGAAAATTTTGAAGTTTATGTAATAACATAGGGAAATAAAAAAGCAATGGCGTCATTGCCATTTGCTAATGTATTGAAATGAAAAGCGGTGCAGTTGGCAATTGGGTTGAAACAGGGACAGAAACTGTTAGAATGGTCTAGAGATTTGAACCGGGTAGATAAGAAATGCTAGCATGCTAAGCAAGAGAAAGGTGGTATGAGAGCCGAAGTTAAGGAAGCGCAGACACGAAGTAAATGAACAGAGATTCAAGGCAATAAGACCCGGTATGCAAGTTTGCACGGGGCCGTATCCCTGTGTTGTGAGACCTATGTGTTTAGTGCTGTGTGAAATGTTGATTGCATAGTGACTTTAAATAAATATGTCTAGAATACATTTTGAGGTTGGCAAAACATTCAATCTGTACCAAGTGATAGATAAGGAACGTTAGCTTGAGGGTAATTCCTTAGGTAGTAAGTTTAGAAATCCAGTGTTGTGGTAGTAAAAATGCGTCGAAAGGCTAGCAAATGATAAGCCGAGAAGACTATTCAGACACTCGAGGACATGTTGAGAGCTTGCGCCATCGAGTTCTCAGGTAGCTGGAATGAGCACTTGCCATTAGCAGAATTTGCATACAACAATAGTTACCATGCCAGTATTCAAATGGCACCTTTTGAGGCCTTGTATGGTCGGAAGTGCAGATCGCCATTGTGTTGGACCGAATTGAGTGAAAGAACCATCATTGGACCAGACTTGGTAGATAAAACATCACGTAAGATTGAGACGATACGACAGAAATTGTTGACAGCTCAGAGCCGACAGAAAAGTTATGCGGATCGTCGGAGAAGACCATTGGAGTTTAGTGTGGGGGATCATGTTTTCTTAAAGGTTTCGCCCATGACGGGCATTGGGAGGTCTATTAAGGCAAAAAAGTTGACTCCACGGTTCATAGGGCCGTATGAGATTTTGGAGCGAATTGGGCCTGTTGCCTACCGGATCGCCTTGCCTCCACACTTATCTCAAGTGCACGATGTGTTCCATGTGTCACAGTTGAAGAAGTATCATCCAGATCCGTCTCATGTCATTGAACCTGAGGAAGTCGAGTTGAGAGAGAACTTGACTTATATAGCAAAACCAGAGAGAATCTTAGATGTCCGGGACAAGCAACTGAGGAAGAAAACCATTCGACTTGTGAAAGTCTTATGGAAGGGTATGACACCTGAAGAAGCAACATGGGAAACAGTGGAAAGCATGAAGGAGAAGTACCCGGAATTCATGGCTCAAAATTTGTAAAATATATAGCAAATTTCGGGGACGAAATTTAAATTAACGGGGGGAGAAATGTAACATCCCGAATTTTGGGGATTTGAAATTTAAATATCAAATGGAAATTAATTATGAAAATTATGGCCTAAAATGATTATTGGAAGTTAAGTATATTTACCATGAATTTCTGCGGAAAGAATTTTTAAAGTCTAATGGCTCAATTATTAGAAATAAAAAGGAGAGTTTAGACTTGATGGTGTTGAATTACACACTGTATCCACTCAGCAGCATCTCACGTGTTTCAATTCAAGCAGCTACACAAACCCAATATAATACTCCTTTTTTTTTTTATTCATTACCCAACAAGATGAAGTGCAGCCCATATATTCCCATTAATATCTAATCATACACACACGTTATGGAGACACGATGGAGCGGGACTGTCAGATTACTTTCGGCGTATCTCATCCTCCACTGTACGCACAACAACAGACTCTCCATTCCTCTTGAGCCCACCACCAACACCCGCACCATAACCTTCTGCTCCTCTTTACCTTAAACATGGCCACAACACCATACTTCATACCCACTGGCTTTTTGGTCTAACCATCCCCAAGTCCTTATATTTATTCTCTTTATCTTCATTCATCCAGAGAAGAACACAAACGCTGCTAGTTCTCTGTTTTTAATATCAAAAACAGAGGTGATAGAGAGGCGTAGGGGGGGAAGAGAGGAGGTAGAGGGAGTGAACCGACGTGATAATCCTTCTCTACACCACGTTTCGAAAACAGGGAACGAGCGTCGGTGAGCACTCGTTCATGCGAATCCGAAACTAGCAAGGTGAGTTCATTAACTTTTTGTGTTGTTCTCCTGACATCTTTGTTCTAGAGCTGACCATATTCATTGTTTGGTCTTAGTCATTAAGTTCATGTTTTAAATGATTTAAAAACTTGCTGATGCGTTGTATATTTTTTTTTCTTCTTTCTGCACAATAGAAAATGAAAAGACAGAGATGGTTTTGGCATGTTCCTTAGCATGAAAGGTTTAGATAGCAACACAAACCATTGAAGAATAAAATAGGAAGTTTAAATGTTGTATATTCACGTGGGAGCAGGAGTCATATGCATGAAAATATAAGCTGACGTGAATCTGGAAATCTGGTTTGTGCTGAAACGGTGATTTTCAAGCAAGTGAAAACTAGAGGAAATGAACTGATTTAAATCTGAAATTTTGTGGACATATAGTTCACATAACAATATTTACATCAAGCTTTGAATCACCCAAAACGGAGGTCTGTAGCTCAAGATATGATTTTTCAAAGTTGGATTAAAAACCTGCAAAATTTTCGGTAGGGTTCGGAAACATCAAAATGACGAAGCAGTTCGGACCCAGTAAAAATTTGAGTTTTGATCTGAAATTTTTACAGTAGAAAATAGACTCCTTAAGGTTTAAAATAAGCTTTGGTTCACCCTAAACGGAGATCTACAACTCCAGTTATGAATTTTGGAAGTTGAGTCAAAAATCTGCAGAATTTCTGGTTTGTTTCTGGTGTCAGTGGATGGCGTTGGATTTCGAACTGAACAAACAAAATCATAAAATTGTGATATTTTCCAGTTAAATAGTAGACACATAGAGGTTTAATTTGATAGGTAATTCGTCAAATTCCGATGAGAATCGAGGGAGATATAATTTTCCGAAGTTTAACCAAAAATCTGGACGAATTTTGTGTTCCAGGAATGGTGATCATCTTATAGCATGTGTTTGAACTTTTGAATTAGGAGCGGCGTAATAATAATTAGCTTTGGCGAGAGGTAACCACTTTCCACTTTTTATGGATATTGATATGTTGCTTGTGAGTGTTTGTGAAATGATTGTAAATATTTTAATAGAAATTGCCTTGTGGAACTTTATGATTTGAATTATGAATATAAATACATAATTACTTATTCATGTATAAGAATTGTTCATTTTAATATCATGATATTTATCATATCTACTATTTCATGTATAAGAATGGTTCATTTTAATATCATGATATTTATTCTGATAATTATGGTAAGGGTTGAATTGGGAAGATGGAGTATTTTATTCCACCACGTGGTGAGGCCTCCATTAATGCATGATGGTTGGCTTTCTATTGTCCCATATGTTCAGAAAGGGACGGGCCCACTAATTCAATAAGGGCATACGACACCCCACATGTTCATTAAGGGGAAAAGGCCCATGGTCTGGGACATGTGCTCTGAGGATTTTGGCCGGTCCTCATCACATGACCAGAGAGCTTTTTGAGTTACCAGTAACATGGGTGTAACTTAGCCCATGGGTCTAGTCGGAGGAAATAAGGCGGTTCGGTTGGATTGGTGGGAGGCAATTTGGGAATTGTTTTAATGAGACCTATGATACATAATTTCGATATAGTATTTAAAATATAAATTTTGTGACATTATATTGATAATTTATACTTTTAATACCTGGTTATATAAACTGTTCCACTTGGCACCTCATTAGTACATATTAGTATTCGTAATAAGTTGGATTGATGGTTACCCACATTTTTCAGGTGATAGCTCTCGTCCAGGTCCATCAGGGAAGACGCAAGAAGCTTAAACTACTTCTGCTGGAAGTAGTACTTCTGTCTTTTTGGTTTATGTGGGATGAAAGTATATTGCCACGTTAGGGCTCATACTGCATACTCTGATTTACATTTGCATATTTTAATTCAATAATGGACATTACTTCGTTGTTAATGAACCTTTAATTACTTATTATGTTAAGTAAATTTTTGGGATGTTACACTTCTGTACTCCTTTAGTTTATGTTGTGTTATTTTATTTGCCATGAACCTAAAAGACTTCCGCATTTTAAAATAACTCTTATTTATTGGATTTATTTTGGCTCTGTATAAATGGATTTTTACCTTTGGCCATATTGTAAATATGTTTTTGAGTGTTGAATATCCTATATTTGGAGGTGTTACTAATATTTTGGCCAAGATTTTGGTATTGAAAATGAGGCGTTACACAATAAATAAGAGTTATTTTAAAATGCGGAAGTCTTTTAGGTTCATGGCAAATAAAATAACACAACATAAACTAAAGGAGTACAGAAGAGCCTACAAAGCTCACTCCATGGGTGCATTCCCTTGATCTCTACTAAGTTATTCACCTGAAAAATGATAATATGGGGTGAGATTACACATCTCAGTAACTACTAAATATTTCCACCGCATACAAGTAAATAATGTATGATAAAAAGGCATAAACTTATTTCATAAATATAAATATATACCATACTTTCTCTTACAAAGATTATTTGTAAAAGTAGTTATCAATATAAAATATGACTTTATATATATAAATATATTTTTTCAGAAGTTCTCATCATATGTCTTTACAAATCATTCATCAGTCTATCAAATCCTTGATCTGTTCAGAAATGCATTATGCAGTATGCAGCCTCCCTTATACCACCTCCATCCGTATACCGCTGACTGGAGCCATAGGCTAACACATAGTCCAATAGAAACTTATTCATTTGACTGAATTGTTCCAAGCTCACCAAATCTTAAGATACACCCGGCCAAAGGTATAGAGCTTAAATCTGGACTATGGCTCCCCTCCTTTAAAATAACTAAGGAGGTGTCACATGTCCCACAACTCCAATGAAATCCCGGCCAGAGGAAAACATGGAAGATGGGGCCCTGAAACAAGTACCATCCACTGTGCACCGAGTGGTGGCATAAATCATTCTTATCATTCAAATCCCTCCTTACTCCACCCATCATAATACAACCGCCATGATGAATATGTTCACTCAAAATAATGCATTATTATACCATAAAGTTTTATACATCAATATGCGTATTTATGAATAGTAAATACTATGCGTATCTGTGAATAGTAAAATACGGTATATATACATGAATAGTAAAAATGAAGAGTACATACGGTATGTATACGTGAATAGTAAATACGGTATGTATACGTGAATAGTATTATGAATAGTAAATACGGTATACGTGAATAGTAAAATGAATAGTAAATACGGTATACGTGAATAGTAAAATGAATAGTAAATACGGTATACGTGAATAGTAAATACGGTATACGTGAATAGTAACGTACGTATAAATAGTACCTCTGCAGATTTGCAAATCAAAGTTCCCACACCAGATCTTAAAACCATAAATATTTTCTAAATATTCTTGCCAAAATAGTAAACAAACAAATTTATAATCATACATAATTCACAAGTATAAGGAAGAATATTCAGAGTTACCTGTTACTTGCTAATACCCGAATCACCAACCAGCTATTATAAGACTCTCAAGCTAATATCTCTATACTCTCTCTCTCTCTCTCTTCCTCTCTCTATGGCTCTTAGAAGTTGTGAAGAATGAAATGAAATGGAAGGTCTATTTATAGTTGGAAAATGGGTCTTTAAGTGTAATTTTCGTCTCTAGGTCGTTTTACGTAATTTTAACAAAAATATAAAAAGAAGAACCCGTGACATTCCAGCCGCCTCGTGAACAATTTTTTTAAAAATTTTTAATAATATTTTAATGTTTTAATAATATAATATAATATATTATTTTATTATTATAATATAATATAATAAATTATTGTTGAGTGGGTCCCGCTGACAAAATTTTCAAACTTCACGAGAGTTTTGTGTCGGGAGGAAGAATTATTTTGGTTGTGGGTCCCGCATGAATAGTAAATACGTATTTAGGAATAGTAAATACCGTATTTTTAAATAGTAAATACGTATTTGAGAATAGTGAACACTATTCATATTTCACAAATTTCAAGTATTAAATACGTATTTGCGAATAACATATATATATATATATATTTTTTTTTTAAATACGTATTTGTAAATAGTAAAAACGTATACGTGAATAGTAAATACTATTCACGGGGCCCACAAAATACTGATTTCAAATTTATCACTTTCCAAAAATAGAGCCTACTAGTCTTCCCAAAATAGGTTTATGTTCAAGATATTAGATTCAAAATTCAGGATGTTACATTTCTCCCCTCCTAAAAGAAAATTTTGTCCTCAAAATTTCGCTATAATAAGAATTCTAACCTATTTAAATAAATGAGGATAGGTTTGTCGCATGCTCTCCTCCGTTTCCCAAGTAGCATCTCCGGGAGCCATTCCTTTACACACAACCTTTACAAACTAATAGCCTTGTTCCTCAATTGCTTATCCCCCACATCAACAATCCGCTCCGACTCAGCTTTATATATCATATTATCCCTAAGTCCTATCTCTTTCCCAAACATGCTCACCAAGCACACAACACAATTTTCGTTCATCCTGTACCCAAAGTAATATTCAGACACAGGATCCACTAGTTCCTTATTTGAGCGCTTGGTTACACTGGCCTCACAGGCCAGTTCATTCTTCCTTTCTGCTTATTTCATTGTATTACCACGACACTGGATATTCAGATCTTACAGCTTAAGAAGTTACCCTCAGGCCATAATAACCACAACATGATATAATCTGATTATTCTGCCAACCTTAAGATAAACTTTAGACATACAGGTCTAATGTTACCATGATAGGCAACAAACACAATACTGGGCACATAAGTCTTATAGCCTAGAGATACCACCATATGCAAACTAGCTCAACGGGTCTTACCGCTTCAAGCCTCTGCTCGTCTATCCTATACCCGTGCTTCCTCAATTCAAGTTTAAGAAAACACTTACTTACTAAATCTAGCTTTCACCAATGGCAAGTAATTCAAAAACAAGTACATTTGGCAAGATTCCGCAAACTAAGTATATCCACAACAGTTTCCAACCTCTTCTAGCTTGTACACCTTCCACCACAATCATAATGTAAAAGTCAATTCTTGTTCGAATTTCGCAATGATTCATTCCATGAGACATCATAGTTTATAAATGTCGATTACAAACTGGTCTTAAATCCTGTTGTAAATATTGCGTAAAAATTTCCAAACACAGCAAGTGCATTGGTAAGTTCAAAATTCAAATACTCAGGGACCTAGCAACTATTTTAAATAGTCACCAACTCCGAATACATTCCAGGTTCCAACTTATTCTACTCAACTCATCCATGAAACACTCAATTCATTATTTCTAAAGAAAGATTCTATTATCAAGATCATTTCCTATGCTAGTTAAACAGTTGGCAATCTCTGAACACCTTATACATGTTGGTATCACATTTTGTTCCCTATTTCTCTCAAATCAATTAATACCATATTCTAATATCTCAATTTATTCAATCAATTCAGTCTCCTAAAGAATCAATACAACTGTTAAGTTGAACTGTTATATTACATTTCTACTAGTAGCAACCCTCTAGATCCCCTACCAACTTTCAGATTCATCATCCTATTTCTAAAACCCCGATTATTCATACTAGATTCATCATACTCCATAGCTTATATCATTTAAGAACTATCCTCAAACTTTCCCCAAAAATGATAATTGTCAAATTACAAATCAACTCTTAGAACTTCAATATCAGCAAGACAGAGATATCATGTGTCCTCAATAATATCCATAGAACATTCATGTTTCACAATTCCTAGACTAAGATCTAAAACATTCAAATATTATTCTCACAATCTCAGCATTGTTCACATGATTCGAATTCAATCCTTAGTATCTCAAAGACATATACTAAATATCATCTGTTCCTCTCATAGTTATCTATTAATCACACCCAAATAACATACTAATATTGTAACATAAATCACCGGATTTCATACTTTCATAATTAGACATACTAACTTAACTCAGATTGAATTCAAGTCTATTCTCAAATATTCCCAGACATTAATAGTCAAGTTCACAATTTGATTCTTATAACCTCAACATCAACTGATAATTCGTGTTTCCCCAAAAATACCCATTATACATACTAAGATCATGATTCACAATTCCTAATCTAATTCTTGGATTATACGAAGACTATCTACAACCTCAGCAGCATTCACAAGGTTCTAATTCTACCTCAACCTGCAATATCACAAAGGCTCATTTCGTTCTTAAGTTCTATTTCAGCTTAGATTAAATTAAAGCCTATCCTCAACATTTACTATATTCATTCTAACATCTTACTGGCATTCCTAAGGATCACCATTTCATACCTTTCCATCGATCTTCCAACATGTTTATCCAAAAACCTTAGTCTTTGAATTATCTGTGACAAATTCATAGAGTTCTTCGGATACTCAGAGAGTGAAGAATGCTCTCGGGTTAATTGGCACAACTCATCATCATTTCAAATCTTCGGATTCTCTCCGGTTCATCTAATATTATTAGGAAGTCACCCTTCCCAAGATTACTATCACCTTAGCACGCTTACGCTTAAAATCCTATTTTCAAATGTCAATTCCGACATCTTGAGTCAGCTGCACATCCAAGACAGATTTCTTAGATAAATGCGCGTATAAACGTCCAAACTTAATTTCTTGAAAACACAGCTAGCAATAAATGCCATAGCGATTTCTGTCTGCAAAGGTCTAGGAAACTGCGACCCCTAACGGTGGCTAGGGTGCACTAGGGTGCGGTGCCATAAAATTTTCTGCATAACAACAAAGTCTACATGATTCTGAGCTAACGACAGATGAGAATCCGATGCTGCTTAACAAAATATAGACGTTGCTAGCCCAGCTATAAATAGAGTAAAGAAAGAGTAAATGTTTCACGTTCTCTCAAACTTCACAAAACCTCCACATATTCATTTCCTCTCCGATCGTAACCTTCACTATAACCTTCCACATTATCCTTAAACATGGCCGGTTCAAGTAACTCTATTCCAGTCTCCGATTCATTCAACCCTTTCTTTCTTGAAGCCTTACTTCATGACTATCAGACTAACATGTTGTCTGATTTGTCAAACAATGCATCATACCCTTATTCTTCTTTACTTCCCCAAAATCCCGTAAGTATGAACGTTCATTCATCTGCCTCAACGATTAACATTCCTACTCCTCCTCCAAGGATACAAGATTCTATTTTTACCACTACTAACAGAAAGGAATCTGAAGCAGGTCCATCAAGGCGACCTGTCCAAAGGTGTCGTAATGTGGCAGAACTTATGGAGTCTACGGTACCTTCTCAACCAAGGAATCCTGCTTCTACCTTGACTGAGACTACTAATCCATTTTCATGTGGTTGCTGCCATGTTCTACGAGAGATTATTCATACCAATGGACTTCAATACCATAAACTTGAAGTTCATGGGAGGATTGGTATGATATGCCACGCTGTCTTTCACCAGGACGTACAAGGAGGTTCTTCCAGTCCTCAAGTATTTGACTTTGGTAAAAAGAATTTAGATGATGTCAAACATTTTCTAGAAAATTATTGTTTGAATCAAAAATCTTTAGGGTATGTCCTGGTGTCGGATCCCCTATCAGCCTACTATGAGGCCCTCTGTGTTGGTTTGGAATGGACTAAAAATCAAAATGAACTCCCTAATAGTTCATTTCCAACCAATACAGAAAATATATCCAATAAAGGAAAAGAGCTCATGGTTGTAAATAATAATCCTTCAGTCCCCATACCTAGTAATCCATACCGATCAAGAGCTGAACAAAATATTAGAGCTGCATCAATGTCAATAAATGATCTTAGAGACTTATTCCATTTACCTCAACAAGAAGCGGCTAAACAAGTTCGTCTATGCAAAAATGTCTTAATGAAAATATGCCATAGGGAAGGAATAAGGCATTGGCCTTATGTAAAAATTCGAAGCACTATGAGGCAAATAGCTAGATTGAGAAAAACAATGTCTTCTGATGGTCCTCTCTCAAGTGCAGCCGCTCAGGAAGAAATTAATAGACTTAAACTTGAGATGGTCAACGCTTGTGGTGGGATTGTACCAACTGTTGCTCTTGATGCTTGAAATAATATAGTCTAGCCTTCTTGCTAATGTTTGTAATCTCTTATTCTAGGATTCATAAGGATTTTCGAGTTTTCCTGCCAAACTCAACTTTATCTTATTAAATTCAAACTTAAGCCAGTTATTCTGTATAATCAAGACTATGCCCGTATTCTGTTATGGTATTGTCATCTGTTACTCATATAAATTAGCTAGGTAAGTGAAAATCTAGCGAAAATCTCTTCATACTTTTTTACAACGGCAACTAATTGAATAAACATCAAATAGGGGCTTAGTCTTTCAATCACTTTCCTAGACACCAATAAAAATATTCATCCTAGAAAGTAATTTTGGGCCTACAGAATCCAATATTCAATAAATTTTCTACTTACCAACTTCCGCTACGCAGCTCTGAAATTTAATCTCAATCACATCCTCAAATCATAAATCCTCATTATCAATCACTTGAATATTTTGATTAACCCATTCTTCTCCTATCATGGATGTCACAAGAAAATTGGTAAAAAGAATCCAAAGCTATAAAGGAAAATGCACATGTTATGATATTTAATTTGCCATGACCTCAAAATTTTTATTTAGAAAACTGATAGGAAATTTACAGATTGGCCAGAACCTTTGCTCTGATACCAAAAATGTAACACCTCATTTTCAATACCAAAATCTTGGCCAAAATATTAGTAACACCTCCAAATATAGGATATTCAACACTCAAACACATATTTACAATATGGCCAAAGGTAGAAATCCATTTATACAGGGCCAAAATAAATCCAATAAATAAGAGTTATTTTAAAATGCGGAAGTCTTTTAGGTTCATGGCAAATAAAATAACACAACATAAACTAAAGGAGTACAGAAGAGCCTACAAAGCTCACTCCATGGGTGCATTCCCTTGATCTCTACTAAGTTATTCACCTGAAAAATGATAATATGGGGTGAGATTACACATCTCAGTAACTACTAAATATTTCCACCGCATACAAGTAAATAATGTATGATAAAAAGGCATAAACTTATTTCATAAATATAAATATATACCATACTTTCTCTTACAAAGATTATTTGTAAAAGTAGTTATCAATATAAAATATGACTTTATATATATAAATATATTTTTTCAGAAGTTCTCATCATATGTCTTTACAAATCATTCATCAGTCTATCAAATCCTTGATCTGTTCAGAAATGCATTATGCAGTATGCAGCCTCCCTTATACCACCTCCATCCGTATACCGCTGACTGGAGCCATAGGCTAACACATAGTCCAATAGAAACTTATTCATTTGACTGAATTGTTCCAAGCTCACCAAATCTTAAGATACACCCGGCCAAAGGTATAGAGCTTAAATCTGGACTATGGCTCCCCTCCTTTAAAATAACTAAGGAGGTGTCACATGTCCCACAACTCCAATGAAATCCCGGCCAGAGGAAAACATGGAAGATGGGGCCCTGAAACAAGTACCATCCACTGTGCACCGAGTGGTGGCATAAATCATTCTTATCATTCAAATCCCTCCTTACTCCACCCATCATAATACAACCGCCATGATGAATATGTTCACTCAAAATAATGCATTATTATACCATAAAGTTTTATACATCAATATGCGTATTTATGAATAGTAAATACTATGCGTATCTGTGAATAGTAAAATACGGTATATATACATGAATAGTAAAAATGAAGAGTACATACGGTATGTATACGTGAATAGTAAATACGGTATGTATACGTGAATAGTATTATGAATAGTAAATACGGTATACGTGAATAGTAAAATGAATAGTAAATACGGTATACGTGAATAGTAAAATGAATAGTAAATACGGTATACGTGAATAGTAAATACGGTATACGTGAATAGTAACGTACGTATAAATAGTACCTCTGCAGATTTGCAAATCAAAGTTCCCACACCAGATCTTAAAACCATAAATATTTTCTAAATATTCTTGCCAAAATAGTAAACAAACAAATTTATAATCATACATAATTCACAAGTATAAGGAAGAATATTCAGAGTTACCTGTTACTTGCTAATACCCGAATCACCAACCAGCTATTATAAGACTCTCAAGCTAATATCTCTATACTCTCTCTCTCTCTCTCTTCCTCTCTCTATGGCTCTTAGAAGTTGTGAAGAATGAAATGAAATGGAAGGTCTATTTATAGTTGGAAAATGGGTCTTTAAGTGTAATTTTCGTCTCTAGGTCGTTTTACGTAATTTTAACAAAAATATAAAAAGAAGAACCCGTGACATTCCAGCCGCCTCGTGAACAATTTTTTTAAAAATTTTTAATAATATTTTAATGTTTTAATAATATAATATAATATATTATTTTATTATTATAATATAATATAATAAATTATTGTTGAGTGGGTCCCGCTGACAAAATTTTCAAACTTCACGAGAGTTTTGTGTCGGGAGGAAGAATTATTTTGGTTGTGGGTCCCGCATGAATAGTAAATACGTATTTAGGAATAGTAAATACCGTATTTTTAAATAGTAAATACGTATTTGAGAATAGTGAACACTATTCATATTTCACAAATTTCAAGTATTAAATACGTATTTGCGAATAACATATATATATATATATATATTTTTTTAAATACGTATTTGTAAATAGTAAAAACGTATACGTGAATAGTAAATACTATTCACGGGGCCCACAAAATACTGATTTCAAATTTATCACTTTCCAAAAATAGAGCCTACTAGTTTTCCCAAAATAGGTTTATGTTCAAGATATTAGATTCAAAATTCAGGATGTTACAGGAGGCACAAGGCCGAGTTAAATTACATAATTAACATAAAGGGAAATTTAATCCCAAACACTCTTGGTCCACCCAAGCTCTAAGAAATATGGGACAATCACTCAAAATATCTAACTTAGATAACCCTAACTTTGCAAGAGCATCAGCGATCCTGTTGCATTCTCGGGGAACATGGTGAAGGGAGACTACCCAATCTCTCTCCAACAAGTCTCTGATTTGATCAACTAGCAAACTGCCAGTGTTGAGATTCCTATTCAAAAGTTTAGAAAATATATCCTTTGCATCCGACTCCAAAACCAGCTTCTTAAACCCTAGAAAGAAAGGAATTCTATCTACACAATCTGGTTCACATGGGCTTGGTATTTGGCCCGTGATTATCGACTCAAAATTTCTGGACTCATAGTGCTCTTCTTGTACAGTACTTAAAAAAAAGGCCAACTTCTTCAGCCGATTCCAACACCTTGATGCTGGAAAAAACAAAAAACCACCCTTTGACCGAGATAGTGATAGATGATAACAATGGCCAATGAGGATTTGGCTAAAGCCGACCTTTACTCCAAGAGTGAAGAAGTTTGATATTTAATGGTCAATGTGAGGGTTTTATTGGTGTGCGATCTGTAAATTCATCGGTAAGTGTTCTTTGAGCTTGGAAGTATGCACGGACTCTGGTAGAGTACTGGCTGGTGTTTATCCTCACCTAAACTTTTATATATATATATATAAAAGAAAGATAGATGATAATGATGTAAAGCATAAACCATAAACGACATTTTCTATTATCAATAATTAGAAACTGTAAGTAGTGTAAATTGTAAAAGATCTAGTTAATGATGTTTCGACCAACATCTAGTTAACAATTTTTTTGGGCCTTCGAATCTTGTTAACAATTAACTTCGTACGTGGGCAATCAAAAAACAACCAACTTCATAGTACAAATGCATGAAAAAAGGAATCAAGTCGCTGGTGTAAAATTCATAATTAGAGTTATTTATTGAACTTCGCACTTTTATTATTATGATTAAAAATATTTAAATTAACAAATTTTTTTATTTTTTAACAATTATTTCCCAAAATGTCGATACTGTTTATCTAAAAAAAAGTGATTTATAGTCTGCAATATTATTGGGGGAAATTAGGCTTAAGCTAAAGCCGACTTCGGTTTAAAAAAATAAAATAAAATAGCTCAACGGGGCGCTCCAGATCTAACGAATTCAAAAGTCGTCGTCCCTACCCCTCCTAACATAAATTCAAAACCCCAATCTTTCCAACGGCTATATTTCCCTGTCTCTCTCTATCTCTTTCCTCCATCTCTCTCGCTTCACTGTCTTCCTTTAGCCCTATTGTGCTCTTCTCCCTTTCTCTCTCCAGAATCTCTACAATGAAGCACTTCATGTTGCCAAGAAATGCAATCTTGAGGGACTCTCCCTCCCACGAGCTCCCCTCTTCATCGAGCCCTAGTTCTTATGCTAAGCCGAGGCCATCTCGGAAGCAGAAGTCTTCCAAGGAGAACGATCCTCCGTTAGATCTCAATGTTATGCAGTTAGATTCAAAGCCCTCGCCGGCAACCGCCGCCAAAGTGAAGAGTCCGCTGCCCCCAAGGCCGCCCTCTTCTAATCCCCTTAAGCGGAAGCTCAACATGGATACGCATCATGAGAATCCCATTCTGGGATCCTCTGATTCCGGTGTCAAGGTATCTTTACTTTGTCCAATTTTACATTCTATGTCTTCGGTACGATGGGCTAGGTTTGTCTATGCTTAAGGAAAAAAGGAGGAGGATATGGATTTCAAGATTCCCTTTTTATTTATTAGGTGGTTGTAAGGATGAGGCCACCGTGCCAAGATAGTAATGAAGGAGATCTTATAGTACAGAAGACTTCCAGCGATTCCTTATCAATCAATGGCCAGACTTTCACATTTGATTCCGTTGCTGATCCATGTGCTACACAGGCATGTTTTCGAGTGAAGTGATACTTAACCAATCCTATTTACTCGATTTTTGGTGGCTAACACTCTTTTTTTTTTTTTCCATCTCATCTTCCAGCAAGATATTTTCGAGCTTGTTGGGGTACCTCTGGTAGAAAATTGTTTGGCTGGATTTAATAGTTCAGTGTTTGCTTACGGACAGGTGCACGCAAATTTACACTTGCCATTTGTTATTTCAGCGTACCTCTTTGATTTTGTAATTTTTTAGGTTGCTGAGACTAATAGTGATATTGAATCATTTTTTCCGATGTTATTAGACGGGGAGCGGGAAGACTTACACCATGTGGGGTCCTGCTAATGCTTTGTCTGAAGACAATTCAACAAATGATCAACAAGGCCTTACGCCACGCGTTTTTGAGCGACTCTTTGCCCGAATGATTGAAGTGAGCTTAATGTTCCATACCTATGAAGTACTCTGTATGAACTGTATCATGATATTTATTCTTGCATTTCCTTCGCAGGAGCAAATTAAGCATTCTGACAAACAACTCAATTATCAGTGCCACTGCTCTTTTCTCGAGGTTCAATGACTGTATTTCTTTTCTTGTTACTAACCCGCTTAACCTTAATATTTTGCTCCATCTGATCCAACATTTCGTTTTTGCAGATATATAATGAGCAAATCACAGATTTGTTAGACCCAAATCAAAGAAATCTTCAGGTACAATCTAAGTTATTCTAGGTTTTCGTGTTTCTAATGACTTTATACCAGAACTGATAATTTCTTATTGTCTGGCTCTTTCAGATTCGAGAAGATGTCAAATCTGGCATCTACGTAGAAAATCTTACAGAGGAGCAAGTGTGTACAATGAAGGATGTAGTTCGACTTCTATTAAAGGTTTGCTTCATAATACTTATTTTATCACATTGTTTTAATACAAACGTGTTCTTGCTATGACTTCAACATGAGTTATGAGTATCCCCATGTGACGAAATGCAAGACAATAATGCAGGGATTGTCAAATCGGAGAATTGGTGCAACCAGCATAAATTCTGAGAGTTCCCGCTCGCATACTGTTTTTACTTGTGTTGTTGAATCTCGGTGCAAGGTAATACACCCCTCTCACGTCTGAAGATTTTTGACACGTGAACTTGTATAGGGAAGACAGTACTCTTCCTGACAATAGAATTTTTTAAAGCATAATATTCCCTTCTTACTCTTGGCACACATTACTGGAAGAGTTTTAACGTAATATCATGTTTGCAGAGCACAGCGGATGGTGTAAGCAGATTTAAATCTAGTAGAATCAACCTTGTTGATTTGGCTGGGTCAGAACGACAAAAATTAACTGGTGCTGCAGGAGAGCGGTTGAAGGAAGCTGGCAATATAAACAGATCACTCTCTCAGCTTGGGTAAGGTTTAAATGTGTATATCAACATTGATATTAGATATGGTGAAGCTATTCGGAGATCGGACCATTTTGGTATCATAAATATATATTATTTTGGCATCAGAAATCTATTTTTTAAAAAATGAGTTTTTTTAAACTTGAAGGAAAATATTTTAAGGGCTATCCTCTAGGGGATTCATGATGTAGTTCTTGTGCTTACAGAGTTTTAACTGGATTGCAGGAATTTGATAAACATTCTTGCTGAAATTTCTCAAACAGGAAAACAACGGCATATACCTTATAGAGACTCTAGATTAACATTTTTATTGCAGGAGTCTCTTGGAGGAAATGCAAAATTAGCAATGGTTTGTGCTATTTCTCCAGCGCAAAGGTAGCAGATAGACTACTGGTGATTTAAAACTTTTTCCCGTTGATTTTTTGTTGGCTGATTTGACTTGACTCTGTGTTGAAGCTGTAGGAGTGAAACTTTCAGTACACTGAGATTTGCACAACGTGCGAAGGCTATTAAGAACAAGGCCGTTGTCAATGAAGTTATGCATGATGATGTGAACCACTTGAGGGAAGTGATACGCCAATTAAGGGTATATTATCTTAAAGGGATTAGTAATGTTTTGTTTTGCCATTATTTTAATTAATTTTATTGACTCAAAATGGAAGAATTCAACAGGATGAGCTGCATCGAATTAAGGCAAATGGGTTTCCAACTGACTCAGGTGGAGGTCATTCAGCAGCTTGGATCAAGAGAAGTTTGAACCTAATTCAAGGTAGCATCAATCGACCACCACCTTTACCTTGTTTTGATGATGATGGTGATGAGGAAATGGAGATTGATGAGGAAGGTGTTGATGACCACGCCATAATATTCCACAATGCCAATATGCTGAATAATTGTAATAATATGGAGAAGAATGATAAAGAAGTCGACACAGGTAATCAGGATGTGGCTGAGGCAGTTGATGATAAAAGTAATCCTAGTTGCTGTGGTAATAACATGCTGAATGAAGAATCATCCAGTGTAATGCTAGGCAACGGTTTCTATTCCCCCATTGGCGAACTTAACAATGGTATTTGTGCTGGCATCTCAGCCTCAGATGCATCTTGTGATTCTCCCAGTGCATTAATGGACTGTGTCTCCCCTGATAGTCTCAACATAGTTCAAAGTGATGTATCCCCAGTCCTCCAATCCCCAATACCCAGTGTTTCACCTAGAGTCAACAGCAGCAGGAAAAGTCTCAAGACTTCATTGACATTGTCGGCTTCTGAGAATCTTCATGCTGATAGTAACTTGGGCACCAAGAGCATGCGTCAGAAAAGCATAACCACTGCAGTGTCTAGTCAGACAGCTCCAAATGGTCGTACTAGAACTGAACATTTGGCAGCAAGTATCCGCCATGGTCTTGAGATCATTGAAAGTCACCGCCAAAGTGCAGCTCCGAGGCGTTCATCATTTAGGTTTTCATTGAGGCCCACAGAGTCTAGGCAACTTATTCCAGTCGATAAAGTTGACGTGGGTGTGCAGACTTTTATTGAGGAAAACATCACAGATAAAGAATTCCTAGCATTTACCTGTAATTACTGTAAAAACAAAATGCAACTTGATGTCGATGAGACTGACAACTCAAACCTGCAGTTAGTCCCAGTTGATTGCCCAGAGTCAGCTGATAAGCCAAAAAAGCAAATTCTTAAAGTAAGTAGAAGAACATTGGACATATTTCTCAGTATCAAATCTTATTTAAATTATTTATAATACTTGATGCTGATTGTTGATTGATAATCTTTTTTTTTTTTTTTTTCCCTTAAGGCGGTAGAGAAGGTTGTGGCAGGGTCTATCAGGAGAGAATTGGCACTTGAAGAGTTCTGTGCAAAGCAAACTTTTGAGATAATGCTGCTCAATCGTTTGGTATGCGTCTTTGTTTATTAACAACCATCTCTGGCCATTATTCTCCCCATCCTTTAGCGTGACTATTTTTGATTATATGTACAGGTGCAACAGTACAAACATGAAAGGGAATGCAATGCCATAATAGCACAGAAAAGAGAAGAGAAAATTCGTCGCCTCGAGAGCCTTATGGATGGTGCTTTACCTACTGAGGAGTTTATGGAAGAAGAACTGGTGTCTCTCGCACATGAGCATGAGGTGGAATAAAGTTTTTCTTTTTTTGGCTAACTTTATAATATTGTTATATTATATGCTGATTCTTGAAACTATCAACAGCTTTTAAAGGAGAACTATGAGAACCATCCGGAAGTTTTGAGAACAAAATTAGAGTTAAAAAGAGTACAAGATGAGCTAGAAAAATATCGGAATTTTTACAAATTAGGGGAGAGGGAAGTTTTGATGGAAGAGATTCAAAGTTTAAGAAGCCAGCTTCAACTTTATATCGACTCTTCATCCACACCAGCAAGGAAGCAATATCCATTATTGCAATTGACTTATCCATCTGAACCCAGTTTGCCATCTACCCTTGATACCATTCCACAATCAACAGATGAGAGTTCTCAGCCAAATGCGAACCCAGAATCAAATAAGGAAAGCTTTGAATTACGACTTGAACAGGAAAGAATTCAATGGGCTGAGGCAGAAAGCAGGTGGATTTCGATTTCTGAGGAACTGAAGGCTGAGCTTGAGGCCAACAGAGCACTAGCTGAGAAGAGGAAGCAGGAGCTAGAAGCTGAACAAAAGTGTGCTGAGGAACTCAGGGATGCAATGCACATGGCTCTTGAAGGTCATGCACGGCTTCTAGAACAGTATGCCGATTTGGAAGAGAAACATATCCAACTTCTTGTAAGGCATAGAAAGATCATGGATGGAATTGACGATGTCAAGAAAGCAGCTTCCAGAGCAGGAGTAAGAGGTGCAGAGTCTAAGTTCATTAATGCCCTTGCTGCAGAAATATCATCATTAAAAGAAGAAAGAGAAAAAGAAAGGCGACTGTTAAGAGATGAGAATAGAGGGCTTCAGGCCCAATTGAAGGACACTGCCGAAGCAGTCCAAGCTGCAGGTGAACTACTTGTTCGACTCAGAGAAGCAGAAGAAGCTGTCAGTTCTGCACAGGTGAGTAAAAATTTTGTTCTTTGTATTCCCATGGTTTTTATAATGTCATCAACTGGCTTAAAATATTGATTTCATTGCTGTCATTATGCGGATTGAAGTCTCTAAGGCCATACTAGGATTTGATGCTTCCCTAATTTTTTTATTGTCTATTCCTAGAAATTTTTTTTGGGTTCTTTATGCTCACAAACCCGTTTGTTTACCTGTTCTCTTGCTAGAGAGAGAGCAAAGGATAATAGTCATTCAAAGGTCAAAAATGAGAATGAAGGCAAATGATAATGACTGATAAGTGAAATTTTTGTGATTAATCATTACTTTGTCCATGTCACCAAATCCGAAGCATCAGTGAAACCCTTATTTCCAGTGGCTTCAAATTCAAATTTTTATATGTAGTATAGACAAAACAGAAGGCACCAGTCTGTAGAGCAACTGGGGCCATAAGAGACAGTCTGTTGTGAATTGCAGCTTTGCCCCAATGCTACTTTCAAGTGACTGTGGATTAAGAGAAAAGGAATATGGCCCAAAGTTTGACTGGGAAAAAAAAAAAACGGACAAGTATGAGAAGAAGAATTAAAATATTTGCTTTGATCTTTGATCTGAAGATTCATTTGAAATGCATTGGCAATGATGGGCGACAATTAGCCTAATGTTGAACAGTCTTCAAATACTTTAATATACACGAACGCCTAATGCGCAATAATTAAAGTTTATATAATTCATGTTCTCGTGAACTATTTTTCTTCCATTACATTCAGTGTATCAAGCCATTTTCTATTACTTGTCTGTCGTTGGTTGAGATGTTGAACATATCCACATCCACATCTACAAGCAGCAGGGTAAATTTAATGGTCTGCAAATAATATTTGTGTTTCTGTAGCAGTGGTATTTTGTAGAGTGGCGGGTAAGTTTAGTTTTAGTTTGACTTTGAGGTATAATTTGCAGAAACGGGCTATGGATGCGGAGCAGGAAGCTGCAAAGGCCTTCAAACAGATTGACAAGCTGAAGAGGAAACATGAGAAGGAAATTAACACACTTAATCCCCTTACAGAAGCTGGTTTGCATAAGGAAGCAATGCAACCCACTTACGATGATGACAGTTATGTCATGCCGAATTATGTTGAGACAGTTGAGCCCCATAGTTTTAATGGTCATTTTGAGCCCCATAATAATGCAGATGATGGTGAGCTTTCAAAATTAGCAGAACCATCATGGTTTTCTGGTTATGACAAATGCAACATATAGAGATAATCACATTTGATAAATGAGTGTACTCTTTAATTTGTGTCCATATGATGTGATTGTGAAGATATGATTGTATTCTTTAATTTTTGTGAGCAACGTAGAGTTTGTCTCCCACATCTCTGACTTCTCACACTGAAGTCTTGGCGAGTTCTGCATTAGTTTGCCCTTAGGATCCAAGGTCTTTGGGAACGTATATCAATTGTATTCAGTAAATCTGTCTTAGAAGAGAATATTGGGAGCGTATATCAATTGTATTCAGTAAATCTGTCTTAGAAGAATATGGATAGTGAGGAATCAATTCTAGTTCAAAATTCTGAAAAGGAATTTCTGGCATCGATAGTTATATTGCGTATTGTGCACTGCATCACTGTACTTTTGAATCAATTTGTCATCTGATTAACAACTTTTAATTATCAATTTACTGAAAAAAAAAACTTGCTAACAATATTTTTTTGGGCCTGAAATCAACAACAGTCACCAACTTATTGAGTCTTGTTGACTTATAAAGTGGACTTGGTTTGTAATTTTGCTTGTTAATTCGGTTTAGGAGGCCCAGATATAATATGAGCCATTTCACTTGACAACAATAATTACAATTAATCCTGTCCAACAACATTGGTATCACCTAGGAAGAAGAGAGAATTTGTCCTGCCCTTGGATCATGGATGAACCTAACTCCTTTCCTAAAAATTTTAGATATATATATATATATATATATAATTACAATTAATATCCCTCGTCGATGCAATTAATACCCCCTCGTCTGTGTGTTAAATGGTCGAAGGGTCGGACACTCTCATAGATGGAGAGGGTTCAATTCCTAGAGCTTGGGATGCAAGGGTAACACATAGTGATGTGGATGCTTATGTACTCTAAGCCCTGAATTGCTTTGCAGAGTATGTTCAAGCGCTTGCTCATAAATTGTAGATGAGCCTAACTCCTCTCTTAAGATTTTGATATCAACAAAAAATAAAATAAAATAACTACAAGTAATATTATATCATTTGCCAACTTACATTGCAACTGTAGATAGTTAATAACCTTAAATGATGGCCCAAAAAAAAAAAGTTAATAACCTTAAATAAACACCTGGCCAAAGATACCTTAAATAATCTTTTTTAAAAATGCGATTAACATTTTAAACATGAATTGTTTATTTCAAAACATTATAAATATGATTTACCAACTACATTTATTATTTTTTAGTAAAAAATATCTTTATTAAGTCATTAGCCCAGCCATATTATATATTTTTAGCTGAATTACAATTAAATTAATGATAAAAAAGTTATTTTCATTAATGTAAGAGTTTAAAAGTGTTTATTATAAAGCTATAAAAATCAACTATTGTTTATGTACAACTTACATTTTAGAGAATGATGCATATTTTAACCAAACAAATTGTAATACTCTCCAAGTACGACTAAAGATTCAAATAATAATGTGAATGAAAATATTTATATTAGAAAAATTACGCAACAAAGATCAATTTCAATCCAATTGTACTATATGTTCGATAATTGCATGCCCCTCATTCATTTTTCCTTGGCATTGATGCTTAATTTTTCTTAAAATTTAGTAACAAAAAATTAATAATCCTTTATTATTTTTTTCAGCGGAAGAGACACAAAATTTAAATTATTTTGCAATAAATAATTTGTTACTTTTAGACTATGTTTGGTTGGAGGTGAGGGAGGGAGGGAGGAGAGGTGTCGAGTGAAAAGTCAGTTAGTTATGATTATAATGTGACATACTTTCAAAGTTAATGTGCGGAAAAACAATATAAAAAGTGATAGACTATGTTTGGTTGGAGGTGAGGGAGGAAGGAGAGGTGTCCAGTGAAAAGTCAGTTATGACTATGATGTGACATGCTTTCAAAGTGTTTTTTTTTTTTTTGCTCAGAACAATAACATATATTGATACTAATAATAAAAGTTACATCAAACGATTACACAACAAACTAAACAGACTAAACGAAACATAAACCAAAATAAGAAGACTAACACATACACCAACACCGAACCAAATGTTCGGAAAGCAAGTCACCACATAACAAATAGGAATAAGAGTAACTACCAAGACTTCATCGACTTCCTGGCCATCCAAGGTTAGAACGGACATGAAAGAAAGTGCTGGTTGTAAAACCTACCCGATCGGGCACACCTCCTTATAAGAAAAAGCTACACACAGGTCAGCTACATACTCACTTCCACTTGGGGTACCGAACAGAGAACACCCAACCTCAGAGGAAAAAAGACAAGTGAAGCCCTGAAAATTACTCTTGCTCAGCCAATGCAGCAAACTTGGTGACAACAACCACCCACCGAACAGATTTTGGCCAACATAAGCGAAATGGATTGGCCCCCATCGAACACTTCAGGCAATGGACTTTTCACAGATAGAGCACAAAAACACAGCACCCATCAATAAACCCCTACCCCCAAAAACACCAATCCAATCCATAACAAAGAACACCACCCTAAATACTCAAATCCACAACAGAAAGCAAACACAAACATAGATTGTGCTAATCCAAACCATCAGCAGACATAGATAATCATAATTCGATAAAATCAGAAGGAAAAAGAAGGTAAAAACACCCCCTTCGCCGGAAGCCACCAACGAGCTAGAGACCACCAACGAGCAGGGGACCACCGTCAGGCTAGAGGCCACCACCGAGTAAGAGGCCACCGACAAGCCAGCGAAGGAGACGTTGAAGCAAAAAGTCCCACCGCCGAAGACGAGGGAGGACCACAGTTGCAAGCAGAGGACAGAGAGCCGCCGGAAGCTGGGAAGGCTATGAGGAGGGAGACCAGAGGAGAGCCGGCGCCGATGAAGAAGAACGGACACTGCTCTATATCCTTGTTCCAACCTAAAACTCACTTGCACTGGGCTTATCGGGGACCGATCTGCACAACGACCACACTTGTGGACTCGCCGGCGGCGTCTGCCAGGAAGAGAAGAAAGCTTTAGGGTTCAGCGAGAGAGAGAAAACGAGACGGGTCGGGGGCAACAGTTAGAAGAGTAACAAGACCACATGCTTTCAAAGTTAATGTGCGAAAAAACAATATAAAAAGTGATGTAATTTTTAAAATTTCTTATACGCAATTTGGTCAAAATTTTATCTCCTTTACTGCTTCTATCCTCCAACCAAACAATGCCTTATGTTTCCAGGGTTTTTTTTTTGGTTATACTCGCGGTTTTTTGGGTTAAGAATCCTTCGAATTGACAAAAAGTTTTCCTGTCAGTCACTGAGGATGAATAGTCCCTCGACGGGCAATAAAGGAGTTGAGCAGCAAACTAGGAACTAGAAAGTACATACAGAGATACATCCACAAGGGAGTAGAAAAGCAAATTTCTTCAATAATCGAGATGGCTCCTCCCAAAGTTCTCATGGTTACTAATCCAAGTTTTGAATTTTTTTTTATGTGTTTTCATGAATGGCCTCGCAAATTTTGGCGCTTATAGGCTTTCGTGGCTTACAGGTCGCAGAGAAGCCTAGCATTGCTCTTTCTATTGCCTCTGTTCTCTCCCGCGGTCAGGTACTCTGGCCTATGCTACTCCTCTACTTGCATGGTCGCGATGTTGAAACCTTAAGCTTCAGTTTAGTCCACTACGGATTTCATAATACAGTAATCATAAGTAAAAAGAGGGACTGCGCGAGTCTAAACTGTCTGGGGCTTTGAGCACCGGTGAATTGGGGATCGGAAATAAATAGAGCTTCATTCTTTAACTTTAGCATATAAGCTTTTGTCTTCATGAAAAATTTGGACTCGGGAGGATGGGGCTGTGGGAAAGAAAGGTTGCTACGTTAATTCCTTTCATTTCTTTTTAGCCTTGTATTTGTATTGGTAATATTTATGATATATTGACACTTTGCAATTAGTAACAACTCTTTATTTTCAAGTCCTCTTTCATCTAGAACTTGATTCATTTTTAATGTATTATTTTGGTGGGATTTATATCTTTGGTAAACAACGAAAGAAGAAATCTTTTTGTAAGATGTTAATTGTTTAAGCTTTCTTTAGTTTATGAAATAAATTTCATTCATCGGTCTCTTAACTTTTGCCTCTTTGTTTTTAAGTTTGAGTTAGCTCATAGCAGTGTGGCTTTGTGCTGTTACGTTTTAACAGTCAATGAGTTCCATTTCGTGGCTTAGGTTGTTCTTTTTTTTGGCACATTATTCTTGAAAGTGTCATTGAATTTTGAAGGACATGTGTGCATGCAGATGTCTACAAGAAAAGGAAGCACAGAAGTTCACGAATTTGAGGGGATATTTCTTGGATCCCGTGCACTCTTTAAAGTAACATCGGTTATTGGGCACATATTTAGGTCCTTTTCTGATCAACTCTGGAAATTAAATACTTAATTCTTAGGACTGTTATAAATATTGCATTATATATTGGTATTTACTTCGTCATTATTCATTCCTGACTCAACAAGAATAAGTTTGCATCCATACTTTCTGATTCATGACAGACTCTTCTCTCTTTCCTTCAGAATAAATTTCTGGTACTGGATACTTTATGGCATTATGCTAGGGTATTTTGATCTTGTACTCCTACACAAAGTCCAAATAAACTCCTCTCTCTCTTTTCCTTTTAGCCTTCCCAAATACTTAACTTTTCAAAGGTTGCTAACCCAAGTAAACTTTTCATGGAGGAAAATTTGTAAACTGTGTTGGGTTTTTTGGAAATTAGTCAACTGTGTCGGTTAGTTTATTGAGTTGGTTATGCTCATACATAGGTGTTATGTTGTCTTATGTGGATCCCTTGAATTGCATCCATTACTGGATTTTAATCTTGATCACGTTGCTGGAATTAGGCTGTAGATTGAGGCAGAAAATAAAATAAACTTAGAATTTATATATGGGAAGATAGGCTTAAATTTAAATTATCTTGGAAAAAATTGGTGGACTGAGACTCTGATTATGTGTTGATGTACCATCCTTCCCAGCAATATACAACTTGTTACCAATCTATTTAAAGGGTTGACTGTGCGTGAAAGAGGGATAAGGCCTTGCATGTATTACTATCACCTTCATTGGTAATCAGCACATTGGCACATATTTTGGTGGAATAGAACCCGTGATCTTATTCCCCCCATTGCCCTTCAGGGGGAATTGCTATTGGATTAAACGTTAATGGAAGTTGTAGAAAATTGGAATGAAAAGAAGTTGCAGTCTTGAGGTATGCAAGCGAGCTTGGGAACGAATCTCACGATTCTGTTCTATCTGGTAAAGAAAGAAAAAGCAATAGTGCATCCAGTGATAATTAAGTGGCTTGAGTTGTTTAGATTGAATATCTATCTCTGGTATATGGAAAAACTTAATTGCCTTTGGAAGTGCAGCTACTGGAAAGCAAAAGCATCCCTGCTTTTCTACTCATTTTCATTTATGGTGTTGGCCATGCTAGTGTTTGCATATTGTACAAGCCTAAGCTTTCGTTGATTCAATATTTAACACTGTCTCTCTGCCTCTCTTGCCAATTTAGTTTAGATTTTCCCCCTAAATATCAGGATTGGTCAGCTACAGATCCATCAGATCTTTTTCAAGCTCCAGTGATAAAGAATGAATCAAACCCAAAGGTACTTCTTGCACTTATACTGTTCAAATTTGGAGAAAAAATAATTTTTTTTTTCTTTTTTCTTATACTGTTCAAAGGTAATCCTTGAAGCCAATTGATCATACTTTATATGCTTTGAGAATAAATCTTGAAATAAAGCTTTAATAAAAGAATTCAACTGTTGGTTACTTGGTCAAAGAGGTTCCAATATCATGTCAAAATAACAATCTTAAGCTTAATCTGTTAGCAAGGTGCCTTTTTTGCCTCCCTTGGCCTTTCCATTAGCAAAGGTTTAAGACCTTTTTTTCTTCTAAATAACTGCCAAGTTGTTACAGCTTTGTTTTGGAAGCTTAAAGCTCTTTGTCAGGTTAACTTTTGTTTGGAATGTGATGCTTGAATGCGTTGTTTGTTACGGACTTACACATGTATAGACATCACATGGGCCTTTTCCCCTTACTTTATTATGCGGTCAGATGAAAAGCCATCTCTTTCCTACATGGTTTTGAATTTTTTGGGGAAAATGTAGAGTCAGGTGCTTTGGAATTATAATCTTTATTTGGTGTTTGATGCATTTTGATGAAGTGCCAGGATTTTAACTCTAGTTTTTCAGTTCACCTCTGTTATTGTTGGATAGCCAGCCAGAGTTGTTTTTCTAGCTAGCTGTTTTTTCCCTTCTTTTAATCTTTGTCAAGTATAAGTTCAAACAAATGCTTATGGTTTGTCAGCTGCATTTGGTCTTGTTTATACATCTTCATATGTTATTAATATCAGAATGTTCTTTCCATGTATGTAGGCACATATATGTAGACATCTAAATCAAGAAGCTCGTGGATGCCATTATTTGGTATTGTGGTTAGACTGTGATCGTGAAGGAGAAAGTATATGTTTTGAGGGTAATTATAAATTTATTCTATTAAGTATATGTCTGTCATTTGTATTCTGTATTCCCTTCATTTCTTGATATCTTAGTAGGCCTAATGCAATGAACCTTGGCACTGCAATGTAAACATATTATATTGGTAACGCGAGCTTATAAGTAGGAGAAAGCTGCCTTTATTGCTAACTGCTTTTTTTTGGTCTTTTATTCTTCGTCCTTCAAGTTTTGTCAACCCTTGCTTTGATTAATTCAATCACGACCACTATCTGTTGAAAATAATTGTATGTTCTCAGAGCCTTGTCTTCTTTTCATTGACTTAGACTACTAAATGTAACCAACAGAAAAAATTCAAGACTCTTTGAACAAACCTTGAATTGAGGCTATTTTAAATATTTGTTGATCAACATAAAAGTGTTAGATGCCTCGTGCAGTAATGTCAATACCATGTATACACAGGGAACATAAAGATATATTTTGTGTTATGATGTGCATGATTTATGTTGCTAGAGGTTGTCCTTCCTGAATTCAAAGTTTCCCTTCTCCATGCTTAGTGAATAGTTGAGCTGCTTAATCTTACTCTAGTATATTGAATGAATTTATTCATCCCTGAATTAAACTCATGCTTACCTGTTCTATATGATATGCTTTATATTTTGAATCATATTAGGAATTTCAAAATTTGAAACATTGAATATCATTTTTCCCCAGTTATAGAATCAACTAGCTTCAATGTAAATGAAGCTTGGAAGAGGATTTTTCGTGCACGCTTTTCTTCTGTTACAGAGAAGGATATTCTGACGGCTCTAGATAAACTTGTGGAACCCAACAGAGATGAGGCACTGGCTGTGGATGCTAGGCAGGAGATTGATTTAAAAGTTGGAGTTGCCTTTACTCGATTTCAGACTAGTTATTTCCAGGGAAAATATGGGAATCTAGATGCCAGAGTTATATCGTTAGTTTCCTGCCCACTTCTCTTTTTTGATTGTGACTTATCTTCTATATGCTGTTGTGCTATTCTCTCCTATACTTTTTCTTTTAATTCATAAATAATGTTGGCTTTATATCTCTCCTAGTCCTAACAGGTAGTCTCACTTTCTTGTTTAGAACTGCTAAGATGCAGAATTATCCAACTTTGGCATATGCCAGATTATAATATTCTCATCAGCAAAGTGATAGTGACTTAATTGAATAGAACCTTATAGTAATTCCTTCCTTTGGTGCTTCAACATAAACCATGCCTCAAGCTAAATTTTGAAGTTAGTGGGGTAACATGAGTGCACTGAGGTCTGCTTCTTCTAGGTTTGAAATGGACTGAAAACTGGATCACTGAAATAATATCAGACTATTCCGAGTATCACTGACCTACAACTCGCAGCAAAGGCAATTGGCCTAGTATATTCATTGGGTTTTGTTGGCTCACAACAAGAAGCCATATCAATATAGTTGTTATATTTATATCAATATAGTTGTTATATTTATATCAGCGTTTTGCCTTCATTGTTTTTTGGTTCATTTCCAGTTATGTGTCTGGGCCCCTGGAAGGGGGTAGTTTTTCTACTTTTTAGGCTATGAATGCATTGCAAATTGGTGACAGCCACAAACACCCACTAAGTCGCTTTTTTTTTTTTTTTTAATTATTCAATTCTGTTGAGCGGCATTCTTGTCTTAATATTTCAATTCAAATTTTAGCATCACTAGAGTGATTGATTCTGTCAATTGCATGCACATTTCAGCTATGGGCCATGTCAAACTCCTACTTTAGGCTTTTGTGTGCAGCAGTATTTACAAATAAATACCTTCAAGCCAGAAAAGTTTTGGACTCTGCATCCTTACATAATACACAATGGCTATGAAATTCAGCTAGAATGGAACCGGGGCAGATTGTTTGACATGGATGTAAAATCTATTCTTTTGCATTGTTGTACTTTTTCAGAAAAATAATTGGAAGACATCCTTTTAATATTTAAACGTCTTTGCAGATTGCTATTATGTTTCAAAAGATAGTAACTGAAAACGGACTTTTGGAGGTTACTGATATATCTGAAGAACAGAAAACCAAAAGCCGCCCTGTTGGTCTGAATACAGTCAATCTTCTGAAGGTTAGAAAAAAAAGCTGGGGAAGATAGGTTTATTTTTTCCTCTAATATTAAAAGATTTATAGTGCCTGTATAGATCCAAGAAGTCATGGCTATAATTGCGGATTTGCTTGCTTTGTAGCCAACTAATGTTTGATACACACTTTTTTGTGTCAGCTAATTGAAGAAAGGTAAGTTTTTTCATTATTGACCGGTTGAATGCCTCTTTTTCATTGCAAAACTAATGTGAAATTATCATTTTTAAATAATAATAATGAAAGTCGTGTATATTGCCCATCTGAAAGCAAGAAGTTTTTTTTTCCTTGGGTCATCAAAGCAGTTGAAAGTTTTCCAGGAAAAAAGAAGTTCAAATGTTTGCATGTGAAGATTGAAACTTTACTTTCAAGGCTAAGTTTGTTGAATATCTATGATTTTAATTTGTATCCTCATTTGTTTGAATGTCGTAAATTGTTGCTTGAATACAATGTTTGTTCTATCCAGGTTGCTTCAAGTGCTTTAGGATTTGGACCTCAGATGGCTATGCAACTAGCTGAGCGCTTGTATACTCAAGGTTTCATCAGGTTATTTCATGATATGTTTAGTATTTTTTATCATAACGTCGCATGTAATGCAGATATTGAAGATTTTATTGGTTTCTGCTTGCTGCTTCTCAAGCTATCCGCGCACAGAAAGCACAGCATACCCACCTTCATTTGACTTTCAGGGTGCACTGTCTGCACAAGCAAATAATCCAATATGGGGTCATTATGTACAGGCGCTACTCACCAATGGTTATCACAAACCTCGATTAGGAACAGATGTAGGTGATCACCCTCCTATCACCCCAATGCGGTCAACTTCTGAGGATGTGGTAGGAAGCGACGCATGGAAGTTATACCAATATGTCTGTCAACATTTTATGGGGACAGTTTCCCCTGATTGCAAGTATACAAGGTAAAAGCTGTTCTCTTTCACCCTTTCTTCTATTTTAATTTTGATTCATGACTCCATTCACAGTTTAGAATCTTTAGTGGATATCAGAAGAACAATGCTAATTGATGCATGATGATTTTCCTAGTAAAAATTTTGGTTTGTTTTTAAAAGTAGATAACCAATAATGATGCTGGTAAATAGCAACAATTGTAAAATCATATTTGTCAGTCTAACAATGCTTTCTTAAGTGAATTGAATTCTACTTTAATACCAATTGACTTAAGGCAACATCCCAAATCAACAGGCAATGCTTTGAGGCATTTGATAATCTATTCAAACCAAATGATTAGGCAGCCCATATCCTAGTTCAATTAGGACAAGCATTCTTAAGACTTGAAAGATTTGAATTCAGATTCAGAAATAAGATGCCTTTTTTGCCTTTTATTCCAGGAGAAAGGTAGAATTTTCAGTTGGTGGGGAGTCCTTTCATTGTACAGGGATGCATGTTACTGTCAAAGGATTTACAACTATTATGCCTTGGTTAGCGGTAAATGATAAAAATATTCCATCCTTTGCGAAAGGGCAGAAAATCGGAGTGTCAAAAATTGAGCTTTATGAGGTAACTTGAATTTCCCTTACCCAAATTCAGTGTCCATACAAAGTCTGGGGTTTTAATTCTGATTTGGAGTCTTTTTGTTATAGTTAGACTTTTCTCTCATTTTTGGGGTGTTTTATTTTTTGGAAGAAGGGGTTCTATTCTAGGGTTATATGGGGAGCATGGGTGCTTCTAAATTCAAGTTTTACTTGTATGTGCAGTGTACTTCGATGGGTACTTGAAAATAAGTATCAAGCAATTCTTAAAACAAAAAGATTGCGTTTACTACATACTAGAATTAAATGAATTGTGTTAGTCCCACTGTTATCTGCTCTGTTTTTTTACTACTTCCTTTGTTTGTAGTTTGCTCTGGTTTCACAACCAGTTGTTGTACATTGTTCTATTCTGGCATGAATAAATAAATTACATAAGTGGCAAGTGTGCTTGCAATCTATTAGCTCTTGAAGTTTTGAAATTAAACATTAAAAAATGCGATAATTTTATCCTTATATTTTATAAAATTTACTATGTCCTGCATCTAGTATTGCATCCATAACCTGTACTTTGCAGCAAGATGGGGTTGTAGCTTGGATTCAGTTGGGATGGAAGTTCAGAGTGATGAGGTCTTATGAATAAACATAAAGAGAGCCTATTATTTTGAACATGCATCTGACAGCTGGGATAATAAATTTTACAGGGGACCACCACACCTCCAGATTATCTAAGTGAAAGTGAGCTGATTTCCCTTATGGAGAAGAATGGGATTGGAACTGATGCATCAATTCCTGTACATATCAACAACATCTGTGAACGAAATTATGTACAGGTTGTGAATATAGCAATGTCTATGTAGACTGTTCTTTTACATTGGTTTTATTCACTCCAACACCAAAATTGCAGGTACAAGCAGGCAGGAAACTTGTCCCAACTCCATTAGGTGTGAGTTTGATAAGAGGTTATCAGTCTATTGATCCAGACCTCTGCCTACCCGATATCCGTAGCTTCATTGAGCAGCAAATTACTCTTATAGCTAAGGGTCAGATACATCATTCTCGTGTTGTGCAGCATGTACTACAACAATTCATGCAGAAGTTTAGTTACTTTGTTAAGAAGGTTGGTTGACCTAACTAACTGTCGATTTTATATTTTTGGTCACCATATCGATCGTTGATTAAATTTTCAGAATATGATATATTTTCATTTCTTTATTTTCTATTAACTTAATAACTTAAACCAAAATTTATTTGTCTACATCTTCTTCCCCCATTCTAACAATATGCAATTTTGAAGTGTTTAATTAAAGAACCAAAATTTTGGTGATATACTGATATTTATCTTTATATATCTTTCTTCAATTTTCATATGGTAGTCCTTAATTGGACTGTGGTGCTCATGTTTCTTATGTGCTTCACAGTTCTGATCTTTTAGGTCATCTCTAATTTTAGTCCAGCATAACATTTGCCAGTAAATTGCAGAGTTCATGGATGGACGGTTACAATGTTCTAAGTATATTCGTTTTCCCTCTATCTGGATCAGATTGAAAATATGGATGCATTATTTGAAGCACAATTCTCTGCGCTTACTGATTCAGGGCGTACTCTTAGTAAATGTGGTAAATGCTTGCGGTATATGAAGTTCATTTCTTCTCAGCCACCACGATTGTATTGTAATACATGTGAGGAGGTTTATTATCTTCCACAGAAGGGAACAATCAAGGTAATGCATTTTTATCGCCGAAAACCTCAGCATATTTCACCTATCAAATTACATGGACTCAAATCTACTTTCAAGTTAGTGAAAGATGAAAAATTGCCCCCTTGATTACGTTGTATGCACCCTCTGTTCTCAGCTTTTGATATATTATTAGAGTGATTGTGTTATGGTATTGGAATAAGAAAAAGAGAAACAGAGCGGGATTAGACAGTGAAAAGGGATACAGAGGAGAGATGAGAGTAAGACGAACAGAGCAATGCATTAATCCATATTACATCACAATCTGTTTCTGTACAATTGATAGGGGTATCCTATTTATTGGCCTAGATAAGTCAGGTATCTAACGGCTAATGCTAACTGCTTCTACTTAACTTTCACATTTTATTATTATGTAACAGATTATATATATTCTTCTTTTCATCTAATTCTCTCCCTCTCTATCCCTATAAAACTTGCTTATTTTTCCCTATGCATATTGCTGCCCTTCTGTTTTTAGAAGCCACTTCTCTCCACTAGAGATCACTGCTTTTGTGGATTGTTAAATTGAATTTGATGGTTCATATTTAATCGTTTTTAAGAGTTCAAATTAATATATACCATAATAAAATTTGATTTAAACGGTTCAAAACTGCAATGAAGACACAATAGAGCGAAATGCACTAATGCAGTAGGGAGAAACCAATATCCTTTTACTACCTTTGAAAAGTTCTCTGTTAGATGTTGAAAGTAATTCTTGGCGTGAATGATTGTATCTGCCTTTCTGTGCTTCACTATTTCTATTTATTTGAGATTGCCATTTCTGCTTTGTTTTGTTGTGTCCGACATCTGTGTAATTATAGATTGAGTTTACTGAAGATTTATCAAAGCAATTGATCTTCTTCCTCAGCTGTACAAGGAACTGGCTTGTCCTCTGGACAACTTTGAGCTTTTGATCTGCTCCATGCCTGGCCCAGAGGGCAAATCATTCCCACTCTGCCCATACTGCTACAGCAATCCTCCATTTGAGGGCATTGAAGCGCTCATCAATACGGCTAAAATTGGTGCTTCTGGCAAGCTAGGGAAGGGAGCTGGCATGCCATGCATCCTCTGTCCTCATCCCACTTGCCCAAACTCTTTGGTTTCTCAAGGGGTCTGTGCTTGCCCTGAGTGTAGTGGGACACTTTTCTTGGACCCAGTAAGCGCTCCCAACTGGCGACTCTGTTGCAATATGTGCAATTGCCTTGTTCTTCTTCCTCAAGGTGCTCATAGAATCTCCACAACTCGGGAACAATGCCCTGATTGTGACTCTACAATCATAGAAGTGGACTTCAACAAGAAAACAACTCCTTTGGAAGATGGAGCTACGCTGCACCGTGGTTGTGTTCTCTGTGATGAGTTGCTTCATTCCCTTGTGGAGATGAAACATGGCAAGAGTTTCAGTTCAAGAGGTAGAGGGAGAGGTAGGGGAAGGGGGAGGGGAAGGGGAGGTCGTGGTAGAGGGAAAATGATTGACCCAAGAATGAGTTTCCGAGACTTTTGAGGACTATATTTCATGTCCTTGTCAATTCCCAGAAGTACATTGTTATGGCATGAATTTGCACTTCGGTTTGAATGATCCTTTGCTTCATCTATTTGAATATATAATTTGGTTGTTGACCCAAAAAAAAAAAAAAAAGAATTTATAATTTGGTCCATGCAAACTTTATCTCTTGTTAGATTTTCACTCCATTTTCTCTATTATCACCTCCAGGAGGTTAAAAGTTGTAGCATTATTGAATATTGTACTTGTTTGCAATGGGTTTTCTCATTTTCTGTCAATTTTGTCACTTGTCACTTGTTGAACTTGATGTGAGGAGCATGTTGGTGTGGTTTAATTGAAAGTACTATGATTTAATGAGAGCCGTGTAGAAATGTTGGTATGATAATATTTTTTAGGATTCGATAGAGGAATTTGGTTTTAGGATTCACTCATTTTCTGTCAATGTTGGCATGATAATATTTTTTAGGATTCGATAGAGGAATTTGGTTTTTCATAACATGTTATTTCTTTTTTTCTGTCTAACTTACAAAATTCGTAACATCACAAAAAAAAAAAAGGCAATGTTTTTTTTCCTGAAGAAGTGCCAGCCATGGCAATGTTTTTTTTTTTTTTCCTGAAGAAGTGCAGGCCCTCTTCACATGGTATGTAAAGGTGGCAAAAAATCCTGCTTCAAATAGGGGAGCACTGAGTTGTGTTGCGTTAAATTTTAGAAATGGAAATATTACTGAATTAAAAATAATCATTTTTTAAAATTTATATAATATGTGTGTGTGTGTGAATTTCTTTCACGATTCTCTGCCAAACCATCCCAAAAGGCAGTCGCAGAAGAGTTCTTTTTTGCTCAAACTGCGTAAAAGGATTTTTTTTTAAAAAAAAAAAATTGGGATAAAAAAATTGAGATATAATTCCCCTACTCCGATTTGCTGGACTACTTTTATCATTTTTTATATAGATCCCCCCCCCCCCCCCCCCAAAAAAAAAAGAAAAAGTAATGTAATATTTATGATTCATTTAGGAAAAAATGTAACTATAACCGGTAAGAAAAAAAATCTTTAATTGTTTTACTTGCTTAAGGGTAACTAAGAAAAAGTATAAAATTTAATACGTAACCAATTCTAACTACTTTGTAAAATATAGGGTTAAGGTGCATTTTTACCCTTAAAGTATGCGCCCAGGAGCAATTTTACCCCTGAAATTTCAAGCGTAACAATGTTGTTTTTGAAGTTTCAAAACGGAGCAATGTTGCCCCTCCGTTAAAAACCCTAACGATCAACTAACAGTCAACGTTAAGGTTTTTAACGGAGGGACAACATTGTTCCATTTTAAAACTTTAGGGGCAACATTACTCCAAAAAAAGTAGCAATTTTGCCCCTGAAGTTTTAAAACGGAGCAATGTTGCCCCTCCGTTAAGAATCCTAACGGTCAATGTTAGTTGACCGTTAGGGTTTTTAACGGAAGGACAACATTGCTCCGTTTTGAAACTTCAGGGGCAACATTGCTACACCGAAAACTTTAGGGGCAAAATTGTTCCTGGACGCATACTTTAAGGGCAAAATTGCACCTTAACCTTAAAATATAATTAACATGCGTTTATTTATAAAAAGAAGGGAGCCTTTTATGTTGTTTTTTAGTCTTATTTATGAATTTATAAATTCATTTATATTTTATTTTAGTTCGTTTTCATTGTGTTGAAAGATGTTGCGCGCGGCCGGGCGCCGGATCAATAATTTTTAGAGTACTTCTTGGTGGCCGAAATTTATCCCATCCAATTAATAGTAACGCGTCAGATTTTAATCTTCATCTTTCTTACGGCTTTCCTTTCTTTTGTGTCATTACTCATTATTTTCTTGATACTGACGGAAAAAATTGTACTTTATTTATTTGAGAGAGACTTTCAGCAGGATTAAATTAGAAGTTTGGCACTTTGTGATGTGAATGGCATCCACGATCCTCTAATCAAGAAACACAGCATTTGATGGATTATTTAGGTACTGGACTGTCGTCGATGAGTTTGGCACTTTGTGGCAACTTCGCTCGCCATCCACACAAGAATATTCTAAAAGGCCAAGCCACCCCATTAATATAGAGTTTGCTTTGGTGCTATCCCCACAATTGCTCTCAGCTTTCCTGCTTTCTCATACTTCCTCTTGTCAGGGATGCAGTTCCTGTAGCTTCCCATTTCTGCTTGAATCCCCATCTGCTCTCGAGTAATCCTCAATTTCCTTTTAGATTCATGAATTCAGTTCTCAAGCCATGCAGTTGTGCAAGTTTTCGAGCTTTTTCTTGTTGAAAGTTTTCATATGAAAAATCCCAAATTTTACCAGATTATAGATGCCCATGAAGATAATAAGTTTGTCTTCCTGTTGTATTGGTTTTATAATATTTGAGCTCCGCTATATGCAGGCCTTTGAAAACTAAATTTCAAGCTCCATTACCAGCTCGGAATTTGGGTACACTATAATGGCTGTATGTGGGTGTATGACTACGGTGCACATGAATTGGCAGAGTAATATAATTGGAACCAGAGATATAGTACCTACCCCGGGATTTGGTTATCGGAATACATCAACCCAAAAGATTTCGTTAGCGTTTGGAGGAAGCGAGTCCATGGGTCTTAGATTGAGACTTCCTTGCACACGCTCTGTTAAAAGCAGTCTCAGGAAGAATGGCTTTCCCTTGCAGGTTAGTATGCTTCGTTGGGTGTTATTTAATCCGTTCTTCATTGAATGGTCTAATTCAGTAAATAATAACGGCTGTCTTGCAACACAGGTAGTTTGCTTAGACTATCCAAGGCCAGAGCTTGAAAATACTGTTAATTTCTTAGAAGCTGCTTACTTGTCTTCAACCTTTCGTGCTTCATCACGTCCAACCAAACCATTAGAGGTTATTATTGCGGGTGCAGGTAATGAGAGGCTATGTCAACTGAAAGTAATGTTTTTGCTCATTTAGAAAAAAAGTACTTGTAACTTTTGTGGCTAATTTATTGTTTTCTTTGCCGAACTATACGATTTATCTGATTAAGGAAGGCTCTTCCTTCCTACTACTACTAATTATATTAAGCGAGTTTGTGCCTTCTCTGGCGGCAAGAACAAAGGAAGACATTCACTTGTGCAGATGTCATTTTGAGTGTGGCATAATTTGCTCTTTATTCTTCTATGTGTCTGCCAGTAGTCCAAACTTATATTTTCTTTTGTCACATCTGTAACGCATTAACACCTCCAAAACATACTGTTCTGTTGTCACAGGGTTGGCTGGTTTGTCAACTGCAAAATATTTGGCAGATGCTGGTCATAAACCTATACTACTGGAGGCAAGAGATGTTCTAGGCGGAAAGGTTTTCCTACTAATTTTATCCTACTAACTTGTTTTTGAGCTTGACAGTAGTTAGCTGATTTGCTTGCTGATTACTACTGTATGATTGTATGATATAACTGAAAATTAGTTAGGAGGGTAAAATGGCAAATTAATGGGGTAGTTGTGACTCAATAGGAGATAAAGGACTTGGCAGTAGTTAGCTGGAGCGGTCTAACCTGTTAGATTAATCACATACATGAAGTTCATTTATTATATTGCAATTTTAAATGTTGTGGATTTACTTCTTGTCTTATTTCCTAAGGTTGCTGCCTGGAAAGATGAAGATGGAGACTGGTACGAGACTGGCCTACACATATTCTGTAAGTTCATTCAACTTATGGCCTTCAGTTTTTCTGTCATATGATTACGTAAAAGTTGGATGATAATGTGTTTACTTAGAGACTATTAATATATCTATGTTATCTGTTTCCTTAAATTGCTTTTGTATGCTCTTGTACAATGTTTTGCCTCAATAACATTGTTCTGTTAGAGATTTTTTACACTATGTATTATTTGTTTTCTTCAATGTTTCATGCAGAAGTAATCTCCATTTCTCTGTTCTTTTTGTTTTATGGTTACTTTTTCCATATTGGTTCTTGCAGTTGAACTGATCATTTATTGAAAATGGTTACCTATAAAGCCATCTTACTAAAGGAAATGGATTGGGCCTTTTTATCCCATAAATTTGTTCCTTTATGTTTTATTCATTACTAAAAGTTATTTGGATAAATCAAAGAGCATTGCTTGTCAAACCAATAGTTCCAAATTCTGATTTTAGTGCAAATCAGTGCGGTTAGGTATGAAGAACTTTGATGAAATTTTGTTGATAATTTTTTACTAAACTGCATATCTGCTGTAAGCTATTATTATGTCCCTCTCTTGATGTTTTCATTCTAAGTTGATCTGATTAGAAGCGATCTATTCTAAATTTGGTAAATTGTATTATTGTGATTATCTGAATCCTGTTTGGTTGTAGTTACTCATATGCTAAGAATATTTTTTGTGTTGCCAAAGTCGGAGCATACCCCAATGTTCAGAACCTATTTGGAGAATTGGGTATTAATGATCGGTTACAGTGGAAGGAGCATTCTATGATTTTTGCTATGCCGAATAAGCCTGGACAGTTCAGTCGATTTGATTTTCCTGAAGTCCTCCCTGCTCCTCTGAATGGTTAGATGTTCGCATTTACCTTTGTAAAACTTGAAATATAAGTTATTAATGATAGGTATGATATGGAATGTTGTCTGTGTCTTTCTAGTGCTAGAAAACTGCAAATACTATGTCCTCTCTGCTCCATGTCTGTTGAACTTTAAACATATCTTAATTTTTCAGAAGGGCTATCCAGTGTATCCAGTCTATCTAAACATTGCTACTAATATTTTGATTTTTTAACCCTTAAAAGAATGCGTTTGAAATGGTCCAATCTTTCAGTTGTCCAATAACTTAAAGACAGATGTGAAGTACAAACAGTTGGTTACTTTTTTATTGAAATTGGTTTTCTGTGTTATTCATATTAGTGTGTGTGTGGGCTCGCACATTCCTCTGCTGGGCTTCTGTTACATTTTCTCGAGTTTTTTCTTTCTGTGATTATCATATCATGTTTACTAGCGTGATTTGATTAATAGGAGTGTGGGCAATATTGAAGAACAGTGAGATGCTAACTTGGCCAGAGAAAGTCAAGTTTGCTATTGGATTGCTGCCAGCTATTCTTGGAGGGCAGGATTATGTTACGGCTCAAGATGGTTTATCTGTTCAAGAGTGGATGAGAAAGCAGGTGTGACAATTTTTTGGGGTGTTGGTTGTTGGCAAACTTTCATTTCACAAACCAAGATCATGAGAAAGCAGGTGTAACATACTTTCTCCTTATTGCAGGGTGTACCTGAACGAGTAACTGATGAGGTGTTCATAGCAATGTCAAAAGCCCTAAACTTCATCAACCCTGATGAACTCTCCATGCAGTGTATCTTGATAGCTTTAAACCGATTTCTTCAGGTGCAATCATTTCCATTTCCCAAATAACTTTGTTTCAAAAGATTAATTCATACCACAGATCATATTTTAATGGATGCATAGTAATAATTATGCACAGATTTTGATTGGTAGAATGAATAGAGAAAATGGAGTATAGTCGTTTCTGTAAATCACTACCCTTGCAAAGCAAAGCTTAATCGTTTGTGTATTATTAAATATTTCAATAGGAGAAGCATGGTTCAAAAATGGCCTTTTTGGATGGGAATCCCCCAGAAAGACTTTGTATGCCAATTGTTGATCATATTCAATCCTTGGGTGGTGAAGTTCATCTCAATTCTCGCATTCAAAAAATTGAGCTGAATGAAGAAGGGACAGTAAAGAATTTGTTATTAAATAATGGGAAGGTGATTGAAGGAGACGCGTATGTGTTTGCAACTCCAGGTATCATTTTTCTTATTTAATATCCTAATAATTATTTTTTTCCTTTTGGCATTCGTACTTTATGTTTCTTCACATTTTTACTTTTTTTTTTTTCCTTTCAATTAGTTGATATCATGAAGCTTCTTCTGCCCAACGACTGGAAAGAAATTCCATATTTCAGGAAATTGGAGAAATTGGTTGGAGTTCCGGTCATAAATATTCACATATGGTTAGTGATGACTTTCACTGTGGAAAACCATCTGTTTGTCTTTATGCTCACCAAATTTGCGTTCATTTAATTGTTATAGTTATGGTCATTGTTATTCAGTGTTGCTGCTGGCATGTGTTTGTAGAGTTTAATACTCCCAATTGAGTCGCTGAGGAAGATAAGAGATTGGGTTGTCAGACATCCCTTGCAGTGTGTGCAATATTACATTTCATTTTTTCTTTTTATATATTGATGATTAACCTTGCTTCCCACAACAAGAATAAAAGTATGCTATGATCTTAGAAGTTCTTTTCCCACTGGTTTGGTAACATACATTATGCCTCGTGCAGGTTTGATAGAAAACTGAAGAACACATATGATCACCTACTCTTTAGCAGGTCTTTCTCTCACTCTGGATGAATTACAATGTCTAGAAGGGATAGAACTTCTGTACGTTTGATGTCTCATAATTTTTTAGTTATAATTTCCTGTGTTAAGAAAACCAAACATTTGAACTGGAAGGCCATTTTTCAGTACGGTCAACCCATGAACTGGAGTGGTAGAGAACTGTTCTAAAGTCAAGCTAAAATGTTTCATTTTCTCTGTGGGATAAGCTGCTTTCCCCTCCTGTGCATTGTAAATGCATTCCAGGAATTTATTTATTAGAAAAATTTTATCAATGGTTTATGAACTTCACCCTCACAGATGTTTATATTTTCTTTCCCTCATGCAGAAGTCCCCTTCTGAGTGTATATGCTGACATGTCAGTTACATGCAAGGTAAAAGCCACTTTTCATTTTTATCATATTCATATTGCTTAATTTAATCTGCATATAACCCCAATGTATGGTTACGATTGCATGTTAGGATGTAGTTGGGGTAAGGACTAAGGAGATGAATTTGTTGCCTCTGATTTATGTATGTAAAGTAACCTTTTGTGTTTCATTGTCTTACTCAGGAATATTACAGCCCAAACCAGTCTATGCTGGAGTTGGTTTTTGCACCAGCTGAAGAATGGATTTCACGCAGTGATGAAGATATTATTGAGGCCACAATGAAGGAACTTTCCAAACTCTTTCCGGATGAAATTTCTGCAGACCAAAGCAAAGCAAAGATAGTCAAGTACCATGTTGTTAAAACACCAAGGTTTGATTGATTTGCCATGGAGAGGATTATTTCCTTTCAAGTTCTTTGAATATTAACTGTTACATGTTAACTGAATGATGGAAAATATAAGTTATTATAAAATTGGGTTTTGTAGGAATGTTTTTTGGCCCCCTTTTAGATTCTTAGAGATATACAGATTTATCACTGAACTAGTCTACTAGTAACAGAAAGCTATTACATTTTGTTGACTTAAGAACTAATACTGGATATATTTGTCAGGTCCGTTTACAAAACTGTTCCAAACTGTGAGCCTTGTCGTCCTGTACAAAGATCTCCCATAGAAGGTTTCTATTTAGCTGGTGATTACACAAAACAAAAGTATTTAGCTTCAATGGAAGGTGCTGTTCTTTCCGGAAAGCTCTGTGCGCAGGCTATTGTACAGGTAAAGCTGAAGCTGAAATGTCTAAATAGCTTGCATCAACAATATGATAATCATTATCCAGAAATTCTTTTATCTGTACAAGCTTTGGTAGAATCCTAGCATTGGCTGGGTTGGGAAAAATAATACATTTTCTGATGACATTATTTTACGAGGAAATTGATGAATAAAGCACTCACAATTATAAATATTGAGGCATTTCTATTGAAGTTAGGACTAACAGTGATAATATCATGAATTGTTGTCCTGGAATGTGTAGGATTCTCAGCTGCTTGTTGCACGAGGGCAGAGAAGCAGGGTTCAAGCAAGTGTATGACCGAGTCTGGAATCGAGGATGGAGGATTCCACGCTTGTGGATAAGCATCATTTTGAAATTCCCATCAAGTCACCATTAATCATATCACACCATAAAAGATTCAAGCTTCTGCAACAACTGTGGAGCCTTTTCATGGGGAGATTTTCTAGATTTTTTATGGAAAATATCTAATTTGTAGACCAATGTGAGCAATAATATAAAAAGGAAAGCCGATTTCAGAAGATATGACATCATTACTTATACTGTTACCCTTTTTGGCTTTGCAATGGTAGAGCGGAGAGGGCCCATTGTATAGCAGGAAGCTCTGTTTCTGAGTATTCACTTGTAATGTTATCAAGAATCAGGTTCTATTGCTGATATTAATCTCTCGAATCTCAATGGTTTGTATCATACATGAAAGGATATGAAATGTATATAATTCTATCATATTCTCCTTATAATTTTCTTGTGATTGTTGCTGTTAGTTTTATTTGTTTATTGCCACTCTACTATCTACCTTCTGTTTTTGTGTTGCAACAGATGCAGCCCTTTTTTTGGGGGGAAAAAAAAAGTTGTTTCGAAGTTTTTGTTACCTTTTAAAGAAGAGAGGAAGGAGTAATGACAATTAAGGATTCTGTTAAATCACTAATTTCAATTGCATGCTTCCAATTGCTAAAATTTTATTCAAGGACTACTAGGAGAGTTATCTGATTTTCACAAATGCTTTATATGAAACACACAACTACTTTAATAGTTCAGTATTTTTTTGTAAAAAGTTCATATTAAAGTGATGAATATGAATGCATTGAATTGTCATCATCGTTATTATTGCTCTTGATCAATCCATCGTGTTCTCCCACTTTCTTTAGTTATGCTTCACAATTCAATAATGTCATTCGGCTTTTTGGTCACCAATGGTGTTTGAAATTGTTACTTTAAATTATAAGTTATTCCACCTTCTATATTAGTACGTAGTTGTTTAACTTTTATAATTTTTTTAATTACTTTAAAGCAATCCCTTAGATTAAAAATGTTTTGAAATATCAATATTAATCTCAAAATGTAAATAAAAAAAAATTGCTGTTTATTTTTAGTTTTATATTTTTTTCCCCTTTATAAATAAGTGTTTTATTTACATCCTTAAAGTGACAAGATAACATAAAAACATAAAGAGAACAGTGAAAGCAGAGAAACAACCATCACTCCCTCCCATTCCTTATTTTATAGGCGCATTCCTCATTTCTTATTATAAGTCATTAAGAATGTTAATAATTATTAGTATTTTTTTTAAGAATCGCTCTATTTAAAATATTATTAATTGCCTATTTCATCAATCCTTGAATATAATTCATAATATTCAATATGAGTAAATTTAGAATACTATTTTATTTTCACACCAAGTTAATGATTTAGTCACTGCTCGTTGATTTTGATGAATTGGTTAAACGTGTCTCATAGTAAAGAGAAAATTTTCAGTTAGTCCCATAGGACTTTATTTTAGTCAACCCCAACAAAATTTAAAACTTCACTATACTTTTTACTTTTCGGATCAAAAAGAAATTAAGTTTGTATGTGTGGAAGGTTAATAATGCCCTTATTTAATTTGTCCTATAAATTTTCTTATTTATCTTATAAAAGACTAAAATATTTTTAACTCAATGGATTCTTTGAAATCCCTTTATTTATCTTTACATTTGTCTAGTAAAATGCTCTTTTTTTTATAAAAAAAATAAAATAAAAAGTATGTTGACCGCATTTGTATACATACCTAGTACACCCAAATCAAATCGCTTCTAGGTTAATTTAATACACTACCGTTAATTTAACTCAGAATACAATACTCTGCCTTGAATACCCCACTTGCTCCTCCTCCGCACTTTCCTCATCGGCGTGGCAGGGAACTTGCTCAACAGCCACAGTCAACCTCTATTTGATACTAGTATTCCGTTTCCTCCTTCTGTATATTATGGCCACACGAGGCGAGCCTCTCTCCTTCTCACATATACCAGAAGCCACTGTGAGCGATCTCCAACTTGCCTTCCACAGAAACCAACTTACCTCCAGGCAGCTCGTTGACTTCTACATTCAACAAATCCACAAGCTCAACCCTGTTCTCAACGGCGTGTTGGAGTTCAATCCTTATGCCCAAGCCCAAGCTGATAGGGCTGACCAAGAACGACGTCTTGCTGGAGATCGTCCTCTGCCAAAATTGCATGGAATCCCTATTCTGGTGAAGGATAATATTGCCACCAAGGAAGGGATGAATTGAACACAAAGCTGGTTCCTTCGCGCTTTTGGGGTCGGTGGTGCCTAGAGACTCAGGGGTAGTCTCCAAGTTGAGGAAAGCTGGGGCTATCATCTAAGGGAAGGCTACCTTAAGCGAATTGTCCGAAGCCAGGGGAAATAATATACCCCATGGTTGGAGTGCTAGAGGTGGACAAGGCGAGGTGAATCACTTGCATGTTCTCTATAACGCGTCCATTGTGCCTGTTTGTTTTGAGGGGAAGGAATAAAAGGGTGGAGCTTGAGAGGATATACACGAGCTCTTATAATTAGGACCGGAGGTAGTACTAATTATACCTAAAGTAAAGCCACGTGGTAAGCAACTAATAACCAAACATGGCGTTTAGCCCTACCAATCCTAATGGGTTTCTTATCTTATGACTTATGCGTCCATGATAATGTAACTTCTAAATCACTTGGCATTATCTTCTGTGTCGTGGCCACCCACTGCCTCGTCTTCTCCTTTTATCATTTAAAAGGAGAATGCTTGCTACTATTTTTCGTCCATTATTGCTATTTAGACCTAGGCTATTGTTGATCGAACCAGATTTTTTTTTTTTTAAAAAAAATAAACAATCGATTTTGTGCTCTCTCTCTCTCTCTATATATATATTCCTCTTACCTCTGAACTCTATTTTATTTTTATGTATGAAATTTTTCTATTAATATATAATTGTAAAATAATTACATGATTTATTAGGGTTACAAATAAATATTGCTTATTATGCATACAGTAATAAAAAAACCCACCCATAAAGACTAAATGATATAATAAATATTACATATCTATAAATTAACTATCCTTCTCTATTTGCAAAAGATCCGGATTCTCAAAATGTTATATAAAAAACTTCTTCATACAACACACAGAGTAGTAATATTCGTTAAATCATAAATTCTGATATAATTAATCATATGTTTCAATCCAACAGAAAAATTTATATCATTATATTGCTGGATACCATATGTATATTTTTTTGGGGAAATTAGAATAAAGGATTTAAAAAGAAAAGATATTTATTGAGAAGTACTATAAAAATTGTAATTCTTTAGAATGACCAAATACAAGAATATAAAATTGATAATACTAAACTACCCTTAAGGAAATCTTCTCCATTTCCTCCTATATTATCTCCCACACTTTATTTTAAAAACTAACACAAATTTTAAATTTCAATAAATTAAATATGTTTTTCTCAATTTTCATTTTTTTCAAAATTCGTATAGGTATCTATGAAAAATAAAAATTCACATTCTTCAATTTTTTTCAAAATTATAATTTTTCTAAAATATAAAATTTTTAATTAAAAATATTATTATATCATTTTAATAAAACTCAGGGTATTTTATAATTTTTTATATATTATAAAGCAAAAAAAAATTATATGATTTGATTATTTTTATTTTAAGAAAATTTCTGTGGTTAAAAAATTTAAAAAATGTAAATAATTTATTATATCATGAAAAAAATAAAATGAGTTTATTTTTATAAAAAGAGTTTAATAGATATAAACTTTGATGCTTAACAATATAAGTTGGAAAACTTGATCATATATTTGTTAATTAAATGATCTATTGATTATATAAATATAAAACTTGTAGGAAAAAAAAGTTCAAAGCATAGTTGATTAAAAAATATTAATTTTACATGAGTCTTGAACCTAGGAAAAAGAATGTACAATGATATTACATGTGAATGATGATTGGTTTTACTTTTACTTTTAATTATTTTTTGATTATCAATGCAAGGACAATTTAGTAATTTTTAATTTATATTATGATATTTGGTCTTTCTAAATAATTACAATTTTTGTGGTCCTTCTCATTATTTTTTTTTAAGTCCTTCATTCTAATTTTTCCATTTTTTTTTTTCAAATCCATGAAGACATGAACAATAGTGTAAGCTTTTTCTAATTAATTAGCTCATAACATCAGAATAGACTATTGAACTCCAAGAATAAAAGTCAAGCTACCCAAACAACATGTCCAATTTGTCTTATTAGATTTTTTCTCATCATCTCTCATTAATTAACTTGAAATCTTGACTGTACATTCGATTTAACAGCTTAGACAAAGCCACACCATCCAGTCATAATTTTAATTGTGGATACTGAATGATGTTAAGAGCAATTAAAGGAGGACCAGCTTTCCTCCTCTACCCTTATTGTTCGTAGCCCTCTTTTTCTACAAAACTGTGTCATTTTAGCCTTAAAAAAAAATGAAGCCGGTGCCTTTTTGAAAAAACATAAAATAAAATAAAATTGAGGTATTGACAGGTACTAAAAAAAATATTTTAGGATATTGACAGGTATTGAGAAAATACTTCATAATCATGAAAAATTATTTTAGGACCTTCAAAAAATATTTCAAGTATTAACTAGTACTAAAAAGATATTTTAAAATACTAACTAGTATTGAAAAAATATTTCATGATCTTGAAAAAATATTTAAAGGTACTAACGTGTACTGAAAAATACTTCATAATTTGGAAATTTTATTTTAAGATCCTGAAAAAAAATTTCAGGGTACTCACTGGTATTAAAAATATACTTCAAGATGCTTTTTCAAGATCATGAAGTATTTTTTTAATACTGGTCAGTATCATGAAGTATATTTTTAGTACCTTTCATTATTTAAAATAGGGTTAAGGTGCATTTTTGCCCTTATAGTATGTACTTAGGAGCAATTTTGCTCCTAAAGTTTTCGGCGTAGCAATATATTGCCCCTAAAGTTTCAAAACAGAGCAATATTGCCCCTCCGTTACGTTGACCGTTAGGGTTTTTAACTGAGGGGAAACATTGCTCTATTTTGAAACTTTAGGGACAAAATTGCTACTTTTTTTGGGAGCAATGTTGCCTCTAAAGTTTACAAATGAAGAAATGTTGCCCCTCCGTTAAAAACGTTAACGTTGACTGTTAATTGACCGTTAGGGTTTTTAACGGAGGGGCAATATTACTCCGTTTTGAAACTTCAGGGGCAACATTGTTATGCTTGAAACTTTAGGGACAATATTGCTCTTGGGCACATACTTTAAGGGCAAAAATGCACCTTAACCCTTTAAAATATTAAAATAAAATAAAAAGTCTCAGCACTTGAGGGGTTGGAAATGATCTGTGTATTAACATTAGTATGCTACTCCTCCGATCTTAAATATATGATATATCTTATAATGCAAATTATTTAAGATAGCTGGGCAGGAGGTAATTTTAATTATACCCAAAGTAAACGCATGTGATAAGCAACCAATAACCAAACAAAGCATTTAGCCTTACCAATCCCATCGTGCTTCTTAGCATTTAGTTCGTTTGAAATATTAATTGAACTTTTAAAAATAGCTTTTCAATTATAATTTACACGAAATCAGTATATAAAATGAGTTTTGTTTCAATTTCTGTAAATAAAGGCTTTTAAAACCCTAAAAAATGATACCATACATATATGTGACTTCTAAATCAGTAATCAGTCCGTGTGTCGTGGCCTCTACCCACTACCCCGTACTCTCCTTTTATCTTCTTCTTCTTCTTCTTCTTCTTTTTTTGTAATATACTCTCCTTTTATCATTTAAAAGCATAATGCTTCTCACTGTTTTTGGTCTATTATTGCTAATGTGATTGTTTCGGTAATATCTAAAAACAGTACTTAAGTTATTTTTTATAAGTTGAAATAATTTTTTTTACATATTTACATTATAAATCATAAAAATTATTTTTTAAAAGTTAATCTAAACACACACATCTCTAGGCTATTGTTGATTGAACCAGAAATTTAAAAAGGAAAAAAAAAAAGATTTTGTTTTCTCCCTCTCTCTCTATATATTTATATTCCTTTTACTTCTTAACTCTATTTTATTTTTATGCATGAAAGTTTTTCTAATAATCTCTTTTGATATTATTATTCGGATTTTTATATAAGATTTAAAGAAATCTAGTTGGACCTTACACTGTTAAACCAACTTTATGTTGATTAGCTTTTCTAATAACTTATTATCTCTAGTCCTAATTATAAGACCTACTTGATTTTCTTTGCAGCGATTAAGAAAGCTAAATAAGTTACTTAATCATTTCATATATTGTGTATCATTAAATTATATATTAGTTTATTAGTCAAACTAATTAGTTTGAAAAAAAATAATTTAAAGTAATTTAATTAGTTTCGTTAATCTCTCCAAAAAATTCAACTAAATCTTATAATTAAGACCGGAGTGAGTATATGGGACCGCTACACTTTTGAGATTTAAGAAAAAAAAATACTCTAAAGTAATTTAATTAATTTCCTTAATCTCTTAAAAAAGGTCAATTAGGTGTTATAATTAAGATTGGAGAGAGTACATGAGACCGCTATACTTTTGAGATGTTTTTTTAAAGTTCAAATTAAAGTGAATATGAATGCATTAAATTGTCATCATCGTTATTATTGCTCGCGTGCTCCGACTTTCTTTAGTTGTTTCACAATTCAATAATGTCATTCTGCTTTGTGGTCACCAATAATGATGTTTGATATGACAACCCTTTAGTAGCGTAGTGGTATAGAAGTTTGGCTTCCCTCCCTTATATACAGGATTCAAACCCTGCCTCCTCCCTTACTATATGTATAAAAAAATAATAATAATGTTTGATATTGTTACTTTAAATTTGATAAATCATAGGTACATACAATCATGCCCTTTAGATGAGCTTTGAGCATTTCCATTTTGTAAATGAAAAAAGAAATCACATCAAAAGATATATTTATCTCTATTTTAGAGGTTAAACAAGGGAAAAGAAAGAGCTAATAAAGCCGAGACCTCCCTTCCCGGCCTTAGCAAGTAAGTCTTCACATTGTTATTTTATTTTATTTTTTTGCCAGGTGATCAACATGATGCTAATGAAAAATTATCAAAATCCATTTAATAATCAAAGTAAATAATCCACATGGCCTTATCTTATGGTTTCCCAATCCCAAACTGCTTCTTATCTCATCCATGGCAACATTGATGGCAGAGAAACAAACATGAATATTATTAATTGCCTATTCTATCAATTATTGAATATAATTCATAATATTTAATATGAGTAAATTTATAATAATATTATTTTATTTTCACACCAAGTTCATAATTTAGCCTCTTCTTGTTGATTTTGATGAATTGGTTAAAAGAGTCCCCATAATTAAAAGGAAAAATTTCAGTTAGGGGACTTCATTTTAGTCGACCTCAAAAAAATCTGAATTTGGTGAAAATAAAATGAAGCCAAAGCGTCTAATTTTATATATGTGAGTTCCCTCTCCCTCCTCCCAAAGCGTCCAATTTTCATTTCACTCTCTCATGGCTTCCCATTCCTCAGTGCTTAGCCTCTACTTGATATTCCCTTTCCTCCTTCTCTCCATTATAACCACACAAGGCAAGCCTCTGTCCTTCTCAGATATACCAGAAGCCACTGTGAGCGACCTCCAACTTGCCTTCCACAGAAACCAACTTACCTCCAGGCAGCTCGTTGACTTCTACATTCAACAAATCCACAAGCTCAACCCTGTTCTCAAGGGCGTGTTGGAGCTCAATCCTGATGCCCTAGCCCAAGCTGATAGGGCTGACCAAGAACGACGTCGTGCAGGACACCGTCCTCTGGCAAAGTTGCATGGAATCCCTATTCTGGTGAAGGATAACATTGCCACCAAGGATAAGATGAACACAACAGCTGGGTCCTACGCGCTTTTGGGGTCAGTGGTGCCTAGGGACGCAGGGGTGGTCTCAAAGTTGAGGAAAGCTGGGGCTATAATCTTAGGGAAGGCTACCTTAAGCGAGTGGTCCTACGCCAGGGGAAATAATATACCCTCTGGTTGGAGTGCTAGAGGTGGACAAGGCAAGGTGAATCACTTGCATGTTCTCTATAACGTGTGCCATTTTCCTTTAATTTCCTCTGCTTACAGTGATATATACAGTTTACTTAGGACCGGTGTCCTTCATATTGCATGCTCATGTTTGTTCTGGTATTTTGGATGAGTTTCACAGGAGATATATCATGAATTCGCCTTATTTTAGTATGGTCTTGGACCATGAAGCTTCATTTATTGGGCTTATGAGAATTGGTTAGGGGTGGTGTTGTGTTTGTTCTGTGCTATTAACAAGACCATAACAAGATACGTAATTTTTCTGTTAATACTTAAGACCTTTCATGTGTTGTGTTTACTGCAGAATCCATACACAATGGGTGATCCTTGTGGGTCAAGTAGCGGATCTGCAATATCAGTTGCAGCAAATCTTGTGACAGTGTCTCTTGGTACTGAGACTGATGGCTCCATTTTATGTCCTTCCGATTCCAACTCTGTAGTTGGCATAAAACCAACCGTTGGTCTCACTGGTAGAGATGGCGTAGTTCCCATCACACCTAGACAAGACACAGTTGGGTAAGTCAACGTCAAGTGATGCATTAAACACGTTTCCTTTGATCTTCCTCAACAAGTCTTGGTGGTTCTTGCACAAATTACTTAACTTTTTGTATTATGTATACAATGGTGGGGAATGTTGCAGACCAATTTGCAGGACCGTATCAGACGCAGCATATGTTCTGGAAGCCATTGCAGGCAAGGACATTAGGGATAAGGCAACCATTAAAGCATCAAAATATGTCCCAAAAGGAGGATATGCTCAGTTTCTGAGAATAGATGGGCTAAAAGGAAAGAGAGTTGGAATAGTGAGGGACAGGGTTTTCTACGGTTTTGGCAATGATACTTTCCAGCAGAAAACATTTGAGCAACACCTGAAGACGCTAAGGTATATATTGAAATTTGAACTACAAACTAGATCATATATTAAAGATCAGAGGTAGTATTATGAATGGCTCAAATCAATAAGCAATTAACACTTTGATTCATATTCTAGGCAACGGGGCGCTATTTTGGTTGACAATTTGGTAATAGATAACAGTCAAGAACTCTCCACTGATTCAAGTGAAGACATTGCAATGTCAATTGAATTCAAACTATTCCTAAACTCATACCTTAAAAACCTGGTTGCTTCCCCAGTGAGAACCTTAGCAGATGTAATTACCTTCAACAAGAAACATGCAAAATTGGTAAGTAAGCTGTTCACATTTGATATATAACCTGTTTGAACTGTAGCTTGGTTACAACTTGATACACAGACGCCAAATTTAAAGTGATATAGTGAAAATAAACGTTTTGGTAAGGCATTTGACACAGTGTTGAGAAAATTGCAGGAGAAACTTGATGTGTATGATCAGGAGTTTATGGTGAACGCTGAGAAGACAAATGGAATGGGGAAAATAGAAAGTGAAGCATTATCAAACATGACAAGGTTGTCTAAGAACGGATTTGAGAAACTTATGAAAAAGAATAAACTAGATGCAGTGGCGATCCCTGGTCCAAATTTTAGTCGTGTACTTGCCATTGGAGGTTATCCTGGAATTATTGTGCCTGCAGGCTACAACAAGGACGAGCCATTTGGGATTTGCTTTGCAGGGTTGAGAGGCTCAGAGCCAAAGCTTATTGAGATTGCTTATTCATTTGAACAAGCTACTAAGATTAGGAGGCCACCAACACGCCTTCATAAGCTATAAGCTTAAATTAAAATAACTAAGTTTGTTGTTGTTGTATGTTGTAGTCATCATCACTTGCAACTTTCTCAGGATTTGTACGTTGTAGTCATCGTTTACCAGGAATCTGAATCCAGTGAGTAATAAGTGCAAGTAAATGCCCAACGATCATTTAAAGCTAATCTGCAGATTCACACGCACGCACTAACATATAAACATGTTAGCTTTACAGGGATGAAAAGTTGTTCAATAAAAGAGTTATAAATATTTTATAGTGGAATTGGCTCTTTACAATGAGGGATGTCTCTAATAGAATCCCTTTTAAGAAAGTATCAATTAATACTCCTTCGGTTCTAAATATAGCTCTGATTATAGTATATATTACTCCTTCTAGTTTTAATTATAGGAACAAATTTTAGAGTTGGTTTTGACCCTAATTATAAGAACAAATTTTAACTTTTGCCAATTTTTTTTTTCATATAATACCCCTATTTATAAACTTTATACTAAAATATTAATTTCATTATCTTTTATTTGTAGATGTTATAAACTATGCCAGCAATTATCGAGGGAGCACAATTACAATAAAAGTTCCATCAAAGAGCGTGAGATAGTATTATTTGCTTGATCAGAGCGTGGTTTAGGAAAATAAACTTGTATTTGTATTACTTAGTTCTATCTTTTAGAGATGTATTTGTATTAAATAAATTTGGGTAATGGTATTTTAGAAAAATACACATAATTAACTAATTTAATTTCTTTTCTTAATCCCTTCAAATTTTGGTAAATAGCTCCTATAATTAGGATTGAAGGGAGTATAATGTTAATAAGAAAGTTTTAAGGAAGGTGCTTGGTATCAGTTGAACTAAAAAGTTTGAAAAGTATTAATTATTAGTTATATCATAGTACTATATGAACATTAGTTATTAATGATCGTCATATTAACGTCAGCAAGATACTAATTATACTCAAAGTAAAGCCGCGTGGTAAACAACCAATAACCAAACATGGCATATAGCCCTACCAATCCTAATGTGTTTCTTATCTTATGACTTATGCGTCCATGATTATGACACTTCTAAATAACATGGCATTATCTTCTCTTTGTCGTCGTCCCTACCCACTGCCTCGTCTTCTTCTTTTATCATTTAAAAGCATAATGCTTGCCACTAGTTTTCGTCCATTATTGCTATCTAGTATAGTTTGTGAAACTGGATCGGATCGACTGGTTCAAACCGAGAACCAGCCGTGAAGTCGGTCCGGTTTGGTGTAAAACAGGATTGACCCGGTGAAACCAGTGTAAACCGGCCTCGTAACAAAGTCAACCCTGTTCCAGTATTTTTTTTAAAGGCAATCTGATTTGAATATCTGAATATGTCACAAGTATTGAAGTATATGGTTATTTTACTACTGATCTGAAGTATTGAAATGATATATAGTATGTGAAATTTAGATTGATGTGATGAAAAATTAATTATTTTCCAATTTTTTTATACCTCACCGGTCTAGCCCGGGTTGACTTTGGTCTGACCCATTAACCCTTAACTCAGTACCCCGACCGGTTCAGTCACCAGTCCGGATTTCAGAACCTTGCTATTTAGACCTAGGCTATCGTTGACCGAACAAGAAATTGAAAAAAAAAAACATTTGATTTTAATTTGTATTCTCTCTCTCACTCCCACTCTCCCTCTATATATATATACATTTATACGATGGCGGAGTTAGGATTTTATGTTTGTGTATGCATAATTAGTGGGGGGATTCGAGGGTGCTGTCCCCGAAATTTTTTTAAAGAAAAGTTTTAAATGCATTAAAAAACAAAATAATATAGACAAGAAAAGAAAACTTCAACTTAACATAGAAAATAATAATCAAGAATCAACTAAGTTATTACAATAGAACTGTTACGGACCGGCCCAATAGGCCTAAGTCCACACCCTGGCCCAACAGCGCCTATAAGGGATCCGCGCTATATTTGGAAAGGATCCGAGATCCCCTATATTTAGGGACTCATTAATAGGAGATCCCCCTACAATCATGGCACCAGCCAATCAGCCCTCAAGGGCTCAATCATGGATATCGCCCATCAATGGGAAGATACGGGCACCAAGCTCCTCTATAAATAGAAGGAAACCCTAAACAGGTGCACACGTTCTATCTTATGCTCTTGTTACTTTCTGCCACACAGAGCACACACCCCACTCCCCTGGCTACGTGCCTTCAAGTTTGTTGCGAACTACGTGGACTTTGATCCCCTCGAGGGTACGTAGGCTCTAGGCTTGACACCCTAGTCAAGTCCAATCTCTGTGTTCTTCATACAGAACATTGGCGCCGACCGTGGGGACCGTAAATTTCAATCCCCGTGACTACTAATGGTGAGCACTAGAAGCCACAGCAGAAATCCCCAACCGGTGGGAGGAGACCCACAAGCCAGCCGCCCGCCGCCAGACCAGCCGCCGGCACTACCTCGGAGAGGAAACACCCCAGAAGGACATGTTACTGATACGGTGACTTCCTCCCCGGAAAGGGAACAGCCGCTCCATGACGAGCAGCCGCGGCATGAAGACCGGCATCCAGAAGAAGCACTCGCGCCATCGCCAACGCGTGATGTCCGGGCAGTCGATGCCGACGTCCGCATGATGAGGAGGACTCAGGAATCGTTCATGCGGCGCCTGGAGAACAAGGAAAAACACGACGACCTGCAGAGGCGGGCTGACTTCGAGGCTATCGGAAAGATGATCCAAGAAGCGCTCGAGAATGACCGCCGCGTGAGAGGCCGACACAGGGGTCGCGGTCGTACAAGGAGAGCCTCGGCAGGCGACAGCAGCTCCTCGAGCAACTCTGAGCCGAGGAACCCACGCCGCGACGACGGCGAACCGAGGCGGCGTCCGATTGCAGACCAATGCGGACCACGATCCCCGGGAGACAGAGGAAACCACGATGCCGGTCCAAACCGCACCAATCGGCACGAAAGGGAATACCGTGATCGAGAAGAAACCCGCGTCGAGGAGAGAACTCCCCGGCCCCGCCACGGATCGCCTCGGGAATATCGTGTGACGTACCTATCAGAGACGGGAAGATCCCCGTTCTCGAGGGAGGCGGCAACAGCCCGTTTCCCAAAACGCTTTGATTTAAGCAGCCTGCCGAAATATGATGGGAGCCAAGACCCCAGGAACCACTTGGTTACCTTTGAGAAGCTCATGTGGGTCCGACAGATCAGCGGTCCGGTCATTCAGCGCCTGTTCGCGGCTATCCTGGACGGGCCGGCACACAGGTGGCTGACGTCTCTTCCGGACAACTCTATCCGAGACTATGAAGACCTCGAACGAAAATTCGAGCTGCACTTCGCCACCAGCAAAAAGCAGCCGAAGACTACGTTCACCTTGAGCAAAGTACGTCAGAAGAAGGGTGAGGCCTTGCAGAAGTATCTGGATCGGTTCCGAGACGTGGCCATGCAAGTACGGTCATTGCCCGAGGATGTCCACGTACATTGCCTGGTCAATGGACTGGATCCAGCATCCCGGCTGGCCCGTCACCTATGCAAGAACCCAGCGTACACCTTGACCGAATTCTATACCGAGGCGAAGAAGTACCTGGAAATGGAGCAGATGGAGGCGGCCAATGCCGATGAACCTGAACGAACTAGGAAGAGCCCGCCTAGCGACGAGGAACGCCCACGAAGGGCGAAGACCGACCCGAGACAGCGCAGCCGGGACAGCCGGACAAAGTCTGACCGGGCCGACCAGAAGACCAAGTACGACAGTTACACCCCGCTGAACGTCCCTCGGTCCCAGGTATGGAAGGAGGTAGCCCAGACCGAGATGAAGCGGGTGGACAGGCCAAAGCCAATCAGAGGACGCTCCAACACGGACCGTTCCAAGTTTTGCAAGTTCCACGACTGCAACGGCCACACCACCGACGAGTGCTATGACCTCCGTGACGCAATCGAGAAGTTCGTAAGGGACGGGAAACTGCGTCAGTACGTGATCAAGACTCAGGGAAGGACGAGCGGGAAGCGCAACGACCGCGCCCGCTCCAGAAGTCCGCCCAAGGCATCCCGGACTCTGGGAAAAAAGCAGAAGGCGGCCTCGGACGACGAATTTCCCGACGTTGATTTCCAGTGCAACGTCGTCAGTGGAGGATTTGGGGGAGGAGGAGACACAATAAGCCAGCGAAAGAAGTATCTCCGCGAGGTATTGACCGTCCGAGACCCCCCTAAATTCAAGGAAGACCCAAAGAAGCCTCGGCCGCCTGCCCTAACCTTCACGGATGAGGAATTGGAAGACGTCATACCCGGACATCTGGATGGATTGGTAATCACCGGAACCCTGATAAACTGTCGTGTTAAAAGAATTTTTGTGGATGCAGGAAGTTCAGCGGACATCATAAGTTGGGATGCCTACAAAAGGATGCACCTCGACAAAGAGGACCTTAAGCCCTGTAAAACCACCTTGGTGGGTTTCAATGGCGAGCAATCCTTCCCGAAAGGCTACATCGACCTCCGGTTAACTCTGGGCACCAGAGAAGCCTTCAAATCGGAGCGGGTACGATTCGTAGTTGCTGATTTCCGGTCCCCTTATAACGTGATCCTGGGGCGACCAACAATCCACAATTGGGATATACTAGTATCCACCAAGCATCAGAAGCTCAAGATGGTCAATAGTAAAAACCAGATAGTCGTGGTCTCTGGAGACCAGAAAGAGTCGAGGCAGTGCTACTACGAAGCTCTCCGGGTCGAGGAAGGAGGAGCATCGTCTCCACCCCGGCTCGGATCTAACGAGCAAGTAGCCGAAGCCGCCTCAGGGGGACGCCCGCGGCAGCAAGTCAACATGGTTGAGTTGGACCTCCGGGAGCCGGACAGTCCGAGGCCCGAACCAGAGGGAGAGCTGGAGGAGATAATGCTAGGCGAGGACCCATCCAAAACTGCCAAAATTGGCCGCGATATGGACCACGGCCTGAGGGACCTCATGATACGCTTGTTAAGGCAGAACCGTGACGTCTTCGCATGGACCTCGGCCGAGGTGCCCGGCATTGACCCCCACTTCTGCTGTCACAAGCTCGGCATATGGCCAGGGTCTAGACCCGTGGCACAGAAGAAGAGGAACATCGCGGACAATAGGCAGAAGGCCCTGGAGGACCACATTGAGGAACTCCTAGCAGCCGGCTTCATTCGGGAGGTACAATACACCACTTGGCTCTCCAACGTAGTCATGGTCCTCAAGCCCAGCGACAAATGGAGAGTGTGCGTCGATTACTCCAACCTCAACAAAGCCTGTCCTAAGGACTCCTACCCGATGCCCAACATTGATAAGCTTGTGGACAACTCGGCCGGGTACCAACTCCTCTCCTTCATGGATGCCTACTCCGGCTATAACCAGATCGCCATGCATCCCGAGGACCAAGAAAAGACCGCCTTTATAACCGATAAGGCGAATTATTGCTACAACGTCATGCCCTTTGGACTGAAGAATGCCGGGGCCACCTACCAAAGGATGATGAACCGAGTTTTCGAGGATCAGATCGGGCGTAACATAGAAGTCTACATAGACGACATGATCGTCAAGTCAAAACTCCCAGAAGATCACATCCGGGACCTAGAACAGACGTTTGAGAAGTTAAGAAGACATCGAATCAGGTTGAACCCGGCCAAGTGTGCCTTCGGGGTCCCAGCAGGGAAATTTCTAGGCTTCATGTTAACGAACCGAGGGATAGAGGCCAACCCGGACAAATGCAAAGCCGTGCTCGACATGCAGCCCCCGGGGTCTAAAAAGGAGGTACAGCAGCTGACGGGCCGACTAGCCGCATTGACGCGCTTCTTGCCGAAGTCGGCCGAGAAAGCCCTACCTCTTTTCAAGCTGCTAAAGAAAGAAACCAGGGGCGGATTGAGCCCGGACTGTGACGCAGCATTCGAGGAAATTAAGAGATGTTTGGCATCCCCTCCGGTGCTCACGAAGCCGGACCCAGGAGAGACCTTATTCCTCTACCTATCAATCGGCAATGAAGCCGTGAGCGCCGCCCTAGTAAGGGAGTCCGAGGCAGGGCAGACACCAATATACTTCACCAGCAGGGCCTTGCAAAGCTCTGAAATCCGGTACCAGAAGCTGGAGAAGGTAGCTTTTGCTCTACTCACAGCCGCAAGAAGACTCCGGTCGTATTTCCAGGGACACCGGATTGTCGTACGAACCAGCCAGCCGATCCGGCAAATTCTGCATAAGCCGGACCTGGCAGGGAGGATGACCAATTGGGCCATAGAGCTATCAGAGTTTGACATCGCTTTCGAAGCCCGGCAGGCGATCAAGTCCCAGGCACTCGCAGACTTCATTAGGGAACTCACCCCGGCCATAGTCAGTGATGGGACGTGGAAGGTCTATGTGGATGGATCGTCCAATGCGAAGGGCAGCGGTGCAGGAGTCATCGTGGAAAGCCCACAGGGAGTAGCCACCGAACACTCTCTTCAGTTAGAATTCCAGACCTCTAATAACCAGGCCGAATATGAGGCCCTACTGGCCGGACTACTCCAGGCAAAGGATAATGGCGCCCAACGAGTAAAGGTCTTAACCGACTCGCAGCTCGTCGCGGCTCAGATAAACGGCACCTACCAAGCGAAGGGCCCGCTCATGGCAAAGTATCTAAATAAAGCCAAAGAGCTGATGGCCGAATTCGAAGAGGTCACAGTGTCCCATATCCCCAGAGAAGAGAACGCAAGAGCCGACATCCTCTCTAAGTTGGCAAGCACTAAGGGGCCGGACAACCATAGGACCGTGATACAACAGAAGCTGGCCGAGCCTAGCTGCATCATGGCCATTTTTGGAGGGGCCGACTGGAGAAAGCCTATTGAAGACTACCTCGAGAGGGGAATTATCCCCACCGACCCGACAGACGCAAAAAAGTTGATCAGAGAAGCCGCCCTCTATGCTATGGTCGACGACCAACTATACAGGAAGGGACTCCATTGCCCAATGATGCGATGCCTTGGAGATTCAGAAGCCAAATATGTGCTGGCCGAGCTACACGAAGGCGCTAACGGCCACCACATGGGGGGCAAGGCATTAGCCCGGAAAGCGTTGCGCGCCGGCTACTACTGGCCAACTATGAGTCAGGACGCCATGGAGAAGGTCAAGACATGCGACAGTTGCCAGAAGCACGCCAGGGTCATATGGCCACCACCCTCTGAACTTAAAGGAATGCCAGCCCCATGGCCCTTCTTCAAGTGGGGCATGGACATCCTCGGACCCTTTCGGCCGGCGCAAGGGCAGTGTAGATGGCTCATCGTCGCAGTCGACTACTTCACCAAATGGATCGAAGCAGAGCCACTCGCCACAATAACGTCGGCCAGAGTGATGAAATTCTTCAGGCACAACATCGTCTCTCGTTTCGGCATACCAGCCGAGGTCGTCACGGACAATGGGACTCAATTCATGGACCATCGTTTCCAGGCACTAATGTCCGACTTGGACATTAAGCAACACTTCTCGTCCGTCGAACACCCCCAGACCAATGGCCAGGCTGAAGCCGCCAACAAAATCGTCCTCGACGGACTAAAGAGGCGAATGTTGCAAGCCGAGACCAGCTGGACCGAGCAGCTCCACAGTGTCCTCTGGGGGTACCGCACGAGCGTACAGTCTTCGACTCAAGAAACCCCGTACAGGCTGACCTATGGATGTGAGGCAATGATCCCGGTTGAAATCGGACAGCCATCCTGGAGAAAGGTGAGAGCCGGGCAAGAGGGGCAGGGATCGAATGACGACGCCTTGAAGACTAACTTGGACCTCATTGATGAAATCCGGGTTACCGCGCACTGCCGGGAACTAGCCGCCAAACAGCTACTCGCGGCGAAGTACAACAGAAAGGTCAGACCCCGGTCTTTCAACCAAGGCAACCTAGTACTCCGACGGGCCGACATAGGCAACAAGAATGCCAAGGACGGGAAGCTGGCGGCCAACTGGGAAGGGCCCTACCGGATTAAGGAAAAGCTCGACGGAGGAGCATATATCCTCGAGACTTTGGCACGAAAGCCAATCAAAAGGACATGGAATGCCGATAAGCTGAAGATCTACTATAGCTAGACCCTTTCTCGGCAGCGTTTGTTAACTTTTACGATTATTCCTTTCCTCGCATTTGTTTTCCTTTCGTCTTGAGTCCAAGTTATGTCATTTCTGATTATGATGCTTTGTAAGGCCCCGTAGGGCTATTTCTTTTCATCAATAAAGGATCCCACTGGGAATATTTACCAAAACGCACAAAGCTTAAGTATGAAGCCTGAGCCGCTTAGCTCGGCCAAAAGCAACAAGGCCGAGGCAATGAAGCCCGGCTAAGGAACCGAAAGCCGGGGCTCTTAACCCCGACACCGGTAGACGGCCCCGAGGTCATAAACCCGGCCAGAACCAAAAACATCTAGATGTACGAAAACCGGCCGTCGTACTCCGACAGGCATTGGTTAGAGCTCGGCAAAGGAATCGAACACGGCCCTTTGCGAAATTGACGCGTCAACGCTCGCCCGGCTAAGCAAGCGGCCGGCCATGCCGACCCTGATCAGGTCAAAATGTCCGACTCCAGGCAGACGAAGCCTCGGTTAGGCACGTGGTAGTCCCGCCCTTACGCCGGTACAACTTGATCCAACTAAAAGAAAGTTGGAGCTCGGCTACTCGAAAGCCGGGCCGAGGCAGTATGGTTAGTTACGCCTGACGAGGCTGAAACAAGACAACCTTGCCCCAACCTCCCACACACTAAGTGTGGTAGAGAAACAATGACTTGTACGTATGCAGCCGACAAACACTAAAGCTTGGGCAAAAGAATGATAAAATTATCCATTGCCTAAGTTGTCTACACGGCCCGTACCCACACGGCCGACCGACTCTTAAGCTCAGACAAAAGGATTGCAAAATCCATTGTCTAGAGCATCCAGACGGCCCGCAACCATACAGCCGAAAGAACACCCTAACCTAGACAAAAGAGAGATAAGCTCACCCATTGTCTAAGTTATTTAAACGCCCACACAGCAGATTGACGAAAAAGGATTATACAAAGTCAAATCGTTCATTGTCGAATCCAGACAAAAGTGACGGTAAAAATTAAAACAAGTACAGATCGCGGCACAAGGCAAGAAAAATTGTTGTTAGTCGTTCAAAGTCTGTACAAGAATGCCACCAAGGCCAAAGAAAAGCAAAAATCACAAGGGCTCTAACACCCCAAGAAAGGCAAATAGCAAAAGTAAAAGCTAAGGCGAGGAGCCCGACCCAGCATCAGCTTCCTCCTCCGGCCCGGTCCCGGCAGCACCCTCCGCGGCCACTTCATCAGGGTCCTCGGCGGTTTGAGGCTCGAATGGGAGGAAAGATCCATCGTCCTTGACAAAGGCACGATGATCATATCCTTCCACTCGAAGCTCAACCCCGGGGTTGAGGTACCGGATCTGGAGCAAGGCTTGCTTAAAGCAGACCTCGGCAGTCTGCACCAGGGCGTCGGTAAGCTCCCGGGAGGTCACCTTCTCAGCAGCAAGGGCTGCCCGAGCCGCCGATTCCTCCCTGTCCAAAGCAGCCAGCCGCTCCTCCAAAGCCTTGGCCGCAGCCAGGCTCTCGGACCTCTCCTTCACGGCCCGGGTGCATTCCACGGCAACCGACTCGGCATGCTCCTGGGACAGTTGCAGCTCCCGCTCCGCCTGGACCGTCGCGGCCTTCGCGGCCTCCAGCTCCGCCCGGACCCCCTCCAGCTCCGCGAGGGCCGCATCCCGCGCCGCCAGGCCTTTGGCCAGCTCCTCCCCGGCCGACATAGCCTTAGCCTCAGCTACCTCAAGCTCCTCCTGCAGCTCGCCAGCAGAAGCGGCCTTGGCCTCTGCAGCCGACAAACTCTTGGCCAACTCCTCGACCTGTGCCCGCAGCCTCTGGACATCAGCGTGGGCACGAGCATAGTGCTCCCGGACGAGGATCAGGGCTTGGTTATATCCCACCGCCCGGCAAAGCTCTGCCTGGTTCCTGTGCAGCTCATCCAGGGCCGGTCGAGTCAGGGCAGCGCAGCCAGTGAAGTGTCGGGGGGGGAGGAAGGCGGTGGAGACCTCAGGAACTACCCCATCATGCCAAAGACGGCCACGGGCGAGAAGAGACTTCGGCGGCGGTGGTGGCGGAAGCGAAGATGACGAAGGCAGATCCGGCAGAGATGAAGGAGGATCATCGGCGAAAAACTCAGCCTCAACCTCCTCATCGGAAATCGGGGCCTCACGCCCCTCAGAAGCCTGCGAACCAGGCACCGGGCTTGGGTCCACAGCAGCGACTTCCCGGCCCTCAAGCACCGGAGACCCCCCCGAGGAAGCAGCCTGTGAAGCCGAGGCGGAAGAAAGGCCATCAGCAGCAGGGCCTTTGGCCTTCTTAGGGGCCGGGGCAGAAGGAACACCGGCAGTGGAAGAAGCCGCCCGCTTCTTGGGACGACTCGTAGGCGCGGCGGCCGCCCTCGACAAGCGAGCATATAGCGGCAGGTCGTCCATAGCCCTAGCTGCAAACAAACAGAAACAAAGTAGATCAGAAACCACCGATTCATAAGAACAATACTGAAAACAAAAACAAACACAACTACTAGTGACCCTACAGGAGGGAGGCGGCGGCTCGGCGGAAATATAGAAGCCAGCCGGCTGCACACCGTACTCGGCCACCAGGGCCTCGAGCCGTGGCAAAGCAGAAACCGATTCCGGCACCAGGTCTTCGAGCGGAACCTGGTAGGAGATGGCCTTAGCCTTGTAATGACCTTCCCCCCAATACAGCGGGAACCGACCACCATCCTCTAAGAACCACGGCCGCTCCCCCAGGACGGCCTCGATCTTGAAGAAAGCCCCCTTAAACCGTTTGAAGGAGTCGGAAAAGGGCGTCATCAAGTGACGGTCTGGGTTGATCCGCAGGGATACCATGCCCCTCAGATTGTCACCCCTCGCGGACGAACTAGGGGCAAAAGGTCCGAAGAAGTGGAAAAAGAGGTTGGCGGTACAGGGGATGGGGAGCGGAAAATGGCCGCATAACCGCTCGAAGGCAACTAGGTATCCCCAACCGTTCGGATGAAGTTGTGTCGGGGCGAGACGAAGATGCCGCAACGCCTCCATCTGGAAGGGGGTGAAAGGGAGAGAAACTCGGACCCGAGTCAAGTAGTCCCGGTAAAAGAAGAAAAAGTCCGGCTGACCCTCGGTCCGAGCCGCACATACAGGCTCCTCAGGACCCGGACGCCTAAGGACGCATCCGGGCATGGCCGGGACCTCCAGCCGTGCTATGTCTACCTCCGACATCAACGACGTTGTTGCCAGCACGTCGTGCGATACCCAGCCGTATCGGCGAATCAGGGCTTCGGACGGACTGAGTGAGTCCGAACCACCGGCCTCCGAACGCTTTTTTGAAGATCCCGACTTGGGAGCCATAAATAAGCCTATATGAAAATAAACAAAGCCGGTATTAGCAAAGAAGCAGAAATACCTGGCACAGGCATAACAGCAAGTACTAAAGAAGGCCGACTAGGACGAATAGGGACACGAGAGGGAGCAGCCGGGACAGACCAATGCCGGCAGGAGCCTAGAATAGATGAGGCCTCGACATCTCTATCACCCGCCATCAATACGGACGCCTCCGCCAGGCAGTCCCAGCAGGGGCCGGCATAACCCTCTGGGGCGGACGTCGGGCAAGCAGTAGAGGGACCCTCGTAAAAATTCAGTGGCCGAGCCATCACCACCGGAGATTGGGAGCTGGAAGAGGAACCCACCAGGGTCCCACCAAGCGATTCTGGAGGAAGAGCGGTTGCAAGCGCCCGGAAGGGTGAGCGTGGAATTGAAACGGAAACCCTTCCCGTGGACGGGCGGGCCCCACCTCGCCACGGACGCACGGCGCCACCTCGGCGCGAAGGATCCAGGATTCCCGAAGCAGGCGGTTCACCTCCAAGAACCCAGTAAGTAGCCCGCGGGAGACGCGCACGAAGGAGCATTTCCTCCTCAGGCGTCAATGGAGCTGCTGCAGAACCAGGAATACCTCTACCCCTCACCATGGTCAGAAACCTAAGGCGCTAAGAGCAGTGTCTAGGGAAACAATGGGACGAATTTCGGGTGCACTGACTCTAAAGAAACCCAGGAGACCCGGAAGGAGGGAAGAGTGATGACGCAAACAACGAAGAATAAACGGTAAAAGAGAAAGACATACCGAACAAAATGACGGGAAAGTGGCACAATACCTGTTATGTGAAAGAGGAAGGAACTAGAACGCTGGAAGACGGCGAAAGTTCCGGGCACAAAGAATCCCCTCTGAAGCTCTACAGAAACCAGAGAGTGAGCTGAGAGAGAAAATGTAATAGCGGGAAAAGTGGGAAAGAAGCACAGAGAAGGCTATTTGAACCGAAATCCTAACACAAGAAGGGTACAACGGTATTTTCCCATACAGACGAAACGAGATTGGCGCAGCACGACGCCAGCGCAATAAATGCGCACGGGCCTCGAGAAACGAGAAGGCGCGACGGTTGCAGACTCCCTCCACTAAGGGTCTGACAGCTGTAAAACCACAGTGACGGTTCACGTAGGGGGAAAACCGAAGCGTACGAAGAATCCCAAAAGGCAAGAGAACGCTTGGGGACCCGGACAGGATAAAAACCGCCCGGGCATAAGCAAAACCGACGTTCTGGGCGGGGCGAGAACCGATGGAGCCGACCACAGTCCCAAGCCGAGCTAAGGGCCACGGCATCCGAAAGCCGACCCAGTCCGAAAAAGAGGACCTCGGACGTAAACGGGCACGGGGCACTAAACATCTCGGCCATCCAGAAGCCTGAACGACCAAGCTGGGGGGCAACTGTTACGGACCGGCCCAATAGGCCTAAGTCCACACCCTGGCCCAACAGCACCTATAAGGGATCCGCGCTATATTTGGAAAGGATCCGAGATCCCCTATATTTAGGGACTCATTAATAGGAGATCCCCCTACAATCATGGCACCAGCCAATCAGCCCTCAAGGGCTCAATCATGGATATCGCCCATCAATGGGAAGATACGGGCACCAAGCTCCTCTATAAATAGAAGGAAACCCTAAACAGGTGCACACGTTCTATCTTATGCTCTTGTTACTTTCTGCCACACAGAGCACACACCCCACTCCCCTGGCTACGTGCCTTCAAGTTTGTTGCGAACTACGTGGACTTTGATCCCCTCGAGGGTACGTAGGCTCTAGGCTTGACACCCTAGTCAAGTCCAATCTCTGTGTTCTTCATACAGAACAAGAACAATTACAAAAGCATTTTTTGATTTTTCATTTCTTGAAGATATTGCATTATATCTTCATCATTAATCTTATCAAATATATCATATTCAACATAAGTTAGCATGTATGAGTTAAACCTGATATATAACCAACCTCCACATTATAACTTAAACCATTTTCATCCATTATCATCTCTATGATATCTAAACACTACAAAGAAAAAAAAAAGTTTTTGTGACGGAAAAAATCCATCGCAAAAAAGGGTTTTTCCGTCGCAAAAACCCTCATTGCAATTGCGACGGAAAACCAATTTTCCATCGCAATATCCAAACTTTGTGACGGATTGAGAATCAGTCGCAAATTTAATCAATTTTTTTTAAAAAAAATTAAATTTTTGAAATTTATTGTTATTTTTTAAAAAAAATTACATAATAAAATATAAAAAACATATTATTACAACTTATGTGCATAAAAAGCAAAGGAACTTCAAATCTGTTCCAAAATGGTCACTGCCGCAGAAACCTTGACAACAGATGGAGCTTCTTCAATGTTAAGAGCCTTAACTTTCCCATCTACCACGTAAGCTGACCATCTACACCAAGACAACAACAGCTATTCTTTAGAGAAACAAAAATAGCAGCGCAAGGCAGAGATGTGTATCGATGTATATCATCATGAAGACAGCAAATTCTCTAAAGCGTGTTCAAGATTACATGATAATCATGTGGATGATAGATTTTTAGGATGAACAATAAATATACCTTTGAGATCGGGCAGATCACCCTAGAGATCTGTTGTTAAACCCAAGCTTTTGTGGAAGCTCCCATCAAAGTCCCCAGTCATTAAAAAAAAATATTAGTGCTTCCGTTGTAAAAAAAAAAAAAAACCCTGAAAAAAATAAAACACACTCGGTTGGATTTCGAAGGATATCGGTCATCCCATTTTTTTTAAAAAATACTAAATCATATTATCGCGGAATAAAGACATGAAAAAAAGTATATGGTATAGCCAAAAAAAAATACATAATTACATTATTATTATTATTTTTTAATACAGCCAATGGAGGAGGGAGGAGGCAGGGTTCGAACCCTAAACAAGAAAGAAGATCAGTTCTTAAGGTTGGCCCTAGTATCATCGCGCTACGAGGCGCTTGGCATAATTACATTATTATTATTGTTTTTGTCGTCCGCAAGGTTTCTGTTGGAATCCCTTAATTATAGGGTCCCGTGATTATAGGACGTAAATAGAAATTTGAATTAGATTTGATTTTTTTATTTTATTTTTTCCTGATTTCTCTCCATGTATCTCGGCCTATCAACAACTAATGGCCCTGATCCTATTTTCATGTATATATCCCGACTAACAGAAAGGAATAAGATCATCGGTGAGTGACTCTCAAAAGCTCTCAGTTTCTTCATTTTTAGAGTGAAATAAATGATGTTGTGAGCTACCAAACACGAAATGGGTAACCAAAAGACTGCAAAGGAGATAGAGAATAACTAATTTTTAAGGCTAAAAAAATAATGCCCAATACAATAATTGTCAAGGAGGGAAATTGAAAACACAGAGTGATCTTAACACTCAAGGAAAAGAGTAGGGCTAATAACTTAATGGCTTGAAATCTCTCAGCCCACGAGAAGGTGACAAGGAGGACTGGAGGAGAGACACGACACGAACAGAGAGAAATGAGACGAACGTGAAATGGCTAACAAATTTGACATAAAACTAAAATTTTGCGATGGAATAAGGTTTCTGTCACAAACAAGATGCTTTTTTGCGACGAAAATAGAGTTCCGTTGCAAAACGGTGGCTTTTTTGCCGCTGTTTTGCAACGGAAAAAGGATCCGTCACAACTCAAGGTGGCTTTTTTGCGACAGATACCTAGATTTATCACAAAATGTCGATGGTCTTTTGCGACGAATATCGGGATCTGTCACAAATTGCCGAAATTTTGTGACGGATCTCAGTATCCGTCGCAAACCTACACTGCTGGTTTGCAACGGATCAGACTAGCTGTCGCAAAAGGTATGCCTTTTGCTATGGATATAGTTTCCGTCGTAAAACTTCTAATTTTGCAAATACCAAAAAATCTGCGACGGAATTTTTTCTATGCTGTTTCCTAATTTTCTAGTAGTGAAATTTTATGGTTGTCAACTAAATTAAATTTAATAAGCATTGCCATAAAATCCACACACACAGCAGTCAATAAGTACTCTAACTATTTAAATTTTCTAAGAAGCCAAAAGAGGAAATTACCCTCGGATGACAGGGTGTGAAATAGCTAGCAAGAGACATAATGACATATTGACTTAGACAGATGCTAATTAATGTACCACTACCAAGAAGAAAGCTTCCACCACCAAAGAAGACTCTTCTAACTAATTACAAGACATTTATGTACCCTCTGAGTATTCTCTGAAGCTATATGCAATGCAGATATGTGTACGTCTGTGCAGTTGTGGGGCACACAGTAGCACAAATTAAACATACAAATACATGCTGTTCGAGAGTTTTCACATGCCAGCCCACATCACATACGGCATGAAAGCAAATAACAACCTTTGTCCCTCTGCACTAGCGCATGCACATGCAGAGAGATAGAAACCCACCTTCTTTAACTCCGCCTTTGAAGGAGGCTCCTGGTCAAAGCTCGGCATTGGAGTCGCTTTAAATCCTAGACTCTTCCTGAGCATCTTAATTTCAGCTGCCTGGATCTCCTATAAAAGAGTTATGCAAGCAGATGATGACTACAAGTATACAGAAAAGCAATTTGGGATATATACATAACAACTAAACCACTTGGATATATTGTAATTGAATTCTTTCAAATTATATATATTTTCTTAAATTTTTGTGTCTGCACTTACCCACATAAATATAAGTGTGGATTCGCTACTGTACGTGTGTGTGTTCCTTTTACTTCTGAACTCTATTTTATTTTTATGCACGAAAAGTTTTTCTAGTAATTTTTTTGATATTATCATTTAGTTATGCTTTATATGAAATACTACACAATTAATAAAAAGTTCAAATTAAAGTGATGAATATGAATGCATTAAATTGTTATCATCGTTATTATTGCTCTTGATCAATCCATCGTGTTCTGCCACTTTCTTTAGTTATGCTTCACAATTCAGTAATGTCATTCGGCTTTTTGGTCACCAATGGTGTTTGAAATTGTTACTTTAAACTATAAGTTATTTCCACGTTCTATATTATTAACTTTATAATTTTTTTTATTACTTTCAAGCAATCCCTTAGGCTATGTTTGCGAATTTCATTTGGGAGGGAAAGGAAAAGGAACGGAGGATTTTGGTAGTCCCTTCCCTTATTTGCAAGTTTTAAAAATAAGAGGAGAGGGTTTTGGGGGATTTTGCAAATCCTCCAAAATCCTCCTTCTTCAAAAAAATAAAGTTCCCCCAATATGGGAGGTTTTAAGAGGAACAATAGGTTAATTACTTTTTTATCCTCGTTCACTATCATCACCACCATCGCCAGCAGGCCACCACTGCCGGCCGGCCACCATCGCCGGCCACCGCCGGCCTCCACCACCGGCAGTGGCGGTGGTGGTGGCTGGCCGGTGGTGTTGTTGGCCGGCGGTGGTGGTGGAGGCCGGCGGTGGCGGTGGCGATGGCTGGCGGTGTTGTTGGCCGGCAACGGTGGTGGCCAGCCAGTGGTGGCAGTGGACGGGGAGGGGATTTTATTTTATTATTTATTTATTTATTTAAAACTAAAGGCAAAAGGATAATTTCACCCGAATTTGCATATCCCTCATAGGACCTTGGTACTTCATAGTCTTTTTATAAATTCAACGGACTTCTGGGGGTTTTGCAAATTCTAAAGGTATTTATTTGGAATTTTCCCATAATTAATGTCACTTCTAAATCACATGGCATTATCTTCTGTGTCGTGGCCACCCACTGTCTCGTCTGATAAAAGGAGAATGCTTGCAACTATTTTTCGTCCATTATTGCTATTTAGACCTAGGCTATTGTTGATCGAACCAGAAATTTTAAAAAATAAAAATAAAAACAATCGATTTGTGCTCTCTCTCTCTATATTCTTTTACCTCTGAACTCTATTTTATTTTTATTTGAAAGTTTTTCTATTAATCATTTTTTTATATTATGATTCAATATCAAGTGTTTTATATGAGATTCAAAGGAATCTAGTGAGACTTTATACTACTAGACCAACCATATTTGTTAGTTTTTCTAATAATCTTTATGGGATGAATTTTAGTTTTTCCAAGAAGTCCCTACACTTTTGAGTTTTTTGGGTAATATGTAATTACCTGCATCATGATGTTTATTATAAAAGAACTATTTTTTTATCAAAAAAATAGTTTTTAATCTCTGTGCATCATTCTGTTTATTATAAATTATTCTATAAATTAGTTTTTAACATAGAAGGAAGGTTTATATAAGTAAAGTTTTTTTTTTAAAAAAAAAAGTGATCAGAGTATTTTACTCTATAAATTATTACGACTAAACAAAACTGTTACATATTGGACCCCTTCCTGCAGAACACTACCTCCGGTCTTAATTATAGCACTAACTTTATAGTGAAAATTGTACTATAAACCTTATCCTATAATTAGGATAGGAGTTGAGGAAGTATTATTTTAACGGTTAAGTAGTAAATTTGCCTTGGAAGTATACCCTGAGAAACAATTTTGCCCTAGAAGTTTTTCTTAGAAAAATGTTGTCCCTGATTTTTTTTTTGGAAGCAATTTTGCCCCTCCTTAACGGTCAACGGTTAGTTAACCATTAACGAAGGGGCAAAATTGCTAAAAAAAAAAAAACTTTCGAGGCAAAATTGCTACTTAACCCAAAAAAATGTTAAAACTGTTATTTATTATATCATATATTCTTAATTCTTATTTATATAATATCTAGGGGTGGAAACAAGTCAGGCTAGTCCAGACTTCACCTTAACAGGCCAGGCCTGTTTGGCAATAAAGTAGCCTGAGCTTGGCTTGTGGCCTATTAGAGGCCATTTTTTCAACCTGAGCCTGGCCTGTGTCCTGTTAAGGTGGCCTATATTTTTAAAAATTTTATAATTAGGCTAACAGGCTACAGGTATCAATGCAAAACAGGTCTACTTCAAATAGGCTAAAAATAAGCCTACTTCAAACCGGCCGAATTACATAAATTAGTAAAGGCAGGGATAAAAAAGGCCTAATTAATCAATTTACAAAAAGTAAGGAAATTAATTAAATCATTTATTTGTGTAAGAAATGTATATGTCACTCTTTCATAAATATTTATATTAGATTCGAAATAAATCTAGTTATAAGTAGCATGTAAATGTAAATTTTTATTAGACCTGCTGCTATAGCTAAGTTAAATTATTTTGGACAGTTGGCAAAAAAATAGATTATCATTTTTTTCATAATTTTTTATGAGTTATAAATTTTTTTAAGGTTAAGTAGCAAATTTGCCCTAGAAGTATACCCCAAAAAGCAATTTTGCCCTGGAAGTTTTTTTTTTAAGCAATGTTACACCGGAAGTTTTTGTTTGGAGCAATTTTGCCCTTCCGTTAACAGTCAACTAATGGTTGATCGTTATGGTTATTAACGGAGGGGCAAAATTGCTTTAAAAAAAACAACTTCCAGGGCAACATTGCTCCAAGAAAAACTTTCAGGGTAAAATTGCTCCTCGGAATATACTTCGGAGACAAATTTGATACTTATCCCTTATTTTAAAGCTGACTTGGATATTATTTTTATAAACTTTGAGATGATTATTAAGTACACTACTAGAACAGGAAGAAGCAGAAGATGAAGGACGAGGGTATGCTGCTAGGAGAAGATGAAGGAGGAGGAAGGTATGCTGCTAACAGAGACGCAGCATCAAACTCATGATTGCGAACGATCTCGGGCCATAATAAGAAAGAAAAGGGAGTTTAAGGTAAGAGGGAACTGAAACCTTTTGCTTTGCCTGATCTGGAAAACACTCAGGCCACCGACACTAAATACAAAAATTATCTAACCATAATAATAATTCATAAATGGGTGATAGGAACCATGAAAATGACGGAGACAGAGATAGACCCACCTATTTTTTTCAGTTGATGAAAAGACTACAATTGAGAAAAATGAAGGGAGGCAGGTAGGAGGAAAAAATTCAAAAAAAAAATAAAAAGGAAAATTAAGAAAACCAATTAATACCGCTTTTCAAATAATCATTCAAATACGGTTTAGAAAAAAGCTATTCCCTCTGATTACCAACAAACAAGTTATTTAGTCCTTTTTATAAGGTACTTATTTATTCCTAAGGAGCTTTTTTTTTTTTTTTTCATGTATGCCCCTAATAAATTAAGGTAGTGGGTGAGGAAAATGATTAATATGATATTAGAATTTAGTGTAATTAATAAAGGTTAATATTAGAAGTTACTTAAATTGCAGGCTAACTTTATTGACATTGTTTATGAGAATTGTTAGTTGATATCAATAAGAAATAAGAGGAACACTTATACCACCTTTAATCTAAACAAAAAATAAATCATATTTTTTAATCGAACTTTTTTTCTATCAGAATTTTTTCGGGAGATTGACCAAAATAAAAAAAAAATTATCAGATTAAAGCATATTGGAAACATTTTACCAAAGTAATGCAGTTAATGGCGCATGACAGACTCACGGTATTAATCACGTAAAAGAGACTCACACCACTAACACATACTGACAAATTATATATCAGTGGCATGATGGTGTGGCACGCCACCTAGTAACGGGACTGTTTATATATATATATATATATAGGGGTTAATATTCAATCAATTCTCACGCCACCTAGTGGCGTAGATAACAGCCCCGCCACTAGGTGGCGTGCCACACCATCATACCACTGACATATAATTTGTCAGTATGTGTCAGTGGCGTGAGTCTCTTTTGCGTGATTAATACCGTAAGTATGTCATGCGCCACTAACTGCATTACTTTGATAAAATATTTCCAATCTGCTTTAATTTGGTAAATGTTTTTTTATTTTGGTCAATCTCCCGAATTTTTTCCTATATTAACCCTGGCCTCCAATATCAGCGAAACGTACCATGATTTCATTGCTCCTGCTAGCTCTCCTTCACTCACCCTCTCATGGCTTCCCATTCAGAGCTCAGCCTCTCTCTGATCTTCCCTTTCCTTCTTCTTCTTCTTTCCATAACCACACAGAGCAAGCCTCTCTCTTTCTCAAATATAAGAGAAGCCACTGTGAACGATCTCCAACTTGCCTTCCACAGAAACCACCTTACCTCCAGGAAGCTCGTTGAGTTGTACATTCAACAAATCAACAAGCTCAACCCTATTCTTAAGGGCGTGTTGGAGCTCAATCCTGATGCTCTGGCCCAAGCTGATAGGGCCGACCAAGAACGACGTGGTGCAGGACGTCGTCCTCTGCCAAAATTGCATGGAATCCCAATTCTGGTGAAGGATAACATTGCAACCAAGGATAAGATGAACACAACAACTGGGTCATATGCACTTCTTGGCTCTGTGGTGCCTAGAGACCCAGGGGTGGTCTTCAAGTTGAGAAAAGCTGGGGCTATCATCTTAGGGAAGGCTACCTTAAGCGAGTGGTCTCATTTCAGGGGAAATAGTTTACCCCCTGGTTGGAGTGCTAGAGGTGGACAAGGCAAGGTGATCATCTACTTCTATTTTTTCCCTTATTCCATGTTTGTTTGGTTGTCTTCAGTACAATACATGTCAAAGTGACTAAAGGTCTTAACTTTTCTGAAGATTATGTGTCCATTTTTTAGCATTTGAATATTGCTGAAACACAGCACCATAACAAAAATTGATGCTTCTATTATGTATGGTGTTTACTACTGCAGAATCCATACACAAAGGCTGATCCTTGTAGATCTAGTAGCGGATCTGCAATATCAGTAGCTGCAAATCTTGTGGCAGTGTCTCTTGGTACTGAGACTTTTGGCTCCATTTTATGTCCTTCTACTTATAACTCTGTAGTGGGAATCAAACCTACTGTTGGTCTCACAAGTAGAGATGGGGTAGTTCCAATCTCCCAAAGACAAGACACAGTAGGGTGAGTTAATTTCATCAAGTTTCACACACGTCTCAATGTTCTTGAAACAAGTCATTTAATCAAGTAAATAGATCTGCTGCCATTTTTTAGTCAAATGTTAAAACAAATTATATTATAGTGCAATAGGAGTTTCTGATATAGAAAAGATTTTGAATGTGGGAATGCCTTTAACAAGTGTGCAATATTGTTGTGGGATGGTACAAGGCCTATTTGCAGGACTGTCTCAGATGCTGCATATGTTCTTGAAGCCATTGCAGGCGTTGATTCTAGGGATAAGGCAACAATTAAAGCATCAAAATTTGTCCCAAAAGGTGGATACGCTCAGTTTCTGGGAAAAGATGGTCTAAGAGGTAAAAGGCTCGGGATAGTGAGATACTACTACAGGTTTAACGGTACTTCTCTGCAGAAAACTTATGAGCAACACCTAAAGACACTAAGGTAATGAAAACTATATATATATACACACCATGCATGGCTTAAACCATGCTATAGTGGATTGCTGCAACAAGTTGCTAACACTTGGAATCCCACATTTATATAGGCAGCAAGGGGCAGTACTGATTGACTATTTGAAGATAGATAACGTTGAAACAATCAAAGATGCGGGATATGAATTCACTGCATTGCATGCTGAATTTAAAATAGCCTTCAACTCATACCTTAAAGCTTTAATTCATTCTCCTGTAAAAACCTTAGCAGACGTGATTCGCTTCAACAACAAACGCCCGGACTTGGTAATAAGCACATATATTTCTTCTTACTATATATGACACACACACACACACATATATATAGTTGCCGCTTGAGTCTGATTTACAGAAATTGCAGGAGAAAACTGATAAGTATGACCAAGACGTTATGTTGGCCGCTGAAAAGACAAATGAAATTGGGAAGAAAGAAGAAGAAGCAATAGCAATCCTGGCATATTTGTCTAAGAATGGAATAGAGAAAGTCATGAAGCTAAGGTGAATAAACTAGACGCAGTGGTGACCTCTGGCTTTGATTTTGCTACAGTACTTGCCATAGGTGGGTAATCACTGTGCCTGCAGGCTACAATGACGGCACGCCAATTATATTGGAATTTGCTTTTCAGGCTTGAGAGGCTCGGAACCAACACTGATTCAGATTGCTTATTCATTCGAGCAAGCAACTAAGCTTAGGAGGCCACCACCTCCGATAATACACAAATCGTTCTGATATATAAACGTACAGATTATCTGATGATCATTAACTATTAATAAGTAAGTTCATTTGAACAATAATACACTAGAGAGGAAGCTTTTTAACGGGAGTAATCTTCAGACATATAAGTACATATCAGTTTAATCGAGAGCAGCGGAGACCCATCTAATTTATTTATGGGACATTAACATTCACTCAAGTCTCTGGCATTATTATATATATATAGATATGATATGTAGTGAATGAGAGATATATTAATTCATACAAAGATCCTGGCGGCACCAGGTGGAAGAGAATCCTCAGGGCTCAATGGGACCTCCCTCAACACAGTCTTAAGGCCCTTCCCTCCTGCATTTGCAAGAGGATGAACTCCATGTGCAGGCCCCGCGATGTACTCTCTTTCCTCTCTCTCTTTCTTGAAATCAACCCCAAAACGCTTCCCAGCATCTGCGTTAATTAATCCAACCATGTGAATGAATTATAAGTAATCACAGAGCGGAACAGAACCGGTTTCCCTCCGAAGGGCTTTGCTTAGGAAGGAAAGCGGTTCCACAGAATTAAACAGTGATGAGTAGTGTTTGCAAGGCAGGAGGGCACCTTGTAGGAGGTCTTGATCAATCTGGCCGTCTCTGGTGAAGGCCATCATGAGCTGAGGGAGGCCAAAGGGGAGAGGGTGGCCCTTATCGACTTGCCAAAAATGGTAGGTTTTGCCATAAGTCTTACTCAGAGTTTCCATTTCCTGAAGCTCGATTGATCGTGGAAGTCTGGGCGTGAAGAGTATGGCGCCCTTGACCTCAAAGAGGTGAGTGTGCCAGAGCTTCTTCTCGTCGTCCGGCAGCGTCAAGAACAGGTGCTCCGGTATCATATACTCCACCCCTATCAGCTTGCTCGTCTTCTCAGGCCCGTCGAAAATGACACACTGCCTCACCTCCTCGTTCAGGTGGCCGCAGAAGTGGTGCGCCTCCACTTGCCGCGTCATGTCATCGGCGTAAAAATGGAACCTTCAACACAATTACATTCACGTCAAGTGGAATATTTCAAATATGAAGGAAAGAGAGAATAAATGAATATATGTAGGTACGCGCAAAGGTGCTGGTGAATGTTGTTGACGGGGGCAAAGCTTTGGATGGCAGAAGTAGCGGTCTCGAGGAGGGAGATTCCGGCGCCGGTGGGTTCGCCGGGGATTTGTGAGTCGTTGTTAGAGGCCGCCATAGTTGAAACTGAAACTCTGAGTGGTGAGATTTAATATGTGGGATTGATAATTGATTATTGCATGGGGAGGGTAATGTGTTAGGAGGAGGTGATGGCATTGGGATTGCATGCATTTTCACGCGTGGCAGATCGAGTCTATCTGCTTACGTGCCTTTTCTCCCTACAACAGGCCGGGAATCAGATCCAATTAGCATTGTAACGTATGTATGTTTTCCATCAAGTGACATTTGGGAAGGGTTACATGCATGCATGTATCTCCGCAGTCTTAATTAGTCTCACCCCTACAACGGGGAAAAAAAATGTTTTTGGGATCGATTTTAACTCGCATGACTTCTAGATTATATGGAAATTTTTATTTTTGTTTTCATTTAATTAAATAAACCTGGTGCTGTTTCACTCTTTCTTATGCGCTTTGCTTACAGGGGAGTGTGGCAGGAAAATGCAGCTAGATATATAGATCAAACCATCACCAAGTACTCAATCATTCAACATACTATATTTCTGGTCTTTAATATGAGGGTTATTAACTTTCTTTTTGGGAACAAAATAAATTACATTAAAGTATTTGTATTTATTGCTTTTCTTTAAATTAATTGGTGTGACTTATAAATTAATATACTCTGATAATCTAATTATTATACACAATATATATGTTATGATTAATAACTTATTTAACCTCCTTAATTCTTTTTTTTTTAAAAAAAGTCAATTACTTTTATATTAAAGATGGGAGATAGTAGATTGTTAACCAAAACTATTGTCTTATAAATTTCTCTGTGATGATATCATTTAGTTTAAAAATTAATATGAGTCTTGGAAAAAAGAAAAGTTAGACTAAAATTATATTATTTAAAGAAAAATATTATGGCTTTTTTGCTTTCAGAGAAGTTTGAGGTAATGATGCATGAATTAAAGTAAATCATATATATAGCGACATTAGATATATGGGAAGTGACTAGAGCTAAACAATCGAACATCAACTTAATTTAAACTTTTATTAGAGCACAAGTTTGTGTGAACTGAAGTACCTAATTTTTTTTTCCAAGCAAGAGGTGTTGTATGATAAGAGTGAGTATTTTATTTTAATAAATGAAAAATATACTAGTTTAAAAGAGCTGGCCCTTTTATTTTTTAGCCCCGTTGAAGCCCGAGCTCCTTTTACACCAGCTAAATATAAGTTCGGCCCTCGCCACTTAGACAGGCTTAAATGGACTAGCTTGATGGGCTCGGCCTGTTTTAACAGCTCTATTTATAACACGCTTAATTGATCTACCTTTGGATTTTAATTTTAATTTGGTTTAAAGAAACTTTAATTTCTTTGCGCTCTAGCAAATGAGGAATAAGTGATTTTTCATCAAATTTTAAATTAAGAAGTAAATAAAGTTAGTAAATGACTATCATGAAAATTTAACAGCTATCATTAAAAAAATACTCTTCAATGTCTTATACCAACAAATTAAATGGGTTATATGTATTTAATATAGAAGAAAATAAGAAAAAGTATCAAGTATAATTAATTTAATTAAAAAGGAAAGATACTAAGAGGTACTTTTATTTAATTAATAACCCTTTAGGTCACTCGATATCCAATGCTTTTTTTTTAAAAAAAAAAAACTTATTATTAGATATGTAAACATCGGACTAATCTAAAACGAGACTTTATGAACATGCATGATCCAATAAAAAGGTGATTTTTTAATACAATACAAATTAAACAAACATGCTCGAGCCAGGAACTTCGTCCGAAAGTGAAGGTTAGACCACTGTGACCACTGAGAAGTAAGGGGAGGTACTTTAATTTGAAGTGGTTCAAATGTCGTAAGTTTTTATTTTGAATTTCAAAAGAACTTTGATTATATTGAACAAAGAAACAGGTTTCTGGTCAAGAGAACAACAAAAGAGTCTTTGAGCAAAAAAAAGAACAACAAAAGAGTCAAAGTATTCAAAGAGGGTCAAAGAGCATGCTTAGGACTTTAGGTTTTCTTCGGAGCAACATGGATTGAGATAATTAAATAAAAGGTTAAGTAGCAATTTTGTCATGAAAGTATACATTGAAGAGCAATTTTGTCCTGAAAGTTTTTCTTGGAACAATGTTGCCCCGGAAGTTTTTTTTTTTTTTTTAGCAATTTTGCCCCGGAAGGTATTTCTTAGGTTTTTACTCCCTCCAGTATTACTTATAAGACCTAGTTGATTTTTTTGGAGAGATTAAGGATGCTAATTAAATTACTCTAGGGTATTTTTATTTTTTCCTTTAAACTAAAATATATAATCTAAGGATACACAACATATGAAATGATTAGATATCTTATTTAGCTTCTTTGATCTCTCCGAAAAAAGTCAACTAAGTCTTATAATTAGAACCAAAGGTAGTAGTATTTTAGTTTTAACTAAGGCAGTAGAATTTGACTAGACAATTAAATTATATTTCATTAGAAAAATAGACATTTGAATATGATTTAACAAAGAATCCCTTATTCTATTACCTCTGTCAATTTGAACGAAAAATAATAGTGCTAGGGAGAAGTCAAAAAAAGATTATCTTGGCAAGTCAGTATAAAAACTAGTGTTAACCCCCTTCGTTGCACGGAGATGTGAATTCTGTTAATGATACATTGTAGAATTAAAATTTTATTACTATAATGCATTTGTTTTTATATCTCTAAAACTGAATTTTTAACTCAAAAATGCATAAAGGATTGATTAAATGCATGTTTATATATATATATCAACTTAATTATCAGGAAACATTTTTTTTTTGGGAACTTATTATCATCCTAGTAAGGTTGTTAAACTCGCGAATTTAAGCAAACTCATGACAATGACATAAATTCGTATCGTGAACTCAAATCGTAAACTCGTAAGAGTTTACATTTATTATTAAATAGGTATTATTAGTGTATAATTGAATATTGAAATATAAAAATGAGAATAATGAAATCGAACACATAAATGTAATTATGATTTCTAATTTAATTAACTTCAAATCCAACTTAATTCCTTCCTTCCGTTTTTAATCAGCATTACCAATAAATAAAGTGCTCAAAACTTGGAGAAGAGAGATTTTGCTCTGCTTTTGGATTGTGGGTGAACACAACCCCTGATTTTGAAATTAATAGTGATTATATAATCATTATAATTATGATTTCCTTATTGAATGCCTGATTTGAAATTCAATTTACTATCTTTGTTATATTCAAACCCCAATAGTATAATTGCGCATGGACAACATAAATTACGATGATGAGTTGGGTGCATGAATGTGAAATACTTATTAATGTGCATATTATGTAGATTGCTTACTTTTTCAATGACATAGACACCAATATATATATATGTGAAGTTTTCAAGAATTAATGTCCTTCGATGAAACATGAGACATTCATACTATTTTATGCTGTAATCCTTCACCTTTAGCCTAACCACAATCTCCCTTCCGACAGCTCCAATATTTAACTCTTTTGGGAACGAAGAAGAAAGGTTTTTTGTTTGAATGGTCAATTATATTTTAAAAAGAATATCACCATTTTCAAATTTATATAAGTACTAATAAGACTTCGAAAGCTTCATTACCTCAGCTGTCGTAGCTTGACTGTTGAACATTAGTATGGAACACTTTGCAGTTGAATCAAACACTGTGATGAACCTTGAACCTATTTCGAATAACTCCCTAATCCTTGATTTGTAGCTAGGGACTAAAACTTTTGTCTATTATATTTTGTTGGAAACATAAACATTTGAATTTTTTTTTTTTTTTGGTCGAATACACATTTATGATTATTTAACGTAAAATCTCTTATTGAATTACCTTTGGGAATTTGATTGGAAAATAATAGTGCTGAGGAGAAGTTAAAAAAAAAAAAATCATATTGACAAGCAATACATTTAGGTTTTTCAATAGTATAAAAATTTAAAGTAGATGATTGTAAAATAATTACATGATTTATTATGATTAATAAATAAATATTACTTTCTTTGCATACAATAATAAAAAAATCCATCTATAAAGACTAAATTATATAATAAATATTACATATCCATAAACTATCCTTCTCTATTTGCAAAAGATTTGGTTTCCCAAAATGTTATATAAAAGCTTCCTTGTGCAACGTAGGGTAGCAATACTTGTTAAATTATAAATTCTGATATAATTAATCATATGTTTCAATCTGGCAGAAACATTTATATCATTGCTGGATACTATATATAATTCTTTAGTTAAAGTATACGTTTGGCCCTTCATGTTTGCTTCTGGATCATTTTAGTCCCTTAAGTTTGTAAAGTGTATGTTTGATCCTGTAATGTTAACATCGTTAATCTGACTTAATGGAAAATACCGACTCAATAATTTTAAGTGATTATTATGCAATTAAATGCTGCCAAGCATATTTATATGTTAGTATTTTAATAAACTTGATTATGTAATTGTAAATCTTAATGTTTATACGATTATATACAACAACCAAACCATTTTCGAGATCTAAAATATCATCCATGAAAATTTTAGAATAAAAATAAACTTCAAATGCAATTTTTTAGGGACGAGGGTCGTGTGAATAATATCCATTCAAAAGTTTTATTAGTTAGGACAACCTAATTTACTTTTATATATAGAAAATACGGATACGTTGCAATATTTAATTTATGTGTTTTGAGGCTGATAAAATTTTTAAATAGGAATTTTTTTACTTATTTTTTGTTTGTTTGTTTGGGTAATCAATGTTTGCCAGCGTACACAACAAAAATAATTACACATCACTTTCACAACGCATCACACAAGGAGGCGAACGACCCGCATAAAAAATATGGGGCAAATGATGTGAGACGTAGGACTTTAGCATGTGATGTGTCCTCAAAAAAACATATTAAATCACTCACACCTCACGACTACAGTGACCCTTTTTTAAAAAAAAATTTGACTATACCTGCGGGGTCCATTATTTTGGCTCTTGAGGCTTTTACTATTTGATTTTGATTTGATTATGATATTCTTAGTTCCAAGTATAACAAGCCTTAAATTGATTCACGTCTCAATCATTTAATTTGTCCCAAAAAATAAAAATAAAAATAAAAAATCAAGTTCTTAATCCATTACCTACTCTCTACACACACAAAAAAGTTAAAATAATAAAGATGTCTTTTCATTAGTGTTACCTTCCTTGTGTGGTATACATGCACATTTAGTATAATTTGTTTTTAATTAATAGTAACAACAAGGTCACGGGCATGAGGTTGTGTATATGTGACAAGTTTGAATATTCTAAAGAAGAAATTAATAGGCACGCTTTGAATTGAATATATTGAATTGGTTTTGATTTCTAATTGAGCAAAGATTGGGATGCTAAAGTAAATGATATAATGAATTAATGAGGTCGAAGAGCATGGTCAACCCTCCCACTTTATGCCATCAGGACCAGGGAACATGTATATGTACTCTTGGCTAATCCACGGGCCTCCCATTTCTTAGAGGGTAATTTTTGCCACCGGAATATAATTTTGTTCCATAAGTTTTTCGGAGACAATTTTGTTTCAAATGGAAAAAATGAACAATTTTGTCTTGACTTTATCTCAGTCACCTTTGACCATTAGTTAACAAAATATACTAAATTGATAATATACCAATGTCATTTCTGTTAAGGTATAAATTTGTATCGGGAAAAGTCTATGTGTTATTTACTTCATCTTATTTTAAAGTTAGCTTTAAAACTTTTGGGACAAATTTGCCCCCTAACAAAAATAGTTTGGATAACACGTAAACTGTTAGCTCAGCATATTTAGTCAACTAATGATCAAAATTAATTAGGATAACGGTTAAGGTAAAACTGCTCTATTTTTTACATTTTTAGGACAAAAGTGGCCCATAGTAAAATCTTCCAAGACAAAAATGACCTTAACACATTTTAAAAAATATTTTTGTTTGATATATATATAGGGATAAGGGTTTTAAATGCCATAAAAGTTTTCGTTTAGAAGCACTGGTAAGATGAATTTTTTTTTTTGGACAAAAAATGCAACGGAAGTTCACAAAATGTAGCAATTTTGCCCCTCCGTTAATTTTGACTGTTAAGTTTAACTAAGTGTACATGTGGTATGCCACCTCATCACACGTGGCATACCACCTCATCAATCAAAAGAGTTAAGTATCATTTTTGCTCCGAAAGTTTTTATTAAGGAGCAATTTTACCCTAGAAGTTTACAAAACGTAGCAATTTTGCCATTCTGTCTTCCAATATTAAATTTGACTATTAAATCAGTTAAATACCACACATGCCATGCCTTGAAAATGTCGAACTTGGAGTCAGAAAAGGAGATCATTGAGATAGGAGCTCAAGACGGCTAGAATTTGCGAAGCCGAACTAGTTAAAACAACTGAAAGGTCTATCACAAAACCCAGAGGAAGCATCACTTATGGTCTAAGGAAATGATCAGTCTATGCAAACGTAAATATTATCACTATTGATTTGTTTTACTAAACCAATTTTTGGAACAATTCATTTCTCATTTTGCTTTTCATTTGCTTAGATCATAAGTGATACTTCCTCTGGGTTTTACGATAGACCTTTCAGTTCTTTTGACCAGTTCGGCTTCACAAATTCAAGGATTTCCTTCTTTGACTTCAAATTCGACCTTTTCAAGGCACGACATGTGTGGTATTTGACTGATTTAATAGTCAAATTTAATATTGGGGGACATCAGGGCAAAATTACTACGTTTTGTAAACTTTCGGGGGCAAAATTGTTCCTTAGTGAAAACTTCCGGGGCAAAATTGCTCCTTAGCGAAAACTTCCAGGACAAAAATGATACTTTTGATTGATGAGGTGGCATGCCACGTGTGTACTCAGTTAAACTTAATGGTCAAAATTAACAGAGGGGCAAAATTGCTACGTTTTATGAACTTTCATGGCATTTTTGGTTCAAAAAAACTTCTGTATTACCAGTGTTCCTGAACGAAAACTTCCATGACATTTAAAACCCTTATCCCTATATATATATATATATAAGCATCCAAAATGTCCAACATTGTTTTAATATTTTCTTACATTTAGGCACTTCTTTTGTTTTGTTTATGCCGTGCCAAGCTTAGAAGATAAATTATTAATATTTACCCCAATAATGCTCAATTCCAGATTCATCGCTATACTACTCGCCTACTCCAAACATTATAAGTGTAAGTTAAAGTGTTTATTCTAATATTACCTCCGGTTTTAGTTATACGAACACTTGTTAACAATACATTTTGTCTATCAAATTTATATATATTTTTTACGTTATCACTATTATCAAATGAGATTTACACCTTTTATTAATGGCCAGTTGTTCTAACGATAACACCACCTTTAATGTCCCAGCTCAAGCTAAGCCAACTATTATCACATATAAACTTATAATATTGTCTTTTATGTATTTTAAACATGGGTTAAGAAGTAATTTGACTAACAAACTATTATCCCAAGAACGCTCTACACAAATAACTTTTAAGTTGACTAAAAATATTTAAAAAACTTTTTAAAATGTGCAATCAGTATAAAAAATAGAGTTTTTTTTTTTGTTGGGCACTCCTAGAGTAAAAGGTATTTATGTTGGACGCTTTTAGAGTAAAAGTTTTTTGTACTGACTACACTTTTTTTAAAAAAAATTTTGAATATTTTTAATCCACTTAAAAGTTATTTATGCTAAACACTCTTGAGATAATAGTTGATTGAACAAATTGCTCCCTAGCCCTTTAATTGCTCCTTAACCATTTAAACACTTCACTATTAAACTTATACTTTCAATTATGAGGGGGTGAAGCTAGTTTTGTAGCCTATTGAATCCGTACCTCCCCTATTTAAGCATATCATTTTGCCCTTTGGGGCTACGAAATGTCCTTGTGCGTTTGACTTGGATTCAACTCTGTATTTTGAATTTTTATCATATTTCTTATTCGAGTTGGTTAATTTATTTTACAAAATTAAAAAAACATTTAATTATATTATATTTTATATTTATATGATTTTCTTAAATAGTTATGTACATCATTAGATTATACTAAGATATCAGTTATGAGTTATGAGTTTGGTAACCGGAGAAAATTGATCAATTTAAGAGATAAAATCAGAAAAAATATCTTACCCTCACTTATAAACAAAGTCTAATATTTATGAATGGAGGTAGTATTAAGAAAATTTTTTTAAAAAATACAACTTAAACTTTAAAATTTTAAATAAGTAATTTTATAATAAAATGAGTTGTCAATTATTTTATTTTATTTTTTTGTTAATATCATTACCGTTATTATCAAAATGGTTTTAAAATTCAATTGGTATTTTTTTAAAATATTTTTAATGTTAAAATGATAGGATTTTATAGAACAATTACTTGAGGGAAAGAAAACGTAGAATAAGTACAAAGATGAGCACAGCAGCAGATGGGTTTGGTTTGTACGCGTATGAGGTCGATCCATGTCTTATTTTCAAAGACGACCGACGAGTCTATTCATTAATGGTTTGCTCATGGGGATAACTGATGCCTTGTGAAAGCTGGAACAGAGTAGGTGAACAAAGTTGACTGTCATCCCTTGAAATTCCATATATTCTGTTCCCACCTTCTATCTCTCTCTCTCCAGTCAACACATTTCGGCGGGTCCTCTTTTCCTCATCCCCCTTCTCCTTCCTCGAACCTTCATAGGATTCGTCTTCCCTTCTCTTTACTCATTATTTGGATAAAGATTTTATACAGCCTACGTTTCGCTACAAATCTTTGTCTTCTTCTTCAATCCTCGTCTTTTCGAGTACAAGCTAACCCACCCGCAATTAAGGACCTTCATGTTGCTTAATCATTGCAGTCTTGGGTGGCAACCCCTTTGGTCAGAAGACTCCATACTCGCTGAAACCATCGTTTTCAACCCTAACAATTAAAGCTTCTGCTTATCAAGCCTTCCCTGTCTCTGCCGCCTCTTTGTTGATTTTGCTCGTGGTTGTTTGTTGTTTGCGATGGAGGATAGTGTGCAATTGCCCATTGAGATGAGAGCATTGGAGTGTCTCGGTAAAGGGTTTGATCTGACCAGTGATTTCCGATTGAAATTTGCCAAGGGAATCGAAGGCCGGAGGTTGGTCGAGCTGGACGAAGCGAACAAAAGGGACATTTTGATTCCTGGGGGTACTACTATTAAAGGAGTTTCAGAGGATATCCGGTGTGATAAAGGGGATCGAATCCGCTTCAAATCCGATGTACTTCAATTCAACCAGGTGGGTGCCTCTCTGTTCTGTTTCTTTCTATCCCAAGTAATTCATCCTTTTTCAGATTTGGAGTCGAGGTGGATCTTCTAACGTGCTATTTTGATTCTAAAATATCATAAGAAGACAATGCTATTGATGGAAAATGTTTGAAAGCAAATTTTAAGATATAATATTCCCGAGGAATTGAAGTTAACTTGCACTCGAGCTCTGCAGTTGCATTCCAGGCGTTTAGTGTATCCTCTACTTTTTCAGACATGTTTAGTTTAGAGAGCAACTTGACGACTTCACTTCTTTTAATTTTTATTGCTAACTTTTTATGGAGGAATAATCAAATTTGCTAACATATAATATATGTTGGCAAAAGATTGCCCATCCGTAATTTTGTGAATCCAATCATACGACTCTCACTTTCGCATGGTTGGGTCTTAATTTGTTGCATTCTTGTTTTTCATGCATAGCTTTGCCAGTGTTACCGTTATTTCTGGGCAAGCCAATTACCGTGGTGAGATAAATGCCTGGTATATTTGAAAATTAAATTTGAAAAGTAGTTTGTATTATACCAAGAGAGTAGAAATTAGACGAGGCTGGCCCTGAGTGGATAGGAAAAGAACAGGGGACTTAAATTTCTGGATTTATATAATAAGCTTAGATCGGTGAGATTTAAAAATCTCTAATTTGGAGCTATAAAGTAATCTGCAATTGCCTTCTACACATCCTCCCTCAAAGACTTTAGAACTAAATCCCGTGAAATGCATTAGGTAAAAGTAGCCTCCTCTAAAACAACAATGTCCATATCACCAGAAATAAAATAAATTTCTATGCAATATCTCGTACTTTCTCCCTTGTAAATCCCTGTTCTCTACCAAATAAATTTTCTTCTGTTTCTATAAAAGCATTGTATGTGGCTTTCTTCCTTTGCAGATGTCAGAGTTACTTAATCAAAAGTCCGCAATACAAGGAAAAATTCCTTCGGGCTATTTTAATGCTCTCTTTGATTTTAGTGGAGATTGGTTCCGCGATGCTGCTGACACCAAATATCTTGCTTTTGATGGTTATTTCATTTCACTGTACTATTTGCACTTAATAGCTTCTCCACTTGTTCTTCGAGAGGAAGTAAAGAAGTCTGTTCCATCCCAATGGGATCCAGCTTCATTGTCTAGGTAAACCTAACACCATTTCAATCTTTGATTCATAGACCAATAAAGGTATTTTTGCGTATATTGTGGAACTTAACATATTTGTACTTGCACTGGCTTCTCATGAAATAGGTTCACATTTTTTGGTTTTAACTTCTCACCATTATGATCAACATAAAAACTTTAATACTTTTGTACAGTTCTTAAGTCAAGAATATTGCTTCTCATTTTTAGGCTCTGTATAGTGTGTGGGATCCATACCCAGTTTGCCTAAGTTGGATTCAATTTTTATTAACTTTGGATCACTAACGAATAACCCACTTAAATTATGAAGTTTGACATTGAAAACCCAACTTTGTATAGGTAGTAGTCCTCTTGTTGTTAGTTAATCATAATTTTAATGATGGAAGTGTGACACATTAGTTACAAAGAATTTAAACTATTTTGTACATTTAACTTCTTGAACTCTCAAATTTGTGTAGATTATCCGTTAAACATTAGGTTATTGCACATAACCTTGCTATATGTCATGCTTTTGTTAGTGAAATATTAGACTGATGTCAAGGAGATTATTTACATTAACTTGAAAGTCTAAGGGATCCATGATCAAATTTCAAAAGTAATGGAGTAGTCTGCACATCACATGGCCATGGCCAAAAATATATGAGTGAACTCTGAACATATTAAAGAGCGGAATAATCTAGTTGGATGTATAGTAACTGATGTTGGGATCAATTGAAGGTTGTGATTTTCAGTTTATGAGTATGATGGTGCTGATCTATTTTGTTAGGCAGGTTCATCCGGACATATGGCACTCACATAATAGTCGGTATGGCTGTTGGAGGGCAAGATGTAATCTTTGTTAAACAAAAACACTCTTCAAAGGTTCCTCCTAGTGATATCAGAAGATGTTTAGAGGATCTTGGAGATTGTATGTTTTCAGATAGAAGAAGTCCTTCTCTACTACAGAGGAAGACGGCAGATGGAAAACATAAAGTATGATGAATTATCTTGTCTGATTCCTAATCCCATATACAAGTGACTTGCCTATTGATATGTGTTCTTTGTCCATGTAGGTTCCTGAAGTCTTCACTCGTGTGATGCAACCAAGCACAATGCAGTTCACCAATATATCTGAAACATCAAGCAAAGATGTAAGCCAGAAAAATGGAAATTCTTATTTTCACAATGAATAAAAATTCTAGGCTGTGGTGCTTATCATGATTTATTGTGTAACAGGGCCTCACTATTATCTGCTCGAGAAGAGGAGGAGATGTTCTTAAGCCCAGCCACTCAAATTGGCTCCAGACAGTGCCTTCTAATCCTGAAGGAATTCTCTTCAAGTTTGTTCCTATATCCTCGCTACTGGCAGGGATTCCTGGAAGCGGTTATCTTAGTCATGCAATCAATTTGTATTTGCGATGTACGCTCTTGTTCTTAGATTCAACAATAATTGTATTAGCTGCCACCGTCTTCTATATATTTTTCAGCCTTGGCTATTCAATAAATAACTGTAGTTACTTATGCTATCATTTGTTGCATACTATCATTCATAAAATTTCCTGTTACTCTGCACCTGAATAAATGCTTTTTGGCAGATAAGCCTTCATTAGACGTACTTTTATTTTCCCCTACATATAAGCTTCTAATATTATCATTTGCTGCAGTGCATTGTTTCTTCAAATCGTCCCTGTTTAATGCACACAGCACAACACTTAATTGATTTACTTGATTTTTTCAGATAAGCCTGCTCCTGACGATTTACAATACTTCTTAGAATTTCAAATTCCTAGGCAGTGGGCTCCCATGTTTTGTGAGCTGCCTCTCAGGCATCAATTGAGAAAGAGCTCTTCTCATTCCCTTCAATTTAGTTTCATGGGCCCCAAACTTCATGTCAGCCCTGCACAGGTAAGACATAAAACCGTCCATTTGAGCAGGCAGGCATTTGATTGTCAAGGTTCTTTCTTATAGTGGATGTTTATATTTCAGTTTTTCTGTTATTCTCTTTTGTCTGGACTTTACCGGTCTTGGATTTTAAAAACTGAGGTTATAAATCTTGAGGTTTTTGGCAGTTATCATAGACTTAAATCTTGTATTGGCCTTGGCGAATCACTTTATGATGATTAACATAGCCTTCCAGTGACTCATGCCTTCCTTTATGCATTACGTCATTTATTCTTGACATTGATAATATATTTCTCTTGTTGACTTTGGCATGTTCCACAAAATGCCAGGTACTAAGTGAAGAAAAACCTGTGGTTGGCCTCCGCTTGTACTTAGAGGGCAGAAAATGTGACAGACTGGCAATACATGTACAGCATCTTTCAAGCCTCCCTAACACTATGGTCCTCTCCTCAAGTAACCCAACCATGAGCAGGCCTTCCATGTGGCGAGGTTCTGATGATCACGAATCCAGTGACCAATTCCTGGAGCGAGTCAGATGGAAGAGATTCTCAAATGTGTGCACATCTGTAGTAAAGCATGATCCTAACTGGTTGCAAGGTTCTAGTGGCGTTTATATTGTGATTGGTGCTCAACTCTTTAGCAAAGGGAGTTGGCCAAGAAACGTGCTTCATCTTCGACTTCTCTTCACTCATATTCTGAACTGCAGTATCCGAAAGACAGAGTGGACTACCGCACCAGATGCTTCACGGAAATCATCTTTCCTATCTAATATCAGCACGACCTTCACATTCACACAACAGAATAATACAGGTCCCCGGAAGCAGGCTCCAACCGTAGTTAATTCTGGTGTTTATCCAGAAGGTCCGCCTGTGCCAGTTCGCTCCGGTAAGCTGCTGAAATATGTGGAGACATCTGAGGTTGTGAGAGGTCCACATGATGCTCCTGGACATTGGCTGGTAACAGCTGCTAAGCTAGTGGTTGAGGGTGGTAAAATTGGATTGCTAGTAAAGTTTGCTTTGTTAGATTATTGGTGATGCCAGGGTGCTTTACTGTATAGGGGGGAATCTTGGTAATTTTTCTTTTTCCTTGGGTTTATTTTGCTGTCTAAGTTTTTCCTTTTATAAAAATACAGGACACATGTGCATATATGCTCTAAAATGTCTTTGTATAGGACAATACAGAAAGGAGTGGCTGTTGAGATAGAGTAATAGAAAATTGAATTAGGGCTATTCCACCAATTCTGCCTTTGGTTGGAGTTGATAGGTTCTTGTTTCATCAATCTTAATAATGAGAGATGGTATTTAACCAAGGTCAATGGTCCAAACAGAGCTATATTCCATACATAACTTGAATCAGTAATGTAAAATAATGAAGGAAGCAGTTTAAACAAAGTTCAACCTCATTAAGGGTTTTTCCTAGCTCAATTCTGACAGGCCAAATTTGCATTTTGTGGAATTATTAAATAGGAGAATGACAATTAGGTTTTAAAAATGCTCTTTAATTTGAATGATATGATGAGATACAAAATGTATATATGGATAGTAATAGGTTGGGATTTTTGTTTCAAATTATTGAATGGACCTATTGGATTTGCAATTAAAATTATCATATTTTCAAATTATTTGAATCAATATATGTAATCAAGTTTACAGTTAAAAGTTTTTGAATTAATTTCTTAGAACCTAAATACTATTCACTCTTCGATAATGCTTTAAACAGAATTGCATTCAATAGGAAAAAGGGGGGGAACCCTTGTCAAGTAAAAAAAATATCATTCCCCCTTTTAATGGGTAGTATCACTTTATTTGTAGATCATACCTGCCAATAAACAATACAGAATATTTTGAGTGTACTCTATCGTACCGTTGTAATAGTGTTCAACATTTTGTTTTTAATTATTATGTATAAACAGTCTATCAAATTATGTGGTAGATACCATAGAAACGAACCGAAGAAAAAGTCTATGTATTAAAGGGTGGCTCATTTGGCTTGGCTGCTTTTTTCCGTTGCTTGTGGTCATGATTATTATAATAATAAAACTTTACTTGGAAAGAAAGCTATTTAGTAGGTCAATTTTTTTTTTATGCCTAATGAAAACTATCTAGGGGGCAATAAGCCGAAGAAGATTGCCAGGAAACGTATCTGTCCTCTTTTTGGGACTTAAAAGCATCACTCAATTGGTAAGAAAATCTTCAAAACTTCATCATTCTATCAAACCACTGCCATAATGATATCATTTGAAAAAGAAAAATGTTGCTGAGAATCGGTTATTTCCACCATAACAATAATGATCCAATTGCTGATGGTATACCCAAAAGAGAGAGAGAGAAAGAGAAGCTGATATTAAACAATAAATCAAATTAAAAGATAAAGTGGATGCTTGCACTTTTTGCAGCACTGTGAGAGAGCATGATGATAGTGGCGATGCATGCAGGGTAACATGTATATATCTAAGATACAGACAATCTTTTGTACTTGTCTTGCTTGGATTAGGAGAATATGAAGAGTAACTTTATAAACTTTACAAATATTAAGAAATGAGGCAGTTGAATCATGAATGGCTCTAATAAACTGAGGTTAATTTGCTAAAAGTTAGTCCTCGAAGTAGCACCTACTTTGGCTTTAACTGCAAAATACTAAACAAAGGGATGACCCCATGATAATTTGCATCTTAGGCTTCATTTATTTCCCATATACCAGAAATGTATAATGATGCTTTTAACAACCACCATGGTTGGTTTAGTATGAATTAACCAACTACTTAATGGAGCACTAGCATTTGTGTGTTAGATCGGCAAAATGGTAAGGTTGAGTTCACCAAATACTTTCTTCTACCAGCTTCATAGCCTTCATTATTACATTTCAGGTTATCAGTTTCAAAGAACAATTATTAGGGCCCATTGGACCTACTTAATTGTGTTCTTAACTAAACCACCCACATAACATGTAAATAATTATGAAAGTACATATCTTGTCCGGGGCTAGATTCTGAAATAAACTAGTATAAAAAATGTTCATATTTGAGTAGATGGGTTCATGATTATAGAAGAAGAATCAGGAATTACTCAAGGACTTAGATGATAAGTAAATGCAAACCCCTGATCTCTAGTTGAAGACTTGAAGATGAATATTATTCACAATATTTAAATTTTGAATCATGACAATGGATGGGGTCAAAGTTTGGTTTCATTTGAAGTTTTGCTTTATCTTTTTCCCCCCTTGCCAACCCTGTTTCTTTTTTATATTCCTTATGTAGCAAAAAGCATGTGCTCATCATATGGGTAAAGCATCTGGACCACCAAAGAATTGATGGACCTTTTGGCCATTTGCTTCAGAAAACAAAGGTAACAGTGGAAGACACTTGTGGATTTCCGTATCTTTATCCACATGGGGTCCCTTGCTACCCCTAGAAGATTAATATTACTAGAAATGAGATCCCAAAATTAGGTCTTGATGCATCTTAGGTAGAATGCTGTTAAGTATCAGAGAGTAAAGAGGAAACATTTTTTTTTTTTTTTGTGAGTACCAATAGAAAAGGGAAAAGAAACCATATTAAGGGGTAGAAACATGAGTACAAACATGCATGTGCATGAAGGCAATAACTGAATATGATGACTGATGAACAACATGTTGGATTTCAATCTGTCTGTTTCAAATGGATACAAGATGCCAGAGGAAGGAAATCTACCAATAACCTAAAATAGATTGAATCTTAGTGTTTTGCTGGCCAATTCTTCTGAATTTCAAAGTGGTAGTTGACATCCAAGTAGCATTTTCCATCGTCATCTACAAACTGAAACAACAAAAATTTAGTCATTCATTTTCTTTTTTATGCATAAAATGATAATGAAGATAGTTTGATCAAATATATTTGGTATAATCCATATGTGAATCAATTTTCTGTAGGTTATCTAGTTTTCTTACCTTGGTTGTTGCTGAATAGCTTCCTCTAGCAAACAAGCCAGAAGGGGTAGTTTCTTCTTCCAACACATATGTGTACGGCTCTTGCTGTGGGCTAAAAGTTCCCAGCATTCTTTTTGAATTGTCCACTGGAAAAAGCAAATCATGAAAGACATTAATGAATGACTAGCACAATGTTACTCAATCATTCTGGGAAAACACAGAAAGAATAGCTTTTGTCTCACCTCTAAGACCAGTTTTCCAGACAATATTGGTGTATTTGAGGCCAGAAACAATGTTGTTAGAGACAGAGAAGGTGAATTTCAAGCGGTATTTGCTTCCTTCCTTGAGTATGAAGAGACACTTCTTGGAAGAAGTTGTAAATGGGATTGGCAGGATGAGATCTGGCCTTCCAGGGCATAGTATAGTGAGGCTTACAATTTTCACTTCTGGATCTTTGCACTCTGGTTTTCAACAAATGAGTGGGTTGGTTTAGCTTTTCATGGCTTGCAAAAATCCAATAAGAGATGAAATGAAACTAGACGACACAATACGCAGAGTTATGCTATATATTATATGTCTACAAACAGGATCTTCTCAAGTTTCGCTCAAAACTAAAACTTTTGTTCCAGAACTTTTAATGACACATTTCAACACATTCATTAACTTGGTACATTGGATATTTTAGCCCTGAAGTACTTGACAGAAGAATTCTACTTGTTAAAAGGCCAATTAAGATGTTTTCTAAGATTTGAAGGGAAATATCATACTCAAGACAATCTAATTCAAGAGGGTTAGTTTAAGTTTACTCTATAATGTACATATTCCTTGAAAGCAGAGAAAAACTTGAGACAGTGAAAAGGGAAAACTTCAAAAGTACCTCCAATGGCAGAGAAATCAACACTGCCAAGAAGTTGCTCCTTCCATTTTCTCAAACTTTCGTCATCCTATGAAGGAAAAACAGAAAATACATGAATGAATTAGTTTTAATCAGAAAAGCAAATTGCAAAGTCATAGCGCCAAAGAAACATCCAGAAAGAAAGAAAAGATAATATGTTACTTTATCTTTCTCAAGCTGTTCCTTGAGTGAAAATTGAGGGCCAAGGTCCAATTCTCTGTCAGGATCCAACTTGGAGTCATCTTCTTCCTCTGCTTCAGTCTCTGTTTCGGTGTCATGAGCTTCATTGTTCTTAAGCTCCTCCTCCAAATGAGGATTAAAGGTAACGTCATTGGTTGCAGAGACAGCTCCTACAGCTGCAGACATCTTCCCTCACAATCAAAAGCCACAACAGAATGTATGATTCCTGAAGGAAAGAACAGAAGGCGAAGCCTTGCTTTCTTTCTTTCAACAGGGTGCCAACTGCAGAGCTCTTGTTTGGTAAGAAATGGAGGATGGATCTTCTTGAGAGAGGTCTATTATGTAGGCAAATCAGTTAAAAAAGGTTGGATTTTGAGAAGATGGGGTGGGCCTGCAAAATGAAAGTGAATTGGGAAATGAAAAACAGTTGGAATAAAAGTGATGGATGCAAAGTTGGCAGCAAGAAACCGCTAATGGTGGAGAAGGTGATTTGGACAAGAAATAAGGGGAAAAAAACTCATGTGAAGGTGATTTGGAAAAGAGATGTGGAGGGAGGGGGGGGGGACTCATGTGCCCTACATTTATCTTTACCCATTTGTACGTCACTTGCTCTTCCTTTGTCCCACTTTTAAACATAGATCACGAGATGCGAGTGAACGCTGCAAGAATTTATTATTATTGTTCGCAAATAGGATACAGAAAACTTGCCACTCCTTGGAATTTAATTTGAAGATGGGTCTATCTCAATTCTTTTAATTATGTTGTCAACATTTAACATCTCACGATTTAGAATGAGATGCAATTTGTAGGAGATCACTGTCTTCCAATAAATTTCAATTGGTGATTTCTTGACAAACTTTCTATGTCGTTGGATGCAATCCATGCTTACGGAAATTCATGAATTAAAGTCACCAACCAAAAGCATATGGATAATAAACCTATTGCAAAGCATATAATGCGAAGTTAAGATCTTTCTCAAGTAACTAAACCATTCAGCCAAACATTTTCATCATTATAGTTCTCTCTTAGTCTCTTAGATGCTGTTATGGCTGAGAAATATTTTCACATTTCAATAAACATAATAGACAATACATAGACATGTACTATATCCTATAAAAGTGAAATCTACATGTTTTCATAAAAGGAGTAACCAAAAGACGACGAACTTGGCCCAAAAATAACAGAAGAAGTTATAAATCAGAGATTAGGAAGAATATGGAAAAAGTACTCAGTGTGTTAATTAACATTGAGAGGTCTGTATTCAATATATAGGCAGACTGTACAGAGTAATTGAGTTACACGTGAGCAAGAGATACAGCTGTTAAACACTAACTAAGTTAGTTACAGGAGGGAACATATGAAACAGAATGTAACGAAATTAATCTACTGGGTCTACTGGGCTTTGAGCTAGGTTACTTGGACCATTCTACTAACATGTACACTATCATCCCCCTTCAAACGAGGCGGGGACACAGCAAGACCGAGTTTGTCTCGCAGACGTATAAACTAAGAGGTACCAAGTGGTTTGGTCAGACAATCAGCAAGTTGTTCGTCAGAGGGAACATATCGAATATTGAGTTGCTGAGACAGAACTTTGTCACGAACGAAGTGAGCATCAATCTCGATATGCTTGGTGCGAGCATAAAAGACTAGATTGGAGGCCAAGGCAGCTGCACTAACATTGTCACACCAGATCACAGAGGCAGATCGGGGGTAAAAACATAACTCTGAAAGCAGAGAACGTAGCCAGGTCAGCTCAGCAGCGGTGTTGGACAAGCCTCTGTATTCAGACTCTGCAGAGGAACGAGAGACAACAGGTTGTTTCTTGGAGGACCAGGAAACAAGTGAGTCACCAAGAAACACAAAATACCCACTGGTTGAGCGACGGTCATCGGGGCAAGAGGCCCAATCCGCATCGGAGTAAGCAGAAAGTTGCAACGAAAGTGAAGGTTTTAACAATATACCATAGGAAATGGTGCCTTTAAGATATCTGAGGAGGCGTTTGACAGCAAGCCAATGAAGAACAGTGGGAGCACTGAGAAACTGACTTAGCTTGCTGACAGAATAGCTAATGTCAGGTCTAAAATTAACCAGATATTGCAAAGCACCAACAACACTGCGATACTGCTGAGGATTGTCATAAGGAGCACTGTCATGAAGAGCGAAAGTTCTACCAGTGACCATTGGCGTAGGAGAAGGAGTGCAATGAAGCATGTCATATTTAGAAAGAAGATCAGTAACATACTTGGACTGAGAAACAAGAAAACCACGAGAATCTCTTGTGATTTCAAAGCCAAGGAAATAATGCACAGTACCAAGATCTTTTAAGGCAAACAAGGCATTAAGTTTTGTAGTGAACTAAATGATGCTGTGAGAGTTACTACCAGTAACAAGAATGTCGTCTACATAGATCAAAACGAGCAAAATCTGAGTTTTGTCTTGATAAAAGAACAAAGAGGAATCAGACTTGCAGTGCTGGAATTGTAACATCCTGATTTTTGAGTCTACAGACTAGAAAATTAGCCTATTTTTGGAGGACTATTAGACCCTATTTTTGAAAATGAATTTAGAATCAGTATTTTATTGGACATGAATAGTGTTTACTATTCACAAATACGTACATGAATAGTATTCACTATTCACAAATACGTATTCACTTTTTATAAATACGGTATTTAATCGATATTTTGAGAAATATGAAAAGTATTTACTATTTACAAATACATATTTACTATTTAAAAATACGGTATTTACTATTCCAAAATACGTATTTACTATTCATGTGGGACCCACGTCAAATTATTTCTCCTCTGCCGACAGAAACTCTCGTGAGTTTGAAAATTTTGGTCGCGGGACCCACTCAATAATAATTTATTATTTAAATAATAATATTATATTATAATAATAAAATATTATATTATTAAAATATTATTAAAATTTTTATAAAACGTTCACGGGGCGGCTGAAGTTCACGGGAGGTTTTCTTTTTAGTTTTTAGGAAAATTACGTAAAACGACCCAGAGACGAAAATTACACTTAAAGACCCATTTTCCAACTATAAATAGACCTTTCATTTCATTTCATTCTTCACAACTCCTAGAGCCATTTAGAGAGAGGAAGAGAGAGAGAGAAGGAAGGAATGAAGAATGATGGTATGATCTGAGGTTGAATTATTTGGTGATGGTAAATTGAGAGTATTGAAGTATTGGTAAAATAAGCTTGGAATTGAGGTAACCTTGGTTATTCTTTTATATACTTGTCAAATATTTATATGTATATTTATTTACTGTTTTGGGATTTATTGTGCCTATAGAAGGCTTGATTTGGAATCTGATAATGTTGTTTTGATGAGAGTGGATATTCTTGGAGCCCTTGGTATCACTTTTCTTTTAACCGGGTCAAATATGACACCTCCTTGGTTGTGATTTTACCAGGAGGGGAGCCATGTTGAAGTTATGAGTATTGGATATGTTATGATGAGAGATGAGTTATGTGTTAGATTGCTCCAGTCAACGGTTATAAGAGGTGGTCAGGGTAATAAGGGTGATCTATTCATCATTGACATATTTTATATTGAGATCTCTTGTGAATTATTGGAAAATAAATTATAATGTTTTTGGAACCCTTTTTGGGAGGGAGTTTTGGTAACCGAGTCGAGAACTATTTTGTGAAAGGTTTTTATATAAAGGCATATATTTTAATTATTGTGAATTTATAAATATGTTCTCGTTCTTGGTTAGCATGTATATTTCTGAATAACCAATGGTTACGGGGATCTTTGGATCTTACGGTTACTTTGTTTATTTTTTTTCAGGTAAATGATTTAGTAGGGAAATCAGGGAAGGCACATATGGAAAGCTCATGCTATGTTATTTTATTTGCCATGACCATAAGACTTCCGCATTTTGAAAACTCTGATATTATTTTGGATTTATTTTGGCCCTGTATAAATGAATTTGTATCTTTGGCCAAGTTTTTGGGTGTTAAAATTGAGGCGTTACAGGAATTTCCATGATAAGAGAGTAGAGCGAAGACGATCATACCAAGCATGTGGAGCTTGTTTAAGACCATACAAAGCCTTGGTCAACTTACAAACATAGTGAGGATATCTCTTATCTATGAAACCATCTGGTTGTTTCATAAAGACAGTTTCAACAAGGAAACCATTGAGAAAGGCATTATTAATGTCTACTTGTCGAACTTCCCAATTGAAACAGGAGGCAAGAGTAAGAAGAACCCTCACGGTAGTCATCTTAGCTACTGGACTAAAGGTATCACCAAAGTCAACCCTGGGTTCTTGAAGATAAGCTTTAGCAACAAGGCGAACTTTGTACTTTGCAAGAGAGCTATCTGCATTGTATTTCTTTTTGAAGACTCATTTGTTACCAACCACATGCTAATTAGGAGCAGGAGGGACAAGAACCCAAGTATTGTTACGGAGAAGAGCATTATATTCAGTCAACATAGCAGAACGCCAACCTGGAAATGAGAGGGCAGCAGCAACTATTCTTGGCACCTGATCAGAATCAGAAGTAGCAATACCAACAAAGGGGTGCTTGTGCTTGTATATCCTAGCCTTAGAGCGGGTCACCATGTTGTGACAATTGTGAGTAGTAGCAGGCACAGGACAAGCAGAGGAAGGAGTTGACTGAGTGGAAGATACAGCAGCAGATGATGAAGAAGACTGAGAAGGTGTACAACCGCCATTAGACTGAGAAGCAGATTCTGAAAGGCGAGTAGGCATCCTTGAAGGTAATATGGTAGAGGACAGGGAAGTAACACCATCAAGTTAACATGACAGAGGAGACAAAACTGAGGCAGTGGAGACAAATGAATCTGCAAAAGGAAAATCTAGCTCATTAAACACAACATGTCTGGAAATATAGATGCGGCCAAAGGAGTTTAAGCAGCGAAATCCTTTGTGTTGGCTACTGAACCCTAGGAACGTGCACCTCTCATATCTAAACTGAAGTTTATGTTTGTTGTATGGACGAAGACAAGGGAAGCAAGCACATCCAAACACCTTTAATGCAGAATAATCAGGTACCTTATTGAATAAAGCTTCATAGGGAGATTTGTGAAGCACTGGAGTAGGCAAGCGATTAATAATATGGACAGCCATAGCAAAAGCCTCCCACCAATACTTGACAGGCATACTAGCATGTGTCAACATACTAAGTCCCATTTCGACAATGTGGCGATGTTTACGCTCTACACGACCGTTTTGAGCTAAAGTATGGGGACAAGAGTGACGAAAAAGAATCCCCGATTCAGCAAGGAAGTTAGAAAACGACCTAAATTCACCTCTCCAATCACTTTGGAGAACTTTAATCTTTCAGTCAAATTGATTTTCTACCATAAGTTTGAAATTTTTAAAAGCACCAAAGGCATCACTCTTATTACGAAGAGGGTAAATCCATGAGAAACGAGTGAAATCATCGAGTAAACAAATGTAGTATTTATAAGAGTGAACAGAGGATACAGGTGCAGGACCCCATAGATCTGTGTGTATGAATTCTAAAACAGCAGAAGCATGTGAACTAGACTTATTGAAAGGTAACAAATGTGACTTGCCATACTGACAAGAATTACAAAATGAAAACTTCTCAGCAACAGAAAAAGACAGATTACTAGCTCTAAGAACTTGTTTAACAGTATTACAAGAGGCATGACCAAGCTTTTGGTGTCATGTATCTAGTACAGAAAGCAAAGCAGTAGGATCCGAGGACTATGTGAATGTAGGAGCACGATCAAGCTTGTATAGGCCATTACTCTTGCTTCCTGTCAGAAGGACCTTGTGTGTAGCCTTGTCCTTCACAGCACAGTTATTAGAATCAAACTCAACAATCACATCATTATCATTAGTCAATTCAATAATACTGACCAAGTTTTTCTTCATTGCAGGAACAACTAGTACTCATCTCATGGAAAGATTAGATGAATTAGGATCTAGATTTGCAGAAGTAGAGCAGAGAATTTTAAGTCGAGAGCCATTACCAACCAAAATATTACCTGCTTCTGTGTTACCCTTGGTTTCAACGTGAGTGATATGATTGGTGGCTCCACTGTCCATATACCAATCTGGATCCTCAATTAGTTGTGGTGTAGCAACATAGACAGAAGGTTCAGGAGTTTGATCTAGACCATTGTAAGAGTGATCAAAACGATAGAAGCATTTCTTAACACCATGACCAGATTTACCACATAGTTGACATATCACTTTGTTCTGATGAGAACGACCACCACGACCTCTTCCACCATGAGTGGATCGCTGACCATGACTACGTGAAGAAGGACAAGATGGTGGCTGCTGTGAACCAGATGAAACAGAGGCTGAAGCATTAGGCTTAATAGCAATATTGGCAAATGAATTACTTACAGAGTTCATGGTGTTCAGATGTTCAAGGTGCCTTTCAAAGGCTAGAAGACGAGAATGAACGTCTATCCAGGTAAGATGGTCTTTGTCAGAGAGATGAAGAACTACAGGTGTGTATTCTGCATCTAGACCCGCAAGCATCTGAGTAACTAGATCAGCCTCTGAAATCGGACTTCCTGCCATTGCAAGATTATCAGCAAGGTTTTTCATCTTAGCCAGGTACTCCTCAATGGTAGTTGAACCTTTGCGAGTTCGTTGAAGGTCATATTTGTACATAGTAACACGTGACCTTGAGTATGCACTCATGAGTTTTGTCACAGCTTTCCACAGTTGCGACACGCTAGTGCAATGGAGAAGTTGAGAAGCTATACCAGCTGTCATGGTGCTCAATAGCCAACTGAAAATAATCTGATCAGTGGCGAGCCAGTCTTCAAAGTCAGGATTGACGATGGCATCAGCGTTCGACGCATCCGGAACAAACTCTAATGGAACAGTCTTCGTGCTAAGGACATAGCCTTCTAGACGATGACCACGAAGAGCCGGAAGAACAAGAGAACGCCATAGGAGAAAATTGGATCTGTCCAACTTGATAGATCCTGATTGGTTTAGACTGTTCAGAAGAGGAACAGATCTGGTTTGAATAGACGAGGACGAATTTCCAGTGAGAACAGTTGCTGGAGACGAGGAGGAGGTATTGGCCGGAGAGGAGGTGTTCGATGGAGAAGACGAAGTCGCCATTTTCTACGAAATGGCTCTAATACCAAGTTATAAATTAGAGATTAGGAAGAATCTGGAAAAAGTACTCAGTGTGTTAATTAACACTGAGAGGTCTGTATTCAATATATAGGCAGACTATACAGAGTAATTGAGTTACACGTGAGCAAGAGATACAGCTGTTAAACACTAACTAAGTTAGTTACAGGAGGGAACATATGAAACAGAATGTAACGAAATTAATCTACTGGGTCTACTGGGCTTTGAGCTAGGTTACTTGGGCCGTTCTACTAACATGTACACTATCAGAAGATGACGAAAGTTAGCTTCTATTGACGGACATGATCTGGTAAAGTAGGTGCCTGTTTGAATTTGATATAAGGATTGAAATTAAAAGCTTTAAAAATAACTTTTTAATTATAATTTATTTTATATAAAACATTTTTTTAATCTCAACTCACAAGAATAAGCCTTTTGGATCTAAATAATACTCTCTCAAATCTTTATTATAAGGCGCTAACTAACAATTCTCACAAACCAATAAAAAAAGTCAAAGTAATTAAATTTGTCCTAAAATTTATGTAATTTCTAATATTATCTCTACTAATTACATTAAACTCAAATATCATATTAATTATTACTCTCACTAACTACCCTTATTAATTATAGTTATACATTAAAAAAATTTAATACTTTTTAAAAATATGTAAGGGGTTAAGTAGCAATTTTGCCTTGGAAGTATACCCCAGGAGCAATTTTGCCTTAAAAGTTTTTTTAGGTTCAATTTTGCCCTAGAAATTTTTGTTAGGAACAATTTTGCCCCTCCTTAACAACTATTGACCGTTAGGGTTGTTAAAGAGAGGCAAAATTGCTCTAAACAAAAACTTTCAAGGCAAAATTGCTCCAAACAAAACCTTTTAGGGCAAAATTATCATATATTATATATTATTAAAACTACTATTTGTGAAGGAGGCCTATATTTTTAAAAATTTTATAATTAGGCTAACAGGCCACAGGCCTCACTGCAAAACAGGTCTACTTCAAACAGGCCAAAAATAGTCCAACTTTAAACAGGCTGAACTACATAAATCAATGAAGGCAGAGATAAAAAAAGGGTTGCATTTTCATTAACGAGTCATTACTGCAAGATTAAATATTAAATATAAAAAAAGGGTTAAGTAGCATTTTTGCCCTGGAAGTATACGGCCAGAAGCAATTTTGTCCTAGAATTTTTTTTTAGAGTAATGTTGCCCTAAAAATTTTTTTTAGAGCAATGTTGCCCCGAAAGTTTTTGTTTGGAGCAATTTTGCCCCTTCAATAACAACCCTAACAGTCAACGGTTAGTTAACTGTTAGGGTTGTTAACGAAGGGGCAAAATTGCTCTAAACAAAAACTTTCAGGATAAAATTAAATTCAAAAAAATTTTCAAAACAAAATTACTCCTAAAAATATATTTTCGAAATAAAATTGTTACTTAACCCATCCAATATATAAGTGTCGTATAACAAAAACTAAATACATTTTGTTTGGGATTTTGTAATGACAAACAAAAACGGTCTATTTCAACTCATCGGCTTTGCCACCAAAGATCATTAAAATTTTATTCGCTGAGCAACATTCCACGCATCATCTGCCGCAAAACTACAAATGATCCAACACCAGCAATAGCCTTCTGCAGATACCAGATACCCTTCATCTCAATTTTTCTACAAGTGCATATAATTCTTGGACTCACTTTGCTTCCAGTAGGTCTGACCATGGCTTCTCCTCTTGTGATTTCAACCCACTTCTCTTCTATACCCCACAAAACCCGTCACCGATCACTTTCTCTGCTCTGTTCTTCGGTCTCCACCGCCATTTTCATGAACCCCATATCAAAACCGAATAAAAATGATATTTTTTCCTTAAAGAAACCTTCGAAAGAATTGTTAATTTCTCGGAAATTCATTGCCTGTACTTCTATTGGAGACACTGAAACGAAAGATTCGAGCTTGGTGGGTGAGGACTCAGCGGCGTTTGATTTGGAGGAGCAGAAGATATCTTCGTGGATTTATTTCACGGTGATTTTGGGAGTAGTTCTGTTTGTTCTTGATGTAGTTTGGATTGACAATTCCACCGGGTATGGTAAAGCTTTTATTGAGGCAGTTTCAGAACTTTCAGATAGTCATGAGGTGATTTCTTACTACTTTCACTAGTTGCTGAATTTCATGGGAGCTATTGGTTAAACTGTTCCTGCAATAGATTTTAGTTCTAAAAGCCTTTGCCTACTAACCGGTTTCTCTTGTATGCCTTCATTTGTTGAAAGCTAGAAAAATTAATCAGATTGAAACTGGCGTTAGTTGAGCTATGGTCTCAATGGCCCGAAATAGTTAACAATTATGGATTTAGGGGGAGAAAGAATTTGAGAAAAAATTCCAAAGCTCCTCACACTTTAGTTATATAGGGAACAAATTTTATTTTTTTAAAAAAAAAAATTGTAATATTTTTCTGCTTCCCTAAATTTAAATTGAATTTGAATTCAGGCTAGTTTTATGACTTGAACGGAGAGGAGTGTCAGTAATTACATAGTTGGAATTAAAAAGTTTATATCTGGAAATCCAGGAATTCTCCATACTTAACACATGGGAAATAATTTTTTGTGACACTGTCTGTAAGAGGAGTTGACTCTCCCGAGTCAACTACTTCCCAGAAAATCTACAACAGTTTGGAATGGAAATAGTAAATCCTCAACAAGCTTCGGAATAAAAGCTTGACTTTAGTCAAATGAGAATGGTACTAGTTTTGCTGAACAAAATCTTATGGATCATCGTACAGGTTTTCATCTAGCCAACAGATAAAGCCTCCATCACAAGTTGTTCACGAAAATGATCTTTTTCTTTTAGCAACATCTATTTTCCATCTCTGTATCATTCAACATAATGAGTATGATTAATGTTTTTGTTCTTTTCTTTGACACGTGCAACCTGACTATGATAATTACAGTGGTTTTTGAATCAGAACTGACTCTTGATATATCACACTTCAGGTGGTAATGTTGATCCTGATACTCATATTTGCCGGTGTCCACAGTGGCATGGCTAGCTTTCGGGACGCTGCTGAGAAGCTCATTGGAGAAAGAGCTTACCGTGTTCTTTTTGCTGGGATATCACTACCTTTGGCTGTCAGTATGGTAGTAAGTTCCTTTTTGCCTTTCTTCAAAGCTTCAGAACTGCTTCTTTGTCAAGATAACTAGTGTTAAATCTTCTTCTCTGTGACACAGGTATATTTTATTAACCACAGATATGAGGGACTTCAACTGTGGCAAGTCCAGAATGTTCCTGGGGTTCACCAACTTTTGTGGCTGGCCAATTTCATTTCCTTCTTTTTCCTATATCCTTCAACATTTAATCTTCTAGAAGTTGCAGCAGTTGACAAGCCTAAGATACATCTCTGGGAAACTGGCATAATGAGAATAACCAGACATCCACAGGTATAAATCTTCATTTCGCGTCAGACTCCATTTGATTTATGCATGATGTTGTGATGGATCTGTGTGCGATTTGGACCCCGTCAAATCTGTTTATAGTACAAGTATCTCCTGCTTTTGTTTACTGACCCCACTTGGTGGGATAAGACTTTGTTGTTTGTTGTTGTTGTATCTCCTACTTTTGTTGATGCATAAGTATTGACTACCTTCAATGTGTCATTTTTGAGAAATGCCATATCTGACATAATGACATGTAGCCATAAAATAACCGCAATAATTTCATTTGACTTGATGGCAACAGAAATTCTTGTTTTGAGTATTCTGAAATCTAGGCTAAGTGAAACATGTACTTGGCATTCTCTAAAGAGAAAAATTTGTTGTCTTGAAGATGGTTGGGCAGGTTATATGGTGTCTAGCTCACACAATCTGGATTGGAAATTCGGTGGCTGTTGCTGCTTCTGTTGGCTTAATTGCGCATCATTTATTTGGTGTTTGGAATGGAGACAGGCGACTCGCTAGAAGATACGGCGAGGACTTTGAGACCGTTAAAGCCCGAACAAGCATTGTCCCTTTCGCAGCAATCCTTGATGGCCGGCAAAAGTTGCCAAAAGATTACTATAGGGAGTTTATCAGGTTGCCATACTTGACAATCACTGCAGTAACATTAGGAGCTTACTTTGCCCATCCCCTTATGCAGGGTGCTAGTTTCAACCTTCATTGGTAGGTACACCACAGTGTCTCCTTCAATGAAATATGATGCTCAGAAGCATAACAATAATGCAAACTATGTACCTTAGCAACTAGACATGTATACAGATCAACAAAGAGAAAAAAATGGTGAAAGAAATCAATTCAAGTTTTGATCTGATCTTGACTCTGTACATACATTAAAAACACTTTTTTTAAGAAAATCACAAAATTTATGGTCTGAGTAGTGAATAACAAGTCACATTTGCAAATTAAGCAAGGATATAAAGCCAAACCATAAACTCTTAAGTGGCGAACTAAACTAAAATGTCCATGGTGGCACCATTAGTGGCCGACAATGGAGGCAGGGAACAAAGGACAGTGGAGACTGAAGGCAAATAGGAGCAAGGGCATTTTAGGCTTTTGCCAACCACAACATTTTGACAATTATGTAATCCTCATTATGAATCAGGCTTGTAGGCCGGGCCAGGTGTTTGGTGGGCTCAGGATTGGGCCAAAAAAGGGCTTTATATATGCTTCCCAAGCTCAAGGATATTTGACCAAAAAGTTTAATTTAGTCTGACTTATTTCCACCCCTTACCTATAATGTCATTTTTAAATAATTGTGATAATAGGTCTTACATTGATAATGAAGCAACGACATAAACAGACTGTTTTTTTCTCAACAAGAACAAAATGATATTATGATAAATACTCCAATGGAGGATGGTTGCAATGGCTAGAAACAGTGAGTAGAAAAACTATAAACAGAGCATTTGTGGGCAACAAACCAGACCCTTAATCCCCCCGCATGGCCTGTGTAAGATTGCAACATATACCCGACTTAATCTAATCTATAAATCTTTTTTTTTCCCCCTTGGGACCTTGTCCTGATCTAATCTAATGCTACCAAAACATAGAATAAATTTTCACTAAATTTGTCGCCAACGTTTGTGTAGCGGTTAATATTTTTCCAAAATTAAGATACGCGATCTTTATGCAAAAGTAGTTTTTTTAATACATAAAAAATAATATATACTCTGTGTGTGTGTGTAAAATATGCATTGCTCCCAAACCAAATTTGAACCCTGTCAAATTCCAAACTCAGATAGTTGTCCCAAACTTTTTTTTACCTCACTGAGTTTAACTCGCTATAACACGTCTCAGACTTCTTACTACAACTAACAACTACTAACTAATATGTGTATTTATCACTATACCCGATCATTAATATAAGATTCAAACCGTACTGTAAGTTGCACCATGAGCTAGATCTTATATTAAGAAGTGAGGGTGATATTATATTTTATTCTAAACTCACATTAAGTAATAACCATAAATATGGATAATCATAAACAGCTTTGAGATTTGTAAGCATGCCAACATCAAAACATTCAGAAGCCACCCAAAAAAAAGTCACGGTGTGTGCACGCGCACGCACATGCGTGTGTGTGTTATAGGAGAGAAGAGAAAATTAAACCATAAAGATGCGATGAAATTAGTTGTGCGTGAGGGCTTGAAGCTATAAGTATCAAAAGTGAAGCTATAGCTGATGCCAAAAGTTTGTGGTGGCAGAATCTGAGAATGGCATCTATATATAGACACACACACACAAAATTGAGAAATTGGTTGTTGTTATCATGTGATGAAATAATACCTATCATTATAGTTTTGAGTGGAGAGAAGATCCAACTTCTCTCTTCTTCTCTGCCGCGTCTCTTCGTGATCTTTTTTCCCTCGCCGGCGGCTTGTGATGCAGGTCGCCGGCGAGCACCCTTCTCGTTCCTGGGGCGAGTTTCTCCCTCTCCTTCTTCAGATCTAATCTGCCGAGGTGAGAGTTTTCTAGTTTTCTGTGTTTTTGTTTCTTTTTTTTTTGTAGTATGGGGTTTTGTGATGGTGTTCTTGTCTCTAGAAATAAACAGATCTATCAGATCTGAGATCAAATCCTCTTGGTTGGATGGCTGTTTGGACGTTATGAGGTCCAATTACCTCTTGGTAATCCGGATCTACGTTCTTGGGGGAAGATCTAAAGAGATGTGGTCTGGTTTGTGGTTAATGTCACCGGATCTGTTTGGTCAGAGGAGCAGAAGTATTCTTCAGGACATCAAGAATCTTCTTTCTTCCAAGGTTGGGTTTTCTGGTTTCTTTACCCCAAGATGGGGTACCCAGTTAGCTGATTTAATCGCAACTATTGCTTTTAAGATTGTGTGCCCTTTAAGGTAGGTTTTTCAACCAACATTCTCTTGTTCGTCACTTCTAACCTTGGGTTTTGAGGAGGCCGATGATGTTCATGATTCTACTTCTATTCTTATATTCTTAATGTACGGTGCTTGGCTAATATTGTATCTTGTGTTTTTTATTGTTGTTGTTATGTTGGTTGTATTTATTTTAGATCTGTTTGTGGTTACTGTTATGTATTGTATCGTTTTGGTATAATAATATATAGATCCTTTGAAAAAAAAAAAATATAGACACGCACACGAGGAACGTAACGATTCTACAAATTAATTTCACACGTTATATATTCTCTAACACTTCAATGTCAACTCAAGCATCTTCTTCCATGAAAACTTTCATAATGACAGCCATAATGTGAGTGTGCATGCAATTAACTTGCAAAGTGGTTAAAGAATCGCATCCTTATACAAGAGTAATATAAAATGTATATCTTTACTTTAAATTTTACCGAGGTTGGAATAGAGGGGGAAAAATACTTAAAATGAGTTGAAACAACACTCCCGGTGAAAGAAACAGATCACTGAGATGTTCTGCGTACCATAAAAAAAAAGAACAATCCTCCCCACTTACATGTGTGTGGGTTCCTTTTTGCATATTAAGAGTATTGATATTGATTGAGAATAAAGTTCAACACTTGGATCTTTTCGTCGCTTTCAGATAAGTTGGAATCAAAGTATATAAGCTGCTGAATAAGCAACATCAAATTCCAAATCCCCTGAAGTCATCAATTCATATATACTTCATAGTATTAATATATATATGTGTAATGTGTGTGTGTGTGAATTACAGTAGGAATCAATTGATGAGTGTATAGTTGCATGCCAATATACAAGTCATGTTTCCACTTTCAAGCATTAGCGTCGTTTTCCAATTGCAGGCAGCATCTTAGAAATGGGATAAAATAAAGCAATGTGATCTTACCCGTTTAATTGTTGTACGTTGTGTTGCGTTTGGCATCAACAAAGTTCTATTTTTGTTGAACTATATGCTTTAGTGGAATTTCCAAAGAGCATAAAGAAACAATGAATCAGTGCGTATATATAAAATTTATTTTCTACGTCTCTTTCATATAACACAACCTTCGTGATCCAAAACTTGCAATACAGGATACAGCTTAGATGTGATGCATGTCGCCATCCATGAACACATATTCATTATTCAAGGCGTGCCAAGTGTCACCTAGTTTCACGACTTTAAGCAAAGCTATGAGATAGAATCTAGTGCAACATAACACAGCTTATTAATCTTCGTATCATTATTCAACCTTTTTTAATTGTCAAATTAAATCCTCCGTTGGTACTTAATATAAGACATAATTTAATTAGATTAAGAAAGTTGGTTATATTAGTTAATAAGATGTATTTTTTCTAAAATATACTAATCATATTCCTTAATTCTATCCACATCTCTCTTACTTGATTATTGTTAAGAGAGTATCCATAAAGGTAAATTATAAACCGATTGACAAATATAAGAAATATGTCCTATATCTAGGACCATAATCAATTTCTTAATTATGTCAACAGGAGGGAGAATTAAAGTTTGGTACCAAAAAAATAAATATTAGAGGTTTATAAATAAATCATTTTAATAATTCATTCTCAAATCTCAACAGGTAACATAACTATTAGTCTGTTTAATCCAACTCGTTAATATTTTATATGCAAAGCATCTGTTTGGGAACAATGTAATATTTTGATATATTCATCCTCTAAGACATATTTATCTAATTTAATTAAATTTAAAAAGTTAGTTGAATTAGTTAATATGACATATATTTTCTAAAATACTCTAATTATCTTCCCTAATTCCTTCATTTTTTCTACTCCCTTCATTATTGTTGAGGGAGTAACAGTAGGGTTAAATTAGAAAAAGATTGATAAATATAAAAACTATGTCTTAAGTTTAGGATCAAGATCAACTGCTTAAATATGTCTTATATTAAGGACTGCAGGGAGTGGTTTAATACTCCAATTAAAGTATTAATTACCTATTTAAACATTTTTAATGATTTGATCAATACTTTCATATAAAGATAAATGATCAAGATTGTTAATATCATAATATATACTCACTAAAAGTTAAAAACTTTGTTAATATTAATTAGTATACATCTTTTTAAATTCATCTTCATTCAAAGTTTAAATTTTGAGAAAATCCCACTCACGTCCCAAAGATTAAAAAAAAAAATCAAAAAAACTCAGTATTGTTATAAATATAACAAAATATCTGAGATAAGAGATAGAGAATAAGAACAAGAGAATAGAGAAGAGAGAAAGAGGAGTGTAATTATTATTCCAGTGTATTCTGATGTATATCAATACATAACATATGCCTTCTATTTATAGGCACAACTCTCAAATCTACAATTAATGTGATTCCACAATCATAGGGATTCATGGATGAGAAATATGAAACTATGAGAGATTAGGAAATAATTGGAGATATGGACATCCACAAATATAATATTCATAACACTCCCCCTTGGATGTCCATTATGAATGTGCCTCGTTAAAAACTTTAACTAGGAAAACCCAGTGGGATAAAAACCTAGCCAAAGAAAAGAGTACATCATCTATTGATACATTTTCTAATGTTGCCTCATTAAAAACCTTTCTAGGAAAACCCAGTGAGACAAAACCTAGATAAGGGAAAAAGAGTACAGCGTGTATCATCTCCCTCTCTTAATTATATCAGATTTGCTCCCCCTGATGACTATATTACTTTCAACGACTTTTGAGCATATCTTCTTCTTGGTCATCAAACATTCTATTGTGTACCTGCAAGAACTAAATATTTCCAGCAAAATCATAATAATACTAACATGATTTCTAAGCATCTTATAAGATATATCTAGATGCATATCAACAGATTTTCTTTAAAATGATTATATCATACATGCTCTGATAGCTTTAAGTCATACAAAACTTATTAAGTATTGTTCTCGAGAACTTTGAATTAGATGCTTCTGGAATCTTGAGCCCTTCAGGGACATGTGCTTTTGACACCTTGAATCCTTTAGGAATTTGTGCTTCTAGTACATTGAGTCCTTCAGGGACTTGTGCTTCTGGCACATTAAGTCCTTCAGGGACATGTGAGCCATACACATATGCTATATAACGATATCTAATAGACGCATAATTTATCATTCATAAACTGCCAGATTTATTGTATCCACCACAAAATCATATATCCCAATTTGGACTTCAGGTCCATAACTACCATAATATGATTATATTTGCGTCATTCTCAATTTCACTTATCCTCTTGGCCAATAATTTTTATATAATATCCTCATTTGATCACGTGATATCATCATCAAAATTGTTGTCGACAACTTTATCTTTTCGGTTCTATTTTTCCAATTCGACATAACAATATCAATATTACTCAGGTACCTGAACCTCTCTTTAGGTTTTGCAATAAGTTATGTCTTGATACTCTTCTGGAATATCTACCTCCTTAATATGATCATCTTAATTATTGCTTCAATTCATTCATAACGTTTATATTTGGAACCGAATACTTACTTATGCTTCAGGCATGTTACTAATTGGAGCATTTTTAGCTGAGATATGAGATTTAATAAATCTCATTTAGGTCAGTGATTCTATCTAGCAAATATATCATGAATGCATAACCTAATGAACTTCTGGTTCATACTTCTTTATTCGAGGATATATACTTTGCTATAATACATTCCATTTATTCTCTTTTCCAGCTATTCAATTTCTCCCCCTCATGTTGAGAAAACTATGTCAAATATCAATTGACTAATATAAGTCTCCATGTGTTTCCTTTAGAAACATCATTTTGTTTCTTCTAGAAACAAACAAAAGGAGATCTTCATATACCTTTTATTCAACTTTCTTTCTAAACCCATCTATGTGCATTGTGGTGGATTAATAATCATTGCACATTCAACCCTTTTAAGATGGAAATTTGTCTGGCTACTGACTAAGAGCCAATTTTACCGGGAGAATTTTGTTGGCTTATATAAGTGCTGCAATATGTAAGATCAAATATACCAACATAAAATTATATTCTCATAAGAATTGATCTAACTATTTATGGAGGCTTTAATTCATGATTTTTTGATGGTATAATCTGGAAATTGTGCACTTAATTCATTCAAACATTATTGCAATCTTCGGGTTGCAAACATTCTTACAAACTTCAGGTTGTAAGATAATAATCTCGCATGTAACCATCTCATAGATGCATCTTTTAAGTTTATATGGTTTACATGCTATTTCAATGGGCCCATATAATTTTGTTTGATATATTCTCAGAAATACTGAAATCCAATACTAATCATGATCAATGATTGTCTTGCAAACAATTTGCTTTGAGAACAAGCAGTACATAATTCATAAATAATATGTTGGTTATTCATGAAGAATCTTCTAGTTCTTCAATGGATGTCAATATGTAATTTTATTTCTATTATATGACTTGGATGATAAAACAAGTTATGCCAACAATAAATTTGTTTGGATCAGTAAACTTCTGATTTACTGTCACATATGTCTCAAATAATAATATTTTGACATCCATTTTGAGAGGTCTATTAAATTTTATGTGAGAAGTATATAACTTTTCAAAAATTGACTCATATTTGTATTCGAACTCACACTTGTTTTCTAACAATCTCTCCCTCAAGTGTGAGTTATATAAACATAATTTCTTTATATATATTTCAAAATCACTTTAAAACCCTTTAAAGCTTAAAATAAATATCCATGCTGATTCTTCAGGAACAAACATATAATATTACATCACTAGATAATATCATTACTTATTAATAATATACTTCAATTTATTTAATATATGAAAAATACATACAGTTTACCTTATATGAAGATATTCATGATCAAAATAACTTAAAATTACACAGATTTAGAATTACATATGTGAAAATTTTCCATCAGAAAAATTCTCTTAGAAACAAATTTATGATATATGATCACAATAATAACAAAAAGTAAGTATCATGTTACCTTCTGAGCTTATTCATTTCTCTTGGGCCTTGGCTTTAAAATAAATATGGACATTTTTCTCTGCAGTTCATTGCCTTTTTAATATCTCATTGACTGTAAACTTCTAGTTTACATTGGCAAACATTTGGTTTGCATTGACAAACTTCTAGTTTGTATTATTATGTGTAAACTTCTGATTTACAATAACATGTGTTTTCTATAATATTCATTTATAACGAACTTTTAGAAGAATAACCATCTTTTGGTGGTTATACAATCCCTTTAATTTATTCTAAAGAACAACGGGATCTTTTAATGCCAAATATTCAATTTTGAAGCCTTCATACAAATTGTGGCATATAAAAATCATGGATCTAGCTTTACTTCAATTTGTCTTATGGCTTCAGGCCAAATTATCACTTTATGTGTCATGAGAAACTTTACTTCAGGCGAATTTGTGCCATGAGAAATTAAATCAATATGGCTTCCAGCCATACAATAAAAGGATGAAAGCTATATGACTTCTGGCCATATAATATCAAAACTTTATGGCTTCGGGCCAATGATGAGGGTTTAGAATTATATGGCTTCTGGCATTTTATCTTCAAGATATATAAAAATTAAATAAATGTTTCATTCAATAAAATAAAAGATGAAAAAGAATATGACTTCAGGTCATATAATAGAGAATTAAATGAGTATGGCTTCTAGCCATATAATATAAAAATAGAAATAAAAGGAATATGACTTCTGGCCATATTATATCAAAGTCAAAATGTATATGACTTATGGTCATATAATCTCAAAATAGAGATAAAAAGACTATGGCTTCTGGCATATTTGTTTCATGAGAAATTAAATCAATATGGCTTCCAGCCATTTATCTTCAGGATAAATAAAAATTATATATATGACACCTGGTCATATAACAATGAATCAAAGAATTAAAAAAAAACAATAAAAATTAAAGATATAAAAATTAAAACTTTATGGCTTCCGGCCATTTAGTACTCATAATGAGAATTTAAATTTATATGGCTTCTAGCCAAAAAATAAGAAATTAAAGTGATATGACTTCTGGTCATATAATTTCATAATAAGAAATTAGAGGCGTATAGCTTCTAGCCATGAAAAAAAAAAAAACTTAAATCTAGACTTCCATGTAGGAGGTAGAACCTTCCATGTAGGAGTCAAATTAAAACAATAAAAATTAAACAAAGTAGGAACAAAAAGACTATGGCTTCTGGCCATGTAGTAGGGAATCAGAACAATATGACTTCTGCTCATATAATTTCAGAATATGAAATCAAAGGTGTATGGCTTCTGGCCATACAAAAATAACAATATCAATAATATAAAATAACTCGTAAAGGATATCAATATAAGATATACAAACAGTAATAATCTCAAATCTTAGCCATGGAACCCGACTTATAAAACAATCGGTAAAAGTATCTCTTTAATTCCATATGGTGGCTCAGATTATCCCAGATAGATAAAAGAAACATGAATTGGAGAAGGTAGGCTGAAAGCGCTAAAGAAGCGATCAGACCTTCGTTCGAGCTTTTTCGTGCTGATAACGTGTTATAAATATAACAAAATATCTGAGATAAGAGATAGAGAATAAGAACAAGAGAATAAAGAAGAGAGAAAGAGGAGTGTAATTCTTATTCCAGTGTATTCTGATGTATATCAATACATAACATATGCCTTCTATTTATAGGCACAACTCTCAAATCTACAATTAATGTGATTCCACAATCATAGGGATTCATGGATGAGAAATAGGAAACTATGAGAGATTAGGAAATAATTGGAGATATGGACATCCACAAATATAATATTCATAACAAGTATATATTTCTCTATAAAAAAAAAGTCCCTATTTATTTTATTGATATAGATGAGTTTATCAATAGTCATTCTACGATTTATCAACATAGTCACATGCACTTGTTAACCGAAGCTATTTTCATTAACATAAATAGGCTTATCAATGACCACTTTATGACTTCTCAATATAGTGACAAACACTTGTCAACAGGAGCTGGTTTAGTTAAGATAAATGATTTGTTAATGGTCACTCTTTGACTTATCAATATAGTTGTAACATCCTCCATTTTAAAGGACAACTATTAATTACTAACTTGATTAAACCATTTATTGAAATATTTTATGCACACAGTTAGGCTTTGGATTTTACTAGGCCCACAACTAAATATTGCCTTAGAATTTGTCAGAATATCCAAATTATATTAGAATATGCCAAATGAGCCCTAATGACGTGGCAATATACAATAATTCAACATGTACCAAAAAGGTGGAAGCACTACTGTTAGCTAAAGTAACTTAAGCTTCTGAAGTCTTCCCTGATTGACCCACACATAAACTATCACTTGAAAAATATTTATAACCATCAATTCAGCTCATTGTAAATGCTAATATGTGCTCGTAAGGTGCCAAGTGGAACATTTTAAATAACGAGTACTAGATATCAAATTTACAAAATTATCAGAGCACAATTTCGGTAATAAAATTTCTATATCAAGTTTCACATCATGAATCACATATATAATATGTCAAGTAACAGATCAATACCCTAATACTCATTATCACCCCACATCCTTATTCCCGCTGACAGAACTCATGGGCTGTAACGTAATTGGTGTAGTCTTTATGACAAGATAGCACTAAGCTCTCCAATAATGAGGTATAGTCCAGCCAAAGACTATAGAACTCATATCGGACCATGGGTTCCCTTTTCTTCAAATATGGAAAGGTGTCACTGTCCCAAGGGTTGACCCTTAACCTGGCCAAAGGAAAAGGGTGATACCAAGGGTCTTGAAAATGTCAAGTCATTCACTGTGCATCGAGTGGTGGTATTCCACATGGTATTATATACACAATATCTCTCATTATCACTCCACAACCATCACTGCTCCACATCATCATAATCTTGGCATGTATATATATAAGATTCCAAACATGATTTATAAAATAATACATCATCTCAATAATCACTAGGATACGATATTGTTTCAATTCAAGAAATCATAAAAACACATTATCCATAACATGTAATATCAATAATCATTCCAAAATAAATTCCACAAAGCAATTTCATTAATAACATAGTTCTCATATATTAAAAATGACTCACAAACATCATACAAGCAAATATAATAAGTGGAAAGTGGTTACCTCTATTTCTTGACACAAGAATTAAGCGTGAGAGAAATCAAATCCACTCTAAAAATAAATATAACTACACGTTAATAGAATTAATAACAATAGCAACTATATAATAATAAATAATTAATTAAACTATAATCATCTTATTTTAAATTTTCTTAGCAGAAGTGAGAATATATCTATTCCTCAAATTATCATTACAATCTTAAATCCTTCCTTCATAAATTATTTCTCACTAATTATAATTATAAAAATATCACCATATCCTCAATTTACCAAAATACCCAATTTCCTACCATAAAAGCTTTACCTAAAAATTCAAATAGTCACATTCATTTATAAACCTCAAATCTAATCCTCAATATAATCTCCAATAAATTAAAAACGTATTATAAATTCAAATATAAAAGACCTATTATCATAATTCTCAACTTCTTAATCAAATACTAACTTATACAAGTATAACCCAATTTATTTAACAAATCTTTAAATCCCCATATAATCAAAATCATATGTTGTTCAAAATATAATCAAAATCATATCAAACTTTAATTTAAATTCCAAATCCCAACTCATAATTTTATACAATTCCAGATTTAGCAAAACTAAACTGATTAAACTGACAAGAATAATTCTAGTAATCCAAATGATTATCTTAAACTTCATTTAATCGGTAGAAATATTCTACAAAGCATAAATCTTAAATTCTTTTAGATAGAAAAATTAAATTTAAATTCCCACAACTATCAACTAATAAATCTAAACCGAATAAAATTACTTATTAATTATGCTCTAGATATATACAGTCATCTATTATTAAAAGTCAAAACTTTATCAAAATTCTAATCCCAAAATTTCACTAATTAGTATTATATTATCCTTATTCAAAATAAATAACGTACCTTAAAATACACCAAAAAACACCACACTCCTCTTCCTCATCTCTTCCTTCGTCACTCCCGCTCCTTCTCCGGAAAACACACACACGCGCACACATGTATCACACCATCACACACCTATTTATAGGGAAAATCTATATAGGAGCCCTTTTTGGAGAAAAAATCTCAAAAAGGGCCCCAAGATTATGAAAATCCCAAAAAATGCCCTGATAAATAGATATTTTATAATTAAATAAGTATGGACTCTGAGATATATTGGATTAAATTTATTAATATTATACTTATTTAATTATCTTTTATATATTTATCTATCTTTTAATTAAATATAGGATAAAAGAATATTATAAAAAAAAATCTATTAATATCCTATTTATTTATGTAGGAGATATTATGTTATCTGAGAAAGGAGAAAATATAGGCAGGCAATAAATTAAATTAAAAAGGATATAAATTATTATATTATATGTTATTAAATTGATAAAAGATATAAAAGAAAGCACGTACCTAAAAAGAAGTAATTGGATTGAAGACGTGGGGTCCATGCATAAAAATGAAGCAGATTAGGTACAGGAAGCAATTGTTACGGATGTTTAATGGTTTAAAGGATATTATTTTTTGCTAAGGAGTTTAAAGGATATTAAGATGATATAATATATATATTTTTTTTTTATAAAAAAGTTTTGGAGGGTTCGGCATCAGTCTCCTTACCAAGGCCAGGGCACGGCCCCGAGCTTTATGAGCACTTACTGGGGACTTACGAGATCGCTTACCAAAGGAGTCCCAATGACGGCAGAGGAATTTGAACCCACGACCCAAGGGCCTAGTCCTGGATTCCTTACCATCTATGCCAACTCACATTGGCTTAAGATGATATAATATAATATCTAATGAATGGAAGGAAGATATATTCACATTGGCCCAACACGCAAAAGATCCAAGCAATATATATTAGGCAAGAGACGTACACGCAGACGTAGCGCAGTAGAGAATTCGAACGCACATGGAGCAGCGGGAGGAGTAGCGAAGTTTTGGTTATCTTCATCGTCTCTATGGAAGGACGAAAGGACAAGAGCCATATGTGGCTAATTTTTCTTTTCAACTTAGAGAACTTATGAACTTGTTTGGGTTCTAGATATTATTCCTACAGTTAGTTTTGATTAATTTTATTCAATTTATTTATTCTTGTTTTTATTGCTATTGTTTAGTAATTGATCATTATTAAGCATGTTTTGGGAATTTAGGGTTGAACTTGGAAGAGAGAATCCTAAATCGACCTTGGAATTAAATAACGTGAAATTAGGTTTTAATCTAATTTGCGTCTAGGATAGGAATATACTTAGAAGCTCCGCATAATCAAATTAGGGTGAGTCCGATTTAAAACGCACCTTATTTAGTTGTATGAGACGTTACATAATTAATTAAGGTAGGTATATAAATGGATCGGAAGACATTTATAGACATTAATATTATAGATTAGCTGATTAGGTTAAGTCAAAATTAATTTAGTGGGGATAAAATATAGGAAACAAATAAGGGATTAGTGACTCTAGATTGCTCGTTTGATTAGTGGTAGTTTGTTTATTTTAATTTTAGTTTTAATTTCTTTTCTCTTAATTAAATTCAATCTGGGTTGCTCAACTTAAACGAAATTGTGAAATTAATGCTTAACTGGAGTTGTGAGTACTAAGTCCTCGTGGAAACGATATCTTACTTACTCTTTATTACTTGATACGGCCCGTGCACTTGCGGAGTCTATAGGCTATAAAGTTTTGCCCTATCAGACCCAAGGGCCTTTTCTGGTATAAATTCATTAAAATTTAACAACTAAATCAGCCAAATTAACAACAAAATCAATACTCGTTAACAACTAAATCAGTCCTATTAACAACAATATTCTAACAACTAAATTAGTCACATTAACAACAATATCAGCCCCGGTTAACAACTATATCAACCCCATTAACAACTCACGTAGATTCTGAAAATCTCAGAAAATGGCCTTTTGTAACACCCCCAAATTTCTAACAATTATAATAACTTAAAACTGCGATAATTTTTAAGATTAATTAATGAAATTCAAAATAAACTACTTTGGGAAATGTTACTGCCGCACTTGTACTGAGACAAGTGCAAGGCTAACTTATTACAATAACATAAATCCAAACTTAAACAAAAATGTGTTTTATTCAAGAAAATAAAATAAAATAAAATCACTGAATGTGCTTCCTCACTTCTCACTGCTAGCCCCAACCCTTAGCACCTGTTTCACTAAAATTATGCTCCCCGAAGGATCATTGTAGACTATGAATACAAACATTAGCAATTACTGGTAATCCTAATAAAACAAAGATAATGTAGAGAGAACAAAATATTTACGTAATAAAAAAATATCTTCTATATATATATATATATATTTAAATATATATACATTAAAAAAACAATTTTATTATTCTTTATTCAATTTAATTAGTGGGAAGAGAACCATGATAGACCCGGATATCCTGCCAGTCTACTCAGTGACCGTGGGAAACCTTCCAATCACATATCATCAAATTTGGCTATAAAACATTCTCTTCCTAGTATGCACACCTCTTCCCAAAGTTGCTATTAGTGTCCCAGAAACTTGCCAGACACCACTTTGGGAAGAACAGATACTATCAGTTCACATTAAAAAAAAAATATTGGAGGCATAGAGCCTCATTGCGTTTATCACCTTGGGAGGTACCGTCCCAAAGCTATCCTCTCACTGTTAAATTATTTTAAAATACATTCATAATAAAATTCCTAAATTATTTATATTATTTAATTATCTTTTATACACTTTTCTATTATTTAATTAAATATAGGATACAAGGATATTTTGATATTAAATCTAATCATGTCCTATTTCGTTATGCAGCAAATATTATATAAAGAATGAAAGAATATTAAATTATATAGTATCAGACATAGTTAGTGTAACATCCTGAATTTTGAATCTAATATCTTGAACATAAACCTATCTTGGGAAGACTAGTAGGCTCTATTTTTGGAAAGTAATAAATTTGAAATCAGTATTTTGTGGGCCCCGTGAATAGTATTTACTATTCACGTATACGTTTTTACTATATACAAATACGTATTTTAAAAAAAAAAATATATATATATATATATATGTTATTCGCAAATACGTATTTAATACTTGAAATTTGTGAAATATGAATAGTGTTCACTATTCACAAATACGTATTTACTATTTAAAAATACGGTATTTACTATTCCAAAATACGTATTTACTATTCATGTGGGACCCACGTCAAATTATTTCTCCTCTGCCGACAGAAACTCTCGTGAGTTTTGAAAATTTTGGCCGCGGGACCCACTCAATAATAATTTATTATTTAAATAATAATATATATTATATTATTAAAATATTATTAAAAATTTTTAAAAGAAACATCACGGGAGTAGTCACGGGCAACTTTTTTTTAAATTTTGGGAAAATTACGTAAAACGACCCAGAGACGAAAATTACACTTAAAGACCCATTTTTCAACTATAAATAGACCTTCCATTTCATTTCATTCTTCACAACTTCTAAGAGCCATAGAGAGAGGTAGAGAGAGAGAGAGAGAGTAGAGAGATGTTTGCTTGAGAGTTATAATAGCTGGTTGGTGATTCGGGTATTAGCAAGTAACAGGTAACTCTGAATATTCTTCCTTATACTTGTGAATTATGTATGATTATAAATTTGTTTGTTTACTATTTTGGCAAGAATATTTAGAAAATATTTATGGTTTTAAGATCTGGTGTGGGAACTTTGATTTGCAAATCTGCAGAGGTACTATTTATACGTACGTTACTATTCACGTATACCGTATTTACTATTCATTTTTACTATTCATGTTACTATTCACGTATACTGTATTTACTATTCACGTACACCGTATTTACTATTCATTTTACTATTCACGTATACCGTATTTACTATTCATTTTACTATTCACGTATACCGTATTTACTATTCATAATACTATTCACGTATACATACCGTATTTACTATTCACGTATACATACCGTATGTACTCTTCATTTTTACTATTCATGTATATATATATCGTATTTTACTATTCACATATACGCATAGTATTCACTATTCATAAATACGCATATTGATGTATAAAACTTTATGGTATAATAATGCATTATTTTGAGTGAACATATTCATCATGGCGGTTGTATTATGATGGGTGGAGTAAGGAGGGATTTGAATGATAAGAATGATTTATGCCACCACTCGGTGCACAGTGGATGGTACTTGTTTCAGGGCCCCATCTTCCATGTTTTCCTCTGGCCGGGATTTCATTGGAGTTGTGGGACATGTGACACCTCCTTAGTTATTTTAAAGGAGGGGAGCCATAGTCCAGATTTGAGCTATATACCTTTGGCCGGGTGTATCTTAAGTTTTGGTGAGCTTGGAACAATTCAGTCAAATGAATGAGTTTCTATTGGACTATGTGTTAGCCTATGGCTCCAGTCTGCGGTATAAGGGAGGTGGTGATATAAGGGAGGCTGCATACTGCATAGTGCATTTCTGAACAGTTCAAGAATTTGATATGATGATGAATATTCTGTAAAGACATGAGATGAGAACTTTTGAGATATATATGTTTTAATACCTTCTATATTGATGACTATTAGTATAAATTATTTTGTATGATAAATTATGGAATCTATATATATATTTGAAATCAGCCCATATCTTTTTGTCATATATTATTTGCTCGTGTACGGTAGAAATATTTAGTAGTTACTGAGATGTGTAATCTCACCCCATATTAACATTTTTCAGGTGAATAACTTAGTAGAGATCAAGGGAATGCACCCATGGAGTGAGCTTTGTAGGCTCTTCTGTACTCCTTTAGTTTATGTTGTGTTATTTTATTTGCCATGAACCTAAAAGACTTCCGCATTTTAAAATAACTCTTATTTATTGGATATATTTTGGCCCTGTATAAATGGATTTCTACCTTTGGCCATATTGTAAATATGTGTTTGAGTGTTGAATATCCTATATTTGGAGGTGTTACTATTATTTTGGCCAAGATTTTGGTATTGAAAATGAGGCGTTACATTTTTGGTATCAAAGCAAAGGTTCTGGTCAATCTGTAAATTTCCTATCAGTTTTCTAAATAAAAATTTTGAGGTCATGGCAAATTAAATATCATAACATGTGCATTTTCCTTTATAGCTTTGGATTCTTTTTACCAATTTTCTTGTGACATTCATGATAGGAGAAGAATGGGTTAATCAAAATATTCAAGTGATTGATAATGAGGATTTATGATTTGAGGATGTGATTGAGATTAAATTTCAGAGCTGCGTAGCGGAAGTTGGTAAGTAGAAAATTTATTGAATATTAGATTCTGTATTACTTTCTAGGATGAATATTTTTATTGGTGTCTAGGAAAGTGATTGAAAGACTAAGCCCCTATCTGATGTTTATTCAATTAGTTGCCGTTGTAAAAAGTATGAAGAGATTTTCGCTAGATTTTCACTTACCTAGCTAATTTATATGAGTAACAGATGACAATACCATAACAGAATACGGGCATAGTCTTGATTATACAGAATAACTGGCTTAAGTTTGAATTTCATAAGATAAAGTTGAGTTTGGCAGGCAAACTCGAAAATCCTTATGAATCATAGAATAAGAGATTACAAACATTAGCAAGAAGGCTAGACTATATTATTTCAAGCATCAAGAGCAACAGTTGGTACAATTCCACCACAAGCGTTGACCATCTCAAGTTTAAGTCTATTAATTTCTTCCTGAGCGGCTGCACTTGAGAGAGGACCATCAGAAGACATTGTTTTTCTCAATCTAGCTATTTGCTTCATAGTGCTTCGAATTTTTACATAAGGCCAATGCCTTATTCCTTCCCTATGGCATATTTTCATTAAGACATTTTTGCATAGACGAACTTGTTTAGCCGCTTCTTGTTGAGGTAAATGGAATAAGTCTCTAAGATCATTTATTGACATTGATGAAGCTCTAATATTTTGTTCAGCTCTTGATCGGTATGGATTACTAGGTATGGGGACTGAAGGATTATTATTTACAACCATGAGCTCTTTTCCTTTATTGGATATATTTTCTGTATTGGTTGGAAATGAACTATTAGGGAGTTCATTTTGATTTTTAGTCCATTCCAAACCAACACAGAGGGCCTCATAGTAGGCTGATAGGGGATCCGACACCAGGACATACCCTAAAGATTTTTGATTCAAACAATAATTTTCTAGAAAATGTTTGACATCATCTAAATTCTTCTTACCAAAGTCAAATACTTGAGGACTGAAAGAACCTCCTTGTACGTCCTGGTGAAAGACAGCGTGGCATATCATACCAATCCTCCCATGAACTTCAAGTTTATGGTATTGAAGTCCATTGGTATGAATAATCTCTCGTAGAACATGGCAGCAACCACATGAAAATGGATTAGTAGTCTCAGTCAAGGTAGAAGCAGGATTCCTTGGTTGAGAAGGTACCGTAGACTCCATAAGTTCTGCCACATTACGACACCTTTGGACAGGTCGCCTTGATGGACCTGCTTCAGATTCCTTTCTGTTAGTAGTGGTAAAAATAGAATCTTGTATCCTTGGAGGCGGAGTAGGAATGTTAATCGTTGAGGCAGATGAATGAACGTTCATACTTACGGGATTTTGGGGAAGTAAAGAAGAATAAGGGTATGATGCATTGTTTGACAAATCAGACAACATGTTAGTCTGATAGTCATGAAGTAAGGCTTCAAGAAAGAAAGGGTTGAATGAATCGGAGACTGGAATAGAGTTACTTGAACCGGCCATGTTTAAGGATAATGTGGAAGGTTATAGTGAAGGTTACGATCGGAGAGGAAATGAATATGTGGAGGTTTTGTGAAGTTTGAGAGAACGTGAAACATTTACTCTTTCTTTACTCTATTTATAGCTGGGCTAGCAACGTCTATATTTTTTTTTAAGCAGCATCGGATTCTCATCTGTCGTTAGCTCAGAATCATGTAGACTTTGTTGTTATGCGGAAAATTTTATGGCACCGCACCCTAGTGCACCCTAGCCACCGTTAGGGGTCGCAGTTTCCTAGACCTTTGTAGACAGAAATCGCTATGGCATTTATTGCTAGCTGTGTTTTCAAGAAATTAAGTTTGGACGTTTATACGCGCATTTATCTAAGAAATCTGTCTTGGATATGCAGCTGACTCAAGATGTCGGAATTGACATTTGAAAATAGGATTTTAAGCGTAAGCGTGCTAAGGTGATAGTAATCTTGGGAAGGGTGACTTTCTAATAATATTAGATGAACCGGAGAGAATCCGAAGATTTGAAATGATGATGAGTTGTGCCAATTAACCCGAGAGCATTCTTCACTCTCTGAGTATCCGAAGAACTCTATGAATTTGTCACAGATAATTCAAAGACTAAGGTTTTTGGATAAACATGTTGGAAGATCGATGGAAAGGTATGAAATGGTGATCCTTAGGAATGCCAGAAAGATGTTAGAATGAATATAGTAAATATTGAGGATAAGATTTAATTTAATCTAAGCTGAAATAGAACTTAAGAACGAAATGAGCCTTTGTGATATTGCAGGTTGAGGTAGAATTAGAACCTTGTGAATGCTGCTGAGGTTGTAGATAGTCTTCGTATAATCCAAGAATTAGATTAGGAATTGTGAATCATGATCTTAGTATGTATAATGGGTATTTTTGGGGAAACACGAATTATCAGTTGATGTTGAGGTTATAAGAATCAAATTGTAAACTTGACTATTGATGTCTGGGAATATTTGAGAATAGACTTGAATTCAATCTGAGTTAAGATAGTATGTCTAATTATGAAAGTATGAAATCCGGTGATTTATGTTATAATATTAGTATGTTATTTGGGTGTGATTAATAGATAACTATGAGAGGAACAGATGATATTTAGTATATGTCTTTGAGATACTAAGGATTGAATTCGAATCATGTGAACAATGCTGAGGTTGTGAGAATAATATTTGAATGTTTTAGATCTTAGTCTAGGAATTGTGAAACATGAATTTAGAATGTTCTATGGGTATTATTGAGGACACATGATATCTCTGTCTTGCTGATATTGAAGTTCTAAGAGTTGATTTGTAATTTGACAATTATCATTTTTGGGGAAAGTTTGAGGATAGTTCTTAAATGATATAAGCTATGGAGTATGATGAATCTAGTATGAATAATCGGGGTTTTAGAAATAGGATGATGAATCTGAAAGTTGGTAGGGGATCTAGAGGGTTGCTACTAGTAGAAATGTAATATAACAGTTCAACTTAACAGTTGTATTGATTCTTTAGGAGACTGAATTGATTGAATAAATTGAGATATTAGAATATGGTATTAATTGATTTGAGAGAAATAGGGAACAAAATGTGATACCAACATGTATAAGGTGTTCAGAGATTGCCAACTGTTTAACTAGCATAGGAAATGATCTTGATAATAGAATCTTTCTTTAGAAATAATGAATTGAGTGTTTCATGGATGAGTTGAGTAGAATAAGTTGGAACCTGGAATGTATTCGGAGTTGGTGACTATTTAAAATAGTTGCTAGGTCCCTGAGTATTTGAATTTTGAACTTACCAATGCACTTGTTGTGTTTGGAAATTTTTACGCAATATTTACAACAGGATTTAAGACCAGTTTGTAATCGACATTTATAAACTATGATGTCTCATGGAATGAATCCTTGCGAAATTCGAACAAGAATTGACTTTTACATTATGATTGTGGTGGAAGGTGTACAAACTAGAAGAGGTTGGAAACTGTTGTGGATATACTTAGTTTGCAGAATCTTGCCAAATGTACTTGTTTTTTGAATTACTTGCCATTGGTGAAAGCTAGATTTAGTAAGTAAGTGTTTTCTTAAACTTGAATTGAGGAAGCACGGGTATAGGATAGACGAGCAGAGGCTTGAAGCGGTAAGACCCGTTGAGCTAGTTTGCATATGGTGGTATCTCTAGGCTATAAGTCTTATGTGCCTAGTATTGTGTTTGTTGCCTATCATGGTAACATTAGACCTGTATGTCTAAAGTTTATCTTAAGGTTGGCAGAATAATCAGATTATATCATGTTGTGGTTATTATGGCCTGAGGGTAACTTCTTAAGCTGTAAGATCTGAATATCCAGTGTCGTGGTAATACAATGAAATAAGCAGAAAGGAAGAATGAACTGGCCTGTGAGGCCAGTGTAACCAAGCGCTCAAATAAGGAACTAGTGGATCCTGTGTCTGAATATTACTTTGGGTACAGGATGAACGAAAATTGTGTTGTGTGCTTGGTGAGCATGTTTGGGAAAGAGATAGGACTTAGGGATAATATGATATATAAAGCTGAGTCGGAGCGGATTGTTAATGCGGGGGATAAGCAATTGAGGAACAAGGATATTAGCTTGTAAAGGTTGTGTGTAAAGGAATGGCTCCCGGAGATGCTACTTGGGAAACGGAGGAGAGCATGCGACAAACCTATCCTCATTTATTTAAATAGGTTAGAATTCTTATTATAGTGAAATTTTGAGGACAAAATTTTCTTTTAGGAGGGGAGAAATGTAACATCCTGAATTTTGAATCTAATATCTTGAACATAAACCTATCTTGGGAAGACTAGTAGGCTCTATTTTTGGAAAGTAATAAATTTGAAATCAGTATTTTGTGGGCCCCGTGAATAGTATTTACTATTCACGTATACGTTTTTACTATATACAAATACGTATTTTAAAAAATATATATATATATATATATATATATATATATATATGTTATTCGCAAATACGTATTTAATACTTGAAATTTGTGAAATATGAATAGTGTTCACTATTCACAAATACGTATTTACTATTTAAAAATACGGTATTTACTATTCCAAAATACGTATTTACTATTCATGTGGGACCCACGTCAAATTATTTCTCCTCTGCCGACAGAAACTCTCGTGAGTTTTGAAAATTTTGGCCGCGGGACCCACTCAATAATAATTTATTATTTAAATAATAATATATATTATATTATTAAAATATTATTAAAAATTTTTAAAAGAAACATCACGGGAGTAGTCACGGGCAACTTTTTTTTAAATTTTGGGAAAATTACGTAAAACGACCCAGAGACGAAAATTACACTTAAAGACCCATTTTCCAACTATAAATAGACCTTCCATTTCATTTCATTCTTCACAACTTCTAAGAGCCATAGAGAGAGGTAGAGAGAGAGAGAGAGAGTAGAGAGATGTTTGCTTGAGAGTTATAATAGCTGGTTGGTGATTCGGGTATTAGCAAGTAACAGGTAACTCTGAATATTCTTCCTTATACTTGTGAATTATGTATGATTATAAATTTGTTTGTTTACTATTTTGGCAAGAATATTTAGAAAATATTTATGGTTTTAAGATCTGGTGTGGGAACTTTGATTTGCAAATCTGCAGAGGTACTATTTATACGTACGTTACTATTCACGTATACCGTATTTACTATTCATTTTTACTATTCATGTTACTATTCACGTATACTGTATTTACTATTCACGTACACCGTATTTACTATTCATTTTACTATTCACGTATACCGTATTTACTATTCATTTTACTATTCACGTATACCGTATTTACTATTCATAATACTATTCACGTATACATACCGTATTTACTATTCACGTATACATACCGTATGTACTCTTCATTTTTACTATTCATGTATATATATATCGTATTTTACTATTCACATATACGCATAGTATTCACTATTCATAAATACGCATATTGATGTATAAAACTTTATGGTATAATAATGCATTATTTTGAGTGAACATATTCATCATGGCGGTTGTATTATGATGGGTGGAGTAAGGAGGGATTTGAATGATAAGAATGATTTATGCCACCACTCGGTGCACAGTGGATGGTACTTGTTTCAGGGCCCCATCTTCCATGTTTTCCTCTGGCCGGGATTTCATTGGAGTTGTGGGACATGTGACACCTCCTTAGTTATTTTAAAGGAGGGGAGCCATAGTCCAGATTTGAGCTATATACCTTTGGCCGGGTGTATCTTAAGTTTTGGTGAGCTTGGAACAATTCAGTCAAATGAATGAGTTTCTATTGGACTATGTGTTAGCCTATGGCTCCAGTCTGCGGTATAAGGGAGGTGGTGATATAAGGGAGGCTGCATACTGCATAGTGCATTTCTGAACAGTTCAAGAATTTGATATGATGATGAATATTCTGTAAAGACATGAGATGAGAACTTTTGAGATATATATGTTTTAATACCTTCTATATTGATGACTATTAGTATAAATTATTTTGTATGATAAATTATGGAATCTATATATATATTTGAAATCAGCCCATATCTTTTTGTCATATATTATTTGCTCGTGTACGGTAGAAATATTTAGTAGTTACTGAGATGTGTAATCTCACCCCATATTAACATTTTTCAGGTGAATAACTTAGTAGAGATCAAGGGAATGCACCCATGGAGTGAGCTTTGTAGGCTCTTCTGTACTCCTTTAGTTTATGTTGTGTTATTTTATTTGCCATGAACCTAAAAGACTTCCGCATTTTAAAATAACTCTTATTTATTGGATATATTTTGGCCCTGTATAAATGGATTTCTACCTTTGGCCATATTGTAAATATGTGTTTGAGTGTTGAATATCCTATATTTGGAGGTGTTACTATTATTTTGGCCAAGATTTTGGTATTGAAAATGAGGCGTTACAGTTAGCATAAACATTAAAATTAATGTGCTTACTTTATTGATAAATAATGAATAATATATAAACATTGCATTGTGATAGCACAATTCTTTTAGCATAATTAGCATAGAAAGAGTTCACTTCACATGATATGTGATCAAAAATATATAAAATATAAAATATATATATTCTATATAATAAATAGTATATATAATAAGATTTTCTAATATAAATAATATAATAGAAAAAGATATATAATATGAAATATTAATATAATTAATATAAATAGAAATAGATTATATTATATAATCTAATTAATAATAATATAATTAATATATTCTTATTACAATTTATTGCAATACACTATATTTAAGATTGGAAAAAGTATTTTCCCAGTCACTAAAGATAGAGTTATCTACAGTAACCTCAAAACTACGTCGTTTTGAATTAATAAAGGGTTTATTAGTTTAATAAAGGGTTAATTAGTAATTTTAGGTGAATTAATGGAGGGTGTTTTGGTAAAATATATATGATTAAAAAAATAAACAAAATTACAGAAACACCCTTCATTAATCCAAAACGACGTTGTTTTGGGGTCATTGGAGATAACTCTATCTCCAATAACTGGAGAAATCCTTTACCCTTTAACATTTTAATTACATTTTATATTTCTATTTATTCTAGCTAAATATAGAATCATAGCTAATATCTAGGATCACTAATATCACTGTCCAACAGACTCGGTAAGGTAAATTAAAATGACTCCACTACTCTCAAAAAATAGCTAACTACATGCTTATAATATTATTTTTAAAAAAATCAGCACACAATAAGCATTTAAAAAACTAAATAACTTAATCCCTCCTATTGTGGAGATTAGCAATGTACGGAAATATGCATCATTAACCACGCAGAGAAAGAAAACTGGGATTATTAACTTCAACACATTTAAAGAGTACATATATTATATATATATATATATATATATGGGTAAAAGATTTCTCCAATTTTTCTCCAGTGAGTCTAAAACTACGTTGTTTTGGATTAATGAAGGGTTTTTCTATAATTTTATTTATTTTTTTATCATATGAATTTTACCGAAACACTCTTCATTAATTCACCTAAAATTACAAACACACGCTTTTTTGATCCAAAAGGACGTAGTTTTGAGGTTATTGGAGATAACTTTATCTCCAATGACGAGAAAAATCATTTTCTCTATATATTTATATGTTTATATTTATATTTATTTTAATGAAAGACACATGTATTTCAATCACCAATTTTTTTTTTTTTAAAAAAAAAGACACACCTAGAGCACAAATAATATGCACAGATACATATGAAAGGCAAATTTGGGTTTTAATCACTAAAAGAGGGCGTACAGGTTTTATGGAAATATAGATGTTTCATGTACGAAGGCCTAGGCATCTGAAGAAAAGGAAAATATACATGTATATTTAATTCATGCACCAGGTAAGTAGTTACGTCAAGGAAATGATATATATATATATATATATATATATATATATATATATATATATATATATATATATCTAATTCAACACGAAAGCCTATGCGTTCAAGAAAAAGGTATGCACTAGGAAATTGATCAATTGCTTGCAACAATTACTCATAGATACCGAGAAATGAAAGGCATATAAATCTACAACGTAGCAACACCTTTAAGGGTTATCATGAAAATCAAATTGTTTAAGGGATTAGGATTACATATAATATATTTTATATATAACAACCCTATTAAAATTTATATAAAACTAACCTAAGACTCATGGAAATTAGGATTACCTTATCTCTGTTTTTGCTAGCCTCATAGAAAATAATTTGATGAGAGTTTGAAAGGAGGATTTGAGAAGAAAAGGTAGCAGAGAAGAAAAGTATCGAGCGTTGTTAGGTTTAGACGGCTAGACCTAAGTTTATAACTAAAATTTAGGGTTTAGCTATGGATTGGGCTCTTTAAATATTTTCAATTATAAAACAATACAATTAAATTTCTAAAATTCTATTATTACTTAATTATTTCTAATTAATAAATTATAAAATAATACAAACATTATTAAATTCTAAATCTTTATTTACTACATTATTCTTATTATTATTAAATTTTATTATTACTATAATATTATTATTGTTATTATTATCATCATCATTATTAATAATAATTTGGGGTACTACACCTTTTCTAGAATTTTTAGAATCTTGAACCATTTTTTAGGATTTTTTTTCTAAAAAAGACCCTTAAATACATTTTCCCCTATTTATATTCACTAATAGAGGCGGTGGGAGGTAATTAATTACCTCCCCCCACCGCCATTTAATACGTGGGCAGCGCATTTACATGCTGCCCCCACTTAATATATATTATTATATTTATAATATATTATTATATCTATAATATAATATAATATTATATTACTATATTATAAATTATTTCTTTTTTTCTTCTTTCTTTCTCTCTGTTTTTTTAACAACAATAAAATATAATTAGTTTACATTATTTTTTTTACATTCTTATTCTACTAATTTCTTTTATTATCATAAATATTATTTTATATAAAAACCTTTATAATAAATTTATGTATCATGATTATTATTTTTTTATCAATTAAATCATAATAATATAAAAATTAGGATGTTACAATAGTCACATACACTTATCAATAAGATAAGTTTATATTTAGAATCTACCACTTTGGTCCTATTTATAAGTCCAGTTTGACACAAAAAATTTGGTCCTATTTATAAGTCCAGTTTCGGAAATAAATGAGATTGCGACAATTTTACCCATATTAATTGCACCTATAAAGATAGAGAGAGAAGAAACAATCAAAAAGTATCCAATCATAAATGGGGGTAAAGTTGAAAATTTACCCCATAATCATTGTGTTAACTAACTTTTCTTGATATGTGAGATTTGGTCAAAGTGGACTTATAAATAGGACAGAGTGGTATATTATTAAGGTCTCTTAGAAACTTTTTTTTGATAAAGGAATCTATAATGATATTTTTTATATATATTTTTCTCATCATTGGGAACCTAAGTGAGATCTTTCCTTAAATTTTTTGGGATTGAAACCAAAAAAAAAAAAAACTTAAAATAGTTTTATATATACATATATTCTAAATAGTATTCAAATAAGCTCTTATCAAAATAAATAAAATGATCTTTCACGACCTCTTATCTAAATACTATTCTAAATATAATATATAAAATTATTACTACCTCCCGTCTTAAATATATGACATATTTTATAGTGTAATTTGTACTATAAAATTATATGTCAGATATTTAAGACGTAGTGTAATTTGCATTATAAACTATGTTCTATATTTATTTAGGACGAAAGGAGTATTTGATATAATTTAAAAAGAAGACTTGTAATCTTTCACTAACATGTATCCCAAGATGTCTTTTAAAAAAAAATAAAAAATTAATCCACTAGTATCTGATGCTACTATCATGACTGCATATCCAGGGCTCAAACACGAAACCACTAATTAAGCTAGAACTACCCACAACTAGAGTATTTGATGGTAAGATATCTTATTTTATGAATGATAAGCTTTTCATGCGTGAAATAAAGTTAGACTTTACATCTATTTCAATGGCCAGTTAATTGTCTAAAAATTGTTCAAATTAAATTAGCTATTGTTTAAAGTGAATAGCTAGATTGATCTAACATGTATAAAAAAACACTTAATATTTTGAAAAAAAAATTCAGTTATTTGATCTCATCGATATTTTTTAAAAAAATTTATTTATCAAAGTGTCTTTTTCTATGAAAAATAAGATCTTCATACATAAAAGTTATACTTTATATCCAATTCAATGGTCATTTTCTTGATGAGGTCCAATAGTCATTGCAATGTTACTCCCAGCTGCTGTGATCAAATTTATAAGGTATTTTGAAAACTGTAACTAATTAAAGGAGGCATTGAGGTTTAGCATCTAGCAAAGAGGTACACGAATACGATACTAAATTAGCTTTAGTTTGGAATATTTCTCCCATATGAACTGAATCAGTTAGCAACAGGATGGTTATATTCTTCTCTAGCTCGGCAATATTAATTGTGGCTGATGACGTACGCGATTCTTTAGCCTTCAATTCAACTATAATTAAATACGCATCTTTGGATGTCACTGATGACCGTACCACTCACTAGTTATAAATAATCTTCTTCTCTAATTTGCTACCTACCTCTCTATATATTCTTCCCTTCCTTATTCTCTGTCCTTCATCGATCAGTTTCTGTATATGATGTTGAAATCTGTTAAGGAAAGCCTTAAGAGCCTTGGATCAAAGTGTGTGCAGAAGAAGATGGATCAATCAGTGAATGGTGTTCAGTGCTCAAACTGCAACGAAGTTTGCTTAGAGCTCAGCAACAACGACCAATACTGTGAACGTGAGGATGGAAACAAAACAGCTGATGAGGCTGAACCCAATAGTTCTTTTGCTCATTCTGTCATCAATATGGTTGGCATGCTCACAGGTACGTACGTAATATACACACATACATGACAATCACATATAATAATGTATATCCCGTTTCTAAATATATACGACTTTGTCTAGGGTGAATTTTGATCTTGGCTTGTTTAGTATGGGGGATTTGGAGCGAGGGGAGGCCGGGGAGGGAAAACTAGAAAATTGGAGAAGGGGGTTACAAAATTATTAATAAATTAAAGAGAACAAGTAAAAAAATAGTAAGAAAAATTGATTAAGAACTTTTAACCCAATTTCTCTTATTTTTTCAAATTCCATTAATTAGCTCAAAAAAAAATTCTCCTGTTAAACCAAACAAGCCTAAATGTAAGACTCTTTTTTCAGTTTATCTCTTATATTTGTCATTTTCTTAAACTTATTTGTTTAACTTATAAACTAATATATAATATATCTAATGTTACACATGAGTATTTTAAAGAGATTATGTCATATAATTATAATTACATAATTTATTTAGCTTCCTTATTTTCCTTGAATTAGATAAATAAGTTATACATTATGAAGTAGGAGTACTTTTTTTTAAAGAGACATTGGAAAGTATGATAGAATATAATCTCTGTTTGTGCTTATTGCTAACTTTTCTAAACTCCCATAAAGAATCTTAAGCATGCATGCATGACTCATTTGATAATGATTTTTGTAGGGTTGGGGCAATTATCAATTTTCTCTTAACTAATCTGCTTAACTTGTATACTTATATATAACCTAATGTTACATATATATAATTAAGTATTTTAGGGAGATCATGTCGCATATATTATAATTAAGTAATATATATAACTTTCTTAATCTTCCTAAATTAGATAAATAGATCTTACATTAAGGATTATGAGATAACAAATTATTTAAGAAACAATGCAAGGTATGCTGGAATATATATATATATATATATATATATATATATATATATATATATATATAATCTCTGTTGGTATTCATTTGTTAACTAACTTTTCCAAACCCCTAAAGAATCTTAAGCATGCCTGTATATTCTGTGATCATAATGAATTTTGTAGGATTGGGGCAATTATCAGCGGCATATGCAGTAGAAGAGGGAGGGTGGGCATGTGCGATAATATTCCTCTTAGGCCTTGCAATCACGTGTGCTTATAGCTGTCGTCTTCTTGGAAAATGCATGACCAAAAACCCTAAGCTCCAAAGCTACGCAGATATAGGTGAACAAGCCTTTGGGAAAAAAGGAAGAATAGTTGCATCAACCCTAATCTACGCAGAGATCTTTATGGCCCTTGTCTCCTACACCATCTCACTACACGATAACTTGTTCACTGTCTTCATGGGATCTCATCACCTTAACCATTTGCGTCTTCCTAAGTTACTGTCACCTTCTCAGCTTCTCACTGTTCTTGCTGTTCTTATTGCTTTGCCTAGCTTGTGGCTCACAGACCTTTCTTCCATTTCTTTTCTTTCCTCTGCTGGTGTTCTCATGTCTCTTGTTATTTTCTTGTCTGTCGCTGTCACGCCCATTTTCGGTGGCGTAAAGGTTAACCGACACATCCCAGTTCTTCAGATCCATAATGTCCCTTCTGTTTCTGGCCTCTTCATTTACGGCTTTGGCGGACACGTCGTGTTCCCTAATCTCCATAAATCCATGAAGGACCCCTCCAAGTTCACCAAGGTATATTATACGTTACACGTACATTTCTAACAATTAAAAAATAAAAAGCTGGTCTCATCTTCTCATGAATATTATGAAATATTTCAATCAAAACAATCATAAATAAGTTTACTTATTACATCACTTTTATTTATGCAAGCCCTTAAAAGCGACTACAAAGCCCTCTAGAACAGACATATATAAAGAGTCTTTATTGTAGGGTGAGACATATTCTAAGATTCTTCTTACTTTCTTTTTTCTTTTTCTTTTTCTTTTTCCTTTCTTTTTTTCCTTTTTTTTTGGTCTGTATTTCTTTTTGAGTCTCAGGCCATATCTTCATTTTTTCCCTTTTTCACCTAGGCTTAGTTTTTTCAAGTCTCAAAGGCTTCATGTCTACAATATTCTTTGTTTTGTTTTTAAAAATATTCAAGTCTCTTATACATTTCGAGATTTAGATATATATACACACACACAAGCTGAAGTCACCCACATATGTCTAGAGGCTAAGAAATGTCTCCATTAATATCTCTCTCCATTTAATGTATTCCCCATTAGCTTAAGTTTTAATAATTGTAATTTATCCTGTTTATATCATGATGGAGTTTTATTATATTTAATATTCAAATAATATTTTTATGTAGTATTAAATTCTAATTAACCATTGAAACTTGATTTAATGGTAATTACATTAATTAATTGGAGAGGAAATGGACAGAGAGACGAATACAGACATTCCTCTGATCTCTTGAGCTAATTGACAGGACATATCATTACATGTACATTTATAACAATGAAATATAGGAATTCAAAAGCTAGTCTCATCCTCTGATCGTGAAGATGAAATATTTCAGGTGATAATAGTGAGCTTCTCAATAGCCACGCTATTGTTTACAGCGCTGGGATTCATGGGAGCAAAGATGTTTGGGCCACAAGTAAAGTCACAGATCACTCTAAGCATGCCAGAGAATTTCATAGTAACCAAGATAGCAGTGTGGGCGACAGTGATAACACCAATGACCAAATATGCTCTTGAGTTCGCACCATTTGCAATTCAGCTACAGCAAAGGCTTCCCAATTCTATGAGTCACAGAAGCAAGATGGTGATAAGAGGCACGGTGGGTTCAGTGCTGCTACTAGTGATTCTAGCATTAGCTCTTTCTGTGCCTTATTTTGAGGACGTGCTTAGTCTCACAGGGTCGCTTTTGACAGTTTTCATAAGCTTGATATTTCCTTGTGCTTTCTACGTTAAGATCTGTTGGGGACAAATATCAAACACTCTCTTAGTATTTAACTTCTGTCTCATAGCTTTAGGGCTGGTCCTTGGAGTTATGGGCGCCATTTCTTCCTCCACCTCACTCCTCAACAATCTTAACGCTCATCGCTGATCATCATCACCTTGTATATATATATATATATACACTCTCTTTGATCCTAAATAACACTAAGTTGGCTTTTCTTTTATAGATATTATTTAAAATATTTATATTTATCATTTTATTTTTAAACTATTGTTCCTAACTTATAAACTGATGTAATCTAATAATACACAATATATGATATGATTAAGTAACATTTTTAATTTTCTTAATCTCTCCGAAAAAAAAAGTCAACTCTATTTTATATTTAGGACCAAAGTAAATAGTTTAAATTTCAAATATATGTGTACCTATATATTGGATTAATGTGCTAAAATAACTTTTAACTTTTATCAAAAGTCCAAAAATATATATAAACTATTTTTTACAGCAAAACCATACACTTTCTAAATTAAGGCAAAACAATTAAACATAACTAACTTTCATCTATTATAATAGGGAAAATTAACCGTTTGGCCCTTAAAATTTTGACCACTTATAACTCGGTCTCTGGAGTTTGATTTGGTACAATTTTGTCCTTGAACTTTACTCATTTTCAACTCAATCCTTAATGTTTCTTAGTCATCTTATGTGATAAAAATAATGTTGGATTTTACATATTTTTTTTTTAAAAAAACCAACATCCTCGTCCCTACCGACTCGAATCTTCTTCCACCACTATTTTCTAGAACTCTCGTTGGCCATCTGTGTGTCCATGACAGATCCCTCAGAAACTCCTTTTAAACATAAGGTGGTGAGAACGATTTTCTTATATTAAAAGGCCTTCACTATTTATCATTTAAAAGTTAAGAAAGCTTCTTGTACACCGTATGTTGGGAAGTGGGTGTACTTCAACTTTTTCTAATCTCATCATCTACCAAGCGCTATTCACCATTTATCATTCAGAAGCTAAGAAATCTTTTTTGCCACGATAGCTTTTTTCTTGCATACTTAGGTGTTTTATTAGAATTAAAAACATCATGAGTGGCTTTACCCTTTTCTCCAATCTGAGTCATTTGTTTCCGCCCTCTGATGATTTAGAAGGATCTGTCATGGATACCGGCGCCCAGTGGGGTTTTTTTGAAAACATAAGTGAAGAGGATGCAAGTTGGTGGGATGGAGATGCTTTTTTTTTTTAAAAAAAAAAAGTAAAATCCATCTAAGCAATTTTAATAATATTTGAATTTTTTTTTTTTTTGGTGACATAGGATGACTCAGAAACATCAAAGATTGAGTTATAAGTAAATCAAAACTTTAAGGATTAATTAAAAGATTAATTTTCCTCATTGTAATAAATAAAAATTAGTTAGATTTAACAATTTTGCCTCAATTTTAAAAGTTTATGGTTACTTTTACTCCAAAAAATAGTTTTATGATTACTTTTTCCTTTTTAATAAAAATTGAAGGTTGCTTTAGCAACTTAATCCTTATCTATTTGATGAGGTGATTAGGGGTGAGAATAGGTCAGACCCTATCAGGCGGCCTGCAGCTTGGCCTGTTTAGGGCTTGGTCTGACCTGGTCTGTTTGTTAAAAAGATCAGACCAAGGCCTATTTGAAGGTCTAAACGTGTAAAGAGGTCAAACCTAGCTATTTGGTTAAGGCTTGACCAGTTTACACATTAAATAAATGTAATTATATTTATATCTTATAAATAACACTATTTTTTTAAAAAAAATTCTTATATTCTAATTTCGAAGTATACAAAGTCTTCTTATGGCTTTTAAGATCTGCAATATAAGGCCTTTTTAAAGACTTGCATTGTAGTAAGTCTTTAAAAAAACTTCAAGCGTAACCAAATCTTATAAAGACTCAGGCCTAAACCTAAAAAAAGCAGGCATTTAGAGACTCAGATTTTTTGCCCCTATTACAAGCTCAAACCCAAAGTTTGACCTGACGTATTTCCATATAGCTTGCAGTGATAAAAGAATATGGACTTTTGATTTTTGGTTTGGTGAATCACGCGCTAAATGTATTTTCATGATGGCGTGCAGATCTTTTTGATACCTCTTGTTCTCATCATTTTGCAGATTCTGTGCGTGATGCAGTAGGTGGTAATCATTTTTCACAACAACCATGGTTTTTTCTTTCTTTCTTTCTAATTAAAAAAATCTTCGGACGTAAGTTTTGAAGTCTAATTGTGCTGACAACATCAAATTGTTTGAGAGTGTCTTTGTAATAATTAAAAAGAAAAAAAAATAGGGGAAATCACGTTTAAATCCAACCAAAATGTTGACTTTAATAATTCACAAGTTCTCATTAGTTATTCATGATAAAACTTTTTTAATAGAACACCAGCGCTGGCCGGAGCTCTGGACAGGGGTGGTTTAATTTTATGAAAGATAAAGGAGGACAGTTTGGTAAAAGACATCATGTATAAATTTTACATTGACTTATAGAGACTAGTTGAGTTTGATGGCCCCATTTGGCATTACTTAAGTATTTTGGTAATATTTAAATGTGATTGTTTTCAATAAAATAAGCCAACTGTATACATATAATATTATCTTTACATTCCTCTTTTATTTACAAATATTTTAATTTTTCAGAGATTGAATATTTCATTATACTAAAATAGTCTTATGGAACGTAGGTAGTCTAATATTCCTGGTCGAACCTTCCCAGAACATTGTTACAATAATTCTTTATAATCTCTTTGAAAAATAATTTGAAGCCAAGACTAACTTAAACGAGCACAGCTCATTCTTGAATTTGTTTGTATCTCCGTTTTAAAAATAAGTCTATGTAAGTTGAGACAAAACACCTATCACATATTTACCTTATATCATCATACATTGTGAATCACGTTGAAAAAATATCTTCTACTACTGATCCAACCATGCATGTATTAAGTAATTGATGATAACTAAGAAGGCTGTACCAAAACAAAAAGTTTTTTTTTTTTGGTCAAAGGATAGTTGCATTGATATAATTCAAAGACATAAACTACGTCTGTTACAGCTAAGATCCACAGCATGAAGGGATTTGGTAAAGAAGATTTTTATTGTTTCTTAATTCTTAAAAAAATCTAAAAGTTGATCGGATAAGTTCAAGGGTTGGGGCCATGACAAGATGGCGTTACAAGTTGACATGGTCACCTTTATTTATACTCCATTTTCGTTGTTCTCTTTCTGTTTTTTTAATCCAATCACATGCATGTTTTTTAATCACCTCATTTTTTTAATTAATATTGATATTTTATAACTTCATAGGGTGACCGAATAAGAAATTACCACGATCAAACGTGTTGGTCAAATTGCGACGGCCCCCGGAAAATACCATATTTTTAATTTTCTGTTATTCCTTAATTTGACATGAAAACAACACAAAACTGCTGATTGCTGAAGAGACTCGAGACCAGACAACTACAGTATTAGCCAACATAATCCATATTTTCTTAAAGGCATGTTTTGTCATCGATTTGAATTTGATTATTCATGCTTACTAAGTCAATAAAAAACGCCGGTTGCAATATTTTGCTATCCAATAATATACCCAAATACATATTTAGTTTTATACTCTCATCATTAATATAAGACATATTTAGGGAGTTAAATTGATTTTAAATATAAGACATATGTTTCATATTTGTCTATATTTTTTTAATTTATCTCTATTAATATTCCCTCAACTATAAAGAAAGGGAATAGAGGAATTAAGGAAGATGATTATGGTGTTTGAGAAAATGACTACATATTCACATCAAGTTTCTTATATTCATTACATCAAATTTTTTTTTTGACCAAAAAAAAAGTTACATCAAGTTTTTCAATTATATATGACCATATAATGTCCTATTTGTTTCATATGGTTTTATAATTAAATAATTTAAAAATAGGACATATGATTAAAGTAAAATGACTCAGAGGTATAAAGGATCTATGAAGGATATGCAAATTCGGGTCAACTTACTATTTTGTCCTTAGTTTTAAATAAATAAAAAAAATCCCCTCCACCCCCACCGCCGGCGGTGCCACCACCTCGGCCAGCCGCTGCCGGCCACCACCCACCACCAGCTAGTAGTGGTGGTGGTGGACGGCGGTGGGTGGTGGCGGCAGGCCGGCTGGCGGTGGGGGTGGAGGGGTTTTTTATTTTTATTTTTATTTAAAACTAAGGGTAAAATAGTAATTTGACTTGAATTTGCATATCCCTCATAGGTCTTTTGTACCTCTCCGTCTTTTTACAAATTTGACGGACTTCTAGGGGTTTTGCAAATTTAGATGGTATTTATTTAGAATTTTCCCTATGATTAATGATCATAAATGATTGAAAATTTGGATGAAATGAATATAAAATACTTGACTTAAGTATTTTCCCTTAAAAAATACACGTTCTATTAGATAATTTTTTTAGGCAAATTAAATTCTATAAATATGCTTTATATTAAGGATCAAACTGAATATATAATTAAGATAAATTTCACAAAGTTGAGGGTAAGAAGTAAGTTACTCACAACTTTATATTTATAACAAAGAACCAAAGAAAAATAATATTTATTAAGAAGGACCATAAAAATCGTAATTATTTTGAAGGACCAAAAATTAAAAATTAAAATAGAAAGACTAAATTGCCCTTACTTAGATTTTCTATGTTCTCTCTAACTAAATTAGAATCTGAAGTGATTGATAAATAATAACAATTAAAGACCAAATCAGAATCAATGTCATCTCTACTGTACCGAAATCTCCTCCTAATTACGATCAAGGTAACTTCCTTGTCTGTCCCTCTTTTGAATTCATATTATCCAGCAAAACAAAGCCACTTTTTTTTTTTTTTTTGCAAATCAAAGATAATCCACTCAATTTGTAGATTGAACTGTCGCTATTATGAGATGAAACGCTCTAGCAATTATACTTCAATGGCTATATATAATATAAAGGTCAAAGGAAATATATTGTTTCCTTCCTTCTCCAATCTAAGGTATATATATTTCATATTATCAATAAAAAAAACTTATAAATGTCTAAACACGAGTATATTCAGTTTTTGATCATAAATGTTTTCGGTTATTCCATCATCTCTCTCCAAGATTTTCTCAAAATGAATAAGATTTGGATCATAATGAGTAATCATTACAAATTTTGATTTAATTAGAAAGAATATAAAAAATTTGGATAAGGGCAATTTAGCCTTTCTATTGTAATGTTTTAATTTATGGTCCTTTAAAATAATTACCATTTTTATGGTCCTTCTTAATAAATATTATTTTCTTTGATCTTTTATTATATTTTATTCCTACTTTTTAACAATAAATTTTGCTAAAGAGGTTTTTTTAAAAACAATTTTCTACTAAATATATACCGTATATATTAGGGGATTACGCATTATATTGATTTAGGAGTATTAATGTAAAAAAGTACTCCCTCCGGTCCTAATTATAAGGCATAGTTGACTTTGTTTAGAGAGATTAAGGAAGCTAAATAAGTTACTTAATCACTTTATATGTTGTATATCTTTAGATTATATATTAGTTTATTAGTCAAACTAATTACTTTGAAGAAAAAAATAAAAATAAAAATACTCTAAAGTAATTTAATTAGCTTCCTTAATTTTTCCAAAAAAATCAACTATGCCTTATAATTAGGACCGGAGGGAGTACGTAGCAACTAGCAAGAGCCAAGAAGATGGGATTTTTTTTTACCAAAAAAGAAGATGGGATTTTGATGTCGAAAAAGTCTGGCGGTGAAGAGAGAAGCGGGGGGCCACATGTATCCAGAAGACGAAGACGATAGTGGGACGGTGGGGACCACAGAAGTAAGTCATGATCCCTGGCAATGGTGGAGCACATTTACCAAATTACCATCCACACACAGACAGAGAGAGAGAGAGAGAGAGAGTTGAGGAAGGAAGCATGAAGCATGCATGGGAATGAATGGGATGGGGGTAAATCCCCAGTATCGCGATTCGTAAAGCTATAATAATAGTGATAGCGTGCCTTCCCAAGTAACAATCTCATTCTCATCTCACAATAAAGTCGGTTCCAATCTTACCCTCAAATACCCCAGAGCCTCTTTTCCATACACTCCTTGTTCCTTCAACCAGAGTCCCCCACTCATTCTCATCATTTGAGAGAGAAACCTCTCTTCTTCCCTGCCCAGCCCTTCTTTCTCAAACTCACTCACCCCTCTACACAATAATCCATCACTAACTCGCCTTTCTGTTACAGGTAAACGCTTTCCTCTGCCTTTTTCTAGTTCCTTTACTTCGCTTCCTTTTTCTAGTTCCTTTACTTCGCTTCCTTTTTCATCCTCTTCTGATAAATACGCAGGAAAAGTAACTTCTAGGGTCGCCGCTTGAAACCGCTATGGCTCTTTTGCTTGCTTTCTGTATTACGCTGTTCTTTTCTCCCTCATAGATTTCTCTGTTCTTGTTCCGGAATATGTCTCACTTCATTCTCGGTTTCGCTCAGTTGATTTTATATCTGACCCGGTAAAGATATTTTTTTTGGGGTTGTCCTTCTGAAGAATTGTCCCCTCTTCCAGTCGCTTCATGTATGCTGATTTGGGATTTGTTGTAAACTACTGAAATACTCTCTTTTCAGTGAATTTTGATTTTGCAAATTCTGGGTTTTGTTTCTAATGTGCATATATTCGATTATCCACATGAAATCTATCGAGTATTCTTTAAGGGGAAAAGGTCGCGCATAATCTTTATGACTGGAATGGAATTTTTTCCCTTGGCCAGGGCCTGGAATGGAATGTTAGCTTTTGCCCACACTATGCTCTCTTTCGCTTCGTGCTTCCAGCGATAGTTTTATGATAATAGTTTTGCTGTTCAGAGCAATTATTCTCTTGCAAGATTTCCCCTTTATCTTTCCCCCTCCTGCCTGAAGCTTTGCTAAAGTTAAAATTTTTCCTGGTGCAGGTAGAATATGTCCTACCATAACCTGTACGAATTTGATTATATGGCTGGAGCTGATGAAATGGAAGATTTCATTGATGAGATAGAAGATGAAAATTACGGCGGATGTGGCGAAGATGTGGGTGTTGATGAATATGAAATGGTTTGTATTATTTTCTTGGGCTAGGACTGTTATTCATGCAATATTTCATTTATTTGTTTTAACCAGATTTTGTTTTTTTCAATTTGTTGGTGCTTAACTTGAGCAGCTTACAAAGGTAACCGATACATCCGCTGCTCAAGCAAGAAAAGGAAAGGACATTCAAGGTATTCAGTGGGAGAGGCTGAACATAACGAGAGAAAGATACAGATTGACGAGGCTTGAACAGTACCGAAATTATGAGAATATACCATCATCAGGGGAAGCTGTAGACAAGGTCTTACTTTCCTGAACCTTTTTCCTCTTTTGCTTTTGTTGAGAATATAGTGGATTTTTAGAGGGTGAGGAGGGGTTTACTCAGCATCCTGAGAAGTAAGACGAATGTCTTAATTTTCACATTCCTTTGTCTCAGGAGTGCAAACAAATGGAGAAAGGTGGAAACTTCTATGAATTCTTTCATAATACAAGATTGGTTAAGCCTACTATTCTTCATTTTCAGGTACGATTATTTTCATGTGTTTACTCTGGTTATCATGTTAACCCTCTATGTTTTCTGAATTTCTTTTAAGCATTTGCCATATCTGCTTCATGAAATTTATGGTTAGAGGCACGTCGTTTCTCATTTGAAAGTCAAAATCCCTTGTTGCTCTCTTCCACATCAATTATGGAAGGTTTAGGCTTCTGTGAGCTAAATGCATACAGCACGGATGACTATTGTAAAAGTTACCCTTAAGGCGCTAGCTTTCTGCAATTCCTTATGCAAGATGCACTAGAAAGATGCATATCTGAGCGAAATGAGGCTCTAATGTAAGAAAATTTATGCTATACGAGCCGATAAAATATAAATGTGCATTTGGAATAACATTCTAAAGATAAATTAAATTTGTCAAACATAATACTTAGCCATAATTTAATCTTAAAAGCACCTATTAAGTTACTAGAATAAGAATAACTGTCTAGCCTTTTCTTTTATTGTGTTTGTAAGGTTATAAGATGCTAATAGCCTTATATTTTAGAATAAGAATAACTATCTTACCTCTCTGGCTGGGTCGGACTTGAGAGATTAAGTTATGTAGTCTTAAATATTTCTGGGTGGTTTTTTTCTTTCCAAACACAGCCTTGAATAACACCTCGCCTCCACAACATAGGCAATGAGGCAAGCTACTTTAAATGCCTTGATTCTTTCATTTGCTGACAAGTAACTTTCGTATGACCTTCAGATGTTGAATTCAAGTTATTTTGCTTCTTGTAGCTTAAAATAATGTCAACTTTGCTAAATTGTCTTCCACACTACTCTTTTCCCATTTTTAGCATAAAGTGTTACAAAAGATTCATGCTGTTTACTATTTTTTTTGTCACTCAATGGCTTTGCAGCTGAGGAATTTAGTCTGGGCTACCTCAAAGCATGATGTTTATCTTATTTCAAACTACTCTGTCATGCACTGGTCTTCGTTAACTGGCAATTTGTCCGAGATCATCAATTTTTCAGGACATGTAGCACCCACTGAGGTAAGGATGTCTAAGCAACCCTGTTTATCTGTTGAGCAAAGAAAGAAACAAAAGATTTGTATTTTTTCATGCCTTATTGATGCAAGTCTAATTTGATTACTTGCCTTTGTCACAAGATGATCTCCTACTGGGTGGCAGTATTTTTAAGATGAACAAAGTTGTAAAGGAAGGGAATTTGTATATTTTTTTTAAAAAAAATCTGTTCAAGGTTTCCCCTTTCAAGTCTTGGAGCACAAAGGGAATTTGTATTTTAATAATAGGAAACTTTTCCTCAAATAATCCTGATGTGACTGCTGACATCAGGATTATTTGAGGATAATCCTGATGTATCTTTAGGCTCATATATTATTTAAAACTCAATAGGATATGATAATACTTTGTCTTCGCATTTATATATTGAAAAATAGATAATACAAATGTGATTGGTAAAATGTTAGGCCTTGAAGTCTGTTACTTCAAACATGCTATAATTGGTATTTGGTGCCTTACCCTTCAAGTGGAAGAAAACTTGTGCAACAAAAGTTCTCTAAACATCTGTGGTTTACTTATCTGACTTGTACATTTGTAATTTATCTGCTAAGCCTATTATTTTGCCTTGTAGAAACATGCAGGAAGTTTGATGGAAGGCTTTTCACAAACCCAGATCAGCACATTGGCTGTCAAGGGAAATTTCCTTGTTGCTGGTGGGTTCCAAGGAGAGCTTACTTGTAAGGTGAGCCCGCATGATTGGTAGCTTATCATATGGATTGATTGTTTGGCTGCTGATAGTGCACTTTACGATGAGGCTCATATGTATTTGGTATTTTCCAGTGCTTTCTTGTGATGGTTTGATGTAAATTTTGATGTCTGTTCATTGAATGCAGCCTTTGGACAGGAAAGGAGTAAGCTTTTGTACCCGGACCACACATGATGAGAATGCAATCACAAACGCAATTGAAATATACGACAGTTTGAGGTATTTCTCGTGCAAAGTTTTGAATATTGGTTTGCATCTTTGATAAATAAGAAATTGTATTAAGAAGAAAGTGGAGTATAGGGCGTCCTTTCTATGTGAAGGACCAAATCTGATGCAAGATATGGTAATAAAATAGTTGGCATTTATTTGTCATTAATTCTGGATCAGGTTTTTTGACATTGAAACTCTTGCAGGGGTGGAACTCATTTCATGGCATCCAATAATGATTGTGGAGTACGAGAGTATGACATGGAAAAGTTTCAGCAGTTAAATCACTTCCAGTTTCCTTGGCCAGTGAATGTGAGTTATTTCTTCCCATTACGCTATCTCAGTTTGTTTTCTTTTGCTATTCTTTCTTTTCTATACATGACATCATGTCTCCATACAGGTTAATTTCATGTTTCCTTTTATTATTATATCTCTCGACACAATTTAGTTTAACTTCGCATGCTAAACAGATAATTGCACTATACATTCAACTAATTTTCCTTGATCATCTCCGTTTTATCTTCATAAATACACAAATCCTCTATTTACTCTGATCCTTTGATATTTTAAGTCTTCTAGAATCACAGATCATTTATTTCAGTGATCTTCAAATCCACATCTCACTAACACGCAACACAACTCTTATTGTGTTAGAATAAATATCAAAGTAATTTTTGAGACTTCTTTACGTTCAGTTCAACTTTTAGTATTAAATTCTATTTTAGAGATTTTTTTTTTTTTTAAAAAAAAAGAAATTAGATGTTTAAGCATGAATTAAGTAACACAAATTTTTCTGCTTGCTTTCAACATAAATTAAGAGTTGATGTTGACAAGACAAATAAAGTCAAGTTCAAACATCAAAGGGTTTGACCCTTCATAGTGAGTGCCTTGAATTTCATGTACACAGCTATGACGCCTAACTTGATGTTCTTGTTGCAGCACACATCAATCAGCCCAGATTGTAAGCTTATGACTGTTGTTGGGGATAACCTAGATGGATTGCTAGTGGATCCACAAAATGGCAAGGTATATAATTTTTCTCATTATGACTGTCAGGCTATTGATGTTTTCGCTATGTAGATCATTGCAATTCTTTTTTAAGGAAAGAATGAATGAAGTGCAAAATAGGGCTTTTCTGGGAAGGTAATTCCAATTTAAGAACAATTAAGTCAGTATTAATATTCATTGATGAGTTGGGTGTCATCAATGTATTGATTTCATAATCTACTCATCATATGTTAGATTCTATGAGAGATGGGGAAGGAGATAGAATTGGGCTATTGGTTTGGGGAAAGCAAGCGCCATTTTTAAGATCTGAACAAATTGTACATACTGCTGAGCGTAGAAAATACTAAACTTTTTGGGATTCTGACTTGTTTGATTTTTAGACTGTTGCCACTGTGGTTGGTCATCGAGATTACTCATTCGCATCGGCATGGCACCCTGATGGACATATCTTTGCCACGGGCAATCAGGATAAGACTTGCAGAGTATGGGATGTTAGACACTTGGCGTCTCCGGTTGCCATTCTCAAGGGTAACCTTGGGGCTGCTCGATCTATTCGCTTTTCTGCAGATGGGCAATTTATGGTGGTTGCTGAACCTGCAGATTTTGTGCATGTGTATAGTACGAAGGCTGATTACAAAAAGCGTCAAGAGATTGATTTCTTTGGGGAAATTTCTGGGGTTTCCCTCAGTCCTGATGATGAGTGTATGCATATTGGAATCTGGGACCGTACTTATGCCAGCTTGCTTCAGTACAATAGGAGGCATTCGTATGGGTACCTTGATTCCTACTTGTGAGCAACATTCACCTGAAGGATTATAAGCATCACTAATGTTGGATCATAGAGAACTCTTAAATGCTACCCTTCCTTCTTTTACTGGAAACGACAACATCATAAGATATTTTTGGTTTATAGGAGATCACATTTGTATAGTTCATTAGTTATAGTTACAGGGATCATTAAACTTCCGTTTCCTTCCGTTGATGTGAATGCCACCAGAGCAGGAATTGTGAACTGCTGTCTTAGCCTTGTGCTTCTAGTCCTTCAATAATAACTGTTTTCTCCTCCATTACATAGTTTTATGTATTGCAATTAAAAAGGTTGGATTATTTATATATGACTTGCTCCCTCTAACAAGAGGGGTAGTTAGAGAGATCAAGGTTATTGGAAATTATGCACCAACGGTTCACTAAATTTTGAAAAACTTTATATTAAGGACAAAAGAATTCTTAAAAATTGAAATGATTCTTGTAAAGTGGAGTAAAAGGCATTAGAGGGTATTAAAATTTATATTAGTACATTGAGGATTTGACAAGAATGGGACAAGTAAATTTATCAAAATGAATTTTCATTGTGATGAAATATATACATGTGATCAAAGTTTATATTTTAATATAATATTTCATAGTGTTTATTATTTTAAATAAACAGTTAGAAGATATTTAATTTAGTATTTACTTTTTTCGATTGAAAAATGTATTTACTGAAAATAAGAAATTTCGAAAGCCCCACCACCACTTTAACCATTGACCTCGCCACTTGTCGACGTCGCACTACCACCACTTTAACCATTGACCTCGCTCCTTGTCGACGTCGCACTTTTACACGTAGCAGCGTAGGATTTACTATGTAGTCTAGGGCAAAGTCACTATTCCCTTAAAAATGTATGTTTCCTTTGCCCTAGCATACGATAAATGTGTGATATAAGTGCACTATAAATTGCTTTGGTGAGCAAGCCAATAACCACATCTATTGACTTTTTTTTTTTTTGGGATAATAGAATAGGCTAAAAGCTAGAAAACATTAAAGGGAAATTACATAGCCACGGGAAAAGATCCCATACAATCCTTTCAGCTAATGTTTGCAATGACATAGGACAATTACTGAAAAAACCGAACTTGGATAATCCCCACTTAGCCAAAGCATCAGCCAGACAGTTGATCTCTCTAGGAATATGGCATATAGAAACCATCCAGCTACCACTCACCAAATCCTTTATCCGCTGCATCAGTAAACTACCAGAATTAAAATTAGTATCATTCAAGCAATTTACAAGATCAAGAGCATCTAACTCAACTACAACTTTCTTGAAACCAAGGTCCCAGGCAAGCAACAACCCCTCAAAAATACCCCATTTCTTCGCAGTTCCGGCGTTGCACATACCAATCTGTTTAGAAAAACCAGCTATCCAAACACCTTGACTATCTCTTAGGACACCTCCACATCCAGCCCTTGAGGTGCTTATAACCATGGCCCCATCCACATTTAATTTCACCCAACCCTCATTAAGAGTTTGCCAACGATGAGCATCAATCAGCATTAGTAAGGGAATTTCTATGGAGTACAGCAAAGGGAACCTGAGAGCCTGTGAAATTCCTCTAGCTATGTAAAATAACAGCCCCCGGTTTCATTGGCTAGACAAAGCCCGGATTAAAGAGAGCCTCATTTCTCCATATCCACAGTTTCCATGTTGAAACCCCAAAGATGGAAGGCCAATAAGGGCCCATATTAGTGCCAAATTTACCAGATAAGTTCATGGCCAGCCAATCCTTTAAACTCGCTGAAAAAAATTGGGAAGTAAACCGTGTGGGAATCAGCTGCAACCACAATCTTCTTGCATATACACAATCCCTTAAAATATGAATAATGTCCTCTACCTCTCGATTACAGTCGTTGCGCAAGGCAGAGGAAGAGGACCAAGAACTTCTCCATCCATTAGTAGGGAGCCTATTAAGAGCAACTCTCCACATAAAAACTCTAATATGTTCCGCTCCCTGCCAATTCCAGACATGCTTATACAAGTTACATGCGGGTTATCCTCCAAAAGGAAGTAAGCACTCTTAATGGAGAAGAGACCATTTCTAGATGCACCCCAAATCATAAAATCAAAGCCAGCAACAAGGTTAGGAGTCAGATGAGCAGCAAGACGTTGAAGAATGAACGGCCTCACTAAGCCTGTAAGCCTAACCAAATCCCAACCACCAGAATCGATCCAATCAGCCATAACAGATCTATCTTCCTCATCCGACAAGCTTCTAGTACAGTGGTCTTTGATCCTCCCCTCAAACAACCACCTATCATTGAAGAAATTAACCATGCTCTTGTTATGCACCTGCCACCTAGACCCTAAATCCACGATCCCTTTTTGGGAGGTAATAAACTTCCATAATCTAGAATCCCCTATTTTAAATGTCAACAAGGATTCATTATCTCGAATCATATACCTGTTATAAAGTACATCAACCCACAGCCCGCTAGCTCCTATAATCAGATTCCACGTTAGTTTGGCCCCACAAGCTCTGTTGAAAGATTGAACACGTATAAACCCCAATCCCCCAAATTCCTTTGGCCGAGTAATACACTCCCAACCCACTGGATGGAAGAGATCTGGTTATTGTCATGACCCCAGATGAAGTTTCTTTAGAGTTTCTCTACTTCAAGGCACACAGTTCTGGGAAGTTTAGCTACTTGCATTAGATACAAAGGGATTGAGCTAAGCACAGACTTTGCAAATGTGATCCGACCAGCTGTTGAAAGAGATTTCACTTTCCAGGCTGCCAGCTTTGAATGTACTCTGTCAATGATATAGCTATAAGTTTGCCTACTATTCCGACTCTTAGAAAGAGGGAAGCCGAGGTACCTCCCAATCTTAGAAGTGACATGCATATGAGTAAACTCCTTAATAGAATTTCTAGTTTGTGCTGAAACTCTAGGAGAAAAGAACACTGAAGATTTAGCTTTTATTAACCTTGCCCCCAGAAGCAGTAGTGAATTTCTCTAAGCATGACAGCATACACTCAGCTTGATGTTGAGAGGCAACTCTGAAAAGAAGAAGATCATCCACAAACATCAAATGAGATATCTTAGACCCTGATTTGGATGTAGCAATCGCTTGCCAATTCCCACATTCAACTTCATCACAAATTAAGTGGGAGAGTTTATCCATACATAAGACGAACAACAATGGCGAAATGGGATCCCCTTAACAAAGGCCCCTTCTAGGAGAGAAGAACTTCGTCTGAGAACCATTCCAAAGAACATTGTAAGAGATTGTTGAGACACACGATATAATCAGATTGACAAAAGACTCCTCAAAACCAACCTCCTCACGCACCGATTTCAAGAAATCCCACCTGATTCTATTATAGGCCTTCTCAAGATCAATCTTCATAGCCATGAGACATTTTTTGGATCTATTCTTATTCATAATATGAAGCACCTCTTGACCGACAATCAAATTATCTTGAATATGTCTCCCTTTAATGAAGCTATTCTATTGACTTAAACACGTTAGAGATGACAATCCAATCATGAAGATTCCATTCATCAGCATTTTACATTAAACACGAATTTAACAAGCATAAACGTTTGGCCTAAGGAAAGGCAATAGAACGCTAGGCAATCTGGAACAGCATTTTCTAATGATATTCACACAAAAAACATCAACTACCGTTACATATTTTGACCAATATTCAGAAAATAAATATTACTCTGGAGTAGTATCACATCGTCTTGAGAGCAAAATTTTCCACTAATGTATCAAAAACAAAAATCTCCATCCTATGAATGGAAATCAATTGGTGTGGCATCGGAACAGTAATACAATCGGTTTATCAATCCTCCTGTAGAGCCTTCATCAAATATAGTTTGTTCAAGCTCTGCCCTGATACCCTGCAAAACATGCAACAGAAAATGTATAACTAAGAACCCTATAGCTATACCATAAAAGATGCCAATGCATTTAAGTGTAAATTCGCGAAGTAGACATCTAGACCTTGCTTCTCAGCTGATCAAATCAAAAACCAGGTCAGCATCTGAATCTAATGACATACCCATTAATTTGGTTGCAGTAGTTGGCAATTTGATTTGTTATGAGGAAGCTGTCCAATCGCGATGGCTCAGGGATTGGTTTGAAAATGTGATTTGTTGGATCTTCTTCAGGCAATGGGTCCTCTCCAGCAGCCTTACGCGTCATGTTTTCCGCCCTATAATCACAAAACAAAACAAGAGCTACAGCACCTTACTTGCAAGATGAAACCAAGTCCACAACACCAATGAAATCCCAGTTGCTTATCAAAGCAAATCAGATATTGAATTTCCATTAGACTAATAAAGCATATTCAAAAATCAGCCAAGTCAATGGATCAACTCAACAAGGCACTTCCAAGTTGTTCAAAGAAAACCCCATGCCATCCCCGCTAAGGAATCTTTGCCACTCAACTGCCAGAGTTCTGATTCCCCATTGAGTTTCCTACGCATCCCTGAAGGAGAATTCTAGTCCATACACTAAATATTTTATTGGCCAGAATACCCCTAATTTTACTCCAGTTGAAACCATCATTGCTTGAGTCAAAATTGTTACCACATATTCCCCTTGATATGATCCACGCATTTGTGGGTTATAACTGACTAATATTCTATTACCATAAAGCATGGCTTCACAGAACTTGCAGAAAATGTATCAAACGTATCCCCTCAATCCTCTCATCCCTCAATAACCTTCAAATGAACTATGTTAGTTGCATCAAAACACTCCCAGTTCATTAAAGCCAAACCAGATGCAGAAATCTCAATCTCACCTCCATTTTCATTCAACAAACTAAATATGTCAAATTTACACACTATTACATCTTAATTCTCAATCTCAACTAAAATCACGATGATAGTAAACTCTTACATTAACTGTTTCCCTTTTTATTCATTGATTCATGATTGGTATGGGTGATTATAAAACATATGCTCACAATTTATTAAATATGCCATTTTAGTCCCAGGCATTGTATCTCAAATGAGGCCACATAAAGACCAATATCATGTCAAAAAATTATATAAAGCCATTGGTTTAAGCACCAGATGACCTAAAGCATACCTTCTCTTCTGAAGCCAAGCTTGCTGCTGGGCCTGCTGACGTGACAAGTTCCGGTAGTAGAATTGAAACTAAAATTGAAGAAACTTCAGTCAAATACATTTCCAAATGAAAAATCAAAGTGTTAACTGCTTCATGAAAATTATAGGGAAATCAAGTCAAAACCTTCTGCTGTTCCATTGACAAATCGTCCATGCATTCAATCAAAAATTCCATATTCCTTTCCATCAATGAACTAGATGACAATCGGAGACGATCATAATCACACTACAATGGCACAACAACAGATCAGAATATCACTTAAATTTTGAGGAACAAAAACAATTCATGTACAGATATTAGTTCACCTGAGTAACCGGTGTATTAGGTTTCAGTTTAGTCATAACGGCACTGATAAGGGCTGAATTTGAAACTTTGATCTGATGAGAGAAGTGATCAGGATGCCACAGAACCAACGAATTCAGAATATCAAGAAACTATATCATACATTTTAATTGCTAAAAAAATACAAACCACAATTTTATCCTGATAACCGACACGGAAAAAACATCATTATAAATTGTTCAGTTAGAGAATTTAGGAAAGCTTACAGGTATCTCCTCAAAGATATCTACCCATGACAAGTTCTTCTCCCTCAGTCTATTCCACAAAATGACAGAAATAAGAAATCTATTATCTTAATACAACGAAATCAAAATTATCAATTTTAGTGAGCATGATCTCTAAAGAATTTCATACTTCTCCCCTGTAATATTATTGTTGCGATAGAGTTCCATGAATGAGTCAGAGAGCTTCAAGGCCTTCAGAGCCAGAACACCTTGATCAGACCTTGATGGATCATATATTATGCAAACACAGCGTCTTATGTTCTCCTGAAAAGCATAAGCAAATTTGAGACTGATGAGATTGTTAAAAAGGTGTCTTCACAACAAACCATGAGGTGCAAGACTAGATCTGAAATTTCCAAAGTTATAGATGAGAAAGCATCCAAAAGTTTTTGAACTTTAATTTGAGAACATACCACGTATTTCATCATTGGAGAGACATTAGAAAGGATTTCTTCATAACATTTACATTCAACAACATAAATTTCAATTTGTAAAAAATGCCACATCTAAACTGAAAGTATGAAAAAAAGAGTTTTTAGCCATTACCTGGTAATTCATGAAAGTTTCAATTAGTTCCACGGTCTGAAAGGAGCCTAGCAATGTAGATTGATACCTAGAAATTTTCCAAGAATTATCCAATGCACAGTTCAAGATAATAAATTTACATAGATTGGACCAAAATTACAATATCCTAACGCATTTATGAACTCATTGAAACACATAGTACATGTAACTTATGCCCAAAAACATGAAAAAACATGCCAGCATGTACTCTAACACAGCAGAAGACATGACCTCGTTATTATGAGAAAAAAATAAAATAAAACGTTTGCAAGGGCCAAGGGGATGGCAATAAAAAGGGAGGCAACTCAAAAGGGCAAGCCATACTTTTTTTCTTAGATGTAAAAGAGCACCCACCGGAAAATGCCTGTTGAGACAAGTAATTTACTCCTTTGCCCATAAATTTAAAAAATGAGAGTTCACACTATGCAACTTATTATAATTATGAGAACAGTTTTAATATAAACGAAATCAAGAGAGACTACAAAGTTTAAAACCTAATTATCCCCTTCTCCCTCATCATGTGCGCACCATGAAACATCAACACACGTACCATCCAACAGTATTATTGTCAACATTAACCTCCCTCAAGCATCTCATCATTTCAAGCTGGTAATTGGCACCATCAGCCTCAATTTCCTCATCCTCTTCCCTTATCTGTAAATTTAAGCAATAAAAATGCTAGTAATTGTCGCAGAGAAAGTATAATAGTATAACTGAAGGAGGTAAAGGGAGCCATATAATACCGGAAAGGGGAAACAGTTAGTAACTTCAAGAACACTGCCAACATCAAGCCCAAGAAGTTGTCCGGTGACTAAGGTAGGTGAATGGTCCTTACAATGTTTAATTATCTTCAAGATAGCCTGTTCCATAATAATTCAATTTAGAAAAAACTTATGAAACCATCGCAATCAGTATATCGTCATTAAGAAACTCGTTGAATGATTGAATACACTCTTACAATTTGAAAAACAGCCTAAAAAAATTTATGCAAACTTATATCCATGACATTAACAAAAAACCACAAGTCAATTAAAGAATAAAATGAGAGAAATATAGTTCAGGCCTGATATCATAGATGCACCATGAGCACAAACGACTATATATTGAAGAGTTACCATTAAAAACATAAGCTTCGAACGTACTTAAATGTAGTGTTAAATCCTTTGTTTAGTGAAAAAAAAGGGCTGATAAACATGCACTGATGCACATGCAAAAAGATTCAATGCTATTCTAAAATCCTCAACTCCTTGTTACAAAAACAAATTGACCGACAATTACGACTAGTACATCCGCCACAACCAAATAAAATGACGTTTGCTAAAGCTTAACAGGTATTTCTTTTTTTCCTTTCTCCAAAGCATATTCTGAAGTAAATGTGCCTTTTACATGATCCTCAGCAATTAAACTGCAGAGGAGGTCCAATTTCAGAAGAAAAACGAAAAAAAAATATATATTATAATTTACCACTCCTTCCATCTGGATCACTCGAAGAGGGGGTGCAGCCTCCTCAGTTGCCGCTACTTGCAGGAATGACTTGGCCATAGCTGCACAATACAAGACACCAATGAGAACGACTTTGTGACAGTATTATCGTGCGCGTGCGTATTTTATTTGAAAAAGAAATAAAGGATCGTTCGGAGCGCACTGTTAGCCATGTTTGGAATGTCCTATGAAACGAGCGATCCAAGCAGGGGAGAATCTGCGGTATGTGCCCCGCAGAAGAAACCCTAGACTAGAGAGATGGCCGTTGCGGAAGAGAGAGAGAAACTCAGTGGTTTTACTGAAAAATTGGACAGAGAAAGAAGCCCGCCCAATATGATATGTCACAGGGTGAGGCCCATCAGGCCCACCTATGATGAGCCCAAAGGTCCTAATGAAGTTTGAAGTGCATTTTCTACAATAAACTTAGTTCTATAAAATAGAACAAGAATCCCTCGTCTTTGGATTCAACTGGCGTGGGGGTCAGACTTTCTCACCTTATGGGAGGAGGTTCAATCCCTACGTTGGTCAAGGCGTTGGAGGAGACATCCTAGGGGTCTAGGAAACAGTGGTAACGCTGGTAGAGGTGGAGGCTTATGTACTCTCTGGTCAGTATTCCCTGTGGACTGGGCTCCAAGCGCTCTGCCCTTGGACTGTGGGTGAGCCCAACCCCTTTCCTAAAATTTATATATAAAAAAATAAATAAATAAAATAGAACAAGAGGCCAAAGCGAGTTGGCATAAATGGTATGTGATTTGAATGTGATTTGATCAAGTCTCAAAGGAATGTGTGTTCGATCCCCGCTGCCGTTACTGGGACTCCTTTAATAGGCAATTTCGTAAGTCCCCAATAAGTGCTCAAAGAGCTCGGGGCGTGCCCTGACCTTGGTAGGGGACTGATGTCGAATCCCTCCAAAACTTTTATTTATAAAAAATAAAATAGAACAAGAGGGCATATTCTTTTTTATCAAAATATCATCATCAATATTATCTATTTTTATTATGTGTCGAAAAAGTAATAAACACTAAAAAAAATTCGCAAAAAGTAACATATACTGAAAACTAATCATAATTTTATTTTTTTTGGCTAAAGTATACTTTTAGTTTTTTTAATTTTACATAAGATATACTTTTAGTCCCTTAACTTCATAAAGTATACTTTTGGTCCTAAAATTCTAACACCGTTAATGTTGCTAACGGAAAATGCTGATGCAGTGAATTCAAGTAATGACTAATAGCATTTAATTACACAAGTTTTATATAAAATCATCACTTAAATTTAGGCTGTTAGAATTTTAGGACTAAAAGTATACTTGTAATACCCCAGATTTTTAATAATAATAATAATATAAATACTAATGATATAGATTAAAATAATAATAATAATAATTAATAATGTTGTATTGTTTCTGTGGTAATTATATTATTTTATAAATAGTAATATTAGATTAGTCAGGATTAGATCCTAGAATTTAGGAGTAGTTATATCAAATTATATTTTCAATTTTGGAATTCATCATCAGATTCAAAATATATCTAATAATAGAAATAGTAATACCCCTGAGTAATAATAGAAATAGTGATGATGATAATAGATTAAATAATAATACTAATAAAATAATAATGATTAATAATAGAAAATAATAATAATAACAATAACAATAAATTAAAATAATAATGTTGTTATTGTTGCTGTGGTAATCATATCATTTTGTTTTTTAAAAAAAGTATCATTAGATTAGTCAAGACTAGATCCAAGAACCTAGGAGTTCGTTATATCAGATTATATTTTCAATTCTTTTTGAATTCATCATCGGATTCAAAATATATCGGTAACTAAGTAAAGAGCCCAACCCAATAGCTAAACCCTAAATTTTAATTATAAACTTAGCCGTCTAAACCCTAGCAACGCTCGATAGTTTTCTTTTCCGCTACCTTCTCTTCTCAAATCCTCCTTCCGTTCTCAAATCCTCCTTCTGGACTCTCATCAAATTATTTTCTATGAGGTTAGCAACACGGAAACTAGGTAATCCTAATCCCCATGAACAATAGGTTAGTTTTATATAGACTTGAATAGGAATGTTATATATATGAAATCCTGATCCCTAGGACAATATAACTTATGATTAATTTGTCGAATTTCTTATTTATCAATTGAATATAATTGTTTCGCCTCGGCTTGCATACTTTGATTATATAGATATACCAGTGTGCCTTGTGTTTTCTTTGTGATTTAGCAATATTGCCTCGCCTGTGCATTCTTTGAATGGAAGGATTCTATTAAAAAAAAAAAAAAAACCGAAAAGATATACAAGAAGTGAGAACTACAGAGGAGAATTACAAGAGAAATTTAAACTTAGAAAAAGCCTCTCGCGTGTGCATTGAGTTTCCCTATGCATCAATTTCTTTTGGTGATTAATTACCTTCCCATTGTCTCGGCCTGCGTGCATGAAGTACATACACATACCTGATCCATGCGTCATGTTCTCATTGAAATTTTAATACAATTACTTATGTCTCTTTTATTCATTTACTTATTTATTAATTGATTTTCTTTTTCTTTATATAATACCTCCTATAAAATAAAATAAATCATGAACAGATTTTAGGTCAAAATATCTTTATATTTATATTTAATTAAAATAATATAAAATATATAAAAGATAAGTAAATAATAGAAATAATTTAAGAGTTTAATTATAATTAATATCTCCTATATCATAAAATATGATATGAATAGATTTTAAGTTAAAATATCCCTATATCTATATTTAATTAAAATGATATAAAATATATAAAAGATAAGTAAATAATAGAAATAATTTAAGAGTTTAATTATAATTAATATCTCCTGTATCATAAAATATGATATGAACAGATTTTAAGTTAAAATATTCCTATATCTATATTTAATTAAAATAATATAAAAATATATAAAAGATAAGTAAATAATAGAAATAATTTAAGAGTTTAATTTGTATGTATTTGAAATAACTTAATAGTGGGAGGATAGCTTTGGGATGGTACCTCCCAAGTGATAGACACAACTTTTGGGCTTTATGCCACTGATGTGAAAATGATAGTATTCGTTCTTTCCAAAGTGGTGTCTGGCAGGGTTTCCCGGGACACTAGTAGCAACTTTGGGAAGAGGTGTGCACACTGGGAAGAAATACTTGATGGCCAAATTTGATTGATTGTCACTAGCAGGGTTTCCCGGGTCACAGGGTAAATTGGCAGGGTTTACCATGGTTCTCTTTCCACTAAATAGACTGGCAGAGTTTCCCAGGTCTAAATAAATTTTAAAAGATGATGAATAATATTATTTGAGTCGATGAGAATATATAGTTATGATGATATTGAAAATTGATATTTTAGATTATATAAATGTATACGATATTTCCCTTATCATCATTATTATTATTATTATTTTTCGGTATTATCTTTGTTTATTAGGATTACCAGCTTTTGCTGATGTATGTGTTCATGGGCTGCGACGATCCTTCGGTGGAGCAGATTTTCAGTGAAACAGGTCTCGAAGTTGGGGCTAGCAGTGAGGAGTGAGGAAAAATAATGAAAAGTTCTAGCTAGTTTTTCTATTTTATTTTACGCTTTGGATAAGACATTTTTATTTAAGTTTTGATTTATATTAATGTAATAAGTAGCCTTGCGCTTGTCCCAGTACAAGTGCGACGGTGTCCCGAAGGTTGTTTATTTCGAAATTCAATAATTTATTTATGAAAATCATTTAAATTTTTGTTATTATAACGGTTAGAAATTGGGAGTGTTACAATACTTTATAAAGTTAAGGAACCAAAAATATATCTCATGTAAACTTAAAAGATTTAAAGTATATTTTAGACTAAATTTTTTTCAATATTATCTTTTATCATTATCTCATATTAGCATCACTCGTATGTTTAATTTCGATTTTTACAGCCACGTCTCTAATGAATCGCATGTATAAACTTAAACTTTAGATAGATGATTGTATGAAAAATTATTTCAAATTTCAACTTTGTCAAGATGTTATATTTCATATTGATATTTTATATATCAAAATAAATATGAGATATTATTATATTTAATATTTTGTAATTTCAAACTTCTTATATTTATTTTCAAACAATATAATTAATATATTAAATATTATATTACCTAAATTGAAATTAGCCTTATCAGATTGTACAAGAAGCTTCTTGATACACAGATAAGCATGACGTAATGAAAATAAATAGTTTCGGCAAGGTTAGGGCGAGTAATATTTTCGTAATCAGAACCCTTTAAAGATGCATATACTTTTTCAGTGGGGGAAAAAAAATAAAGAGAGAGATGCTGATACAAACTCTGAAACATATCCTGTACATGGTAACCGTAATAGAGAACTATTACCAATTCACATCTCTCTCACACACAGAAGTGTAGAAAGCTTCCTGACTAGCGGACACCCTTCAACAGATTCCTAACTAACCATTAACTGCCATGGAACAGGTTCTTACTTTGATTCTTTGAATTACTTTCAAGTAGTCAATAATCAATCAGCAAGCTGTGAAAACATATTCAAACCGTCTCAAAATTTTAGGAGCCTATGGTCGTGTGAGTTCAGTACTACCAAGGTTGCACTTCTGCTCCTTCAAAACCACTTTGACTAGAAGATCCAGCAGTCCAAAACTCTCCATTAACAAACTTGCTTTTGTCTACGTCTTTCTCGTCAAAATCCAAATCCTCAAATAAATCCTCAAAACCATCATCATAGCCATTTTTGAAGTTATCAATCTCATAATCATCGTCATCATCATTATCATTGATATCAGAATTATTACCAGCACTTACACGACCAACATCCTTGTCCATCCTAGACTTTCTTCTTTCCCATCTTATTCTTTTGGATTCCCTGGCCAACGCCATCCATTGATCTTGTAATAGCAAAAGCTTATCCTTCTCTAACAGGTCACCCTTCTCATCAAACTTCTCAACCAGGAACACAGAATCCCTTTGCCCTTTTAAACTAACATAAAATAACTCTGGGTGCCTCAGTATCATCCCTCTCAACTTGTTTGGGAGCCCAAACTCCTTCCTGAAATGGCTCAGGTGGTCTACCAAAGTCCTCTTTTCAACCGTCATTCCAAGAACCTCTCTGACTACAGCACAAGATCTCTTCTCTGCCACCAACGATTCCTTTTCCAGACTTTCAATAGGGGTATTATACGGACACACTTCAGGCATTTCTTCAAATTTTATCAAAAAATCCTGGTGGCGTCTCTTTAAATTGAGCCCCTTTCGAAGTCTCAGTTGCTTAAACTTCAAAGGTCTGTCAACTATAAAATTACAAGAGTGGGGTGTAGGAGAGGGCAAAGACTGCACCAAGCTGGAGTCCCAGGATACAAGCTCAAGTGCACGACCATAGGAAGTGTCAACAGTTTTGAATCTATCTGGGTGATCATTGCACAGCCTGGATCGAAAATTGGGAGGAAGGCCAAGATCCAGAGCTAGGTGAACCAACTTTGACAAAAGGAGCCGATGATGAGAAGATAGCATAAGAAGTTTCTGGAGTTTAGTTGCCAATGTGGTGGAAACAGAATCCTTGAGACTCAATTCCTCAGCAGCAAGAGATGCGGCAGCTGGAGTCAGACGAACACAGAGTTGAGGATATCGCTTTGTAGCATTGAGTGGCGTTGGAGGATATGGGATAGTGAAGAATTCGAAGATGGATGGATAGCGGTGGATCATAGCAAGTAGGGAACGAGGTGAATAAAGATTTAGATATGACCGGCATTTTGTGAGAATGTGAAGTGGAAGATAGTGTTTTGGCTTAGAAAGAAGTAAAGTCAGCAGTTTTTGAACAAACCGAATTCTATTCCTTTTAACAACTTGCCTGTCAAGTGACCTATCCCGAACAAGTTTGACAGAGGAGCAAGAAACTGAAACTGAAACTGAAACATTGCCCTGGCCGTAACTATTTCTTAGGTTTCTGCTAATTGGTAAGGACATGGGAATTTCACCAGAAAGAAATGTGGAATTCGGGGAAGAAGCTAGCCTGCCATTGATGAGTGAAGAATGAAGGCGCAATGCCATCTTTAAGGGCTTCAAGCAATCACATATTCAGAACCTGCGAAAAAATTTCGCAAAAGAAGAAAAATAATGAAAATTTTGAAATCATGTGATCGGTTAGAGTACCATTCTCAGGTTAATAGATCTCAGACAGAACCCATTAGGTTATGGTTAACAACGTTTCTCAACTTATCAGCAGTTAATTTGACATACAACAGGATACACCAAAACTCAAAGTGCCATTGAGGCGAGAAAAATCTGACTATCAGAAACTTCGCTCTAAAATTAAAGTTCACTGGTTGTGCATACACTAGCATTCTATCCTAAACAGAAATAACGTAAAGGAGTTGAAATTCTATTGTGTTAAAAACTGAAAAGATAAAGCTGCATAATCTTAAGAATCATAAAATTCTATTTTTCGACGTAAAAAGGGGAAAACCATAACATTCTAATAACCATAAAAGCAATACATAAAAATTCCATTTTTCGACGTAAAAAAGGGCGAAAACCATAACATTCTAATAACCATAAAAGCAATACATTTTGCAAGCAGACATCATCGGTAAAAGATGGCGTTTAGCGATCAAATGAGCAACAGGAAGCTGCATATTAAGAGGCAAAAACATCTTTCTCTGCTTATCAAAATCAATTTGGCTTTATGAGTGACCAAGGTTCAAAAAATTGAAAAGTGGAGAAAAACCGAAATCTCAAATGAAAAAAACGAAAAAGTGATTATCTGCTTAAGCCGAAGCAGCAGACCTGACGAAGGAGGAGAAGGGTGGAAGGAAGGCGGCAGACTGCCAACTGCAATTCAGAGAAGGCGTGAAGGTGAAGATTGAAAGAGAACGAAGCTGGGACCTGGGAAGGTGCCTCTGCGCTAAGGGATGAATCCGAATTCCTAACCGGCGAAGGTTGAAGGTGGAGGGGAATTGAAGAACGAAGGCGCGCGTGACTGCGTTCTCTCTTGCCCGCGTGGGATAATGGGATGAGGTTTTCTAAGGCTAATATGGTAAAATGCTATTAAAATTTATGTCATTTACTAAGTTTAAATTTTAATATATAGATCGGGGCAGCTACAACAACTTCAACAACTTCAAGCAGATGGACCCTTTTCACGTAGGCTCGCCCCGGGCCGAATTTCTCGTTTCCTTATCCCTTTCTTTTTGGGGCAGCCCGTCCCTAGCCCCTGTTATCTTTTTTTTCCTCTCTTGAATCACACAATTCAATAACCGTCAGGTACGGTGGAGAAAAAAAGCATGAGAATTCAGAATATATTCATATTCTTATAAATATTCTAATGTTAGTATGAATGCCCATAATCTTTTAAGAATAGTCTTTTAGAATTTTATTTTTAAAGTCATATAATTTATGACATGAATGATTTAGTAGGAGTTTTATATGTTTAATGTAAATAACTTACAAAACTTCATAATATACCATTATGGAGATTTACGCTTTTGTATGTAATTCTTGTAATGGTAGAAGGATTCATTGCCTATATATAGTAGGAATATATCAATGGTTGGTAGTAAATAATAGAAAAAATAATCACTCTCTCCTTGCTCTCTATTTTTCTCTTGTATTTCTTCATCTCCCTCATCTTAGTCTCTCTTATTATTTTACTTAGTTTCATAACACGTTGTCAACATGATAGCTATAACGAAGGTATACTTTCTTTAACGATTTCATCTAATTTCTTTAATGATTTTATTATATGTTTATTTATATATCTGGGATAATCTAAACCACCATATGGAATTAAAAATATTCTTTTACCGATTGTTTTTATACATCGGGTTCCATGATTAAAATTTGAGATTATTTACTATTTTTACTATAAAACACTATTCATTTTTATTCATCTACAATATTTTTAATGATTGCACAATATATACTATATTGTTGCTTATATTATTGCTAACTTTAACATTTATTTTTATTGCTAACATTTTATTATTGTTTTAATTTGAAATTTTATTATCATTGTTAATTTGACTCCTACATGGAATGCTCTATCTCCTACATGGAAGTCGAGGTCACTAACTTTAACATAACATTTTACTGTTATTGTTGCTAACCTTAACATAATATAACATTTTATTTTTATTGTTGCTAACATAACATTTTATTTTTATTGTAATGTTATTATAGCTAACATTTAATATTATGTTATTTATACAAACTCTTTATATTATTAATATTATGGTCAGAAGCCATACACCTCTGATTTCATATTTTGAAATTATATGACCAGAAGTCATATTGTTCTGATTTCCTATTACATGGCCAGAAGCCATAGTCTTTTTATTCCTACTTTGATTTATTATTATTGTTTGTATATCTTACATTTTGATTTATTATTTTGATATTATATGACCAGAAGTCATATTTCTTTTACTCTTATTTTGATATTATTATGGCCAGAAGTCATACACTTCTATTTTCTTATTCTGAAATTATATGACCAGAAGTCATATCACTTTAATTTCTTATTTTGTGGCCAGAAGCCATATAAATTTAAATTCTCATTTTGAGAACTAAATGGCCAGAAGCCATAAAGTTTTAATTTTAATATCTTTAATTTTTATTGTTTTTATTTTCATATTCTTGGATTCATTATTATATGACCAGATGCCATATATATATACTTTTTATTTATCTTGAAAATAAATGGCTAGAAGCCATATTGATGTAATTTCTTATGAAACAAATTGGCTTGAAGCCATGAGAAGACACAAATTGGCTCAGCCTTGTGATCGAGGAAACACAAATTCACCTGAAGCAATGTGATAATTTGGCCTAAAGCCATAAGACAAATTGAAGTAAAATCAGATAATTTGGCTTGAAGCAATGTGATAATATATTATATTATATTATTATTACTATTTACATACTATTTTACTACACACACCAAATTTTTAAGAATTTTCATTTGAACTTTATGAGATATTTGGTCTTTAGTCTTCTATACCTATGAAAGAGGTATGGGAGCTTGTTCACATCTAGAGATGAATGGTGGACAAGAAAGAAATATTTGTTTGTTATTAATATTAAAGCCCTGGAGACTTATGTTTCAAATATTGTATAAAAAGATTTTGATAGCTTTGGAAAAACATTAGAAGACAATAACTTGCAGAGATTTATGTCGTAATAAGTTTAAAGGCTAATAGTCTTGGAGACTAATTAGCATATTTTGTCCAATGTTATAAGAGAGGCTAATGTTCAAACAATCACTACTAGAAAAATCAAAAACAGCGACGGAATTTGCGACGGAAAAAATTCTGTCGCAAATCCACGGAAATTAGCGACGGAATTTAGAATCCGTCGCTAATTCCTGAAATTAGCGACGGATTTTAAATCCGTCGCTAAACTTAGCGACGGAATCTAAATCCGTCGCGAAAATTAGCGACGGATTAAAATTCCGTTGCTAACTGGCAGCAAAAAAGGCCGCCAGGTCAGTGGTTTAGCGACGGATTTTGAAATCCGTCGCTAATATTAGTGACGGATTCAGAATCCGTCGCTAAACTTAGCGACGGGATTCTGAATCCGTCGCTAAGAGGTAGCGCTGCAAAAAATTCAATTTTTTAGTGACGGAATACAATTCCGTCGCAAAAAGCAAAAAAAATTTTGTGCACCGTCGCTAAAAAAAATAATGAAATCTGATCTCTCTCTCGTCTCACAGTAAAATAAAAAAAGAATAATTAAATCTGATCTTTCTCTCGTCCGCGTCTGCCTCCCTCATCCCTCGACCTCGAAACCCTAGTCCCCAAATCAACGCCACCGTCCCCACTCCCCCACCGTCGGCGATTCTCCTCCTTCTACCTTCTTTCTCGTCGACAACCGGTGTGTGTCTCAGATTCTAGGCCGCGATTGTCCTCCTTCTACCTTCTTTCTTTCAATTTGCACGGCGATTGGCGAGGGTGTCCGGCGAGCGAATCAGAGTTGATCTGTCTCTGCTTGTTCTTTGGTTAATCGGTGTCCACTGTCCAGCCCTAGGTAATGTAGTAGTTTCTTCTTCTTATTTGCATTGATTAATCATTCTCTCTACAATAGGCTCAAGAAGGAGGCTGGCTATCACCCAAAGTTTCGTCAGTTCATCATCAGCATTGCCCAGGTGCCTTGGATTTGGTATTCTTTTTTGGTTTCGTCTTTCTGTGATATGGCCATCTTTTTTCCCTTTTAATTTATCTTCTGTATTTTTGCTCTCTACACTGTTGAATTCTTGGGCGATCACTTCTCATGTAGACCGAATCTTGATGAAAAAGGCCACCTCTGATATGGACTGATTTTTGTTTTCCTTTCTCTGATCAGTATTTAATCTGATGCTTAACTACTCACACTCTAACACTTGTACATGTTTCTATGTCAGCCGAATCATAGATTCACAACAACATTGCAGAGACGCATATATGGTCATGCGACTGATGTTGCCATACGCCCACTGAATGAGGAAAAAGCTGTCCAAGCCGCTGCAGACCTTCTTGGGGAACTCTTTGTGTTCACGGTAATAATAGGGATGGAATCATCAAATCTTCTGCATATTTTATCGTTCATTGAATGCTATCTAGCATATATTCTGCGTTTTATTGTCTCTACGGCATCCAAGAGCAAGTTATACTTCCATTTTAGGAATTAAGAGACCCTTCACTATGCTATTCATGCATTTGGCATATCCCTTGACAAAATCACACGGAAAAAGGCACATCTTACATTTAGCAGGGTTGCCTTTTGAAACTTTGTATAGCATACGCACAATTCCTAAGCATTTCTAGTGACAGTATTGTGAGCATATTTTGTTCAGTTTTCTCCTTTTATGCTTGTTTTTGTACTGAGCGAAGAAGGTTCGGTTCAGTTCAGCTAAATTGGCTTTCGACTTGCCAGTATTAATATAGTGAGATGTGTTCTTACTCAAATCTCTATGCATATGATGGCTCTACGAACTAGATTAATTTTGTAGATACTGCCCCTACTTAGACCCCTCAGAGTTTTGGCAAAATGTAAGTTCTTATATTATTCTCTACAATCATATATTGACGATATGATATGTTTTGAATTGGTTTTTGAACTTGTATGTGTAACCGGGTTTCATTTTTTTCTCCCCCACGTTTTCAGTGTTGCAGAAGAAGTAAGAGAGTAAAAAACAGTGAAACAGATGTGGACAATTCAAAAGAAGTGGTTCATGTCAGAGCCAAAAGAGGTCAAGCTACTGATAGTCACAGTTTAGCAGAAAGAGTATAATTCTTAAAACCCCATTTTTCATATCAACAGAGAACTTCCAATAAATATAACCTTGTTTTAATCATTAGATATGGATAAACTCAACGAACTGAACCTTGTTTCATTTGCTTGGGTTCAGGTTAGAAGAGGGAAAATCAATGAGAAGTTAAGGTGCTTACAGAACATTGTCCCAGGATGCTGCAAGGTAAAATAAAATTTCTTCACAAAAGCTCACTTTGGGTAAAAATAGGAATGACAGTTACACTCACTGGATCATTTTCATAAATGGACTTGCAGACTATGGGTATGTCAATAATGTTGGACGAGATCATAAACTATGTCCAATCCTTGCAGCGTCAAGTGGAGGTGAGTGATCAAAAGTTCAATAAAATTCATTAATTGATAACTCAAAAAAGAAATTGTAATGAGACATACATGTCCTTGATTTCAATTTATATGTGGTTTTACTTGCAGTTCCTCTCCATGAAGCTTACTGCAGCAAGCAACTCCTATGACTTCAATTCAGAGACAGATGCTTTGGAAACATTGCAAGTGCCAGCTTTAAAAAAATTGATCTAGAACAAATGTGCCTCATATCTTGAGCATAATAGGAAAAGAGAGCAGTTCACTCTAAATTTGTACTGTGCAATGTTTCTTCAACTTGTATATAATATGCAAACAGTTGTGATGGGATAAGAGGTGGTAAATACAGAAAGGAGTTTGATATATAAATATTTGACCACTTTAGCAAACTTATTTATCGATTTTTTTGGTGGCAGAGAGCAATGGCAGCTGAGGCAAAATAAAATAAACAATAATATATAATTTTAAAAAATAAAATAAATAAATTTTAAAAGAATAATGGAAAAGAATATAATTAATTTTAAAAGAATATAATTTTCAAAGAAAATTAAAACAAAAAATAAAAAATTAATTAAAATAAATAATATATAATTTAATAAAAAAAATTAGTAAAATTTGCGACGGAAATTGAATCCGTCGCTAATTTGAATTTATCGAAATTAGCGACGGAATCATATTCCGTCGCTAATTTGAATTTAGCGACGGATTTAAATTCCATCGCTAAATTCAAAATAGCGACGGATTTGAATTCCGTCGCTAATAGCGATGGAATAATTTTCCATCGCTATTAGCGACGGAATTGAAATTCGTCGCTAATTGCGACGGAATTTAAAATTCCGTCACAATTGCGACCACTTTTTAGCGACGGAAAAAATCCGTCTCAAATTCCGTCGCTAAATCATTTAGCGACGGAATTTTAGGTTTTAGCGACGGATTTTTTCCGTCGCTAAAACCTTTTTTTCTTGTAGTGAATATATGGTAGTATAAATTTGATTAAAAGCTTTTTGGAAGAGCTAATATTTTGTTACCTGAAGGAACAAAATTATGCATTAATTATTCTACCGAGTATAAAAGAAACTTATTAAGTTTCAAAGATATTTATAGAAATGGATATTATAGAAAACACGCTATTGTAAACCAGAAGTTTACTAATGATAATGCAAGAAATTGTAATTGTAAACTAGAAGTTTACAAATATAGCAAATGAAATGTTTGCTAATGCTGCCAATGGGATATCAAAGAAGCAAAGAGCTGCAAATAAATATCTCTAGACTTAGTTTGAAGCCAATACAAATAACAAATAAACTCAGAAAGTAATACAGTGTTTAGTTTCTATTCTTATTAAAAAATATTATTATTATTATTTATATTTATTGTAATCCCATCTTATAAATTTGTTGCCATGACAATTTTCTGCTGGAGAATTTTCATATGTATGATTCTAAATCTGTGAGATTCTGAGTTATTTTGATCATGAATATCTTCATATGTGGTGGACTGTGTATGTTTTGCATATATAAATAAATTGAAGTATATTATTAAAGAGTAATGAGATTATCTAGTGATGTAATCTTATATGTTTGTTCCTGACGAATCAACATAGATTTTTATTTCGAGCTTTAAAGGGTTTTAAAGTGATTTTAAAATGCATATATATAGAAAGTATGTTTATATATATGACTCACACTTGAAGGGAAGATTGTTAGAAAACAATTGTGAGTTTAAATACAAATATGAGCTAATTTTTGAAAAATTATATACTTCTCACATAAAGCCTAATATATCTCCCAATTTTTGAAAAGTTATATCCTTCTCACATAAAGCCTAATATATTTCCCAAAATGGATGTCAGATTATGATCAAAAGTTTATGATTGATTAAGACATATGTCACAATAAATCAGAAGTTTACTGATCCAAAGAAATTTATTGTTGGTATAACTTGTTTGATCATCCAAGTCATATAACGCAAATAAAATTACGTATTGATATCCATTGAAGAGCCAAAAGATTGACGAAGTGAGTATGATGATTCACGATTAAGATTAACGGCTTAGGGTTTTCACGGTTGGTACTTGGGTTTCACTGTGAAGAGCTGAGAGGAGAGGAGAGGAATTGTGAAAGTGAGATTCACGGTTGGTACTTGGCTACTTGGAGAGTTGAACTCTCATCTGGACGTGATGTGGGCCGACAGTGGTCTTCAATTCACTGGGCCGAGGGTCTCTTCACTTCACTGGGCTAAGTAAATTTGGTTATTCGGCTATAACCAAATTAAATTTTAAAAAACTGAACCGAAAATAGAAATAAGTCTATTTTATAAACCGAACTGAAATTAAAAATTAAATAGACTGAACCGAAAAAACCGAACACCGAATTAATCAGTTTGGTTTTGGTTTTAATTTGCTCACCCCTAGTCAAGACTTGAAGGGTGAAGGAGACATTGTTAAAAAAAAAAAAAAAGTGAAGGAGACAATAAAAGGCTTTTGAAAATGAGTTATAGATGTTTTATTAAATTTGGTAAAATGCCTCATATTAAGAAATAATGAACATGATCATATAAATAGGACCATATGGATAGAGAGAGAGAGTAACAAGTAAAACCATTGAATTTTTTGAAAAGACTCCCGTCGTTACATTAATTGTTAGGAGTAATAATAGTTAGGGTTAGTTTATTTTCCTGTTAGTGTCTAACTAACAATCACATCACGGTTAAAGTTAAGAATAACAAATTCTTTAAACTACACGTTCGTACGTACAGACAGGAATTAGTTGTATGAAGTACGCCTATATATACGATATCCCTGATCTTCTCGACTCCGCTAACTTCAGATTCCTTTCTCAGTACGGTCTAACCAAGATATCAAGTTATGACTTTGGCCATTTTACGTGTACGTAAAACTGTATAATTAACTTCATTATTATCTGCAGTGATGTTTTTTGATATGGGCAAGAGAAGAAGAATTGAATTTGCTCATAAAATTTTCTGAGAAGCTTTTGTACTTGTTTATATCTATCATATCATCATACTCCTATATATTTGTGTGTGCCTTTTCTGTAGTTCCAGTTGGTTTCCTTCTGTTCTTTCTGTTTCACACCAGATGATAATATTGCTATGATATATAGATAGATTTAACATTTAAGTATTATGAGAACTAAACGAGAGTAACACCCTTTAACATGCATGATTTTCTTTTAACTATATATAGGATCTAAATCATCCACCTTATTTATCAAAAATATTTAAGAATCGTGTATAATACGGTTTTCAATTTATTCTCAAATATTTATATCAGCAAAGGTAGAAATAAAATATATAACAAGTATTTCTCTCAGCGGACCTGTTTACTTAATTACGTACTCACACACACAAATTCTTGACTATAAATAAATATATAACAGGATCGGAGCATAAGATACTGGTAGGCACATAAAATGATAAGAACTTGTATATGATGTATTATATTCTGCTGATAAGATAGTATTTGGCAGTGGAGTAAAACTAGCTTGCGTCCTGCAGTTGCAATATTCATGAACACTGAGGAGAATGATACTGATTTATTATGTTTCTGCCTGTGCGTTAATGAATTGTCTTTACAAATAGTAAACACGATATTTTGTAATCGTACGTGGGAATGACCCTGGAGAAAAATGGATCGATACTAATAATCAAAAGGCTCAATATATTGATCTCTAATTCAAAGACGCAGAACAATATTTCCCCTATAGATAGCTTGCATATTGTTGGAAGAATTAACAAATTTATGTGCGACAAATCGTCGCATTAACACTAGTTCAGTGTTTTTCTACACCGTCAGTGATTTACCACTAAAATGAGTTGTCAATTGTTAAACTCCTGTAGTTAATATCAATACTCTTATAAAAAACAAGACTGATTTAGAATTTCAAAGTTCAAGTGGTATTTTCTTATCATTTTCCTTAATTTATATCATATGCATGTGTTTGTCTTCCATAAGTACTTCCACAGCTGCTTGAGATGTAAAAAAAAATCAGACAACATTGCTAGCTGTGTTCCCTGTGCATGAAATCATATCAGTACTTATAATTAGTAAACGGTAGATTAATTAATTCGTCTCCAGAGATTCTTCTTATGAGGCATGAATTTTACTTTTGAATTATTCTGAGTACGAGAACTCCAACTTTATGGACAATTAATATTGTTCAATATACAAGTTACTTCTGTCCTAAATATATTATAAAAGTCTTGTTTCGTATAAGTATGAGACATGTAATATTTACAGTTTTCCTGATTCTTCCCTCCCTTCATTTATTGCTAATTTGAATTTAGAATTTTAATTGTGTTGTGTATTGCCTTGTTTTTAATTCCACGGTGGCAATTAACTCTAATAACCAGAAAGTTGGCATATTTTTGACAAGATTAAGGATATAAATTACTATTCATAAAAAGTGAGTTGTTTATCTTTGTAACTAATGACCTTATAACCTAATAATATGAAAACTCTTTGTAAGTGAGAGCTCACAGGTTTGACCTTATTTATAGCCTCATGTCATTAACGTCTATCCCTTTAATTTAGAGGAAAAAAATTCGAAAGAAGTATAACAATACTAGGAACCAGATCCTCTCCATATCACTTTTCTCCTCATCCCTCCAAAAATCAATCTACACCATTCATTTCACTTCATCTTCATCTTGGCCATTCATTTTATTTAATATTTCAAGTACTGATAGGTACTAAAAAGATACTGACTGATCCTAAAAAAATACTTCATGATCTTCAAAAATTATTTTAAAATTTTGAAAAAATATTTTAAAGTACTGACTAGTACTAAAAATATACTTCACGATATTTTGAAGATCATGAAGTATCTTTTAAGGATCAGTCAATATCTTTTTAGTATCTATCAGTACTTGAAATATTAAAAAAAAAAAATGAATGGCCAAGATGAAGATGAAGTGACATAAATGGCGTAGATTGATTTTTGAAGGGATGGGGAGAAAAGTGATATGGAAAGGATCCAGTTCCATAAGTATCAGGGTCCAAATGATAGAGATTGTATATGAATTCTTACGATGAGATGGTATTTGATTGACACTGATAGAACTCGTGTCCTGCAGTGCAGATAATGATCAACACTACTGGTACTGGTACGTAGGGGGAAATTGATACTAACTCTTTATGTTTCTGCCTGTCACCGAATGAACTCTTATGAAATACCATCATTGGTTTTTACCGTACTTAGAATCTGCTATTAAAAATACCAAATTGAACATTTTTATAATTAAAATCACAAACCATACTTCAGAGAAAATAACATAAAAGAGTTAGATCACTCTGTTAGATTTAATTAGCTTTTTTACTTTTACAATCATATTCCCCTCTCTTTCTTTACAGAACCAACATAAAGTTGATCAAGCGGGCCAAAGTTGATTTAGCAATGTAAGGCCTGCTAGATGTCTCAATTGAGTCTCAAGTTCTAGTCTCAAGGAGACACATGTGTTGGGAGAGACAGCCACGAACTCCGAACTGGATCCAAATAATATCAAAAAAAATAAAAAATAAACACAATATTTTGTAACTGTGGAGGTTCATCACAGTGCTAAAAATGCTTCATGTGGACCCTCAAGCAAATCTGATGATAATCAGAAGGCTCAATATATTGATGTCTAATAGAAAGACGACATATAGAAGAAATGTAAAGCACTAACATTGTGCCTAGCTTGAACAAGTTACATTATATTAACATCAAAATCAGCTCCCTCAAGATCATAATATCTTTCAGGGCTTTTAGGATCATTCTCAAGATCAGGTGCTGTTTCAAGACAATACCCTTCAATAATATTCCCAGCTGCAGCGTAAGAGAACTGATTTATCCTATTGATTTCCTCTAAAGTACAATGCTTTGCTTCTGCTAAAATATCCGCCATTGACCTTTTCTTGCATCTTCCTTTCCTTCTCCTTCTATCTAACTTGCCTGATGACTTTGATGAACACCTCACTATTATTTGGTGGTTAACCCAATCTGCAGGTGAAATCATACCATCTTCTTGAATCGCTTTTGATCTGTGTTCATTATTGGACAACAAACCAGAATCACTGAGGTTCACAATATTCTGCTCCTTCATCTGTTCAAGGAGAACATGACGATGGTGTGGTGATTCAGATTTCAAAAATCCAACATTCTTATCATCATCATAATCTTCATCATCACAAGGATCATTCAAATTTGGTATAATAATACCATTATTATTATGTGACGATGATTCAGAAACCGAGTTGTTATTATTACTACTACTCAGCCCAAAAGGTGGCAACACATTCCTCAGACCAAGATCAAGACACATTTTCAGGTATTTCTCTAGAAATGGCCAGCTTTGAACGAGACCTTTCTGACGGCAGGCAAGAACATACTGTCTGCAACAAATGCATATATATAACACTCAAAAATCAAAATCCTTCTTTCATTGTTAACAAATTCTAACTTCAATCGTAAATAAGCAGTACTGAACTGAAATCATAAAATTTGCGAGTCGTACAAGGGCTATGGACAAATTATACCCAAAAGGCACAGAAAAGTAAACACAAGTAATGGGGGGTATGATTTGGAACCAAAAAAATGTGTATAATCACTGCCAAAAAGGACGTGCAGGGAGAAGATATAATGGCTAACAAGCAGCAATGAGCTGAGAAAATTATCAGACTTGTACTTCGTTTGAAAGATTATAACGAAATTATACCCAAAACAGCACTTCAAATCATTTAAGTCAAAAGGTTATGAAGCCCAACAGATTGGATTAGGGTAAATAGAACATGCAATAATGATTCACAACAAAGCACAGGCACAGATATATTGGTTTAGACAAAATCTGGAGCTGTAGGTTGTACCTTATTGAGAATGTTTTAACATCTGCTTCACCTTCACTGTTCATTTCCTTCGACTCAGTCTGTTGCTGTTGCTGTTGCTGTTGCAGAGAGTAGGAGACCGCATGTGGGTTTTGTTGCTGAGCCAACATTTTTCCGCTAAGATTGAAATCCAATTGGGATATAATCAGTAAAAGGACGGATTTTTAACCAAAACTCTAAACCCAGATTTAATTGAAGACTTTTGAAACACTATATATTAAGTGGAGACCAAAACGCTCATAAAATTACGAACTCGCAACAGTAAAATTGATAACCTAGAACAAGCAGAAGAAAAGCCAGAGATATATGCGTAGGCACAAAATCTAAAAGCGGGTTCCTAGAAAAAGAAAATCCATTCAAAATAACATAAACAAAAGAACGAAACTGAAACAGCTGATTGAGTTTTCCAGCGAGAAACAGAATAAGGTTCCTCACAATGATAAACAGACAGAGAGAGATAACAAGGAAATAGCCTAGAAATTGCAGAGGAATGGAAGAGTCAAGTAAAACGGGTCACGGGTCGGATTAAGAGGAAATGCGTGACCAAAACATTGAGTGGAAGATAAAGGAGAGAGATTGAAATAAGGTAGAAGGAGCTAAGCGAGAGAGAGGAAGTGAAAGTACCAAGAGAGGGCGTTCTATTTTCTGCTTGCTGTCTTTTTATTGGGTTTGTAGTTCTGTTGACTTGCTTGCTTTAACCATTTCGAACGCAACTAAGGGGCGAATTTAATGTCGTTAATATTATTAACCTTTTACTGGTTTGGTTTTGCTTTTATATAGTCTTTGGTCATACGGGGAAAAAAAAAAACAGGGCATTTAAAACAATGTTCATGACTTTTCCGAACATGAAAACGCACACCTCTTGTTCAAACACTAGCTAATTGAATCCAAGTGAAGATTTTGCAGAACTCAGGGGGTAAAAATAAATGGCTGAATGAAATCAATGGACAATCTGGGTTAACCTAATTACTCATCAAGATTTCACCTTTTTGTTTTTCATATGCAGGGCATCGCAAATCCAAATTGGCGAAGAGATTCTGGGCAGGAAAAGACGCGGGGGTGTCAGATTCCAGTATTCCATTTTTATAGTAAAGCACGACAAACAACTGATTTGTACTCTCTGTGGCAGTATCTGCAGGAACAAGTTTCTTTTCATTGTTGATTCGTACACCATTGAGTTTCTTTTTTGGAAGGCCTACATAAATTAAGCAGACGTACCAGAAGGAAGCTCATCGTCACGATGGGTTATACTTATATCTGATCCTAAAGTAGCACTTAAAGTCCTGGCTTTTCTGGTTTTACCAATAATAAAAGCCATTTAGCAGCAGCAGGCATTTAATTTTTAACCACGGTTTAATTTATCTCCGTGATTATGCATGCAAAGTAATTATATCTTCACAGTTTCTGCAGAAAAAGCTTAAACTGATGGAACGGATTCCTGATAAGAAGGGCCCAACTGAAAATGAACCAATGCTAGCTAGCTGCTTTATCATCATCTCCATACGTTCTTTCTACGTAAAGTTCATAGCCCAAGTCACTTCAATTCAAGTCTTTGGCATGGATATTTACTATTTTCCACAAAGAGCTCTTTATCTCGAATCACATCATTTTGATTTATGATTTTTTGTGGCAAAAACTACTTATCAAGATACATCAAACACATGCATCTATAATAAGTTTTAGGATATTTCAAATGTTTCTTTTCTCAGCTATGGGTTATTTGAATTCTTATACTGCATATTTCTATATGTCAAGAGACTATTGGGAGATATGCTTGTATATAATATTTCTTTACATGAGTTCATATGTGTAACACACACACACACACACGTATGTTGGTATATATGCATGCATGAATCGAAGAATTTAAGTGTTAATTCCTTAAATTGCACTTGCCAAGTCAAGCATCTATGCCTTCGTTCTGCTATAGAAACGTGAATCATGACAAGCTGGCATTAAATTCAAATGGGTGTTTCACATTTCGGATGCGACTACACACACACACGTTGAAGCAGGATACTAGATTCCGTCCGGCTATATATTCATCTTTTGATTTGAATAATTGGATTTGACTTCAATTTCCTAGAGAGTAATTACCGCATATCGCAAGAAGATCGATATGTTATTCTACGTAACTTAAAAGAGGTGATATTTCTGGGTCACCTTCTCAATGAACGATAAATAATTTCTTTTGGACAGGGTTTTCAGTAATTAACTCAAAGAAGATGCTTCCTTTATGTTACTTCATTTCCTCTGCCATGCTTCTCCTACCTAGCTAGTATTATTTTAGTCGATGAGATCATCAAGAAAATCCTCATGCTTGCGAATCACCAAGCTAAGTTTGTAACCAAGGAATTATCATTATCTATTGTAAAATGATTCACACACACACGCACGCGCGCACACACACATACATATGACTGGTATATATAGCATGCGACAATGAGTAGGCGATAATTAATGTATTTTATTTTGTAAGCTTCCACATAATTGTCATTTATTTCCTCTAATTCCCCCCAAAACAAGTCCATAGTATAACATTTGGTGCAATTTGCAGACCCAATATTCTTATCCTTGTGGTAGTCAATTTGTCTCTCACTAATTTTTTCTTATTGTTGTGCTGATTTTACAGGTACAATATAATTAAAAATTAAAAGTGCATCATTCATCAGTACAATACGAGGATGTGGGAGTATAAATATTGCTGGAAAAACCTGAGTAAATATATGTGTATAAATTGCCTTCATCTAACAGTGAAAACTCATACCATCCACATTCATGTGCGCATATATATAGGTTTTTTCCCCCCCTCTGGCACTTTCAGAACTATATTTTTCTCTGATTTTCTTAAATACTTATCTTCTACAAACAAATCAAGATTATTAATCCAGAGATGCTAAAGACTACTTCTTGAGAATAATGAATAGGTTTCTTAAAAGGAGAACAAAAAGAATGGACCCTTGACATTGAAGTTTCAACCAAAACAATAATGATATACATACATAAGGAAAATAAATAATACTGATTTTATAATAAATAATAACCGGCAAACTTATTCACATCTGACTATTTAAACTGGCCTACTAACAAGATTCATGGGTTGAAAGTTGTGTATATATATTAAACACATATATATACACTTCCATATCACTGATGAAGAGATAATTGCAATCATCAAAGAAAATGAGAGTACTGATAAATATATTTTTATAGAACAACTGAAACAAAAACATTGTAAGGAATATATAAGAGATCGAAGAAATGCAAAGAATGGCATATATCAGGTCGTGGCTATTCGATTATTGTATGAATTCAAAAAAAAAAAAAAAGACAAACCTCATTAAATATATTAAGAATTGTCTCTAATATACAATCATTACAATGCGTTTACTTAACCATATATTACATTGTACGCTCACAATATTCAATATTTGGCCAACTTCTTACAGTTAATTAGCATAAAACATACAGTTAATTACACCAAAAAAAGTTTAGATGTCTGCAGAAAAGAAAAACATATATATATATGGTTAATTATCTGAGCAAATATTATTTAGATTATAATTTTATGCTATCTCTGTGTACGTATAAGAGAAGAGTTCAAGCTAACGAAACCCATACTCTTTCTTTTAAACTTTAATATAGCCTGAAGCGCTTAAAGATTATACGAGTGTATTCAAAATTAAATACACTTATATCTACTGCACCAACGTCTCATGCATGGATCTAATAACTTGGCTAAATAATCATTTAGCTAGGGGGAAGAAAAACTAGCTAGTCATGAAAGAGTATTGAGAGAGAGGAAGGATAGAGAGAAAGGAGAATTGAGTTAGAGTGAATTATCTTATTCAAAGCACTGTATATATAAAGAGCACACATAACAGCTGGACCTCAACTAATGTGACAGCTTATCAATCGAACTTAACTAAGTCTGTTACATCAGATTAGTTACAAACTAGTTATAATGCAACTATATCCTAACACTGAGACAATATTATTGGCTTGGATTGGATTGGCAGCAACATTGATCTAAATCGTCCTTGAGTTTTTGAATTGTCTCCAATAACCTTCTATTCTCCTCACTAATGGCCTCAAACTGGCAAATTATAACTTCAATCTGGGCTTCAATGGCTTCATCACTCAACTCAAAGGCACTTTCAAGCACTCTAATTACCCTCCAAAGCATCACTACCACAACCAGACCACCTCCTTTCTTGTCAAAGAATCCTTCCAAAACCAAAGCTCCAATGACCACACTCCCATCCATCACATACCCACCATGCCTGAAAAATGACCATCCTAACCCCACCAATAAAGCCACCGTCTTTACAGAAAGCAAACCCAAGATTCCAATTCCAACAAAGTGCATAATAAATCCCACCAGTTCTGCTTTCTGATCTTGTGTTCTGTTCTGATGGCAATTTGACAGTTCGAGGATGGTGATGAGGAGGTCTAGTACGAGAAGGAGGATTGAAAACATGTGAAGCCATGTTGATTCTAGGAAACTCACCAACTGGGTACGCCAATTTGGACCAAAGTTTTGATCTTGATGAATAGATTGGGTTCTGATGGATTTGGTGGTAATGCAAAGAAGGTGAAGCCATTTCTGTCTTGTGCGCCACGAGGTTATCAGAGTTTGGATAGATGAATGAAGGATTTGTATGGACAGCGAGTCATGATCAGAACTTGGAGGTGGGTTTTGAGTGCAGGCATGGATGGTTATGGAGGAGTTCATAATTGATAATTCAATGAATTAGGAGGTATAAAGAAGATGATATATATGTATATATTAATTGGGGAAGAAGAAGAAGAAATATACAGATGGTTTGTTATAAGAGAATTAAGTAATGGATATGGAAGTGAAGTAAAAGTAAGGATTGAAAGCTTTTTGCATGCTTCGGGGTCACGTTGGGTTGGACGGTCACACTTCGTCACTCAGAAAATTAAAGCTTCAAGCAATAACGAGCAGCAGCTAGCTAGATGCATGATCTTTATTTGGTTCATCTCTTAAATTTAACGAAAAATTTGGTTCTTTTTTTTTTTCTTTTGTAGAAGTAGCCGTGATTATTTCTTAGTTTCATCAAGCGTGCTATGCGAAAGTTTATGTGATGATCTTTATAATCAATCATCAGAATACTTGCGTACTAATTGGTTTTCGTTTGCTTTTCTTCATTCATTGGCGTCTCAGAAGTTTCTGTGAATGCTGCAATGTTATGCTATGGAGTTTTGCGTCTGTCTCTTGGCACAAGATGCGATGATAAGGACCTGCATATATAAGCTTTCATTTTTTTTTTTTTAATATATAGTTTGGTGTGATGTGAATGATCAACTAATTAAATTAATTATGGCTCATTATGACATGATTGATTTGATACATATTCGTCAAGAAACCTGGCGTACTCTCCCCCGTATTTTCTTATAATTTCCTAATTTCATCACACGCACAATTACACACACACAGACACACATTTTAATTTTTGGCCAACTCTCTGCTTGGTTTCCTTTTAATTCATTTACCATGAAGATTCAAAAATTGTTTAGTTTTAAATATGATTGTATTTATGCATTATATTCTGTTGGCCAATAATAATCATGCATATAAGTTATGATTTTTTTTCATGATTACATTAACAAAAACAGTTAAAATTTTAACTGATTTTTCCAACAACTAGTCCTGCCCCTCTTCTTCTAAAGACTGGGTCGTCTTATATTCAAGATTCTCTTTTTTACTCCTCCAGTCTTAAACATATGATATAATTCTAAGACAGTCGGAGATAGCAATTAATTTTCTCTAGTCTTTAATTTGTCAGTCCCCTTTGAAGTACTCTTTTTTTTATTTGGACTGACCCTTCGAAGTACCCTGATGTGGAAAAATTGTAGAGGAAATTGTACCCACTGTGCCTCATTGGTGTTTAAGTTTTCGATCTAGCAGAAGCCGGATCCGAAGCCGGTGATGTAGGCATCAGATGCACAGTAAACTCTATTTTCATGATACAACTTTTTTTTTTTTTTTTGCTCAAGCATAATAATACACTTTTTGAGCATTGGCGTCTGTCTCCTTATTTTAGAGTTGGCCTTCTCCAATTACAACTGTTTGCATTGAGACAAGCTATGCTTTATGTCTTACAACAACGGTTTGTCTCCTGTGTAAAGTGATCAGGGAAAGCCATATTAAGATTATTACTAAATCTAAGACCGTTCCATTGACAATCGCATGTTTATTTCGTGATATTTGTACTAATACGATATTTTGTAAGAGTTTATTTTACATTGTAATGCATAGTTTCTGTTTACATAAATAAAAAAAGAGCAAATTCTATAGCATTATTCCATGAGAGATTACTTGATCCTTGTGGTTTTCTCTTTTAAAAAGAAAATAATGCCATGCAAGTTTTATTTACGTTTTTTGGTTTAATTAAGGGTTAGGGTTTCCCCATCTAGAAGTAAACAATTTTTACATTTTTTAATAAGTGCACTTCTCAAAATTCGAATAACTGCCCAAAATGTTTAATTTACCTTTTATGTGGACGTACATTTATTTTTTTTTTTTTATAAAGAAAAGTTTTGGAGGGTTCGGCATCAATCCCCCTATCAAGGCCAGGGCCGGGCTCTATGAGCACTTACTGGGGACTTACGAGACCGCCTGCCAAAGGAGTCCCAGCGACGGCAGAGGGGATCGAACCCACGACCCAAGAACCTAGTACTGGATCCCTTACCATCTATATCAACTCACATTTTAAGATGTATACTAGACATTTTTCATCCCGTGTAAGTACTATTTCACCACTAGCCCAATTTGGAATCATCTGAGTCTCAGGCCCACACGAGGCCATTAGGATGGTTCGATCAGTCCATTTAAGGTGGGACCGGGCCAGCACCATTAGGTGGGGTGGTCCGTTAGAGATGGGGAGGGATGGATTGGGCCAAACCAAGGCACACCATTTGATTACATATCACAATAGATGTCATACATTTCTAGACAGCAAAACAAATGCAAAATCCTATTTATGGTACCCCCAATAAACTGTCGACCCAGAAAAATACCCTCAATAAAGTATTGGAGATAAAGGATATTACAATCGAACAAGGAAGCTATAAGGTGGTGCCCCCACCATCAGACATAAGAGATGCAGCAGCTGCTGCAGCAGTAGGAACAACTCCGGTTGAAATGCCTGGTTTTGATAGATGGAGAAGCCTGAAATTTCGATCCCAAATGATTAGATGAAAGGATACATACACCTTGATGATGCTAATGCAAATTTCATTTGAACTAACAGTCCACTTGGATTACCCTTGATGATGCTAATAAAAATTTCATTTGAACTGCCAATCCACTTGGTTTAAAAAGATCCTATGATTAATTCTCAGCGGGAAGACACCAGACAATCATTTCTTATGATTTGAATTCTCTGAAATTAAGTTTGTAAAATTTATTTGCCAAAAAAATGGACCCCACGCACCCTCATTTCTTCTGCCACTCTCCCCTATTTAAAGACACCCCAAGCTGATGGGAGGGAAAGAAGGGAAATGAATAGCTTGGAAGAACTCTCTTCCAAAATCTCTAAAATGGAAGTAACATAAAATTACAAAGCAGGACATGCTTTCTAGGATTTTGAAAGGTCAGTGAAACACCCTGCATTATCCAATATTTTTTTCCTAAAATAGCGCTCAAACAAGTAAAAAGTTTCAATGTAACCTCTTCTTTTCCCTTACTTGACTATCCCTAACAAAACATTCCTGTAGTTTCATCAATAATTATGCAACAAACATCAGCAAGCAACGACAAGAGTGAATGAAATGGCTTGATTAGAACTCTAGCGCAATCTACGTCTTACCAGCAACAGCCAACATACAGCAACTCTTAGCAAGGGTAGAAAAATGTGCAATTCAAAAGACAGTAAAGGATTCTTACGGTGCAAGGTATTCACAAAAGGATGACATGGCAGAAACAATTTCAGTATAGTTTTCAGAGGTAGCAGGAGCCGTTACTTCCACCAGCTGAATACCAGGTGTTACTGGTACAGCCTCATCAGTTGCATGCAGCTTTAGCATTTTATTGACTGATGACACAGTTACAGTAATTTGTGCACCCCTGTTGAAATGGAAAGCAAAGCCCACCCTCAACAATTCATGGTCTAACTTGTATCCCAGTGCATAAAACATGCGGAGTACATTCTTGCTTGCTTTGCTTTCCACCATTGTCCTGATCAGAACAGAGATTTGCTCAGCACCAGCACCTCTCATTGCACCTCCTATATGTCTCACAGTCCTGCACTGAGTCTTTGTGCGTATAAGACATGCATACACGGGCATAAAACAGAGATCTAACCAGAGTAAATGGCTATAAAATTCATAATTTAATACCATGATGGTTCAGCCTGTTCAAGATCACACAAGAGTCTAACCTCTGAAGCTACAGGTCCTGAAAAAGGAAAATTATAGAATCATGATTCACCTGACAAAGGCACAAAACTAATATTCCTCAATTTATTTACATGTGTTAACGAACACATCAAATGAAATGCCTTGGGAGAAAAATCAAAAGTCATGGAATTGTTCCACCTCAACTTTGTCTAAACACAAAAAGATCCTGAATCTAGCGAAATAAAGAAACTCACCAAGGTTGGGACCACTCTTGAGGCATATTTCATGGATTCTCAATCGCTCTTTATGAACACCACATAGACCTTGTAGGAGAATCTCGAGGGCCTCAACATGCTGCAAAAGATAACAATATATAAGCTATAGACATTGACTCAAACCACTGCCTGGCCTATTATAAACTTCCAGGGTGTCTGCCACTTCTCAAAGCTTTAGATGTATTTCATCGATTAAGTTCAAACACGAAACACAAGCAATAATTGAGTAATCACAAATTGCATTGCCCGGGAGAATAACATAAAATGGTCAAGACTCAATATCTGTGATATCCAAGATCAGGAAATTGCAACAGCAAGAGACGGACAAAAAGTCATCAATTTAATCCAACCAGAAGAACTCCCCAATTGTTCAGAGAAAGCGACCAAACCAAAAAAGAAAGTAGAATTAGTAACTAACCTGTGTTTCTATAATGCCTTGTACCACACACTCCATATAATCTCTGTTTCACAACATCAAACACCAAAAGATAAATCATTCATACGTTTATAAAGTTATACCAATCTGTAATGAACTAATATAAAAATCATAGGGTTCCTCTTTTAGGCTAAGACAAATATGAATGTTTTATAAAGAAGAGGTTCTTCCCTTTTCATTCAAGATGATAAAAATGAATAATAAATAAGCAAAAAAAAAATAGCACGTTTTTTTAATTGGAAATAACTAGTAGAATCTCCAAGCTTAAATCAGAAGCTTCCAGCCTTCCTCGTCTGAATTTTAGAGGAAAATCCAATTTTGGTCCCTACTCCCTAGCAAATAGGTGGACTTCCAATTTGGCCATTCATAATTATGTTTCTCTCAATTTTAAAATCGCCCCATTTCGGACCTCCATTTAAAATTTAACCCCAAACCTAACGTTCTGTCAAAATAAGGTTTTTATCTTCAAACAGCCGGTATAATTCTTCTGCATATTATTAAACACCCACCAGGCAAGGCCCTAAAAAATGAACAACCCTCTCGCTCATTCTACCAATAGGTGTAATTTCCTTTCAACCATTTCTGTTTGTCGCTCTATGAGCTGTGAATCATGTGACCTTGCTATGCGAGTGTGTCGCTTTACTTAGCGTTATAAGAAGTTCCTACAATGAGATCCTAGCCCCAGACAAGGAAGAACTACAATCGAGCTTCTCGGTTAAAAGAAAATATACTCACAGATAGAAGAATAAGTCTCAAAGTTGCCAGCCGCTACTTGCCTCTCTTCGATGTAAAATCTGGGCGTGTGGTGGCTTTGGTTCTCTTGGTTCTACTTGGAGAAAGAGAGAATAGTTCTATTCGAAGAGATTGCGAGAACAGAAAAAGTGCGAGAGAGAAAGGATGCCGATTGTGCTTCGGAGAGATTGCGAGAAAGAACCCGCCGGTCGGAGGGTATTTCAGTCATTAGACGCATATCTCCATCCCCAGAAATCCAGAATCCCCGTTCTGTTGAGAAGCAGCTGCTCTCCTTTGCCTCTCCCATCAGCTGCCTTCCTTTGCCATCAAACGACGCCGTTTCGGGAGCACAAAACTAAACCTGTGCCTTTTTTAAAAAAGAAAAAACATATATCATGTATTCACTGTACTACTAAAAAAAGAATTCAGGATATTGAATTAAGCTGAAAAAATACTTCATGATTTTGAAAAATTATATCATTACTCTAAAAATATATATTTTATCCTAAAGTATATCTTTTTACATCTTAAAGTATGTTTTTTTTATTAGTACTAATTAGTACCTCAAATTTTTTTCAATATCCTAAAATAATTTTTTTAAATCATGAAGTATTTTTTCAGTAACAATCAATATCCTGAAGTATCCTTTTAGTATTATTCAATATCTTGAAATATTTTTTCAAAATCTTCAAAATAATTTTTTAAAATAATGAAGTATTTTTTCAGTAATAGTCAATATCCTGAAGTATTTTTTTAGTGTTTTGAAATATTTTCTTAAACTCTTCAAATAATTTTTCAAGATCATTCATTAAGTTTTTTTTTCAGTATCCTAAAGTATCTCTTTAGTATAGTTAGTACCCTAAATATATATATATATATATTTAAAGGCACAAGTTTAATTTTGTGCACCAAAACTACATCGTTTCATGGCAAAGTAGGGCAACAGATGGGAAAGACAAAGAAGAGAAGCCGCTTCCATTCTATTGAGAACAAATAGGAAATATTCAAGCTTCAATGATTGTTTGAATAATATGATAGTTTTAAAAGTAGCTCTTTTTTGAAAGTTTTAAAAGTGATTAAAAAAACATTTAGTACTTGGCTATTTGTAAGAAAAATGGCATGTAAATTAGAAAAATCACAAAAGAAGTTATTTAATTACAACAAAATTCTAGAGGGTCTTGAATTTATGAAATATGGAGTGATTTAAGTACATTTATATACTCCCACAATCCAGTAGAGCCGGGAAATTAGGCTAAATAGGTTAGCCCAGCTCGTTTAAGTCCTGATCCTTCAAGGCCATGCTTGTAAATTTGAGCTTCTAAATGAAATTTTCCCTACAAGGCCAAGGGCCGAACCATTAGGTCCTTTAAATATATTTTTTTGGTTTCGTTAACTTGAGTTAACCATTTAATTTACTAATTTATATGTATATTGTATTTGTTATTGTAACACCTCAATTTCAATGCCCAAAAACTTTGTCAAAATATTTGTAATACCTCCAATAGAGTTTATCCATATCCGAATCATCGGGTTGCATCACCATTTCCAATAAAATTCATAATACATAATCAAAATAAATTTCAGAAAAATATTTCAGAGTTCAACACAAAACGGAAGTCTTAGGTTCATGGCAAATAAAATAACATAACATAAACTATAGGAGTACAAAAGAGCCTCCAAAGCTCACTCCATAGGTGCCTTCCCTTGCTCTCTACTAGGATATTCACCTGAAAAATGTTAATATGGGATGAGATTCCACGTCTCAGTAACTACTGAAAGTTTCTACCGTACACAAGCAAATTACATATGACAAAAACATGGGCTAGTTTCAAATATGTTTGTAAATATATATATATATATATATATATATATATATATATATATATATATCATAATTTCTCATACGAGAATATTTGCAAAAGTAATCAATATGTCGAATTATGAATTATACAAATATACAATGCAGAATGCAGCCTCCCTTATATCACCGTCCTCCCTTATACCGCTGACTGGAGCCATAGGCTAACTCATAGTCCAATAGAAACTCATTCATTTGACTGAATGGTTCCAAGCCCACCAAAATTTAAGATACACCCGGCCAAATGTATAGAGCTTAAATCTGGACTATGGCTCCCCTCCTTAAAAATAACAACTAAGGAGGTGTCACATGTCCCACAACTCCAATGCAATCCCGGCCAGAGGAAAACATGGAAGATGGGGCCCTAAAAAGGTACCATCCACTGTGCACCGAGTGGTGGCATAAACAATTCTTATCATTCAAATCCCTCCTTACTCCAACCCATCATACAGCCGCCATGATAATTATATCAATAAGATCAAGTATAATAAAACATACTTCCATTTATATCAAATATCATAAAGTGGTAAATCAAATGTCTCATAAAAATTCGTCGGTCTAATATGTCATTCTTGAAATTCAAGGGATCAAACTGTCGTTTCTTAAATTCGGGTCTAAAATGTCATTCTGAAATTCAGGGGCAAAACTGTAATTTTTGCTAGGTACAAAACCATAATACTCAATTATATTATAATACATATAAACCAGTCCATATTAAAAAGTAATTTGTAATCATACACAATTCACAAGTATATGGAAGAATATTCAGAGTTACCTGTCACTCTATAGCTCCCAAAAAGTTACCGCAAGGCTTCCCTACATTCCTTCTCCCTACCTTTCTGTGAGTCTTGAGTGTTTGTGTGTTGTGAAAGAAATGAGAAGGGATGAGGTATTTATAGAGTTCGGGTCTCAACTAGTTTTCAAAAATCACATGTCCATCTACTACACATCTACCATTTATCTACCATTCATTTGTCCATCTACTACACATCTACCATTTATCTACCATTCATATATCCATCTACCATGTAACTACACATCTCCATCTACCATCTAACTACCATTCATATGTAGCTACCATACATATCTCCATCTACCATCTAACTACCGAATACCCATCTTCCGATCAAATATCACATGCTTATCTACTTCATAACTATCTACCATTCAAGTTAATATCCGATTTCTTATTCGCCCTGCCGGTCACGGAAATGACTTCCGCAAACACCAGCTTCTAGACAAAAATTCATTTGTTTGTAATATGTCCTGACCTAAGAAACTTAGTTCATGGTTTTCTAGATAGGATTTAATTTCTATCAGTTCTCTCTCTTTTAGATCATTAATGGTACTTAAGTGTACTTTGGTCATTTATGGTAATTTCCCAGAGTACAAAATACTCCCGTGACATTTTTTTTTAATATTTTAATGAATAGTAAATACGTATATGTGAATAGTAAATACTATTCATGTACGTATTTGTGAATAGTAAACACTATTCATGTCCAAAAATTACTGATTCCAAATTCGTCATTTTCAAAAATAGGGCCTAGTAGTCTTCCAAAAATAGGCTTATTTTCTAATCTTTAGGTCCAAAATTCGGGATATTACATTTCTCCCCTCCTAAAAAAAAATTTTGTCCCCAAAATTCGATATAGTAAGAATTCTACTTACCTAATTAAATAAGTAAGGATAGGATTGTCGCATGCTCTCTTCCGTTTCCCAAGTAGCATCTCCGGGAGCCATTCCTTTCCACACAACCTTTACAGTCTAATAGTCTTGTTCCTCGATTACTTATCCCTTGCATTAACAATCCGCTCCGGCTCAGCTTGATATGCCATGTTATCTTTAAGTCCTATCTCTTTCCCAAACATGCTCACCAGGCACACAACACAATTATACAACATTTCATTCATCATGTTCCCACAGTGATATTCAAATATAGGATCCACTAGTTCCTTATTTGAGCGCTTGGTTACACTGGCCTCACAGACTGGTACATTCTTCTTTTTCTGCTTATTTCATATTATCACAACGCTGGATATTCTGATCTTACAGCTTAAGGAGTTACCCTCAGGCCATACTGACCACAACATGATATAGTCTGATTATTCTGCCAACCTTAAGACAAACTTTAGACACACACAGGTCTAATGTTACAATACTAGGCACATAAGTCTTATAGCCTAGAGATACCACCACATGCAAACTAGCTCAACGGGTATTACCGCCTCGAGCCTCTGCTCTTCTACCCTATGCTCAAGCTTCCTCAATTCAAGTTCTCAAACTAGCTTTTCTTGTATAGCTCAGTAGTTAGCACGTAATACCTAACTTAATTAGTTCAGATTTCTAGACTATTCTATCATTTTCTGTTCCTATATTAACATAATTACCATTTGCACCGCTTTTCAATACAAAACATTAGCGATGACAGTCATGTCATTACTTCTTCTATGTTGTCTCAAATTCAACTTCCTGATTTTCAAATTTAAATATTTAAAGTTTTCTGTGGTCGCAATACATTTTCAAAATCTCACTTTATAAAACTAGTATTTTCATAAAAAGCATATTCGCTGCCAGTTTAAGTTCAAGAAAACACATTCACTATTCAATCTAGCTTTCATCAATGGCAAGTGATTCAAAAATGAATATTTTAAATATATTTGGCAAGACCCAGCAAACCGAGTATATTCATAACAGTTTCCAGCCTCTTCTAGCTTGTACACCTTCCACCACAATCATAATTTAAAAGTCAATTCTTGTTCTAATTTCGCAAGGATTCATTCCATGAGACATCATAGTTTATAAATGTCGATTACAAACTGGTCTTAAATCCTGTTGTAAATATTGCGTAAAAATTTCCAAACACAGCAAGTGCATTGGTAAGTTCAAAATTCAAATACTCAGGGACCTAGCAACTATTTTAAATAGTCACCAACTCCGAATACATTCCAGGTTCCAACTTATTCTACTCAACTCATCCATGAAACACTCAATTCATTATTTCTAAAGAAAGATTCTATTATCAAGATCATTTCCTATGCTAGTTAAACAGTTGGCAATCTCTGAACACCTTATACATATTGGTATCACATTTTGTTCCCTATTTCTCTCCAATCAATTAGTACCATATTCTAATATCTCAATTTATTCAATCAATTCAGTCTCCTAAAGAATCAATACAACTGTTAAGTTGAACTGTTATATTACATTTCTACTAGTAGCAACCCTCTAGATCCCCTACCAACTTTCAGATTCATCATCCTATTTCTAAAACCCCGATTATTCATACTAGATTCATCATACTCCATAGTTTATATCATTTAAGAACTATCCTCAAACTTTCCCCAAAAATGATAATTGTCAAATTACAAATCAACTCTTAGAACTTTAATATCAGCAAGACAGAGATATCATGTGTCCTCAATAATATCCATAGAACATTCATGTTTCACAATTCCTAGACTAAGATTTAAAACATTCAAATATTATTCTCACAATCTCAGCATTGTTCACATGATTCGAATTCAATCCTTAGTATCTCAAAGACATATACTAAATATCATCTGTTCCTCTCATAGTTATCTATTAATCACACCCAAATAACATACTAATATTATAACATAAATCACCGGATTTCATACTTTCATAATTAGACATACTATCTTAACTCAGATTGAATTCAAGTCTATTCCCAAATATTCCCAGACATTAATAGTCAAGTTTACAATTTGATTCTTATAACCTCAACATCAACTGATAATTCGTGTTTCCCCAAAAATACCCATTATACATACTAAGATCATGATTCACAATTCCTAATCTAATTCTTGGATTATACGAAGACTATCTACAACCTCAGCAGCATTCACAAGGTTCTAATTCTACCTCAACCTGCAATATCACAAAGGCTCATTTCGGTCTTAAGTTCTATTCAGCTTAGATTAAATTAAAGCCTATCCTCAATATTTACTATATTCATTCTAACATCTTTCTGGCATTCCTAAGGATCACCATTTCCTACCTTTCCATCGATCTTCCAACATGTTTATCCAAAAACCTTAGTCTTTGAATTATCTGTGACAAATTCATAGAGTTCTTCGGATACTCAGAGAGTGAAGAATGCTCTCGGGTTAATTGGCACAACTCATCATCATTTCAAATCTTCGGATTCTCTCCGGTTCATCTAATATTATTAGGAAGTCACCCTTCCCAAGATTACTATCACCTTAGCACGCTTACGCTTAAAATCCTATTTTTAAATGCCAAATCCGACATCTTGAGTCAGCTGCACATCCAAGACAGATTTCTTAGATAAATGTGCGTATAAACGTCCAAACTTAATTTCTTAAAAACACAGCTAGCAATAAATGCCATAGCGATTTCTGTCTGCAAAGGTCTAGGAAACTGCGACCCCTAACGGTGGCTAGGGTGCACTAGGGTGCGGTGCCATAAAATTTCCGCATAACAACAAAGTCTGCATAATTATGAGCCAGCAACAGATGAGAATCCAATGCTGCTTAACAAAATCTAGACGTTACTAGCCCAGCTATAAACCGAGTAAAGAAAGAGTAAATGTTTCATGTTCTCTCAAACTTCACAAAACCTCCACATATTCATTTCCTCTCCGATCGTAACCTTCACTATAACCTTCCACATTATCCTTAAACATGGCCGGTTCAAGTAACTCTATTCCAGTCTCCGATTCATTCAACCCTTTCTTTCTTGAAGCCTTACTTCATGACTATCAGACTAACATGTTGTCTGATTTGTCAAACAATGCATCATACCCTTATTCTTCTTTACTTCCCCAAAATCCCGTAAGTATGAACGTTCATTCATCTGCCTCAACGATTAACATTCCTACTCCTCCTCCAAGGATACAAGATTCTATTTTTACCACCACTAACAGAAAGGAATCTGAAGCAGGTCCATCAAGGCGACCTGTCCAAAGGTGTCGTAATGTGGCAGAACTTATGGAGTCTACGGTACCTTCTCAACCAAGGAATCCTGCTTCTACCTTGACTGAGACCACAAATCCATTTTCATGTGGTTGCTGCCATGTTCTACGAGAGATCATTCATACCAATGGACTTCAATACCATAAACTTGAAGTTCATGGGAGGATTGGTATGATATGCCACGCTGTCTTTCACCAGGACGTACAAGGAGGTTCTTACAGTCCTCAAGTATTTGACTTTGGTAAGAAGAATTTAGATGATGTCAAACATTTTCTAGAAAATTATTGTTTGAATCAAAAATCTTTAGGGTATGTCCTGGTGTCGGATCCCCTATCAGCCTACTATGAGGCCCTCTGTGTTGGTTTGGAATGGACTAAAAATCAAAATGAACTCCCTAATAGTTCATTTCCAACCAATACAGAAAATATATCCAATAAAGGAAAAGAGCTCATGGTTGTAAATAATAATCCTTCAGTCCCCATACCTAGTAATCCATACCGATCAAGAGCTGAACAAAATATTAGAGCTTCATCAATGTCAATAGATGATCTTAGAGACTTCTTCCATTTACCTCAACAAGAAGCGGCTCAACAAGTTCGTCTATGCAAAAATGTTCTAATGAAAATATGCCATAGGGGAGGAATAAAGCATTGGCCGTATGTAAAAATTCGAAGCACTATGAAGCAAATAGCTAGATTGAGAAGAACAATGTCTTCTGATGGTCCTCTCTCAAGTGCAGCCACTCAGGAAGAAATTAATAGACTTAAACTTGAGATAGTCGAAGCTTGCGGTGGGATTGTACCAACTGTTGTTCTTGATGCTTGAATTAATATAGTCTACTCTTCTTAGCCTTCTTGCTAATGTTTGTAATCTCTATTCTAGGATTCATAAGGATTTTCGAGTTTTCCTGCCAAACTCAACTTTATCTATTAAATTCACACTTAAGCAAGTTATTCTAACTTATCGTTTAATCAAAACTATGTCGGTATACGGTTATGGTATTGTCATCTGTTAATCATATCAGTTAGCTAGGTAAGTGTAAATCTAGTGAAAATCTCTTCATGTTTTTCACAACGGCAACTAATTGAATAACCATCAAATAGGGACTTAGTCTTTCAATCACTTTTCTAGACACCAATGGTTAATAAAAATATTCATCCCCTAAAAAGAAATTCTAGGCCTACAGAATCCAATATTCAATAAATTTTCTACTTACCATCTTCCGCAACCAGGCTCTTCATTATCAATCACTTGAATATTTCTTTTTATTAACCCATTCTTCTCCTATCATGAATGTCACAAGAAAATTAGGTAAATGTAATCCAAAACTATAAAGGGAAGTGCACATGTCATGATATTTAATTTGCCATGACCTTAAAAAAAAGTTTTAAGAAAACACTTTTGAAAATAAATAAAATTGTCATGGAACGTTTAGCTCTGATACCAAAAATGTAACACCTCAATTTCAATGCCCAAAAACTTTGTCAAAATATTTGTAATACCTCCAATAGAGTTTATCCATATCCGAATCATCGGGTTGCATCACCATTTCCAATAAAATTCATAATACATAATCAAAATAAATTTCAGAAAAATATTTCAGAGTTCAACACAAAACGGAAGTCTTAGGTTCATGGCAAATAAAATAACATAACATAAACTATAGGAGTACAAAAGAGCCTCCAAAGCTCACTCCATAGGTGCCTTCCCTTGCTCTCTACTAGGATATTCACCTGAAAAATGTTAATATGGGATGAGATTCCACGTCTCAGTAACTACTGAAAGTTTCTACCGTACACAAGCAAATTACATATGACAAAAACATGGGCTAGTTTCAAATATGTTTGTAAATATATATATATATATATATATATATATACATAATTTCTCATACGAGAATATTTGCAAAAGTAATCAATATGTCGAATTATGAATTATACAAATATACAATGCAGAATGCAGCCTCCCTTATATCACCGTCCTCCCTTATACCGCTGACTGGAGCCATAGGCTAACTCATAGTCCAATAGAAACTCATTCATTTGACTGAATGGTTCCAAGCCCACCAAAATTTAAGATACACCCGGCCAAATGTATAGAGCTTAAATCTGGACTATGGCTCCCCTCCTTAAAAATAACAACTAAGGAGGTGTCACATGTCCCACAACTCCAATGCAATCCCGGCCAGAGGAAAACATGGAAGATGGGGCCCTAAAAAGGTACCATCCACTGTGCACCGAGTGGTGGCATAAACAATTCTTATCATTCAAATCCCTCCTTACTCCAACCCATCATACAGCCGCCATGATAATTATATCAATAAGATCAAGTATAATAAAACATACTTCCATTTATATCAAATATCATAAAGTGGTAAATCAAATGTCTCATAAAAATTCGTCGGTCTAATATGTCATTCTTGAAATTCAAGGGATCAAACTGTCGTTTCTTAAATTCGGGTCTAAAATGTCATTCTGAAATTCAGGGGCAAAACTGTAATTTTTGCTAGGTACAAAACCATAATACTCAATTATATTATAATACATATAAACCAGTCCATATTAAAAAGTAATTTGTAATCATACACAATTCACAAGTATATGGAAGAATATTCAGAGTTACCTGTCACTCTATAGCTCCCAAAAAGTTACCGCAAGGCTTCCCTACATTCCTTCTCCCTACCTTTCTGTGAGTCTTGAGTGTTTGTGTGTTGTGAAAGAAATGAGAAGGGATGAGGTATTTATAGAGTTCGGGTCTCAACTAGTTTTCAAAAATCACATGTCCATCTACTACACATCTACCATTTATCTACCATTCATTTGTCCATCTACTACACATCTACCATTTATCTACCATTCATATATCCATCTACCATGTAACTACACATCTCCATCTACCATCTAACTACCATTCATATGTAGCTACCATACATATCTCCATCTACCATCTAACTACCGAATACCCATCTTCCGATCAAATATCACATGCTTATCTACTTCATAACTATCTACCATTCAAGTTAATATCCGATTTCTTATTCGCCCTGCCGGTCACGGAAATGACTTCCGCAAACACCAGCTTCTAGACAAAAATTCATTTGTTTGTAATATGTCCTGACCTAAGAAACTTAGTTCATGGTTTTCTAGATAGGATTTAATTTCTATCAGTTCTCTCTCTTTTAGATCATTAATGGTACTTAAGTGTACTTTGGTCATTTATGGTAATTTCCCAGAGTACAAAATACTCCCGTGACATTTTTTTTTAATATTTTAATGAATAGTAAATACGTATATGTGAATAGTAAATACTATTCATGTACGTATTTGTGAATAGTAAACACTATTCATGTCCAAAAATTACTGATTCCAAATTCGTCATTTTCAAAAATAGGGCCTAGTAGTCTTCCAAAAATAGGCTTATTTTCTAATCTTTAGGTCCAAAATTCGGGATATTACAGTTATAGAGTTATTTATCCATTTAATTATAGTTTTATAATAACTATATTTTAATTTTATGATTTGGTTTATTATTTGTTACAAATAAAGATTATGGATGTATCCATGATATGAGAGAATATATTTTTGATATTTTTACCTATGAAGCAGATCCTACTACTCGAAGAAAAGCAAAATTAAATGTCTTTGAAATTGATGACAGTGGTGAAAAAGATGAAAATAATAGTCATCATACTCATGTTGCTTAGTGGTAAGTGATAATCATTAAATTCATATTATTTTAAATGCAAAAAGAAGCTATAAACTCTGTCATTATCATGCTTTAATGGAACAATTAGTCAAATATGTGATTTCATCTTCATAAGGAGCTTTTAGATTTTATTTGCATTAATCTTGGTCACATCTTGAGTTTGGACTCAAAATTGGACTTTTGTCACATTCTTACTGCAGTTGGGTCATGAACACTGTTCGGTATTTTGGGAATAACTTGAGTTATGTAAATCCAATTGATCCCCAATTTGCATTTCCAGAAAGCTAAGAGGAAGCCCTACAACTCCTATGAAGAGCCCAAAAGCTAAATCAGACGTTTAGAGGGCCAAAATTGGACTGGAAACCGAAACAGGCTGCTTTCACTGGACTCTGGAATGACGTTCGGTATTTGGCCCATATCTGGAGGTACAGACCTCCAAATGGGGCACCGTTTGAACGACTGGAAAGCTGACATCCGGGGCTACATTTCATATTAAGATCACATGGCCAGATTCGGATGATTTCGTGGCCTAACATGGGCAGGAAAAGAAGACACGGTTTTGGAGCTGTAAAGTGATTCAAAGATGCTTCCAAGTTGGCCACTAACTAAAGTGACGAATTTGGGTTGTAAAGTGCATGGATGAGATGCTCCTAGCTGCCTATAAATAGAAGAGTGTTGTGAAGAGCAAGACACACCTTGGAGATGACCAAGATCTCTCCCATTCTTTCCTTCTTGTATTTTCTTGCCTCCTACATGGAAGGCTTAGTTTTTCTTTATTAGTTTCATGTATTGTCTTTAATTCTTGTCTTTAATTTCTTGCCTCCTACATGGAAGGCTTAGGTTTTAATCTTTCCTTTTAATTATTTTATTTTGATTTTATGTTCTTCTTCTTTTTCTATATGAATTCATTATGTTGTTGAGATTTATTTTTGAATAGAAGCTTTCATTTTCTTTAATTGTTCTTTGTGTTCTTCGTGTTCATGATGAACTTGTTCATGTTCTTCATGGTCATGATGAACATTTCTACATTTTCATTTCACAAAGCCATGCTTGGCTGAGTTTCTGTGATCGACCCATGAGTTGAGGATTCCATGGTGTCATCCGGAGGACTTGCGCTTTAATCAGTAACTGACTTGTTTCTATTAATTTTAATCGGATCCGATTATAATTATGGATTGGGTATTAGATTTAATATCCAGATTGAAATCCCAAGGACTTAGGTCGAACCGGGTTGCAGAGAACGTTGTGCGATCGTACAACGAGCTCACCACGTGTTCGATCAAATGCTAGGCGATCGTCTAGTCGAGGGAGTTTCTGGACAAATGCAGAGATCTCGGTTTGTCTAGAATCAATCACAAGTTCAGTTATCCTATTTTTGTTCGATGATGGAAGGTCTTGGAATCCCAATTCTGGGTTGATCCATTTCAATTTGATTAATCTCAATTTTCTTCATTCTGTCTTTAATTCCTGTTTTAATTTCAACAAAAACCAATCCCCCCTTGTTTTCATTTCATTTGCATGACATCTAGATTACTTAGGATCCAATAAAAGGCTCCTCGAGAAGAGAGAACGATCCTTGGTTTGCCTATATGCAATCCTTGGTTAATTGTTGATTGTGGACCCCAAGGCTAATGACAAAAGGTCCTCATCAGTAAGCTTGTTATACTTTATGTGAGTTACTTGCAGGCAGTAATTTACTATTGATTATGAATTAGTAACTACATTTGTTTATTGCATTAAGCGTGTTTTGTAGACATTATTGTTGACAACATTAGCTTTTTTCCCTATTTGCCACTTTTTAAATAATTAATTACCATTTTGCCACTGTTTTCAAAATATTTCCCAATGTACCACATTTAGCCAACTAAACCAATATTTAGTCGACTAAATCACGGGAGGTTGATTTTTTTTAAATGCCCCCGATATTTAATCAACTAACCCAAGTGAGTTAGTCGACTAAATATTGATCAGGGTTTTTTTTTTAAAACCCTGACATTTAGTCGACTAACCGGTAAAGGGGTTTTTAAAAAACCCCCCAATGGCAGCTTAATGGAACCCTAATCGACTAAATTGCTTCCCAAACCTCTCCCCTTCTATTTTTCCGACTAAATCGTGTTGGAACACGCAGCGGATTAAAATTTCTTACGAATCCCGTCCCGAGGATCACTTAGGTGTGTTTAAATTAAAGTTAAGGAATCGAATTTTACCTCCGACGCTGAAACGGTCCGCGTCTCATTCTCTTTGAATTGGTGGGCTACCTTCTTGATCAGTAGAAGTCGACTCTTAGAATCGGCTTCCTCTACTGGTATCCACACGAATAATTCCCGAACCCGATTGCAGCAGCGTGCTAGAGCCTTCTGAATATTGTGTCTCTCTCAATTTCACTCTAGGGTTTTCTAGCGACTTTCTGTAATACGCTCGACTAAAGTCTCGTAGGTTTTTCTAAACCCGTTCAGCGTATTATATAAAATTAATCATCATTAATTTTTTAAATTCAAATTTTAGATCTGGATTAAAACATATCAATTAAATATATCTAATAGATTTAATCTGATATATTTATTTAACCGTATTAAAAGTCAGATCCAAAATTCGAATTAAAATATATTAATTAAATATATCTAATAGATTTAATCTGATATATTTATTTAATCCAAATTAAAAGCCTTCAGATTTAATTTATCTCTATAAATTAAATTCGAGAAATGATATCTATCTATTTAATTAAATCTGAGATACTATATATCAATTTAAATTAAATAGATATCCGATGTCTTTATTCAAAAATTAAATGAGATACAATATCTCTATTTGTTTTTGTAATACCCTAGATTTTTATCAATAATAATGATAATGATACTACTAATAATAATAATAATAAAGTAATAATGAAATTTAATAATAATAACAATATAGTAAATAAAGATTTAGAATTTAATAATGTTTATATTATTCTATAATTTATTATTTGGAAATAATTATAGTAATAATAAAAGTTTAGAATTTAATTGTATGATTTAAGAATTTATTAATTGGAAATATATTAATTAGATTATATAATATAATCCATTTCTATTTATATTAAATATATAATTGAGTCATTTTAATTTACCTTACTGTTGGCTAGTGATATTAGTGATCCTATATATTAGCTATGATCCTAGATTTTAGCTAGAATAAATAAAAATATAAAATGTAATTAAAATATATTTTATATATATATATATATATATATATATATTGTATCGTAATAAATTGTAATAGGAATATATTAATTATATTATTAATAATTAGATTGTATAATATAATCTATTTCTATTTCTATTAATTATGTTAATATTTCATATTTTTATTTATTCATATTAGAAAATCTTATTATATATTCTATTTATTATATAGAATATATATGTGTTTATTTTATATTTGTAGTACTCCTGATTAATAATAGAATTAATAATATATTAAAATAATAATAATAATAATATATTAGAATCTAGAAATCTATAGTGTTTGTGTTGTTAATTTATTAATTGGGAATAATTAAAGGGCCCAGCCCATAACTAAAACCCTAAGTTTTAATTATAAATCTAGGTCTAGCCGTCAAAAACCTAAAAACACACGATACTTTTCCTCCTCCGTTGTTTTCTTCTCAAACCCTTTTTCTGTGCATCAAATCAAAATTAGGTCGCTAGCAAGAACGGAGGCCAGGTAATCCCAATCCCCATGAGTAGGTTAGATTTATGTAAATTTTGTAATCCTAATCCCATGAGCCTTAGGGTAGTCTTATATCGTAATCTGATCTCTAGGTCATAGAAATTAATGGTTGATTGAACAATTACATATTCTATAGGTGCGTTGCTTTTCCTTTGAATGATAATTTCTTTTTTCTTCTTTTCTCTTTTTGTTTTTCTCGCCTCGTAATTGCCAACGTAGGTATGTTAATCGGATTGCCAAAATTGTCTCCTGAACCTATTAGTTGTGTTTTCTTGAATAATTGTTCTTTGTTTCTTTTGCCTCGACTTCCGTGCGGGTTTGTTTTTCTTTCTTTAAGAATATACATCCCGTATGTTCATTCCTCTTCATGTTTGTTTCTTCTTGTACGTTTTGCTCTTGAGTTTGTTTGATTTCTTAGGCCTCCTGTGCGTTTCTTTTTTTCTTTTCTTTTTTTTTTTTGCTTTTGTAATTGTTGGTTGGTTTTTATGAGATTACAATACGCTATAGGACAGACAATAATCTGCAATATTCTATAATCCTATACAATACTAAAATTAATATCCCATGTGTAATAAGACAAGATACCAACAGGTTTAAATTTAAAAATATCCTTATGTCTATATTTTATTAAAGTAATATAAAAAAATATATAAAAGATGAGTAAACAATAAAAATAATTTAAAAGTCTATTATGGGTGTGTTTTAAAATATTTTAATAGTGGGAGGATAGCTTTGGGATGGTACCTCCAAAGTGATGAACACAACCCTTAGGCTTTATGCCTCGAAATATTATGTGATGAGAAAATGATGATATCCGTTCTTCCCAAAGTGGTGTTTGGCAGGGTTTCCCGGGACATTAGTAGCAACTTTGGGAAGAGGTGTGCACACTAGGAAGAAATACTTGATATACTTGATGGCCAATTTGATTGATTGTGACTGGCAGGGTTTCCCGGGTCACAGGGTAAACTGGCAGGGTTTCCCGGGTCACAGGGTAAACTGGCAGGGTTTCCCGGGTTTACCATGGTTCTCTTCCCACTAAACTAAATAGACTGGCAGGGTTTCCCGGGTCTAAAGAAATTTTAAAAGATGATAAATAATAATATCTGAGTCAATGATAATGTATAGCTATGATGAATATGAGAAACTGATTTTGTGGATTATAAATATATATAAGGTATTTTCTCTATCATATGTAATTAACTTAACTATTTATTTGTTTATTGGTTACTATTGTTATTATTTTGTGTTATTTTTAACTATTAGGATTACCAGCGTTTGTTGATGTATGTGTGTTCATGGGATGCGACGATCCTTCGGGGGAGCAGATTTTCAGTGAAACAGGTCTCGAAGTTGGGGCTGTTGGGGCTAGCAGTGAGAAGTGAGGAAGAATCATCAGTATTCTAGCTAGTTTATTTTATTTTAATTTTGAATAAAACACATTTTGTTTAAGTTGTTTTTTTTTCTTTTAATTGTAATAAGTGGCCTTGCACTTGTCCCAGTACAAGTGCGGCGGTAACACTTCCCAAATTTGTTTATTTTGAATTTCAGGGATTATTTATTAAAGTTATTGCAATTTTATGTCATTATAATGGTTAGAAATTTGGGGGTGTTACAGTTTTAGATATTTAATTTATCAAATAAATTAAATACAAAACAAAATATTATATTTAATATTATAATCCGATATCATTGTATATATTTGTTTTGTATTAATATTATAATGGAGATTATCTTTCGGGAATTATTCGTGTGGATATCAGTAGAGGTTTGGGGAGCAATTTAGTCGATTAGGGTTCCATTAAAACGCCGTTTGGGGTTTTTAAAAAACCCCTCTACCGGTTAGTCGACTAAATGTCAGGGTTTTAAAAAAAAACTGGTCGACATTTAGTCGACTAACTCAAGTGAGTTAGTCGACTAGATGTCTGGGACATTCAAAAAATAAAAAGTTTCCCGATTTTTAGTCGACTAAACCAAGGTTTAATCGACTAAATGTGGCACATTGGAAAATATTTTGAAAAGAGTGGCAAAATGGTAATTAATTATTTAAAAAGTGGCAAATAGGGAAAAAAGCCTGACAATATTTATTTAATAAATTAGAACTTTAATTATTGTATTTTACTAATTATATTTCTTTGAAAGACACAAGAAAAATAATTTTAATTCATAAAAATGTCTTCCAGCTCTGGCCCACATGTTTTCGAGACGAGCTTTGAAAAATATATGTTTTTCTTACCTCAAGTCTAAAAGGGCTGGCCTTTCAAGAGTCGGCCTGGATTCCTAGCTCTACAATGTGATGACCATGTTTTTTCCCCTCTAGAGTTTTAAGAGGCTGAATAAATTATTTAACTATAATATATGTTATGTATCACTGATTATATATTACTGGAGGTAGTAGTTTATGCAATTCACATAAATTAGTTTTCTTTTAAAAAAAACTTTAAAGTAATTTATTTAGCTTTTTTAATTACTCCAAAAAATCAGTTAAATCTTATATTTAAGATAGTACTAACTGTATATATAGAAATATGTCATTTGTCTATACTGCACAAAACTTCAACATCGGAGTATTAATTTTCATAGTCTCTAACTGTCCTTTTTCTTTTTCTTTTTTAGACTCTAAAATACCCCTTCAAACTTGCAAATCCTTACAAAAATAACTAAGAGCACATTCTTAAGCGTGTCCTCTATGATTGGGACAGGATGGAGTATTTTTCTTTAAAAAATTATGGTATTTATTAGAGGCAACGATAGGACAATAACATCATGCAATCCATTTAGTTTACCTTTGGTAAGGCTTGTTGTTGTTGTTGTAGTATTAGAGGTAAAAATGGAAATCAAAACAATATTTAGACAACTTTAATGATGAAACTGGCTTTTTTTCATATTATAAATTAATTATAAGTGACTTATATTAAATTGAGGCATGAGAGAATACAAAGTTTAGCCGTAAGATTTGACCCCACCATGTGATCAAACAAATGTTTATTTATTAACAGGGGTTAAGTCTAGCAAAATATGCTAGTATCTTTTAATATAATGAATCAAAATTTGTCTTCTTATTGTGAAAAGGCCCTACTTGTTTTCATTTGTAGGTGCTTCGAGGCCAAACTCAACACGGCTTCTCAAAAATTAGCTCATCAAACAATGTCTTGTATCTTCCAGAGCTTGCAACTTTCTTAGCTGCTATGATGGTGAAGGTAATCCATGTGAAGACCCTGTGAGTATCACTAAGGTGTTGCAAAGTTCTCATTTTTTCTTGCAGCCTCCTGGAGATTCATACACCAGAAGATCAACTTTTGATTCTATTTTAGCAAGGTGTGTTCCTGTGTTTTTTCATCCAAGTTCAGCTTATGATCAATATTTATGGCATTTGCCTAAGGATGGGTCTAAATACTCTGTGTTTCTACCAGAAGAAGATGTGAAAGAGAAAGGTGTTATGATTTTTTTTTTTTTGCTCGAAGAGAAAGGTGTTACGATCAGTGATGCTTTGTTGAGATTTTCAATGAGTGAAGTGATGGCTTTGAGAGAAAAGGTTATTATGCTTATTCCCAGGATCATATATGGCGATCCAAAGTCTAGATTTGAGACCAGTGAAGATGCATTTGATATAGCAGTAAGGAAATTCTGAAAAGAGTTGAGAATGTAAGAGAAAAGATTTTTAATGTCAATACTTGAGTGAGATTTTGATTTCATAATCTCACATTAATTAGTTGGTCATACTTTTTCAAAGTAATACAATATCATTTGACCCTCTCTTTTTTTTCCCCATACAAATATCATTTTACTCTCAATATACTTTTTGGGATTGTTCTTTTTTTAAAGTGATGTAATTCTGCCCATTAATTTTTAATTTTTTTTTCCCTCCCACCAACATTACTTGATAAGTAACAAAGTCAGTCAAACTCTTGCATTTTAATTGATGTATAGAAAATTAATTGTGACATGAATTGAATGAGCACATACAAAAAAAAAAAAAGGTTAACTGTATTTTATATTTAAGATTAAAGGTAATATAAGATTAGCGTTTTCACTATAATATGAAACTGGCTCGTTTGAAAGTACAGAGTATAAAACCATAGCGAGAGATCAGAGCAAAGCAAGTGAGATGTGAGAGAGATAAAATAAAGCAAGAATTACAATACAAGATGCTATCGTATCTCATTCATTTACATATGGGCTCTGATCAGAATAGGAATAGGAACAGGAACGAATTGTTCAAAAAAAAGAATAGGAATAGGAACAGAGTCCAGACCTTTTTTTTTAAAAAAAAAATATTAGTTACGGAAATTATAATATCAAAAAAGTTCAGTTGTCAAAATGACTTTCATGTTGTTCAAATTTCCTTATAAAAATATTGTTGTCAACATAGTTTTTCATGTTGTTAAAATGACTTTTCTTATTGTCAAAAATCTTCCAAATTTTTCCTTCAGCATGTCGAATTTTAGAAAGCTGGAAAATTTTTGGCAACAATAAAAGTTATTTTCACAATAATATTTTCATAAGAAAATTTTAATAACAGAAAAAGTCATTTTAACAACATCAAAAACTATTTTAACAATGTGAAAAGCCATTTTGACAACGAGACTTTTATGATATTAGAATTCGATAATTAATATAAAAATAAATCCCTAGAAACTTTTTTATAGGAGACTTGGGGGTGAGACCTTTTTAATATTTTTCCTCTTCTTTGAAACCTCAATGATATTTTCCCATTAAAAGATTCATAATAATAAGTACAACGAGTACTTTGTAAGTTATAATTTACATCCACCACGCATGAGAATTTTTTCCTACTAACACAACTAATAAATGATTTATTCAACACCTTAAAACATTATGTCCGAACTTTAATATAAAATATTTTTTCCAATAACATTTAATATAAAAATATTTTAGAGTACTTAGTGCTCCTGAAAAAATAAGAAAAATTACATCTAAGTCCCAAATAAAAGAAAATAAGACTAAAAGGTCATTTGAAATCTCTAAATTGCAGTAAAGTCTTGTGAAATATTTTTATAATAAATTTCAATTGTGAAAAGACTAAAATACCCTTAGTGACATTGAGGAAAATGCACAAATTCAAAACCCCAAGTATGCTTTCTCTGTTCCGATAGCGTTCTCTCTGGCCGATTTTGGTCGGCGTCACGGTGTGTTGCCGATCTAATTCATTATGCTCAACCCAACATTGCTGAATCAGAAGCTCAAGCTTATCTATTCATGTGACTTAAGTGCGTTGCCAATCTTTTTTTTTTTTTGATAAAAGCGTTGCCAATCTAATTCACTATGACTCAACCCAACACTTTTGATTTGACCCAAAAAAAAAAAAACCCAACACTTTTGATTGTATTTTTTTTGGGGACTTAAGTGCAATTTTCTCAAAAATTAGTTGATATGGTGTTGGATGAATTAGATGTTAATTTATGATGAATATTGATTACCACCTGAATATAGAATTCTTCTTTTGGGGCATTTTAGCCTAGATATGTTTTAAAAATTATGGATTTTTATATAAATAAATATATTTAAACTCTTAAAATCCTATCTATACCATTTATAATTGCAATATAAAAAGATAAGAGTAAAATATTCTAAGCACCTTTTTGTATACTTTTACCTTACATTCCCTCAATTTTAGAAACTCATATAAAGCTTCCCAAAATTAAAATGTATATTACATAATTCTCTTGTATATTTTGATATTATATTTCTATTTACTCTACCGTTTATTGATTGTTAAGTTTGATTTTTAAACATTTTTAAAACCAAAATGCCCCTTTTCAATATTAGAATTATTTAAACAAAAATGTATGTGTAGATATATATGGGTTAATAAAAATTTATACAACCAAAAATTTATTTTGATAAATTTTCTAATTTGTTAAAATATTTATTAATTTTGATATTATAAATTAATTTTGACTTAAAATATATATCAAACACATATATTTTTATCAAATGTAATAAAGGAAAATCTTAAATAAAGACGGTTAGATTACCTAAATTTTAATTTAGATTACTAAACTTAATAAATTATTAATTATAAGTTATATGTCATAATTAGAGATTTAGAACTTTGTCCAAATTATCTTTATACCCCTTCATTATTAAAAAGAAAGAAAGAAAAGAAGGAAAATCGGATGCTAAACAAGATTGTTTACGCATTATGTAAGAACTTTAACGACAAAAAATTCATTGGAGGCCTCAACACAGTCAGAAAATCAGCAAAGAAGGCTGCAATAAGTTGGTTCCAATGTTAAATTTTCATTCTTTAATCCCTTTTAGTTAATATATGCATTTAGATGGATTTGCATTTCATCAGTTTCATGCATGGGGCATTGGGGCGATGAATTGGGGGAGGGATTTCCACAATGTAACAGTGAATTGCTACCTGAATATACACTCCTCCTGTTCACAGCCAAAGCAAAACACAAAAGATTCTGCGAAAGTGTGAGGAGAGAGTATTCATAGGGGTTTCATGAGACAAAATTATAATATTAATGAACAACAAAAACAATAGAGAGAGAAAACACTTCGCTATTGTGATTGAATGCATTTAGCACATATACATGTTTGTCTTCTTCCATAATCCGACTTCTGGCTTTTTCTTTCCTCTTTTCCTTAAACCATAAGTTAGAAGTATTATTAGAAAATAACCAATATTTAAATATTTTAGATTAGGTCATTGACCTAATAAAAGATTTATTAAGTTTACTAGTCTTATATAAGATTTTTCTATTTCAATTGTTTTTATATGAGATTCTCTTATATAGTAAACTGTACCAGTGAGTTTGAGATTGTATGTGTCATTTAAATTTATAGTTTAATACTTTTTTTCTACAAATATTTATAAACCCGTTTGATCAAGCCGTTATTCCCAATTAAGAACTTTTTTAAAAGAAAAAAGAAAAACCCCGATCAATGCATTTTTCATGGGACACTTACCGTGAATAATTGTACCTTTTTTTTTTTTTTTTTCAATGATCCGTTACCGTTGTCTTGTCCTTAGCTTTTTTTTTTTTTTTTTTTTTTTATACATCATGGTAGGGGAGGGGGTAGGGTTTAAACCCTAAATATAGGGAGAGGAGCCAGTTAATACTGGCTCCCATACCACTACGCTACTAAAGCACGGGCTATCCTTAGCTATTTTTGCATCCCGTGTTTTTTCGACCGGAAGTCTTTAAAGTAAAATTAGAGATTTAGTATTAAAGATAACGTAGTAAATAAAATCTATTTTTATATAAACTTTGATTAAAAAATATATTTTTGGAATCTTTAATATAGTTAAATGTTTAGACTTAAGTGTATGTTTTTGTTTGCAAAATAGATGGAAGGTCTATGTAATTAAGGCAAAATAGAAGACTAATAAGAGTATTTTACTCATAAAATAAAGAAAATTTTAGTTTATAAAAGGCTAAGTAGTAATTTTGTCCTGAAAGTTTTTTTTGGAGCAATGTTGCTCCAGAAGTCTAAAAGCATAACAATGTTGCCCCTCTGTTAACTGTCATAACGGTCAAACGTTAGTTGATGAGATCATGCTGATATGGATTGTCTACTTCTAAGGCAAAATTGCTTCTAAAAAAAACTTTCAGAGTAAAATTACTCTTGAACGTATATTTTCTGGGCAAAATTGCTACTTAAAAAAGTGATAAGAATGCTACGTAGACAATACACGTCAGCATAATGCGATCAACTAATATTTGACATTAGGGCTATTAATAGAGGGATAACATTGTCACGTTTTTAAACTTCTGGGGCGCAATTGTTTCAAAAGAAATTCTAGAACAAAATTGCTACTGGGCATATACTTTCAGAGTAAAATTACTACTTAACCCCTTATAAAATATTAAATTCAAACTATCTATTTTATAATCTAAAGGTAAAAATGAGATTTTGAGAAGAAAGTTAGAAAGAGGAGAGGATTGAAAATTCATTCATTAAAAGAAATATCACATGTATTGAAAGAGGATCATTATCGTTTTTTTGAACAATTAGAGGATCATTATCATTAAATGCAATGAAATCAATATGACGTTTCTTATTACTCCCAATAAACAGGTAAACATAAATGACTTAACATTTACGCAACATAAATTCATTTATTATTTTTAATTACTCACCAGATCCTATCAACATTAATGGCTATTTTCCTTCCTTTGCGTTCATTCCCCCTTTTCAAGATCAGTTCCAGTATTCCCAGAATTTGTTGCAACAAAATAATGCTTTTGCTTATATGAAGCGTCGTCTTTGACAAGCTTTAACACTTTTCGTAAATTATAAGTAGCCCGGTCACCGAGATTTTGAACCCCAGCTTATCAAACACATTTGCCATTTAGTAGCATCTGTATATAGAGAATATGCAATAAAACCATGTCAACGTAAATAAAAATAACTAATTAATGTCACAACATAAATTCCTTAATTTTTTCACTCACCAGATTCATTGAACAGTGCTTATCACAGCTTTTTGGTTATTCCTTCTTTGTCTTTAATGGCTTCCTCCACCAGTAGTCACATTTTCCTCCATTGCATTCTCTCTTTCAACCAATAACACAAGGAAGATCAATTACAATTCCCATAACACATTCTCTCTTTCTCTGTGGCCATATCAAATGATGAAGAAGATGATGGAGAAGTTGTTTGATCACCTGAGGTTTGTGTTTATCACTTCCTTTGTACTATGTTTCTCGTTGTTCTTTTTGGATTACATGGCTGTTCATCATGGTCAAAGTGGGATCACTTTCTTGCTTATACCCAACCAAGTCCAAGGGCCTAATTCTGGTCAAACCTTGAATTTCTCAGGGAAAAACACTACTACCTCTGATATATCTGTCCCGGATTTCCCAACTAGTGGGGTCTCTGACATGCAAACAGATACCATCACAGAAAACGAAAACCCCTTAGAGATTCAAGAACATGATTGGTATGATCCTTGTTCCGGCAAATATATCTACATGCATGATATTCCTAGTAGGTTCAATGAGGATTTACTCGAAAGATGTCACAGGCTCTTGAAATGGATGAATATGTGTCCTTCCTTGACCAATTTAGGACTTGGACCTAAGATTATGCTTACAGAGAGATCAAAAACTCAAGTTTTGTCGCTGAAGAATCGTTGGTATGCCACTAACCAATTCTCACTAGAAGTCATTTTTCACAACAAGATGAAGCATTATAGATGCTTAACCAATAATTCTTCTTCGGCTTCTGCTGTATTTGTACCTTATTATGCTGGTCTTGATGTGGGTCAGTATCTATGGGATACCAATGTTTCAGTAAGAGATGCTTCTCCAATTGAACTCTCAAACTGGCTTTCATCAAGACCTGAATGGAAGAGAATGAGGGGTAGAGACCATTTTCTTGTTGGAGGAAGAATTGGTTGGGATTTCAGGAGAAGAACAGAGAACGATTCTGACTGGGGAACAAAACTTATGTTCCTTCCACAATTTTCCAACATGACCTTTTTGCCTATAGAATCCGGTTCATACCCTAATGATTTTCCCATCCCCTACCCAACTTACTTTCACCCTTTAAAGGACCATGAGATTCTGAAATGGCAAAAGAGAATGAGAAAAGTGAAAAGGCCCTACTTGTTTTCATTTGTAGGTGCTACGAGGCCAAACTCAACACAGCTTCTTAGAAATGAGCTCATTAAACAATGTCTTGTGTCTTCCAAAGCTTGCAACTTTCTTAGCTGCTATGATGGTAAAGGTAATCCATGTGAAGACCCTGTGAGTATCACTAAGGTGTTCCAAAGTTCTCATTTTTGCTTGCAGCCTCCTGGAGATTCATACACCAGAAGATCCACTTTTGACTCTATTTTGGCAGGGTGTGTTCCTGTGTTTTTTCATCCAAGCTCAGCTTATGATCAATATTTATGGCATTTGCCGAAGGATGGGTCTAAATACTCTGTGTTTGTACCAGAAGAAGATGTGAAAGAGAAAGGTGTTATGATTAGTGATGCTTTGTTGAGATTTTCAAAGAGTGAAGTAATGGCTTTGAGAGAAGAGGTTATAAAGCTTATTCCCAGGATCATATATGGCGATCCAAAGTCTAGATTTGAGACCATTGAAGATGCGTTTGATATAGCAGTTAAGGAAATCCTGAAGAGAGTTGAGAATGTAAGAAGAGAGATTTTTAATGTCAATACTTGAGTGAGATTTTGATTTCTCATAATCTTACATTAATCAGTTAATCATACTTTTTAAGATGAATTTCTCAACATCATCATCTGTTTTGTATATTGCTCTTCAAAGTAGTGCAGTATCATTTGACTCTCTTTTTTTCCCATACAAATATCATTTTACTCTCAATATACCTTTTGGGATTGTTTTATTTTTTAAAGTGATATAATTCTGCCCATTAATTTTCTTTTTCTTTTCCTTTTCCTCCCAGCAACGTTACTTGATAAGTAATAAAGTCAGTCAAACTCTTGCATCAAAAAAATTAAAAAGGTTAACTGAATCTTAGCTCTAATATCAGAGGAATTATAAGAAAAGAGGGAATGAAATTTTACTGAATTAGTCTTGGCATTTTCACTGCAATATGAAACTGGCTCGTTTGAAAGTACAAAGCATAAAAACCATAGAGTGAGATCAGAGGAAAGCAAGTGTGATGTGAGAGAGATAAGGTCATAAAATAAAGCAAGAATTATAATACGAGATGTTATCGTATCTCGTTCGTTTACATATGGGCTCTGTTCAGAATAGGAATAGGAATAGGAATAGGAACAGAGTCCAATTTCACACTCTGAAATAAATGAATAATGCCCCAGCGACGGAGCCTCAAGTATAGCTAGCTGCACATGTGAATTTGCAGGGCAATAAGCATTTTTTCCTACTTACACAACTAAGACGTGTTTTATCTAACACTTTAAAATATTATGTCCGAATTTTAATAGAAAATATTTTTTTCAATAACATTGTAGTGAGTGCTGCTGAAAAAAAAGGGACAATTGTGTCTAAGCTAATCAAGAGAAAATACGAGCAAATTATCTCTTAAAATTTTCAATTTCCAGTAAAGTTTTGTGAGATATTTTTGTAATAAATTCCAATTGCTATTGGGAGAGAGAAATCAAAATTGGGGTTGAATTTGCGCATTTTTCTCAATTTCACTAAGGGTATTTCAGTTTTTTCACAATTTGAATTTAGTAGAAAAATGTCTCATATAACTTCACTATAAATTAGAGATTTTAAAGGATTTTTTAATCATATTTTCTCTTACTTTAGAGTTAGGTGCAGTTTTCCTAAAAAATAACTTAAGGGGTTGGATGTATGACATTGATATTGATTATCACTTGAATATAGAATTCTTCTTTCAGTGCATTTTAACCCAATATAGATATGTTCAGTTGCATGGTATATACCAATGCATTATAATTTAAAAATTATGGATTTTTATATTTTATACTAATATATTTATTTTAAATACTGATGATGATTTGTAACAAATCTCTAATTAAGTTCTAAAAAGTAATTGAATTTGACCTTGTGTTTCAGGTGCATGTTGTATTGGATGTTTCTGCTCCTATGAATCATTTCCATCCTTTAGAATAAACTTGAACTTTTTAGACCGACATGATATCATAAAACCATAATTAGAAAATATCTTTGCATAGCATATATTTTTGGGTGAATCTTTTTGTCGAGAATCTAACTATTTCAGGATATTTTCCCAGCTGCTGTATTTGGATGGTCTGCGTCGTCATCGTGATCTTCATGAATCATGATTATTTAAGATCCCATTACATATATATCGTTTCTTTCAGCCGTTAATTTCTGATCCACGTGTTCGTAAGATGAGCCTTCCTCTGTTCGTTCCTCTGAAATCCCGTCACTATTCTTCGGTCTTCATTATTACACACTCACTCCGATACTTAACCATAACCTTTGCTTCTCTCTTCTTGAACGTTAATGGATTCTCTCCGTGCCTTCCACTGCTCTTCTTCTTCCCAGATCCACCTTTCCCGCAAGTCATTCAGATTCCTTCATCAATGTCATCAAACTCCGCTTCCCAATTCTTCCTTATGCTTCAGGCACCCCATTTCTATTCACTTCCACGGTCCCAAAAAACACTTTCGCAGAGCTATTTCAGCTGTCTCCACGGAAACTAGGTACTCTATGTTCCCTTGGTTTTGCATTTTGTTTGCCTTCTTTTTTATTTTGTTGTATTATTCTTGAACTTGTATTCGAGGGTAATCGAGTATGAATTCGAGGGAGTTGAAGTGTGTGGAAGCTTTTCGGGAAAAAGGAAAAGAAGGAAAAAGGTTCTGTAGCTTTGCAAAGCCTTATAACATACGGGGAGGATAAAGTTAAAGCCAATTGCTGGTGATTATTTGGAAACGATCACTTTGTAGCAGTTCAATTATGAGACGCTACTCTTCTTTTTCTTCATTTTCCCCGTTAAAAAAGTCTCCTTTTCTATAACGGCATTGAATGTCATTTTTTTGGGCCATTTTTCCTTTAATGTTGTAATGCTTTTGCAGGGAAGAGGAAGCAATACAAAAGAAGGATAAGATGAAATCTTCAGGGCGTGGGAAAGTGAAACTGCATATTAGATTGGACCGCCAAGTTGAATTTGGTGAGCATGTTGTGATTCTAGGATCAACGAAAGAATTGGGCTCATGGAAGAAAAGTGTACCAATGTCCTGGACGGAGAATGGGTGGGTGTATGACTTAGAGTTACCAAAAGGTAAAAATATTGAGTTTAAATTTGTGATTGCGAAGAAGGACAAAAGTTTGGTATGGGAAGATGGAGAGAACAGGGTTTTGAATCTCCCGGAAGGAGGGAAATTTAGTACTGTTGCTAGATGGAATTCGACAAAGGAGAATCTGGAGTTGCTTCCTTTGGTTCATGATGAGGGTGAAGAAGATGAGAGGAATTTGGTAGATGAAAAGCATGAAGTGAACGATGGTGATTCTGTTTTGGAAGAAGAGCCAAGTCCTTTTGTAGGACAGTGGCAAGGTAAAGCTGCCTCTTTCATGCAATCCAAGGAGCAACGCAGCCATGAAACAGAAAGAAAATGGGACTTCACGGGGCTTGAAGGCTTGGCTCTGAAGTTGGTTGAAGGGGATCAGAAAGCAAGGAATTGGTGGAGAAAGGTAACACAATTCTTTATTTTTTCTGCTGGATTTTTCCTTTACAGGACGTCTTGCTTGTAGTATTCTCTTATTGGTAGAGTTGCATTGATATTAAGAACCTACAAGAAGTATGGATGCTGACATGGACAAAAAGACAATGACCAAACCTTAAGTGTTAGGGTGCTGTCTGATATGTTTCTATTGTTCAATTCAAAGTCTTTGAACATGTGTGGATGTGGCTTTGTTTTTAAAACTGTCCTAGCATATTTCATACATAATTCTTCTATAACCATAAGTTTTATGATTTTAGTTATAGGAGGGATTAATACTTTGTGCAAGCAACTTTCAAGTTTTTTTTTTTTGATAAATCACTAACAGATTACAATGTTCACTCATCTACGATTTTGTTTTGAAGCTTGATGCTGTACGTGATATCATTGCTGAAAGTTTGCAAGGTGAAGATCGATTGGAGGCTCTTATATACTCTGCTATCTATCTGAAGGTCTTCTTTGCTCCCTTACCCATTTTTTCTTGATATCAAGTCATACATGCTGTTCTTAGGCCCTTATGATTATCTTATGCAGTGGATAAACACAGGGCAAATTGCTTGTTTTGAAGATGGAGGCCACCACCGGCCAAATAGACATGCTGAGATTTCAAGGCTCATATTTCGTGAATTAGAGCGACATTCTAGTCGGAAAGATGTCTCACCGCAGGTAGTCTATTAATTTGTTTAACGTGGGTATAGAAGGTTAATTTTCTAGCTAGTTGCCTTTTCGCTGCATATTCCAACCATTGAAACAGATGTTGAGGATGCATTTGCCCCTTTGAACTGAAATCAAACTTTAGTTCACTGGATAACTGTTTTTGCAAGATGATTATTGCCCAAACTTCACCATGGATTGAATTGATAGTTTTAATCATGGTTATGACGCTCTTAAAATTTCACATTTAATATATGATTGATATGCAGGAAATTCTAGTCATTCGGAAGATTCATCCATGTTTGCCTTCTTTCAAGGCAGAATTCACTGCTTCTGTTCCTTTGACTCGAATTAGAGATATTGCTCATCGAAATGATATCCCTAAAGACATCAAGGTAATCCTTCCTGAGGTATTTGGTATATCTATTCTTAGTATAGTTAAATAATGATTTTCTGCTCTATGATTTGTTTACATTCCAGCTTCACATTAAGCATACAATACAAAACAAGCTTCACAGAAATGCCGGCCCTGAAGATTTGGTTGCTACTGAAGCAATGCTTGCTACAATTACAAAGAATCCTGGAGAGTTTAGCGAACCATTTGTTGAACAGTTCAAGATATTTCATCGTGAACTCAAAGATTTCTTCAATGCTGGCAGGTTTGGCTTATAAGTCCTGAACTTTGTCATAAGCCTCATTCCATTCCTTTTGTAAATTTACGTTTGTTTCTATTGCGTTGTAGAGATCATCACTACTTTAAACTAAAACCTTACTTTTGGATTGTTTTAACCTTTAACAGATTATATTATCATCAAGTGGTATCTGGACAAAGTAAAATTTACTTTGGCTAATGAAATTTTAGTTCTGTTGCTTCTGTAAAAGATCAAGAAGTGTTTATTAGTGAGACTTGCATAAGCTTCAATAGCATGTTTTTGTATTTATTTTTATTTGTACTAAGAATGCCAAGGAAATGCTATTACCGTTAACTGTTAGCCCATGACATCAGAGGAGATAATATTGTCAATTCATGAAGATTGAGTTGTTTTATTCTGTGCAGTCAAGTGGTCACGACTTAGAAATGAAATTTCAAACTATTTCATGAAATGAACTAAAAAATGAAAGTTTTAGGATGAAGCAAAATTTAGGAGTCTGATTTGCTCATGGCTGTAAATCGAAATTATAGAATTATTTTCTCAAGCCTGTTAAGCCATAAGTGAATTTTTTGATTACTTAATTTAAAGGTTTCATTGGAGAAGGGGGATTAGTTCTTGATAAATTTGGTTGGATCAGTATTATATTAACCATCAGGAAATTATTACCCCTCTTCTATGGATCCTGGAATAGGAAAATGCTGAAACTGAATGAATGTAAAGATAATAGAAAGCAAAGTGAGGGAATTACACTATAACTCCTTTGTACATATTCAAATTTCTTGGTATGTAAATTAATGGTAGCCAGTAAATAAGTATCTGCTTATAAATTATAATTTTGTCATTTTGCAGCCTCGCAGAACAGCTAGACTCCATCAAGGATTCTTTGGGTGAAAATGGCATTTTAGCTCTTAGTTCATTCTTGGAGTGCAAAAAGGTAATTTGATTAATATGGTGTCCTTGTATTTGTATCTCCAGTTTGAAGATGTAATAAGCCATTTGTGGGATACTATGAATTTTTTATATTAATTATTCATTTTCAATGGTTTATTTCCTCTTGTGGTTGCCTAGTATCATAGGTGTATTTATTTCGCTTTTCTATTCTATGTTGATGCGATTGAGGGATTTGAGTGTTAGAAAATTGTCTTCTCCTCTCCCATTTTTATTTTCAAATTAAATTAAGAGATTCAGAGGCACTTTTCTGCAGCCTTTTTTCACATTTCTTCAGAACCAGATAAAAACTCATGAGAGTATATAAATATTGAAATTTTTCATTAAGTTTGATTTGTGTGACTATATCTTCTGAATTAAACTCTTGAATATGGTTAGACGTGCCTACAGAAGTAAATTTAAATGCTGAGAAAAGAGAGTTATTATTGTTAACTATGATTGGGCGCTGAAATATGGTTGCTATAGTCTAAACCGCTCTACTGTTTCTCTTTTGCCTACCCAATTGAAAGTATATTAATAAGGAAAGGACACAAATATTATTTGAGCAATATGTCTCCCTGAATTAACTGATTATATAAAATGCTTAATAACTATCTTGGGTGATATTTGATTCTTTCAACCACTTGTCTCCTGCTTTCCCTTTCTGTTTTCTATCTTAATGCTTTTCCACAATATAGAAATGGAATAAGATTACAAGAATAACTTCCTGGTTACGTTTGTTCCAGTAGAATTGAGGAAATAAGATGAAATCTGGTGGTGATTTTTTAAGCTCTTGTTTGCATAGAAACTGCCATTGCTTTGCCTTTTTAGAAGGAACAAGTGCTGTTGATCCCCTCTATTTGATTCTGGCTTCCAAAGTAGGCGTTATCCCTGCATTGACTAATAAGTGATTCTGTATTATATATCTCCAGAATATGGACGCAGACTCAGTTGATGTCAAGGGAGACCAAGGAATTACTATGCTATTTAAGACCATGGAATCCTTGAATGCATTAAGAGAAATTATTGTAAAGGGTCTTGAAAGTGGCCTTAGGAATGATGCTCCTGATACTGCAATAGCTATGCGTCAAAAGGTGATAATGATTCTATCCGATAATACAGAAAACTCTTTTGACTGGATACATATTTCATGCATGCTTGAACTTGCTTTTTCAATACATTTTGATTCAAATTCTTGTATGTACAGTGGCGCCTCTGTGAGATTGGCCTAGAGGACTACTCATTTATTCTTCTAAGCAGGTTAGTATGTTTGTGGTATCTCTTTTCCTAATAAAAAGTCCATTTATTGGTAGGTGTTGAAACTTTTTTGCGATGTATGTTAAGAGAGCATTGCATTCTGCTTAGTGAAGAATTCTTATAGACTAATCTAACAATAGATGAGTGGTTTGGGTTTTTCTTCCGGTGCCCTTTCTGTTTTGAGCAGCTCATATTGATCAATTTTTAGAGTTTCTGGCTGGAAGAAGCACAGGAAAACTTTATTTTGTATGCAGTGTATGCCATTATTTTGTGCATCTGGTTGGAGCCAAATGTTCCTAATTTTTATTAATTAAATCTCTGTCTTTTCATTTGTTGGGGTATAGAATAGTTTTTTGCCTTCATTTTGGCATTTTGCCCATGGTTTCGTTAGGGATCTTGTTTTGAAAAATATGTTGGGAACACTGCTCCACATATTTTCCAGAAAAGGAAAAATTGAATCGTGATGTATGTCTATTTTTATAACAGGTGTTTTTAGTACCTATTAAAAAAAATATCTGACTTCTGTACTTGTGTGTCAAAACATTTGCTGTTGAAGTTTAAAGGTTTGCCAGATACGTATGATTATGGCAATGCATTGTTCTCCTTTTCAGGTTTCTCAATGTGCTTGATGTTATGGGAGGCGCTCATTGGCTGGCAGCAAATGTGCAATCAAAGAATGTAAATGCTTGGAATGACCCACTTGGAGCCCTTATTATCGGAGTACACCAGCTGAAGTTATCTAGCTGGAAACCTGAAGAATGTGATGCTATTGAAAATGAACTCCTTGCTTGGAAGAAAAGAGGCCTTTCCGAAATGGAAGGTTGCTATTTTTTTTGTTGAAGCCTTGAATTTGGGTCTTGATATATTACCTTACATAGTCTCTGGCCGTTTCTCCTTTCTGACTGCTTTCTGTTCTCCATTTCTGAAGGAAATGAAGATGGGAAAACAATTTGGGCATTGAGACTGAAAGCTACTCTTGATAGATCCAGGCGGCTCACTAATGAATATACTGAAGAACTTTTGAAGATATTTCCCGAAAAAGTTCAGGTTGGAGTACAGTTTTCTTTTCATGGCCTCATACTTGTAAGGTCCAATTCTAAAATTGAGTTGAACTTTTTTAAGGAGGACTGAACTTCATTATCTTGTTCCAAGATAACAGTCTTCTAAATGCACCAACAAGTTTTGACGGTTTTGTGTATTTTTGGCCTCCCTTCTCTCTAGAATAATGAGCATTTATACCATTAATATGTCTTACGCTGCTCTTTCAGTAAGTAGCTAATAGTGTATCTTGACTGTTTGAGTTTTTTCACTAAACACAATTGTTCTTCTGATGCATTTATCTTGAAGTGTACTGAAATGTCACTTGAACTATTCCAGGTGCTAGGAAAAGCACTGGGGATCCCTGAAAACAGTGTAAGAACATATACTGAAGCAGAGATTCGTGCTAGGTATGGTTATTTGTTTGCTTCACGTTTTTTGACCAGAAAATTCTCATAAGTTATTGTGGCTTTCAGGGCCATCTGTGGTTTCCTTTAATTTTTTTTTTCTTTCTTGACTGTAAAACGATATTTTTTTCACTATGTGATGCACGGAAGAGATAATAACTGTTTCAAAAATTGTACTCATTTTTTAAACTTTAAACCCTATTGAAATATGTGAAGACTTATTAACGTAATAAAAACAAAGCTTCATGGTTCCCCATCAAATTTATTGAAAATGTTGAAAGAACACAAAAATGTTTTGCAAAACCTGAAAGAAGCTGCATTGTTATGACTTATAAATAGTGCAACTATTAGGAGCCTAGTAGATTGTCTAACTTTTTCCTTTGGAAATCTTAGTGTGATTTTTCAGGTTTCAAAATTGTGTACGCTGCTTCTGAAAGCTGTGAGAAGTGCTCTTGGCTCTCAAGGTTGGGATGTTCTGGTACCTGGAAACACTTTGGGAACATTGATTGAGGTACTCTAAGCTGTATCAAGTAGTGTCGTCTCCGATTTTCTTATGTTGTTTCTATTGATACCCCAGTGAGTTTTAATACTTTGAATAATTTACTATCTCATTTTGAACTAAATTGATGACAAGAAAACTTCTAAACGAGGACAAGTTGATGGCAATAAATTTCGAGGACCCAATTGATGGTCCTGAAATCTTTCAGAAACCAATATGGAACATAGCTCTCAACTTTAATCTTCGTAATCTAGATTTGACGTAGTAACTTTTAAGATCCTTTTTTTTGCATATTCTTATTAGCTCATTTACTTATTCACGGGAGACTGTTCATAAAACCTAATTGTTAACAAAGGAAAACAACTATTTTTTTTGTTTGAATTATAGGGGCTGGCACTGATGGCCTAAAAACTCTTATGCCACTAGGCTACAAGTGAGATCAAACCCACAACCTTCCACTTATCGGGAAGCTCTCATGCCACTAGGATACAAGGCCATTAGTGGCCAAAAACTATTTGATAATGGAAATGAATAGTGAAAAAAATTATTTGATTGACATGGTTGTAGTCTCTTAGTAAGGGAAGAACGATTTGGGTTTTAAGGTAACTGGACTACTCTACTTGTTTTTCTAACTTTCCTTCTCTTCACATTATTCAACCTTGCTCATCCTCTAGTCATGCCAATCCCCCCCCCCCCCCCCCCTTCCTGCTGGATATTTAGAAATTAGGAGATGTTCATTCTTGTATTGATGTCTTCAACAAAGGAAAGGAAAATAGCCAACCTTGATGTGCTCGCTACCTAAAAATATTGTGAAAGCCCATCTTCTGCTTTCTGTCTGCAATTCATACATCTTAGAAACAACAAGAAAGTCTAGTGCTGGCAAAAACATTTTGCTCTTAAATGTTGCATCTCTCATGTTTGTTGCAAAAGATGTGGTGAATTACATGCATTTGGGCTTCTTTGACTTAGGTTGAAAGAATTGTCCCTGGGTCTTTGCCACCATCAACAGAAGGACCTGTTATCCTTGTAGTGGACAAAGCTGATGGAGATGAAGAGGTTTGCAAGATTTATATTGACTATATGACTGACTTGAATTTTTTGTATTAATTAACACGTTTAACTATTCTGGCAGGTAACAGTGGCAGGAAAGAATATAGTGGGAGTTATACTTAAGCAAGAGCTGCCTCACTTATCTCATCTTGGTGTTAGGGCCCGGCAGGCAAGTTCATTTCTAGACATTCACTTCCTAATGAGGTTTATATTATGCTTACGTCTTTGACATCCATAAGTTGTTGCTACAGGAGAAGGTTGTTTTCGTCACATGTGAAGATGAAGAAAATGTTGCTGATATACAGAAACTTCTGGGCACAAGTGTGAGGTTGAATTACTGATGTGAATTCTTTTTCTATACTCATATATCTCTCACTAACTTTAACTCATTTAAGTCCATGATGTTTTTCATCTTTGTTGTTATTACTTTGATTAAACTTGTTAGGTTGGAAGCATCCACTGCAGGCGTTAATCTGAAGCCATCATCATTGGTTGATACAGATGGAAGTTCTTTTTCTGAAAGTTCTTCTGATGACGTTTTACCCAGTACTGAAATTCCTCTGTCGTCTGCTGGTAGAATCTCCTATGCTAACCAGGTAGAGAATATATTTGATCTCTCTGATGTATATAGTCTGAGTTGACTTTATTCTTTCATCCCCCCAGTCTGGATTATTGGCCTCGTATAGGCAAAATGATCTAGCTTAATAAAAAAAAGGATAAAGACCTTGGAGTTGATAATTGATTTACTATAAATGTGTTTTTAACGGTAGATTTGGTGGTGCCTTTGACTGGTTCCTTGGCAGAAACTTGCTACGTTTGGTTGTAATTGTGTTCTCTATTGACTTGTTTTCGTTTTCAAATTCCTTGTTTTGATCTTTACATCCAGAGCTTCCGGTTCAATAATTGTTGTTCACGTCTACAGGGTGTTTCTGCTGGAATTATCCTGCTTCCAGATGCAGAGGCACAGACTTCTGGTGCAAAGGCTGCAGCTTGTGGTCGCTTGTCTTCTTTATCAAGAATTTCTGATAAAGGTAAGAGGATTCTATTTAACAATTAAACATCTGGGAAACTAAACCCTAAACCTTGATTTTGACCGCTTAAATGCTCCCTTCCATTTTACTTTGCATAACAATTCCTTAATGTGCTTGAACTTCTGAATTTCTGTTTCTGGTGTTACAGTTTATAGTGATCAAGGGGTGCCAGCGTCTTTTCAAGTCCCTTGTGGGGCAGTTATACCTTTTGGCTCCATGGAATTGGCGCTGGAGCAGAGCAAGTCCATGGAGACATTTAGGTCTATGCTGGAAAAGATAGAGACAGCGAAATTGGAAGACGGTGAACTTGATACGTTATGCCATCAGCTCCAGGAACTGATCTCTTCTCTTCAGCCTCCAAAAGATATTATTGAAAGCATCAGAAGGATATTCCCAGACAGTGCACGTTTAATTGTTCGTTCTAGTGCCAATGTTGAGGACTTGGCCGGCATGTCAGCAGCTGGACTCTATGAATCAATACCCAATGTTAGCCCTTCAAATCCATCAGTTTTTGCTGCTGCAGTTAGCCAGGTTTGGGCTTCATTGTACACAAGAAGGGCGGTCTTAAGCCGTTGTGCTGCTGGTGTGCCTCAGAAAGAAGCTTCAATGGCAGTTCTGGTCCAAGAAATGCTTTCACCAGATTTATCTTTTGTATTACATACTTTCAGCACAACAAACCAGGATCATAATTATGTAGAGGCAGAGATTGCTTCTGGCCTTGGTGAAACTCTGGCTTCTGGGACCCGGGGAACCCCGTGGCGTATCTCATCAGGGAAATTTAATGGGCTAGTGCAAACACTAGCATTCGCAAACTTTAGTGAGGAATTGCTTGTACGTGGTGCAGGACCTGCAGATGGCGAAGTTATCCGTTTGACAGTGGATTATAGCAAAAAACCATTGACAGTTGACCCAGTTTTCCGCCGACAAGTTGGTCAACGTCTTTGTGCTGTGGGGTTTTTCCTTGAGAGGAAGTTTGGTTGCCCACAAGATGTGGAAGGATGTCTTGTTGGAAAAGATATATATATTGTCCAAACTCGGCCACAGCCCCTTTAAAACACCTCTCTTCAACTCTATCTTTTGACGGGCAGCCCCAAGTGTCATAGATGTAAAAGCATTCGCTGTAGTTTGGACATTGCATCAGTTGATTTAGGGTTAATGGACCAGCTGCTTCACTCTTTGGTTCCATCATTTTAAGACATTAGACATACGAGAGGAAGTGCAGTGTTGTATAGCAGCATGTGATGGAACGAAATCACTCTGATGGAAGTTGAAGACTTTGTTGGACAAGCTGATTATACACATGGTGATCATATGTGTTAGAGATCAAGCATGGTCCTCTATTCTACTTGGGTGTATAGTAATATTTGTCTAGTACGGATCAGAATTCAGAAACAATGGTGAACTATGACAAAAAGGTGTTGGAAATGCGACAAAGGGATCAGAATTTCATAAAAGAGTTTAGACGAGTAGAATGCAGATATCTTAATAGAGATTGATTTTCCCAATCCTTTATTCTAACTCGGGTTTCACCCTAATAGTTTCCTGATCTCGAAGTACGCTTCCCATCTTTTTCATCTTTCTCCACAAAGTTATAGTAAATATTTCGGTTCGACCGCTATTTTTTAACATTTGATTTTTTTTTTTTTTTCTATAGAACATTAAATTTGAACCATCTAACATTCTAAATTTGAACAATTATGTCCTTGAGGTAAAACAAGATTGAGCATTCTTAATTCATTACCAGTAGGTGCTGAATTGCTAGCGAGATCTTCAAAGGTTGATAAGTGTAGTCTTATTCACTAGAGAAAAAACCTGGGGCTGGTAATTTGAATAACAGATATGGTGTGTTCAGTCAAATATCAAGCCGCAATTGATTAGTTAAAGACGGAAATGTTGTCTTTTCATATCACTGTTCAGTTAACTTGGATTTTCATGATTAGTTAATCCTTCATTTCTAGATCTTTTCCCCCGTCTCCTTCCAAGCACTCGTCTTTCTTTTTTCAGGATGCTCCCTTCCCATGGCAGTTAATGCATGCTTGTCACTCTGTTCGTTAGACGAAAAAGTTACTACTTACCTATTGTCCTAATTATAAAAGTTAGTTGATTTTTCTTGGAGAAATTAAGGAAGTTAAATAAGTTGCTCAATCATTTCATATGTTGTGTATCTTTAAATTACATGTTAGTTTATTAGTCAAACTAATTAGTTTAAAGAAAAAAATGAAAATAAAAATACTCTAAAGTAATTTAATTAACCTCCTTAATTTCTCAAAAAAAAAAACTAGCTCTTATAAATAGAACGGGAGGGAGTAATTTCTAATCTCAGAAATCACAACATTTCATCAGATAAACTTAGTGGGAACACATACACTTAATGACTGATAACTCTGTATTTGCAGTCCAATAAAAAATGTGAATGCTTTATACTTTAGCTTATTCATGAATCTTGGCACAAACAAGTACATTAGGAAGGTCAAAAGCGTCGGACTTTGCTTGCCCAGGACCCATGAAAGTTACTTGCGCTACCCAACTTGGACACAAAGAAATACTTGAGTCTCCTTTTGAATTCAATTTGCAGAACTCCCTTGTGATTTACTCTACGACGTTTCTGGATGGATGCAAGTTAAAGTCAGCGTCATCGATAGGCTCTCACTATATTAAAATTACCTAATTAATTGAAGTACAAACAACTAATTTAAACACCAAAAATGATTCTAAACCACCAAAAAGAAAATCAAATACACAAGGATTAAAGAGCTGCTTTTAAAATGTATTTCCCAGAAGAATGAAACATGACAGCGTCTCTTCAAATCCATGCCTTGGTAAACAAGTGAAGCAGAGATTGGCGGTACCCACGTGAGAGAATATATAATAATTGTTTTGGGACCCATTTTAGGGGAATAAAAGTAGGTTTAATTGAGAAAGCTAAATACTAATTATAATTAATACATACTTAAAGCAGTCTTGAGTAGCACAGCTTAACCAACTAACAACTCTAACACCCACTCCATTATGATATTTGTAGTATACTATTTCTCTCTCTCACACATACCAAACTTGACTTCTCATATATTTCTTTAATTCTCCGTGTAAATCATTCTAGCTTGTTCATAAAGATAAACAGTGCCTGGTGATATAATAGGCTCCTCATAAGTGATATAGCCTTCCCCTGTATAGATAAGCTAGCTAGCTCTAGGAGATTATGATGCTTTCTTGATTATATGCTCTCGCCAATCTCATCAAGTGGAAGCTGATATACCTAAAGTTTGGCTGGCTTTGAAGGAAAAATGAGAGGAAAGATGGATAGATTTATGGTTCTGCCATTCTCTTTTGGCTGTGCTTCACAATCAAGTGTTGAGTTAGGCGCACCTAAAGCAGATTCAAAAGCCTCAACTGTTACCAGTACTCTCTCTCTCTCTCTCAAACACTCTTTTTTGTATTCTTTCCCTCTCTCTGTTTCTGTTTCTTTTGGCATCAATTGGAGTATCTATCTATCTATCTGTAATTTTGGGATGTTTGGTGTGTAAGGAAGAGAAGAGGGGGGAGGAGGAGGAGAGAGTTCAACAAAACCATCCAAAATGATCACAAAGACAAACAAGTCCTCTTCTGGATTTCTGCATGCTCTTCCAAAGCCTAACATTGTCGGTGGCATACAACACTTGATCAGAGGCATCAAGAATTGGTCTCAGTTGTTATGTGAGTTAATTTCTGATGTTAGCATTTATTCTTTTTCTAATTCAAATTATGATTTTGCTATGATCTCGTCTGATAGTAGAATTCACACGTACGGTAGGGGTATTTTTTGTTCTTCTTTTTGAGATGCTTGGTTAAATTTTAAAAGCCTTGGTTTACTGGAAATTTGGAATTAACTAATATATCAATACAATTAGGATATGTCATGAAATTATATTTGATTGACATGTGTTGGGGGATTGATTTTCTGATGTTACCATTTATTTTGATCAAATAATCACTCGCATGACTATTTTTTATAACCCTTCTTCTGAGATGTTCGGCGAAGTTTTGAAAGTATTGGCTTATTACATCAAATCCAATTTGGGTGTATTATGAAAATAGCTTTGATTGACATGTGATCATCTTTGATGATCGTATTAATGTGAATTCTTATACACAACTATCATTGATCTGGCACATTTCTCACCTGCTGGGGGTTCGTGATATTTTTGAATTTTTCTGTTTTTTTAAGGAAGATTGTCAATTAAACGTGTTTGCTTATTGGTTGATCCTTCCTAAATAAACCATTTATTCAACCAAAAGATAAATATAATCAGACGTAAGATGCAATATCCAGTATTTTTGCAGATCATGCTAAATATAATGCTTCTGTTCATAAAACGCAATCAAAGAAATAAAGTACGTATATGATAAAGCATCATTTTTTTATGATCAAACTTCTCAATAGTTTTTAGAAATTAAGGGGGTTGTATGAATTAGTAAGGAAAGCCAATAGCCAATGCTTCCAAAGTCAAGATTTGATTAGATTACTTCAATAGATAATGAGAGATAATCGATGTTCAAAATAATTTATTTAATCTCAACTATAATCTAGCACATTATACATTGGAGTAGCCTTTTTTCAATATACACATGTATGTATGCTAAAGAGTTTGAATTTGAACATTAACCACTATTTCACATTGTAATATTTGTTAAGTTCCTCAAATATTGCCATGCCTTTCTTCTGCTGGTCTAATCCCTAAAGAATGAATCATTTGATGCAAATGTTATCCAAATAACGTGTGTCTTACTTAGCCAACTTAGTGGTAAAGAAAATGATTTCTTTTATATACTAGTAAAAGAACAAACTCTCTTTTGCTGTCATCTATATCTAAATCCATATCATATCAATTTACTTTAGGTCCCAAAAAAAAAAAAACCAATGATATCAATTTATTTGGACAAGCTATTTGCTTGATTGCAAATGGAAATGTGAAGTGTTTTTCATGAATTGAGTTCTGTTTCTTCTTCTATTGTGTTGGGTGTCAGTCTATAAAGAAGAAGCAGAGGAAATGGAAGCAGAGATGGAAATTGGATATCCAACAGACGTGAAACACTTGACACACATAGGACTTGATGGTTCTACTACCACTACAAATAATGACAATGGTTGGGACAATCTCAAGCCTCCTCCTGAACTTCTGTCTCTCTCTTCAATCTCCTTCAAGCAGTTTGAGATTGCCATGGCTGCCCAAGCTCACCACCCTCCCATGAATGATCTCAAATCAAAATTTGGTTAGCAAATTTGTGGCGCTCATTGTGGCATTCCTTCATTTTTTTTTTTTCCTTCAGTTGTGTAGATTAATGACGATGAAAGTAAGTGTTTGATGGCCATGCGTCTGAAAAGTACACACAATGATATCCTACATTTGTAATCTCTGCGAAACCCAGGAATGGAGTTTGCAGATTTTCACGGGAATCTTGCAATTAACAATATCACTGAGTCGATGCTGCCTCGCTACTCATCTTATAACATAAATTATATTGATAACAAGAAAAGGAAACCTCATTTGAGAAAACTTGTGGTCTGCAAAAATGAGAAACAGAGACTTCAAAGTTCAAACTTGGAAGGCTTTAAGCTTGAGGATTCCAAGAAAGACTAAACAGTTAATGAAGAGATTATCCGATAAGAAAAATTGGATAACTAGTTTTAAAAAGCCAAACTTGCTTAACAAAAAGATCACCAAAAACTCAGAACCCTAAAAAATCCACCGAAAAAGCAACGAATCGAAACCAAAAAGAGAGTTCACATTTTTTTTCCATCGAGGCAGAAATAAACTACAGTGAGAAGGATAGAGCGAGCAAAAAGGATCCCAAAAACTATAATCTACGGAATGAAAAATACAAAAAAGGGGGGGGGGGGGGAAATGTTGACAGTGGAAGGGGTATAAAATGACCGAAAAAGCAACGAATCGAAACCAAAAAGAGAGTTCACATTTTTTTCCCATCGAGGCAGAAATAAACTACAGTGAGAAGGATAGAGCGAGCAAAAAGGATCCCAAAAACTATAATCTACGGAATGAAAAATACAAAAAAGGGGGGAAAATGTTGACAGTGGAAAGGGTATAAAATGTAGGCATCATAGCGAGCCGAGAGCTGAGAGAAAACAGAGCAATGGCTTTCTGAGATGCCAATTAATTCACTGTCAGATCCATCAACAAAGGTCGGCGACGACCTTCCGAGCAACTCATCGCTTGGCGGCCTTAGCCTCCTGAAGGATCCATTTCGAACATACTGCTTGCCTTACCTCAAGTATTTATATGCTGTACGCGTGTGCCCGTGTTTTACTTTATCATCTACTTTGGGTTTTCGCTCTATTCGTCATTACTAAAGCATCCCTCGTCAGTTCATTAATGCCAATGCCATCCGTTTCTGTGGCCCAGCTATTAGCCCATTGATTAAGGCCCAACAAGTGTTCTAGGCCCTTCTTCTAGTTGGGTTAAAGCACAAATTTACTTATGAAGTTTTTTTTTTTTTTTTTTGGATAATTTTACTGATAAGGAATGTTTCTTTTTTATTTTTAAGATGAGTGTTGCCTCGGAAATATTAAAATAAAGTAATTGTGACCCTTAGGCCTTTACTGTTTAAAAAAATTATGATCAGTGTCAATTTTTTAATGATCAACATTTATTTTTTATTAGTATAAGACAATTGCTACATGTTAAACATTTTGAGGTGACTTTAATTTTTTTAAAAAACTTTCAGGAAAACATTACTTGTAAATAAAAAAATTTAAAGCAAATTTATACCTTGAACTTTTATAATTTTATTTTCGAATGCTACAAGTGATTGAAGGATATATTTTGCCAAAAAGGATAAAAAATCCAATTTAAGAAGCCAAAAACCCAATCAATTAGGTGAAACCTGTGTTTGACAAAATATAAAGTGTGTACCCTATTGCTTTCTAAGTCTAACCCAATGGTACCTTCTTCTGTTATTTGGTCCGTTTAGTTAAATTTAATAGGTTTGTGACCAAATTTTTTTTAAAAAAAGCATCTTGTGTAGATATGATATTTCCTCTATCTCAAGTCATTTAACTTAAGCTTTCTTTATTTAGGATTAGCGTTCAAAATTTAAAATCATCTGTTCCATTATCACTACAACACCCCTCCCCCAAAATTTCCAATAGCACTATATATATATATATATATATATATATATATATATATAAAATTTCTACATGATTTGATTGGGTTAAATTCATTGTGGGCAATAATGTAAAAGACATTTTCTGTCTTCCTCTTTTATACTCCCTCCAGCCATAATTATAAGAGCTAGTTAACTTTTTTTGGAGAAATTAAGGAAGCTAATTAAATTACTTTTTAAAATATTTTTATTTTTTTTCTTCAAACTTATTAATTTGATTAATAAACTAATATATAATTTAATAATATTTAACATATGAAATGATTAAGTAACTTATTTAGTTTCTTTAATCTTCCAAAAAAAAATCAACTAACTCTTATAATTAGGATCGGAGGTAGTATTTAACTGTATCTTTTTTGGCCAAGATTAATGTGATTTGGATTGAATAATTGGTCTTGGCCAACCATATATACATGTTTTGACAAAAATACTACATTAAAAATGACACGACACACTAATGACCTATAGGAATCCATGTGGGAACAGAGCGTACAACCAATAAAGTAGAAAATGAGCACAATTTAAAAAACCCAAAAAAAAAAAAACGTGGGGCAGTTCTTTTGGGAGCAAATTGAATTTGACTGATCGATAAAACAAATGAATGCATTAGTTTTCACTTATCGCTCAATCATTTTGACTCTTGAAAATCATAAAATTTCCTATGATTAATACCTTAATAATAAAGAAAATTCAGCATTATCATATATCAATAATCAACACACCATTTGCAATAATAAATACTAAATCATTGTACAATTTTGTTAGAATTGTAAGGGAATTTTTATTGGGCAGGGCAGACCACTGTGATAGAGTACACCCACCAACCGAAGAGGCCCAATTCACCATTAGGAAAACATCAAAGGGCAATATCGACATTTCACCCCCTCGTTAGCTGTCGGTGGAGTAGCACGATGAGCCATGGGTTCTTTGCCGCAAAGCCAGTCTGTTCTCGCTTAAACATCGAACAGTTTCTATTGTCATTACGCACCTAACTACCGTAGATCATCAAAAGATATGCTCGAGATTTAATCCCATGCAGCGCCATTGGTATCTTCCACCCCAGAGGACGACCTTCCATCTAACAACTTCCTTTTTTCTATTTGATTCTCTTTAGCTTCTTCCTCTATCTTGCATTTCATTACATCATCCCCATTTTGGCACCCAAACAAAAAAAAAGCCCTTGATTTATTGAGCCAAGATCCACCCAGATTGGCTGTGGTGGTAGAGCCTGTGAGTATCGAGAATGGGGGTAACTAAAAGTTGGGTTCTGCTTTTTCTAGCTCTGGTATTGCTGAACCACCTGGTTGTGAATGGGGATGAGAATACGAAGACTCTGGTGAAGTATAAGAAGGGGAAGAAGCTTTGCGACAAAGGGTGGGAATGCAAGGGATGGTCCCAATACTGCTGTAATCTGACTATCACTGATTACTTCCAGACCTACCAGTTTGAGAATCTCTTTTCTAAGCGTAACTCACCTGTGGCGCACGCAGTAGGTTTCTGGGATTATCATTCTTTCATTTTTGCTGCTGCACTTTTTGAGCCATTGGGCTTCGGCACCACCGGTAATAAGACCATGCAGATGATGGAAATTGCAGCTTTCTTGGGTCATGTCGGCAGTAAAACTTCTTGTGAGTCTCAATCTTATCCTTCTTTGCTGCTTGTTTGTTGTTTGGTTATCATTGTTGTTATGATTATTAGTTGGATTTCACTGTCCTATTATTTATCTTCACTGTGTTTTTGGTAATGTGAATCAGCGTAATTTGTTTTTGGTCATTAACCGTTAGGTTCATAAGAAATCTTATTTCTATTTGGGCGCCGACACTAAAGTTACCGCTTAGATGAACAAGTTGTGATGAGATTTGACTTGGGAGACTTTAGTCTTTAGATTTGCCCAGCTGGAACTGGCCAATTGCATTTTTTATTTTACACGCTAGCCAATTGCATTGATGTTTATGGTAGTAGTATAATAGATTTATAGGTACTGTAGACGATCCATTCTCTAAGTTATTTTCAAGGAACTTGATAATTGGTGGCTGATTTGATTGGTCAAGTTTAAAGCTTGATTTGCTTACTTCTTCTGGAGTTGGGTTGAATCTATGTGAACAGATCATGCATGAACTGTTCATTTATAGCTTCATGGTTGCTTATGAAGAGAAAACGCTGGATTCAGCATCTATGATCTATGAATGTTTAATATCTTCATTTCAAATTCGTTCTTCCGGGGATCTGACTTAAGCTTTAGGCAGAGGGATATGGGACTTAAAATAGTTCTGCATTTGGCTCAATTTCTCTGTAAGTTATACAATTCTGTTATTGATCATTGTTCCGCTAATGCTAATTCCAGGTGGTTATGGAGTGGCCACTGGAGGACCTTTGGCCTGGGGTCTTTGTTACAATCACGAAATGAGTCCTAGTCAGTCATACTGTGATGACTATTTCAAGTACACCTACCCTTGTGCCCCCGGCGCTGAGTATTATGGACGTGGTGCCCTGCCTATCTTCTGGTTTGTTTATATTTTAAACTTGAATGATATTGGGATCTTCGCCTTCCCATTCTTGGTTATATCTGTTACTTTTCACTATTTGTGTGAGGCGCTTTATTTGATATATGTATCCCAAAAGTTAGTGCCTGCGCATGATAAATTGCCTTATTGAATTGTTTGGTTATTTTTTTTCTCAGATTAGATGAGCTTCCCATGTGTTGCATAGAAGAAATGAATCACATTCATTGTGGTTTGTTGATAGCGTGAATTGCTATAGATTTAATATTGATTTTTGATATTTTATATTGCTTTGTTCTAAATGCAATTCCCACAACTCCTCCTTGAGTGCCCTTACAAACAAATCATGCCTACAACTTTCTAAATTTTCACTATTTAGTACTGAAAGCATTCCTTGTAATTTAGAATGACCAACAAGGGAAGTTTATGTTTCAGTATTGAACATAATTGCAAATCTAAATATGAATGCATCCCTTTGCTTGTTGAATGTGGAGGTTGTACTTCTTTCCTTTCTGATATTTTGTTTATAGGAACTACAACTATGGTGCTGCTGGAGAAGCTTTGAAGGTAGATCTGCTAAATCATCCAGAATATGTTGAGCAGAATGCAACCCTGGCTTTCCAGGCTGCAATTTGGAGGTGGATGACCCCAATCAAGAAGAAGCAACCTTCGGCACACGACGCCTTTGTTGGCAACTGGAAGCCAACCAAGAACGACACGATAGCAAAACGTCTTCCTGGTTTTGGCACCACAATGAACATTCTTTATGGCGATGGTCTGTGTGGGCAAGGTGATGTTGACTCCATGAACAACATCGTTTCCCATTACCTGTATTATCTCGATCTGCTTGGTGTTGGCCGTGAGGAGGCAGGGCCCCATGAATTGCTTACTTGTGCCGAGCAGGTTCCTTTCAACCCATCATCTCCTACCGCCACTGCTGCTTCTTGAAGTCGTGGGGGTCAGAGCAAGTAGCATATGGTGGTGCTGTGAAAAATCCCATGAAAGGGGAGGGTCAATAAAGAATTCTTAAATTGCAAGCATACGAAGATGTTCAACTGTATTCAGTGTGTGTGGATTCTTTTGTAGCTTCTCTGTGTTGCTGTGTAGAAGTATAAAAACTTTGTATTATTAAATTATACGTCAAAATTCTGGATCTGGTATATACGTGATGTACTTTTTTTTGTTGGAATAATCGACGTGATGTACTATTTTGTTATAAATATATTCGGCGGTTGCAGCGTGTGGAAATTGGAGATTGTTTGTTTCAAACAAGCCGTTCTTTGGGAGCTTTTTGTTTTGGGGGGTAAATTCTTTGGCAGCTATTGGTTCGTGTGCTCTTCCATTAAATATAGATGCATGCATACGATAGCGTGTGTGCGTAACTTGTTTGATCATTTTTCATTACATCATAATACCTCAAAATTCTGGTTCTGTTATATAAGTGATGTACTGTACATTTTGCCATATATACCTCATGTAGGTGGTTCCAGAGTTTAGACATTGGGTTAGTGCTTTTGTTTTGTAATACTCCTTGTAAAGCCTGCTTGTAATCTCAAATGTTAGTGGTTGTCTCTCTGATTTCTTGAAAGAACAGAGCTCAAACATTGAAAATTTGGATTTGGCTTGCATCCCGAGCTTATCTCTGCTGCAATTCAACTGCGTCGTTTTGACGCAAAACTGTGCAGTTTGGCCTTTCTTAAAAAAAAATAAATATTTTAGAGTACTGAAGGATACTTAAAAAATGCTTTATGATACTAATCGGTACTAATACTTCATATTTTTTTAAAAAAAAATCTTTAAAAAAATAACCTATAGTATGTTTTTAATTAATACCAGTTCTGACTAGTACTTAAAAATATTAGCTTGAAAAATTATTTTACGATCTTAAAAAAATATTTTAGGATACTAACTGGTCTAAAATGATAGTTCAGCATACTCGTATTGAAAAAATATTTTATGATATTTTAGGATCTTAAAAAATTATTTAAAATATTGGCTAGTACTAAAAATGTATTTTAGGATATTTTTTCAAGATCATGAAACATTTTTTTAACATCGGTTAGTATCTTGAAGTATTTTTTTAGTATTAGTCTATATCTTAGAATATTTTTCTAAGATCATAAAATAATTTTCTAAGATAGTCTTTTTTTCAGATCAGTATCTTAAAAATATTTTAAGAAACTACTTGATACTAAAAATAAACTCTAGGATATTTTCTTAAGATTCTAAAATATTTTTTTAAGATTATAAAGTATTTTTTTAATACCTATAAGTATCCTGAAATATTAATTTTTTTAAAAAAAATGGCCAAATCTACCATCAAAACGACGCAGTTGAATTGCGACGGACGCAGCAGTAAGCGTGCAGCGGATGCAAGCCAAATCCTGAAAATTCGAACTTGTTTATTTCACATAGACTTGGCTCACAATGCGGTTATTTATGAAGTGTCGGTGTGTTATTGTGAAGTTAGTGGTCCATATATATATGACTTGGCTCCCCACTCCCACCCCGTCAGTCTGTCACTCACTGCTCCATTAAACTTCAACCTGACTTTTTTTTTTTCTCTCTTTTTTTTTTTTCCTCTTTTCCTTCTACTTTTTTTTTGCTCGAATATTTTCCTTCTATTGACTTCCTTATCAATGCCATTATTCCAACATTGACGGGAGAGGCCCCTCATAATAACGCACGACAGACACCGGCAGCTGAGCCTCACTGGCAAAAACAGATGTCTCTTGATTGCTCAATCGGTCTTAAATATAAAATAAAATTAATTTTTTAAATATAATTAATGAAGGTAATAATTTTTTAAAAAAATATTTATATTTATTATTTTTTATCTAAACTATTGTTTAGATTATATTCTGATATATAATCTAAGAATATATAATATATATAATATAATTAAATAATTTATATAACTTCTTTCATCACCGAAATTAAAAAAAGGTCAACTAAATCTAACTGAGTCTAGGCTAGTCTTAGTATTTAAGAATGGAATGGTGGTGGTATTTTTGTTACACATCCCGTGTCAAAGGCTCCAGATTTCAACCTTTTCCTGCTTCTTTATGTAATAACCAGCCACTCATTTAATTCACAATAATTCCCAGCGCTCACGTCAGTACCCTCGAGCTCGACAGCCTCCCTCTCCTAGTTTGTAACCCAACATACTACTACAATGGCGGAGGAGAAGAAGAAGGAAGGTCATATTTTGATGGTCCCTTACATGGCTCATGGCCATCTCATACCCTTTCTAGCTCTAGCTCGCTTAATTCACCAACAAACTTCCTTTACCATCACCATAGCCAACACTCCTCTCAACATACAACACCTCCAATCCGCCATTTCCTCCTCCTCCTCTTCTTCTTCCTCCTCCTCCTCCAATATTCACCTTGCTTCTTTGCCCTTCGAACCCACCAGCCATGGCCTTCCACCCCACATAGAGAACGCAGAGAAACTCCCTCCTCCTCTATTACCAAATTTGGGTCTTGCATCTCTGAGCCTTCAGCCCCATCTTCGAACTTTAATCTCCAGAATCACAGAAGAAGAAGGCCGTCCTCCTCTCTGCATCATCTTTGATGTCTTCTAAGGCTGGATTTCCGACATTGCCAAAAGTTTTGGTTCTAAGAGTATTACGTTTACAACTTGTGGTGCCTATGGAACCGTTGCTTACATGTCTATTTGGCTGAACCTCCCTCATCGGAAAACTGACTCCGATGAGTTTTATGTTCCGGGGTTCCCTGAAAATTACAGGTTCTACCGCTCTCAGCTTCATCGGTTCTTGAGAAAAGCCGATGGCACTGACACTTGGTCCCGATTCTTCCAAACCCATATCTCTCTTTCTATGAAATCCGATGGGTGGATTTGCAATACCATCGAGGAAATCGAGCCGTTGGGTTTACGACTTCTGAGGAAATTCATTGGGTCCCCTGTCTGGACCATCGGCCCTCTTCTTCCCACAAATTCCTCCATGGATTCGAAGCAGCGCTCAGGTAAAGAACCAGGAATTCCTCTTGAAAAATGCATCGAATGGCTGAATATTCATCCTGAGCGCTTTGTTCTTTACATTTCTTTCGGATCTCAACACTCAATCAGTGAAACCCAGATGATGTCGCTGGCTCTGGGATTAGAACAAAGCAGGAAACCGTTCATCTGGGTTATACGACCACCTTTTGGATTCAACTTAAACAGAGACTTCGAAGCGGAGTGGTTACCAGAGGGATTTGAAAATCGAACAAAAGAAACCAAAAGGGGGTTACTGATTCGAAATTGGGCACCACAATTGGAGATTCTATCACACAAATCAGTAGGTGCATTCTTGAGCCATTGTGGTTGGAATTCGGTGTTGGAAAGTCTGAGCCATGGAGTGCCCATAATAGGGTGGCCATTGGGAGCAGAGCAAGCTTACAATTCAAAAATGGTGGAGGAGGAGATGGGGGTGGGCGTGGAGCTGATGCGCACCGTAGAGAGCATGATTTCTGAGGAGGAAGTAAAGAAGGTGATAGAGAAGGTGATGAATAGAGGAGAAGAGATGAGGAAGAAGGCGAATGAAATTGCAGAGCATATCAGAAGAGCAAAGGAAGAAGACGACGGATCTTCCATAAGAGCCATGCATGATTTTTTAAGAATTGTTTCTGTATCATAATTCAATACTCCCTGTAAACTTTAAATTTTATATTCTATAATTAGGATTGGAGGCGGTAGTAAACGCCCCAAAAATAAGAAATGACGGTATTATGTGGGGAAAAACTTCAGTCATCAAATTACTTTTAAGTTTTAACTACTTGATTGAATAACTAAAGTTATACAAAGTTGTGATGGAGTAGCCATTAGTCTTTTCAATGTAGAAGCTCGATAGGAAAAAGTTAAGTTATAAATATAAGGGTTAAGGTGTATTTTTGCCCTTAAAGTATACATCCAAGAGTAATTACTCTTGGGCGCGTACGTTAGGGGCAAAATTGATATTTAACACTTAAAGAAATTAACTGCAATAGTATTTTTTGGATTGAGTTGTATATTATGGACGAGAATAAAAAGTTCAATATATAATACTCCCTCCGATCCAAAATATAAAATAAAGTTAATCTTTTTAGAGAGATTAAGGAAACTAATTAAATTATTTTAGAGTATTTATAATGGGAAAAAGATTTCTCCTGTCACTGGAGATAAAGTTATCTCCAGTGAGCTCAAAACTACGTCGTTTTGGATTAATGAAGGGTGTGTTTGTAATTTTAGGTGAATTAATGAAGGTTGTTTCCGTAATTTTGTTTATTTTTGTTATTATATGAATTTTACCGAAACACCCTTCATTAATTCACCTAAAATTACAAACACACCATTCATTAATCCAAAACGATGTAGTTTTGGGCTCACTAGAGATAACTCTATCTCTAGTGACAAGAGAAATCATTTTCCCATTTATAATTATATTTTTTTAATTGAAACTAAATAATTTGACTAATAAACTAATACATGATCTAATGATACACAATATATATATATATAAAATATGGTTAAGTAACTTACTTAACTTCTTTTTAAAAAAAAAACTATGTCTTATACTCCCTTTAGTCCTTATTATAAAGCACCAACTAGCAAGTTAATTATCCTTTTTATAGAGCACTTACTTATTCCTAAGAAACATTAATTATTTTTTTCTATTTATGCCCATAACCAATAAAGATAATAGATGAGAGTGATAATTAATATGATATTAGATATATTAAAAATTACATAAACATAGAACAACTTTATTAATTTTAGCTGTTTTTATTAATATGTGAAAATAATTAATGGACACCTTTTAAAAAACAACGAGATGGACTGTTTAGGAGGAAGGGGAGGAGTATCTATTTCCTATCATATGCGGCTCCTCGCCACCCTCCCACCGCCCAAAAAAAAAAACCTGTTTATTCCTGAACTTGTTTAGATTATTGGTAGTATAAGTGGCTTTTATGTTAATTATAAAAAAAAAATTAAAATCAAAATCACAACAACCGACGAAGAAAGGAGAAGACGGTGATTGATGAGACCAGAGCTGGATAAAAAATGCCTGATGACAACGCCCAAGAAATCGGATAGAAGCTCTGCCGGTGAGGTTGTTGCTCAAATAAATAACGGATAAATGCTCTCACCATGTTGTGAAAAAGTCACTTTTAACCGTGATAAGCAATTAAGTGGAGCTTATTGGATAAGCCACTTATAACTTTCAAAGGTAAAGGGTGCCTGAGTCTGCTTCACAAAAGAATTTAGAACCGAGAGTACATATGTCTCCACCTTAACATAGATTATCCCTGCTTTCCAAGCTTTGAGATGCCTCCCTCAACTTTGTGATGGTGTCTAGATTCAAACCCTTTCCATTTAAGACATTTTCCAAATCCCTAACCATTAAACCCGTGGACAAGGGATTGAGCCCATTTGGATGGGCTTTTAAAAAAAGTGTTTTTTTTTTGTGCTTATTTTTTAAGCTCCAAATTGTAGCTTTTTAAAAAAGGAGCACTTTGGCTTTTTTTTGTGACTTTTATTTTTTTAAAAAAATATCATCTAAACACATAAATTAATTTAAAAAGTATTTTTTTGCATTAAAAAAGTGTTTTTTTCCCAAAAAAACCCATCCAAATGGGCTCTAAGCGAGTTATACTGGAAAAAGAATTTGAACTAAACATGTTGTAAAAGCTAAAAGCCCAATTACCCCCCTCAAACGCGGACTTGGGCTCGTCTAAGGCATTCCAAACTTGCTCAATTTGTTGATATTAGGTTACTTATCCATAACCCCTTATCAACTGGCGTGGGGGTCGATCTTCCTCACTTTAAAGGAGGGGGTTCGATCCCTGTGTTGGTCAAGACGCTGGGGGAGGCATCCTAGGGGTCTAGGAAGTAGTGGTAACGCTGGTAGAGGTGGAGGCATGTGTACTTTCTGGCCAGTATCTCCTGTAGACTGGGCTTCAAACGTCCTACCCTTAGACTGTGGATGAGTCCAACCCTTTTCTTAAAATTCTTATAGCAAAAAAAAAAAAAAAAAAGTTAGTCATCCATAGGAATCAGAATTTTATAGGGAGAATTCACAGCTAACTAGTCGATTACCATAATGCTCTCATAGCATGTGTGAATAAATTTTATATTTTCACTCCCTAATACTCTCCAGCTCCTACATATAGAATATAATTTACAAGTAGCTAAGCTAACAACAAGTTAATAGAGGGAACTGACACCCTTTCTCTTCCCCTCTCATCCTCTTCCCTCCTCATCTCTTCTTTTAAATAACAAGTTAAATATAAAAATTGCTAAATTTCAATATGAATAATTTAATACTACAATAATAATAATAATAAAAATAATAATAATCATGTCTTATATGAAACTAAATTTAAAGGATTCAAATATCGATTGATGTTATGATTAAGAAGGTTCAAGGCACTATTACTGGCCTTGACTCAAAAGCACCGGGGCTTGCGTGGATCATTTTAAACTTGTCACTTTTGCATATAACAACTTTTACTAAGGCCACCATAAAATATAAACAAATAAACTATAATTTTCAATCACCATTAACCCATTTGCGGGGATTTTTTTAAATAATACTATATTAGGACAATAATTATTTATGTCCCGTGCAATTTACTAACTCAACATGATGTTCTAACAAACAGATCTGATCAAACCGGATAAGAACAACATCACATGACGTGTCTCATCACCATTGTTGCTCTTACCATGATCTCCCCAGTTGCATGTCCTCTAGCAAAATATTTAAAAAAAAATGTAAACTCATGTTTGTCAAATATTAATAATTATCACCACCGCCCACCATAGCCTATAAATACTAGGTTTGTTTGAATTACTGGTGGGAAAATGAAATATGATTTATATTTAAGTGAAATATCATTTATATTTAGGTTGACGGTAGCATAAGTAGCTTATGATATTTAAATTTATAGTCAATCTGAAATATTTTTTAGGGTACTGACTGATACTAAAAATATACTTTAAGATACTATAAAAAATACTTCATGATCTTGAAACATTAATTTTAGTACAAGTCAATACCCTAAATTATTTTTTTAGGTACTGAGTAGTATTAAAAATATACTTTTGAATATTGAACAGTACTAAAAAAAAAACACCACATTATATTAGTCTATAAGTCCGATTGGAACAAAAGCTCCTTTTGGTCCATAACTCCAAGTGGAATAACTTCCCAACCAAACATATATGCATATTCACATAAGTCCAATTCAAATAATACATAACTCTGATTATACTCTCCAAAAGTCATACCAGCCATGCGTAATACTAGCAGGCATAAATTTCAAGCTCAACCGTATACCTATTCTCCGTAGATTTTTATTTTATTTTATTTGACGGTTCCGTGAGTTCCACGTTGATTTTTAAATAAGATATTTTTTCCCACCTCAACCATATATAACATTAATTATCGGCTATAGTATTTTGCTTAAACAATTAATTAATTTGTTTTCTTCCCCTTTTTTTAGTACGTTATTCGATAATGTGATGACTAATTCAATTTTCATGCATCCAATCAAATCAATATTCCTAACATGATCACTCATTCATGCGCAATCGAAGGAATCATTCATTCACAAAAATTTGATTATTTCTGTCTCATTCTTCCCAAAAAAAAAAAAGGATAAAATTACCAGGCTGGAATCACGAAAATCAAATTTATTCAGGGATGAGAGTCACGTACATCAGATCCATTTCATATCGAATGCTACTTACCTGTACGGACATCACAAGATCCACGTCACTCTAATCCTTTATGTGGGTTTTCTTAAAATGAATATTATGGTCTCTGTTAAAAAAAAAAATGAATATTATGGTTTCTGTTAAAATAAAAAATGAATATTATGGTTAATGACTCATAAATAGCAACACATTTTTTATTTTGAAATTAGTTACCCCTCCCCTATAATCTATATCAATTGTTATTTTTAAAAATTATTTCCTTCCACATGGCTATCTAATTTAAAAATAAAACATTTTTCAAAATAAAGATACTCAATTTTTATATTTGAAGGTTAATAACTACTTTATGGGAAATGTATTTTTCCAGTCACTAGAGGTAGAGTTATCTCCAATAATCCTAAAACTACGTCGTTTTGAATCAAGTTCATATAGATTATTAACCTTCAAATATAAAAATTGAGCATCTTTATTTTGAATCAAGTCCATATAGATTATTCTATTTGAATTGTGTCCTTATAGTTTACTAGAGGTATTCATTTTTTAGCGGAAACACCTTCATTTTTAATTTATTAATTTCTTTTAACACCATTTAACGTCTGCGCATTTTTATAAATAAAATTTTGTAAAGGCTATAATTAAAATTATCCAATCAGACACTAAGGGTTTAATTCTTTTATTTTTTGCCATCCATTAAGGGTTTGATTCAAACAAAGTAAACAATTGAGACTTGGTCTAAAATTGAGATAATTATAAGGGTCTATGGATTAATTTTCTCAAAATATAATATCACATGAAAATTAAATTATACTTTTATTAAATTTGATATAAATATTGTTATTGGTTATTTTAGTTGCACAAGATTTTAAGAGAAATTATTTAAAAATACCAAATTCAAAAATAGTTCATAAGATCCCTACCACTCAATGCTTCAAAGAATATGTGTAAATTTCTGTAATATAATCATTAAAAATTTGAACTCATAATTATAATTAAATATTTTTTAAAAATTAAATGGGCAACCTCAAGCCAAAAAAGAGAAGTTGAGATAAATATCATAAAAATTTTAAAATCTCAAATCAATTTTGTTTCCTAATTTCATTAACAAGATTGGTTTTCGTAGGAATTACTAATTTAAAAATTTTAGATTGGATTTTTTAAAAAAATAACTTATCCAAACTGTTTTTTTTTTAAAATTAAAACCTATATATTTTTCTTATAGGTAATACACATTGGCATCAATTATCTATTATTATTATTTTTTTAAAAAACATCCTAATCCATTCCCCATTTTTAGGATTATTTATTTTTTCCAGCTATAATTCATTTTGAAACGAGTCTAATTTTGGGTGCGTAAAAAAATCTAGAGTAACAGTGAAGCTCAACGGAATCGAACATCACCGCCAATTAAATCGAAGTGATCGGAGAAGACCCACCCGTGACGCTAAAATAGCCATGTTTTAAATTTATTTTTCCTTTTCCATTTCCCGAAAGTTATAGCTATTTGTGGCAGAAAGGATCAGGTTCAGGAGTGGTGAAAAAAAGACAGGGAAAGTTATCTTGCGCCAAAATTTGTTGCAGGATTTGGTCCAAAGAAGAGAAAATTTGCCGTTTCAACCTTGAGTACTGGTTGTATGGAATTCTGGATTCATTGAAAGATCCATCGATCGATTGATTTGCTTCTCAGACTTTCTCGATTCTGCGGCTCTGATCATTGTTCGTTGCTTTATGGTTTGTGATTGCGACGTGATTTATATGGTATGATTATGCAAAGGAAGCATATGCACGAGGAAATTGCTTGAGCGAATCAACAATCGGGGATTGTTATTGGCTTTTCTTCATCTGTTGTTATTCGAGTCTTGGATCGGACTCAAGAAGCAGCGTGTTGATTGTTGAATTTCTTCGATTCACGCGTTTATTGTCGGGCTTAAGGTTGTCAGCACTGAGGCCGTTCCCCTGGCATTTAACATCTCTTTGTCTTTGTCAAATGCAGTAGCGTTTCGGTGGGATTGAAGTGGGTAGTTTTGGTTTTTTCATCGGCCCACAGACGTTTCTGGGGAATCGTGGAATTGGATTGAATATAATTCCATTCGAACATGACACAGGTTGTTAATAATTTGGTTTCTGAATCTGGGTCTTATGCTATTTTCGTTTTGAAATTATTGTTGACCATTGAATACTTGATGTTTATGGTAGGCTTTAGCCACTGCTTTGCTGCTGAAGGAGAAGGAAGAGGCAGCGGTTACAGCAAACCGGTTAGAGGCTGCCGATACCGTGGTGGACGTTGGGGGCTCAGACTGTTTGGTCGGTCTAGAATGCTTTCTGAACATTGTCAGGGCACTGGGAATGGGATCATGCCTCTCTGTGGCCCATCCCCTCCCTTATTCGCCAGAATCCACTTCAGAAAGTGCGAAGCGAAGGAGGAGATTAAAGAGCAGCTCTTCGTTTGATTATAAAACGGAATCGGCCCTACATAAAATCCCTGGGAGGATGTTCGTAAATGGATCCAGTGAGGTCGCGTCCCTGTTTTGTAAGCAAGGCAAAAAAGGGATCAACCAGGACGCCATGCTTGTTTGGGAGGTTAGCCAATAGCCAATCTCTCACATATTGTAGGATATGCTTTCTTTTTCTAGCACGTCATCATGCTATGAAATTGTTAAAAATATATGAAAGTTGAAGGTCTTGTTATATTTTGGTCTAACGACTTGTGAACCAGGCCTGTATTTATTTGAAAGGTAATAAAGATCTAATGAATGATCTGTTCCAGTTTTTACTTTACTCCAATCGGTTTTTGAACTTTATATGGCCTGGTTTCCCTTAATTTCCTCTTGTCATTTGCAATAGACTTTTGTGGTGCTAGATTTGTTTGCGAAACCAAATCGTTACTTCGACACTATAACTGATGGTATATATATCATTGACGATCCCAAAAACTTCTTTGCCCTCCTTTTTCAGAACTTCTGTACAAAGGACACCATTTTTTGTGGAGTTTTCGATGGCCATGGTCCTAGTGGTCATAGGGTAGCAAAGAGAGTCAGGGATTCCTTCCCTTTAAAGCTTATTGCCCAATGGGAATTGCATCATAACAATAAGGATGGACTGAGTGATAACAGAAATCCTATGGCGAACCATAAATCAGAGGATATTGGACTTAGAATGGTTGGTGAGAAATCTAGTCTTACTGATCAAGAGCACAACTGTACTAATACTATGAAGGCGCTGAAGGAATCTCTTCTGAAAGCTTGCAAGATTATGGACAAGGAACTGAAACTGCATCCTGATATTGATTGCTTTTGCAGTGGGACAACTGCAGTCGCCTTGGTCAAACAGGTTAGAGGTTTAAACTTACTAGGCAATACTTTTTTCAATCATTCACTATTGTTTTTTCACTTTTCTGTGCCTTGTGTTCTTACAGGGGCAAGATCTTGTTATTGGAAATGTTGGGGATTCAAGAGCTATATTGGGTACTAAGGATCATGATGATTCTCTTATTGCTGTTCAGTTGACCATTGACTTGAAGCCAAATCTTCCAAGTATCTCTCTCTCTCTCTCTCTCTCTGTGGGTGTGTGACCACATGCACATAAGGAACTCCATCTCTGTATGTGATTGTCAATTGTCAGCATTTGGAAACACTTTTGACCAACTACTAGATATTCTTGACCAATAAGTATATCATTCTTGCAACTCCCGTTTGATTGTTTTTGACATCTGTCACACCTTCATTTATAACATATTAACCACCTAAATTGGCCAAACTGCAAAATTGTCTCAACCATCTAGGAGTTTGTATTTTGTACCGTTCAGCTTTATGTAGCATCGATCAGTGTTCTTTGTAGTAATTTGATTCTCGGTTGGAATTTATTTTCGTGCATCAGATGGAATAGAAATCTAATTCTGATATATTGATGTAAAATGCGCGTTCCTTTCATTTAGGGGAAGAAGAGAGAATCAAGCGGTGTAGAGGACGTGTATTTGCTCTTCGCAATGAACCTGAGGTTGCTCGAGTTTGGCTGCCCAATGCTGACTCCCCAGGCCTTGCTATGGCACGAGCTTTTGGAGATTTTATTCTTAAAGACTTTGGTCTGATATCTGTTCCTGATGTCTCCCATCACCGCCTTACTGAGAAGGATGAATTTGTTGTATTAGCCACAGATGGGGTAAAAAACATCACGGTCTATCATGGAATAACCTGCATATTTTGTTGAAAGTGCATTGTTCTAAGATATATGCCTAAATTCCGTACAACTTCCAGAATGAAGATTCTTGAAGAAGTCAATGATTATTATTATAGATTTTATTTATTTTTCTAACTATCTTTGTTTCTTTTTTTGTTTTACAGATTTGGGATGTTTTATCGAACCAAGAAGTTGTAGACATTGTGGCATCTGTGTCACGCTCTTCCGCGGCTCGAACACTTGTTGAGACCGCTGTTCGAGCATGGAGGACAAAGTACCCGACTTCAAAAATTGATGATTGTGCTGTAGTGTGTCTCTTTTTTGATTCAGATTCAGACTTCAAGACAGTTTACTCCACACACAAGGAGACGCCCGAGGCTTCGACTAACCACCAATCTGAGGGATCTGCTCCTGAAACTGGAGTTAACTGTTCAGATAAGTCCATTGCTTCCCCTGAGAATTTTCCTATGCTTGGGAAGAAAGGAGATGGAGTAGAAGCTGTACAGCAGTAGTAGCATTAGCTTTTACTTTCTGTCTCTCCCCAAGCCTTGCTTATTTTGTTGAAATGTTGGAGAACCAGATTCCAACACTGGAAGGGAAAGAAGAAAGTGGCCATTCTTTTGTTTCGTGTCCATTTTACAACCAATTCTTTTCATTATTCAACCTTCACTTCCTTCAAAGGCATTTGGTAGGAAGGTGAGGGTCGTCTTCTTTCTTCTGTTTTTTTTATGTCCTTTATATTTGGAGGGAAAAGGGAGCTGTGGCCTTATTTTTTCGGCGGAGATCTTCCTTATCAGTGTATATTTGGTTAAGATTTGGAGTTTTTGTAAATCCAAGTCTATGTATGGACATAATATGTAGCTTTGTTATTCTGGTTGTTGGGTTTGATGCCTCGTCCTGTTTCGTCAATTTGTTGGTCCTTTTGTGAAACTTTTGATGTGTTGACTTTTGTCTTGTAAGTGTAGATTTGTGTTTCCGATTTGGTCAACAAAGACAGCAGATATGATACGGAATATTAAATGGTTCATTGTTTTCCATGAACGTGTTTGAATGAGTTCGGAGTTGGCACCCTGTCTGCACAATGCACATGGGCGGCCATCGTGTCTAGTCTGGTCGCCAAATCAGACAACCAAGAGGCGTATAAAATCACCCTACGCAGATAAAATCTTTTCAGTTCTATAACGTAGGACTTATTTTGAAACTAAATCTTGGTCTTAATGTAATACATTCTTCCATTTTATTTCTCATGTTTATAATTCTTCTTTTAATTCATTTGTCTGATTTAATTTTCAGATTGATATGTAATCTAATGTTAGAAGTATTTTGGAGAGTCAGGTCATATGTTGTAATTAAGTAATTTATTTAGTTTTCTTAAATCTCCTCAGATTAGATAAATAGGAAAACCTTGAAAAACATTTTTAAAATAAGAAAAAGACAAAGGGTTAAAAGTCATTTTTGCCATAGAAGTTTTGCTAAGGGAGTGTGCAGCACCCGGAAGTTTTTTGGGTATCAAATTTGCCCTGGAAGTATGAAAAAGGTAGCAAATTTGCCCCTCCGTTAATTTTGACCGTTAAGTGCCACCTCATCACACGTGGCATGCCACCTCATCAATCAAAAATATCATTTTTGCTCTGGAAGTTTTCATCAAGGAGCAATTTTGCCCTGAAAGTTTTCATTCAGGAGCAATTTTGCCCCGAAAGTTTTTATTGAGGAGCAATTTTGCCCAAGAAGTTTTCATTGAGGAGCAATTTGCACTTCTTTCTCCCAATATTAAATTTGACTATTAAATCGGTCAAAGACCACACATATTATGCCTTGACAAGGTGGAACTTGGAGTCAGAGAAGGAGATCCTTGAGACGTTGAGCTCAAGGAAGCATCACTTACGTTTGTATCAATGTTTTGAAAACCGGACCGGCCGGTTCAGACCGGAAATCAACATACCTTTTTTTTCCCCTCAAGAGGTACCTAACATACTTTAACTCATTATTTAATGGGTATATGAGTGCAGTGAGACATGTTTTTTTTATCGAAAGGTGGTATTAAAAAAAATATTTTAATGATTTCATATTAATAACATGAAATTTTTATTCTCACCGGTTTGCCCCGGTTTAACTCCAGTCTGACCCATTGACCCTTGACCTAGTACCTTAACCGGTTCAACAATCGGTCCGGTTTTAAGAACCTTGGTTTGCATAGACTGATCATTTGCTTAAATCATAAGTGGTACTTCCTGTGACTAGTTCGGCTTCGCAAATTCTGGCTGCATTGAGCTCAACATCTCAAGGATCTCCTTCTCTAACTCCAAGTTCAACCTTTTCAAGGCATGACATGTGTGGTCTTTGACTGATTTAAAAGGACAAAATTGACACATTTTGTAAACTTCCGGGGTAAAATTGACACATTTTGTAAACTTCCGAGGTAAAATTGTTCATTAGTAAAAACTTCCGGGGCAAAATTGCTCTCATTGAAAACTTCCAGGGCAAAAATGATACTTAACTATTATTGGTTGATGAGGTGGCATGCCACGTGGACAGTTAGTCAAACTTAACGGTCAAAATTAACGGATGGGCAAATTTGCTACCTTTTTCATACTTCCGGGGCAAATTTGGTACCCAAAAAATTTTTGAGTGCTGGGCGCTCCTTTAGCAATACTTCCATGGCAAAAATAACCTTTAACCCAAAGACAAATAAGGGAGGCCATGTCTGAAATCCTAAGTCTAACCTTGGGATTTTCAAATCTTTCTGAATGACCACTTGTTGCTCTCGAGTAAGTTTTGAAAACAAAGTGAAGTCAATGTATATATTGAGGTTGTTATTATCTATGCTTTAAGTTGTTAATGAGACCTGAGATGTGGCTTCAAAATAACCTTGCTGGCATTTGAGAAGGACAAGTAGCCAATATGTATGTTAAAGCTGTTACTTGCAATTTTGAAGTTGTTGGGAAGGTAAGTAGTCAATATGTCTACTCAAGTTACTATTTCTTATTCAAAAATTATTATCGTGTATACCTAAGTTGTTAATCACGCCTGACATCTATGGCTTCAAAACTTATTTAAGGGCAGATTGGTCATTTAGAGAGATTTGAAAATACAAAGTTCCTCCCCCAGAACTGATTTGAGATTTTAGATATTGGCTACTCATATTTGTCTTTACCAACAGTATTTTTCTGAGATTTTTCCTAGATAAGTAGGTCTTATGCTAAGGATGAAAGAAGTAACTTTAAATAAACATGATTGAATGACTTCCAGATGTTCTTAATCTTTTTTTAAGATACATTTGCTAGTTTCAATAACTATTTTTTTTATATATATATCCACATTTAATAAAGATAGTAAAAGAGAGTAGAATTGATATAATTGTTACTACCTCTGGTCCTAATTATAAGAGCTAGTTGACTTTCTTTGAAGAGATTAAGGAAGCTAAATAAGTTACTTAATCATTTCATATGTTAAATATTCTTAAATTATATATTAGTTTATTAGTCAAATTATTAAATTTAAAGAAAAAAAATAAAAATACTTTAAATGATTTAATTAATTTTCTTAATCTCTCTAAAAAAGTTAACTAGCTCTTATAATTAAGACCGGAGGGAGTATCATTTTTAACATCATGTCATAAATACTTTAACTTGGTTAATTCAGGCCAATAAAATGTTTTACTAATTAAAAACGATACAACAAAACAACAATCTCTCTCATTCTCGTTCTCCCCCCCCCCCCCCCCCCCCCCCCCCCCGGGGTTCTTTTTTAATTCAGGCTAACAAAACGTTTTACTCCTTAAAAACGATACCACAAATCAACAACCCCTCTCGCTTTCGTTTTTTCCCTTCTTTTTGCCGTAACCCTTTCAAATCTCAAACAGCCACACTCAAATTTCAAACAATTTTAGAACCTCCGTCCAGTTTGCGAGGTTGGAATCATGAGACGTCACATAAGGTAACTCAAATAATAAGAATGAGATGAAGTGTAGACAGAGGCCTAATATACAAATCCTCATAATGTTACAAAAAATAGAAGAGCTATAATTCAAAGTTCAAAACACAAGTTGCAGAGGCAGGCATGAAGAAACTATGATGCCTCAAGTATACAAACAGTCATCTCAAAAGAGAACTCAAGTTTTGGCTTGTGGCATGTAATTTTACAGTGCCAATTTGCCATCAGGATCCAGGTTAAATAATCAGCTACATTCTAAGATCATATACAGTTGGTGCTCATTGCTTTAGTAGTAAGCTTTCTGCGATTTACAAATTCACCACGGGAAGAAAAATTTAACTGTCTCACAGTTTATGCTATGCTAAGGCAGTGTCCTGCGTTTTCCCTTTAAATTATGACATTTACAAATCATGGAAGTGTCTCCCATAATTTCAAGATTCTCACCCTAGTTTTCAATTCTTTGTACTGTAATTTTCACTATGACATGTTTATTAGCTGCCGCATCTCAATGAATTGACCAGGGAGATTAGGATTAATATGATTATCGCCCGATGAATATATAAAGTGCAGGCAGAAGAAATATAGTGGGAACCTACTAAGTGAACTGTACCAGTCTGCTCATCCTTCACTTCGATGCTTGAAGAACCTATATAGATATAAACATCGGACACAAATAATGGAAAGTTGAGCAACAGAAACACAACAAAATGCCAGTAAGTAATTCATAATTGATTTCTTGTAATTTTCTTACTTATCATATCCAACTTTCTTTAGGTCACATGACAGCAAGCAAATCATGCAGAAGCATAAGTAAAATAAAAGCAAGCGCGTGCACGCGCACACACACCCACGATTCCACCTTTAAATGCATGATGTGCTGTGAACTGTGGTAAAGAATCTAAAATACAACATTTTGATATAACTACACTATCTGACATAAGATATCTACAAGATACGGGCTAGAAAAAAAAAATCATAATAATAACTACAAGATAACAATCAATCCCATAACTTTTGATGTCATGTGAGTTATACAATCTAGAAGGAAAATGTAAACATTCCTCTCTCGAAATATATAAAAAAAAACATTGAAAGCAGAAAATTTACAGATCGAAACAAGAAACTCTTGCACAGAAGCCAAAAGTTCCAGTGCTCATTCAAAAGTGCAGGACTTAATGCCATCTATAGAGGCAAGGAACTTTTCTCTCTGCTAGTGCAAGCGAATGAGGGTTTCAGTTCATGGTCCAAGAAAATTTTTCATTGCATTCATTTTTCTCCTTGTGAGTTAGTTAAGTGTTGAGAAAATAATTTATTCTTCAGATTTTCAAGGTGTTGCAGGATATCTGAGCTAGAAATAATCATCCCAGCTCAATCCCATATGAATTCTTCTTAAGTCACATAAGAGCACGAATAGCCTGAAGATATTGGCCTTTTTAAAGTCCCACATAGATTGTACATGTAAAAGATTTTCAAGATCTACCCAAAAAGAAAAGAAAGTAAGACGCAATACTCACAGTTATACTCAGTCCATCCTATGGCCTGCTTTTCAAGGTCATACAAGACTAGTTTATTCGAAAGCACTAGATCTGCAACAGAAACAGATAGAGTGAAAAAGTAGAAACAACAAAATAGTGTCATGGAGGGCAAACTTTGCATCATCAATGATCTCCATTAACGGTGATTAGAAAATATCTTCCAACAGCACAATAAAACTTGAGATAGGTAGCTAAACCATTTTACAAAAGTACATGAACTAAAGCTAACGAACTACTCATATGGGATTGTGGTTGAGACACATATCCACAAACAAATGGTCCAACTCTTACATTACACAGAAAACCCCTCTTTTTTAATTCCCCAGCCTCCAAATTATTCCTCAATTTCATGTAATAGAGCCTAGTGTGACTTTAGCATTTCACTTATGATGCTTAGCAAAGGTGCTTATTGAGATCCAACTTAAAATTTCAGTTTAGCGAGTCAATTATAGGTTTATGTACTTGACACATTAATTGAGTTATTTGCAGGTCCAACCAGTGGAAATCAAACTCCCCTCTCCATTTGGTAGTCATTTACCAAGCTATGATGCTTAAGTATCTTTAGGAATTCCATTTTAGACTTCATAACTAGGTTATGTGATGCATATGTGTGGTATTCGTATCTTGGCATTGGCTAAACAACCAGACAAAAAAACTAAACATAGAAGCATTACTCAAAAAATTAGTGCTAAAGTGTAACATCCATGTACATAAAATTCTCATGAGAATACCTCCCAATAAGGTCATGTTCTTGCTATCTCTCGATTGCATCCCACTATTTTGCCAACCAATGCACCAGTAACCTTCCTGCAAAGATAGTCACAATAATTAAGTTTGGTTCATTTGATTGTAAATAGGAGAAATCTTGAAATACAAAAATTGCATTAAATGTAGTCCCAACGTGTTTTGACATGGAATGAATCTAGAAACAAGAGATAAGGACTAAAACTATGCACCGTGTTAAAGATCTCACATGTTCAGTTCTCCTATAGTGCATTTTTTTATACAAAACTTAAAACTATAGTTCTTAGATATCGAGCTCTGAAAAATTATTTGACTATGGTGCATTCAAGGGAACAAAAATCAAAACGAGATGTCTGTTACAATTTACTAAAATGTTCAAGCTGCAATTGAGAAGACTATTCATGTTGAAAAGGTCACAAGGGATTGGATAATTTTAAGAGAACATATGATTCACACACAATTGTTTTGACTTTTACTGTGGATAAGTACAATAATCATAAGCCACAACATGCCTAAGCATAGTCACATTAACAAGTCATATGCTCTAGGTTTGATTACCCACAGATAGAACAAAGTCCAACGAGCCTTGAATAATTAGAACAAAAAGAAAAGAAAAGGATATTCCACTTCCATATACTTACAGAGGGAAATAGATAATCATGAGGGTAAACCTTCAAAGAGAGTCCATTTTCAAAATAAAAAGTGACAGCCGGAAATCCATCATCAACACTACAATTGTAACATAAAATGAAAGTCAATATGCACCTGAATGGAACTGATAATAAAGGGAAAATAGCATGTTAAGTAAGCAAAGAACTTAGTTATTTTGGCCAACAGTTCAGCAAATAGAACGAAACAAAAACCAGAAATCAATGCCTGAGTGTTAAAAGCATTAGTGGAAAAACTCCAGAATACATAGCACCCATAGGAATGGGCTTTTCGTTCAAAACAGGGTGATTTTGATATTAAGAAAACCCTTTTTCTGAGAACAGGTTTCACGTTGTCTCTTTTCAACATCTAAAATTGTTATGTCTCTAAAAGTAGTTTTTCCTTCTTTTCCAATCTGGCATGTGCTCAGTGAGAAAGTTCAAATTACCAAACACGAAAGGCATCAGCAACATTATCAAGAATTCCCATAAATATAAGTATATTCTTAGTGAAAGGCGTTTGACAAGAATTACTTATTTCAAAAGATTATTGTTTCTTCCTTTGAAAAGCAGACCACACTACTTAATTTTTTTTTAACTTCACGGTTGATATTTTAGTGCTAGGAATACTGCTATCTTGCCCAAGTATATACCCTGATCATGAGGTAAAGCAACAGAAAAAAGACTGCAAACCCTTCACAGAAACATACTTAAGTAAGCCCATTAATGTACTCCAGGAAAAGAGAATACATTTCAGACATGATACAGGAAATAGCAATGATTTTAGACTAAGATATTGCTAGTATCACGTAGATTTCCCCAAATTTAGCAAAAAAATTTACCAAGACAACAGATATCCTCTACCAGAAATGGCAGGACTGTTTAGGTCATTAGATACACTTGAAAACACTAACCATACCACCATTAAAATCACATATCTCCCTAAATCACATCCTTTCTCACAAACCTTAGTATCTGTTTCATGTGTGTTCATGTTGACAAGTACCTAGTTATATTATCTCCTTTATCACAAAAATCAAACATAATAATACAAAAATATTTATGAAGGCATGTTATGCATCATACCTGTCAAGGTATTGAAAGCATGTATACTCATCATGAAGTGTTTGAACCTTTAAGCCAGGTTGCCCAGAAATTATCTAGCAAAAGAGCATAACTCAAACTCCTGTGCGTCAGCACCCCCCCCAAAAAAAAAAAAAACCTGAATGTGAAATCAAAATGTAAGCTTTATCGTTATGCTTATATACCTTATTCACTAATGGGTCATAAATCCATTCAGGAAGATAGGCCAAAGTTGTGCCGCTGTCTATTATTGTCCCTTTATTGTATCCTGCCTCAGAAGCATCTGTTGGTAGACTAAGGAAAGCATGACCGACTTGAACTCCTGTCATGCTGACACTGTAATGCGGCCTAAAACAAATTTGAATTCTGTAAGTTAATATCTATCTTTAAGAGAGTTTCAGTGTCAAAATAAATAAAATATCCGCGCAATAAAAAACTGCCAACATTTAGTATATATTGAATATATTGAGTAATAAAATTATTTTAAATGAACAATTATGTAATAATTTTGTTTGGTCAAACAATTATGTAATAATAACTTCCCCAATCTCCAAGAGGAAAATAAAATCGATTTATACACATTTCGTGGACAAACCAAACTTTTCAACCATGGTAGATCCTTAACTGTTTAGTTTATTTCTTTTCTACCATGCTTGGCCCTTAACTATTTAGTTTGATTCTTTTCTACCATAGTAATGTGTTAGACGTGTGCATTTCCTTTTACCATGCTAATGCCAAATGATTTTGCTTCCGCCATATTTTATAAATAATTTTGTAAAGTATACAGTTCTTTTGGAAAACGGTGTTCACCCTTATGGAACTCATCCAAAACCCAATTGTAAATTCGAAACTGTTCACATATGACACTTGTTAATTAAAGCCACAAGTTTTTTTCAGGATCAGATAGTGCATGCTGTTAAGGAAACTAGAAACCATAATTACACAAAACATAGCATGAAACTAAAATCAATCTATGATAATAAAAATAAAAGAACTTAAAGGATAAGGATTAAGGAGTAATACTGGTCTGTCAACAATGGAGTCGTATTCACTTTAGGCTGCACAACATGACCGATAGCAAATATACCACCTCCATTTACTCCATTTAAGCAATGAGCAAATATTTTTTTCACTCTGCCAGAAGAAGCAAGTTGTGAAATCAACGAGGAATTAGCTTTTCCGAAACCAAGTATTCCATCAAGCGCTTCTTCCTTTGAAGAACTTAGATCTCCAGATTGCCTAGCACCACACCTACAAAACAACATAACTTTTGTGAAATAGAAAAGAGGCACAAACAAGAGCAGGCCACACTTGAATACACGGTTAAAAACCATGTAGAAGAGATAATGTGCATGTGGAAAAAAATTATTTCAGACTATGTTCTGGTGTTCACGTGAATTGAACGTTCACAAACAGATCCACTGTAATAAAACATCCAAACGCATGCAAACCAAGATTTTGCCAATAAAACCATAACGCTCACCCGAATATAACACTTCCATTAGCGGAAGCAGTTTCAAGGTCTCCAGACACCTGATCATATAGCACAACATCTTTTACAAAGTAACCAGCAGTGGAGCTCCCATCGCCATATATCTCGAGATATGGACAGGTTATATTAGATACGCATCCTGCCAGAAGACCTCCGTTTATCTCCTTACAAAACTCTTGAGTACAGGGAACATATTTACCAGAAGAGGAGTCCTTTATGTTGTAGAGTGTAAGATCCATCTGTTGTACCCAAAGAAATCTTTGTAAGAAAAGAATTAAGAAATAAGCAGACGAAGAAGAAGAAGAATGGTATCAGAACAAATTATAGCAGTATACGATTCAGGGTCTAGACATGCAAAGGGATGACAGTAAACTCTAGATAACAACAACAACAAAAATAATGAAAAGAAAAACACAGGCGATGATTGATGACAAAGAAACTAGCATGGTAAAGAAGCAGCTTACACCAAGGCTACTTCTGCTGGGACATTCTTTGCACTGGATGCAGTTAACCCACATAATATCACTTCCAGTATCTACCTGTAAATAATAATCCTTTGAAGGTGTTCCAATGCCAATTTTAGCATAATAAAGCCTACAACATATCCACAAATCCATAACACCTAATTCAGGACAGCAATCGAAACATAAATGGAAATAGAAAAGGACTGAACTCATAAATATAGCAGCACAAAAATGACCAATCAACCATTTCACCAACTCAAGTTTCAGACTACGACCCATTAGAATTAAGCTCCCAATTTCTCTCAGGGAGTAAAGAAATGATCAAATTGAAGACACGCGCAAAAAAGCCAAAGACACGAGCACTGTGTAAAACAGGAAAAAAGAAAACGGAAATAAAACGAGAGCAGGAGAAGTAAGAAAAGAAAACCAGACCCAACGCCATCGGGGCGACCACTGCCGCCCAAAGGGAGGTCAACGCCGGCAAGAAAATTAAGCTGACGACGACTGTCGTGAGCTTTTAGGATGGCGAGGGTGCGTACTTGGCCGGCGTACTTGTTTTTGACGCTGAAGACACCATGGTTGGTTGAAGCAGAGGAAATCAAAAGAAAGAAGAAAGCAACAATGAGGAGGGAGGCCAAAGAAGGTCTAAAAAAGAGCATGGCGATGAAGAAGAAGATAATTGATCAGAGTAGTCAGTCAGCTCTGGGAAAACCAAAATTGATCGTTTGTGTAGTATGCAGAGCGGAGCCAATGGTGGTAGGGGAATGAAGGTCCGAGTGCCTGCGTGCCAAGTCTTCAAGTTGCGTAAGACTTCTACTGTTGGCTCCCCAAGGTTCGTTGTAATCGCTGATTCGCACCTTTGAGCGCATGAGGTGCTTGGTATAGTTAAGATTCTCACGGTGGTAAATATTCATGTATACAATATACACACACACACACAATCTTCATATCACTCCGAAGGCAAAAGATAAATAAATAAATAAATAAAATCTTCATATCACTATATTGGAAAAAATAATAATTAAGAAGTAAGAACCAATAAAAAAACATCACAATAAAATTTAAGAACCAATAAGCAATCTATCTGATATATAATTAAGGGATAAGATACTGTCATTATCAATTTTATTTAACTACCACTTTTTTAATATCCTATCCTACCATTAATATTATAGTATTTTAATGATAATTTAATATTTCTCAAATGACCTTTTTTTACCTGATTAAAGAGATGTAACACGTATAAAAAACAAAAACAAAAGAGAAGTAATATCACATCATCTTTATTTATTTAATAAGGTTTCCCTCAAAACTTAAACATCGGTTAAATCTCAATCTCTTCCTCTTAATACTTCGTATTAAACATGGTTAATGGGTTTTCACCTCTCTCAATGTCACATCAATTTTAAAAAATTATTTGTCACATTGTCATGGTCACATAATCTTTTTTTTTTTTGTTTACACACATAATCTTTTTAATATGCTCGTTTATACGTGATGCTTTGAAACTTGATACTTTAAAATGCTTCACGTATAGTATCATATGCCCATACATGCTAATATTTTTTAAATTGATTTAAGATATATTGAAATATTATTTTATTATTATTTTTTATTTTAATACATATCTAATACATCTAAATTATGAGTCGATATTTCAGACATTTTTTAAGAAGTTGAATTTTGTATAAAATTGTGCTGTTGTTTTTTTTAAAAAAAAAAATCAATACCCTTTTATCTTTTACTTTTAAAATAAAATATTAGACAAAAAATATATTTTTTATGTTTCAGAAAATAAATATTTTCTCTGTTTGCTAATATATTTTTATCATTTGACTTTAAACATTTTATTGATTTTAGGGTGTATATTAGTTTGTAAAATTTTTTTATTTTAATTTGTTGTATTCAAAGATATAAAAAAAACTAATTTGTGAGGAAAAAAATTAAAAAGAAAATCAATTTTTTTTATTCTATGAATAAAAATATAATTAATGATTGTGTTTTGCTTGACTTCAGCTAGTTTACATATTCCTTGTATTGCAGTTTCATTTTATTGTGTTATATGAGTATAATGTGTGTGTGATTGTATTGTAGGGGGAAAATGTGTATATGGAGCAAAAGCATCACACGCAAATACCCATAACTCTTCTGAAAATATTCATGAAGCAAAAAAATAGTTTAAACTCTAAAGAAACAGACGTTTTATATCATCTGTGATTAAAAAATTCAGGATAACTTGTACTCTAGGATAAGCCGAAAAGAGCTAGTTCAAAATATTTGAATAGTATTAAAATTTGGGAGTTTTGGGTCAAAATGTCAATTGTGGGGTCAAACTTTTACGAGCATTAAGGTCATCCTCGTCACGGAAACATTAGTAGATAATTCCAATTTTCCTTCCAAAAGAAAAGACCAAAAAGGAGCAGTGCATATATCTCCAAAAATTGGAAAATAGAGAGAACGAAGATAGGGGTTTCCTTTCCATGGCAAAAGGCAGAAAAGAAAAAAGATGACAGTGATTTCCTATTCCTTTTTTTTTTTGGGACCTATGGCAGCATAACATACAGGACTACATCATTGTTTTGTTCTTCAATCTCAATCCAAAACAGTCCCGTCTTGGGGACGAAATTGAACAAACTTTAATTTTATATACATTTTGGGAATTGCCCAATCCTTTTTCTTCTTAATAATTGCATTTTTTACAATCATAAAAACTAGTTGAATCTTATTTTAAAAATGAAAAATATCTTACCCCTAAGTCGTTTTAAACGTACATTATATTTAAAAAATGACAATTTTTCAAATTAAGCGCAATTAAATATCATGTAATAAAAACAGAAAAATACACTTCTCATGTTATAGAAGAAATATATCCTCATATTATAGATATAAAAAGATGTGAGCCCCATCATTTCCATGCTTGAGTTTTTTAAAAAAATAAAAATAAAAAAGATGTAAGTTCCACTATTTCATGTGTGTGTAAAAATTTTCTTCTTCTCATACAATATGAGAAGTGTAAACCCCTAAAAAACAAACCATTGTCGAAAACAAGCATTCAAAAATCACTGATAATAACTTGAAGCAACATAAAGACAATTTTAATAATTTACTAACTACCAATTAATTACACGTAGCGCAGCATCTCATTCCCTACTTTTTACCATACACCATCTTTGCAAAGAAGAAATTGGAAAAAGTCAAGTTTAACAGATTCCGCAAAAAAGTAAGTGATTGAAATACATACATCACATGCTAAGCTCTTCCCAGTTCCCACTGGCCACTGTACTGAAATGTTGATCAATCACTAAAATGCAATGTTCAAAAACTTGAGGCCAACTCCATCAGCTCTTCCAGCCAGAAGTATCTCAGCATTGTGACTGCTGCTAGCAGACATAGGAGGTTAGAAAATCTTTCATGAATATCTTAGCCCAAAAGGATCACTTTCCCAAGTGTTTTAATATCCTGCTAATTAATGCTTCCTTCTTCCCAGAAACAGGAAGATTATGAGCTGTGAGATAGTACTTCAACTCCACGACTGTCAAATCCTTCAACTGGAAACAACATCAATAAGATTCCACATTAACATTCTTAATTACGAAAAAAAGGAAGGATTTCCCCGTAGAACAATCTAAATATCAAATAACTACCCTCCAAAGAAATGGGTATGTTATTATAGATTTGATCAAAGTATTAAATTAAGCCGTTTCCTATTTCAGTATTGACTGACATTTGTGCACCATGACAAAGGAACTTGCTAGTTTACCTTCCCAGTATCAGCAAGCTCCTCCCAGTTATAGTTTCCACACTCTTGTGTTGCATGGTCAGACATTGCTTTTCGTTTTTTGGCGGCTTCAGTTGGCTTTCCGCTGCCGCGTTCAATTTCCTCATCATAGTTCTCCCCATAAACAGAGGTCTTGAATTCTTCTATTGCTCTCAACACTCCAGGTCTACAGGTTATCATTTTATATCCAAGAGTTTAACTTTGCTCATAAAGTTACATAGCCAATTGTGAATAAAATAGAATTTCTTTCTTCTTTCACTTTTAGGTCTGTGGGTCCGCCCCACAATGACATCCAACACAAAGATGAAAGCCTCGCTCTTACCTAGCCATGCCTTCCTCATCAGGTGCTGTCTCATCTTTGATTTCTGGAATCTCATCCTCTTCTAGAGCTAAGGCCTGCAACACCGCATAGTGTCTCTGCAAGGCTGAAGAACTTGTGTTATTAATACTGGATAAAAACACCAGTTAATGATGCTGCAGATTCTGTAAAAGTTAACTACAGCCTTTATATAAGTGAGGTTTCATAGATCATAACATATCAAAATAACACCAACAATTACGGCCCGAAACAGTATGGCGGCCAACAGAAAGGATATGTGTTGGCACATATAATGTTACAGACCATGTTGTCAACAATATAATTAACTTAATCATCTGACACTCATGATTTACAAATATGACAATTTCTGCTCAAGAAAACTCACAAGCCCAACATTTTGAACACGGTTGGTGAAAACAAGCCCATAAGTGACACTAATTAGCTGTGCAACTTTTCAAAATCATTTTTATCCATTCAAAGTCAACCAGCCTGCAATATTGAAATGCTTAATCCAGCATCTTTATAAGTTTAATTCAAGGGGCATCATATCATAGAAATAGGGAGTTTGCCAGTACATGCGTATATAAAAGGGATTTTGGTGAGGAGGGGCATACACAACATTATTCTGTTCCTTTTCTTTTTTTGGGGGGGTGTGGGGGAAGCTGATAGGTACCGTCTCACTTATCCGAGGCGAAAGAATCAGTCCATGCGTTTGAATTAGTCAATCTGATTTCTTTTATTATTTATTTAAGGGATAGGATATTGTCACTACCAAGTCACTACCACTTTTTCACCGTTAGATCGGAATCCCATCTACCTTTATCATTTCTCTCACCAATTGAGATTCTGATCTAACGGTGAAAAAGTGGTAGTAACTTGGTTGTGACATAAAATTGGTAGTGACAATATCCTAACCCTTTATTTAATTGATATTTTTGAATTTGAAATTCTGTTTGGGTTTGTTAGCAAAATAATAGGATCACTAGTTGGTTGTGAGTCCTTGAGTAATTTCAGGTTTGTTATGCATTTGAATTCCCGAGAAAGTAGGTAGAGTCTGTTATTGCAATTGTAATTCCTCTTCTATACATATCTTAGTCATTCCCATAGCTAAGATACGAGTGAATAAACAGTATTTCAGATATTTTGAGATTCTCTTGGGCTTCTTATGCTCTTTAACAGTGAGATTCTTGCTGTGAGAGAGGGTAGAAGAGAGTGTTCCTTATATTTTATTTCTGTTCTATTTAAAGTAAATACCTGTGAGGTATCAGAAGCATACCAGGGTTAGAAAGCTGGCATACAGAAAAATCTTTCAAGTCAACTCGCTTAATCAAGGCAGCAGCCTTTTCAACTTGATCATCAGTTGCTTTGGGCACAGCCGTATGCTTGTCTGAAAAATGCTGAAACGATACCACACAGTTCACTAAAAACATCATATTTAAAACAAATCTCACCACCCCACCCCAACCCCCCCCCCCCCCCAAAAAAAAAGGAAAAGAAAACTAAATAAATATCTCTTTTTTCATTGTACAAAGAAATCCAGCTAGGGCAATGGTATACCTCTTCCACATGCCTGATGTCATCTGAATATGGAAGATATATCATGTGCATTCCTGGCGGCTCAATCTGACCACCTGACCGAATAACCTCATCCTACAACGTATCATTCTTAGACCAATCTTAAAACATAAACTCATACGTGTATCATGCACAATTTATCACTCACTTGATAATCATTAAGCTAATTCAAATCAAACTTATAACACCACATGCATCAGGCTGTATATGCATCATTCTAGAACCCATCAAAATAACCATGTCATAGAAGTACCCAACCAACCATACCTGAGCAACAAGAGCAACCAGTTGAGGTCGAGAAGAACTTCCATAGAATGCAATTGCAAAACTGAGACAACACACCAAGATATCTCATGAACAAGAAAATATTATCAGAAATCAATATCCCATGGAACATAGTTATCAAACCAAGATGATATTAATGATCTAAGATTAAAAGTATAAAAAAGAAGCCTAATTGCAGGTTTTAACATAACTCATACACTCTGAGTTCAGCCACAAGGTTATAAGTTTACCATAAGAATACCAAACACCGAGGTTAAGTGCAAATTAACATGTTTTGCTAACCTTCAAAAACAAAAAGTTGAACTAATCCTCATCTACAGTTTTTTTTTTTTGCCCAGATTTACAGGTTTAAAAATGACTAAAATGCATTCCCTAGAATTGACATCACGTTTTGAAGTTGAGGAGTCATCAGTTCTCAGCATTCTACTACCTTTTGTCACCCTTAGGAACCTTCTCCCGCAATACATAGTAGTTATAAAGTTGAAGATAACCGAAATTCATTCGAAAATGAAAGAAAGTAAATGCCATTAACTCTTTATTTTATTTCTTTTTGGCCAACGAAATACCATTAACTATAATAAGGTAAAGTTTGCACTACTAAGCATATAAATTCCATTGGAATCAGAAAGTTGAACCTTTTCAGCCCCAAGAGAAAAGGAAATTCACATAAGATACTGGAAAAGAATGCCCAGAATGAAAAATGAGACTTCATCCACCAAAACATGTAGGCTCTCCGTACAAAATGAAGAAAATTCCCACATATGGCTATTCTTAAGGCATCCAATTATTCCATCCTATACCAAGCCAAAACAAAAGGATCCATCTATAGAAACTCATATAGCCCCAACCACTCTTCCAAAGCCTCTTGAAAATGCAAAAACCATTCATAAAAAAGAAGGTAACTTGAACGAGTATCATAAAATCCATATGGTAGAAAACCACCATAATGAGAAAAGCATTCCATGCGCTCATAAATAAACTAACAATAAGTTATATCTATACCTAAAACAACTTTAAAAACATGGAATATTTAACCACAGAATGCCACAAGTACATGAACATTTGTGGCTAACAAACTAACCGCTTGAGCCGTATCATGGAGTTATGAAGACCAATGAAGATGCGCGTGCTCCCAACTATATCCTGTGAAAAAGAAAAGGCATAAATAACATAAAATACAGAAACATATAAAATCACTCTAGTTCAACCACAACACTGGTCTCACAAATACTGGCAGGCCAAATAAAAAGAGATCTACTTCATGTCCTTCACTTGTTAATCTCCAAGCTTAAAGGCTCAAAGGATTCAAAACAGTACAAAGCCAAGAACATCATATGGGAGGGAAAAGAGCATAACATAAATAATAATAAAATAATGCAAAATTAGAATGAGTTATGAGATGTCAAACTCGTGATTCTTACAGTGCAATCTTTAGTAAGTGTTATTTCCAATTCCATAATCATTCTCTGATTAGGAATTTTTTTCCCTTGACAAGTTAATTGGAGATCTGATAATGCTTCCAAGGCCAAGTCGCTTGCTTGGATAGCATAGCCTAACAGATTAATAGTAATGATATATGCAGATTTCAATGGCCAAATACAGCTCATATTCTTGGATGTGTCTAAGTGTAAATCTCATTATGAATTAGCAATACATTTATACGGGCTTTGTCATGTCTCAGGTGGCTACATTTTTATGGCTAGACCGTTTGGAGTCCTTGGCAAGCAATGGGTCATCTAACCATATAAAAGGATTAGAGGCCATGGGCAAAACATCTCGAGAACGACTTCCCCAGGCACATCTTAGGCACAGAGATTAAATTCGCAGTTCATATAATGATTTGAACACTAACCTCGTCGCTTGGGTAAAGAAAAGTCGATGGCTTCAAGTTGTAATAATCTCTCAAACAAGTTAGGGGCTTGAATCCCAGAAGTTGTAGTTGTCCAGGAGAAACACTTTTAATCTCAGATAGCTCTTCCATTGAGATTATTATATTCTTGCTAAAAAAACACAGAAACACAAAACTGTCATAATTTAATTACAAAACAAAAGGAAACAACACAACTTTTATGGTTATAGTAAAAGCAAACCAATATTTTCATAGGTATGAAATTAGTAAAATTATGTTATCCTACCCAACAAAGCCATCAGCTTCAACAGCCACATGTTTAATCAGGCAACAAAAAAAATGTTTGATCATGGCCAGTGTTATTACCCTCAACTAGCTACAATTTTTGAAAGAATATCACAAAGGAAAAAAAGGTACATTTCTATAAATAAGCACAAAAATTTTGTTTTCAATCTGCACCCAATTAGCTTTAGATAAACCATAAACCTAGATTTCCTTTCAGTTTCTGACACAATTTCCAGCTAGAACTAGAACCTGGGATGACTGTCCCAAATGACTAGCTCAGGTTTTTATCTGCAAAGCAAAGGGGGTACTAGTAAGGTATGCTCTTGATTTGCCACGTATCATAAGAGATGTCATCAAGGACAATTAGAAACAATTCTTTAGTTGGCATTCAATCAAGCTTTCCAGCTAGAAGCACTGTTTTCACGTATAGCCAAGAATCCTCAAATACCATCACCTAAATCAAAACAAATTTTACCTACTATCCCAGAGTTAAATTAGCGATTGAGACATGTTTAAATATTTCCAACCACTTCATTTACTCTCAAACCATCTTTGGTTCATGGCATACAGACAACCGTAATCATCCCATTCTTCCTTGAAAGACAGATTTCTCCAAGAACAATGAACTGGTTAACTTCCAGATGCATCTTTCCAAATGAAGTGCTATGTTATACAACAATTATTATTTATCAAATTTCCCACTAGTGTTAAACAGGAATAAAGGAAAAATAGATATTCAAAACAAACATAAGATAGTAATAACTAATAAGCATAAAAAACATACTTTTTATAAGGAAGGAATCTTTTAGTAGGTACATCCAGCAACGCCCCAGTATCAGCACAAATGAAAGATCTTTCAGTCTGCACCATCACACAAATTAAACACTTTTCTGATCTAGTCCTGACGGCTTTATGATCCAGCCAAAAAAATTATAATTGAAGGCTAAGATGACAGTAACACAAATGTTAGTGCTGTTTCACATTTTCAACAATCTAGTTATTATAGCCCTAACAAGTTAGTCAAAATTGAAGAAACAAATTGCATAGTTTTTTTCCCCCCTTTTTCAGCAGCTATGCTTCTATCTGCTTTGATTCCAGCAGCAATTTTAAAATTCCCGATTGAAATCAACTTTCTATGCAAAGAATAACAGAACACCTCAAATTATATACCAAATCAAATTCCTCAGAAGTGCTTACTACTATTTTAATATTTGAGATTATATTAGCCTTACTTGAAATGAATTTGAGATTATATCAACTATCAAATATTTTAAGATGCAAACCTTGCAATACACACATTGTGCATAACCAAGAACATGGTGGTCATGGAACTCATAAATAGTAAATTTTCACATGCAAACAAAGCTCAATAAAGGATTACAGCATTCATCACCTTTAAAGGACGATTGGTGACAGAGTCAAGCCACGTAATTTTTCCTATACACCCAAGCATGCAAAGTCACAGGAAAGCTGAAAATGTTATTTCTTTTGTAAAATAAAAAATAAAAAGATCCAGGACAGAAGAATTGAAGAGGAGAGCTGATAGTCTGATACCTATTTTAGCAAGAAAAATTTGGGAAATGTTTACCTGGAGCAGTGGGACGAATTAAAGCGTAAGAATTCACTTCAATTGATAACCCATTAACTATTGTAAATTTAATCCTTTTCACAATTCGCTTCTTAAACATGCGCTTTCTTAGTTGATCCTTCATATCCTCCAATCTGAAAAAAGAAACAAGTAATTGAATTTATTCAGACAATATAAATATCCATTCCAGCCAATAAATAAAATCATACAACCTTCAGCTTGATATAGATGTCCAAGTCCTGGCTTAGAGCTATTAATTGAAGTTACTCACCGTCATCAAAAGCATCACTGAGAGATAAAATAGGACAAGCCCAATTGGATATTGTACTGTTCTACTTCTTTCATCTTTTCTCTATTTCAAAAATGAAGAAATAGCTTGAAACAACACTGCATTTGCTGGTTCTTTAGCATGCTTTAGAGACAAAAGGTATCTAAACTTTCTTACTCAGATTGGTGGGAAATGTATACAGTCCAGGAGAACCCCGTCAAACCTTGCGCATGAGCAGTAAGACTAAGAAACATCATTTTGACACCCCACCCACTATTTGTCACTAGAGGAAAACGACAGAGCCATATCTTAATTAAACAACTACTTTATTATTATTATTATTATTATAGAACGAGAAGATGAAATTATTACTTAATTATGTTATGCAATATGATATTATAATGTAATAATAATAGGAGATCAAGGCTTGAAATTAGATAGTTGGGATAATCTAAGATTTGATCATATGCATGAGCTAGGATAAGTTATCACATTTCATAGCATACATATATTTTTCACTCTTATTTGGGTTGTCTGTTAATTTAATTACTTCCCTAATTGTTATCAATAAATTGATATATGACCATGAGTTTGTTTCATTATGTTCTATTTCTTTTGTTCCTGTCGTACACCACTTATTGCCACAACAATTATGTAAACCAATATCAAGCATTGATTTTGTAACTTTTCATGTAAATAGCTCTTTCTATACTATTCTACCTGGAAGTTCAATACTTGCAAAGCAAAACAAAATAAATAAGTTTAAGTTTACTATAGAAGACAACCAGTGCTCGGCCTTAAATTCCATCTATTTTGGACTTTGAACAGCATATACACTCAGTTCTCACCAATTCAGTGATAGAATACAAGACAATGATGAAATCATGAAAGTTCAAAAACCCATTATCTCTGACTTCATCAGGCCACACTCCAAATATATAGCTGTTTCCCCATTTCAACAAATTGTTATATGTGATGAGCATACAATTCCAGGTAAGAAAAAAAGCCTGATTATGATACAAAAAAGAGTCATACTGGTTTGCTACAGATGGCATAAACTTGTCAAGATCATCTCCTTCTAGCCCAATCAAATCCTGAAAGGCATAAGGTCGGCCAAGTAAGGATGGTTATATGTCTAGCAAGTTGTGGGACAATATAGGAAAAAATATAAAATTCATATGTTAAATACATGGACATACTGCATAGAATTGAGATACATTGAACTCCTCATCTGGGCAACTCAAGGGAAGAAGTTCAATAGAGATGCCAAGATCCCGTGCATCCTTCAGAAAGAGAAAATAAAAGAGAACTGATAAACTAATAAAATAGTTAAATCTATGCTAGAAGCCTAGAACAATATACAACTGGGTACTTTAGCTCTCTGCAGTGTGGTTCTTGTCATATCATGTTTTATAACCCCTTTGATGGCTCCAAAAGGATCATCTTCATCTGTGAACAGAAGTATCCGTTTATCAACAGTCTTTGCCGACCTGTCATTAATTTTTGCTTATTATCACCAATGATCATAAGTTACAATAATTTGAAAAAACTATGAGCAGTTTACATCTGCATGAAGAAACTGCATATTACCCTTTCCGAAGAAGCGCTTGTGCCACCCAGAGGGCATTGTAGAGCGAATTTTCTCGATTACCAGAATCAATCCCATACTGGCTTCCAATATCTTTTAAAAATGATTCTACAGATAATGAGAATCCACATATCAATAGAGACATTAGCCTCAAGCCAAATAAAATTGACAACAAAGGCAAATCATATAGCTTCAAATACCCCCAAGAAGATCTCTCATTTTCAACTACTAGCCATCCTTGCTTTAGTTATCACATGCATAAAAAATATTCTTAAAAAAAGATAACTACGAAGATGTAAAAATCATGGCTAACATATTGGCAATCAAATGTTTAATCACCAAGTTGTTTGGGAGACAAAAGGTTTTAATCTAGTAAATAATACCTTCCTTGAAATTAAAATGTATCTATCTTGTCAAGTGAGCTCGAGCCACTAGGCTTACATGCTCATGTCCTTTGTAGCCTAATCACATGTAAACAAACACAAACTTGGGGTAATGTGTAAGATCAGGATCCCAAATAATCTCTCTTTCCAATATCATATATGTTCCCACATGGATTTAATTCAAATCAACGCAAAGTATGCACGAAAGTCAACTGGTGAGCTAAGAATTTAATGATTTGGTTCACTTCTAATTTGACTGGTGAAGGGGAGACACAAGCAAGATTTAATATTATGTAAATCTCATCTCAAACTAAAGCAAAGATGAACAACATAAATTGTTGGATCAGCTTGGTTTTATTATTCTGATTCTCAATATGATATATCAAACCCGACAAGCCCCAAAACTTACCCTCTATGCTATCGAATTCTTTTATCAGCCTTGCTGTTGGTCTGTCTAGAAACTCTCTTTCAGCGACATTAAATACAAAAACACCATTCAAGTCCTGCAAATTTTTCTTCTCCCTCTGCAGAAAGCAAAAAATAAAAACTAACGAGTTGGAAGGGGAAAAGGTTTACATAACTGAAACTTGACTTTCTACCAAACAGACATGTGTAAAGCCATGCACAAATCCTGATTTTGTCATCCAGCTCAGTGAACCACAGTCTTAAGAGTATTTGTGATGGGTTGATTTGAATAAAGGGTTCTTAATAATATGTCACGAAGCACAAAAGGAAAAGAAAGTACAGTGGAGTTCAAACAGTCCATGACATCTAAATATACTCCCATTAAAATAAGCCTGCTCCAATTAAATTTTGAAAGGGTTCAAGACAAGAAACCCAGCATAGTTTCAACTGAATTTTAGCTCATTAGAGAACTCTACTAACTCTGAACTTCACTTCTTCATAAGTGTTAGAGAACAAGAAAGCCCCATACTCTCTTTATATAATGAAACCATAAAAAAAATGTTGCGCTCCTGGTTTAAAATCAAGCTTGATAAAAGACATACCAGTCCTAATTATTTTCTGCAAGTAACAATATAAGACAGTTGAAGTGTTGGGCTTGAGATATGGTCAATAAAAGACGTACCAGTTCTAATTATTATTCTGATGCTTCTTCAAATAACAGTACCAAAAAGGTCTCACCAAAGCATTCTACTATTATGAAAGGACCCTATTCAAAGGCAAGACATATACTAGGAGGCTTAGGAAGACAGAGATAGCACAAACATAGGGGCATGAAGCTTTTTAAGGTTGCAGCATTGACTTTCTAATTTTAAGTAAGACTAGATTAGTTAGCTGTTGTATTAGGGTGGCTCTTTTTGGGGTCTGTAAAAGTACTTTTGACCCATAAGAACCGTTAGGAGTTTGTGGGGAGGTATGCATGTTGCATGAGAGTTTTCTTGGAGGGGAAACAGGCTTTGACGAGAGGCATCTGGATCTGCCTTGGCTGAGGGAGTTCTTGTCTCCTGTCAGATTATTGTATCTTGGTATACCACAGCTGGTGTGTTGAATTAAACCAGCAGTTCTGATATTATTTTCTGGCTGATCCCTATCATATTATCTTTAAAATGTTCATTCCAGGTTACCAAAACCTCATAAATCACATGAAATATAGAAAGAAGAATTCTTCCCTTAAACCATATTAAATTCAGAAGCTCCATCCTGTTGATTTATTTGAGAAAGCACCATATAATCACGAACATTGGCAGTAAGTAAGGCATTCTAAATTATCTCATAAAATATGCCTTACATAATTAACATCTTACTGTGTTAAAAAAGCAGATAGCAACTTCATCATATGATCTGTTAATGATCTGAGACTTTAATGACTGTGAGATGCAGCTCACAGCAATGTGGAAATGAGTTTCATCCTTTTGGTCTTCCTGCTAGCATTGAGAAGAGCAAAAACTTAGTAAGAAGCGGCTTTTGAGCATACAATTAGTGTATTCAGAAGTCTAAACTCTAAAGAGCTGCATACTAAGTAGCATCAATTAAAATATGGCTAGTTAACTATTTACAGCAGTTGTGCATGTTAATAATAGCAATGTCAACAGGTCACGGTGGGAAAGGACGACACAAGCATAGGAAGGCCCAGAACAAGTCCAACCTCCTTCCATTTACATAAGATGCATAAGATTTGGACGTGACAAAGAAAAAGTGGGGGTGGCAAACCTGCTACTGCTACAAAACATAACAGATAATTTATGCAGGCATTAAATCACAGCAAGAAAACATTAAAAAATAAAAGACAATAGTGCAGAGTTAGATGCATGTTCACATTGATTGACAACTAGGCCCAATTGCTATTGCAGTGGAGGTAAACATTGATGTGCGTTACGCTCCCTTAAACAATCCCTACCTGAGAATCTTATATTCCTTCTTATTCTGCAGTATGAAGCAGCTTAGCAAGAATAACTATAGCGAAAAGAACTAACCGCTGGACAGGTGGTGTTGAGCATTTTAGGCGAAGCATCGACCAGGTAAACCACATGCTCTTTGATTGACTCTTTTTCCTGGTGAACACAGAATCGACAAATTGTCCGGTGCAGAAAATAAAGTAGCAGCGGAAGAGAAAAGGCATAAGACCAGGTAGAAATGTCTAAGAAGCAGCAGAGCAACAATAATGCATGCCAAACCTGAATAAAACCACTGTCTGGGTCATCTTCGTCGTCTCTGAAAACATCATCGGGGTCCAAATCCATTGCCCAGTGAAAAGGCTGCAGTGACAAAATGGAAGGGAAAGGAGGGATGAAGAGCTGATGAGTAAATGGCGAACAAAAATAGACGGTGTGTCCGAAGCGTCTATAAGAAGCCTCGTTCCCTGCATTTTTCTTTGCGCGCCTAAATTAAATACACCCGAGTCCTGCGTAAAATTAAAAAAAGAAATAGGGTATGGATATTTTATTTATGAGGTTTAAATTTCTTATCATAAAATTCCTACTATATATATACCACTCTGGTCCTATTTATAAATCTAGTTTGACTAAATCTCACATACCAAGGAAAGGTAAATATCTCAATATCATATAACAAATTTCCAACTTTACCCTCATTTATGAATGATTACTTTTTAAAATTTCAAATCTCTCTCATCTTTTTCTCTTTCCAACATGGTTAGCCAACCTCTCTCATCATCATTACTATGGGCAAAATTGTCATAATCTCATTTATTTGGTCAAACTGGACTTATAAAAAGGACCAAATTTTTTAGTCAAATTAGACTTATAAATAGGACCAGAATGGTATATGAGATGGTGGGACCCACATATATATATATATAAAATGAGAATATATATATTGTAACACCCCCAAATTTCTAACAATTATAATAACATAAAATTTGCTATGATTTTTAAGAATAAATATTGAAATTCAAAATAACCAAAATTTGGGAAGTGTTACCGCCGCACTTGTACTGAGACAAGTGCAAGACTTTATTACATTAACTTAAATCCAAACTTAAATAAAAATGTCTTATTCAAAGCGTAAAATAAAATAAAATAAACTAGCTAGAATTGCTCATTGTTCTTCCTCACTTCTCACTGCTAGCCCCAACAGCCCAACTTTGAAACATGTTTCACTGAATATCTGCTCCCCCGAAGGATCATCACAACCCAGAACACAAACATCAGCAAAAGCTGGTAATCCTAATAGACAGAGAAAATATAGAATAATAATAATAATAATAAAATATCCACATGATGATAAGAAAGAAAAAATACCATATACATATATATAATCTAAAATATCAATTTCAATACTCATCATATCTATATATTCTCATCGAATCAAATATCATTCATTATCTTTTTAGATTTATTTAGACCCGGGAGACCCTGCCAGTCTATTTAGTTTAGTGGGAAGAGAACCATAGTAAACCCGAGAGCCCCTACCAGTTTACCCTGTGACCCGGGAGCCCCTGCCAGTTACAATCAATCAAATTGGCCATAAAACATTTCATCCTAATGTGCACACCTCTTTCCAAAGTTGCTACTAGTGTCCCGGGAGCCCCTGCCAGACACCACTTTGGAAAGACCTGATATAATCGGTTCACATCAAATAATATATCGGAGGCATAAAGCCTAAGGGTTGTGTTCATCACTTTAGGGGTACCATCCCAAAGTTATCTTCCCACTGTTAAATTATTTTAAATACACTCACATGATAAATGGATTTCTCCATAAAATATAGAAATAAATAAATATATAGATATATATATATATATATGAAAGCATTTATAAATTTCAATCTTACAAGATATATTTCTCAAATTTACGAAAACCAAACTGAGTATATATATTGCTATTTGTTAATTATGAAAACCCAAGGTAAAATCATTTAAAAATAGAATTGTTTTAGGGATTAGGATTACATATAATATATTTTATATATAACAATTCTATCAAAATTTATATAAAAGTATAAAAATAACCTAAGATTCATGGGGATTAGGATTAGCAAAATATGATGTAGAGAAGAAGAAGAAGCATAGGATATAAAATTACGCTAAGACTTATGGAATTACGATTAGTAAAATAGGATGTAAAGAAGAAGAAGAAGAAGCACGACATGCAAGGTTGTCATAAGAATTATGATTACCTGGTCTCCGTTTTGCTAGCTTTTAGAAGAATAGAGAAAGAATAGAGGAAATAGTAGAAGAGAATATGAGAAGAGAAGGAGAGTATTCAGGGTTAGGCTATACTCATATTTATAACTGAAAAATTAGGGTTTAGCTTTGGGCTCTTTTACCATTGCCAACTCATTAATAGGGTGCATTAAATAAAAAAATCAATCAATAATGATATGAATTTAATATCATTAATTGAGTACATTAAATAAAAATCAATCAGCCATGATGTGAATTTAATATCATTAATAGGGTATATTAAAATTTAAAAAAAAAAATCAATCAATCATGGTTCACATTAAATTCGGTCAATCAATCATGGTGTAAATTAATGTGACTGGTTTGGCAGTAATGGACTTATTACCTAAAAACAACCAAGGTCACCAATCAATCATAGTGTGAATTTAATGTGATAGGGTATATCACATTAATTCAATCAATCATGATATGGATTAATGTGACTTGGTTGGCGGTAGTAGACTTATTACCTAAAAACAATCATGGTCATCAATCAATTATAGCGTGAATTTAATGTGATAGGGTATATCATATTAATTCAATCAATCCTGATTTGAATTAATGTGACTTGGTTTTTCTTAGTGTATAAGCAGAAAATTCCTAAGGCAATTAAGACTATGAATATTTGAATCACCAAGACTATATAAAATAAAATAAAATAAAATGGGTTATTTCTATTAATGAAAATTCTGGGGTATTACATATATGTAGGTCCCACCATTTTATGTTTAATATGAGAATAGACTTCTTCTACCACATATCACATGTCCTTTATTTATATTATATCTTATATCTATTCTCGGAAAAATAATCCCACTATTTATTTTTAGGGAAAATTATAATGAAGGACCTAAGAAAAATAATATTTATTAAGAAGGACCATAAAAAGTGATAATTATTCTAAAGGACCAAAAATTAAATAATTAAAATAAAAAGACTAAATCACCCTTAATCAGATTTTCTAACTTTTCATTAATTAAATATGGAATGATTTTTTCTTACATGAGAATCTAGAGTAATTGATGGATAATAATAAATAGATATCAATTCAAATAATTCTTTTTCCATTGTAGATATGTTGGAGAAAAGATAGGAAAGATAGAGCTTTTTATGGTTATAGCAAGATGAAAGAGGAATTTGGTTTCTTTAACCACGTTTTTCTCTTTTAATGAGGTTTTTTTGGAGTTAAAAGTCTTTTGCTTTATTTTCTGTTTCTTGTAATGAAACAACGGGTAATATTGAATGAATATCAGGTACTTTTGGTTGCCTAGCACAAAAAATCTCAGGTCTAACACCGCAGACGGTTGCACAACGCACGAGGTTTCTTCTGCCACAACTATAAAAAGCTTCATCTTTCGTATCTTTTCTCTAGCATAATAATCTGAAGTGATTCTGCGATGGAAAAAGGATTATTTGAATTAATATCTATTTATTGTTATATATTAATTACTTTAGATTCTCATGTAAGAAAAAATCATTCCATATTCAATTAATGAGAAGATAAGAAGAAAAAATCATTCCAAATTTAGTTAATAAGAAGATAGGAAATCTGATTAAGGGTAATTTAGTCCTTTTATTTTAATATTTTAATTTTTGGTCCTTTAAAATAATTACCACTTTTTTATGGTCATTCTTAATAAATATTATTTTTCTTAGGTCCTTCATTATAATTTTCCCATATTTTTAAAGCAAGGACTCAAGACTAGCACTAACCCTGTTTATTGTGCTAGGGTGGCTGTGCACAGATGGAAGATGGCAATGCCATCAACGGGCAGCATAGTTGGCAGTAAGGGCGCATTAGAAATGAAAATTAAATCGAAATGCATAGTTGTAATTTATTAGTCCTTACGTTATTTAAAGAAGTAAAGATTTCACCACTGAATAAAATGCCTGGTTGCTTCTTCTGTTTTTATAAAAAGCAACCGTATTGAGTCTCAAAAGAGTTAAGAGAGAAGAAAAAAAGCTACCTTACTACAAAGCAAGAGGACCCAGTACGAGGTTAGTGCAACAGAAATTAAGAAGGGCAACAACATAATGAAAAATGCTAAAAGTAAGTGACAATTTGACAAGCGCTAGGATCAACCCATAAAATGGTTGTTCCAATTTAATCAGTGGTCTTGTGTTTGAGCTCTGGATATAATGTTACGATAATTATTTGGAGTTGACAAGGTGTCCTCATAATGGCCTTATATTCCCGCGAACCAAACTAATCAACTAATAGTAAAAACATACCCTGGTAGTGTAATCCAAAAAAACATTAGTGACAAATCGACAAACCTAATAAAGATATTGTCAAAGTGTCCACCCCAGAACATGAACAACTCATGAAGAAGAAGCCCATATCCTAACCTGCTACAATAACCATGTGCCATGAAATATTAGGATGTCTAGTTTACTAAAACGCTTCACTTAGGAAATGTTTAGATAAATATTAGGAAGAATAATTCTCATAAATGGTGAAAATATTTACTATTATTTTTTAGTGTTTTTCCTCCTAGTTTTCTTTCTTTCCTAATTTTCACTCCATCCAAACAAAAGGTTAATGTTGGGGGTTGGGATATACTAATTCTTTTCAGATGTAAGAGGCTGCATAATCATCATGGTCAAAGGAACCATCTGATTTTGAGGCACGCCACTTAAGAAGTTATTATGAAGAAATCAGTTTACCACAGGTTCGCTAGTATATTTGGGATCACTTTTAGAAGTCCTAAAAATTTTTATTTATATAAATTGAAATGAAAGTCTTATCAAATATTTATCTCATATACTGTAAATCACGTATTTTTAAAGGCCTTTATCACTATTACAAATAAGCCAGCGGCTTCATGTGCTTTTCAAAATCCGGACCCTCAATCCCATCCTTAACAATTACTCCCTCCGGTCCTAATTATAAGGCATAGTTGACTTTCTTTGGAGATATTAAGGAAGCTAAATAAGTTACTTAATCATTTCATATGTTGTGCATCTTTAGATTATATATTAGTTCATTAATTAAACTAACTAGTTTGAAGAAAAAAATAAAAATAAAAATAGTCTAAAGTAATTTAATTAGCTTCATTAATTTTTCCAAAAAAGTCAACTATGCCTTATAATTAGGACCGGAGGGAGTACTAATTGTCAGGATATCTTAGATTTGCTTTATTTTCCTGTTTTCATATATTTCATATATTTTTAAAATTTAATTCTTTGATAAGGTATTTAAATGTATGTATTCTGTGAAGTTGTCGTTTTATTTAGGGTAAATGAGTAAAAATACACATGTGTTTTACCTCATCAAAACGTCTAACTATTTTGGGAACAAAAATATCCATGTAGTTACATTTTAGGAGAGTGATATGCTTTAATACTTATTCCAGAATTAATAAAGCAAAAACTAGAATGTTATATAAAGCCTCAGGTTCGAACTTGATGGGCTTCTGCCATAATTGGATCAGTGTGCTATTAAAAGTGGCGGTTAGGGGTGTATTGGCTGAGAGAGAAGAGCGGGCGAGAGTCGAAATGTGAGCATTGTTAGGGGATAGAACTTGGATACGAAATGAGTTCAGATTTTGTGAGAATACTCTCTGAAACCCAGCAATTGGATATGCCATGATACTTCTCAGAGTGCTCAGCAAGAACAAATGTCCAAGAATCGATCCTTGATCCCTGTTCCTCAATCTCTACATGGATTCCAGTACAGCTCGTACGTGCAAACGTAAAACCAGAAGAGACCAAAACAGGTGTCCGCAAAAAGGATAGCAAAACAGACCAAAAATGGAAATGAATGATATGAAAATCCTCTTGTTAACTAAGATTACCACGTCGATCACCTTTTTCAGACGATGAAAGGAGGACCCGCAATGGAAATTGGTCAAAGAAGGCAAGAAAGGGCGTGCTAGCATTAGATAAATGGGTACCGAAGGCTTTATTCTATGCTCTTCGAAACTCTAATTCAAAAATCAAAAAGTTAAAAACCTCCCCGCGTTCGTTATCAAACCAGCTTTGGATAGAAGATGAGGGAGAGTATTTAACCCAAAAAAAAAAAAAAAAAGATGAGGGAGAGTAGAGAAATTACAGCGTGTTTCTTTTGAGGGGAGGGAAGGTTTTTGACTAAATTGTTAAAAGTGTATTTTTGAAATATTAAAAAAAGATTATGAATATTTTGGTCAATATGAAAAAAAAAATTTCTCCCCTCCCTTCAAACTGAACAGAGAAAGTGTAACACCCCGATTTATAACCGTTATAATAACAAAAATTTAAATGATTTTCATAAATAAATTAATAAAATTCAAAATAAACAACCTTGGGAGTGTTACCACCGCACTTGTATTGGGACAAGTGCAAGGCTACTTATTAGTTATTACAAATAAGGTAAATTCAAACTTAAACAAAATATATGTGTTTTTAATTATAACAAAATAAAGTAAAGTAAACAGCTGACTGTGCTCCTCACTTCTCACTGCTAGCCCCAAACTCTTAACACCTGTTTCACTGAAATTCTGCTCCCCCGAAGGATCATCGCAGCCCATGAACACAAACATCAGCAAAAGCTGGTAATTCTAATAAAACACAATTTAAATGGCACAGCTATATTAATCAAAGCAAATATACACATGTATATACACACATAAATCATAAGGTGATTACATCAAACATTATTCGTTATCATTTAAATTTATTTAGACTCGGGAAACCCTGCCAGTCTATTTAGTGGGAAGAGAACCATGGTAAACCCGGGAAACCCTGCCAGTTTGCCCTGTGACCCGGGAAACTCTGCCAGTCACAAATCATCAAATTGGCCATCATCAAAACATCTGTTCCTAGTGTGCACACCTCTTCCCAAAGTTGATACTAGTGTCCCGGGAAACCCTGCCAGACACCACTTTGGGAAGAACGGATACTATCATTTTCACATCAGTGGCATAAAGCCCAAAAATTGTGTTCATCACTTGGGAGGTACCGTTCCAAGCTATCCTCCCACTATTAATTCATTACAATCACACACAATCAGGAAATTCAATCTTGTCACAATTATCAATTTCTTCATTGAATATATCAATTACTCAAGGGTATCATGACTTTCCAAATTATTCAAGAGTATAATAATTCAAGTATTCGATACAAGAGCCAACACATATTATAACTCAAATACCTATCTGAATAAAGTCTAATTATTTAAAACACACACATAATAAAATTCCTAAATTATTTCTATTATTTAATTATCTTTTATATACTTTTCTATCATTTAATTAAATGTAGGATACGAGGATATCTTGATATCAAATCTAAGCATGTCCTATTTCATTATGCAGCGGATATTATCTAAAAAGTGAAAGAATATTAATTAATATAGCATCAGACACAACTAGCATAAACATTAAATAATGAATCGCTTCGCATGGTATGTGATCAAAATATGTAAAATATAGAATAAATAGATATATATTCTATATAATAAATAGAATATATAATAAGATTTTCTAATATAAATAATATAATAAAAAAAAGATATATAATATGAGATATTAATAGAAATCGATTATATTATATAATCTAATTAATAATAATAAAATCAATATATTCCTATTATAGTTTATTACGGTACAATATATTTAATATTTTAATTATATTGTATATTTCTATTTATTTTAGCTAAAATCTAGGATTATAGCTAATATCTATGATTACTAATATCACTACCCAACAGACTCGGTAAGGTAAATTGAAATGACTCCACTACTCCCAAAAAATAGCTAACCACATGCCTTTAATAATATAAAAATAAATCAACACACAATAAACATTTAAAAACTAAATAACTTAATCCCTCTTATTGTGGAAATTAGCAACATGCGGAAATACGCAACGTTAACCACGTAGGGAAAGAAAACCGGGATTATTAACTTCACACATTTGAGGAGTACATGTATTTAATATATATATTTATATGTTTATATTTATATTTATTTTAAAGGAAGATAACGTGTTTCAATCACCAAAAGAAGGGAAAGGAAAAAGAAAAAAACTACACATACAAATTGAATTTATTAACATTTTATACTTATTTAATTATCTTTCATACTCTTTTATATTATTTAATTAAATGTAGGGAAAAGATATTTTAACGTAAAATCTATTCATATCTTATTTTATTAAGCGGGAAATATTATATAAAGAAAAGAAAAACAAATAATAGAAAAACATGGACAGACATATTCAGGTGATATTAATTGTAGCATCGTACACAGGAGTATCATATATATTGCAATTTGTTGCACAGGAATATAATATATTGCGACTACAAAAATGACGCACAGGGATCATGGGTATTCAATTGACGCACGAAAGCCGAGGCGAATTATTGGTTTTCAATCACAAAGAAAAAAAAAAGACAGCATTGGAAAAATTTGGATTCAATCATATATATATATATATATATGCAATTAAAGCACGCAGGCCAAGATGAAAAAATAAAACAATTGTCAAATGTATTCAATTCATCCTTCAAGAATTCGACAATTGATTGTAAAAAATGTTATTCACATAATCCAGAACTGTATTACAATGCAACGCCTTTAATATTGTTCCTATCGATTATTCAATTTACTCATGGGTTTCTATAAGGTTGTCATGAGAAGTTCTCATGACCATAATTTAAATCCTTAATTTTTCATTATCCATTTTGCTTATGGGTTCCCATAAGGTTGTTATGAGAAGTTCTCATGACCATCATTTAAATCCTATGAACTTCTACTCATCATCTCTTTTTGGCTTTACTTTCTATAAGGTTATCATGAGAACTTTTAACTCTTATGGTACTCATGATAATAAGTATCATTTGGTCTACGTACCGGAACTGATAACATTCGAGATTATGCAGGATTATACACGAAAGATCTTTTTTTTGGCTATTTACATAAAACTACTCATGGAGATTAGAATTACCTTATAGGGATTAGGATTACTTATCAAGATATAAAATTAACTTAAGACTCATAGGATTAGGATTACCTATCAGGATTCATATAAAATTAACCTAAGATTCATGGAGATTAAAACTACCTATCAAAGTTTTCATAAACTTAACCTAAGACTCATGAGGATTAGAATTACCTATCAAAGTTTTCATAAATCTAACCTAAGACTCATGAGGATTAGAATTACCTTATAGGGATTAGGGTTACCTATCAAAATTTACATAAAACTACTCATGAGGATTAGAATTACTTGGTCTACGTGTTGCTAACCTTATAGAAAATAATATGATGAGAGTCCGGAAGGAGGATTTGAGAAGAAAGGTAGCGGAGAAGAAAATTATCGAGCGTTACTAGGTTTAGACGGCTAAACCTAAGTTTGTAATTAAAATTTAGGGTTTAGCTATGGGCTTGGCTTTTTTTTTTAAAAAAAGTTATTCCTAATAAATGAATTAAAACAAATTGTAGAATTTTTGGATCTAATCTTGACTAATCTAATATTACTATTTATAAAATAATATAATTACCATAGAAACAATACAACATTATTAATTTTTACTATATTATTATTATTTTTATTATTAATCATCATTATTTTATTAGTATTATTTTAATCTATCATTATTATTACTATTTCTATTATTATTATTATTAATAAAAATCTGGGGTATTACAGAAAGAAACTCAATGGGGAGGAGGGAGGGTGTTTCTTAAAAATAATAATTAAAAAAATAAAAAAATCACTCAAAATTCAAAATCTTAAATATGTGATTTTCCAACCAAAGTTGTCAATTATTTTATTATTTTGATTAATCCCATTATTATGATTATTATTATCAATAGTATATTAAAATTTAAGTGGGATTGTTCTCTTTTTTTTTTTTAAAAAAAAAACACGATAACGTGAGTTCCGCCCAACAAAAGGTTTTTGTTATTTCTTTAAGGGTTAAGGTCCAAATTTACCAACAAACTATTATGAAAGGAGCATCTGACACAAATATTTATTAGGGGTATCTTAAATACCAACAAACAATTAAAAATGGTAAAAAAACACAACAACCGTTAGTAGGCTGTTAATGATGGTTTGATGTGATGATGTGGCAAAGATATGGACATCCTTTGTCAGAAAAAATTTGACTTTCTTTAGTCTCTCTCTTCTCTCTCTCGACACAATTTTTCTTCTTCTCTTCCTCCTTCCACCGGTCAGTCAACTCTTTGTCCTTACTCTCACCCTTACTCTCTCTCTTTCCTCCCTCTCTCTCTCTCCCCTACCTAACGCCACCGGCCACCAACCTCATTACCTCAACACCAAATATCATCTTATGGGGTTGTTTCGTCTTCATCGCTTACTGGTGTATTTTTTGACTTTGCCTTATCTGTGTTCAGAGCAATCAAGAGAGACTAGACCACCGTTGCAGGTGGCGAAAGTCGGCAGACCACAGGTCATGGCCTCAACGACGGTGAGCCCGAAGGCCTCATACAGAGCAGGCTGCACGAAAGCTCCCTTGGTGTCACTGATCACACGGTACAACTCATTGTTCCTCACTCTGTTCATCTGAGACGAGATCCGCCTGAAATGACCGTTCATCTCAGCCTTTTCTTCTACATCCTTTGATTCCTTTCTCTTGTCACCGGCGACAGCCACAAGGTTCGCTAGCTCACGGACGCAGTCATTCTTGCCATACCACTCAACCAGTTCGGTAATGTTCTTCACACAGTTCAATCTAGCCATGGTAAAGATAATTGGCTTGCTCCTGTCCTTCAACACACAGATGTCTTCTTCATTCTCGACGGAGCTATAGAGAAGTTCTTCGATCTCAGGAAGCTCTTCGATCTCAAGTTGGAAAGAAGTCAATCGGCGCTTAGTTTCAATGAAGGGGAAGAAGATGTCCATGTCGGTGCTGGGGGAGACGATGTTGAACTTGGGATTGAACACAACGATACCGTGAACCACCTTGTAGAGTCTGGGAAGGGTGAAAGCTGTGTGGCTCTCGTACTGTAGAGTCCGTCGATGATGAAGATGTGTTTCCTCTTCCAGAAATGCCTGTACAGTCAAAAATCCTTTAATTAAAGACAATTCAGTTGTTCTCACACTCCACGCCACCTAGACATCAGATGAACGTCCGTTGGAAAAAAACAAACGGTGTTGTGTTTTTTGACCCCTTTTAATTGTTTGTTGGTATTTAAGATACCCCTAATAAATATTTGTGTCAGATGCTCCTTTCATAATAGTTTGTTGGTAAATTTGGACCTTAGCCCTTTCTTTAAAGTTTTATGGGCATTTCCACACCTTAATTCATATATTGAAAATACATATGTTGGAAATAAAAGAAAACATAACTTGAAACCTGGGTCCTAGCCAGTAGCCCCCCCCCCCCCCGCAAAAAAAACCAAAAAAATAAAATTAAATTAAGCTTCTATTATTCGATAAGGCAGGCTCGAATTGTTAAGTCCAATTCTTGAGTTTTCCTCTATCTCCTTCAAAAACAGCTAAATCCAAAATATAATAATTGCTATAAAAAATCACATGCACGTCTTGATATATTACGTGTGTGTATCTCAATCAAGAAAAGTCCAAAATGTCTCATTCCCCTTGTTCAGAGCGCTTATTATTTTCCCGCCCCCCTCATTAGGACTCAGCCAAGAGCTTCCATTGCGATTAATCTGTTTTTTTTTTTTTTTTTAAAGAAAATTTACAAAGGCAAGCAAAAGCTTGGTGAATAGACCTAGAAAGAATGCTAATGTAGTACATACACAAGCAACTGGTAGAGATCTTGCCTGTCCTCCAAAACAATTCGCAAGCGTCCATTTGGCACAACTTGTACCAAACACGTAGAGTCATGTCCTTGGAGGTGTGGAGCAATCACTCATTCTAAAACTGATTTACAACAAGCCTCTATTCCCTATACGAACAACTGTCAGTGATCTGGGTTACAATCCCTCATTAAAATTCCAAATTGCTCAAGACACAGGCTATCTCTCCACAGAACACAGTTCCTCTATCAACTCCTCCTCCCTCTCTCACTTGGCTTTACGGTACAGTATATTTAGTGGTAGAATCAATTGCTGACCAGCTGGACCTTGACTCTAGCTGAACCTCTAAAATTTATTAATATATTAGTTCACTGCTCACTGGATTGTGAGAAGAAAATAAAATTCTTATTTAAGGTACCAACTGAAAATGTTAGTATCATCTTATATTTTATTTTGATTTATAATTGTCGGTTCTTATTTATCTGTCAATATGTTTATTTTTTAATTTAAACTATAAATATTTTCTGGTTCATTGTGAGTGTGGTTATTTGATCTTTTTTTCCCCAAATAGTTCTCACTCCACTCCCCTGCATCTTCATGGTCAGGCAGCAATCAGATCAAGCTTTTTAAGCCTTGTTGCAAGTCAAAATCTGACGTTCACTATTTCTAGCTCAATCCTGCAAACTGGACACAACAGTCATTTCCACCTTATCTTTCCATTTAAACTTTTTTTTTTTTTTGGCATTAAACTAACACTTTGATGAGGTCCTCCATGAAAAGCGCTTCAATTTTGACTGGTACACCCAACCTCCACTGACAACTCATACTGCCATACTCAACTAGTAATTTATTTTTCCACACCAATATCCCTCTCCTGTTGTGAACTTCCCCTCATGTTAACTTGTCTCCGTCTTTTTCTTTTTCTTTTGGAATTACAAGAGCTTGAAATAATGAAATCAGGATAACCTCTTAAGTATGCCATTTAAAAACCAGCAAAAATAAATACTAGCCACAACACCGCACTTGTCGCCGTCTTTCACTAATCAATTTTGAAGCAGTCAAGATCATTGAATCGTAATGCCTCACCCTCTCTTTTTTTCTCTCCCTATTCTGCAAAATGTTGCAAAGGATTTACTGAACTCCTCACTAACCCTCTTTAAGAATTAGATGTGTAATTAAGCAAAAACTGAAGCCAAAGCAAGACTTCTTTTCTGTCATGAAACAAAAACTCCCCTCTCTTTTCATAAATTTTGCAGTTAAGATTCTCATACATGTAAGGGCATGCATTCTAGATCTTCCTCATAACACCAGCATGAATTGATAAATAGATCAACTTTATAAAACTTTTAAATCTGACATATCTTCATTCATCATATATTACCTCTAACTATTATTTCAAATTGCGTTCCTGAGTGAGAAATATTGGTTACTGGCTGGATTGTGATTTGTGAATATTGACAATACATGGCGAAATTATAAAAAAAAGAAACTACACAACTTTGAAGGAGTTTCCTTTTGGACGGCTCTTATCTAATACCATCATATACGCAACTGGCCTAATAGCCCCTCTGTTTCAATCTGTGTTACTGCACGGCGGGAAACAGATTTTTTGGCCCCGAAAGCAACTTTCCCTCCCCACGAACGATCTTCCAATCTGTATCCCTCGGCACATTGCGAAACCCTAATCTCCATTCTCAATACTTTGGACGTACAGAGAGGGCGAGAGAGCAAAGGGGCCAAGACTCTTGCTCTCTCTCTTCTCGCACTCAGCCATTTTTTTTAATCCATGGCGTTTGTTCCCCAACCGCAAATAGCCGAAGAAGACACCAGCGTCGACATTCACACCACCCACGGCACTCCCATTCGTTATCTTCCTCTCGATCATCTTTATTCTGCCACATCCCCCTGTCGTGTCAGCGCCAGTGGTTCCTCCAACGTTATGTCGAAGAAGGTCAAGGCCCGAAAGCTCAATCTTTCCCACTTTGAGTTCGACCCTGATCATAAGAACTCACTTGCTAAGCCCCCTCTTCGTCATGTCTACTATCGCCGCCCCAAGAGGCCGCGACATTCCTCGGAGAGCTTGTCCTTCTTTGATTCTTTGATGCGCCGGGGTGGACCCACCTCGGATATTTGCAAAACTGATGATTCTGGCGAGCACCGTGAGAACGGCAATTCTGAGGCTGGGACACTGAAGAAGAAGAGAAAAGTTGGGAGCGCGGAATTGGTGAATTTGGGGGTGGATTTGAGCGCATTGTGTACACTTGACGGGCCTCGGCTGAGGGACTGTCGAAATAATAATGTTACTAATACCAGTGATTGTGACTCTACTATGAAGAAAAATCGTGCCCCCTCGGAGAATTTTTCAAAGCTATTGCCTGCATCCCGCACTGTGAAGAGATGGGTCAGGTGGTTTTTTCTCCTTTCATTTCGAACGATTTAACAAAAATTTCTCTTTCTTGGGTATGCAAATACATCGACTGCATTTACTTATCTGACATTGATAACTATTCTTCCTCCGTACTGAAGAAACAAAAGCTTCTTGAAATCAAATATGATATTTAACTTTGATTATGGTTATGTGATATACTTGTTTTGGATGTGTAAATTCATCTTTAAACGAAGGAGAAGATCTTACATGATGTTAATTGAACTCACTGCAGGTTGACTTTTGATAATGCTGATCCTGAGACATTGGTTGGACTACGATGCAAGGCAATATTTTGATGTTCTCTTGGTTATTAATTAAAAAACTGAGTCCCCTGCATGTTCATATAATTTCAAGTTGACAATGTTGGCGTTATTTTCTGCAGGTTTATTGGCCCATGGATTTGAAATGGTATATTGGTCGAGTCATAGGTTATGATTCAGAAACAAAGATACATCATGTATGGCCTCTTATTTGAATGATTAGTTCATTGGCTAGAATAACCTGAAACTGCTAATTATGTTTATTTGTAAAAATGATAATTTTGGACTTGATGGTATTATTATTTGTACAAACGTGCAGATTAAATATGAAGATGGCGATGAAGAAAACTTAATTCTCTCAAATGAGAAAATAAGGTTTCATCTTTCTCGTGATGAACTGAAGCAATTAAACTTGAGTAGTTGTAACATTTCTGATTATGATGCGGAAGAGCTTCTTGCCTTGGCAGCAAGTTTAGATAACTGTCAAGAGTTTGATCCTGGTGAAGTCGTATGGGCCAAGCTAACAGGTTTATGCTCAATTTAACTTAATGTTTCCATTTGTAGATTGTTGGAGCTTGATGCCTTAATTCAGTTAATTGGTCCCCAATTTTAGCACTATCTGTTAATTTGTTTGTTTTGTTAGTATTTAATTCCTCTAGTCTGATGCATACAAAATTGTCAACTTATATTTGGCATAGCGTTAAATGTTATTGATGTGCTGTCTACACTGTAGTTCTCAAAGTCAGGCTTGTCAGCTGGTATCTCCATGTATTAAAGCTTACTGGTCAAATGTAGTCTAATTCATGCCATGAGTTAGTACGCAAAATTTAGCTGCTACTTTTTAGTTTATTGCTTTGGATAAGTTTAGGGAATTATGCACCTGTTGGCATCTCTCTTTTCTTTTTTCATGGCGCTAGGGGGACAACCTATCATCAGTTTCAGTTTGAAAGGAATGTTTTACTTGAATAAATTTTTGTTGGTGAGTGCATTATTGAGCAAACTAGATATGCAACTTTATTATAATTATTGGAAAACACATCAGATGAATTGTATTGAAGAATTAACATATGCTATATGATAGGGTTGCTTTTGCTGGTCAAAATTATAAACGTAAAACTAGGAAGATACAAGAAAGAGGAAAGCCACTTTCTGATTGCCAAGGCATTGACCTTGAGATATTTACTCTTTTGGAGAAAGAAACCAAGTATTAGAGTTGGTTTAGGGTTGCTATAGGCCTGACCTAGGAAAAGGTTGTATTGGGGGTTGTGTGAGTCATTTTTTGGACTATAATAGTAGTTGGTTTCTCCAGGGGAAGGCATGAACTATTTTGTATTGTGAGTGCAGTGAGGAGAGCATCTGACCTCTCGAAAGTCAGATTGGGGGTGGAGGAAGATCATCCTTTCTTCATCATTTTTATCTTTCTGTTTTAGTGCTAGTTCTTTAGTATCTTTGTGTGAGGCTATTGTGAGTTGTCTGCTGTAATTCTTCTCTTTTTTGTTCTTGAGGAGGAAATATTTGTTAAATCAATATCAGCCAGCACTATTTTCCTACTGTTTTATCTTGGGCTCTAACACTATAGCTATTTATAAATTTGTGGGTGTCATGATTGACTTATCAATCCTTATGCAATTCCTAAGCACTTGTTTCTCATGGTAAAGAGGGGACTATGCTTGATGTGAAGATATTTTGTTTAGTCTGCCAGTTTAACTTTTTTTTTTTTTGGTTGGCATAGGGTGGTTATTTTTCATATCAAAGCAGCATTAAGCTTCTAAAGTTCTAAAAAAAACTTTTGTGTGTTTGAAATCTATCTTAAAATTCTATGTTGTGAACATCAACAATATATATTTCTGGTTACTTTGTTTGATTTTCCTTGCAATTTTAGTTGATAGTATATGACATGAATTCATCGTTTGTTGTTGTGATTATGTTTTATTAACAGTTTGCTTATTTTGATTGCAGGTCATGCAATGTGGCCAGCTCTTGTTATGGATGAATCACTTGCTGGGAATTGTAAAGGTTTAAAATTGTTTTCAGGCGGAGGATCCGTTCCTGTTCAATTTTTTGGCACACATGACTTTGCAAGGTTCTCAATATCTTGAAAATTAAGGAAAATTGGTTTTTCAAGTATCATTGAGGAGCTGTTGTCTTCATTTGACCTATTTCTCATTTGAAACTGAAGTTCCCACCCTTTAATCTTTTCTTCTAGGGTTAGACTGCAGCAGGTGAAATCATTTCTCACTGGACTTCTTTCTCGTCTACACTTGAAGTGCAAGAAACCTCATTTTTTCGAAGGACTAGAAGAGGCAAAAATGTAATGTTATTTATACTTTTTTCCTCACTGTGGGTTCATTAATCAATATATCTTAAGGAAAAGTTTTAATTTCTGAAATCAGTTTCAACTTAGTCTGCAGTCCACTATATGTGAAATTCTCAAGGCTGCTTATTTTAGTGGTTTCTCCTTCATTGTTTAGCATGTTGCATTTTAAGTTTTCTGTTTTGTCCTTCAGAATTGAATAATTTGTAGCTCAAATTTGTTGCTTATTGCAATTATTGAATTTTGAATAGCTATTTAAGCAAACAGAAGCTTCCTACTGAGATGCTGCGATCACAGAGAAGATGCAAGGCTGATGGCTGCAAAAATGTTCATGGAGAGGATGAAGGATGTGTAGATTCAGGTGAAGATTGTTCAGATGATGGGTGGGCCCGTACAGCATTGAAGAACATTGAAACTTCTCCCTATGTAGTAGGAGACTTGAAAATTTTAAGCCTAGGTAAACTCTCAACATCTCGATTTGCTTGTGATTTCACATGTTATTATTCTATTGATGCTTGCTATAGGTTAATTTGTGGTTACCTTTATGCTGGTGCAAGCTTCATTTTCTGATGATTTCACATTTTTTAATTCTATTCATGCTTGTTATGAGTTGTTTTGTGGTTCCGTTTTTGGGAAATAATTTTCTTTCTTGACTATCCTCATTGATTCCCAAATGGACCGTTCAGCAAAATCTTTTATTTTCTTATTTGACTATGTTTAACTCTAGATGCCAACACATTTAAAGTATGAAACTGGCTTTTCTGTTTTTATCCAATCATTAATATCATTTTTATTTTCTGGCAATATGACTTATTAGGAATCTTAATGTCTATCATGTCATGGGCTATTGGCCATGCCGGTTAACCTTTTCATATTATATCTTTTATCCAATAAATGATCAACAAATCCGACTGTGTTCATTTTAGGGGAAGTCTTGATGTCCTTTATTAGTGACTACTAAATAATTTCTACAATGACGTACATTTTTTATTGGTGTCAGTGGGAGTGTTGTTACTTACAGATGTAAACTTTCTTTCAGGAAGAATTGTTCATGATTTTGCAAATTTTCAAGATGGAAGTGTAATCTGGCCAGAGGGCTACATGGCAGTGAGGAAGTTTACTTCAATTACTGGTGAAACATTTTAACTGTCTCATTTGGGATGCTTGCTTGATTCTTTTGCATGCACTAGTTTGTTTGGAGACCATCTTAATTTTCCCCTTGTCTGTTTTTGGGATGTTTAGACCCCAAAGTTTGCACGTCATATAAGATGGAGGTTTTGAGAGATCCAGAGTCAAAGGTTCGACCACTTTTTAGGGTGACGTTGGATGGTGGAGAGCAGGTTAGTTCCTGCATGACCAAGTGATTTTGCCCTCAAACATGTTTTTCTGATAGATATCTTCCAAAGCATCTAATATTTAATTTTTCCCCTTATATTGGCATTTTTTAAACCAAAGCCATTATGAAGAACTAGCATCTTAATTTCTCCTTTCCAAGTAATAGCAATTTTTTTTTTTTTAAAAAATCTTATTTTCTCCTTCTGATCATAAATCTCAAGAATGTTCTGGTTTTTTTTTTTTTTTTTTTCTTCAATGATCAAATTTACATTTACATAAGAAATGGATTTTCAAGTATTTGCATGGGAAACGGGGTAAACATGATTTGATTGATTACACGTTTCTTAAAAATCTTGGGCATGTCCTAGTTAGGACATATATGCATTTCTTGACCTTTTTGCTAATTTAAGCTATAGCAAGGATCATTAGTTACAATGCTAAATGAGGAATCGCAGCATGTGCTACTTGTCATCTTTTTGGAATATGGAAAAAGAACCTTTGATATGTATGTAACTCAAATGTTCTGCTGCAGTTCAATGGTCCCACTGCGTCTGCTTGCTGGAATAAAATATACAAACGGATTAAAAAAATGGAAAAGGGTGCTTCTGATGTTTCCACTGCAGATGTTAGGCTTGTAAGGGACTATAAATCAGGAACTGATATGTTTGGTTTTTCCAATCCTAAAGTTGCTAAACTTATACAGGTATGCTGTATGACAATCTTTTGTTTCTTAGCTTCTAGAAGATTTTAACTGAGATGCACTGTCACTTTCAGGGATTATATAAATGCAGCGCCTCTTCCAGAAAATTATTGTGCAAGATAGGTTCTGGAAGATATAGTGATCTGCCTGTTGGTTATAGGCAGGTTCATATTGATTGGTTTGACCTTGACAAGTGCAATGTGTGTCACATGGATGAGGTACAGTTTTTATCTCTAACATGTCAAAGTGTCTGCTGGATTTTTATTCACGCTTGATTTTTCCTACATGCATTTCCTATTTTGCTTCCTGTTCAATTTGCTGAAGGAAAATAGACTTTGTTTTTTCTTGTCCTCCAAACCATAATCTAATTGTATTTATTGTTTGCTAAATGTGGGTTTTTGTAGGAATATGAGAACAATCTGTTTCTGCAGTGTGACAAATGCAGAATGATGGTAGGATCTCCTTACAACTTTTTTTTATGTTTTTTTCTCAGAATTAAAGCAGATTTGATGTTTTAATGCTGATCAGCTGGTAAACCCTGCTACTTTGTCAATTCATTGATTTCTGAGCCATAAATTGCGATGTTCTATCAGGTCCATGCCAGATGTTATGGAGAACTAGAACCTTCTAATGGAGTGCTGTGGTTGTGTAACCTATGTCGTTCTGGTGCTCCTTCGCCTCCACCCCCTTGCTGCTTATGTCCACTGATAGGTATGGAGAGATCTTTTTTGTTTTTATCCCATGTTACATGATCAAACGAGATTGAGTATGATAACTGAGTTTCTTCTAGGAGGTGCAATGAAGCCTACAACAGATGGTCGATGGGCTCATTTGGCATGTGCCATGTGGATACCTGGTTCGTTAGCTCATTAATTGATCTCTGTACTCTTTTTTTTTTGGTCTGCTTATGTTTGCTAAGTGTAGCAATTCTTGCCAGAAACTTGCCTTGCTGATGTCAAGCGGATGGAGCCTATTGATGGGATAAATAGAATCAGCAGGGTAGGCTTTTCTGCATTGTTTTTATGTCTGTTTTGGTACTGTAAACATGGATTATCGTTTTCCCTAAAACTTCTGCTGGTTCTTTGTTTCATAAATATTTTATACTTGTATTTTTGTGAGGTTTCAGCTCTTGATTATTTCTATACGGAATTAGTGCCCACTAACAGTATTGTAACTACATTCCTTTTTAATGTCCTAAATTCTTTATGAGCAGGACCGCTGGAAGTTGTTATGCAGCATTTGTGGGGTGCCTTATGGTGCTTGCATCCAGGTTGGTCTTCTATAAGTTCTCTAATAGTGATGGTCAATTTGAATAAAATTATTTTGCTTTCACCGATCTTAGATACTATGAATTTTAGGCGTTAACGCTTCTTCTGGAACCAATTTGGCATTTTTGTGCATGGGCTTGCTTAAGTTACCATTTTTTTAAGCAAAAGAGGGCTATTCATATTTTATAGCTCAAAATTTGTTGTAGTTGATCTTGAAAGCTGTTGAATGCTCAGCTTTTGTGACCAAGATTCTGAGTGGTAATGAACTTGCTCTGCAATAGGTTTAGAATATTTGTGATGTCTGCATTTAGCGGATTCTAAAATAGGTTTGATCACCATTTGAGTTTTGGTCTACTTGAGGATGAATTTGAACTACTTAAGCACCTCTGGCAGACCAAACTCCTACAAACAACCACTCTGCACTTCCAATTTGGAGCTCTGCCTTCATGCTACGGGATAGTGTTATTAACTGTTTTCTATTCGTAAAGGATTTTCCAATCTTGTCCCCTTGCTTGTTCTTAGTTGCATAAACTATAATCATAGAATTGTAAAATTCGGGCAACATATCAAACTATATTGACATATACACTGAATTTGTGCATCTGACCTGCCAAAACTGCAAATTTTGAATTTATATGACCAGTTTCATGGAGGTAACTTTGGTTCAGTCTTCTGATGATTAAAAAGATGTGTAATCTGTCCTTGTAGTCATTTTTATGAGGCACATAAGTATTTTCTTACCAACGAAATCATATTATTTGAGATACTTTACACTTTCAAAAGTTTATTTTTTTTGTTTTTCTATCAATGGCAAAGCTTCATTCAATGTTCAATAATTTTATTTCCTTATCCTCTTTTAATATTGATTTCCCCACCAAATATCCATGTTGTACAGTGTTCAAATAATTCTTGTCGAGTAGCATATCATCCACTTTGTGCCAGGGCTGCTGGTCTGTGTGTTGAGGTATTGCTCCTGCTTGTCTTATTGAATATGTAATTTTATTTCATTTTCATGTGCTCTGCTGAAATTACTAGGGGAAAGAAATAAATTTTCATCAAAGAACACTTTTACATGTTATTTTATTTTATATTTTGTAGCTTGAGAACGAGGACAGGCTCTATCTACTTTCTGTTGACGATGATGAAGATCAGTGCATTCGCTTGCTCTCTTTCTGCAAGAAACATAGGCATCCATCGAATGATCATTCTATTGCTGATGAACGCATTGGGCGAGTTGCCAGTCAATGTTCAGAATATAAACCACCACCCAACCCATCCGGTTGTGCTCGCAGTGGTATGATATTGACAGTTAGTTGGCTTTCTTAAGTTAGCCTAATTGTGGCCTTAGTTCATTTCCCTTCCACCATTTTTTGCCACTAATTACCAGTAATTGATATGTTACTGTGCATCAATTCTTCCTTTTTGCTAATGTTATCTCTTCAAATTTTTTGTAAAGTTTCAATATATGATCTCTCTCTTGCATTTGGGTGTAGGCCTGGGATGAAACTTGTTTTTGTTTGATGTCAATGTTTTGATCTGCAGCATTTTCTTTTCCGCTGTACGAACAATTTATAGTATTTTGAAAGCAGCATGCGTGAAGTATCGTATAGTTTAATTACTTCTGAATTTTGGATGAATACTGCATGGACTTGGCTTAACCTTTTGAAAGGTGGCAGGGATGGTGGGAAAAAGGATTAACCTTTTGTTCTCTGTGATCTCCAGTTTTCATTTTTGGCACATATCTAAGATTACTTTCAATGTGCCCCCTCTATCTAATCATTAAGTGAAATAAAGAGGTAATATGCTCCATAATGTCTGTATTTATTCTTGAGCAGAACCATACAACAACGTTGGCAGGAGAGGGCGAAAAGAACCTGAAGCACTTGCAGCAGCGTCCTTAAAACGCTTGTTTGTAGAAAATCAATCTTATTTGGTTGGTGGACATTGCCAACATGGAGTGTCAGAAAATGTAGAGCCATCAGGAAGGGGAGTTTGCTCTAAATTCTTTTGTAGCCAGCAAAGGCTGAAGACCTCTCTGGTTGATGCTTCAAATGGCATACTTTCTATTTCTGAGAAATATGTATACATGAGGGAAACCTTTAGGAAACGGCTAGCATTTGGTAAGAATATTTGTCTACATCACATATACCATCAAGGGAAACAGTATGATTGTATATAATGTGGAAAATGGACTATCACTAGCATTATGTGTTATACTTTGGGATTTTATGGTAAATTTAATTTTTCTTGTTTGTTTTGGGAATTTCTTACAGTTGTTGCCCTGCATTATTTCTTATTTTGTTGAATTGTGTATGTGTTAAGACAACCTCAAATTTGTGTTTGAACTGATTTGACATATGTTATTTATTAGGGAAATCTAGAATTCATGGATTTGGCATCTTTGCAAAGCATCCATATAAAGGCGGCGACATGGTAAAAAAAAAGTCTGTAAGTTGAATGAGACTTGTTAGTGATTGAAGCTCTCACATTCGACCTGTTCATTGTCTTCCTTCAGGTGATTGAATACACTGGTGAACTTGTTAGACCTTCCATAGCTGACCGAAGAGAGCACTTTATATATAATTCTTTGGTTGTAAGTATTTTTAGTTTTCTTGTTGCTTGCATTGTTTTTAAAAGAAAATTAAATTGACGAGATGAAAAGAGCAATGCAACAACAGAGCAAAAGGATGTCTCCCGAAGCATAGTTTAAAAGAAAACTAGAAAGACTACATACTGACTTTATCTTGAAGAACTGGGCAATCCTGCAAGGGACACCTAAAATATTTTTTGTTCGAGCATATGGGAATGGAAAGAAAATAATATTCTCCCAAAGATTGGTTGGAAGAAACTTATGATTAAAATTGCATTGTGTTCAAATCATAGACACTACAAGCCTGTGATTAAAATGTTCTTCCAAGAGACTAGCAAAAAATGGGAGTAATAACTTTAGAGTTAGAATGTTCAGTGCATGTAAATGCGGGAGGCAGCAACTTGACTTTTTTCCCTTATGCAGGGTGCTGGAACATACATGTTTCGAATTGATGATGAACGAGTTATTGATGCTACCAGGGCAGGGAGCATTGCTCATTTGATTAATCATTCTTGTGCAGTATGTACATTGTCCATGGATTTGATGTTTCCGTTTCACTGCTTCTGAAGTGCTGGCAATTTTATTAATGATTTGAAGCTTGATGAATTTTTTTGCAATTTTCATTTGTTTGTTGATCACACTCAGACTTTTTTAAGTTTCTGATCCAAATTGTGATTTATGTTCTCTGGCATGAGAGTACTTTGGTCACTTTGTATCATCAAATGTATTTGGATCAGATAGATTGTCGTTTGCTAGTAAAAGTTTGAATTGAGATATGCAAATATAAATAAGTTACTGCAAATAAATTTCAGAGCATAATGATCTTGATATACAAATGACTTTATGTGGGCATTAATATGATTATTGATTTTTGTTTTAAATTGCTGCAATTCAAGTCGTTTGTTTCCTGGAGAATCAGCACAGCTTTGTTTTTTTCGTTTTTTTTTTCAACGACGCCTCCTGTAGGCTTTAAGAAATGAACTCATCAATTGCTTACCTATTTACTTTTTGTCACATGCAGCCAAATTGCTACTCAAGAGTTATCAGTGTTAATGGTGATGATCATATAATAATATTTGCAAAGAGGGACATTAAACAATGGGAGGAGCTCACATATGATTATAGGTTTACCATCTTTACAGAGATAATCTAAATTTTCCTGTTACCCTACTGCTCTGACTTTCTTGAATTCATGTAACAGGTTTTTTTCAATTGATGAGCGGCTTGCTTGTTATTGTGGCTTCCCAAGATGCCGAGGTGTTGTAAATGATACAGAGGCAGAAGAGCGAGCTGCTAAGCTATCTGTACCTCGGAGTGAATTAATTGATTGGGAAGGAGAATAAGGTGAGCAACTTATTGATATTTGACATGAGTTAAGGATTGCAGATGACATACAAGCAAAGTTAGGATTTTTTTTCATCAGTGTCTGATGGAAAACTAAGCAAACACGGGAACCTACCATTAGATTTGTGGCTTCCCAAAGTGAGCTTCGGCCATAACACTACCCTTGAAGAGTTGACATCTCCAACTGTTGCACGCTGTGGTGCACACTCTGGCTCAGTATGTTGTGCCCTTCTCTCGTAGTTAATTTTGAGGAGTTGGGTCCAACTCTGAATCTCAGATACCAATTGATGGAAATTTAAGCAAACATTGGGATCCATCTGTAAAACAAGCTTTAAGAAGGAAGTACCTCACCCCTAAAGTACTATATGGATTATTTGTAGCATCTCAATGCCGTACTATATCATGGTATTGAATACAATTTTTCCAATACAGAAAACTTGTTACCCTGTATCAGTATGTCTGACATAAGTAACTTGCACAAAGGTTTTTTTTTTGGGGTACAAATGGGGCCCTGCACAAAGTTAATAAAAGTAAATCATGCTTGGTTTGTAAGTTAAGAATTTATTTTCATTGCACTATTTTTAATGATTGAAGATAGTTCATGCCCGTTGCCTGTTCTCTGAACTTGATAATTGTGTTTTTTTGCTCTTGTCTTCTAGTCGGCTGCTTCTTTTCTATTTCTTTCCTCTGCTGTGCTCAGACGGCTTCCCCCCGATCTGCCCCTTTGTGAGAATGATTGTTAATTATAATAAGGGTGCGCCAATGGAAGTATGTCAGTGTAAATTGTTGCTTATTGCTCACCCTTTTGCACCACCGGACCCAAAGGATCTTGAGTAGTCTTGCCTCACTCTCACTGACACGGTGAGTCTTTCTCGATTAATTGTGATTGTACTTCTATATGCCCTTGCATTGACAGTCTTCTGGTAGTTTTTGGGATTGACAACACAATGTCTGTGCGAATGTGGTCAGATTTGTTTAGCAACTTGCTTAGACCTTTGTATCTCTGCAATCCTTCTTGTCAGTGGCAAGAAACCCTTGTCTCCTTTCTTGGTTGTCAAATTCTTGATGTTCTCCGTGTCATTTGACGAATCTAGGAGTTTGTGATTTCTTTCATTACTAATTTTTATCTGGAAAATGTACTGGTTTAAAAGAAATTGTGCCCTCATTGGACTGATTAGTCTCCTTGTGTGTGTTTATTTTTGGTTATTTACAGAGTTTTCCTTCTAAAGTTGTGATATATGATGTACTTCTGAAGATAAAATGTCTTGTCCAACAAGTTTGTCATCAATTCTTGCGATTTCGCTGGATGGACAGCTTTGTACATTCCTTATCCTATTCTTCCATTGTTTTCACTTTTCATATCTTCAACTGAGCAGTTTACAGTAGTTTGCTCAAGTTGGTTTCTTTTTTTCTTTTTCTTTTCCGGGTTATAGAAATTGGAAAGTGTCATCAAATTCCTTGCAAATGTATATCTCAATTTCAATGCAAAAGTTGAGGCACTTCTAATTAACACCAATGACTTCTTGCCTTTATTTTTGTAAGTTGATTTTTTATGGGATCAAACATATATGATCACTTAAAAGGATAAAACTTGTATACTGAACATTCGATTGTTTTTTTAAATCTCATAAGCTATAAACTCTTGCTTACTGTTCATGTTTATTTATTTTGAACTTCAAATATTTTTTTTTTAAAAAAAAAAACCAAAAATCCATCGTAGGTTTGTTTTATTTGGCATAGTGAACTCATGGTAATACTGTACATTTACACCAACGGATATACAAGTTTTCCCTAATTACTCTATTTAGAAGCACTTAATCATTAGGCATGATGTTTTCACGGGTTCAAGAACCAGAAAATTGTTGATCACACATGACACCATTCCTGAGATATATTCGATTCCCTTTAGAACATTTAAAGAAATAACGCGATTTAATGGTTCTGAATGCATAATGCTCTTCAAAGCATTGGAGCGCAATCCAAATAGTATTGGCCTGCATTAATTTGTGATGAAATTGGCCTTTTCCCATTCACCCACCACATGCTGGGCAGGAAGGTGGAAGGTTCAAGAGTGAGAGACGGTGCTCTAATATATAAAGTATGCAACATCACTTACCCAAAGCAGTTTCCGATGGCATTATCTCACTCTTTCTTCGTAGACGATTTTCGAGATTTTTGCTGAATCCAGCATGCAACAATCAGAGGCGGTGAACAGGTGCTTTAAGCATTTCTGATGTTTCGAAACTTTGGGTGATTAATAAAAGGCCTATTACTTTTATAATTCTTCTTTATTTGCTGCTCCACATCTGTTGGGATTTTATTTTTATAATTTTTTGATCATATTTAATTTGTAAGTTTCTGTTCTACTTTCTTTGGATTGAATAGCTGGATTGTCTATGTAATTGTAAACGCCGTTGATCGTTTGAACTCAAAAAACCTATTTTTCTGGACAGCTAGCTTTATGGTATCATAGCTGTCGCACAGTATCGACCCACAAAGCCAGGCCAATTAAAGGCTCTTTTATCCCATGACGACGACAATAGATTCTCTCCCTCAGATGGTGATAGGGCATTACTTAAGGAGAGCCATTATTACCAGTGGCCTCAAACAATGCTCATATTCATTAGAGGGAGAGTAAAAGGAAAATACTGCACAGGAGAGGTTGTTTAAAAGAGGGTGAGCCTAATAATTCATATCCTGGAAACAACCTTTCTAGTTGTAAGGTAAGGCTGCTTCTACAGACCCTACGTGATGGGAGCCTTGTGCACTAGGCTACCTTTTATAGGATGGTAGATGATCCAAGGCATGGGACATGGGTGGCTGAAAATGACTTGGTTATGACCTGGTTTCTTAATTCCATAACATTGGAGATAAGTGAATCTTACATAGACAACCAAGGAAATTTGGTATGTGGCCGAGTGGACTTTCTCCTCTATGGAAAACATGTCTCTGTTCCAACTGAAGGGCGTGGGCTAAAGCAAGTTGACACAACTTGATGAAGCTACGGGAGTAAATTGACATGTTTTGATGCGTCAATGGGCTTGTAGCACTGACCTAAATACAAGCAGAATATGGATAGAAAGAGGACCTATGAATTCCTCTTAGGTCTAATCTCTATGTTTGAAGAGGTTAGTGGGGAAATCATGTGGACTCGCGTAAGGAGTGTCTTCTAATCTTAATCCTACTCTAGAATTAGTAGCCTTGGTGGTAAGAGGAGGACAATCCTCATATCAAAGAGGAAACAAGCAATCTAAATGTAAATGGTGTGATGATTGTTACAAAGATGTTCACATCAAGGAGTGTGAGAATATTATATTACCTCCGATCCTAATTATAAGACTTAGTTGACCTTATTTGGAGGGATTAAGGAAGCTAAATAAGTTACTTAATCATTTCATATGTTATGTATCCTTAGATTATATATTAGTTTATTAGTTAAACTAATTAGTTTGAAGGAAAAAATAAAAATATTCTAAAATAATGTAATTAGCTTCCTTAATCTCTTCAAAAAAGTCAACTAAGTCTTATGATTAAAACCAGAGGGAGCACATTTATTATGGATTATTTAGATTAATTATTATTTTATTATTAAGTTTGATATTTATTATATCTTTGGATTATATATGGATATATTATATCTTAGGATTAGATATAAATATATTATATCTTAGGCGTCTTAATTATTTTGATTTGATTGGATTAAATTAGATTCTAGGGTTAGTCTAAGTTTGCTTATATAAAGACCCATATGTACTCTCTTTTAGTTAGAGATTAATGGATCCAAAATAATATTTATCTCTCAAATTGTCCACATGGTATCAGAGCTAGTGAAGAAGAAGGAGAAGGAGAAGAGGATGGAGAAGAAGAAAAGAAGATGAAGAAGAAGATAAGGAAGAACAAGAATAATCAGAGTTCTTCCCAAAATCCGTTATGTCGATTGGCGCTGTTAATTCTTGGATTTGTCTAGTCTCGTCGACTATCAAGCAGGTCAACCCCTTCTCAGCATCATTGGTGCCGTTAGAGTTCATCGTCCGTTTGTCACAGATCAGTTTGTCTCTATCAGTATCATCGACTACCAACAGAGTCGACCTCTTTGCAGTTCGCCAACTGTTCGTACGTCAACCTTTACATAGCTTGCCATTCGCACGTGTTCGATCCTTCAGTATGTGGTTTATTATCTGAATGTGTCCGTAATAGGTCAATCCCTTGTCAATTTCTGAAGAGCCCTTGTCAATTTCTGATCTCTTCACATTCTTAGAATTTCTCTCTACCACCAGTCTAAGTTACACACTGAAAAGCTCAAATCTAGTCGTGCGATCCACCGTCATCGCAACCAACGTCATTGTGTGGTCCACCGTCATTGCACCCAACATCCGTCGGTCTCCTCTTCATGTTTGGAGAAATAATTGAAGCTCTTTTGTTCAGTCATCGTCAAACTTGAAGTTCGCGTGACGTTCCACCGTTCCCATCACTGTAGTACTTGCATTCCCATGGCATTCCTTTGTTCCAATCATTGTTGGATGTGCGTTCCTAGGATGTTTCTCTCTCCTGTTGTCCTCAACTTGTCCAATGACCAGTCCTGTCGTCTTTAACTCGTTCGACGACCAGTCCTGTCATCGTCAACTCGTCCGAAGACCTCTGTGCTGTCGTCCTCGCCTCATCCGACGACCTCTGTGCTGTCAAAATGATTCCTCAAACCTGCATTTAAAAGTTGTATTAGCAAATTTGATATGATTAACATCTATGATCCAACTTGAGGGAGAGTGTGGGAATATTATACATTTATTATGGATTATTTAGATTAATTATTATCTTATTATTAAGTTTGATATTTATTATATCTTAGGATTATATATGATATATTATATCTTAGGATATTATATCATTATATTTTAAGATTAGATATGAATATATTATATCTTAGGATATTATATCTTAATTATTTTGATTTGATTGAATTAAATTAGATTCTAGGGTTAGCTCTAGGTTTACCTACATAAATGCCTAAATGTACTCTTTGTTATTCAAAGACTGATGGATTCAGAATAATATTTTTCTCTCAAATTGTCCACAAGGAGGCTTGCTAGAAACTCCATGGAAAGCCTCCAATTTTGAAGAGAAAGTTGAGATCAGCTTGTGAAGGTAAATCTGACGAGGAGAGATCTAGACGAGGATACTTGTCCCTGAAAAGCCAAGTACCAGTGGAAATTTGGGACAAATAGGTAATTCTTCTACTTCTCTGAATGCCAAGGACAAGGTTATCCTAGTAACACTGGAATTGTAGATTCAAGTGCAACGGATCATATGATTTTCTTCTTAAAGATATTGAGGAATGAATGTTAAAATAGCTAATGAAACACTCACTAGGGGACAAGGAATTGGTACTCTATACATCTCATGTGAGTCGACGTTAAAGGAGGTCTTATTTGAGCTTGGCGTATAATGCAAATAGTCTGTCAATAAATTATTAAAGGTTCAGGAATATGTTGTTAATTCTCTTATGGAATCTGGGTGAAAGTTTCGCAACATCTATGAATATGATGGACTCTACACTCCTAAGGATCCAAACAGGAGTGAGGAAAAGTTGCATTCTGATCTGTTCTTATTATCAATATAGAGATGATATCATGACACGATAGGTTAGGGCATCCCAATTCTGGTTAAAGTTCGCAGAATTCTATTGTTAGTGTCAAAGGGACATCTTGAGAGGGAAGTCCTAATGGAGATCAAAAGTATGCTTAGTTGTGATTGGAGGGTAGACCACATTCCTCTAGAATGGAAGCATGTTAGGGGCTCCTTAGTTAAACTTGCTCTGGACTCTTTAATTACTGATCTTGCATGTGAGATAGTGAAAGCTCAGAAGATGTACCAGATTAGTCTGTTAAGTACTACTTCTGGCATGGAAGCAGGAGAAGCGTGGCTCATTTTGAGTTTATTTCATATGAAAGAGCCAGAGATTAGTGGCTTCTTTGTAGGTTGAGATGGGTCTTTGTAAATGGAGATGGAATTGGAATTAAGGATTTTAGGGTGGAAATTAGATGGATATTTTTTTCAAGTTCAAATCAAATTAAGCGTGTCAAGTGAGAGCTGGTGACCATATCAGTGAGGTATGGAAAATAACACAATGTCAGTATATGATTAGAGAATTTTATGTTAAGTATGCGAGTTTAAGTATATAAAAACATATCACGTCAATCCTGCAGGTCACTAGTATTTTTTGTGGATAAAAACATATCAAATCCTTATGGCCAATAAAATTTTCAAACAAGAACTTTTCACTAATTTTTCCTTATTACTTTTTTGGGTGGCAACTGTTATGTTAGATAAGCTGTTTGGAATTCGTATAGAACCGTGGGTTGTGTCTCACGAGCCGTCAAGTCTCAACAAACTACAAAGATTTTGGCCTCCCTGGAACTGTACAATCTTCTTACATTGCTTGGGGTTCTGGTAATGTAGAATGCTTGCCTCTTTCTCAGCTTGTGTATGCAGTATTTTTGGCTTCTCTTAAGAGTGGGTATGGGGAGATTAAGTATCTTTGTTATCTGGATTAAGCCTTGCAATGTTCTGTCTTTCTAATTAATGTCTTTCTCTTATGGAAATCTAGGGCTTATAGTCTGTTTATGGAACTGGTTTGCTGGGATTGCTTCTACTCTAACCATTGATTTTCTTTCTTGGGTTCTAAAGTGACCATTAAGTTATGTATGAACTACTACCTCAGGTCTTTAATATAAGATGAGTTGACTCTTTCTTTTTCTTTTTTCTTTTTTTCCAGAGATTAAGGAAGCTAAATAAATTACTTTAAAGTATTTATATTTATCTTTCTTATACAAAACTAATTTGTCTAATTTATAAATTAATATATAATTGAATGACATAAAACATATGTTATGATTAGTTAGTTTATTTAGCTTCTTTAATCTCTCTAAAAATAAAAAAGTTAACTGGATCTTATATTAAGAACCGGAGGAAGGATGAGCTATGGGAGCATGAGTTATGTTACGTGGTTGGATGCTAGATGGGGTCTGATAATAATAGGTACTCCCTCTGATCCTTAATATAAAAGCTGGGTGACTTTTTTTTGGAGAAATAAAGAAAGCTAAATAAGTTACTTAATTATATCGTAGACTGTATAATTGACTAATTAGTTTGGAGAAAAATGATAAATATAAATATTTTAATGTAACTTATTTAACTTCCTTAATCTTTCTAAAAAAAAGTCAACTGGCTCTTATATTAAGGACTAGATGGAGGTAGTATTTAAGAGCCAGTGGAAGACAGTCATGGTGATGGATGAACTTGACATGTGGATTATTTGCATTTGAAGGAGAGATTGACTTAAGTTAGAGAGACAGTTTGAAGGTGTGGGACTAAGATGTAAGCAGTTTCTTGTTTTGAAACTTCTGAATCATTCTGTAAAGTAAAACTACTCCATGCAACCCTGAATGGGACGTACTGCAAAGGAATGAAGGGTCCATTCTAATGAATATTGATGATTGTATTAGATGGTGAATATAGTATTGGTGGATGCACAAACTCAAATAAAGCTACCTACTTGATCATCTATGAGTGTTATCCCTTCATTTTATATAACTGAAAAGCTGATAAAAAATTTACGAAAATGGGTTGTAATTAAAAGTCAAATAAGAGCTTCTATTGGATTAAGGTAAGTAAGTGTGAAGCCATTTAAAACTAAAACCATGTCCAATTAAGATTTATATTATTTAGTAAATACTACATCTGGTTGCTAATCGATCATTATCGGTGAAATTAAATGCGCATGTTAGGGTGTTGGCTATGTCCATTTCCAACCACCATAAGTGTGTAAGCTTTTCAAAGCATGTAATTGGTTACGTCCCAAAAACTGGACAATAAGTGAATAAAAGTGAAGCTTTATTTGCTAAACTGTTGCTATCCTGGTCCCCATTAAGCTTATCTGTTGCATTTGTGGCAATAAATATATAACTGCCAAATTATAATTAAGTGATGGGAACAATTCAACAGATATATATATTTCCAACCAAAATTAGAGTTAAACAAGGCTTGACATCCAACCATGTTTTTGGATTAGGCTAAGTGCCATAAGAATGGGTTCCTATTTCCATTCAACAATTATTGCCAATCAATAACAGCAATTATAGCTGTCAGTACTTCTGCACTCTGAAAGAAAGGTATACATGTCCATTAAAGTCAAGCTTGTATGTGTGTTTATTAACTATAACCTGACAACCAATTGTTGAACTCTTAACCACTTTATTTTTAAAAAATATTATTATCATTTACATAAATTTCAATTTTTTTAAAAAAAATATAATAAAAGCCAATGTAAAGAGGGTATATATATCAGAGCCCCCTACTGAATGTAATGGCGTATAATGCTTCTGGTATATTGCTATTGTTAAAGATGGGGAGAGTTTTGCTGGTTCTACATTGTGCTATTTATGGTTTACAAATGTTTCTGACATATAAAATAACAGCTTGAGGTACTTACTAAAGTGAATAGAAAATTAATATATATATATATATATTGTATTGAGCAATAAATTATTGATACATATTATAGGTGTTTAAAGTAATCAATACCATATATGATGATGAGTTTATCAAGAAAACCGGGGTGAGCGAGAAGACAGATTGAACAGTAACCCATCTCATGAACTCACTACTAGCAAAATTAACTTGATCATAATGATGCATCTAAAACATTGTCTGTGCCTTAACGAAATTACCATAAAACAAGTGAAATCAGTTGTATAAACAAGAAAGAGCACTTTGAGGTTAGTAGTAACATTATATTTTACTTGAGATTTGTGACTAGTTTGGGAACAGCTTGGCTGGATAACATCTTGCTTTCTCTAATATGAAACCAATTAATCTAGATATGGTATAATTATTTTGAAGAAATGATAGCCAAAAGTTCAATTGAGGCTTCAATCTAGAAATGAATAAAACAAAGCACTTCTTGCCATCCAGCAAGGATTGTATTAGTGGGGCCATGCTCATTTGCTCTTTATAAACATTTGAGAATTCTGTGTTTTCCGGTTCCTTCCATGTGGAAAACAAATCTGTGTGTGAAGACCAAATTTTGAATGGTGAACCACTACCACACGGCCATTATCAACTTTGGTTCTTTTTTATGGATATTGAAAAAGTCAAAAGTGATTGCTAATATTCATACAATTCACAATGTAACCATATTTTGTCTGAAAAATAAAGGATTAAGGGGTAATTTTGTCCTGGAAGTTGTTATTGAGACAATTTTCTCTCAAAAGTTTTTTGGGGGCAATATTGCCCTAGAAATGTCAAAAATGATCAATTTTTCCATGTCCGTTATCCTAGTTAATTTTAATTGTTAATTGACTAAATAAGTTAAGTTAGCAGTTCATATGTCATCCACGTCATTTTTGTTAAGGTATAAATTTGCTTTTAAAGTCCTTCATTTTCGTTCAAAGTTACATTTAAAAATTTCCAAACAAATTTGCACCTTAACAAAAATGACATATGGACTTTCAGCTCAGCATATTTAGTCAACTAACGACTAATATCAATTAGGATAACGCCTAGTGCAAGATTGCTCACTTTTTGACACTTAAGCAAAATTGCTTTCTCTCAAAAAAAAAAAAAAAAAAACCTTTCAAGACAATCCCCTCTCAGTTCGGGCCAAAATTGCCCCTTCACCAAAAAAAAAAAAACACTCCATTTCAGTTCTAAATATAAAATAGAGTTGACTTTTTAGATATATTAAAAAAAACTAATTAAATTACTTTAAAATATTTATATTTATCATTTTTTTCTCCAAACTATTTTACCTAATTTATAAACTTATATATAATCCAATAATGCACAACATATAATATAATTAAATAATTTATTTAGTGTTCTTAATTTCTCAAAAAAGTCAATAATGTTTTATATTTAAGACTGAAAGGAGTAATGATACTAAGGAATGTGATTCAGTAATGAGAGGGAGAGAGCACGCGAAAGATTTAATATCGTCCATTAATTAAAAACCTTTTTTAAGGGTTATCACAAAATGTCAATTTCTTTGTCTTTGTTATGAAACTGAAAGCAAACATTAAGTAGGAAATACAAGAGGACACAGCCATATGCCGACACAGTTCTGCTTCCTATCATAAACACAGTCCCTTAGGATGAGTGGCTTGGGAAGGAAGGGAATGAAAATGAAGTTAGCTTAAGCGTCACAGTTCACAAGTGATGAAAGAAAAGATCAAAACCTAACCCCCTCAATAAAGCAGAAAGATAGAGAAAGAAGAATATTAATAATATGATTCATAAGAAGATAATGAGGTGGGATTATATTAGAAGACATATTGAAAAAAGTTTGAGAAGCAAGTTGGTGGGGTACTCAACCATGTGCGCTCTTTTGTGGGCCCCTAAACCCACTTCTCCAACCTTCTCTCTTCTCTCCCATGTGCCCTCAACATTCTTTCCCTTCTTCAAAGCAACCTCCTTTCTCTCTATATGTACCCTCCTCTCCTTCATAATCATCACACGTACACACACACACACACAAACATATACTTAATTATCTCCCAGACATAAATATACATTCATGTAGGCATGATAAGTACGTACACCTCTCACTTTCCTTCTTCCTCCCCCCCCCCTCCTGCTGGATTAAATCCAATATAGATCTCTATACTTTTAACAAGTTTTTAGTTTTAACTCCTATATGTGATGTAAGTTATATCAATTCTAGTCAGTAGTTTACAACAACTTACTTAACGATGTTGATGTTACAGAGCGAAATTAGCACTTTTAAGTTCAGATTTAAGTCTTTATGAAACTATAAGAACCAATATTTAAGATTGCATAAATTGTACAAGTTTTAACCAAAACCAAATCTCGCGTTAAAATTAATTACAAGGACGTACAATAGGTTTAGACCTTATTTATTTTATGTTTTAGCTGTTAACTAATTATCTACCTTTTCCCTCAAGCTTCCTCATATTCCTTTATTCTCTCCATTATTTGGATTCTTATTCTTCTAACCCCAACCACCACACCTTTACTTTACCCCACGATCTCTATGTTCTTATATCAGATATTGGGACTGGGGCTTTCATTTTGTACTTTGAAATAAGAGAGAAGAGAGGAGCCTTTTGTTTTGTGCGAGAAGCAAATCCCAACTTGCAATCCTCAAGGAGGGTCACACATGTCTCTCTTCTCTTCCAATCCTAACTCTGAAAAAAAGTGATTTGTGTCAGAGTTTGTTGTCCTAGGATCACAACTCTGAATCCCCACCACAACACTTATATCTTCTCTTTCTCTTTGCCATTTATGATTTTGGATCTCTGTTCTTCTTCACGTGCCCATACCCCAAACATGACACCAATTATCCCTACTGCTAATAACCCTGCTTCCGCGACTAAGCTGAGATTTGCTCGTAGGTTTCTGAGATCTCTGTCCAAGATGAGCAAAACCAGACCCTCTTGCCCATCTTCAATATGTGTGAAAAAGCGAAGTGAGGGATTAAAGATGGCGGCTTATTGGTGTATGGCTCGTTCTGTTGGCTCAAGGAGGGCTTGGAGCCGAGCCATTCTGATGAAGCTGAGCCGAGGCAGACAACAACATCCCCACCACCATAATTTCTCCATGAAGAGAAAGATCAGAAGACCAACGTGGTTAGGTAAGACCAAGAAGAAGCAGAAGAAGAAGAGGAACATAACTTGTTCTTCTTCTTCTTATGATGATGAAGACGAAGAAGAGATAATGAAAAGGCAAACAGAGAAGCTAAGAGAAGTGGTTCCAGGAGGTAAGTTGATGGATATTTGCAGCTTGTTGGAGGAAACCGCTCATTTTGTGACCTGCCTTGCTGATCAGGTCCACGTCATGCAAACCATAGCTCATCGCTATTCCTAGCCAACCCTGATCATATTAAGGAAGTCATTCATAAAAAGGTCGTGATGATGATGATCACACACACACATATCACACTGATGAATCCAAATTGGAACATTATTTATGAGATGATGATATCAACAAATGGAGACCAAATGACCAATACGCATATATCACATACGTATATTGGTTGCTTCCATATATATATATATATATATATATATATCTCACAAAGATCGCACAAGGATACATATATATATGTATATTCGTTATAATTTCAGCAGTAATATATATGCATGTATATACTGCGTTTTGTCATTTGTGGTGAGAGATACATGAATATGTATATAGGCCTGGTTCGTATATAGATGAGATGAAGATCCCTTTTATATTGTCTCTAACTCTGTTATTTAATTTGCAGATTGTTGTTTAATTATCTAGCCCGTCATCCTGTGCGTGCCTTGTGTTGGTATGTATTTATGGACAATGTATTAGTCTAGCAATAGTTAACTGCGTCTATCTTTCCATTCTGTTCATTGAGACGCGCTTGTTCGCTAACTTTCATAATATTATTATGTGAATATAAATTAGGTGCATTGCTTACATAAAGGCATGAAATAATTTATGGGAGAAAAAGTAGCATCTAGCACCCTAATATTATTCCTTATTGCATTCAACACCCCAATTTTATTTAATTATATTAAGCACATTCACCTCATTTTTCCTAACCGATCATTAAGTTGTTGGATGTAACTAGAAAATAATATTATGGTGTGCTAGATACACTAAGAAAATAATACTAGAGTACTGGATGTACTATAAATATAAAGATTGAAGTGCTGGATGTCACTGAGAAATAAATTACAGTACTATGCTACTTTAGACTAGTTTATTTTGAATAGTGACTATTTTATATAAACCATCTCTTTTGTCTATGATATATATATAATCGTCTCACCATTTGAAAGGGTACATATATATATCTCTGAATAATACACGGGTAGCTTACGTTATGACATGTACGTACGTAGTATTTGATGAATATATGTTATGGCAAAATATTATACATCTGCATTGTTCGTTAATATGTATTTTTTTTTTTTGGGAATTCACGCATGCTATCACTAAATTGAACAAAATTTGAGTTTAAGTTTATATATAGATAAGAGAAAAAGAAAGAAAAATAACTTTGAATTTGCAAAATTACAAATCAAGTTTTCTTAAAAAATGAATTGTGAATTAGTATCAACTTTTGGTAATAAACTTGATTTGAAATTTTACAGTTTCAAAAAAAAAATGTCTTTTTCCCTATAAATAATTCCTTGACTTTTAAAACTAGCACAAAACATTTTTCTTTTCTTGTTATCCACCATTTCATCGATCCATTATGTAGATCATGATACTTTAGTAATAAACTCTTATAAATTTCATTTTTTGTGTCGAAAATTCGTTTGCATTTTGGATTATATGCACATAAATATTTCAAATTTTAAAGTTATAGCCACAAACATTTTTTTCATTTAATCAGTTCTATGTCGTGTATATAGGGCTAATTTTATTGTCATAAAATATTACATGGATGCATACATAAGCTATTAGATCAGTGGTGTTTACTCTAAACACCATTTATTGTGATTTTTTTTTTTTTTTGGGGGGGGGGGGGGGTTCCGAAACCATTTATTGTGAATTTAGAGATAAGAATGATCTACATATCCAGCGAACCCATGGTGGATAGAAAACTCCAAATGGCAAGAATTTTCAATTAAAAGCCACAAAAATTCAAAGATGAAATTAAAAGGGAAAATCGCATTTAGATCCCAAAGACCATAAAAATAGCAAAAAAGTCTCAGTAGATTCTCCTATCAAAAAACTCTCCAAGAACTGCAGTGATATAAATTTCCATTTTGAAATTACCTTCTTGCCTCCATTGATTAAAAAAGGAAAATAGAAACAGTGATGTATGATTAGATGCAGGTACTTGTCAATCATCACTTTATGATTTATCAAAATAGGCACATTCAATTGATAATCATAAATTCCGAATGGAACAGGCTTCAATGATGTATTTTGATAAGTTTATATGGCTATAATGGAAAGTTATACATTAGCAAGTATATATGCTTATTTTGACAAGTCATATTTTAGCAAATGTATATGCCTATTTTGACAACGGTTTGTGCCTACTTTGACAAATTTTAAATATTACTCATTGACAAATTCATCTATATTAACAAAAAAAAAAAAAAAGCTCTCGTTGACAAGTTATAGAGTGACAATTGACAAGTACCTTCACCTAATTATAAATCATTACTTCTCTTTCCTTTTTTTAATCAATGGGGGCAAGAAGGTAATTTTATATTTTGAATTTTATATCACTGTAATCCCTATAGAGCTTTTTGATATGGGAATCTATTATAGGACTTTTTGCTATTTTTTCTGGTCCTTGGGACCTGGTGCGATTTTTCCAAAATTAAAAGCACCTCACAAGTGGGTTATAATAATTAAACGGTAGCAGAACATGATCACATATAATAATACTGCGACTTGAGTGAAAAGGGTGTGGATAAATAAAAATAAATTAGATGTAAATATAATACTCTTCCCATTTTTAATATGAGATATTTAAAGAGTTGATCTTGGTTTTAAATATAAGACATAATTTTCATATTTGTGATCATTTTCAGAATTTACCTCTATTGATTCTCCCTCAATAATAATCAAGAAAGATGAGTAGAGTGTTTTAGAAAATATATATAATGTTCATTAACTCAACTAACTTCCTTAAATAAATATATTTTATATTAAATGGGAGGGGAGTGAAAAGGGCAGAATATGATTTGAGGAAGGTAAAGGGAGAAATGATGGAACGCCCCACTTGTGGGAGGCAGAGGGCAGCCACATATCCCATTCCCGTGATGGTGCAGTGTGGTTGTTGCTCCTCCTTTCACTCACGGACGGGCAAAGTGACCCATTTCTCTTTTTCCAATTAAACAACAACAACAACAACAAACAAAACATTCCATTGACTTGTGATCATTTCATTCCTCCAACCACTATATAAACCCGCTGAGACCACCATGCATCACAAACCAAAGGAGAAGTAAGAGAAGAGATGGTGTTAGGAGAGATGAGAGTGAGAGGTTTGGGGCTAGTGGTGGTGTTGCTGCTGCTCGCAGTGGCAGCTTCAACCATCAATGGCCAAAGCATATGCAACGTCCCAATAAGTGGCCTAATGGCGTGCAAGCCATCAGTGACACTTCCGAACCCGGCGGCTCCCTCTGCGGATTGCTGCTCGGCGCTCTCTCACGCCAACATGCGGTGCCTCTGCTCCTACAAGAACTCAAAGCTGTTGCCTTCTCTTGGCATTGACCCTACCCTTGCCATGCAGCTCCCTGCCAAGTGTAACCTCCCTCACCCTCCTCAGTGCTGAGTGCTGACTCCTCCCTCACCCTTTCCTGTAATAAATATCATTATGTCTGGTGGTAGCCGATCATGCTTTAGTATCTGTCTACTTTGTTGTCTAATGCTTGGTCCAAGTAATAATTGATGGCCTCTGAAAGCTTCTCTTGAGAATTCAGGGTCACCTTCCCGTTTTCTGTCTGTTTGTATTTATTGTTGTAGTAATATATGAATTAATATTATTGCTCCTTATCCATTGAACATATCTGAATTGTAGCAGCAAAACACGCACACAAGTGTTTTCTGTCCTATTATTGGATATTCTTCACTGAACATATCTGACTTATGACCAACACACTTGCCAGCACACAAATCAATGTCCCCACGAATCGATTGTTAATTTATTTTACACACACACACACGTACATACCACTCTGATCCTATTTATAAATCCCTTTTGACCAAAAAAGCATACCATGGTGAGGTAGGTAGCTCAATGATTATGAGGTAAATTTTCAACTTTACCCTCATTTATAAATGGGTACCTTTTAACTTTTTATTCTCTCTCTATTTTTATTGATACAATAATATGGACAAAATTGTCACAATCTCATTTATATAATTAAAAAGAACTTATAAATAAGACCAAATTTTTTAGTCAAAGGAACTTCTAAATAAGATAAGAGTGGTATATCAACTTCATGAGTTGATTTAATATATTTTATATTTGAGTCTAATTGAAGATTTCTCTATAATATCATGATACTACGTCTGATCCTTAATATTAAGACTCTTTATTTGTAGTGATTAAGACTCACTGTTTGTAGTGAGTCTAAGTTAAAGCAATAATTGATAATCTTTGAATGCTTTTCCTGAGAATTGAGCCATCCCAACCATTTTCTGTTTATACTTAACGTTAATGTGGCAGTAATCTGCGACTCTAAATGACTGATGTTGTTGAGAACAATGTAATGCGTATAGCAAATTAATATAAAGTCAGTCATGTATATACACAGATGTCAAAATGATACACATTAGAGTCTCAAGCTCCCATGAAGCCGAGCTCTTCTAAGCAAAGCCCAACCAACTTTAAATCTTTTGTTGGCCCTTGCAGAAACCGCAGTAAAGAATGGAACAACAACTACACATACATGACGGTAAATCACAAGAACAGAAACTTGCTCTCCTCTTTTTGGCCTTTCTATCCACAATGACTACAACTTAGCAGGAAGAACATTCGTTTATAATGATTACACAAGATAATCAAGAAGGCTCAAAATGGAGTTGCCGATAGATGATAAATGGGACATCTTTCCCCACCATTATATTCATTGCATCATGTTAATATCAAAGCAGTGAAATTGGTTTTCCGAATTGCAGAAGTTCAAATTCATCATCGAGTGCCAGTAAAGCTATGATTTAAACGTCAGAAGATTCAGTAGACGTGTCCGAACCATAATTCCAAAGGGTCTTCATATCACCTCTTATACATGCCAACACAATAGTAGTGCCTGTTGATTTCATTGGAAAATTAACAAATGTGCATGAGCCTAAATCCAAGTGACATTAACATCCAACCTAGGCAAAACATTAAATAAGTTACCTAGTGTGCATGGAACAAGGTAGAGGAGTGCAGGTTGTCCGTGACCGTTCATCAAATAAAGCCCCAAGTATGTCAAACACAGGCCTGAAAAAGAAAAGAACCTATATCAGCAACTAAAAGCTAAATAGCATTAAATTTAACGTGAAATAAGGCATACAAGTTAGATCAACATGGGGTATACGCAATGACAGAAACTGAAATCATCAGCAAAACCATTTGGGAAGCACAGATCCTTTTTTTAACAAAAAATGACAAGCTAACTAAACAAATGGGTAAACATGCATAAGAAACGGAAACCAAAGGCATAAGCATACTATCCACTGGTACCACCTCACATCAATCAATGATTAAATGATGTCCATAAAAATGATAAAATACCTGGCATTTTGTATGCAAGGGGAAAAGGCACAAATCACTTTCAATTAAAACAATACTTGTGAGGGGCGAAAAAATGAGCAAGGTTTCAACAGAAACATGTTGCAAAAGAACTCACCAACTCCATAGCCAATTATCAGCCAAAGAAAATATCCTTTTGGTCCTCCCTTCTTTTGATCTTTGTCAAATCTGAGACACTCAAAATGCAGAATCAAAACAATGAAGAATAAGCATCTTTGATAGGTAGATGAACCAAAACTGCCCCAAACATAAAAATAGATAACAGTACTCTAAGAATGGCAAATCAAGATCATTAAGTTTTTTAGTTTAATATTTCAATCAATGGGCAAGACATTGTCACATGATGTTCGATGGAAGTCATCTGCACTATAAGGTAGTTCAAAATGATATAGGCAATATATTCTCAGGATGTTTGATAGAAGTATCAACATAAAATACTCTTGGAATGATAATAATGATAGGCAGGGCTAACCCCTTGAAATAACAAATGCACACTACTGCACTTCATGTACCACGCTGCTCAGACCTCATAATGCATGACGAGACTGAGAGGTGTCAGTAGATCAAAAAGATTGTCACACTCTCATTCCTCTCCCTTCAAACATCAACAAGGTCATTATTCTTCCTTCATACTGATTTGTTACAGAAATTTCCAAAGAAAAAGCTGTGGATGCATGTTCAATTTTATAAATCTCACATATACATAAATAGTTAAAAATAAGAAAGAAATTAGTACCTGTGAGTAAAAGAAACAAGCAAACCAGGGAAGAGAATATCTCCGAATCCAATCATGTCATAACCATTCCAAGGGTCATTAATACGAGGAACTCGCAAAAGCATAGGAATTGCTTCCCCACCAGCTTTATCACCTCGAGCAACCTAGCAAAGAAAACTTATCAACGTGTATTGAAGACATCTTAATGCAGATTTGCTTAAGTTTTTCCACATCAATCTGTCCAACACCTCATGCATATATAGTCCAGTTTGGTACACACCAAAGCATACGAGGTAGTAACAACTTCAGACTTGGATGTGCTGAATTTTACTTCAATATATTATAAACTAAGTTCTCAATTTTGAAGATGCAAACTTCAACTAGACAAAAAAGGGCAGCTAAATGCACGAGACACCCATCAGGTGGGGTTTGGGGAAGGATAGATGCATGCAACCTTACCCCTGCAAGCAGAGAGGCTGTATCCAGAAACTTCAACCAGCCAAACCAGAAAAAAGTAAACCTGGCCAAGTAAAAGTAAGATTTTACCGTGATCATGACGCTCTGTTTGAAAAATATTGGAGATATGAACACCCAGAAGATGTCATAGAAGAATCCACAACAGAGGAGGACAGTAGCAACCTATGGTATCAAATGCAAAAATTGAGTGTGGTGAATTTTTATAACATATAAACAACAAATTATAAAGAAATAATAATCAATAAAACAAGAAGAAAACCATTAAGCTACCTTGATATTAGGTAATTGTGCCAACTGCAAGACAGTTATCATCAAGCATATGCCCTGTCAAGATTAAAAGCATATTTCACAACTAAACATCAAAAATAAAAAGTCAACTATAGATTGTCATCAGTAAATTGTAGCCACAAACATCAAGATAATAAGCCAGTTCCTGCAACAATGCTGTAGAAAGCTGACAATAGGGAACCAGTGAACATCCTAGCTACTAAGAGTGAAACTTACAAGAATATCTTGCCCGGCCCATGAAAAGGATTCCCGCCGAGTGGCAGCCCAGGAAATTGCAAATACCAAACAAAATAACATCACTACAAGTGAGAAAACAGAAAGCTCCCCAACCTTAGGAATATTCACAGTCTTCCTATCACATTTTGGACATAATCTGCCCATATATTTGAAAAGAAGAGATTATCAGTACATAAAACATACAGAAGGAGAAGATGCTATGTTTTAAGGGGAAAAAACAAAACATGAGTATTGATTTTACCTACAAGCCACACTCACAATACAGTGGTGCATTCCCTGATATCAAAAGCATTGTTCAATTAGCAAAAGGAAAGCAGCGAACATTAACTACAATTTGGTATGAAATCAATATGATTGAGAAATCAAGACAGAATACTTAATCAGCATTTACGGCCACTAAGATTTTGAGCAGATCAATATGCCAAGTAATAGAAGTCTTCATACTCTGACCATATTGCATTAGTTTTTTCCTTTGATATGATGAGATAATTGGGATCAAATTATCAAAATAGCTCTAACAATTTATGAAAAGTTATTTTTACTTAATGTGTAAGAGTTCAGTCGAAGGAATGACCAAAAACATTACCTGCATACCACCAATGCAGAAAAGAGCTATCAGCAACCAGACAAACCAAGATGACATGAAGAAGAACATTAGCACGAGAAAAGTAGATGCTGTTATGACAAAGATGATGGCACCCTTCACATCTAAACTAACAATTTCATCCTCATCTTTAGTTGCTGCGGCATTTGAAGATTCCTAGGAAAAAATGAGGCAACATGGTATTCAAATTAATAATTTCAAATGAGTCAAAAATGAGAAATAAATCACCAATAAGGGACAAAAAAGAAACAAGATCCTGGCCCCTTTTTTAAGAGCAACTAAACACCCTGAGGCATCAACCGCCCATGCACGCGGGGGGCGTGGGGGGGGGAACACTTAAACACAAACCATGAACTTTGAGACAGATATAGGTTGTAACAAAAAACCTCATTATAGCAATCATCAGTCTGCTCAGGGGCAGTCAAATCTGACCATAGTGAAGCCAATGCAACTGTCCCAACAGCCATCAACCACAAAAAAGCCACGGAGGAGTCTATAAGTGGGCGAAGTGGAGCATATAACAGAATTTCCACTGCAATGGATGACGCAAAATTAACCATCTGTAAATAGTCTACTGGAGATCAACTTGACACCCAACAAGCACATTTCCCTTTTTATCTTACTTATCCAAGATTTGTGTCAGCATGAAAACTAGCAAGCATTTGTGGATTTGTGCAACAATTAAAATGCTAATTCCAATACCAAAAAACCTAGCAATGCCAATAATTGTGCTAGTTAACAAAATGAGAGCAACTTAATCTTTAAATAGTTTTATTTCTCTGTTTAGTAAGCAGAAGAAAGAGAGCACATTAATCTCTGGTTCACCTTAAAAACTTGACCCTTCATCTTAGTTCTTTCCTCTCTCGCCACTCTAGTTAATTGAAAATTTTGTCAATGGCTACTTATCCAACTTAACCATCACTTCAATCTATAGTGTTTGTACAATAATGAAGGGCTTTGGTATTTCATTTACCTTTTCATTTTAAAACTTACAAAATTCACAGATAAGAAAACAAGGAAGACCATGTAGCATGGCTAGACATCAAAGTGTCACAAATCTCAACAATGTCATAAAGTGAGCTATAAAGAAAAATCCACAATCTGTTTTCCTCCCTTCAGCAATTCCATAAAATCAGAGCAACATTGCAAAGTAAAACAAGCATTGTGATATCAACTTCTGGCATAATCACAAGACCATTCTGGCTCTTTAACAAATAAAAACGGAAGCCAGAAATGTTAGTCTCTATTTCAACAATCAACTACCAACCGATCAGCTAGTTATCTCAGCGTAACTTAGCCTACAATGTATAATGCTAACTTGTGTTATATGTTTTAACTTTCAGGTTTCAGCAATAACACAATGATGACTCAATTCCTAGCTAAATCCATGAACATCCACCTCACCCTTAACTTCTTCCATTGGCCAATGACTTTACGACATCTAAATAATACACCCAACCATGCCCAAAAAAATACACCCGTATGTGATTACTTCATTTGAGCACGTGCTTCATTCTGCACATCTTATTTGCACCATAAATACATTTAACAAATGCTCAAGAATATATTCACCTAAATCTCTTCCTAAAAGCAAAAGAAAAGTACAAGTAGAAGTTAAAAGGGTGAAGAGCCAACCTCTCTTTGAAGACACCATCTTCTTCAAATTTTCTCCTGCGGATTTTGATATCATCACAACTGGAATCGAAATGTTTGGTGCAGTGCCATTGGAGCAAGTCATCTCAATAAGATCTGAGTGAATTGAATCAATAGTTCTCAGAAAACAATTAATCATAAGTAATATTGCGGATAAAAATCATGCATTTGCAAGCACAAACAAAAACCAGACAGTTGCAATGAAAACAAAGTTTCAACAAGTCAGTTATCATGCTAAAAGTTTTAGTGGTAACAAGATTTAAACCCTTTTTATTTAAAAAATATTTTTTTAAAAAAAGATCATAATAGAAGAAGAAAGGCATCTATTTCAAGAACCAGTTATGTTAATAGTATTGAAATAGTTCTAGTCTTAAAATCTATAATGATTTTTAAGTATCAAACAAGATGAAGATGAGAGAAAAGAAATCACAATGTCTCGTCATCTGTGTCCCTTGCTTAGTTCCAATTCATTGTTTTCAGCCTTTTCAGGGAAATATTTTTCTTGGGATCTTCATTATGCTAGAAACCCCTCTAATAGGTTAGTTCATGAACTTGTAGAAATCTTTTACCTAATCCAGATCTAATTTGTCTTTCTACTTTTCTAGATGAGATAGTTTAACTCTAAATTCATCAAGGTATTTTGGAAACCTAATACTCCTTCAAAAGTGAAATCTTGTGTGTACGGAGAACAATATAACCTCATAACCCATTGTAAATGAAAGGGGGATCGCAATTCACAAGCCTAACAAGTGAAACTTTAGTTGAACAATGTTATATTATACTTCCTGTCAAACAGGAAAAAGAGGTAACTATTAAATAAAACCAAAGAAGCAATGCCATGTGTCAAGCAATAAAATGAACCTTCATCGCTGTTTATCATCAACACTCCAGTAGCACCTCCTGACTGAGCAAATGCTGCTTTAGTTGAAAAGTCACAATTACCTCGTTCACATAGAGCAACTGACCCAGATAACTGCAAAAAGGAATTCATTAACACACAAAGCATGCGACCTGAACAGATATTCCCTATTCTATAATGACCATTATCCTAAGTTGGAAAATTTGTAGGTTCTCAAAAATTTTGTCGTACTGCAATAGGATGAATAAAAAATTTACAAAGCGACATTTCAAGAGTAATATTAACATCACTGGGGAAGTCTTCTCCATGCATGTTGTTCTGTAATTAGTCTACAACCATAAGAGCGTCAATCAAGGAACTCAATGTAAAGGATGAAATTTTAGAAATAAAAAAAAGCCAAACCGTAGAAGTTGAATTGGAGCAGCAATCCTCAGGATTTGCAACAGCAGCAGGTGATCTGATGCTTTCTTTAGCCTGCTCCGGCAATATAGACCCAAATCTTGCACTCATCCCATTATACATCTCCCCTTTTTTGCCATCAATCCAGTTCTTCACCTTAACCTGCAAGATTCCAATTGAAAAAATAAATAAATAAGTTCAACATCAATAGAGAAAGGCGGTAAATAGCAGACAGCAACAGTAAAGGAAAGTAATTCAGAAGCAGCATATTCAAAGGCCCTTATCTCAACCTGCTGGTTGAGGTGAGAGTCCTCCATCCAAACACCTGCACAGGAATGCCTTGGAGGCAAATCAGGGCCAATGCAGTAGTGGTTTAAAAAAATGTATAACCAACTTTAAAATGTCGTGTAACTGTTACACCCCAGTACCTTTTAATTTGTGTTTCTATTTGATCACATGATTAAATTAATTAAGGTAGTTATACCATGACACAAATTTTACTAATTAATCAATTATTATTTGATTTAATCATAAAGTACTTATTTCTAACATATAGTTATCATCTAACATTACATGTATCTAAAATCATTAACCAATCTATAAACTTAGTGATTAGCTTTTTTTCTTTTTGCTAAACACAGTCCTGTTTGAGGCACATAACTTTTGTAATTAGTAATGAACAAGAACGAAAATGGTGAGTGAAAACTCAAACAAGAGTGTAAAGATCTAGTAATATAAATCACAGCATTACAACATTTATAACAGTGTCCTTCTTCACAATCCCAGTAGAAGAAACATAACCCATACAGCAGTTAAAAAGATATATGATCACACGAAATTCAGCGGAGCATACGTGCCAGCGTTTAATATTTATCCACCAGAATGGAAGCTAACATCTCATTTCAATCTTAATGCCATTTCCAATTTCCTTCATGGGAATTTCACATCCAAACCAAACGTATCAATTACGAGAAACAACAAAAGGTTCACTGATTAATAGAATAGAGCGATGTGATAGTTGATAAATTACCAATTGGAAGTCATTATTGCAAGAGTCCGACTTGGGAACCCTGTCGTCATCATGTTTGACATCGTCGGCCGCTGCGGAGGGGACACCGGCAATGACGGAGAATAAAAGGAGGAGAGCCGCCGCGAGAGGGAGAAGAAGGGAGTGGGAAGAAGAAGAGGAAGGCATGGTTGCCACCTGATGAAGGTTTCAGAATTCAGGTGGAAGGAGGTAGAGAGAGACGAGAGAAATGGTGTCTGGTTCAATCTCTTCTCTCTCTATAGATCTGAATGTGTTGTTTGATCCCAGGAGGAAGAGCTCGCTCTTATTCGGTGTCTCCTACATTAACGGGAAATTCGTGTCGCGACGAAGACAGGAGATGGACGGATCCGATAATTTCATCGGGACGCATCTTCTCAATTACTCGGAGCTGCCCCAATCCCCCGACCCTCTTTGTCCTCTGTTTTGCCAGAACAAAAATAAAAGGGAAAATGACAGTGAACCCCAAAGACCATAAAAATTATAAAAAAGTCCCAATAGAAATTCATATATAAAAAAAGTTCCTATAACTTTTTTGATATTATTTCTATTAACAACAGAAAGTGTTATATTTATAACAAAATTTAAAACCCAACCATTCACAATAGGAAAATATATATATATATATATATTTTTTTTTTATAACAAGAAATGTCATATTTACAACAACATTTAAACATTTAAATTTTGTTTCAAACTCAAGTCCCTAAACGTATAAAGGTCATTTATAACAGAAAAATATTATATCTATAATAGGAAGTGTTATATTCACAATAAAATTTTAAACCTGGTCATTCACAACATAAAAAGTCATATTAATACAAATCAGATATACGAATTTCTATTGGAACTTTTTTATAATTTTTATAGTCCTTAAGACCTAACTGTCATTTTTCCAAAATAAAATTATGTTAAACTAAATTAAATAATTTGTTTTCTAAAATTTATATAATACAGCACCAGTCTCATCTTTGATCTTTCATCACAATTTATAGAACTCGTACTCAAAGAACATGACTATGCATATACACGTGTGTATAAAATGTGTGTGTTTGTGTAAAATTATGATGAAGTTGATTTTATTTTGTTAAAAATAAAAGCATTCAATGGGTTATTGCTTCTTTAGAGACGTTTTCTATTTTTATTTTAAAATTTTTCGGAATGAATTAAGTGCGAGATCTTGACCTTTCTTTGCACTGCCAGAAAAAATTAAATTCATGTCTGATGATTTTGAAAAACTCCTTAAATTTTGGGTCCGGTAAGAAGATTTTCAATTAAAAAATGTCAACATGGACTATCAAACTTGATTATAAACAAATAAATATCTAAATCCATTTTGAATCATCTAATTGAGAAACATGTATACGTATAATCAACTGTAAAACCGGCCATCAAAAGCTAATTTTTGAATAAGTCATGCATGTACGCATGGTTCTTAAAAACTCATTTTATCACTATGATTTTACATTTTTACGATTTTTTTTATTAAAACAATTTTACTAATTTTCCAAACGTTTTTAAGTTTTAACAATTTTTTTATGATTTTACTATATTACGATTTTACGTTTTACGATTTTTCATTTTCCTTCTGTTTTCAAGTAAAAACTCATTTTTAAGAACCTTGATGCACGAACCATTTTTTCCAGGGGAAAATTAAAGATTGAATTATAATAATAATAAAATAATTTATGTGTCATACTTTTGTGTTTTAATGTGACAAGTTCGTTTTTTTTTTTCCCCGGTATTGAATCTAGTTTTACCCTTTATTAATAGACTTGAGGGAAGGCATAGTTGTCCGAATGAGAATTAATTGACAAATCACACGGTGAAAATAGGGATGCTAAAGGATCCGTTTCTCTCACATTCCCCCTCTCCCCAACCCTCCTGTAACATCCTGATTTTTGGGTCTAAAGAATAGAAAATAAGCCTATTTTTGAAAGACTACTAAGCTCTATTTTTGAAAATGGCGAATTTGGAATGTATTTTATTTTACATGAATAGTATTTACTATTCATAAATACGTACATGAATAGTATTTACTATTCACATATACGTATTTACTATTTATAAATACGGTATTTAATCAGTATTTTGTGAAATATGAATAGTATTTACTATTCACAAATACGTATCTACTATTTAAAAATACGGTATTTACTATTCATAAATACGGTATTTACTATTCAATGGGACCCACGTCAAATTTTCCTAACTTCCCTCGCCTGCCTTGCTTGTCTCGTGGATTGTTTTAAAATCCGTGCGGGACCCACATTTACTTTTTATTTATAAAAAAAAAACAAAACTTTGTGAAAATTACGCCTAAGGACCCATTTTCCAAAACTATAAATAGACGTTCCATTTCATTTCATTCTTCACAATTCCTAGAGCTACTTAGAGAGAGGAAGAGAGAGAGAGAGAGAAGGAAGGAATGAAGAATGATGGTATGATCTGAGGATTTGGTGGTAGTAAATTGGGAATATGGAAGTATTGGTAAAATTAAGCTTGGAATTGAGGTAACCTTGGTTATTCTTTTATATACTTGTCAAATATTTATATGTGTATATTTATTTACTGTTTTGGGATTTATTGTGCCTATAGAAGGCTTGATTTGGAATCTGATAATGTTGTTTTGATGAGAGTGGATATTCTTGGAACCCTTGGTATCACTTTTCTTTTAACCGGGTCAAATATGACACCTCCTTGGTTGTGATTTTACCAGGAGGGGAGCCATGTTGAAGTTATGAGTAATGGATATGTTATGATGAGAGATGAGTTATGTGTTAGATTGCTCCAGTCAACGGTTATAAGAGGTGGTCAGGGTAATAAGGGTGATCTATTCAACATTGACATATTTTATATTGTGAGATCTCTTGTGAATTATTGGAAAATAAATTATGATGTTTTTGGAACCCTTTTTGGGAGGGAGTTTTGGTAACCGAGTCGAGAACTATTTTGTGAAAGGTTTTTATATAAAGGCATATATTTTAATTATTGTGAATTTATAAATATGTTCTCGTTCTTGGTTTGCATGTATATTTCTGAATAACCAATGGTTACGGGGATCTTTGGATCTTACGGTTACTTTGTTTATTTTTTTTCAGGTAAATGATTTAGTAGGGGAAATCAGGGAAGGCACATATGGAAAGCTCATGCTATGTTATTTTATTTGCCATGACCATAAGACTTCCGCATTTTGAAAACTCTGATATTATTTTGGATTTATTTTGGCCCTGTATAAATGAATTTGTATCTTTGGCCAAGTTTTTATATTATATAATTTTATAATTTTGTGAAAATTACACTTAAAGACCCATTTTCCAACTATAAATAGACCTTTCATTTCATTTCATTCTTCACAATTCCTAGAGCTACTTAGAGAGAGGAAGAGAGAGAGAGAGAAGGAAGGTATGAAGAATGATGGTATGATCTGAGGTTGAATTATTTGGTGATGGTAAATTGAGAGTATTGAAGTATTGGTAAAATAAGCTTGGAATTGAGGTAACCTTGGTTATTCTTTTATATACTTGTCAAATATTTATATGTGTATATTTATTTACTGTTTTGGGATTTATTGTGCCTATAGAAGGCTTGATTTGGAATCTGATAATGTTGTTTTGATGAGAGTGGATATTCTTGGAGCCCTTGGTATCACTTTTCTTTTAACCGGGTCATGTTGACACCTCCTTGGTTGTGATTTTACCAGGAGGGGAGCCATGTTGAAGTTATGAGTATTGGATATGTTATGATGAGAGATGAGTTATGTGTTAGATTGCTCCAGTCAACGGTTATAAGAGGTGGTCAGGGTAATAAGGGTGATCTATTCATCATTGACATATTTTATACTGTGAGATCTCTTGTGAATTATTGGAAAATAAATTATGATGTTTTTGGAACCCTTTTTGGGAGGGAGTTTTGGTAACCGAGTTGAGAACTATTTTGTGAAAGGTTTTTATATAAAGGCATATATTTTAATTATTGTGAATTTATAAATATGTTCTCGATCTTGGTTTGCATGTATATTTCTGAATAACCAATGGTTACGGGGATCTTTGGATCTTACGGTTACTTTGTTCATTTTTTTTTCAGGTAAATGATTTAGTAGGGAAATCAGGGAAGGCACATATGGAAAGCTCATGCTATGTTATTTTATTTGCCATGACCATAAGACTTCCGCATTTTGAAAACTCTGATATTATTTTGGATTTATTTTGGCCCTGTATAAATGAATTTGTATCTTTGGCCAAGTTTTTGGGTGTTAAAATTGAGGCTTTCTCCCCTCCTAAAAAGGAATTTTGTCCTCAAAATTCATCATCTTCCGCTGCGCCACTCTGATAAAATATCAAACCTTATTTACAATCTAACCTTAATCACAATCTCAAACCATAAATCCTCAATAACAATTATAGATATCACAAGGACACTAAATAAGAAAATAGCTAAATAAATTCTAAATCTAACAGGGAAGTGCACATGTTATGATATTTAATTTGCCACGACCTCAAATTTTTATTTCGAAAAACTGTTAGGAAATTAGCAGGTTGGCCAGAACCTTTGCTCTGATACCAAAAATGTAACGCCTCAATTTTAACACCTAAAAACTTGGCCAAAGATACAAATTCATTTATACAGGGCCAAAATAAATCCAAAATAATATCAGAGTTTTCAAAATGCGGAAGTCTTATGGTCATGGCAAATAAAATAACATAGCATGAGCTTTCCATATGTGCCTTCCCTGATTTCCCCTACTAAATCATTTACCTGAAAAAAAAAAATGAACAAAGTAACCGTAAGATCCAAAGATCCCCGTAACCATTGGTTATTCAGAAATATACATGCAAACCAAGAACGAGAACATATTTATAAATTCACAATAATTAAAATATATGCCTTTATATAAAAACCTTTCACAAAATAGTTCTCGACTCGGTTACCAAAACTCCCTCCCAAAAAGGGTTCCAAAAACATCATAATTTATTTTCCAATAATTCACAAGAGATCTCACAATATAAAATATGTCAATGTTGAATAGATCACCCTTATTACCCTGACCACCTCTTATAACCGTTGACTGGAGCAATCTAACACATAACTCATCTCTCATCATAACATATCCATTACTCATAACTTCAACATGGCTCCCCTCCTGGTAAAATCACAACCAAGGAGGTGTCATATTTGACCCGGTTAAAAGAAAAGTGATACCAAGGGCTCCAAGAATATCCACTCTCATCAAAACAACATTATCAGATTCCAAATCAAGCCTTCTATAGGCACAATAAATCCCAAAACAGTAAATAAATATACACATATAAATATTTGACAAGTATATAAAAGAATAACCAAGGTTACCTCAATTCCAAGCTTATTTTACCAATACTTCAATACTCTCAATTTACCATCACCAAATAATTCAACCTCAGATCATACCATCATTCTTCATACCTTCCTTCTCTCTCTCTCTCTTCCTCTCTCTAAGTAGCTCTAGGAATTGTGAAGAATGAAATGAAATGAAAGGTCTATTTATAGTTGGAAAATGGGTCTTTAAGTGTAATTTTCACAAAATTATAAAATTATATAATATAAAAACTTGGCCAAAGATACAAATTCATTTATACAGGGCCAAAATAAATCCAAAATAATATCAGAGTTTTCAAAATGCGGAAGTCTTATGGTCATGGCAAATAAAATAACATAGCATGAGCTTTCCATATGTGCCTTCCCTGATTTCCCCTACTAAATCATTTACCTGAAAAAAAATAAACAAAGTAACCGTAAGATCCAAAGATCCCCGTAACCATTGGTTATTCAGAAATATACATGCAAACCAAGAACGAGAACATATTTATAAATTCACAATAATTAAAATATATGCCTTTATATAAAAACCTTTCACAAAATAGTTCTCGACTCGGTTACCAAAACTCCCTCCCAAAAAGGGTTCCAAAAACATCATAATTTATTTTCCAATAATTCACAAGAGATCTCACAATATAAAATATGTCAATGTTGAATAGATCACCCTTATTACCCTGACCACCTCTTATAACCGTTGACTGGAGCAATCTAACACATAACTCATCTCTCATCATAACATATCCATTACTCATAACTTCAACATGGCTCCCCTCCTGGTAAAATCACAACCAAGGAGGTGTCATATTTGACCCGGTTAAAAGAAAAGTGATACCAAGGGCTCCAAGAATATCCACTCTCATCAAAACAACATTATCAGATTCCAAATCAAGCCTTCTATAGGCACAATAAATCCCAAAACAGTAAATAAATATACACATATAAATATTTGACAAGTATATAAAAGAATAACCAAGGTTACCTCAATTCCAAGCTTATTTTACCAATACTTCAATACTCTCAATTTACCATCACCAAATAATTCAACCTCAGATCATACCATCATTCTTCATACCTTCCTTCTCTCTCTCTCTCTTCCTCTCTCTAAGTAGCTCTAGGAATTGTGAAGAATGAAATGAAATGAAAGGTCTATTTATAGTTGGAAAATGGGTCTTTAAGTGTAATTTTCACAAAATTATAAAATTATATAATATAAAAACTTGGCCAAAGATACAAATTCATTTATACAGGGCCAAAATAAATCCAAAATAATATCAGAGTTTTCAAAATGCGGAAGTCTTATGGTCATGGCAAATAAAATAACATAGCATGAGCTTTCCATATGTGCCTTCCCTGATTTCCCCTACTAAATCATTTACCTGAAAAAAAATAAACAAAGTAACCGTAAGATCCAAAGATCCCCGTAACCATTGGTTATTCAGAAATATACATGCAAACCAAGAACGAGAACATATTTATAAATTCACAATAATTAAAATATATGCCTTTATATAAAAACCTTTCACAAAATAGTTCTCGACTCGGTTACCAAAACTCCCTCCCAAAAAGGGTTCCAAAAACATCATAATTTATTTTCCAATAATTCACAAGAGATCTCACAATATAAAATATGTCAATGTTGAATAGATCACCCTTATTACCCTGACCACCTCTTATAACCGTTGACTGGAGCAATCTAACACATAACTCATCTCTCATCATAACATATCCATTACTCATAACTTCAACATGGCTCCCCTCCTGGTAAAATCACAACCAAGGAGGTGTCATATTTGACCCGGTTAAAAGAAAAGTGATACCAAGGGTTCCAAGAATATCCACTCTCATCAAAACAACATTATCAGATTCCAAATCAAGCCTTCTATAGGCACAATAAATCCCAAAACAGTAAATAAATATACACATATAAATATTTGACAAGTATATAAAAGAATAACCAAGGTTACCTCAATTCCAAGCTTAATTTTACCAATACTTCCATATTCCCAATTTACTACCACCAAATCCTCAGATCATACCATCATTCTTCATTCCTTCCTTCTCTCTCTCTCTCTCTTCCTCTCTCTAAGTAGCTCTAGGAATTGTGAAGAATGAAATGAAATGGAACGTCTATTTATAGTTTTGGAAAATGGGTCCTTAGGCGTAATTTTCACAAAGTTTTGTTTTTTTTTATAAATAAAAAGTAAATGTGGGTCCCGCACGGATTTTAAAACAATCCACGAGACAAGCAAGGCAGGCGAGGGAAGTTAGGAAAATTTGACGTGGGTCCCATTGAATAGTAAATACCGTATTTATGAATAGTAAATACCGTATTTTTAAATAGTAGATACGTATTTGTGAATAGTAAATACTATTCATATTTCACAAAATACTGATTAAATACCGTATTTATAAATAGTAAATACGTATATGTGAATAGTAAATACTATTCATGTACGTATTTATGAATAGTAAATACTATTCATGTAAAATAAAATACATTCCAAATTCGCCATTTTCAAAAATAGAGCTTAGTAGTCTTTCAAAAATAGGCTTATTTTCTATTCTTTAGACCCAAAAATCAGGATGTTACACCTCCCAGGCGCACCTGGACCATTAGATCCTTGATCCAACAGTCCAAAACTAAAAAAAACAAAAATTTTATCTTTTTCGAAAAAAACAAAAAAAAAACAAAATTTTTTTTAAAGATCTGGACCTTGATCCAACGGTCCAAATACGCCTGTGAGAGAAAAGAAGAGAGGGTGATTGGGAGAGAATCCGCTCGCGGATGCTAAAGGCGTTCGTATTTCATGAGAGGATTCATTTGGAAAAAGACAAAACAAAGGGAAACCATGGAAATGGAATCCTGATTGAAGGAATTGGGTTTGAACTTTGAAGGGCTTGAATGAAATGGGCCCAAGGCCCAATAACATGAATAATGTCTCTGTTTTAAATTCCGATTGTGTCTAAGATCACCTTGTGGTATAAAAAAAAAATAAGATCACCTTGTGCTTGTAACGATACTTCAGAGGTCAAACTTTTTTTTTTTTTCCTGATTTTAGGAAAGGGATTGGGCTCACCCACAGTCTAAGTACATGACGCTTGGAGCCCAGTCCACATGGGATACTAACCAGAGAATACACATGCCTCCACCTTCAGAGATCAAACTTAAACGCTTCACTTAATGACACTTGACTGATGAATATGATGAAAGCAAATTTTGGACATTTATATCCATCATTTATGTACACGTTAAAAGAGAAACTAAATTGTAATGGGTCACGGAGAAAATAATTATAGCAAAGAAATAATCAAGTGGACGGTCTATATCTAATAGTTTGATCTCTCATATATTGTGTAATAGCAGTTATCATATCATAGAGTTTGACATGTTGTATGAATGATATAATATTTTATATAATATATCAACGTCTTGATAAATAAACTCAAGAGAAGAAAAATCAAATAAGAAGACAATTGACACCTGACAGCTATAAAAATAATAATAATAATAATAATTAAGGACATACATGTGAACATGTACTATGTACTATTTCAGATTTTATGTATAAGAAGAGGACACAAAACATTTCGATAAATAACTTTGAGAGAAGAAAAACAAGTAAGAAGACAGCTGACACCTGACAGTTGTAAAAAGAAAAAAATAATAATTAAGGATATACATGTAAACGTGTACTGTGTACTATTTCAGATTTTATGTATAAAAAGAGGACACGAGTTGATAGGGTGAACTTTGACAAAGATAAGCAAGTTGGCAAGTTGATAATATTTAATAAAAATAGTAGTCATTTAATTAAGCAACATAGTCACAGGACATTATACATTGATGCTACGCTTACACACACACCCCACCCACTTGTCCTACAAACAAGAATCCATGGAGTAAACTTTTAATAGCAATTAAATTCATTAATATTCAAGTCGTATGGTATTTTCTTTTATTATGGTATATTGTATATGTGTTTAATTGGATATAGTGTTGAGATGTAGTGCGATTAAGGAGTTGTACATTTTCCCGTTTGGATCAAAGAAGTAGCACTTCTTCTAACTTGGCAGCCAAACAACATGATATTTGACTTGGAAAGGCCCGAAATAAATTAATTATATTGCCTCCTACATTTATTTTTTGATGCTGCAATTAAATGGTCGTATTTGTTTGGTGTGCAGTGTAAGTGATTGTGGGGCAAGGCAAGGCTCAATTACAAAAGCGCGATTCGAAGAAGCTCCAAAAAGTAACAAGTGTCAAGTGGGAGCATGGGGCCTACAAAAGACTTGAAACACCCAGGTTCAAACTTTAATTACGTTAATTGAACTTAGCATATAAGCCCGACTCGAATATTCAGTCTCCAGCTTTGAATCTTAAATATGGCTACTATTTCTTCACAACTTGGGTTTTGGGCCTAGTGCCCGCTTATTATTTTCTTATTTTCTTTTTTTTTTTCAAATAAATCAATGAGAAGTTATTATTATTTAAAAGTAGGATGGTATTATTTAGGCAGTAGCGACCAATAAGGAGGGTAGTATTTTATAGATTTTGGCAACCTAAGATTCCGTAGATCCAAAATTATAACATTAAACTATTTTTATAATATTGTTTGGCACTGGATAAATGAATACATAACTTGTAGCAGTGATCCTTTCTAATAATGGAATAAAACCATGGGCCTATACAGTATAGCTTTTTTAATTATTATTTTTTAAAATGTAAGCACTGCAATTATTCCGGGTTCCCCCAGTATTATAATACTTTTGGATGGTGTTTAATATAGTTAATAGTTAATATTCTATCTTATATTAAGAATCAGAAATAATATATTTATATTATGCTTTTTTTTTTTGGGGGGGGGTTTAAGCTTTCAAGATACATCAATGCTACATTCCTTTTTATAATCAAAATCATGTAAATTTAATGATAAAAATTATGCTCTCACAAACAACTAAATTAAAAACCACCCTTCGTATATAGGAAAATAAATTATGTTCAAAAAAGAGGGAAGCACTTCCATTAATTATGCAACTAAATTAATTAATAATTTTACGTTCGTGTATATATATATACTGCATGAAGGTTTTTCACGTCATATATATAATTAATAATTAATTAATGTATTACATTGCCTTGGAGAGTTAAAAGAAGAAAAAAAAAAAAACAGGAGGGAAGAGGAAAAGTGAGAAGCAAGGATGGGATCGACATCACGAGGTTGTGAGTGGAGGGTGTGACTTCTTGCTTTTGTAAGTTTGTGAAGTATACACTGAACCTATTTATTTTAATTCCAACTTGCCTTCAAACTTTAACTAATTTAGCCTCCAATATTAGGTGGCCACCTTAATTATTATTATTATTATTTATTATAATATTCCTACTTGGTTCTTGCTTATCACCGTCATTATTCATTAATCACCACATTAGTCGCTCTATTTATTATTTATTTATATATCTACATCTTGCCACATTCAACTTTAGGCCACACTCCTAATATTATTATATTCATGTTATATGTCGTGGCACAATTGTGACCTCGCTTCCCACATGCTTAAGTTAATATAGTTTATTCCGTTATTAATGCAGCTGCAGTGATGTTATTTTATATTCACATCATATCTCAATATTGTATAACATATTTTGTTACTTTTTAAATAACAATTTTTTCATATTAAGAAGATCATAATTTAAGTTCACTACTTCTCATCGATCTATTTTATTTGTACGTTCTCACGTTTTCAAATTTTGAATTTCAATCTTTATTTGTTTTTTGTATAATTATTTCGTATATATATTATGCTATAATTAATTAGTCCTGATATATAAATTCATGGTATAGATGTGTGTGTGTGGAACATTGATGTTCCTCAGATACAATAGTCAATTATATATTTATCCTCTTCGGCGTTCTTAGAAGAATGATTATTCTAACTTAACCGTATAATAAATACAAAACAGTAACGCGGGTCAATACAGTACAATAAACATGTTATTATGATTTATACGAGATTCATTGATAAATTAAGGTCAACTTTTTTTGGTTGGTCAACGTAACTTAATATCGTATTCCGAGGATGATTAATACTTTTAAGCTAATTATTGACACGGACATAACATTAACAAATCGCAATCTGGAATTCATTTTCAATAACAACTTGTGACATTATATATATATTACTCAATTTAACAATTCCATGAAAAATGCCCTGCCCCAACTTTTTTCCGGGGTAACATCAAATAGCATGATGCTAGTTAACGGATATTGAATATTTCTCCGATCTTAATTATAAGAATATTTTTATAGTATAAATTGCACTACAAAAATATTTTTATAATTAGAACTAGAGGTATTGTAAATATAATACCTAAGCATACTATAATTGATAATACTTCTCATAATATATATATATACACACACACATATATACACACGAGTTTATTGTTTGTCATGTCATATTATTTGACATAAAGTTATGTTAAATCGCCTTAAAATTACGTCGTTTTGAGACTTAAAGAAATTAATAAATAGTGTTTTTTCCAAAACAACGTAGCTTTAGAGTTAGGAGAATTAATGAATGATGTTTTGGTAAAATTCATATAACAAATACAAAAAAACTAAAACTAAAAACCAAAACTAAAACACCTTTCATTAATTTCTCTAACTCCGAAAACAACGTAGTTTTTGGGTGACTTGATAAAACCTTATATTTAATACATGACAAATGATAAAGTCGTATATGTATGTGTGAGAGAGAAATTTAAATTTCAAATATTACTTAAAAGATGTCAGCTACATTACTTTTCTGTTTTTGCCCGAATGTCAACTATGTAAGATGTTACCACCTACTGCCTTCATGAGCTGTCACGTTTAATTAGCTTGATAGCCACCTATGACCCGTAGCATGCACACCCCATTTCACAATTGGACCAAAATAAATAGGGAAAATTTCATTGAGTGCCTGAGGATCTGATATAATTTAAATCAACCACCAAAACTTTTTTAAATTTCACGGCACTCCCATAGATCAAAATGAAATGAAGTTTTACAGATGAAAAAACAATGATACATTATTTATTTTATTTGTTAAGTAAATATTCATATTTATCTTGTGAATTTTTATATTTATCTTGTAAATAACTAAAATGTTTTTGATTCCCTAGATTCTTTGTAATCCCTTTATTTATTTAGTAAATGTATTTATTTGTTTAGTAAATGTATTTATTTGTCTAGTAAATATTCATATTTATCTTGTAAATTTTCATATTTATTTTGTAAATGGTTAAAATATTTTTAATTCCATAAATTCCTTTTTAATCCACTTATTTGTCTTATAAATGCCCTTCTAAAAAAAGAGAGAGAGAAAAGGGCATCATTGTGTTTTTACCTACAAAATTTAATTTCACCTTCCCCCATAAGTTCGCAGTGAAGTTTCATAAAAGTTTTGAAAGTTGACTGTTACTATTATATCACATCATTAGGGATGGAAATAGGCCAGGCCAGGCCAGACCAGGCTTTGGCTAAACAGGCTTGAGCCTGTAATAGGGGTTGAAGGCCTGAACCTGGGCCTGAGCCTGAATACAGGCTTTTTTTAAGGCTCAGGCCTGAGCCTTCATAAGGCATAGTAAGGCCTGAAGCCTTTTTAAAGGCCTACTTACAATGTAGGCCTTTAAAAAGGCCTCATCTTATAGGCTTTGAAGGCCATAAAAAGGCTTTTTACACATTAAGCCTATGAAAAAAACTATATAAATTTAAGTTTTTAGTAGAATATATAAATAAAAACAATAAATATTTTATTATTTATATTATATAAATATAATTATATTTATTTAATGTGTAAAAAGGCCAGGCCTGAAGGCTTACAGGCCAGGCTTTAACTAAATAGGCCTAGCCTATTTATACATTTAGGCCTTTAAATAGGCCTTGGCCTGGCCTTTTTAACAAACAGGCCAGGCCAGACCAGGCCCTAAACAGGCCAGGCTGTAGGCCGCCTAATAGGGGCCTGGCCTATTTCCACCCCTACACATCATTTGTAGCTCAGTGAAAATTTTCCAAATAAATACTCCTCATGTCTTCAATGTAAGACATAGATTAGGTTGAAATTTCCATTTTAGTTTTTATATTTATTATTTTTCTTTTAATTAATCTATCTAATTTATAAAATATATATAATCTAATATTGCACAAAAATATTTTAAAAACATTGTGTCACATGTGTTATAATTAAACAATTTATTTAACTCCCTTAATTTCTATAAATTATATAAATATGTCTTACATTAATGAATATATGAACATTTTTTTAAGGGAATGTTAGTCCCAAGGACTATAAAATATAACAAAAAGGTATCACCATAGATTCCCTAATAAAAAAAAGTCCCTAAGGACCTCAATGATATAGATTTCGAATGTGAAATTACCTTCTAACCCCTAGTAATTGATATTTGGATATTACATGATATTAAATTATATGACTAGATTCAAGTACTTGTCAATTGCCACTTTATGACTTACCAATATAGACACGTCCACTTATCAATGGGAGATGTTTTTGTAAATATAGATGGGCTTGTCAATGACTACTCTATGACTTGTTAATATAGTCACGTCCATTTATCCAATATAGTTGTTTTAAATTGTACCCAAAAAAAATGACAATAGTTAACATAGATGAGTTTATCAGTGACCACTCTTTAACTTGTCGTTATAGACATATCAATTTGTCCGAATAGGCACATGCCAATGTATAACTTGTCATTATAGGCACATACGCCAATGTAAAACTTGTTAGAATAGGCTACACCCATCAATATATAACTTGTCATTATAACCACATAAACTTGTAGAATGTGTGCATAAACTTGTCAAAATAGGTACGTACAGTCGCTAATGTATAACTTGTTATTGTAGGGACAAAAACTCTTCAGAATACACATATTGACCTTTTGTCAAAAACCTCTTCTCCAACCATAGTTCACACAAGGATGAACAAGTCATACATTGGCATGTATATGTGCCTATTTTGACATTTTTATGTACTTATAATGATAATTTATACATTAGTAAGTATATGTGTTTATTTTGACAAGTTTATATACATAATTTAACAAGTGTGTGTGTGCGTATTTTAACAAGTTATACATTGACAAGTATATGTACATATTTTGACAATCTTATGTGTCTATTTGGACAAGTTTAAGTGTTTACAATGACAATTATACGTTGGCAAATGGATGTACCTACTTTGACAAGTTTATGTGCATATTTTGATAAGTTTATATGGTTATAATGACAAGTCAAAGAGTGGTCATTAACAAAGCACGTCTATATTAACTATCATCATTTTTCAATATAATTTAAAACAGCTTTGGTTAACAAGTGGACATGATTATATTGATAAGTCATACAGTGACTATTAACAAGTTTATCTATATTAACTAAAACAGCCTCATTCACGGGTAGATATGTCTATATTGACAAATACTTGAACCTAGTCATATAATTTAATATTATATAATTTCCAAATATCAATTACTTAGGATAAGAAGGTAATTTCAAATTCGGAATTTATATCAAGGATTTTTTTTTTATAAGGGAACCTACAATAGGACTTTCTTTTATTTTTTCCAGTCTTTGAGACGTAAGTGTGATTTTCCTTTTTTTAAATGATAGTTTATAATTATGAACTTTTTATATCAAATTTAACGTTGCCTTTAAATCAAATTTCAACTGTTTAAATTTATTTATTTAAAGTCATAATAACAATTTGACAAAAATTCAAATTATCTAAATTGTTCAAATGATAAGCAATAATGATGATGAGATGAGTAAGAGGAAAAATAAGATAAGAGGGAGGAGAGAAGCAAATCCTGCACATGACCAAAGACATTTTCAGAGTTTTTAATAAGTTAGCGTGTTCAAATATTTGTAACTTGCCCGAGCATAGAGCCACCTTTTAATTAATTTTTTAAATGTCCATGAAGTATTTGAGACATGAATAACGTACCTTTCCTTTGTTTTTTTTTTAAAAAAATAATAATCATGTGATTTAATTCTATTACACGTATTCCAACTTTTAGGTATGGATTGATTTATTGACAATTTTTTTTATGACTCAGGGTAAGACAGTAATAATTCTTATAAATTTATTTTTATGTACTAAAAAAAATCAAAAGTAATTGTGTGTTTTTTATTAAAAAAGTAGTAGAGTGTTTTAAATATGGCAGAAACTTATTATTTTTAATACAATGAAAAAGTATGTTTCGAAATAAGATGACTTTTCTTTTTTGGGTCAAAATAAGATGACTTTTCGAACAAATACGACAAAGTGATATTTAATGAACTCTCTACTTCACGAATTCATGTGAAAAGGGTAATTAATTAACGAGCTGCACTGTTGTCGGAATATAAATGTTTCGGGTTGGAAAAAATAATTATAAATGTTTCGGAAAATGATTTCCTAAATCAATACCATGTACATATATAGGTGATAGGTCAATAACATATACAAGAGCTAATTATCAAAATATAAGGTCATAATTCATTTAATTTAATTAATCCGTCTTAACTAGTTAAATAACCCCTATATTAGTGAACAAATAGGGTATTAATAAACTTAAATTTGATTTATTTTTCATAAAAAAGTCATTTTCTTTTTCAAATAGTGAAAAGATAACAAAACTTATAATTTATCTCGAAGATACATAAGTTATTCTTATGACTATTAAAAAGGTATTATCACTACGTGATTAATATGTACACTTCTATGACCACACATAATTAATATATATTGATTAAAATAACTATGTTTATTTTGAGAGAGATTGAGGAAGCTAAATAATATACTTAATCATTTCATTTGTTGTATATCCTTAAATCATATATTAGTTTATTAGTTAAACTAATTAGTTTGAAGAAAAAAATAAAAATAAAAATACTCTAAAATAATTTAATTAGCTTCCCTAATCTCTTCAAAAAAATCAATTAGGTCTTATAATTAGGATTAAAGGGAATATATATATAATAAAATCGGCTAAAAATCTCATTACTGAAAAGTTAGAAACCATACATCTCATTAAAGGGCAAAAACAGAAGAGAAAAGGAACCACATAGGACTCCTCAAACCAACCTAGTTAATTCCATACTCTTTAAATAATTTTTAAATAAAACTCTCTTAATGTTTCCCTTATCAATCATCCTATTGCTGCCTATAGCTTTCTTTTAAACACACAAAAGTTTCCGTTGGCAAGAAAAAAACACACAAGTTTAGCTGAGTCAGATGTAGACAAGAATTAAAAACGCTTAATTCAGCCAATTAACTTAAGTGCTTAAACCCTTAATTAAAAATTAAGAGGTGTGCGATAGTATAAAAAAAGGAATGGAGTAAAGAAGGAAGACATTTATGAAATCACAAGGCACATGAGGCAATACCGTCACCAGCGAGTGATGTAATAATAACCAGAGACCTTTCCCCAATTGGCCTCCCCAATCTTCAATTCTTCTCTCTTTCGTAATTCTGCTTTGCTCTCTCTCTCTCTCTCTACCCTCATCCCCCCCCCCCCTCTCTCTCTCCCCCATCCAATCCATATGTACCCTTCTTCGTCGTCCTCCTCCTCCCTGTCCCAGAGCGGCTTAACCCGCTACGGTTCCGCCCCGGGCTCATTCCTTACCAACGCCGTCGATGCCGTTATCGGAGGAGCTGACCGCGAATTCTCCACCACCGCCGCCGGATCACGCCCTCCGGTCACCCATTTCTTCCCCGGCGAATCCTCCGAGTCCTCCTGCAAGGTCAACAGCCAATCTTCCGATCCAAAAGACCAGCAGCCTCCCAGGCTCGGTTTGCAGAGATCGTACGGTCTTCCTCCTGACGGAGCCGCCATCGGCTTCGGCATCTCCTCTTCGGCTTTGCTTCGTCAGAGAAGCTCGCCAGCTGGCTTCCTCAGCCATCTCACTACTACACCACCTGATAATGGTAAGGATATTTTCGTCTTTCCACTCTAATGTTTATCACTTTTATAGTTTTATTCTTTTTTCCGCCTTTCTGTGGGCGAACCCAACTATCCGACCGTGGTTTATTGGTCCACCATTCACGTGTTAAATGACAGTAATACCCTTCGGTTTAGGCATTGTCCGGCTCTTTGCATGAGGGTGCTTTGGGTCTTTTCCTATGTCTGGGAATCCATATTTTTTTTGGGGTGATGTTACGAAAAGTAGAATAGGATTGGAGGAGATCTATACTTCTGGTTTTGTGAGTTGAGGATAGAATGGTAAATATGGAGTGTGTCATCCAACCATAACCGCATAACGTCTTCGTCCCTGGACAAGCGGGAAATCGTTGACTTTGGTCATGAAACTTTGAATGACGAAAATGCCCCCACTAGGGCTAGCTTACGATGGCTGTTTTGTTACTGTATATCGCAGCCATTGGTATGTTGTTTATTCTCTTTTTTTATAAACAACTTTTTTTTTTTTGGATTGGTCATTTTTTATAAACAATTTTTTCTTACTGTGTCTCAAAATTTGATTTAATTTTTTTTAAAAAAATTTTCTACCTCTGTTAGATATATATATATATTTATATTAATTATCACCCACCCACCATCTCATTAATTCTCTTTTAATTATTTTATATCTATAGTCTCTCATATTTATTACTTATTCGCACTTTTGTATGCTCATTTCATAAAACATTTTTTATGTATTTATTATTTTTAACTAGTTGTTTATAAACAGCAGCACACGAAATAGCATTTGGTTTGCTAGTTGATTTTAATGCGGATATGATATTTTATTAATTTTGCCTTTAGAAGCTGCAGTAGTAAAAAAGCCCCCTTGCATATTTTTTAAAGGAAGACAAAAAAAAAAAAAAATTCCTGCCATAAACATTGCACCTTTCCTTTTGTTTTTTTGCCCAATTGCACCTATCCTTTTTTTGGTGGGTGACATGACGCCCAGGCTAGCATTCACGCGGAGCAAGCACATCGATCTAGGCATCTGTTTTATTCTTTTATCGCTTGAAATTTTTTCTGATTTGGTCTATCGAGCAGTTGAGCGTGTGCGATTTACTCCTAACGGGAGTTCATTTATTACGTCAACGAGGACACACCTGTATTTTCCTTCCCAAAATTATAGTACCTCTTGGCTTGACCTTATTCTTACTGTTATTGTCCATCATGGACATGGAGTGAATTCTTTTTTTGGCCTATCACTCTGCAAAGTCCTTGATTGAGCAAATAAACAAATGAAATTCTTAAAAGCAAGAAACTTTAGCATCTTATTTTCTCCGATATTCCCTCTGGCTTTTTTTATGGGGTGAAATAATAGTATTCCTCCTGTTATTAATATGAGACATATTTACTTGATTTGATTAGATTAAGAAAATTAGTTAAATTAGTTAATATAATATTTATTGTTGGGTTAACATTAGATGCTTCTCCCTTATCCCTTGTCCCTCTAATTAGAAAAATTAGGAAAATATTTACAAATATGAAAACTGTGTCTTATAATTAGGATTAAGAGTAATTCCCCAAATATGTCTTATATTAAGGACTAAAAGCGTAATATCTAATTTAGTTTTTAAGTTACTTCTTATTTATGGAAGGTAGCATTCGAGACTTATTCCTGATTTCTCAATCAATTTTTATATGGTCAATTCGGAGATACTCCGTCTGATTCTAAATATAAGATTTAATGGTTTTTTTTTTTTCGAGGGTTAAGGAAGCTAAATAAATTATTTAATCATATCATATGTTTTGCATCATTAGATTATTTATCAGCTGGGTAGATTAGTTTGGAGAAAAAAAAATAAATATAAATATTTTAAAGTAATTTAATTAGTTTTCTTAATATCTTCAAAAAAGTTAACCGATCTTATATTTAAGACCGGAGGTAGTTCATACAAATGGGAGTTTTAACTTGGCTTCATTTTTCCGTACAAGCCAATCAGAACGCTAGATTAGCGTTATCCTACTATACCAAAAGTGATTGGCGAGTTGTCTACGTCCCTGGATTTGATCAAGATTTGATTCACTTTTGAAGTATTCTTGAGCTGTATCAGTGGCTAACAGTAACACATGCTGGAACAAGTTGCACCCTCCACTTCCCAAAAGGATTTATTCCTACATTACGATGCTGCTTCTTGAGCAAGTCTTGACTCCTGACCTTTTATTTTTTGGGGACACTTGTGCAAGGATTTTTTCCTAAGATAGTGATGTCTCCTCATCTCTTTCTCTTACTAGGTGACCTGCCTTTGCTCAGTGAATGAAATTCAATAACCTTTAAATATATTGACATCTCGTGGTTGGGAAAACTGAGGACTCTAGGCATATGTGATTTTGTAACTAAAACATCGACTGAGGGAAACTGGTCGTGTACTTTTATAGATTAATACAGTATATAACTTCCTTGATAAATCTTTTCAAATCTCTCTATAGGACATGCATATATAAATAATAATCACTTATCTATTTACCAGTCTAGTCCTGGCCACCCAACTTATCCGAAGCAAATAGTCAAAGCTTGTAATCAAAACTCTTCACCCTTAAACTGTGCATCTGTTTTAAACTAGAAAATTGTAAATGACTTAATATCCTTATTGTTGTTGTTCTTTTTCTCAGTTATTACAATCCATGTGAAAACTTTAATTCTGTCTAAATGAGCAGGAGGTTTTTCAATTTCAAGGGGCAGTGGAAGCTATAGCGCACAAGGCGCCTCCAATAGCGGCCATGGGATAGCAAGGCTAAAATCTCAATTGAGCTTCACTGGGCAAGAATCTCTTTCACAGATATCGGAGGTGAGTGAACACGTTGATGGCATCAATTCTGACAATGGCCACCATAGAACTACACATTCTTATGCCACAACCAGCTTTGGAATGGACACCTGGGATGGTTCAAACTCCATTGTGTTTTCTGCTCCCTCTAGTAAACGCGCTAAGACTATAGATGGAGACATTATGAACTGCATCAATGCCTTGGAATCTCAGGTAAGAAGTTTCTTTTGAAGGATTTAATGGAGATGAATCTTAATATAAAGTATGTTCCTGGGTTTAGCAGAAGAATCAACGAACCATAAAATATAAAATGTATGGATTATCTCAGTTTGTAGAGGAATAATGAATTATTTTAAGCAAAACTTGACTATAGATCATTTGGAGAAAATTGTTTGTTTTCTGAATGTAGCTTGTCTGTTTCCTTGTTTCCCAAATGATTTTGATCATCTTAATTTGAAAAATGACTCATTTTCGCTTCACAAACTGAGGCAATCTTGACTCTTCCAAAATGAAATTTGATTCTCTGCAGTCATGCACTTATAATTATAAATTCGTACGAGACTCACTTTCTTTCTTTACACAAATTCTTCTATTTTGTTTTGGCTCGTTTGTTCTATCTGGCGATACTATATGCATTCAATTTGGAACTCTACAGGATCTTGACTCTTTAAAATATGGAAACTTTTTTCCTTCTGTCATAAAAAGGAGAAAGGTTAGGAGGGAACTGAGTGAGTGGAAGGGAGAAAGAGGAGGAGGAAATACAGCTGCAGGGTTGTGTTTTTCTGTAGTGAAGTGAGCTTATTTCAATTTAAACATCTGAATTTGCTCATAATCACATGATAAGCAATAGAGGGTTTGGGGGGAAATTAATGTCCATTCAATATTTTATAGCCCTTGTACTTAAGGCAGCCAATACTACAATATAACAGTTTTGAATTATACTCAATTTGCTGTTTCACTGTTGTCATATTAATTGACTGAATTGTCCACTTCAGTTTAGTCTGCCACAAACAACTCTGGAAATGGCAACAGTGGAGAAGCTACTTCATCATATTCCTGAAGATTCTGTCCCTTGTAAAATTCGTGCTAAGCGAGGCTGTGCTACTCATCCAAGAAGCATTGCGGAACGGGTCAGGAAATTTTCTTTGAAATAGGGTCCTTGTCATTTTATCAACATGATGGCATGCCTCATTTCTCAGCTAAATGAGCATGATAAAAAATATTTATATTTGAAAAACTACTTAGAATACTAAACACGATTTTCTTTTTGATCCCTTGTCGCAGCCTTTGTATAATTTTGTAAGCCTTAAACTAATTATTGTTTTCCTTTCTTGGCTGTCATTTATGTTGAATCTTTCAGCGTTGGTTGATTTTATTTCATACGTTACATTAACCCTTTAAAGGCCATTTACATCTTTTGATGATTGTTCATGTGTACAGGAGAGAAGAACCAGAATTAGTGGGAAGCTGAAGAAGTTGCAAGACCTGGTGCCTAATATGGATAAGGTATAGCAATTTCTTCTTTGATCATGCCGTCTGTTCCTACTACCTCAGTTTAGTCATCATTGATGCTTAAGGCATGTCATCAGCTTGGAAATTTCTCCTTCTTACTGCATTCTCAACATTGTGGCTTATATCTAAGGACATGAGAAGAAAAAAGAAGCTGCTTTTGATTTACTTAGATTACAAATAAAAGGATGTTACTTTTTTCTATTTGCTTTTCAAAAAAAAAAAAAAATATATATATATATTGAATTGATGTTGAGCCCCACAGCTTGCAAAAGAAAAGCTCATTACGTCTGTTTACACACTGACATTTGCTACTCATCGTTAAAGTCTCTTCGTCCTCAGCAGTGAGTCTAAGAGCAAGCACAATTTTGTTTCCTCTGCAAGGTTTGAAACGATGCAGAGTAAATTTTATTTAATTCATAAATGATTATTTCTGCAGACGTAACTTTATAACCTCCACTCTTCATATACAAGTCATGCAATGAGATATATGATTTGAGGTATACAAACTTTTTGCAAAACTAAGTTGCTTCGCCTTGAAATAAGGAGCATATCCATTAGTTTCAGATGATGTTTTGTATGTTGAATCAGTATTAATAGGTTTCAATTGGCTTGACCTTGTGTTTAAAATGACATTCTAGCAAACAAGCTATGCGGACATGCTGGATTTGGCTGTTCAACATATCAAAGGTCTACAAACTCAAGTTCAGGTGTGTAAAAACTCCAAAGTAATCTCGTGAAATATTCATATGTTTTATGGATCTCAACAAATTAACTTTAAACGCGTTTAAATAGATGGATTTGGATTTCACGTTTCAGATCTCCCTAATCCAAACACAACATAAAATCATTTTGATGTTCTTGCTAAAGTTTGGCTCATGCATTTTCCCTTGCCCCACATTTTTTCTTCTCCCTCTCAGAAGCTCCACAAAGAACTCGACAATTGCACCTGTGGATGCAAACAAAGCTCATAGTATTTGTTTTGACGAGGCTGCAGCGGCAGAAAATGGATGGATAGAGTTCATGGATTCTGATGCCAAAGGATCAACTGATTTTGTACCTTACCAACTTTAATTCTAATAATAACGCAGTAGGAGCCATCACAGAGATTCAGTGCATAGAACTGTACATAATGTATGTCGTTATCTTCACGTCAAGAATGGGGCATCGACATCTTAGTGGAGATAATTTTTCCCTCTTCGAGGGTTTTTTTTGTTTCTGTTTTTTGTTTTTTGTTTTGTTTTGGTTATGGTCCTTTTTCAAGTATTTTGGCATTCCAAATGAAAGCATTTGTACACTAAATATTTGCTCGTCTCAGACTCAGAGCTGTAAGAGTAATCTATCTTTCATTTTCTTATATTTTTCCCTATGTCTCAAGTTAGAAAAAGGGATTATATCGTTGAAAGATGACGATTGTACAAGTGTTTTCCATCAAATGCATGCAGCTATGTGGTTGTTGATGTCTTTTTTTTGAGTAAGCTTAGGCACGTGTGGTCCCCTGTCAGCCTAGGTAGGTGAGGTAAAAGCAGGCATTATTCCTACCAATTACAACGCTGATGTAATGTTGTCGTATTATAAATCATTTATTCTGTGCTAACTATATCAAATTGTGTTCCATTGGATTGGATCGTTTGCCTGAGTCAAGCTTCCCCCATTTTACCTCTTTCAGGTAATCCGTCAGCCTCCTTTTTTGACTTCCACGTGAATACGCATCCAATATTTTTTAATAGCTGCTCGTTTGATCCTTTCTATAAAGTCCTGTAAATTAGAAAGATAAGAAGGAAAAGCCAATGTAAAGATAATAGAAAATTGACAAGATCAAAGTACTATTGTTCTAATGCATCTCTTCCAGCGAAATACCCAAAAGACCAATCAAAAAGCAAATAATACTTGCAATATTTCAGTATCCAGTACGTAACGAGAAAACCAACTTCACAATATGATGTCAAACCTATACGCCATTCTCCAGTCAAAGTTGAAGCAACATCTATCATACAATACATCTAAATCAAGGTTTCTAAGTTTCCAGATTTTCATTGCAAGAATCTTTGTTCCACTCCAAGACAGGCCCAACAGCCCCTTACTCTGGATTCTTTACAGCTTTATAGTAGTCGTTGTCAGAATTTACAATGAATTTCAACCCGTCATGTTGTAGTCTCCAGCTTGCTGGTATAAATTGTAGCTTCCTGGCACTTGCATTTTTCCAGTCATATAGCCATCCCCTACAAAATATATATTTGGGTTGTAATAGCAGTCTTGATCGCCAATTCCGAGATAGATAAATTAAAGAGGGAGGGAGGGAGGGAAGAAGGATCATCTAGGAAAGTATAATAACTTCATCAAGGAAAAGGTGACTTCAACAACATTAAAGGGACCGAAGCCCCAAATAACTGGGTAAATATTATGTTCCCTTGGCAATAACAAGTGAGGATACTTCCAAATTTGCTAGTAGAATTGACTTTCATAGGAGCCAAATATTATTTAAACCATCCACAGCCAGACTGTGATCCGTGTTTACCAGAAGCAAAGATTCATGAGAAAGGGACATGTGGGTCAAAGACTTATTATTTATAATTCCGTTAAAAAGATAGAGATAATGTGTAAAAATTTGGAATTCTGAAAGTCAGGAAATGCTTACTTATCACAGAATTTATGAAAGCAGCACCGTAAAAAAGGGAAACTTTATGCAACCATATTACCCGGTTAACCAATATTTTGCTGATGAATGTTAACTTAATTGCTTCGATGTGTTACAATTATCTTACTCGGCTTACCACAAATCATAATGACTACTTACTCGAGTTTGATAGCATTCCATCAAAAACAGGCATTTGGCCAAAACTTCTTGTAGTTTTCAGACTGCCATCTGATGGAAACATGGATTCTGGTTTACAGGAGTCAGGAGTCAAGTAGTGCAAGTCAGAGCACACTTCATGATTCGGGAAGCACAAATCTTCAGCCCTGGCTGATGCACTATGTTGGGACTGAAACTCCTCAGGTTTTGTTTTCCTATCTTTGGAAGATTCAGCTTCAGTCTCTACTTCAGATTCAGTGTTTGGTGCCACATTTTGCTGCTTTCTTTTTGATCTAGCACGCCTGTTCTGGAACCAATTATAGACATTTGTTTCAGAAATCTGGCCATGCTGGCTCAGTTCACCAGTAATCTCCTTGATTTTTTGCTTGCTTGGAGTTCCGTTTCCCTGATCAAATATACGCTCAAGAATTTGAAGTTGCACAGGCGTAGGAGTCCACCTCTGTCTGGAAGTTATTTTGTGTCCGACAGAAGTCACCAATGGGTCACAGTACATATTTCCCAGCCTAACTCCTGATATAGAAAACCATAATATTATTATGTAGAGAATTAGAGAATGCCGGGTTTTAACAAAAAGTATGCCCAGGTGGCAGCTGATCTGAAAATGGCGACTAACTGTCGAAGACATTTATTCTGAACTAACAATTGAGGTTTTATTCATCCTCAGGATTGCATTTGAGTGAAGAAAGTCTAGATTTTCTTTCAAAAGTTTGCTAAATCTATACATCTATGGATGATCTAAAACTTAATTGAAGCTTCAACATTTCAAAAGTTCGCTTAATCCATACATCTATAGATGATATAAAACTTACTTGAAGCCTCATCAACGTGTCTATAAACAGTACAAATCATCTCAGACTTTATACAAAGCCTTATATTTTACCAATAACTAGTAAACTAGCTGAAACATTATTGCACAACTTAAAGCCATTTTTCATATGCAAAAGCCAAAAGGAAAATCGAAGGACAAAGCCCTTGGGCATTGATTTTGTCATAGATGTGATACCAGATCAGCAGTTCCTAGCTGCATACGGTAATTAAGTAGCTATTTCAACATGATCCAGTCATTACTCTGCCCCTACTCTCACAGAGAAACTCAATTGAGCACTCAAACACCCAAAAATCTCATCATTGAGCCTTGAGGGTAACGGCAAACAATATAATTAGAACAGACTATAGAGATTAACAGCTACTGAGTTTGACAGCAGGACTTAAAAAAGATGCATAGAACAGAGTAGAAGGTCAAAGAGAGAGGTAATAGTTTTCAAAAGCCCATGTTTGACGGCACCAAGGCCATTCATCAAGCAATTTTCAAAATTCTCATGAAGGACTTGAAAACCAATGATTTAATCTTTCCAAGCTTAAACTAGTCGAAACGTAGCAAAGGTATAATCTGACGAATTTTACCTTGGATAATTTCCAAACTATCCAATATGCAGATCACGGTGGAGATAAGAGGTAAAATTAAAGAGTTTCGAAATTGTCAAGAAATTGAAAAACAATTTAGTAGTAATGGAGTTAGTAGTAATGGAGAGCAAGAGAAGCAGGCAGTGAACAGATGCAAAAACAGCAAGAATTACTTTTAAAAAGCAGAGAGAGGAAAAAAGGGAAAGGGGAAAAGACCAGCAAGATCCTGCTGAACGGTAAGAGTCTTGTGCATCTCAACGAGCTGCTCACAGATGGAGGTATAAACAGCGATTTGCTGCCTGAGAGTTTCCAATTGATCATCGGTCATAACCTTCACGTACATCATTCCTCCGTTTCCATTGTTAGCATTTCCGTTCTGCTGCTGCTTCTGCCATTCCATGAGGTTCACCATCGGTTTCTTTCTGAGCTCTCTCTCTATGAAAGTCTTGGTTTCTTTCTGAGCTCTCTCTCTCTATGAAAGTCTCACAGACACAAGAGGGAATAGAAGAATGTCTCTGGTCAGCAATGATCCCTCTCAGAAAAATGTTCCACAAGCAGACAAAAGACCCTCTCTTATAAATATGAACCCTAACCGTCTTTTACGGTGCCACATGTCGTTATTGTCCTTAATTCCTCCCTCTAATTGCGCTCCATAAGGCATTCTTTTTTATTTACAAATATAAATATTTTATTTTTTATTTTTAAAATTAAAATTAACTCTCTGTCAAAGACCTATGGCGCATGTTGGGGATAGTACAAACACTCAAAAGTCAGTTGGAAAGATGGAAAAAAATTTGTAATGAATTTCAATTAACTTGTTGACACAATAATTATGGATTTGAATTGATTCCAAATTAAAAATAAATTGCACTTTCAGTGTCAAAAAATAAAACAAAATCCCTGAATCATCTCCAAATTTTCAGGGAAATAAATAAAAATCAATCAGACGACTTTTTTTTTTTTTGGTTTGTTTGGGAAAGGCCATTGGCCGCCGGAAAAGGATTCAAAAAATGGCTCTTTCCATGATTGGATTTAAAGCTGGTGATAAGGCTTATACAAATGCACTAATCACGAGCGGATTTATATATCATTTCTTTAATTTTTTCGGGTTTTATTTGGCATTATTGTGATTGTGAGACCTATGAGTTTGCTGTTTTAAAGTTTCTACCTAACTAAATCGGGTCGAATCGCTTGTAAACTCATATCAATTATAAATTTGGTTAAATTCACGAGTTCACACACTGAGTTTATTATTTTTATGTTTCTAAGTTACAAAAATCGTACTGGCCCACTCTTAACTTGTGTTAATTTTTTTGATTTGGACATCCTCAATTGCTTTATATATGAATCTTATAGAAATTTTTTTGTTAAATATGATAAGTTATGAATGTTGATAGATTTAATTTTAATTATTTAGATTTAAAATATATTTAAATAAAATGCTGTCATTTTTTATATTTTAATACACACTATTAATACATATTTAATAATAAAAGTAAACTTTTACGAATTTATTATTTAGGTGCACGATATGAGTTTATAGTAGTATCATAAATTTACAATATGGCATTCCAAGTCAGCAGAATATTGAAAAAAGTATACTGCAAAATAATTTTTCACCTTATTTTATACCAAACTAACCAAATGTACACATGCACAAACAATGCAACTAAGAAATTCAATTTGTAAAAAGCATGCCCATAATTTTATATTTTTCTGGCTAATGTATAAGGATATATATTATTATTATAGAGAAGATACATATTTTGTGTTGTTTTGTGGCAAGCATTAAATAGACTCTGGGAGGTTGGAATGGTCAGAATTCGGTGACAATGTCCTGTGTCTGAGCTGCAACACTCACTGGAATTTCGGTGCCGTCTTTTTTCTTTCTTGACCTGTTTGACCAACCCCTCCTTTTTTCCATCTCTTTTTCAAAAATAATCAATATTATTTTGTTATGGATTCATTCATCATATTCATAAGTCTACTTTAACCAAAAAAATTTTAATTTTTTATTATAAGTCTAGTTTAAAAGTAATAAATACATTTTTTTAATTTCCTACTCATATTAATTACAATAAACAAAAATAATTTATCTATGTATGCCTTTTGAAACTAATCATATATAAGGGTAAAATTGAACATTTAACCCATAATTAATGAGTTAATTGACTCTCTTTGATATGTGAGAATTAATTAATTTAGATTCATAAATAAGATCAGACGGTGGTATTATTTTTTTCATCAATACAAATTTACTTAGGTTCAATTTAATTTCCTTTCTTATAAAGGTTTGTTTGGTATAAGGGATTTAGAGGGAAGAGGAAGGGAAATAAAATTTTACGAGTTAAATTTAAAAAAATTGGAAGAGTGAAGTTAAAAGATTTTAGTTAATTATTTTACTCTTTTATCTTACATTTTTTCTTCATTGAAATTTTACAACTCCATTCCTCCATTTTTTTTTAAAAAAAAAATCTAACTCACGAAAATTTTCTTCCCCCTTCTCCCCCCTCCAAATCCCTTATATCAAACAGCCCCTAAATCTTGTGTTGATCTAATATAATGATCACATTACATAATTCATTGTAGCACATCATACTTCAGTTTTCACTGTGCTCATGTTTTTTCAACTACTATTGTAAAGGCCTCTTTGAGTTGGCATGAGAAGCACATCCACATAAGTTGAGACAAAATTTATCTCATAAACTTACATTGTATACTGTAAATTACGTTGGGAAAACAGTTTCTACCGCTTTTTTTTTTTTTTTTGATATGACAAGGCAAGCCAAAGCTTGAAAGTGAAGTAGGGAGAAGACTACGAGTCTACTCCAAAATACAACAAACTAGACAAAAAACTAGTAACGATATGCAAGCTGGTTCTTCAAGGCCATTGGTAGGCATCCTTCGGGGACGGTTGGAACTAGCGACACTTCCTCTTCGACAGAAGCGTCTTAACCCATCTTGACCATATAATCAGCACATGTATTGTTTCTACCGTTAATTTAAAACAAACATAAAGCGTGTGAAAACAGCCCTGGTTGGATGAGACGTAGTAGAAATAAAGTAGTAAATAACTAAATATAGCTTATAAAGCGTGTGAAAACAGCCCTGGTTGGATGAGACGTAGTAGAAATAAAGTAGTAAATAACTAAATATAGCTTAAAAAAGCATATTGAATTTGAAAATACTAACATTACAAGTACCAGTGAGTTCATACCTAACTTTATATTTTGATGGATTCCACTCCCTTCAAACAAATTGAAAGAAATCCTTCCCCCATAATCTGCACTCACCTTAAATCTACAACTTTTTAAAAAAAATGCAATTAATTAATGTTCACAAAATAGGGTCATATTTGACTGCAACAAATGTCACCACATATACTAATGCTATAACAAAAAAAATCTGGAAAATTTTCATATGCTTTTGTTTTTATTTTTATTTTTCTATTATTTGTCATTCTACCTCCGATCCTAAATACAAGCGCTGATTAACTTTTTGTTTGGAGATTTAGGAAGATATTATATTACTTTAAGGGTATGTTTGGTTTGAGGGGAGGGGAGAGAAAATGAAGAGAGAGAAAATGGAGTTTGTGGTGGGACTCACAAAAATTTTATATCCTTTTAACATTTTCCCTCCATTTTCCTTCCCCTCCTCTCCCCCAACCAAACACACCCTAAAGTATAAATAATTATCATTTTTTTAAATTTATTTTTTTTACTTATAAACCATTATATAGATTACTCATACACAATATTATGATTTAATAATTTATTTAGAACCATTCTACCTAGACTCTATCAAGATTATTTTTGGGGTTTTGGTTGATTTAAAAAAATAGAGAAGGAGAGGGGGAGGGATTCCAGCATGACTGTGTTGAGGTGAAGCGCATTTTGAACGGGGAACGCAAATCACGACCCACTAACAAAATTGGAGTTGAGAACATAGAAAAATGGTTGGCAAAAAATAATAATAATAAAAAAAAGATTATGGAAAATTGGATGATAGGAAGAAGACGGAGGGGAGGGGAGGGGAGGGGGAGACAAAGGCATGTGGCACCGCCACCTCCGTGACCAACGTCAAAAGTTCATGGGACCCACCTCCAACCTAATTCACGCTTTCCTCCTCCCCCTTTTTTATTTATCATTTCCATCACGTCAACCCGCCTTCCCTCATCACACACAATCCCCAACAACAACAACAACAGTACCATACTCCTTCCATGTCTATATTTATTATTTTTTAAAAACTAATTTATCAAACTTATAAACTTATATATAATCTAAAAATACACATGATATAATTAATTAATTAATTAATTAAATCTTTCTAAATCGTATTGTATTTAAGACAAAAGGGAGTGCTACATTGTAATTATAATTATAATTAGGGGTTATCGTTTGTCATATCACTTAACATAAGATTATGTCAAATCACCCTAAAACTACGTTGTTTTGGAAGTTAAGAGAATTAATCAAGGGTATTTTTATATTAACTATATGAATTTTACTAAAAAATCCTTCAATTATTCCTTTAACCCCAAAACTACATCATTTTGAAAGTTCATTAATTCTTCTAACATCAAAACGACGTAATTTTAGGGTGACTTGACATAACCTTATGTCAAGTGACATGACAAATGATAACCCCTAATTATAATCATATTAAAAGTCATAAAAGAGTTCAATGATTCTATTAACTAAGTTACTAGGGGTTATGATAGGAACCATTCCTTTATCGATGTAGTAGAGGAGGTTAGGAGTCTTCTCTGTGAGGACTGGCAAGAATTTTTGTGTGGGGTTTGAATCTAATCTTTAATAATTCTGGTTGCAATTTTATATTACATAGAGTTAAAAGCATCTGTGTTACTCCATGTCATTTTTAGATATGTTAAGATCAACCTCTATCAATGGGTTCAAAGACAAAGGAGCCATTTTTTAAATTATAAGTTTCTTCATTTCATTCTATGTTAGATTATCAAATTCTCTTAAGAGACCACTTAATTACAGTTTTTGGAGTTCTCTTTATTCAATATGTATTTACTAATTTATTCTCCTTATAGCCTTTTAGTATTATCTTTATGATGTACTTTTACTTACATTATTTATAGGGAAAATTATAATAAAGGACCTAAGAAAAATAATATTTATTTAGAAGGACCATAAAAAGTAGTAATTATTTTGAAGGACCAAAAATTAAAATATTAAAATAGAAAGACTAAATTGCCCTTAATCAGATTTTCTATATTATCTCTAATTAAATCATAATCAGATTTTTTTTTTAACGTAGAATTTGATTGATTGAAAATAATAAATGGAAAGTTTCAGTATAGGTCTTCCTATGCCGCTGATCAATATGACCCTGTTACTCCTGTTGAAATATTAAATAAATTTATATCATTAAGTATTGTATAAATATATTGAATGAAACCTCCCACAATACTTAATGATATAAATTTATTTAATATTTCATTATTTTTTTTAATATATCATATTTTTCAATTCAAAATTATTATATTTAAATTTGAATTTTTATTTTAATATTAAAATGTAAGTTTAATATAAATTTGGAATATTCTAAGAGTCATGATAATATTTTCTTATCTGTAAGATTTACTTTCTCGGTACCTTTCGACAAGTTCTTGACTTCTTAAGTGAAAATTAAAGGATTCATGACATGTTTGTGGAAGATTTGTTGTGACACCGTTGTTTTTAAATTTATTTAAATGTATCATTTTTTTTCTCTGGTAAAAAAAATAATTAGCATTTTTTTTCAAAAGAAAGCCCATTTCAATGATAAAATTTTGAAAAAAAAGGGGATCCCATTCCAAAAGAGTAAACAGCAGACATATTTTGTAAGGGCAAAAACAGGAGTAACAGGGTCATATTAATCGGCGGCATAGGAAGATCCATACTGGAACTTTCCATTTATTATTTTCAATCAATAGATACGTATAAAAAAAAAATCAAATTCTGATTTAATCAGAGATAATATAGAAAATCTGATTAAGGGCAATTTAGTCTTTAATTTTAATGTTTTAATTTTTTTTCCTTTAAAATAATTACCATTTTTTATAGTCCTTTTTAATAAACATTTTTTTCTTAGATCCTTTATTATAATTTTCCCTTATTTATATCATTTGGCCTTTTTATCAGGAGAGAAAGAGAAAGAGCGCGAGAGACGAAATCACACAGGCAGATATCATTTAGCTAAATTAGCTCATAACATTATCGGTAGTTTATGTGTGTTTGATCAACCTATCTAAGTAATCACGAAGACATAGGGTGCTCAGAGGCCCTCGATTTGACTTACCTTATCTCGTAATCTCAGTTAGGTAGGAATCCAGTTTTTTTTTTTTTGGGGAGGTATTCCCCAAAAGCAATATGGGTCATGCAGAGCATTTTTATAAATTTAGGCCCAACAACAAGGGGACTACAATTCTGAGAAGCGCTGACCCATTTAAATAACACACAAGGGAATAGGCCATGGGCCCAGATCATGATACCCCTCCCAGGTCTTCAACAAGAAGATAAAGAGCCCGACAGAACCTCAATCCGGATTAGGCAGGGCGAAGCTTTGGTGAACCAGGTGCAATAACAAAAAACAAAAAAACAAGAAGATAAAGAGATAAGAAACTTCCTATGTCGCGCATGACAGGTTAAGTTGGTATCTGTTCCATGTGAATCAAATAAAGTTGCGCACGCATAAGCTAAATTAGGGATTTCTGATTCCTAAGTGTTAGTTGAGTGCCCGGTTCGCTTGAGATCTTGGTTAGACCAATTTGGGATTAATTTCCTCACCCATGTAATAGCTAGTTTATGTAATCTGGGTTCTTAACCCTCTTCTTTATTTTTTTTTTTTTAAAACAGAGATGTAAGAAAACAAATTTTGGAGATTCCACGGTCAAAGTTATATCGTAATATGCTCCCCTCAGTACTCTTTTGGGAAAAAGAAAAAATTCAAATGAGGTGAGGGTAGTAATAAGATTGTATTATTAGTATTAATAGTGTAAAGTAGATCTGCTATATATTTCTGTAAACACCAGGAGAAGTTATACAGAAGAAGGTAAAAAATTATTTCACAAATAATTTTTCGCAGATGAAAAGAAAAAGGTTTATTATTAAACGTGTTATTGATAGGGGCGGAGTCAGGATTTGAGAATAGGGGGCGAAAATTATAGAATAGAACTTAAGAAAGTTAGTATTTGAAATTAAGGGTGAAAATTCTAGAATTGAACCCAAAATTCTAGAAAATTATGCTTCAACCTCATAAATATTTCAATTATTTCAGTGTAGTTCCTCTATAACACTTCTTAATAAGGACTAAATTAAAAATATTAAAAATTTTATATGGCTAAATCACAATTTCCTATACTTTTAGGTAAAATTCTGTAATTTTAAGGCGGGGCCACCTCTAGCCCCCTAATTCCACATCTGGTTATTGATTTAATTATTACTTGGTAGTAATAATATTAGTAGTTTATTGGAGGACATGGATATATCTTTAGTTATTTTTTTGACGTATAAAATGAATTTCTCATCCAAAACTTCCTTCCTGTGAGATATATATATATATATATGGGGGGGGGGGGTTGTCAAACCTTCCTGTGAATTATCAGGAAAACCAAGTAATCGATAAGGCATTCATAATTTGATAATTAAATTAGTTGAGTTTTGTAATGAATTATTTTTGTGCTTAGACAAAAACGTATCTAGTATTACCATTTGACTTGAGTTGAATAGAATCAACTGATAATACCTACAATACCCGAGTCTTTGAAAATTCATATTTGACTTATCTTTTTTACCCTTTATTTTTATTTTTCCTTTTCAAACCATTATATTAAGATCTCAACAGTTTAGATCTAATATATTTTAAAAATATTATTATAATTTTACCTTAAAGATTTAACATGTTAAATTTCAACCATTGAGATTTTATACAATAATAAAAAAAATTAAAAAAGAGAATAAAGGAGAGGTGAGAACCCAAATCTTGAAAATTTAGGGTCCAAAATAGCAAATCCAGGAAAAATATATTTTTTTGAAAAAAGCCTCCAAAATCTATGATGAATCCACAATCCATGCGCATATAGTGCCCTGCCAGCTTTGTGCATCGTCACTGTGTACGCACAAAATCCAAAGCCACCACCTCTCTCTCTGTCCGTGTGAAGATTGTGATTTGTGAGTGACTGTGTCATTGGTGAAAATGTCTTCCGACGACGAAGGCGGTGAAGAGTATCTCTTCAAAATCGTCATCATCGGCGACTCTGCCGTCGGCAAATCCAACTTGCTCTCTCGCTATGCACGCAATGAATTCAATCCTCACTCTAAGGCCACCATAGGCGTCGAGTTTCAGACGCAGAGCTTGGAAATAGACGGCAAGGAAGTCAAGGCTCAGATTTGGGATACCGCCGGCCAAGAGCGATTCCGTGCCGTCACCTCTGCCTACTATAGAGGCGCCGTTGGTGCTCTCATTGTCTACGATATCACCCGCACAACCACATTCGAGAGTGTCGGTCGCTGGCTTGATGAGCTCCAAAGTAATTATTTAATTAAGCTGCAATGCCTTGATGATTTGACCTTTGGGCCTTTTCTGTTTGTTATTTCCTGGTTGATTGAATGATTGTGTTCGTATTGCTAATAGATCTGATCTTCATGATGTGTTTAGTTGACTTCATTCAGAAGAAAGCTAGTAATGAAACTGTTTGAGAAAGATACAGGTAAAAGGGAGAAGAAAAAGGCTCTTTGCTTCTAAATTCAGGAACCCGTTTTGTCAAAACCGTTTTTGGGTAACATTGGTGGCATCAATTTTGTTAGATAAATGGCCTTTGATGTTGATGCTGAAAATTTTTCTATACAGATCATCGGATGTGATTATAATCGTAGACAGCTAACTGAATTCTATAATTTTGGACTTACACATAAGATTCGATGGGGCACTACTTAAAACTGTAGGTAAAGGGTTACTATATTAGGAACTCTGTATACATAATACATGGAGCTGATCTAGAGATGATGTCATTACGCAATTCCAGTTTCCATCTTGAAATCTGGGATCTGATTGGATTGGATCTTTTGACGCTTCTAGTTGAAAAATTACCTTTGTTGTCTTTGTCTTTTTCCTCCGTTACCATACTGGTTGCCAACTATCATTGCTTGCGATTGTTTCCCTTTTCTATAACTATTGTATAATATTAGCACAAAAATTCAATTCATGTATTGCAACTACCTTCGATTAGGTGAGGCATATAATAAGAAGCAGCCTGTAGATTCTCCTCTGGTTTATGGGGTTGCATTTAATAAAAACATCACCTTCACTTTTATAGTTTATCAAGTGGTTTTTATTTTAATATAAAATGTTCCCTGCAGCATGTAAAATGGTTCTGCTAAAATTGTAGGATAACCAGTAATAGAAGGTTGTCACGAAGGTGCAACTTACTGGGATACTGTGTGTTTTTAAGATCGGGTTGTGGACATTTATATTTTATGACATCTCACGGCAGAGCCATCTTTAAAAATTTTGAACCCTAGTTTAAGCTGTATACTTAATAGTTAATATTACTGCCTGAGCTTTATCTCTATGGTTGCCCGCCTTTCCACAAAAGATGAGGAAGCAGGTTGGGCCCCCCACCACTCTGCTAGCAATATTTTGCTCCCTAGGCAACACCCCCCCCCCCCCCCCCCCCCAAAAAAAAAAAAAAAAAAGTAGTAGAATATAAACCGTCAATCTTTAACCTATTCTTCTTTAGCTGTCAACAGTTTAAACCTTTGGTTCAATAGCTTCCCATATTTCTTTGTTTGTTCTTTTGCTGTCATGAGGTCTCTGTTTTTATGAGTTTGTCTCCTATTTCCTTATATCTATTCACTTATTGCCTATTGGTAAATGTCAACGTGTTTGTAGACTTTGTGCTCCTTTAAGGTGGGACCATTTGTAAATTAATAAATACTCACAAGTTTTCATTGGACAGTGGAAGAAAAAACTAACACCCCCCCCCCCCCCCCCAAAAAAAAAAAAAAACAAAAAACAAAAGAAGTCATTTGATCTCATGTACTACTTAGGTAAACCACGCCAGGGGCATTCCGTCAATTTTTTTCCCTTGTTTTTTAGATTTTCACCCTGCATGTATTCTTGATTCTCTGTCGTCAATCCTGGTATGCACTCTCATTTTCTGTTGCATGACTCCGTTGTTGTGCTTAATAATGTATCTTGTGATGAAAAATCACGAGTACATGGTTTTCACTAGCTCCTCCTAGCGATCATGCTAAATATGGTTATGGCATTTATCTTGTATGGATGTCTAGAGTTATTGTCTAGACATGCTAACCAAGGTGCAATGTTTTGTGTGACAAAAAGGATTTGTTGCCAGTAAAGCAACAAAGTGTCATGGCAAAGTCTCCTCCTGTCCCTTTCTCCATGCATTTTCTTCTTCTGAATAGAAGTTTCATGTATTCTGCGTTTTGTGGAATTCTCACCGTCTAAGCTTTACCACTACTATGATGCAGCTCATTGTGATACAACTATGGCCATGATGCTTGTGGGCAACAAATGTGACATGGTAGATATCCGGAATGTGAGTACTGAGGAAGGCAAAAGCCTTGCAGAATCAGAAGGTTTATTCTTCATGGAAACATCAGCCTTAGACTCAACAAACGTTGATACAGCTTTTGAGATGGTCATTCGTGAGATATACAACAATGTCAGCAGGAAGGTCATCAATTCCGACACCTACAAGGCAGAGTTGTCAGTCAACAGGGTGAGCCTTGTTAACGATGGGACCGGCGCATCAAAGAAATCCCAAGGCTATTTTTCTTGCTGTTCAAGATGACCTTCATTCTTATTTTTATACAAGTTGGTTTGTTAATTCAATTTGTTGGCCTGTTGGTTGGTTGATCAAATGGGTTGGCTTGTTCCTTAATGGACATGTTATCATTTGAAATGTTCTTTGGTTACAAAAACAAGACATGATACAGAAATGAAATTGTTGTATTCAGCTGTAAGAAAATAAGTATAATTTTATAGTTGGGAAACGGGATACAAGAAACTTGTCGCAGCAATTTTCAACAAATTAAAGGGGACAGTTATTTTTTAGTATGTCTATAGCAGATTTCACATACCTTTTTGACCTCCCTCCCTTTGATATTTTTTTTGGCTAAGAAATATATTCTGGGAGTTCAAAAGAGATTCTCATTTGCAGGGATATGACAGATAGCAATAGACCGACCATCTCATCTTCGAGAATCGCTTTAGGTTATGAAAAGTTGCCAAATCCACTAGCCTAGCGTTACCAAACCACTTCAACCTCAAGAATTATTAGAGCATAGAGTATAAATGTTCAATAACCCATGAATGGCCACAATCTTACCCGCAGATTTTCCTCCCTGATGTTTGTGTTGAAATTTTGCCCCATCCATTGAACTCTACTTCTTTATGCATAATTCATTGAACTATCTGGTTTGCTTTCATACTCGAAGCCACTATTCATTCTTTGTTCTTTATGGTTGTCTTGGGTGACTGTAACTTTTCCAACGTACTATATATACTTCTGGATCCTCTACAGCTGTGTTGTATTGCTATTAGGAGGGAAAGTGATACAAGGAGATGGGAGTATGAGGCTTGTTTCTTTTGAACTATCTGGTTTGCTTTCATACAAGAGGCCCCTATTCATTCTTTGAGACTTATTTCTTTATATCTCAAGTTTTTCTCTCTACTTCTCTCTTACTGCACCACGTGTTGTACATTATTCAAAGAATCTGAACCTAATATCGTATGTTGAGAATAAAGTTGGCTATGCACCAAAAGTTACAAATCCCAAGTTTAAAGAGATAGAACTGAATTGAATTTAAGATGCTGGTTTTCTCATGTGTTATGATGGTTGTAGACTTTTAGGAAGAAAAAAATGGCTTCTTTTTTTTCCCCCTTGGCTCTTATAAGATTGTTAGTTCTATTTTTTCCCTATAACCATCATGACCATGATTATCATGAAATTTGACAGTGTGAATAGTATTGGTCTATTGGACGTTCAAAGATCAGATTTACTACACTATTTAAAAAAAACTTAAAATAACGATTACCACAAAATGGAAGAACAAATGCTATCTTTTTGATATTGTATCACCTGGAATCAAGTGGATGATGGCCTACATCATTTTTTTTTTTTTAAAAAAAAATGTATCAATGCATGCTGCTTATGAATTATGAACCGGCCATCTTATTTTTAGAATCATATACAATACAAAAAAATTATCTAGCTTATACAACTTTGACAAAAATATTTATACCCCACTAATCTTTCTTTTATTTTTTTTGCTAAGTGCTCCCTGCAATAAAATTCTAGGTGGAGGGTCAACTGTGGGTGTAAGGCACGATTGTCAACCCAACAAAAGCCAACTGACCCATCCTTCCCTCAAATCCACCACCAGAAGAGAAGATATATCATAAATTGAAGCAAAAATAAAAAATAAAAAAACCTCCAAAGAAAGCTGAAATAGAAATCCATTTCTGTCATGAACTTCCACACACAAACACTTAAAATATATCAACATATCTGTAGAAAGCTAGGGTAGGGAGGGAAAGAGAGTGAGAGATGAACTAAAAGATAAGCCGGCCCATCATGACTCTAGTGACAGCATATGATTGCCTCAGCAGCAACTTTAATCTTCTAGAAGCTTTTTTTTGCTACTAAAGAATTAGCAAACCAATCTTTCTTTTCAGCTCCTACTACTTTGATTGCTCCCAGAAGATGTAGATAATGACATTGAAAAGGATATATCCTATATTATTTTTATTATTTTTCAGATATTTCCTTCTTTTGTCGCTACATAGTAATTAATTACTGTTGAGATCTCCAATATCTTCCCATCTCAAATCCATTCTTGCAATATTGATAGTCCTCTATGGTCTTTTCAATCTCAGACTGTGTGTTCATCACAAAGGGTCCATACTGAACCACTGGTTCATTTAGTGGCTGGCCGGCAATTAACACAAACCTCAGAGGCTTTGAAGATCTGTTCCACACACTTACGCCATCTCCAAGGGTCAAGACCAGCACATTGTGAGCTGCCACTGGTGAAGAACTCAGTGACCCAAAAACCCCTTCTCCTTCAATCACATAAACAAAGGCGTTCCATGATTCTGGAATCTTCTGATGCCATTCAGCTCCTGGGCTGACTGAGAAATCAAGGAACATGGTTGGGGTTCTAGTGTAAACTGGTGAAGAAACTCCCATTGCTTCTCCTGCTATAACTTTCACTTCAACCCCATCTTGTTCTGCTACTGGTATGTCCTCTTTTGGAAGTTCTTGATAATTTGGCTCAATCCTGAGTTAAAACAAAGACCAATATCAGTTCAGGTGAACTAGTGGTTCAAATTTTTGCTGTGATTAATTGATGAGATTGATGAATTACATCTTGTCTTTGGAAGATAGATTGATCCATAGCTGCAATCCCTTGTGGGTTCCTTCTCCTTCAGGCATTTCAGAGTGAATTATTCCTCGGCCTGCGGTCATCCACTGCACATAAATCACAAAAAAGGAAATATGCAGTGACAACAATCTCGTTCATCATCATCTTACTGATACATAAATTATCCAGGGAAAGATTTAAAAAAATGGAAAAGAAAGTATCAATCATATTCATGCATGCTCGCATGTCACTTACCTGGACATTCCCTGTTCTTATTGTACCCTTATGCCCAGCAAAATCTTGATGAGTTATGGCTCCCTGTGATATCAGCAAAGGCCAAAAAGAACAGTTTCATATATCTGTACTTTTTACCTTTTATCCATAAGGTCACAAAAAAAAGAAAAAAAGAAAAAATCAATCGGAAAACGTAACCAAATATACCTGCAGCACGTATGTGACAGTTTCAAAACCTCTGTGTGGATGGTCAGGGAAACCTCCAGGTGGAGACACTACAAAATAAAGTCAAACACACCTCCCGGTTTTAAAATACTAATAATAATAACATTAACATCATGTGTTGACAGCAAGAGAACAAAATAAATAATGAAATGTGTCAGCCAGAGTTGGTAGTCAGGCCAGAAACGTACCTGAGAAGTGATCCATCATCAGAAATGGATCCAAACTCTTCAACTCACTCCTGATAAAACGAAAATCAATCAGAAAACCAATCAATACCAATTGGAAGAGAGAAATATAGCAGAACAAAGGCAGGAGCACAAATTTCAAAGTCTAATGAAGAGAAATGGAAAAATGGGGGACATCACACAAACAACAATACCTTCCGAGGGCTCTTCGAACAACAGCACCGTCACCTTCGTGTTGAGATTTGGCCAAGACCTTCTTGAGAACCAATCTGGGGGATTCGAAAGGCGAAGATTGATCTGATTGTGACATGATAGTTGGGAGAGATGAAAGTGCAGAGGTGGTGGAAGAAGGAGAAGAAGGTCGGCAATTGAACAGTGAAAAGCTGCGCCTGATGGCTCTCATAGACCGTAATTGTGTGCGAGAGAATAAAATTGGAGAAGCGTGTTTGGGAATAATGGAGATAGAAAGGCACCTGTATGGAGGAGCTATGTATCTATAGGTGTATATATAGGAGAATGTGGAGAGAGGGAATGGGGTGTTAGTTGGGTCTGACATTCTGGAGGTTGGCTTGGAGGCGTGGGCGAAATGAATGGAAAATTCATTTTTGGGGTGTGGGGCCTACTTTCTATCCATGGACCAATGAACGTTGGTGATGTCAAGCTCTTGTCATCATGATGCTGGCGCTTTTCAGCATCCGTATATTTCCTAATTCTCCACGTGTTCTTCCCACGTGGATGCCACGTGTGCAAGGGCCCATCCAACATGACGAAGAAATGAAGTGGGATTTTTGTGAGTGGGTTAACCAGAATCACGCTCCGTGTTTCATAAGAATTTGAGGTAAATCTTATTCATTAATGATTTCATTAACACGTTCTTAAAATGTAAGAATCTCTAAAAATCACTCATTCAAAAATCTGAATAACAATTAACCAAAATACACCCTAATAATAAATAACCAGAATGAATATTTTGTTACTTTTTATGCGGAGACTTATTGTTATAGGTATGTTATGTATAAGAATAGGAAAATGTCTAGTTTTAATGGACTAGTATTGTGATGTAGAATCGTTAAACTCTCTTTCTTAAACATCTATGGAATAGATACCTACGAGAAAAATGGATCACTGTACATGGATAGGCGTTTAGCTAAAGGGGTGATGTGTGTGTACAGTGATGATAGTATAGTAAATAGTAGAGATTAAGTGCTCGTACCTTAAGGTTTTACCTTTTATTTATAGAGTGTACTTTAAGTTGGGATTTGGACTTGTAGGCCTTTGTATCTTTAAGTCCAAGTGATGCACCGTCATGTCTGCACCACGTGGATTGCCCCTTGTTGGGCCATATATTAAAAATGCGTCTTATACAGGTATGTAATAGTATGAAACCCAGTTATTGTAAAGTTTTATAGTAATTACGTTTCTTGTTTGGAACTTCTTAATTATTCACTCTCTAAAATATATTGTCTCCAAATCTCTATGTTTCACTTATCACATTTTTTAATATAAGACATGCTTATCTAATTTGATTAGATTAAGGAAGTTAGTTAATATGACATGTATTTCTGAAATATCATTTTTATATTCATCATCCTTAATTTCCTTGGGGAAAATTGAGAAAAAAATGACACATATAAAACTATGTCTTATATTAAGAACCAGATAGATATAAAGTTTTTTCTTATCATGTTTTCCAACAATTGGATCGTTTTAATACTTAATTTATTAACATGTTTAAAATAATTGAAAATACAGTACTTGTTTTTCTTCTAAGCACATATTTCTTTCTATTAGAGACAATTCTGCTAAGATACTGACGGATATTAAACATGCACACTTCTTTAACTCATATCAATTCACCAAATTGTGACTGCTACACCCAAATAAAGGAAGAATTAAATCTGTCAATGATCCGTAGTACACTTTTTGGGCCAAATAAATACATTATCAGGCCCTCAAGCCCACTTAAAGTGGCCCAAAATGGTTCAATTGCCCAGTTTCTCTTCTCCCATCAATGGTTCAGCTAGCATGGGGACTTTTCACCAGCACTACTAGTAATGCAGTGGTATTGAGATTCATTTTTCTCCTCCCGGTCCTGGGTTCGATTCCCCCTCCCTTATCGCCTTGTATCAAAAAAAGCATGGGAACTTTGCGTTATAAATGGGTCACAATCTAAAGCCAATCAACTGGTCTTCAGCTTCACCTATGTGTGACCATTGCATTTTGGCAGTGGAGGACGCCCTTCATATTCTACGGGATTGCGTCTATGCTAAGCGTATGTGGTTGAACCTTCTTGATCCTCGGTATGTTCCCTCCTTCTTCGCTACTCCCCTTCGCAATTGGCTAACTTTAATTTGGAAAATTGCTTAGGATTGAATACAGGTCCTTTTTTCTGGTCTTTGGTGTTTGGAGTTGCCATTTGGAAACTGTGGGGCTGGCGTAATGCCTTCATCTTTGAAACAGACTTTGTTAAACCACCAAGGCCAGAGGTTATTATTCTGAATTCTTGGAGGAACTTTGTTTTATCTAGCCATTTCATTCCTGATGGGTCGTTCCATGACTCTGTTAATTCCCCGTTGGCGCTGCATACGTGGCAGAAGCCACTGTCTGGTTGGCATAAAATTAAAGATGACGGGGCGGTGGTAGTGGGGTCATCGTTGGCTGGCTGTGGGGGACTTATTAGGGACAATCATGGGGACTAGGTGGCTGGTTTTACTAAGCATGTTGGTATTTATAATGCTTTCTTTGCAGAGGAATGGGCTATGGTGGAAGGATTACAATTGGCATGGGATTTAGGCTTCAAGAGGATTATCTTGGAGGCGGATTCTTTTGAACTAGAGTTCTTGACACTGATTTCCGCTACGGGGATCTCATGATGGAAATGATAAAAGAATTGAAGAGGAGAGATTGGGAAGTGCTTATTTGTCATGTTCCAAGAGAGCTCAATCGAGTTGCAGATGCGAAGATGGGTATTTCTCATCCTGATGTATTACAAGCTTGTCCTGTTCATTTGCGTATTTGGGTTAACCAAGAGTGCTTGGGAATTTTTTCCCTTTCTTTTTAATTTTGTTATGTAACCTCAGCTTTTAGCCTTCTTTATTATTAAAAAAAATTCGTCCGGGGCCAAAAACGAATCACAATAAATTTCTACATGACTCAAATTTAAGATATATAAAAAAAGAAAAACGAAGTGCCCATTGATTTTACCAACTATACAAACGTAGCATAGACCAACAGCCAAATGCAACCTCCTTATTGTCCTCAATCACTTCATTGAAAATACAAGTACATTGATAATTCAGATTATTTCTCACACAAGACTCTGCCACACATCACTGAGACCTCCAATGTCTGCCATTCTCAAAACCATTCTTACAGTATTGAAAATCCTCCATGGCCTGCTCAATCTCAGACTGCGTGCTCATCACAAAAGGACCATACTTAGCCACTGGCTCGTTCAATGGCTCGCCGGCTATGAGCAGAAACCTCAGAGGCTCAGAAGATTTGTTCCACACACTCACACCATCTCCAAGCCCCAAGAACACCACATTGGAAGGTCCAATTGGTGATGAACTTGGGGACCCAAACACTCCTTCTCCTTCAAGCACATACACAAAGGAATTCCAAGTCTCTGGAATGTTGTGGTGCACTTGGGCTTGTGGGTGCAGCTTGAAATCAAAAAACATGGCTGGAGTCCTTGTGTGCGTCTCTGATTTAACCCCTAATGCTTCACCTGCTATCACTTTTACTTCAACCCCATCTTTCGCTGCTCTTGGAATGTTTTCCTTCAGCAGATCTTGATAGCTTGGTTCTATCCTGCGGTACAAATTTCAAAACCCAGTTTTAGTTGTGGTACAAAGCTTACTCAAGAGAAGAAAAGATCTCTGTTTGTGTTTGTCATGCTAGATATGACACCTGTATTTTAAGGGTCAAATTCAGACTTAGCTTAACTTAAAAACACTTGCAATTTACAATCAGTCATATCTTAAAACTGAGCTCAATTCTTGTCTAGACCCAATCTTCAGAATTCAAGCCTTGAAGAAAAAGGAGTTTAAAATTTGAAACTTGTTGCATGAAGGTGATTGGAACTTAGAGGTGTTATCTTAAACAGAGAATGAGTTTACATTTTGTCTTTCTTGGAAAGATTGATCCATAGTTGCACTCCTGTGTGTGTACCCACCCCTGCAGGCATCTCAGAGTGAATGATCCCTCTGCCTGCAGACATCCACTGCACAGAAAAACAAACATATTGAGTTATTTTCTGCAGCAACTGGTTTGTTCTGGAGAAAAGGACGAGCATAAATGATGGGTTTATGATACTCACTTGAACCTCACCAGCTCTTATTGTTCCTTTATTGCCAATAAAATCTTGATGAACTAATCCTCCCTAAGATCCACCACACAGGTAAACAAAGAATCAAAATCAAACTATCCAATTCATTCTCCCTCACAAACAAACAATCAAACAGGTCATGTTCATGGGCTTCAAATATGTGTATACCTCTAGCATATAGGTGACGGTCTCAAACCCTGAAAATAATAATAAGCAGATAAGATATCAAGAAATGGACTGTACAAGGTATACAGATCAAGCAGTGAATTGAAGGGGAATGAAGTACCTCTATGTGGATGATCAGTGAATCCTACAGGGTGAGTCACTGCAAAATTCACACGAGTCAAGGGCTTAAAATTCTAAGACTAGGAGCTAACAGAAGTAGTAGTAAGACCGTATATCGCAATCCATAGTACCTGAAAAGTGATCCAGATTCAGAAAAGGATCCAAACCCTTGAACTCACTTCAAGAATCAGATGCCCCAAAATGGAAAATGAGAGAAACCATCAGTACCCCACATGGAAAGATAACATAAATAGCAAGAAATATCATCAGATCATAGACATTTGACAGTCTAAGACAACCTTGCAATGTTCTTGTTCACCATTAGACGACTTCCATGATTTACATTTCTGGCAAGCACCTTCTTGAGTACCAATCTGGGTTTGCTAAAAACAGGCGATTCATCTGACTGAGACATGATGATATTTCTAACAGAAGAGACAGATTTTCTGCTATTGAACCCCAAAACGTTCCTCATGTGTGTGATCCCTAAAGGTTTGGATATAAATATAGATCCTGGAGGATGCTGAATTTCAAAGTAGTGTGACGCATTGAAGCTGAAAATGCAAGGCCTGCTTTGGACAAGTAAACGATAGATGATTCTCTTATGGTAAAAAAAACAAATGAGAAAACATTTCTGTCGTCATAATTTGGGAGTCCTCAGTCCTCTGTTACAAAGTCAAAAGTTGAATTAATGATCTTCTTATCCGTGGGAGATATAGTATATAAATAAACACGTAATGCCACAGTGCAAAACATAAGCGATATGAAATATTGAAATGTGTGAATATAGCAAACGGGATTGTTAATCACCCAAAAAATGATACTAGGGGAAGTTTCTTCGTTGTCAGAAATTATGGTTTGGACTCAATGGCCAATACTAATTGTGTGTCATTAACTTTGTTTTTTTGGCGTTTTATCTTAAAACAGAAGCAAATATCCCTATTTGAAGATTTTTCTCTGACAAAATAAACTTTGAATCTTTAAATAAGTAATATGCTTTCTTAAGAACGAATATAATCCGTAAAAGAAAGTCAATACTCATCGACATAACAGTCAAAAGTAATACAGCAAGCAATCGAATATCTTATTCGACATCATTTTTTTCCCAGATAATTAGGATTTCCTTGACTTTGTGTTTTAGAAAAGGGTTGTTATCTAGAAACAGAAAAATGAATATATTATTCATGTGCAATTTTTGTTGGGCATTAAAAATTGCTGATTCTAGATTTCCACTGGGGCTAAGTATTTGACTAACATTATTTTTATGGAATGAATGGATCCTATCATCTATCCCAAGCTGCTTGAATAATAAAAAATAAAATTTGAATACTGTATAAGTATACGTTGATGAATCTATTTATTTATTATCTACGTTTACCAACAAAAAAAAATGGTGTTCATAGGTCTTACTTGCACCTGTAAACAAAGAGCTTCTAGGTATATTGCCTTTAATTGTTCAAAAAAACTGGCGTTCATACTTGTAGATGGTCTTAATACAAATATATATTTGAAGAAAAAAGAGTACAAATATATGTATATACTATATGATATAAATTTTTTAAAATATCTCATTACCCGTAAGTCATACAATTTGAATCGTTTATTACTATTTATGCATCTAAAGAATGAAATATATTAATTGTTGATGACATATAAATAATTCAACTTATTGTAAATGCTATACTATAAATTAATGTTTGAATTATAAGGCAGCAATATCGTGCTCCCTTTGTTTTTTTTTTTTGGGTAGAAATTGGGGATCAAAAGGCCATTATATCACTGTCTTTAGCCAAAATCTAGACATGGGCAAACAACTCTCTAGTATCACAAAACAAAAAATCTATTATCCTTACCTGAGGAGAATAAAAAACAATAAAATCCTTATTGCAGCTGAAGCTATAATGGGCTAATCAATTTGCAACTAAATTATCTTCTCTTTTAAGGTTCTGCATCTCCTTGTTGCTGTTCTGTAACTCTTTAGTCGTTCCTTGTTTCCAAGCTTCTTGAATAATGTGTAAAGCCACAGTGAATCTCCCTTTGTAATAATCCTAGTGAAACTCAAATCATGTGTTATTCTAAGACCTTGCACAATCCCCAATCAATGTTCTGCAGTCAAAGCCTTATATTGTCTTAACTTCCTACCAAACCCACAAATCTAACTACCATCACTCTTCCTCAACATCCCTCCACAACTTGCCAAACCTGGACAACCTTTAGCAGCACCACCGAAGTTCAATTTTACCCACCCCTCCTCCGGAAAAATCCATTTGACTTCCCTTGGTTCTTTTCCCTTAATTTATAGCCACAAATTTTTTGATGAGGTAATGCATTCTCTAACAAAATTTTGAATAACTAGCTTAGGACGTTCAGACATAGTAAACCCTTCTTCAAATAATATTATGTTCCTCTAACCCCAAATCATCCAGCTACATACCGAAAAAACAATGCTCCATTCCTCTCCAGATTGCAAATTATTTAAGAACCAACAATTCATGTTTTCTATAAAAAATTGTGGCTAACACTTTTAGAACCAGTCATATCCGACAAGACTCCAGGCAGCTCCTTAGAACATGGTCTAGGTCCTCAACTCCTCCTCCACACCTGCTACAAGTAGGCTCACCTCCTAGGATCCATGCTCTTCTATCTGCTGTAAAAAGCCTATCATGGTATTTAATATAAGAGATTTTACTTAATATGATTATATTAAGGAAATTGATTGAGTTAGTTAGTATGATATCTATGTTCTAAAATACTGTACTCATTTTCCTCAATTTTCTCTCCTCCTTGACTATTGTCGAGGGAGAATTAAAAATGTTAAATTAAAAAAAATTAACAAATATAAAAACTATGTTTTATATTTAGAATCAAAATCAAATTCCTAAATATATTTTATTTTAAGGACAATAGTAATAAATTATTACTACTACCACCACCACTACCAAAAAATCAACATATTAAATTATAAGATTGAAATCCATTAGATTTTGCACATTTTAATAAAGAGCCTTGTATTTGTGTTGAATTGAATATTCAATGAAATTTTTTAACTCCCAATCTTTTTATTCTAAATTTTAAATTTTTTTTCTTTAAGTATCAAAAGATTTAAACCAAAAACATAAAAGAGCCATGCTGCCCCAAACTCTTTAGTTCTTTAGTTCAAGACAAAAATGTGACTTAAATTATATAGTACTCCCTCTAGACCTAATTATAAGATCTAGTTGGTTTTTTTGGAGAGATTAAGGAAGCTAATTATATTATTTTAGAGTATTTTTAGTTTTAGATTTTTCTCAAAACTAATTAGTTTGACTAATAAACTAATATATAATATAAAGATACACAACATTTAAATTATTAAGTAACTTACTTAGTTTCCTTAATCTCTCCAAAAAAAAGTCAACTAGGTTTTATAATTAGGACCGGAGGTAGTATAAAATCTCATGTGTAGTGTTATTTGAATTATAAATGAGATTTTATGTTAAGGATATGAGGTAGTCGCTGGGATGCTGAGTCTGGTGGGTTGGCTTAAAAAAAATCTGCCTTAATTCAAGCTTACTAAGGGTGTTTTTCTTTTTCTTTGTCCATAAATATCCTTCCCATCAAGGTTCTAAAACCTAAGCTAGCCACTAAATTGGTAGGGATACTGGGTCAAGGGTTAGTGGGTCAGACCAGAGTCAAACCGGAACTAACCCGAGGTCAAACTGGTAACAAATTAAATATTTCAAGGAAACTATATGAAATTCTAAAGATTTTTTTTTTTTAAGAAATAGTTTTTTGAAATACCAAACCAGGTTGATGCCCCAAACCAGATTGATTTACTAACAACCGGTTTCTTATCCAGTTTGGCAGGTTTAGTCACGGTTTTAAAACATGACTTCCCATAGACCTCAAACTCTCAATCTCATATTTTACCGAATAGGAAGCTTAAAAGAAATGTTTGGTTTGAATAGTTAATAAGGCCTTACATTTTTTTTTTTTCAAATACAAAGGCAAGCAAATAATTTGAGAAGTACAAAGGTATAGAGTACTAATTAGACAATACTATTGTGATTCTGAAAGACTTCACCACATTCCAATTTAGATAACTTCAAACACGAAAAAAGCTGAGTCAATAAGACACCAAAATCTCGATTGTTCTCCTGAGTCATTCAAGCTAGATAGTTGACACATCTTAATCCTTCCCTATACATATGAATAATTTCAAAATCCCAATTTAATAGGATAAAAGATCTTACTTCTTGAATCTCATTATAAGACCTTAATGTCACGAGAATTAGTGTGCATATATATAATAGAGGATGGAACAAAAAGACAAAGAAATGAAGTTTAATAGGAAGATGAGAGATATAATAGATGTAAAGGCTTTGGGGTGAACCAATAAGTTATTGATTGAGCTAATAAGCGGTCTCACTCCAAGAAGAAACGAATTCGAATCCCTAAAAATACATTTGTTGAAAGTGATGAAAACCTTTTACATTTTAAGTGTCAAATCCATAATAAAGAAAAAGTAAAAGAAAGGGTTTAATTTGTGGGTGATGAGAAGATAAAGAAACTCAGGCATTATTCATAGGATTAGATTTCCAAGAGCTAGCCATCTGGAAGCCATTCTTAAACATACGATAATCGTCCATGGCCTCCTCTATCTCTGATTCTGTGTTCATCACAAATGGTCCCCTCTGAGCCACCTTTTCCTTCACCGCCTCTCCACCTAACACCACCATTCTCACCGGCTTTTTCTCCGACTTGTTCCACACGCTGACCCCATCTCCTCCCCCTAGCACCGCCGCCTCCTCCGCCGTTATTGTCTCCGCCGACCCACTCCCCACCACCGCTTCTCCCTCGATCACATACACCAAGTAGTTCCACCCCAACTCAGGGGTTCTCAAATGTACTTGTGAATTTGGCTTCAGTGTCACGTCCACCAACATAACCGGCGTCTTACTGTGCACCGGAGCTTTCACCCCTAACGCTTCTCCGGCTAAAACCGTAATTTCTGCTCCATCTCTCTCCACTCTTGGTATCTCCTTGCTTACAACCTCTTGGCACCCAGGTTCAATCCTGACCGTCATTTTCATATATAAATCTATATCTGTGTGTGTGTAAAGTATAAATAAATGAAAGGAAGATAGCAGCAGTGATGATATATAGAGATATAGTACATTTTATGTTGGGAAGGCAAATTGATCCAGAGTTGAAGTCCGGTGTGAGTTCCTTCTTCTGCGGGCATTTCTGAGTGAACCATTCCTCTCCCCGCCCTCATCCACTGCATTATCAATCTTCAATTAATTATCATGCAAAACCACATCCATTTATCTGTATCTGTGCGCGAGCGCTCCAACAAAAGAGATACACACACACACTTAATTGATTACGCACCTGAACGTCACCGGTTCTTAAAGTGCCCTTGTGTTCACCGAAATCTTCATACCTTATGGCTCCCTGCGCATGTCCATTTCATTCATTAACCCCCCACATAATGATTTCAATTAATCAAGCACGTACTCACTTATGATCAAAATTAAAGTGAGGATGATACCTGCAGCACGTAGGTGAGAGCCTCGAAACCTGAAGTCAGATCAAAATATCAACAAAATCAATCAATTATTACACAGAGATAATCCAACGAAATAATAATATAAGAAGCGAGCATTATCGTATTCATTACCTCTGTGGGGGTGATCGGGAAATCCTCCCGGTGGAGTCACTGCACAAAAACCATTATATCAATAATATGTACAAATATATGTTTGACGCTAATGAAGTGATGATAAGACATATAGAAATTATATATATATATATATATATATATATATATATATATATATATATATATTGGCATTAATTATACATACGTACATACCTGAGAAGTGAATCAGCATCACAAATGGATCACATTCCAGCTCTCTTTTCAAGCTCACAGGTGAAAAAACAATAATGAATATCGACCCAGCATCTCAGACAAGGTGGACAAGATAAAACTGGAAGGAGAAATTAAAATGAAAGAATATAAAACCTTCCAGTAAAGCCTCTGATGATAACTCCAGGGGATTCCTGGAGACATTTGGCTAAAACCTTCTTCACAACCAATCTTGGTGATTCTGACAATAACATCTTGTGCTTCTCTGATCTCTCTCTATATCTTGGATTCTTCTTCTTCTCTATGTGAATGTCGACAAAGATATTGTATAAATTGCAACTATATATATATATTGATAGAGATGTATATGTATGTTATACGCGTACGGTGTGAACGGGGGAGATCATAATATGGAAATAGTTTAATGTGAGAGGATCACGTCAGAGCCGGGAAATGGGAATGCAACTTCATTCATTCATTTCATATCCCACAAAATCATACTCCATTTAATAAAGCCCTTATATATATATATTGCAGTTCTGTCGATGTTCAATCTCTTTTACGTTTTGCTCCTTCGGGATTGGATATATATATATATATATATATATATATATTGCAGTTCTGTCATTGAATCTCTTTAACGTTTTGCTTCTTCGGGATTGGATTACTGAGGCTACTCCAAATGATTCCCTTTGACCAATTTTAAGAGAGATTTTTATTCTAACCACCTTCTTATGATGCTTCCTAGCTACCCCATTTTCTTTCTTTCTTTTTTTTCTCTCTCTCTCTCTCTCTCCATTCTTCTTTTCTCACCCACAACAGACACCGGACAAAAAATTACTAAATATCTGCTGATAATAGCCGGAACCCCGGAACCATGTTTTGTGGTACTCATCCCTACAGTGAAATTTACTTGTCCAAATGTTATTCTAAGATTTTCAATTGATAGTTTATATTTTTCATAAAAAGTTCACAGATAGGAAATTATCTTTATTTTAGATTATATATATTAAAAAAATAAATATCAATTGTCCGGATTCAGATTTTAGTAAAACCACTTCCAAACAATAGGCCGCTATTGGGATCGATCCTTTTTAATGACAAAAGAATTGAATTGCTATGAAGATTATGGAAGATGTTCAATGTCTTTTATACTCTCCCCAATAATAATCATTCATGTATTGAAAGAAAATGTGAAAAGAAAAACACTAATGAAAAAAGAGAATGTATGCGAGGATTCAATTGGAAGGAGATCAGTAAGGTTGTATCATTAACTCGAATTGTAAACTCATAAGAGTTTATTTTTACCTTTAAATAGATATTAATAGTATATATTTAAATAATTAAAATATAAAAAATAACAATAATTTTGTTTATATATTTTTTAAAGTCAAATAATTGAAATTAAATCCGTCAACATTAATGTTTTATTACATTTTAATAAAGAAATTTCTATAAAATTTAAAGCCGATGAACATAATTAAATTGAATAAGTTAATACAAGTTTAAAGGTTAGTAAATATAGTTTTGTAAGTTTGAAACATAAAAATGGTAACCTCAGTATATTAACTCGCGAGTTTACAACGATTACTTATTAGTGACTCGACTTGATTTTGTAAGCTAAAAACGAAAACGCTAAAATCGGAGAGTCAACTTACGAATTTGATAAGAATGGAGATTAACAATATAATAATTATTTGGATGAGATTGAAAACAACAAGATGTTTTTGTTTATTATTTCATGCTTTGTGCATTGGTCACCAGAATATGGGGAATGTGCCACTCTTCACGATCTGTAAATATTGCTATTTGCCTCAAGTATCTGATTGTCACTGTTTACCTGCTGAGCAGCCCTATCAATCAATCAATCAATTAATTAAAATAAATAAAGTCAACAATTATGGTATGGATCGTTTCTCAACTCCACGGCCGACCACTTCATATTCGTTGTTTATTTTATTTTCGGTCAGAACTTCATATTTTATTCATACGAATTAAAAAAAAAGAAGTTGCATTTGCCCTCGTTGTTTTATTCTATTCAGTATTCATAAATCAACAAAAAAAATTAGATATACAATTCTTCTCTTGATAAACATAAACCGCACTATGAATATCCTAGGGATAATTTCTGGGAGAGATGGAGACTTGTCTCCTTGAGTAAGCTCTATGGTTGAATATGGTTGGGTATGACATGGTGATAATAAATTCTGACATAATTGAAAGAAAGCTAAATAAGTTGCTATTTTGATATTTATTATATTTATTCGGTGGTATAAAAATCAAAGTAATTTGTAACAATTTAATGAAAGACACTAATTTTTGTAGGTTTTTTTTTTTTTTAAGCACTTGGAATTTAAGTACCAATAGAAAAAGTGGGTAGTTACAAGTGAAAAGGAGAGGTCATTGAAAGTAGTTCCAACCCTCTTGTAGTGTGAATGGGCCGGCCAGCAGACAATTGGAGTCTGGTGAACCTTTTTTATGTTCAAGTCAATGATTTTGGTTGTCCTTGAACATGCCTAGTTATGTCGGTAATCAAGCATGTACAAATGATGACGCTTTCAAGAGTTCAAAATTGTAACAAATTGCTTCCCACAGCCGGTAATCAACTACAAAACAACATTCAACAGCCTAACTTTATTACTAGTATTACTATGAATGTTTTACTGTCACAATCACTAATTTTCTTTTTGTTGTTGGGATAAGAAGCATAGGGGAAAAACCCAATATAATGGGGAGCCCCAAGCCCCATATAAATTGCTAAATCAGTTCACTATGTATTCATTCACACATGAGCGCTCTGCCTCATCCACTTGGTGGCCGACCACTTCTCACCAGACAAAACTTCACACCCTCCATGCACACTACTTGGACTCGATTGTCCATCCAATCCCTGAACATTGCCAGCCAAAAACATCAACTTGCTTGTTTGGTCAGATCAACTAGATTTAGTAAATATGGACACATAATTATGCCCTTTGACTTAACAGGTGGGAACAGAAACTAAAGAATGCTAACCATACTCCAGAACAGCACTGCATTTCCTTTAACTGGTTTAACAGAAAGTCCTTGGACAATTTTCCCCCCACAGCTACACTGTCCTGAACCAGCCTGCAATTATTGCATAGTAAGACGTCAGTGTGAATTGGTTCTCAAACTTCAATGGCCAACTTTTGGAGAATATTTACACACTTCGCTTGGGTGTCTACAGCAACTAAAGAAACCAACATGGACAAGAAAGTGACGATTCATCAACTGGAGACATAAGAAACAGGATTTTCAAATATGCTAGAAGAATGGAAGATGATATCGAAGGGTACAAGTGTCTTCCAATATTGCATTCATCATAACAAGCATTCTCTTATCTCAGCTAGAATCCAGAATTATGACCCAAACATGACCTGCGACAGCCTCCAAGTTCCTATTAATAACATGCTTCCGGGACATATATACAATAACTAATGAAATAAATTTACGTAAGATTAACAATTCTGATACAGAAAGTTTTCCTTACCATTGGGAAATATGTTTCTCCTCCCTCAACATTTTCACTTAAATACATAAGCATCGTTGCTACTCGCTGCCCCCCACGCTTCAAGTTAAACTGCATTGAAATCAACAAGATATCACAAGATGGCAAAAGGTTTTAAGTAAAGGCACTTCAAGGCAATTCTTATGCTTAATGAGATAGTGAAAATTCCAGAGAGAGCAATATAACTCACAGTATCAGAAAAATAGTCATGATGGGGTTTGTAAAACTGATTCTTCTCATACCTGTACTGCTGCAGATGTTAGCCTTGATACTAAAAGAAAACTTCTTGTTCAGAAACCAAGGTAATCCTCACCTTAGAACTTGCATAAGCTCTCCATTTTCAACTGGCACTTGGGAGTAGATGGAAATTCTCTTTTCAATTGCCTAGTTATGCAAGGTGAAAATGTTTTAGACACTTCAGCAAAATGTTCAAAAACAAGCCAACAAACCTTGACATCTGGTTCCTATATCAAAATAGCCTTTTGAGAGCTTTAAATTGGCAAAAGCTTTGCCCCTAAATTTTCTCATCTATACTCCCATATAGAGTTGAGTTTGAGATGGCACAATAGACCTTGTTAAACTTTCACAAGTCACATATGTCTTATATGAGTTTCATTGTTTTAACAAATATTCTTTATTCTTCAAATTTCTTTGCTTATTACAGTGTTCAAAGCACTAAAAATAATCACTTTTTTATGTTCAGGAGGATTTGCAATAAACATATAAATTATAAAACATCTTTCGTGAAACAATTGAACAATGATTTAGGTAAAGAAGCTTACTTGAATCATGGGATATTTTCTCTCTTCAGCAGTCAGAAACATACCAGAGCTTGTCCTGACATCACTCCTGATTCCCTAAAGAAGAGGTAAATATATCAAGATTTTTGACGAAGGCGTTCAATCACTTCAACTGAAAAAATAATTCAAAAGGATAGTAAAACCTAAATGCCACAATTCCTATTGTATAAAGCTATATTAGGATCAGTATTATATTATTTTTTTGCGGCCTTCGTATTCTATTCATTGTTTGAATAATTTCTGCATCAAAGTGAGTCTTTGGTTTTTGTTGGAATAAGCAAAGTGCAAAGACTCTTGTTGTATGCATGCATGTGACACGCCATTCCCAAGATACAATGAGCAAAATGAACTTGTTGACAGCAGATTATGCTTCTGACTATTCTTTCTTCTTTTCAACAGATTAAAGGTAAATTTAGCCTCCACCTGATGTATATTGGATAAAGTAAAAAAGGCCGCAAAAGTTTATGGCTGGCGAGGGTCAAACAATGCAGACAATGAAAACATAACCAAAATAGCAGAAACAAATGAAGAAGAAGTCAATATACCTTCCCGGTTTTTGCATCCACCACTGTTGAAACTTGAAGGCGTGGGAGGGCTATAGCCCTAAGATAATCACATTCCTGTGAAAGCAATATGACTTTCAATAACATTTCTGCAGGTTGCACAACTCAATGACTTTATTGAGAACCTGAATTTGTGAAGGTACTATGTAATTGCTTCAAAGATCAGGAGCAAATGATAACTTTTAACTCCATATCAGGATTTAATTTTGTTTCACGAGTGAAGATCTTAGTTGGGAACTTGGAGCCATCAAACAAATCAATGAGGCTATCTTAAGTTGGGGTGGATGGAAGATAAAGGACAATGTAATCACAAAAAGCAAGACTACTTTTTATGCACTGTTTATTATACCTATGTAGCATTACTCAACTATGTTTGTTCCTTGTTATTACTTATTTTGGTAGGGGGGCAGAAGGGTCGTTTCCATGGTAACCTCATTCCCTTTCCACTACACCAAACGGCCAGAGTTTGACATATTTATAGCCAGATCATCGGGTTTATAAAGGGGCTTGCACTTCACAGTGCAATAAGAATAGGCACAAGTCGGTCATAATTAGGGATGGAAATAAGCCAGGTCAGGTTTTGGCTAAATAGGCTTGAGCCTGTAACAAAGACTCAAAGCCTGAGCCTAGGCTTGTATACAAGTTTTTTTTTAGACTTAGGCCTAGGCCTTCAAAAAGCCTAGTCAGGCCTGAAGCCTTTTTATAGGCCTACTTATAATGTAGGACTTTAAATAGGCTTAAATATTAGGTCTTAAAAGCCTATAATTTAAAGCCTACAATGTGATTCAAATAAAATCCAATTCTTATAATTTAATAAATCTCATTAAAATTAATTCAAAAAGCTATTGTTTGAGTTTTAAATTAGAAAGAACCAACTCAATATGATAATTTAATAATTTTATTTTAAAATTAAAATAAAAAAATGATAAAATATAAATATAACATGGACACATATAATATAAATGAAATTATATTTTAAAATGTGTAAACAGGCCAAGCCTGAAAGTTTACAAGCCAGGCCTTTATAAAATAGGCACTTTTAGGCCTCTAAATAGGTGTTAGCCTAGCCTTTTTGTTAAACAGACCAGGCAGGCCATAGGCCACTTAATAAAGGCCTGACCTATTTCCACCCCTAGTCATAATTATAATCATTTTGGCCAGCCACTAAACCATGTCGATTAAATTTATGCCAAAGTTCCCTAAGTCTCTTACCGCTTCAACACATTATTAACTAACAAGATGCAAACAATGATATTCTCACACTTGTATGGATGGGTCTGTCTAGTACCAATTAAATGATGCTACAATTACTTAAGATGAAAAGCAGCATACGATAAATGGTTTACATGAAATCAATGCATGTGATAGAGATGATGGTTGGACTCTTAAACCTGTGTCCATAATTTTGAATCTCTACTTTATAAATGAGCCCAAAAACCAGCAGTCAGGAGTAAAGCATACCTCCACGCTCAGAAAGTTATGTAGTAAAATAATCCGTGGTGACCAGTTTAGCACTTCAGGTTTCACCTATATCAAATATTACATAGCACGAGAGAATAGCTGAGTAATCAACAGGTTTTAAGCATGCAAATAATCTCTATTCTCTCAAAAATATGAAGGATTTGATTCAATAAAATAGACCCAGAAAGACAGACATTATGAGTGAGAGTGTATGCAGAATAAACAGTTGGGCTAATGTTATTACATTCCACTAGTCAGAAAGGAAGAACATAATACAGCTAAATAACAAGGCAAGGCAAGCCATCTTATATGGTATTTTGCTTTCCTGATTAAGTTCCAAATCTTTAGCTCACTATACCTACAATCACCTGATATATTTCCCTAAATACTTTATTTAAAGGAAGCGACTTAAAAACAACAGCAATACAAGCAACAGACAGAAAAGGAGGGATTGACTCACATATCCCAGGCGCAAGATTTCTGCTTCCTTGTCGTCATTCCAGAAAGGAAGACCTGACAATAAGAAGAGGCAATTGAAAAAGAGATGTATAGAAAAACTACTAATCATGAGCTAATGACATCTATGCAAACAGCATGGCATGGTAAAAACCACATGATCCACGGCACCAATATTCAATAGTAATATATTAGAAATAAAGAAAAAAAGAAACTAAGTAGTACAACTTATTACAATGGCATATATTCCATATAAAACTTAAAAATGATACTGACCTTTGGGCAACTTAAGGTAGCCATCACCCTGAAATCCACTCAATCTTCTATACGCCAGAGATTCAGTGCCTAAAATGAATCAGTTAGACCAGAAAAGAGGAAATCAACATAAATTAAATATATCAAATTCTAGTTCTAGGCCTGATTAGTGATTTCCACAACAAGATTATTACATCTAGTTAACAATTTTTTATGAGAGAATATTAGTTAAGAATGTAATAACGAAAGTTATACTCCTACCTAAAAACTCTTATCCCACGAATAAGTACAAGCATCAAAAGTAGATGGCAAGAAAAGGTTAACCCAAGAAGAAACCCCGAGATGAATGCCAAACAGAAACTTCCAAACATTATCCTAGCCCAAAAACATCTAAAGACAGAATTCTAATACAAAATCAATTAAAATAAGCACCAACCAAGAAACTACTAACAGAACAGGTACCTTGAAGAGGTTCCACTTAAACAGAACAGTTTTGATACACAATGTCATTAACAGTAACGGTAGACATGACAAACAATAATAGAAAACCAAAAATTGAAATTCTGTAAAAGGATGAACACGGATTTCAACATCTTTAAAATTCTTAAGCCATAATATGGCATAAAATAAGAGAAAATATATACCATATGAGTCCTCCAACTTCCGTATGAACGCCAATTGAGAGAGAGCACCTGTAAAGTAATCAAAGAAAAAGAACTCCACTCATGATTCAGTCTTTCTTAAAACTCCATTCATCAATCATTTGGGGGTACCAACATACATCACTCTAATTTGCTTAATTGTAATCAACATGGCCTGTTATAACTGTATAGCTCAATCTCCACAAAAGATCATGTAACCATTCAAATTTAACATGCAGTAAATTCATAGAGAAACAACAACCAATGTTCAAAGGCTACACAAAGCTATTTCTCTATTACCATTTTGATCTTGAGCCCAAAAAGTAAACCTATGTTGAGTGCCATATCTATTTTTGCAAATCTTCCATCTAATGTACCAATCTCTACCAGAAATTTGAACTACTTGCAAAGCCAGAGGCAGAAACAGATCAGAACTTTGCACCTGCGCAGACCTTCGGAAAAATCCAATCTACTGTGTGAACTGTCCTAAAAAAAGTAGCTGAAGCGCACACCCTAGTGTCTACTATTTCTTTAACAAAAGACAAGATAAATGAAGGCAGAAAGACCACGATTTTTAAGAAATCACAATTTCAAAATCGCAGCACACTAGTCTTCTTTATCAGTTTGTCTACTACAGCCAAGTCTTGAAGAAGATGACATATATATATATATATCAGATATACCACAAATCAACATGAGCTGTACCCGAAAATTCCTAGTCATTTACTTCCTGGGCCAGAATGAAGCGTCGTATTCTGACGGTGAAAAACCCAACTAGAGATTACTGACAAACAATTAGTTGACAATTTTCTTTGAGAAGGATCATTTCCAACCAAGCAATATTTGTCGTGGAATTATTTCGTATCAATTTAATTTCTTTCTATGAGTTCCACTATCATAAAAGAGCCATTTCAGGTTTAAGCGACCCCGTGTGCTGGGAGGAAGCACATATTGAGATGTCAAAGGATCGGGCTAAGGTTGTAATATTGCACAAAAGGGGAATCAGTCCTATTCCTTGTTGGGATGGTACCGAACGATATTCAGCGAGTGGATCAAACAAAAAAGTTTGACCCCAAAAATCAAACTACCAAAAAAAAAAAAAAACGGAAATACAGAGGAAGGTGAAAGCAGAGCTAAGGAAAACTTGCAGCACCTATAATCATTCCGACAGTGACAAATGTGAGGAGGCCAAAAACGATCTTCATGGAGGGAGCCATGGATGGAGTAAATGCAGAAGCAGAGAGAGCGAGACGATGTTGAAGAAAGGAAGACTTGGAAGAGAGGGGTCGTGAGTCGTGACAGAGAAAGGAGTCAGTCCTGGGCAAGCCAAGAAGGGTGGGCGCTTTTTTTTTTCTTTTTTTTTTTGTGGTTAAGAAGCAATTTTGTCTTAAAAGTTTTTTTAGGTTTAATTTTGCCATGGAAGTTAGAAATCCTAATGGTCAACTAACGGTCAACTGTTTTGACTGTTAGAGTTGTTAACGGAGGGACAAAATTATTCTAAAAAGAAATTTTCGAGACAATATTGCTAAAAAAAAAACACTTTTAGGGCAAAATTGTTCCTGATATAAGCAAAAATGCTACGTAACCATTTTTTATATTTAATTTTTAATTTTGCAATAATGACTCGTTAATGAAAATGCAACCCTTTTTTATTTTTGCCTTCATTGATTTATGTAATTCGGCATGTTTAAAGTAAGTCTATTTTTGGCTTGTTTGAAGTAGACTTGCTTTTCAGCGAAACCTATAGCCTGTTAGCCTAATTATAAAATTTTTAAAAATATACGCCTCCTTAACAAGGCACAGGTCAGGCTCAGGCTGAAAAAATGGTCTCTAACAGGCCACAGGCCAGGTTCAGGCCACTTTATTGCCGAACAGGCTTGGTCTGAAGCTATGTGATATCAACTCTCGCACTATAGTCAGGTACGCGACGCGGGTCAGATCCAGACTAGTTAGGGCAAAGCCCTAGTGAACCGGGTGGGCAACCAAAAAATATATGTGTGTGTGTATGTGATATCATAAATAGTTGTTTTAACATTTTTTTTTATTAAATAGCAATTTTTCCCCTGAAGTTTTTTTTAGGAGCAATTTTGCCCCTGAAGTTTTTTTTTGAAGTAATGTTGCCCTGGAAGTTTTTGTTTAAAGCAATTTTGCCCCTCCGACCATTAGTTGACCGTTAGGGTTTCTAATGGAGGGGCAAAATTGCTCCAAATAAAAACTTCCGGAGTAAAATTAAACCCAAAAAAACTTTCAGGACAAAATTACTCTGAAGGTGTACTTCTAGAACAAAATAGCTCCTTAACCCTTTTTTTTCTTTTGCTCATGGGTGAGCGTTTTGAAAAACATGAAAATTACTGACCCCTAACGGCAATTTGTTTTTCCGTTATTTAAGTAGCTCCTGTATTCTGGACATTCACAATGGAGGAGAGAACCCCATCTTTTCCCCCTAGGAATTCAATAATGCAATTTAATTTTGCCTCCATTGCCTAATTATTGGACGGTATTAATATCAAATATAAAATCAATAACAAATCATGCATTTTTTTTTGCCCGAACAAATCATGCAATTTGAAAAGGAAAAAAGACAACAAAAAATATTACTTTAATTTTAAAATCATAAATTAATCTTGTTTCCTACCAAAGTATCAACCATAACAGTATAGCCATTAATAACTTATTTAAGTAAGAAATCACATATTTTTAGATTTGGAATTTTGATTGATATATATATATATATATATTTCATTTATAAATCACAAATATTTTTTTTGGCTTTGCATATCTATTAAATAAATTTTATTTGAAATCACAAGCCCAAAAACAAAATGAACACTGTTATTTTTTAATAGACATAGATATTCTCCTGTCAAAGACACGTAGCCAGAATACAAATTTATATTTGTCATGTTACCAGGAACTGACGGTTTTCAGTTACGCCCAACCCTCATGGGGGACAACGAACATTGAGTTTTTCACTTTTTTGCTATAAACGAACATTGAGTTTTTTTTAAAAAAAATATATAATAAACGAAATTGAGTTAGTATAAGGGTTGTTGGTTTAAAAAATTTTAAAAAAAAATTTGTGTAGGTTTGGATTAGAATATGAAGATGGGCCCAGAACTGAAGGATCTCCTGCTGTGGGTCATTTCTTGGGCTTTCAGTTTATTAGTTCGGCCCTGTCTTGTATTCTAATCCTCGATGCTGAGCCCAAATATGTGAAGTGACTTCTTCGGGCCTATGAGGACATTTTCCCTACTATTTTGGGTTAAATTTGTGGGCCTTTTTTATTCCAAAAAAAAGTTGTGGGCCTTTTCTTTTTATATTTTGTTTACGAGTACAGCAGTGCAGTGACATAACTGGTGGTATTGAGATGCCTTATATCTCCCATTAGGTCCTGTGTTCGAATCCCCCCTCCCCTCGCCTTGTACCAAAAAAAAAAAGTAATATTCCTTTCTTACGATATCGTTTTGGGTCAAGCAGTTATCTTAGCTTTATACTTTATATATATATATATGTGTGTGTGAATGTAAGTAGTATTTGACCAAAAAAAAAAAAAATGTAAGTAGTAAGCGTCAGTGTGCTGCCTTTCAATCTGAGAAGTGGGCCATTTTCAAGGGCCTTGAGTTGGCCTGGAATTTGGGCTGTAGGAGGATCATTGTGGAGTCTGATGGCAAGGAACTTGTTGACTTGCCCCTTCAGGATAATAAGGGGCCTAGTGGTGATCTGATCTTCTGGAATATAAAAGATTTTATGAAGAAAGATTTGTTGGTACGTCGGCAGTTCATTCCGCGGACTAGCAATAGAATAGCTGATTATTTAGCTAAAAAGGGTATTTCGTCATCTAGCTTTTTGGATGTTTGCCCTGATTCTGTAGGGCCTCTAGACGAATTGGGATTTATTTCCTCTTTGTAATTTTTGTTCAAAGCATTAATACATTCTCCTTTTCTCAAAAAATAAAATAAATAAGTAGCGAGCATCTCCATAACCGACACATTAAGCACATTGAATGCAAAATAAATGAGTGCTCCTAAATAAAATAAAAATGAAAGATTGAAAATCTTGATTATTTTACTTTTGAGAGACCAAAACCTCTTCTTTAAAATTTGGGAAACCAAAACTAAAATGAAGGCAAACCTGAACGAAAGATTATATAGGCCTCCTTCATGACAGTAAAATCCTCATTAAGCAGCTAACTCAAAGGTTATATCTACTCCCGATTCTATATATGATAAATTCATCCTTACAATTACTTGAGAAATGACCTAGTGTGAGGTAACCTAATATAACTATAGGCCAGGATGACATTAGATGCTGAAGTCCATTATATGTTGAAACTAGCGGAAGTGAAAACCTGATTTTTGTTGTTTGGCATGGTTTCTAACATCTGATGGGCTTTTGGTTGTGAAATTGTTTATTGGCTGGAGCTAATAGGTGGAGTTTATAATCTCATCAAAGTGACTTCTGAAGTTGCTTCTTGCAATGAAGTATCATCATTATTTATCTTCAACACAAATGAATCATGTTCATGATAAAATCAGAAACCAACTTGTACGGGATAGGTTTATTTAAGCACTTCATTATGTTGTATTTTTTAAAATGTTAATTTTGCTATTTTATTTAACAAATTTATATTTAATTTTAATTTTTTATCCCGAATTATCACATTTTATACAATATATATATGATTCATGTCTTTTTCAATCATTTTTCATCTCAACTATGTTTTCAAAAGTTATGCCAAACAAGCGTCCATCAGGAAAAAAACCATTTCTACCATTGTTTTTCTGAACTCAAATCACTTTTTTTTTTTAAAAAAAAAAGTCCAACATAAAAAAAAGTCCATAAGGAAAAGATACCATCACTATTCCAGATGGGCCCTATATGCATTAAATAAACAATCGCTAAGAATATCTTAGCTCAATGGCACTCCACACCTCCTCTCATGAAGGAGGTTGTGCGTTACCCATGGTATGTAACTCACATGCATTTAACTTGAGTTCCACAAAATTGTAAATCCTAAAATGAAGCTAGCTAGAATTGATTGTTTTGTTGAATTTGGAGACGCACAGTTAAAAAAAAAAAAAAAAAAGGTGTTTGGCGAGTCCTCATGATGAATTAGTTAAGTGTTAGATTTTACCCATGACAGTAAGACTATCTTGTGATATCATTGCACTTGCCGGCCAGAATCCACTCGGCTTGTAACTTGGGTATAGCCGGTAATACACTGTCGAGAGACACATTGAAAGATTCTAATGATTGTGTCTAGCAATAACCCCAAGAAAACTAGTACTCCCTCCTTTCAGTTTTAATTAAAACATCGTGTTGATTTTTTTTTAGAGAGATTAAGGAAGCTAATTTAATTATTTTAGACTATTTTTCCCCCTCTAAACTAAGATATAATATAATGATACATAACATATGATATGATAAGTAACTTATTTAATTTCCTTAATATCTTCAAAAAAACTCAACCTGATTTTATAATTAAGAGGGGAGGGAGTTGTGTAAGAGTAGATGGATGACACTGTCTTGAATATGTTAATTGAACAGTGTGACGAGCGAGTTTACTTGGTCTCGTGGGGGTTCAGCTAATTAGGCACATAAAATCATCAGGTACAGTTAATGTACTGCAGGTTAAATCCCACCATCCCCGAATGGTAATAATTAATAAGGCAGAACTTGAATTAAAAAAGTATTGCTCTCTCTATCATTTGGCAATTATATTATGGAATTAGTCATACATAGCTGCCACCGAACAATTCAAAAGAAAACAAGTTTTCAAAGAAAGGCGAGAGAGGAATTGGGAAATTATGTAGGCCATGTGAATCTCGCTATCATCAACTTCATAGCTACCTATATCTAACATGCTTTCATTTTTTGTCTCTCTGTATATGATGATCTTGAGATCTTTTTATTAGTTAGCAATCTGCTATTATTTATAAGTTTTTTTTAATTAAAAATTTTGATTTTATTCATAAGTCCAGTTTCAGGGTAGTAAATGAAATTATGAAAATTTTACTCATATTAATTGTACCAATGAAAATAGAGAGATAAAAAAAGAGTTGAAAAACACTCATTAACCTCATAATTATTGAGGTTACTATCTTTTCTTCATATGTGTAATTTAGTTAAAAATAACTTATATATAGGATCAGAATAATACTATATATGAACACACCGCAAAAGTTTGGTTACCTATATATACAAATTATGATATTACTCATCAACCCTTTGACTCACACTTTTTTGGAATATATCCCCTAACCCAACCCTCTCACAGGTACAATCCACTTCATTATTTTGCATATTTAACTAACCACATAAACTTATTGTGTATATTCTCATCTCTGTTATTATCACAACTGTACACAACACACACACACTCATGGGCGGACCCAAGTGTTAGATTGCCCCCCCTTTGAATTTGTTGGTTTTTTTTTTAAATTTAAAAATACTTAATTAATTTATAATTAATACATGTTTAAATGATTGCCCTCCTTAAATTAAGTATCAATCTTTAATATATCAATACTACACTTTGTAATCGGATGAAAGATGAATATTTAAATGTTTGTTTAGTGCCTTGAATTAAAAAAGATGTATTTGATAGTATTGATAATAAGACAATTAGGATGGAATTCCAAAAAATAAAGCTTAGAAGAATGACATTGTAATTATTTTTATTGTAATATAATTTTGTTTTTAAAATATATGTACTTGAACCTATTGAGTGCCCATCCTTCATTGTAATTTATGTAGCTGTATTTCTAACAACACTTAGCTTTATTTTTCTAAATGATTGGTTTGTAAAACAATTACATCTCTTATTACATAATCAGTATTCACTTGATTTCATGAATATTTTTTATATATATATTTTTTGTTTATATTCTTTTGTTTTTTAATACATTTAAACTTTCCTATAAACAAAATTTTTGAGGGCGTTGCCCCCGAATATCTTTGTCACTATAGTGCCCCCCTCCATATTTTTCTGGGTCCGCCCCTGCACACTCTCTCACAAGATATCAAAGTGCACTATTCGCTATATATCTACATATCAGAATTTATTTTCCATACAATAAAACTATATAGATACTCTCGCAAAAAGTAGCTAGCCGATGATGATTTCAAACATATAGTTTGATATATAAATATACATAAATTCTTGTGGTAATTATATTAAGTGGTGATCGATATTTTTCTCAGGAAATTAAAATAATTAAGTTCATGATTGGGTTACCCCGATAGCCTCATCACTTGCATTGATATTTGATATGACAAATATAAATATTATATTAAAAGAGCGGTGGTGATTTGTTTAACTAGTTAGCCAGCGCGATTGCTTGATACTGTTAATTAATTAATTAATTATGATTTGAGATGTGGTAATTATTTTAAACGCACATATATCTGGTTCAAAGATTCATTAGACACACAAATCACAAACATCATATCCAAATGATTCGCTTTTAGAAGAATGAGATGTTTAGATGGAACAAGGAGAGAATTTGTTGATTTGTTAATTTGATTAATTAATGGACATTGAATTAACATGAAGAAAATTGGAGTGGAAGTTATAATTAAGAAAGGGAAATTACTTAAATGAGGAATCATTCAATGATAAGGACTTGAGACATCAGCAATAATGTCTGCAGCCACCAGTGCAACAGTAGTAGAGAGTGTTGAAAAGTTAATACAAAATGAATAATTATTAATTAATTAACTAATGAATCAAACCATACATCATCAATTCACCCAACAAAAGATATAATGGAAGTCAAGTCAATCAAAAGTTACGTCGCATTAATTCAACTTATGAAAATATATGGTTTGAATTTTCAAGACAAAAAATGTTTATAATCCTACTAATTTGCTTTTGGCTCATATCACTACACTGTTTGTTTTGGTTTTATGTAGGTAAGGGAGCGACATTATTATATAGTTTTTCTGTAAAAGGAAGCAAATTAGCAGAGTTTGTCGAACTCAACCTCTAACGTTGACCACGTACAAAATAATTTTAACACTCAAATTATATAATATATGTTGGTTTCTCATAAATTCAACCCTTTTGATTTTATTTTTGGGAATCTCGTAATCCATTATCGCGTTTTACACCACCATATATTAAATAAAGGGTTAATATGTAAATTTGTTTTGGAAGTTTTGATTATAAAGTATTGTTGTCTTCAAAGTTTTTTAATGTTTCTCTGTATTGGAAAAAAAACTAACGTTGGCTATTAAAAAATTGATGTTGATAGAATGACCATTAACTTTTTAATGGTAAAGGGTACCATTACTCCATTTTAACACTCTCAGGGTAATATTAAATGTAGAAAATCTTTTAAGGTAACATTAGTTCTCAGCGAAAACTTTCAAAACGAATTTGCACCTTAATCCTTAAATAAATTAATACAATTCATAATATTTCATTTTACTATACTTCATAATTAATTAAAATATATCAAGCCAAAGGTTGATATAAGTGATGTGTATAAGGAAAATGTTGATATTAGTAAAAACTTTTAAGGTAATATTAGTCCTCAGTGAAAACTTTCAAGACGAATTTACACCTTAATCCTTAAATAAATTAATTCAATTCATAATATTTCATTTTACTATACTTCATAATTAATTAAAATATATCAAGCCAAAGGTTGATATTAGTGATGTGTATAAGGAAAATGTTGATATTAGTGATACACAGTAAGATTTCTCGCCTTTTAAACAAGTTGCATGAAGCAAATCTACTGTTATAATATATTTCCGTTTTTTATTCACACGAATATATTGGAATTATCTTTAAATTAGTTTTTAAATTCATCTGAAAAATTTAAATTAGTGAGGTGAGAAACCATAAAATTTCATATTTAATGCTCATCATCATGTTTATCAATTTCTTAACGAAAAATTAAAATTTTCAAATTTTTTCAGAGAATATAAAAATCCAGTTCACACTTCCTGAGATTTTTTAACCAAAATTTTTCACAAAGAGAATGGACGCAGTGAATAAGGAATTTAAATTAAAAAATTGAAGTCAAATATATTATTCCTTGTCGAACGTCGTAGTGGAGTTCCTTGGGCATTGCCAGATGATATATGAACTCATAAATATAGTATAAACTTGACTTTGATATTAAGAATATAAAATAATACATATGCATCAACTCATTTACAAATAATTCCCTACGAACACGATGTAAATAGCGGCTATACAATAACTTGCAGCAGAATATTTAGTATTTTTTATTGATGCAGACTGGCTTATAATTAATTATATATAAGGTTCGATACAATTTTTTTATTATATAATGATTTATTATTATATTTACTATATATATACGAATGTATACTATTCTATGAAAGTCTAGCTTCCCACGCGTTTCCTCACTCGATGAAAATGGATATATGGCTTTGAAAATTGCTAATGATTTCGTAAAAGACACTTTAAAACTCAAAGGCCTCCTAAAACTTATAATCAAAACGATTTGTTGCAATGTATTCATTCATAATTAATCATATATATATACCCCTCAATAAGCATTGTGTAAACTAGAAGAAATATATACTTGTGAATTTATGTTCCTACTTGAAGGGTGTAACTTTGGTTTATAGAGTTTTATTGAGTGTAACACATAAACATTCCCAAAGGAACAAAAACGTTATGTCATTTACCAATACCTAACACATTCTGCTTTAGAGTGGTGGGATCCATTTGGTGTTTAGCGTCATAAAGTAACAAATGTTGTCTACATCACATGGCATTTTTGCACTATTTAGGAACAAATTTTTATGTATACTATTGCATCTAACAAAAATTTATAATATAGAACGTGTCTTTATAGGTATAATTGTACCTTACCCGTGGTAATATCAAATACATATGATAATATTATACTGCCCTATCTTCTTAACATAAGAGTTACTTAACTAATTTAGGTATGTATGTTTAAAAAAAAATAGTTAAATTAGTTATTTATAATAAATATGAGTTGTTTTTCCTAAAGCTCTTTTTTTAATCACGACCGCACTTGGATGAAAACCCCTTTAATTAATATATGTAATCAATGTGAATACTTAAGAAAAAATTATAAATCACAAGACAAAGTGGATTAAGGTGTTGTATTTAAGATTAAATCCTACCTTAAATTAAACTAGCTGTTGTATTAAAAATTGAAAGTAACACTAAATATCTCATGTGTTTGGGTGTTCATCAAGAAGTTATTATTTCTCATATGACAAAAGAAGTTGGTGGTGTTACTTATGTATTATTATTGAAATATATGAGTTTTGACTTGTTTTTATTCTTTTTTTCCATCAAATTTTTTTTATTCAAAATAATATATATACTCCCTCCACTTGACAATATAAGTCACCTCTAGAAGAAAGTATGGGTCGACAATATAAGTCTCTTTGAGAGTACGTAGTTGATACTTATTTGTCAATTCAGCCTATATTTGTACATAGTTAATAATGCTTAAGTCTAACTTTTTGGGAGAATTATAATAAAAGACCTAAGAAAAATAATATTTATTAAGAATGACCATAAAAATGGTAATTATTTTGAAGAACTAAACATTAAAATATTAATATAAAGAGATTAGATTGCCCTTGGTTCTACAATTTTTACATAAAAGTGAGAAATGAAAAAAATGTTTTGGAACAATAATCACTGCAAAAAATTTCGGATTTTGCTACGGAAAAATTCCGTAGCAAAATGATTTTGCTACGAAAAAATATGGATTTTCCGTAGCAAAATCATTTTGCTATGGATTTTGCTACGAAATTTTTCCGTAGCAAAATTCTTCGTAGCAATTTGCGACGGACGTGGAAAATCCGTCGCAATTTGTGACGGAAATTCCATTCCGTCGCAAATTTGCTACGGAAAAAGAATCCGTAGCAAATTTGCTACGGAATTTTTTCCGTAGCAAATTCTTTTTTTTTTTTTTCCGTAGCAAACTTGAAATTTTGCAAATTTCCCCATATTTGATCGTTTGCTACAGAAACAATTTCTTAGCAAAACTAATAATTATTTTTAAAAAATATTTTTTTCTTACTTTTAAAAAATTGAGTACAAAAAGTAGTGATTCATGGATATAATAATAATTATAAGGAGTGCACATTAAGAGTAATCTAACAAATACTAAATACTAAAAAGTAGTCTAACAATGTTACAAAGGGCAAATTATAAACAGTAGTCTAAACAGCAGCATTGTGATCATCATCATCATCACTAGCATGGTCATCATCACCAGGAGCCGACCCCGAACCCTTGTTCATTAGGGACTTGAGTTGAATCTGCATCTGCCTCATCATTTCCTCTTGCATCCGCCTCATCTGCTCCTGCATCATCTCTCGTTCCTTAGCCATCCGCTCCTCCATCATCTCTCGTTCCTGAATCATCATCTGCCTCATCTTCTCTTGCTCTTCAAGCATCCACTCCTGTTCCTGAGTCATCTGTGCTGTCAAAGCCTTCATCTTCTTCATCTCATCTGCAAAAACAATATCAAGTACATTTATTATTTGGACTTCATTTGAATGGACAAGAGAATGAAAATTATCAATATCAAATACGTTTACCTGGAGAAACATCTTCAATGCCGGATGAGGAGCGTTTTGTTGGGTTAAATGGCCCAGGGATTAACACGTTCAGCAACAAAAACTCTCTTCTCATGCACATAGAAGGTGGGAGGTTGTACGGTGTCACAATGACAGGCCAACAGGAATAATTCCTGCCTGTTTTATCAAAAGGAGCGAACCCATCCGAATATAGACCAAGACGGACATTACGGGGATCCATAGCAAAGAAAGGATTCGCCTCGTCAAATTTACGTCAAGCTTCAGCATCCGAAGGATGCGTCACAAAGTTTTCATCTCTGTGATGCTCCCGATGCCATCTCATGTGAGCAGCTGTTTGTTCTGATGCATACAATCTCTGAAGTCTAGGCACTAGAGGAAAGTAGTGCATCTTGCTTAACACTTGACGGGTAATTTTCCTTCCTTTCCTCACAACTTTATATCTGTCATGTCCACAGAATCTACAATTGGTTAGCTCAGCATCATCCTTGTAATACAACATACATCCCCTAGGGCAGCAATGAATTTTTTCACATCCAAGCCCAAGCTCTTTCACCTTTTTTTTTGCTTGGTAAAAATCCTTCGGCAAATTATTGTCTTTGGGAACAACCTTGCTTATGATCTGCATCATTTCGTTGTAATTCCTCTCACTCATATGGTGATCAGTCTTCAAGCTTAGTGTTGCTAGGGTAGCCGATAGCGATGAATAGTCACTATTTTCAAAGTGTTCACAACCTTCCCATAACGGACGTTGCACTTCTTGAAGCATTTTATAGAACCTATCGGCTTCCGGATGAGGATCCTCTCCCATGTATGATGGTTGAGCATGTGTATCGGTCTCCTCTCCCATGTATGACGGTTCAGCATAAGTAACAGGATCGAAATATCGGCCGATCGACGGTCCTGCAGCGTCCATAACCAACTGCTCATATTGATTAAGATTGTCTCGATGACTACTGTCCCCGTAATAACCACTAGGTGTCGGTGTCTGTCGGGCTTCGCTATGATATTCCCAACACTCATAATCCTTCATGAATCCCCTTCTACACAAATGGATTTTGACCTCCTCAAAATCTTCAAATCTTATACACCTACATTTGACACACGGACACCTGATCTCCCTACTTGAATTAGTTGAATGTGCCAGAGCAAAATTGATGAACTCTTGCAAACCCGCCAAGAATGCTTGAGTTAGTTCTCTTCTCTCAGTTAGGCAATTGTACATCCAACTTCTATTATGGTTGTCATCCATATTTCCTAGCTAGTTCAGTTACTAACTTAATTAACATCTCAACATGTCACAAATATATAAAAGTGGTCAATTCAACAGAATAAGTATTTAGTATAAAATTTATCAATTTACAAATTATTTTAATAAAAAAATCATTGATTTGAAATTTTAAAGTGCAATTGGTATTTTTTTTCCATGTATACTTTTTAGTAATATTTATAAGGTATTTTTAAAAAGAATTCTTAAGCGAATAATTTTTACTGCTATTTTTACTAATGTTTATAAGATATTTTTAAAATTTATCCTTTTTTTTTCAATTTTTATTTTTACGCCTTCTAATATTTATTGCTATTTCTTGCTACTTTTTTCATTTAAGCCTGAGTTTATGTTACACCTCTTTAGAAATTTTGAGAAATACTGTAGTTATATTTCTTGATTTATGTGTCAAAGCCTTAAAAAAAAAAGGAAAGTAGCAATAAATTAGGAGTTTGAAATTATTGTTGGAGATAATTATTGAGTTGGTCCTATATGTGTTAGGGTTGCGTGATTACGTGGATCTCTAATATTCAATATGTCTTGTTACTGTATGAATTATTAGGTGTATCTCATTTAAAATAAATAGACGCATTGAATAATCGAATCGATTACTAGTATAAATTATTGCAATTCATGAACAAGAAAATTATAAATTATTGCATATAGGCATGTAATATAAGATGATTCCTCATTATTGTAACTCTCTTTTTTTTCTTCCGGGAAAAACACGATCACTATGACGCGTAATTTGAATTTTTCTTAATCTCTAAAAATTTACAAATGAGATCAACACAAAAAATAATAATAATCTAACTAAAATTACAATGATTAGTAATTAAATATTACATGCACAAATTTTGTGAAAGACCATTCTATATGAAACAAGAAAAAATATTCTCTGACTATTAAAAAAATTCATATATCCCTATAAAAGAGAACGAAAAACTATAAGTATAATCCAAATTAATAAACACATTGAACATCAAGATCTTCATGTAATTAATAGATTCAGCCAAAGTTGCAACTAAAAAATAAATAAATAAACTCATGTAATTGATAATCTTCTGTCAACATACATATTTCTATTATGTACAATAATAACCAGTAATGAATAATATCATAATTTTAACACACAATTTTTTCATCATACAAGAGACTATAAAAAAATAATGCAACATTAATATTCTTACAAATACTCACAAATCAACATTCATAACCAATGATAAATAATTTAATCAACAGTAAAGAAATAACACAAAATATTAAAAAAGATATGTCATGTAGAAATTTCACTCAGGAGAATCAACAATATTTTTCATATCATTTTATTACAAATAAAAATAATACTCAAGAAAATAATAAATATAAAAAAAACGGTGGTACAACCAAAAGAAATAAGAGAGGAAGCTTACTTGGAATAGAGGTGCAGATGGTAACTAGTAAGGGAAGAGGAGGTGGAGATACTGCCAGAAAATCATTGACCGGAGCACAAAAATACACAAAATGGCAAATAAGATAACTGTGTTTAATAGTGTCAAATAGAAAAAAAAAATAGATGGCTGAAATTAAAAGAAAACAAACAAAAAAAACAAACCTGCCGGACCGAGCTGGGGGCGAAGGGGGAGGGGGGAGCTGGGGGCGAAGGGGGAGTGGGGCGATGGGGGCGACGGGAAGGGCCGGACGGAGCTGGGGGAGCTGGGGGTGAGGGGAAGGGCCGGACGGAGCTTGGGGTTAGGGAAAGGGCCGGTTGGAGTTTGGGGAGCTAGGGGCGAGGGAAGGGGGGAGCTGGGGGCGAGGGGGAGGGGGAGGGGGGAGCTGGGCACACCGGATCTGGGGTTGGGGTGGCCAGATGCGGCGGAGCTGGGGGGAGGGTTGAGGGGGCGGCGGTGCTGGGGGAAAAAGTGGGGAAGACGAAGCTGGACTCGGGCTTTGGGGGGGTTAAAATGAACTTTGCGACGGAAAAGCTATTCCGTCGCAAAGTCGCTTTTTGCGACGGAAAAGATTTTCCGTCGCAAAAAGTTAAAACGCTTTTTGCGACGGAAAAGTTTCCGTCGCAAAAGGGAGGGAACGGCGGCCCTTTAGGCTGCCGTTTTGCGACGGACATCTGAGTCCGTCGCAAAATATTGCGATGGAATCTATGTCCGTCGCAACTGGGCTGAGAAGGCCGCCATTTTGCGACGGACTACATGTTCGTCGCAAATTTTTTTATTTTGCGACAGATGTAATATTCCGTCGCAAAACTGAGGAAATTTGCGACGGATTCATTTCCGTCACTATTTTCAATTTTTCTAGCAGTGAATATATAGCAACCTTTTTTTTTGAATGAAATATCTAATTAACCAAAAAAAAAACCTATAGGTCAATGTTTGTGAAACTTTTTTTATTTTTAACAATAATATATGGCAATCTTCCCTTCCACATAAAGAAAGAAAAAGTGACGTGGACCATGCGAATTGACTTCGGTGATTCAAAATAAAAGTTTGAAAGGGCAAGGATTAATCAAATTTTAATGATTATAACATGAACCAAACTAAAGGAAAACGAGATAAAAAAATTATCAGGAAGAAGAACTTGAAGATCATAGAACAGAGGGGTGGACACCTGGGAGATCTTTGTGGATGAAAGAACCTACGATTTCTTCTTCAATCTTCATAGAGAGATAAAAAGTTACCAATAGAAACTCTAACTTGCATATTCTAGATTCTGATTTGATCTCTATTTATTATTTTCAATTAATCACTTCAGATTCTGATTTAATTAAAAATAATATAAGAAATTTGACCAAGGACAATTTAGTCTCTTTATATTGATGTTTTAATTTTTGGTCCTTCAAAATAATTACCATTTTTATGGTCCTTCTAAATAAATATTTTTTTTTAGGTCCTTTTGTTATAATTCTCCCTAACTTGTTATATGTTCTCTCTCATTTAATTTGAACCCTAAGTTACTAAGTTGAAAAAATTTCAATTTAAAGTATATTTAATAAGTTAATTAACTACCATTTATTGGTTTTAATGATATCGGAGGAAGTGTATATATGCATGTCTGTATATGTGTATATATATATATATTAAATATTTATTGAAATATGAAGGCCTTACGTACGTACCCACGACGGTGATTATTATTATCGGGACGAAAATAAGGAATTATGAATAAACGAATAATAGAAAATTGAAATGAAACATACATATAATGAATAAATGATGGAGTATGCTTCCTTTCCCACAACGCAGGAGGAGGATGAGAAAAATTCCGCCGCTCTATTTGACACAAATTTTACTTTTTAACAACGTTTTCCTTTCAAAACCTACAATTTAATTAATAGTTTCCCTCTCAATCTTGGACTTGTCTTCCAAACTTACATATTTTCTGCATTTCTAATTTCTCATGCCTTCACTTACTCAACATTTTTTCTGATAATAAAATTTAATATAACATTACTTTGTTATTAGACGGTTATTTAATTATTCTATTGTTTTATAAGTTACCTTAATTACGTACACAGATATTTATGCGCGTGCCAGGGATACACATTTTTGTCTTTTTAATTAGGCTAAAGTATCCATTTGGTCCTTTATGTTTGCTTCAGGTATCTATTTAGTCTCTTAAGTTTGTAAAGTGCTCGTTTAGTCCTTTAAAGTTAACACCGTTAAGCAGACTTAACGGAAAATACTAAGTCAGCAATTTTAAACGATGACTGTGCACTTAAATGCTGATAAAACAAGTTTACATGTTACTTTTTTAATAAATTAATATTTTAAATCCTGTAAATTGAAATTTTAAACGATGACTGTGCACTTAAATGCCTCAGACGAAGAACATATAGCCAAAGTTTGCTTAAATAAATTTCAATTTATAGGATTTAAAATATTAATTTATTAAAAAGTAACATGTAAGCTTGCTTTGTCAGCATTTAAGTGCACAGTCATCGTTTAAAATTGCTGAGTTAATATTTTCCGTTAAGTCTGTTTAACGATGTTAACTTTAAAGAACCAAACGAGCACTTTTCAAACTTAAGGGACTAAATAAATACCTGAAGCAAACATAAAGGACCAATCGGATACTTTAGCCTTTTAATTAATATTAAAGGGTCTCATCATAACATTTGAGAAATAAAAATGAAGATGACCAAATTAAATCATTTTTATCTACCGCACCGTTGAAATATGCAACTATATATATTTGAAAAATAATTGAACAGTTATAAATAATTTTGAAGTTTCTTTTTTTAAAGATTATTACCCGAAGTTAAAACTAGTTTAATTTTTAAGAATCTATTATTAATTATTATCTAATAAAATTTATGTTGCCCAAGGTATTTAATTCTTGATAGTATCCAAATTTTGACATTGAAATATTTTAACGAATGTGAGAATAAATCACATCCCTTATTTCACAATAATATATAGAATAAATTTATCCGAACTGTTATCCATAAGATTGTACGTACGATCAATGACTATAATAAGGGCTCCTTTCCAATATCATATAAAATGTGATAATTTACAATTTATAGTTTCATGATACGACAACAACGTTAACAAATTAATCTATAACCTTAATTGAAAATGATTACGAATAGTGGTTGAACAAAAAAAAAAAAAATTTAGCCCAAGCCCAAAAAATAAACATAAAGTACTCTCTTTGGTCTTTATAATAAGACACAAACTAACAAGTGTATTTAATTCTTTTTATAAGGCACTTGTTCGTTTTTAAAGAACATTAAATATTTTTATCATGTATACCTATAATTAAAATGGTAGTGAGTGAGAGTAATAATTAATAAAAATTAATTACTACTCTCTCTTTTTTTTTCAAGAAAAAATAATAATAATTAATATGATATTAGAGTTTAGTGTAATTAGTAGGGATAATATCGAAAATTACTTAAATTTTGAGACAAATTTATTGACTTTAACCATTTTTATTGACTTGTGAGAATCGTTAGTTAGTGCTTTATAATAAGGATCAGAGGGAGTATTTACTAAATAGTATCACATAACCTTAAAAATAAAAAATAAATAATAACTGATAATTATAAATGAAAACAATGTATAAAATGATACTAACCTATTCGATAGGTATCTCAAACAAGAATTTTCCTTCTTATTACAGCCCAATGAATAATGAACCAAGTATTATCCTTATAAAAAGAAAAAGAAAAAGAAATTAGCTGGATCAAATTATTGGCCAAATAAAATATCATATAATAAATACATATTTATACTAATAAATTTTAGAAGCTCAACTCGACCAATTGGGACCTGACCATAAAGATGTTCTGCCACTGATTACGAAGTAGTAATATAAACAATAATGCACATGCGTGCGTGTATGTGCATTCCCATGCTAGTTGACCAAACTAGTTGACCTCATTCCCATGCTTGTACGTGACTCACATTAACTTGAACGCATATAATATTTTTAATGATAGAACAAGAATTAGAGCTTTTAACTACGACACGCATTTCTCAATTTGATCAATGTGTGAATTTGCTAATTGAAACCAATTATTGAATTTTTCGCCTAACAAGACCAATATTGTTTAAATGTATAACCACATTCACACGTGAGCTTTGAAAAAAAAAAGCAACATGAAGGAATTATATATGAGATAAAACTGTAAAGTTATCTCTTGCATCGATCATATGATGGGAATATGAGTAACTCTTTAGCTTTGATGGATGAAAAAGAAGACAATGTGCCGTTTGAAACGAGTGAATGTTACTGCACTATGTAATACCTTTGAATAGGTCAAACACACTTTTGTGGTTTTTGATTTAAGGAAGAGGGACTATGTGGTTTCATTTTTTACTTCCTTTTCCTCGTTTTAACAATTTGTTTTCTGCATTTATAAATATAACTATATATATAATACGTACATTTAAAAAATGTGTATATAGTGACATTTTTGCATTATTATCTTTCTAAATGTGTGAATGAATATTAAAAAAATTGGTTTATCATACTAAATAACTGTTAGTCCAATTGATAAGGATTTAACTGTTAACTTATAAGGTTGTGAATTCAAATCTCCTTGCTGATTTAATGACCTTATGACATTTGTATATATAAGCATACTACCTGGCCTCTGGCTTTGATATAAGAGCTAACGGACTATTTTTGAGAAATTAAAAAAATTTAAAAAGTTATTTAATCATAATATATGTTAGTCAAAACTAAAAAACAAAAAAAATCGGTTTATCTTGCCAATAAATGTTAGTCTAATTAATAAGGATTTGACTCTTAACTTATAAGGTTGTGAATTCATATCTCCTTACTGATTTAAGGACCTTATGACACTAGTATATATAATCATACTACCTCTGGCTTTGATATAAGAGCCAGCGGACTCTTTTTGAGAAATTAAAAAATTAAATAAGTTACTTAATCATACTTAGCATTTTTTCATCTTTGAAAAACGATTCATGTAAGAGCAAATATTATTGCCTAAATCTAAAACATGTGAAAAATAAGAGGTTAAGTAATTTCATTTCATATCCATTTCCATTAATTCTTATTCCCTTATAATTCATGGTTACATATTATTAATTAAGTATACCAAGTGTGTCCAAAAGTTCAATTAATTTCGGCAAAATGTAAAAATAATAATAATGACATATAAATGAATTGAACAAAAATTTTACGTGTATTATTTATTTAACTACTCTAATTAAAAAATAAGGTATGATATGTTCTTATGAGATATGAATATGGCAAAAAATGCAAATAAAAAAAATCACAATATTATTGGAATATATGGAGAGATCATTATTCTTTTTCTTTTTCTTTTGGCTTAAACCCGACCAAATTACGAGCCACCACTTTTAGAATTACAACCTTATATATCACGTAAAATGTCAACTTAATTAGTAACACGAATTATTAATTAAATTAGTTATTTGTACCACATATGTAATGAACTAATGATTTTCTTAAAATATCCAATTGAATCTTTACCGTGCATGTGGATGGAACCCACGCTTAATATATACAATTAATACGAATATCTTTTATAAAAAAAATATAAATCTAAAAGACAGAGAGGTTTGATCTTATATGTTGGTTCATAATTTTTTTAGATATATAGATTTGATTTTATATTTAGGAAGGAATAACATTTTGGAAGTAAAAAGCCGCGAACGGAATTTGACTAGATTATATAAAATCTAAGGAAATTAGAAGAAGAAGAAGGCAGACATAGAACAAACCGACCATGGAATTTGCCCCAGAAATGTCAGTCAACTAAAAAATAAAAAAGTCTTCCCAGTGCTCAGATTCTCCATGCATACATATATTCCCCACTTTCATCAGCAACTTGATCCTTTATATATATATATATTCTCTATCCCACATTTCAACGTTAATTAATTAAATAAATAGTAAGATATCATATATATATATATATATATAAACGAAACAAACTCAACTATAGTCATTCTTATCTCTTGCAATGTAATTCATCATGATAATATTTATATAAATATAAGATTATGCATAAAATTGCCTCAAACTAATTTACATTATTGGTTTAATATTTGAAATTTGCAATATATATATATATATATATGAATGAATGAATATCTGTGTGTGTGCGAGTATCCTTCTTCTTATAGCTTTTTTTTTAAAACAAAAAAAAACAAAATAAATTCAACTTTAATTTGCTTGAAAGGCAGACAAACACATGGAAATTGCAGAGCACAGTGAACCCTGTGCCGCTGAAATATATATATTAATTGAAGAACATGTCTAAAAAGTTAGGGCGCAGGTTTAATAATGTACCTTTTTGGGATATTTATCTTTTTTATAACAAACTAATTTACCTTCCTTGTAAACTAATAAAGAATCAAATAATACATAATATATGTTATGATTAAGTAACTAATTTAACTAATTTAATTTATATATAAAAAAAATTAACTAAGTCTGATATTAAGAACTGAAGGCAGTATTCAACACATCTCTAGACTTTGAGTTTTTAGCAAAAATTAATAATGACCCGTCCAGCTATAGGCTATAGCTATCTAGTAGCCTTCTCACCAACCCATTAATTCATTACAAAACTAAAAAGTTTGTAGTGCTCAAATACTTATATCTGTATACAACATGTCTTGGAAATTTGATTCTGTACCTTGACTTGCTTTTATAACTTGGCTCATGGAAGTTCATAATGCACTTAATCTGCTATGTGTAGCAGCAGCCAATAATATCAATCAATCCTATCAGATCAATATGCAATAGCCTGCACATAAAATTAATTTTTACACAACTTTAATTTAGAAGCTTATATATATATATATATAATTGATATGGATGCATCATGCGTGTGTAATATATAATATAGCACCGAAAAAGAAGTGTTGGACGAAAAAGAAGTTAATGAGTAGCTGATTAGAACTTAAGAAGGGATGCATAATTATCATATATAATGACATTGACTAAGTCCTTTGATAATTTATATATAGAACTATGGAAGATTAGGCTATATATTGGTTATTTTAACACCTAATCGCATCTTCATATTGCATTGGTATACATAGTGCAAGCTCACTTTTTATTATTATTATTAATATTAGTGACACCGTAGTCATTTTTTAACATATCACTGTGTGATGAAAAAAGAGTGTGAATATGCAATTTTCTCACAGGAAAAGGCCGGTGAGGAAAACGACTTCATTGGAAAACTGAAAAGCCAAAATTGGATTAGGTGAGCCAGTCATGACTCATATATATTAGGAAGAGATTGTGGGGGATCAAGTGTACTAAGTAATTAAAGAGTTGGTAAATTTCTGCATTTGGAAAAGTTAATTAATCTCCATTGAGGAAAGGCGAAAACTATATATATGTCAAAAGGAGACCGTACCCTAAAATGGAAACAGCTGCAGCAAATGTCCAATGGCGTCCAGGTGTCGTATCCAAGTTCCACATTGAAGATAATGTTATGATTATAAAATTAGAAAAGAAGAGAAATTTACAGCATTAAACATTATTAATTTGATGATTAGTGCACTTATTATTAATTATTACACGCATCATATATCTTCCTCTTTTTTTTTTTCTTTTTAATAGAAATAATTTTACATGAGTCGAACTTAAATTACGTCAATTTCTTTTATCCAGATATTTTCTTGGTTTATCTTTATCTGCAATTAAATATAAAAGAGTCATCTTAGAATTTAATGGGAGTGATAGTTGAAAGTAACAAATTTTTTTCGAAGATTTAATTTATTAACTTATTTTTAACCTTTTTTAAAAAATAAAAACACAGACTTGTATGTATTTTTAGGACAGAGGGAGTAGTAAAAACTAAAGATAAGGTTATAATCAATATCCATAACAAGCTGGATGTAGTGCTATTCATATCTTCAAACTCTATATAACGGGGAAAAAAATAAGTATAGTCAGAAAATTGATAAATATAGGCTAGACTTGCCAGAAAATATTCTTTACAAAACTCGAAGTCAGTGGAGCCTACGTCTTTTTTTTTTGGGGTCAACAAGTGGAGCCTACGTCCGCTTGAGTAACATCATACACAACCACATTTCCTCCCCCCCCCCCCCCCCCCCTTTTTTGCGCCATACACGTGTATGCAGCCCAACCGCAAAGTGAAAAGTGTCAAGATGAATGAATAAGGGTAAAAAAGAATGAATTTAACCCAAAAAAAAAGTAAAAACACACACGAACAAATGTAACGAATAGATTTCATTTTGAGTAAGGATGATTTTAACCCCCCCAAAAAAAAGTAAGGGTGATAAAATTTCGAATAAGTTTGTGCAAGTCCATGTGCAATTCACCCAAAATCCAACCGTTACAAATCCTTGTCTGGGCCCCCTAACCATGTGTATTGGGGTCAGAAAGAGTGAATGCAACAACAAAAAATCACAAATGTAACGAGTAGATTTTATTTTGAGTAAAGATGGTAAGTTTTCGAACTTGCCCGGTGCAGATACAGATTGTGATTTTTAAGTGGACCTAAAATATCTACTCGTTACATTTATGATTTTTTTTTTGTTGCATTCACCCTTTCTAACCCCAGTGCACATGGTTGGAAGGTTCAGGTAAGGATTTTAACAATCGGATTTTGGATGGATTACATATGGACTTTTTTATGCTGGGTGTTCCTGAAGTAAAACTTTATTAGTCAATTTACACTTTAACCCTTAAAAGTTTATATTTTAACGGCAGCTAATTTTTTTTTCTAACCGCGTCGTACCGACTTCACATTTTTAAAAGTTTTTTGTGCTGGCTTTACATTTTTAAAAGTTTTTTGTGGTATTTTTGGTCTACTTAAAAGTTTTTTTGTGCTGGGCACTCCTAAAATAAAAATTCGTTGGCCAATCTGCACCTTAATCCAAGTGAAAAATATGAACAGAAGACCTAAACAAGATATTTACTTTGGTTCTAGCCTTCTAGGCATATTAATTACCCCAATTCACCTTATATCCTAAATTTATATATATATATATTTTGAAATACCCCTATTTTTATAATCAAAGTGGTTACAATGCATATAATTAAAAAAGATATTTTAGATAAACCAATATATATTTATCTTTATATATATATATATATATATATATTGTTATCCGGTATCCAGTTTGGAGTTCATACGTTGTTGCTCGTTCCAATAAAAGTTACTCCTTTAGAACTCAAATTTGAGGCCCAATGAGATCTAATAAGGCCTTACAATATTAGACTAACTCTATGTTGGTTTTGATATATATTTGTTAATGGGGTTTACACTTCTCATGTTGCATGAAAACAAAAAAATTCCTAGTTTCCTATATACACATGAAATGGTGGGATTCACATCTTTTTTATTAAAAAAAAAACTTAAGCATAGAAATGGTGAGACCTATATCTTTTTGTATCTATGACATCAGAATATATACACTTCTCTTACAACATGAAAAGCATATTTCCCTTTATTAATATAAGTAATTTAATTAACTTCCTTAACATCCACACAAATTAGTTATCTACTATATTAATTGTTATTCACCTTAGATCAACGAAGATTTTTCCCATTAGAAAAACAAGCTCTGAATTTAAGCTATATATATGTGATCAATAGACGTTATTGTACGGTTATATAACATCGCAGTCGAAACTCGAAACAACGTTGATGCGTTCACACACATTGAACTTGTGCGTAGAAAAATACCCCCAATGGATTAATTATCTCAAAATAATTAACTACCCTGGACCAATTATTTGAAGATGATAGTACCAGCTTGGGACGAAGAAGTTTCATAAGTTACCTTGGAAGGCTCACAGATGAACTATAATCACTGTAATTTAAAGACATTCTACACACTGAGTTTATAATTATACACTAATCTCTGAATGTTAAATCATATACCAAAAACTCGCTCCTACGCGTTGTGCAGATTTCGATTGCTCCGCTGTATTGAGCATCTACATAAGTAAAAACATGCATGTTTGTCAAGTGAAGAGATTAGAAAGGAAAATCAATTCAGAGATGGAACAAAGATCTCCAACAATATATGAACAACAGAAAACACATCTGACTATATGAACCACACCACTTCACGTGTCAGACATTAAAACCATTCCAAATTAAATACTTGCCACCAACTGATGGTGCGACAACAGTGTTCCTTCTTCTTCACCAAGTTCATGAGTACAAAAACTAGCTGTATCTATCTATGACCAGAAAACTCAGCTTTAATTTCTATCTACATGATCGCTTGATGAATTAATAAATGTCATATTCATTATAAACATGAATCCTAAAAACACCTCTTCATTAGGGGTAAGACTATTTACATCTATTTTTCTTTAGACCCTACCAAGCCTCATTAAACAGTTATTTCTTAATAAATATGAATGATCCATTTATGACAAAAATACTCATCTGTCACAAATATTTGTACATATACTCTCTTCCCCCACCAGTATCTTCAATTTACATTGACTTCATCTGTATATTAATTCTCTTATAATTAGTATATATAGTTGCTATGTACTAGTACTAACTACAATAACAAAAGAACCAGGCCAAATAGGAGTTCACTGCCCCAAGAACTTATCAAATCTTTTGAGTTCCATCCCAGAACACCATGGCGGTTTCCGGCGTCTGAGAGCAATCCCGGCAACACGTTGATGTTCTGCTGAGAGCTGAAAAGCAACTCTCTTCCCTTCTCCTTCAAATTACTCATCACTTCATCCACATGAACCTGAAACCCATTAAACCCCTCTTCTTCTCTTCTATTATCGTACTTGGAGTGTTTTAGGAGGCAACCTATATAACTTTCCAAGTCATGAACACAGGAAGGGTTTTGAACACTGAAGAAATCTAGTACTAACTCAACTCCCACATGGGCGTACCACGAAAACCCCAAACCTGAAACCCTAAAATTCTCGTTGTTAAACAATACCCCTGGAAGCTTCGTGATGGGGTCGTTCACATTTGCGATTCTCAGCACTTTCACACCCAACTCATCACACCGATTCTTGAACCCTAGGTTTCCGACTCGCGGCCCGCCGAACGAGAAAACCGTGACAGGTACTTCAGTTTCTTGACCGTTAACAGTGTTACCTAATTTGTTCAGTCCCAACTCAGCCACGTCGTAGGCCACTAACAGAGCCAATGCACTCCCCATGCTGTGACCCGCCATCGTCAGGCTAATATTTTCGCCTTTGTATTTGTTGAGCAGCCTCGATATCTCCGACAGTAACTGTTCCCGGCAACTTAAGATTCCGAATTTTGAAGTTGAAGCTTCATCAGACGTGTAGAGAGAGAGAAACCCGGATTCAACCTTCACGTCGGGTCGAGGATTATGTGGGTCCAGCTGAGCCGGAATCAGCGAGCTCATGAAGTTAGCAACCCATTCTTGGCTTGTCACAGTCCCACGGAAAGTTATGACGATGTCACGCCGGCCGAGCCGCCGTGAGGCTTCGTCGGTCGACACGGCGACGAAGCCGATCCAACGGCCACAAGAAGAGAAATTCTGGATAGTGATTTCAGGAGTGGCGTAGATGTACTTGACCACTTCATAACCACAATCTCCCATTCCTACCTCATTCAGCATTCGTTTCTTGCCATACTTGCAGTTCAAGTAACGCTTCGAGGCCGGGTCAAGGTCGAAGGCCTTGTAACACGCGGTGACAAACTCGCCGTACCGGATAATTTCCCGGCGAAGAAGAGGGTGCAAAGGATCTAGAAGATTCTCCCAGTTGTTGCACCCTTGAACCTCTCTCCAGAAATTAGATAAAGCAAGAGGGATAGTATTATCTGTCTCATCATGTGTATAATCAATACTACTACTGGTTTTAAATACAGGTGTGACTGTATCAGAAGAATTAGCTAATTGAACTGAGGACGTAGAAGAAGAACCAAGTTTGGTTTTTGATCTGTTGGGAAGTGAAACTCGTCCAAAAGATTGGGACTTTGGAAGATTGTTGAAGCTATCTCTGAGTGTAATGCGATTTAAGGACGAAGATGGTGATGAAGCCATTGAAGAGAGAAAGAGAGACAGCGAGGGGAGAGAGAGAGTGGGGTTTTGCAGGTATGGGAGTTAAGAAGCAGTAAGAGTTATAAATCAAGTGTGGAAGGAAGAGAGAGAGAAGGGAGGAGAGAGAGTGTGAGAGAGACCGAGGAAAGGCATGTTCGGCGAGTGTTTTGACCGGGATCTCCAGAATTGCTCCTTTTGTTTATCTGGTCGGTTGTCGGGTCGGGTCGTTTGAGTTGCGTCTGTTTTTTTTTTTTTTAAAAAAAGAGATTAATTGATTAACTCGTAAACCAAGAAGTGTGTGGCCCCATTATTTTATAATTTATTCATTCATCACGTTGACTTAAACCAACATTTTTTTTTTCTCCTCATAATTTCTATATGCGTGGAGTGAACAAATAGAAAATTTGGCGTAATGTGCTGAAAAATCGGGAGTTCTCTCGTATCTGAGATCTTATACGTTAAAAATGGAGATAGACGAATAGATACGAGTCTAATATACAATCTTTTATATTAAAAAAAAGAAAGTGATAACCAAGGTTGTCAAACTTACGAGTCTATGTAAACTCGTAACAATGATGTAAACTCGTATCGTAAACTCGAATCGGTAAACTCGTAAGAGTTTACTTTTATCATTAAACATGTATTAACAATGTATAATTAAATAATTATAATATAAAATAACAACTATTTGATTTAAATATATTTTAAATCCAAATAATTAAAATTAAATATATCAACATTCATAATTTATTATACCTAATAAAGAAATTTTTATAAAATTCATAGATAAAGTTGTTGAGCATGACAAAATTGAAAAAAAAATTAATACAATTTTGTAAGCTACAAACGTAAAAACGGTAAATTCGGTTTGTAAACTCATGAGTTTATATGAGTTTACCGTTGACACGAGTTTGCTAAAGACTTGACTCGATTTAGTAAGGTAGAAACGTAAAGACGGTAAACTCGGAGAGTCAACTCGCGAGTTTGACAACAATGGTGATAACACGATAATCTTTCTTATGAAGATATATATATTTGCTCATAAAACTGTAGCTCTCTCAACTCATCATTATTCATACTGTACATATTTGGTTTTTGACTTTGTTAAATTTGTATTCATTAAATTTCTAGGTTTGACATCGTCGTTTAGTTAACGAGCCATGCATGCAATGTGTCTTTAATTAATAATATGCATAAACGAGTATATATCAAAGTCAATCTCTTGTAATATCATTCAATGATTCGTCATGAGATGGATTTTTCAAAAGTAAACTAAAGATTAGTTACTATAAATTAATGTGAATTTTTCAAGGTTAAAAGGTGTAAAAATATGTATCTTTATTTTACTATGCTAGTTTAATTTCCCCCTGGATAAGATATATATATATAGTAGGTCTAATGTTTGTTATATGATATTTTCATGCATGAGAATAACGCCATTGTTAATTATGTTAAAATTAATACACACGGTCACACATATATGACATAACACCTGCCTTCTTTTTTAATTAGGTAGGATTTCCAATTCAATAGAATCATGTTCATATCTTTTCTTTTTTCTTTTTTTTAAAATGATGTTATGATATCCTAGATAGCGAGCAATTAATAATCAATTAATGTAAAACATCAAATCACTAACAAACCACAATATTCATGAGAAAAAACTATTTATCAGAGTTCATTATTAGGGGCCTACTTGATTAATTGTCATGATATATATTTTCATTATTAGGATAGGTGAGAGATGTTAATTTGTCATTGTTAATTAAGTTGAGTTTTTTTTTTTTTTGGGTAAGAATTAAATCATGTTGGAGAAGTATCAATGCTTGAATATGAATTAACCATATATAGATATATAAGTGTATTAATTATTGCTAAAATAAAATAATTTTAAAAAATAAATATTTTGGAAGAAATGTTTTCAAAGATAACATCATTGTACTCCAAAAATAGTTATTGGTCATGAACACTAGAAGGTAGTTAAAATTTAGTTAGATGTAAAACGGAAAAACATAAAAGGGACAAATTGGCGATCTACTGAGATGCAAAAAGTTTATGTGAAAAATCACGCTATGAAAGGAACCCGTTGTTATGAACATCAGCATCACCCACCTCGCAATTGTCATGCAAGAACGAAATTTTTGAGCGTGATGAATTTAAAAAAAGAATAAAATTTAATCAAAATATCATTTCATTAGTGTAAAAGAACTTTAGATACTCCCTCCGGTCTTAATTATAAGAGTTAGTTGACTTTTTTGGAGAGATTAAAGAAGCTAACTAAATTATTTTGAAGTATTTTTATTTTTAGTTTTTTCTTCAAACTAATTAATTTAATTAATAAACTAATATATAATCTAAAGATACAAAATGTATAAAATGATTAAGTAACTTATTTAACTTCCTTAATCTTTTCAAAGAAAGTCAACTAGCTCCTATATTAAGACCGGAGGTAGTACTATAAACTTAGGAAGGTGCATATATCTTCGGGGGCGCCGACAATTTAAAGTGGCGTCCTTAAATTATTAGGAAATTGCAAAAGAGCACCAGGGGATAGAGAGGTCTTGCTATTTGACCCTCGTGGGGCGACACGTGGCTTCTTTCAACGCGGCGAGTAGACGATGTTGTTCTATTGAGGTGTCAACTTTTGACTGCCATGTCATTTCTCTTTATTTTCCTTTTTTTCTTTTTTCGCGGGTTCACATGTTTGGATTTTTTTCCTTCTCCTTTTCTTCTTCAATTCTTGTTACAGTAGGGAATGAAATCCATATCCATTAACATTTGGAACAGGAATTAGAAAGTTTTAGTTAATATTCATACTCATTTTTTGATGATACACCAATGGGGAGAAGACGCGTGGAGGTAATTTAAGATTTGTAACTGTAGAATTATACCTTTTCCGCATCCACACATATCTAAAAGTATATATTAGTACTACTTTTAACATAATTTTACACACGATGGATCTATGAGAGTGAGAACGGGAGCTTTCAGTACACCTAATATATATATATATATATAACTTTTATTATTTGAATCGATTTTGGATTATAGATAGACTCCATATGACTATCCACACCCACAAGTGAGTAATGACAAATATATATTCAAATTGAGTAGGCTAGCTACCAGACACCAAAATTCTATTTTGTTTTCTATCTAGCTTCTAATTCAAAGTAAGTTTGTATCAAAGTAACGAGCTAGACAGCGTCAAATTGATTCACTATTGCCGTGGAAGTAATTTTGGAAAATAAAATAACAAGAGTATGTAGTCAATGAATTGTAGTGAATGTGCTGGTGGAGAGCTTGATAGAGAGAAACCATATTCACAAATGCATGCGCGCATATACATATAAACATATATATTCATAACTCACACATCCATTATATATATAACCTACATAAGATTTTAACGTACAACCCCACGTTCAAGAAGACCCCAAGAGAAGTAATTGGTGTCGATGGGACTACATAGAACGTGACATAATATAAGAGTTAATTGGGGTTAGATCATATTTAATCTTAAATATAAGACATTAATCCATTATGTCTCTCAAATTTATAATATTTTTCTTAAAGTATCTCCATTGATAGTATACATTAAGGAATTTACATTCATTATGATAAAATATAATATATTAATAACACCAACCTATATTTACTACAAATAGCCTATATAACTAATTTTTTCAATCTATCTAAATTAGTCAATAAACTCTTATGAAGGAATGAATCATTGCATTTGTGTGATTTTAATTTTGTCAACACACACAAATATATATATACCACAAGAAAAAAAAGGTCAAACTTAGTTTAAAATTTTATGATAAACCTTCCTTTAATTTACATAGAGTTTAAATGTGTGCACGTGTGTGTGTGAAAGATCTGGAAGTAAAAAATGGCGTATACGGCCTTTCAATTTTGTTAGAATCATAATTTATTTAACTAGGCTCCTTTGCACATAAAGGGATAGAAAGCACAAGTAGCTAGGCATGCATATGCATGCCATTGCGTCACTTGTTGTCATATTATTAAAACCCATGCTAGTTCCTTGTATTATGTGCTCATATCATGCTGATGACGAAGTATGATTATAATTGTTAATAACCGTTGTGGCTAGGGAACCGGTTCCCCAGCTCGTCTTTGGGACGAGCTCTTGGCCATCTAAATCTAAATCTGAACAGCCCAGATCTTATTTTATTTTAATTTCTTAATTATTTTTTTCTACATGAAAAAATTATTTTTGGGAAAAATGTTAGTTGAGAGATTGTCTTTATTATAGATTCTCTATCTATTAAAATTATTTTTTATATAAAAAAAAAAATCAGATCTTGGCCGTCCAGATCAGATCAGGATGGCCTGGAGCTCGTCCCAAAGACGAGCAGGGAATCTAATTCCTTGTGGCCAGCTAGTTTAATTCCTCTTCTCAATCTTTACAAAAACAAATTAAATAAGGTTGTATCCTTTATTTTTTTTCACTCGTATTTCTTAATTCCGATCCTCTTGTGGCCTACAATATTACGTGCATATATATAAGCTATTTTATTTTTCTTTCCTGCTGCTTTGTCCCCCAGAGCGTGTAATATATAATAGCTACTACAGCCGCTAAACTTGAAGTCTTATTAAACACAAACCAACCTCTTAATTAGCCATTTAGCCTCACCAAACCTATATCCAAATACTTATTAATTAATTTACACTAAATGACGCATGCACATGATATCAATAATTATGCTGGTATTGACGACCATTATATCATTCATACTATTCTGATAACTATTAGGGTTTTTTATATTTATCATCTGCATTGGAGTCAGTAGTAGGAACCAAGCAAGACACTCAAATTCAGAGATGGTGGACCATATAGATGCATGCATGTTATATTTGGGTGAGCAAGCTTTGACAAACTTAAAGTTGGAAGACTATATATTAATTCAAATAATATATCAATGTCCATGCGCACGAGCCCACATAAACTGAAATATCAGATTGATGTATTTGTGTGTGCTTCGATCTATATGAGTGGAAATTCAACATCATAGTGGATCGATTTAGTTATTTGAATATATGTCGAGGCTACTATGGATTAGGTAAATAGATCGAGTACTTAAGAATTATATTGGCTTGGACTTGGAAAATTAAGAATTATATTGGCTTGGACTTAGAAAACAAGTACAAACACTACTACAAAAAATGGTTTTGTTTCCCTAAGAGACGTTCCTTTTTTAAAAAGGAAAGTAAAAAAAAAGGCGGTAGCTAGGGGTGAGCAAATCAAAACCGAAACCAAATCGACTAATTCGGTTTTCGGTCTATTCGGTTCGGTTATTTCGGTTTTCGGTTTCGGTTCGGTTTTTAATTTAATTTAATTCGGTTTTAACCGAATAACCGAATTATATGTAAAATGACGTCGTATAGGCTTTTTTCTTTCCTTTCAATTGAACCCACGTTTAGACCAGGTTTCTAGCAAAAAATAAAAAATAAAAAATGCGGACTCATCACCCATGGTTCATCTTTAATTGGCCCAATTCGATTCACAACCCAAATACCCAATTGCCAAAAAACCCTACCCGCCACTCAACCCTTTCATCATCAATTCATCATTAGACAAACATCAGTTCATCACTTTGGATCAAACCCTACCTGTCGCTCAACCCCAATCGCCGATCACGGCTCATCCCTAATCGGCTCATCCCAGTCCCAGATTCCATTTCCCAGTATCACTCACCCTCTCACTCACTTCGCCATCTCAGAATCTCAGCTCTTCTGACTTCCCGTCGTATTCCTCTCTCACAGTCACCCTACATCGTATCCGTTGGCCCTCGCAGAGTCGCAGTCAACCTCTCAATTCGCCTTCTCGCTTCACTTCTAGTCGACTGTCAGAGCGTTGATCAAAGCTTCGCTTCACTTTGCGAGTTCGATCTGCCTCTTCTCCAGTTCTTCGATCGAAGCTCCATCTTGCCAGACTCTGCTCCGCCTTCCTCGGTATGCTCGTATTTTCAATGGGTGTCACATTCTTGGACTCTGCTTCGTCTTGATTTCTAATACTGCTCTGCGAACTGATTTTGGAGTATATTCTTTCTGCTTCACTCAAAATTCGGAAAGATTTCAGTATTAAAGAATAAACTTATTCTGCTATTAATACAGTAAAATTCTGTGTTTGTGTGTGGTTTGGGGACAGAGCAATGAAAGATCTTTTCGGTGAATTATGTGCTTTTGTCAGTCTTTACTCTTTACCTCATATGAATGATTATTTTCTCCTTGTGTTGTTCGTTCAACCTTTACTTTCATTGCTAAGAACTTGTGAATGCTGGTGAAGAAACTTTTGAAATGTCCTGAATGTCAAAAACCGAATTATATGTAAAACCGAACCGAATTATTTCGGTTAATGCGGTTTGGTTTTTTATCCAGTTCAGTTTCGGTTCGGTGGGGCAAATAGGTGAATTTCGGTTTTTCAGTGAACCGAACACCGAATGCTCAGCCCTAGCGGTAGCATTTTTGTAATTATTTAAAAGATTTTGGAGTCCTAATTTAAATTTAAGATGTCAAAAGTGAACCCTGACGTTACATTTACCGGTGAAAGTAATATTTTTAGCGTCATAAATTTATTTTAAGACGCCAAAGTCAGCATTTTTGGCGTCCTAAATAGATTTTAAGACACCAAAGGCATTTCAAACTCCCACATCACAATTCCAATTCTAAAGCATGGCGCCTCCCTCCTCACTTCTTCAGATTGTTAGTGCGACTCCCTCACTTCCTCAGACCCTTTCCTCAGCTCACCCAGTGCTCGATCCTCTTTGCCTACCCAATACTGCCACTAGCTCGTCTTGCCGTCAAAAGATTTGTAGATCCGGAATTTGTAGATTTTATAGATCTGAAAGGTTTGTTCTTCATTCTCCTTCCGCCTCTCTCTAATTTTTCCACTCTCCTTCCTTTGTTTTGATGGTTGGTAGTATCCTCGAGTAGGAAGAATCGGAATCACTGAGGCACCACTGTTGCTAACGAAGCATCAGAACTCCAATGTAACGCTCTGCCGGAAGTGGAAGAGTGTTGTTTTTTATTTTATTTTATTTTTTTACATAAAAATACCTTACGGCGTCCTAAATTAATTAGGGATGCCATAAATCTCCACTTACTACACCTCCTACATATAGGCATCCCCTAAAAAAAGATGCAAAGAGAGTTTAAGCGCAGACAGATTATTAGATGTTAACGGTTCATCAATTGATTTATTGCAAATTGTCACTATTGTTATTTCACTGGTCAATAGCTGCCACTTCTTTTGCCTTAAACTTTAATTTCAAACTCTTTTAGTTATTGAATCTAGCAAGTTAATTATTAAACCCAGAAAAAGCAAATTAAGTATCACTGACCAGCAAAAGGAGTTCAAAATTTGTTCCATATCGAACTCTACGTACGTAAGAATCAAGATCAGAATTAAGCTTCTTTCTGAAAGTCCAAGCCAACTAATTATAGGGGACGTTGATTAATGCAATGTTATACGTCTGTGTGCTTTGACTGACTCTCACACAAACAATATATATACCTTAATTAGTGTGAAACCTCGATCATTCATGATCTTAGTTAGATTTTTTTCCTCTTTTTCATATACTTTATGGTGAAGACCAAGAGAAAAGAGAGCGAGCATGAAGGTGCATTTATCACTTTCAGGAAAAAACAAATACAAGTTCGCAAGTTAATTTGCCTCAACCAAACCTGGTCAATTTTCCTTCATCCATCACTCTCATAATAAAGTATTATTCAAACTAATGTTCATGTATAGTATTCCTCCGGTCTTAAATATAAGATAGAGTTGACTTTTTTTTTTTAGAGATTAAAGAAGTTAATTGATAAATTACTTAATCATATCATATCTTGTGTATTCTTAAATTATATATATATATATATATATATATATATATATATATCAATTTATAAGTTAGCTAAAATAATTTAGAGAAAAAATGACAAATATAAATATTTTAAATGAATTTAATTATCTTTTTTAATATCTCCAAAAAAATCAACTTTATTTTATATTAAATATTGGAGGAGTATATATATAACTAGAAGTGAGAAGTTAAAAGTAAAAGAAAACACATATACCATACTAGTAGTCAAAGTCTGCTCCATTTTCCATTGATGGAGAAGGCAAGAAGGAATCAAGTAAGATAACCAGAATTTATTGGCTGCTTCTGAGAGTTCAATCCAGGACTTGCTTGTGTTTATTCAAAATTTTGAATATATATAATGGGAGCTGCCCACTTATTAATGGATAATTGAATTGATTGGATATATTATTAGGTAAAGTACTTTGATATGTGTGGTTCTTACTTGGAGCTAGGTGTGGTGCGTATATAATGTTATTATTAATTAATGGACCCAACACTGAGTCTCAGTGGGAGTCCAATATATTGGCACCTTTATGCATGCAATTTTCAAAACTTACCCTCCACTTTCTTTATTTTTCTGTCACTATATATATATATATATATATATATAATCGTTTGACATATATATATATATATATATAAATGAACTTTAATTTGTGAGATGTATATGTATATATTACACAGAACCAATCAGAATCAGTTAATTCATGTATAAGCATAGGAAGCTACATAGAATGTATCAGAGTATCAGACCAAAAACAAAAAATGGTCAAATTGTTCAAAGCCATTAAGCCAGGGATATTTAGATAGCAGCCCCAGAAGAATGAATTATATATATATATATATATATATATATATATAGCAGTTGTTTTTATATTTCGGTGAATATTAACTCATTCATATTAAAGTATTTTTTTTTCTAGGTTTTAATCGCCACACACACACACATATAGCCCATGTAATAGGTATACGTGCTCTAAAATCCCCCCCCCCCCCCCTCCCCCAATATATCTGTTGAGTGTGTGTGGTTTATTAATTAAAATTAACAGCATCGGCAGATCAAAGTTTGAAGGAACATATAGAATTTTGTCGGGTGCGAATCTCGTCTTGTGTTTTTCAAAGTTGGATGTTCAAAAAGTAGAATTTTGAAAAACCAGAAAAATAGCGTGGATCTTTAAAATTTCAGAATATAAGAAATAATGAAGCTAATTACGGCGAAGTTTTTGGTCTCTAATTTCTCTCCTAATGCTCTTGGTCTCCGACAGCATTGTATGCAGTATTAGTTATTACTGTTCTCTCCCCAGCCGGCCATCCACAGGCAGCGCTAATAGCAGTCAAGGCATTTTAAAAAAGGTGGCTGCGCAAATTAATAATTAATATTCTCAAATCTCAACTAACAAATATTCCAATTAAATTATATACTTTCTCGTCTCATTTTTTTTTATATATAAGTCACTTTTAACGTACGTAATTACCATGAGGTCCAATGAGACCCTTAACACTCTTTTAATTTGTAGCCAAGTTGGAAAAACATATGACAACGTTTAACAAGGATAGATAATATAAGAAAAATTTGACGAATATCTTGCATGATGCCTTGTAAAAATAATAAATAATATCTAAACCTTCAAGTGTCTTATAAAAAAGACGAGATGCTAATTTAAAAAGTTTGCTTTAATTTGAATGTAAGATTTCAATCTTTTATATATATATTAAACTACCCTTATTAATACCCCACATTATTAATGTGTGCAATATTAATATATGGAATCAATATGAGTAATTTCCGATAAAAATGATTTAAATGAGGGGTATTTTAGATAATTCAACACATTTTTTTAATAAATAATCAACTTAATTACTTTTTTTACGACATGGGGCATTATACATTTAATTGTATGGTTATTAAAATTTAAAAGTGCGTCAAAGTTCACTACTCGTTGCTTTGGACCCATGCTATTATAATTGAGAACCAAACTTTTGTTGACAGTCCAGAATTATATTATTACCTATCACAATTTTTTTTTTTTAACAAATGAAATTTTTTGAAAGGGCGCTGCCATGCCAAACCTTGATTTTGATAAATACACTGAATTTAACTACGATAAAAAATTGTGCCTATATTTTCTTGGATCGCTATAGCCCAACGCATGATGGGCCGGAAATTTGGCCCAATAAATTTAGTTTCTGAGAATATTCTACAATTTTTATTTTTTTTTAAAGAAAAAAGTGTTTCATTGTTATAGAGAACTCTAGTAGGTATATTTTTAATGTAAATACCAAAATGTTGTGGTTGTAGCAGCAGACCATAAAAAAATTACGTAGGTTTAAATTTGGAAAACACTCATAAAACGTGCTTGGTTACTAATTTGAATGGGTATGGTATAAAGTTGAATACTGAGAAGAAAATTTATGTAGTAAAAGATATAACTAGTGGAGGTGAGATTTGTGGGTAGCAGTGGCGGAGCCAAGATTTTATATTTGTGGGTGTACAATCAGTGGTGAGGTTTGAGGGCAACGTCCCCAAAATTTTTTTTTAAGGAAAGTTTTAAATGCATTAAAAAAACAGAATATAAACAAGAAAAGAAAATATGACTATCTTGGACCATAAATTTTTTAAAGTCAGTTTCAAAATCATTTAAATAGCTCCATTGAAGTAAGTCATATTGTTGCCTAAAAAGAATGGGAAGAGGGAAAAAATTAAAGAAGAAGTGAACAATGAAAATGTAAAAAAAAAAAAAAAAGAAGAAGAAGAAGGAGAGGAGGAGAGCAAGATTCAAACTAGGGACCTCTAGTTAAGTGTGAAAACCTCTAACCAACTACACCATCTGACAACTTGATATGATATTTCTTCACAATATATATCTATTATGAAAATTTTAATGGGTGCACTTGCCCACAAAAAAATCAATGTAGCTCCGCCCCTTGTGGGTAGATTAATGTTTGGCTGGATATTTAAGGGACAGATCCAAGAATGTTCCTTGTCCGACATGGAATGTAAAACCAGCAAGATGTGATATTTTACACTTGTGGTGTATTGGTCTTTATATGGGTGCGTGGGAATATGCTTGCTGTGGTGGAAAGGACAAGTAAGACAACAAAAGCAATGAAGCTTCGTCTTTAACTGTTGTCGTTTCTGCGACAGTGTTTGTTGTTTTATTGTTCGGATGTTTTTTGGTCGGGAGATAGTGCCCTGTAACAACTGATCAGAAGTTCCTGGTATAGGACTACTGTTGACATTTTTTTGACGCTTTATGACTTGGCGCTTGAACTTTTCAATGTCCATACTGTTATTGTTTATTAAGTATAATCTAGATCCCCTCTTAATTAGCTACTTTCCAGAGGCTTCCGAGAAAGAGGTCATAAATTGAGGCTCACACTCACACATGTCTTCTCAATATATCACCATTTGATCAGTAAACAAAAATCTGTGTTTTAAGGAAGTAGACTATATGGTGGATATGGATCACTGTCTACGTTGCGGTGATGTAGCAGAGGATGTAGATCATGTCTTAAGGAAGTGCAGTTTTGCCCAGGCAGTATGGAGGTGTTTGATGCCTGCAAACCAGCTCCAACGATTTTCTAGCATTGACTTCAGGAGATGGTTGCTACAGAATCTTCAAGCGAACCACCACCACCCTGAGGGACGGGTCAGATGGGCAAACTTATTTGGATTGACATGTTGGAAACTTTGGGAAGCAAGAAACAAAGCTATATTTCAGAATGTTCACCTCCAACCAGCTCAACTAGCCCGAGAGGTAAAGCTCCTTGCTGTTTCCAATGAACAAGCAATGCAACTTATTAATTCAGCACAAGGTGACCGGCAGAGGAGGACGGAGAGACTGATTAGTTGGCACAAACCATCAGGTAATTCCGTTTCCTTGAACTGTGATGGGGCGAAAAAGAGTGATTCGAGACTTGCAGGAGCAGGCAGTTTACTACGAGATCATGATGGACGTTGGATAGCTGGATGCTGCCGACACATTGGTACCTGCACCTCTCTCCAGGCGGAACTATGGGCCCTAATGGACGGTCTTCAACTGGCATGGGATAAAGGATTTAGAGACGTGGAAGTCCAAATTGATTGCTTGGTTGCCTTAAGATTAATTCTGCGGGAGGAAGGGAGTAGTAATGTGAACATGAGTTTGGTCCGCAAGATTCAACGCCTTCTGGCCCAGGAATGGAGAGTATGTTGAAGCATGATTCAAAAGAGTTATGGAGTGACTGATTCAAAGTAGCACGTGAAAGATACTTCCGTTGGATGAGGCTCACGTTTGTTTATTTATTTAGTGGGTAATATTAGTGTGTTAGTGGATTCGTTAGTTGCAGTGTGGGTAATATTAGTGTGTTAGTGGATTCGGTTAGTTGCAGTGTAGATCCTATTTTTTAGCAACGTCTTTATTATTATTTTATTAATTATTAGCTTTATTTTATCTATTTAAAGAGTCATGTACTGCATATTTGATTTAAGAAAAAGAAAGTTGTCCGCTGAATTCTCTCATCAGTCTCCACTTTATTTATTTACGATTCCATTTCTCAACAAATTTTGGTATCAGAGCCGGTCAGTTTTTGGGTTCATTGGGTATTAGTGTTAGGCAAGGGAAACACGAGAGAGAGTGAGAGAGCATTCTTTTGGATTAAATTATTTGCTTTACGCTGCAGTGCCTCGTTTTTCTTCTACTCTGCCGCACGAGTAAAGACTTTCTAGGATAGCGATAAAGCACTCTTCGTATGGCAACTCTTACTAGATTTTCTTCTTCTCAACCACTTTTACCCATTTTTACTGGAGAGAAATATGAGTGGTGGAGCATCAAAGTGAAGACCTTGCTCAAATCACAAGACCTATGGGACCCGGTGGAATATGGGTTCGTTGACATCTTGGACCCCATTGAAGAAGAAGAGGAGAGGCTGAAAGCAACTAAGCAGAGAGATGCTAAGGCATTGTTCATCCTTCAACAAGCAGTCCATGAGACCATTTTCTCACGGATTGCATCAGCTTCGACATCAAAGGAAGCATGGTTAATTCTACAGAAGGAATTTCAAGGTGATTCAAAGGTAATTGTTGTGAAATTGCAATCTCTAAGACGTGACTTTGAAACCTTATTAATGAAGAATGATGAATCAATTGCTGAGTTTCTGGCAAGAACAATGGCAATAGTTGGTCAGATGCGATCCTATGGAGAACAAATTTCAGATGCGACGATTGTTGCAAAAGTGTTGAGGAGCTTGACTGCAAAGTTTGATCATGTTGTAGCTGCTATAGAAGAAGCCAAAGATTTGTCTGTTCTATTTGTAGATGAATTGATGGGTTCTCTTCAAGCTCATGAGGCAAGAATCAATCGATCAGTGGAAAAGATTGAGGAAAAGGCATTCCAAGTGAAAGCAACAGTCAATAAGCATGAAGAAAATGATTGGCCAGCAAGTAGAGGACGTGGAAGAGGAGGATTTCGTGGTGGTCGTGGTCGTGGCCGTGGTGGCAGAAGCGGAGGAAGGCATTTTAGTCAGCAAGGTAACACAAAAAATGACATTCAATGTTATTATTGCAATAGATATGGGCATGTGCAAGCTGACTGTTGGTTTAAAGATCAAAATTTGAACTTTACAACAGAAAATGAGGAGGACAACATGCTTTTTATGGCATGTATTGATACTAACCATAAGCCAAGTGATTTGTGGTTTGTTGATAGTGGCTGTTCGAATCATATGACGGGCACCAAATCATTATTTAAGGAGCTTGATGAGTCACAAAGGATAAAGGTGCAGCTTGGGAACAAAAGGGAGATGCAAGTTGAAGGAAAAGGCACAGTGATTATTGACACCAACCATGACAAAGCAAAAATGTTGGACAATGTTCAATTTGTACCTAATTTAGGATACAATTTGTTGAGCGTTGGACAACTAATGGCTGGTGGATGTTCTGTTCTATTTGATGATGATGCATGTGTCATTACAAATAAGAAGTCGGGAAAAAAGGTTCACATAAGCATGACTCCTAACAAGATGTTTCCATTAGATGTTGCAAATATGGAGAATCTTGCTCTAGCTGCTAGTGCAAAGGTTGATTCAAAGCTATGGCATTTGAGGTATGGACATTTCAATATAAAGGGCTTGAAATTGCTAAGTGATAAAGGTATGGTTCTTGGACTGCCTACAATTGATTCTATCGACTTATGTGAGGGTTGCATTTATGGAAAACAAACTAGGAAGTCATTTCCTGTTGGAAAAGCTTGGCGAGCTTCTGAGCGTTTAGAATTAATTCATGCTGATTTATGTGGGCCTATGCAAACTAAGTCCTTTGGTGGGAGTCGTTATTTCTTGTTGTTTACTGATGATTATAGTCGTATGAGTTGGGTGTATTTTTTGAAAAACAAATCAGAAACTTTTGAGAAGTTTCAAAAATTTAAAGCTTTGGCAGAAAATCAAAGTGGTTGTCAGATTAAAGTTCTCCGAACAGATAGAGGAGGAGAGTTCGTGTCCAATGAATTCAATTTGTTCTGTGAAGAAAATGGCATCCATAGGGAGCTAACAACTCCTTATACTCCAGAGCAAAATGGTGTTGCTGAACGGAAGAATAGAACTATTGTGGAGATGGCACGAAGCATGCTACAAGCAAAAGAACTTTCAAATCTGTTTTGGGCAGAAGCTGTAGCAACATCCGTCTACTTGCTAAATCTCTCACCAACAAGGGCTGTCATGAGTAAGACTCCATATGAAGCTTGGTGTGGAAGGAGGCCAAATGTAAGTCACTTACGAATTTTTGGGTGTATTTCTTATGCTTTGATAAATTCTCAAGCTCGACAAAAGCTTGATGAAAAATCTGAAAAGTGTATTTTTATTGGTTATTGTCCTCAATCCAAAGCATACAGATTGTATAACCCTCTTAATGGCAAGATTTTAATTAGAAGGGATGTAATATTTGATGAAAATGCAAGCTGGAATTGGAATGAAAAGCAGGTACAACAAGAACTTTATGACCCTGTTGACGTGCCTCTAGATGGAGAAGAAAAGCAAATGGCAGCAAGCTCTGATGTTATCTCATCACCGTTGGCAACACAATATAACAGCAATCCTTCATCTACCATTCTTGAAGAAGTCTCAACCGAACCAGTTCCATTAAGGAGATCAACAAGAGTCAAAAAATCAAATCCTAAATATACCGATGACATATATACATGTCAATTTGCTCTTACTGTTTCAGATTCACTTTATTATGAAGAAGCAGCTGAAAAGGAAGAATGGCAGAGAGCAATGGTGGAAGAGATAAAATCCATTGAAAAGAATGGAACGTGGGAGATGGTGGACTTACCAGAAGGAAAAAATATAATTGGCTTGAAGTGGGTGTTTAAGACAAAGTATGCTGCAGATGGGAGTCTACAAAAGCATAAAGCTCGTCTTGTGGCAAAAGGCTATTCACAACAATATGGTGTTGATTTCGAGGAAACTTTCTCACCAGTAGCTCGATTTGAAACTGTCAGACTTGTTATTGCTTTAGCTGCACAACTACAATGGCCAGTTTATCAATTTGATGTCAAGTCGGCCTTCCTTAATGGAGAGTTACAAGAAGAAGTTTATGTATCACAACCAGAGGGTTTCATAAAGGAGGGAAATGAAACTAAGGTATACAAGCTCAAAAAGGCGTTATATGGATTGAAGCAAGCTCCTCGAGCATGGTACAACAAGATTGATGGATACTTTCAAAAAACGGGGTACATGAGAAGTGAAAATGAACCCACGCTATATGCCAAGAAAGAAGGTAATGATTTCATCATTGTTTGTCTTTATGTTGATGATATCATTTACACTAGCTCCTCTAATGCTCTTGTGAATGAATTTAAGTCACAAATGATGAAAGAGTTTGAGATGTCAGATATGGGTTTATTACATTACTTTCTTGGCCTTGAAATTCATCAAGCTGAAGATGGAATATTTCTTTCACAAACGAAATATGCTAGAGATCTTTTGAATAAATTTGGTATGCTCAATTGCAAGTCTGCAGTTACACCCATGAATATAAATGAAAAATTGCAGCAAGAAGATGGAGAAGAGATGCCAGATGCAAGGGGATTTAGAAGTTTGGTTGGAGGACTAATTTATTTGACTCACATTAGACCCGATATTGCATTTTCTGTTGGTATTATTTCCAGGTTTATGCAACAACCATCAAAGGCTCATTATGGAGTAGCAAAGAGGGTCTTACGCGATATTGCTGGAACTTTAAAGTATGGCATTTGGTACTCTAGAGTTCCTAATTTCAGATTGTGTGGGTACACTGATAGCGATTGGGCAAGTTCATTGGATGATAGGCGAAGTGTCTCAGCAAATGTTTTCACTCTTGGCTCAGGGGTGATTTCTTGGAGTTCAAAAAAACAAGCTACAGTAGCATTATCAACCTCAGAAGTAGAATTTATTGCAGCAACTTTTGCAGCTTGTCAAGCAATTTGGCTTAGAAGGGTATTGGCAGATCTTCAACAAGAGCAGAAGGGACCAACGGAGATTTTTTGTGACAATAAAGCAACTATCTCCATGACAAAGAATCCCACCTTTCATAGCAGAACCAAGCATATTGACATTCGCTATCACTTCATTCGTGATCTTGTAGCAAAAGAGGAGATAGAGTTGAAATATTGCAGCACGGAGGAACAGTTGGCTGATGTCTTAACGAAGGCCCTATCAAAAGATAAATTCTGCTATTTTAGAAGATTGCTTAATGTTTGCCTTTTTGAATCAAGGGGGGATGTTGAAGCATGATTCAAAAGAGTTATGGAGTGACTGATTCAAAGTAGCACGTGAAAGATACTTCCGTTGGATGAGGCTCACGTTTGTTTATTTATTTAGTGGGTAATATTAGTGTGTTAGTGGATTCGTTAGTTGCAGTGTGGGTAATATTAGTGTGTTAGTGGATTCGGTTAGTTGCAGTGTAGATCCTATTTTTTAGCAACGTCTTTATTATTATTTTATTAATTATTAGCTTTATTTTATCTATTTAAAGAGTCATGTACTGCATATTTGATTTAAGAAAAAGAAAGTTGTCCGCTGAATTCTCTCATCAGTCTCTACTTTATTTATTTACGATTCCATTTCTCAACAGAGTAACAGTTACTCATACTTATCGAGAAGATAATCAATGTGCAGACTTTCTAGCTACATATGCTTTGAACTTGACGATGGGTTACCATCCATTAGAAGAGCCACCAGCTGACCTACACCGCCTCCTCCTAGAGGATATAGAGGGTATTGGACGAGCGAGATTTTGCTACAGTACTTCCTGATCTTTAGTGATCAGTCCCTATTGTAAACAAAAAAACAAAAAAAAAAAATCTGTGTTTTGTCGATGTGAATCCAGAGTCACCAAATCAATAATCAGTATTATAAAGCAAAGAGATGATTAGTTCTATATGTCAAATCTGTTTCGTCCTACCTAGCTAGCTAGTTGCAGGTTGATGTGAAACCATTTGGTTTCGGTTTTATTCTGTGGAGCTTTTGTTTAAAAAGAAATTTGAACTCGATCGCTTAATTAAACATGCGCCATCTCTCTGATTAAATAGTTTTGAGCTATCTTTTTTCCTTTTTAGTTTTAATCTGAACTTCGAGAATCAAACTCGGGTCAAACAAGGCAATCCGATGTGAAACCAATGTAGCTGATATTCTTGATAATATGCATGGAGTGTTATTATTGCAAAAATAATTGCGACGAAGTCTTTTATTAAGCATGTTAAATAATCTTTTTAACATGTTTGGATCAGATTGTGGAGTTGATCACGCGGCTGCATTATCTTACTCATCAGTATATGTGTGTGTTACAACATGTTTAAGATGTTAGAATGAAAAAACACTTTTGTTTGGAAGAATATGCAAAACATAGAGCAGTGATCTATTTTCAACAGAGGTTTGGCCTAATAGCAATAGCTAGTCTCAATCAGGAGACGCGTACGCCCATAATATTGTATATAACCGAGACATATTTGTGTGCTATAAAAAATATGGTAGGAATGAATTTTTCTCTGCCCCAAATATTAGTTGTAATACAATTTCTATGTAAGCAAATACTCCTACTTGTTTCTAGTCAGTAATAAAGATAATATATATATGATTCCTCCGGTCCTAACTTGCAAACTATATCTTCTATACTTAAAACCAAAGGTAGTAACTTTTATATAAATGCATAGAGTTTACTACTACTCTAGTCCTGTTTATAAATACCTTTTGACCAAATAAATTTGGTCTTATTTATAAGTTCCTTTGACTAAATAAATGAGATTGTGACAATTTTGCTCATATTAACTGTACCAATAAAAATAGAGATAGAAGAAAAAGTTGAAAGCACCCAATCATAAATGAGGTTAAAGTTAAAAATTCACCTCATAATCATTGAGATAACAACATCTCCTTGATATGTGTGATTTTGTCAAAATGAGACTTATAAATAGAACTAAAGTGGTACGTGCTCATGTCCTTAGTATGCGTACATGTTTTTCTATCATTGGGACTTATGCTTGGGAAGGGGGAAAAATAGGGAAAATCCTTCTCAGAGCCCAAGTAACTAAAACATTGTCAAAAAAGGGTCACATGTTAGAAATGACCCTAAGGTCTTTTCTAGTATTATTTCAGAAAATGTTGTATTGGTATAGTTGTTAATATGTATTGATATAATTATTAGGATATTGTTGTTTACTAATTTAGTTATTAATATTGTACTGATATAGTTGTTAACGTTTGTGAAATAATACCAGAAAAGGTCTTAAGGCATTTTTTGACATGTGATTTTTTCTTAGGCCCTTTCTGATAATTTTTTGATTATTTAGGTCCTAAGGGGTATTTTCCCAAAAAAAAAAACTAATTTGCCCTCACAGGCACACAAAAAAGGGGTAGTAATTTGCTATTACCTCCCATCTATAGTATAAGATCAGATTAATTTTTTTTTTTTGGAAGATTAAGAAAGCTAAATAAATTATTTCTGACTATTTATATTTATATTTTTATATAAAATTAACTTATCTTACTTATAAATTGATATATAATTAAAGGGGTTTAAATTTCTCATGTTGCATGAGAAGAAGAAGATTTCTACACACATAAAATAGTGAGACCCATATATATATATATATATGTAACATGAGAAAGCATTTCTCCTACAACATGAGAAGTGTTTTTTCCATAATTAAATGATAAACAACATATGTAAGTTATGATTAACAAATTTATTTTGCTTCTTTAAAAAAGTCAATAGAGATTAATTTATTATGAGAATTGGATATTTGTAATATGCACGGCATCATTGCATCAAATTAAACCATATATGGAGCGATCAAAGCATGGAAAGAAAAAAGCGTATGAATGTGACGTTTCCCCCATTTTCAAATTAAATTGCTATTATTTTCTCCAAATTTTTTATTTATGATTTAGGAGTGGTTATTTTTCAACGAGGAGATGTTATATATACTTTAGGTGATTAAAATTAAATGATGTTGAATTTTAGCCACGCCCAGCAATGTGGTTCACGAGGACATATTGATCGATGTCGTTGTTGATCTTCCAAGAAAAAAGGCACGGCGCCTCCAGAAATTATTACTATAATATATGTAATTGAGTTTCACTTGTATTCAAATATAAATAGTGCAAAGTATTGAATAGATATGAATAATCTGAATATTTAATTTCTTCAATTATTTATTAGAGGAAAGGAACCGACCATAATCAGCCGGAGTGAGGCCCACGTGCTCCAAATCGATCAGGTTCCCACGTGGAAATACTGACCTCATTTTAATTAATTTTTTATGCATCTGACTTTGTTCGATCCAATAGAATAATGAAGTATTATTAAACAGATCATCATCATCATCATGAACGAGTCAAATTCCTCCCCGTGTTTTTAGTTTTTACGCGCCCGTGGTCAAAGACTTCAAGTTACCGCAATCTGACTCCTATGATTACCCTCACATGTTCCTTTCTCCATGGAACATTTCGAAATATGCATAAAAAAGTAGCATAGTCTTAACTGGGGCATTATACGATATATTTAAAAAAGGGGAAAGGTACAAAAATGTATATGAGTTTTTACCTAAAGAGCACTCAATACCAGATATTTTTTGGAGGTGTAAAAGTACCCGTATTAACTATCTAAATAAGAGCGAAAATACCTGTTTCGTTAAAATGCCTTAACTAATGTTACTTTTAGGGTGGGCCCCGTGCCATTTTAAAAAATAAAAATGCCTAACTTTTTGTAATTTCTTCACTTGCCCTTCTCTTTTTCTTTTCAGATCGTGACTCTATCTTTCTTCTCTTCTTTTCACATCGTGCCCTTCCCTTTTTCTTTTCTGTCACCCTTCTTCTTCTCTTCATTTTTTTTTCAGACACTAGTGATGGTGGCGAACAACAGCAGCAGCGTTTCTCCACTCTACTTTGTAGATCTGAATCATCGAAGTCGTCCCCAACATAACAAGCTAAGGTCTCCTTCTACATCCGCTAAATCATTCTCCACCTCACCAGACGTTGGTGACAGCGGCGAACAATGGTAGCATCGTTTCTCCACTTTACTTTGCATATCTCAATCATCAAAGTTATCCCCAACAAGGTCTCCTTAGCTTCTAGATCCGCCGAATCATCCTCCGCCTCGACATTATCGACTTTCTCTCTTTTTCCTTAATCTGATGGTCTGTCTCTCTTCTTCCTTCATCTGGTGGTGAGTTCTCTCTTCTTCTCCGTCTTCATCTTATCTCATCCGGTAGTGGCTCTCTCTTAAATATTATGCTCATAACTTCACTTTGCCTCGCCTTTATTTTTGTTATGTAGCTCTTTTCCATAATGTTGATCCTCGTCTATGCTGTGTTGGTCGTCATCTTTGCTCCCTTTGCGTCTTCAACTCGCAAGCTGCAAGCAATATTCATCCATCGTCCATTGTTCTTCGATTTGAGGACTTTCTCTTTAACATTCATTTTGCAAACAATTTTTCTTGGCGAATCTAGTTAAAGTAGCTTTAGAGTAATGCTTATTTCTTTACTTAAGTTTTTTTTTTTTTTTTAGATTTCTTTATTTGAACTCAGTAGGCTATAATTTGGGTGATGTTGTTTGTTTATGTTGAGCCTCTAGAAGTTAAGGACTATCAGCCAGTGAAGAGAATGAATTGAGAGTTTGGGAGGGAGGGTTTTTTTTTTTTAGGGGTGTTTTGGAGTTTTACTACTGTGTGTAATAACTATTAAGGCAATTTAATGGTCATGTTATTTTTACGCTTTACTAAATTAATCTAAATGCCCTCTTAATTAGATATTTTCCAGAGGCTTCCGAGAAAGAGGTCATAAATTGAGGCTCACACTCACACTCACACATGTCTTCTCAATATATCATCATTAAAGTAAACAAAAATCTGTATTTTGTCGATGTGAATCCAGAATTACCCAATCAATAATCAGTAGTTATTACTCCCTCTGGTCCTAATTATAAAGGACTGGAGGGAGTATAATTAGGATCGGAGAGAGTATAAAGCAAGAGATGGTCAGCTCTATATGTCAAATCTGTTTCGTCCTACCTAGCTAGCTAGTTTCTCGATAATAACGGGTCGTAGCTGATGTATTCTCGATAATATGGAGTGCTATTGCGTAATTGGGACGAACTCTTTTATGAAGCATGTTAAATAATAATGTTTTTAACATGTGTGTATGTTATAATATGTTTAAGATGTCTGAATGAAAACACTTTTGTTTGGAGGAATATGCAAAACATAGAGCAGTGATCGATTTATTTTCAAGAGAGGTTTGGTCTCATAGCAACAGCTAGCTAGTCTCAATTAGGAGATATGTACGCCCATATTGAATATAACCGAGACATATAATTGTGTGCTATAACATATATGGTAGGAATGTATTTTTTTCAGCCCTAAATATTAGTTATAATACAATTTCTATGTAAGCAAATGCTCCTACATACTGGTTTCTAGTCAGTAATAAGGTCAAAATAAAAATAAAATATTCACTTTTATATAATTCTATTGAGTTTACTACGTACGTGCTCACGTTGTTAGTATGTGTGTTTGTTAATATTGGGACTTATGTTTAGGAAGGGAATTGAAAAGTACTAATTCGCTACTCCTCCAAGAAAAAAGGCACGGCGCCTCCAGAAATTGTTGCTATAATGTAATTGAGTTTCACTAATATTCTAAAATAAATAGTGCAAAGTATTGAATAGATATGAAAAGAATAACAGTTTTGTGTCTTACAACAATCTGAATATTTCTTCAATTTATAATAAATTACATGACCCTTACACACACATGACCCGTATATGCGCACAAAGATGAATTACTGTCAAGCAAACTCAGCAAACAATTGTACTTTATTGTTGCGCCTATATTTTTTTTAAAAAAAATTCATTTTAATGTCTGAGCAATAACTAGTATTACTTGCAGTGCAAGATTGGCATTTCCTTGACAATGGGGGAGATTTAGATTCGAAAATCCCCAGAGCATGCCAAAAGATTCATGGTTAAAGAATAAAGCTAGTACCACGTGTGACCAAATCAGATTCTTGCTTGATAAACCCAACACAACAAAAATCCTCCAGTACCCAACTCATTAGCGAATGTCTGTAGTAGCGCGAAAAATTTACAGCAAAATGAAGATTCTTGGGGAAAAAAACAACACGAAAAGTTGTAACTTGCTAATTTGTTTGTAGCAATCTGACCTATATTAAGCCTGGGATTTAAAGCCGTCTCAAAATTTAAAAATGTTGATCAAGATTCTTTGTTCCTTTGCTCTGCTTGTTACTGCCATCATGCTTAAGCTCTCATCCTCTTTTGAGCAGGTTGATCTCCATCATCATTCCCTTCTTTCTCCTTTGATAGATTCTCTGCACCCACTCCTCTCATTCCGGCAGATGCATCGTCCATATTATGCTCTGCACCTTTATCATTTCCAGAGTCACTTTCATCAGAACAGCTCTCATTATTGACTGGAACACTACCATGTTGCGGCCTTTTTGGCAACGCAGGGTTTTGTGGATCATGAAACAGAACACCTTTCAGTGTCTTTGAACCCACTGTGACACTGACAACGTACCCACTCTCAAACTCGAAGTCAATCACCCCAGTCACTGGAGTTCCTGCAGAAGAAGCTGAAGTTGCTGAAACCACAAAAAGATATACACATCAGCTTCTTATAATATATTCAGAAAAACTTTATATAAGAAGAGCTGGAGCTAGTAAATTTGCAATTTAACAGAACAGAGCAAAACAACAAATCAGTTATCGATAAATGATTAAGTCAAACTATGTCAGCAACCTTATCCTTAAATTATTTCCGGTCTTAGCATCCACATCTGAGTAGTATCTCTACATTACATATCATTCATATATACAAAAGACTGTCCAGTTCAAGTGATTGCCGCAAATAACTTGAGCAGTTCAAAAGATAATCTGTAGTGTTAAATATAACATACACTAAAAAAAAAAAAAAAAAGAGGAAATAAATTAGGCAGTAGAATCAAGAAATTTGGATTAAAAAGACAAACCTGAGGGTTTCCATTCTCGGGCCTTAAAGAGGAATATCTGTTCAAAGTGGAAGAGATATTTATCATAGTGCTGCCCCAACCTATAAGGAGTATTTGTACTTCGATATGGAAGTTTCAAACTACCAACTACTTCTGTCAATCTTTTCTCACTTCTAACCTGTGCAACAAATTATTTGGGTCAAATTATTATACACTGAAGTAATTTCTCTTCACCATCCTTGTAAAGTTGAGGCAGAACAATTTTTATCCACTGTGCAAAGCTGATGAAGCTACTGACAGGTAAACGAAGTGAAGGGCAACTAAACCAGTGAGCTCTTGTGCGCATCCAAAAGAGACATAGACCATAAACATTTTAATGATGTTTCTTTAAGATGAGCTTGTTGTTGTAATTTCCAAGTGAAGAGAAGACACTTGCCAGCATAAACCACAAAAATTGACTATATCTTGAAATTAGGATGAGCAAAGAGATCATAAAGCAAATTCTTCTTATATGCAATGACATAAATGTGGTTCAAAGATGCACCAAATGATGAATCAAACTGGATTACTCAATGTAACAGTTTCAAACAGGATATACAAAAAGATGTGGATCGGTCAATTGTAGCTTCACCAATTTGAGAGATTCATCCTGATTAAGAAAAATTGTTGCAGAAATCTGAGTTAATCCAACCCATATGAGCTGACTCGCTACAAGATTTTTTAAAAAAATTGAATTTTTAAAATGCATGGATAATATATAGTCCTGTAAAATATGTTTCTTTAAATTTTTTTTTTAAAAAAAAAATCGAGATACTATATTTCTAAACTATAAATAATGTCATTTTTCTAATACAAGGTTTTTTTTGCCCAATTCTTATACAAGATTTGAGGATGTTTAATCATTCAATTATATTGCAAATGCTTCTGTAGATAAGAAGTGCCTTTTGATTTAAACCATGGAGATGAAGTGCATTTTTACCCGTAAATAGTCCTACTCAAGTATTCAAACTAAATTTCATATAAAACTCACTGTAATTTTTTTCAAATACGAAAAAAAAAGAAAGAAATAAACGAGCCCTTCACATTTTTACACCATACAAATAAGAACAAAAGTTTATGGGTAACTATGCATGATTATGATGAAATAATTGACGCGGTCAAGAAAAGTACTTCCTTCACAATATATAAATAATCGCTTCGCTAAAATGAAAAAAAAAAAAATCGTTAAATATAAAATCGATTAAAGAGAATAAATATGTAAAAAATGTAGACTTAACTATAAACAAACAAAAACCAATCATTGACATCTTACCTTGTCAATACCTCCACGAGAGGTCACTTCCAAGAAAAGCTTATAGAAATCTAGCTCTTGTCCCCCAAATGTGGGAATCCTGAAAAAATGTTGCAACATGATATTGATACACAGAACAAGAAATTGGCACAAATAAGGGGATAAGGTGAATTAATTTGAATAATTTTCCAATTAACAAAAGTAACATAAAGACTCCTTCAATTCACAATCTTCTTCCATTTCCATTTGCTGGCTTCCTTCTCTTATAGGCAACACCATATATACTCTTTGCTTCTCTTATACTTAACTAAAACCAATCTGCAACCTCTTCTATTTACAATGTTGTTCATCCATTAAACTATATGATCCTGCTTTTCCTCGCAGTTCTCACAGTAAACCAATCCAGAGAGAAGGAAGAAGACGATATGGAACGAAGTGTGACTGTGTCGAGGGATGTTGTGTAAACCAGTCGGGTTCTTGTGCTTGAATCTTGCTTATCCGGTAATTTCTAGTGGGTCTTGGGCCTTTTCTTGATTTTGGGCTCTCAAGACTCAACGAAGAAGATGGACTCTGCCTTAATTCTTGAATATGGGCTTTTAATCCAAGAATTCATAAAACGCAGAACAATTTTCGAAATATGGACAAGGAAAAAACCATATTACTACATTAAAAAGCCAAGTATACAAGTGTGTGTAGAGAGCTTACTTATAGCTATAGGGGGTATCCATATATTGGTGCAGCTCTGCCAAGGTTCTAAAAAAGAGATCACGATTGGTGGAGACCTCTTCTAACGTGTGAGGAAAAACAGGATAGCGTCTCGATGAGACGATGACGATGACGCCATGAACGTTTTCCTTTGGTAGTAAACGTACGTGAAATGCCAAAGGTTTGGTGGAACTCTGATAGAAAAAAGCAAATAAGATGTGATGTGTCAGATATGATCAGAATCACGCGAAGCTTAGAGAAAGGCGTAAAGAAACTTGCTCTGTGTTCAGGAAGAAAAGAAACGAAAATCTGAAATATTATTCATTCTGAATATTGTGATACAAGTAAGCATCATAACTAACCGCTGCAAATAACTAAAACTGTGCCAACGGTTATTTCCTAACTGAATCAGTTATTATACTCCAATGAGAGAAAACTGAATCGTTACAACTTACATGTGAGTGAGTAGTTATATATATCGTAAGGTTACGGGTAGCTAACTGATCAACTTAATTAGATCCTTTTGTTTTTCCTTTTATAACTAACAAATATGTTTATAGTTTAGTGTAAACTAGCAAGGCAACAAATAGAACGGACTCAAAAAATAATTAAACATTTTATTGACGTATTTGTGTTGTTAACACGGATTTTTTTCCCCAAAAAGTGTTGTTCTTAAAATGGATTATTATCATAATTGTTGCTTATTGGCATCGTAATTTTATTAAATAATGAATTCTATAATAGAGAAAACATTACTTTTGAATTCTAATAATTTAAACAAATTTTTTAAGTAATTAAAATTTACGTGAACTTTTTGGTTAGATACGACTGCTGTGTTTTTTAGAGAAAACCATAACGGAATTTAATCAAAATAAATATGGTTATAAATCAGCAACCTTTACCAGGTAGATCCTTGTATTCAGATTTGTCAACATGAGAAGAATAGAAATGTTATTTAAAAAAATATTGCAATAAAAGTGGAAAATAGAAAGAAAAAGGAAAGTGCCGGAAGGACAGAGGGACATAAATATGCAAATATATTGATGAAAAGAAGTTTGCAAGTTCAAGAACAAAAGGAGCTTTACATTAAATGAACGTTTTTAAAAAAAAAAAAAAAAACTAAAATGACAATGACGGACCAACGATACCAGAAGCAGCAACAGCCGAATGAGAATTAAGAATCACAAGTAAAATACACATGTGCTGAGCATTCAATAATAATTGCTTTTTTAGGTGTAAAAATATTGTTTCATCGTTAGTTTGATTTTTTTTTTTAAATCTTTTTAGTTTTAGTTAGTATCTTGTGGTACCAGGAAATAATTTTTCAAAATCCTAAAATAATTTTTCAAGATCATGAAGTATATTTCCAATACCCTCAAGTATTTTTTTGGTACCATTTAATACTTTGAAATATTTTTTCAAGATCATAAAGTATTTTTTTAGTACTATTCAATATCCTGAAGTATCTTTTTAGTATCAATCAGTATTTTTTAGTACCAGATAATACCTTGAACTATCTTTTTAGTACGAGTCAGTATCTAGAAATATTTTTTTAGTACTAGTCAGTACTTTGGAATATCTTTTAAAGATCCTAAAATAATTTTCAAGATCATGAAGTATCTTTTTAGTACCATTTTTTTAGTACCAATCTGTACCTTGAAATATTTTTTCAAGATCGTAAAGTATTTTTTCAGTACTAGTCAGCATCTTAAAGTATTTTTTTTAGTACCAGTAAATATTTTTTTCAAGATCCTATATTTCAGGGTATTAACTGGTACTATTTTTTCCGCACAAAAAAAAATCAAAGGATACTTTTGCATCTAAAAAAGCACTTGGTGTTAGGCTTTCTTTTAGACAAATTACATGTGTATTTTGCACCTTAAAAACCACGTCATCGTCCAGATAGCAAAAAAATTCAAAATTAACGATCAAACGTTATTTTTACATATAATTTATAACTACGTAATCACTTTTACACCTAAAAAAAATACTTAATATTGAGTGCTACTAAAAAAAACACATTTATATTTTTTCCCCTTAACCAAACAATATGAAATGAAACATACCAAGAGTGAGGTAGAGAATATTGAACATGCAATGATGGAAATGAAAAATGAAACAATGAGTGGGAAGCTTAAGAATATATAAAAGATGGTTGTGGCGGTGGAGTCAGGATCTCATTTGCTTATTATTATGTGTCTCTGTTACTCACAAAGGTAATATTGTTTTTATTTTAAGGAGTGTACTCTTTTAGTCTTCATTTAAGACACTAATTAATAATCCTCACAAACCAATAAAAACAATTAAAACCAATAAAACTGTTCTAAAATTTAAGTAACCTCCAATACTATCTCTATTAATTGCATTGAACCCTAATATTATATTAATTATTACTCTCACCTACTACCCTTATTAATTAAGGGTATACATAGAAAAGGATAATTAATGCACCTTGAGAAAGTGTTCTATAAAAAGGACTAAATATACTTACTTATTTGTGCCTTATAATAAAAACTAGAGGAAGTACTATATATTTAAAACAATACTTTAGACCCGTGCGATGCACGGATATGTTAAATCCTTAAATGATTTAAAGTTATGACACATGATATCATGTAAATATCAAACCATTTCCCTTCATCATAATGTCACATCATTTGCATTTTTACAATGGCAACTCAAAATCTACGTTGTACTTGTTACAATTGTGTGAAGTTCTGAAAAACTTCTCTATAAATGACATTTGTTGTAGTCTTACTACATTTGTTGAAATCATCCAAGATAAGTAATTTCAAACCATTAAAACTCTTGACCCTAGAAATTGCAACATATAGTTGCCTATGTGAGAAGACTGGACTTGGTAGGTAGAGACCAACATTAGCCATGGATTGTCCTTGGCTTTTATTTATTATCATTGCAAATGAAATGATGATGAGAAATTGTCGTCTTGTCAAAGTGAATGGAAGTTTGCATTCAGATGGGTTCATATCCATTCTATGAATTAAAATTAAATATCTTCACCAACACTTGTTCCATTCAATGCCTTAGCCTTAATTACATTTTTCCCAAGTTGTGTAATTTGTAACCCTGTATCATTGCACAACCTTGCTGCCTGATAAATATTTCTTATCAACATAATTGGCACACCAACTTTCAGCAATAATTTATGATAAGGTATCCCTAAGTATTTAATTGCATTGAGATATTCTGTGTCATACAAATCATCAAAACTTCCACTACCATCTTCTGCACGCCTTATAGGGTCGGAACTAAAGTTATCAACTGCATCATCGGGCAACAATGAACAAATGTACTCATTCAATATATCCACATTTTCTGTTCTAGGAGTAAGTATTGACCTATTGGTTAGGTAACCTTCATCAAATAAACATTCTTTCAAATTTGGGTATGTAGCTTCAACAATGCATCTGATTGGATTATACTCATCATGAAGCAGCAACTCTGAGGGAATAGTGATGTCAGCAAAACCATCATGTGGCAAACCAATGGCCCTGTCTCCCACATTTAGCAACCATTCTGAAAATGATTTAATCTTTTCTTTCAACTTGATTAGTTGAAGACGTCAACCTCATATTCTTTGTTAGCTGAAGTAATCTACATTCTTTCCAAAGAGGAGAAGCGTTAATAGTTGCATCAACAACCTCAGCTCGCCCACCTTTTGGGATAACTAGCAATATTTGTCTAAAATCACCTCCCATTACGATACATTTACCTCCAAATATGCAATCACACTTCATCAAATCCCTCAATGTCTGATCTAAGGCCTCGACACAATGTCTCTTAACCATTGGCGCTTCATCCCAAATAATTAAGTTTGCAGCTTGGATTAAATTTGCAATCGATGACTGGTGAGTAATCGAACATATGGAGTCTTCATTGACATCAATTGGTATACAAAATATGGAATGAGCAGTCCTTCCTGACGATAATAAAGTGGGTGCTATTCCATTTGAAGCTACATTAAGAATGATTCCACCATTTGCTATTATAGAAGCTGTCAATGAATTCCATATAAACATTTTACGTGTTCCTCCAAACCCATGCACAAAGAAAAAACCTCCTTTTTTCGAAGATATTGCACCAATTATCTCATAATGCACTTTCTTTTGTTCTTCAGTCATCAATTGTTGTAATCTATTGGATGTCTCCCTCTCTTTTTCTTTGTTGTAATTAAGCTCTTAGAGAATGAGTTGGGATGATGTGACTATCATGAAATCATTATCAGGTTTAGCCATTGATGCGTACTTGTTCAGTGTTCGACCATTATTATTAATTCCGGTGATTGATGGGTAGTCGTTCAGTGTTCGACCATAATTCTTAATTCTTGGAGAATGAGTTGGGATGATGTGTCTATCATGATAGTTCACTAGTATTAGTATGGTTTGAATTATAGAAGCCTTGTCTATTAGTAATATCGGATAGAATAGATAGATTTCGATTCTCTGATGATGGATTCATAATTCTTAATTCCGGTGATTGCATGTCATTCTTTGTGATAACCAAACCAAGGTTCATCATAATTGGGTTTGTTGAATTCGCAATCACAGGAGTAGAACAACAGACTTCATCTTGATTCCTTCCCTCCATTACAAATTTGCATTAGACTTCACATATATGAAATACAAATCAAATGAGAATAAATGAAGGAATCACTTGAAAGGACAGTATAAAGTTTGTTTATAACATCAAAATGTATGAAATGAGAGTATTGATATGGAGTAAATGATATTTGCCTGATCAGTTAGTAATATCTGATAGAACAGGATGGCATTGATTCTTTGATGATTGATTCACAAGCGTACACGGTCATATCCCTACATAATAATTTAACATTGCACTTGACAGATACCACTCTAGTCCTATTTATAAGTCCCTTTTGACCAAAAAATTTGGTTCTATTTATAAGTCCCTTTTGACTAAATAAATGAGATTGTGACAATTTTGCCCATATTAATTGTACCTATGAAAATAGAGAGAGAAAAAAGAGTTAAAAAGTAACCAATCATAAATGAGGGTAAAGTTAAAAATTCACCCTATAATTATTGAGCTAACTACCTCTCTTTGGTATGTGTGATTTGATCAAAAGGAATTTATAAATAGGACCAAAGTGGTATGAACACACCATCATGATGAAAGAAATAAGCCAATCATAAACAATGATATAAGATTTATAAAGAACACTAACCTATTCCTTCAAGTTGTAGATGTTTGGAATCATGTACTTGGCTTTTCCTCATGTTTTGATACTATGTTGTAAGCTGAAGATAATAAAAAGAAACTTGTAAACACAATGTGGCATCACTGTCCATTCGAATTATATGTACAATGTGAATCTTCTTTATGAAGACCATAACATTCATTGGCTAAATTCTGTATCAACATACAGACGATCAAATCTCATGAAATTATCAAGGGACGGTCGGATGACAACAACTATTTAAGATGATGGCAAGGATCACCAAATCGACCCTTTCTCCATTGTAATAGATAAAGTTGTTAAAACATTTACATATATCTCTAATATGTTACCGTTTGGCCATGTAAGTGAAGATGTTCAAGAGTCAATAAATAGTCGCAGCTATATCGATGTCAATTGAATGCTTCTTGGAAGTTGTTTGTAAAGAGAAATGTTAGACGGGTTATTTGTGATAACATTCAACAAAAGCAGTTGGCGATACAACGCACGGGATATATTGACTTTGTATTCAAGGAGCTTCTCCATGATAGTTGATAGCTTTTCTCCATATAACACGTATGGAAAAGTGTGGTGCTTGAAGCATGAATAGTTAATGAATTTGGTAAGTCTATTCGCATTTTGGAAAAGTGGTTCACTAAGTACATCAAAGGACAATGATATTTCTAACAATAAATACCATCTAAATTTGCAAAACCCTTAGAAGTCAGTCGAATTTATAAAAAGACTGAGAGGTACAAAGAATTTATGAGGGATATGCAAATTCGGGTCAAATTACCATTTTACCCTTAGTTTTAAATAAATAAAAATAAAATAAAATCCCCTCCCACCCCCATCGCCAGCAGTGCCACCACCATTGGCCAGCCCCGCCGCCGGCCACCACCCACCGCCACCGCCGACCACCACCCACCGCCACCGTCAGCCAACGGCGGTGGTGGCCGGCGGTGGGGTGGAAGTGAATTTTTTTTAGGGTTTAGGTGCAAAAATACCAACGAACTATTGGTCCAAGTGTAGCCAACACAATGAACTATTTTTTGGACCAAAAATACAAAATAACTCTTGAATTGGTTAAAGTGGCACAATGAGGTTAACAGCGTGCAAACGTCCGTCAATTGCTTCAGTTGCTGGCGATACGAAGTTGATGCTCACTTCGTAATTTTTTATTTTGTCCGATTTTCCCTCTGTCTTCCGTCATAAACAGAGAGAGTTGAAGACCAAGAATTTTTTCTTGAGACGATCATATAAGAATGTTTGCATCTTGAGAAATGGTGGATCATCGGCGAAACTTAGTGTCTCTTGGGTTCTTGTTCTTGCTGCTTTTTCAATTCAAGTGGGCTATGCTCACTATCATGTTTCAAAAGCTACTTCCCATATTATTATAATTCCTTTCAAAGTTTTAACTTTGCACTGTGTGAATATCTAACAATACTATAGCTTCTTACACAATAAACTTTATCTAAATGAGTTTATGCAGCAATATATTTTTCATATGCATTAGTTTCCTTTCTTTTTTTCCTCTAATTCAGCTATTATGTACAGTGATGTTTTTCATGATAGCTAGAACCGCTTTTTGCAGCAATATGCTTTTGTTATGTATAATGTATATATATATTTACTATACCACAAAAAAACGACAACAAACTACCTCTTATTCTCCCATGCACATGATATATATATATACATATATATATATAAGAACGAGGCTTTGGGTGATTGTTTAGAGTTTTCTAACGTGAGACACCTATCAAACCTCCTCTGTTTTTAACTCCTAAAAACAGAGTTCTATATGCAGATTTAATCTTCGAAACACAAGCAAGATGAAAAGCTTACTTTATTCAAAACTCAGACTTGCTTCCTTGTTGCTCTCTCTTTGCGTTTCTGAAAGTGAACAACGGAAGGAAAGAACAAGAATGACAAACTCACACTCTCTCCATCTCTCTCTCGCTGCAACTGACTTTCGGTTTGCAAGGAAAGCAAAATGGTTATAATGGGGGATGGAGCATGGCGTGTCAGTTGGTGTGTGGCCCGAGGAGTATGGATGTTGTTGTTGCGTGTACAGTAAAGCCAAGGGGTATTAAATGATAGCACGCCGCTGTGATCTGGTTTACGTGTGTGATATTCTTGACTACAGTGGCGTTTTGTGTTGCTGCGTTTTGGTTCATCAAGAGTTGAGATAATATGGGTTGGTATTAAAAAATTCTTGGTCTTCAGCTCTCTCTGTTTCTGACGGAAGAAAGAGGGAAAATCGGACAAAATAAAAAAATTACGAAGTGAGCATCAACTTCGTATCACCAGCAACTGAAGCAACTGACGGACGTTTGCACGCTGTTAACCTCATTGTGCCACTTTAACCAATTCAAGAGTTATTTTGTATTTTTGGTCCAAAAAATAGTTCATTGTGTTGGCTGCACTTGGACCAATAGTTCGTTGGTATTTTTGCACCTAAACCCTTTTTTTTATTTAAAACTAAGGGTAAAAGGGTAATTTGACCCAAATTTGTATATCCTTTATAGGTCCTTTGTACCTGTCAGTCTTTTTACAAATTCAACGGACTTCTGGGGGTTTTGCAAATTCATATGGTATTTATTTAGAATTTTCCCTTATAATAATAGTGGTAAGAATTTATGCTAATCTACTTAACAATCAACATTATAATTATGTGAAATCATAAAACCAATGGACATCTTTGTAGGTTTATGGTCTATTTCTGCTCTGCGCAACTATGTATAATGTTTTGGCAATATGTAAAGGTTTTCCGTAAATTAATTTGTTGTATGCCTTCCGCATATGTAGTAATTTTTTTTAATAGAACAAAACAATTTTTAATAATTCGCACAACATTGTGTTATAGTTAATTGGAAGGACCCAACATAGATAATGGATAAGAAAAACTGAATTGGCATTTATTGAATATTGGAATTGTTATATCAAGTGTGTATCAGCACACAACTGACTGGCTCCAATGCTACTTGTCATATACTTGATAATGTGGCTCCTAATCCGTAGTTTGACAATGAGTATCTTCCCAGTAATTTCATCTGACTCTTTAGGAATTGTATAATTCCTACCCTCCTATATGAATTTAAAACATAGACATGCATAAGAATACACAAATTAACACATGTAATATGCAAATGAGTATCTAATATTATGAATACCTTGTCCCTCTTTAATTTTTGATGCCGATTTGCCTAATAACTCAGTCACATGACAATCAAAGAAGATGATTGAACATTTTCCAGTTTTGTCAAAAACTTTGTAGTGAACTTTAAACCTACCGATATATATAGAAAGTTAATTTTTTAGAATAATATATAAAATAACGGATCAATAAGTAATGGTTGAGTTTAAAAACGTACTTGGGGACAGTTATAAGTATGTCCTTTTTACACTTGGTGCATCTAAGAGTGTCATTAGACATATACTCGGATTTTTTGTCACAAGGACATGCATCGTAAACCCACTGATACAGTGTTTCACACTTTTAAATAGTCACCTTTGAGACAACATCGCACTCCTAAACGTTGAACGAAATATAATATAAACCGTACTTGCATGTTAAATAATTGTTACCATTTTCTAACAATATAGAAGAAGGAATAAAATAAATAGTAAAAGTAAAAGAATATAAAGACATGAAAAAAAAAATACTTGCTCTAACTTCTAAATATTAGACAATGGAATTCTGGTTTGGAAACTAAGCAGTGATTCAACTGAGTATGTTGGATATTTGGCACTTGAAATTTGACTAAACAGCTAGCTAGTTACAAAATCTTGGCCGAGTCTGTATATTATACTGGAGGATTTATTGATATAAGTTAAAAAAATTATTTAAATAATAAAGGGACTTGACAAATTATCAATTAAAGTCTAACATTTCCTTCAACAACGATGCTTCTAGTATATTCAGATTAAGAGTGACTAAAGTAGCATTAAATGCATTACTTAGATGATCGTAGTTTGATAATTTACTATATTTGATAATGGATTAATAATGAAAAAATCATTTATTAATGTATTAAGATGTACAAAAGAAATAAATCAGAAATGCAAAACCTGTATTTCTATTTGATAATGAATTTTTTATGGATGACCGAATGGAAGGACCAATAGGAAGGTTAAATATATTTCAAATTAACACATCACAATAAGATTGAAGAGAGTGGGGAAAAGGGTTATTGTCACGGGAATAAGGAGGAAATAAATGGTGCTTCGAGAATTGTATTAAAAGTGTAGGCGTCATGAGCGATCTAGAAAAACAAAGAGGAGGATGATCTGAGTCGTGTTCGAGAACACTGTCCTATAGAGTTATTCCGCAACCACCGGTAAAGAAGAAGCGGTACTCCCCAGGATTAAACAGATCCTTCTTGATTAAATCAAGGCGGCAGAACTGACGGAAGATAAGATAACTCAGCAAGAGATTACCGATGTTTTCTAATTCTCTCTGTTTAAATGGTGTCACAATTGGGGTATTTATAAATAATGAAACAATGTCTTAAAAGGTGACTCTTGAACATTACACCTCTTCAGAAAGTCATGACTATCTGTTTAATTCATGAACCATGTTTATTCATGAACCAACACAAATCCCTTAATTTGTAAGAACATGACTTTTCAAAACACATCTCTTCATTTAAACACATTCCATAATATTGGAAAGGCTCTTTCTTTGACACACTCATATGCAATATTTACAACAATAAGGACCAATGAGGGCCTTTCTCTTTGCATATAAATTGTTGGAAAAAAAGCCTAGTGATGTATGGGGAATAGACTAATAACATTGGAACCAAGCGAATATTAAATGGTAAAATATTGAATCAGTTTTTTTTTTTAAGCAAATGGGTAATAAAAATGTTATGACTTGGTCAAGCGCCTCGTAGCGCGATAGCACTAGAGCCAGTCTTAGGAGTAAGCTTTCTCCCTTATCCAGGGTTTGAGCCTTGCCTCCCTCTCCCCTCACTGGCTGTATCCAAAAAAAAAAGTTATGACTTGCATTGGTAATAATAACTGAGTTTAAATAGAGGATAATTTATAGGGGAGAATGATTGACACATGGATACATTCGTCTCGTGATGCCTTTAACGATGTCTTACTCTGACTATAATAATGGAAATATATTGGGTCTGTAAATCAAATTTGAAAAAGAAAACAGTACAGAGACATAACTCAAGCTAATCATAATAGGTTTTGATATCTGAAGAGAACATTTCATGTGAAAAATAGTCTCATTTAGTTAAAATAAAACTTACATAAGAATCTCTTAATTTCTTGAAAATGAACTCAGAAATGTTCGAAAGACGTTGACGAAACGGCATGCATCAAGGGTATTAGTTAAAATATTAAAGTTGACAACAAAAATCGGTTTTAATAACTAAAGACAACAAAGTATAGGCAACCATAGTAGTGAAAATGTAGATTTTATCTGAAAACGAAGGAGAATGAAAAATCGTAAAACATAAAATCATAAAAAAAATCGTAAAAACTTAAAAGCATTTAATAAATTAGTAAAATCGTTTTAATGAAAAAAAAAATCGTAAAAACGTAAAATCGCAATGATAAATCGAGTTTTTAACTACTATGGAGGCAACCATTATGATATTAATTTTATAACAGCAGATACATGTATTAATTGTATTTGTTGTATTTAATTTATTGTACTTATTGTATAGAATATAAAATGCACAATGACAAAATTTCGTTCATTATTCAAATCTGTAACTTGAACATCTAAAAACGTAGTTGACACAACATGCATGTACGTTACGAAGGAAGCAAACATTTTTTTAACTCACACATAATATAAAACCAAAGAAAAACTTGTGTATTATCATAATGTTCCTAGCCATATATTATTATAAAACAATTTCTCTCCAAATAAGATACAACACAATTAACTGAAGAAAAGGATATTTTAAAAACTTCCATTTAGACATAATTAAGATTTGATATCATTAACCATTAATTGATAAGGAAATAACAAATACACAAAACAGCTACTACAATTATCAAAATTAGAAAATATTACCAGCATGAAACTGATGATGAAGAGTTATGAAAACAGTTACGGTGTTTTCAAATTCCTAAATGCTAAAAAGTGGGGAAAAAAACAGAAAGAAATTGACAACACGCCTTAAGGCAAAACATTGAACAAATGGTGGGAAGACCTTGGATAGTCGTTGTCATCAGTAATATGAGCAGCAGATGCACGATGAAGTTTTGCATGGTGGCTGTAACTGAAAAGTGGTTCAAAGATGTCACAGTGGCTTAAAAAAATGATTTCCCCATCTGCAATGTGAACATACATCTTGTTCAATCTGAGTCATTTGACCAATTTTTTCTTCCAGAGTCATCTTGTTCATGAGATCCCTGATCCAAACATTCAATGGCTGTTTAGGATCTTTGTATTTCGCGTACTCAGTCTCTGCCATGGCAAAGCAACACTGAAGGAGCATAAGCCCCGCAAGGAAGATGGAGATTTTCGCCCGAGCTTTTTCTGGAACAGCTCAACTTCACACTGAGAGATCAGCATAAAGATCAGGGCACAACACAATATGTGATTCCAAGTGTGATAACTAGAGCTGTCAAAACGGGTCACCCCAGCCCGTTAGGCCCTAACTCGTGCAGGCTAGGGCCAAAAAGCCCACAGGGCCAAAAAGCCCGCTTGTTAAATAGCCCGCACGAGCCAAAAACCTATATAACCCTAAGGGTTAGGGCCAGCCCGCGGGCCAAAAATTATTTTAGAATAATCAACTTAGGTTTGAATAAAAAAAACTCCGTAAGGAGACTCTCCCACCATAGCCAGGTACGCGACACGGATTAGATCCGAATTAGTCGAGGTGAAGTAAGTCCTCGTGAACTAGGTGGGCAACAAAAAAAAAAAAAAAATCATTATATGGAAAGAATGAAAAAATTTAATATTATTTTTTTTTAAAAAAAAACCTATTTTGTGATGTTTGTTTAAACTTTGCTACCATTTAAAAAAAAGAAATTTTCCGATTATTTTGGATAGCTTCTAAAAATAATCGGAAAGTTAAATATAAAAAAAAAAATTGCAAGAGAAAATATAATAAAAAGTCAAAAAAATACAAAAGCGTGATAAGATTTTATATTAACCAAATAATAAATTATTCTTGATGAGTAGAGATACAGGAAAATATCATAAAGTCTAAAAATCAAAAAATAGTAATAAGTTTTTATTATTGTAACCAAACACAAAATTATTCTTTTCTTTTTTAAAAAAAAATGTCTAAATTAGTTTAGCATCTTTAAAAAGCTGCACAATATGAGGTGGGTGTTTAGGATTCTGAGAATCAAGAAAGACATGCAGTCATGGGATCGCCCGTAAATGGGCTCGTGTGCGTCTTTCTCTGTTTTATGCAGAGCAAGAGATTCAGACAAGCATCTCCGCTCTCTTCTCATGTTCTTGTTTTTTTTTTTTTAACCAACACAATCATAGCAAAAAATTAGAATTGAGCCCGTGGGTTGGCCCTATCTTAGCCCAAGAAAAGTGGGGCTTATATTGGGCTAGGGTCAGAAATAACCCCATCATATGGGGGCTAAAAATGGGGCTCAACGGGCTGGCCAGTGGGGCCTAGCCCATTTTGACAGCTCTAGTGATAACCAGCCTTGTATTATCGCCCAATTAAGTTGGATAATAAAAACAAACGACGAGCAGTCACACCAAAATTATGTAAAACGATTTGTTCGAGACCATGAAATGAACTGAAAATCATGCAAACCTCCAGTACAATCCCAACAGAGTCCCTAAACTAAAGTTACGCGGTAACGGAAAAACAGAGAGAATAATCCGCGTGAAAACTGTGACCCAAAAATGAAAAACAGAAACTCACATAAAGCTTGTAAAATTCGTGTACGGTGTAGTTGAATAGTGATCGAATTAGAGAAAAGAATAGAAACGGAAGTAATGTTATGCAGATGGAGACCAGAAGGAAAAAAAAAAAATGATGAGCAGTGCCAATACCTAGAAGGCTGTGCTTCTTCTTCCACGAAATAGAGGAAGAGTGAAAAAAAAAAAAAAAACTGACTCTGGAGCATTTGAATCGATGGATTAAATAGGCTTACACCCAAGGTCCGTCCTTTGGAAACGATAAAAACCAATTAAAGACATTTAATTATGGTGGCCGGTGAATTCAGCCAATGTTTAAGGACTAGTGATAAATACAGACGACGGTGAGGCTGGTGACGCGCGCATAGGGAATAGGCAAACATGGTTGGAAAAATACTTACATTAAATGGTAGATTGGTAAAAAAGAAGCACATAGCCAATCCGTTCACAATCCCGTTTGAATTGCTGGGTGAATAATACAGGGTATAAAATAAAAACTGCATTGGGAGTATGATAAACTAGGGAAATAGCATATGAGGTCAATTATTCAAACAAAATTAAAAGGAAAACATTTAAAATAGCTAATCGGCACAATAACTTATTGACTAATAAAACGAATATTACATAGAGATTACATCAGTTTCATTGGAACACTAATAATATAATAAATAAACTGTTATCAAAGGCCTCACCACCCCCAATGAAAATGAATCCTTGCAATGACTAAAATCAGTACTCTTTAGAGAACATATCAGTTTCATCAAAACACTAAAAATATAATAAATGAGTTGATAATAAAGGTAATACCATTGACCAATCAAATAATTCATTGCGAAAACCTTAAACTTTAGCATATCCAAATAGATACTAAGACACACGTTGGACCATATAATAAACGTCATGTATTAACGGAGACATTTATTGACCAATGGATGTGTTTTACATGGACCAATAGATAATCTGCTACAAGGTTTAGTAGTTTATATTGTTCGGACGATATCAGATTTTTTTTTAAAAAGCCCTTAAATAAAAAAAATGAAGAGAGAGGAGGAATTTTATTTTCAATTCAATAAAAAAGGGGCTCAAAATATTTGATTTTATTAATTTATTTTAAATTTAAAACATATGTATGCATGTCTATATATAAAGACACCTACATATACACACATACATATGGCGAAACATAGATATTATTACTCTATTAAGGATAATTATGTTTGAGGTATTGTCAAACACTAAATGTGGACACCTTTCTCAACCAGAATAAAAATATTGATTTGCGTTGTGAAGGACAGAACGCTTCCGCTAAATTCAACCGCCATAAAACAGAAGATCATAGATTTTTTTTTTTTTGCTCAAAAAAGATCATAGATTAAATGCATAATAAATGTTAAACTTATAGGCAAGCCCGATAAGATGGACGTGAAATGCGGTCCTCCAAACCCACCCACCTCCCCCCCCCCCAAAAAAAAAAGGAAAAAAAAAAAGCTTCGTAAGTTCGCCTACCGCCAGGAAATGAATTGGGCTCAGGCCCACACAAATGTTCAGCCTAAAATTACACACAAAAATCATGTGCGCGATTATGATCTAATGAAAGAGTATCTTATCCTATGACATTTTTTTCCTCCTTTTTTCTCTTTGACTAAAATATACTTTTTGTCCTTAAAGTTTTACAAACGATAAACTTTTAGTCTCTTAACTTTGTAAATTATACTTTTTTTAGTCTTATATTTCTAACATTGTTAATGTTGCTCACAGAAAATGTTAATGCAAAAATTTCAAGTGATGACTATGCAACTGAGAATGCAAAAAATTTAAGTGATGACTATGTAGCTGACAAAACATATTTAATTTTTAATATAATATATTTATGTTATTAAACTAAAATAAAGTGACAAATCGTTGTAAATAAAATCGAGGCTTTGATATTCACTGCTTCATGAGGTTTTTAGATATTTTTCAATTTATATATATTTTAAATTTAAAATTAATAATATTTAATTGCACAGTCATCATTTGAATGTGTTGCATCAGCGTTTTCCGTTAACAATATTAACGGTGTTAGAAATATAGGACAAAAAGCACATTTTCTAAAGTTAAGGAACAAAAAATATACCTTTTAAATGATTAAAAATATATTTTAACCATAATATTTTCACTTATAAATTTCTCATCTATCTCAACCTGCTTTGTTTTTCATATAGTCACGGTAGAATTATAAGAGTGGTGGATGAATGATATATTTCAAAATCTAGTTGTTGATAACTTGATATAAAAATCTAATTGTAAAGTTAATTCATCGGAATGTTTTTAATATTCTACCATCATGCCCTTATATGGTTGTAGAAAATTAATGTACTGTTATTTAATTATTTTAATGCATTTTGATCGTTTATCAAAAGAAAACCATAATGTGATTCATGCGGCTAACTTTGCTTAAAGAAATAAGACTTGTTGTTTTTATTGTTGAACGAGCACTTATTACCACCTTGTTGTCCAACATGACCATAATAATGGGAATCAGGGAGGCAATATTCAAACAATTACTCTAATACCCATTTTATCCCAATGAGGCAAATCCTTTTATCCCAATCAGGCAAATCCTAGAGTTCAGCTGCTAGCCTTCCTTCCATGCATTCTCCCATTAGATATACTAATATTGGAAATGGAGCCATTGATCCAAAGATGACTCAGAACAACAGAAAAAATACCAACCACCAACTCAACTTGAGGTTAGTGACATGGACTAATATGTGTGTGATTTCATTTACCAAAAAAAAAAAACCCCTTAAATAGATTAAATACTTGATTTAAGAGTAAATCAACGCCTTCAATATATATAAAATCAGAGGCAAATTGGCTTGTCCCAAATAATCCACAAACGAGCCATTGAATTACATAAAACTAAAAAACTATAATTTATAAAAGGTCTCTTCAGCACCTAGTCAGGGGTTCGATCCTTGGCGATGTGTATGGAGAAGGTTATTTAGCCTGTACCAATGCCCCTTCGGGACTACTACAGTAGGGAAGAAGATTAGCATCTACTGTTGACGGAGGAAACCCCCTAGTTTCGATTTTTTTAAAAAAACAGAATTTTTAAAAAGGTCAATATGGCAAGAAACATTTGGTATTAAATATTAGCATTTTTCAAATATGGATCTTGTCAAGTAGCACCAGGCTTTCCACATAATCAAAAATCCAAGTATTAAAGCTACGTATTGGGACATCAAAAATGTTGAGTTCATCAGCAGTGAGACTGCCCAAGACCAACTTTCCTTCATAATCCTCCTCAACTTCGTATTCAGGTAATGCTTGCACTAAGCAAACAATTTCATTTCTCCAAATAATCTGTGGATAAATGATAAGGCTGGATGGATTAGGTCTGCTACTAAATATTTTAGCCCAGCTCCATCTCCCCTTGGATGGATCTCCACACTCCTCCAACACCCACAAATCAATCCCATGTGATTCAGAATTGGGAAAAAATATAGCTAATTTGTTCTCATAGCAAACAAGTTTCTTCTCATAGCAAACAAGCGTATTGCAACATTTTTGGCGAGAAATCATAACAGGAAATGGTGTCAATGTGAACACATCTTTTGCTATATCAAATGAAACTATCAAATGAAGACGACATTTGCTGTGCCCCTCCACATCTTTTCGTCCCATCCAAAAGATAGTTTCATTACAAGGGAAAGCGCTCCAACCCCTGAGAACATATACACCCTCTAAGTTCCCAACTTCAACTTTTCTCCATAAGCCCGTCTTTAAGGAATAAACTTCCCCTTGGACAACAAAACGCCCAGACAAAAAAAGTTTAATAATCTTGTAATCATTAATTGTTGGGCTGAACCCAAATCCTACGGAAAAATCCTCATACTCATAATTGTTGAGAGATTTTGGCACTTGTCTAACCACTCTAATAGTGGGATTCCATAGCCAAAGGGAATCGGGACATTCATTGTCAAGGCCCACACAGAGCAAGCCATTACTGGAATAGACACACCCCGGCTTGAAGTGACCAATATTACGTGATTTCTGAATTTCATGGATTTGCATCTCACGATTGAGAGAATATAAGTGCCGAGAATTAGCTTCAGGGATAATACTATCGACAATAAGTAGTAAAGAGTTTTGCCGGGAGGAATGGTGGAGGTGTTCGGCAAAGAAGGATGGGGTTCTGAACAGATTCTTCCAATCTTTACAAACACAAAGAAATCGGATTAGGGATTTTACAGGAAGTCGTACCAGAATACTTGTGATGATTTCTTGGGGAAGAATTGGCGTGTCGTTCTCCATTATTGCCTGATCCAATGAGTAGCGGAGGGATGAAGTAGAGACTGAGGCAGAGACGGTGATTGGTGATGAAGGAAAAATATAGAGGAAGAGTGAGAGGGCGAGAGATAGAGAGACGGCGGCTCTGCAACTCCGGGGCACCTGAACGATAGCTATACTGGGGGTGGAACTTGGGAGGAGCATTAGGGTTAGCGGCTTATAGTGGTGGATTGGTGGTATATGTTTAGAGCCAGGAAAACGTGCTCCTATTTTTTTTCTTAAGGATTTAATAAATTCAGATAATGTTTTAATAAATTTTGGTAAGATTTTCATTAATACCAATTTAAAAAATTACCACCTGAGAAGTTATTGATTTTTAATTCTGATAAAATCTTATCAAAATCGTAATATCCTAATTTCATATTAAGATTTAATTAAAATTAAGAAAAAAAAATAATTAATCATAATGTATAGATTTATTATGTAATTGTTAAAATAAAGGTTTTCATATAATAAAACTAATGTTACTGCCACTTTTCCACCGTTAGATCAGAATCTCATTTACCTATATTGTATATCTTTAGATTATATATTAGTTTATTAGTTAAAATAATTAGTTTGAAGAAAAAAGTAAAAATAAAAATACTTCAAAATAATTTAGTTAGCTTCCTTAATCTCTCTAAAAAAGTCAACTAGCTCTTATAATTAGGACCGGAGGGAGTATTATACTTCAAAGAGAGTTCAAAAACTGAATAGTTACATGTGAGTGAGTAGTTATATCGTAAGGTTACGGGTAGCCAACTGATAGAGAGAGGATAAAACTTAATAAACCACGAGCGAAGGCAGTGTAAACTAGCAAGGCATCTTAATTAAAAATAATTAAACATTTTATTGACCGATTTTTCCCCAACAAGTGTTGTTCTTAACATGGATTATTATCATAATTGTTGCTTATTGGCATCTTAATTTTATTAAATAATGAATTCTATAATACAGAAAACATTACTTTTTGGATTCTAATAATTTAAACAAATTTTTCAATTAATTAAAATTCACGTGAACTTTCTTGTTAGATACAACTGCTGAGCTTCTCGGGAGAAAAACATAACGGAATTTCATCAAAATAAATATGGTTATAAATTAGCAACCTTTGCCAGGTAGATCCTTGTATTCAGATTTGTCAACAAGAGAATAATAGAAATTTTAGGTGTAAAAATACTGTTTGATCGTTAGTTTGATTTTTTTTTAAAATATTTTTAGTTCCAATTAGTATCTTGAAGTATTTTTTAATACCAGTCAGTACTATGAATTTTTTTTTCAATATTATAAAGTATTTTTTCAGTACCTTCAAGTATTTTTTAAGTATCATTCAATACTCTGAAACATATTCTCAATAACATTTACTATCTTGAAGTATTTTTTTAATACCTATCAATATCTTGAAGTATTTTATTTAATACCAATCAATACCCTGAAATATCTTTTCAATATTCTAAAATAATTTTTCAAGATCATAAACTATTTTTTCAGTATCAGTCAGCATCTTGAAGTATTTTTTAGTACCAGTAAGTATTTTTTTTCAAGATCCTATATTTCAGGTATTAATTGGTACTATTCTTTTTGAATGGTACTTTTTTTTCAACACAAAAAAATCAAACTTAACCGTCAAACTATATTTTTGTATTTAAAAAACACTTGGTGTTGGCACTCTTTTAAACAAACCACATGTGTATTTTTGCAACTTAAAAGCTACGTCATAGTTCAGTTAGTAAATAAATTCAAACCTAACGATCAAATAGTATTTTTGTACCTAATTTGTAACCACATAGTCACTTTTACACCTAAAAGATTAAGCGGGAAATGAAAAATGAAAGATCAAGCGGGAAGCTTGAGAATATATAAAAGATGGTTGTGGCGTTGGGAGCTGAGTCAGGATTTCATTTAGCTTATTATTACGTCCCTGTTGTTCTCAAATGTAATATTTTTTTTTATGTTATTATTATATGACACTAATTAACAATTCTCACAAACTAATAAAAATAGTTAAAGTTAATAAAGTTGTTATAAAATTAGGGCTAATGTCCTGTATTTTACCCAAAAAAAAAAAGTTGTCTTAAAATTTAAGTAATTTTCAATACTGCCTCTACTAATTGTACCAAACTCTAATTTCACATTAATTATCTTTTTACTCTCTTTTTTTCTAATGATTGTTTTGTTCATATATTGTGTTGATTATTTTGTTGACTACATTCACTTTTCAAGACATATTTATAAAAAATATTTTATTTTTGTTCAACTTTCTCATTAATTATTTGTAATTGTGGTATGTGGACAATTTTTTTATCTTTGATTATGATTTAGTGACTGTATTTATTTGTTGTATGTACGTGTTGTATAGACTTTTATGTTGACAGCATTTATTTATTAAATTAGAATTTTAATTGTTATAATTTACTAACACAGGCCGGGCTTTGAAAAATAAATGTTTTTCTTACCCTTGGCCCTGCAAGAGCCAACCCTGATCCATAACTCTATATATATTATAACTTTATTTTTTTTGTTTGGGGGGGGGGTGGGGGAGTATAGTTTTATTACAGTATACTATTTATATTATAATTATAATATTCCCTCTGGTTCTAAACATAAAACAGAGTTAACTTTTTTTTAAGAGATTATAGAAGCTAAATAAGTTACTTAATTATATCATATGGTGTGTGTGCTTAGATTATATATCAGTTTATTAGTCAAACTAATTAATTTGGGGGAAAATAAAAATAAAAGACTCTGAAGTAATTTAATTGACTTTTTTAGTTTCTCTTAAAAAAATCAATTTCATCTTATATTTAGAATCGGACGGAGTACCATCAAAGGAAAAAAAAAGTTACAATAGGAGTATTATCTATTAAACAAAAACACCCACACACACATAATATTATCACTTAAACTTATATATATATATTCCATTTTTAGGTTTTAAATCTTGGTAGTTTTTGAAAGTAATTAGCTACGCACATCTGCTCTTACGATTCTCTTCATACCCTCTTCTCCAACTACTCATCTCAACCTCTAGACTAAAATATGAGCAGTTCAATTTAATTTCTATAAAAATGTTAAACAAATATCAAATAATTAAATAAATTCAAAAACTATTAAATTTTAGTCATAATAATTTAAAGCTGTAATAAAAAAATAATTAAAAATTATGAGACTCAAATCTGAATCGCTCATATTTTAATCTAAAAGTTGAGATGGTAGTGGAGGGAAAGAGGATAGGAAGATAACGGTAAAAGCATATGACTGTAGCAAATGCTGAACTTGTGAAACCCTTATCAAAAGTGAGAATCAATATATTGCCATTGTAATAAATGCTGATTTTGAATTGGAATTTATAAAAATCTTATCATAACTTATTAAAACTTTATTTGAATCTGTGAAACCCTTATCAAAGGAATCAATACATTGCCTTGGTAGCAAATAGTGATTTTATGAATTGGAATTTATAAAAATCTTATTAGAACTTGTTAAAATTTAATGTAAACTTGTTAAACCCTTATAGAAAAAGGATAAATTAGATCCTCACACATTTATGGTATAATGAAAATTCAGAATATTATTTTATCCTTTAGCACTTTTATTTTATTTTGGATTTTTCCAAATTTTTACACAAATTTATTGAGAGAAATTAGTGAGTATTTTGAAAAAGCAACACCGTTATTTCAGGGGGAAAAAAAAATTCTGTAAAGCGAGACAAAACTTCTCTGGTATACTTACCTTGTAAATCATAAAAACTATTTTTCAAAAGCTAATAAAAACGCACAACAATTCAATTTTAAAAAATTTATTAATTATAAATAGTAATTTAATTTTATGCATGGAACCTCTCAGTAGTTTTTTTTCTTTTTTTTCCCTGTTTTCAATTCTGGAAAGAGCATTTTTGGCCAGTAATTATTTAATGATTTCCTAGACATAAAATTATTTATGATAAGTAAACCAATTGTATAAATTTTTTTTTTTTTTTGCCCAAAAACTAATTGTATGATTGAATTCCTTTTATTTGCCACATTCGATTAGAAAATCATTTTTTATTTGTAACTTAATCGATTTCCCTCGGTTTTGGAAGTCTCACCAAGTCCAAGTATACTGAATTTGTGGATTCAAATACAAATTGCACCAAAGAAAATTGCAATCCATCGAACACTGGCATCAAACAGAAATTGGGAATAAACGAGTATTTTTAATTTGATGATGTTGCTATGTGTAATGCGATTTGAAAGGCGATGATAAAGTTGGATTTAGTGTTTAACATGAAATTTTAGTAAGTTCAACTATTTTCGTTCACATCAAGAGGGTCGAATTAATCGCCAAGCGGAACCATTTCGGACTGCGACGTCAATGGCGGAATCTGCAATTCAACAATGCACAGAACTCTCCAGCCAAGCGGCCATATATTCTGTGGCTCGCATATCCCCGAAAAATCGCACATAATCACTCAACCAAAACTCCTCATTCCTCCGCCCGATCCTAATCGCTCCACTGCACTGTTTGATCGCAGTGACAATGTGGGCCTCGAGGCTGACGAAATTGAGACGTACCGCCATTTTCACGGCTGTTTCCAATTCGTTGGTCATCATCCTTGGCGGGTTTCTCATCATTGAGGCTTATCCGTTCTGCGATCGCCAACATGTGCTCCCGTTCGTGCTCGTATCTGTTGCCGCGCTTGTGAGAATTGGGGTCATGATCCAAACTGGAATTGTTCAAGAAACTACTGCCAAGTGCATCCTTCAGTCTCCATCCGATGGCACCGTTGTTGCTGATCAAGTAATTCGCCGGGAGAGACGGGTAATCAAGCAACTTGCTCATGAAATTTCAGTATTTGTGGATGTTAGATAAGGAAGTACTCCAATTTTATATACCACGGGCATCTTGTTTTAATCCTGTTGGTGTTTCTTAATGAAACCAGGCCAAGTGGAGTGGATTACTATCATTTCAATTTGATTGATTTTAATGGCATTTCAGAATTCAATTTGTTGTCACCAAGGAAGTATATATTTAACAAAATATCCGCATAACTGGTGGAAAATCTTTTAGCTTATCTTCGGTGCCGTAGGTTTTAATCTAAAGTGGTACAAGAGGCAAATGTTGTCTTTAGGCTATATGGATATTTTCTATAGCTGCATCTTAATCGCAGATAGGCATTGTGCAGTGGGCAGTTTTTTCTAATCATATAGCTTGCTTTCCTTCTTTCTTTTTTGGGTCAGAATATCACCTAGCTTTTTTATATTTATTATCCTGTTGTTTTTCATGGATGAGCTATGTCTAACATCTTTCATTTCATTCACATTATCCTGTTGATTATTATGATTCCTAAACCATTTGATCTGTATATTTGTGTGAATTAACATGATATATTTTATAATTTGTGAGAAATAGATAAGGTATAAGAAATGGCTATGGTGGAGTCGATTATCCATGGTCGTTTTAGTGCTGCAAGTTGTGTGTGCAACATACCTTATATTAAAGACAACTGAATATTTCTCAAAAGATGGAACATCAAGTGGTTGTGGTTTAGGTAAGGTGAGTTCCCGTTTGCTTCCTTTTCTTAATATATGCTTTCAACTAATACTTTGAGTTTGCTTAAGCATCAAACGTCTGTTATTTGGATAGCATATGCATATATTTGTATATATTTGCATCAATTCATGCTTCTTTGCATATAATATATGATTTTGTTAAGCAAGTTTACCTCTTTCACCTAATGGTGGTGAGGGATCTTTCAAGTCAAGTCATATAAGTGTTATTTTGTGTTTGATGCTTGAGTACCGACTGAAACATGGCTGTTTTTATTTTTATTTTTTATTTTTTATTCTTTTTTTTAGTTTTGGGCCCCTTCTAATAGGAAAACAAGTATCTACTCAACCTTATAGGAGCTGATGATATTAGCAAACCAGCTTGGGTTCTTAATTGAAAACATTCATTTAAATTCCATTAATTACCACCTTTTCTCCTAAAGAGAAAACGTCAGTCAGCTAGAAAAAAACTACTGTTTACTCTAATGGCTATATTTTCATGTTTTGCTTTAGAGTTTGTTGGTGTACTTAACTGTTATTACCAGCATATATCTCTGAGAACCTGATTACAGTTATTTTCTGCCACTGTTGTAATGCAGAATTGCACTCAAAATCAAGCTGGTGGATGCAGATGTTACTGGCTTCATTCATGATTATGATATGTTTTGTCGCCCTAGTGCAGTGCTTTTCCGGGTCTGATGTTCTTAAATGGAGATCTTTTTATGAAACCCATGATAATGCTTGGAAGCACCACTACAGGGAGGTGTTTGATCATGGCCTACGGGAGACTTTGTGCTGTCTAGGCCGGTTCAGATACATGTCTGTTCCTCTGAGTTTTGATTTCTTAATAAACTTTTCGATATATCTTAGCTCTGATTTATAGTTTTCTGCCCAATTCTCTAGGAGTACAATGGAAGAAGATGAAGTCTATTCAGTTGCACAATTATTGGGTGATCTTGTTGCATATCGTGCATCTGGCACCGGGCATTTGGAGCTCTTGGCAGGTGTATAAGACTTTTCTCCGTAACATGGTGTGGCTGATTTCTCTACATTTATTCCACTACTGAAGAAGTTTCCTGAGAATCAGCGTACTGAACACTTGAGAGACACCTAAAAAATGCATCCTATCGTATATCAAATCAAGGGATACAGATTTCCCCTTTTATGTATGAGATTCCCTTGTCAGCTAAAGACACCAAAGGATGATGGCACTTACTCTTTGCCATAAATTAAGAAGCTTTAAAATTTATCACGGTGAAATGCTTAAAGCAATGCATTTTCTTAGGCCTTTGACATTAGCCTTAATCCTCCCAGTTATAGCTCACTATATGAAATAGTTTACTTTAAGGTTTGTTTTCATGATCACGAAGAGATAGTATGATTAGTTGTATGCCTAATACATGTTGGGCTGAGGTGTCAGTAATTTGGTTCTCTAGTCTTCAAGTGTTTCCTTTGGAAGTTGATTATCTTTGGCCCTGATTATCTATTGTCTGCTACTGTACTCCAGTAGTCAAGACCATGCTTACAAAAAACATGGCCCAGGTAGAATTGATCAAGTTGGGAGATTCAGATGTTGCTGGATGTGTAATCCAAATAACATTGCTTGTGTTGCCATTTTACCAATTTTAACTTCAGCATCATACTACCATTGTGCTGTATGACATGGATGTGTTTGTTCTTCAGGTTTGGTTTTACTTCAAAGGGAGAGAAAATCTTTAGAGTCCTCTGGTGAATGCACAGAAGCACCAGAAATGCATATTCAGGAGGCTGCGGCTCTCCATAAATTTGCTGAAGCTGCCTACACGGTAGGGAGATCAAAATATTTCTTGCAAATCAAATACATTTGTTGCTTGTTAACTTGAATTGAGCATTTCTCTGATGCTGTGATGCAGGGTCCGTTGCTTGATGTTGGGCGAAATCCTTTCACATTTCCTTGCGCATGGCTCTATAGACAAGGAGTTTTGTGCCCATGGACACGCAGCAGGTCTCTCTCTCTCTCGCTCTGAACTGGAGCTGGTGTTATCTTGTTGGATACCCTATTTTATGGGCATTTATAACTCGATGCTTATTAACTTCAACCATTTGAATGTGTGGTTCATTGGATGATAGTTGAAACCTAGCTTCAATGCAATTGGGTATTCTCTCCTTTGAACATTGTAAATGTATTCAGACTTAAAATAATTACATTTTTGTGCAATGCATGAGAAAGATAACGTGTTAACAAGATAGTAATACTTGGTTAAATTAAAATTTTTCCTATTTTTAAACTCATTGAAAACGTGGAGTAAAATTTAAGGAATTTAAAAAAAAAAAAAAAAGATGGCATTGAGCCCAAGACATAATCTTTTTTAATAATAATTTAAACTAGTTTAAAACCTATATAAAAGATGAGCTAGATACCCTATTCTACAATACTTTAAAGAAAACAAACTTTAAACTAAATTAATTACTAAAACATAAAGTAATTCTAGCAATATTCCCCATCACTAATAGGCCAACCAAGGATTTTTGCAAATTCTTGTTAGAAAGCTCATACATGTTTAAATTTAAAATCATATGAAAACTGAAAAATCATATGAAGACAGGTGCATATTACTTATTTGTCCACCTAGTGCTCAGACTGTACTAAACTCCATTAATTGGTTAGATTTAGTTCTTAGGCCATGCATACTAACTCACTAACACTTTATTTCCTACTCTCTCATCTGATGTCTCGTCCACAGTCTTTTCAAAGATGCAAACATTCATAGTATTTGTTTTATTTTTGCCTCTTTCCCCATGCATCATTGATATCACTTTCTTTAGACGACCTGTGTTAGTTGGTGATAACTGGTGGCGAGGTCATGCTGCGGCCTTTCTGAAGTATGTCAATTTACCCCCTGAAGTGCTCAGACATGGACGTATCAACCAGGTGAGATTATTCAATTAATCACTAATCTGCTCTTAGGTTCTTGATACTAGGACTTAGGTGACAGAGGCTCACCTTTAGTTATGTATGAATTAATTTTAGTAGGAAACATGTAGGAATGAAAAGGAGCTTAAAGGGTGCTTAAAAAAATACATCTGAAATTGGAAAACTTTTTGTTCCAGGATGCTCTTGTGTGATGGCCTTCGGGGTTTCTTGGTTTATGTTATATTCACAATCACAACACTCAGGTTAATGGTTTATGTTGGTCCTTGTTAAAATATAGGTGCTTAAATGTAAATGCAGTAAAGTAGGTACCAAATGTATAATTTAGCGAAGTTTCTCAAATCAATGGTATACTACAGTCATAGAGCCTTGCTAAAATAATATTCTGTTCTTCTTGACTTTTCTCATTGTTGAAATGAACTGAATTGACTTCCTGCACTCTGGCTATTGTTGGTTAAGAAGTTCATTTGTTTTTGTTTTGGAACCCAAATTTTAGGTTTAGTTTTAAATGTGGGAAATCAGGCCTACCTAACTTGAGATGCACACATCTCAGTTCATCTGGGTGTAATGTTGTGATTATAGAATGGCTTAAGTTACATTCATGACAAATTTGTTTTTCTGTTCTTCATGACAGGTTAAGTGTCAAGCTGCATACTTTGTTGTGGTTCTGCATAGTCTAAGATGTGTAGTGATTACTATTCGTGGAACTGAGACCCCTGAGGACCTAATAACTGATGGGTTATGCAAGGAATGTGCCCTCTCTGCAGAGGATTTGGCTGGTCTAATAAAGTATTTTCCTTTCTTCCTCTCTCTCACTATCTTCATTTATACGTTTGCAAATGCAGAACTATGAGGAGCAAGAGAAAATTTTGGTTCCTACTGTAGATGGAATCCCCTGATTCTTTTCTTCCCTTAAGCATCTTCCTAATCAACTAAATCTGTTATTCTGAACTATTTAACAACATCTTCATCCATCCCATAATGCTTCAATGATTTCGTTTGTTAAATTGACTTGATTTGAGTTCCAAATTCTGAGCCGTTAGTTATTCAGTTTATTCTAAGTAACCCAATATTGAGTTGGCAGGGAATTGGTTGCAGCCATGTTGTACACTTGTTTGCTGTATTTAGCTTTAATGAGCTATGGAGTATATAGATTTAATTTTGAAAGCTAACCACTGTAAGATCAGAGCAAGTGAAGATTTGTGTGCAACACTAGAATCTGACACATTAATGAAGCAATATCTATGAATCTCTCAGTCAGTTCTCTGGTATTGAAGTTAGATAGTCAGATCAAGTATATGGTTTTAGAATGACACTATAAGTTCAGCGGTTAGATGAGGTACATGATTATAGAACGACGCTGAAGATGGCTACATGCCAAGGAATCTTATATGAAACCATGAAATACATTTTTAAGCCACGCAATCGCAAATGGCAAACTATATGAAGATTTGACGGTTTGAGGAAGCATCATGAAAAGCCCTGCTTTTAGCATTATCTCTTATAATGAGCTTTCTATTTTCTTACTTGTTTTAATTTTTTACTCAATTTTTTTAATCTTTTACTTGTTGAGTCCTTAATTAATTGGCTGCTCTCTCCAATGCTTTATGTACCTATTGGCAGGTGCAACCGCATTCATTCTGATGTAAGGAAAAGCGTGACCTCATCATTCCCCCATTATGGGCACTCAGGTATTGTTGAGGCTGCCCGAGAGATTTTTATGCAGATCGAAGGAAATTCTGGGGAACATGGTGAGAAGCCCTTCTGCTTCTTTGAATTCTCGGTTATTTGATCTAGATACTTAGACCCCAGAGCGCTTCACCTCCTTGCCTCTTTCTACTCCTTTAATTTCGTCACTGTGAGAGGGAAACAAGCACTATATAATGACTATTTAATCAACTACAATAATGTGATATATATAATCATTCCCAAACCAAATTATGCCATTTATTTATTGTTTTTAAAATTATTAAGGTGCGCTTGACATTCTTTCTTAATATAATACTCATGTTAATGGAAATGGCCATGCAGAATCTGAATCCAGCGGTCTTCTTTCTACCTTACTGGGAGTTGGCTGTGAATGCTTTGGGTATGATGTTCGCATAGTTGGGCATTCTCTTGGAGGTGCTATTGCTGCGTTGCTTGGAATACGAGTATGACATTTTACTTAAAAATGATTTTTTTGGTTGACGTTCTTTAGTTGATATACAACGATCGCCCATTATCATTGCATTGAATTTACGATGAATACAGGGTATTGTGAACAAAATATTGCATGTCCTTGCTTCTTTTACTAATGCAGATAGTAGATGCAAATATGCTAGCCTTTTATGTCCAATATTTTTGTGAGAAAGGAACATAGCAGATTTATCTGTATCCCAATCTTATTATTGTATAAGCCCAGCTTTGCACCATTTAGTTTTTATGTTCATTTTTTTGTTACCTTCTGGGCAGCTTTATCACCTCTTTCCTAACCTGCGTGTCTATGCATATGGGCCACTCCCATGTGTGGATTCGGTTGTGGCACATGCATGTTCGGAATTTGTGACGAGGTGATTGCAGTGGGAATTTATGCACTAGTTTTATTGTGTTTTGTTTGTTTCATTTAAATCAGCCATTCATTCTTTATGCAGTATTATATTTGGCAATGAATTTTCAGCATGCCTTTCAATTGGATCAGTTCTGCGACTAAGGGCAGCTACCATCGCTTCGCTGTCAGAATATCCTAGAGCTGATGCTGACACAATTCTGCAACTTGCCCGTCAGTTTCTATACAAGAGCAACGGTGAATGTAGTGGGATTACTTCAGCTGAGGATCAATCTGGTTACTGTTCAGGGGCCATCCCCGGGGAAGATTTAAACCACCAAATCAGCAGAAGCCAGACTGAGATTAGCACTAAAGGTTGTTCATAGTTTCTTGCTGTGTTGTTGGCATTTAGGAGAAGTTATGTTGTTGATTTTATGGGTCAAAGGTGCTTTGCTAACAGATTTTAATTAACGCTGTAGGTAACACGGAAGAAGATAAGCAAGAATTTCCACTCTGGTCTGAAGCTAACAGAAGTGGTTGTGTAAAAAGTGACAAAAGTGAATGTACAAATTATGTTGCTGGTGAAGGTTGTAAATCAATTACAGTGCTGATAGCTTCCATGGCAATATCGCATAATTAGAGAAATTCTGTCTCTAAGTGCTTTCTTTTTTACTACAGGCAACAGTAAACTTGAAGAATATTCTGTCTGGGTTGGCGATGGAACAAGAGACCAAGTTGATGAAATTCATGATGGCGAATTGACGAATGCTTTTGTTGCAGATGTGAATTCGAACAATGATCCTGTGTCTCATTTAGTAGATGCAGTTCAAGCTTCAGAAATGGAGGCAGCCAGCAACCACCCCGACATTTATCTTCCAGGACTTGTAATTCATATAGTACCAGAACCTAAAAACTCTGAGAACGCAGTTTGGACACCTTTTAGATTGCGGGGGAAGGAAAATCATTACAAAGCTTATATAGCAGATAGAGAAAAGTTCAAAGATATTGTTGTTTCTCCATCCATGTTCCTTGACCATCTCCCTTGGAGGTACGACGAGCCCCGAACCAAATCTTTTTCTCGTTACCAGATGTGATTGTTGCGTTCAATCGTTCATACCCTTGCCAGTTTATTATTGTTTTTATTTTGTGGGTTAATACCATTGTTAGTCATTATAATTCAATTGAATTTTGGTTTTGGAGCATGTAGATTCATATTGTTAGCTTTGGTCCTATAGTTTTATAAAACTTTAATCAAAGTTAAATGACTGGTTCCTGCACTTTTAATGAGTTTTGATTTTAAATTCTATATTTAAACTTAGACCAAAATCATTATAAAACTATAGAAAGTAAAACCAACTATTTAAAATTATAATGACTAAAACTAAATTTGATCAAATTGTAAGGACCAAAAATGATATTGACCCTTACTTAAAAGGAAAAAACAAGTTTTGGCCTGCACCTTAACTAGTTTGATGACATTTGTTTTGGTCATATTTTGGACTTTCAGGTGTCATATGGCGTTGCAAAAACTATTGGAGGATCGAAAAGCTCAGTCGGAAGGAACCTCATTGCCCGGGTAAATAATGAGAGCATACCAATAGACTATAGTTGTCATTCTCAAGAATTTATATTACCCGCTGTTATGAAAGCAAAGGTTGGTGTAATTTTTTCATGATATGTTGTACTATATCCTTGTAATTTAAATTCACGGACCCTAAATGGTCCCATTCAATATAAAAAAGGTTCTGTATGTGTAATCCCATAAAGAAATTGTATTTGTTTATTTATACGTCAAGAAAACTGTGGTTCATTTTTTACCCCCAAAAAAAAAAAAGTGTGGTTCATTTATCACGATGAATATATAATTTTGACTAAAAAAAACTTTCATGTTCTCAATTCTTAGCCAGGTTACATTAATATTTTTATTTTTGCCGGAGACGCTACATTAATAATTATTAAGTCACAAGAGTTTCCTTCCAAATAATCAAACATAAATGCTCTTTTATATGTATTTTTACATTATAGCCTTTGAAAAAACAACATCAAAATAAGCATGGCAGTTCCCTTATTTAGCTAAGGCAGCATCAGATTTATGTTATGTTATATTGATCATGCAAAAAAAGATTGCATAAAGCTTAATCAAAAAGTTACTCTATTCCTATTTCCTAATTATAAATAGCGTGCTTAGAGCTCTATAAAATTAATACTACATATCATATACTATATGGAGTATATTATATCGATGATTGATTCTTTAGAAAAATACTCTCTCTGGTTTTAATTATAGGAACACTTTTGTAGTGTCTTAATTATAAGAACATTTTTGTAGTACTATAAAAGTATTCCTATAATTAGGGCTGGAGATAGTATATCTAAACTTGAAAACATGAACGAATAAATTTAAATTGAAGCATGACAAATATATGATCCAACTTTAGAATCGTACACCTGTTAACGAAAATACACGTATCATATGGTTACAATTTTATAAAATATTAACCATATGGATAGCAGAGTCCAGATGGACATATTTTTGGGCTAAACTTTTTGAGAGCATGGTTAAGCCCATGAGAGTTTGGATCACATCGTTAAGCCCATTAATATGCCTAGGTCCATAAAACATGGCGATTCCCTCGCTGTAGCGCTAACCTAGGCCAGCCCTAGGCGCCTGGCACCCCCACATGTTGTGGGATCGATTGCCCACCCCCCCCCCCCCCCCCTCCCGATGTAACAAAAAAAAAAAAAGGTAGAAAATCTCTCTCTCTCTCTCTCTTCTCGTCGCTGAATCTAATGCGGCTGGATCCTGATTCTTTTTTTCCCTATACATTTGAGCTTTATTTTCCGTTATATTCGTTAACTCACTCTGGGTAGCGCTCAGACAGCTTTTCTTCCTTCTTTTTTACTCAAATGCACATGGAGCATGAAATAGTCTTCCCGTCTTGAAGTTTAAACTGAGATTCTGTTTGGCAGTATCAAGTGTCCGGAAACTGCAGCATTAGCCCTGCTTCGCACTCAGAAAATCAAAGGCAAATTTTCAGTTATCTTTTGATAATTCCCATTTTTCACTCCATTTGTAAATCATGATGTTGAAATCCGTACAGGGTATTCAAAATCTTGTCAAGTAGTGCTATTTTGGAAGTTAATCACTTTGGAATTGATCCCTAAGAGTATTTTCCCGCTGAAATACATGCAAGGTTGTCTTATAATCATTCCTTCATTCTTCTCATGGTGCCGATCTTAGCAATTATAACCGTGCAAACCATTGGTCTTCAGCTGTAGTGTCGCACCTTTGTGCCTTTGCATAGCCTGTAATTTAACTGCTACAGTGGTTTTGAATTCTGGATCGCAATTAGGGTCGCGATATTGCTATCTGGTCAGGTTCCTCTCCTGCAATAAGCCGTGATAGATGTCTCCATAGGTTGCGTCTCTTTATTTATTTTTTTTTGTCCAATCACTTGTAACTGCTTTTCTAAGCATTAATTGTTAAATATTAAGAAGCTCCTCTGCTCCAATATAAGTGATGTAAAGCAATTTTATGATGACTAGCGCAAGATCTGAAAATGCTACTCAAAGGAATAATACTATCTTCCTGTCGTGTATATTTTCTTTTAATATGTTTATGAGCATGTGTATCAATAATCTGATATGACTGTTCTCCATTTGTTGCAGTTTCTTGAGAAGTCCCTTCTTGTCATTGCCTCATCTTGTGCTGTTCTAGTATTCAATATGGCCTATGAGATAAGCGAGATAAAGAGTAAGAGTTGTTCGTTTCATAGCAAGGCATGCTCAATATTCAGTTCATAATTGATAAATATACTTTGTTAAAAATAACTGCTTTGAGTGTTAATTTAAACTGTGGCGTTGTTCTCCATCCTTGACACTTGCAATTTGTGAACTATTTGAAATTTTAGTTGGTGTTCTTCTATATCTGAACAATTGATCTAGTTCTCTTCAGTGTCGAATAATTTTAATTTGTTTATGAATTTTCTTGAGCATTTAACTTGGCAGGAGCATAATTTTCTTTTAGTGTGCATAAATCTGAATGCTTTGTGGTTTATTGAGTTTGAACTCTTAAAAAAATTAGGCTTTATTCATCCTAATATTTTAGGGATTCTTAGACTTTTCTTTCCTGAATGTGAAAATTTTAGTTGAATTCACAAATTAGTTTTTTACTAGTATATGAGTATATGCGTTATTACTAGTATTAATTTAGAAATCATTAAATGTCTTTTTGACCTTGAATTTCTTACATTGCAGAGGCTGGTATTGGCCTAATTGGCTTTGGCATATTTTTCTCATTTCTTGGCATACTTCTTTTCTTTGACCGTGGCTTGCTGGCTCTGGGAAATGTAAAGCTTTCCTCTGGAACCTAAATATTGAATTTTTTTTTTCCCCTTTTTGGAAAATAACATAATTTAAGGAGGGAAAACTTTACTGACTCTGGCACTGGGGAATTAGATATTCTGGTTGGCAGGTGTTGTCCTTTTGCTTGGTTGGCGTTCCACATTGAACCTCTTCACCAACAGAGCAAACTATAAGGTATATTTGGTGAAGTTTCTGTTAATCAATAAAACATACCCACTCTCTCGTCCTTCCCCTCCCTCCTCCATCTGTCACTGTCGTTCTTTTTCTCTAGTGATGATATATACAAATGAGTTGGCAAGCATGATAACCTCTGTAAATTTGATCAACACTAGTTTTGCTAACTTAGATGATTTTGGCATCCTTTTTGCTGTGTCCAATTTTGTACCCGTACCTTATGTTTAGATGAAAATAAAATTAGGAGGGGTTTTTACTAATTTTGGGTTTTTCCCCCTAGTATCCCTCCCCCTATTGTCCCCTAACTTTAAACATAGCATTATTGTTTCTGTGACAGTTTAAGACAAAGAAATTGGCTTTTGAACCTATTTGTCCACTTGTATTCTAGAGACTGTTTTCTAGTCTCATTTTCCTTTACGCCTTCATTGAGTTGGTCAGTTTTACATTCTAGAGACTAATGAAACAATTTCTGACCAGTGTTTTGATGAACAAAAACTTTTATCCCCACATCACTGCATTTTTTTGTTTTTGGGGCTTTGAGGTCCATAGATCTTCTATGTGAATGGAAAACCTTATAAGCATGCCGCCCTTTTGTATGCTTTTTTAATTTTCTCTATGTATATAGCAAAGGAAGCATTCTATATGGAGATGAAGAGCTTTTTTTTTCCCTCTCTTTTGCAGGGTTCTGTACCATTTCTTCTAGGGCTCTTCTTCATTTTTGTTAGGTGGCCCATATTTGGTATAATACTTGAAATATATGGTTGTTTTGTTCTCTTCAGGTTAGTGGGTGCGATCCTTCTTGAATTCTAGAATACTTATCACACTTAGACGTGACACAGGCTGGGACTTTTAGAGATAAAAGTACATTTTTGGGTATGGTTTTGAATGCCGAATTTTTATTTTTTATTTTTTGGTAAAGAGAGAGGCCTCAGCCCTATATTAATTAAATTAAAACGAGGGGATTAAATCTCATACAAGCATTAGAATGCACAATCTGGGCCAGAATTGGAATTTTTAAAAGACAAAGCCAGGCATGACCTGCAGTCAGTTCAACTTGGGTTTAGAAGCCCAAATTCAATTGTAGCCTCATATTGGAGGCCCAATTTACTTTCTTATTTTGAGCAGCGGCAAGGTATCCTTATCAATGATATTTTATTTGTTGCAGTGGTTTTGGGTCATCTATCAAAGTGTTCCTCTATCATATTCCTTTTGTCGGATGGATTGTACAGTACCTGTCTCGTAAGTTCCATTTTTTCCAGATTCGTCTTTCAAGATATCATGGAAACATTTGTTCTTTTCTATTCCTATTCCTTAAAATTTTATCTGATGCTTTACAACGATGTTTGTGTTTAGTCCCTGATGGTAATAGCAACTTGTTATGATGACCAGTGATTCATATCTTGAATAATCAAACATGTCAAAAGGGGTTTTCTGCCTATTGTAGTTTGTTTGTTTTTATAATTAGAATAGTTTAGTTTGTTGGTATGGGATTTTCTGCCTATTGTAGTGTGCTTGTTTTTTATGGTATAAACAACATGCTGACAAATACATACAAGAATTGCAGAGAGTTTACATTTGTTTTCACTGCTTTGCAGCTCCATGATCGCCTTGTCGGAGCTCGGAAAGGGACTGAATGCCCTCTTGCGGTTTGATGTTTGTTTGTCTGACAAAAGGGGTTCCAACTTGCCTTGTCTTATTTTCGTTCTGTGACTCTGACATGTGAATACGATGGAAATAATATTTAGCTTTTCTCAAGAATGTGTTGAGCTAGAAAAAAGTATTATAAGTTGGTCTCCATATGTTCTCATAGACTCATAGGTACTGAACTTTCTATAATGATTTGCATATCTACAACGAATTGGAAACTCACAACACCATTCATTAACCAGGGCTGGCAAATATATGATCATTATCCGATAAAGATCCTAAATTATGGTTATGGTTGTTCATGGGCTTTGTTTGGGCCAAAGTTTCTCTTCCTCAACTATGAAAGGTGTATTTAGGATGGTTTGAGACACCCTCGTCTTTAGGTTCAACTGGCAAAAAGGTTGGACACTCTCACTAAAAAAGAGGGAGTTCGATCTTGGAGTTGGTCAAGACACTGAGGGAGGCATCCTAGGGGTCTACGAAGCAACGGTAACTCAGGCTAAGGTAAAGGCATGTGTACTTTTAGTCTTGAATTCTTTATGGAGCGGGTTCTAAGTGTCCAGCCCTTAGACGGTGTGTAAACTCAACTCCTTTCCTAAAATTTTATTATATAAAAAAGAGGATTGTTTGAGAGAAGATGAGTTATTTCGTAGGAAAAAAAAGAAGTGATGGCAGTTGATAAAGAGTCCAGAAATACGTATTTACCCTTAAAAGTAATTTTTTCAAAATGAAAAGGAAAAATGTATTTTTTTCCATAATTTGAATTTGATACTAATTTACTTGCATACTGTGACGAAACATTTTTTTCGGAAAAAAGGAAGAAAAATTCAAATTTGTCTAAAATTTTAACAAATTTGAATTTAATCATATTTTCTTGCCTTATAGAAAAGAAATATTTTATGAGGAGTAAATATGTCCAAAAGCGTCGCTATTCATAGAGGGAACTTGAGTTTCCACCGATTTTGATATAATCTTATCTTCTCATCTTTAAAGAAAGATTGATGGACCTGAGAACTTAAGTTTTTGGGAAGATTGAACACTAAAAGTAGGGAACTTGCCTATCTTCCTTTCTCTTTTCACCTACTCCACGCACCAAACGGACCCTTAGAATTTCTTTCCAAATTCTTTCCCACCTCACTATATATGAAGTAACCATTCCATGGAAACTGTGTTTGTTGAACATGATGTTAAATCCCGCATAAAAACAAATCAAAGTCCCCAGGGGACTAATCTGCATGACCAGCTTATTTTTTGGATTTATACGGAATGAAAAACTTTGTGTGTCAGGTTCGTATGGATTACACTTTTTCTAGAGACAACTCTTCGGAGTTTGGAATGGTTTAACTTCAACAATATATTTGGTAGTCTATTCTTGGTGGTTCATTTTGAAGTACCTTCATAAAAGCTTCTTGAATTATCTATCATCACTTGCCCTCACTGATGAAAGAATTCTGGACACTTTTGTTTTTATCTTCTACCAAAAAGTGGACCCACTTGAGGCTCTGCAGTTAAAGTCCACAAATCATAGACGTGAGATATATCATCGCCGTTGGCCCATTGGAACTGGTCCTTCTAGTTTCTCAGAAGAACAGTTCAAACTTGAAGACAAATGAATTAAAAGGGAAGGACAGATTAGAACAAGGGAGGGCCCAGGGTGGGTAACCATAACAAGGGACAGAGACATTGAATAGGCCCCACAAAGAATGAGTCATCTCCATGGTCCCTATAACCCTAATCATTTTATAAGTCTTAATGCAGTGTCTCGTAATTGAGCCCCCCAACAATTATTAAAAAAGCATGGATTCGATTTATACATGGCGATCTTTGGATGAGACTGAGGGAGGGACCCATATTATTATTAGGGGCAGTTCTTTTTTTTTTTTTTCGTTACTTTTCAAACTTTGGAATCATCGCCTAACCCCATCGTTTAACATTCTTTAATTTATAATGTTACTTTCACTTAAAAAATATTTTAAAAAAATACTATTTTTATGAATTACTCAGTGTAGTTTTATTATTTATACGGGATAGGATATTGTTACAATTTTTTTTTGTTACAACCAATGTTACTACCACTTTTCCATCGTTAGATCAGAATCAAGATTCTGATCTAACGGTAGAAAAGTAGTAATAACATTGGTTGTAACAAAAAAAGGTTGTAACAATATCCTATCCCTATTTATATACACATCACCGACAAGAGTAATCATGTAAATCCTAAATATCCCTATTTATACACACATCGCCGACAAGAGTAATCATGTAAATCCTAAATACTCTCAGTCATGGGGGAAAGTTCAGTCTCTGTCCTTTCTGCCATCTTTCTCTACAAAATCATCTCTCTTCACCAGATGATGGCGTGCACTATCCACTATACTAACATGTGTTAAAGCATACCAAAAAAAAAAAAAAACCAAAAACAATTGGATTCATGTCCTTAATATAAGACTTCTATAATTTGTTGAGGGTTGATGATTGATATTGAAAGATATTGGTTAAGTCACAGTACTGTCTTTTAGTTGGTAAATTAGAGATCAAGTTCGGAGCAAAAAAAAATTAGAGATCAAGTTAAATTGTATTAGTATTTTGAGAGGCTCGCGCAATATATATATGAGATAGGATATTGTCACTATCATTTTTGTCACTATTATTTTTTCATTATTAGATCAGAATCTCAATATGAGAGAGAAATAATAAAAGTATATGAGATTGTAATCTAACGGTGAAAAAGTAGTAGTGACAATATCCTATCCCTATATATATATATATACATATATACTCTTGTTAAAGTCACAAAATTTCAAAAGGGAATAAATGAGATGAGGAGCTTTATGGTGAGAAAGTGTCGTTTGTTAGGTCATGGCTTTTGAAGTGAGGCTGGTTGAGAGAGAGAGCATAGGATGCCAAATTGGGTGGCCAAATTCAAACCCTCCATGTTTGATTTTTGAAAGTTTGAAGCTCACAACCCCACATGGTTCTTCCTCATCTTCGTGTGTGCGTGTACTGTGTATATGAGTAAATATAAATACATATGGCAAAGACAAAGTAAGTGCGAGTCATCATTCTAATTCTTACAGTTCTCATAATCAACGTAACGTAAAGGGAACTTGATCCATTGAACTGCACATAGGACAACAACAAAAGGGGGCTTCTATTATTGTTCTGACACAGTAGTTACCCAGATATGACAAACAAGTAAATTTACTGCTGCTTCCTGCAATATCTGATTTTATACAGTTTGGAATGACGTGTAGCACGTTTTTAAAATTCCATTCCTTCATTATTTATTGGTCAATCTTCAACCATATAGCTGTCACCCATTTGTCCCTTTATTCAATTATTGGTGACGCAATTGGATAAGAACATCCATGTATAATAATTTAGTGGGAAGCGAAAGTTCTCTCTTAAGCTTTTTTATCTGTTAGGTACGTTGTTGCAGAAGTAAAACATAGAAACATGAAATAATTTAGTGGGCGCGCATGCATGACACATATATATTTGAAATGGGCAAAGGAAAGGAACGTTGTACCTTACAGGAGAAAGGGATATACAACATACACATTTAAATGACAACAAATTAAAGAGAGATCATCAGAAGGGTGAGACTAAGAGCATATGCCAAAACTTATCAAGAATATACCTCACAAACACCAATATGCATGTCTAATACTAAATAGTGGGCTTGGAATTGAAGAAGTTCTTATAGTTTTGATGAATGAATACAATATTGGACAATAGTTGGGAGATTAAAATTTAGGGAGTCAAGAATAATATCATAATAAAGTCTTCATTAATAAGTGAAACAGCTATAATTGATAAATAAATTAAGGACTAGGTCAAATGATGTTCTTTGGGCAGGCCAAAATACTTGGATCTGGATTGTCTCAGTATCAGATCCCTCAGTATTCTTCAGTATCGTTCCATCTGGGTTGTCCAAAAGTTGATCTAAGGGTCCAGAATTATTATATCAAAAACCGCGCACGATAAAAACTACCACGTGCGGTTTTTATAAAAACTTTAAAACTCTTTTTCTGGCCGTTAGATTCACTTTTGGACGGCTCAGATCTTGTTTCTGAAGGATACTGAGACAAAAGCTTCTGAGGAAATCCCCTCCCCAAAATACTTGATTTCAAAATGAGAATCTAAAATGATACATCAACGCAGTGACTTTGTAATCCAGTGGTATGAATTATAAAAGTTTCTGGAGGCCATGTATTCGCTTGTAAGTTTAGATCTCTTATAATTTTTAATAATAAAATAAGAATGAAAACGAAAAATGGGAAGACTTTTGAAGGGGTGGGGTATGCACGTGGAGAGTTGTCGTTTGTTTATTATATGGCTCATATTCAAATTGCCAGCTCCCTCGGGTCCCATCCATCCCTTTCATTTCGCATATTTTCCATATTATTATTAAAACAATAAAAAGGGAATGCTGACGTGTATATACACACACACACGTAAAACTAATATGGTCTTTGTACTATCAATATACGGTATTACATACGTTGTTATTTTTACTGAGCGACGTTAAGTGAGAAATCATCCAACATATGTATGAATATGATGTTTATAATGAATCTGAATATTTTAAAACCCTCATTTTCCATCAAGTCGGGTACGTACTATGAAGTACAGAAACAAAATTATAAACGTAACTAACCTTTTTTCAATTGAAAGAAAATGTTAGACTAAAAAAGATCATTGACATCATAGTGTACATACATATTCATATATTGGAAAAATTGTCAAATAGAGAGTTGAAGTAGAAGCGTCCAAATTAGAGTTACATCACACATAGCCTTTTTTCTTAGCCTACACACACACACACACCAACTCAATTAATTAACTACTTACTATCGTCACAATGCAATAATCACCAATATAATGGTGAAGTTATTAGTAAGTGAGGCTCCTTCACCTACTTCATTCCTAGCTAGCATTCCCCCCACCCCACCCCAATATAGCATCTGGTCTTCTGGATTTACCGTCTTTTAATTTAGAATATTTATTAGAGTCTAGACTAATTCACATATTAAGTTGGGTAGGACCACAAGAGTGACAAAGCTCTACCACCAAATATTTAGCATACCAGTGGCGGAACCAGACAATTATTTAAGCCCGAGCTAAAAAATAAACATATTGAACTATTTACTAAATAATATACCATAACATTAAAAATACAAATAAATTATAAATTATAATTATAAATTAAAAAATAACAGAGTAAATAAAAATTCTATGATGTTTAGAATGTGACTCATTAGAAAGTGTATCAATTTCAAAAATTATTTTCTTAGAAATATCACTTTCTAAAGTTATTTTCTTCTTAAAGAACACATCTCTGCTTTTCTGTTTATCCTTACTTATCTTTTTCAACCTACAAAAATTTGGTGACCCAGAATATATATTGATGTCAGTGTTAATTAGTATTTTATGTCACTAAACATTAATTCTTATAGTACTACTCAATCCACAAAATTAATACTTAAATGCATATCTCACTTACCTCAAAACAAAGTAATTGGAGAAAATAAAAGAAATATAATATGAACCCAAAAAATATTTCCAAAAAAAAAATTGATTCAATTTCAGCTAAGCAAATAACCTATTATAATTTATTTTTTAAAGAGAAATTCATTATAAAATCATAAGACAAACAAATAATAAATCCAAACCGATTAAAATTAGCCATTAATCACCTTCTACATATATATAGTCTTCTATTGTCAAAACTCACGATTCTTCCGAAATCGTAACCCCAAAATTTTCACTAATCACACAATATTACCCTCATTAGAAAGATAAAAATACGTAGAATAACTTTTACAAAAGGAGTGGGGTGAAAAGAAGTGATTTTGAGTACCTATTTAGTCTTTAAAATGAAAATGAACATCACCATATATAAGATGATATTAATATTTTCAATAGGTATCTCAAACAAAAATTTTACTTTCCTCTCACATTCCAAAAAAAGAGTATGATTATAGAAAAAATAAGAGATTAGCTGGGGCCAAATTAGTGCCCAAAATAAAATATTATATAATACACATATAAAAATACATAAGATAAGAAAAGATCAGCTGGGGCCAAGGCCCCAACTGGCTATAACGTGGCTCCGCCACTGTAGCATACACTGCTGTATCCACAAAACTTAAACTCAAAACCTCTAGTTAAATTAGTACAATCTCTTATTAGTTGAACCATTGACGGATCTTGGTTGATACAATGGGGGGCCATGGCTCCCCCAAATTTTTTTTTATCCCAGATATTTCATGCAAATTGGATCTTTTCTATTCATTTGGTCTAAATTAGTACAATCTCTTATTAGTTGAACCGATTGCTTGTAATTCCTAGTGAACACATTAAGTAGCCAGCAGAGAATGCAACACCAGATAACATATATTGCGGGGGTTTAAATCCCTTTCTAAATATTTAGTAGTATGTCCTAGAGAGTGGGGGAACATTAGTCCTTAACGCAGCATGAGTATCATTTTTTATTTCTTAATTTGCAACTTCATAAATATTAATCCGCTAGCAAGATTTTTTTAGACCGAAAATTTGCAAGTAAGATATTCATGAGATGAAAAAATATATATTAAAAATATCATGATTTTGATACTTATATTATTAATTTTGTCGTGATATATATTTATTAATTAATAAAGGAAGTTTGATAGTTTTTCATTATTTCTAATAGGTTGATACTTACGTTCCTTGATTTGCAACTTCATAACCTTCAATTTGCAAGTAAGATTCACCTATTTAAAAAAAGGAATAATTTAATTTGTCAAAAATACTTCTAGTAGGTTTAAGAAAAGTGCATGGGAATAATACTTATAATTACCCAACAAGTTTTTTCCTTACGTTAATTTTTATCTTTTACTCTCTTCATATGCCATCATGAAATCAGTAATATAAATATATGTATGAATGTAGGTAGAGAGAGAGAGAGAGAGGTGAATAATTATGAATTATCCATTCCTCCCAAACAAGGAAATCATTTATTTAAAACCCCCCTTGGAAATTTTATTCGTTCTGTTGATATGAGGTTTGCGTTCAAATTGATTCCCAGTGCTCCATTGAAATGAGAGCACGTACAACGTATATTTGGATAATAACAGTGTCCCATCTCCCATCTACGGCTCGGAGTTAAATATAATATTCAGATAAGATATATTATTTAATTTAATGGGATTAAAAAAATTAATTAAATTATTTTTTATGACATGTGTTTTTTAAAACACTTTAATCAAATTCGTTAATTTCCTTCTTGATTATTGTTGAATGAGTATCAATATAGATAAATTAAATCAAAATTAACAAATATGAATTATATGTCTTATATTTAAGACTAAAATTAACTTATCAAATATATATATATGTCTTATAGTAAAGGCGGAGGAGTATGACACAAGAGATAAGGTATCATCCACACAAAATTGTGAATTCAGATATTGTCATATACTTCCGAGAGAACTGAATTTTTTATGCATCGCTCGATAATATTCACATTTAAATTTGTAGTCAACAACTCAAAAAAAAAAAATGTATAAAAACTTGTGAAATACTAAACATTAGGTTCTAATTAGTCATTTAGGGTACATTAACCTTCAAACCATGGTTGTAGTGGCATTTTTATATACAAGTAAAAAAGAAAAGGGGGAAAATTCTAAATAAATACCTTTTGAATTTAAAAAACCCCAGAAGTCCGTTGAATTTGTAAAAAGACTGAGGAGTACCAAAAACCCATGAAGGATATGCAAATTCGGATAAAATTACTATTTTACCCTTAGTTTTAAATAAATAAAAAAAACCCTCAAACACCCCACCGCCAACGGCTGGCCACCACCGCCTACCAGCGTCCAACCACCACCGCCGGCGGGGTGTTTGAGGGTTTTTCTTTTTTTTTTTTTAAATTTATTTAAAACTAAGAACAAAAGGGTAATTTCATCTGAATTTGCATATCTTTCATATGTCTTTGGTATTTCTCAGTCTTTTTACAAATTCAACGGGCTTCTGGAGATTTTATAAATATAAAAGGTATTTATTTAGAATTTTCCAAAAAGAAAAACACTTTTATATAAGTCGAGATAAAAGTTTTTGTTAGATACTTATTTTAAACATCATAAAATAATTTTTTTAAAAAAATAATCCAAGCAGAATATATATACATAACAATTGATCAGTTTGAATTTTGGAGGTAAGATTTTTCAATCCATCATGTTTAACTCGTAACTCACAGTTAGCGTGTATAATCGGTGAATTGGCTTCAAATATTGCCAGCTCTGGATAGAGATCTAAAATTCAAAACGAGCTTATCTTTAGGATTGAAAAAAGACAGAGAGAGAGAGAGAGGTGACAATTAATTCGACAACGGTAATGTAAAGCTTTTGAGGAAGATGTCTGATCAATATTGATACAACACAGCGACAAATATGGAATTCCCCATGAGGATGAGGGTTATTCAAATATGGTGGGCCCGGCGGCTCCAAGTTACCGACACTCCGTGCCGCAAACGACACTCACCAAACTCTCAGGCCTGTTTGGGACAGAAAAATTTGAGGACGGAAAATAACCTAGAAGAAGGAAAGATTTTAAAATATGAGGGACGATGTCTTGAAGGAAGATGGGTTATTTGGTAAGAAAAAAAAAATGAAGGAGTAATAATTTGTAAAAAATCAATAAATATCTATTTTACCCTTAAAAGAAAAATAATTTTTTTTGATAACATATATTTAAAAAAAATATACTCTTTTCAAGTTTGAACTCGTTAAAAAAATTTCCCTCAGAATTCAAAATTTCCCACAAAATTTGAACTTTCTTATCAAATTTAAATTTGAAAGGTAAATTTGTTAGAAAAAATGTGAACAGGGTAAAGTAGGAACTTGAGATCTCACCAATTTTGGTGGAATCTAATCTTCCCACATATGACGGAAAATTGATAGGCCGAGAACTTAGATTTCTGAAAAGATTTGTTGAAAATATATATCAAATAAAAGAACTTACTAATTTATTTTCTTCCCCTTCTCACAATGGGGCCTCATTTACTCAACAAACGACATCTCTTTCTATTGCACATGCAGTCGTTCACTCTTCCCCCCACAACGCAACCTGCTTCTGGCTTATTTATTTATTTATTTTATTATTCAGGCTCCTTTAATTTGTCGCACTCTCACATTATTTTAATGCCGTGATTTTGTTCTTTTCATATTTCTAGCGTTCACTGATCTCGCTAATTTCATTGATCGCCTTAGTTTTTTTATGGCCTCAAACCATGTGATTTTGCCCCTGTCGTTTCTTCAAAACTCTCCAGCTCATCCAATTTAGTAGAATTATAATCACCCCCAAATCACTACTAATATTGATTAATATTCATGTGCAAACAACATTAATTTGACATCAAACTTCGGTTTATTAATTGATTTCGTGTTACCTACGATCGATATGTTTGTTTTTCTTTTTGTGTGTGGCCAATCGTTTGCAAAATGATTGATCCAAGAGTAACAATGAAGGGATCGACAACTGTACATACGACACCAAAACTAAATTCTAAGTCATGACTAAAAAAATAAATTATATTCTATTATCATCAAATTAAATCACTCAATCAAGCTAAGTATAACTGAAGTTTTTTCCTCCAATAAATGGAACCCACAAATCCATGTATGGGTTCACTACTACTACTACTACATGTTTTTTCCTTCAATCAAGCTAAGTCATGTTGGCGTGCTAGCTGGGTTCATCTAGCTGGTCTGCCTTTTTTTATTTAAAAAAATTAATCAGTAACGTAATAAAATTAATTAAAATATATCAAAGAGAGACTAATGACTTTTTTTTTTCAATTAAAATCTATACAATATGGATCTAGATCTCTACAACACATGGGTAGTCATAATATATATCACCATATTGCATGTGTTTCCTCGACTTCTTAATTAATATTAGTTTGTCAGATATTAATTAAGAAGACCAACGAAGAGGAATTAAACATATTCACCTCTACTCTGAACAAAGATCACATAATTCGCTTTTGGATCATCCCGGCTCGAAGTTTATATAGCAAGACAAGTGGCTTTGTGTTATAAGAATATTATTTATTTAATTAGTTGCATGACTTTAATTTGGGAAAATCCTGGTCAGGGCCCATATTACTAAAAAAATGCGAAAAAAAGCCCAACATTATGAAATTCTAGAAAAGGCCCAAGGTGAGTTGTTAATGGGGGTGATATAGTTGTTAGAGGGGTACTAAATTTTATTTTTATTTTTAACAACTAAATCAGCCCAGTTAACTCAGTACCCCGCTAACAACTATATCATCTCCATTAACAACTCACCTTGGGACTTTTCCGGAATTTCAAAATCTATTTTTAACAACTATATCAGCCTCATTAACAACTATAACAATATCCCGTTAACCTTTGGCCTTTTTTCGAATTTTCAGAGTGTTTGGGCCTTTTTTCGTATTTTTTTGATAATATAGGCCCTGAACAGGATTTTTCCCTTTAATTTGGGATCCAACTGGTCAATAAACTAATTATGAGGTGAATATAAATATAGTTAGAATTATAATTGGCTTAGCCTATCTACTTAATATTATTATTTCAACGTGGGAATTAATGGGAACAACCAATTAATATATAAATAAATACCTATTAAAATATGAGAAATTTTTGCATGAACCCTGTGCGCCAGGTCATCTTTACTCTACCCAATAAAATTATACCATATTAATCTCATTAAATCCTACCTATCTAGCTAATTTCTCTCCTTTGTTTCTCATTTATGTCATTTGAAAATGTCTATTATTCAATCTCCCTTCTATTTTTCCCATATTAAAGTTGATGACATTATATTGATGTGGCGTGATTTCATTGAAGATTATGTGGTACAACTGTTCTAGCTAGTTCATGTATAATGAATGCAAGTAGGAACATCGCGTCCAGATATGATATTCAATCAAACACATATAATATTCATCAATCATATCAATATTGTGTCTCTCAATAATCATATTAATTTACTAATATCCACCTCTCTATGTCAATTAATAAATAAAAATCACATTATAATTTAGTAATAGTTAGAGGATTTGTGGCCATTGAATCTGTCATATGCAATGAAGAGCTAGCTAGGGAAAATAAAGGTAAGATCAGTGGATTGTGACTGTCGATCGATAGGCGTGTATGTAGAAGATTCGGAACCCGTTTCATATACTTTAATTTGGCACGACAAGAAAAAGTAAAAAAAGAAAGCGAGTTAAAAAATGAGATCCTTTCACTTTAACTAAAGGGATTCCTTTCCTTTTTAATTTTTTAAATTCAAAACATTAATTAAGAAAACGAGGGAAATGTTGAGGTATATTTTTCCCTATTGACTTTATTCATCACCAATTAATTTGTTGCACGAATTAAAATATTATGTTAATTAAAAAAATGTGACACCGGCCACCAGCTGAGCTAGTCTATAATTAATGAAGAGTCAGCTATAGCTAGCTAACAACCTTAGCTTGTTATTTCTTTGAAGCAAACCTTTATATATAGCTTGCCTTGTTTATATATAAATAAGACTCTAATGTATCTTATATATTGCTTGCCCAAGCAATATAAGTTACATTGACTATATGTATATATTGTACGAAGAGATATGCATGAAAGCATAGCTAGATCGGAGAATGTCAATTACAGTTATATTTTACTGCATGCCACGTACGTCCAAAAGCGAAAATCTTTATATGAAAATATGTACAAGAGAGAAGAGACAGTGAAATTATGGATGCATTATATTATATTGAACTTAAATAATTCTGCTGCTTGGATATTCTTGTACGTAGTAATTTTGTTGCGACGCTTTTAATCAATGTTAGAATATCTGACATGACAACGTGGGAGATTCCCATGTAACTTTTCAAAGTAATGAAACACATGCCGATCTCAAGATTAATTTTATTATTTTACTTTTGTGACCGTTTGTATCTAAATTTTATCAACCATATCATACACACACACACACACAAGGTTTGAATTCTATATACTTTTATTATACCTAATTAATTCGAATCAAGTTGAATAGCGTATCTGTTAGAATGTAAGTATATAAACCTTAATTAATTACTGCAAAAGATACATTCTCATTCTCAAACTATCACAAACTAACTGTACGTAAATATGTAGCTAGCTTTTAATATCATCTTTTTTGTTTTTTGTTTTGGGTTGTGTTGATTATGGATATTGCATTTTTGACAAATATCCACACAAACACACAGATGTTGCTTAAAAAGATGGGTTTTGATTATATGCTTGAAACTACATATTTATACAAACACACACAATATATAGCTAAATAACCATTATATTGTTGCTTTATATAGTATATTCAGCTAATGTAGCTTGATGTTGGCCAAAAAAAAAAGAAAGGCTAATGTGGTTTTGACGTTTCGAAGAAGCATAGTATATATAGATCGTCAATGTCTACCTGTTTTTGTCTTCTAGTGTGAGTATTCATGTGCATGTTGGTGATCGTGATGTTATTTTAAACAATTCTAACTATCACATTATAAAATACCATTATGACCAAGACCAGTTCGCAACTTGGTTGAAAATAATCACATTTAGTGTCGGTAGATATTATTTTAATCCAAAAATTTTAAATAGATCGACGAGACAGCATGAGAAGTTTCTGATCACAAGATAGCAGGTAATTAATTATTTATTTATTTTGTGCCTTAATTGACCATACACGTTTTGATGAGTCTGTGTTTAGGTAGCTAGGTTACTACTTTAATTTGTCAAACAGATCGAAAGCAACGTACGTAATTCACCAATTTGTAATTAATTATTCTACGCTTTAAACTGATTACAATATTATTTTATTAAAATATAAATTAAAATGAGCCTCTATTTAGGAGCTTATTTAGGAGAGAATCAGATCGATCAGCTGTACCTAGCTTGTTAATTACACACATAATTAACAACAACTTGGGATTAGTCCATCTTAAACTTACTACGAACATGGTTTACTGTGAAAACTGAAAGTGTTTCAGTGTGTGTGTGTGTAGTACACGTAACTTAAAAGCTTAGGGAGGCTCCTGGTAAAGACATTATTAGCTTGGCACCATATGAATTAATCATTAATTTGAACCGAACAAGAATTAATCTCTCGAACAAGTATAAAAATAATTAATTGAGAAATTAAATCTCGAAGCTTAATGTTTCCAATTAATGCACATAGGTATCTAGGTAGGTAGCCAGCTAGCTAGGCATTTAGGACCGTTTGTTATAAAGAAAGTATGGGGAGGGAAAGGGAAGATCTCAATCTTCCCATGGATTTGAGGTATTTGTTACAGAGAAAGTCCAGTCAGCATCTTTCAGTGAGGTCCAATCTTCCCTTATTTGAGGGAAGATGCTTTCCATCTGAAAATGGAAGGAAAGCTCCAATCTTCCCAGGAAAGTTCGAACTTGACAGATTTACCCTTGAAATTCAAATTTTAGTGGGAAGTTTAAATTTGGCGGGAAAGTTCAAATTTTGGCGGGAAGTTTGAATTTAGCGATTTTTTTTTCTTACAAGTTCAAACTTAACAAGAATATATTTTTTTAAAACATATTTTAGCAAAAAAAAATATTTTCTTTTTTATTTTGAATTAATTTCTTTTGAGGGTAAAATAGACATTTCCTAATTCCTTACCAACTACCACCTCTTTATTTTCTTCCTACTAAACAACTCAAACCATTTTCCCTCATCTTTTAAATCTTCCTTTCCTTTCATTTCCTTTCTTCCTCCAAACTTTCTTTGTAACAAACAAGGCCTTAGATAGGTTGAAGGAGCACAATTATAATTAATTAATACGAGCATTTGATTAAATCGGAGTAAAATAAGTATAGTAAATTAACACTGGATTATCATTAGTGCCAGAGATATCACTAATAATATAATTAAGGTTAATTAGAAGGCAACCCGGCCTTATACGTTATGTGCTGAACAAAGCAAGTAATGATTGTTGTATATATTCAATATATATAATTAATAATATGTAATAAGATAGTGGCTATCAATATCACCGACAGTCTGGCTTTATTAGGAAATTACATAACGGCCATCAGGATAAGGGCAATATTATTATTCTATTAATTAATTAATAGTTTTTTAAAAAGAAACCCTATATTCTGCCCGAAAAAATGTTTGAATTTTGCAATCATGTGCGAACAATGTACGAGTGTGTTATTTTTGTCTTTAAATTTGAAGTAAATTAATTTTTTCCAGGTAAGATAAATAGTATTGAAATAAAATATATGTATTTTAATGAAATAAACCAATATATATATATATGAAATCATGGGTCAATGACAAAGATATATTACTTAAATGTTAGTCGTGTTTAAGAAAATTTATGTATATTGGTGTGACAGGACAGAAGACGAATTAATGATCCAATGTGTAATTCAAACATCTGTGTGGAAAATAAAAGGCAGTTTTAACTTTTAATCTAATTTTGATATATATACATATTTATTAAGGAAGTAATTAATTTTGAATGTGTCATTAGGGAAAGTCAATGAAGTAGACAAAAGCCATTGAATTAGGAAGCACATAGGTATGAAGCTAACTAGAAAAACACTAATGCAAGGCGTTAAACTGATGGATCAACAATATTCGAGGAATTCCAATGCTGAACGCTTCCAACCAAATATATTTATTTTTTGCACGTTACACCATTAATGCTCTTCCATATGTCTTAATTCTCAACTAGTGACGGTTTATCCCCGATACTTTCACTTTTAATTTATTATTTAATCTGGTAAACTGTAGCTTTCAACATTTGTTTTTCCTCGATTAATAATGTTACGACTCTTTTTTTTTTTTTTTTTTTGTAAAAGTTCATTTCTTTGATATATATATTGATAAATCTCTCACGCACACATATATTAATCTAATCATTTTAGTGATTAACTGTGCTTACTAGTTAAACTTAATTAAATTAAACTACATTTTATTTTATTAACTATTTTATATTTAATATTAGTTAATAAAATAAATCAAACTATAGTTAAACTTAATTGCCATACACATAATTTCCCTCTTCTTCTGTTCCTCATCTGCCATCACCGTCCCAAAACTGCAGAACTCTACAATGGAAAAGCATAACTGGGGGTGAACCGGGGTTTGGACTGAGTCACACCGGTTTGTGATGAGTTAAAGCAGTTTAAACCGAGTCACAATGGTTCACCTTCATCCCAGTTCAAGAAGCAAACCAAACTGGACATGTGGTCGGTTTCCCGTTTGAACCGATGGGTCCGATCCGATTTTTTGTTCATTGAATAAATTAAAATTCATGACCCTCATTGATCTTTTTTCCCTCCTCTTTTTTAAGAACCAACGTTAATTATACTACACGCAACTTTGCACCTAACCATATATATATATATTCGTTTGTGCGTTTACAAAGTCAAGATTTAAACAGTGTTTCAGAGTAATAAACAATAGTAGTTAATTAATTTCTTCGAATGAAATAAATACTTGAGGACACATGAGAATATAATGCACACATATATAAATATATATGTATATAAACATGGTGGGTATATCTTTCTCTTTCAAAAGAATTGAAGGAGCCCTAGCTAGAAGGGAATCCTTCTTCATAATCCTTGACTTAGCTTTCATCAAATTTCACAGCTCAATTAATCCTTTATTTCCACAAACACTCTTACTTCTGTTTACACACAGAAAAATTATTCAAACAAATATGTTTTATAAACGACTATTTAATAGTTTAATCAACATTTTAAAAAAAGTTATGAAAAATTCATTTTATAATTTTCAATTCAAAATAATTAAGAATGCTAAACAGTGAAGTAATAAATATCTGTAATGATTTATATTTTATAAAAGAAGTCAGTATTATTTTTGAAATATATATAGTGTAATTTTGTTTATTAGTGAAAATTTATGTACTTTACTAATTGGAAAAGTAAAATAAAGGGCATTTAGAAAATTAAAAGGCAACAATTTGCCCAAATTGCGGTCCTTTTAAATTTATATCCACACTCATGTGGGCTTAATTGGATGTAGGTACTTGAAATATAAATATGCATAGAAGATCTCGACCTTATATAATACAATATATACATAGACATATATGTGTGCAGAGAGATCGAGAGAGAGAGAAGTTTAAGGTATCAATATACCAATTATTCTATTATTTGTGTTGGATAAAAAAAAAAACTGCATATATATATTCCTGTTCACATGACGAAGGGCAAACAGAAATAACATGCTTACCTTTGACTTCATCAATAACTATAAATGACAATTAATTGAAATATTCGATAATTAATGAAAGAGCCTTCATTTTTGTCGGTGCACAAATTATATATAATGACGGTGGTAATTATATTTATATGCAGGCGGTATTGTTTGAAAATATAGTAATTAAAAGCGTGGCGATCAACGTTATGAATTGAAGGCATGATTTAAGTAAATTATGGCGTGTTGAATTGGTAATAAACTAAGTCTTGAATATAATTAATGTGATATTACATCCTAGTACATTATATTGCCCGTCGTGTAGCTCTCCCTTTTTTTTTGGAAAAAAAAAAAAACAATTTTATTCCCTGAAAGGGTAAAGAAGTTTGACTGAATACGTAACAAGTGGGATGGCCACATGCCTGCACGCTTAATTAACAAATATAGCCATCCCATGCAGCATCATAATTTGAAGGCAATTATTATGTTCCCAATATAATATAATGTTTCTTTGCCTTCATTAATTATTTTCCCTTTTTAACTATTATATGTATTCATAATCACTCAAACAAAATCTTTTCTTTCCCTCTAATACTATATTATATTATTGCCTAATTTAGACTATTCTTATATATTTCAATCACCTCCTAATTACTCACATATTACTAATAACATATTTCACCAGACATTATATATATTGTATGATGAAATATAACCGGACATGCATTCTATATAAATATAACCATTGCCAGAAAAAATCATTCATCACATAAAAATAAACACATTCTCGCAGGTGTATATATATACTTGACTCGCACGGGTTAACCATTGACTCGGATCGACTCATTTTTGTAAGTTATAAACGTAAAAAGGGTAAGTTTAATAAGAATAAATACTGTTAATATGTTTGAGAGGCAAAGAAGAAGACTACGCGATGAGATTAATTATAGGATGAACTAAGCACTATATCGTCATGTATATACAGAAAGGAATTTTAAAAAAATTAATAAGGACAAGAGGGTGGGGTTCAAAAGGAAAGGAAAGGAAAGAGGGGAGAGGAAAGTGCGAAGGCGTGGCGTGGAAATAAGAAAGCGAATAAAGTGAGAAGTGAGATAGCGATAGGTTAATTGAGAGGAGAGAAAGGTGAAAGTAACAGGAAACATAATAGCACTTGTATTCACCAAATAGCAATACATACATAGCCTCTCAATAGCTTTAGCTAATAAGCATATAATAGATAATAATGACAAGTAGCTAGCTGAGCTAGCTCAAAAAGATAAAGGGCCTTATTATTATTCGGTGACTACAACAGTTATTTCATGTAGTGTGCTATATATATATATATATATATCATTCCAACATCATTACCATCAAAAGTGACCTGCCTCTTCCCTTTTATTTATCTGATCTCCTCCACCCCAAAACATATATACATACGAATATACTAGTATTATATCTCAATCTACCCTTTCAAAAGTACATTTTATCTCTCAATTAATGATTAATCTCCCTAGGAGGATATCCATCAAATATTATTTTTATGAATTTTAATTTAATTTACAGAAAAGGATTAACCTGTGCGTCCTGTACGTACGTGCTTGTATTATTATCACACAGTGCTCTTTATAGATCATCGTCAGAGATATACTAGTACTATATATATATATATAGGAGACAAGCTTCGTATCAAAAAAAAAAATATAGGAGACAAGCTGGCCAATTATTATTATTATGATGTGGAAAATCACATGCCACGTGCCCCATGAGCCATGGGTTAATTTGCACGCCTTTAATATAGTAATAATGATGATTCGTTACCACTCCCTCGCGCATTTTTCTACCGTCCGAGTTATATTCTTAAGTTTGTTTAATGGCTTTTATCAGAATTTTTTAAAAAAATTAAATCTTATTAACTCTATATTTTTTTTAAAAAAACAAAGCGTTAATTAATTAATTAACTACAAAAAAATCGTGTAAAAAAAGTAATAGACAATGCGCATTTAATTTTGGCTACATATATTGTACGTGGTACTCTAGAGAAGACCCAGTTTGCCGCCAGTACCTCAATGTCGTCATTGTCCTCCACATGGTGGGGATTGTGGAATCTTGACTTTTCTAAAGCAATACTCGTACTATATTTATTTTCTCGCCTTCCAGGACACCTTCATCTATATATCTCTTACTTTTTCCACCTATATATATATATATATATATAATATGCTCATTTAATTCATGTATCTTTCTCTTTATATGTGTGTGTTCATTACCAAACAAAGGTAAACATAAGATAGAGATTTAATTCATGATGCCAGTGTTACCCCTCACCCTCAGAGAACTATATTTATATTTTTTTAAAACAAAAATTATTCCAGAGAGAGATATCCGGGCCAAGCCCTGGAATTTCGGTATATGGGGCATTGTCCCCCCCCCCCCCTTTTTATATATAAAGCCCTGGAATCAACTATATATATAATGTTAAAGGTTAAATTTTAATAACAGATCAGAGTTTGTTTTTTCATCAGTATTTCTCCTACAATTAAATTTTGAATAGTATAAAAGTACATATGATCTTTTCAAAATAGTACAATTATGATAAATTGACTCAAATATTTGTTAGAGTGAGAACAAATGGATCGCACACAACAAGAAACTGAAACTTGAATCAATTTTAAGGCTAAAATATACTTTTAATTGTTTAAGTTTTATATAAAATATACTTTTAGTTTTTTAATTTTATAGAGTATACTTTTAGTTGTAAAATTCTAATACCGTTAATATTATTAATGAAAAACGCTCACGTAACGAACTTAAGTGATGATTAATAGCATTTAATTTGTATTAAAAAAAGTATTTAATTACACAAATATATATTCTTCAATTTATTCATATTTTAAATTTAAGCTTAATAACATTTAATTACACAGTCATCACTTGAGTTTACACCGTTATCGCTTGAGTTTACGTTTTCTATTAGTAAAATTAACGGTGTTAAAATTATAGGACTCAAAATATACTTTATAAAGTTAAGAGACCTAAAGTTAAAGGACTAAAAGTATAATAAAAATTATTAAAATTACACCCTTTTTAAAAAGATCCTATCTACCTTTAAACCCGTCAAAATTCAATTGTGTTAGTACTCATAACGGAAAATTTTCGTTATTAAAATAATACGTTAACTCTCCCTCTCTCTCTCTATATATATATTATATGATGATAATAATTCGTCATTACGCTATCCATCTTTAATTGGTGCATTTCAATAACTATTATTACTCATTTATCCTTAGCCTTCACCCCTGTTAAAACCAACAAGCAAAAAAGTAATCAGAGTTAATTATATTATCACATTCGTGTACGTTTCCTCTATATTAAAGTCTAATAAAGCTAGAATGCATAGTAATTTCACGGCGTGCAGGAGAATCTTGACTATTCAAAGTAATTAGAATATAGTTATTTATGCCAAGCGTGTCGTAGCACGATGACACTAGGGCCAGTCTTAGGAGCTAGCATTCCCCTTTCTCTGGGGTTCGAGCCCTGCCTCCCCCTCCCCACTGATTGTATTAATATATATATATATAGTTATTTATTCTGAAGAATGTGGAAAATCTTGCATCTGATTTCCTTGTCACCAACCGTTCCCTACAGCTGTTTTATACTGTAAAACTACTCCCTCAATCATACAATATCTTTAGATCTAGCTGCTCTTAAATTAAACAAAATTAATGACCCTAATTAATGTTTGTACTCAAATACGACAATTACTTTGCACGTTCTTCCTCTCTTTTAGACAGAATTACATATGTTATTCCAACTTCTGAAAATACTATAATTTATTTGCTAAATTAAAGCCCATATATATATATATATATACATACATTATATTATATATCCTTCAATGTCGAATAAATATGTTTCTATTCCCCCGAGGTGTTCAGAAAAATTCCATATACATACATGTTACCGTACTGCCAAACGAAGGAAACATAAGACAAAAATGTAATTAAATTGCGCCGGGGTTCAGGAATTAATTTTATATTAACTTATGTTAATTCATTTTCTGGGGAAAAATTAATTAATTATGGGAACGCTATGATTCATGAATGGTCCATAAATTGCTTATAATTAAGGAAAAAAAGATGTCGTTATCAAAAGGAGCTCAAGGACAACGCTAAAGTTGAATGCCTAAGCACTATTTTTCAATTATATTTTCTTGCACGAAATGACACTCTTGGGGAAATATTTCTGTTTCTTTTAATAATTCTTTTTTCTTTTGTTTTGTTTTTTTTTTTTAAAAAAAAAGAGCTTCCTCCATTCATTATGGACTATGGTAGTAGTAGATTTTTGTGGCACCAAAATGTTGAAAAGCTGCTCCCCCCACTTGACGAGAAATGTTCGTAACATCACATGCTCCTCTCATAATTGAGAAATCACATGGTCCAGAAACATCCTTGTAACCTCCCAAAAAAAAAAAAAAAAAAACCCAAAAATAATGGACAAGTGGGTCAATGTGGAAATGAGCCACCACTTTCCGTTAACGTTTTCTCTTCTGTCTCCTATTCCCCAAAAATAAAACAAATAATGAACTTATATAATTATGCGTACCATGTGTTCTTGAGAACGTCTAAGGAAGTAAATTATATTTTGCGAAATAAAATTTAATTTCATGATAATAAATGTAATTATTTTGTCATTTTTGCAGGGGAGATAAAGAGCCCCACAAATCAAAGTAGTAGTGGTGGCTAGGTAGCTAGCTTCCACTACTTAAAAAAAACATAAAAAACGTCTTAAATTTGACTCATTTAACGTTCTTTTTTTTAGGGACGTCTCGTAAGGGGTAGTAAAAAAAATACTTTTGGCGACCTGAATTTAAATTCAGGACGCCTTACAAGCTCTTAAAAAAAAAAAAAACCCATGAGGTAGGCCACGGAAGAACAAATCAAAAATCAAATTCCAGAAATATTTTTTTTTTTTATGTTACAAGCAAGAAATTTCAAAACCAGCAAAAACAAGAAAAGAACACAAAGATAGTAATTGAAACAGAGACATGCTCAAGGATCGGAGGCTCCAGAAGAAGGTAACAAAAGCAAACCCAGAAAAATATAAAAAGCAAGAGAACAAACCCAGAAAATTCACAAATAAAAAACAATAAAGAGAATAAATTCAGAAAACCAGATCTACAATGAAAGAGGAGCAGAGAGGAAACTCAGATCTACAATAAAAGAGGTTTTCAGCGACCTGAATTTAATTCAGGTCGCCAAAATTCCTAAAATATCTCACTGGGCGCCAAAAATTTCCTAAATCGCACCAAATAATTAATTCCCGCAAAAAATTTCCTAAATTGCACCAAATAATTAATTCTTCAATTAGCGATATGAATTAAATTCAGGTCGCCAAAATTCCTCAAATTGGCGACTTGAATTTAATTCAGGTCGCCAAAATATCTCAATTGGCGACCTAAATTTAATTCAGGTCGCTAAAATTCCTAAAATATCTCATTGGGCGCTATAAATTTCCTAAATCGCACCAAATAATTAATTCCCAAAAAAAATTCCTAAATTGCACCAAATAATTAATTCCTCATTTAGAGACATGAATTAAATTCAGGTCACCAAAATTTCTCAAATTGGCAACCTGAATTTAATTCAGGTAGCCAAAATTTCACAATTGGCAACCTGAATTTAATTCAGGTCGCCAAAATTTCACAATTGGCAACCTGAATTTAATTCAGGTCCCCAAAATTCCTGAAATTTCTTACTGGACGCTAAAAATTTCCTAAATCGCACCAAATAATTAATTCCCGCAAAAAATTTCCTAGATTGCACCAAATAATTAATTCTTCAATTAGCGACATGAATTAAATTCAGGTCGTCAAAATTCCTCAAATTGGCGACTTGAATTTAATTCAGGTCGCCTAAATATTTCAATTGGCGACCTGAATTAAATTCAGGTCGCTAAAATTCCTAAAATATCTCATTGGGCGCCAAAAATTTCCTAAATCGCACCAAATAAATAATTCTCGCAAAAAATTTCCTAAATTGCAACAAATAATTAATTCCTCAATTACAGACATGAATTAAATTCAGGTCGCCAAAATTCCTCAAATTGGCAACCTGAATTTAATTCAGGTCGCCAAAATTTCTCAATTGGCAACCTGAATTTAATTCAGATCACCAAAATTCCTGAAATTTCTCACTGGGTGCCAAAAAATTCTTAAATTGCACCAAATAATTAATTCCCGTAAAAAATTTCCTAAATTACACCAAATAATTAATTCATCAATTAGCGACCTGAATTAAATTCAGGTCGCCAAAATTCCTAAAATTGGCGACCTGAATTTAATTCAGGTCGCCAAAATACCTAAAATATTTCACTGGGTGCCAAAAATTTCCTAAATTACACTAAATAATTAATTCCTCAATTAGCGACATGAATTAAATTCATGTCGCCAAAATTTCTCAATTGGCGACCTGAATTTAATTCAGGTCACCAAAATTTCTCAATTGGCGACCTGAATTTAATTCAGGTCACCAAAATTTCTGAAATTTCTTACTGAGCGCTAAAAATTTCCTAAATTTCACTAAATAATTAATTCCCGCAAAAAAATTCTTAAATTACACCAAATAATTAATTCCTCAATTAGCGACCTACATTAAATTCAGATCGCCAAAATTCCTCAAATTGGCGACCTGAATTTAATTCAGGTAGCCAAAATTTCTCAATTGGTGACCTGAATTTAATTCAGGTCACCAAAATTCCTGAAATTTCTCATTGGGCGCCAAAAATTTTCTAAATCGCACCAAATAATTAATTCCTCAATTAGCGACCTGAATTAAATTCAGATCGCCAAAATTCCTCAAATTGGCGACCTGAATTTAATTCAGGTCGCCAAAATTTCTCAATTGGTGATTTGAATTTAATTCAGGTCACCAAAATTCCTGCAATTTCTCACTGGGCGCCAAAAATTTCCTGAATCGCATCAAATAATTAATTCCCGTAAAAAATTTTCTAAATTGCACCAAATAATTAATTCCTCAATTCTCGCCAAAATTCCTCAATTGGCGACCTAAATTTAATTCAGGTACCCAAAATTCTTGAAATTTCTCACTGGGCGCCAAAATTTTCCTAAATCGTACCAAATAATTAATTCCCGCAAAAAATTTCCTAAATCGCACTAAATAATTAATTCCTCAATTGGCGACTTGAATTAAATTCAGGTCGCCAAAATTCCTCAAAGTGAAATTTAGGTTGCCAAAATTCTTTTAGACATCCTAAATTAATATTTGGGTTGTCTAAAGTCTCAAATTCAAGTAAATAATTATGACAATGCCACTACCTTCATTTTTTATTTCTTTTTTTTAAAAATAAGGACGTCTTTTAAGTTAGTAATATCCATATTTTGTAGTAATGTTCATTCATATAACAAAATGATCGAAATAAATTAAAATGTGCATAATATTGGATTATTCTCCCTCATCAAAAGCTGCCAAAGGCTTGAGTTCAAAACAAATTAAATACTATTTTGAAAAGTCAAAAATCCTCACCCCTCGATTTATTTATTTAAAAAGGGTTTAGATCTAAAAAGCCAGTGAGGCCACTGGGGACTACTCAAACCTAAATGGCCATTATTTATAATATATTCAGATTCAGATATGTATCTGTATTATACAGTATATTAATTATATTCCCTCCGAAAACAAAATACAAAAAGGAAAAAAAAAGAGATAAAGCTGGCAAAAGAGAGCAAGGAAAAAGCATGCCGGAGTTTCTTTTTCGTCAAGGTAGGCAACTCAGGAGGGGCAGGTAAGTAAGAGGAAAATGATAAGAGAATGGCAATTTTTATTTTTAATTTTATTTTTTCTGGGTATGTGTAATAGCTTTAATTTAATTTGGGCTAAATAATGGAGGCTTCTGTGTTTGAGAGTGGTTGGATGAATGGGGACGAGTTGAAGACACATGGAGGGAAATTAATAATGGAGGTCTGGGAATTAAAAAAGTGAAAGGCCGGCTGGGGAAGCTTCTTTAATTTTTGAATTAAGAAATTAATTAAAATGAAGCCAATAGGATATTTTGAACTGGTCCCTCATGACAGCTACTCATTAACGACTCACTTTCACTATAAGTACTGCCTCCTCCCTCCCTGCTTTCTCAGTCATCCCCATCACCAAATCCTTCTTTCTCCCTCTCACCCTACAAATCATATCAGTGAGGGTTTGATCGGAGCATTGGCCGGAAGTGGTCAGCTTTCTTCATTCTGCCGTCCATGGTTGCTAGGCGTGGCGGCCCCTTAAGGGGTCGTCTCAGGCCTATGGCCTTCACATTGGCCATTGTTCTCATGTCCACCACTCTTAACTTTGTGGCTGCTGATGGTTATCCCTACTACTCTCCTCCGCCACCCACTGAAAAATACGAGTACACGTCTCCTCCTCCACCACCATATGAGTACAAGTCTCCACCACCACCTGTGGAGGCTCCTGCTCCCAAATATGAGTATAAGTCTCCACCTCCACCAGTTGAGCACAAACCTCCTCCTTATGAGTACAAGTCTCCACCACCACCTGTGGAGGCTCCTGCTCCTAAGTATGAGTATAAGTCACCACCCCCACCAGTTGAGCACAAGCCTCCTCCTTATGAGTACAAGTCTCCACCACCACCAGTAGAGGCTCCTGCTCCCAAATATGAGTACAAATCTCCACCCCCACCTGTTGAGCACAAGCCTCCACCATACGAGTACAAGTCTCCACCACCACCGGTAGAGGCTCCTGCTCCCAAATATGAGTACAAGTCTCCGCCCCCACCGATTGAGCACAAGCCTCCACCATACGAGTACAAGTCTCCACCCCCACCTCCATATGAGTACAAGTCTCCACCACCACCTGTAGAGGCTCCTGCTCCCAAATATGAGTACAAGTCTCCACCCCCACCAGTTGAGCACAAGCCTCCACCATATGAGTACAAGTCTCCACCCCCACCTCCATATGAGTACAAGTCTCCACCACCACCAGTAGAGGCTCCTGCTCCCAAATACGAGTACAAGTCTCCACCCCCACCGGTTGAGCACAAGCCTCCTCCATATGAGTACAAGTCTCCACCACCACCGGTAGAGGCTCCAGCACCAAAATATGAGTACAAGTCTCCACCACCACCAGTTGAGCACAAGCCACCTCCATATGAGTACAAGTCTCCACCCCCACCGGTAGAGCACAAGCCTCCTCCTTATGAATACAAGTCTCCGCCCCCACCAGTAGAGGCTCCTGCTCCAAAATATGAGTACAAGTCTCCACCCCCACCCGTTGAGCACAAATCTCCTCCTTATGAATACAAGTCTCCACCACCACCATCACCAAAGCCATACTACTACCAGTCCCCACCACCACCTTCACCAAAGCCTTACTACTACCAGTCTCCTCCACCACCAGTGAAGTCCCCAGCACCAGAGCCTTACTACTACAAGTCACCACCACCACCTTCACCAAAGCCTTACTACTACCAGTCTCCTCCACCACCTTCACCAAAGCCTTACTACTACCAGTCTCCTCCACCACCAGTGAAGTCCCCGGCACCAGAGCCATACTACTACAAGTCTCCACCTCCACCTTCACCAAAGCCATACTACTACCAATCCCCACCACCACCTTCACCAAAGCCATACTACTACCAATCCCCACCACCACCTTCACCAAAACCTTACTACTACCAATCCCCACCACCACCTTCACCAAAGCCTTACTACTACCAATCTCCGCCACCACCAGTGAAGTCTCCAGCACCAGAGCCATACTACTACAAGTCTCCACCACCACCTTCACCAAAGCCTTACTACTACCAGTCCCCACCACCACCTTCACCAAAGCCTTACTACTACCAATCTCCCCCACCACCAGTGAAGTCTCCAGCACCAACACCTTACTACTATAAGTCTCCACCACCACCTTCACCAAAGCCATACTACTACCAATCTCCACCACCACCTTCACCAAAGCCATACTACTACCAATCTCCACCACCGCCAGTGAAGTCTCCAGCACCAACACCTTACTACTACAAGTCTCCTCCTCCTCCATCTCCCAAACCACACCCACCTTACTATTACAGCTCTCCTCCTCCACCCGCTGTCTACCCTCCACATCCATACCCCCACCCATACCCTCACCCTCACCCATTGATTGTTAAGGTGATCGGTAGAGTTTACGTATACAAGTGCTATGATGTGGAGTATCCAGAGAAGTCGCACAACAAGAAACACCTTGAAGGTACACTAGCTAATTAAGTCTAATTTCTTTTTTTCCCTCTAAATTAGGATAATTTATATATTTTGGCTTCAAAGTCTTCCTTTTTAGTATCATTGACATGTTCTTTTTCAAACTTGAGCACCCACGTCTTGTTGGCTTATATTTATCTGCCACCTCATTGTCTCTTGAAAGAAATACCACAATTTATACGTATTTTTCTTTCGCTTTCTCCATTCAATAGGTTTATTAAGTTTTATTTGGAAATTCATATATGATATGATTTTTTTTAAAAAAATAGCTATTATACTGCTTAAAATTTCATTTAAAATTTGAGAAAATATTTTTGAGATTTTATATTTAGCATTAAACAAATTAATTTCAATATAAAATTAATAAAAATTGTTGATGTATGTATGTATGTATAAAGCTTAATTATTATAAAATCATAATTCACATTTCAATTAAGCAACGTAAGATGTATATATCCCTTGACTTTCAATTTATCTCTAATAATATAAAATAGTTGCGAATCCAAAAGTGGAAGCCAAACAATCAATTGGTTTGAAAAGAGTAATAAAATTAAAAGTTATTTATTGGTATATGTATAATATTTCTTTTAAATTTTGTATTTATTTCATGATTGATTGTGCCTTTGTACATAACTATTGGATATGATTGGGCAGGTGCTGTTGTGGAAGTGGTGTGCCAAGCTGGAGACAAGACCATCGAGGCTTACGGTACAACTAAAATCAACGGCAAATACAGCATTACTGTTGAGGGCTTTGACTATTCCAAATACGGAGCCACAGTGTGCAAGGCTCACCTCCATGCCCCTCCCAAGGACTCACCCTACACCTTCCCCACAAAGTGGAATGAGGGAACTCCTTTGAAGTTGTACTCCAAGGACAAGTATGAGGTTGTGCTCAAGTCTAAGCCTTTTGCCTATGCTTCCAAGAACCCTCATGATCAGGAATGCCCCAAGCCCAAGCCCAAGCCCAAGCCCACCCCTGCACCGTACTACTACAAGAGCCCTCCTCCTCCTTCACCCCACTATAAGCCACCCTACTATTACACATCCCCGCCACCACCTTCACCAAAACCTTACTACTACCAGTCCCCACCACCACCAGTTGAGCACAAGCCTCCTCCTTACTACTACAAGTCTCCCCCACCACCTTCACCAAAGCCTTACTATTACCAATCCCCACCACCACCAGTTAAGTCCCCAGCCCCAGAGCCATATTACTACAAGTCTCCACCACCACCTTCACCAAAGCCATACTACTACCAGTCTCCACCACCTCCATCACCAAAGCCTTACTATTACCAATCTCCACCACCACCAGTGAAGTCTCCAGCACCAGAGCCATACTACTACAAGTCTCCACCACCACCTTCACCAAAGCCATACTACTACCAGTCTCCACCACCTCCATCACCAAAGCCTTACTATTACCAATCTCCACCACCACCAGTGAAGTCTCCAGCACCAGAGCCATACTACTACAAGTCTCCACCACCACCTTCACCAAAGCCATACTACTACCAGTCTCCACCACCTCCATCACCAAAGCCTTACTATTACCAATCTCCACCACCACCAGTGAAGTCTCCAGCACCAGAGCCATACTACTACAAGTCTCCACCACCACCTTCACCAAAGCCATACTACTACCAGTCCCCCCCACCACCATCACCAAAGCCTTACTACTACCACTCTCCTCCACCACCAGTTAAGTCTCCAGCACCAGAGCCTTACTACTACCAGTCTCCACCACCACCTTCACCAAAGCCATACTACTACCAGTCTCCACCACCTCCTTCACCAAAACCTTACTTCTACCAGTCTCCTCCACCACCAGTTAAGTCTCCAGCACCAGAGCCTTACTACTACAAGTCTCCACCACCACCATCACCAAAGCCATACTACTACCAATCTCCACCCCCACCTGTTGAGCACAAGCCTCCTCCTTATGAGTACAAGTCTCCACCACCACCAGTAGAGGCTCCTGCTCCAAAATATGAGTACAAGTCTCCACCACCACCTTCACCAAAGCCATACTACTACCAATCTCCTCCCCCACCAGTTGAGCACAAGCCTCCTCCTTATGAGTACAAGTCTCCACCACCACCAGTAGAGGCTCCTGCTCCAAAATATGAGTACAAGTCTCCACCACCACCTTCACCAAAGCCATACTACTACCAATCTCCACCACCACCAGTAGAGCACAAGCCTCCTCCATATGAGTACAAGTCTCCACCACCACCAGTAGAGGCTCCTGCTCCTAAATACGAGTACAAATCTCCACCACCACCAGTAGAGCACAAGCCTCCTCCATATGAGTACAAGTCTCCACCACCACCAGTAGAGGCTCCTGCTCCTAAATACGAGTACAAATCTCCACCCCCACCGGTAGAGCACAAGCCTCCTCCTTATGAATACAAGTCTCCTCCACCACCAGTAGAGGCTCCTGCTCCCAAATATGAGTACAAGTCTCCACCCCCACCGGTTGAGCACAAGCCTCCTCCATATGAGTACAAGTCTCCACCCCCACCGGTTGAGGCTCCAGCTCCAAAACCATACATCTATGCTTCCCCACCACCTCCAGTTTATTAAGCTCAGGTTGCAAAATAACCGTCCACCATAAATAATGTAAGTTAAACTACTTCTAAAAATGATGAATGCATTCATGTGTGTGTATTAGTTTTACAATGACTTATCTTAAATCGTTTCTGAACTTTTTTATCTTCATTATGATTTCAGGTTTTTCTAGTTTTCGTTGTCTAATAAAGGCAGGCTCCACTCGGAGCAGAGTTCAATATCTAGCTTCCAGTTTAAGTTCTTGCAATAAGAGTCTGAATATATTATCTCTGAGCTACAATCTCCATGATTCAGACGATGTTACTTCTATTTATTTGCTGGCCATGCTGAACGTCCTGTGCTTATTGTGTTCAAGAGACAGACAAGGCAGAAAGAGGAAGCGAGATTAATTTAAAATGTATATGCCGATTTGAAAGTGACGAGTACAATCTGCCACTAGTGATCTTCAATTATTCATGTATAGAATTAATATGGCCGCGTAAGATTTGAATTTTATTTATTGTGTTATTTTTGAATTTGATCCTGTTGTGTTGTTTGTAACAATGGGCATAGTAATAAATGAATTCATTTTTCTTCCCTTCCTCTCTCACAGTTTTACTTAAAGAGTAATATATATATATATATATATATAACCACTATTGAAATTTCAAATAGCTCCAAACTCAACACAAAAAAGCTACCTATATACACATTACAGTAAGTATTATGCCTTAGTGGGAATTAAGGTCACATCGTTTTCCTTTCCATATGTTAGTGCTCTCTGTCTCTTCTCCAGAACCTAACAGCGCAAGACATGGTCTTGAAGGCCTTACAGGAGTTAATGGCCAGCCTGCTGCGACTTATTCTGTGTTTTCTTACCCTGACGTGCATGCTATAATAATACTAAACAAAAAAATTCAATATATATATATATATATATAAGCCATTTCTTCTTGTTTCCACTCAATCACTTCCACAAGTAACACTTTCTTTTTCTTGATAATGGAAACAGCTGGCTGAATTTGAAGAAGTACAGTTGATTTACCTACAAATTTTGCTTAATTAATCTAATGGAAAGCTAAATCTCGTACGGCATTCAGCCTTCTCATATGTCCTGATCAAAAAGTCCAAAGAATATCACCATTGATGTGATAACAGACAGATGATTAGGGGCAATAATTATTAGCTTTTTCCTTTGGATGATGGAAGCACCAATAATACGTATTATCCATCGGATTCCCAACTGCACTTGCCTCATTATGCATATTTATGGATATACAAATACAACACTCTGATGCTAAAGTTCCTGAGATCAAGCTGGCAACATTATCTATAAATCAGCATAAACTCCCCATTACACTTAAAATCCCTTTATTTAATTAGTGGGCCCTCTATTATATAGGTTTAATAATTTCCTACCCCATAACATATCATAATTAAAGAGCCGATTTCAATTATTTTCATTAATTTAATACCCAAAAACAGTATTTGGTGACCAAAATTATTGAGATGAATGATTCATACTGCGGGTAGGAACTTAAAAAAGCCATTTGCTTTGTACCTTTTTTTTCAAAAGGGGAGAAAAATAAAGCTACATAAAGACCACTAATTTCTCCACACTACGAGCAAGAAAAAGATTTTAATTATGATGAATGTACGAGAAAAGTGGCAACTTGTTCTAAAAGGGAAGACATGAAGATAGGAAAAGAGGCTCAACTTGATGTAAACAATCTAATAGATGGGAAAGTTGTATGGGTGTGTTCCAATTGTTATTATTGAAGGTGATCAATATGTTGTTTGAATTGTAACCAAGAATATAATGTAGATTTCTCTTGAGGATATAAAAGACAAAAGAGAATGGTGGGGGCGTTAGGACGGTGTGAGGATGATGATGATAAAGGAAGTGAACAGGAATTGGTCATGGTGGAAAGCATCTTTGATCAAACAAGTGGAAATTTTCAAAAGTGTGAAGGAAACAAAATGGGGAAAGTGACAAATGGTTGGAACGGGGTCAAGAACCAAACAACAAAGCATTCCACGCCAAGAGTGAATGAACAGATCCGAAATAATTGAGACTTGTTCTCATACCTTGCATTGCACGGTTGGGATACAAGTCATTCCTCACAGCTGTTTTCCATCGAACAAAACTTAACCACAATTGACTAGTTCGACGCCGTAGTTGACTTCTCTATAGCTAAGAGCGCTTCTTGGCTTTTCCAATTTTAAGTTCTCAATAACCAACAAATTTTGTTATTTAGTAATAAGTGACCTCATGAACAACACATACTTAAATCCAGAAAAGTGTATTTGTTGATAGAGGCAAAAATCCTTTAGGTTATAAGCCACCTGTGCTTACAAAATATATTAAGATCTCAATGAAATCCTTCTCATTGTTAAATAAGTTCTTCAAATGTTTCATAAAATCTAAAAAAGAATCTATGTTTTTCGATGCCATGTTATCAAACATTTCAAAGAACTACATGTTTCTCTATTCAAGAACATCAAACTAAACTCTTCTGCATCACAGAAAGCATGGGCAAGCCAAGAGAGAAACCATCAAAACTGTTGCATTCCTTCATTTTAGTAACAAAACAAAGGTAAAAAAGAATAGCACATAATTTCAGTGCGTTTGGTTGTCTTTATTCGCAGTCAGTTAACGATAATTATTTACAATCTTTTAAGGATAATTTCGGTTTTGTGAAACTTATAATGCAAAAATCGCATACAATATATGTTGTCAAGTCGAGCCCAAATTAATTATACATGAGGTTGTGAAGTGAAAAAATTGATGTCCTCTTATACCAAAAAAAAAAAAAAAATTGATGTCCTCAGGTTGGTGAATCCTGGCCCTTTTGTTGTTGGACAGCCTCTAGACGTTCCTTGGCCCGATGAACTTTTGACTGAAGGTAGAAACTTCCACTCTTGGCATTGCTCTCAAACAAATTGTCATATCTCTGCACATAACAATGTTTTAGAAACCAACATATGGCAAACTGGCAATGACTGAAAACAAGTCAAAAGACTGACCTTCACAATCTCTTCCCAAGGGGTTTCTTCTGTCACACCAAGAATCTGCCGAGCCTCCTGCTCTGTCATGACCTTATTAGCTCTTCGAATGGTATTCTGTATTGTCTCTTGTGCCACGCCATTTTTCGACGCATCTGCAACAACTTTTTGTTAATAACATGACAAAATAATGAAATATACAGCCAGAAAACTCTGATTCTGATTAGGACTAGAGAGGACATGAATTCCTCCATACCACGATTATAAAAGAACCCTACCAAGATATATTCGTCATTGCCCCCCACAAATAATTCTTTAGAAGAGCTTGATGTTCCCGGGCCAAACATAAACCAAATGAAATCACAAGTATGAGAATGACGCAAGCATTAAATATTATGAGACAAATCCATGCTTTGATTAATTTTTTTTTAAAAAAATATGAAGGTAGAAGTCTCTTGCAGTGGGCCGTTTAGGACAAGGAGGACAATATTAAAGAGATGAGAGCTTGAAGAAGGCACATAGGTAAAAGTTACTTTTTAAATTGCTGAGGAAATATCTAAACTCTTTGTAGACAGAGAAATCTCATTGTCTAACTTCTACTAAAGGTCAGGACAGAAGTTCCATCCCCAAACATTTTAGTTGGCTGGAAAGACTCTTTGAATAGAAGATAAAAAGGGCCATCTATAGCATGAGCAGAGACAAATCAACTGCACTAATGGTTTTATCAAGGCAATGAAGACTTGTCAGAAATTCATTCAGATCTTTTGAAATCGTTTTGCTAAATTCATGGCTATGGTAAAAGTGGGATGGTCAAGAAGTCTACCACCTACAACTTTGTTTTAAGAGGAAAACAGTTAAACAGCAAAACAATAGTTGGCCAATCAGTTTGGTTACTAGTAATACAAAATTCTTTCCATGAGGTGACTTTTGACCCAGGTTTGTTCATGAACAGTATTCAAATCCTAGATGATTCTAGTGCAGAGCTTGACATTATATATCATGTGCCCTCTGAGCTAAAAAAATATTAGCAAAATATGTTCAAGGTACATAACAGACAAACAACCAATGAAAACCACCTCAGGCTTAAAACCTACCAGTAAACCAGCTTCAATCAAGTATGTTGCCCAAATCGCAGAGTAACGCATAGAATTAATAAATCCAAGAAACTTTTTTGGCCACGTGATATAAGAAACTTACTAGCAAGAGCTTGACGATAAGCTTGGGCGAATGCTCTAGCCAAAATGCCACCCCCCATCACAATAAGGTTTGCAAGAATCTTTGCAGCCTGTGCAAATAATTCCATTAAACTTAAGATCCTATTCAGAATCTAGAACGGGAAGATTTCTAAAATCAAAATGCTCTATTAGGTCAATATAAATTCCACTCCCTATCCCCTCTCTGTTTCATTCAAAACTGGAGAAGAAAATTTATAACAAGGAATCTAATTGAGCTTACCATAGCAAAATAATCGATCAAATAAACTCTCAGACACCAAAGCTCAAATTCTTTCCCGTGAACTGATGATTTTTTGGATATCAGCAAGATATTTTTACCCTACATAAAAAAAAGGACATGCTATTGAATCAGCTAACTAGAAAAAATAAATGGGCAAACAAAACCATACTTCACAACACAAGAAAATATCATTAACGTATAGAAGACCTCAAAAGGCTATGAATCAATCCAACTGCACTAAAGCATAACAATATAGTTGTGCATGAAACAGGGCAAGATAAGGAAGCTAGCCAGCGACTACAAAATAAAAAATAAAAAAACACACACACACATATGTATGTATATATACATATGTGTGAGAGTTCACACACACACATATGTATATATACATGTGTGTGTGTGTGTGTGTGTGTGAGTATAATATCCTGATAAAGCCTATGTTCCTCTCAAGAAACCTACTTGGAAATCTAAGCCTCCTCCAGAGTTCAACTCTTACATTTGGATAGGAGTGATGGATACAATCAACACTAAAAAATACAAACCAAATTCATCCCCTTATTCCCGTTCTCCAAATAGTTGAATTATATGCTTATCTGGCTATGAAACAATTGATCACTTACTTTTGCATTATAAGGTGCCAGCTTTCTCCCGAAATGAGTTTTCCAGGCAGGGGGTGCGCATGGGACTAGTCAGGCTAGATATCATCTTGACCCAGCATCTGGCCCCACAGTATTTACTGGTATCTTTCCATAAATCACTTGTAACTTTTGATCCTATGGATGGTCATGAACCTATAACTCCTTATAATGTATTTGTTCTTAGTTGTGAGTCCACACATGCAAATAAATATTCTGTGGTTTCTGTTCAGTGTTTACTATTCATGAGTTGCAGATTTCATTTAACCGCTTTCTTCTCATACATTTACATTTATTTGAGCAACATAATAAATCAAACTTTGGTATCCAGAGCACCACAGGTAAACACAATTTTCCATGCCATTCATTTATTATTGCGTGAAAACAAAAATCAGTATAAAATGAACATAACTCGACTTGTGCAGCCATTCTAACTAGCAAGAATCGCATTCTATGACACCTATTCAAAAGCATTTTCCCATATTACAGAAAATGATTTACTGTATCAGCATTCCGCACAAGAATCATCAAATTTCAACGACGCCATGTAGGGATAGAAGAGATATTCTTCAACCAGCTGCTTTCAGCATATTTGGAAACAACGATTATTGCGCACATGTCTAGATAGTCCTCCCAATCAAAAGTAAAGGTGAAAAAATCACCTTGCAGACAAGAAAAGTTCAGGCGATAAAAGCGCTTAACAATATAGTAACAAATTATATTCTACCCAGTTAGAAGATAATTAGGTTAAGCAAGATATACATACCTAATTTTAGAAATCGATCAATTTCTGAAAGGGTGAGCAGCAGCAAATTCAATCAGGAAGTGGTTTGTGGAGGATGAAGAGATGCAAAACAGAGAGACACGCGAACAGGAAAAACCGAAAAACAACACCAAGAAAAATACAGACTTCACCGACTTACACCACAGAAAAGGGATGCAAGAAAATTCTAGAAACCACGGCTCCGGGACACCCTCCACGGCTGGGCATTAACTAGGGCCTGCGCCTTTGCGGGATAACCGGTCATCCTTTTATGAGAAGTATATACATAATATTATTATTATTATTATTATTTTGCCGTAGAAGGTATATACAATTAATTCATGGAAAAAAAAAAAGGCTATTGTTATTAATATTATATTGTCAATATCTTCCATTATTTCCTATTCTCTCATAGTTTCCTATTCTCACTCATGAATCACTATGATTGTGGTATCACATTAATTGTAGATTTGAGAATTGTGCCTATAAATAGAAGACATATGTTATGTATTGGAGACACATTGGAATACACTGGAATAAGAATTATACTCCTCTTTCTCTCTTCTCTATTCTCTTGATCTTATTCTCTATCTCTTATCTCAGATATATCGTTATATTTATAACACGTTATTAGCACGAGAAGCTCAAATGAAGGTCTAATCGCTTCTTTAACGATTTCAGCCTACCTTCTTAAACTATATGTTTCTTTTATCTATTTGGGATAATATGAGCCACCATATGGAATTAAAGAGATACTTTTACCGATTGTTTTATACGTCGGGTTCCATGGCTAAGATTTGAGATTATTACTGTTTGTATATCTTATATTAATCTCCTTTATGAGTTATTTTATATTATTGATATTGTTATTTTTGTATGGCTTCATACACCTTTGATTTCTTATTCTGAAATTATATGACCAGAAGTCATATTGTTATAATTTCTTATTACATGGCCAGAAGTCATAGTCTTTTTATTTCTACTTTGTTTTATTTTTATTATTTTAATTTGACTCCTACATGGAAGGTTCTACTTCCTACATGGAAGTCTAGGTTTAAGTTTTCTTTTTCATGGCCAGAAGCCATACGCCTCTAATTTCTTATTATGAAATTATATGACCAGAAGTCATATCACTTTAATTTCTTATTTTTTGGCTAGAAGCCATATAAATTTAAATTCTCATTATGAGTACTAAATGGCCGGAAGCCATAAAGTTTTAATTTTTATATCTTTAATTTTTATTGTTTTTTTTATTATTCTTTGATTCATTGTTATATGACCAGATGCCATATATATAATTTTTATTTATCCTGAAGATAAATGGCTGGAAGCCATATTGATTTAATTTCTCATGAAACAAATTGGCCAGAAGCCATAGTCTTTTTATCTCTATTTTGAGATTATATGACCAAAAGTCATATACATTTGGACTTTGATATAATATGGCCAGAAGTCATATTCATTTTATTTCTATTTTTATATTATATGGCTAGAAGCCATACTCATTTAATTCCCTATTATATGACCAAAAGTCATATACATTTTGACTTTGATATAATATGGCCAGAAGTCATATTCATTTTATTTCTATTTTTATATTATATGGCTAGAAGCCATTCTCATTTAATTCCCTATTATATGACCAGAAGTCATATTCAGATCTGATATAAAATGCAAAAATGCAGGGCACTACTTACATAATAATTACTATTTTACTATTTGTGAAGTACAACAATTCATGAGATATTTGGTCTTTTAGGCTTCTATACCCACGAAGGGTGAACAAGAAAGTGGCATTGAATTGTTATTAATATTGAGGCCCTGAAGGTTTAATATATCAAATATTGAATGATACAAAGTGTTTTTAGTTATTGTCCTAAAGAAAAATAACTCGCAGAGAATTATACCACTCAAAAGTAATAATTCTAAAGGCTAATAGTCTTAAGGACTAATTAGCATATTTTGCCCAACTTATAATGCAAGAGGCCAATGTTTAAACTATATTTGGTAGTATAAATTCGATTAAAGGCTCCAGAAGAGCTAATATTTTGTTATCTGAAGAAACAAAATTATACATTGATAATTCTTTTTGTTCTACCAAGTATAAAAGAAACTTATTGAGTTTCAAAAATATTTGCAAAAATGGATATCATATAGTAAACACATGTTATTGTAAACCAGAAGTTTACACATAATAATACAAACTAGAAGTTTGTCAATGCAAACCAAATGTTTACCAATGTAAACTAGAAGTTTACTGTCAATGAGATATTAAAGAGGCAATGAGCTGCAGAGAAATATGTTCATATTTATTTTAAAGCCAAGGCCCAAGAGAAATGAATAAACCCAGAAGGTAACATGATGCTTACTTTTTGTTATTATTGTTATTTAAATTTACATGATCATATATCATAAATTTGTTTCTAAGAGAATTTTTCTGATGGAAAATTCTCACATATGTAATTCTAAATCTGTGTGATTTTAAGTTATTTTGATCATGAATATCTTCATATGAGGTGAACTGTATGTATTTTGCATATATGAGTAAATTGAAGTATATTATCAATGAGTAATGAAATTATCTAGTGATATAATATCATATGTTTGTTCCTGAAGAATCAACATAGATTTTTATTTCGAGCTTTAAAGGGTTTTAAAGTGATTTTGAAATACATATATAAAGAAATTATGTTTATATGACTCACACTTAAGGGGAAGATTGTTAGATTACAAGTGTGAGTTAGAATACATGTGTGAGCTAATTTTTGAAAAGTTATATACTTCTCAGACAAAGTTTAATAGATCTCCCAAAATGGATGTCAAAATATTGAAATGTTTATTATTTGTTTAGACATATGTTACAGTAAACCAGAAGTTTACTGATCCAAACAAATTTACAAATTTATTGTTAGCATGACTTGTTTGATCATCCGAGTCATATATATAATGCAAATAAGAATATGTATTGACATACATTGAAGAACTGGAAGATTCTTCATGAATAACCAACATATTATTTATGAATTATGTGATGCTTGTTCTCAAAGCAAATTGTTTGCAAGACAATCATTGATCATGATTAGTACTGGATTTCAGTATTTCTGGAAATATATCAAACAAATTATATGGACCCATTGAAATAGCATGTAAACCATATAAACTTGAAAGATACATCTATGAGATAGTTACATGCGAGATTATTATCTTGCAACCTGAAGTTTGTAAGAATGTTTGCAACCCGAAGTTTGCAATAATGTTTGATGAATTAAGTGCACAATTTCCAGTTTATATGATCAAGAAATCATGAATTAAAGCCTCCATAAATAGTTAGATCAATTCTTATGAGAACAAAATTTTATGTTGGTATATTTGATCTTACATATTGCATCACTTATACAAGCCAACAAAATTCTCCCAATAAAATTGGCTCTTGGTCAGTAGCTAGACAAATTCCATTTTAAAAGGTCTGAATGTGCAATGCTTATAAATCCACCACAATGCACATAGATGGATTTAGAAAGAAAGTTGAGATAAAAGGTATATGAAGATCTCATTTTAATTGTTTGTTTCTAGAAGAAACAAAATGATATTTTTAAAGGAAACACATGGAGACTTATATTAGTCAATTGATATTTGACATAGTTTTTTCAACATGAGGGAGAGAAATTGAATAGCTGGAAAAGAGAATACATGGAATGCATTATTATAGCAAAGTATATATCCTCAAATAAAGAAGTATGAACCAGAAGTTCATCAGGTTATGCATTCATGATATATTTGTCAGATAAAATTACTGACCTAAATGAGATTTATTAAATCTCATATTCTAGCTAAGATATGCTTCAATTAATGACATGCCTGAAGCATGAGTAACTATTCGGTTCCAAATCTAAATGTTATGAATAAATTGGAGCAATAATTTAGATGATCATATTAAAAAAGGGATGTCATCGAACACTATGTCCTAGGGTTATATTTTGACCGTACAACTTTATACACCTGAAATATGGGGATAATAGTGTACTCTTGGGTATAACTTGAATACATGAGTGTAGATGAACGTGCCGAAAGGAGGTAGGTACTCCAGAAGAGTATCAAGATATAACTTATGGCAAAACCTCAAGAGAGGTTCAAGTACCTGAGTAATATTGATATTGTTATGTCAAATTGAAAAAATAGAACCGAAAAGATAAAGTTGTCGACAACAATTTTGATGATGATATCACATGATCAAATGAGGATATTATATAAAGATTATTGGCTAAGAGGATAAGTAAAATTGAGAATGATGCAAATATAATCATATTATGATAACGAGCCTATACTTCCCCCGTGCGTTACACGGGATGAAAGTATTTTACAGGTTACTTAAACATATTTTGTTATAGTGAAACAATTTTATTATCTTTAAAGAACATGAAAACATAACTATCAATGAATGACTACATATTATAAATGAAACATCAACAATGATAAACAATAATATCGTCCAATTGATTCAGAGTACATATATTAAAAATGAAATCTCAACAATGTTATACAACAATGTCTTCTAATCAATTAACATTCCTAAATATTTCTTTGTACACAACAGACTTTAATTAAGAGGTTTTAAATTTCTAATACTCCCTAGAGAGTCACTCATCCCGATATTACTCTCACCTAAGTATACTTAACCATAGAGTTTCATTGGAATCTCACAAACCAGCTAGATATTTTCCAATCGGAGTGGGTTTAAAAATAAAAGGGTAGGAACTGGTTAAAAATATATGAATTGGGAGTGGGCTTAAGTCTACTAAAAATGTTAAATTGAGTTTAATTTCAACATGAATTTGCAGAAATATATGTGCATTATACCCTAAAATTTATAATAAAACATCTTTTTTCAGAGACTTTATCAGATTTACATTTTTATTTGAAGCCATTAGCATAGATGAGACAAATTATGAAAACAAATCATAAACTCCTAATTCTTTTGAACTGAAGTATCTGGGGAAGATGAATTATATGCAGATGCATTCACTTTAATTCAAAATTAGAAAGCTCTATTGTTGTTGTTGAATGGTCTGAGCTTTTGTTTCCCCGCACGTTGTGTGGGAGAATTTTATTAAGGGAAAAAACTTTTTTTAAAATTGAAATGAACCAATTGTACTAACATTAATTAATTGAATCAAAAGGGAGAAATAAAATATGACTCACTCAATTGATATGGAACATCAATAGAACAATATAATATAACCTATATAAGTTATGAGAGACGAATATATGTGAATATATTTTAATTGTTCGAGTATAATGTTTTTGAAGATAAGTAATTGTTTATAATTGTTTTAGGATGGATTACTCTTCAAAATAAGCAATTGATTACAATTATTTAAGTATAATTTCAACTTTTCCTGATGCATGTATCAATATAATTTGACTTCCATATTTAGAGCCTCATTTCCTCTAAATCTTAAATAATCATTTGTCGTCATTTGGAGTTATTTCAATCTAATTCAAACAAATTTAAAATTACATTTTAGTTCAAAAAAGCGGTACACCACAATACTACAAATATCTTTCAATAATCAACTTTTAATATGGATGGAAATTATGAACAAAAAAACCTTAAGATCAATCTCATATTGATTTATTTGGGTAACAAAGTTTTTTCATATTGAAGCTATTACCTTATAGCCCTCTAATTTTATAGCTTAAAATCAAATTAATGCATCAACTATAAATATTGCCTTCTAATTTTTTTCCCTAGTGAAATTTCTCATATTAATCATAACTACTATTTTTTTACCATGTCCAAAAAACTCCTAAAAAATACTATTAAACATGGCATATAAATATAGCAATCACTCTCCCTTGCATGTCTGGTTGTATATGATTGTTGTTCATGTTAATGTTGATTCTAGGGAAAATGCTTCAAGCATGTGATGGCAAAATGCTGCTTGAAAAATAAGTATGCTAGACCAAAATGCTGTGGCAACTGTAGTTCCTGTTGCACCAATACCACAAAAGAAGGAAACTGCAGCAAGAGTTCAGGCAGGCAAGAAGATACATGTCATTCAATTTTTAATTTTGTATAAAAAATCTTTACATGAAATTAAGACAAATTATTATTGAAAAATTTGAGATTTCTAGGAGTCTAGCAGGCCATTGCAATGTTATAAATATATAGCTTATTCAACAACTTCCACTGCATTTAAAACATCCTCAAGAGTTAGAACAAATTATTGATAGATGTAAACAAATAATCGAACAGATGAACACTTTCAACTTCCCATACCTAACCAACTTGCAAATGTCAAATAACAGCATGTTGTATCACTAATAACAGATTGTCCTTTTTTTTCAAAGTATTTATGTCCCCTCAATAAACATAGCACCTAAATGTTTTTGTACAGAAAAGATAAGTTAAGAAGGATGTAATCTCTGTAACGCCTCAATTTCATCACCCAGAAACTTGACCAAAATATTTGAAATACCTTCAATAAGGATTTTCGATATCCAGATCACTAAATTACGTAACCTTTCAAAATAAAATTCATAATTCATATTCAAAATAAATTTCCAAGAATGTTTCAGAGTTTAGTACAAAGCAGAAGTCTTAGGTTCATGGCAAATAAAATAACATAACATAAACCTTAGGAGCACAATAGAGCCTCCAAAGCTTACTCCATAGGTGCCTTTCCTTGTTCTCTACTAAAATATTCACCTGAAAATTGTTAGTATGGGATGAGATTTCCACATCTCAGTAACTACTGAATATTTCTACCGTACACGAGCAAATAATATATGACAAAAAGGTATGGGCTGATTTCAAATATATATGTAGATTCCATAATTTCTCATACAAAATTATTTATACTATTAGTCATCAATATAGAAGGTAATAAAACATATATACCTCAAAAGTTCTCATCTCATGTCTTTACAGAATATTCATCATTATATCAAATTCTTGAACTGTTCAGAAATGCATTATGCAGTATGCACCCTCCCTTATATCACCTTCCAACCATATACCGCTGACTGGAGCCATAGGCTAACACATAGTCCAATAGAAACTCATTCATTTGACTGAATTGTTCCAAGCTCACCAAAACTTAAGATACACCCGGCCAAAGGTATATAGCTTAAATCTGGACTATGGCTCCCCTCCTTTAAAATAACTAAGGAGGTGTCACATGTCCCACAACTCCAATGAAATCCCGGCCAGAGGAAAACATGGAAGATGGGGCCCTGAAACAAGTACCATCCACTGTGCACCGAGTGGTGGCATAAATCATTCTTATCATTCAAATCCCTCCTTACTCCACCCATCATAATACAACCGCCATGATGAATATGTTCACTCAAAATAATGCATTATTATACCATAAAGTTTTATACATCAATATGCGTATTTATGAATAGTAAATACTATGCGTATCTGTGAATAGTAAAATACGGTATATATACATGAATAGTAAAAATGAAGAGTACATATGGTATGTATACGTGAATAGTAAATACGGTATGTATACGTGAATAGTAATATGAATAGTAAATACGGTATACGTAAATAGTAAAATGAATAGTAAATACGGTATACGTGAATAGTAAAATGAATAGTAAATACGGTATACGTGAATAGTAAATGTGAATAGTAAAAATGAATAGTAAATACGGTATACGTGAATAGTAACGTACGTATAAATAGTACCTCTGCAGATTTGCAAATCAAAGTTCCCACACCAGATCTTAAAACCATAAATATTTTCTAAATATTCTTGCCAAAATAGTAAACAAACCAATTAATAATCATACATAATTCACAAGTATAAGGAAGAATATTCAGAGTTACCTGTTACTTGCTAATACCCGAATCACCAACCAGCTATTATAACTCTCAAGCAAACATCTCTCTACTCTCTCTCTCTACCTCTCTCTATGGCTCTTAGAAGTTGTGAAGAATGAAATGAAATGGAAGGTCTATTTATAGTTGGAAAATGGGTCTTTAAGTGTAATTTTCGTCTCTGGGTCGTTTTACGTAATTTTCCCAAAATTATAAAATGAAAACTTTCTCGTGACTACCCAGCCGCCCCGTGAAGTTTTAAAAAAATTTTAATAATATTTTAATAATATAATATATATTATTATTTAAATAATAAATTATTATTGAGTGGGTCCCGCGGCCAAAATTTTCAAAACTCACGAGAGTTTCTGTCGGCAGAGGAGAAATAATTTGACGTGGGTCCCACATGAATAGTAAATACGTATTTTGGAATAGTAAATACCGTATTTTTAAATAGTAAATACGTATTTGTGAATAGTGAACACTATTCATATTTCACAAATTTCAAGTATTAAATACGTATTTGCGAATAACATATATATATATATATATATATATATTTTTTTTAAAAATACGTATTTGTATATAGTAAAAACGTATACGTGAATAGTAAATACTATTCACGGGGCCCACAAAATACTGATTTCAAATTTATTACTTTCCAAAAATAGAGCCTACTAGTCTTCCCAAAATAGGTTTATGTTCAAGATATTAGATTCAAAATTCAGGATGTTACAATCTCTATCCCAGGAAATCCAATATAAACTTATATTGTCAATTTTACACTTCTAATTGCTCTAAAAAAAAAAAAAACAGCGCACTGTCCTTTCTGAATCAACAATTTTTTCCCACATACATGTTCTTTTCCGGAGGCTGACTCTTCAGCTTTAATTCTTTCACTCCTAATGCAACTTGCAACAGATATTTTGGACACATTACTGTACAATGAAAAAGAACAAATCTAATGTAGGATATGATAAAAGCAAAAATGAAGGCTCAACTTAATTTCAACAAAATATAATGTGCATATGATGAGATGAAGGGAATTTCAGTCAAGATCAGTTTTTTTTAGCTCCTTTGGCATGTGAAATTTTCCAATAGATGGATGGTCTTGGAAATATAACTTGGATGGTGATGAATAGTCTCCATCAACAGTGTCCTTTCAAGTTAGTGCATGAATAGAAGTAAAGATCTGCAGAACATCAATATATTTAGTTGGGACGGATGATAGAGTCAAAGATAGTAAAGTGAGGTATTGCTTATCAGATTATGCAAGCCCTGATAATAATATACTCCTCACAATTTTAGAGGGAACTAGATAGCTTACATAAGAATAGCTGGGATCTTTTGGAACTTTTGTCAGCATTTGCTACTAGAGTTGGCGGATACAACACCATGGACATGAAATTGATCATGACAAATTAATTATGCATATTCCATCAGACAGAATATCAATTTTGTGTCGCATGGACAGCAAGAGGTTATAGGTGCAGTGCTTACAAATTCTAAGACATCTTGTAATTTTTTAGCATCAAGATCATTTGAGTTTTATATTGTCTTTTCATAAACCGTGAGCTTAGAAATTCACATGCAACATTTAATCGACAGCACAAAATATATGCCTCAAACAATGGGAGGAAAAAACTTACCATATGCATTTCCAATCTGATTTTGATTTTTGAAGCCAGAAGTAACAGAGATGCAGAGAATCATGAGGATCCAATTAATATCTAGAATATATATCTGGCCAAGGAACATCTTTGATGTGTGCACAACTTTCACTCTTGGAAAACAACCATGTGCTAGGGCTTGCTTGATAATTGAAAAGGTTGCAGTTATTGTGGCCTGGTTTGCAACTATAGCTGCCGCTATTGCTACAACAAATACTGGCCAATATGTTCTATCTGTAGAACTAAGGATAATCAACTTCAACATCTAACAAATGAACAGTTACTGCATGAAGGAATCAAGCAGCATCATTCGAATTACAAAAAATCTTTTAATTGTTTCATCTCCATAAAATTTTAAAAAACTTGGTAGTAATTCCCACAGAATGGATGCAATCACACAGGCAATTCGGACCAAGTGTTTTGATTCATTAGCTAAAACTGCTAATAACTAATTTGGAAGTTGTTGACAATATTCTAAATATGACAAGAGCATGTAAACCACAAGCACAAATTCACTAGAGGCTGAAGAATATAATAAACCTGGAATAGAGCGATAAAAAGAGTCTTGTACATGATCCATGTTATTCATAAGGTAAGCAGCTTGTCCAGAATAAGCTAAAAGAAGGCAGGGGAACACAAGTAGGGTGAATGCAATCTGTACAGCTAAAACAGGAAAATGAGCTAGATCGGCAAAAAGAGCTTCTGTCCCTGTAATAAATCATTGCAAGTTGTCTAAACATATAGCACCATAAAGTTCCTTTATTAATGATTCTGGAAAAGAAGGAAATAAAAACAACTAATACTTAATTTACCTGTTATGCTGAGCATAATACCTCCAAGGGAAGTCCAACCCTCTTTTCCTCCTCTTTTGAAATATTGAAAGATATACGAAGGTGAAAAAGCTTTTAGAACAGTGGAGCCATATTTCCAGATGTTGAATATACCAATACCTCCAATCAAAAGAAACCAAAGAAGGACAACTAGAGCAAAGAGCCAACCAACTTTGTCTGTACCATAGTGTTGCATGCTGAATAAAGCAACTAATATTACCACAGCAACCAGCACAACTATATCTGCTTCCCAGAAAGAAAGAATATTTACACGACAAGGAAATTCAACTCATTTGAAACCCACAAGGACGTAATTTCAAAACTCAACTCATTTGATTTCTTCAACTTCATCTTGGAAGAATGAACATCCTGCATATGATCATCAAACCCCTTATTATATTTGACAATCTTAGAATACATACTATCCTTATATATATATATATATATATATATATATATATATATATATATGGAAAAATACTATACAAAATTATCCCATCAAGCATCAACAAATAGTAACAAAACAAACAATTATTAAAATACCTTCCATTTAAAATAATTAAAAATAAATCGATCTTGCCATGCCTCATCATAGGAGGAAAAGGAAATTTCAAAAATAGAAGGTTCTTACTATATGAATGTTAGCAAAGTCGTTACCGAAAAAATCATTACCTTCATCAAAAGATATAATTTGGAAGCTCTTCCATTCTGGTTTTTTGTTCAATTTGACTGCTCTGGATTTCTGTTCAAATTGAACAAAGAAATCATTACCGAAACTCCCCTCATCTTCATCAATTTCTTCTTCGTTTCCTTAAATCAACATACAGCTGTCCCTGAAAACACACAAACACATGTATTTAAAAGCTAACCCGGATTGGCTTAAAGGAGTATCACCCATAATGAAAAGTGTGAGATAGAGGAATTCAAAAGAATATATAATTTGGAAGCTCTTCCACCGATCTTCCTCTCTCTCTGTCTACAGAATAAGATGAAAAGTATACATGTTTTATGTAAATTTTCAGCAATAATAATAATAATAATATTCACATTAGACTCTAGTTTGGAAGTCCAAAGATTTTTAGCACCGGGTAGATTGCAACTACCGTAGTAACACTTGCGACAGAAATAACACTACAATGTATCTTAATAATTTAAATAGATTGGATTGTCTTTCTACCAAAGGCAAAGTCGGATGTGGTCACTAATAAATTGAGAAATCATCAAAGCCATCTTAAGATTAAGACCTTCAATGTAAAATAATCAAATGAAACAGGAGTTTTAAATCCAAAAAACGGAAGTTGAATATCTATAAGAAATATGTTGCCATATTAATTCCAGCTAGTGAGAGAATATTACAGAAAATCAACCCAATATTGGAAAGGGAACAATGTGTGACACGTGGGGACATAGCTCTTACAGGCTAAGTATTGGTGAGATGATTTACAGAAAATCAACCCAATATGATTAACTGATCCAAGGAAGGAGAAAAAATATCAAAGAGTACAAACTTGGGAAAACAATAGGGGAGCTTGTTTCTACTTAGAGAATGAGCAACTAAAGAAGATAAACGCACCTAACTTGTACAATTCCAACCAACAAAACTAAATTTTTGAACCACCGCCAGGTAAAGCGAGATTAAAAAGAAAAAGTACAAAATTAAAATAGATACTACAACGATCAACCATGCTGTTGTGGTTAAAGATGAGCTGACTGCAAAGCAACCAAAACTAAGGAAACACAGTTCGAGGCACCCAGCCTAGAAGAAGCAACACTAAGTCATTGAGGATTCTCAAGCAGATCTTACAACATAGAATGTGCACAAGCTATTAAACCTGCCTCTGGATTAGACTTAAGCTTGCTATTCATAAGAATTTTAGGAATTTTATACAGAGTCATATTAGATTTCATTTCATGAGAAGACTAACAAGGCATTAGGATTCCGAACCAAAACAGAATTTCCTCCTTGATGTCACATTTCTCCAATTCACTTAGGCATAAGAATCTAGTACTAAAAAACACTAACAATCAAAATGATTAGGAAAAACGTGTAGGAGTAGACCAAGCGGCGTGAATCACACAGCGCTGACCTCTGTAGTCCCAATTCACTCGATCTGGCGAAGGCGTGATAGCTTTTGCCACCTCCATCAAGAGAGCACGACCCAATAGCTGAGGTTGTAGATGGTGTTTTGATGCAAGCACTGTTGCTAGAGCTCTTCTGGAGAAGCGACCTAGAGCTGCCATGAGCCACAACTGAAACACGCAGCGGACAATAGAGCAACACGATGGAGCGCTGAAACACGCAACCGAGTCATATGAATTTTATAAAAACTTTTGGTAATTTAAGGAGGACAGTGAAAAGAAGAAAATAATAGAAACCTTACCTCTAGTTCATCTCTGATTCCCTGCACTTCCTTCTACATGATTTTCAGGGGCAAGACAAGAAAGATGAGTCGACTGCAAAGGAAAAGTACCAGCACAACTTCCTCGACTTTGCGATATGAAGGGGAGTTTCAACCTCTAGTTCGTCTTTGATTTGTTTGCTGATTCCCTGCACTTCCAAAAGCAAAGCCTTTGCGATATGAAGGGGAGTTTGAAATTTGAATTTGAGGTGAAGGAGAAGGGGAGTTTCAAATTTCAAATTTTGAAATTTGAATCTGATTAAGGTTGAGGAAGGGATTACAGAAGAGGAAAAAGGGGAGAGAGGGAGAGGGAGGGATTGTCCCGTGGCTCCGTGAGTGAAGCCAGAGACATGGAAGATGACATCATCGGCTTATGAATAGTGTTTTGTGTGGGGAGCCAGTGATAAGCCTTTTTTGAATCGGCTTGAGGGGTTGTTATGTCAAATTGGAAAAATAGAACCGAAAAGATAAAGTTGTCGACAACAATTTTGATGATGATATCACGTGATCAAATGAGAATATTATATAAAGATTATTGGCCAAGAGGATAAGTAAAATTGAGAATGACGCAAATATAATCATATTATGATAATTATGGACCTGAAGTCCAAATTGGGATATATGATTTTATGGTGGATACGATAAATCTGGCAGTTTATGAAAAAAAAATTTATTATGCGTCCATTACATATTGTTTACTAAATTATGAAGATTGCATAAGAATCTTTAAAGGATCCAAGAGTGCTAGTAGCACAAGTCCCTAAAGGACTCGAGATGCCAGAAGCATCAAATTCAAAGTTCTTGAGAACAATACTTAATGAGTTTTGTATGACTTAAAGCTATCAGAGCATGTATGATATAATCATTTTAAAGAATATCTGTTGATATGCATCTAGATGTATCTTATAAGAATGATTAGAAATCATGTTAGTATTATTATGATTTTGCTAGAAATATTTAGTTCTTGCAGGTACACAATAGAATGTTTGATGATAAAAAAGAAGATATGCTGAAAAGACATTGAAAGTAATATAGTCATCAGAGGGAGAAAATCTGATGTAATTAAGAGGGGGAGATGATACACACTGTACTCTTTTTCCCTTATCTAGGTTTTGTCTCACTGGGTTTTCCTAGAAAGGTTTTTAATGAGGCAGCACTGGATAGTGTATCAATGAATAATATACTCTTTTCTTTAGCTAGGGTTTTTTCCCATTGGGTTTTTCTTAATTAAAGTTTTTAACGAAGCACCTTCATAATGGACATCCAAGGGGGAGTGTTATGAATATTATATTTGTGGATGTCCATATCTTCCATTATTTCCTATTCTCTCATAGTTTCCTATTCTCACCCATGAATCACTATGATTGTGGTATTACATTAATTGTAGATTTGAGAATTGTGCCTATAAATAGAAGGCATATGTTATGTATTAGAGACACATTGGAATACATTGGAATAAGAATTACACTCCTCTTTCTCTCTTCTCTATTCTCTTGATCTTATTCTCTATCTCTTATCTCAGATATATCGTTATATTTATAACAACTATATATATATATATATATATATATATATATATATATATCCATATGTATAAATATATGGGGAAATGATGTGTGCAGTGATTGGAGGTAAGAGTTTTTGCAGTAAGGTTGGTACTGCACCGTTTTGTGTTACGTCGTTGGAAAAAAAAAGCGTAATAGCTATAATATCAAAAAATCGCGATGATTTATTGAGACAATGTTGATTGTGATTTCCAGCAAACAAGCAAATGAAGATTGCGGTGATTTATTTCCATGTAGGAATTAGGAATCAATTACCAGATTCTCTATTTTTTAATCGCAACAATAAATCAAATAGGTCAAATTTAAGAATTAGGAATCAAAATAGGAAATTACAATAGGAAATGACATTTAAGGTTTCAATTCACTACTCAATTCCTAAACTTTTTTCTGACCAAAAAAAAAAAATCTAAACTTTTGACTCACTTGCAACTTAGTCTAGTCTCTGATGTTTTGAGTCACCTACAAAGCAAAAATATGTTAAAATGCTGTTAAAAATTATTTAGATGCATTTTACATATGTAAAATAAAATAAAAAACAACATCCTTGTTCCCACTAACTTGCATCCCCCTCCGTCTTTATTTTCTGAAAAATCTTTATTTTGTTATATATTTTCAGACTTTGTTTGAGATTTTTTTAAAAAAATAATTACTGAGATTAAAATGTCTTTTTTTAAAAAATCCCACGAAGTTATTCAAAGCAGCAAAGTATTATGCAATTTTAAAAATTTGTCTCACATGTCTATCAGATCAAAAAAAAAAAAATTATGCAAAACAAAGGCAGGGGATGCGAGTTGATGGGACAAGATGCTATTTTTATTTTTTTAATTTATGTAAAATCAATCTATGCAATTTTTAATGGTATTTTAATTTTTTTTGCCACATAAAATGACTCATAAACATTAAAGACTAAGCTGTAAAAGAGTCAAAAGTTTAAAAACTGAGTTATCAATGAGTCAAAACTTTTAAAATCAAAAAATTCATTTTTTCCATTGTAATAAGTAGAAGTTAACCGATGTAACAAATTTTGTCATAAATTTGAAAATTTATGGTTATTTTTATTATAAAAAATAGTTTAGGATAACATTTGCACTTTTATAAAAATGGAAGGTTATTTGAGTACCTTAGCCCTATTTTTTACTGTAAAATGTCACTTCATTTATTATATAACATTGAAATATTTTAAGTCTTATTTATATGGCACTTGGAATAAGCTTGTTCTTTTAATAATTTGTGTAATAAAAAAAATGCGAATAATGCATATAAAAACAATTCCGACAAGGAGTTAAAACAGTAGCCATTGCAAAATTGAAGAATGACACTATTTCATAATTGTGACATTTGATATAAAAAAGAGACTTCAGTTTCGTACGTTTTCTTGAAGACATGAATAGAAATGAGTGGAGAACGAAAGTTAAATATGACTATTGTTTTGCTATTTATCCAATTATCTATAACGAGTCAACTTTGGACAATAAATTAAAAGTAATTGGAAGCTTCCTAATTTTTGACGAATATTTTAGAATAAAATAAATTGGCGGTATCCTTTGTGTATAGAGAAATAATAACAAATAAATATAAACAAAGGAAATGGGGGGAAAAAAAAGTTGGTACATGTGTTTCTGTCAAAACAGGTGAGCGATTAATTCAACCATACAGCTTTCTGGATGGCATTCACTCAAACAAACATCATTATTACACCATACATGGCTTTTCAAAAAGCATATAATAATCACAATATGTATAAATCATAAATTCATAAATAAATAATAATAATAATAAAAAATAATTCTCTATAAAACTAAACGCAAATATAGGAGGAGAATAAGATATATATAAAAAAAAATGTAAAAGGTTTTTATTCCTGAATTCTCTGCGTGCAAGTTGCGCTGTCTCTCTCGTCCTTTTTTCTTTGGTTCAACTCCGAGTTTGTGGAGAGAGAGAAAATCAGAAGAAAAATAAGGGATCCAGAGCCAGCCAGCAGACAGCCCAGGCACCCTCATCATTCTCTTCCTCGACGTATTATTCTTGTTTTGAGGGTGAGGCTTCATCAAATCTCAACTACTATAGCTCCTCTCTATCGTGAATCCCTCTTATCCCTTGTGATATCTCTCTTCCTGTTTTTCCTGTTCCACAACCTTGTTCGTTTTCTGCTTCCTGCCGACCATAAGCTTCCGGTTGGATCAGGTTCGATCTCATTTCGCCTTACTTAGATCTGGTTTGGATTTGATTTTTTCAGTTTTAAGCATGTTCGATCTGATATATGTATTGAATATGTCAAACTTAATAATTGTTACAATGGTTATCCTTGCTCTGAATTGGATTACATTGTTTTTCGGGTCTGATCGTGTAAATGGTGTATTATTTATTGACAGCCTTTCTTTTCTTGTTCATTGGTTGCTTTTTTGGATCAGTATAAAGGCTGTTCTTTTCTCATTTATCTGTATTCAGTCCTGATGTCCCCTTTTGGTCTTTATTTGTTCTTTTCAATTACTTTTGTTCGAGGAAGTTGTAGGTATTCTGTTTAACCCGCTTCCGCTTTCAAGACTTCATATATTTTACGTCATTTCATCAGTGTTGGCATTTTCCGATTGAAAATTTATGACATGCGCCGGGGTTAACTTTACGAGACGTGATATTGGATAATAGTCCTATCTGTCAGTTCATTGGGAATTTTGTGATCTCAAAATGATCCATTCAGATTCACGCGTGAATTATTACTGGATTGCTCTGATGAGTCATTCTCTGTTGTTAAGCCTTTTCACATGATCAGTGATTATTTGATTGAATTGGGCATTCCACTTATGTTCAATTTTGATGTTGCATCCAAGCAAGTTCATTAAAAAATGATTCCACTGTATACATTGTCTGTCCTCATTTCTTTCTCCACTTGCTGAATAGACAATGATAACGGATAACTCCTGCTTATTCTTTATGATTAAATCAAGTATCTACGCGATTGAGATCTCTTCAACTGATGAGAGTTTCTGTGCTAGTAAAACAGAAAAGATTGCTTGAACTACTAATTCAAATTTAAGTAGTCATTTTATTTTGTTGAGAATGTCTTGGCTTTCCTTGAATCAGTGCGTGAGAAAAATTAGGAGCAGGCCTTATTTAAATAGGACAAGTTTCTGTGGTGCTGGCTCATAGATCATACTGAACATCAACTGCAATGAAGAAGGCCATTGGTCAAACTGTTAGAGACCTGTAAGTCTACTGTTTATTATTGCATGGTTAAAAATTGACACGAATCTAATATCTATTTTAAGTTGCTCATATGTATGGATTTATACAGTTTGCAAGATCATACTAATTTTCTTAATGTAGGATAACTTCAGATTCTTACTGAAAAATAAGTCTATTCCTTTTTTGTACTTAAATTTGCCATTTTTTTATGTTATTTTGGAGTTCAGTCCGATTTTATTCTGCCTCACTTTTTATTGTATCGTTGCAGTAAAAGAGAAGTAAATAAGAAGGTGCTGAAAGTTCCTGGGATAGAACAGAAGGTGAACATTTTATTCTTTTGATATTCTCTGTGAAACTATGCATGTCCTTACTTAATCTCATTATTGGTGGAAGGATTCGACCAAAGCCTGACTATTTCCTATAATAATTTTTCATCATATTGAAGATCGCATAGTATAATTTTAAAAGGGAAATCTGGATTAGGTTCACCCTTCTATCTCCCTTCTTCCAGGTTCTAGATGCAACCAGCAATGAACCATGGGGTCCTCATGGATCACTTCTCGCAGATATTGCACAGGCATCCAGAAATTAGTAAGCTTTACTTTTACTTTTACTTTTACTTTTTTTATGCTCGATATTGTAGTTTTTCTAAGAAGCTCACATTGGGTGTTTCTGCAGTCATGAATACCAAATGATTATGGCAGTGATCTGGAAGCGGATTAATGACACTGGCAAGAATTGGCGGCATGTCTACAAGGTTTCCATTGAACTTCTGTTTTTTTAATGAATGCTTGCTGCTTATCCAATTCCTTTCCCAAAACATAACTGTACACTACTGCTATGCAAAGACACTGTACATTTTTTATATCGCCAGAAAAATATGGAAATATGGATTAAAAAAAATTAGTATGATAATTTGACTATTTATTGACTTATAGTTGATAAGTAATAAACTATATCCATGCATAAGATAATAAATAATATTACTATAAAAAATTATTAATAAATTCCAAATGGAGTTATTTATAATAAAGAAATTGAGAATAAATGTTTTCACACATTTAGGGCTCTTTAATTTGTTGTGGTGAATAGGGTTAACAGTTAACACATTCCAAGGACATTTTCTTTTATACAATTTGTTGCTTTTAAAATGTTTTGATAGTGTGTTGAAACATTTTGATGTTAATGCTGTGATGAACAGGCCTTGACAGTCTTAGAGTATATGGTGGCTCATGGGTCAGAACGAGTTATAGATGAGATCCGTGAACATGCCTATCAAATATCTGTAATTTCTCTTTCCTGGCTTTCACTTGAAGTTACATACTGTTCTTTAATTGTCATGCAGATGCTCAGTGTTTTTTTTTTTTGGAGTGATTTGTAAATTTCGTGCAACTTGATATAATGGTATGTGAAATTGTCAACAGACATTGTCCGATTTTCAATATATTGATTCGAGCGGAAAAGACCAGGGTAACAATGTTAGGAGGAAATCTCAGAGTCTTGTCCTCCTTGTGAATGATAAAGAAAAGATAATAGAAGTTAGACAGAAAGCTGCTGCTAACAGAGATAAGTAAGTCTGCTGTCACTAATTAATTTTGATATGTTGCTTGATTATTTTGCTGCTAGATCAGGCATTTTATTTTCTTTTAGTTTAGAAGATCCATTGGTTTTCCATTGGAACTTTTGGTTTTCAAATTATAAGCCTAGAATCACAGGGTCTATTATGTTTAAGATGTAAGTATATGTGGGTTTCTCATATTTGAGGAGATATGTGACTGTCATAAATGGGTTACCAGGTTTCGAAACACTTCAGCAGGTGGAATGTATAGGCCCGGGTCATATTCTGGTAGTGGAGGTTATGGTGATAGATATGATGGTGATCGATATGGAGGCAGAGATGAAGATAGATATGGGTATGGTTATGGCAGAGAGAGAGAATATGGCTACAGGGAAGACGATCGGTATAGTCGTGATGGTGATCGTTATGGCAGAGATAATGAAGAACGCTATAGTAGAGATGGCTATAGGGATGATGAATACAGAGGAAGAAGTCCAAGCGCTGATGAGTACCAACATGGCTCAAGAAGCAGGAGTGCTGATATGGACCGTAATTATGATGATGATGGCCAACATTCATCTCAGTATGCCCCTATAACTGGATGTGATAATTCCTTCTATGAAGTTATATTTTCTACAAATATGAATGAGATAGCATGTTTTATATTTTTTATTGTAAATGTTCTTTTAGTTCTGGATCATTTCCTTCTTGATGTCGTCCAGTTGTATGCCTTTTCTTCCATTTGGTGTTTTGATTACCATATTAGGGGTTGTATTGGCTTTAGATTGTTTTGATTTTCGAGAAATTGATTCTATACTGTTAGTAATCAAGTCTATTTACTAGGTTTTGGTGTTTATGCTGAAGACTAATTCCTGGTTTGAGCCTTTAAGTGTATTTTGCATATCAGCAATCAAATTACTTAATATATATATATATATATATTGACATAAAAAACTGGCACTCTCATATGTTGGAAAAAATTTGGGATTTTTGTGAATTTTTTCCCCTGTGGCATAGCTTAACCACGGATTTACTTAATCTATTATGTCATTTTATTTCAGAGGTAGCAGTGTGAAAGCTGAAGATCGTTCTCTGGAAGCAAGGTATTTCCTCCAATCACCTTACACTTTATTCTCCTATCTCTCTATCTATCATTTTGTGCCTGCTTTCATATTGCCTGTTGGTATTATTGAGACTGATCATTCACTATACAACGGCAGGCTAGAACGCAAAATTTCTGAGCAAAATGCAGGTGCCCCTCCTAGCTATGAAGAAGCTGTTAGTGAATCTCGAAGCCCAATACAGAGTGAAAGGTATGAATTTTATACTTGACCTGATGTTCTAAGTACTGACTATAGAAAACTGCTACTAATGTTTTCATGAATGCAGGGATGTAGAAGCTTCAACAGCATCTGTTCCAAGGGGCTCTTCTCCCAATGTGAATGGTAATATTGCTCAAAATTCTGCTCCTACAGGATCATCTCCTCATGTAAGTGATAATCCGGCCCCAGCAACTGATGCTGTTGGTGTTGCTCCATCTGCAAACCAAGAAGCTGATTCTTTTGATGAATTTGATCCCCGTGGTCCTTTATCAGGTATGCAAAGTTCTCTCTAGAATTTTTGTTGCTCCTAGGCATGCTTGCAGCAAGTTTTCTTCCTTCTTCTTCTTCTTTTTTTCCCGTTAAAGAAGTCTCAGTATTTGTTTGAGTTGAAGTATTGGCATTTGCTTCATGTGCCTTGTTAAATTATATCCAGCAAGTACTCTTTTCCTGCCTTTTCTGATGTGGAGGGTGGGGGTTGGTTGCTGTTTCAATTGTTGGATTGAAGGTTGAGAAAGCACTATTTGTAATTTGCTTTGAATTCTATAGTGAGGTGAATGACGGATTTCCATTTGATAACCTCTTGATCAGTTGCTTCTTATCTGTGGGTATATTTCTTACGCACCCAAGTCACAATAATGGTTTTGTTGTCGGTTCTACTCATCAGGGTGCTGAAAAATTTGCTGCTATTCATGTGGTTGTCAGTAAAGCAAGATAGGTTCTGGTATCCTCGCTCTGATGAGTAGACTGTGTCTTGTAGATTTGTATCATAGAATCAAGTTACACGTGCTGAAACTATGAGTACATCTGAAACTGAATCTTGCAATATTGTCCTAATTTTAGGGGAGTAATAAAGAGTAGCACAATGGGTAGTAAAATAAATTTACTAAGTACTAGTATAATGAATCGCTAATATTTACTGTACTACTGTAAACTTTAATATGTAGCAGGAATAATTACTGGCAGTCATTTGATAATTAGTTTAATTTCAATTTCTCTATTGATGACCCTAAGTATGCATTTTAACATCGAGATTGTTTTTTTTTGCAAGTAATATTCACTGCACTTTCATACTCTTACCTTATCTTTATGTTTCTTCTCAGCTGCCCCAGTCACTTCAAAAAATGTTGAAGTAGACTTGCTTGGCTCACTTTCAGAGTCGTTTTCTTCAAATGCATTGGCTTTAGTGCCAACAACATCAGCATCTTCTACCCCTGAAGCCATTGCAAGTAATGGTTCTGCAGTTCCCTTTGCACCTGCGCAATCTGGGTCCAATAACATCAATCAGGTAGGAACTGTGTGAATGTGTTCATGGATGATGGATGGCTATAGAACAGGTTATATTTCAATATAATGGGTGGATGTGTTGGTGGATAGATATCTCTACGAATATGTGTATGATGAATGGATTCGGTATTATTTTAACCTTGAAAATAATAGATTTAAAAATACTTCTGTTGTCAAAAGAATTGAAAACTAAATTGACATGCACTTGAACGCATGTCAAGTGACCAGCAATATTAATATCCGTCAAACTAATATTGTTTGATGACTTTTGGCAGCCATTTGAAGATCCATTTGGTGATTCACCTTTCAAGGCTATTCTGTCTTCGGAAACCGCTCCAAATCAGCCCCACACATATCAGAGTTTTGAACCATCCCAATCAAGTGGTCTAAATTCAGAAAATGTCTCAAACTTTGGGTATGGGGATTCATTCTCTGCTGCACCACACTCTGCACCTGGTGCCACTCGCACACAACCTTTCTCATCAAGCTCCCAGTTCTTCCCTCAAGATTTGTCAGCTCCACAGCAGGAAACTGATATTCTTGCAGACATTCTTCCTCCAGCACCATTATCCGTATTGACTTCACATCCAAACGTTTCAACTGCTGCTTCCCAACCTTCACCTCCATCCTTTTTACCCTCAACTGGGCAATCTGCACCTGAATCTTTTTCTGCACTAAGCAGTCAACTTGCACAGCAAGGTTTCTCTGCTGCAAACATTCAACCTGGACAACAAGCTTTTTCAGTTCCCTCTGGCCATCTTGTTCAGCAAGCCTTTTCAGCTCCTACAAGCCAACCGGTGCAATCTCCTTTTTCAGCTCCAACTAGCCAACACACCCAACCTTTTACAACTCCCTCTGGGCAACATCCATATCAGACCTTTTCGGCTCACCCTGGTCAACCTGTACAGCGTGTATTCTCATCTCCCACTGACCATTCTACACAGCCACCTTTTTCTGCTCCTGGTGGTCAACCTGCACAGCCAAGTGGTAATCTACACGGTGGATTCAACTCTCAGGTGGGATCTGTGACTCCACAGCCTCCAAACGTCTCTCAACCCCAAAATACACATAATGGACAGATCACCAGTGAGAGCTTCCTCCCTCAAGGATCTACAGCTCCTATTCCATCATCGATGGCTTCTCAAGCTCCAACAGGACAGGATTCACAGAGTGCAAATTATTTTCTACAGCAGGGAGGATCTACTGCTCAATCTCCACTTGGTCCTGCATCACAGTATAACAGTGGGAATGTTGTTGCACAACAGGGGACCGCAGCTCCCTTTGGTTCATCATTTACCCATCACTCACAAAGTATGCCTGCTGGAAGACAAAATGATGTTTTAGGTAGTTTACTTGGTCCAACTGGAGGAAATGGTCCTAATGCTTCACCCTATGCTGTTTCTTCGTCTGGACCAAATTCGCTAGTTTCTCTACAATCCACGGACAAGTTCAAAACAAAATCAACTGTTTGGGCAGATACACTAAGCAGAGGGCTGGTCAACTTGAATATATCTGGCCGTGAGTCTCACACCTTGCCAAGCTGGTTAGATTTTTTGTTTTCTCACTTGGAACATCTAACTGATTTTATGCTTTTTCCGTGCAGCTAAAACAAACCCATTAGCAGATATAGGAATTGACTTTGATGCCATTAATAGAAAGGAAAAGAGGATGGAGAAGCCCACAACCACCACTGTGACATCGACTGTGAACATGGGTAAAGCTATGGGATCAGGCTCAGGAATTGGTCGTGCTGGTGCTGGTGCTCTCAGAGCTCCACCTAATTCAATGATGGGTTCAGGAATGGGTCCAATGGGAATGGGCATGGGCATGGGCAATGCTCCTGGAGTTGGAATGGGTATGGGAGGCTATGGGGGCATGAATCCATCCATGGGAATGGGAATGGGAATGGGGATGAACATGGCTTTGGGGCAAGGAGTCCAGATGCAACCTCCTACTGGTATGCCTCCAGGCTCCAACATACCAGGTAGCTATAACCCGATGATGGGTCCAGGTGGTTACCCTCAACAGCCATATGGTGGTGGTTACCGATGAAAGTGAGCATCATTTCTAGATTGCGAGGTAAAGTGTATTTTTACTCTGTTACGTTACGATGAAGAGATGACATGGCAATCCTGATGCAAGTGTGCTACTACCTTAGTGGTCAACATCTTGAGATTTGATTTTGAAGCACTGTATTTTTAACATGAGTTGTAATTTTTTGTAGAGTGACCCAGTGTGATGAATGTTTGTTGTTCAACATCTGCTATTGTCATTCTTTTTTGGGTCACATGTTTCTATAGGAGCTTTGGCTTGTAATTGTATTGAGTACAAGTGAATGGTTAGAATAACCTCAGGCGACTGTCTTTTTGGTTTGCCCCTCATTTTTACCCACCAACCTGTGGTGTGAAATTAAATATATTCTTTTTTCATATATTATTAATATTTTTTTGTAATTTTCTGCTGAACACGGACAGGTAAGTGAGAACATTCTCACGATAAATATGCATGTCCTAAGAAACATTAGCGATTTTTTTTCCCCCAAGGATGGGCCAGATTCTTTCATTTATCTTGCAAAAGAGGACTTGCTAGATACTTATACAGGCTTTTATTTTATTTTATTTTTTTGGTTAAAGGAGAATTAATTAAAACAAATAAGAAGAAAGAGTTGGGGAAATATTTCCCATACAATCTTTAAGCATAAAGGTCCTAAGATGGGTAGGACACAAAACATAAAAGGATGACTTGGAGAGGCCATCCTTGGCTAACTGATCCGCTAGGAGATTCTGATCTCTGCATATATGAACTAGCTGAATGCTCCAATCATATCGCATCAACTGCTGAATTTGAAGAGCGACCAAAGACTGAGATCCATCACATACCCCACCATTCAGCAAATCCACTAGTAACTTGGAATCAGATTCACATATAACCTTTCGGAATCCTCTACTCCATGCTAATTGCAAGGCCTTTAACACAGCCCATTCTTCAGCTTCCAGAGGAGTACAGAACCCGATGTTGGCAGAAAAACCAAATAACCATGAACCATTGCAATCATGTGCTACTCCCCCACAACCAGCTGAATTCGCATTTATAGACACTGCACCATCCACATTGAGTTTCACCCAATCATCCGGGGGAAACAGCCAGCCCTCATAGGTTGCGACAGGAGAGCTTTCAGGACCATTGTGCTGGCAGTCTATCACATATAATCGTTGAAAATTGGAGACTAAAATTTCCGGAGTAGTAGGCTTAGAGAAATTATCAGTAAAAACTGAGCGATTCCTCCACAACCATAGCAGCCAGACCCCCACGCCAAATGTCAATTTCCATTGGATGTCACTATGCAGACCCGCCTCGACTTGGAGGTTAAAACTGAACCACTCTCTTAGGTTCTTGGAAAAAAACACAGGAAGATGACTAGGATGAACTAAGAAGCTCCACATCCTCCTAGCATAGGTACAGTCCCGAAGGATATGAAGGACCGACTCGGTCCGAATTGAGCATTGAGGGCATAACGCTGAAGCGTTACTCCATTTACTCCTCCACTCGTTTGTAATTAATCTGTTATGATAGGCAAGCCACATAAAGACCTTTACACGCTCAGCACCAGGCCAACGCCAGATCATCCTAAAAGTAGGCTGATACATATGGTAATCCGGTTGGACAATCAAAAAATAGGCCGACTTAACAGAAAACTGACCGTTAGTTGAAGCGCCCCACAATATCACATCATGACCCGCCTCACTCATGGGGGGAGGAACAGCTATCAATCGTTGGATAACCTTATTAGGGACAATGACCTCTAACCGCCTAAAATCCCATGAGCCATTAACAGTCCAATCAGAGACAACACTTGCCTTTTCCCCTGGCGACAAGGACCTTAAGCACATATCCTCAACAAACTCTTCCTTAAATAACCATTTATCTCTGAAGAAACTAACATAATTACCATTACGAACACGCCACATAGTGCCAGCATCAAGAATATCCTGTTGGGAAGTTATAAAACGCCAAAGGGAAGAGTCACCAGGCTTGAAATGTAACAGATTGTGGTCATTTCGACGCATATACTTATGAAAGAGCACATCAGACCATAAGCTGGGAGTGCCAGAAATTAAATTCCAGCCTAATTTGCAACCAAATGCTCGGTTCATGGCAGAAAGATTCTTACAACCTAAACCTCCACAGTTTTTTGGCTGAAGAAGAGTGTCCCAACTCAGATTATGCACACCATGGCTACCAGGTTTTCCCCATATAAAATTACACTGTAAACGCTCAATTTCCCTACAGACAGATAGAGGAATATGAGAGACTTGCATTGGGTACAACGGCACTGCTCCAATAACAGACTTGGCTAGTGTTAGTCTACCAGCCATTGAGAGGGAGCTCGCCTTCCAAATTGCCAACTTCGACTTCACTCTATCAATGATATATTGGAAGGTTTCTTTCGGCTTCCTATTTCTTGACAAAGGAAAGCCAAGATACTTCCCAATATCCGAAGTTATCTTCATCTTTGTAATATCCTGAATACTTCTTTTCAAACTAGTAGGCACTTTTTGTAACATCCTGAATTTTGGACCTGAAGTCTTGAGAATAAGTCTATTTTTGGAAGACTACTAGGCTCTATTTTCGGAAAGTGATAAATTTGAAATCAGTATTTCGTGGGACCCATGAATAGTATTTACTATTCATGTATACGTTTTTACTATTTACAAATACGTATTTAAAAAAATATATATATATATGTTATTCACAAATACGTATTTAATACTTGAAATTTGTGAAATATGAATAGTGTTCACTATTCACAAATACGTATTTACTATTTAAAAATACGGTATTTACTATTCCTAAATACGTATTTACTATTCATGCGGGACCCACGGCCAAAATAATTCTCTGCAAACTTTCCCGTGAGTGACAAACTTTCTTGTGAACTTTGAAAAATTTGGCCGCGGGACCCACTTAATATTAATTATAATAATATTATATTATTATTATTTTATTTTATTATTTAAAATATTAAAATATTATTAAAAATTTTCAAAATTTTTCACGAGGCGGCTGAGAGGTTCACGGGGTGCAACTTTTTGATTTTCGAGAAAAATTACGTAAAATGACCCAGAGACGAAAATTACACTTAAAGACCCATTTTCCAACTATAAATAGACCTTCCATTTCATTTCATTCTTCACAACTTCTAAGAGCCATAGAGAGAGGAAGAGAGAGAGAGAGAGAGTATAGAGATATTAGCTTGAGAGTCTTATAATAGCTGGTTGGTGATTCGGGTATTAGCAAGTAACAGGTAACTCTGAATATTCTTCCTTATACTTGTGAATTATGTATGATTATAAATTTGTTTGTTTACTATTTTGGCAAGAATATTTAGAAAATATTTATGGTTTTAAGATCTGGTGTGGGAACTTTGATTTGCAAATCTGCAGAGGTACTATTTATACGTACGTTACTATTCACGTATACCGTATTTACTATTCATTTTTACTATTCACGTATACCGTATTTACTATTCATTTTACTATTCACGTATACCGTATTTACTATTCATAATACTATTCACGTATACATACCGTATTTACTATTCACGTATACATACCGTATGTACTATTCATGTATATATACCGTATTTTACTATTCACATATACACATAGTATTTTACTATTCACAGATACGCATAGTATTTACTATTCATAAATACACATATTGATGTATAAAACTTTATGGTATAATAATGCATTATTTTGAGTGAACATATTCATCATGGCGATTGTATTATGATGGGTGGAGTAAGGAGGGATTTGAATGATAAGAATGATTTATGCCACCACTCGGTGCACAGTGGATGGTACTTGTTTCAGGGCCCCATCTTCCATGTTTTCCTCTGGCCGGGATTTCATTGGAGTTGTGGGACATGTGACACCTCCTTAGTTATTTTAAAGGAGGGGAGCCATAGTCCAGATTTAAGCTATATACCTTTGGCCGGGTGTATCTTAAGATTTGGTGAGCTTGGAACAATTCAGTCAAATGAATAAGTTTCTATTGGACTATGTGTTAGCCTATGGCTCCAGTCAGCGGTATACGGATGGAGGTGGTATAAGGGAGGCTGCATACTGCATAATGCATTTCTGAACAGATCAAGGATTTGATAGACTGATGAATGATTTGTAAAGACATATGATGAGAACTTCTGAAAAATATATTTATATATATAAAGTCATATTTTATTATTTTTGTATTGATAACTACTTTTACAAATAATCTTTGTAAGAGAAAGTATGGTATATATTTATATTTATGAAATAAGTTTATGCCTTTTTGTCATACATTATTTACTTGTATGCGGTGGAAATATTCAGTAGTTACTGAGATGTGTAATCTCACCCCATATTATCATTTTTCAGGTGAATAACTTAGTAGAGATCAAGGGAATGCACCCATGGAGTGAGCTTTGTAGGCTCTTCTGTACTCCTTTAGTTTATGTTGTGTTATTTTATTTGCCATGAACCTAAAAGACTTCCGCATTTTAAAATAACTCTTATTTATTGGATTTATTTTGGCCCTGTATAAATGGATTTCTACCTTTGGCCATATTGTAAATATGTTTTTGAGTGTTGAATATCCTATATTTGGAGGTGTTACTAATATTTTGGCCAAGATTTTGGTATTGAAAATGAGGCGTTACACTTTTGGCGAGAAGAAAAGAGAAGACTTATCAAAGCTTGAGAAGACTTATCAAAGCCAAGATACAGGCTTTTATTTTAGAATTTGTGAATTGTGAATTTCCTAGTGTCACCGATCTAGGACGACGGCAAGAGTTACCAACAAATGAAGCAAACGTTTCTTTTAAAAGGGCCTCTTTGAGGGAAGCGGCAGAGGTCTACTTCCTTAAGGTTGTCTTCCGTCCTCTTCCCTTAAACTACGTCAAAACAGCTCCTGCCTTTTTTTTTAAAGGTACTAAATAGATACTTTAGGATACTGACCGGTACTTAAAAAAATACACCATGATCTTGAAAAATTAATTTAGGGTCTTGATTGCTACTAAAAAGATAATTCAGGATACTGACTGGCATTGAAAAAATATTTCCTAATCTTGAAAAATTACTTGAGGATCTTGAAAAAATAATTTAGGGTGCTGCATGGTATTAAAAATATATTTAAAGATACTGACTGGCACTGAAAAAATACGTCATGATCTTAAACAATTATTTTAGGATGCTAAAAAAAACTAGTTAGTACCTTGAAATATTTTTTCAAGATCAGTCAGCATTCTGAAGTATCTTTTTAGTAGCAGTTAGTACCCTGAATTAATTTTTCAAGATCATGGGGGTATTTTTTTCAATACCGGTCAGTATCCTAAAGTATCTATTTAGTACATTTTAAAAAAAAGGCAGGAGTTGTACTGTTTGCGTAAAAAACGACGCAATTTAAGGGAAGAGGACCGAAGAGAACCTTAAAAAAAATTTAAAATCCCTCCGAATCCGTCCGATTTGGGGGGTGAAGGTTTTGAGAGGAGAGGAGGGAGCTAAAATCCCTCCATCCTCCTCCCCTCCTCTCTGATCCCCTCAAACCAAACAGACCCTAAGAGAAGTGGATCTAAGCCACTTCCCTCTTTGAGTGGGCGATGGTGAAGCACATTCACGTTAGTTGAGATAAAATTTCTCTCACAAACTAACCTTGTATATTACTCTCTCCGATCTTAATTGTAGGACAACATTTAGGAGTTAATTTTAGTCCTAATTATAGAACAACATTTTAATTGTTATCAATTTTTTCTGCACGTGCGCATGCATGTCTATATATATATATATATATATATATATATATTTATGTGTGTCTGTGTATGTGTGTATGTACATATGTATATTTGTGTGTATGTACATATATGTATTTCTGTGTGTGTCTATCTGTCACTATATGTGTGTGTGTAGATTTGTATGTGTGTGGATCAGGCTGTAACTGAAGTAATATTATTCACGGGCAGTTAGTTACTTAGTTGTATCCTCTCATATCTTCAGTTACTTACTAGGATAGTAATTGCAAATGTATAAAATGAATAATTTGACTCAAAGGGGCAGTAAATGCTAATATGAACTGTTGTAATGAACAAATATTATTTAGTACATTTAAGTGAGAGCATCCCATGCACAAATGAAAAACGATATTTTCCTTCAATTATTTTTTAGAAATTAGCTCCTTAAGGAAGTTGATTGGGCCAGCAAAGGAATTTGTTTGAGAAGACTAATTTGATGTAAAATCTGTTGATTTTTCACTGTTCTAATGTTTTGTGATTTCTTATGTTGGAATGGAGCTCCTTTATATATTTATATATATTTTTTGGTTATTTTTAATTTTAATGTACATATATATGAAACATAAAAGATATTTATCATATTTTCAATTAGCCCAGCCAATGCTCCCCGCGCATCAGGCAGGGTTGTAATACTTGTTATACACAAATAGATTTAACTTTGCTTTGCGTAAGATTATCTTTTTAATATATATATATATATATTGAGCATATACTAGATCAAGAGTTCAAGTGCGAATGATTGTTGGAAGTTGGAACAACAGTTGACTTGTGACACACCGTAAGCTTTTCCAAATATTAGGGAAAGTTTACATGACTTCGCTAGTTACACCTACTAAAGCATGCTTTTGAGAACCCTTGAATCACAACAAGATGACAATTTGCGCATAGATTGATTCCCCGCAGCAGTTGGGGCATAAAATACTTGGAGAGCAAGGGATCATCAAGGAAATGCAGATTAGATTACCATTTTAAACAATCCAACCCATTCGAGCCAGCTTATAGTTTCATCTGTTTGCAAGGATTGTATATCCATCCACCCACCCCCACTGCCAAAACCAAAAATATGGTATTGAGGTCATTATTAATCCAGGTAAATCTTTGAAACTCTCGAGTCTACTTGTTGTCAAAGTTACAGGCAACTATCGAAATTATAACCTGTCTTCGGTTGAGCCCCTCAAATTCCCACAGGGTGCCTTGAGTCGGCTTTGATCACCCCACCCTACTTTTACCACCATTATTATGAATCTAAGGAAACCTGGGACAGCATCATCAACAGACGAGATCAAGGCCAGAAGAAGACAACAAACAGGCATTGTTAGCTCTCAGTTTAAAAAAAAAAAAACACTTGCCGTCATATTTGTCAACAACCATTTCAATTAAAAAACTCAGGTCCTAAGTAATGGATTAGGAATAGTTTTTTTTTTTTTTTTTACCATAACTCAACATGCCAGCAGTCCGGGAACATATACCATGGGAATGCAGTGTCACTCCAGAAATACTTGAATTCTGTCACCGATAGTGTCATTAAAATCTAACAACTGTTTGCCCCCAACTTCCTCTGCTGCATCATTCAACAGTTCTTTGAGGTTTACGCCCCCTAGAGCTGTGGAAAGTTGAGACAGAAGTTCTCAACTTAGGTTGCAAACCAGGAGTAGATATCAATTTATACCGTAACTTTATGGAAGAAATCCTTAAAAGTACCTGGAACTATATTTGTGATTCCCTCCAAGAATCCCGCCTGTATATAATAAAATGTATGATGCAGAGAGAGGAAAAAAGGTGGTCAGGAAAAAGGAGAAAGAAAACTTTTTCAGGGAACAAAATATAACAAGAAATAAGTAATCGAAAGGGTAACATATATTTAATTAGAAATAATGAACTACATACTAGCTTCTTACGTGAGTGGGTAGATGGGTAAGAATTACAACAATTCCAGTAATCAGGATTCATAATTTCATATTGCAACAATTTCAGCCTTAAATATAAGTTGTGACAACATAATGAAAGTAATAAAAATTATTCATTGCAAATCCATCTCTTGAAGCACAAGGTGACTTACAGGAATCCTAAGATCAAGTTTCTCAAATCCATCTCTTCCTGTTATTTTGATTCTCAGAGTCCGAGACCAGATCCTTAAAAAGGGGTCCTTTGAACCATCTGCACCATAGTTATTGTACACGTCAGGGGTTATAACTTCCACAATGGGTTCTTGAGAACTTTGACTTGTCTCCTCTGTATCAACTTGATCCTTCCTTTGTATACTGTAGAGGCTACTGCTCACTATCAAATAACTGCATACCATAAGAATGCAATTGCGGAATGCAGAATATACATTTATTTACATACAATGTGAATATCAGTAATATGCAGAGGATCTTTCTCTTTAATTGCTAATTATTTTGCCTTGAACTAATATGGAGTTGAGTACAAGGATGAGATGGATTCTCCCTGGACAGACAGCTGAATAATTGTCTTGACTATTAATCAACAGTTTTTTTTAATCAAATCTAGCAGTCAAACACAGCCTAGATAATATATTCTCCACTTAAACGGGAACTTCCCACAAAATTTAGAAGATTCTCTCAAAGACAAATCATCCATGCAGATGAACCCATGGGATGATTCTATTATCAGCAAAAGAACTTTCCCTTCGTACACATTTATGGAAGTAGAATGCTGAATCAAGATATAAATATATATATATATATATATATGAGCACTACATAGTTTGCAAAGAATGGAAAACCAGAATGTACAGTGGGCTAATCTAAAAGTAAATTTAGAGATATGTATCACATGTGAGAAGCTTGGTGCCATTGAATTTGTGATGCATCTCAACGAATAAATGCCCTTTTTATGTAAGAGGTCTTTCACTAACCTCTCGCTGATGAAAGCTGATCCAGGCTTGTAGCATAACGCTTCTCTTCTTCATAGTAAGTATTGAAACCTAAGATATCCTTAATTTCTTCAAAAGATGGCATGCTTCCAGGAGGAGGAATACGACCTCCTCTAATGGCAGTTAAGGTATCCTACAAGTTAAGTAATTGAAATTATTTAATTCTTAATTACCAAAATATATATATATATATATATATATTTATATCCTTTAGTCCTAACGAAATATTGCAAGAGGTTGGATAGAGTTCCAAATTATGAGCTAAAAATTTTGATATATAGTATAGCTCCATATTCAATGAGTGTAAACAAGCATGACAATTGGACATAATTATAATAATAGCTCAACACCCAAGTCTCAGCTCAATCTTAAACTTAATAGCACTTATGAGGACAGATATGAGGTCCAAAACTTAATGTCAAATTAGTAAATGGACAAATGACCCTATTACTATATTTGCAAGATTTGAAGTCACTGTAGATTGACCTCATTCAAAATATCTGCAACAAAAATAGATTTAAAATTACAAAATTATATGGTTAAAAGATCCCAAATCATCACCCCCAAAGTAAAAGTTCTAATAAAATTATTCTAGGTAATCTTCAAATTAAGTTTGAGAGGGAACAAGAGAGTATTGCTGCAAATAAATGATGCCTTATATTGCATTCATTAATTAAGATAAAGCATGGATTTGGAATTTGGCATCAAGATACACCCTTAAGGATGTTAGCTTTAGATCAAGAAAATAATGGAAGCAACTTATTCAAGATGAGTATTGGGATTTCCTTTTATATGTCAAATGTGTTAAAATATAAGTAGACAAATTTCAGTTAATTTTATTTGCCAATAAGCAAATTCAATAATTTGTATTTTTTTGCCTTAGAAAAGGAAAGGAAAAGGGCATGTTACCTGCATTGCTCGTATAGAAACACCAACCAAAGAAAGTGGATATGCAACAAGTTTGTACCCAATATCTTCAAGTCCTTGAGGATCAAGTATTGGTGTTTTGCCTCCTCCTTCAAGCATATTGGCCTACACAAGACTACAAGATCTTACAATAATGCATACATTTTCCTGATGGCTTCACACACACACACAAACCTACAGAAACCATCAAAGAACAACCAACTAGTTGTGTAAGTTACTATAATAACCGATAATGTTATTTGCTGGAATCAAATGATGGACTCTGTAGATTCATATTTAATTTGTGACTTTGATTCAGGATTTCTTCATTATACATGCTAAGTTACTTGGGAGTTACTCATGAAATTTTTCTAATAAACAATACTAATTTAAGGATGTGACATTACAACAGTTATTGCTTATTAAATAAAAATTCTTTCAACTGCCTAGAAGCTTTTACATATAACAAATGAGTAAAATAGTTTTTTTTTTATTAGATTATATATTCAAAAAAATTGGGTGCATATAAAAAAGAAATACCATTTTAGGAATAAGGGGAGAAACTTCACAAAATGCTTTCATTTCCTCTTTTGATGCCAGTGCATCAATAAAAAGAACATCAGCTCCAGCATCAGCAAAAGCCCTTGATCTTCGGAGTGCTTCATCCAGTGACAATGCTTGGCGAGAATCAGTTCGTGCTACAATTACTATATCAGAGCCACTCTCTATTCTAGCATCTACAGCTGCTTTGATCCGCATCACTGCCTCCTCTCTGGATACCACTTTCCTTCCTTTTGTGTGGCCACATGCTTTTGGAGATACCTAGCAATAATTATCAGGCAAAACTGAATAAAGTAAGCAATAGAATAAGTCAAATCCATGACATCAGGAATGCCACTCATGTTAGAGACAGATACAAAGACAACGGGGATAATTATTAGATCACCACATAACTGTTACAGAATAAAAACATGACATGCAGAAAGAAACCTGATCTTCAAGAATGATTCCGGCAAAACCAGCTCTAATATAACCCTTGACTGTCCTTTTAACATTCATTGCATTCCCATATCCATTGTCGCCATCTCCAATGACAGGAATTGACACAGCTTGTGTAATTTGTTGCCCCTGATCCACCATTTCTCCATAAGACATATAGCCTGTATCTGGCAAACCCAATCTGGAAGCTGATATTGAGAAACCTGAGAGAAAAGAAAAGTTAAACTGCTGATCTGCAAGCTGACGCACATGTCAGCATCTTGCAGTATAAAATAGCAAATGAGGCTGATGTTTATTGATCCTAATAATTTGCTTCCTACCACTTATTTATCTTCAAATGTCCTCTAAGGCCTATATTTTCCATTACATCCTTTTGGCGTGAGTATAGTTCTGTTAACACAAAAGCAATTATATCTTATATATTATATATTTTACAAATAACAAAACTCAAGAGCTGTGAACATTGAGTTAGAGAAGACAACTCTAAAATGAAGTATAAGTCCATATGATCGGGATTTAGGAATAATATAAAGGTTAAATGCTCTGGCTGTGAAAATGACCATTTTCCAAGCTTTTGAATTCCAAACATCAGCAAAATGACATAATTACTATAATGACATAATTACTATAATGGAATATTAAAAATATTAGTTGTTAAATTGATACCAAACAATTAAAATCAACTCATAAGGAGCGTACAGACGGAGAGAACTTGAGTTGCAGATCATTATACATCTAAAAATAATGCAATATAGGATTGGGAAAAAAAATATTTGAGCAAAGTACAAGAGTAATTCAGTAAACTTAAGTTCGAAGTTGCAGTGCTTGAAATAAGAAGTAGATGGCTGCATGCAATATATTCTGCATTCTCTTGGAATCATATCCTCATTCATTGTCTAGAAATGATAATAATAAATGAATCCTTAAATCTTGAGAAGTGCATACCACTGGTAAAGCAGTATTGGAAACCAGCTCTTTCAACGAGCTTCGCACTGAGACCATCAAAACAAGCAGGGCCTTGATGAACCCCTGGAGAGTCAAGAAGTCGGCGAAGTACCTTGACTGGAGCCTCTTTTACAAAGTCTCCGTCAACCGAGCAAGCTATGAAGGATCGGCGATGAAATCGGTTGAGATTACTGATTGATTTCTTGTGCATAGGGTGGATGAAAAGCGAAAGTGGAGGAGACGGCAGAGAGCACCCAGCTGAAAATGTAGAAAGTTTAGGAAACGCTGGTAATAGAGCACATCTATGGGGTGAAGGGGCATGATTATGGCGATGAGACACACAGTAGCTTCTGCTGCTAAGAACTGAACCCTCCATTGTTTCTCTTTCACACACTCTCGCTCGAGCTCGCTAGTGACCAGATTTCTTCTGCTAATAGCGGATTAGATAATTTGTCGGGGAAAATCCTCATGAAGACCCTTTTTACTAAAATAATGTCAACAAGGGCCCTAAATAAGTCAAAGGTCAGAAGGGGGCATACAATTCTAAAATGAAAAGATAAAAAAACCATAAAGAATGCTGAAAAAGGAGAGAAGGGCAATTGTAAATCACTCTCTCAACTCTCGTCTCTCTCTCTCTCTCGACTGTGGACTATCATCTCTCGGCGTAAACCACTGGTCGCCGTCGCCGTGTGACTTCCAGTCCTTCGGTGCGTCGCTGCCGCTTTCTTCTGGTAAGGCCTCTTTCTTCCTTTGTGCTTGCGTGTCCCTCATATTTCTTTCATACTTTTAATGTTGTAAGAGATCCCTGCTTCAATTCCTCATCCAGATCCCATTCCCTCCAATTTCCCCCAATTTCTCTGCTAGTTGCTACCCACTTATAAGAATGAAATTGGTAGAAATAAAAGGAAAATGACGGCGCTCATTGTAGAATCCAACGACGAGAGTAATGAAAGAACTCCAACGCTCAACGGCTATATTCATTACTCTCAATGATGCATTGAAAGCTTACAATGGTCATTAATTATCTTCACCATATATAAGCTGAAGCATTTAGTTCGTTTCAACCACCAGAAACACAAAAGCTCAAATGATGAATACACATTTACTGTTTCATTCATTTGTATAATATCTTCGGATGTATAATCTTCAGTGTTTATCAATATGCTCTTTTAAAGAGTTGATTACTAATCATTATCTGTGTAAGAATCTCAAAGTTGTGGGATTTTGAGATTAAAATATTTGATTACAACTTGTAAAGAAGAGTGAATTTTAGTGAGGAGATTACTTTCGAGTGCAGAGTGTATAATCAGTTAAAATGATAGTGAAAATCCCAGAGAGTCTGGGGACTGAACGTAGGTCAAGAATTAAGACCGAATCAGTATAAATCTCTTATGTTTATCCTTCTCCTACTCTCTCTCTCTCTGTGTTGAGCTTTGTTTTCATGAGTGAATTCCAGAGGAAATCAAAAAGTTTTTAAATCACCCAATAATTCACCTCCTCTCTTGGTGATATTTTGTCTTTCACATAGAGTTGATTTCTTGTATTAGACTGATACATTTCATTTGTTTGATTTTAGTATCCACAGTAACTAGATTAGAGCTATTATCGTGGGTACTATGTCATAAAATTTATGAAGGATATAGTCACCCACAATCCCAACTCAATTGATACTAAGGTATGTATGTGTCTATTTTCCAAATCTGTCGAATCACTCATATTATAATCTTCTACATCCCAGGTCTTCCCGTTCCTTCACCTGGCTTATGTTCTCCATGTAGCATTCAAACTGAAAGAGTAGATACATCTATTCCATTTTGAACCTATTCCGAGTATATGCTCAAGATTCAAAACCCACATTTTTGTCTTTTTTTTCTAAAGAAAATCCAATCAATTTACATTTTATGCAAAATCTTTTAATAATATATTTTTAAAAAATTTAATTGAATTAAAAAAAAAATAAAATCCTTTTGGCAACCTCTAGTGAAAGAATTTATTCGTTTGTAATAATTTTCTTTCAAGCCATCTTTCCTCATCTTTCAAAATTTTTCCTTTTATTTCTACCAATTTCCCCCAAACTGAAACAAATTAGTAGAAATAAAAATGAAATCAAGAAGCAAGCGAGAGAAAGAGAAAGAAAGACGAAAGGAAGGAGGGTGCTCACAGTGCCATCCCTCTGAATCTGAATTTTCATGAAAGGAGAAGACACAAAATCAGCCATGGAATGGAATTGCCAGGTAAGTAGGTAGCAACAAGCAGAGAAATTGGGGGAAATTGGAGGGAATGGGATTTGGATGAGGAATTAAAGCAGGGATTTCTCACAACATTAAAAGTACGAAAGAAATATGAGAGACGCACAAGCACGAAGGAAGAAAGAGGCCTTACCGGAAGAAAGCGGCAGCGACGCACCGAAGGACTAGAAGTCACACGGCGACGGCGACCAGTGATTTACGCCGAGAGACGACAGTCCACAGTCGAGAGAGAGAGACAAGAGTTGAGAGAGTGATTTACAATTGCCCTTCTCTCCTTTTTCAGCATTCCTGATGGTTTTTTTGTCTTTTCATTTTAGAATTGTATGCCAGAAGGGGTCTGACCTTTGACTTTTTTTAGGGCCCTTGTTGACATTATTTTAGTAAAAAAGGCCTTCATGAGGATTTTCCCAATTTGGTCGTGCTTAGCGTCAACAGCAGGAACTAAAAACTCGTATCAAAATTACGTTTAAGACCCTGCAAAAATCGTATTTACGAGTTTAGAACATGAAAGTTGAAAGCGTTTTCCTTTCACCACGTGGCACTTTTGCATTTTCGCCACGTGGCACCAACTCGCCTCAAGGTTGACTTTCTTCGTCTACAAGTTTTTTTTTCATTTTTTTTAATATTTCAATTTTACCTTTTCCAAGTCTGTTTTAAATCTTTCATTTTAATCCATCAGGATATCGGAAGCGATTATCTGTGGAGGAAACCTGGAGCGCGTTCAATCTTTCAGACTCTGAAAGCTTCATATTCTCAATCTCCTTCTATTGACATCTCAGAAGTGACATGGCATTTTTTCCACGTGTACACTTACTTATCACTTAAATAATCCACCTGTCAGCCACTTAGCACATCCTAACGGTAGTCCCAAGTCTGTTCTTCCCTGTCTAACGTTTCTAAAGAAGGACTAACAATGTTAACATAGTAATCTCTAAGGATTTAATAGAAAGAAAATAAATTATAAGAACTAATAATTTAGTAAAATTTTAGGGATTGGCAAAATAGTTTTCCCTAAATATGGTTTAGGCTATATAAAACTTACTAATCATTTTTACAACTTTTTATCCTAACCAATCCTAAATATAGAAGCTAGCTAAAAATTCGTTTTGAACCTAAATAAAATATCTCTATTCACGTATGTTAAGGATTTTTCCGAGATAATTTTAGTACAAATTATTTGAAAAGGGCATTTTGATCAACAGTTGTTGATCCTAACAGAAGGAACTTTCATCAAGGATTCTTCTATATCAATTTGATACTTCCTTTGTATAATGTAGAGGCTACCTCGCTTTTCACTTTCAAATAACTGCATAAGTATGCAATTGTGGAGTGTAGAATATATATTACCTCCGGTCCTAATTATAAGAGCTAGTTGACTTTCTTTGAAGAGATTAAGGAAGCTAAATAAGTTACTTAATCATTTCATATGTTAAATATTCTTAGATTATATATTAGTTTATTAGTCAAACTAATAAGTTTGAAAAAAAAATAAAAATAAAAATACTTTGAAGTAATTTAGTTAGCTTCCTTAATCTTTCCAAAAAAGTCAACTAGCTCTTATAATTAGGACCGGAGGGAGTATTTATTTACACATAATGTGAATATCAGTTCAGTGGATCTTTCTCTTTAATCGCTAATCTTTTTTCCTTGAACAGGTATGGAGTTGAGTACAATGGTGCGATGGATACTGTCTGAAAAGAAAATTGACTACTTGTCTTCACTCTTGACCATTAATCAGCAGTCTTGGTTTTTGTTAGTAGCGTTTGATGATCAAACATGTCATAGAGAATATTTTCTCCGCATAAACAAAACTCCCCACAAAGTTCCACAAGATTCTCTCCAAGATAAATTATCTATTTAGATGAACCATGGTGACTCTGAAACAACCTACCATACTCATCAGTCATCACAACACTTGGACACTTGGCCGACAAAACAATTCTATCGCCATAAAAGCCATTATCATGGTAATAAAAGAATAATGTTCAGAGTGTGATTAGTATAACCATGATAGAAAAAAATTTCATACACACGAAAGTTATCATGGTTATAAATGAAATCATGTTAAATTGGGGACATAACCTTGATATTAAAGATTTCAGCTACGGATAAGAACAATGGCACTATCAAGGTCATAAAAAGAACTCATGTTAACTCAAAATTCCCAAATCAATTTGGGCGGAAGGGAATAACGCCCCTCCAACTAAGCCAGATTCACACGCATAACCATGGTAGAAAAGAATGATGCCCATCTAACATGGTTAACCCCTGATTAACTGCAGCATAATCTCAATTTATATTTAAGGGGCATCATGCCTTTACTCAACAGACTAAATCCGGACTTATCAAGTAAATAATACTCAACATCACATCATTTGGTGGTTCCACATAGATCAAGCCCACCCATAAATCCCACGGTCAACGGCCAACTACCAGCACACAGTCAAGTATAAATTCCATAAACCAGTAAGCAATTTGCATAGTACAGATGAGCAGTGATCACAAACATAAACTAAAAGCTGGAGGTGGGACTACTTGTAGTAGCTTCGGACCTGCAGTGCCTTCCTCGCTGCACCTTACTTGGAGCTTTCACCTGAAAATGGTAAAAATAACAGAGTGAGACCACCATCCAATTAACACAATTTCTACTCACCTTACCTACCACTACCAGCACCACCCATAAGGTGCCAGGTGGGTCTAACGGTTAACAGCAGAAGTAAGCATTTTCAAACATGAAATATAACATATAATACATTTCAGTAGCATTAATCGGCAGTCAGAACTTAGAACAGTTACAATAGGATTCCAGTCCATACATTATCTCATAACATCAGGCTAACTCCTAAACTCTGCCTTATATTATTTTTATTTCTGCCAACTGAACCCATGTGCTCAATACTAGACCATGTCACTTGTTACTCTAATGAGCTCTTCACAAATGTGATGTAAACCAGCTAAAGTCTACAGACCACACAAGGGACCATGACTTCCTCCAGTAGAGGATGCTAACCTAGCAAGAGTGAGCCAACCATAGAGCGCCATATGGCGGTCATGCCACGTGATCAGAACATATCAAATACTCCTCTCAATCTGCCACTAACAAATAATTTGAATAGAGGATTCAGTAAGCAATTGTCTATCATCATGTATTCAACATCATTCCATATCAAGTCATACAGCATAGTTTCCAATAGCATGCATACAGCAAAAATTCAACATCCACCATCAATTGACACACAGAAGAACTCTGGATTTTTGGACGTTCATCGCGGGAAATGGCATAGATTTCAGACTCTCAATTTCCAGGATGTTACAGATTCTATAATCAACAAAAGAACTTTCCCTTCGTACACATTTGTGGAAGTAGAACGCTGAATCAAGATATATATAAGCACTACATTGTTTGAAAACGAAGGAAAACAAGAATGTATAGTGGGCTAATCTAAAAGAAAATTCAGAGGTATATATCACAAATGAGAAGCCTAGCGCCATTGCTTTATGGTGTACTCTTGAGTCAAGCAATGCACTTTTTATGTAAGAGGACTTTCACTAACCTCTCGTTGAAGGGAGCTGATCCAGGCTTGTAGCATAACGCTCCTCTTCTTCATAGTAAGTATTGAAACCTACGAGATCCTTAATTTCTTCAAAAGACGGCATGCTTCCAGGAGGAGGAATATGACCTCCTTTAATGGCAGTTAGGGCATCCTACACGTTAAGTCATTGAAATCATTGATTCTTAGTCACAAAAACTAAATTATCCTTTAGTTCTGACTTAATACAGAAAGAGGTTGTATAGATTTCCAAATCAACAATTTCAATGAGTGAAAACAAGCAAGACAAATGGACATAATAATTGTTCAACGCCTCAAGTCTCAACTCAGTTATGAGGGACAGAAATGAGGTCGAAAACTTCATGTCAAATTATTAACTGGACAATTGACCCTATCACTATATTTGCAAGATTGGAAGTCATTGTAGATTTACCTCATTTAGAATATACACAGCAGAAATAGATTTAGAATTACAAAATCATTTAGTTCAAAGATCCCAGATCATCACCCCCAAGAAAAAGTTGTGATAAAATTATTCTAGATAATCTTCATAATATTCCCCACCAAGATTATGTTACAGCATTTCCTTCTTCGCTTTAGATAGTATTGCTGCAAATAAATGATGCCTTATATTACATTCATCAATTAAAATAAAGCATGTAATTTCTAGATACACCCTTAAGGATGTTAATTTTAGATCAAGAAATAATGGTAACAACTTATTCAAGATGAGCATTGGAATTTTCTTTTATATTTCAGTTAATATCATTTCGCAATGAGCAAATTCAGTATCTTGTATTTTTTTCTTAGAAAAGGAAAGGAAAAGGACATCTTACCTGCATTGCTCGTATAGAAACACCAATCAAAGAAAGTGGATATACCACAATTTTGAAGCCAATTTTTTCAAGTTCTTGAGGATCAAGTATTGGTGTTTTGCCTCCTCCTTCAAGCATATTGGCCTACACAAGACCACAAGATCTTACAATAATGCATACATTTTCCTGATTTTGATTCAGGATTTCTTTGTTCTACATGTTGTTAAGTTACTTGAGAGTTACTCATAAAATTTTTCTAATAAACAAGACTAATTTAAGGATGTGACTTTACAACAGTCATTGCTTATTAAATAAAAATTCTATAAACTGCCTAGAAGCTTTTACAAATAACAAATGGGTAAAATAGTTTTTTTAATATGTATATATATTTATAAAAGTATTTGAGTGCAGATAAGAAAATACCATTTTTGGAACAAGGGGAGAAACTTCACAAAATGCTTTCATTTCCTCTTTTGACTCCAGCGCGTCAATAAAAAGAACATCAGCTCCAGCATCAGCAAAAGCCCTTGATCTTTGGAGTGCTTCTTCCAATGACACTGCTTGACGAGCATCACTTCGTGCTATAATGACTATATCAGAGCCACTCTCTGTTCTAGCATCTACAGCTGCTTTAATCTTCATCACTGCCTCTTCTCTGGGTACCACTTTCCTTCCTTTTGTGTGGCCACATGCTTTTGGAGATATCTAGCAATAATTATCAGGCAAAACCAAATAAAGTAAACAATATAATAAGTCAAATCCATGACACCAGGAATGCTAGGACTGATGTTAGAGACAGATACAAAGAGAATGGGGATAATTATTAGATTACCACACAACTGTTACAGAATAAAAACATGACATATAGAAAGAAACCTGATCTTCAATAAAGATTCCAGCAAAACCAGCTCTAATATAACCCTTGACTGTCCTTTTAACATTCATTGCATTCCCATATCCATTATCAGCATCTCCAATGACAGGAATTGACACAGCTTCTGTAATTTGTTGCCCCTGATCCAACATTTCTCCATAAGACATGTAGCCTGCATCTGGCAACCCCAATCTGGCAGCCGACATTGAGAAACCTAAACAAATCACAGAAAAGAAAAGTTAAATTGCTGATCTGCAAGCTGAAACACATCTCGGCATCTCGCATTATAAAATAGCAAAATGAGGCTGATGTTTATTGATCCTGGTAACTTTTGATATTCCATCATCAAACATCTTTTAATGCCATTTTTAACATTCAAAAGCAAATCGGCGACCTATGAATTAGACGTTTTGTGATACTAGTGCCATCTAATTGGTGATTTATGGACTTGAACGGTTCCCATTTATCTATATGTAGAGGAATGACGGATAACAAGCAAGCACATGGAATTACCAGAATTCTTAATCAAATGTAGATGGCTATAATCAATAAATTCTACTTTCACTCGTCGACCAGAATCATATCCTCATTCATTGTCCAGAAATAATAGTAATGACGACTGAATCCTTAAATCTTGAGAAGCGCATACCACTGGTAAAGCAGTACTGGAATCCAGCTCTTTCAATGAGCTTCGCACTGAGACCATCGAAACAAGCAGGGCCTTGATGAATCCCTGGAGAATCAAGAAGTCGGCGAAGTACCTTGACCGGAGCCTCCTTTACGCTGCTAACTACTGAACCCTTCATCGTTTCTCTTTAGCTCTCCCTCTCGCTTGTCGTCGCTAATGACCGGATTCCTTCTGCTGCTACCTATTTAATAGGTTAATATTAGAATTTATTATGTGTCTATGTTTAGTTTGAAGCAAGGCTGTCAAACACGACTTTAGGTAAATTCGTAATCGTAAACTCGGATAAACTCGTACTGTGAACTCGAATTATAAATTCGTAAGAATTTATTTTTATTATTAAATAAGTAATACTGGTATATAATTAAAATATAAAAAAGACAATAATTTAATTTAAATATATTTTAAATCCAAATAATTAAAATTAAATTCACCAACATTCATCATTTATCATATTTAATTAAAAAAAATCTATATAAAGTTGTTGAGCATGATCAAATCGAAAAAGTTAATATGAGTTTAAGGGTAAGTTAATACGGTTTTAGAAGCTGGAAACGTAAAAACGGTAAACTCGGTGTATAAACTCATGAGTTTAATCGAGTTTACAACTAGCACGAATTTCCCACTGACTCGACTTGTTTTTGTAATCTATAAGTCTAAAAACGATAAACTCGGAGAGTCAACTCACGAGTTTAACAACAGTGGTTTGAAGGGAGGAAGTAGGAGTAAGGTTGTCAAACTCGCGAGTTTAAGCAAACTCGTGATAATAACATGAACTCATATGGTAAACTCAATGGTAAGTGGTAACTTCGTAAGAGTTTACTTTCAATATTAAATAGATATTAATAACATATAATAAATAATTAAAATATAAAAAATAACAATAATTTGATTTAAATATATTTTAAATCTAAATAATTGAAATTAACACTTCAACATTCAAAATTTACCATATTTAATAAAAAAAAATTTTATGAGACTCACATATAATGCCGTTGAACATGATCACATAAAAAAAAGTTAACACGAGTTTAAGGGTAAGTTAACACGGTTTTGTAAGTTTGAAATGTAAAAACGGCAAACTCGGTATATAAACTCAGAAGTTTAACCGAGTTTACAACGGTTACGAGTTTATAGTGAGTCGACTCGATTTAGCAAACTAGAAACATAAAAATGGTAAATTCGAAGAGACAACTCGCGAGTTTGACGACAATGAGTAGGAGTGAGAGTGAAAGAGAACTTAAGGAGGATACTGACTAAATTGTCATTAATGAGAAGAACATTTCTTTTTATTAAAAGTGTATTTTTAGGATGGGCTTTACTTTTCTCATGTTGCATGAGAGAAATAAGATTCCTACACACACATAAAATGGTGGGACCCACATATATATATAGTGCTAATTATATATATATACGGGTCCCACCATTTTATGTGTAACATGAGAAATGTTTTTCCCTTTTAGGATATTGAAAATTTTTTATGGGTTTTTAGTAAAGATAAGAAAAAAAAATTTATTTCTCCTGCTTCCCTCCCCCTCCCTCCAAGATTAGTCTCCCCTCTCTCCCTTCCCATTCCATCTCCTCCCCTCAAACTAACACACATCATAAAAGCCATTTTTCAATTATATATATAAATAGAGGTAATGTGAGAAGTTTTGGTCCGATTTGGCGATTTATATAAATAAACATTTTTAAGGGTGAAACCTGTTATCAAGCAAACCTTAAATTTGGCTCAAAATTACATTTGAGAGACCTTGTAAAAATCTCTGGATCTTGATTGGGATGCCACCTAATATCACTCTGGATCTTGATTGGGATGCCACCTAATATCACTCAACAACGAGAATGAGAAGCGTTATTGCTAAACTCACAATTCCCTCTCTAAATTCAATTGAAGTTTTTAAATTCCTATTTTATAAAATTGTGTGGGATACTTTTAGAGCCAATTTATTTTAGCTTTTTAAAAGTGTTTTAACTACGTTGAGAACAAATATATAAGAGAAGTTTTATTTTAACTTAAGAAAGTATAGTTAAAAAGAACTTTTTGTGATTCCCAAACAGGTACTGGCTTGCGATTTTACACATCAATTCTATAGTTTTAAAGTTTCTACCTTATAAAATGTGTAAAGTCATTTTTAAAACCATGGTAGCCTTTTCGATTTAATCATATTTAATAACTTGATATAAGAACCTCATAAAAATTTCTTGGCTAAATACAATAATTAATGGATTTAATTTTGGTTATTCATAGTTAAAATATATATAAATCAAGTTATTCTCATTCTTTATATTTTATTCTTTAATTATGTATTTTGAACACCTACTCCTTTTTATCAATAAGGGTATATATTATTGTGAGTTTATTGAGTTTAATTAAATTTGTGAATTTAACAATTTTAATAACAAGTTATAGTGTAATTATAGAAATTAAATAATTAATTTTCCTAAAAGTTAAGAGTTAAGGTGCAAATCCGATGATAAGTATTCGCGAAGAAGCAACGTTGCCTTCAAATTTTTTTGATCTAAATGTAACATTGAAAGTCTTAAAATATAGAAATATTCCACGTTTATTAATCATTCCAATTGTGAGCACGTTTGGCCCGAATTGGACTTACGGGATTTTTTACTTTTTGAGTGCTTTCAAGTAAAAAGCAGCGTTTCTTTTCGGAGCTTTTACTTCTCCAAAAATGGCTATAGACCAAGAACCTACGGGTTCGATTTCGATTTCGTGATATCTCCATCTTCGTCGATCCGACCTTCTCAAACATCATCATCGTCTACGTTTTCTCCTTCTTCTACAATATCTAATCCAGCAATTCCCCTGTAACAATCTCAACCAGAAAATCTTGAGCCCCTGGAAAGAGACCAAATTAAACCTAATTCTCCGATGGAGCCGAAAGTGGTGAATTTGCAACAAAAATCGTGTCAGACTCTTCCAAGGAGATTATCTTGCGAGTGAATTCGAGGGAATTGAACGATGATTGCGAAGAAGATTCATTCTCGATGAGGAGATTGACGAGGGGATCGATAGCATCATTGGAAGCAGAGCTAAAGACGATTCCAACGAGGCATCCTGTCACGCCGAGGGAGGGAATAATTGGAGTGTCAGTTCGTCAGGATTTGGATTTGGCGCCAACTTCGATTTCCAACTTGGGTTGGTGAAGGCTCTCCGGCACGTCGATTACAGCAACTGGTGGAATTTTCCGGCGATTGACAGTGGAAATCTCGCCAAAAATTCATTCGTCAGCCTTTATTTGGAAATGATTAAGAGACATTCCATTATTATCAAGCTTGTGGCCAAATAACTTTGAAGTGTAGAAGAATGGGAGAGGATTTTCTCATAATCCCCTCCCTATTTTTTTTCTCCTTAGCTCATCTTGATTATTGATTGGGAAGAGGAGAGATGTATTAAAGTAGTATTGTGATTGATTGGATGAATATGATTTAAAGATAACAAGGAATAATGAAAAAAAAAAAAAAAGGAAAGAAACCCAACCCCGTAGAAAAATAGATTTGAAATTATAAAGAATGAAACATAAGTGTTTGCATGGGCCCGTTTATAGAAGTTAAAAAGATAAGAATATAGGTCATATAGATGATATTAGTATGGATGAAGAGTTTTCTTCTGCAAATTATTTTACGAGATCTTCAACCCAAATAAATTATATTCATGACATAATTAGATATCAACTTGTATAAGGCATGTGATTCAATTAGTTATGTGATATTATTTGATTAAATTATAATTTTAGCATTGCCAAATTTTTCAACTTAACATTTTTTATTTTTTAAAAAATAATTTTGATTTTAATTTTTCTCATATAATTATCTTAAAAGCCACTTATACTATTGTCATTCTATATAAGTTTTAATTTCATAAAAGCTTCTTATGTTACTGTTAATCCAAATATAAATCATATTGCATAATATGTTTTTTACCCGATTTTACTTTTACATAAATCATATTACAAATAAATCACTCTCTCTACTGCTATCTCAAACACATAAGGACTTATTTGAAACAGCAATTTAAGTGTTCATAAGTAAATTTTTAATTATAATTTACGGCATACGAAAATAAATATGTAAGAAGAGTGTTTACAAGATAATGGCTTATCCCTACTCTTCCACCGTATGCTTACACCTCGTCCCCTCTCCCTTTCTCTCTACCTGACTCTCTCTCCGGAAAACAGAGCCCAGGGCCCACCGTCGGGAGGCTACAATTGCACCATATTCATAATCATAGCCAATGCCTTCTAAAACGACAAGAAGCCTTGCTCTCATACTAAATTTTAACGTAAGTTGAACGAGTTACTAAATTTCTCAATAAAAGTTTCAATTTACGAATGTACATATAATAAATTATATATATATATATATATATAAATATATATATATAAGGTTAAGTACTATTTTTGCTCCTGAAATACGCACCTAGGAACAATATTGGTCTTTAAGTTCTCGGTGGAGCAATGTTGTCCCTAAGTATCAAAATAGAGTAATGTTGCTCCTCTGTTAGAAACCTCAAGAGGGTTTCTAACGAAGGGGCAACATGAGTCCACATCCTATGCCCATTTTTACATGCTTTTACTTGTAAGCTTCTCATTATCCAAGATTTCTCTCTTTCTTCGAAATTGTACTCACACGTAGAAGCATGTAAGAAGTATGTAAGAATGGGCATGGAATGTGGACTCGGGGCAACATTGCTCCGTTTTGATACTAGGATTTCTAACGGAGGGATAACATTGCTCCGTTTTGATACTTCGGGACAACATTGCTCAACCGAAAACTTAAAGGGCAACATTGCTCCTAGATGCGTACTTCAATGGCAAAAATGGTACTTAACCTTATATATATATATATTATGGGTTTATCGTTTGTCATGTCACTTGATATAAGGTTATGTCAAGTCACCCCAAAACAACGTTATTTTGGAAGTTAGGGGAATTAATAAAGGGCGTTTTTGTATTTATTATATGAGTTTTATCAAAAGATCCTTCATTAATTCTCCTAATCCCAAAACTACGTCGTTTTGAGAGTTTATTAATTCCTCCAACCCCAAAACAACGTAATTTTAAGATGACTTAACATATCCTTATGTTAAATGACGTGACAAACTATAAACAAACCCATATATTATATATATAATGAGTATATAATAAGCTATACCATTTTCAAGTTATTACTGATTTCTCAAACTTCTTGCAGTATTGAAAAAATGTGGTGTATGAAAGCTTGAGTGGTGAACTTTTTCCTTTAAAAAAAAAAAAATGAAAAGTTAAGGTGAGATAAGACTTATCGATTACCAAAAAAGGAAAAAAATTATAATAAAAAATTTGACGATAGTAACAATGTAACATTATTACTCCTTCCGGTCCTAATTATAAGAGCTAGTTGATTTTTTTGGAGAAACTAAGGAAGCTAACTAAATTACTTTAAAGTATTTTTATTTTTATTTTTTTATTCAAACTTATTAGTTTAACTAATAAACTAATATATAATCTAAGAATATTTAACATATGAAATGATTAATTAACTTATTTAACTTCTTAAATCTCTCCAAAGAAAGTCAATTAGCTCTTATAATTAGTACCGGAGGTATAATATATTTGTTCCGGTTTTGACATTTCATGAGCTTATTATTAATTTAATGAAATTATTCGAAGTTTGTAATTAACGATAAGGCGGGAACATATTCCCGATAAATGTCAAAGAAAGAGGGATTTATCGTCGTGGTATCCCCAGCTTGGGAATCCCACCACTCTTTCCTTTTCCTCTCTCTGTCAATCTTCATTATTCTTTCTTTCTTTCTTTCCATCTCATTCATATATATATATATATATATATATTCCACATTTTCCCTCCATTTTCTTCATCGATCCCGAACCATCAAAGTGTTACTGAGTAAGTTTTTCTTCTTTTCCATTCTCCGTTTTCCCGAATTGTTTGTTAAACCCCGCTCTCAATGTTCTTGCAGTTGCAACTCCTTAAAGAATATATTAAATTCGATTCTTGTATTGAGGATTGTGTTAAGTTAGTTCGTAAAAGGAGACAATATAGTTTCTTATAATTCCTGGTTTGATCCTTGTGCGAAGCAATTTGCTAATGAAACAGATTTTGATTTGAGTGGATTATCATCAAACTTGATTACTTGATTCAAGTCAAGTACACCTTTAACACTTGAAATGAAAATATACACAATTTCCTTCCTTTTGGTCAACTGCATGTCTTTATAGTTTGCTGGAGAATATTTACCTGGTCTTTCTATTCCTTTACATGGTGAGATTTCTCAAGAATTAGAAATTGAAACGTTCTTTTCAATGTCCTTCTCTATGGATTATAGTGTTAGAATCGTTTACTTTGATATTATGCTTAGAACTTAATGATCTGTCAAAACTCAAAAGTACTTCGACCATTAACATAGGTAAATAAATCTCTTTCATTAAAGCCGAATTAACCTTAGCTCTGAGCTCTGCGTTTTACCCAAAAACAGAAAAAGAAAAGGAATTTCATTTATGATGAGTACATAAAAAAAATTGCAGTTAGCTTTACATGCTTAGAGCTGAAGTTTGGTGTTTCTTGCAGTTCAAGGCAGCTGCATCATAAGTCATTGTTATAGGCTAAAAGCAGTCTGTCATCATCTGTAATAACATTGCATTTATACATCATTTTATACATCTACGGGTAAGTTATACTGTCTTATTCAAATCCTTTGCCTAGTTTTCCAAAAGAATGTGGAAACATTGATTATACTTGTCTGCGTTAAATCATTTAAGTACATGTTACATAACTGATGCTTGCCTTATGTTAAAACAATATCTAAGGATTCAACTTGAACATGAAGTAGTTCATATATTTTGCTGGACTCATTGGTTTCCCTGTCTCTCATTGCAGGGGATGTCTTATCCTTGTCCATTTCTGAATAAAATGGGAGCCATGATTTGTTGTATGACCACAGCAAACAAATACAAGAAGTTGGATAGGAAGTTGGAAAGCAAAATAGTTGAAATTAATAGATCTTCTACTGGTCAAAGAAGTTTGAAGTCAATTGATAGTGTTGTTATGCGGTTCCCTCAGATCAGGGAGGGACTGAAAACATTAAAAGGAATCTTTGAAGAGTTTGGTAAGTTCCCACTTTCAATATCCATCCCACCAACTCTTCTTTGAACTATAGTTCAATTTTTGAAAGAAAACTAACTTTTATGTCACATGTTACGAAGACGAAGACTCTAATGGATCTATAGACTACAATGAACTAAAAAAGTGCTTCGAACAACTGCAAGTTCATCTACCAGAGGAGGAGATTAAGGATCTTTTTCATTACTGTGATATTGACAGAAGCAAGGGCATACAGTTTAATGAATTTATCGTTCTTCTGTGCCTCATCTATCTTCTAGAAGAGCATTCATCCTCTGATTCTGATCATGTATTGCGCAAAAGACTTGGTTTTATTCTTTACCTTCTTGATATTGAAGCTTTGCTTATTATTATTATATGATGATTTTTGTTTCTTTCTTCAAGGTGGAGTTAACACAGCTGGGAAAAATTTTTAATACCATAGTGGAAGTCTTTCTGTTTCTAGATAAAAATGGTGATGGCAAGCTTAACAGGAAGGACGTGGACAAGACCCTGAATGAAACTTATCCTTTGGAAAGATCCCCAGCTAATATCACTAAGATCAGATTTAGTATTTATTTGCTTCACTTTGTTAATATTTGTCTACATGTTTTTCTGTTCTTTTTTTCTTTCTTGTTTTATTATCTGTTTCAAATACCTTTTTCTGTCCGTCATTTTTTGCAGAAGAAATGGACAGGGACAGAAATGGGCAAGTCACTTTCAGGGAGTTCCTCTTTGGTTTCTTAAAATGGGTTGGGATTGATGAGGATGAATTGAATCATCAAACAGAAGGTCATACTTCAGAGATAGATGACTAACTGATGTTAGGCTTTGTTAAATATGAAGGACTTTAACTGTTATAAATATGCTGGTGTACAGTTTTTTAATTTCACATCTTTCAAACCCGAAAACTCAGCGTGTATTTGATCATATCTTTGCTTATTGTACTGAAATCATACGAAGAGTGTTCTATATATTTCTGGTGACCCTGAAATTTAATAAAGCAAAGCGTGAATACTATAGAATACAAAATTAACATCCCACTCCAGCAGAAGGATACATCAATACACTAGTCTAACAGTCCTGTCTTGTTATATACAGTCTTGACATATTTAGATATGACATAAATTCTTGCTCAGTCAAGAAATGACAAAGAAGAAAAGCTTTCTTAATCAATACGAACTCCTAAAGCACATAGTTTACGTCTGTGTTGAATTAACTCTCAACGGATTCCTAGAGCTTGGATTCTCCTAATCAGTGACAATGAATAAGAATTCCTTTCTTTCCAGTCTTCTGTGCTCTCTTTCTGGTTTTTTTCCATGATCAATCTGTCATTTCCATCAAGGATGCTTACTATTTGTCTCATGTTTGGTCTTAACTTTGGGTCAGACCGGGTGCATGCAATTCCTAGCTTCACCAATCTCATCAGTTCTTGGTGATTGTACTCTCCATTGAGCCTTATGTCTGCTAAATTCTCCAGTGGTCTTTTTCTTGTCTCAAATTCATGAACCTTCTTCACCAATAGCACCTCAGGCTGCCGGAAGTCCACTGCCATCTGTCCACTGATAACTTCAAGCATCACCACACCAAAACTGTAAACATCAGCAGCAGAGGCAGCTTCGCCGGATTCTATATATTCAGGTGACATGTAGCCGAAAATTCCTCGAACCGATTTGTTGGTGTCTTTGACTACATGATGTCCATGCTCATTCCGGGTCAAAAATTCAGCCAGGGCAAAACTGCTGAGTCTTGGGTTCATATCAGGCTCAAGGACAACAGCTGAAGAAGTGATGTTCCTATGAATTACATGTTCTTCCCATTCCTCATGAAGGTAAAGAACGGCAGAAGCTAGTGATTTTATTATATTGTATCTGTGATGCCATTTCAGGACAGAACTCCCATCTCTAGGGTTGGTATGACGGAGAAGATGGTGACTGAGAAGTCTTGTTGCTGAGTAATCATACACAACAAGCATTTCCCCTTGCTCGGTACACCAACCTCGAAGCTGCACCAAATTCCTGTGGCGAAGCCTTGCTAGATTTCGCAGTTCATTAGAGAATCTTTCGCGCAGCGCAGGGCACGTCTTCATTCCTAGGCGTTTCACCATTACATGGCAACGATCTCCAAGGATGCCATGGTAAGCAGTTCCAAAGTCTAGCTCTGCTACTTTCATAGACTCAGAAAAATGATCTGTAGCCATGGCAAGCTCCTTGTATGATATCTCCCTCGGAGCTTCAACCACAGGAAATGATGTGTTGTGGTGATACATGGACTTTGCGGAGCAGATTCCGCTGTTTCTATCTTCAGCAGTCATGTATATTGTCCTCCCATTTGCTGTAACATAGTTGGATGAAGAATAGTTGGTGATTATGCTGACATTTTCTGTGTTGGAGGCATTTGTGCTGCTTAGACTTGTATCAGATGGAGAAGATAAAGTAATATATAAAGGGTGGGAATGGAAAGAAGGAAGAGCTGGTAATGGGCTTGAAATGTTAGAAAGTGCTTCTACAATCCATTTCATGCTAGGCCTTGATTGTGGTTCATGGAGTGTACAAAGAAGGCCTACGTGAAGTAAATGTTCCATATCAGAAAGCTTGTAGGAGCCATCTGGCAGCCGAGAATCGCCTGCTGCTAGGAGCTTCCCTTCATCAGATAGCCTCCTAACAAAGTCAAGCAAAATGATCTTATCATCAGGGTATGCAAGATCAATAGCTCTCCTTCCAGATGCCACTTCCAGCACAACTATACCGAAGCTGAACACATCAGATTTCGAGGTAGCGATGCTTTTCTTCTGGAAACTCTCGGGGGGCAAATACCCAATTGTGCCACCAATTCTTGTTGTCTCAGCCAACCTGAAAGGGTCAATTTTGGTTGATGTTTTCCTACTTTGATTATTATTATACTCAAGCTCATGTTCTAGCCACCTTGCCAAGCCAAAGTCACCCAACCGGGCATTGTACTGGGAATCAAGCATCACATTGCTGGTTTTCACATCCCTGTGAATGATCTGATTCTCTAGTTGCTCATGAAGATAGTATAATGCAGCTGCCAAGCCTTTGATAATCTTCCCACGCCTTCCCCAGCTAAGAGGCTCAGCGTTTGGACTCTCCGCCCGGCGAAAGAGTATACGGTCAAGGCTGAGGTTAGGCATGTAATCATAGACAAGGTACAACTGATCTTCATGAACACACCAACCCCTGAGCCTGACAAGGTTCTTGTGTCGAAGATGAGCCACGGCTGCTAACTCAGCAGCAAAAGTCTTCTCAAATTGCTGGCCTTTCTCTGCTAAGCAACATTTGACAGCAACCACTGTTCCATCACTGGGCAAAACAGCCTTGTACACTCTCCCAAATCCTCCACTTCCCAGAACATGATCCTCACTGAAACCATTAGACCCTATGAAAAGCTCAGCAAAGCTGAAGATTCTTGGGCTGTCCCCACCAATTTTAGCAGAGAGTTGTACTCCATCCATGTCATGAAACAGCGTGACTGAGCCTTGGTTCCCTTTCCCCACTTCATTGTGGAAGAACCTCGAACAGTTTGTGCCATATAATTTGCTCACAGAATCACGAAAGAAGGCAAGAACTTGACCCCAACAAGCCCTGTGTTGTTTCTTTGTCTCTGTCTTGGTTTCTTTCTGGGAAGATTGGTTGACTTTTGATGGTGGGTGTTGCTTAAACTCAGCAGAATCTGCAGGTAAAATGATGCAGAGATGCTTGAGCTGCATGGTGGTGGTGGTGGTGGGGCTTTAGGCACTATGCTTGAATCCGAGAAAGATGAACATGGAGAAAAAAAGTGACGGCCAAATGGGTTATGAGCAAGAAGAATTTGAAGCTTGTTGGTATAATTAGTAGGACGAAGAAGGAGGGGGGATTGATCTTGATGATGAAGCTGATGGAATGCGACATATTATGTGGTGGGTGGTATTTTTCAACGCGCTTAGGTGAGCATGGTTGAATTGTATACAACTATCTGCCAAATTGGAACCTACCCTTATATGAACTCACCAAAAGATGATTTCATTGGCTTTATATTTGTGAGAATATCATGTATTTATTATGATTATTATCTTATTATTATGATTAAATATAAGTATATTTCTATTTTAGGATATTTCCTATTATATCTCAATTAGTTTGATTTACTTTGATTTGATTAGATTTTATGAGATTCTAGGTTTAGCTCTAGGTTTGCCTATATAAATGCTTATATGTACTTTTTCAGATTCAATTAAATAATAATTATATTTTTTCTTTCAAAATTCACAATATTTTTTATTGAAAATCCCCAAATTCTTTCTGGAAACTTTTGAAAATTTCCATGACTTAATTTCAAGTTTTCAATCCTTGAATTTTGCCGCAGAGGAAGAAAATTTTGCCAACGAAAAGGCATTTGTATACGTGTGACTGTGTGAGTATATAATATATATATATCTGAGGCGAAAGGATGTCACTGTCTTGCTCTGTGTGTTTCATGAGGTGGATATCCATATCAGCGCAAGTATAGCGCTTAAAGACAAAAATCAAATTCCACTGAGACAAATTTGTACAGCTTTTTCTGGTTGAATTTAGGTGATATGGCTTTTTATCTAACCCTGCAACTGAGTTGTTCATCAATAAAGAACTGTTCCTGTACCTTTTCTTTTTTTGCTTAAAATTGAAAAGCCCTTGGGAGGGAGATTGTGACAATTAAGATTGATCTGATTTACTATTCATGCCGCCTTTTTTTTTTTTTCATCTTTTGAATTTAAACCGTTTTTGTACTAAGATCTGGGTTTATAAGCGGGATTAGACTCATTAAACGAGGGTTTTCATAGTATTAGGCTATAAAGTCATTATCAATACTAATAACTTCTTTTTTTCTTCTCTAATGAGAAAGCATAAAGTCACGCAGAAGCAATCTGCTTTGACAAAATATTTCATCAATATTTTTAGTTTGAATTCATAATAACTGAGAGAGTTCCATTCCATTTGGGGTAAACAAATACCCAAATTCAAAGTAGTCAATAATACTAGTATAAGAAAATAAATAAATAAATATTTTCATAAAAAAGTTCCGCGAAGGGAGTGACCTTTGCTCCGTTGAATTTCTTCAGAATACATGCATTTAAAAATTGAAAAGAAGAGAAAATATCAAGTTGGAGAGAACAAAGAAAAAATACCTAGTACAGAATTCCACCTCCCCCCCCCCCCTCCAAAAAAAAAAGAAAGATTGAAGTTTCATGTTTGAAAACGTCAAATTTTTCGTAGCATCGTCCAAAACAAAAACAAAACCATGCTAGTGTTGGCTATTACCAAATCAAAGAGTGCCCTTGGGAATCTTTAGAGAGAGATTAGTTATTGAAGCAAAACTCAGAGATACAGTTTGATTAAACAAACAAAACTTTAAACGAAAGTTAAGGAATTGCGAAAGAGAATCTAGCTAAGCAATATAAATAATTAGTATTCCATTTGGTCCTAATTATAAGGCTGAGTTAACTTTTTTTTTTTTTAGAGATTAAGGAAACTAAATAAATTACTTAATCATATCATATGTTGTATATTATTAGATTATATATTAGTTTATTAGTCAAACTAATTAATTGAGAAAAAATTAGAATAAAATTACTTTAGAATAATATAATTAACTTCTTAATCTTTTTTAAAAAGTCGACTTAATCTTATAATTAAGACTAAAGGAGTGTATTTGATTACAAAATTTCTCTCCACATAAGTGGAATGGTACATTAGGGACAAGTTTCTACATGATCATATTTGGTATTCCTTCAAACTAAAGTGAAAGTGAAAGTGTGTTGGACAGGTGGGAATGTATGTTGTCATCAGCAATGAAGTATGAAAGCAGTATTCTTAACTTGTTTAAATCCATTTCTTGAAAAAGTTATATAGATTAATAATATTCAAGAATTTTAAAAATCAAAATTTCTCTCAGACCTTATCATATTTTGATTTGATTTGATTTGATTTTTTCCCAAGGATAGTTTTAAACGCTTTTTTGGGTCTGAAAAATTCCCAATGTTCCTATATCATTCATTTTTCTTTAAATCAAATAATCAATGCATGGATAAGTTAGGCCTCAAAGTCAAATGTTTACAGATCATCGCACCATCTTAATTAATAAGGGAGGCAGGTCGTCCCCAGCTTAGTGGATTAGCTAAATTAATTTAAACAAATGAGTAATTAATTAAGCAAACCAAAACTCACGAAACACCCGTTTATTTATTTATTTTATATATTAATTGGTACGATTTACGTCAGTCGGCGGCGATAAATTTCCATTTCGTACCAACACAAACAAACAACTTGGTAGTAGTTGGGGACGTAATCACGGTTTCATTGTTTGGGGTTTGGGGAGTTGTCTTAATCATACATATAACATCTATTTACATATTTATCAATATTTTTTAATTATATATTTTTTTTATTGATACTTACTTAACAATAATTAATGAGAGAGAATTAGAGAATTAAACAAGATGACTAAGATACTTTAGACAATACATGTCATATTATAAGATATATTTAACCGATTTTGGAGGGATTAAAAATACGAGTTAAATTAGTTGATTTTATTCATTTTCTTAAAATATCCTTATATAAATCTTACAATTCAATTACTTTGTTAATTTTACATAATCCCTTATTTATATCTTAAGAAAAATTAAAGACGTATTTTAAGAAGAAATTAACAAAAATTAGAATTTTATTGAATATAATCAACAATACCCTCTTGTCTATAATTCGGGTGCCTCTAGAAGAATGACATGATTCAAATTGATACTTATTTTCCAGTTTTATTCATGTCGTGATTACTTATTTCCAATTTTGCCCCTCCTCTGTACTCTCTTCAAGCTAACATATCAGTTAAAATAATATGATGACATGTGGCTCTTTTCTATCCTCAAAGCATCCTACTTTGTGTTTGGCTACCATCTATTTCTTTTCCCATCCTCTTGTTTATATCTTAATCGTTAGATTGAAATCTCAACGGTTCAGATTTAATACTTTATAAAAATATTAAAATTATTTAAATATAATATTGTTATAAAACTTTAAATCTGAACCGTTGAGATTTCACTTAACGGTTCAGATAAAAAAGAGGATAAGAAGAGAAGTGGATTTCATGAGAAGAGTTTGATGAAATGCCCATTCTCTCTTCCGGTAATCCTCAAATTTCAATGGGAAGAGGAAGAGCCCTTGATTTTTTTTCCCCCAATTTAGGATATTAAATTTGTTGACTGTCACTTTTTGATTGGCATGAATAAATTAAAGAGCCATATATTAAAAACTGAATAGAGTATATCATCGTTGTCATGTAGTCTAATAGAACGAAAGCTATCTCCTACCGGTAGATAGGAGGTAACATGTTTGATCTCACAACATTTATATTTTTGACAATGACATACTCCCTCCGGTCCTAATTATAAGGCATAGTTGACTTTTTTGGAGAAATTAAGAAAGCTAATTAAATTAACTTAGAGTATTTTTCTTTTTCTTTTTTTCTTCAAAGTAATTAGTTTAACTCATATACTAATATATAATCTAAAGATATACAACATATAAAATGATTAAGTAACTTATTTAGCTTCCTTAATCTCTCCAAACAAAGTCAACTATGCCTTATAATTAGGATCAGAGGTAGTATGATTTATTATTATTATTTTTTTAAAAAATTAACCTTCTAGCTTCCCTCATAGAGAATAAAGATTGATTGACACACCTGTCAACCGCATACCCACTCTAAGGTTGGGTCTGCATTAGATGCTCAGTACATCCATGAGCTCAACGGCGCCCAATTTGCTATGCAGTTGATAAGCTCATGGATGAGCTGGTAATGTGAACTCTTCCAAGTTAGACCTTTCATTTAAGGAGAGCACTCAAGTCAAAAGCTTCTTCCCTCCTCGCCTTCCTTCTTTTTTTTAAAAAAAAAAAAAAAATTGGAAGATGAAAGAGTAAAAGAGTTGGTGGACCGTTAATTAAGCTTATGGGGAAGAATTGTCTATTAAACGAGGAGGTTAATGGCATGGAGTTTTTTTTTTTTTTTTCCCCTCTTGTCGTTCACGATGTCTCAATCAAATTAACGGCGAGCTATTTTAGTATGGCCAAAGTTTATTGCATACTCTATAACTATTGGCCAGTTACCATTCACCAACTCTATATATTGTTTGGCCTCAAAAGCACTCAAAACTTTTGTGACGCTATATCATAAATTTTACACAAGGCTATAATTATTATTATTAATTAATTATTGTAAATTACATGACCCGTATATGCGCAAACAGAGAAGGAGAAATACATGATACAATTGATAACCTTTTTAATTATACATATAACACATGACGATTTAAAATAATATTCGGAATACTTATCATTACAAAACAACTCTAAACATTCATTTCCAGATAAATAGAGATGAAAACTCAATATATATATATATATATATATATGGGAAAAATATTTCTCTTGTCACTGGAGATAGAGTTATCTCCAGTGATCCTAAAACTACGTCGTTTTGAATTAATGAAGGGTGTATTTGTAATTTCAGGTGAATTAATGAAGGGTGTGTTTGTAATTTCAGATGAATTAATGAAGGGTGTTTCTGTATTTGCACGCTTCATTAATTCACCTGAAATTACAAAAACACCCTTCATTAATTCACCTGAAATTACAAATACACCCTTCATTAATTCAAAACGACGTAGTTTTAGGATCACTGGAGATAACTCTATCTTCAGTGACAGGAGAAATCCTTTACCCTATATGTATATATATAAAGGGAAATTTAACACAAATTATATTATCTCATGTCGTTAAAGGCGGTAGGTGGCAACGCTCATGGAGTCAATTCATGAGGCAATTTTCTTTGTGGGTCTCCCCCAGTGCGATACCGAGGGTCTCATTTCGTCGGTGAAGACCTTGTAGCTCGGTTGTTGAACATCACCGACGAGTACAGTGCCACCAGAGACCACCGTGAAGGAGTTGAACAGTGGACGTCCGAGGAACAGAGGCACGCTAGCTAGCTGGTTTGTTGGTTGGATCCTCCGGGGATAGCCGTCAACGTGGAGAAAGCCAACGTCGACACCGGGGAGCGCGATTCCGCCGTCTTCGTCAGCAGCTTGCTTCCCTCCTTCTGAGTTGTTCATACTCAGACTATTGCTCATAATAAGACACATTTCCTCTTGTTTGATGCGATCTAGGAGGCTTGTCACAAAATGTGTCTGCCCTCAGTGCCCTGCATAGATTGCCACGTGCATTATATTACTGAATCATGGGACTTTGTGGTGATGGCCTCCAACATTTTTGGGTTCTTCTTGTATGCCTCCACAGCTTCCTTCCATTGGCCTTTCATGCCATAATCCAACAAAACTCCATCATCAACCTCCATTATTATCTTATAGCCTCAGCCAGCTACCATGCACGTAAATGTGTGTGCACGTATGAGTTATTTTATGTTTATATATGATCTGAGTTATTTTATATTTATATATGATCAGTTTGATTCTTATAGTAGAAGTAGTCTTTCTGGGCCCAAATAGGGACTGGGAATCAAAAACTTAGCTTATGACTGTAATTAATGGCACGTCAGTCTTTATTTTGATGGCGTGGATGTTCTGCTTTTTGAGGTTTGATCTGAGCAGCAAAGTTAATTATATTAGGTGCTTATTCCAGCATTATATGTGAATCAAACAGAGCTAGAGGAGCGAGCAGTAAAACTTTATTGTTATTCGGATGCTCGCTCCGTTATTTCTAGAGTACCAAGCTTGCCAAAAGATTAATTCATATATATAGTTAGTAGCTCAGAAATGGGGTTAAGGAATGATTAGTTACTGTTTCATTAGCCAAAATCAGATTCTTGCTTGTAACCCCAAGATAACAAAAATTACATAGTTACTAATGTCTGTCGCAGCATGCTAAGATCTTAATTTACCCAGCAAAATGATTACTCGGAGGTTTCGGTTGGAGTGGCAAGCTTCCTCGAGCCTTGAGCGCACAAGCGTGGATATACCTCTTATTGATTCTTGTGGTTCAGATGGAAATGAGGTTAATGGACCTGCGGAGCGCAAAAAATCTCAGATTGGATTAATCCTTCCCTGAACAAAGGGTTGCTCTGTCTTCAACAACTAAGAAACAACCCAGATAAGGCTGTGTGACTCTGATACTATTAGTTCGGTGAGTAATTTGAACCGTGCAATTATTCCTGTCGCTCAACTCTCCCCCTATTTCTGAGGTTGCCAAGAAGCTTGATGGAGTTAAGGGAAAAAGAAATGCTCCTGACCCTGAATCTCCTGTGGAAAGCAAAAGGACAAGACTTTTTTACAGAACCTGAATCTGAATTTACAGACCAAGAGTGTCAGGAAAATGAAAAAAATTATAAGGGATAAGAATCCAGGTATTCATCTAGACCTCATTGATGTTCCAATCTCAATGACATTTACACTGATGAATCAAAGTGCATTGTAGATGCTCTTACATCTATATTAGAGGCGGTATGAAAGAAAGAAGAACTCTACTGGTGGCAACGGTCGATAAATAAATGGCTCAAGGCTGGAGATTGGAATATTGTGTTTTTTTTACCGCACCACTGTGATTCGGAGGCAACGTAATCTGTTCTGAGACTTAAGGATCAAAGTAGTAGCTGGGTAGAACAAGAGGAGGGTATTTCTCAGTTAGTTGCTGATTTTTATGCATCCTCATTCTAAACCAGCATACAAGGCCACCTGGATTCAGTACCATGTTATGTGAAACCAGTAATCACCGACCAGCAAAATTCATGCCTTATTCGTACAGTTACAGAAGAAGTTATTAAGGAAGCTACCTTCCAACATGGTGCATTCAAGGCTCCGGGCCTGGATGGTTTTAATGGGCACTTCTACCAATTTTATTGGAATGAGATACCTCACTCTCTTCTTAGAATGGTGAAAAGTTTCTTTGAGCATGGTGAGTTGATTGACTCTTTAAATGAAACCAACCTCGTCTTAGTTCCCAAAGTTTCTTGCTGTGTAACTAGGTTAGGATTGCTTGGTTTGGTTGTCCTTTGAGTCTAATGATTAATCCTTCCTCTGCTCAGAACATTACCTTCTGGATTGAGGATTTTTTTGTTAATGGATTCAGGGGACATGGAGTATGGAAAAGCCTATAGTGCAACAATGTGTTGGTTCATTTGGAAACTTAGATGCAAGATGACCTTTGAACAGGAAATTCCCACCCCAGCTGCTGTGATTGAATTAACAGGACAATGCATGCTGGCTTATTGGTATGCTAATTCTTTTCTAGAGCCTACTCCTCCTCCTGTGGCAACTGAAGCTGACTTTCAGTGGAGGAAACCACAGGCTTAATCAATCAAGATTAATTGTGATAGAGCCTTTTGTAAGAAGAATGAGAGTGAGAGTTTGCAGAAAATCAAAGGGCCTATTTATTAGAGGTTGGGCTGAGAAAGTAAAGGCCTGCTCAGCTTTTCATGCAGAGCTTCTAGCAGCATTTAAAGCGATAGAACCAACCTGCTATAGTAGTGCTTGACTGCCAGGATCTGTAGTATGCACTGTCTTTGAAAACTCTTAAATTCTATCCTTGGTCTCTTCATACCTTACTTCTGGAGATCTTTGATTTGATGGCTGAACGAAGTCTTCTCTTTAAGGGAGTTGGGACCTAACGGCCTGATCTTGGATGCTCCACCTCCTCTAGCTTCAATTATTCTTCGTGAAGCATCTGTTGAAGACGTTAACAGGTTGGACCAGCATTCCCTGGAGGCTGATGGGGAAGGAATAGGCTGATGTATGACTTGTTTATTCGTTTCTTTCATTACCTGTTTCTTTCGTTATATTGTTTCTTTAATTCCTTTATGTTTCAGACCTCTTTATGCCTTCAATTGAATGCAATCTTTTTGCTGGTGAAAAAAAAAGGGGAAAACTTAAACATGGGAGGATCTGGATGATGAAGATCATGATTCATATTAATTATATTAATGATTAATTCACATCATTTGGTCGTCGTGCTTGCCTCATCGTGCTGAAACCGGTTCCGATTGATCATTGTTGATAAGAAGGCCGAAAAATATTAAGAGTAGCCGAACAATTCATTCGCAAGTCATTCTTGAAGATATCATGCAGTTGATATATTTTTCAAAAACGCAACAGATGAAAAACTTAATTAAATAAAGAAAACGAAATCCTGATTCATTACCCAAAACAAGTGTAATTTCTAATTTATATGAACTAGAATTCGATTTTCCTCGATGAACAAATTAGAAGGAAGTCAAGTCAGCATTAATGTTGTTTCGAAATTTTGTGTCCATCTTTGCCATTGTGCGATGTGTTAGAGGATCCTGTTAGGTGAGTGAAGACCTTGTAGCTCCGTTGTGGAACCTTGCGGCAAATAGCCAGAACCAGATCAAAATACAGAGGAAGCTGAACCAATGCGAAAAACGTCACCGGCAAGAACGTCGCCACGTATATCGGATAAACGGCGACTCTCAGACTATCTTTCACGATGAAGAAATGACCGGCGCAGAAAGATATCAAAACCGAAGCTATTGATGTGAACAGTGACGACATCCCAAACAGAAGCTTCCTGGGCAGTCCCACAGCGAAGTCCTTCTCTTGGAACCGCGACGTCAGGATCGACAGGAACATCACCAGCGACATCACCGACGAGCACAGCGCCACCAGAGACGCCACCGCGAAGATGTCGAACAGAGGCTTTCCTTGGAGCAGAGGCACGCCAGTAGTTTGGTCAGATCCTCCCGGGACGGCCGTCGACGTGGTGAATGCCACCGTCGCCACCAGCGCCGCCAGCACCGAGCAAGATTCCGCCGTCTTCGTCAGCCACTTGCTCCCCTCTTTCATCAGATGTCCGTGTGTCCTTAAGAAGACGAGCTTCGCTGTTTCGCCACGCATGTTGTATCGAGAGAAGAAATTAGGCGGCATCGATTCCTTCACTAACTGAAAGAATCACAAATCAACTTCAAAATTGACGATCGATTTTGCTCATCTATCGAATTCCAGAAAAATCAAGATCAGAATTATACATATACGAACCTTGTACCATTTGTATTCCCACTGCATTTGCATCGCAGCACCAGGAACACGCCAAGGCTTATGATCCCGACACGAAGCAGCGAGATGAAGAACACTATTGCCCTGTGAATCGACTTGTCTGAAAGCACTCTCTTTCACAAACTCCATTTTTCTCAGAAGGTTGAACACATGAGGCTGTCTATTCTCTACGGTCAGAAGGACCACGTTCTTGGTGTCTGCGTCAACGTCTTGGATTGCCAGAGGGAAAGTGTCAAGTATTTTCTCTACCATCTCTGTCACTCCCATTTTTGCTGCTATCAATACAGGCGTCTCTAGCATCGTCCTCTTCATCTTCTTCTTCTGATTCTCCATGTCCTCTCTTGTGTCATACTTTTGAGGAGTACTTCCTGTGTTTTCATATCTGTGGACAGAAGCTAGTCGAACTAGCTCCACCATAACTTGCTTTGCCCACACATGTTTCTCTTTTCTTCTCTGGATTTTCCGTATCCAAGATGCTCCTGCAATTACATATTATATATGTATATATGCAGATTAAGATGTTTCTCTTTTTAATTACGTATATATGTTATGCCAGATTATCTAAAGAACCCTACCTACACCAAAAACGATTAGAAAAACCTTCATCATAATCACTAGGAATCGGATTGCAGCTTCCCAATTGAGAGGGAACCGGTGGCTTCTCTCTTGTTTCCTCTCTGCTATAAAACAGAAACCACAATGCCACAATATGATAAATATAAAATTAGCTCCATCATTATTGCTATAAATACATATATAGAGATCAGGTTAGCTAGAATTGAAGATGAAATCTTGAAATGGTACCAGTATTTTTGGGGAAGAATCTGCCAGGTGAGGGGTTTTCTTCATCAGTTGCAGCTTTACCACCACTTGTGCCATTTGCTTATTACAGCATAAATGTTAATGCATGAATGAGTTATGCTGGCCATAAGCCTTGAAATATTTAGTACACATTTAAGATTTATAAGAATGTATATCTGACTTACTTAATACTTGTACTTTCTTCAAAGTTTCTAACACATCCATGCATGTTCTGTAGTTTTCTGGACACTCAAATTCATTACTTTTTCTATCTGCTCTACTTGAGTCCCCAATTTCCTCCTTCAACTCATCCACTATTAGACCTGGAAAAACATGCTTAGTTATTCGAAATTATACAAATGATGCCCTGTTATAATTGCTGCGGGATACTTTCATGAAACGATTATTGTTGCAGAGATTCTACGTCTAGAGATGAAAAGCCAATTGATGGTTTACTTCAAGAACAAACTATATATGATCTCATTAACTACAACATTTTTCTACAGTAAGTGATGTATATATGATTATGCTCGTAAAATTATTGAAGTTATGTTTTTTATATGAAAAGTGAGAGACAATAATCATTATAACCAAATGGGAAAACTTAAAAGGCAATAAGAACATCTTACAATGGTACATGAGATTATCCAAAGTCTCCATTCTGGTGCTACTTTTAAAGCAGTTTGGCTTCATGGCAAGGATATGGAGAGGTGACACACCTTCTTCATTGTTAGACAACGCGAGGTTGGGGAACAAGTGAATTATTTGAAATGCCAAATCTACAATATAAATAAGATACAATCAAAAGAACTTAAGTATGAATCATAATATATTAATCAAGCATTTGAAAGACACAATAATTGAGGAGCAAAATAATACATAGAAATACGAACTAACCGAAGAATTCACCATATATGGTGCAATGAAGGATTGTGTCCCCATTAGTTCTCCTGCAGAGTGAGCAATCATCTTTGTTGTTGAGGTAACCATGGAGGCAAAAGAATGCATCTTTCTGACCATAATTAGCTGCCAAGAACAACGGCGTTTCGCCTTCTATGTTTCTGCTCGAAATGAGATCGGGTTCTCTTCCTGCGATGCTTCTGCAGATTTTCAGGTTACCAAGCTCTGCTGCCAAGTGAAGAGGAGTGTTTCCCTTTGAGTTTCGCATGCTCAGGATTCTTATAAACTCTTCCTTTTCCATCTTATCTAGGACGCGTGTCACAAAATTGGTCTGCCCCACATAGATAGCGATGTGTATCACTGTTTCTTCTGACTTTGTGGTCCTGGCCTCCAATGCTTTTGGGTTCTTCTTGTATGCCTCCACAGCTTCCTTCCATTGGCCTTTCATGGCATAACTCAACATGCCTTCATCCTCAATCTCCATTGTTGATTGCTTCAACGTATAGCTAGTCAACAAGTTATCTTCTTTCCTATCCGTATATATATATATATATATATATATATATGTATGTATATATATGCGCACTCCCTTTTTCTCATAATATTTTCTACAGTATCAGTTTTGTTCAGTTTGCCTTTTTTTAATAGAGTTCAATGCACGACTACTAGGAAAGAATTGTGACTGCTAATACAGACAATTGTACTAATAATTTCCATTATTTTTTAGATAAAGTCCTAACCCTCGTAGTATCACACCAATAAAGTTGCAGGATTTCGACATCATACTATGATGAATTGTCAAGCAAACTCAGCATACAACTGTAATTTATTGTTGCACGTAGGATTCCTTTTTTTTTTTTTTAATTTCATTTTGATGTCTGAGCAATAACTACTATTACTTCCAGTGCAAGATTGGCATTTCCTTGACAATGGGGGAGATTTAGATTCGAAAATCTCTAGAGCATGCCAAAAGATTCATGGTTGGCTGATAATGTGGTTAAAGAATAAAGTAGTATCACGTGCGACCAAATCAGATTCTTGCTTGTGAACCCAGCAAAACAAAACTCCTCCAGTACCCAACCCATTGCTTCATTAGCGAATGTCTATAGCAGCGTGAAAAATTTACAGCAAAATGAATATTCTTGTGGGGGGGAAAACAACACGAAAGGTTGTAACTTGCTAATTTGTTTGCAGCAATCTGATCTATATTAAGCCTGGGATTTAAAGCCGTCTCAAAATTAAAAAAATGTTGATCAAGATTCTTTGTTCCTTTGCTTGCTGTTACTACACGCCACCTTGCTTGAGCTCTCATCCATCTTTTGTGCATGTTGATCTCCATCATCATTCCCTTCTTTCTCCTTTGATAGATTCTCTGCACCCAGATGGCTAGCACCCACTCCTATCATTCCGGCAGATGCATCCACGTCAATATTATGCTCTGTATTTTTATCATCTTCAGAGTCACTTTCACCAGAACAGCTCTTATCAGGTGTTTGAGGAGATTCTGCTCCCTCGGTTTCGTCCACTTTCAAGTCGGCGTACATCATATCCTTATCGGGAATTTGTTCTGGTAACGGCGCAGCATCACCTATACCCTGGCCTGTTTTCAGTTTCTCCCTATAATTCTCCATTTCAGCTTGGTACCTCTCTTTATCCTTAAGTGCCTTCTCTTGATAAACCTAAATTCAAGGGAAAACCACAAGTTAATTTTAAGAGCAGACATCATGGTAATTTTGTGTTCCCATATTTGAAACACAACTTACGTATGCAAGAGCTTTCTTGGCTATAGGTTGCCCCAAGTAAATGTGTCTGTTTACTTTTTGCTAGCCGGCTTAATGTGAGGACTTCATTAATAACATAATATACTTTAGAGGACCAAGACGAAAAGGTCAAGGTTTAAAGGAATAAATTGGCGAGTGTCTGTTTTGAGTGCCAAAGCATGTACTCAAAATTATGAAAACAAAAATGCAAAAGACAAAATTCAATAAATCACTTGCTGCTTTCTCCGGCTCCATTAATTTGTTCCAGAGTTCACCAATTATCTTATTGATTTTTCTGTCCTTCCCATGGTGAAGTGGTTTCAATCTTGCAAGTTGCTCTGCAAAGAAGAAATTGTATCCGCTTCGATTAGGTTTGGGATGACCAGGGTCTCTCTTTTTTATCTCACATTTCTTGCGTCGGTGACGATGGACACCCAAAGCAGTACATGGGTATTACTATTATAGACTGGAACACTACCATGTTGCGGCATTGTTGGCAACGCAGGGTTTTGTGTAGCCTGATATATAACACCTTTGAGTTTCTCTGAACCCACTGTGACAGTAACAAGATACCCACCTGCGATCTTTCCATCAATCACTTCCTACAGAAGAAGCTGAAGTTGCTGAAACCACAAACATTATACAGTCTTGCTCACTCATCAGCTTCTTATAGTATATTCAGAAAAAATTTAAATAAGAAGAGCTGGAGCTGGTAAATTTGTAATTTAACAGGAGAAAAACAAGTCCAAGCCATGATATGTGAGTTATTCATAAATGATTAAGTCAAACTATGTTAGCAACCTTATCATTAAATCATGGGACTTTGTGATGCCGATGGCCTCCAACACTGTTGGGTTCTTGTTGTATGCCTCCATATTGGGGCGGAGCCACACTAGTTTTTATGAGGACAAGTAAACCCATAAAAAATTTAAAAATATATATTTCGTGAAGGAATCTCATTACAATAAGTCTGGTTGGGTTAATTGGTTAAAGGTTTTGCCATCGGTTTTAAGCTCCTCGATTCGAACGTCCTAGCCTATCCCTTTTTTTTTTTTTTTTTGTCAATTTCTCAAACCTCATCTCTCAGCGATTACTTCTTGCTTTCCCGGTTAGGGCTAGGCAACGTGGCAGAGGCAACGCGCAATCATCTCTCTCTCGCCCGATACGCCCTTCACGCATGATTCCATGGTCGGTGATTCTCAGACGGTGGTTTTTCGATTCTTCCCCAGATCTTCGCCGGTGATTCGTGGTGGTTCGGTGGTTCCTTGGTTGAGTTCCGACGGTGGCGACGGTGTTTCAAGACTTTCTTCTTGGTTGAAATTCGTGGTGGTTTGGTGGTTTCTGATTCTCGCTCGCGGTGGTTCAAGCATTTCAGGTGGTTTCTGATTCTTGCTCGCGGTGGTTCAAGAATTTCAGGTCAACTTCTCCGTTTGTCTTGGTTTTGTCTCTACTCTTGGTGCTAGAAGTTTCGTCCCTGTTCTTAGGTGTTCCGATTACTCCGACGGTGAAATTGGAGGTCTTTTGTCTTGGTTTTCTCTCTGTCCTTGATTTTCCATCCACCCCCATTTACATAAAGCATCATTACTTTGCATTCGATTTCACCATCTTCTCACAGCTTTAGAGAATCCAGATTCTTGTTCGTTTGGCCCACAAACTTGCTTGTTGAATCAATGATACAGAGCAATGGACAATTTTTTCATTGACCTTTATCTCGTTGATCATTTTCATTATTATCAGTTTAACCACCGGAGTTTGTCTAATTGCCCTCTCTTCTACTGGTCTGCAAAAATATTGATGGTCCTCAACGAGGCAATTCCAGAACTTTCAATGACTGTTGATCTGTCAAACACTACAGGCTTGAGAGGGAAAGAGCTTCAATTGTGAGGTATTTTATTACCATTTTTTTGGGTTGTCATGAGGAAAATCAGAAAGATAAAATCATTTTTTTTCAAGTTGGATTTCATTCTCTTTTAATGTTCTATTGTATCTGGAATTTAAGGATTTTGCATTTATTAATGAACTAAGGATGATCAAGTCTTGTGAGTTTGTTTTTATGCATTAGGTGGTTTGGATAATGCTTAAGAAAACATGTTTTCCCTTTTGGTGTTTGTCAAAATGTCTGAAAAATCGTTTGTAAATAAATAAATAGCTGAAGCTAATATTATCCATTTTCTCTTATTTTTCATAGCTTGTTGTAATGTGATGAAAAGATTTGAGAATTGTGTAGCTAATAAATAGCTGAAAGTATGCTGCCTCCCCCTTTGATATGCTTCTTTGATTTTGTCTTAGCTCTGTTCATTGATTGTGGAGGTCATATTCATCTATGTTTGCTCCTATGCTCAATATATGTGGGTGGGTGTGGTGGTATGTATGCAAAGCTTCTCTTTTTTCCTAAATTGGCAAAGATGCTTGGTAGTTTATGACGTGTAGCTTGATAATTAAGAGGCATGCTTATTGGGTTATTTTTGAATGCCTATAAGGTGTTTGATGAATTATGTGAAAGAAGAATGAGGCTTGGGAGTTTTGTGTATAGCTCAGGCATGGGGAGGGAAGTTTATTTAAACATTCGTTTTACTAAAATAATAATTTTAATAGACGTAAAAGACGAAGCCAGCATTTTGGTTTGCTTGCCCACCTTCTAGTTATTATAATTCTTCATTCTTTGATTTCTTATAGGTTGCAACATGTTCTTTAATCTTGTCAAACTTTTTTCCTTCCAAAAAATGTCAACGATACAATCTTAATACATTTAAAATTTTCCTTAAGAAAAAAAATTCGGGGGCGCTGCACTAATTGTGCACCCATAAACTCTAAATCCTGATTCCGCCACTTCCTCCACAGCTTCCTTCCATTGGCTTTTCATGCCATAATCCAACAAAGCTCCATTATTATCTTGTTGCCTCAGCACGTAAATGTGTGTGCAAGTATGAGTTGTTATATATATATATGATCGGTTTGATTCTTATAGTAGTATTAGTTTTCTGGGCGCAAATAGGGAATCATCACCGTCATCAATTAAAAATAATTACTTCCTCCAGTCCTAATTATAAGAGCTAGTTGACTTTTTTGGAGAGATTAAGGAAGCTAATTAAATTACTTTAAAGTATTTTTATTTTTATCTTTTTCTTCAAACTTATTAGTTTGACTAATAAACTAATATATAATCTAAGAATATTTAACAAATGAAATGATTAAGTAACTTATTTAGCTTCCTTAATCTCTCCAAAGAAAGTCAACTAGCTTGTGTAATTAGGATCGGAGGTAGTATTACATATTGAGAATAAAGTTAGTCAAAGGTTTCGGCTTGATTAGATATGAAGTATATATTGGGAATAAAAAACTTAGCTTACGACAGTAATTAATGGCACGTCAATCTTCATCTTGATGGCGTGGGATGTTCTTCTCTTTGAGGTTTAATTTATGCAGCAAAGTTAATTATATTAGGTGATTATTCCAGCATTATATGTGAAACAAACACGGCTAGAGGAGCGAGCAGTAAAACTTTATTGTTACCCGGATGCTCGCTCTGTTATTTCTAGAGTACCAAGCTTGCCAAAAGATTAATTCATATATATATAGTTAGTAGCTCGGAAATGGGGTTAAGGAATGATTAGTCACAGTTGCATTAGCCCAAATCAGATTCTTGCTTGTAACCCCAACATAACCAAAATTACTTAGTTGCTAATGTCTGTCGCATCATGCTACGTACTTGATTTACCCAGCAAAATGATCACTCGGAGGTCTCGGTTGGAGTGGCAAGCTTCCCTGAGCCTTGAATGCACAAGCATGGGTATACCTCTTATTGATTCTTGTTCAGATGGAAATGAGATTACTGGACCTGTGGAGCGTAAAAAATCTCAGATTGGATTAATCGTTCCCTGAACAGAGGGTTGATCTGTCTGGAACAACTAAGAAACAACCCAGATAAGGCTGTGTGACTCTGATACTATTTGTTCGGTGAGTAATTTGAACTGTGCAATTATTCCTGTCACTCAACTCTCCCCTATTTCTGAGGTTGCTAAGAAGCTGGATGGAGTTTAGTTAAAAAGAAATGCCCCTGACCCTGAATTCCCTGTAGAAAGCAAAAGGACAAGACTTTTTAACAGAACCTGAATCTGACTTTACTGGTACAAATGCGCCTAAATCACCACGAAAAGCTGTCAGACGCAAGAATGTCAAACAAATTATAAGGGATAAGAAGCCAGGTATTCCTCCAGACCTCATTGATGTTCCAATCTCACGGGAAATAGGTTTTCCAGGGAGTTGGATTTCTTTTATTGCCAACAAGCGATCTTCTGATGATGAGGTCTTAACTCAAGGCTTCACTGGCTATCCTCCATCAGCCACCCGAGGGCCATGAGTATCCTAGCTTGGAACTAATGATGTGATTGTCAACATAGTTAGTAGTTCGAAAAATGTCATTTATTCTCTCATTAGCTCGGCAGTCTGGGAATTTCCACAGTATATATCTTTATTTACGGCCTTCCAAGAGAAAATGAGCGTATGAAAATGTGGGATCAGCTACGAGCCACAGCAAACACAATCACCTCTCCATGGTTATGCATAGGGGATTTCAATGATTTAATGTCCCAAGATGAGAAATTGGGCGGTAATCCTCATGCACTTGAGAAATTTTTTTAACTTTCAACAATTTGTATCTGATTGTGAATTGATGGATATTGAGATTATAGGATCTAGATTCACTTGGTGTAATCAGAGAATTGGAGATGATCATGTCAAAGAGAGAATTGATCGGGCAATGGCCAAGCTTGATTTCAAAGAAGCTTTTCCAAAAGCTTTAGTCTTTCACATTGAACCAGTAGCTTCCGATCATCATAAGCTTCTTATAGTCTTATGCTTCAAAGATTCTAAATCCCCTAGAACTTTTAAATTTGAAGCCTCATGGGTTACTCATCCTGATTTTACCGGTCTGATTAGGGGTTGTTGGTGCTCAGATGAGGCTAATGTATCCAATGGAGTGGTTGCCTTTGTGAACTGTTTGGATAGATGCAGGAAAATTCTCATTAGAAAGAGCCGTAAGATGTTCCCGAATAACAAAAGACTGATCTCTGAGCTGATTGGGAAGAATGAAACATTGAAGGCTGACATTTACACTGATGAATCAAAGTGCATTATAGATGCTCTTACATCTAAATTAAAGGCGGTATGAAAGAAAGAAGAACTCTATTGGTGGCAACGGTCGGGGAACTAACTGGCTCAAGGCTGGAGATTTGAATAGTAATTTTTTTTTACTGCACCACTATGATTCGGAGGCAACGTAATCTGGTTCTGAGACTTAAAGATCAAAGTAGCAGCTGGGTAGAACAAGAGGAGGGTGTTTCTCAGTTAGTTGCTGATTTTTATGCATCCTTATTCTGAAGCAGCATACAAGGCCACCTGGATTCAGTATCGTATTATGTGAAACCATTAATCACCGAACAGCAAAATTCATGCCTTATTCGTACTGTTACAGAAGAAGAAGTTAAGGAAGCAACCTTCCACCATGGTGCATTCAAGGCACCGGGCCCGGATGGTTTTAATGGGCACTTCTACCAATTTTCTTGGAATGAGGTACATCACTCTCTTCTTAGAATGGTGAAAAGTTTCTTTGAGCATCGTGAGTTGATTGACTCTTTAAATAAAACCAACCTCGTCTTAATTCCCTAAGTTCACTTAAAATATGGACCTATTAACCTGCATAATTTTGCATATAAAATTGTGGCTAAAATCCTTGCCAATAGACTTCGCATGGTGCTTGATGATTGCATTTCGAAACATCAAAGGGCTTTCATTCCTAATCGCCTTATTCAGGATAACAAGATTATTGTCCATGAGGCCTTTCACTATCTTAGGAATAAGAGAGTAGGGAAAAGTTTGAAGTAGCTCTTAAAATGGACATGAACAAGGCATATGACAGGTTAGAATGGGATTTCCTAGAAGGGGTGATACTTAAAATGAATTTCTTTATTACTGGGGTTTCATGGATCATGAGATGTGTGAGAAGTGTATATTTTAATGTTCAATTATCCGAAAAGAAGATTGCCTCCATCAATCTACAGCATGGACTCCGGCAAGGGGACCCTCTTTCAACTTATCTATTCATATTGGCTTCTGAAGCTTTTTCCTCTATGATCTATTTTCATGTTGATCAAGGTAATTTTGAGGGAATTAAAATAACAAGAGGTGGTCCAAGTTGTCTTTTTGCAGATGATACAATCATTTTTATGAATGTTAATGTGGATAATTGCTGCTTATTCATGAAAATCCTACAGGATTATTTATTGCAATGTCTCTGGAAAACGTGTGAACTATGACAAATCCAGCTTGTTCGTTTCTATGAACATTCTAGACTATGTGAGAGTAAATATTGTGGAGTGCCTAAATATTGCAGAAGTTGTTGATCCAGGGAAGTATCTTGGTCTTCACATCTTGAGGGGGCGTTCGAAGAATGCGACCCTGACCTTCGTTCGGGATAAAATGGGAAGGAAGTGGAAGGCCAAGAAGAAGTGCTTGTCTTTTGCTGGACGGGAAACTATAATTAAAGCCGTGGTAAGTGCTATTCCCATTTACTCTATGTCCTGCTTTAAATTCCCTAAGAAAACATGTATGGCATTGGATAGCTTGGTACTTTTGGGGGAATACGGACGGGTCTGGTAAAATTCATTGGTCTGCATGAAAAAAACTCTCTGAACCGAAAAAAGAAGGGGGCATGGGATTCAAAGAGGTTTTGACTTTTAATGATGCTTTGTGGGCTAAAACTGCTTGGCGTATTTTGCAATATCAGGACAGTTTATGGGCAAGAATTTTAAAGAGTATTTATTTCCCTGCAACTTATTTCATGAAAGCTGAAAAAAAGGCCAGAAGGCATCTTGTCTGGGATAGCATTCTAACTGGGTGTTATTTTCTAAAGAGAAATCTCTGTTGGCAAGTGGGAACCGGTCATTATTTATATGTATGGAAGGACCCATAGCTCCCCGGAGTAGGGAATTTCATCTTGCCTAAGGGAGACAATGTTATGATTAATCCTTAAATGGTAGTGGCAGAATTTGTACAAGACTGGCTGTGGAATTTTATCTCCTGTGAGTAATATTGTGGAACCACAATTCCTTGATCTTATGAAAAACATTCCCTTGACTAATTCCCAGGTTTGCTAAGCTGATTTGCGCTGCTGCAAAAGATGGGAATTACTGTGTTAGGAAGGGTTATAGGGACGCTGTATGTTCTGCTGATGGCAACAAGTTCTTTTTGCGAGCTTCTACTTCAACGAAGGTGGAAACTAGAATATGGGCAGCAGTGTGGAAACTGAAGGTAATGCCTAAAATACGCAATTTTGTTTGGCGCATGCTGAATCAAGCTTTAGCTACAAGAGAGGCTCTATTCAAACGTAAGTGTGCCCCACATCATATATGCCCGATTTTTTCTGTATAACTGGGTCAGGATTGCTTGGTTTGGCTGTCCTTTGAGTCTAATGATTAATCCTTCCTCTGCCCAGAACATTACCTTCTGGATTGAGTTTTTTTGGTTAATGGATTCAGGGGACATGGAGTTTGGAAAAGCCTATATTGCAATAATGTGTTGGTTCATTTGGAAACTCAGATGCAAGCTGATCTTTGAATAGGAAATTCCCACCCCAGCTGCTGTGATTGAATTAACAATCCAATCAAACTATAGTTCCTTCAGTGTTTTAAGTTTCATATATATGCTTTATGTGTTTTAAGTTTAGTGAATGTCACATTTTTTTGTCAAACAGGTTTAGGTTGAATTATATGATTGTTGGCACTGCATCAGTTGTTTTTTTAATAAGAATGCAGCTGAGCTATTTAAGAAAAGTGCTACTTAATTGAAAGTTGATATTTCTAAGATATGGATATTGAGTTTAGTTATATTTGATGGTCTCTTATATAGTGTTTCTTTCTAATATCTAGGAAGATTTATGTTTTGCATTTCCTAAAGAGGTGGAACAGTTGGTTGAGATGAAGATGTTTTTGAAGATAAAGTTGAATAGATATAATGATAATCACCCAAACTCAAGTGTTTTCGTTCCTTTCAACCAACTGAATGTGGCATACTAAATGATGATTTTAATGAAGTTGCTTCTGAGGTTAAAGTTTAGTAATTTTATTTTATGTTTGTTTAGGTTGATCAATGTATTTGCTGTTTGAGATAGTGATTTCTCTATATTTTGAGTAGGCTGGAGGACCAAGTGCATTAGCTACTAAGGAGGATAAAGACATTGTATATGTGAAAAATGCAACTGTTGAAGCTATTTCATCTGAAGCAGTATGGTTTCTATGTACAACCCAAATGTTATTGCCACCCAATAATTTAAAAACGCTTACACAGAAGTTTACCATGTTTATATTTATTTTGTGGTTAATATACATTGTGTGTCTTTGTGAGTTATATCCCAATTCATAAAGTGATAGGTAGATATGTAGAAGCAGAGGCAGACAATATTATATGCATCATATATTTGGATTATGGGCTCTTTTTGGTAGTTGTAGAATAGTTTCATGTTTGTCATGTGGTAGCTAATATAGCTTACTTTATCATTAAAAATAAGACAATCTTATGAGTTCAAACAAAGATAATGTTATGATTAAAAAAACAAAAAAACAGATGTTGGAAGCGTGTTTTTTATTTCATGATAGATATGAATGGTAGTTGATGTTTGATAGAATGGATGAAATTGGTATGGAAGAAACTGTACAATTGAAAATGTTGCATAGTGTTGAAGTTTTGTAGGTTGATGAATTCAAGTTCATTTATATTTAAGTGTTGTAAATGTTGCACCAGCGCAGCGCAAGGCGTGGGGGGTTATTTCTTGTGTACTTAATGGCAACTACATATAAGAATGTTTATATACTGTGATAGCTAGCATTTTGAAGTCATTTCCTTTTTCCCTTTTGACATGTAGTTGAAGTTGTTAAACATATAAAAATACAACTACTGATGTAATTGTGGTTTATGCTGTGTTTTTGGATGTGGTTTATGTTGTATTTTTGGATAGTAACACAATTTTTATTTTTTGTTGGTTGATTTGAAATCCAATTCTTTTTTAAAATGATCCTTTATGTTTTGTTTTATTTCTTAATAATTTGAATGAGGGGAGGGTAATATTATGGAATTATTGTACCCGCGCAACGCGCGGGAGGAGTTCTTGCTTGTTGAAGGAATAGGCTGATGTATCACTTGTTTATTTGTTTCTTTCATTACCTGTTTCTTTCGTTATGTTGTCTCTTTAATTTCTGTATGTTTACGACCTCTTTATGCCTTTTTTGATACATAAATTTTAGAAAAGGGGTTGGGTTTATCCTCAATTCAAGGGCAATGCAAAACCTCTCTTCCTCTTAAGTGATACTTTTTTTTTTGTGACTTTTGCTTTTTTAAAAAATTATCATCTAAACATATAAATTAATAGAAAAGAACCATTTTTTTGCATTAAAAAAGTGTTTTTTTAAATCAAAAAATCCCTAATTATACTATTGATTTATTAATATCATTTGGATGTCGTGCTTGCTTCATCAAGCTGAAACTGGTTCCGATTGATCATTGTTGATAAGAAGGCAGAAAAATATTAAGAGTAGTTGAACAATTCATTCGTAAGTCATTCTTGAAGATAAAAAGTAAAAACAGAACGGAGAGGGTGTGAGAAATTGGCAACAGAATTATTGAGGATGTGTTAAAAATGCCCATGTGTCATTTCCTTATTGATGAATCGGAGGAACTGGGTATAAAGTATTGAGATTTGGTTTCCTTTTATACTCCTTACTCTCCTTTTCCTTTAGAGATTTAACATATTATATCTGTAATATCCTGAATTTTGAACTCTAAGACTTGAAAATAAACCTAAGTTAGACAGACTCCTAAGCCCGGTTCAAAAGGTATGACATTTCCTGGATAGATAAAGATCCTCTGCATTTTGAGGAAAATAGGAAGAGAAAGAGACACTGAAGAGTCATATGTCAAAAAGTAAGATTCAGTGCAATGATCACAATGGGACACGTGTCACTTCAGGGGTAAAAGAGGAAAAGTAAGGGCAAAACAGTCAGTTCCTTATCCCTAACATATTGAAAATTTATCCACCATGAGAGAGAAGAGAAAACAAGGTGATTTAAGTCATACTCCGGCTAAAACATGTCATGCGGGTCGCACATGTGATTAATCAACAGCAACGGGACTGATAAAGACCGATTAGGGGTTCCTTTGGATTGAGTAGGTCAAGTGTGGGGTCACTCCATGAAGTTTGGAGAATGGCACATAGGGGTATCTATTCAAGAGGAAAAAGTCTGAAAAAGATAAAGAAAAGTGTAAAGGTAAACACCCTGTTGGTCAGTGGGACCCACACGGACCAGTAGATCGGGAACTAGACTGATAAAGTGAGGAAAAATGGAATTAAATACTAGGGACCAGATGTGTTGGGCCCCTTAGGCGTCACACACCCCCTTTAATCTTTAAAAATGTTTACTTGGAGAAAAAGGAAGAAAAGTTAGTGTAAAAGTCAAACCGTGAGTCCCACGTTCAGAGAAAAAAGGTAAAATGGGAATAAATGGATAAAAATTAATTTGGGTAGAATTGTGGGCCCCAAATGGCGCATAAAGGGTCCAGTTGGGCTGGTGAAATGATGGGGAAAAGTTGGTAATTATTTAAAAGTTCTGGGCCACAACTGCAATTTTTGAAGTTTTGGGCCAAAACGGGTTATTTGCCCCAAAGCATAAAATATCCAGATATTTTTGCTGAGGGATGCACCACTTGGCAGCACCCTAAGAGGCCCTGGAAATTTCTGGAAAGACTTGGGAAATAAGTCAAGAAAAGTAGATCCTAATTATTACATAAGCTAAAAATTTACGCCAGGTAATTCTACTTCCACCGGATCAATGTTACCTTTATTAAAAAGGTAATTTCTTCTTCTTTTCACCCTTGAGCATGAAATTTCCAGAGAAAAGAAGAAGCTCCAGCCAGCCACCATCACCAACCTCCAAGCTCAAGGATTCATGTTCATCCACCGATCTTCCAATTCTAGGTAACACCAGCAACTTCATCGTCTTGAGTTCTTGCTTAAATAATTTCGTGCAAAAGGCTGGTGCTTGGTGTTAGGGTTGGGTTTTTGCATTTTTAAGGTCACCAATGGCTCTGGAACATGGTTTTGTGTAGGGTTTAGTCATGGTTTTACTTTCCGAACTTGAAATTACCGAAAAAGTCTTGAAACTAAGTCTTTTGGCAAATCTGGAAATTTCTGGCAATGGTGCTTCAACTCGGTTTTAAAAATATCAAATGAGCTTTAATGAAGCTGAAATTTTTCAGGAAGAAATTACACTTCCTAAGGTTCACCAAGATGTATAATTTTGTAATTTTTGGATTTTCCTACTAGGAGATAAAAATTGTTAAAGTTGGCTCTGTGTGCATCTAGGCGAAATCTGACCAAGGGGTAGAAAATGAGAAACACACCAAAATACAAGTACTTTCAGGGCCTGGGTATATTTTTCCTGAAAAAGAGACTTATTAATGGTTCAAATGGCGCTGGTTGCATGCAAAAATGATTTTTTTTGGAATTTATTAAAAATCCTTGAAGTTGGGCCAGAAACACTGAATTTCGGGAAAATTCTGGTTAAGCTCGAATTTAACAGGAAAATGCAAGGGTATTTTTGGAAATACTAAAAATGGTGTATTTTGGTGTTATTAGGTCAGGGACATTTATGGAAAAGTTATTGGGTATAATAAATATTAAGGGCAATATATTATACACCAGGTAGTAACTACTTTACTCCCGCACTTTTATGTGTTTTGTTGTATGTTTTGCTTGCCATATTTGTTTTTGGTATATGTGTTGCCAAATATGCATACAGACCATCTTTATGATTGTGTCCCTAGCGCTGAGGGTGCCTGCCGGGGCCTACTTATGTGGCGACTCAACGGAAATAGGCGGTGCCTGCCGAAGTCTGCCTGCGTGGCAACTCAACAAAAACAGGCGTGTGATTCCGATAATTCCAGGGCTTGCCTTGGTAAGGTGGCTCGATGGTGCGAAGACGTGCTATTGTGTATGTTCTGTTTGCATATTGTGGTATTTGGCATACTATTCTGCATTCGTATACATACATGGTTGCATACATACACATCATACATTTAGTGCATGAGTATTGATAGTTATTATGGAAGCCGTTTTCGGACTCCAGACGCTTTTGTAGACACAAGAGGTCGTGTCGGAAGTGTGAAGTATCATTTTAGAGAGGTAGAGTATATCAGTGCAGATTGAAGAATAAGGAATGCCCTATTATACTTTGTATTAATTTTGGGATGACTGTACATATATATATTTGATATTTTATTTTGGATAACTGTACCTTTAACCCTTCCGGGGCTTTTATTTTCTGTTTATTTTACTTTTACCAGTACAGTAGATTGTCTGAACTGATTAAATGCTCTGTTGTGCTCACTCTAATACGCTAAATGAACTTAAAAATGAAGGAAAGGTAACTAAATAAAGGAATCCTTCTAACCCGTCACCTGAAAGGATAAGGCCGGTAGGGGTGTAACAATATCTTTAAGGTAAAATACGTTAAATCTAGACCATTGAGGTTTTCATCCAATAGTGAAAAAGGAAAAATGAGGGAGAAGAAGAGTAAAAGGTATAAAAGGAAGGGAGAATTACACACAGGTCCTAAGGAACAAAGATATTTACATTTAGGTCCCTTGAATTCATGAAATTACATAGAAGTCCCTAGGGACTTCTGTGTAATTATTTGTGGAAGCAAAATTACTTTTTTGTCCAAAGGAGAAAACGCCTCTGGACCTCAAAATTGAAAAAATCCAGGTTTACAACAAGAAATTCTATATTTACAACAACAAATTCCTATTTTAACCACAAGTTTTAAAAGCCTTGATTTTTTCAATTTTGAGGTCCAGATGCCATTTGCAACAAGAAATTCTATATTTATAACAGTCAATTCCTATTTTAACAACAACTTTTGAAAATCTGGATTTTTTCAATTTTGAGGTCCAGAGGTCATTTGCAACAAGAAATTCTATATTTACAACAGTAAATTCCTATTTTAACAACAACTTTTGAAAACCTGGATTTTTTCAATTATGAGGTCCAAAGGCCATTTGCAACAAGAAATTCTATATTTACAACAGAAAATTCCTATTTTAGCAACAATTTTTGAAATCCTGGATTTTTTCAATTCTGAGGTCCAGAGACCATTTGCAACAAGAAATTCTATATTTACAACAGCAAATTCTTATTTTAACAACAACTTTTGAAAACCTAGATTTTTTAATTCTGAGGTCCAAAGGCTATTTCTCCTTTGGGCAAAAAAGTAATTTTGCTTCCACAAATAATTACACAGAAGTCCCTAGAGACTTTTGTATGATTTCATGAATTCAAGGGATCTAAATGTAAATATCTCTATTCTTTAAGACCTGTGTGTAATTTTCCCTAAAAGGAAAGCTAAATCTGTAAGTATTGAGTGTAAGTTGTCCTACCATAAAAATTACTGAGGCTAGGAAATTATTTATCGTGCTTCATCTAATGTCTTAAACATTAGAGGATCAGATAATGATTCATTATCACTATAATAATTTTATTACGATTAATTAGTATCATTTGGATATTGTGCTTCATCGTTGCGGTGGACATTGAAGCTGACTTCAGTAATCGATCATTGTTGATGGGAAGGCAACAGAATATGAAAAGTGGGCGGAAATTGAAGTAGTTGAACAATTCATTAGCAAGTCATTCTTGAAGATATACAGTATATTTTTTACATACGCAACAGAACAGATGAAAAACTTAAAAGAAAAAAGGAAAAATAAATCCTGATTCATTACGTAATTTCTAATTTAATAAATTTTATGAACTAGAATTCGATTTTCCTCGATGAACAAATTAGAAGGAAGTCAAGTCAGCATTAATGTTGTTTCGAAATTTTGTGTCCATCTTTGCCATTGTGCGATGTGTTAGAGGATCCTGTTAGGTGAGTGAAGACCTTGTAGCTCCGTTGTGGAACCTTGCGGCAAATAGCCAGAACCAGATCAAAATACAGAGGAAGCTGAACCAATGCGAAAAACGTCACCGGCAAGAACGTCGCCACGTATATCGGATAAACGGCGACCCTCAGACTATCTTTCACGATGAAGAAATGACCGGCACAGAAACATATCAACACCGAAGCTATTGACGTGAACAGTGACGACATCCCAAACAGAAGCTTCCTGGGCAGTCCCACAGCGAAGTCCTTCTCTTGGAACCGCGACGTCAGGATCGACAGGAACATCACCAGCGACATCACCGACGAGCACAGCGCCACCAGAGACGCCACCGTAAAGACGTTGAACATAGGCTTTCCTTGGAGCAGAGGCACGCCAGTAGTTTGGTCAGATCCTCCCGGGACGGCCGTCGACGTAGTGAATGCCACCGTCGCCACCAGCGCCGCCACCACCGAGCACGATTCCCCCGTCTTCGTCAGCCACTTGCTCCCCTCTTTCATCAGATGTCCGTGTGTACTTAAGAAGACGAGCTTCGCTGTTTCGCCACGCATGTTGTATCTAGAGAAGAAATTCGGCGGCATCGATTCCTTCACCAACTGAAAGAATCACAAATCAACTTCAAAATTGACGATCGATTTCTCTCATCTATCGAATTCCAGAAAAATCAAGAACAGAATTATACATATACGAACCTTATACCATTTGTATTCCCACTGCATTTGCATCGCAGCACCAGGAACACGCCAAGGCTTATGATCCCGACAAGAGGCAGCTAGATGAAGAACGCTATTGCCCTGTGAATCGACTTGTCTGAAAGCACTCTCTTTCACAAACTCCATTTTTCTCAGAAGGTTGAACACATGAGGCTGTCTATTCTCTACGGTTAGCAGCACCACGTTCTTGTTGTCTGCGTCAACGTCTTGGATTGCCAGAGGGAAAGTGTCAAGTATTTTCTCTACCATCTCTGTCACTCCCATTTTTGCTGCTATCAATACAGGTGTCTCTATTATCGTCCTCTTCATCTTCTTCTTCTTATTTTCCATGTCCTCTCTTGTGTCATACTTGTGAGGAATACTTCCTGTGTTTTCATATCTGTGGAGAGAAGCTAGTCGAATTAGCTCCACCATAACTTGCTTTGCCAACACATGTTTCTCTTTTCTTCTCTGGATTTTCCGTATCCAAGATGCTCCTACAATTACATATTATATATGTATATATGCAGATTAAGATGTTTCTCTTTTTAATGACATATGTATGATATGCCAGATTATTTAAAGAACCCTACCTACACCAAAAACGATTAGAAAAACTTTCATCATAATCACTAGGAATCGGATTGCAGCTTCCCAATTGAGAGGGAACCGATGGCTTCTCTCTTGTTTCCTCTCTGCTATAAAACAGAAACCACAATGCCACAATATGATAAATATAAAATTAGCTCCATCATTATTGCTATAAATACATATATAGAGATCAGGTTAGCTAGAATTGAAGATGAAATCTTGAAATGGTACCAGTATTTTTGGGGAAGAATCTGCCAGGTGAGGGATTTTCTTCATCAGTTGCAGCTTTACCACCACTTGTGCCATTTGCTTATTACAGCATAAATGTTAATGCATGAATGAGTTATGCTGGCCATAAGCCTTGAAATATTTAGTACACATTTAAGATTTATAAGAATGTATATCTGACTTACTTAATACTTGTACTTTCTTCAAAGTTTCTAACACATCCATGCATGTTCTGTAGTTTTCTGGACACCCAAACTCGTTACTTTTTCTATCTGCTCTACTTGATTCCTCAATTTCCTCCTTCAACTCATCCACTATTAGACCTGGAAAAACATGTTTAGTTATTAGAAATTATACAAATGAAGGTGCCCTGTTATAATTGCAGGGTGATACTTTCATGAAACAATTATTGCTGCAGAGATTCTAGTTCTAGAGATGAAAAGCCAATTGATGGTTTACTTCAAGAACAAACTATATAATGATCTCATTAACTACCAACAATCTTCTACAGTAAGTGATGTATATATGATTATGCTCGTAATATTCTTGAAGTTAGTTTTTTGTATGAAAAGTGAGAGACAAATAATCATTATAACCAATGGGAAAACTTAAAGGCAATGAGAAAATCTTACAATGGTATATGAGATTATCCAAAGTCTCCATTCTGGTGCTGCTTTTAAAGCAGTTAGGCTTCATGGCAAGGATATGGAGAGGTGACACACCTTCTTCATTGTTAGACAACGCGAGGTTGGGGAACAAGTGAATTATTTGAAATGCCAAATCTACAATGTCAATAAGATACAATCAAAAGAACTTAAGTATGAATCATAATATATTAATCAAGCATTTAAAAGACACAATAATTGAGGAGCAAAATAATACATAGAAATACGAACTAACCGAAGAATTCACCATATATGGTGCAATGAAGGATTGTGTCCCCATTAGTTCTCCTGCAGAGTGAGCAATCATCCTTGTTGTTGAGGTAACCATGGAGGCAAATGAATGCATCTTTCTGACCATTATTAGCTGCCAAGAACAATGGCGTTTCTCCTTCCATGTTTCGACTTGAAATGAGATCAGGTTCTCTTCCTGCAATGCTTCTACAGATTTCCAGGTTACCGAGCTCCGCAGCCAAGTGAAGAGGAGTGTTTCCCTTTGAGTTTTGCATGCTCAGGATTCTTATAAACTCTTCCTTTTCCATCTTATCTAGGATGCGTGTCACAAAATTAGTCTGCCCCACATAGATAGCGATGTGGATCACTGTTTCTTCTGACTTTGTGGTCCTGGCCTCCAACGCTTTTGGGTTCTTCTTGTATGCCTCCACAGCTTCCTTCCATTGGCCTCTCATGGCATAACTCAACATGCCTTCATCCTCAACCTCCATTGTTGATTGCTTCAACGTATAGCTAGTCAACAAGTTATCTTCTTTCCTACCCGTATATATATGTGTACATATGTGCACTCCCTTTTTCTCCTAATATTTTCTACAGTATCAGTTTTGTCCACTATATGCCTTTTTATAATATAGAGTTCGATGCACGGCTACTAGGAAAGAATCGTGACTGCCAACACAGACAATTGTACTAATAATTTCCATTAGTTTTTAGAATAAAGTCGTAACCCTCGTATCACACAAATAAAGTTGCAGGATTTCGACATCATACTATGAAAGAATTGTCAAGCAAACTTAGCATACAATTGTACTTTATTGTTGCAGGTAGGATTCTGTTTTTTTTTAAAAAAAAAAAATAAATTCATTTTAATGTCTGAGCAATAACTACTATTACTTCCAGTGCAAGATCGGCATTTCCTTGAGACAATGGGGGAGATTTAGATTCGAAAGTCCCCAGAGCATGCCAAAAGATTCATGGTTGGCCGAAAACGTGGCTAAGGAATAAAGAAGTAACAACGTGTGAACAAATCAGATTCTTGCTTGTTAACCCAACAAAACAAAACTTTGTATCAAAAACAAAACAAAACAAAACAAAACTCCTCCAGTACCCAACCCATTGCTTCATTGGCGAATATTTATAGCAGCGTGAAAAATTTACGGCAAAATGAAGATTCTTGTGGGGGGAAAACAACACGAAAAGTTGTAACTTGCTAATTTGTTTGCAGCAATCTGATCTATATTAAGCCTGAGATTTAAAGCCGTCTTAAAATCAAAAAATGTTGATCAAGATTCTTTGTTCCTTTGCTCTGCTTGTTACTACACAGCCATCATGCTTGGGCTCTCATCCATCTTTTGAGCATGTTGACCTCCATCATCATTCCCTTCTTTCTCCTTTGATAGATTCTCTGCACCCAGATGGCTAGCTCCCACTCCTACCATGCCGGCAGATGCATCCACGTCCATATTATGCTCTGTACCTTTATCATCTTCAGAGTCACTCTCACCAGAACAGCTCTTATCAGGTGTTTGAGGAGACTCTGCTCCCTTGGTTTCGTCCACTTTCAAGTCGGCGTCCATCATATCCTTATCGGGAATTTGTTCTTGTAACGGCACAGCATCACCTATACCCTGGCCTGTTTTCAGTTTCTCCCTATAATGCTCCATTTCAGCTTGGTACCTCTCTTTATCCTTGAGTGCCTTCTCTTGATAAACCTAAATTCAAGGGAAAGCCACGAGTTGATTTTGCTAGCAGGCATCATGGTAATTTTTTGTTCCAATATTTGAAACACAACTCAAGTATTCGAAAACTTTGTTGGCTTTTGGTTGCCCCAAGTCAATGTTTCTGTTTACCTTTTGCTAGCAGCCTTAATGTGAGGACTTCATTAATAACAGAATATACTTCACAGGACCGAGATGAAAAGGTCAAAGTTTAAAGGAATAAATTGACGAGTGTCTTTTTCGAGTGCCAAAGCATGAACTCAAAAATATGAAAACATAAATGCAAAAGACAAAGTTCAATAAATTACTCACTGCTTTCTCTGGCTCCATTAATTTGTTCCAGAGTTCACCAATTATCTTACTGATTTCTCTGTCCTTCCCATGGTGGAGTGGTTTCAATCTTGCATATTGCTCTGCAAAGAAGAAATTGTATCCGCTTCGATTAGGTTTGGGATGACCAGGGTCTCTCTTTTTTATCTCACATTTCTTGCGTCGGTGACGATGGACACCCAAAGCAGTAGATGAGGTATTACTATTATAGACTGGAACACTACCATGTTGCAGCACTGTTGGCAACGCGAGGTTCTGTGGAGCCTGATAGAGAACACCTTTAAGTTTCTCTGAACCCACTGTGACAGTAACAAGATACCCACTTTCAAACTTTCCATCAATCACCCCAATCACTGGAGTTCCTACAGAAGAAGCTGAAATTTAAATAAGAAGAGCTGGAGCTGGTAAATTTGCAATTTAACAGAACAGGGCAAGACAACAAATCCAAGCCATGACATGTGAGTTATTGATAAATGATTAAGTCAAACTATGTCAGCAACCTTATCCTTAAATTATTTCCGGTCATAACATCCACATCTGACTAATATCTCTACGTTACGTATCATTCATATATACAAAAGACCGTCCAGTTTAAGTGATTGCTGCAAATAACTTAAGCAGTTCAATAGATAATCTTTAGTGTTAAATATATCATAACAAGCCCACTTCAAAAAAAACTAGGCAGTAAAATAACATGATCGGTTGAAACTATACAAAAATATTTTCGTTTAACATTAATCATTTGACTTAGAGATGTTGACTTCAAATGCAGAGAATCTACTCCACAAGGTTTAATCATTTTATTATTGTTAAAGAAAATTAATGAATGGCTAAAGTATTTTTGTGACTGCAACAACTTTTTCTTCTCCAAAGTTAGTAATCAATCATATATATTTAGATGGGAAAGGATATACCTTCAGGCAATTGAGAAGCATTAACTTGGGGATGCAAAAACTGCTGCACATTTGGGGTGGGAACCGGCACTGGCGATGGACCCTGCACAACATCTGACAGAAACCAGTTGTTATTTTATGCATTTTAAAACATGCCCTGAAATCTAGAAATTTGGATTAAACACACAAACCAGAAGGTTCACGGTTCCATCCTGGGGCCTTAAAGTAGTATATTTGTTCATAGTGGTAAAGCAATGAACCATAGTACTTCCGCAACACAAAAGAAGCATTTGTAGCTGTAGGTGGAAATTTGAAACCAGCAGTTATTTCTTTCCATCTTCTCTCCCTTATAATCTGCGCAGCAAAGTAACAAGATTCTTTAGCAATTATCATTACTTAACTGTAAACAAACAAAAACATTATAAATTGCAACATCTTTCCCATTCAATGAAACATTTGCAGAATTGATTACAGATTTGATATCAGTTCATAACATTCATCAATTAGAGCATTTTTAAAATTTGATTGGTTATAAGGGCGTTGGCTTACAAATATTACGTCTCCCTTTAATTAGTTACTTCATCACATTTAAAAATAATTTCCTTGAAGAGTGATACTAAAGGCCCTTGAAGTTTTAAGATATAGTCATTAATCGCACTAATGCAAACAAGTTAGGGAAAATATTTAGCACCAACAATAATAAATAATCAATCATTCACATCTTACTTTCTCAATGCCTCCACGAGAAGTCACTTCCAAAAAAAGCTGATGCAAATCTAGTTCTTTTCCCCCTATAATGGGAATCCTGAAACAATGTTGCAACAATGTTCATTCAAATGTAGTTCCGTAAGCAATATTTCTTAAAAATATATGAAGTGGAAACAAAATCAAGTACTGAATGATGGAAAGCTACATATTCCCGTACGGATAAGAGCAGAAAAAACACTTCAACCAAATTGTTTTGTTAAACATTAAGACATTGTCCAAACTACAATATATGGTAATGAAATAAAATGGAATGCCACAGAGGAAATAAAAAGCAAAACAGAGATCAGGAAGAAGTGGCCATATATCTTGTCAAAATAATTACAAGTTAATCCAACTTGGATTTGAAGATCATTCTGAAAAATAAGGCTTGGACACAGGACTGTAATAAACATTTTCAACAGACTAAAATTGCAAAATCCATGGCCAAGTCTATACTGGAGTTAAAGAATAGTACTTTATCATCTGTAAGCTCGGCCTTATGTCACTTTCCCTTTATTCTTTCATTACATTAAACACTGAACAAAAGACTAAAAGTGCACAAATAGATTGTAAACCAGAACTATATGTAATTAAACCTTATAAGGGAATTATTATCTTCATCTAAGATTCCAATATTTCAAACAAAACGTAGAAAGTATTGTTCACAGGTGATTTTGACGAAAGTCCTTGAATAATTGGTCAAAAACGCCTCTGCAGACACTGCAAAAGCAGAGCCCCTAGCTACCAAAAAAATATCATAGACAAGGACGCAAAATGGCAACATGATATTGATACAGAGAACAAGAAATTGGCAGAATGGCAGCATATTGTAATTTTCGAAATGTGGACAAGAAAAAAACCATACACTTCCAATTTTCAAATATGATATGCTACATTAAAGAGCCAAGAGCTCAAGACAAGGCAACAGTGTTTACACAATGCATTTCTATTAGACTTCTAACTAGCACTGTAAAGTTAGAAGGGAAGGGAATATAGCACACGTAGAGGATGATAAAGTGTGTGTACAGAGAGAGAGAGCTGGCTTACATGAACTTGGAACCCATAGAATGGTGGAGCTTCTCCAAGGTTTGCATAAAGAGCTTGGGATCAGCCGCGACATCATCATATTTTTCAAGAGCAGGAGGATACAGATGATAGTTCGAAGCTGCCTCTGTCACAGGGAATGCAGTCTTGGGGCCACGGGATGATGATGTCATTTTGAACGTTTTTCTTTGGTAACCTGGCCCTTCACTCCAGTTTTTCACTATCCAAATAGTGATAATCTTTCCAGTTGTTATAGCACTGCAAGATTTATCCACGCAGGTCGGATGACATAGAAAAGTAAAAGAATAAGCAATAATAACAAGGACAAGAACATAGCAAAGACACACCAAGAATTTTTTTATTTATTTAAAAACTTAAGCAGTGAAAAGCTAGATTGATCAGTATACAGACTAAGGAAATCGAGAAAACCCAAATATTGGGTAAAAGAGGAGATAGAAACTGAAGAAGTCTAGTAGCAGAATGCAGGGAAACAGCAGGGCTAAAAAGTCCATCAAAATCACTATACATTATGGTATTATATTGGAGAACAGAAACAAACCATGAGGTTGATGAGATCCACAACCACCAGGGCTAACGAAATAACTCCCAAGGAGATCAAATAAAGACCCAAAAGAGAAGAAGAGAGGAAAAAACAGAAAGAATGGTACAGCATAACTGTCAAAGTTATGAATTCCCTCATGAGTCCCGAGGATGCAACAGTACGAAGACGAATAACCCAATAAACCTCAAGCTTTTTGAACTAATCAGAGACTAAAAAAGCAGAAACCCTTTCAGTATAATATGGCAATAACGACACGCAAAATGTCTCTCCTTCACTTCATACGGCTTCCGCTATCGCTAGAGGATCTCGCATAAATAGGGTCTTTCACTTTATACCGAATATTTCTGTGTTAACTAAAGATTGCATCAGCGCAAAAAGGGAAAATGGAGAGGTAGGCCCCATCGTGAAAGACGGAAACTTCACCTTTTTCTTTAAAGACCCACTTCCTGAAATTTCAAATAGATTTGTCTGGTCTCCCACAACTCTCTCATGGAGGACAACGACATGAGAAAATATGACAAAGAAATAAGGATTGAGCCGACATCCGTTACGGTCGTCATTCGGTTCAAAGAATCTATAGGCCAAGAACTGTTTATTACTGTCTTCCTTTTTCATAATATTTCTATACTCACCAGAGGTCATAGATTTAAAGATATGGATAATAAGAAGCATGAATATGAATAATACTACAAACTAATAAAGAATACAACCGCCACGCCAGCCGCAGGAGCAGAAATGTATATAATAAGGTAAAATGTATTTAAAATAAACCAGATGAAATGAAACTTACCGAGAGGGATTGAGAGAATATTGAACATGCAATGATGGAAATGGAAGCTTGAGAATATATAAAAGATGGTTGTGGTGGTGGGAGTCAGGATTTCATTTCGCTTATTATATGTCTCTCTGTTAGTCTCAAATGTAATTTATTCTATTTTATTTTATTTTAAGGAGGTATTATTATGAATGAACGGTGAAGAACAAAAGTTGACCAGGTGGGTTTTCCTTATTTCCGGTAAAAAAAACAATCCTGTCTGCATTTACTTTTCTCTGTCTTAGTCATGAAGAATATCAAAAGGTGATTTTTGGCAGAAGGACGAGTGCCCTCAATATTAATCAAGCAACATTTATTTATTACATATAAATGTCAATTTACATTTATTTCTTGGAAAAATTATAATGAAGGACCTAAGAAAAATAATATTTATTAAGAAGGACCATAAAAAGTAGTAATTATTTTAAACGATCAAAAATTAAAATATTAAAATAAAAGGACTAAATTATCCTTAATCAGATTTCCTATCTTCTTATTAACTAAATTTGAAATGATTTTTTCTTACATGAGAATCTAGAGTAATTGATGGATAATAATAAAAAGATATCAATTCAAATAATTCTTTTTCTATTGTAGAATCACTCAAGATTATTATGTTAGAGAAAAGATAGGAAAAATGAAGCTTTTTATGGTTATAGCGAAAGGAAAGATTGATTTGGTTTCTTTAACCACGTTCTTCTCTTTTGATTGGATTTTTCTGAGTTAAGAGCCTTTTACTTTATTTTCTGTTTATCTGGGAATGGAACAACTGGTAATATTAAATGAATATCATGTACTTTTGGTTGCCTCAGCACAAAAAATCTCAGGTCTAATACTGCAGACGGTTGCACAACGCACGAGGCTTCTTCTGTCACAACCATAAAAAGCTTCATCCTTCCTATCTTTTCTCTAGCATAATAATCTGGAGTGATTCTACGATAGGAAAAGAATTATTTGAATTAATATCTATTTATTATCATATATTAATTACTTTAGATTCTCATGTAAGAAAAAATCATTCCATATTCAGTTAATAAGAAGATAGGAAGAAAAAATCATTCCAGATTTAGTTAATGAGAAAATAGGAAATTTGATTAAGGGTAATTTAGTCCTTTTATTTTAATATTTTAATTTTTAGTCTTTTAAAATAATTACCACTTTTTAAGGTCTTTCTTAATAAATATTATTTTTCTTAGATCCTTCATTATAATTTTCCCTTATTTCTTTGAGCAAAAAAATTTACATTTATTTAAAAGAAACGTGAGTGGATGTAATAAAAACGGTGTTTGTGGGATTAGCAGATGGGAGAATTACTTTTGAGGACCCGAATCTTTACAAAATCATGTTACAAAATTTTTAAAAAATAAGAGACATGATATTGTTACTACCATTTTTTGTTACTGCCAATGTCACTATCACTTTTTCACCGTTTAGAAATTATAAAGGTAGATAAGATTCTTATCTAACGGTGGAAAAGTGGTAGTGACATTGGTAGTAACAAAAAATGGTAGTAACAATATCCTATTCCAAAAAATAATTATTCTCAAAGACTACAATTATTTAAAAATTATGAGATGTTAGAATATTAGAATTTTGATAATTTTGGCAATAATTTGTTTTCTGTTATGTAATATTTCCGACAAATTAGATCTTAGAATATACCAAGACAAAAGTAAGTTTTGTACCCCAAAAATTTGCAAAACTTATAGAAATATTTATATATTGTCTATCAATCTGAAATTTTCATATCATCAGTTACATGATTTAAACGCATATGTTTTATATGGCTATGAGCGGCATCCATTCATATTAAATATTGGGTCAGAGTATAAGAATACCTACGAAACTTTTTTTAAAAAGTGTATTCAACACCATAAATGTTTTTTAAAAAATGGTACTTAGGTTCTAAAAACTAATAAAAAAGTCTCATTATATATTTCCTTATAAAAAAAGTCCCTTGAGACTTTAGTGATATAAATTTTGAATGTGAAATTACCTTCTTATCCTTAGTAATTGATATTTAGATATTATAAAATATTAAGTTATACGACTAAGTTTAAATACTTATCAATCATTACTCTATGATTTGTTAATGTAGACACATATATTTGTCAACATGAGATATTTTAGTTAAGATACATAAGGTTATCAATGGTCATTTTATGACTTGTCAATATACTCACATTTACCTGTTAACAAGAGCTGTTTTAAATTATACTGGAAAAATAGTAATAGTTAATATAGATGAGTTTGTCAATGTGAACTTTTTGACTTGTCATTATAGGTATATAAACTTGTCAAAACAGACGCATACACTTACCAATATATAATCGTCATTATAGGCACACTAACTTGTTAAATAGACGTATAAACTTGTCAAAATAAATGCATACACTTGCCAATTTATAACTTGTCAAAATAAGTACATACACTCGTCAATATATGACTTATCATTATAGGTACATAAACTTGTCAAAATATGCACATAAACTTGTCAAAATAGGCACATATACTTATCAATGTATACCTTGTCAAAATACACATATTGACCTGTTGTTAAAACCCTCTTCTCCAACCATGGTTCACACAATGAGATTTTGACAAGTTTTACATTGATAAATGTATGTGTCTATTTTGACAAATTTATACGTCTATTTGGACAAGTTTATATGCTTATTATAATTGTAAGTTATACATTGGTTAGTGTATATGTTTGTTTTGATAAGTTTATATACCTATTTTAATAAGTTTATGTACATATTTTGACACATTATATATTAACAAGTATACATACATATTTTAACAAGTTTATATGTATATTTTGTCAAGTCCATGTGTCTATAATGACAATTATACGTTGGCAAATGTATATATCTATTTTAACAAGTTTATGTGCTTATAATAACAAGTCAAAGAGTGATCATTGACAATGTCCATGTATGTTAACTACTACCATTTTTCAGTACAATTTAAAACAGCTTATGTTGATAAGTGGACGTGAGTATATTGACAAATCATAGAGTGACTATTGACAAGTTCATATATGTTAACTAAAACAATTCGTTTTGACAAATGGTGTAATACCCCAGATTTTTATTAATAGAAATAACTCATTTGTTTTATTTTATATAGCCTTGGTGGGCCAAATACTCCTAACCCTAATTACCTTAGGAATTTTCTGCTTATGTATCATGATTGATTGACTGAATTTAATGTGAACCATGATTGATTGATTGAATTTAATATACCTTATTAATGATATTAAATTCACATTATGGTCGATTGATTTTTAATTTTAATATACCCTATTAATGATATTAAATTCATATCATGGCTGATTGATTTTTAATTTAATATACCCTATTAATGACATTAAATTCACATCATGATTGATTGATGACCATGATTGTTTTTAGGTAATAAGTCCATTACTGCCAACCAAGTCACATTAATTCAAATCATGATTGATTGAATTAATGTGATATACCATATCACATTGAATTCACATCATGGTTAATTGATTTAATTTAATATACCCTATTAATAAGTTGACAATAGTAAAAGAGACAAAGCTAAACCCTAATTCTAAGTTATAAATAGAGGTCTAGCCTAACCCTGAATATTCATCTTCTCTTCTACTATTCTCTTCTACTACTTCTTCTATTCTTACTCTGAGTCAATTATTTTCTAAGAGGTTAGCAAAAACGAAGATCCGGCAATCCTAATCCCCAGAACAACCTTGCATCTCGTGCTTCTTCTTCTTCTCTACATCCTATTTTACTAATCATAATCCCATGAGTCTTAGCGTAATTTTATATCTGGATAGGTAATCCTAATCCCCAGAACAATAGGAGTCAATTGTTGCATGTCGATCTTGATCTTTGTAAATGTGTTGCAGCGTTTGCATATGTAAATATATGTCTTCCTTTTCGGTTAGTGTGAATCACTTTATGAAAGCAAAACTCCTCACCTCCTTGTATACATATATTTCTCTTTCTTGATTTGCATTTAACTTTTTAAAACCCTTTATCATTAAATATACATGTATACTTTGGGTGCCTCGATTTTCGTGATTGAAATTTATAAAGGCTTTCATATACATACATACATACATACATACATACATATATATATATATATATATATATATATATATATATTTATTTATTTATTTATTTATATATTTATTTATATATTTATATATTTATATTTTATTGAGAAATCCATTTATTATGTGAGTGTATTTAAAATACTTTAAACAGTGGGAGGATAGCTTTGGGATGGTACCCCCAAAGTGATGAACACAACCCTTAGGCTTTATGCCTCGATATATTATTTGATGTGAACTTGATTATATCCGTTCTTCCCAAAGTGGTGTCTGGCAGGTTTCCGGGACACTAGTAGCAACTTTGGGAAGAGGTGTGCACATTATGACAAATTGTTTTATTGTGATATGGCCAAATTGATGATTTGTGACTGGCGGGTTTCCGGGTCACAGGGTAGACTGACAGGTTTCCGGGTCTACCATGATTCTCTTCCCACTAAACTAAATGGACTGGCAGGTTTCCGGGTCCAAATGAAATTAATAAAAATAATGAATGATATTTGACTCGATGAAAATATATAGATATGATGAGTGTTGAAATTAATATTTTAGATTATATATATGTATATGGTATTTTTCTTTCTTATCATCATGTGAATATTATTATTATTATTATTATTATTATTATTGTTATTATTATTATTGTTGTTGTTGTTGTTATTATTATTATTATTATTATTTTATATGTTTATTAGAATTACCAGTTTTTGCTGATGTTTGTGTTCTGAGCTGTGATGATCCTTTGGGAGAGCAGATTTTCAGTGAAATAAGTTTCAAAGTTGGGCTGTTGGAGCTAGCAGTGAGAAGTGAGGAAGAACAATGAGCAAATCTAGCTAGTTTCTCTTATTTTATTTTACGCTTTGAATAAGACATTTTTATTTAAGTTTGGATTTACGTTAATGTAATAAAGTAGCCTTGTACTTGTCTCAGTACAAGTGCGGCGGTAACACTTCCCCAATTTGGTTATTTTGAATTTCAGTAATTATTTATATAAATTATTGCAATTTTATGTTATTATAATTGTTAAAAATTTGGGGGTGTTACAAGTGGATATACATATATCAACAAGTCTTAGAGTGGCAATTGACAAGTACCTGAGCCTTGTCATATAACTTAATATCATATAATATCTGAATATATTTTTTCTTACTAAAAGTAATAAGTTAATTTTATATTCAAAATTTATATCACTGATATTCTTAGAAACTTTTTTGATAAAATAATCTACAATGAGATTTTTTTTTAAATTATTTGTTCTGATCTTTAAAATTTAAGGGTGATTTTCCCCCAAAAATAAAAATTGAGCATAAAGTACTCCCTCTTGTCTTAATTATAGGAACATTTTTGTAGTGTAATTGTAACACCCCGAAATTTCTAACAATTATCATAATATAAAAATTCAATAATTTTTATAAATAATTACTGTCTGAATGTATCTGAATGCATTCAAAACATCCCGCTTTTTAGATGATCCCTCTAGAATCTAGAAGAGGCGGATTCTAACAATTTTTTTTTCTAGTTACTTCGTTCTCTATTTCTATTTAAGAGAATCCTTAGGAAAAGCATTTGATTTTCATTGAGCTAAAAAAAATAGAAATATGTCGATAAAGTCAAAATATACTACTTTGGGAAGTGTTGCCGTCACACTTGTGCTGGGACAAGTACAAGGCTAACTTATTACATTAACATAAATCTGAACTTAATTAAATGTGTTTTATTCTGAACAAAGAAAATAAAAAATAAAAAATAGCTAGAATCACTGAATGTTCTTTCTCACTTCTCATTGCTAGCCCCAACTCTTGGCACCTGTTTCACTGAAATTCTGCTTCCTCGAAGGATTATCGCAGCCCATGAACGTAAACATCAATAAAGCTGGTAATCCTAATAAAACACAATTTATTTGACACAAATATATTAATCTGTAATACCCCAGATTTTTATTGATAGAAATAATCCATTTATTTTATTTTATATAGCCTTGGTGGGCCAAATTCTCCTAACCCTAATTGCCTTATGAATTTTCTGCTTATACTCTAAGAAAGAGGTTTTAGGTAATAAGTCCTTTACTTGTCAATCAAGTCACATTAAATTCATATTATGATTGATTGATTGAATTTAATATACTCTATTAATAACATTAAATTAAATTCACATCATGATTGATTGATTGAATTTAATATACCATATTAATGATTTGGCAATAGTAGAAGAGTCCAAAGCTAAACCCTAATTCTAATTTATAAATAGAGGTCTAGCCTAATCCTGAATATTCATCTTCTCTTCTACTACTCTCTTTTACTACTTCTTCTATTATTACTCTGAGTCAATTATTTTTCTAAGAGGTGAGCAAAAATGGAGATCAGGTAATCCTAATCCCCAGAACAACCTTGTGTCTTGTGCTTATTCTTTTTCTCTACATCCTATTTTGCTAATCCTAATTCCCATGAGTCTTAGATTAGTTTTATATAAGTTTTGATAAGGTTGTTATATATGAAATATATTATATGTAATCCTAATCCCCAGAACAATATAAGTTAGTTGTTGCATGTCGGTCTCGATTTTTGTGAAAAACCCTTAAATGTATCACTGCATTTTTATATGTATATATATGTTCTTTTTCCGAATTACTTTATAAAAGCAAAACGCTTCACCTCCTTGTATACATATATTTCTCCTTCTTGATTTGTGTTTAACTATTTTGCAAAACCCTTTATCATCATTGAATATATATGTACACTTTGGTTGCTTCGGCTTTTGTGATTGAAACTTATAAATGTTTTCATATATATATATGGGGTTTGATTTTCTTATGTTGCATGAGAAAAAAAAAGATTCCTACACACACATAAAATGGTGGGACCCATATATACATATAATGCTCATTATATGTATATGTGGGTCCCACCATTTTATGTGTGTGTAACATGAGAAAACATTTCTCCTACAACATGAGAAATGTTTTTCCCTATATATATATATATATATATATATTTATTTATTTATTGAGAAATCCATTTATTATGTATGTATTTCAAAATAATTTTAATCGTGGGAGGATAGCTTTGGGATGGTACCCCTAAAGTGATGAACACAACCCTTAGGCTTTATGCCTCCGATATATTATTTGATGTGAACTGATTATATCCGTTTTTTTCAGAGTGGTATTTGGCAGGGTTTCCCGGGAAACTAGTAGCAACTTTGGGAAGAGGTGTGCACATTAGGACAAAATGTTTTATGGCTAATTTGATTGATTGTGACTGGCAGGGCTTCCCGGGTCTACCATAGTTCTCTTCCCACTAAACTAAATAGACTGGCAGGGTTTCCCGGGTCTAAAAGAATTTGAAAAGATAATGAATAAGATTTGATTCGATGAGAATATATAGATATGATGAGTATTGAATTCCAGCTATTTTTATTTTATTTTATGCTTTGAATAAAAAAAACTTTTATTTAAGTTCGGATTTATGCTAATGTAATAAGGCAGCCTTGCACTTGTCCCATACAAGTGCGGCGGTAACACTTCCCAAATTTTAGTTTATTTTAAATTTCAGTAATTATTTATAAAACTATTGCAATTTTATTGTTAGAAAATTTGGGGTGTTACAAAAATTATTTATAAAGTTATGTTAATGTAATAAGTGCAAGGCTGCCTTATTACATTAACATAAATCCGAACTTAAATAAAAGTTTTTTATTCAAAGCATAAAATAAAATAAAACTAACTAGAATTAGCCGACTGTTTTTCCTCACTTCTCACTACTAGCCCCAACTTTGAAACCTGTTTCGGTGAAATTCTGCTCTTCCAAAGGATCATCACAGCGCAGAACACAAACATGTAATCCTAATAAACAAAGATAATATAGAAAAAATAATAATAATAAATAAAATGTTTACATGATGATAAAAAAAATATCATATACATATATATAATTTAAAATATCAATTTCAATACTCATCATATCTATATATTCTCATCGAATCAAATCTTATTCATTATCTTTTCAAATTCTTTTAGACCCGGGAAACCCTGCCAGTCTATTTAGTTTAGTGGGAAGAGAACCATGGTAGACCCGGGAAGCCCTGCCAGTCTACCTTGTGACCCGGGAAACCTGCCAGTCACGATCAATCAAATTGGTTATAAAACATTTCGTCCTAATGTGCACATTTCTTCCCAAAGTTGCTACTAGTAGCCCGAAAACCCTGCCAAACACCACTTTGAGAAGAATGGATATAATCGGTTCACATCAGGTATAAAGCCTAAGGGTTGTGTTCATCACTTTAGGGGTACCATCCCAAAGCTATCCTCCCACGATTAAAATTATTTTGAAATATATACATAATAAATGGATTTCTCAATAAAAATAAATAAATAAATAAATAAATAAATATATATATATATATATATATATATATATATATATATATGAAAGCATTTATAAGTTTCAATCACAAAAGCCGAAACAACCAAAGTGTACATGTATATTCAATGATAAAAGGTTTTGCAAAATAGTTAAACACAAATCAAGAAGGAGAAATATATGTATACAAGGAGGTGAAGCGTTTTGCTTTCATAAAGTAATTCGGAAAAGGAACATATATATACATATAAAAATGCAGTGATACATTTAAGGGTTTTTTACAAAAATCAAGACCAACATGCAACAACTAACTCCTATTGTTCTAGGGATTATGATTAGATATAATATATTTTATATATAACAATCCTATCAAAACTTATATAAAACTAACCTAGATTTCATATAACAACCCTATGAAATATATTTCATATAATATATTTCACAGATCAATGCGGAAGAGAGAAGAAATAGAGAGATAAAGGAGAAAAAGGGAGAAAAAGATGACAGGTGGGGCCCACAAACTAACAAATAACAGACGTTTAGGGTGGTTAACAGAGATGATATTTTTACTCTATTTGAGAAAGTTCATATGTATTTTTACACCCGACAAAAATATTTGGTGTTAGGCACTTTCAAGGGTAAAACACATATACATTTCGACACCTTTACTCAAAAAATTATCTTTATTATTTTCAATTAGTCAATATCGTCCCTAAAGATTTATTCTCTCTCTCTCCCTCAAACCCAACATAACCATTAGAGATGTTTGTGAGAGGCAGAGGTGGGGAAGGGATAAGGGTAGGGAGGGAAATTAAAAGTTTTAGGTTTTTTTTTTTAAAAAAAAAATTTAAAACGTGTGGGGCCCATAAGAAATGATAACCACCGTTCTCTTCCTTTAACGAAGTGTCACTCTTTGGTCCATTTTTTGTTTAAATTTGTGGTCAATTTTGCCCTCAAAGAAATTTATGGTACCCTTTTAGAAGAAGTTGGTGGGTAATTTTGTAAATTAATTTTTAAATGTTTTATGATTTATGGTATTTAGATGCAATTTTCGCTAACAAATGTCCGAAATCCGAATGAAACGGCCCAATGAAGTAGTGAGAGGAAGAGTTTTTTTCTTGGTCAACAAGAGGAAGAGACGTGAAGAGTCTAGAGGACAAAACTTTTCTTTTTTGGACTATAAGTGACAAGATTAAGGTTCCAAACAAATAAAAAACATAAAAGAGAGGAAAAGAAAATAACAAAAATTTCAGATACCCCACTATAGTAAAATAATTCTCAATCGCCCCCATCGAATTCTGATACATCACTGCGCCCTTTTGACAAAAATGAAATTAATTTGTGGAGGAAATACACAAAAACAACCCTACAAAAAGAAATAATAAACCGGGTTTATAAGTTAAATATGAATATTTACTTACACATGTGAAATTTATAAGATCATCTTGTTCAAGTATAAGACAAATAGTCATATTCACAAGCATACGTAGGAATTTACACATATGCTTATTTGTAAAACAAATAAGTGAAATTACAATATTATTTTAGCCATGTATAAGATAAAGAGCATATTTACAAGAATATATGTTATTTACAACACACATATAAGAATGTACAATTCAAATATACGTATTTACAAGATGCATTTGAGAATTACACGTGTGGAAATTTATAAGTCAAATGTGCTTATTTAGAAGATATTTAAGTAAAATTACAAAATCATCTCAGCCATATACAAAACAAGGGCATATTTATAAGAACACATGCTATTACAAGATAAAATATACCTATTTTCGGTTCCATTTTTCAAACAAAAAAACCACAACTGCAAATAATGAATATAGTATTTCGAAGCCATAGGCTATAACAATTGTCACTCACTGATGGCCTTGAATCTGATTCTAAGGAGGTCCCGGATTTGCTGTCTGATGGCCATCTGCGTGATCGGGGAAATTTGCTCTTGTGGTCTATTGAGGAGGTCATGAGTAGAGGGTGGGATTTGTTACTCCAATTTGTTCCAAGGCAGAGGAATGCTGTGGTAGATTCACTGGCAAAAATAGGCCTCTCATCTTCGGCCTTTCTTGATTTCTGTCCTCTTTCTATACAGGAGTTAGTGTTAAATGAGTCTTTAGGATTCATTTTTAATTCCTTAGTTTTCACCTGTATCCAAAAATAATAATAATAAAAAATTCTCACTCACAAACACGTAACTGATTTTTGATGACTAGTATTTAATCTTTGTTTTCCTAATTATAATTCATGTCATCTAAACGATGCAAGAGAAAGATATGAAACTTAATTGTCTTTTTTTGTCGGGTATGTGGTCAAACAATAAAAACGGTGTCATAGAAAAGTGATTTTTTTTTTTTTTGAAAACGCTTATTTTTTTATGAGACAATTTCATTATTCACTAAATAAAATGATAATTAAAAAAAGGTTTCAACGGATCAAAAAATAGAATTGGTAAAAAAAACGCTTCAACATCTACCCAGTAGAATAAGTTACTGTGAAGCCCAAAAAGAAAATACACGAACTAAAACCAACAACTAGGTAGGAATTACAACTGAGGACAGCAGTGTAGTGGCACAGCTGGTGGTATTGAGATGCCTTATATCTTCCTTCAGGTCTCGTGTTTAAATCCCCCCTCCCCTCGCCTTGTAACAAAAAAAAAAAAAAACTAGGTAGGAATTAGCATCTTAGTACCTATTTGGATTAATGGGTTTAATGTAATTTATTATATACGAGATAAGTTTATGGGAGAGTTTTATTTTGATTTTATGGATAAACAATTTATAAATACTTTAAACCTGAACGGTATAGTCATGCCCTGCCATGATGAGCCGTGAACCAACTTACCCTCCACTCTTTGTTTCAAAATAATACCTGAGACATCCCATTTTGTTTCTTCAGTTCCAGATCATTCTATTGTTAATTTCGTCTTCGTGTATTTTATGTAACTTAGTCTGAGATTCATTTTCATCACCAGTTTTTATGAAGTTGTGAGTTAATGGCCTTCAAATCCTGACAGCAACTATGCTACAGATTGATTATCTATATCTGCAAATGGCTGCATTAGCAAACCACAGCAAAAGGGTAATATCATTTCAGATCGCTTCGTAGCCTTGCTCTGCTTTCATGGAGATAGATATCAAGGTTTCTTCTTGTTCGCCCCTGGTATTCGTTTCCAGGCTCGTAGTTTTTGTTTAACACACTGCTCTTTTTGAGTGAATGGATTCTCAGTAATCCATTCAAGTTTTAGTCAAGAAATCAAAAGTTCGTCGCGGCATAGAACTGCTAAATGTCTGAGATAGAACGAAGCAAGAGACCTGAACCTAAGGGCATTGATAACAATTCGACTTTCAATATGTAATTTCAAGATAGCAGAATCAGGATTCAGAAGATTTTATATGTCGAGGTGGTGTGCTATGTGATATGTAAAATTCAGAATGAATTGATGAGAAATGCAGTTTATGAATGACAGACGCATCATATAAGCTTTTGAAATGAAAACTTAAATTGGTCATGAATCGGAGACTAGAAGAGAATCCCAAATAATGTCCATGTCTAAGGAGGGCATTCTACTTAACTGAATAGCTTCCATGTCCGATATCTCTTGATGATTGTTTTTTTCATCAACTCCAACCTTGTTCTGTATCTCAAACTGCCATTCTTTTTTAGCTTGATTCTGATTTTTACCGTTGATTTTGGCGTTCTCAACAGGGTTCTTATCCAATGATCCTGGCAAGGAATCAGTGGGCACTCTTTGCGAAGAAATTCCTTGTGATATTGCTTGAAGCTTTGCCTCGAGTAGGGCAGCTGTTGTTCCATTCAAAGAATTCGCCTTAATATGATGCTTCAGATCTGGAAAGTTGAGTTGAGCATATTCTCCACGAAGTATGTATGCAGCTGTGTCATAGGCCATGGCTGCATCTTCAGCCGTGTCAAATGTCCCTAGCCAAACCCTAGTTCTATTCCTTGGTAGTCTAATCTCTGCAACCCATTTTCCCCAATGTCTTTGCCTCACCCCCTTAAACAGCTTGCCTCGTCCTGCAGAATACTTCATAGGCTGAGTCTTGGTGGTGCTCAAGCAGAAGTCATTAATAGACTTGGATCTGAAGTTTCTAAGATTCTGATTCATTCTGAGTGGATCCTTTACTTCCTGGCTCTCTATTGCATGACACTGAGACACAGAAAATGAAGTGTCTGAGATTGTTGGCTTGCCTGGGGACTCAGTGACCTTAGAGGATGATGAAAATAAGCTGGAGGGCTCCTGCAGAAACAATGTCAAATAAGGAAATCTACAGGTAGCAGTTGAAGAAGCTGGAGAAGCTGACTCATCAGATGCGTCTGCTCTTGGTAATGCTGGAAGTGTTTCCAATAGATTTAGAGGAATGAAACTTTCTCTGGCTCTTGAGGTTGAAGCATTTGGAGGAGTAGATATAGGGTTGAATTCAGAAAGGAATTGATTTTTCTGTTGCACTGGGGTGATTTCCTCTTGATCAGTGAACCTTTGAAAGAGAAGACTAGTGAAAGAGGCCCCTGTCAGCTCTTCCATTGTTGATGTAGAATCTGAAATTTGAAGAAGCTTTTCTGATGATATTGAATCCACCCCTCTTGCCACATGAATGTGATGAGCAGCGAGAGTCTGAGAGCCTCTAATGTTTGGATTTGATCCAATTGCCGTTTCTTGAAAGCAAGTTGAAAATTCCTTTTCCTTGGAGATTTCCATCTTGGGAAACTTGTAATCCATATGGATTCTTCAGTGACTTAAATCTTAAGGGAAAAGATTTACAGAAATGATCCAAATAAAGGAAATATGTTTATGTGTGTATATATATATTTGCTCTGCACACCTCATTCTGACTGTATCTGTTTCTTTCCTCAATAGAATATTAGAGGAACCTACTTTGTGTTCACAAGGCCAAGTTAACGCTACATTCAGATCTACTACTTTTGAAATAATAAAGATTCCGTTTCCCCCCAGAATTCATGCTTGCATGCCATAGAAATATTCTAATTTTCCCTCACAACGAATCAGAATAGGACAGCTCAACCCTTGGATTAGCTGTCTTATTGTGTTCTATTCAATGCATAGATGAACTGACATTCGTTTCATGGCAGCACCTACAACAATCTCAGACTTCATGTTTATGTTTTGTTATTTTGTTGGGTATTATTCTCATCTCTCATCAATGGTCATGTGATTTAGTTGAACGCGTACAGGTTATACTCTCTCTCTCTTCCTCCCCATTATGCAAATATAATTTAATGTGGGAAACCTGCTGACCTTTGACACATTATTATTGGTTACTAAAGCATGGTAATTCCTTGTGATTTACAGTATCAGAATCAGTTTTGTATTAATTGCAATGTCTTTTGAAATTGTAATCACTAGATGTAGTGGTGGGTATCTTCATAAGATGCATTTATTAGTGATTCCTTAGCGGTGCAGCTAGCAGAGGTTGATTATCTATATTATCATGTGCAAATTAAATAAGTTTCTCTAAGCAGGATATGATTTAAAATTTCTTTGGGATAGCCTGATGATGTATGCTAAGGCTACCTCTCGTAGGTCTAGTATTAAACAAATGGCTAAAAGCGCATGAGCACAGCACAGATATGACCTATTGAACTTTCCTTTTGGTGCAACAGTTCAATGTCTTTTGAGATCATCAAGGAGACAACTGTGATAAACAACTCACCTCATGGTTACGGACACAAAAATAAATGGTGAAAAGGTAGTGCATAGGAGTATGCAATTATTAGAATTTAACCATTCATTGAGATTCATTGCTCTGACTTGAAGTTACATGCTTTGTTCAAAGCGCCTGGTTTATGACCATTCCGAGGAAAAGAATACTACCATTTTAAAGGGAGGGACAGATTCTTTACAGGCCACATTTTGTTATGCTTATTAATAAGCAGTAGTTTATTGTCTGATGCGACTTTTTTTAATGATGTTCTTTTCAATTAGTTTATGGATGGCGCACATGGTCCTGGCTAAGTGAGAAAGTGACAAGAGGGCATGTTTCTGAATGTTGGTTTTGTTAGCTGTTAACTGTTCCCCATAGGCCATAACAAGGTAAGTTTTCATTATCTGTTCCTGTGGTCTATACCTGAAACCACTGGTTAAAAACCAGATTTCATGTAAAGTGCGCGCGCGAATATATATATTTATTTTATTTTATAGAATGCATCAACTGACACATCATTTCTTCTCACAACTGAGGATGAGGAATTTGTAACTAGCCAGGTCTGGCAGTTAGAGATAAAGATGTGTTTTGGCTTGCCAGCGTCATCATTCACTACTACTCTTAATTTGCCTTGTTCTGTGTCAACCTTATTGTTGGTCTATAGAGCAGGTATGAGTTTTTATTGCATTCTTTTGTGTGTGTGTGTGTGTGTTTTTTTTTTCCAATTTTCAAATGGTTGGCTTTTGTTTTGGGAATTAAGAGAGAAGGGCAATAATAAAATATGGATTTGTAGGTGTACAATGTGAGCACCACAACACCAAGAAAGAAAAGAAACAAAGTCATCAAAGTCAGTTGCAACCTGCTCCTCCTTTATCTTTTGCCCTTCCCACTAACTCCTCTTGTTCCATTCTTGAACCGTTTCTCCTCGAAGAATATTTTAGAATTATCGCCCAACATTATGCTTCTTCTTCTGGTCCCGTGAACTATTGAAAAGAAAAATCAGGGAGAGGGACTTTTAGGTCCCAGCCCATAGAAATAATATAAAAAAAAGTCTCTATTGACAAGTGAATAGAGAAATTAGTGAATCAATTACTATTAACGAGTTATGGGACTTGTCAATGTATTATTTTCCTTAGTTGAAACTTAGATATCATTCTCTCGAAAAACTATATTTCCCTCTAAAGTATAGGGCGTCTTCTACTTATTCCAGTTACTTAGAGAGTTCTTAATTACTCGACCATTTTTCAATTTTATCCTTAATTATTTAAGGTACAAATTGGATATTAAAAAAGAAGAAGAAGAAGAAACAAAGAAAGAATTGAAACAGATTTGAATAGGGGTACATTAAAAGAAAAACTTAACGAGTTACTACCTCTATTCCTAACTATAAGAACACTTTTACAGTGCAATTGCACTAAAAAAGTGTTTCTATAATTAGGATAAAGATATTTTTCCTTAATTTACATTACAAAAAATATTCCTATAATTAGGATCAGAACATTTTCCCTTAATTTTGTTGAAAGGTATAATACATAATAAAGATAAAATAACTTTTAAAGGGAAGATGAAGATGCGTTAGTAAATTATTCCCTTTTATCTCCCCCCCCCCCCCCCCCTTGGCCTCTGGCCTCTTTTTATCTCAAAAGAACATTCTTTTTTCTTTTTTCTTTTTTTTTTTGACGTAGGAGAAAGAATCGATCTTTAACTTTGAAGTTATAATCAATGCATGAACCTTCGCCATCATCATCATGTTACGGGCCGCATGTGATCTCCACATGAAAATTTCCTAATTAACTTTAAAAGTTGGAATAAATTAGAGGCTAATAATGATTCAATCAAAGAAGTTTTATCATCACGATAAGGATGAACAAGAATTTGATTTGCGAACATATGTTTTTTAATACATGAGAACATGTTAGTATTTCTTTTGATGACAGAATAAAAAAACAGGCACATGAGACGCCACGACCAAATTGTATAAGTTATCTTAGGTTTAAGATTGGTATGAATGTTACACAGATCAAAATGACGTGGCCAACCAACATCTGTTGGGAGCAAGTAAAAAGAGACTTGCTCTTCTTTAACTACGTCTTCGGGTCGAAGTGTGAGAATTGAGAAAATAATGTTGATAGTTCTTCCTTCAAGATTATGGGTCCAACTTAGGATGAATCCGGATTAGTCAGAATCGAAAGTTTTGGTGAATGACGGCAACAAAAAAAAAAAAACAGATGACTTGGCCAATTAGCATCAAGCAATTGAACATTTGAGTGTTAAATATATTATCCCCTCTCCCTGAAAGCCAAGTCCTACTTGCTATTCTGTTCCTGCGTAACATCATGTGGCCTCTCTTAAAAGTCAGCCATTAAATTTTTTTTTTTACTTAATTAAACGCAATTTTTACTTAATTTCTGTATTAAAATCATTATCAATCTCATCACGCTTATCATTATTTGTCCGGTTTAAAAAATTCAATTCTCCAGAAGTCAAGCATATTGTTTTTAACAAATCAATTTCTCGTGTGCATTTTTTCAAAAGACCACAATTCAAGTTTTTGAATATTTTATACATAATTTTTTTTGGCTCCAGAAAGAAATAAAAATTAGTAATTCGAATGTGAACCAAGATGAGGAATTTAGACATCATATTTGAAAAATAATTTAGGCATTACTCTAAATTATAATAACTCTTGGGAGTAATAATACTCTGCATAGTTACTTACCAGTTATTTTTAATTTTACTCTCTCCGGTTCTAGTTATAAGGGCTTAATAATCAAATCATGTAATTTGAGAAAGTAGTTAAAATTAATTAAAACTAATACATATGTTTGAAATAATTTTTTTCCCAGTATACACTTATATATAATAGAGCAAATAAGAGAGATAAATAGGGTAATAATGATATTAAATAGGAAAGAGAATGTAGTATTGGAAAAAGATGAGAAACAAAAATGAAAAAAATTCATTAAATATTCAGACAGTTTTTGTTAGGCTTTTATAAAGAGAATTACAATAATTTAAATTTTGGGCTGTTATAAACATGATTTGAGGGAGTATTATTTTATGACATGGACAAAGCCACAACTAACAAAGGTCCACGAAACCAGTGGTCTATGGTTTGTAACACATATAATCAAGTAGTTTTTCTTTAAAATGCTGGACTTACCCTAACTATCACTCCTCTCTTGAATAAGTAGTTATAGATTTTTTAAACATTTCAATTTTCTCAGCGACTCAAAATTACTTCATTATTTAACCTTTTTATTGTATTATCAAACAAGGGTTTGGCTTGTAACTCACAAATTCAAATCTCTTTGTTCATGCGATGGCCTTATTGATTAGTGATTTATAAATATTTTTGTAGTGTTTTATAAGCTCGAGGGTGAAGGAGCGTTTTTGCCAATCAACTATTACGCCAGGAGCGATTTTGCCAACTATCTTTTAATGGGCCTAAAAATGCCAAATAACAATTAAATATGACAAAAAAATACAAATCCGTTTAATGAACAGTGACACCGTCTGTTGCCATGCCACGCGGGATTTTATAGAGCGCCACGTGGGATTTCTGATGCCAGCTCATTCACCTATATGGAAATGTGAAGGAGCGTTTTTGCCAATAAACTATTACGCCAGGAGCGATTTTGCCAATTAACTTTTAATGGGCCCAAAAATGCCAAAGAACAATTAAACATGTCAAAAAACTACAACGCCGTTTAAGGAACAATGACGTCCGTCTGTTTGCACGTCACGCGGGATTTAGGTGCTCTCCACGTGGGATTTTGGGTCACTTATGTGGAAATTTCATTGCCCAGGTGGCTTTTGTGTTTTTCTTTCTTTCTTTCTTTTTTTTGGTTGAATCCCTATATTTTTACCCAAACCGAACTTGCTTGACAGACGAACCCTTCCACAGAGGTATCCTTTGACACCCGAGAGCGAGGTACTTTAAAATAAATTATACTGGTTCCTCGCAGGGTTTTTTTTTTAAAAAAATAATAAGTAAATAAAAAGAAAATTACAAAAAATTCTAAAAAAATAATATATATATATATATGTGTGTGTGTGTGTGTATAATACTGAAGTAGTGCTGACCTCGAGGTACTGTGTCTTTTTTTTTAATAATAATTATTACGTACTATTTATTTATTTTTTAAAAATTACATTGACAGCAAAACCTCGCGAGGTCAGCATCAGTACCTCGCGAGGTACTATGGCGATTTTTTAATTTTTTTTTTATTATAACTATAATTATGAATTTATCTTTTAAAAAATTATATTACCAGTACCTCGTGAGATATTGTAGGATTTTTTTCCTTCTTTTATTTTAATTATAATTATCAACAATTTTTTTTAAAAAAATTATACTGAGCAGTACCTCGCGAGGTACCGTAGGTTTTTTAAATTTTTTGCGTTTTTTTAATTTTATAATAATTATTTTTATTGATTTAATTTTTAAAACTATACAAAGGAGTACCTCGCCAGCGACCTCCCAAGGTAATATGATTATTTTTAATTTGTTTATTTTTTAATTATACTTACCAGCACCTTGTAAGGTACTTGTTACGGACCGGCCCAACAGGCCCAGGTCCGGACCTCGGCCCAATCCCGCTAGGGATAGAATCCACGCCAGAATAGGAAGGGATCCGAGATCCCACAAATATAAGATCTTATTAATAGAGATTCTCCGACAATCATGGCAGCAGCCAATCAGCTCAATCTAAGATATTGCTCATTAAGGCAGAGATACGCGCACCAAACCCCTCTATAAATAGAAGGGAATCCTAAACAGGTGCACACGTTCTATCTCATGCTCTTGTTACTTTCTGCCACACGGAGCACACACCCCACTCCCCTGGCTACGTGCCTTCAAGTTTGTTACGAACTACGTGGACTTTGATCCCTTCGAGGGTACGTAGGCTCTAGGCTTGACATCCTAGTCAAGTCCAATCTCTGTGTTCTTCATACAGAACAGTACCGATGCTGACCTTGCTTTTTTTTTTTTGTAATAATTATTTTTATTTATTTTTTTAAATAAATTATTTTGAAAAAATTAAAAAAAATGCATAGTTACCTTGAGAGGTACTTAGACTACCTCACAAGGTAGTTTAAAATGAAAAATCAAATAAATAAATAAATAAAGTAATCCAAACAGAAAAATAAGAAAGGGAAAATTCATTTAAGGGCTCTTTTTGGAGAAAAAAAATCCTAAAAAGGGCCCCAACATTTAGGTGCTCGCTCTCGGGTGTCGAAGGATACCTCTGTGGAAGGGTTCGTTTATCAAGCAAGTTCGGTTTGGGTAAAAATATAGGGATTCAACCAAAAAAAAAAAAAAGAAAGAAAAACACAAAAGCCACCTGGGTAATGAAATTTCCATATAAGTGAGCTAAAATCCCACGTGGAGAGCACCTAAATCCCGCGTGGCGTGCAAACAGACGGATGTCACTGTTCCTTAAACGGCGTTGTAGTTTTTTGACATGTTTAATTGTTCTTTGGCATTTTTGGGCCCATTAAAAGTTAATTGGCAAAATCGCTCCTAGCGTAATAGTTTATTGGCAAAAACGCTCCTTCACATTTCCACATAGGAAACTGAGCTGGCATCAGAAATCCCACGTGGCGCTCTTCAAAATCCCGCGTGGCATGGCAACAGACGGTGTCACTGTTCATTAAACGGATTTGTATTTTTTTGTCATATTTAATTGTTATTTGGCATTTTTGGGCCCATTAAAATATAGTTGGCAAAATCGCTCCTGGCGTAATAGTTGATTGGCAAAAACGCTCCTTCACCCTAAGCTCGAAGGCATGCTTACCTAATTACCTTGATAAGTTTTCAGAATCTAACACACCTGAACTTTATTTTTGTAAGTCTTATCATAAACCCCAAATGGTCAAATGTGTTTGTGAAATGCTTTTTGTGTGTGTGTGTGGTGGTGGGAACTGGGAAGGATTGTTATGCGTGTATATATGTATAACTTGTTAATAAATGTTTCCAAAGTGTTTGAGGTTAATAATTGCTATGGTAGATGCTGAACAAGACAGTGCTTAGTATTATGCTTTACTCTCAAGTATTATATATATATATATATATATATATATATATATCATTATGGTCTTACCTATAAGTCCAAATTAATTAACTCTTACATATCAAATAGAGTTAGTTAATCCATTAATTATAGGCTAAATTTTTAATTTTTGCTCTTATCTATGATTGATTGGTTTCAAAAATCAACATGAATAAATTACTTTTTATTATTGAAATCAATACAGGCAAAAAAGTAAAAAACATATTTATTACTCTGAAATTGGACTTCTTGTCAAAACAGACTTATATATAAGATTACGCCAAAAGACCAATTATTATATATATAAACCACACAGTTAATTCCCAAATACAGTAACAGGTGTTTGAGAGATCAAGTCACCTGTATTTATTCATGCATACAACAAACACAACCTTCATTCACCAGCCTATCTAACAACACACTTCATTTATAAGTAATCACTATGAGTTTGTGACCCTACAATTCTTCCTAATCTCTCCATTAGAGCCAGTTTTTGGACTGATGTTACCCATTCTAATAATGGAATTCACAAAGTCTTGAAAGAACAGTGAAGCATTTTTACTGTAAGCCTGAACCAAAGGTTTGATTGTTGAATTGGCTGCATCACTTGAGAACAGGATCTGATCAGAACTGAGGAGGCCCTTCCCAACAAGCAGATTCTGAAAATAATGGTTGTCAAATAGATCCTCTGAGTTCCTATCAAAAGCACTGGTTGTGTTTCCATCTCCATTTTGAGGACACAGCTTTTGAAGATCAGAGAGCATGTCAGTGTCTAGTGTACTGTCTGGTGCTCCTGTTCCTGAGAAGTTGAACAATCTATTGCTGAACAATGCACACCTTGCTCTCCCAAAGGTATGAGCACCTGTTTCCATGTGTTTATATGTATTCAATCAATATTTTACACTATTCATCATATTGAATAATGAATTAATATCATTTTTTATACTTATAATTTAATCAAACTTTAGTTTTGGTCGCTCTAATTTTAAATCATTGGTTTTGATCCATATACTTTTATACAAACTTGGTTTGGTTTAAATATAAGGACTAAAAGTAAGACTCATTAAAAATATAGGGACTAGTTATTAAACTCAGACTAATGACTAATGAGGTGTTCAAGTCTAAGCATACCTGATAAAGGAACAACGTCAGAGAGATTGAGGCCTACATTAGTGAACTTGGAAACAATAGTATCAAGTGAATCAAAGGGAGAAGGAATAGATGAATTTGCCAATGCCCCGTTAGAGATCGATCCATCTCTCCGTCCTAGCAAAACATTCCAAGAGGGACCACCGCTCTACAAAACAGTAACTTCTCATAATATTATTACACTTATGTGTGTAAGATCTGTTTTAGTTCTATACGTGACAAGTATGGTGTTTTACTTAAAGAGAGATACATGAGGTGCGCATTGTGAACATGAGTTTAAAGGAAGGCCTCAAACCAAAAAGACAAATTTATTAGAAGAAAGTCTCTCTTGAACTTATAAATCATACTTCGCTTATGAGGCTTCTCGATGTGGAATTCATATCAACTATGTGATACATAAAAAGAAAAAGAGATACATCACGTGCCACTTTCTTTCCACAAAGCATCATGCTTGTCAAGAAAAGAATATCGATTTATGCACAAGGAGCGAAAACACACACACATGTTGTTGACATGACAAATTCATGGAAAAATCGGTAAAAAATCTCTGTTTGAAAATTTTATTGGCTATAAGGATATGAATTCAAGTACTAATACTTTTTGTGTATGAAATTTTACAGAATACATGTACTTTTTGTGCATATAAAAGTATATCAGATTTCTTTTGTCAAATAAATTTTCAAAGAGAAACTTTTTATCAATTTTCCCCAAACCATGAACTTATGGTTGAATAGATGAATCATTCATCATAATAACTACGGTAGAATTTCATCTTAAGTAAAAGAGTGGGCTGTGGAAAGAATTACAAGGACGACAGAATCTCTGGCTGCGATGGCTAATATATCAGCACAGGAGACAGTGCCATTGCAGGCACTCTCCACTGAAGCTTTGATTTTGTCTACAACATCTAATCCCCTCAAAGAGTTCAAATTTGGAAGAGCAGACTTTTCACTATCAGCACCTCCATCTAGTAGTACTGATCCATCACAACCCTGAGCATGATATAATTAACAAGAACAAAAAGGTTGAACTTAACACACCAATATGTATGTAGATATATATATATATATTTATATATATATAACAAAACAGTGAGATCTTGACTTGAAAAGAAAACTTACATTCACAAAGCAATCATGGAAGTGAAGACGAAGCAATGATGCACCCATTCGCATCTCATTCATGAGAGCACTTATAACCTCTCTCCTAACTATTTTCAAAAGGTTTGGACAAGATGATGCGTAAAAATCAGGTGCCAGCTGGGACTTCACAGCCAAACACAGCATAAACATATTGATAATCCAGAAGTAACCATTAGAGAAACTTGTCCTCTTCATTGTCAGTTTGGTGGTTTACAACACAAGCAAAGTAAGCATGCGATAGAGTCTACGATATTGCATGGGGAAAACCAAAATGCTTAATTTATAGCCAATTTCACAAGAGATATAACAATTATATCTCCCATTATAACACTACTTGTGTTTTTTTTTAATCTTTGTCCTCCTCTCTGCTTAGTGCTGGCGGCTGCAAGTTTGACTTAAATCTGCACTTCCATTTAGTTTTATACCCATAAATGTAAAAATCCTCGAGGTTTCTGTAACACCGAATTCATATGTTATATATGATAGTGCGATGCCTTTTGTAGTTATTAAACAGTGTAATGCACGTTTAGTTTTTGAGTTCATGCACGATGACACATTCAGAAGCACTACTGGTATTAGAAAATTAGAGATATATATATCCAGTTAGCTACCACTTGGGATGTTCGAGTTGTGTACGCATTTGATGAGCTAAGATCATTTTAGGGTTGTTAATTTAAAGAGGATTTGGTTAATATATAATATTGATGCATATAGTGCTTCGTCCTCTAGCAGTTTTGGTACCCAACTTTATTTTATCAGATTCCATTAGAGTTCCGTCTGATCATTACTCAACACATCACTGTGCGAGTGTAAATCATGATGTTAAAAATCTCGTCTTTCTTCATTCAACAAAGTAAGTTTGATTTTTCTATTGTTGGCCATGTAGTTCCAACGTTTCACCTAAGATGACATGAATTAGATGATTTAAAAAATTCAAACAAAAAGAGTTAGAGAGATATTACCGAAGTGTGTGCAAATGTTTATACTGGTTCGACCTTAATTCTTTGACTTACATCCAGTCCCAAGAGCGTCTATGAGATTTTTAATAATGTTCCAACATTAACCAGGTTCTTGGCACCTTAATATAGAGTAATCTTCACAAAGACTGACTTTCAGATTATGAGCAATAAATGAGCAATAATTGATGTATTTAAGATTGCTTGCAATCTGTTTTCTGTGATCGTATTTAATGCTCTGACACAAAAACTTACTTTTGTAAATCCATGATTTTCAAATCATTTGAAACTCTTAAGCAAATATGTGTAGTAATATTGAGAAGTAGTATGAGTATTAATCAAGTGTAATATGAACAATAAATTTGAATTCTCAAAGACGAAAGTTTAGTACAAGAAGAACACACACTCAAGAGTGTTGTCCCAGGTGCACTCAAGTGCCACACTTGAGTGTGCACATTGTCGCACTTGAGTGCTAATAAATGTTGTGTCTGGTAGAGAAGACTGTTGAAAGACATTAATTCCATTTTTTACCAAACACTAAATTGCTAACAATGTCACACTCGAGTGCTGATCAATTGTAGAAGACTATTTCAAAAAAGAGATTAAACAAAAATTGTAATTTCTACTGAACACTCAAGTGTTCACAAAGTCACATTCCATATTTGAGCGTGCAATTTGTCACACTCAAGTGCTTCTCACAAAAGAGACAGCACTCTTGATTCATTAGCGAGTGTCCTGTGCACTGAACTTGAAAGTTGCACTTGAGTGTTAGAATTCACACTCAAGTGTTTACCTTGATATTTCCAAAAAAAAGTGCGAATGTTAGGCAAACTTTTGTAAGTGTTGAATCAACACTACGTGTTCATTAATACATTCGAATGTCCAACTCAACACTTCTAGAAATGAAGTGAGTGTCAAGCAATTTCTTGGCGAGTATTAAACCAACACTTGGTGTTCAATACAACATTTTTACAAGTGGTGCAAGTTTCAGTCAAAAACTGTGAATCCAATACTTGAATGTTCATTGAAGCAATCAAGTGTTCATCTCAGAACACTTCATATCAATTTTTTAAAACAACTTTCTGATTCAAATTCTAATTCAAATAATGTTGTGCACTTAAGTGTCATGAAACAAACACTCCAGTGATTTACATCATCAAGTCCTCTTTTCTTATCTAAATTTGTGATCATCAAAACTCTCAATCCGATAACTATCAGGCCATTCTCTTTCATATCTGGCAGACCCACTTTCAAAAGATTACTTTTCCTACAAGTACCACTTTCGGCAAATCAAGTTAAAATAAAAGCATATGGGCAATCCAATTTGAGATCTCCCATGCGGAGTTACTCTTCATAAAAATAAAAATTAATTAATACAACCATTCAGGTATTAGATTCATGAAACCAGAGTCGATCCAGAAAGATAAGAGTAATTCTTAGAAAAGTAATCCAGTCTTTCATAAACCCCAAACGGATTGTAGCATTATAATCCATAATTGACAAATTTACAATCAACCTCAATGGTTCTTTTTCCCCTTCGAGTATCAAATGCATGTTTTGTTATATGCTATAGGAAAATTTTTAAAAATGATCATTACATTCAGTTAGCTCTTTAATTTAGACTGCCGGTTGATCCATCCACGCGTATGTGCACAAAAAGGAATTTCTTGAACCCTCGGCTAATTCTGATCTTCTCATCGTTATATCTGCAATAGAAAACTGAATATTAATGAACATATACTCTCTTCTTTCACAGGGGATAAAGCATATATAAATTACTACTACATTTGCAAATTAAACATATAGAATGGATGGATTATGAAAGACAGTTATCTGGGACACGTCATCTTACAGAAGCTCCAGGACGAACTTTGTCTCCAATCGTACGGGATATCCAAACGGACCACCAATTATAGCTGCATCGTCCATTGCAACGTCATACATTTTGGAGCCAGACTTGCTGCCAATTTTGGACAAACGTAATGTAAGAAAATTGGTTTTTGATTATACATTCAGAAAGACATTAAAAGAAGGGATCAAGTTATTCATTTGTTGACCTATGAATGAATTGATTAAAAGATCTAAACACGTGTAATATATGGAGGACAATTTTGTTCATATTTTTAGGGTCTTATCCCATTAGGTAGGTTCGACTGTATAAATTGCATTATGCCATTATGTGCTATTAACAACCAACTCTCTAAATGTACTATTCACCAAAAGGTCCTATTCAATAATTTTCTTCAACTCCTTTTAATGTCTGGATAGCTCATTCAATAAAGCCCTAAGCGTCAACAACTCTCCATAAGATTACATAGGCATTCAGTGAAACTCACTTATAATTTCCATTCATAGAGAACTTGAATCCAGGCAAGATGTCGACCACAAACTTTATCTGTCCATTATTCCTGATAATCTGACAGTCACAGAAATACTCAGATTGCAGAAGTTATGGTGATCAGAGAACAGTAATACTGTAAGGAGTAACTGACTACCTGCTTGCCCATAAGACCATTGGCAGCATTCTCTAACCAGCTATCTGTCTCATTCTGTAGTAGAAAAGGTATTGTTGTTTTGTTATCAGTAAAAGTATAAAGAAATATTTATATTTCAATTAGCTTCAAACATTGAAGCCAGTGATAATAGTTGAGGATCTTCCAAAGGGCAATGAACAACTAGAATTGTTTTCACTGAGAACTCAAATGGTTTTTTTTTCTTTTTTTTTCTTTTCTTTTCTTTTCTTTTTTTACGTAACTTGGTTCTCAACTTCTAGTTTCACATGAACTCTGATTATAAAACGGAACAAAGTCACCTATGGTACTCTCCTAAACCCCTGGTACTTCGTATGCTCCTCAGCATACCCAAATATACACAGAAAAACTAGAAGGGAAAAACTCGAGCGATTATTGGCTTGAGTCAGACTTCTGATTGCATCACCTATGTATCTTCAGTTTACTCAATGTTGATAAAAGATTTAAGTCCTTCTACCCATATTTAAGAATCTTAACAACATAAAAAGACCAAGTACACACACAGATGGAGCAGCAACATCACACACAGTAAGGCTTTTATTAATTAAAGTGATAAAATTACTAAAATACAGAATGGCAAGGTGTGACAATTCACAAGCAGGTCAACAAAATATGGACGCTGAGATAGCTGCTAAATCTGTATGCAGACAAGATGTTCTAAATTGTACCTTTAAGAACTCAGCATAATGTGGTTTTGTTCTATAATTAATTTCATGGTCTCAGTCTACCATTCACACTTCCATCTTACCCCTTGAACTTGAGTTGGAGTTGAAGACAATCGGAACAAGATATTGATTATAGGAAAGATATAAAAGAAAGAAAGAAAGAAACTTAGTCCCACAACTAGAAAGTAGATAGATGCTCCTTCTTTAGATGCCAGAACGCTACCTGCGAACTCCATACCATCAACCACTCTCCTTCTTGCAGTTCTGGTTCATCATTACGAGTAGTTTGACTAAAAGAAATAAGCTCATCTATTGCCTGTTGAAATTTTGGAAGTGAAAATTACAACAATCACGGTAGATCATAAAAAAAGAAACATTTCAACCTCAACTACACACACATTCCTACCTCTTGAATGCCTTGCCCAGAGGAAATGGCTGTTAATAACCTCTGCCTAGGTTCAGTTTTCTTCTGCAACACAAATGTAGTTCCCTGCACTATGTATATGATGCTAACAGTGCTTAGAAACATAAAGTAAAGTTAGAGATACTTTGTCCTATACCAGACAAGAAAATATTTACTCAAGGGAATAAAAAACCGCAATGTTTCTCTTCAAAATGCCTAATCACCTTGTTTCCTCTTGAAATACGGAGATTTCCAGAATGGGACAAATATGTGGTATCTAACCAACCCTTTGCTTCATCTCCGAGTAGCTTAAATGGGACTGGATATGGAACCTTGAATGGAAGAAATTTAAAAGAAAAGGCTGCTCTATCAAACCTAAAGAGGATTCTTTTCCCATTTTCAATTGAAGCCGCAGCCTGCATAAATGTAGGAATATAAATAGATCAAATAGATATCAATAAGCAAAAACACATACGGCAAATTCAATCAGCATATTAGCTTAGGAATAAGGAGAAATTGCTTAATAGCCATCTATATTAACCATTGATCTTGAGAAACATAGAGAAATTGAACTTATACCCACGATGGATAATAATTATAATGTCTTCAATTATACATTTGTAAGAATCTTGTCGAATATAATAATGTAGTAGGAGTTACACTCATCCTCGTTTTTTATCTCCTATGTTCATTAAATCAAACTACAAAACAAACATCAATTGATGTTATTTATCATTACCTCCACTTTAAGTTCACCTATGGCATCAGAGAATTTTACAATATTGGATACCCGTGGATCACTTGTTCGAAGATAAACTTCTTGAAATACACTAAAAAGGTCAACCCCAACAAATGTTCTCTGAAAGAGTGACAAAGAAAACCATAAATTGTGAGGCATGCCTTGGTTAGCTCTGTGGCATAAAATATCAACTTATAACCAACGAATATAGTTGTTTTCATAACGTTTGTGTTCCATGATGTAATAGTATGTTTAAATCAAAGCACTTATGCGTTAGAATATCATATACATGAATCTGATTGGGATATCTCAGGGAAACGCAACCAATGGGGAACCTGAATTGGAGATGCTGTTCCTGGTCTTGTGGTGAACATTAGTTGCCATCGACCTTCAATTAAACTGGAGTTTGTCTGCAAAGTTTTGGAGTATTCAGAGACAAATATACATAATGCAACTTTATTTACAATGTAGTATCCAAGTAAGCACCTAAGCACCGAATTGTGAAGGCATATAATAACATTAATCAATGATAAGCATCTAACTGAAGCGCGCTTTTGAAATAATCCAGATGACTGACAAGTGATAAGCATAATTTAAACTTGATCGGAATAAATAAGCCAGTTGTTTTACAAATCAACGAAGACAAAACACGATAGAGCACACAGAGAAGTAACAACAGCTAAATTGAACACAAACCGGATCGGGCACACCGCTTGAACCTTCAAGGACTTGTACGGCACGCTGAACGGCCTGCAAGACGAATAGAGTGCAATGGAAAACAAATTGAATACTTAATCCTAAACTAATGAGCTAAAGTTGGAACATACATCGAGCTGATGAGGAGAAGCAGAACGTCCTCGTCCTTGGATACCAATGAGGGCATCAATAAGTGAGTTTTCAGGTTCGGTAAAGGGGAGCTGTTCTTCTTGCTGTTGAACTTGAGAAAAGCGAACAACGAAGCTGTCTTTGGGAATAAGACAGGATTTGGGAGAAGAGAGACGAATGGAAGATGGAGGGAGTGAAAATGCAGAATTTGGGGGAAAATGAAAGCCTGCGACTCTGAGAGCCATTGAAGAAGAGGAGTGGCAATGAGTGAGGGAGCGAGCAAGCTTGGATTCTGTTTGATTTTATGTGGCTCACACTCTCAATGCTTTGAGCTTGGCGATGGAATGAAACACGTGGCATTCCGCTAATAGTTGGCGGGAATGAGTATTTTCCCTTATTTATTTTGATCGTTGAGTCATCCCGGTCAAGTCGTCAACCTTTGCAGTTGGGCAGTTGGTAACTTTGTACTTATATTTATTAGCCATTTTGAACCAAAATGACAGAGATAATAAATTCAATAATTATAAGGTAAATTTTTAACTTTACTTTTATTTATAAATGAATATTTTTCAAATTTTTCTTCTCTTTAATTTCATTAGTATAATTAATGGGTAAAGGATTTCTCCTGTCACTGGAGATAGAATTATCTCCAGTGACCCCAAAACTACGTCGTTTTGGATTAATGAAGGGTTTGTTAGTAATTTCAGGTGAATTAATGAATGATGTTTCTGTAATTCTGTTTATTTTTAATCATATACATTTTACCAAAACATCCTTCATTAATTCACCTGAAATTACTAATAAACCCTTCATTAACTCAAAACGACGTAGTTTTGGGGTCACTGGAGATAACTTTATGTAATACCCCGGATTTTTATCAATAATAATGATAATGATAATGATAATGATACTACTAATAATAAAAATAATAAAGTAATAATGAAATTTAATAATAATAACAATATAGTAAATAAAGATTTAGAATTTAATAATATTTATATTATTCTATAATTTATTATTTGGAAATAATTATAGTAATAATAAAAGTTTAGAATTTAATTGTATGGTTTGAGAATTTATCAATTGGGAATATATTAATTAGATTATATAATATAATCCATTTCTATTTATATTAAAAATATAACTGAGTCATTTTAATTTACCTTATTGTTGGGTAGTGATATTAGCGATCCCATATATTAGATATGATCCTAAATTTTAGCTAGAATAAATAGGAATATAAAATGTAATTGAAATATTTTATATATATATATATATATATATATATATATATATATATATTGTATCGTGATAAATTGTAATAGGAATATATTAATTATATTATTATTTCATATTATATATTTTTATTTATATTAGAAAATCTTATTATATATTCTATTTATTATATAGAATATATATATATCTGTTTATTTTATATTTGTAATACCCTGATTAATAATAGAATTAATAATAACATATTAAAATAATAATAATAATATATTGGAATCTAGAAATATATACTGTTTGTGTTGTTAATTTATTAATTGGGAATAATTAAAGGGCCCAGCCCATAACTAAAACCCTAAGTTTTAATTATAAATTTAGGTCTAGCCGTCAAAAACCTAAAAACACACGATACTTTTCCTCCTCCGTTGTTTTCTTCTCAAATCCTCTTTCTGTGCATCAAATCAAAATTAGGTCGCTAGCAAGAACGGAGGCCAGGTAATCCTAATCCCTATGAGTAGGTTAGATTTATGTAAATTTTGTAATCCTAATTCCCATAAGTCCTAGGTTAGGTTTATATAAATTTTGATAGGTAGACCCAATCTCTGAAACACCTGTACAAACCTTTTTGTGCTTTTCGTTGCTACTGATGGTTATTAATTGTATTATGTTCCTTCTGATCAAAAATCGAATATGTGCAGAGTCTCGTTTACGATTTGCGTGCTATATTTCATTCCTGTGCATTTTTATTTGTTGTGTATTGGGTAGCGTGCTTGAATTGTATATATATATTATATGCCTGCGTGTTTCCTTCCGAAATTGAAACCAAAAGAAAAAAAAAAGTTGAAACCCATTGATTCGCCTCGGGTTGCGTGCTGCAATTGGATAATTATCATGGATTTCGAATTGTTGTACAGTGCCATCTCGTTTTGTGATTGAAAAAAAAAAAGGAAACAAATTCTTCCCTCGGCCAACGTGCTCAATATTAGTTTAAGATTGCATTTTTTCCCTTTCCTCTACGTTTTTTGAAAAATGCATGTACATACCTATCCTTATTTTTTTTGGATCTTTTCTTTTTCCTTATATAATACCTCCTACATAATAGGATAAGTCATCATGAACAGATTTTAGGTTAGAATACCTTTATAATTACATTTAATTAAAATAATAATATAAGAATAAATATATAAGATAATTAAATAATGGAGATAATTTAGGAATTTGTTTTGTGTATGTTTAAACAACTTAACAGTGGGAGGATAGCTTTGGGATGGTACCCCCAAAGTGATGAACACAACCTTAGGCTTTATGCCTCGAAATATTATGTGATGAGAAAATTGAGATATCCGTTCTTCCCAAAGTGGTGTCTGGCAGGGTTTCCCGGGACACTAGTAGCAACTTTGGGAAGAGGTGTGCACACTAGGAAGAAATACTTGATATACTTGATGGCCAATTTGATTGATTGTGACTGGCAGGGTTTCCCGGGTCACAGGGTAAACTGGCAGGGTTTCCCGGGTTTACCATGGTTCTCTTCCCACTAAACTAAATAGACTGGCAGGGTTTCCCGGGTCTAAAGAAATTTTTAAAAGATAATAAATAATAATATCTGAGTCAATGATAATGTACAACTATGTTGAGTATGAGAAATTGATTTTGTGGATTTTAAAAATATATGTATATATATATATATATATATGGTATTTTCCCCATCATATGTAATTAATTTAATTATTTATTTGTTTATCGGTTACTATTGTTATTATGTTGTGTTATTTTTAACTATTAGGATTACCAGCGTTTGCTGATGTATGTGTGTTCATGGGCTGCGACGATCCTTCGGGGGAGCAGATTTTCATTGAAACAGGTCTCAAGCTGGGGCCGCTGGGGCTAGCAGTGATAAGTGAGGAAGAATAATAAATAGCTCTAGCTAGTTTCTTTTTGTTTTACTTTATTTTATTATTTGGATAAGACATCTCTATTTAAATTTTAGTTGACATTTATGTAATAAGTAGCCTTGCACTTGTCCCAGTACAAGTGCGGCGGTAACACTTCCCAAGGTTGTTTATTTTGAATTTCATTAAATCATTTATGAAAATCATTTAAATTTTCGTTATTATAACTATTAGAAATGGGGGTGTTACAAAATGGTATCAGAGCCCTAGGTTTCGACTTGGGTTCGCTTTTGGTACTAACTCAGGGATTAAAGATCCCAGAGGTTTAAAAAAAATGAATTTAAAATTGTAGTTAAAATTAAATTAAATTAATAATTAAAATAAATGAATAAATAAATTTTAAATGTGAGAGATGGGTAGTGAAGGGTTATTCTCTTGTCTTTTAAATGATTTATTTGAAATTCTGATAATTGTATATTTAAAATTATTTTGTGATTCGTTATGTGATTATTATTGACTTGTGAATTTTATTTAGAAAGAGATGTTAGAGGGGTAATTAGAATTTATTTTGTGAATTATTTTGAATAATGAAGAATGGTAGAGTTTTAATTTTAAATACAAGATATTGATTTGTTGTTTGAATTTATATTGATTTATTGTTTGAATCTATATTGCATTATCTGATGATTGATTTATAATATAAATATATGTGATGAGAAAAGTGATTGTTAATGTTGATGATTGTATCTTCAAAAAATTATTTGAAGAAGGTATGCAATTAAGTTTCGGGGACGAAACTTATGTTAAGGAGGGGAGAATGTAATACCCGAGATTTTATTATTGAATTTTATTTTAGTTTCGAGGACGAAACTTGTTTTAAGGAGGGTAGAGTGTAATACCCCGGATTTTTATCAATAATAATGATAATGATAATGATAATGATACTACTAATAATAAAAATAATAAAGTAATAATGAAATTTAATAATAATAACAATATAGTAAATAAAGATTTAGAATTTAATAATATTTATATTATTCTATAATTTATTATTTGGAAATAATTATAGTAATAATAAAAGTTTAGAATTTAATTGTATGGTTTGAGAATTTATCAATTGGGAATATATTAATTAGATTATATAATATAATCCATTTCTATTTATATTAAAAATATAACTGAGTCATTTTAATTTACCTTATTGTTGGGTAGTGATATTAGCGATCCCATATATTAGATATGATCCTAAATTTTAGCTAGAATAAATAGGAATATAAAATGTAATTGAAATATTTTATATATATATATATATATATATATATATATATATATATATATATATATATATATATATATATATTGTATCGTGATAAATTGTAATAGGAATATATTAATTATATTATTATTTCATATTATATATTTTTATTTATATTAGAAAATCTTATTATATATTCTATTTATTATATAGAATATATATATATCTGTTTATTTTATATTTGTAATACCCTGATTAATAATAGAATTAATAATAACATATTAAAATAATAATAATAATATATTGGAATCTAGAAATATATACTGTTTGTGTTGTTAATTTATTAATTGGGAATAATTAAAGGGCCCAGCCCATAACTAAAACCCTAAGTTTTAATTATAAATTTAGGTCTAGCCGTCAAAAACCTAAAAACACACGATACTTTTCCTCCTCCGTTGTTTTCTTCTCAAATCCTCTTTCTGTGCATCAAATCAAAATTAGGTCGCTAGCAAGAACGGAGGCCAGGTAATCCTAATCCCTATGAGTAGGTTAGATTTATGTAAATTTTGTAATCCTAATTCCCATAAGTCCTAGGTTAGGTTTATATAAATTTTGATAGGTAGACCCAATCTCTGAAACACCTGTACAAACCTTTTTGTGCTTTTCGTTGCTACTGATGGTTATTAATTGTATTATGTTCCTTCTGATCAAAAATCGAATATGTGCAGAGTCTCGTTTACGATTTGCGTGCTATATTTCATTCCTGTGCATTTTTATTTGTTGTGTATTGGGTAGCGTGCTTGAATTGTATATATATATTATATGCCTGCGTGTTTCCTTCCGAAATTGAAACCAAAAGAAAAAAAAAAGTTGAAACCCATTGATTCGCCTCGGGTTGCGTGCTGCAATTGGATAATTATCATGGATTTCGAATTGTTGTACAGTGCCATCTCGTTTTGTGATTGAAAAAAAAAAAGGAAACAAATTCTTCCCTCGGCCAACGTGCTCAATATTAGTTTAAGATTGCATTTTTTCCCTTTCCTCTACGTTTTTTGAAAAATGCATGTACATACCTATCCTTATTTTTTTTGGATCTTTTCTTTTTCCTTATATAATACCTCCTACATAATAGGATAAGTCATCATGAACAGATTTTAGGTTAGAATACCTTTATAATTACATTTAATTAAAATAATAATATAAGAATAAATATATAAGATAATTAAATAATGGAGATAATTTAGGAATTTGTTTTGTGTATGTTTGAACAACTTAACAGTGGGAGGATAGCTTTGGGATGGTACCCCCAAAGTGATGAACACAACCTTAGGCTTTATGCCTCGAAATATTATGTGATGAGAAAATTGAGATATCCGTTCTTCCCAAAGTGGTGTCTGGCAGGGTTTCCCGGGACACTAGTAGCAACTTTGGGAAGAGGTGTGCACACTAGGAAGAAATACTTGATATACTTGATGGCCAATTTGATTGATTGTGACTGGCAGGGTTTCCCGGGTCACAGGGTAAACTGGCAGGGTTTCCCGGGTTTACCATGGTTCTCTTCCCACTAAACTAAATAGACTGGCAGGGTTTCCCGGGTCTAAAGAAATTTTTAAAAGATAATAAATAATAATATCTGAGTCAATGATAATGTACAACTATGTTGAGTATGAGAAATTGATTTTGTGGATTTTAAAAATATATGTATATATATATATATATATATGGTATTTTCCCCATCATATGTAATTAATTTAATTATTTATTTGTTTATCGGTTACTATTGTTATTATGTTGTGTTATTTTTAACTATTAGGATTACCAGCGTTTGCTGATGTATGTGTGTTCATGGGCTGCGACGATCCTTCGGGGGAGCAGATTTTCATTGAAACAGGTCTCAAGCTGGGGCCGCTGGGGCTAGCAGTGATAAGTGAGGAAGAATAATAAATAGCTCTAGCTAGTTTCTTTTTGTTTTACTTTATTTTATTATTTGGATAAGACATCTCTATTTAAATTTTAGTTGACATTTATGTAATAAGTAGCCTTGCACTTGTCCCAGTACAAGTGCGGCGGTAACACTTCCCAAGGTTGTTTATTTTGAATTTCATTAAATCATTTATGAAAATCATTTAAATTTTCGTTATTATAACTATTAGAAATGGGGGTGTTACACTTTATCTCCAGTGACAAGAGAAATCTTTTTCCCATAATTAATATGAGTAAAATTATCATAATCTCATTTACTTCTTTGAAATGGACTTATAATTGTAATCAATTTATTTATTTTTTTTATAAAAAAGAACTTATCATTATAATAGGACCGAAATTGTAAGCTCAAAAACAAGTCCACACGGAACATAGCTGTCTTTGGGCTGGGCGGTTGGGTCGTTTCGAACATTGTCCGTTTTTGTATTTAAACGAATTCGGAGACTTTGTACTTAAGTGGTTATAACCCCGTATGTTGTTTTTTTTTTGGTTTTTTTTCCACAATTTTTTTTTTCTTTTTGGATGGTTTTCAAAGGAAAAATTGGGGAAATGTACCCCATTGAAAATTACATATACTTTTTGTATACAAGAATTCGTTAGGTTGTTTTCACTAATAAAATTTTCAACAAGACTTTCCCAATTTTTTCTCTTTTTAAAGTAAAATTAAAATTATTCTATCAGCACAGGAATCCAAAAAAATAAATAAAATTTATTAAAATGCCACTACCACAGGAAATATGTAATGTTCATGGTTTAATTCTATATATTGATCTGAAGGCGTAAATCATGATACATATAGCAACAAAGAATTCATAACATGTTAACAACCAAAAACCGCGGAAGAAGACACGGGTTATGGTAGGAATGTCAAAGTAGTAGTTGAACTTGAAAGTCAATTACCATGATGGCAAGCGTGAGATTCATGGTGATGGATTTTAAATATTTAGTCTCTCAGCGAGTACATATAGAAGCTACATGATCAAGCTACTCTTTACTTCTCAATGGACAGCCAACGCTAGCTTGAATTAGTTTGGACGAAAAACCGAGTCGGTAGTATTTTGATAACATCATAAGTAAAACAAGAAATTGCAAACCAGAGTCACAAAAGCCGAGTTCACCGATATGAACAGAAGTGCGTGCTTACCCGTACTTTAAAATAACCGATCTTTCTAGTCAACGTTAATCGTACAATTTTTTTTTCTTTATTGATTTAATACCCCTGCAGTTTGATTCAGGACATTAATGCCAGGTCCAACTCATTCCCTGAAGCCAACAAGCCAAGATGTTACTTTACAATTACGGTCCAACGACAAAACGGTTGACCAAGGCGGCTGCATCCCCTTTGCAATAAATTCTGGTGTCAACTCTACAGGCAATTTTAACTTAAAATGTTACAACATCTAAAGCTATGACTTTGTTCAAGATTAAACAGCATCACAATAACATCAAAGTATGCTACTGTTCAAAACTCAAACCTTCCAATAGCCTTGACTTGACCTCTTGATCTAGAAGGCAAACCCTTGCAATTGCTGCAAGCCTGCAACACAGCCAGAGATCTGAAGTTGCGACAACTTTTTACGCCACTGGGTCACAAACATCCACTGAAGACGGTGCGGGCAGGTTCTTTACTAGACAAAAGAAAAGTAGGCAACAAGTTCAGATCAGAAATCTGCGGCAGCTTTATCAAAATCATGGCAGTTTCCATAATTAAACCCAACAACAAAGTAGCCAATGCATACCATAGGATAAAAAAACTGATTTTCCCTTTAAAAAAAAGAAAAAACCAACAAAAAACTCATGGTAGATATCAGGATATATTTTTGCGCTGTCGTTATCAAATAACAAAATTAGAAACAAATCTGCCCAGCTTAAACACAGCGTCAAAACAACGGATACTAATAGGTACTAGAAGTATTCAGGTACATGGCGAATATATTAAAGTTTCCACACAGTCAGGAAAGCCAAAGTACAAGGTAGAAACTAGTTATCCTCACACAGCTTGACCGCTAGATTTACATACAAATAGAGGAAACATTTCGCGTACAGAACCTACTAATGCCTTAATGGGGAAAGAACCTGCAAATTTATCTACCGCCTTTAACATCTTTCAAAAACCCAACCCAGAGACAGAAAACAGCCTTATAATAAGCTCTTGGTCCTCAAATCAAAAGTCTCTCAACCCAGGGAAAAACGAGGGCCCGACAAATCATCTCAATCAGTTCCCAAGCATGTCTTGACACCCTCATTCTTGCAATCAACCTTCTCCTTAAGCAATTTATCTCGTACACATCCATTGACTGTTTCTTGGGCTTCTAAATCTTCTTTTTCATCCACCACTTCAAGTTCACCACTCCTTTTTTTATGTAAAACATTTTCTTTTGCCATAACTTGATCTGGTACACAACACTCTATAGCTTCTTCGTCCTTGTGCTCCTCCTTCCCCACGTTCGTATTAAATGCAAACTCATTCCTCACATCACCTTTCATCTCAAACTTACCAGCAATCACCTCATCCGGAACCATCTCTTCCATACAAACATCTCGTACACCTTCAGTTTCTGGTACTCCCTCACTTTTTACCTTAGCATTAGCATCATCGTCTTCATGCCTCCCATCCTCTGGCACATAATCAACCATCTCTAGGTTATCCTCAGTTTCCACAACTTGGGCATCCGATCCCCCCTCACTCTCATTATCAGAGCCATTCTCCACCACTTCCTCGTTGGCATCACCCCCAATTTGGTTTTGCCTCTCAATAAACTGTAACCTCCTTCTCAGATCACCTAATTCTCTCTCCATTAAGAAAAGACGCTCCTTCAATGTCAAATTCTCCTCCTCCAATTGTGCTATATGGGAATCCTGATCATCTACTCTATTCTCCAATACATTGTTATACTCAACTCCATAATTCGGATATATCATCTCAAACCGACTCAAATCATGGTCTAACCTTCTTTCCACCTCCACATGTTCTTCCACATCACTCTCACTTGACCCAGCACCCCCTTCCTCATCTTCCTCGTCCTCGTGTATATCTGCATCATGCCCTGGTGATCGAAGCCTAATCAAACCCTTCATTGATCCATATCCATCAACACCCCACTCTTCTTTTGCCATATCCCCTAATACCTCTCTCGAGGGCGAAAATATAGGTGTAGGGAGAACAGCTGGGGTTACAGGACAGGGTGATACGAGTGAAGCTATGCCTCCTGACTTCTTAGCACGAATAAGAAACGATGTTGTGTTTCTCGGGGCATAAGGGGCAAATCGATTATTAAATTTCTTCTTAGGATAAAATTTTCGGGCTTTTAAGCGATTTTGAGACTGCAATTCATGCAGAGTAGGTGGTATGTACCCAACACCGTTGGATTGACTTGTCGAGGCACTTGGGTTAGGTTTATCCATTCTTCTTGGGTCCTTGCGCTTGTCCGTCATATTCTTCCCCTTCCAATTGCTTCGCCCCAACTTGGAATTGGGATAATTTTGTTTCATAGGGTTCTGAAACTTCATGTTAGGGTCCATAGGGGGCGGTTGAGACCAAGCCTTAAAGCCCCGACTCATCATCGGAGGTTTGGTCTGGTTCATCAACATCTGAGATGGTTTCAATTGAGTTTGCGGCTGCGGCTGCTGATTTAATGCTTGAGAGTGGATCAACATCTGTGGCTGAGACAACGCCTGAGGCTGACCTATAATCTGAGACTGGTTAATTACCTGAGGCTGGTTCATCATTTGAACCTGATTCATCATCTGAGGCTGACTCATCTGCTTCATATTCATCATAATTTGGGATTGATCATTCATCGTCCCAACCAAATACCAACGAAACCCTACAGCTAAGAAACCGTGTCAGTTTCTTCAAATCTGAACCAAATTTAAAATCAAAATACCAAAAGGGACTATTCGGAATAAGCGCCAACAACAACTAATTAGCAGAAAACAGATATCAAAACCCTAAAAGGCCCAACCGTCCGACTCGGAACAAGGAAATATGAGATTTGATCCTCAATACAACGAAGACCAAAATACGATTCCTTGTCTATGCTTAGGAAATTTCGTAAACAAAAAATCCTGAACTCGAACTTTAGAGGAGCTTTCTCGTTCTTGCGGAAGCCTCTTGAATCTATTCTGTGAAGCGTAATATTAAGAAATGCCCATGTTGTCTCAGGGCATCTCATATATAGTGGGCAATGGATGAAATGGACGGTCAGATATCAGTTTGATCAGTAAACGGCTGCGATTACAGATCGCAATGACCACGCGTCACCCAATTTCAGGTTGGATGAATAAAATATTCTCTGAGGTCAGAATACGCGGTCCGTCAAAATTGATCCGCTGAAGTTAAAATAAAAACATACGAGTACCACTTATAACTCCATTTTAATTAAAACATTTGGTTTTATTTATAAATATTTTTTTAGATAATAAATAAGATTGTGATAATTTTTATATTAATTTACCCATAAAAATAGAGAGGGAAAAAAGAGTTGAAAGGTATCCATACATACATAAAGAGAAAATTGAAAATTTATCTCATAATCATTGAGTTAATTATCTCTCCTTGTGATTTAGTTAAAAAGGACTTATAAATAAATCTAGAGTAGTAACTATTTATTTTATGGGAAAAGTATTTCTCCAGTCACTGAAGATAGAATTATCTCCAGTGACCCCAAAAATACGTCGTTTTGAATTAATGAAGGGTTTGTTAGTAATTTTAGGTGAATTAATGAGGGGTGTTTCGGTAAAATTCATATGATAAAAAGATAAACAAAATTACAGAAACACTCCTAATTAATTCACCTAAAATTACAAACGCACCCTTCATTAATCCAAAACGATGTAGTTTTGGGCTCATTGGAGATAACTTTATCTCCAGTAACTGGAGACATACTTTTCCCTTATTTTATATATAGAATATATCAATAGTATTTTATTCAATTTCAAATTTTAGAATCAAATAAATATATAAATTCATTCATTTATCTTCTCTTATCTATTTATATAGTTTAATCCGTGAAAATATTTGATATTATCAAAATACATGTAATCTATATTCTCACATATACGGAGTGTTTAAATTAAATAAATAAATTTTAGGCAGAATATTGAATAAATAAGTTTTTCTTAATTTTTTCCAATATATAATTATATGCCCATCCTTCATATTATTATTATTTTTTATTGAAGTACTTCACTATTTATACTTTTTCCCCCTAAAATGTGACGGATATGGTGCTTGGAAAGCACGTAATGATCCCTCGTGTACCATGATGGTGCGCATCACCCTTGCTTTGATGCCATGATGTGAAAAAAAAAAAAAAGGAAAATCTCTTACGGCCCAAATAACTAAAATATTATAAAAAAAAATGTTTAAAGAAAAGTCATACTCAACGTATTTAGCTTCCTTAATTTCTCAAAAAAAAAGTCAACTAACTCTTATATTAGGATCGGAGGTACTATGTTAGAAAATATCCCAAGACCTTTTTTAATATCATTTCAAAAACATTAAAAACTATATCAGTACAATATTAATAACTAAATCAGTACATATTAACAATTATATCAATACAACATTAATAACTAAATCAGTATATATTAGTAATTAGAGCATTTTCTAACATGTGACTTTTCTTTAAACTTTTTTTGATAATATCTTGGTTACTTAGGCCCTCAAGGGGATTTTTCATATAAAAAATCCACCAAAATGAAGATATTTTAAGGAAGCGAACTTCAGACCCAAAAAAAATTACCCCGGAAGCAAACACTTCGATGATTGTGATGGGCCCACAACTGCCAACAAGTATGTTGGTAAAAAGCCCCATACGGCCGTATCTTCTTGTCTCAATCTTCTTTTAATACGACTATTCCACTGGGTTAGATTGAAGTGTTAGGTTTGAATTTATATAGGACCCGCTTGAGATAACAGTGGTAAAAATTGCTTTTGTTTTTTATGGACTTTTTTTTTCCCTAATGTAATTTGTATTTATTATTTATCATCGAGTTTATGAATGAATTGCATCATTCAATTGAAAAGTTTTATAATCTGGGTTAATCTGGTTAGAACTTTCTTATCTCAAATGGGTTTTAAAAAATGATGAGTCTGTTTGACATTGCTTCAAAAGTTGAAAAAAAGTCCATTAAAAGCCTATCATAAATAGAAGATTGATAATAAAGTATTTGGATGACTTCATGAGCTTCAAAGTCTAAAGTTGATTTTTTTTTGTAAAACCATCTAACCAAGCTTCAAAATCTGAAGTCACTTCTGCCACCAATTTCCCAATATAAAAGTTTTGGTCAAAAGTCCTGCCGTCAATTGAAATAAAATTTCACATGTGGGAAAAAAACGGTTTTGCGGTGTAGACTGGGGTATGGGGATGGAGTCCTTCATGGAACATGACAGCGTCTTTTTGTTTATTTACATGGGGGCAATTTGATCGTCTTGTCAATTCGTGGGCGAGAAAGATACATCGTTTATACATAAACATATACATACATATATACACACACGCATACTGTATGTATTTGTATATGTGTGTATTAAAAAAACAAAAAAAGTTTACAATGAATTCTATTATAATCTCGGAACCCTACAAAAATGTTCAATCTCGGAATCTACATAAATCAGCAAGACAAATTGTATATATATATATAAAAAATGAGTTTGACACATACCCGAAACTAGAAATGATACTGCATGTACACGAAGGTAAAAATACAAAACTCAGACAATAAGCATCCTAAAGGGGTCAAAAACTAACCTACCTCTCCCAGCTCCAAAAAGAAAAAAAGAAAACTCATAATTCTGGCACAATAAGGAGCATGAAGCACAAGCAAAGCTAGATGCCAGTATTGGGATTGTTTCCAGCAAGGATAAGAGAAATTTCAAGGCCTCGGCTGAAAGCTTGGTTGAACATGAGACGGGTTTGGAATGTGGATACAAATGGGAACCACGAGAAGAAAGCGATGGGTATGAAGATAAGCATTCCCATGCCAGCATCATATAGACGTGCAATTGACCGTATAGATTTCCATAGTCCTATACTCTTCACCAAAGGCTTCCAGGCAACAGCAATCTATCAAATAATACACAGCAAGACTCTATAACTCTGAGCAGCATATAACGGGAAAATACCAGAAACAGAGCGTGGAAAAAGACCCTAAGAGGCTAGAGTCTCTTGATTAAAATTATTGTCCCCACTATTTTATGCAAATATTAAAGATACAGATGCCATATTTTTATATTTCAGGCTATTTTTCACCTGTCACTAGATTTTGCAGTGCACACAATCTAAAAAAATGTTTTCCGAATGTCACCATTTAAGAACTATGTCTTGTAATACCATACCACCACCCTTAGCAGTTTACAGCTGGACAGAAAAGACGATAAATTCTAGATCATCCAATGACATAGTAAACATCCAATACGCTCCAAATACACACGCAGACACGCATAAATCACTATGAAGCAAAGCGTTCAGATAAAAGCAGAACTCACCGAAAGGATTCCCCATCCAGTAGGAATGAATGCTAAGATAGAAGCAAATATATCGGGTACAGAAAGATCAGTAAGTACGACTGCCACGACAATTCCAGCCAGCGCCAACAACAAGGTAAGGCCTTGGATAAAACGCAATAAAAGCTGGAAGTTAACAGATATCTTCTGGCTAAAGGAGAACACCTGTTGAGCAAAGAGAAAAAAAACCTCAGTATATACAGTTTAACACCATAAATATTTAACAACAGAAAAAATCATTTCTAATACCTTGAAAAGAAGTATAAGAACAGCCAGCACTGCCCATGACAGACCGTAAACCTATAAACAAGCCAAAAGAAAGGAAGTGAGTTACCCAAGTATTAACCAAAAAAATATGGTTGAACCTATTCATTCTAAAACCGAACTAAGCAAGAAAAACAACTCAAGCCACTGGTTCGAGTTCATAGCATGCATAAGTTAATGGCTTCAGCGGACCCTTAAAAGTTAATTTCTAAGAAACAAGAATACTTGAACAAAAGGTTTCCACTAGTGCTATGACTGCTAAGAATGTAAGGAAATGTTGAGACTTCAGAAAAGAGCTGCTAGTAACACACCCATAGTAGTACATTAAAATCATTGAGTACGAATTTCTCAAGGAAGATAAAGTAGAATGATATGAGATAATACCGTCAATGAAGTATTTGTCCCTTGTACATGAAGCTTGTACACAATACCGTATTGGAAGATGAAAAATCTAAGACTAAGGATCGTCTCTGCTATTCTTGAGCCAATACTTCTGATGTGTGCCTGTAGATGTGGCAAAGCGCGAAAGATTATTAGGGGTAAAAGCATTCAAAATGTCACAAGGGCATCAATTTTTAATGTGTATTGGTAGAATATTAAATACCAGTTCTTCATCCCACCAAGCTTCCCAGCTTTCTTCACCCTTGACTCCGATTCCACCTCTGTACAGAAGCCAGTTTGTCCAATCCCGAAAGTCCTCAACTACCCTAAAGAGATGGGGGAGAAAATAGAATCAGTAAACACGGCAGACAGGTTTGAAACTACAAAAAGATTCTACTTACTTTTGCCACTCGAATCCAGATGGGTTAAATAAATAAGGAGCAAACAACCAGGATAAGGCCATAAACCAGCTGCTAACAGTCAGAAGAATGTATGACACAGCATTGCCTACATTATATCCATAGGCAAGGTATACTATCAACAAAAGCACAACTTCCAACCTGAAGACAACAATATAAAATGTCAAGAATTTTTAATAATTTGGGAGTCTGGTGGATAAGAAAACACTTGCTGTTAAGAAATATAAATAATTTAGGACATTCCTACAGGTGAAGAAAGTCAAGAACCAGTTACAACACTCAAAAGCTTCAAAACATTTTTTTCCTTTTCCAATATTTAATACATTAAATGTCACTTCTTTATATTTTAATTTTCTTTCAGATATCTTTTAATTTTTAAACTCCTTAATCATTTTAAATACTTAATTTAAAATTTATTCTTTCATTTTTTTAATATTATTTTTATTGTTTATCTAAGATAATAATAAAAATTTACAAGCATATTAATCTAATCACGACCAGTTGATTATGGCGCTGAATCATTGATGGAGCTTCTAGGCTCTGATGCTGGATCTTAGTTTAGTATTAGCTTTGTCCTCCATTTTCCGATGTATAAAAAAAAAAAAAAAAACCAAGACACTTAATACCCCATTGGGAATTTCTTACTACTCAATGTAAGACATAGACATCCTATGCAGCAAAAGTGCCAATCAATTAGTCCCCTTATAGTCAAGGTCTTGAAAGTCGCACTCTGCTACTTTGCTCGACTTCTTGTTTAGAACCATCTCATAGGTAGCCTTTCTTGAATGGTTCACCACCAACTCCAATACCAATTTATGGGTAAACAGGGGAATGTTGGAGAACAAAAGTCCTATATCTAATTCTACACCTTGATATCAGAATTATAGATTAATTATCTGAAAGAGAAACACACCCTTTAACAAAATGACTGCGAGAGTAGAGCCTGTAATTCTCTGAAAATTTGATATGGCGGACAACAAATCCACGTCCAGTTGCTTGATACTGTAGGCAAATAAACAAATTAATAGTAGGGCAGACAAATATAAAAACTAAAAAAGGGACAGCATCAAGTCAGCAAACAAACCCTTGCACCGCCATGAAGAATGGTCCGCCCAAAATAATGAGTCCTTGTACCCAAGGAAAATGTAAAAAAGACGGAGCAGAGCTGAAACTGCATTGTGACAAAACTAACAATGGCCTGCAGCAACTCAGATGCATAAGTAACTTCAAAGAAAAGAGCATATTGAGAAAACATTAATTTTTTTTCCCTAAATAACATATAATGTGTGCGTGTATCAAACGTAACAAGAAGATTCTTCACTTATCTATATTATATCAGTTATTTCCATATCAAACCTTCCCTTCACTACCGCAAAAAGGTAGCAGGATGTACACTCTATATCAGTATATTCAGAATGCATAACACTCACTAAATAAAGATACAGATAATTGAAGCAATACTTGATGATTTCTTGGTGAGCATACATCGAGGGCACAAAAAAGGTATATAGGTAAACATTTACCCTAAGGAAACCCTGTTCCAGGATGAAGCCCAAGATCATTGGTACAGCAGTGAAGACTCCAATTTGGAAGAGGAACTGTGTATTCAAAACAGCACTCAGGGCAGTGTTCTTAGTTATTTTAGCCCTCTCTTCTATTGCTTCATCAAGACCAGATAGTGCCTGGGGAAAAAAATCATCCTTGATTAGATATCAGATCAATCCCAGTTGGAATAAACAGCACGCAAACAACTTAGAGAGTAGGAGTGAGTTACTATGAGTGGAAGATTCCAGGGGGCAAAAACCAAGAACGGAGAAATCCTATGAATGTTGTTGCAAACTATGCATATTAAATATTAGATAACCAACTGACTTAAGTTGTTGATAAAGTGCAGTGCAGCTTAGGTGAATTGTACAGTAATTGAGTATTAAAGAGATACCCTTAGTAATAAAAAGGGAAAAAGACAAGAAAATGCCACTTGAACTTCAAAATTCCAAATTAGAGATTTTCTATTAAAATGAGTTGTCAATTGTTATACTATTGTAGTCAATACCTATACAGCTATACTATTATAGTCAACAAGACTGATTTCAGATTTTGAATCTCAAATGGCTTTTTTTTTTTTTTTGGTCTTTTTCCATAGTAAAAAACCAAGTATAATGGAAAAGTACCACTAAATTAATAACTGCCACCAAAAAGCAAGGGTAATGTAAGAGACAAGAATTCTATCAAAAGATACCCCATAATATTCTTGAGATACCCATAAAATTCATGCTTTATAAAGTCAGGTTATTGAAAACAAAAAGTGTATAGTTAGAGATAGATAATAAGCTGCAAAGAACAGTTATTTAAAGTACCAACCGTTCTAATACCCCACAGTCATTGAAAACAAAAAGTGTATAGTCAGAGATAGATAATAAGCTGCAAGGAACAGTAATTCTAAAGTACCAACCGTTCTACTTATTTATACCATATCTATCTTAGATTGTTTCTAGTAAATATATTATATTGCGAAGTGGATGATCCAACAGAGTACTGTTAATTGACCACGTTTGTCTTGCCATCCTAAAGGTGCCTGGTTCAAAACCCTAATTAACATCTGAAGTTGCAAAACTAGCCATTAAATGGATGGGTGAAATTGTAACATCTCAAGAAGTCCCATCATCCCATGCTAAACCACTTCATCAGACCAACCCATACTAGGTCAACTGGTTCTGCAAATACCATACTGTCCAGCAGTTTCTTGACTGATTTAAGTATACACAGGTGATTACGTGAAGCAACAAAAAATGGAATACGGACTTTTTTTTTGGTAGGATCAGAGCAGACCGTCCTAGTTCTTGCAACAATGCTCTAAATTCTTCTTAAAACCTCGTATGTGAGTGATCTCACACTTTGAGGTCGTCCATAAATATAATTATGGAATAAAGCATGAACTACAAACACTAGACATCACCAAAGCTTCAGGAAGAGAATAAGTATAAAAACTGAAGAATGAAATCAACAAACATTAAAAATATGTAAATTATAGATAACGATGAACTGCTAAATAGTCTAAAATCACAGTACTTCAAAATAAATCTATCTTACCAGATATGCTTTCCCATAAAGAAAGAAGTACACGGTCAGCACTGTTAACTGCAAGATAATACAGATAGCATGTTCAGATGAAAGAGAACAGAGAATCTAAGCGTGCATGCTAATTAATACTAGAATAATATGCCCAAAACACATATCATTGCATGCAATATATACATTCAACTCCTAGATAATCCCAACTATAAGTTAACATAAAATATAACTCATTCAGACTTCAAAAAATCCAAGACAGACAGAAATTATTCTTAGTATGTGACTTACCATGGTACAGAAGTAGAAACCAACAGTTGTATAGAAAAATGACATCATCCGGAAGAAATCAAAAAGTTGCCCAAGTCTATATACATCTCGACTGAGAACTTGTTCACCATTACCACCAGAAACTTTCCCCTCAAATAAAGCAATCTGATTGAGCCCGACATCCCTTCCCTTACCAACCTGTAAACTTCTTTTTTAGAATCACAATAATTAATAGATGCATCATACAAGAAAAAGCCTTGCCTGAATATATTCATGATGTGTAACATTCCCTTGACGTAAGGTTGAGTTGAATCCTGTATATTTACAAGATTTAAGATGCAAAAGGTCCAAAAAAAAACCAAGGCCTGACTTATAAATAAAGCAACCATCCATACCTGAGTAGATATCTTCACTAATGTTTATGACACGAGATGCCTTGCTGATGCCACCACGGGTAATATGGAATACTCTGTCAAAGACATCTGGATGGCCATAATGCATCCGGACCCTAATCATGATAAGCAGTTTAGCATAATTTGGCTCCCATTACTTTCAACATTCAGAAGGGGAATCAACTAACAAAAGACAATTGACTTACTTCAAAGGATTTGCCAAGACCCGCTGGCCCAAAGTAACAAAACTAGTTTCTTGGTTGGACATGAATGAGGCCAAAGATGAGACACTGCATGGAGAAAGAAATAAATTATTTGATAATATTTGCAAGCAATCAATTAGAAAAGACATATAATGTTATAGCACCCAAATTCCACATACCTTCCAGTAAATACATGCTCTCTAACACCAAGAATGGTAGCGGGGCGAAGACCATGATCGCAATGGAATTCTTCAAGGAGATTCCTCATCTTCAAAGCTTCCTCAAAATAGTTATCCTATTATAAGACTTAAATTAACATCACAGCTTAAAGAAATTGCAACCATAATACACATGATGTGGCACAATGTAAAATAATTCCTCCCCCCCCCCCCCCCCCCCCCGCGGAAAAAAGAAAAAAGCACGGGTTAAGCGAAGATGATCCTGAATTTGGGGGGAAAAATTCTTTCCAGAACAAGGGAGGAAGCAGACAAATAATTATTATTCATAGCAGAGAAACAGATTATTTATAGATCAAAATGACTGTGTCAAAGAAAAATAATAATAATAATAAAATCCAGAACATTAAATAGATATCCGTACTTAATATTAAAGTGAAATGGTGATGGCCACAAGAGGGATGTGAAAGCTATTATGGCAGGGGAACCAGCCCATTTAAGCATCCTATAGAACAGCCTATACAATGTGGGATGTGGCATCTCATACTACTTTGTCTCTCCAAAACAAAGACTGCCATCTTGCCAAGATCAAAGAAAAAAGACTTTTATCAACAAAAATCCTGCTGCACTGTAACTCCAACTATTCATCTCCATAACCTCCATTAGCAGCTGAAAATATTATAATACATGCCACCAGGAGTAAACAAAACAGTCACTGTTATGTGTAACTTGGAAATCATTAAGTGACGTGTGTGAGTCATTATTTTTAGTTGGTGAGACATTACAAGAAGATGAATGACGATGGTGCAGCAGATGCACTCTCTCAGTTGCACAAGGCAGACATCTTTCAGATGGTTCTTTTAACTAGTTGTTAGGAGCTCTTGAGGAAAATTGAAGAAAGTTGGAAAGATGTTGATTTAAGATCCTTGATTCAGCACTTGCAGTAACATGACGGTGCTGTTGGTAAGTACAAGAGGGGTGGACAGTTTTTGAGAAGGGGGAAATTAGTAGCTGGAAATGTTCCTGGCCAGAGGTTGCCATTATTAGATTGGCTGCATAGTGCATACTAGCACTCAAGGGGTGATTCTGGTGTGCAAGCCACTTATCAGAGGTTGAAGAGCTTATTCTGGTGGAAAAAGACGTTTAATGATGTGACAGATTTCATCAAGCATTGTGACACTTGTGCCTGATGCGTGCATGAAGTATTGGCCAACCCAGGGACGTTGCAGCCTCTTCCCACTACCCAATAGAATTTGGTAAACCATAACAATAGTTTTCAATGAATGGTTGCCTAAGTCTAGTGGGAAGGCTGCAATATGGGTTGGAATTGATAGATTGAGAAAACATGCCCATTTTTTGCCATTACCCCATCCCCACACAGCTTCAATTTTGGCTCAACAATTCTTGGATCATGCGTACAAGTGGTATGGGGTTCCGTGCCAGATCATAAGTGATAGGTACCCAATCTTTGCAAGCAATTTTTGGACAGAATTATTGAAGATTTTGAGTATTGAACAAAAATTGACCTCCTCCTACCACCCGAAATGGATAGCCATTCAGAGGTACTTAACAATTGCTTGGAAACATACTTTGAGATGTGAATGCTGGGAAAAGCCAAAGGATTGGGGTAGATGGCTGCCATTAGCAGAATGTTGGTATAATATCACTTTTCATACTTAAAGTAAGGCCACTCCCTATGAACACAGCCCATGGGCAAAGACCACCAGTGCATAAAAGGGAGGGTAAGGAACAGATAGTTGGTTTTCAGTGTCAGTGAAATTCAGTTATGATTAGTTCTCTCTCGTATCTCTCTCTTTCTTCAACAAAAAGGTCCATAAACATCAGAGCCCAGGGAATGTATTAATAATTTGAACTCAAAGAAAGGCTACAGTGGGTAAATACAAGAAATCAGGGCTGTTACACTGATAATGATTATTTTATTATTGTTAGAATATTAGCAAATAAATTAGCTTTGTTAGGATCCCTTGATTATCTCCCTGTGATTATAGGATCCTGATTATATAGCACACCTTTATTAGTCATTATGTAATCCCTAATTTCCCTCCTCTATTCTCTCTTCCTTAGCCTATATATATTGTAATCTATCTTCATCTTAAATAGACAATAAGAGTGTGTTTGTGCCTTTGAACGATAATTATGCATTAACTACCTTATCTCCAGATCAAACATTTAAATTGCTGATTTGTTGGATTCAATCCTATCCCCTTGTCCCGTTATCTAAAGCTACTCTTTCAACCAGATAAAGCAGGCAAGAACCCTCAGTTATTTATATATAGACCTTTTGGGATAAATAAAATCACAACGGAGTAACATAATATCTCAACCATTTTCAGCCACAAACACGATGAAGATTCCCATCAAAAAGCTAATCGCCCTTACAAAATAAGAAATATTAAAAATTAAAAAGGATAGCAGGACTGAACAAGAATACAAGACAGCATGAAAACACCACCAATCCAACACACTTTTTTACAAAAGTTACATGTAGAAAAGGAACCTGATTCATGTCAATTGTCTGGACTGCATTTCCACGAGTAAATATAATTGCATGGTTTTGATTCTCAGGTTTCCCTTCACCAAGCTTGGGATTTCCAGGTAATTTGATCGAATATATTTCCTGCAAGATAAAAGGCCCTCTGGTATGACGGGTAGGCGGGTAGCAATTAACCAAAGCAACCTATTGAGAATAAAACTTTCCAATCTTTTCTTTATTATTATGTTTCAAAAACATCAAGTAGCCTATCTCTTTCATAAGAGGATATTGGTAAAAGACAGGTCTCTGAACAACAAGGATCCAAACTTCAGAAAAATAATAATAACACGCACACAAAACAAAAAACGAAAAACTAAAACAGGAAACAGCTTCTGGCGCTTCCCTTTGAATCTAAAGCATAACCCCATTTCAGTTTTCCATTCATATTGTTGACAGTTATATGGACAAAAAGAACAAATAGCACCAAACACATCAACCACCACAGCTCTCCATCTTCTCCTTTATTCACGTCCACTAGAGATTATCCAAACACTATACTCCATGAGTTAGAATAGACCAACAGGTTTTTAGTCCAAATTCAAAGGACTTTGATGGAAAATACCCATATTTATAAGCACATTACTTCAAACGTGCGTGATCAGCGCTAATTCCAGAAGGAAAAGATACTCTTCCGCTATGCTTATCAATAGTTGGGAAACATAATTTTATCTTGTCTTCTAAGTACCTAGTACTTTCGGCCAGATTAGTTATAGCCAAAAGTTTGTCTGCTAGTTTATCTCTTGAGATTAAAATGCAGCAACAAGCATTTAACCTACTTTATATGCGGATGCCTAGCTTATAAAATAGGAAGCATCAGATGCAGCATCTTCTTCAGCTTTTAAAAAGAAGACAAACAAAGTAGTTGACTCCTAAAGGGATACCAAACAAACAACATAAAGATAGTATTAAGGAATACATTATTCAACAACGTCTCCATGCACTCAGGCCTTGTTTTAATAGTCAGTAGGAATGCAAAGAGTTAGCTACTTCTAAGTAACAACTAACAAAATAATTCATTCATACACTAACTCTCCCTCATAACATTAAGCATTAGAATCCATAATGACTCCAATAAATAACCACCCAGGGGTGCTTTATGCGTAGAAAGAGATTAAATTGGGGGAAAAGACCTTAATTTGTCAAAAAAAAAAAAAAAAAAAGCTATTGAGCAATCAAATATCATAATTGCATATAGAAAAGAAGGTAGTTTACAGAAGAAAACAATAGAAATCAATGGCACCTTGTCCTTCCCATTGATATCAGCCTTGACGAGCTTTGAGTAGTATTCTTTCCCACCATTTAAAGTTTCTACAACATCAATGAAAGCAACACGAAGAGCTTCATTCCTAGCATAATGAACAAATTTATAAATTAGATTTGCATATATTGAAGACCAAGAAATATTCTACAATTACTATGTAAATTAACGCAAATATGACTTTATGCATCAATTTTCAATCCATCAATTTCTAGGCTGCATATGGAAGACATTAGACATCTATTCCCCAGCATGTGTAGTAGTGCAAAGAACAATATTCTGCGATTATTTTTTTGTAAATTATGCAAACGGACCATTAGTATGAATTTGCAATTAAGCGGTAGATATCTAATAAGCAAAATTTCTTTCCTAGACTTTATCCTGTGCGCTAATCTATGTACCTGTACCATACTCACAGGGAGGAAAAAGAAAGGGGGGAAAAGTTAGAATTGTTCTCCTGTGGATGACAGTATCAACAGAATTCAAGCCAAAAGCAGCAATTAAGAGAAAACTACACATGAAACTTGGTCCCTAAAATTCCCAAACACACCTCTGCATGAGCAAGGCAATATCAGCAGCCTCAGGTTTTTGTTCCTCTTTCTGCTTTCCATAAATTTGACATGTTAGAACATAAGTGAACTTAAGATCTGCCTGAGCACGTGCTTCAGGTGATAAATCAAAGCCACGTGTATCAGTCACTTCACTGCTTCCAATTCCAGACTCCAAATCTACATTACCGAAGGCAAATTAGATTACTGTTATCATCACATGAACAGTACTCCCTCGAGTCCTATATGTAAGATACAGTGTTTGAGGTGGCCTAGCCCTATTTATAAAATACACTTAAATGATGTCTGAAATTTTAGCAAACTTTCTCCATTTTTGCCCCCAATAATAACATGTTATATCACAACATTAATTCTTTTTCACACCCCTATTTTTCCTATCCATCCTCTCTCCTTCACTCTCCCCCCAATTTTTTTAAAAAATACATTTTATACATTTATTGCCTTTAACCATCTTTCTCATCTACATAATTTGATTATTTGTATCTTCTATATAGGACTGGAGAAAGTAATAAAAAGATCAAATGACCTAACCTCCAGAGGTTGTCCGCTCCAAATATGTCTGTAACATAAGGGCTTTCCTATAGTACATCATTCCTCGGACTGTTGATCACACACAAAATAATTAAGCAGATTAGGACAAATTTTTGTCTAAATAGGATTGCAGAAATTCCAAGACTTAACATACAATCTTATCAATCTATTTTAATAAAGAAAATTCTTCAATTTATTATTATGTGACACAGAAAGAGGTGCATGAACAGAGAATAATATATCCGGGTAAAACAAACTAGAAGAATACAGAAAACATAAACAATTAAAAAAAAAACACACATAATAAACAAAGCATGCCAAACTTCTCATTTAACAAGAAACCATTCTCAATTGTCAAACGTTACAACCAAAAATTATGAACATATATAAAAGGAACTAAATACTGAATAGACAACAAGAAAAATGAGAAATAAAACCATAACAACAAAGAAAATCCATCACACAATCAGCGCCCTACAACCAGAAAAGGGGAGAATTAAGGTATAAGAGGATTCAGATAAGCAGGGAAGAAGCACAGCGAAGTTTATGGTCATGTTAAACTGAATAACAATTGAAGAAGGTAAACAAATAAATTCAATTTGCTATAATTTGTTAGCATAAGAAACCTCCACATCAAAGAAATTTATTAAAATTCAAATGGAGTATATAAATAATACAGACAAATAACAAAGGTGCAGAAGGGTCATTAAATACAAGACCTTAAATCATTCAAGAAAAACCTTTTAACACCCACATGGAGGAATGTCTCACAGCATTGATGTAAGAACCCCTATATTCAGCATTTGAAAGAAAACCATTACCAGTTCTAGCCAACGTTTGTCCCCGATAAGATGCCCAAAAGCGCAGTTCAAGGATATCTCTTGGATTATCAAAAAGCTCTGATTCAACTGCATCTTCATCACGTCCAATTCGAGCAAGAAAGTTCTTCCACTCATCTACAGTTTAAGGAAAAAATAAAATAAAATTCATTATAAAGAGGGATATTGAATGACGATATCTTCAAACCGGCCACGGGGGGCCTCAAAACAATACAAAGTAACAAAATCCCTGTGGGGTGCAGGATATAAAGAGATTAGAAACAACAAAATATAAATCACTAGTCAACAAACAAATAAACGTAAATATAGAGGTTAAGCTGGAACAAATTTAAGAGTAAATTATGTCTCCAACAAAATGGTAAATTAAGAAATATAGATAAATAGAGGTGGAAACAAATTAAATCTCCACTAGACTACAAGGCCAATCCAAAGGATCAATGGTCCCATGAACTTCAATTTTCCAACAAAGATAAGGCGCATTAAATCATGCAAGCTATCAGCTTGGAACCATATTCCAGCAAAATGATGGGGGAACTACCTGGAAAAATCTTCTGAAGATAAAATAGAATCGATATGCCATCTTCATTTTTCTTTAGCAGCTCAGCCATGCTATATAGCACTATCTCAGAATAATACGGTGTGAAGACACTGCATACAAACAAAAGGGATAAGCTCGCTAGAAGCAACAAGAAGAACTAGCCGCTTGAAGAGAAAGATTTACCTGAAAGATAACATCTTTCTAACTGGCTTTGTAACAGGCATCTTCATCAAAAGAGAATTTGCGAAAAACTCCAGCCTTCGTCTAGCCTCAAGATTCTTAGGGATGTTTGAACCAGAATGTTGGATGGTCAACAGAGAATGCAATCTTTTCACTTGTTCACTCTACATAAATGTAGTCACTAAATTCAGAAACAAGTGCAGATATATACCAAAGTAGAAACAATGAGCAAAGCATACCAAATCAGCATTGTTGGGCCATTTCAACTTTTCAAACAAACGGCCCGCTTGCCTTTCTCTTAACAGTAAATTCCAAGCATCATAATTTTCCCTAGATGAGCAAGCAAGTGAGCATTAAAGAGACAGGAGATGTGTAATCAGAAAAAAAAGTTTAAAATGCAATAGGAAAAAAAAAAGGACAGGAGATCTAATAAGATAAAAGAACCTCAGCGAAGTGTGACAAACCTCATATTTATAGAAAGGATATCATGTGTCACAACATCATACAGATCCTGAACAGCCTTAACTGCACCCCTTTCCAGATCAGGTGTTTTTGACTTTTTCTAAACCAAAACAAATCAATGAAAAGTTTACATGGTATTTGATAATTAAACCTTCCATCATAAAATCAGCACATCAATAAGAGGTTATTCGTCAAATCATAAACCCAAAACAAAGATAATCTAACCAGATAATATAATTATGTAATTTTACCATGACATGAATCATACAATACTGTCAAAAGAAAAATGAATGATAATACATACAGGTGGCATCCTATAGCTAGAACTCACTATGTTTATAAAACACCATGCAATGCATAGAATTCACCTGAAATGTAATGATGAATATTGCAAGTCTGACAAGTAACACGCTGATATGTAATCTGTGAAGAAATTGATAATTAGGTAATTAGGGTTAGTAATTACCTAATTAGCGTAAATAATTGGGGGAAAGTGACAGCACACCATTAATTCAATGAGGCTGCACTTAGGGGATTAGTTAGTGAGTTAGTTACACTAGCCGTTGGGAAACTACCTAATCTGTCTAAGTGTCTATACTATATATGTATGGGAGGCTTAGACTAATAGGTTGTTGAATTGATTGAAAAATGAATGAGAGTATTATCAGTTTTGTCTCTTCCCTCTCCTTTGTTCTGTTTCTGTCTCTCTATTCTCTGTTCCTGCCTCATCTTTTCTGTTCTACCTCTCTTCTTCCTTCTCTTTCCCATAGATTAAAATCGCGGCACTATAGTGCGTGATACCGGTCCAGATGCGGTTAGCGGGACCCAAACGCTATTTCCGATCCGCAACGCTACAGTTTCCGGTGGGTGGTGGCGGCATTCGCGGGCGGTGGGTTATTCTGCGATATCGCGCTGCATCTGGGACTCCTTCGTTCATTTAGGGCAGAAACAGGGCGCGGGGCATGGCTTTGGAAAGTCGACTGGAATGAGGGCTAAAATGGGAAAAAAGCCAAGTTAATGAAGGGTAAATGTGTCATTTACCTTGGTGTCCTGTCTGGAAAAAAAAAAAAAAAACGAGGGAACGATTTCCCTCTCTTCACTTTCGCGCCTTTCCCCCTCTTCTTTGTTTCTGAATCAGATCCGATTCTGATAAACAAAAAAAACGAGGGAACATTTCTCGATTTCCCTCATCTCTTTCGCTCGTTTCTTTAGCTCGTCCCCGTTCCTCTCCTTTCCCTCTCCTCCGTCAGCTTGCATCATTGAAGGTTCACCGTCCCTGTTCCTGTCACAAGTCAGCTAGCAGCGTCGCGATTCTTTCATCCAATGTTTCATCAGCTAGCAGCGTCCCCATTCTGAAAATCTCCTCCGTCAGCGTTGAAGGCTCAGCGTTAAAGGTTGGAATCCTTAAGCCTACAGTGATTCCATCTGCACCCATTAAACGGAAGGTATTTTTCTTGCCTACAGTGATTCCATAGCTTTTTTCAAGCTCAGCGTTAAAGGTTGGAATCCTCAATAAATTATTATGAATCACTAAAGTTGAAATTATTATAAATTTTCACCCATTATTATTTTTCAAGCCTACAATGATTCCATAGCTACAGCTATTTTTCAGATGTGTTATGAAATTTTGGAGGGCACAAATAAACAGTCTCATTATACACTGAAGTTGTCTCAAATTCCAATAAATCTATCAGATGTGTTTTCCTGCTTGACTTTGAAAGAGCCATTAAAAATTTGTATTTGACTCTACTTGGATTGTTTATGTTTCTAGAATGTTATTAATTTAGTTACATTCAATGAACTAGTATGCGGCTTCCTTTATGTTCCTTGAATCCTTATTTTGAATGTGTAATATTTTAGGTGATTTCTTATCTTATATTGCATTTATATATGTGATATAATTTATTACAAGTATTTATATGAACTTCCCAGTAGCGGCTTTACCGCTACCCGCTATACTGCTATACCGTTTTTGGGGTCGGCCGCTACCAGCCGCAACCGGCTATTCAAAACTATGCTCTTTCCCAAATTTCTCTAAATTCTACAAACAATCTATCAATGGTATAGAGTCACTCCATCCTCGGCTCATTATTCTATTGTCCATCGTCTTGAATGGTTGTTACACATTCCCAAGAATCACAACGCAACCATGGCTGGATCAGCTGGAGCAAGATTTAAGGTGATTGAAGATAAGTTGCAAGGATTACAAGGCCTCCCTGCCTTAGTTCAACAAATCTCTGATCAAGTGGCTATTCTTATTCAAGAAAGGGAGTCGGCCAACCATATCGTAGAGCACCAAGGACAACCATGGCAAAGAAACAACAATCACTCTGAGCGTCACCACCCACAACCATGGGCAGGCAAGTACCAGCCACACACTCGGTTCATCCAAATAGAGTTTCCTCATTTTCAACGATCAGATGTTGTCGAAGGAACACCTGATAATTGGAAGGTCTGGCTGGCTAGTGAGAAACTTGATGAAAATACAAACACACATTGAAGGTCCATTTTGGGTCTCTGTATTGCATAAGTATATCAAGAACCATGGAACATTCTTGGCTCAATCCAAAGGCCTTCAAATGTGACAAAAGGAAATCACCAGCTAATGAAGACATTGTTGCATGTGAAAGAGAAGTTTCGCATACCCAAAATGTGGGTAAGTCCAAAAAAGACAACTCACGAAGCAGTTGGAGTTACCTGCCATCAATTCCAAAGCAGCCCACCATTATTCAAGCAGTCTCCAAAGTTCAAGTAAGTAGTGGGTCTTCTTTGGATTCCACCCACAAGTGTAGCAAGGTACAAGAAGCCAAGGAGATACCAATGAGGGCCAACATAACAAACAGACATTCGAAGGCACATGGTCAAAATCCAAGAAGGCATCTGTAAGGACTGGGACATCAAGTCTCAACTTCAGAGGATGTTTTCTTAGTGGGTCGCATACCGCAGGGATCTCTACATCCTTGTATGAGTTTCCAAATCTCAAAAACGCGGGAAGTTGGGCGCAAGAACAAGAACTGAAGTTGCAAGATGCATTCAAGGGTGTTGCAGTGATGACGACTGCATCTTTTGCTCGTGTTGCAGCAAATACATGTGTGAGGGATAATGGGTGTTTCATGCAAAGCAGCAGCAGCAACCTTCGTCACCTAGAGAGGGGTCCCTTGCGAAGTGAAGACCATGCGCAAGCTTCAAGACGGACTGAACTTGTTATGGGTAGTGTTCAAAAGCACACACGGCTGTTAAAACCTCATTTTGCAGGGTCAAAGTCACAGCTGGCTCCCATTTTTACCAAGTGTCAGAGATCTTTTGGATGTTTATTGGGTTGTTTAATGGTAGAACAGTCAAACATACAGCTGGTACCAGTCTCTTTAAGTTGCAAAAGTATTTAGGGGGTTACAGCTGGATAGCATTTCCTCTGTGTCAAGAGTATTTCGGAGACATCTTTGTTTGGTCTTATCAGATCAGAATATGGGCTTTAACTTTCACGAAAATGGCCCAAGTTCATTGCTGCAATGGGTGAATACGACCAAGCCTATATACATGTGTATTCATTGATCTTTTCATGTCAAGCTCTCTTGTATGATAACTCTTCTGCAACTATGGTTGGGAAAGTTGATTTTAATGCTCTATGGATGGTTTTGCTCTCTAAGAGGGAAAGACAAGAAAAAGCCTAAAGGGTGCAGTGTGCAGCAGAATTAAACACAATCTGAAGGGGGAAAAAAAGCTTCAGCTTCCCAAACTGAGTCACAGATTCCATCACTTTCTAGCAAAAGTTTTCCAGAATTTAGAAGTTTATGAAGCTTGTCTTTTGGTTGTTTCAGCTTTGTATTTTTGAGGGTCAGTTTGTGTCAGTCATCCCTGAGGGCAAGGATGTTTTGGGAGGGGAGTATTCATATGTAACCTGTGAATAAATTGATAATTAGGTAATTGGGGTTAGTAATTACCTAATTAGGGTAAATAATTGGGGAAAAGTGACAGCACACCATTAATTCAATGAGGCTGCACTTAGGGGATTAGTTAGTGAGTTAGTTACACTAGCCGTAGGAAAACCACCTAATCTATCTAAGTGTCTATCCTATATACACACACACATATATGGGAGGCTTAGACTAATAGGTTCTTGAATTGATTGATGAATGAATAAGAGTATTATCAGTTCCGTCTCTTCCCTCTCCTCTGTTCTGTTTCTGTCTCTCTATTCTCTGTTCCTGCCTCATCTCTTCTGTTCTTCCTCTCTTCTTCCTTCTGTTTCGCAAATTTCTCTAAATTCTACAATCTATCACATGCCATCTTAAGAACAACTGCGGAAAAAAAGATAGGATGCCTGATTCTGATTTAGTTGGAAACAATAGACACATATAGCTTACATTCAGCTAAGAAACTTAAGGATATGCAAAGCAAATAGAGAGCTGTTAGGGAGCCTTATAATTTTCATTTTTTTGTGGAGCATATCTTGTCCTCTTTTTAGCACTTCTCTCTCTAACTCAACAAATTTTTTTGGTCAATAATAATTATAAACTCCCAACAATAGTAAAAAAGCCAACATAAACTTTGGTCATCTACATGATTCTTGGAAGCATTCTATAACATGCACAAAACAATGCAGGGACTATAAATTATTGGATACGAACCAAAATACCCATAAGTGCAGATACTCTTGATATCAAAAGAGGCAACTTATTAAGTTGAAAATCCACACTAATGCCCTTCTTCGTGATACTTGCATTAATATCATCATATACCCTTTCAACCCTGGCATAATGGTGACAAATACAAAAAAACCAAGAAAATAGTTAATAGATTAATTATATTTCCTGTCTTATAAGTATTGATTCAATTTGCATCAACTTTTCATGGCACTCACCACATCCTTCCCACTTCATCTAATATTTCTGTCAATATGAGTTTAATGGTATAGTAACACTCCTGAACAGCATATTTCATATACTCATCCCTTGAAATCCTGTCCCAAAGCTCATCTTGAGTATCTTTACTCTCAACAGCGATATCCTTGGCAAGAAATATCTACAAAATCATGTAAAGGAGATTTATTAATGAAATAACAATGAACAAATTTAAAATGAGGGTCATGTTTACAAGCAAGAGGCACACAAGCATGCATTCCTCTGCAATTAATCTGCTAGCAATTTTAATTAAAAGACCTAAACCTTGCTAGCAAGTAGGAAAAGAGGCCACTGAACTAAAGGAAGATCCCCGGAATTTTTAGGCATTAAAAGCCACTCCATTTCCCTGCAAAGATTCAACAAACTTGTATAGGCATCAATCAAGCAAGCAGAAAAATACACTTATGAACCACATAGTGTTCCCAAACAAAACTTAGGTAGACAAAAATTGTAGAAAATATGTGCTAGCACTCACATGTTACTTATATAATCCTCCTCCCTCAGACTTCGTATTATTTCATTCCAAAAGGGAGAGAAGCGTGCAGCATCAACCTTGTTTTTTACCACATCCTTCAGACGCAGAGGTAATTAGTAAATACAAGAGTTCTCAAGCTTGGATAAGTCACATAACACAGCTTTACAATAACATACTCATCAATATGAGTATTGTTTCTCACTTTCTACAATAAAGTTGGCCAAATTTTGTTTGCATCCAATAACAATCATATTGAATTATTGAAATGAACATAGTTTATCGTTATTTGGTGAATGAAAGTAACTTACCACACTAGATGCACGTCGGGAACTCCTGAAAGTTGAGAAAGAATTATGTTAGCAGATACAGGCCAACAATCATGAATCAACAGGGAAAAAGATAATGACGAGGGCATAGACATTGGACAGCTATGTTCCTACCAAAGCAAACATTCACAAAGAATCGTAATTAAAAATAAAAACCAAACAAAATAACAAAGTTGTTAATTATATACATTTAAAGCGGAAAAAATTAGCAAGTGTAACCTGTTGGGCAGAGGAACGTGAAGAGTGTCCATAAAAGCTCCAGGAAACTGCTCAAAAAGTTTGTGTAGGGCTTCCAATGACCTAATCTGGTGGTAAAAAATAAATAAATAAATAAATAAGAATAAAGAGGCGTGAACCAAAAAATTACCACCCAATTGCATATGCAATTGTTTGAAAGATTAAGTCTAGTAGAAGGAAACATATGTAACTATAAAAAGAGCACATTGGCTAGCAATAGGAGCAGCAGTCAGTTTAACAATTGCGAAAAGCAATACATACCTCTCCCAAGTGATCTCTCGCCCCAAGCAAGAATCCCCAAACAGCCGATGCAAGTACGTAGAACACATAAACATCTAAAAGATACATCTGAACCCACCAGGATAGATAAATAAGCAACGACAGCACAAAACCATGAAAGGAGAAAAAACAATGGATCAGGAAAACAAAACAATAAAAGGAAGTAAAGAAGCCTTGATCACCAAGAAACAGCTTTTTATATTTATTAGTAACTAATGATTGAAATAGTTGAGCATTCTTTCCGTGACATTTTTCAGCAGAAGAATAGCAAGCTCCCCAAGAATATACTACATTGCATCCGGAGAACTCAATTCCAGCATTATCAAATAAGAAAAACCAAAAAGAATACACAACACATGACACAAATTTCCTATCCTTGTAAATTAACTGATCTATATCCTCCATTTCAACAACCTCTTGATTGAAGTGATTCAATAAACATTAGAGTGTAACAGCAGAATGTGAAAGCACAAAGAAATGCAGTCAAACTATATCCATAATTATCACTGAGTTTCCCACACAAAAAGCATGTTAAATATAAAGGCCTTGAACTTACAGCAACTACTGGAGCCCATAAGCTAAGAACCGTCAAAGCATTATGATTATCTGCAAGAATTAGTGCACTTTGATTTAACATAACAATAATCAAGACAAAGCTACAATGCCATAACTAACTCTCATTTTTCTCTACTTGTCATTCCAAAATCTCACTGGATTATAGCAAATTGTTGGAAATCATAGCATTTTTTGTTGTGATTTTATTCTGTTATCAACAAGGTAGTCATCTTGATCCTTTTACTTATCATATATAGCAGATTTGGTAATTTCAATTTCAAAACTTCTGTTGTCTGAATTCTGGGATTGAACAACTAGTTTTTTAGCTCTCTACCCTCCATTTATAGGTGAGTCGCTCTTCAATCAAATAATAATTCAGAGAGTTCAGAGCTCTGAAATTGATAATCGTTAGAATTGAGTTCAGAATAAATGGGCCTAATTAAAAATACTTAATATTTGATTATCTTTAATTAGGATCCTGATTAGTGCATGAGTCTAGGAATTATTGTTTAAAAAATTGAAATCCTTTTTCAATTTGATATCTCCAATATTATAGAGAGAAAATATCTAGGATTAGGCAGACCTATCCTTTTCTCATCTATATGTACACATTATCAGTATTCAATAAGACTTGAATTTTAGCGCTTGATTTGCTGATGGCATCGGAGTAATTAACCACTGATGTCTTTCAAAGAAGCCCTGACTCACCATCAAAGGCTTCCATGGCTGTCAACAACCAGCACATAGACACACCGGCATCACACAGAAGCTCAAAAAAGGAGGGGGACTCAAATAGGAAGGGCTTGATTAGTTCGATGTCAAATGTTCGCCCAACGACGAATTTCTAAGCACAAATTACCATCTCCCATTGTTTAAATGGGAACAATTACCTACAATGGTCTCGTAATGTCCTCATGTTCATCCAAGGGAAGAATAAAGAAAGATATCTCACTTGAGATCCAAAGCCACTGAAGATAGAAGATCCAGAATATGCATCTTGGTGTTCTAAGAATAACACTGTGATGACATGGCTAATTCATTCCATGACTCCAAACATTGGGGAGAATTATCTTCTTGCTGACTCGGACAAACAGATTTGGGAATCAGCTAGGCGTGCAAACTATGAAAGGGAGAATGAGGCTGCTATGTTGTACATAAAAAGATCACTGCGTAATCTTGTTCAAGGCGAACAATCGGTTACTCATACTATAATGCGCTGGTCAAACTATGGAAGGTAGACTTCTATGAGATTCATCAATGGACATGCCATAGTGATGAATTCTATTTCAGGAAGGTAGTTGATAAAGATAGATGTCATGACTTTGTTCATGGTCTCAACGACGTTTATGAAGATTGGAGAGGCCAAATCATGAGTGTGACCTAGGAAGATACCTTCAAAATGATCAAATATGAAGAAAGTTAAAGGCATTAATGCGGCCATCATTAGTCCCACCTCCTCTTGTAGTAGCAGCTCAGCTCTGATGACTATGGCAATCAGAAGAGTCATCAAACAGGAATTCGAAGGTGGGATCATTGTAATAAGAATGGTCATACTCGGGAAAAGTGCTGGAAGCTGCATAGTAAACCTGCAAATTCGAAACAGAGGCCCATAGATGAAAGTAGAGGCCTACTGACAAGTAATTTCACGAGTGATAGTCCTTTCCTAAATCTTGAAGAACTCAATATGCTGCGCAGCATTATGGATAGACACTCTTTTGATAACCAAAGTGAGGATGAAAATATCACTACCTTGATTACCTTAGTGTACGTAGGTATGGCATTTATTACAGCTCTAAGTTCTGTCACAAAATCTAAGTATATATGGGTGGTTGATACTGGGGCAACAGACCATATCTCCAGCTGCAAAGAATTGTGCTCCACTTTTCTTCTCATTCTCACCATTCTGAGGTACAAGTTGCTAATAATACCTATGCTACGGTAAAAGAATCTGGCAATAGCACTATTTCAAAACATATTGTATTAGAGAATGTCTTATATGTACCAGAAATACCTTGTAACTTGTTGTCAGTGAAGTGCTTGGTCTCTCAACTCAATTGCCTAATCTTATTCAATAAATTTTGCTGTGTTTTTCAGGACATAGTCTTTTTTCCTTTTTTTTTTTTTTGGGGGGGGGGGGGGGGGGTGGGGATTGGCAGAACTAAGGAAACTAATGGACTCTACTACATAGAAGGAAGTTCCAGCAATAAAAGTCATTTCACTGTTCCTGCTTTTAATTCAGTTTTGGTGCCACAAAAAGACATTATGCTATGGCATTCTAGACTAGGTCATCCTAGCTTTAAATATATGAAAATTCTATTTCCTCAATCTTTGAATAAAAGTACCCATTTTCAATGAGATATTTGCCATTTTGCTAAACAAACCCGCAGCACCTATTTACCTACTACATATACCCCTACTGCACCATTTACACTAATTCACAGTGATGTTTGGAGACTATTTAAGATAGAAACAAACAGAAACGCCAAATGGTTTGTCACATTCATTGATGATCATACTCAGCTTACATGGCTGTTTTTAATGAGGGAAAAATATGAAGTTTATACAATTCTTAAAAATTTCCACGTCTTTGTTAAAACAAAAATTAACACCTCTATCAAAATTTTGAGAAGAGATAGTGGAAGGGAATATATTAATTCAAGTTTTCAAAATTTTTTGGCTGAAAAAGGTAGACATCATCAAACGTCATGTGTCAAAACTCCACAACAAAATGGAGTGCTAAACAGAAAAATAGGCTTCTTTTGGAAGTTGCCCGAGCACTTTTACTTGAAAATAATGTTCCAAAAGTTTTTTAGGGAGATGCAATTCTTACAGCCACCTATCTCATTAATAGATTACCCTCTAAGGTTTTGAATTTTAAAATACCCATTTAATCTTTCTTAGAAGTTTTTCCGAACTCACAACTTGTCAACTCTATTCCTAAAAGTATTTTTGGTTGTACAGCCTTTGTATTCGATGATAGTGGTGGAAAATTAGATTCTCAATCTATAAAATGTATTTTCTTAGGTTATTCTCCTACTAAGAAAGGATACAAATGTTTTTCTCCAACCACGGAAAAAGAATATATCACAATGAATGTGCAATTTAATGAAACACTACCATTCTATTCCAAATCATCCATTCGGGGGGAGTAGTAGTGAATGACTAATTTGTCCTATAAAATACAAAGGATCTAATCAACAAATTATGGTAGTCCAGAAACATCACTAGAATTAGTACCAGTTTTTTGTGAGCCTGAACCTACTCCAAATAACACTCAACTTTATCTCCCAAAAGCTGCAAGTCCAAACAGTCCTCAACCTCATTTTCCAGCAACTGCAACACCTCGAGATAGTTCTTCAAATCATATTCCAGCAACTGAGACTCCTACAAACAGTTCTGAAATTCAGCCATAAACCTCCAACATCCTTGAACATATCTCTACAAACTCATCTACTCCTAGTCCCGAACCTAATGTGACGGAAACAAAGATAGAAACAGCAAGGACTCAGGAAGAACAAGCAGCAAATGAAGAAGATTCTATTACTATTCCAAGGCAAAGTCATGAAACTCAACTTGAGATTATTCCTGAGGATCTACAGTGGCCTATTACTTTTAAGAAAAGGCAAAAGGATCTGCACTCGACATCCTATTGGGAGGTATGTTTTCTATGAAAAATTGTCACCTCAGTCTAGAGCATTTGTGACTGCTGTTGACAAGGAAGAAATTCCAAAGACATTTCCGGAGGCTATTAATGATCAGAACTGAAGATTGGCTATTGATGCAGAGTTGAAAGCGTTAGACAAAAATAAAACTTGGAAAATCATTGAATTACCACACGGGAAGCCTGTTGTAGGAAGCAAGTGGGTTTTTACAACCTGGATGGTAGTATTAACAAATACAAGGTACGTTTGGTGGCTTGAGGATTCAAACAAACCTATGGCATTGATTATCAAGAAACATTTGCTCTTGTAGCTAAATTCAATACTATAAATGTCTCTCTTGCAGCTAATCTAGATTAGCTGTTGCATCAGCTAGATGTCAAGAACGCTTTCCTAAATGCTAGTTTGGAAGAGGAGGAGGTGTACATGGGAGTGCCATTGGGGTTGCAAAGTTGATAGAGTACCGATTAGTGTGAGATAATGAGATAATGGAAGTTGAGGAAAGTTAGATATTATGGGAATAAATATTTATTAATATAATTTTATATTATTATTATTATTATTAAATTGAATATGCTTTTATCAGTATCTTTAGGAAATCGGGAAATAAGTGGAATATCCCACTAGATAAATTTAGTTGCTAGAATCTAGGGTTAGGGGTTATTTAAATTTCATATTTGGGTATATTTTGGATTTAGCAGTTGAATTTTGAATTCTATAAACTATTATAAATAGCTGTAGTGCCTCATCAATAAGAGCATAGAATATTACAGAGTAAATTGGCAAAGGAGATTCTCCTTGGACTTTAATAGTCTGATGAGTTATAGATTATGGCTCATCTTTCTACTAAGGATTTGGGTTGTTCTTATAGAATTAGTGAAATATTTGCTTATTCTATGAAGCAGAGGCTGTTCTTAAAGAGCTAGCGAGATACTTGCTTCCTCTTTAGATCAGAGTAAGTTTATAACTTACTATCATCTTTAATTCTCTCATCTTAGATTCTGATATAACCTTCTCATCACCTTACCGACATCAATACCATAATCAGTATCTCATCAAAAGTCCAGAAAACTCCAGCAAGGTTTGTAAACCGCTTAAGTCACTGTATGGATTGAAACAATCTCTAAGGGCCTGGTTTAAGAGATTTGCACGTGTTGTGAAGAGTTTTGGGTATAAACAGTGTCAAGCTGATCATACCTTGTTTGTTAAAAACTCTAGTCATAAAATTACTATTTTAATTGTCTATGTGGATGACATGGCAGTGATAGGGAATGATGTAGAAGAGATTGCAAAACCGAAAAATAAGCTAGCTGCAGAATTTGAAATAAAAGATCTCAGAAATCTGAGGGATTTTCTTGGATTGGAAGTTGCAAGATCATCCACAGGCATTAGCGTATCTCAGAGAAAGTATAATTTGGATCATCTCAAGAAAACTGAGATGCTCAGTACAATACCTACAGAGACTCCAATGGAATCCAACTGTAATTTGGAGATTAAACCAGATGGCAAGTTGGTGAACAGGGAGAGATATCAGAGATTAGTGGGAAATCTATTGATCTCACACTAGACCAAGTATATCCTATGCAGTAGGGGTAGTGAGTCTATTTGTTAGCAATCCTCAAAAAGAACATACGGAACAGAAGCTCTAAATAGGATTCTCAGGCACTTGAAGAGTACACCTGGCAAAGGTCTTTTCTTTTCAAAAGGTAGACAGCTAAATGTAGAAATCTATGCCGATGGAAATAAACGAGTACCAAGAAGTAAAGAAAATGGTGTAGAAGTCTATACAAATGCAGATTGGACTAGATCAATATATGATAGACACTCAACTAAAGGATATTGCATATTTGTCTGGAAAAACCTAGTGACATGAACAAGCAAAGAACAACCTATAGTGTCAAAAAGCTCTGCATAATCAGAATGTAGAGCATTCCCTCTAGGAATCTGTTAAGGAATGTGGGTAGTGCATGTCTTGAAGGAATTGGTATTGGGACCAACTACACTAATCAAGGTGTGGTGTGATAGCATGGCAGCTCTCAAAATAGCAAATAATCTAGTACAACATGATCGTACTAAGCATGTTAAAATTGATCGGCACTTCATTAAAGAAAAGATTGAAGCTAAGGTGATAAACTTGGCTTTTATACCCTCAAGGAAACAGATAGCAGATGTAATGACAAGCCCCTTGTGAATCCCAAGTTCAATGAGTTTACAAGCAAGCTAGGAGTGTCCAATATCTATTCTTCAGCTTGAGGGGGAGTGTTAGAATTGGGCTTAGAATAAATGGGCCTAATTAATAATAATTTATATTTGATTATCTTTAATTAGGGTCCTGATTAGTTAGCATAATTCTACGAATTATTGTTTTAAAATTTGAAATCCTATTTCTATTTGATATCTCCGATATTATAGAGAGATGACCTATTCTTTTCTCATCTATATCTACACATTATCGGTATTCAATAAGACAAATTTTAGCTCTTGATTTGCTCAATAAGTAACAAATAACTCTTTTACATGTTCAAAAGTTCTGATAGGCAAGCTAAGAGAAACTACACATAATCCAGTTGTCTTGTCATCAATTAGTCCACTACTTACGTTTAGAAACAAGATCATGCCAAGAGTATTCAAGATTATCCATGTTCACTATCACTCTTGTTGGCTCAACCAGTGGTCTGATCTGGAAAAAAAAAAGGATAAGAAACTAAAAAATTAAAATATAAATGCACATAACAAAGAAAGAGGCATTGATGTATGTGTTTGCCTATAAGCAAACAAATATTTAGATAATGTGCAAAAAAATATACACCCAGATTTATGACTATATGACAAACCTGTAAAAAGTAAGCAAACGAGAATTTCGCACCCAGAACAACAAGCCAAAATAGCATATACCTGCAAAAAGAGGGAACAATCAAACTTGTTAACAGCTATTAATGTTAGATATTCTAGATCTTATTATACTAGCTGATAGTTGACAATGTAACTATTAGCTGCCCCTAGGAAATAGGCATAGAATCAGAGATTTAACCATTTAGTCTAGCAATTTGTCTCCTAGCTTTTTTTCCGTCTTTTGCCTAAAATATCTCATGTAAACATTCTTTCTTCCTTTATTGTCAATTGATATTTAGAGAAATCTTGTAGGTTACGATGAGTCACCCGTTTAAGAGAAATTAAGAATTCAAGAAAGTTTTTCTGGTTATGGGTCATTTGTAATGCCCCCAAGGCAAATAAGGGTCTCTGTCCAGTAATAAAATTAACATAGACGGGACTAACAAGTACTTTAATGCCTACGGTCTCTCTTTTTATACATGGTCTCAAGTATTTCAACAACATATTGTGTTCAGCTCCTTCTATTTCCCCCTAACCTTTACTCTCTATTAACACAAAAAACTAGTAATGAAACACCAACACCCACACACAACTTGAATTTGTCTTCCTATAGAAGCAATTGGGGAACATGAATCAAGGGATTAACTGTAGCATGTCCAGGACAAGGAGAACTCTTGAACAAAGAATTCTTATGATGGAGAATTCTTCCAACAGAAGAGGATCAAGAATAAAATATCTGTACTTTTTTAGAAATGCAGATTACTGGGGGGAGAAAGATGAAAGAACAGAGATCAAGGTGCATACTTAATGAAATCAGTACTCCTTTCGTACATTCCCCGTCCAACATAGTATCGCTCCTACAGCAGCAATAAACAGTAAACCAATCAGTCAACATTACCACCGCCAAAATATTTAACAAGTGATATATTTATTAAGAATGAGTACAAATGAAGGCATTAAAAACCTGACGCATCCACTTTACAAATCGAATTAAAGGCCAACGATCACACTGATTAGTCAGACGATGACAAGCAGGTATTCTCATGAGGAAACTAATGAAAATCTGCACACCCGCATAGATTCCAATGACAATCACATATAATCTAAAAACAATTGGATTTCCATTTCCTTTGCTCTCTTCAAGGAGAGCTTTCCTGCAGGCAAACACAGTCAATCAGAAAAAGATACTCTGCAAACAAAGCAAAACAAAGAAAAAAAGAAACATCAAGAAGAAATCAGTCTAATAAAAGGGTTTGCGTGTCAGGGCAGACATACACGTAAAGTAAGGTTATCACGACTGATGCAGCACCAAACCATGAAAATCGAAGAAAAATTCGAGAAATAGCTAGGTGCCTTGTTGTTGTATATGCTCCATACATCATGAAAATGTCCAGAACACCTGCATGAGGAAACTGCATCTTCAGAAAATAGAAGCTACTAGTCAAGGACCATTTTAAAAGAAAAGCTTAACTAATTAAGAAAATCCCATGATTAGTTTCGTTGTAATCCCCAAGATCACCCTTCACACCAAAAGCATACTGCATCTTGTTTTTGGCTGTTTCATAAAAACGCAAAGGAAAACCTAACCTTCACAGATTTTCACAGACTGAAACCAAATAAAACAAGGTGTGATTCTAAATGTTTCATCATACATTTTGAGTTTACCAATGCGGTCATCAACATTTCACATGCTAGACAAAGCAAGTCAGGCCAAAGTGTTGTCATTGCAAGTGGAAGCACATTGGTTTTTAGATGGATGCTGAACTAAAGAGTAGATCAATAAGTAAACTTCTTTGCTTGACTGGAGTGTCACTGGATAAGGGACTTGTAAAAAAATTAGAATAAGGAATATGCTGTAGTAGCAGGAAAAAGGGTGGACAGTCCAGACCAAAGCCATATTGGAGAAATGGGAGAGGTGGAGCTATCTTGAAGGTGACAAATCTCCAACCCTCAAAATCTTAAGATATTGAAGGCTGCCCCAATCTCGAAGGAGGATCCAATACCATGCAAAATTCAAGGTAAAAATTTAAATGCAATGAATGTTGAGGCTTGAACACAAGCATAACTCTTCAACACACCATTGCTGCTACTATCCACCATATGAAGACAGATGTTAACTACTATATGTTTCCCTTCAGTCTTCAGATGATGATAAAGGATAACTAGGACATCCAATGAATAAAAACACTTGCAACTCAAGCAAATAATAAACTACAACAAATGATATTTTTACCAGGATGTACTTTCCTATGTTTCCAATAATGGGTTTTTCATTCATCAAGAAAAAAGGAACGAATGAAAAAGTAAACAAGCATAACTTTAAAATAGAAACACATACTCTCAAGAAACTTCATCACAACAAATGTCGGCCCAAGACTAAGAACCTCACGCAGAGTCTTAGCATTAAGATGTCCATCATTAAAAGCAACAAGAGTCAGGCCCTGAAGATAAGAATAAAATTAACACACAGCTAGAAAAGTATGCATGAATCATAAAACTAAAACAAATTGGGAATATATAGATTACTGCCAGCATGAATAACAAAAATAATGTCATAAATTAAAAACTGCCAAGAAGCAGCAACCATTGGCCAAGTTAGAAGCCAGGGCTGAGGGCAACTAAATGAAATCAAAAACCTGAAACATCATGAAAAGGAATATCCACAACCGATGGAAACTGTGGTAGAGATGGAGAAAGGTTCGATGCTCCACAAAAGATGTCTTTCCTTGTCGCTGACTTCTACTAGAATTAAGCAAGTTCTGCATCAGAGGCAAAAGTATAACTTAACCAAAGATATACATAAAAAGAAATTCAAGTTATGACATCCATTAGTTTAGGATGAACTTTGGTAACCACAAAGGTTCAATTTACAGATACTGTCATACAATTTCTCTCTACAACCGTAGCATGTGACCTTTCTTACAATAAAGCTGGCATTACAGGACTGTGAAATATTAGCAAACATTTCCTTTAAGAATAACTGCAAGCAACAGTTCTATTGTTGTTCCATACTAGAATTAATTGGGGGGGGGGGGGGGGGGGGGCTGGATAGTTACAGTGAGCGAACAAGGCTTGGTTGTTAAGAAGTTAGTTGTGATTAAGTCTGCCTGAACTGGAACTCATTTTCCCATTCACTAGATGGCATAAGTAAAACAAATGCGAAGGAAAAGGTTGTTAATGAATTCTTTCGAATTACCACTGCCTAGAGTCTCGATAACAACCATTTTATCACTCTAGAATTGCCCACCTTTACCTTTGCAATACATGAAAATAAACCATAAAATACAGCATTAAGCAATTAAAAGGTTATATAACTGATCTATGAAATTAAAACCTTTGATTCAAGAGGCTTTAGGAAAAAAGAAGAGCCTAGGCGCCATGGCCAACCAAGCTTGAAGCAGTGGAGAGACCTAAAAAAGAAACAATCAGACATCAAAAAGAGAGTACTGGTCACCTTAGCATTAGCTATCAAACAGTACTTACCAGAAATGTTCATTAAAATCATCATAGTTTCTCCAGGCAGAATGAGGTGCCTTCCCATCATCATTGTTTGCAGCTTCCTGAAAGTTCACAGAGCTAAGCGATAAAATTCCAATTTTAGATAACAAAGACACAAACTGGCTTCATTTGAATCAGAACGCATCTCAGATAGTTAAATGCGATATATTGTTGGGAAAAAAGGCAAGAAAGTACATCATACATAGCGAAAGCAATTATCCTAAAAAAGAAATATCAAAAGAAAATAGTAAGTCAAGATGCTACGACTAAACAAACAACAAAGTTGTCTAATCTATTTGCAAATAAGTAATCCTCCGAACACTTGATATGAGACTCATGAGGCAAAAATTAAGGATACACTTCATTGTTTAGAATGGCCGTGTACAAATGGAAATAAAGATGGGAATGATTTAAAAACTACTCATACAACTTTGAAAGCGAATTACCAATCCCCCAATAACGCTAATTCCGTCCCGCAAGAATGATAATACCCTCAAACCATGGACAAAAACGTGATTCTATTCATTTAAAAATAATTTTAAATTTTAAACTACCTTATTACACTATATACCTTTTCACAAGAATGCCTCTATCATATTGAAAGGTACTACAGTAGAATACAATGCCTAAGTATCAAATCAAGTGGCATTAACGGCAAAATTCAAAACTTGAGTAAAATAGCTTTACACCTCAAAAACTAGCTTTTATAATGATAAAAGCCACAAAACCTGCCCCACTTGGGTGGATATCACTTGGAAGTCAGTGGTAAGTAAATCTAGAGCACTAACTTCAAAAAGTTTAGTGACAAAATAATCAGTGTTAGAAATCTATTTAAATTTTAAATTAGAGAATCACGTGATAATCTCATTGATTGTAATCCCTGATTTAGTGTTTTCAGTTTAGGACAAATATCTTATTGAAATCCCTTTATTTTCTCCACTAATTACTCTCTATAAAGTTTATATAATATACCCCTTTCTAGTTAAATAATTAACAAGAGAGTATTATATTTTCGCCTCTGATTTAAACATGATACCAGAGCCAGAGAGTTCGATCAGAACTTAGAGGGGTGAAAGAAAGAGCGAAAGTTCGAGAGGCCGGGAGAAACACGAGAGAGAGAGAGAGAGAGACAATGACAACATCTAGGGTTTCCAAACAACGGCGAGTTAGACGACACCACCACCAGCATTGGATTCAAAAGGCGCCGATCAACAAACTCTTGAAGGTCCACTGAAGTTTCAAGCAATGCGTGACACTCATGCGTCACCTCTGCTCTAGCTCGTGAATCCACGAACCGTCGTTGTTCTCCACGCACCATTGTCGTTTTTCACCTAGAACATGGATTTTTCTACTTTCCCTCCTTTATCTGGTACTTTTCCCCACAATTCGACAAATTCCAGAGTCAATCCCATGGTTCTAATGTCAGGTACCGACTCTCAAACTCAAGACAACATTGTTTCTTCTTCCTCATCTACAGCGCCTCATAAGGTTTCAGGGATGGAACCAGAATTCTCAGAAAACCAAATTATGGTCATTAACCATAAACTTCATGGAAAGAACTACCTCCAGTAATTCCAGAGTGTGGTGAGATATCTACATGGCGAGAGAAAGAAGAAGTATATTAATGGAGAATCTCCTCAACTAGCTCACGATGATCCAAATTTTGACACCTAGTTTGCCTAGAACAACCAAGTGATGAGTTGGTTGTGTAACTCGGTGGCTCTAGACATTAGTAAGGGCTACCTTCTTGCAACCATAGCAAACGAAATGATGCACCCAGGAGAACATACTCCTCCCCTGACAACACCACTACCTTGATCCATCTAAAGTGACAACTCCATGATTTGTGACAAGATAACATGCCAGTGACTGAATATTATAATGCTTTGCTAAAAGATGGAAGCAACAAGATTTGTTTGAGCTTCATCCGTGGAAAAACATCGAATATGCTCAATTGTACAAGAAGATAGTAGAAGAAGGAAGAATATATGACTTTCTCTTAGGCCTAAACGACCCTTCCGAGGAGCTAAGAAGTAGAATTATGGGATTAAAACCCTTACCACATCTATTCGATGTTGTCAACTTTGTGCAATTCGAAGAAAACAGAAAACTCTTCAATCAAAGTGGCACAAGTCAAGTTGAGAGCTCAAAACAGAAAATTGAGCTTGATGAGCATATGAGCCACAAAGAATTACAAGTGCTTTGCAAGATACTTGACAAACAAAATAAATAAAACTTGGTGCCTAGTGTTAATCTAGTGCTATCAGGTAATTCCATTATAGCTCTCAATGTTGTGATGATACTTGGATTGTCGACTCAGGAGCTACGAATCACATGGCTGATAATAAAACTTTATTTAATAACCTTAAATTCTGTAATGAACAACTTAAAGTCAAAGTAGCAAATAGTGTATTCAGGAAAGGTAAGGGAATTTGCACGGTCACACTTTCTAATCACTTGGAAACACACAATGTCTTGTTTATGCCTGCACTCACCTATAATCTAATATCTATAAGCAAGCAGACTAAAGGTTGAAGATGGCGAGTAATTTTTTGTGATGATCTTTGTGTTTTTCAGGATTTAAAATCAGGGAGGATGATTGGGACTTATAAAGAATGGGATGGACTGATCTACCTTAATGGATCAAATGTGAAGAATAAAGATACATGGAAGGTAAGAAGGGTAATGGTTAGCTCCAACTCCTAAAAGCCTGATGTATTTTTGTGGCATTGTCATTCAAGTCACCCTAGTTTTGATTATATGAAACATATATTTCCAAGTTTATTTAATAAAATTTATATTCCTTTTCATTGCGAAACTTGCCAACTTGCAAAACAAACTTGATCCTCGTATCCCAAACAGCCCTACACACCTTCTACACCATTCACACTAATCCGTAGTGATATTTGGGGTCCAACAAGAATAAAAACCATCACTAATGCTAAATGGTTTGTGACTTTTATAGAAGATCACACAAGAACCACATAAGTTTACTAAATGAAAGAAAAATCCAAAGTAGTCAAAGTGTTTCGCAGCTTCCAATCCTTTGTACGAACCCAATTAAACACTACATGTAACGAATTATTTCAAAACCGATTCTAATTGAATTGATCCTCATCCTAATGAAATTCATTTGATTGATACATGTATAATACTACGAAGTGATAATGCCAAGGAATACACAAGTGGGTCCTTTAAGGAATTTCTTAATCAACAAGGAATTCATCACCAAACTTTCTACCTTTACACCCCTCAACATAATGGAGTGGTCAAAGCGAAAAAATTGTCAACTGTTGGAAGTAGCATGAACCTTGTTAATGGAATGAAATGTTCCCACCATCTCCTAGGGTGATGACGTAGTAACAGCCGCTTATCTAATTAACCAAATGCCATCTAAAGTTCTCAATTACATTATCTCAATCCAAAAACTCCTTGAACACTTTTCGAATCGCCCACTAATCAATTCCTTACCCCCAAAGGTGTTTGGTTGTGTTATCTTTGTTCTCAACAATGATGGCAACAAATTTGCCACTCAAGCTGATAAATGCATATCCTTTAGCTACTCCCCTACTCAGAAAGGGTACAAATGCTATTGTCCTATTTCCAATAAACTTCTCATTTTCCAGGATACTATCTTTTTCTAAAGAAGAAGCTTATTATCCCAAATTACCCATTCAGGGGGAGTATAATGACATTGAATGGCAAAATTTGGAAGAATACTCCGAAGTCCTGACCTATTGCATTGAGAAAAGGAAGAAGATCATGTACTCAACATCCAATTTAACACTTTTTCTCGTATAGTAACCTGTTGCAAAAATGCAAAGCTTTGTTGTCAACAATGTACAAATAAAAATCTCAGACGCTATGTTGGATCCAAAAAGGAAACAAGCAACAAAAGAAGAGTTGAGAGCACTCAAGAAAAATAAAACATGGGAGATTACAACTCTCCCTGAAGGAAAGAAGCCAGTAGAATGCAGGTGGATCTTCACCCCAAAATTCAATCCAAATGATAGTATCAACAAATACAAGATGGAACTTGTTGCGAATAGATATAGCTAGACTTATGGGTCATCAGGAGATATTTACTCCGGTAGCTAAGTTCAATACCATCCAAGTATTGCTATCAATTCTAGCCAACTTGGAGTTGCACCAACTCCACATGAAGAATGCATTCCTAAATGGAGTCGTGGAAGAAGAAGTAAACATTGAGATTCCAAATGGAGTTTTAGCTCCTAACAACTCTATCTGTAAATTCAACAAGTCTTTGTACAAACTAAAAAGATACAAAAGACTTATGGGGAAATTGATATACTTAAACCAACACACATCCAAATATTAGCTATGCAGCTGGAATAGTAAGTCAATTCATGCATCAGTCACAAAGAACACATAGAAGTTGGATAAAGAATTCTAAGCTATCTGAAACTTAATACTGGTAGATGAATCTTCTTTAAGAAATGCACTTTCAGAAACATCGAAATCTACACCGATGCACACCATGCAAGTGATAAAGAGAATAGGAGGTGAACCTCAGAGTATTGCACATATGTGTGGGAAATCTAGTTACATGGAGAAGCAAAAAATAAATTGTGGTGTCAAGAAGTAGGGCAAAAGCGGAGCTGAGAGCTGTTAACAATGGAATATGTGAAGGAATCTAGGTCATCAGGTTATTGAAGGAGTTGGGAATCCCACATGAGGGATCAATGCAGCTCTGGTGTGACAACAAGGCCAGCATTGAAATGGTAAAGAACCCAATATGATAGAACAAAGCATGTAGAGATAAACAGACACTTCATTAAAGAAAGATATAAGAAAGCACCATGAGTCTGCCCCACATATGATCTGCATATCAGATTGCAAAAATTATGACACAACCACTAGGCACAATTTAAGCTTGAAGAATTTCGAGGCAAGCCGGAAATGATTGGTATCTACTCTCCAACTTGAGAGGGAGTGTTAGAAATCTATTTAAGTTTTAATTTTATATTAGAGAATCCCATGATTATCTCATTGATTGTAATCCCTGATTTAGTTCTTTCAATTTAGGATATAATATCTTATTGAAATCCCATTATTTTCTCCACTAATTACTCTCTAGAGTCCATATATTGTACCCCTTTCTAGTTGAATAATTTATAAAAGAGTATTATCCTTTCTTCACTGATTTAAACACTAAGTGCCATAGAGTGTGTCTATCGAAATATCAGCTTTAGTGGCCAATTGAAGGGAATCCAAGTTATATAGAATGCCCAAGTCATACATTGACTAATAGGAGCTGCTAAATAGAGTATCCTATGGTGCCCCCACAACAGCTAGTTTTAGCTGTTAAGTTTCTGGAGGCCTTTTAGTTTTGTTCTTTAATAAAAAATGTGAAAAAATCAAACATAAGCCCCTCTGTTTTTAGCTCTTCAGCACTGTCCATAGTCAAAACTTTGGTCAAGTTAACAATATTTTCAATACACATGGCTTCTTGTTTGTAAAGTTAGTAGAACAATTATAAAACATGCACAAACTTACTGCAGCAATAACGTCATAGAGAGGCAAAATAACTCGATCAAGAAAAGAAACACCATCCTGAGTAATACAACTATCAGCTGGCTGTGCAATTTGCTGCCTCGCAATTGCATCCATTTCCCTAGCCATCTGCAAACCACATTCATGAGTAATTATCAAATGCTATAAACAAAAGTTGACTAGAGATATAACAATTATTAGACAGAAAACAAGAAAGCATGAGATCTGGAACCAAAACAAAAATAAATCCATGAAGGATAGAGGAAGGAGAGTATAGCAATCTGCCAAACTAGAAAGAAATAGACTAATAGGAGCAAACTCAGACCAACCCAATACATCCAATGGCATTCAAGTTCCTATTCCTAAAAGGTATTTCAAAGTCTGCTGTTGTTACTCAACAACCTGCAAAGGCGCTGAAGGTTGGGAGTAATATTGCAATATGAATATATGGAATAAAAACTCAATGCTTTCCTTCACAGTAAAAAATTTACTAAGACTTATAAGAAGGATAATAGGACGAAAATGTTCTTCAATAGCATCAACAAATTAATTAACATGAACTTTTAAGAGTCAAACAAAAAACAAATGACTTAGATTCTCTGCTCAATTAGCTTACATGGTGAAATATGTAGCACAAGCATTCAGGCAGAAACCTGACATTGGCAGCTTCACCCCATATTAGGTAATATAAAGACACGTATAGCATTTTTTTCTCTCTGCTAACAGCATCCAGACTGCACGAAACCAATACAGATCCTCAACTGTCAGTCATCAGAAATTACATTCAGCACTCAGTCACAAAAAGCTGACAATATTTATACCTGCTCCAAACAGGCTGAATAGCTAAATAATTACACCAGTTTAAGTAATTCTCAAGGGACTTCACAAATACGTTCTGCACTGCAGCCTCGTCCAATTTCTAGAAGCAAGAGACATAAATCATAAGAAAGAAAAGGGGGTAAGAAAAGATCATCAGACACACTGAAAAAAAAAAAAAAACCAATGGCAGAGCAGGTGATAACTTTAGCCTACTCCGGATTCCTCTGGTGCATATTCATCTAAGTTATTTGACATTAGGGATAAAAACTTTTGATATCCACTGGTTGTCTATGACATTTTGCACCTAGATTCTTTTGTTCCGGAATAAGTGTTATTGTGTTAAAATTATTAATAAAACCAATCAAGAGCTTTCATTTAACATCTTTAGCTATTAGTCCATCATGACATCAGAATGTTCATAACAAAGTTGTAAGAGTTTAAAACACAAAATTCCTGATAAAAAGAAAGAAAAATGCATGAGGCGTGGCTGCAGTTTCTCCAGTCTTTGAGCTCTAGCTTCAAGTAACAACAGGAGGGGAAAAAAAATTGAAGGGAGGAAAAGAAAACAAAACTAAGGACAGGAAGTCCTCCCAGAAAAAAAGCAAAAAAAAAAAAAAAAAGATACAGATCCAAATGCTCAAAGAAAGCCATTGTAAGCAAAAATTACAAATGAAGAAATATAGACCTGAAGTACAGATACAGAGACCACACAAACCCAACCAGAACACAGGCCTTTCATTGGTTTTCTTGAAACTAAGGAAGTATTGCAGGTTAGTAGATGCTATAAACTCAACCAGAACCATGAAGACAACACAGGAGGGTGAACCAACAACAAGAGCTCCCCCATCCCCAAAAACAAAAAGGATGAAAGGTTTCGCCCTTTCTTCTTGTACAGCTAGACTTTACAATAAGGAGGTGTACATAAAGAAAGGATGTAACTCCCGCTATAACTGCCAGAAGCAGAAAGCAGAAAGTAAAACAATGACACCGCTCACATATACACATTTGCTTAGCACAATCACAAACTCAAAAAGACATTACTGATCCATAGGAGCAAACTCAACAGACTTGTGCACCACAATTTTGAAACTACTTTTATGATAGCACACTTCCACTCAATCAGATATTTAAATGAAATAAATTGCTTCAGTAAGCAGTAGAACATGAGTAACTCCCCTGCAGCCCTCCATAACCTCAAAATCATGAAATCCTACTTCACACATTTCATCTCTAGGAAATGTAGGATGTGTTGTAACATTACTTGATAAAACTACTCTGATTATAATTGATGACGCATTGAAGAACATTTAAGAGCAAGACAAGGACGACTTATTGAACATTCAGCAAAGCAAAAGCCAAAAAACAAGAAAAAAAGTCCAAAAGGTTTTGAGACTTACAGGTTCTGCCTCATCTGGAATTCCAAGCCGAGACTGCTCGTTAGCAAGCAGGTGAACTAAGTGCTCTCGCTGATTAGAGACATTATCTTTCTGGCAAAAACAAATGTCGGCCATTAGATGCAAGAGAGAAAGAATGATTTTGCATTGATACTACCAATGCATCTAATAGATTCTTATCAGAACACAAGATCAAATGAATTAGACTATGACTTTCTTCCATTTATATAAAATGATTAATTAAGATTATAACGACCAGAGAAGAGACAATGACAATTGTGAAAAACTCCGCTCAACACTTTACAGCCTAATTCAACTGATATCTTCAAAAATTTCTCAACTCAAAAATCACAATACATGACAATTTAAAATATTGTTAGTAAAGAAAACAAGAAGCTTATCACCAGAAAACAAACAAAAGAAAAGAAAACAAGAAAACAGTAGACTATTAAAATTGAACATGCAACAACATATCCAATCTCCCTCCATATCTTAAAAAGAAACCACCATAAACTTTGAAGAGCTGAATACCAAGATGAAGCATACATACAGGAAATCTGAACAGACAAATGGACATCTTAATAAACACAGGCACGCTATACCAACTGAACACCCCAAAACACAGGAAAAAAATTGCAAATATCAAAGGATTTGGCCCTCTATTCCCACAAACCCTAAATGATCGGAGGTTTTAAAAATGAGATCCATCCCATTAAAAACTCACACATGCTGACCTGAAATCCAAATATACACTGCAAAAAATCGAGCATATCAGCATCTCTGGCAGCAGGAATTGGATAACCCCGAGGCAACTCTGCCAAACCCCGAAAGTACTTCAAAGCTGAAACTGCTGCTTGAACCTAGCAATACATTTTCTTCAGGTAAAAACCAGACAACAATATACTAAATTGGGAGTCCTAAGTATTAGTGAATGTAATGACAGTAAGTTAGATTAATTAGTTACTTCAGTGACAGCTATAGCCTCCGTATAGATATTTGGTTATGTAAATCATACTAGACATGTCTATATATACCAGAGTATATAGCAATAATACAGGCTTATCTTCCAGATCATTCTTCCCCCCTAGCTCACATTGTTTTGTTCCTGGTCTCTAACTTATATAGTAAGCAAAATAAATCCCTAACCTCAAGCAAAGACATAATAGCATTTGTTAAGGAAGGAGCATCTAAGGGAATAATGTTGTAAGCAATTAGGTCTTCTGTCATTGCAGAATCTGATTCCATCAGAGACTTCAGCTGCAACAAAGAAAAAAAATGTGTTAAAAGATTATTTTTAATAAAATTACCAAAAACTCATGCTTCACCAGATAACAAACAACAGTAGCTTAGAAAAACCAATTATGTACAAAACATGCTTCCAACAGATATGCCTGCTCCTATGAACCCGGAAAATATGTCAAGCTTACTCCCTTTGTAGAATTGAGTGTGGAAACTAGTATGATGACATGAAAGGCAATAACATAAACTTCAAATCATGTTAAACATCACGCAAACACATTACACTCCAGTTGTGCCACCAAAAAATGAATCATGAACATCCATTCTCCATCAAGAAGACCAGTCCAATTTTAAGACGCAAAGAAGAACAGAAAGAGAAAGAGAGAACGATGGATTAAGAGAAGTAAAACATTCATGATACATATAAAAGAAAATGATAAGCAAAGTCTCCAAAACCATCACCACTTCTTTTCAAAAGGCAGCATCACTGTAACACTTCATAAACTTACATGTCTTTTACACACACACACACACAAACAAACAAACATATGTACTAAATTAGAGACTCTGAAGAGAACCCTTCCTGAAAGATAAGCAGTGCATCTTCAGATTATCCATGTAAAAACGAAGGGAAGCTAACCTCTCCAGGAATTTCTGTGGACAGCTGTTCAATTACCATGCCTAAAACCCTTAAAGTAGCAAAAATTCTTTTCCGTTTCAGTGTCTTTCGCTCCAACCTATATTCAGCAGCAAAGAATTTAAATTCCAAAAGGAATACACACAACACAATATATTCACAAGATGTAAATCAGGGCATGAAAGAGACTTCAGGTAAACAAGGAGATAGCAGATAATTGCATGCAAGCCACTTCAATCTTGGTGATAATTGAAAGACTGATCAAATAATTGGTGGTCAAGAAAGCTGAATATCAATACTATAACAGATATAATTCAAGCTACAACTCCTGTCCTTCACGGTCCATCATTATATTTTCTCAATCAAAATGGTATTTTGTTTATCATGTGATTTTTCTCTTTACTAGGCACTTTTTTTCCTGGTGAAATTCACTATACATAGGTCAGCTATCTAACCTATAGCATAAATGGTTAAAAACTCAATTTTCAAACTTACTAACTCTTGGGCCAAAAAGAGTTGCTGATTCAACACCACCACTTTTTTTAAAGTAAAAAACGAGAATTTTTTTAAGAGAAAAAAGGACTACATGAAGAAATATAGAGTTAGAGGAAAAGAAATCCTATCAATACAAAATAGACAAAATAAATCACATCGATCGCAGATTTCACAACAGAACTTGTTGCGTTGGGAGCACTCGTGTCTAAAGGGGAAGGGAGAGATAGAGAAAGCGCAACATCATCTGAATGGGCAACTTCTGCTAATACACAAACATACTCGCTAAGGTTTCCACTAAAGGCACCAGATTCCCGCAACTTCGTCTCTTCCTCCCGTAACCGGTCTACATTATGCTTCTCCCTATAGTGCTTGTAGAACTCTTGTAATTTTGCAACGTCCTGACTTCGATCTATAGTTCCAACTTCTCTCTTAGCCAATTTTTGCTGAAATATGTGAATAAATAAGCAACATAATATAAATTATAGCTGCCAAAAAATCATTGGATATAACTAAGTGAGACAAACTTGCATAAAGAAAATCAATGAATATAAAAAATAATGAAAATGAAAAGGTTATACGGAACAGCAGGCTGCCCTTGGACTGGTTGTCACCTCTTCCCATAAACATCACACGACTTTTTCAAGTTAAATAAATAGAATAATTTGGCACTTGCTTAACCAAAATTTAGTATCCGTATAACAACAACAAGAAGTCTTATCCCATTAAGTCAACTGCACGAATTGCATAATACCATTGGGTTCTACCAACGACGAACTACAAACATATATCATTCACCAAAACTCTATGTTTATATTTTGATAAATTGATAACAGCTCCAAAAACACAAGAGAGCTTTTTCCAAAATAGATACTGCAAGTTTAAATATATATATATATATATATATATATATATATATATATATATATATTTGAACAAGAGAATCTACAAGCAAAAGATCCAGCTAACATTCATTAACAAGCAATAATTGTAGGCCTTCCCACATCTTGAACATCTTTTCCTTTTGCATAAGACTACAGATCAATACTTGAGGATCTTACCAGCTCAGATACCAGCCAATAATAAACCCTAAAGTCTCTTCTTGACAGTGTTAAATTTCCCCCAAGATAACATCCAATTGGAATTTTTATGTGTTTGGTTAGCATGGTGGTAAATAATAATTTCATTCCCTTATTTCATCTCCCACCAGGGAGTTTCTTCTCAAAAACCCATTTAAAACATTAGGCTCCTTCAAAAGACAAATCTATTACTTGAAGAATGGTACACAATGGAATTAAATAAATGACACCATGCAGATTCAGGGAACCAAGACATCTGTGTCCCCTTACATTTGTATGATGTGCAAAATAGAGCAAAATGCAGCTCATTTATTTCTACATTACCGAGTCAATCCTTTCTAGTGGAATCAATTGTTTGGTGTCTTTAGTGAGATTCAGGTAAGTGAGTAAGTCACATGATCTAGAGCAGTCTCTCCATATACAATTCCAAGTTTTTGAATGAATAAGGAGGGGGGTCAATATGGCAATGTACAGTTCTGTTTTTTGCAATATTTGGGATATTTGGCTAGAGGAAATGCTCATAATTTCATCAGTGTTTATTGTCACTAGATGCCCAATAGGAAAAGATTCTGTTCAGGGCTTCTCAGTCGCAATTGATCCAGGGCTTGCCCAAGCGAAAGTGATGGGAAATTGTAGAAAACTTGGGAAATTCTAGGTTATTTGCTACATCTTCGAACTTCGTTTATTTTCTGTTTTCTTTCTTGTCTGATTCTCATTTAGGTTATTTTCTTCTAATGTGCTCCCTATAAATAGTCCTTTCCCTAATAGTATGTCAGTTTTTTCTAAAGCATTTGAATTGAACTACTAGATTCTTCCCTGAACTTCTCCTGCCTCCTTCCTTCCTCCCTCTCTTTCTCTCCCTCTTTCTCCTTCCTCTTCTCCTTTTTCCTTGGGACAACATTGCACGGATTTCAAGGTAAACTTAGGACTACAGAAATCAAACCATATATATCATACCTTAATAACAGACATCAAACCAGTCTTAAATTGCAAAACGCCTCGGCCTTCACTGTTAGGGTCCAAATTCTGAGATAATGAATAAGCATGCTCACATACTGCATGCAAATAAGGTTATATAAGATAGGGCACTGAGCAACAAAGAAAACATTATGAAGTACAAGAACGGATTCGATATATGAGATTACAAGCATCCGCATTTCAAATTCACATAAGTTTTCTTCATAATTTAAATACACTAATTAATATTGACAAGGAAGTGCAAGACAGAAAGGTATGACATGATACTATCACAACAAATTAATAAAACAGGAAAAAGATATAGATCATGGTATATTGTATACAAATAAACCCAAAGCCCAGGGTTTACAGTGGGCTTAGAAGCTCTTTGTTCTGCAAAAATATGAGTTTAATATTGTTTTGAATATCTGGAATTTTAAAATTGTCAATTCAAAAAGAAGAGCACTTCCTTTCATCTCTCTTTTGTTTTATTGATGCAACTTCTAGCATGTAAACAATCTAAATTTAGTTTCCATGCTCAGATAGCCAATCCTCGAATATCACTAAAACAGAATATTACAAAGATAAAATACGTTGGAATGTAAAGCATACAGATTCTGGAGACATTAGGATTTTCATCTTGAATTTCATCTGCAACTCTTAATATCTCATCAATATCCCTGTTTTTGGCAAGTGCGGATGGTACGCTTCCGGCAATTCCAACAGCGGGCCGTCCATATGTATCGTCGCCTATCCTTTCCCTCCTTAGGGCAGCTCGGACTAATCTCTCCCATAGTGCCTCAACTCCAGACATTTTCTACAGACAGTAAATAACGGATTAAATTAAAATTTATAAAACAGAATGAAAAATCACAAACTTTACGATCAAGTTTGAACAGCATAGTTTAACTTCATCCTCAGCATCTAGCTTCAAATTAGTAAGACCAAGGGTGAGTCCAGTCGAATTCATAGATTTACGACCAAGTTCAGAGTGTCTAGTGTTTTTTTAAAAAAAAAAAAAACACTAGAAACATATAAATGCAATAGCCAACTACAACTATCGCAAACTGGAAACGAGCAAAAGTACACAGAAAAGCTATAATAAAAACTAAAAAAACCTAGTACGTAGAGATCAAATGGTCCAGACAGGAATAAACTAGCAAAACTTGGGAAAATAGCATCAAGGAAGGAAAAAACTGAGCTTTTTTACATTCAAATTTTCTCCTGAACCAAACAGAGGTGACAGGAAAAGAAGGTTAGAAAACGAAACTGCCGAACCTCATAAGCCCTAGGACCAAAGAGCTGAATCGGTGTCAGACACCGGAAAAAGCAGTCCTTTCTTTTGAAAAAAAGTAGCCGGACGTAGATGTGAAAGTGAGACAGCAAGTGCGTGGATTTTCGGGGTGTGCGAGTGAAAAAAGATGGCAGAAATGTATTGCACCGGAGGAGAGAACCGAATTTACCGGTTACAGCCGGTCGCAATATACCGGCTGTGCTGGGGCTCAGTCACAGGTCTTTGACGCGGAGAAGTAAAGCAAACCAACGCAGATCGAAATCGAATGAAAGGGAGGGCACGTGACCGGCCACGATAATTGGCGCCGATCTTGAGCTTCGATTTTTCTACTCCCACCAACGATTGAGCAACGAATTGCCCTCCACGTTGATGTAATATGTTAAGTAACGTCTTCCCTGTAATAACTTTTTTTTATAAGTAATAACTGCTAATTTCTTAGTAGTGTTTAATTGAGCTTTTTTGTTTCCTTAACTTTTTAAATGAACAGCGGTAGATTTTTAGGGCACAAATCTGCGATTGAAATCTGATAATTCTGCATGGATAGAAGAGCTTTCATGGGACCATTTGAATTTGGGCTTTCGGAGGTCAGCTAAGAATTTTCACACGGTACACTTGTTGCATGGTTGGGACTTAAGAATTAAGAAATCGACTTGTTCATGGAAATATCACAATTACAATGAAGCGGTGCCGTCTTTCCCATCTGAATGCATGTTTTTCAAATAAAGGATTATCGCCATCGCCTCTTAAAATAGGGGGCAAGGGGTATCACATAAAGTCGTAATCATTAATATTCTAGTCCTTTAAAAATAATGATCTTTTTACATTAATATGTGTATAACATTCTTTTCCAAAATATGGATTAAAATCTAATCAATTTCCTTTCAATGGATCATATATCATTTCCTTCTAGGAGGCTTCTACAAACTAATTCGGACCTGTTTGGATCAGCTTAAAAAAAAAAACGATTCTACGTTTAATAAGATAAAACTCACCTTACACATTCATCTTATTTTGTTTTGACCTACGAAAAATAAATTCTAAAACCATGGTCTACACGAATAACGTAAAATCAATTATGCATGGCTATAACCTAAACATATTGTGATAACCCAAGAAAAAAAATGAAATTATATTGATGATGATTAATTATGACCATTACTATTACCTATAATAATTAATTATAACCATTAATATTATCTATGATGATTAATGATGACTATTGCTATTACCTATGATAATTAATGATAACGATTGATATTATTTGTGATGGTTAATAATGACCATTGATTTTATCTGTGATGATTAATAATGACCATTAATATCACATGTGATAATTAATGATGACTTTTGATATTACCGTAATTAATGCCTCAGTTACAAAACTTCAGCTGTAAATAGGGGTTTAGTCTAATCAAACCAAATCACTTTCAATCATTAGCATTTCTCCATTTCTCTTCTTCTCTTCTTCTCTTTCTTCTTATTTCTATTTTTCTAGCGACCAACTGTGCTTCTCTTCCCTAATCAAAACACGAATACCAGGTAATCCTGATCCCTAAAAGTCTTAGGTTCATGTAGTCATAATCCCTAAAAGTCTTACAAAACTTCAGTTGTAAATAGGGGCTTAGTCTAACCAAACCAAATCACTTTCAAACCTCTGATTGTTGTCCTTTTGTTGCACTTTGATCATCTGGTATGCTCCAATAGTCTTGTTTTTTATGGGGAAAAATACCCAGTTTCATCATCGCATTCACTCAAAGCTTTTGTTTTGCTTTTTTTTTTTTTTGGCAACAATAAGATTTCACTTCAGGACGAGTCTCAAAATTATGGCTCATACAGAGACCAGGCTGTGAATTTCATTTCAGAGGCTCTTCATGCCAGCTTAAATAAAGAGAAGGTCTGAGAAAATTGTTGTAAAGCACTTTTTATATTGGCTGGGCATTTTTCTTCCACTGTGAAGATACTGACCAAGAGGAGCATTCTAAAAGAAGTGGGATATATAATCAACAGTTCAAAAGTTGATGGCAGTTCTGATCATGAGGAAGAGGATTTATTATGGGATGGAGCAATTTCATCTGTAAGTTTTCTCTCATACGTTACTTAATCATCTCAAATGGATTACTGTTGCTTAGTTTAGCTCCTCGCTTTCTATGCCATATAATGCTGGATTACACCTTATTACCTTTTTAGCCATCATTCATGAGATAAAACAAGTCCTGGAAAATGAGGAACTTGAACTTAAGATTCTTGCTTCTATGTGCTTGTTTAATTTCAGCAAGATATCAGGTTTGACACCTTTCCCTTCAGCTTAATTCATAACGTAGCTATTGTTGGAACCCAATATGGGAAGAATATTTTACATGATGATCAGGGGTGAGCAACGGGCGGGCGGGACTGCCCTGTGGCTTAACCCGTATCCCGCCCGTTTAAAATACACGGGTACGGGCTAGCACAACCCGTTTAACCCGTCATAAATGGGTACGGGTAAAGACAAGCGGTTCCGACGGGTTCCGGGGAACCCATTTATATATGACCACTTTTTATTTAAAAAAAAATCCGAGAGAAACCAGTCCCTCCTATAGTCTCACACCAGTCGCTACCCACTATGAACAAAGAAGAAGAATAATAATAAAATGAAGAAGAGAGAAATCCTTGTGCTCCGGGATGAGATCTGAAAAATGTGACGGCAAGATCTGGAAAAGTTGACGAGGTAGGAAACAGATATGTGGCAAGCGTTCGAGACTTCGAGCTACACAGCATCTTCGGTGAGACAAAGAGCCAGAAACTCAGTCCGAGAGACAGAGTCGGGGAGTGTTACTGTTGGAGACTGGTGTGGATGAGTGGAAATGGACGGAGTGGTTACTGACTTACTGGTTAGGACTTAGGAATTCTGAAATGGCATATGGGTGATGGGAATCCAGCTGGTCTTATTATAAGGCTCTTGCTTCTATGACTTGGCAACCTCTTGATTTTTTATTTCTTCTCTAGTCTTAAGCTATGACTTGGACGGCATTACAGGTGTTAGTTTTTTGTTTGTTTTTTTTTTTTGCACCAAATAGGTGTTAGCTTCAATGAAAGACTTGAATGGCATTAATTATTTCTTCTCATGATGCGATGTTAGGGCTCTGTATGTCTCAGTCTATATCTACCCTATAGTCTGGGTAGTCTCTATTGTTCGAACTGGACTGATTGTCACTCTACACAAGGTCTCACACTTCCACTACCTTATCTAATCTATGATTACAAAAAATAATAGTAATATACGGGTAACGGGGTGGGTACGGGTACCCCGGTAGGTAACCCATACCCCGCTCATTTAGTTTAAACGGGTACGAGGCAGCCCGTTACGGGTCTAATTTGAGCGGGTTTAAAACGGGTAAAATTGCACGGGTTGCGGGTGAGCGGGCGGGTTGCGGGTCTTTTGCTCACCCCTAATGATGATGAATATATATACAGATTTTTATTCTGTTTTTTTTTAAAAAAAAAAATTTGACATGACTTCTATATGATAGAATGCAGAGCACTTTTGTCATCTATGGCAGAACTACTTGATGTGACATGGACTGCAAAGCAGCTACATGCGATATTTTCTGTCATGGATTTGTAACGTTGTTGGGAAATGAAATTGCATGCTACTTCTGAAAAACCCTTTATTCTCAACATTGTGGATCCCTCTTTGCCAACAAAGTTATCCTTTTTTTTTTGGCATAATATAGGCAAGTCACAGCTTGAAAAAGTTTTTTTTTTAAAAAAAGGAACTAGATTATAAAATCTAGCTCAAAATAGACAAACTAACTACAATACTACAACCGGCAAGACATTTGGTCCTTCACCACCAAATCAAGGCACCCCATAGGGACTGTTGGAATAATGGTCACGTCCTCATGAGGAGCAGCATCATGGCCTTCCTTAGCCAAATAGTCAGCACATGCAATGTTGTATCTTGGCGTATAGTAAAGCTTCACGTTCCAATCCTGGAAAAGAAGATCTCTGATATCACCGATGACGTCTCTCAGAGGGTGATCATCATAACAGCAGTCTCTCATGATTATATTGATAGCATCCAGGGAATCCGAGTAGAGCATAATTTGTTGCAGTCCCAACATTTGAGCCATTTTCAGTCCTAGCATGATGGCATATAGTTCCGCCTCAATGACCGTACGACGACCAAGGGACTTGTAAAACCCCATTAGCCATTGTCCTCGAGAATCCCTGATCACTCGTCCCACGCTGCCTGGAATTGTTGTCTAACTGATTCGTCAACATTGATGCGAACCATATTTCCAGGAGGTGGAGTCCAAGACTTCTCCTCATTCCTGCCAAGTTGAAAGATTTGGTGAGATAAATTATGATTGACAGTACTCTCAAATAACAAATAATTACACAAGTGAAGCATCTCCCTGGTATCAACGCTTTTGCCTTGGAACAAGGATTTGCATCTTGATGTCCAGAGGATCCAACAGCCCAAGCAAAATATTATCGACCACGGAAAGTTCTGAAATTTTCCTTTTCCTGGTTTGTGATGGGTGTTCCAATTAAGCCAAGTCTGCAAATTACCTGCAAAAAACTGGAGAAAATCATGGTTATGAGACCTGGACCGGACCGGCCGGTTCAGACCGGAAACCGGTGAATCGGCCGGAAAACCGGTCTGAGTTAGGGGTAAACCGGGGTCCCGAGCTGACCCGGGGTCAACTCGATCGACTCGGCCTGAACCGGCCGAGTTGACTGAGCCACAGACTGTGTTTAAAAAAAAAAAAAGGCGTCGGAAACTAAAACTTACCGTCAGATCGACGGTGAAAAAAGATAAAATGAAAGAGGAGAGAGAGATCTGAGCTAGGTGTGGTGAAGGAGGGTGGTCGACCGGTTGTCATGCGGTTGCGGTTGCGGTGGCGGATAACACTGGCAAGTGCGTGAGAGCGGAGTTGCCACCAACGTCGGACGGAACAGAGAAGTAGGGGAAAACAATCGAGAGACAAGAGAAGTTTGTAACGCCAAAGAAAGGAAGAAGCACCACAGGACGAAGAAGATGAAGAAGCGAGAGATTTGTTTCTGTGAGACTTGCAATGAAGATAGAGAAATTGATCGAAACATTTGAACGGGAGTTAGTGAGGAGAGGGAGATGAAGGCACAGTTTAAGAGACGTATCATGTCCAAGGCTGTAAGGCAGTAAGGCACATGGCTCAAGAAGCCTATTAATTTATTATTCTGCTACTTACCCACGTGAACCAAGCACCGTTGATCTTTTACTTTTATTTTTTTTGGGTCAACATCTATTACTTTTTAGCCACACGAAATGAAAATCTGATCTCTTTGTACAGCTTCTCATATATCACATCATATGCTTTGAGATCAATAAATATTTTTTTAGTTAAAATATAAATAATTTTATCTATTTAATTAAATTATATTTTAAATTAACACCGGTCTGACTCCGGTTTGACCCCGGTCTGACCCACTGACCCTTAACCCAGTATCCCCACCGGTTTAATGACCGGTCCAGGTTTCAGAACCTTGGGAAAAATAGTTAGGCCTTAAAATTTCTTTCCAAAATTTTCTTGCCCTTTCGCAGTCCCTGATTACATGGAGCGCACTCTTATCACTATTACAAAGGAATGGACAGAAGTTGTTGTTTGTAAGACCATTTTTGGCTCTTAAAGAGTTAGTGGCAAGTCTTTCATGGGCAACCTGCCACATGAAATATTTCACTTTTCCCGGAATCTGTCATTTCCACAATAGGGACCAAAAGTGGTTTCCATTTTCTCCTTCCTGGCCAGAGAGATACCAATAAGCCGATTTAACAGAGAAGCCTCCATCTTTTGCCACTCTCCAAGTGAAACCATCAGAAAAGCTATTTGTAGGTGGGTGAATTCTAGATATTATGTTAATTATGCCCAAGGGAAGGATTCCCTACCACCTGCTAGTGTCCCATCTACCGTTCATCACCATATGATCCCTCACTGACTCATCCTCATTTATTAAGGATGGATTGTGGACGAATGTTACCAGGGGGTGCTCAAGGGGGAGCCAAAGATCACACCAAAATTTCGTGTCCACCCCATTATTAATCTTCCTCCCAACTCCACCCATGAACTTATCCCAAACGTCAACGATTGCTTTCCAAGCCGATGATGAACTTCTCTTTTTTCGAGACTTTAGGCACATATGAGTTACCACAGTTATATTTAGCCCAAAGGCACTAGACCCACAAAGCATCTTTTTTGTTGAGAAGGTTCCAACAGAGTTTCATAATGAACGCCTTATTATGACGTCTCAAATTTTTTAATCCAAGACCTCCCTGCTTCTTTGCTTGGGTAATTTTATCCCAAGCAATGAGATGCATTTTCTTCACCTCCTCGTCCTGCGACCAAAGGAAATTCCTCGAGAACTTATCGATTTCATTTATAGTACATATGGGTAGGAGAGTTGTTTGCATATAATAAGTAGGTAAAGATGATAACACATATTTAATCAATACTGATCAGCCAGCGATAGTCAGAAATTTACTTTTCCACATGGAAAGTTTCTTTCGAGTCTTTTGCACAATTGCATGATACGTGGCCTTTGTGACTCTTTTGTGTATAATCGGCACACCCAAGTATTTCCCCAGATCTGACGTGATTCCAATTCCAAGCATTCGACTGAGGTCAAGAGCTCTATTGAAATCAACACTTGTAGAACAAAACATTCTTGATTTTTCCAGGTTAATTCTATGTCCAGAAACTTCACAAAAGGTTCGCATCACATTACGAACCTCTGTCATTTGATCAGAAGAAGCTTCAACAAAGAGGATAAGATCGTCAGCAAAGAAAAGATGGGAGATCCTGGGACCTCCTCTTTTGAAAGTAAAAGGTTTCCATCGCCGACTCTGACATTCCTTTTTAATAAAATGACTAAGATGCTCCATGTAAAGGACAAAAATATACGGGCTTAAAGAATCTCATTGTCTAACACCTCTAGTAGGAGTAAAGCTCGGGCTTTCATCACTGTTCCAGAGAATAGACATAGAATTCGTGAATATACAAGCCATAATGAGTTGAATAAAATTTGTTTCCAAATTCAAACACATAAGCGTATGTTCTATAAATTTACAATCAAGCCTGTCGTAAGCCTTCTCCATGTCAATCTTGATGGCAGCAAATCATTTCCTCCTACCCTTCATTCCCATATAATGAATAATTTCTTGAGCAATTAAGATATTATCACAAGTGGACCTGCTGGGAATAAATCCACATTGCTCATGACCTATAAGATGTCCCATAATGCTTCTAAATCTATTCGCCAAAACCTTTGTAATGATTTTGAAGCTTACATTGCACAAGGATATTGGACGATATTCTCTCAACGAAGAGGAGTTGTCAACTTTAGGTATGAGCACAATCTTGGACCTATTAATGGTAGCCATATTGGAGGGGTTATCAAAGCAATCTTCAATGAAATCACATATTTTATCTCTACAACGTCCCACTGAGTTATCCATATATACACACGTTGGTATCTTTGTATTAAGTCAGATTGATAGACTGTTGGGAAAAGTTCAGACCCTTGGTTTTGGGTCTTTGAAAATATCCAATGAGTTTTCCTAAGGTTGGAATGTCTAGATATTTGTGATTTTTTATACATGAAAGTTTAGGTGAGTTGGATCTTATAAAGCATTCATCCAAGTGAAAAATTGTCCATCAACAAAATCCTTACATCAACTGTAGGACAAACTTTTGTTAACGATATTTATGAATTTTATTGATAGAGAACTTCTTAGACAAATTGTATTTAAGGGGGGGAACCCGTGTGGTTACTGTTTGCTAATTGGTGATTTTTTAAAACTTGATCCACTTTGAGGGGAAAACTCCGCGTTTACATGTTTATTCATGTTCTTTTTACTTTTCTTGTTCACCTTTCAGCTTCTATAATTTTTCCGTGGGATAAGACGCAAGTTTGTCATGTTTAGAACACTTGGTCTAAGTCAGAGCTTTGTAGCCCAATTGATACCAAACACCGAGTTTTGACAATATTATTGATAAACACCATAAAAACAGTAACCATCAGCCAACCATAAAAAAAACACACTGCAAACAAGACACTAATGCAGAACAAGAAAAACAGTAAATACTGAACATTTGACTTAAAACTCGGCAGGCTCTTCCTTGATTTGGACTAAAGATAACGCTCCATCATCACCTCTAGCTTCAGCTTCAGTCATGTTCACAGGTTCAGGCTGAGCAACTGGTTCTGTGGGAAGAAGAGTAATTCCCTCCCTTGAATGGTGAAGACGGAGATTTCTTCTTCTGATTTTGGCCATAAGCCTCCTCCTCCTCTGAGCTTTGGTTTCATATTTGTAATGAGAGCTGACGTGAGCCGCAAATTTCTGTGAGGTTAGAAACTTTCCCAAACACCTTGGACACGTGTAGGGCCCATATTTCTTATAAGGAAGACTATGAGTTATACCATCATCATCATTCTCATCATTTGTTCTAGAAGGATGATAAACACTCACAGGAGTAGGATCAAGAGCAAGAGCAGGAGCTCCATTATTATTGGTTCTGGTTTGATTTTCATCTGAGCATGCTTCTTCGTCAAGCTCTGTTATGGTGACCCTGGTTCTACGTTGGTGTGAGTTACTATTAAGATTGATTTGAGAACTGAAGCTTGAGCCTGATCTGGTGTACATGGCTTCTCCCTGGTTGATGACCATTCGGCGTCTGGCGAAGAAAGCAGATATAAGACGTGCTCTTGCGATCTTTTGCATGGCCAAGAGTCTTGCAGAATAAGAAAACTGGTAATTTCTCACATAGCTTATTGCCCTCCTCTCTGTCACATTGAAGCTTGGCCCAAGAAAGAGGCTTCTTCTGTTTATACAATTGCTGCTTGAAACAGAAAAGCCAAGATTCTGCTGGTTAGAATAGCTAGAAGAGACCCCAGTACTCATCATGGCTGGTTCATAACCATTGAAGCTTGGAACAAGAGAGGGGCTTCTGTTTATATGATTACTGCTGCCTGAAACAGAAAAGCCAAACTCTTGCTGGTTATAAGAAGAATAATGGGAAGAGATGATTCCATTATTCATGACTCGTTCATAATCATTGAAACTTGGAACCAGAGTCAGACCTCTGTTTATACCATTGGAATAATTCACAGAGATCCCATTGATGACTTGTTCATCACCTCCATTGAAGCTAGGCACAACAGATAGTTTTCTGTTTGTCTGGTTGGAGTGATTCAGAGAGACCCCGTTGATGACTTGTTGGTGGTCACAACCATTAAAGCGGGGCAAAACAGAGAGGCCTCTGTTTGTCTGGTTGGAGTGATTCAGAGAGACCCCGTTGATGACTTGTTGGTGGTCACAACCATTAAAGCGGGGCAAAACAGAGAGGCCTCTGTTTGTCTGGTTGGAGTGATTCAAAGGGACCCTATTGATGACTTGTTGATCACCTCCGTTGAAGCTAGGCACCACGGAGAGGTTACTGTTGGTCTGGTTGAAGTGATTCAGAGAGACCCCATTGATGGCTTGTAGATCACTGCCAATGAAGCTGGGAATAACAGAGAGGCCTCTGTTTCTGTAGTTGTTGGAGGAAACAGAGAAGCTAAGTTGCTTCTGGTTGTTGGAGCTGGAAGAGATTAGAAGAGGCATGGCCATTATATATCAGAAATGGGGAAGAAAGAAAGCAAATCAGAGAATGTGATGGACATTGGAGGAAGAATGTGATAGTTTTTATAGTCAAGTTGGTACATTGGATGGAAGGGAAACATTTATTAGGCCAAAGCCGTTTCTGCAGATTCAGACCATCGTTGTGTGTAATCGTGAGGAAGGACTCCTCCAATCGGTGGAATTTATGGGAATAAATTAATGGCCTCAGTAAGGGACCAATGATAATATTTCAGCTGTGAATGTTTTGGATGCTGTCAAAATACTATTTGTATCTCAAATCTCAATTAATTAGTATGGTGAATGAATGCTCATTTCTTTTTACGCGGAAAAAATGCTTATATTTTTCTCAACTACCATTAATTTCACTTTCTTTTAAACAATTAGCTAATGGACATGAAAATGCGGGCTGGTTTTACAGTGAGCTTCAAGAAGTATGGATTTTTTTATTATTATGAAAAAATATTCAATAGTTGTTTTCAAGTGATTGTATTATCTTCATATTGTCATATATCAAAAATAAATTTATTATTTAGTGTCATTTCTTGTGGGAATGTACATGGTTTTATTATTAGCATAGGAAATTGCAAATTGTAAGAGCCCTCTAAATTCTTGTTTGTCAAGCAAACAATTTTTTTCCTTTTTGGAAAGCACGGCATTGAAATGAGTACCTACATTTATTTATATGAATTGTGAACTTCTAAATTTGATTCAGTGTTAGTCTGGAAATGAATCGTAAAGATTATCGATAAATGGACAATCTTTTGATGAGCTACCTTTTTGTATTTTTTCTTTCTTTCTATTTTGTGCAATTCAAAAAGGCATTTAAAAGGCCAATGACTTTATAGTCTAGTTGCATAGATACTTTTTTCTCTAATTCAAAAAAAAAAGGAAGTAATCTATATAAGGCGCTCTTTATTCCTTTTTAGTCTTTATTTGTCATTTTTCTTTCTATTTCCTCCTTCTTTCTTCTTTCGCTAATCATCATTAATACAAAATGCATAAAAATGATGATTAAACCAACCAAAATTTATTGATAATTCAGCCTATATTAAACTCATATAACATGGTTAGATATAAAAGATGGGGTTTACTTTTCTCATGTTGCATGAGAGAAATAAGATTTCTATACACACATAAAATGGTGGGACCCACACATATATATAGTGCTAATTATATATATATATATATATATACAGGTCCCACCATTTTATTTGTGTGTGGCATGAGAAGACATTTCTCCTACAACATGAGAAATTTTTTTCCCATTATATGAAAACTATAACAATATATAATATAGAATTTATAAAAAATCACGCTATTCATAATTTAACATTCAATATCAATATGTATATTATCTTGATATAAAATTTATACGAAATCGTGTTATCCTTAACTCATCAATATACATATTGTTTATTAGTATAGGAAATTGCAAATTATAAGAGCTCTCTAAATTCTTGTTTGTCAAACAAACAATATTTTTTCTTTTTGAAAGGCACGACATTGAAATAAGTACCTACATTTAGTTGTATGAATTGTGAACTTCCAAATTTGATTCGGTGCTAACCAAAAAATGAACCGTAACGATTATCGATAAATGGACAATCTTTTGATGAGTTACCTTTTTGTGGTTGGTTTTTTTTTTCTTTCTTTCTTTTCCTATTTCATGCAATTCGAAGAGACATCTAAAAGGCCGGTGACTTTATAGCCTACTTGCATAGATACTTTCCTCTAATTCAAAAAAAAGGAAGTAATCTATATAAGGCGTTCTTTATTCCTTTTTAGTCTTTATTTTTCATTTTTCTTTCTATTTCCTCCTTCTTTCTTCTTTGGCCAACCATCATTAGTACAAAATGCATAAAAAAAAATAATTAAACCAACCAAAATTTATTGATAATTCAGCCTATATTAATTTTTGTTCAAAAATGTAAACTCATATAACTTGGTTAGATATAAAAGATACATGAAAACTATAACGATATGTAATATAGAATTTATAAAAAGCCACACTATTCATAATTTAACATTCAATATCAAAATATATATTGTCTTGATTTAAAATTTATATCAAATCATCTTATCCTTAAGTCATTAATATATATAAATGTGTGGGTAATGGATTTTAAACATGTGAACAAGAGCATCCGATTTCTAGAAGAAGGGGAAAAAACCTACATTTGGGATGAAAAAGGAAAAAGTAATTTTTTTTTGGGGTGTGAAACAGGTCAAAACATCAAATAAATTGTTCTTTACATAGGCTGACCAATATAGGCTTGGTTAAGACCATTTGATCTCCTATACAGCAAGTTCCCCCCCCCCCCCCCCAATACATCGAAAACCTTTGATTTAGACTAATCTGAATTCGTTCCGAGTCAGACTTATAATCACGAGGGAAGAGCTCCCAACACTATTTTTTCCATTCTCATGCTTCAAACTAATTACATGGTTAAACTTGAGTTAGTTCTTTTCCACTTACTCCCAATAGATATTGGTACCTCCATACAGCAAGTTATGTAACGTTTCTGGAGGCTCATATTACAACTGCAAGCTAGTGTCTCTAATAAAGCTCCAGTTTGGTAATTGGTAGCCAGTAAACACGGGAATTAAAGGAAAAATAACCTTATAATTGCAGATAATATTTTGAGATACATCACTTATTGTTAGTCTTATATCAAGTCTTTTTTTTTTTTTTTGATAACCTTATTGTTAGTCCCATATTCATTCGAAGTTTCGTGTGTGTGGCTATTTAAAATTTTGGGCCCTCTTTTGTACCAAGAAAAAAAAAAGTTTCATGTGTGTTGACTTTTGTTTTCTCTATGTTCACTTGCATTTGTACTAGGCCCAACATGATTGGATCATATTGGATTTCTACTCGTAGCTTATTACTTTGATATAATGTTTTATACCCATCGTGGGCTCAATTGACAATGAGGTTGGATACTCTTACTAAAAAGATGGGGTTTGATCCTAGAGCTAGTCAAGGTGTTAAGGGAGACATCCTAACTCCTAGGTGTCTAGTAAACGTCTGAAGGTAATAGACAGCTCGTCTTACCCAACATCGGTATCACTTAGGAGGAAGGGAGATTTCGCGTTGCCTTTAGATCGTGGGTGAACCGAACCTCTTTATTAAAATTTTATTACCAAAAAATAATAATAATGTTTTATTATTTTTAAATTAATAATTATAAGATTTATATCTTTCTATATTGTAACACTGAATTGGGTAGAATTTTATTTCTGCTTCCTGAACCTAGTTCCAAATTAAATATTATATTATGTGAAATCAGTGATGATGAATGATGAGCGAATATTGTTTTGATGGAGAGAAGAAATGAATGCTCAACTATGAAATTTTATGAGAGGAAATACTAAAACTGCGGATTCATAAGTCGTTTTCCGTAAGTTGAGATAAAACTTCTCTCATATGTCTATCTCGTAAATTATAAAAGTTATTTTTTAAAAGCTGATGCAAACGTACCAACTAATACTCTGCATCATAAATGTAGTTCCTTACAAATGGTTTAGGAAACAAGTTAAAGCAATGCAAAAGGATTTTTCTTGCTCACATCTTTAACTTATCTAAACTAAAGTCTAATCTATCTTATTTGATATACTCCCTCTGGTCCTTATTATAAGGCACCAACTAATTAACAAGTTTATTTTGTCCTTTTTATAAGGCACTTGCTTGTTCTCAATGAGCATTAATTATTTGTTTCCATGTCTGCCTATAATTAATAAATGTAGTATGTGAAAGTAATAATTAATATAATATTAAAGTTTAGTGGGGGTAATATTGGAAGTTACTTAAATTGTAGGGAAACTTTATTGACTTTAACTGTTTTTATTGGTTTGTGAGATTTGTTAGTTGGTGTCTTATAATAAAGACCAGAGGGAGTATTCATAAACTTTCTCGTGTCTATGCTCTATAGAGAAATTTTGATAGACAATATCTTCAAGCAAAATCAACTTGATTTTGCTGATGAATTTAGTTAAAAATGTGACATAGGTTCTACTCCTCCTTCTGATAATGGACAAAACTTGTAGATTCTTGATTTTGCTGATGAATTTAGTTAAAATTGTGACACAGGTTCTACTCCTCCTTCTGATAATGGACAAAACTTGTAGATTCTTAAGAATGGCTTTACAAATCTTTGCATTCTTATACATAGTACACGATATTGTTCATAAATGGATGTTTTTTATTGACCTGATGTTGGTTTATGTTCGAAAATCTTGAATTTCACCCAGTTTCGCATAGAGGTGAGGAGAGAAAAAAACTCAACACACAATAATTTAAGCTTGAAAAAAAATGGACCGTTTGAAAAAACGGTGGTCTCAGATCGAGTTATTTTAAAAAGTGACTTCTATCAGAAGTAACTTTTTTCAGCTTCTAGCGTGGTCTTTTCCAACTCCTGAAAAAACAGTTAGGAATATGTGATCCAATGAACAATGTACTATTAAATATACATTTCAATGCATTATAACTTATCCATTAGAACATATTTAATTACTTTAGAGTTTTTCAATTTTAATAAAAATTTATTTTTCTTATCAAATTTAAATTTAAAGTTTTATCTTTAATTATCACAATATATGCAACCAATGTATATGTGTCTGTGTATATATATATGTGTGTATTATTTAATAAGATTCATATCATTTTTCATCTCAATTGACTTATCAAATAATCATATATAAAAACAATAACCTATTCAACAAAAAGTCACTTCTCTTACCAGTTTCCCAAATTAAATCACATTTACAGTATGTTTTTTTATCCTATCTTACTTATGTAAAAGTCATATTACAAATAAATCACTTTTGTCACTATCATCCGTACTTACAAAAAGGTTCTCCATCACAGGATTAGAAATAAGAATAGCTTGAATATCTAGTGCTATTGTTTTCTATTCATATGCTTTGTAGTTTACTCAACTTCATTTTGATACATTCCTCTTCCAATGAAACGAAAGCATAATACCCGGTTATCTCAAAATAGTAATCCGTCCTTACTCAATATTGGTATCACTTAAGAAGAAGAGATATTTTATCTTACTTTTGAATCGTGGTGAGGTCAATTTTTGTATAAAATAAATAGTAATCCCTCTTGTACTTAAGACAATATCCATTTCAATTAAAAAATTGAATTACAAATTGGATGTTATATTAAGGATTAGATGGAAAGTAATAAATGAATATACATATAGTTTTAAAGAAATTCATAACCAAAAGGTAGAGTGTTCCAATCTCACTGATGTGATGACCTTATTATAAGTAATTTGTAAATACTTTTATATATGCTATGTAAGCCTAAAGGTATGTCCTAACCTGATGAGTCTCCAAGGCCCAACCTATCTATTTTTTTTGTAAAAAAAAAAATCTAAAGGAACTCGGCTCAGTTCTATGCATTGGATGTTTCTCTTAAGTCTTAACTTTTGGTGGCTTCCCCTTTCTCTCTTTCTTTCTTTTCACATCATTGTTTCATCTGCTCATATCTTAAATATAAAGAGGATATGGGTTTGTTTTGTTCCTCCTACACATTAGCATATGGGTTTGTTTTGTTACTCCTACACATAAGATTTTTATTAATTTTGTCCACTAAATTTATAACTTTTTTTCCCAACTTTCTTAATTGATTACACATTCTAAGAGGTAAGTTTTCAATGCGAATTATGACAACTAAGAAAGTAATCTCAAGAATCTAGTACACACTTTTATGGATCACTGATTTAACTATTTGTTTAATATTTACAAATGAATTATTTACCTTCACACTTATAATTGAAAACGTGACTCGTTGTTATACAAAATAGATACGTCACGGCAGTTGATGTATACCTTTTTTTTTTGGGGGGGGGGGGTATTATACTCGAATCAAAATGTCAATAGAGATATTACAACAATTTCAATTAAGACTCTTAAGACCCATTTGGATGAACTTTTAAAAAAGTGTTTTTTTTAAGTGTTTATTTTTTAAGCTCCAAATTAAAGTTTTTTAAAAAAGTAGCACTTTGTCTTTTTTTTTTTTGTGATTTTTGCTTTTTTTAAAAAAATCATTTAAACACATAAATTAATTTAAAAACATTTTTTTTGCATCAAAAAAGTATTTTTTTTCTAAAAAAAACTCATTCAAATGGGCCCTTAAACTTCATCAATATCCACTTCTTGAATATAAGGAAGAGGTTGATGAAACAAATAAAAATTCTCATCCATGCCGTGAGTATCTTGTTAAATCATTAGCTATAGTTATGGTCTCTTTATATTCATGAATGACCTCAACTTGTCAATCTCTACAAAGAAGCATTATAATATCATTCACAATGTTCTTGAAAGGATGATAATAATTACATCCTCTCAATATATAATTTAGGGTCTCTATACAATATGTAACTAATAACTTAATCTTCTTTTACCATTTGAACCAACAAAATTGTAGGTCCTAAACGCAACTAATAATTTCTGGAAAAATTGGATGAATATTAACAAGTTTGGAGTTGAAACCTGCAAGACATCTATCATTTTGGTTCTGAATGGAACCTCCGCATCTACTCCTTCCATCCTCTAAGACTAAGTTATTGACTGTTATTTTGATGCAATTCTCTTCATGTTAATTCCGATTTCCATGAGAAATATTAAGCCTCTTCTTCATATCATCTTTTCCTGAACATCCTCCAACTCAATAATTCAGATTTTCCTCCATATCATGTCATTAAAAATGATATAATAATAAACAAGATAAATATGCCTTGTCATAATCCGGTCACTTTTAAAAACCTAAACACGGACTTTAAACTTTAGATAGTTGTTTTTATAGCAGAACTGACATTCCTATTAAATTAGTTGGCCTGTCACATACCAACAGAAGCACAGAATTTACATTTAAATTGATTTTCTTTATAACAATAGGCGGGAAAAGGGTCTTCTCTCTTCACATAACATATAATTTTAGTTTAAACCATTTTATGGTCTGATTATGGACACCAATAAAATAGCAGTACTTATATATCTATATCCCTAAAAAGTGGGTGCTTTGTGGGCCCTTGATTTTGACACGGATCTTCCCTTCAGTCCAATGTCGGATTGTGGCAAATCTGGCACACCAACCTTGTCCCTGTGTGAGAAAGCTAATCACAAAACAACACTAATGAATAATGATACCTGTTGTGGGCAAAAATAAAATAAAATAATGATGCGTGCTATTTCGCACTGAAAACGACGTCGCTCCATAATTGCTGATCACTAGTTCTTATGCACGCGAATCTGTGCGGCTATCACTGGCCTTGAGTCTCGCCGTGAAAGGATGCCTTCACTGGGTCCCGCCTTCTGCTATTTTCATGAACGGTGACTAAAATTATTCAATCTTTTAAAGTTTAAACTAAAATATACGAACTTTCTTAGCAAGCTCGCATTGATGTCTGTAGTAAGGATTCTTGGCCCAATGATCAATAATGCCTTAGGTATTCTAGAATTTGTTTCTTTCCATCTCTATATATATAACTGATTTAATATATTGATAGACAAATGATTTCAGTTCTTTAGAGTGATATAACGTTGAAGAGTCTTGTCAATGGGTTTGTGGTGGTCATACGACTTGATGCATAAATATCATGGATAATTGATCATTACTGGTAAAGATATTCTCTCAATCTTTTAACTTTATAAAATATTTCTGTCATTGATTGAAATTGTTGGTATTAAAATTTTGATGTTGACGAAACATTGTCATACTGCTGCATTAAACATCAATAGCACAGAGTTGGATGCAGAAGCGGAGAATGCGATACTGTATCAATGATTTATCCTTATTTACAACAGTTTTAGAGAATTTCCAGATAACATAATCATGAAAGCAATCACCCCACCAACTATGTTGAAGAGTTGAGGTGGTCATGCTTTCGCTTATGATAAATAAAAATTATCATCCTTATAAAAGTGCCCAACGTCTAAAGTACTCTAAACTTGCAACACAAATATAAAAACTAAGGGAAAAGAAAATAAATCATTTGCAAAACACTTGATGAAACAAATCAAACTCTGTTGATCACTCTATCAGCAGCAGCAGAACCATGCTCTGAACCTTGAAGCTCAATACTTGCTTCATCTTCCTCACCTTCATAAACATTGATGCTCTTGTACCACTTAGCACAGAACAAGTAAATAACAAAATCAATAGCAGATAGAATTGCAATGAGGAAGTAGAACCTATCCAAGTGTCCTCTGTTCAAGTTGTTTGGAATCCACCCAGGTTTGCCATCTCTTGCTGTAATTGCCATCACTAGGGTCACCAGCAAACTACTTACAAAGTTTCCAAGAGCTATTGAAGCCATACACAGTGAACTCCCAAGACTCTTTATTCCATCTGGGGCTTGCCCGTTAAAGAAATCTAACTGTCCAACATACATGAAAATCTCTGAACAACCAACCAGAATGTACTGTGGGGCCTGGCAAAATATGCTTAGGGAACTGTATTTTGTCCCAGGAGTGACTTTTCTCAGCCTCATAATCTCAGTGATACCGGCTGCAACCATGGCTAGCATTCCAACAATTATGCCAATTCCCATTCTTTGAAGTGCAGTTAGTCCTGAAGGGTTACCAGATAGTCTTCCAGCTATTGGAGCCATGATCTGGCGATAGAATGCTGTGCAAATAACAACACTAAAGATGTCAAAAACAGTCATGCTGGCTGCTGGTATTTTAAAATCTCCGATGTAGGCGTGCATGACATCGCCTTGCTCCACAAAAAGAGAAGCCATCTGGGTAAACACAATGGAGTAAATTATGGTGCAGAGCCAGACTGGTAACATTCTTAGGACACTTTTGGCTTCCTCAACTTGAGTTACAGTACAAAGCCTCCATGGATCTATTGGCTCATTCACTTCTTCCTTTGTGACTGTTGCAGCCTTGTCCAAGAATCTACAGAACACAATTAATAATGTAAGTTTCTCTTTTGGTTACGGATAAACACTCAAGCTCAGACCAATCTTAAAGATTACGAGTTAAGACTGATGTTAATGGAGGAGCTAGCTAGTTGCTTACCTTCAATTTTGATAAATGTATACACAGTTCACAAAACTTTAAACATGTAAATAGTCAAATTAAAACTGACAGAACTATGATTGATTCACATATAAAATCAAATGGCCAAAATAAAGGAAACTTTCAGCATGTTCATCCTTATATAACTCTACTTTCTGTGCTTTTTTGGGTTTTAGATCATAACCTTGCAATCAGGTAAGTTATTTTTTTCTTGCCATAAAATTAGTCAGTAGCTGTATGATTTGATTTCATCAGAATGTCTATAAAAGGGAAAAATCGTTATTGCATAATTTGCTACCAAATCTCAAAACACTCACTTCAATCCATCGGTGTGCTGAATCTTCCTGCTCCCTTTAATAGCAGATCCTGGTCCTTCAACCTCATAAAGATCTTCCGCCCCTGGTGATTCAATACCCCACTTCTTAGCAGCAGCCATAAACACCTGAGCAATTCTCACCACTGGGTTACCACTTGCCTTCACATACCTATACCATGGAGTTCCACACAAGTATGACAAAAAAGCTATGACAGCAGATGCCAGTGACACTCCAAAACCAAGAGTCCAGTTTCCTGTATCCTCATAGTACACTAATACGGTGTTGGAGACCAAGGACCCAACATTGAGGGCGACGTAAAAGTAAAAGAAGAAAGCTTCCTTTGATTTCTTCTGTCTAGGAATTTTCTCATCATATTGGTCCGAGCCAAGTGTAGCTAAAGTAGGTTGGTGACCTCCATAGCCAAATGCCACTAGATATATGGACAAGTAGAAGGTGACAACTCCCAACGTGGATGGAGCATGACAAGGTTTTTCTTCAGCACCACAGCCAAGAGGGTTGATCAAGAAAAGCCAAGATGATAAGGACAACAGCCCCAATCCCTATTAAACACCAGAATTCAGACACATGCATGAAGCTTGTTAACGATTAGATGGTTAAAATATTTTGTTAATTTAAGGTTACAGAGAGTTGAGGGATATATTACCACAACAAAAATGAGCTGAAAGATTGAGCAGGTTAAGAATCGACCCCAGTAAGAATCACTAAGGAAGGCCCCAATCACTGAGAACGCGTAAACTGTTCCAGTCCACTTGCTGACATTGTTGGCAGCTTCAGCATTACTTTGACCTAGAACTCTGGTCAAGAACATGACCAAGTTCACTCCAACTCCAAAGAAAGCTAGTGTTGCTAGTGCCTGATTCACTGCATTGAACAAAAATGATGCAAAAAAACAAGCTTGAAGGAAATGATGTATAAAGGAATGGATAAAAGCAGAGCATAAAAGGGCGGAGGAAAAACAAAAGAGGCAATCAAACAAATGCATAAACAGCACAACAATCATCATTTTCTGTCTTGTAGTTCTTGAAATTTATAAGATGTAATGATCAAATGGTTTTGGTTGGTACCTAACAAGACGGTTGCAACTTTCCACCCTCCTATTTTCTTCTCAGCAATTTTGCAATTTTCTCCCCCAGGAGACTGGTCATTTTCTTGTCTTACCTGTTGATTTTCCTGAAACTAATTATATAAATAAAAGAATCAAATTTTGAAAAAGTCTTGCATAAAACACGAAAGCATATAAGGTATTTAGAGGATAAAATTAGGATCATATTATATAAATAAACCATTTAATTTTTTTCCACGTAAATATTCTTGGTAATATTTGATTCATTAGACTTCAATTATTTGAGGTCCCAGGAGTCAAGTATAATTAAGAGTAGTTGTGGCCTGTGGGTAATCATTTAACTGAACGAACTACGATAAAAGTATGGCTACAATAAATTCAACATTCATACATACATACGTATATGAATACACACACACAGACGGATAAATATATATATATATATTCTGTGAAATGATGGCTACAAAATTTAATACACAACTACACAAACACAAGTCATTATGAGATTATGAGATCCATTGAAAAATTTCTATCTACCTCCCTCTAAATTTTTGTATATATAATTCTTACACTCTGGTGGATAATTAACTTGATATTTTGCATGCACTGACAAAAGTGATTCACTTAAAAGAAAAACAAATCATTTAAAGTGTTTTGAACTAACGATTTAGTGTATGGTATGATTCCGCATAAAAATTGGATTTTTAGACAAAATGAAATAGGAAAAGTAATGGCTATAGATGATTGGAATAAATGCTTTTTGTTGTATTATAGTATATCTAGTACTCACTACCAGAACCTCTTCCATCACTATCACCGAGAAGCAAATTGAAACTACAATTCCAAGCACTCTGACGTGTGAGTTTTTGTCATATATAGAGCAAATAGTGGAATCTCCTCTTGATGTATTGAAATGACCTTCTCAAACCAACAGGGATTACTGACCTTGGGTTCATCAACTTCATTGGAGCTGGCAGAGTATGGAGGGGCCATTTGATCTGGTCTCATCTGCAATATAATATATGAACAAACTCTGCTTTAGTAAACTAATAACTGAACCAAAATCAATAGGGAAAAGAAACTGATTCATAACAGGCCATTTCTCAATATTTTGGCCTACAAAAGCCTTGAAAAATATGACATGATGCTGCACAATCAAGAAGGACCAGGAAGAATATGAGAATAGAGAAGTTCTATAAAATATGGTCTAAAGATATGATGCAAAAAAGGAAATAGCGGAGTACTGAAAAATACAGACACTTACAAGAATCAGGGAATATTGAGTATAGAGATACAAGATAAGATGAAAGATGGAGGAAGAAGAAAGAAGAAGGTTGATAAGAAGTAAACCACGATAGCATGCAATATATAGGAAAGATGAAGGTAAAAGACATGGAGAGATGTCATTTTCAAATTGGCTTTATGATTGATGAAGAGGTAGAGAGAGAAGGAAAGCGTTAGGATTGTAATGGAAAAGGCAAGGGGAGGAGAGTGGCAAATTGGGAAAATAATAGTGGCGAGTGAGGAAGAGGAGAAGTGTTAAAACTCGATATATAAAATAGAAGAGTTTGTGCCACAAAACACTATAGGCTGGCCTCTGCCTAATAAACATTGTCCCTTTCAAGTTCTCTTTTATCTCCTCATATTTCATCATCTGACATTTGTGTCACATTTGGAATCGTTTGTTGAAACTTCAATCAAAGACGACTACTCTAACATTTAGCATACAGAGATTAAATTTATAGAATCTAATAATTTAAGGACCACACACACACATATATATGAAGTTACTGTACTCTTGAAAATATTTTCACCATAAGTTTCAATATATAGTTTCAGCAACAAGAAAAGAAATTTCTTTTGATTTTGAAAATTTAGTTGTGCAAAATTTTTTTGGCATAAAATGGTCATATCAAAGAGGGAAAAGCCCTGATCTCTCTTACTTCTAATAATTGTCCATCGAGTTGTTTGTCTAAACAATGCAATACATGCAATAAAGACCTGAACCTGATGACTGCTACTTGGGCCTACAAAAGATGTAAAAGCTTCTCTTCTCTCAATCTTGATTAAGAAAAGAAATATCCATTGGGAAAAAAAAAAAGGAGAAACTATAAAAGTTCATAAAAAAATCTGGATATACATAGTCACGAATGAAAAGTCAATTATATTCGCTAAATACACACACAGGAGGATCTAGGTGCATGAGAGAGGGGCAAGTGCCCCCTTAATTTGTCTCTTCCAAAAAAAATTTTGTTAAAGATGTGTCAATAGCATTAATAATAAGGCAATTATAATATAATTCTAAAAAATAAGACATAGAAAGGTGACATTGTAATTATTTTTATTGTAATATACTTTTGTTATTAAAATATATGTACTTGAATTTATTAAATGCTTACCCTTCATTGTAATTTATGTAGCCATTTAACCTTATTTTTTTAAATAACAGATTTGTAAAATAACGGTCTCTCTTATTACATCATCAATATTCACTGATTTTATGAATTTTTTTTGATATTGTTTCTTTTCTTGTTTATATTCTTTTGCTTTTTTATGCATTTAAAACTTTCTTTAAAAAAAATCCCAAATCCACCACTGGTGCTCCTTCATTATTTTTTTGGATCCGTCACTGCACACACACATATATAAATATATATGTGCAAGTCTACGTAACCCAAGAAAAGAACATGCAACCTTTAATCTAGCTCAAGACTATAGAAAAAATACAAGAGAATCCACAGAAAGCAGAGCAAAATTAAGGGTAAACAGTAACACATCCATGCAAAATGACCAATGAGTTTGGCAGAAATTAAAGACTGTGGATTTATAACTAAAACTTGAACAGGATATTGGATCTACGTGACCGGTTAAAGTAGGTGAGAAAACTTGAACACACACAATTCTCAGATATCGATTACATATTATCAAACACTTAGGAAACTATCAGTTTGTTGCCCAAAATGTATTATACTAACAGTGTAATCTGAAACTAAAGCTTTATTGATGAACAAAAACCTTTTGCGAAACTTGGTGACAGAAATAGTGAACTGCTCCGGAATAGTATCAAAATTCGGCGACGGCACCGAGAGAGAATAGATCACGAAGGCTAATGTAATCGTCGACGTCCTGTTCGATGATTGATTCAGACCTTTTGTCATTTACGTCGAGAAGGATCAACGAGAAGGAATGATGAACAATATAGAGATACACAATTATCTAGCTATCTAATAATAATTAATTATCTAGTAAATCAAACTATCAAAGCTTTATGAAGCCCTGTTTTCTTCTTCAGGTGTGTGGTCAGGTGTTGAAGGCCGATGTGGGGTTTAAATAACAAACACTCCTAAGGATAAGGGAGAACGCTTGTAATCTGACGGGCGCGGTCTACTACGTTTCGCGGAGAAAAGCGCGCGACATATATATGGAAATAAATGTTTATTTTGAACCATTCAACTTCAACGACTTTTTCTTATTATTTTATTTTCTTAAAGTCTAGATTCCACAATTATATTTATTTGCTGTCTTATGTTTTACAATATAGACTTAATTTTATTTTTTTAAAAAAAAAAATCAAATTACAAACGTAATTTCTTTGTCCTTAATTAATTGCATGCAATTCATTCAAAGGCTCCCTGGATGTCTCTAGCTAGTATGTAATTTTGGATCCAGATCACTGTTATGATTAGAATATAGCATTGCCCTTCTTTTATGACAAATGAAACTTCTTAGAGGATGATTCCAGAAACTTTTTATTTTTTTATTTTTAATCATATGCAAAGTGTTAAAAAATAAATATTTGATTAATTAATTATTTTATATCTTTGTATCTCTCTCTTTTAGTTTTATTTTTTAATATATCACTTATTTTTTCAGTTTTATTGTCCATGGCATAAGTATAATGGTCATGGTTTTTGTTGTCAAACTTGTGAGTTGATTCTTTGAATTTACCATTTTTATATTTCTAGTTTATTTACCAAATCAAAACGAGTCACTGGTAAACTCGTGACTGTTGTAAACTCGGTTAAACTTACGAGTTTATACATCGAGTTTATCGTCGTTTCAAACTTATAAAACCATCTTGATTTTTTTATTTGATCATGTTCAGCAGCCTTCTATGTGAGTTTTATAGAAATTTCTTTGTTAAATATTGTAAATTTTGAATATCGATGGATTTATTTCAATTACTTATATTTAAAATATATTTAAATCAAATTATTGTCATTTTTTATATTTTAATTATTTATTATACACTATTATACTATTTATACCTATTTAATAGTGAAAGCAAACTATTACGAGTTTACGATTCAAGTTCACGATAAGAGTTTACATCATTGTCACAAATTTACATTTCAAGTTCACGATATGAGCAAATTTATATCATTGTCACGAGTTTACTTGAACTCATGAGTTTGACAACCTTAGTCACGGCATTAATATATATTTTTTAAGTCATGGGGAATGACAACTAATGACCTCATAAGAATTTTAATATTTTAGTTCAAAATATAAGATAGAATTAATTTTTTGGGGAAATCAAGGAAGCTAAAATAAGTTACTTAATCATATCATATGTTATCTACTTTTAGATTATATATTAGAATATAAGTTAGACAAAATAGTTAGGAGAAAAAATGACAAATATATATATATATATAATTAACTTTCTTAATACTCGCTCCGTCCTAATAGGACAACATTTGAAAGTTAGTTTTAGTTCCTAATTATAGAACAAAATTCTACTTTTTATCAATTTCTTCCTAAAATACCCTATTGATATTTTCTCAATAATAATTTAATAATGCACTTATATATCTTATAAAGTAAGTAATGCTTACAACTCATCAATTCTATTATTTTTTTAATAAAATAATTTTGAGCAATTTTTCGCATATTTTTCCCATATCAACCTACTAACACTTCCTTCACACTAATTAATTTATGGGTTAAGATGCAAAAACATATACGGTTTTTTCCAAAGTGCTTCCAACACCAAGTGTTTTCTTTAGGTGCAAAAGTGATTACGCGCTTATAAAAATGGGGCAAAAGTCACATATTTCATTAAATATAGATGATGTGCGTTAGATTAATAAAGTTAACTCTGTTATCTGTATTTAATCTGTTTGTTGGGTGAAAAAAGAAATCGGTGCTTGATCAGTATGATGATGATTTTCAATCATGTGAATATCAAGCTAAGTATTTTGATCAAAGTTTTTTTAAAGGTAAAGGAGCAATTTTACACATGTGTTTTTCCCCATGAGCGCCCAGCACCACGTGATTTTTTAATTTCTGGACCAAAAATACACATGTGGTAACGTTTTGGGAACGCTCAGCTCCACGGCTGTTAGTTGACCATTTAGTCAACATTAACTTGGATGGAAATGAACAGTAACACGGGTAAAATTACACTTTTGCCCTTAGTTTTAGGTGAAATTACACTTTTACCCTTAGTTTTAAATATTAATTACACTTTTGCCGCTAGTTTTAAATATTAAAAAAAAATACCCCCTCACTGGTGGGCCCCACCGCCGGCCACCATCGGCCGGTGGTCACCACCACTGCATTTGCGTGTTGCATTTGAATGCCGTTTGTTGAACGGGGGAGATAGTGCAGGAAGGGTGTTTTTTCTGAGGGCATTTTAGAAAAATAAATAGAATTAACTAATTTAACTTCTTTCCTTAATCTCTCCAAAATTTGATAAATATGTCTTATAATTAGGATCAAAGAGAGTAGCTCTTAAAAAGTTAACTTTATTTTATATTTAGGACAGGACAAAATATTAAATTAGAACCTCATCATAACTTAGAGTTTCAAAATTCAGTACTCATTTTTTATATTTCAATAATCAAAAATCTTTTAAGAAAATCCTAATTTTGTAATAACCTTCGTATGAAATCCTTTAATTTGTCATTCTTTCTTTTAAGTACAGTATCGAGCTCTCTCGTGATTTTTTTTTAATAAAATATTTTTCTACATGTTTTTTACATGATTTAAATATTATAAAAATAGTACAATATTTTCAAAAATTTTAAATTAAAAATATTATTCTGATGACAATGATGCAAGATTGTCAAACTCACGAGTTTAAAGAAACTCGTGATGGTAACATAAACTCGAATAAAAACTTACTTTCACCATTAAATTGGTATTAATAGTATATAATTAAATAATTAAAATATAACATTTTGATTTAAATTTATTTATATATAAATAATTGAACTTAAATCCTTCAACATTCATAATTTATCATATATAAAAAAGAAATTTCTACAAAATTAATATATAATACGGTTTAAAAGTGAGTACAATTAACACAGTTTTATAAGCTAGAAAAGTAAAAACTATAAACTCGGCATAAACTCGTGAGTTTAATTAACCAAGTTTATAGTAGTCACGAGTTTATCAGTAACTCGACTCGATTTTGTACACTATAAATGTAAAACTGATAAAATTAAAGTCAATTTATGAGTTTGAAGTGAATATATGCAGATAATGTCACAAATAATGTCAATCTTAAATACAACAAAACCCCTACAACACCAGCTTGTTCGTTTTTAATTTGTTACGGTATATCGAAGGAATATGCACGATATATATACGAGTGTGCGCGTGACATATGCACGGCAACAACGTTAGGAAATGAAAAAAACTAATTAACGATTCATTAACACTTAGTTTTTGAGGAAATAGATATTCAATATTAGCCAGATACATTCTAAATTAGGAAAACAATACCACTTAATTCAGACTAGACTCAACGTATAACTTCAAATTTGTTTGAACTACTAGAGTTAGGTTTCCTAATTGAGTTGGCTTGTTAATTAATTGATACCTCCAAATATAGTTTTACTTTATCAATTACCATTTGCACAAAACCGAAATATCATAAAACAGCACTAATGTTATTGTTGTAGCTGTCTGTTAGATTTCCCACAACAAATATCTAAAACTACAATAACAAACAAAACAGAACACAATCGAAGTTTAATTTTTCCTTTCGTTACCCCTTCTTTTCTCCTTCTAAAAATTAAAAGTTGAGAAATCAAGGAGAAGAAGAAAGATGAATAATGTTAGAGGTAATAACAATGTGCAAAAATTCAAAGGCGTAGTACCTCAGCAAAATGGTCATTGGGGTGCTCAAATATATGCAAATCACCAAAGAATATGGCTTGGAACCTTCAAATCCGAACGTGAAGCCGCCATGGCTTATGACAGCGCCACCATCAAGCTCCGGAGCAGCGAGAGCCACCGGAATTTCCCGTGGAACGATCAAACGGTTCAAGAGCCTCTTTTCCAAAGCCATTACAGCACAGAAGCAGTCCTAAGCATGATCAGAGATGGAACTTATCGTTCAAAGTTTGCTTCTTTTCTCTTAAGCACCCTAACCCTAACCCTAAATAGCCGTGAACAAATAACAAGCGCCCGAAGTAATGGTGAGGAAAAATTCTCCTGCACCCAACTCTTCCAGAAGGAACTTACACCAAGTGACGTGGGCAAACTCAATAGGCTCGTCATCCCAAAGAAGCATGCAAGTAAATATTTCCCTTACGTATCTGGCACTACAGAAGAAGCCGACGATAATGATAATAATAATTACGGTACGACGACGACGACGGATATGATAAATAGTGACGTTGAGCTTGTGTTTTACGACAAGCTAATGAGGTCGTGGAAATTTAGGTACTGTTATTGGAGAAGCAGTCAAAGCTTTGTGTTTACGAGGGGTTGGAACAGGTTTGTGAAAGATAAGAGATTGAAGGCTAAGGATGTTGTTGTGTTTTCTAAGTGTGAGCCTATAATTGATATGGGGATTAATAATGGTGGTCAAGTGTTTTATTTGATTGATGTGATCTATACTAATGAAGATAATATAAATGAGAGCTCAAGGACACAGTCTTCTTTTGGGAAAATGTTGAGTTTGGACAATGGAACAGAAGAAGATGACGAAGAAGAAGATGATGATGAGACAAAGGAGAAAAAGGAAATATCGCTGCATTCTCCAACAGATGTTGCTGCACAAAAGGGTTTGAAGCTTTTTGGAGTAAGAATTAACGTAACTGAGAATTATTGATAGTTTTATTATTAGTGAATATATATTTTTCTCCCTTGTATATATATGGTGGCATGCCTAGCTACTCTTGATGAAAGTGATTGATTGTACAATATCTAGGAACATAGACACATGAAAAAGCAAGCTATATATTTTTACGAAGTCATATTTAACTATTGTTGGAGTCAATTAGAACTAACTCTCTCTCAAAGATATTTTATATATCATATAGACTTAGACTTGAACTAAAGACTTATTATCTCCGGTCCTAATTATAAGAGCTAGTTGACTTTCTTTAGAGAGATTAAGGAAGATAAATAAGTTATTTAATCATTTTATATGTTAAATATTCTTAGATTATATATTAGTTTATTAGTTAAATTAATAAGTTTGAAGAAAAATATAAAAATAAAAAAAACTTTAAAGTAATTTAATTATCTTCTTGAATCTTTAAAAAAAAAATCAACTAGTTCTTATAATTAAAACCAAAAAGTTGTCAAATAACTTGATTCCCCGTAGGTGTTAATTATACATCAGTATACGTTGTTAGCTCTTCAGTGTTTTGTTTCATGTCTAAGTTTAATTCATGAGATGAACTTAATTATATACTTATTTACCTTAATGATTAAATTTCAATCTCAAGAAGTTTAACGTATTTCAAAACGCTGAAATAAGAGGTCAAACACTATTCATAATTGTATTAAGTTTCGTATCATCAATCTAAATATTTTAGTTCTTAAAATTATTCACAAATCCGCTTGACATATATATTGAATATCGTACTTAATAATTTGTCATTTTCTTCATTTTCCAAGCAAACATTCAATTATTTAATAAGGATACTCTTTTTAGTCAAATATTGATGAGAAAACTATAAAAGCACTTTAACCAAAAGACGATATACGCACACGAATACGATCGATCCCCGATATAATTATATACATAAATATATTAATAATTGGACGATATATAGGGTTTTAGAAAATTCCAAAAAAAGGCCAAACGCATATTATTATGTGCTCTAAATTAATTGGTGCGTGTATCTAGAATTATAGTCCCCACATGACCACACCAATTATTAAATCGAACAGTAAATTAAGTATATCGCATGCATGCATAATAATCAATCATCCACAAGAGAAATAAATTTACTTAATATATATACTTTAAACTATATAGAGAGGTGTTTTTCATTACTGAAAGTAACAGCGCAGCGCATAAATAAATTTACTTTATATATATATGTGTGTGTACACATTGTACTTGTATTATCATTTTCTCAGTCACAATCATGAATCTATTCTCATGATTCCTTCAATTTATTAATGACAACGTATATGCCCACTCACCCACACACACGCTTGGACTAAAACAAATTGATGTGTATATATATATACAGGGGCGGATTCATAAAAATATGGAAGGAGGCACTAGTGACAAAGATATCCCGATTTTTTTTTATAGAAAAGTTTTAAATATATTAAAAACAAAAAAACGTAAACAAAAAATATATAAAAAAAAATATTCATCAAATCAAGTGAATACTGATTATGTAATAAGAAATGCAATTGTTTTACAAACCAATCATTTAAAAAAGTAAAGTTAAGTGTTGTTAGAAATACAGCTACATACTCTCATGTCCAGGGTTCAAACCCTGCCCCCTCTCCTACTATGTGTATAAAAAAAAAAAAGAAATACAGCTACATAAATTATAATGAAGGATGGACACTCAATAGGTTCAAGTACGCATATTTTAATAACAAAAGTATATTACAATAAAATTAATTACAACGTCATTCTTCTAGACCTTGTTTTTTGAAATTCCATCCTAATTGCCTTATTGTCAATGATATCAAATACATCTTTTTTAATATAAGACACTAAACAATCATTCAATCATTTATCTCTTATCCAATTACGAAGTGTAGTTTTAATATATTAAGGATAAACACTTAATTTAAGGAGGACAATCATTTAAACATGTATTAATTAAAAATAAATTAATTATTTTTTTTAAAAAAAATCAAGGGGGCCACTTGCCCCCCAATCCAACACTTGGGTCCGCCCATATATATATCTTCTTACATGTTTTTGTTTATTTCATCAAAAAGTTAGCTATTTATAACTAATATTAAATGTACTTTTAATATTATTTTTTGAGCTTTTGTCGTTTAGTTGTTAATCAGATGTAAAGAATCCTCGGATGCTTTTTACTCACAGCTGTATGATGATGAGGTCTCGATCGAGTGGTTTATATTTATTTCAACAATACCCTTTTTAAAATTTTTTTTAAAACACTAATTATAGTAAATATGAGATGGAGAATTTCCATAAGCTGACTTACATATCATAGACTCTAATTTTTGAATAAAAAATGATAATAAGACGCTTGTTTAATTTCTATAACCGCTACAAACAATGTCAGCCAAAAGAACGTATGGATGTGGATAAAAGTGATTATTTCCTTTTGCTGCGCAGAATTTGCCACCTAAACACTCCCTTAATTAATAGATACTTCTAGCTTCTATGCTGGCCAGGAGGGGGAAAAAAAAGAAAAGAAGGAAAATCCTTTTAATTTATAGTCCCCCAAAAAATTTAAAATGTTAAAAAAGTTTCATAAGAAATTCTAATATTAAAAAAATTTCAAAAAATTGTTAAAATTCATAGATTAAGTTGTCAATCACATATTAAAAAAGTTGTCCATAAGATTTTTTTGACATCTAAATTTTCGGTGAGATTTTTTTAGTTTTTTAGGATTAGAGTTATTTTTTTAAAAAAAATTGATACTTCTATTTTGTCTATATCAGTCTATCAGAGCCGGGATGATTTGTCTCAGTCAAATCACTATGTTGATCGCCTCACAGTTTTTGAACTGGCCAGTGCTTCTCATAAATTTTCGTCCACAAAATTTTATTATTTTTTTCTGTCTCTCATGCTAAATTTTTATTTTTCATAATATACTACCTTTTTAAAAAAATACGAACATGTTATCTATATATACATTGAGTACAATTAAATAATTTAGCTACTTTTTCTTAAATTTCATATATTAATTTAAGAAGACCAATTTAGGAAGAGTTTTGTTTTTTTTTTATAATAAGTTTTAGGAAGGGTGTGGTATTTCAGCTTATTAAGTTTAGCAAAATTGACAAATCCTTTTCTTGCAATTAATTTGATTCTCAGATAGTGTCTCAAGAGTCTAGATACATCGAATCGATATAATTATTAAATTATATTAAGATATGTTTTTGGCCGAAATTATATGGAGATCTGATCATTTATATATATGTGTGTAGTGTGCATGTATATGCATGCAACGGCATAATATATGCACGTGTGAGGTCAATCAATTATTAATTTATGCCTACAATCTACATACAAAGAAACATGGGTGGCTGCGTTGCTCTGTTATTTGTAATAAAAAAACATTGAATTAGCTACAGAATTATTGACGGAATTTGTTTTTGTCGGAAATTACCCACGAAATTTCGTGGGTAAAAAAATTTCCGTCAGAAAAAACACAATGGTAAATTATCCATGATGTTTTTCCGACAAAAAATTACTAGCGGAAATTTTTTTTTACCCACAAAATTTTACTCACGAAAAGTATTCATGGAATTTTGTGGTAATTTCTAGAAAAAAAAATCGTCAGTAATTTCGTGGCTAATTCAATATTTTTTGTAGTGAAATAATAATAAATTATTTGAGCTAAATTACAGTAGCGATTATTTAATGTTTTGCAATCGTAGTATAGTGGAGGTTTTAAATTTCAAATTAATCCATTTTTTTCTAAACCTTAAAATTAAGCCACTCCACTGCTATAAAAAGTGGCTCTAGTAGTTTAATTTTCTCCAAAGGAAATAATGCCTCTATTTTGGTTTAACATTGTTACTTATTTAATCTGATTAATTAATTTTGTGCTATATATATTATGGGTTGACTAATTGACTATTCATATATATATAGGACCTTTATATATATATATATATATATAATATGAGGGTTTCTTTTCGAGACTTGGAGTACAAATAGTTTTCACCTCTCTTAAGAAGTGCACTATTCAAACTTGAGCTCTCTTTTTTACAAAAGTGAATCCATTTATCATATCGATTAACAACTTATTGGTACATAGGACTTTATTAGCCACACACACATGCTAACGGACATGTATGCATTTGATTCCTTTTTTGATATGTACTCAACGTTGTCAACCTCGTGAGTCGTGATAGTAATATAAACTTATATTGTGAAGATGTGAATTCGAATTTTAAACTTGTAAGAATTTATTTTTATCATTAAATATGTAGTAATAGTGCATAATTAATTAATTAAAATATAGAAATGATAAATACTTGATTTAAATATATTTTAAATCCAAATAATTGGAATCAAATCCATCATCAACATTCATAATATATCATATATACTTAATAAAGAAGTTTCTATTAAGTTCATATATAAAGTAATTGAACATAATCAAATGAGAAAAGTTAACAAAAGTGCAAGAATAAATTAACACAGTTTTACAAGTTAGAAACATAAAAACAATAAATTTATAAACTTGAAAGTTTGACAGAGTTTAAACATGCCCGAGGTTGACTTGACTCAATTTGATTTTATAAACTAAAAATGTGGAAAAGGTAAATTTGGAGAGTCTGTAAGTTTTACAAAAATGTTTGTGCCTAAAAAAACCTGAATTTAGCCAGCGCCTTAATATGTGTATTAAAAAAAAACTGAATTTAAATATATAAAAAAATTTACAATATTTCTATTTAATCAAGTGATGATGGATGTCGACGTTTAACTGTCAAAATAATAATTAATTTGAAAATATACATTTATAAGGGAAAAGGTGACTTTATAAGAAACTAAATTAAAGAAAACATCGTGTTTTCACAAAATTAAACACAACAGTCAGAGCTTTTATGGATTTACCCCGAGATTAATTAGCCTCTTAATTTAAAAATAAATACTATTAATGATTTTGACAACTTACAGTGACTTAAGGATAAGCTCGATCTAAGCTTTACAGGGACACCATTATTTGTCACAACTTAATTATATGAGCAATTAAGAATGTGGGACCTATTCCCGCCACAGTTTTGCATTCATTTTCAAAGCAAATTGCTATCAGTAGTAACGTGTGAGTGGCAAATTTCTTTCCAAGGGGTTATGTCCAAATTATAAATGGGTGTACTTTTCACTCATTTATTTTAATTTCTTCAATTATTGACACGTCCATAACTTCCGCAAGCAATCTTCGCCTCTTGTCTCCGGCTGCATTTTCGTTCCATAATTTTTTTCATGTATAAACAAAAGAAAGATATAGAGTGGCTAGTAATTTTTATATATATATATATATACGTTTATCATTTTATGTCACTTGACATAAGGTTATGTCAAGTCACCGCAAAACTAAGTCGTTTTGGTATTAGAGGAATTAATGAACTCTCAAAACGCCGTAGTTTTGAAGTTAGGGGAATCAATGAAGGATCTTTTAGTAAAATTATATAATAAATACAAAAATACCCTTTATTAATTCCCTTAACTCATAAAACGATGTAGTTTTTGGGTGACTTGACGTAACCTTATGTCAAGTGACATGACAAACGATAAATCATATATATATATACCGATAGACTCGCAAGTTAGTGATCTAATTCTACAATTTTTTCTGTTTTATCCCATGAATGTTAATCAACTCATTTTAATTTTAAACTTATATTAACTATAAACTCAGTTGAATTCATGCATCCATTGAATTTATTGTTTTTGCATTTCTATGATGTAATTATGAACTTGTGCCTTAACTATCCGACCTTACCGTTTTTTATCATACAAAATCGTGTTAATAAACTCACTCTTAATTTTGTGCTAACTATGAACTTAGGTGGATATGCTGAGTTCATACACCATATTTATCATTTTTGTATTTCAATCTTACAGAGTCAGGTCAACCCGCTTTCAAACTTGTGCCAATTTTTTAAATTTGATCATGTTTAGTGGCTTACAAACTTAATAAAAATTATTCATTAAATATGATAAATTATAAATGTTGATGGATTAAAATTTAATTATTTTAATTTTATTTAGATCAAATTGTTGTAATTCTTTATATTTTAATTATTTAAGTCCAGACATGAGTTCACAATTCCACTTTACATCCCTTTCACGAATAAATAACTCATATTAAAGTACTTTTCTTGGAATTAACTTATTGAAAATACTAAGAATAACTTCAAAGAGCACGTAAGACTAAATAAATGATTTAATAAATTTATTTTTATTGTTTCAGATTTGCATATCTCACCTAACAGGCTAACACATTTATTTTAGGGAGAAAGGCGTTCAAATACTACTTCAACTCCCAAAAATTATAAAATACTATTAAAACTTGTAAATAACTGAGAAGAGATAAGGTGAAAATATGAGTTTTTTATTTTTGTCTTAAAGACTAAAATGCCCTTTTTATATATTCTTTTTAGTAACTAACAATTTTGTTAAAACCATTATGATTTTTGTCAATATCATTATTTAATCGGTTACAACCCAAAATTCTTTGTCAATCATTTTAAACATATTTTTTATATTTATCGATTTTGTCAAAATTATTACTATTTTAGTCAATCTCATTACTCAATTGGTTACTAAACTATTTGTCAATCATTTTACACGTGTTATCAGTACTTACATATTTTATTAAAATTATTACTCTTTTAATCAATCTTATTACTCAATTGCTTATAACTCAAGTCTTTTACTCAATCATTTTACGCAGTAATAAGAGCTAAGAATCCACGCCCAAGAGCCAAGAACCAGATTCCTTTGTATGTACGAGAAAGGGATTTACAAATATTGGAAAAATATATTTTTTACCCCTCAACACTACTTTCTACAAAAAAATCATCACACACGTCTCCCTCCACCTTCCCTCATCTGGTTTTCCTTCTTCATCTGCTTCATTCAGATTGGCAAAAGACGAGCAAGCATCTAGATTTTAGTTGGGCCACATCAAGAAGTCATTATTGAGGGTCAAACTCACAGAACTCCTTCCCAGACAGTTGAATCGACAACATAAAGTTCACGTGAAGCAAACTCAGTGGCCCATCTATGTCGAACCTAAACGCATCCACATCACCGTAACGGAAATTGTTGAACACCATTAAATCTCCATCATAGGGAAGAATAGAAGTGGGAGATACCACCGTGTCGAAGTACGAGACTATTCCTTCAGTGTTGGGACTTTCATTTGATGCGACGATCGGCGTCACAGTATCCTCCATACTCATACGCGGTTTCCTCATGTGGGACTCGTTTCACTCAGTTGAAGTCCCAGATCTTGGCAGCCCAGCGACCTTAGGACCTCTGGCGAACGCCCCTAAACTTCTTATGGCGGATAGAGGTGGAGGAATCGATGTGACGCCTGAATCAAATGGGTTGGATTTGGCAGGAGTGCGAGAAGTGGAGGAAGAAGAAGAATTAGAAGAGGGAAGATGGAGGAAGATGTGTGTGATGATATTTTTTTAAGATGCGAGTGATGAGGGTAAAGAATCACAGAGGGAGAGAGAAGAAAATAATGAAAATTAATAGATGAGAGGACATTTAAGTCTTTTCATTCAAACTTTGATATTCCAGATTTCTATTAAAATACTTATTTGTCTTTTTCCTTTTATTTTAGGGTTAAGTAGCAAATTCACCCCGAAGTATACGCCCAAGAGCAATGTTGCCCTGAAAGTTTTTTTAGTCTCAATGTTACCCTCGAAGTATTAGAACGTAGCAATGTTGCCCTTCCCATTAACACCGTTAAGTTTTACCGTTAAAAAGACAAATCAGATCCTGACATGGCTCTCAAATGCTACCTACTCCTTCCACCCTCTCCCCTTCTATCCACGTCATTATCTCCGACCCCATCCTTCGTCCCTCTCCTTCCTCCCTTGTTCATCGTTCCCAGGAACACCTCTAGCCCCACTACCAGTAGGCGAAGACGACACACTTGACGCCTCCTCTTTCCACCCTTTTAGCTTGATCGCAGAGAAACATGGGTTCTCACCAAGATGGCACAAGCTACTAGGAGTTGGATCCAAAGCCTTGCGCCAACAACTGTGGCTTCTTCAGCACCACCGGCACGATGAACCTCTGCTCTAAATGTTACAGAGACTTCCAAATCAAAGAGTACCAAGCCACTTCCCGTTATAGCCGCCATGGAGAAATCACCCAACCCTAGATCCATTCGCTCACCTAATCAGAAGACAAAATCAGACCCTTCAGCGCAATTCCTTTTCGGAATCTATGAAAGCCTCACCTTCATCCTCCGTAATCCAATGGTAAAAGCCCCAAAACTTGACAAGATTTAGGAGCTGCTTCTGTCGTGCAACTTGTATTTTATTTGATTAGCGCATTGGTAAACAATTTGGTTTATCTCTCTTCGTAGCTACTAGTTTGGTGGAACTAGATTGGACAGTCCAATAATAAATCTGATGCTTTTTTTAATCATAGTCGCTGAATATTTTAAGTAGTTAGCTACTTTTGCTTTTATCACTTTGCAGGCCTTCTATTATTGTTTGGAATCATCTGATTGAATTATAAGTCTTGTTACTCAATTAATTAACGCGAAGTGGTGGATAATAATATAGTACTATATTATGCTAAACAGAAAACGAAGATTTGTGAAGAATACTCTGAAATTTCCTGTTAGCAAAGGCCGATGGCGCTCTCCCCAGTGTTCATGGTGAGGCAGGAGCTATCGAGTGTTTCGTTGCTGGCTGGTGGTATGGCTAGAGGTGTTTCTGGAACGAGGAACAAGGGAGGAAGGAGAGGGACGAAAGAGGGGGTAGGAGATAATGACGTGGATAGGAGGGGAGAGGGGTAGGTGGCATTTGAGTGCCATGTCAGGATCTGATGTGTCTTTTTAACGATAAAACTTTACGGTATTAATAGGAAGGGTAACATTGCTTCGTTTTAATACTTCGGGGGTAACATTGAGACTAAAAAAACTTTCAGGGCAACATTGTTCCTGAGCAAATACTTCCGGGGCGGATTTACTATTTAACCCTTTATTTTATAAGCTTTTCAAGCATTAAGAAATTGACCGAACAAACTAGTCCTGTTAATTTACACTTTACCATGCAATTCTTTTTTAAAAGAAGTAATTTTTTTTTTATATAAATGTTCATGCATCTAAATATGCTTTTTTTTAAAAAAAAAAAAACCATGAAAAGTAATGGGATCTTATTGATTTTATTGAATTCGAAAAAAGTGCAGCGTTCTAAAAAGTAAAATTGCATGAAATTGAATAAAATGTGTGAATAAGTATTATCAAAGAATAAACAATTTCCACCAAATGCTTTGTAACCTAGTGGTATGGGTACTCCCCAATTAGTGGGACGTCGCAGGTTCGATCCCGCTCGTTATAATTCAGGTCATTAGTGTTTGCCGCCTTGTAATCCAAAAAAAAGGATAAACAATTTCCGGCTCAAGATATAAATTTCACAAGTGAGTCGGTTTTTCAGTTAACGGGTTTGCCGTCGGTTTGTGCTTGGAGGGGTTGGTTGCATCCCCGTAGGCGTGGCCAGGGAATTCAATGCCTTTGGAGAGGAGACTCGTCTGAGTCACAAAACAGACCAACCAGCCCAAGTAGTCAGATCCAATACTATCTAAATTTTCTTTCACTGTCCGATCAAAGAAGTCACTCCATCAACCAACAACGCTCTCTTTTGTTGCTAAGCAATCACTGGCATTTTATACTTTCCCGAAATTCACTTCACACGCCATTCCTCCTCGGTTTTTCCTCCTTCTCCACTTCAACATGTCAAACTGCACAGTGGAGTCTTCCATGGTGGAAACCAATGATGGAGTCAAGCTTAAAACAAGGCTTTTCAAACCCACTGGAGAGATTAAACCCGACTTGGTCATCGTTCTTGTTCATCCCTACTCCGTTTTGGGTGGCTGTCAGGGCCTGTTGAAAGGTATAGCTTCTGGATTAGCCGAAAAAGGTTTTAGGGCAGTGACCTTTGACATGAGAGGCGTTGGGAGTTCTTCTGGGAGGCCCTCCCTCACTGGGTTTGCAGAAATTAAGGATGTCGTTGGAGTCTGCAAATGGGTCTGTGATAATCTGTCTGTCGATAAGATTCTGTTGGTGGGTTCTTCCGCAGGTATAATTTTACCCCACTAATTTTCCTTCATGTCTTGCATAATGACATGGATCAAGGGGTTTTATGGTTGTCTTTATAAATGCATTTGGCTGTAGACTAGGTTGCAGTGTGATACCCTATAATTGTTATTTTTGGATCCGTGAAATTTGTTTCGATCATGGCCCATATTGGTGCTTTTCCTTTTTGTTTGCTTATATCAGCCCTATTTAACATAATCCTGAAAAATTTACCGGGAGAGGTTTTTTGGGGCTATCTTCCTCAATGGTTTGCTTTTGATCTGATCTTGGAGGTTCTAAGGAAGATGGGCTACCATCACACGGTAATTTTACAGCCTGGGTTTTGTCGTTTCTGTCTTTGCTATACCTGAATTGCCGGGCGGATAATATTTGTAGGTCGTTTGTCCCTTTCAGATTGGGGCATAAATCTAGCTTCGAGCTTACTATTCCCTTCTACTGAGAGTTGTCTCATTGAAGTTTCTGTTGCTCTGATTTGGATTTTGATTATTATGGAAATTTGAAAGCATGTCTTTTGGAGAATTCCGTCAACCTTTGTACTGGTTTAATTTATAGTGACAGGATAACCGATATCAGTTGTGAGGGTAAAGAGTTGTTCAAAGGCAGTGAAGACTTGTTTCAAGATTATGAGAATTTTTTAATGATAGCTTGCAATCTTATCATTAAACTGGGAATAGTTTTATGAAAATTGACTGCTAAAGAGCTGGGATGCTTTATTTTCATTATTGTAAGCATCTTTCTAGACTTTGCCATATCTTTTATGTGCATAATTAATTGTTCTTAATCAGTTTGACCATTGCAAATTAAACTTACAACATCCATTATTGTTATTCTGGGAGATTATCTGATCAATTGAGAAAATTTGTGCGAAAACATTATCCTAGACTTGTCTCTTGACGCCATGAGTATTAAGCGGGCAGTAGAATCGGATTTGAGCTAGGACCTTATACTGAAATTAGGAGTTTAGTTTGTTTTAATGTTATCTTTACATGGGAAGAAGTTGGATCATTTGCTTTGGTTCTTGTTTTGGCTGCAGCTAAATATTGAGTTTTTATGCTCACAACTTGTCATCATGTTGGCATCAAATGAAATGGTGATCGATGCTGATGCCCAGATGAAATATTGTGTATTTGTGTTTCATTTAGTTGATCTTTTCCAGATGGGAATTTATGAATTTGTATATGTGCTTGAGTGTGTGTAGCGACATGTTTGTGTGTCCCCATATCATTCAGGGGTGCCCTTAGGGGAAAACGAAAAGAATTGAACGATTCTTTGGATGCAGGGGCACCAATAGCAGGGTCAGCAGTAGATCAGATTGAAGAAGTCATTGGGTATGTGAGTATAGGCTATCCATTTGGCATGACTGCTTCAATCCTTTTTGGAAGACACCAAAAAGCCATACTACAATCCTCAAAACCGAAGCTCTTCATTATGGGAACTCAGGATGGATTTACGAGTGTGAAGCAGCTCAAAAACAAGCTTAAGTCTGCAGCAGGACGCGTAGAAACACATCTTATTGATGGGGTTGGACACTTCCAGATGGAAGGACCTGCTTATGATGCCCAGATGGTGGATCTCATTGTTCAATTTGTCGCATCATTGTAACTTGTAAGACAAGCTACTAAATTTTAGCTGCTGTTGGATGATAGGTATAAAAGTTTGTGTTCATAATGCGACTTTCTTGTGCCTTTGTTCGTTCCGCTGGAGATTTGACCGTTTATTTATGTTCCATGTCATCTACTGAAGGAACCAGGCTCAGATTGGAAAATGTGAGAGAGAGAGAGAGAGAGAGAGAGCAGCAGAGAGCAGAGCAGAAATTAAGTACTATCGATTATGCTTTGTCATCTGAGAAAGTTACACGGCTCATATTCAGCCAGATTGGAACCGGTCCAACCTGCTAGGCGCTAGCCTAAGAAATAGATAAAACCTGCTAATGATACAATATAAAACATAGTATATTAACAAAGTACTAGTTTGGGTCATGTGTCATTATCCACTTCCACAGGTTACAAAGTTGTGTCTCTTGTTAATTTGCCATTTTCAACCTTGCCATCACCCAGCTCCTCCATCATACTGCCGTTTCTTCCAGCCTCTTTCCTGATCCGTTTATTGCCCCTGTGAAAATGTAAATACCCCATCTGGTTTATAGCAACAGAATGCAACATAAAGTGGGGAATTCTCGCAATCAATATTCACAAGACTCGTACAATAAATAAGCAAATAGACAATCAGTCAAGAGGGGTGGAAAATTCAATTCCAGAACTGTATAGGGAGACAATGATAAATAACGAAGAAAACGAAAACACATATTTTATTAACAACCTCGTATTACATTATGGGCTTGAATGTCCGAAAATTTGATATACAACAGAATGTGGTGAAATTCTATATGCTTCCAAACAAAACACAGTTCTATGTTAGGTATTACCACTTTCACCGTCAGATGCATCTTCAAGCCTGGCTATTGCATCAGCCAGGGCCTGTTCATGTTCCTACATTCCCCAATGGATCAATTAGGCAATTATAAATTTATAATTGAAGAAATCAAAATATAGCACACCGGGAATTCGAGGAAGAAGGTTGATGCTTACTTTTAGCATTTTCTTTGCTCTCTCCATTTCTGTGGGGTCGGGCTGATTGGCACCAAAAACATTTTCAACCTGCTTCAATTCCATTTTATCAGGTCATGTAACATGTCGACATAGTAGTAGTAGGAATTGGAAAAATTTCTAATGGTTATGCTCATACCTCCTTGATAAGGGTATCCGTATGTAGAATCTCAATATCACCTGTGGGCTTCTTCCTGCCCCTATTTTGTGATAAAGTGAAATTTTTCTTAGGCTGTACCTTGGTCGTTCCTCTACCTCTTCCTGCACCGGTAACTGCACCACCACGAGACATAGACTTCTTTGTCCCCCGACCAGAGCCAGGACGCCCCCCTCTGTGAGGCATTCCAGTATCTTCACCCTCCCATCGAATATCATCTGGCGATATCTGCCATATGAAATTCACAGTTATTGACTTGGATTTGATCAATGAAGTCAATGATAATGAGCAAAACAGAATCAATTTACTTTTATTAGATTTGCTGTTGGTTCAGAAAAAATTAATGAAGAGAAAAGTGTAAAGAAATCATGGAGAAACACAAGATAAAATATAATCAAGAGAGAACCATTGACGCTCAAATGGAACAAAGAACTCAAGTAATTTACAGATAAGACAAACCAGAATACTGGTCTTTTAAATTTGTAAGTAGTGACATTTTCAATTGGTTGCACATTTTCTTGCGATCAGTGCACAGTTAAAACATTTTAAACAACTATTCACCAACTATGACAGTAAATGACAATAACAATCTGGTTTGTGATGCTTTTGTTGTAATAAAGAAACATTAAATTCACCATGACAGATAGATGTATGAGAAGAGAGAAGTGATATCGTTTCATCACATTCCCAACATTTCACATTAAAACCGAAACTGAATTTGGATGTGTTACAATATCGTCAAGCTAGAGGCCTTTCACATCACAGTTCCATGACTTAAAAGGAAAAAAAAACATCAAGAAATGGAAGCACTTACAAACAACACTTGAGAACGAATGAGGAAGCTAGAGGCAGGTCACGTTGAGATAATGCAACATTGTAGTTATGGAATGGCAGCATAAAACCATATGAACAGAAACTTGAGCATATTATTTCTAAGGGGTTAAGGCGCAAATTGGCTAACGAAGTATTACTCTAGGAGCACTTGGCACATAAATGTTTTGAAGGGAGCAAAAATACCAATAAACAATTGAAATGGAGCAAAAATACCAATGAAGAATTTTAAACTTGTGAAAGTAGCATAATCCCCGTTTTGATATATTCGCCAAAGTTTTAAATTCTTCATTGGTATTTTTTCTTCATTTCAATTGTTCATTAGTATTTTTGCTCACTTTAAAACATTTATGTGCCTAGTGCTCTTAGAGTAATACTACATTGGCCAATCTGCACCTTAACCTTAGTCCTAATTTAAGTGTAAAGATGTAGGCCAATTTTCATCTTACAAAGGATTATTCCATACATGCTTGAGTTTCATTTGTTTGCATCAAATAAAGATTCCCAGAAAGGAGAGAACATCATGTAGTGTCATATGATAGGTTTTTCCCATTAATGCATACCCAAGGAAAAGAATTTGACTTCCAATTACATAAATTACAGATCCAAACTAGATGCAAGGCATGGAAATAATGTTTACCTTGTCAAGGTTTTTTCAGATACTTCATATCCAATTCAAAATGAGACTCAATGTTGATATTACACAGGCAAAGAATGTTGCAAGAATTTACCTCTTTAAGGTTGACCCACTCCCATGTTTCATTAGCAGTGTTCATATCATAAACCAAAGCATGCCGACCCTACCAAATATCCACAAGTTGATGTTACTAGATGTTCATTTGACTAAATTTCAAAAGTGAGAAACATACACACCTCGGCTGAATTATAATCAGTTATAACAGCCTCATAGAAGTGATTGTCTTCTGGCCACCTTGTCCAAACTTTCTTTCCAAGCAAAGGACCGTAAGAGGCTGCCTCAGCTGGTTCATTCGTTGCAAAGGCACCTGAAGAACCCTGATTATTAGCCTGGGTCCTTCCAGTATGACCTGCAGAAGGGAACTGCACAGACTTCATTAAAGATGTGGTAGTCAATGTATTTTGTTATTTTAAAACAGGGATCGGTGATAAAAAAGCAAGTGAATATGAGTAATTCAGTATCTTGTTTTCTATCAATATTCTTGCTTACTGATTTTGGCTTTTTGGTCTTTGCTCCTGGTGGAGGTCCACGCCTCAATGCTGACGATGACGGTTGCATAGATCGATGACCTGCAGGAGACGGTGCACCCAAGGATAAGGGAGCTAAGGATTGTGACGTTTTTTGTTTCTTACGAGATGCTGAAACGGTAGGGCTGGGCATATGGTCATGAGCTGGTTGAGCACTATTTCCTGTGCCAGGTTGGAGTCCCATCGCCTTTCTCCACTCCCTAACAGCACAAATTAGTTACACTCCAGATCAATAACAAACCATGTTCTGTACAATGGCATAAGGAAACACTCAGCAGAAAATAGCAAAATGTAATATGACCTTATCCTGAGGATAATGTCATCAGCATTGACTCTAGATAGAAGTTCTCTATGTTCTTCATCAGACACTCTTAGCTCCTTCCTAAGCTCTGTAATTAGACTTTCCTTATCCTAAAGTGCACAGTAACCAAAAAAGAATAAAATACATTATTGAGCATATCAAAGATAATTTTGCATATAACTTAATCAACAAATCACGGAATAAATACCCAAGAAATTGCATCAGATTGAGCTTTAAAAGCCCGCAGGATAGATGTGTATGCTTCTTGCTCAATGTTGTGTATCTGAGTTTCCATGTCATTCTGTACCCTGGAAAATGGACCAGACCCAACAAGAGCTGATCTTCCATTTCCAGCCACATGGCCTGGACGTGGAAATCTACTTTGATGTGAAGGAGGAAGATCATTGTCTGTTCCTGCAATTATTTCAGATCATAGCAACTATTATTCAACAATCATTTTGAATACAAGAGACATAAAGTAGACTAGCAACACACTTAAAATTTCTCTGGTTCACAAGCATATCTGATATGTTCAATCATCTCAATCCGTGAGATCTGGTTTTACCATGGAGAAAGTTGTGGCAGCAGAGCAACCTGGTGTTTACTTTATAGTGTCCAGAACAAGACTATTAAAACTGTAGAGGATGAGGACCCATAATAAGTAAACTTAGTATATTTCCAATTTCCCAAAAGGCAAGACATGCATGAACAGAAAGGGGAAAAAGAAAAACCCACAAAAATAAAAAGAAAGACAGATAAGCTAAGAATATAGAACTAAGCCGAATTCTTCCTCAAGCCATTGCGTCTTTACAATCAATCAGCAAGATATTACATAAATGAGCATAATCTAATTACTATTCCAAAGTTGACTGTTGATTATTCACACTTTAGTGAAAACCTACTTTCATAGGCAAATTATTTCTGGGATCAGCTCTAAAATAAGCAGAGTTATAAATTTTAGAGGTCTATGTTCAATTTACCATCAGCCTCTTTCTTAAACAAGGCCAGTTACGTTGACAAAAGGAGGGGACGAAGGGTAACACTGTCAAGTATAAGGTCAGTGGGAATATAACTTACTGGCCAAATTTACATTTGGCACCTTTCAATATTAATGTCAAACAAGGAAAAAAAAAAAGATTAGAAAGAATGGAAAGAAATTAGAAGAAGCAGTAAGCCTGTCTGGGGAAAAAAAAAAAAACAAGAAACAAAACATTGACAAGTTTAAATTTGTTATCCAGTGTACTTCTGAAACGTTCATTAATTGAGAAGCCATTGAAATGTTCGGCACCCAGACAAGGAAGCAAGCAAAGAGAAAGAATGATCAGCCTCTGGACTAAATTAACCTTGCAACCAGAAAAAAGTTGTAAAACTAGAGGGAAAAAGGAACATCAGAAAAATTATCTCTTTTTCACTCCATATAGGGGGTGATATCATATACTAACTGGAGGATAAAAATCAAAAGCTTCTTTGAACTCGCCACAAATATCCTATAAGACAGTCTCAAAGCCACTAGAGACATTGGCCCCCTCCTCCCCGAGCACATCTACCACTTAAAAAACATGAAAAGGAACAAAGGGCCCTCTTCTATTGCCGCTCTTTGACTGCAAAAGCAATATCTAAGTTTACCATTCACCATCACTGAAGAGATAAGAGTAGTCAGTAGGTAGGCAAAACTCTTTTCTAAGATACTCCAGTGGACTGATCACGAGTCTTTTTCAAAATTCAACTTAGACACCGAGGTCATATTACTTTAACTTCTCACATTATCCACAACTTCATTAGCAACTGAGGTAGCATCTAGTGATGATCCTTATACACACTAGTGACCTAGCTAACCGGCCTGAAGTCATGATCACAATCAATGAGTAAGCTAAAAAATCAGATAGGGTTAAAAGGAGTAATTACAATGTTTTCTTGAGTAACTTCATTCCCTGATAATGTGGGAAACCAGACAGGTATTATCAAACATTAACCTTATTATGAGACGTAATAGCTTGAGTTCCAAACCATATTAATGAGTGAATAATTAGAGCACTGTATTATTCAAAAATTCAAAAGCCTTATAGAAAATGTCAACTAGTCAGCTGCAGGAAGACACTGATTCGCGTCCACCGGAAGAATTAAATTCATCCAAGAAACAGCCACCTTACCCTGAGTGAACATTTGATTGGAAGGTCCATAAAGTAATCGTTTCTGAGATCAAAATTTCTTTCGAGAAAAACAGAAGCAGCAGTAATAGCTTAAAACATCAAAAGAACATACAACCAATAGAAAAGGTTTAGCATGAGAACAGCAGAAGCCTAACAATTAATTCAAAGATAAGAGTTGTAAAACTTCAATTGCACTCCAGAATCATTAAAAACCGGTGCAATTTCAGTTGTGAGACTTGTCACCATAATGCAATAAGTGAGAGCATAATAATGAAGTATAAACTCATTTAATCACCAAGAATCGTTAAGATTTTGAAAATTAAGGGATTACAGAAAAATAATGTTGAGAAGATCATCTCTTTGAAACAACCCACCACTGCTATCAGAGAGCTCGTAATCCATTGAAACCGGCAACTTAATTTCCAACCCCTGTCACAACAAACAGTGGGAGCTCAAATCATATCAAGAGCTCCAACAAATTAGCTGCTGACCGATGCTAAAGATTCAGAACAGGAAATTGAAAACAATTAACATCGTCATTCAGACCAAAAACAGAAGCAACAATCGAATCGAAGAGGTATAGAGGCCGAGCGAACGCGATCGATGTGTTTCAGCCTGTTGAGGGCAGAGTTGTGTAATTTTTCGAAAGAGTTGGGGCTAATTTAAAATTTTATATAATTTAGAGGCAAATGGACAATTTACAACACGTGTTACCACCGGCAGCAAACACGTCGGGACAAATCTTTTTAACGTAGGTAAGGACGACGTTGGAAAAAAAAAAGAATGGACGAGTTTCATTTTCGTCATCAGGAAAATGTTAGAACTGTTCGTTTGATTAACAAGTTCTTAAATTTAAGTCCTGTGAATATAAAAAAATCTAAGACTCACCCATTATAACTAAGTACGTGACTCGAGTTGGATTTGGATTAGTTAGGGTAAAACTCTGGATAACGGATGGATAACAAAAAAAAAACACAAAAAAAAAAAATAAATGTTCCTTGCAAGATTTTACTTATTTTTTTAAATACATCGGTAAAGTTTAAATGAGTTAGGTCTCCCTGACAAGAAAAAAGTGAGTTGGGTCCGGAGCCTCGTTAAGATCATAACATACCTTCATATAAATTAAAAGAGTAATAACAGAGGTATTTACATGTTGATCACTAACAAAAATCTTTATATAAGTTGGATTTAAACTCCCAACTTCATGATAATGAGTCAACCCTTTTATTAACTGGACATTTTGTTAGTGATTTTACGGATTTAGGTGTTAGAAAGGATTAAATTATTTTTATATGGAACGGTGAGAAAAATTAATTTAATGATTAGTACTACTTCCAACCTTAATTATAAGGCCGGGTTGACTTTTTTTTGAGTGATTAAGAAAGTCAAATAAGTTACTTAATTCTATCATATATATCTTTGGATTATATATTAGTTTCATAGTTAAATTAATTAGTTTGAAGAAAAAATAAAAATATTTTAAAGTAATTTAATTAGTTTCCTTAATTTCTCAAAAAACAGTCAACTTGATTTTATAATTAATGTGAGGAAGAAGGGAGTATTATTTATCAATATCATCATCTCACTCGGGCCATAGCATTTGCTGCAATACATGTAAAACTTGATCTCATACCATCGTTGCACTCTTATTCATGCTTTGGTGGTGTGAAGGTATCCATAAAAGACCAAAATGACGAGTGAAATGAAAGGTTGAAATGGAATTTAAAAGTGGAAAGCTTCTGACGATCAAGATTCAAATAAAAGAAATTGATGGTCAGGATTTGTTGGGATCAAAGTCAAAGAAACTCACTAACTTATCCACACGTTGACCAATCCCCATAATTTAACAAGAAAAACTAGAATACGAACTGTGTAGAAAACTAAGAAATTTCGTGTGAACATGAAAAACATAAGGCCATCTTTTTGTATACACGCAGGTATAACAAACTTTTCTTGTATATCATAAATTATTATTGAAAAATTACGTTTGAACACTTGTATCATTATTCAAAAGGAGAATCAAAATCAGTTTATAAATATATATTAATTGGTTTTACGATGAAACTAAGTTAAAATTCAATTTTTTAGTTTTATTTAAAAAAAACATGGCAAATTTTTGCAGTTGCAGATTGCATAGCCAGACCACACCTGCCATAGTCAACAAAAACACAACGATGCTTTCTCATTTCTCTCTCATCAGCACCGCATCACTCTCTTCCTTCTCCTTCTTCTCCCTCCGTCGCTCCCCCAATTTCCACTTCTACCCTTCTGCTTTCTTCCATTTTCAATCGGCTCCTCTCCGCCTCTCTCGCGCTTCCGGTGGCCGCGTTCCCATGGATTCACCGGCCCAGGACCTTACAGCTTCCGTTCATTCTCTGACCCAGGATTTGAAGAATCAGAGCCTCGAAAGCCATTCCAGCGCAGATACCGATCGTAATCATAGTAAAAAACCTCGGTTGAAGCTCGAAGATCTGAATTGGGATCATTCCTTCGTTAGAGAATTGCCTGGTGATCCTAGAACTGATTTGTTTCCGAGAGAGGTTGGCCGCTTTTAATTTTTCTTTTGCTTTTTTGATGTGATGATGAACTTTATTATACAGACTAACTGTAATTACATAAGCCCTAAGGTTTGATGAGATGGCCTCTTCGATGGTGAAGTAGTAACTATAAGTTTATAAGGTGGGGCTAAACAAAAAATACAGAACACCACAAATCGAACTGGAGAAGATAGGTTGGAATTAATATTGGGATGGGATTAGGCTTGTGTCGGACAACAATGGAATCAGTGAAGGTGTACAAGTTAGGAACAAAGATAATGTTCTCTGTTACTCTCACTAAGTTGCTTGTGCAGTGTCAAAGACAGATTCTAAGGTGGTATTTAGCATAGGAAACTAGATTATGTTGCCCTCTCTTTCTTATATTTCTTCTGCCCTTCTCATTGCAGGTGCTGCATGCTTGTTATACCAAAGTATCACCGTCAGCTGAAGTAGATAACCCCCAACTTGTAGCTTGGTCGGAATCAGTTGCTGACTTCCTTGATTTGGACCACAGAGAGTGAGTGTGTTAGGTTTACTGCCCTGCGTTTGGATTTACTGAAGTACTTTAATATTGATATTCTGAAGCAATGCTGAGTTTCTATATCAAAGTATCTAGAAGAGGGATTCCTGTTTGGCAAATTTAGATTAATTGTTGCGGCTATGTCATATTTTCAATATTCTGGCTGTCTCTTGTCTGTGTTTTCTGTCCACCTCTTCTGTCTCTCTCCCTCTCACTCAAGATTATGTTCCCATGCCTTAGGATTTCCTTTTCAGGTACTAACCATCATTGTGCCTGAGTTTCAGGTTTGAAAGACCAGATTTCCCCCTTCTGTTCTCTGGTGCATCATCTTTGGTGGGAGCGTAAGTTTCTTCATGTCTTCAGACATCATGCTATTTAGTAATGCCTCATATAGCCCATTAATGGTATTCTGTTGTACAGTTTGCCTTATGCTCAGTGTTATGGAGGACATCAATTTGGTATGTGGGCTGGGCAACTGGGTGATGGCAGGGCAATTACACTTGGAGAGGTTCTAAATTCAAAGTCTGAAAGATGGGAGCTGCAACTCAAAGGAGCTGGGAAAACTCCTTACAGTCGGTTTGCAGACGGTCTTGCAGTATTACGTAGTAGCATCAGGGAATTCCTTTGCAGCGAAGCAATGCACCATTTGGGGATTCCGACAACTCGTGCCCTTTGTCTTGTGACCACGGGAAAGTTTGTCTCGAGAGACATGTTCTATGAGTATGTCGATCTAAATTAAAAGAATGTATACTGTTTCTTATCTGCATATCTCTTTGATGTCATATTTGTAAAACCTGTTGCATTTTTTTGAGAAAAAATGCCCGCCTCTAAGGAAGATTGAGTTAGCTGATGACTCCACTATTATCATGCAAAAGTTATAGTTGCAATTATTAATGACTTTAATGAAGAAAAACCTTAAATTTGAATGTCCTTGATAAAATATTATGTTATTTATTTGTTGTTTAATTTATTTTTTTGACTTTATTTTGTTTCCTATTTGGCTTTCTTCGGCTTTATTTATCCTTTCTTTTATTTGAAGTTTAAGCTAGATTTTCTTTTACTTTTATTTTAAGTTAGGGTAAGTTATTGTTGCATTTGTAGCTTTATAAATTGCCCCAAGTTATTTTCATTGTAAGAGCTTTTGACGAATTATTGTTGACTGTTGAGAATAAATATTTGATGTGGGTCCTCTCCTCCTATCTTGCTATCCCTCCATCCTTTCTTCTTCCCCTCCCCTTTTTTACTTCCCCCATGCTACATCAATCTTATTCCTATGTAATAGGATAATTTCATGTTTTAATTTAAAGTTGTGTTAAGGATGAAATAATGGATCTGGCTTGGGACTGCAGTCTTGGTTTTAGAATTTTTACTCTGCTCGTGCTAATATTTATTAAATGAATGTTGTATAAATCTCTCTCTTGCAGTGGCAATCCTAAGGAAGAACCTGGTGCAATTGTTTGTAGAGTTGCACAATCTTTTTTGCGTTTTGGTTCATACCAAATACATGCCTCCAGAGGTGAAGAGGACATGGATCTTGTTCGTGCTTTGTCTGACTATTCCATTAGACATCACTTTCCTCATATTGAGAACATGAGTAAGAGTGAAAGTTTGTCTTTTAGCACCGGTGGTGAAGAAGATTCTGTTGTGGATCTTACTTCAAACAAGTATGCTGGTATTTATAACTAAACTTGTTGATTTTTCTTTTTATAGTGACCATCTTAAAAGTGGATTAGGTCTACTGTTCTGTTTACTTACTATTAGGTTTTTCAAAGTGCATCTGAAAGATCAGCTTATCTGATCATGTGCCAATCATCAGTAACTATGTTGAGATTTTATGGTTGAGTTTGTGCCTCTGTGTGTGTGTGTGTGTGTGTGTGTGTGTGTGTTCAATATCTGATCATAGCCAGACTCTGTAATTAGAGTTAAGACTGTGCAGGTTTGCACACCAAGAAATTGTGATGGGTCTGCATCGTCTGTTTCACAGCTCAATTCATTTTCTTCAACTTCAGTTACATTCCCCCTTGAAAATAATAGTCGTATTATTATGTAAATATGTGGGTTAAAAGAAAAGGCATGCACACTTCCTGGATATCAGACTACATTGTGACTGTTCTACTTATTATTTTTATGGGAGCTTTTTTGTCTTTCAAATAAATTCTTGTTAAATTTGTTTGGATGGAACTTTATATCAGCATGGGCTGTGGAGGTTGCTGAGCGTACTGCTTCTTTGATTGCAAGCTGGCAAGGGGTTGGTTTCACTCATGGGGTGCTGAACACTGATAATATGAGCATTTTGGGTCTTACTATTGATTATGGTCCATTTGGGTTTTTGGATGCTTTTGATCCTAGATTTACCCCAAATACCACTGATCTTCCTGGTAGAAGATACTGTTTTGCAAACCAGCCAGATATTGGTTTGTGGAATATTGCGCATTTCACAACAACTTTATCTGCTGCTAAGTTAATAAATGAGAAGGAGGCGAACTATGCCATGGAAAGGTGGGTGCAATCTTGAAACCATGTTCTTCTAAGTTGAGATTGGCCTAAATGGTTGTTAAACCTATTATCTCCTTATGAGTCTTACTTCCGTTTTTTTATGTTTTCTTAGGTATGGGACCAAATTTATGGATGACTATCAAGTGATAATGACCAAAAAACTCGGCCTGCCCAAGTATAATAAGCAGCTGATAAGTAGACTTCTTAGTCATATGGCTGTTGATAAAGTTGATTACACAAACTTCTTCAGGCTTCTTTCCAATCTAAAAGCAGATACAAGCATTCCAGATGACCGGTTACTGGTCCCACTGAAGTCAGCTCTGCTAGATATTGGTCAGGAGCGTAAAGAGGCCTGGACTGATTGGGTGAAAGCCTACATTCATGAGGTACAGTTGGTTTTTAGTTTTGCTAAATTGGTAGTACGTGGTTTTGGTGAGATTTTATTGAAACGATCACTTTTTAGAAGTGCTGCATAAGTGTTGTTTCAAATATGGAATTTCTTGTACTATGGTCCTCTGTAACAAGGTGTCTGAGAACACTTCTTTAGTGGCTAATTAGCTTTGCCGGTCGATAAATTGGCTGATTTTGAACTTCCTATGCAGAAACACATTTATAATCTTTTTATTTCTTGTAAGTTTTACTAATTGTTGAATCGATTAGAAAGGTATATCTACTTATTATTTTTGGGGCCATACAGCTTTCTACCAGCGAAATTTCAGATGAGCAGAGGAAGATCTCAATGGATTCTGTGAATCCCAAATATGTTCTCAGGAACTATCTCTGCCAGACTGCAATTGATGCTGCAGAAATGGGTGATTTTGGAGAAGTTCGTACATTGCTTAAACTGATGGAGCGTCCATTTGATGAGCAGCCAGGAATGGAAAAATATGCTCGCTTGCCTCCAGCTTGGGCATATCGACCAGGTGTATGTATGCTCTCTTGTTCTTCCTGAGTTGCTCTCTCAGTCAGATATTCTTAATACTACAAGTCGTACTAATTAGAAACTACAGAGAAGGTGGAAAACAAAAAGAGAGAAAGAAAAAAAAAAAAAAAGTAGAGAAAGTATGATGGGAGGAAAATTGATAGTATTTATATTGTATGTAGTATTTAAATTCTGTTGTGTTTAACAAGATATAAAATGTATTGATTGCATGCCATTTGTTTGTTCAAGATTTGAAGTCACAGATGCCTTGCAGGTCAAAGCCATTGTTGTATTGGTCAGTTTTCATTTTCCTCTGATGATCACATATGAAGCCAATGGCTCTTTGCTAAAGTGTTATTTTGGTCAGAAATGCCAAGTTCGGAGGACTTGGTAACGAATAATTTTTTTGAGTGAAATTTAAATTATTTATAAGCGTGGCCCAAATTTTCATCGTTCTCATTTAATTTTTTTGGTAGAAACTTCTTAGTTGTGATTGATGATTTCATTAAACAAATTATCTTTATTTGTTTCTTGTCTGGAGGGTGAATTTAATCTCGTCTAAAATGTGTTTTTTTGAAACTTTCATTATTTTCACAGGAAATATAGTAGGGACCTAAATGAAAAGGCTTCAGAATTTTTTAGATAACTAGTACAGGTCCCGTATGCAATGTACGGTGCGAATGGGTGATAGTGATACTGTATGGGGCAAAAAATCCACTACGAAATGGTTACGTGAAAAATCTGCTGCTTTAATAATTAAGACGTAAGATTTCAAAAAATATCTTTTTAGATAATATTGGGTACGAGGGCCTTACCATAGTGTGAAACAAATGTGATGGGAGTTGAATTTATAATGTATTTTAGATTTGGTTTTTTTATATGAACTTATAAGCATAGCAATTTCACACGTACGTATTTTATGAAATACTTAGCATGCAACTGAATAAAAAAATTAACATTTTTCATGCCTCAATTGTTATTTTAGTAATCCATCAGTATTCAGTGCTACTAGTAACTGATTAGTTAGGTTTGCTGGAGAATCAACGGTAGGGGGAACCTGGCCTCTGTTGTTCAGAATGTGGAATGCCGAACAAATTTAAAAAATTTAAAAAATTGTTTTTTCATCATGAATAAAAAAAATTAAAAAATGTACTATTGTAAACTATTGAGATCAATTTTTTAGAGTAAATATTTAGATGAAATTTAAATATTTCATACTTAATATTATTGTAATATTTTTTATGGGACATTAAATAATACCTCCAATCCTAATTATAATTACATTTTTATAGTATAATTTGCATTATAAAAATATTCCTAAAATTAGGATTGGAAGAAATATCAATGATTAAAAATTGACCTAGCTGTAAAAATAATGAGTGAGGAGGAAAGTGACAAGTTAGTGGGGCCATCAACTGCTATACTATTCAACGATTGTATTGTTTATTGATGAATCTTATTTTTATCTGCTTGCCTTAGACTTTTAAGTGAACAGTGACGAAGCAACTGAGTTTAATTAGATTAGATTTATTTATTTGTTGGAAAATCAACATTTAAAAACTAATTGATATTTTTTAATTTCTTATTTAGTCTGATTTGTTACAAATTTACAATTTATTTTTTAAGAAAATTTGATTCGATAATCCATGTTATTTAACGTTTGTTTTGAATATCATTTAATGGTTTGTTATTGTTCTAAATTGGTTAATTTGAAACAAACTTAAAATTTAAATTGTTTTAAATTTGATCCGAGGATTTGTATTTAAAGTCTTGATTTGAAATTGAAATAGAATAGCAAGATTAAATTATTTTAAAATTGAGTTGATGACTCTATTTTAAATCCGATTGAAAGCCTATACTTTTCAATTTTCAATCCGATTTGAAACCAATTAACAACATTAATTGAGTTAGCTAATGTAATATTTTCTAATTAATTATCTTTCTTAATTTCTTAATTTATTCTTTATGAAAGACCAATAGGGTTATTTTGACAAAAATTTAATACGCATGTGAAGTAGGTTTTACATTTATACTTAATGCTAACATCAACTTATCAATTAGATAAAACGTCCAAGCAAATTTATAACAGTAATATAAACTTTAGGGATAATATTGTTACGGCGATGGGGAGTGTACTTTAGGTAAAAAATTGATACTTAACCCTTTTAAATTTGGATAATGCATATATAAATCTTTTTAATAAGCACATTGGATGTAAGAGAGTCATTTTGTGTAGTCAGGAAGATGTTAAAACCAAGAATGATTTTGGGCTCTGTTTTGTTACTGAGAAAACAGAGACTCGCTTGAATAGTGTGAATGGTGTGTTTATTTGTAAGAGAATTAAGCAACTACAATGGTTTTGGGATGATTCTTTTGTATTTATGATTGAGTTAGATAAGTTTGGTTCTTGATGTTCACAGAGAGATTCTAAGACGTTTGTGACTCATCACGGGGATGATTTCTCTCCCATGATTACTTTACACGATCTTAATGTTCGAGAATGGAAAATTGGTTTGGAGAAGATGATGACCTTTGTTTCATCAGCTGCAAAAACGACAACTTCTCTTTGTGGTGACAATGGCAACTTCTTACAGTGTCATTCATGCTACTGACATCCGACTTCGTGCATTTCCTTTCCTCTCTTTTCTTTCGAACCATAATTAGGTAATTAGGGGTATTATTGAAAAATATCCACCACTTAAATATATATCCATAATTAAGGGTATTATTGAAAAATATCCAACATTTAAATATATATTTTAGATTGGATTATGACATAATTTAATATTTATTGAGTTTATCAGCCTTATATAACATTCTCTTATTTCATCCTTCTGTATTTATATTAAATTTCTTCCTATATATATATATATATATATATATATGATGACAGACTCAGATGGCCGGCTTGTTCTTTATTAAGTGTTAAAATAAACATAACCAACTTATTTAAGTGTTATAGGACCCACAATTGTTGCAGGTGGGCCCGCTTGTTCTTTAGACGTATGGTGTTAGATGTTGAAACGTGGCAGATGGTGACTTACAGACTTTGGGTTCTCTCTCCTCCTTCTCCCTTGTGTCTGTGTGGAGGTGGAAGCATGTGTACTCTCTGACTAGTATGCTTTATAGACTAGGCTCCAAGCGCCATACTCTTAGACTGTGGGTGAGCCCAATCCCTTTCTTAAAATTTCTTTATCAAAAAAAAAAAAAAAACTCTATCTATCACCGGCTATCATCTCTTTTCATATTTCTCAATTTCAGACCTTCAATATTTATTCCACAACCCTTCTTCTCCTCTCTCTCTCTCTCTCTCTCTCTCTCTCTCTCTCTCTCTCTCTCTCTCTCTCTCTCTCTCTCTCTCTCTCTCTCTCTCTCTCTCTCTCTCTCTCTCTCTCTCTCTCTCTGATGTGTCTATAGCTGGTCTGGATTTAGGCACTGCTTCTCGCTTTGTTCCAAATCTTTACAGTCTTTCCATCCTCTGAGGAACGTCATTGGTAACATCAGGGATCTCCTCTTCCGGGATTGGGACATCAAGCTGTTCCATACATCACGAGACAATATTGCATTTGCAGATTATTTAGCTAAGGAAGGGCACAATGCTTCATCTGATGCGGGTGTAACTCTTATCCCGAATGTCCCTGCTGGATGCCGCGATATAATTTTGAGGGACCAATTGGTCAGCTGCCTTTAGTTTTGTAATGGTTATGTTGTATTGGGGCTTGACTTTTTGGTCTAGCTCCTAATTTCACTTCAAGCTTTGGCTTGCCTCTGTTATTCAAAAAAAAAAAAAAAAAATCTTTACAGTCTTCATGGGAGGCAAAGAACAAGCCTCCTGAAATAATTGCGGGTCCCATAACCCTTAAAATTGATGGAGGTTAAGTCCGGTTAACAACTCTATGACTATATCTACTACGTCTAACTATAATTAATTGTTTATTTCATTACTAAATTTACACCCTAATCCTATAAAAAGGAGAATAATTTAATTTAAATATCTTTTAAATCTAAATCATTAAAATTAAATCTATCAACATTTATAAATTATCATACTCAATACAGATTTTTTTTTTTTATTAAATTCACATATAAAGCCATCGAACATCATAAAATAATTAGCACAACTTTAAGAGTTAATTAATACGATTTTGTAAGCCAAAAACATAAGAATTGTAAACTCAGTATGTGAATTTGCGAGTTTAACCGAACTTATAACTATCATACGTTTAAGAGTGACCCGATACGATTTTATAAATAAATACAAAAAATTAGGAAAATTAACTCCCGAATTTAATAACAAAGATTTAAATTTGTGAGTTTGATTTAATTTACAACTATCACAAATTTAAGAATAACTTAACATTATTTTATAAGATAAAAACGTAAAATGAATAATTTAACCACAACAGGGATTGAGGTTTAAAGGGATTCTATCCCAGAGAGGGGAGACCCGTGTGAAACAAAAACAAAGATGATTTCATTGCAATCGAGTCTTTCATTTTTTGGGAATAAGCTTGAGAAAAAGAAGCCAATGGCTTAAGGGTACATGAACAACCAATAAAAAAAGAAAAAAAAAAACCTACACTTCCTTTAAAGAAGGAATCACAATACGTTACTTGACTTTCTTGCACTGATTCTTATAAAATCCAAAAATTTTAAACTTTTTCTTATATGCATTTTCTTATAAAATCGAAAATCATTGTTATTTGTAATAACCAATTCTCAGTTTGACAATAAAAAAAAAAGGTCTTGAAGCCTCATTTGTTTAATATTATCATCATCATTACCAATTATCAATCATTAAATAAGCATAAACATTTCATCCATAAATAAATATCTAAGCTGTGTAGCGTTTAATTTTATGATTGAAATTATTGGCAAAGAAAAGTCTATGATTGAAATTTGGAAAAAAGATAGATTTTTTTTTTTGAAATTTTAAAATTTTAAATCAGAATTATTACTAAGAATTGATAAAGGGATGAATGAATGATGAAACTTATAAGCAATTCACAACCTATTTTTTAGGAATTTCCTCATTGAAGATTTTATAATTTTAAATTTCTTTTTCTTATCTTTTTCCCTTGAAATTTCTTCTTCTTTTTAATGTCCCAATAGTCAATAACAGACCAAATATAAATGTCCACCCAATTCTCCTTTGCCGTACGTTGCTTTATTAGGAGACTCCATAGAATGGTTTGTCTGTGGGCCAATGAGCTTCAAGCGATGGGTCCTTTCCCTTTGGAAAATTCAACGAATTCGTAGTCGCAGAGGACGTCATCCGTGTTTCACACGTTCAAGAAGACGACTTGAGCTTGGCTTACCTCGTTCATTTCCCAGTGACCCCACTTTTGATGGAGCCCTCGCTTCCGCATATTCGAAGTTCAATCACGTTCCTTATCTTCCAGTTTCCAAACTCTGAAGAAAATTGATTCTGGGTATGGCTTCTTCTCTGAATCCGCTTCTCCTCTGTTTTCTGATTCTGTGCCTGCCTTCTGTTTGTGTTTTTGCTCAAACCAGTAGAAGTAATATCAAAGTGGGCGATTCTTTCACCGCAGATGGCAACAACACCTCATGGGTGGTTTCACCTTCTGGGGATTTTGCCTTTGGGTTTCAACCACATAAAAACAACAGTTTCTTCTTGCTCTCCATCTGGTATGCCAACATTCCAAGCAAAACCATCGTTTGGTATGCCAATGGAGACAATCCTGCCCCAAAGTGGTCAAGAGTTCAGCTTACTGATTCAGAAGGGCTTAAGCTTACTTATCCTGATGGTCGAATTCTGTGGGCACCAGAAAATAACCCTTCTGGTAGTGTTGCTTCTGGTTCCTTGAATGACTCTGGCAATTTTGTTCTTCATGATGAGACATCTAACTCTGTCTGGGAGACCTTCAAGAATCCTAAAGACACCATGTTGCCCTCACAGACTTTGGAGAAGGGAGAAAAGCTTTCTTCTCGGAGGTCAGAGGCGGATTTCGCACGGGGGAGGTTTCAACTTGTTCTCCAGGATGATGGTAATCTTGTGTTGCATTCTGTAAACCTACCATCTGAGTATGCTAATGAAAATTATTTCGAAACTGGAACTTCTGGGGCCGATAATTCAAGTCGTGGAATTCGACTAGTCTTCAACAAATCTGGAGAATTTTATGTTTTAAGGGAGAACAATGATACATACACCTTCTCAAGCCAGAGCTTTCCCTCTCCAAGTCAATTTTATCTTCGAGCTACTCTTAATTTTGATGGAGTTCTCACTTTCTATCAACATCCGAAGGGTTCATCTGGAACTTGGACACCTATCTGGTCAAAGCCAGATAATATCTGTAATGCAAAGCTCATCAGTGAAGGAACAGGCATTTGCGGATATAATAGCATTTGTAGATTGGGTGATAATATTAGGCCAAATTGTACATGCCCACAAGGTTATTCCCTACTAGATCCTGATGATCCATATGGTAGTTGTAAACCAGATTTCATACAGGGCTGTAAAGAAGATGAGCTTAGTCAAGGGAAAGATCTATATCACTTTGTGGAGTTGCAAGATACTGATTGGCCTGGCTCTGATTATGCGCGTCTAGAGCCTTTTACAGAAGACCAGTGCAAAAGGGCCTGCATGGAAGATTGTTTTTGTGCCGTTGCCATTTTCAGAGCAGGTGACATTTGCTGGAAAAAGAGGCTTCCACTTTCAAATGGCAAATATGACACGAGTCTTAATGGTGGTAAGGCTCTTGTCAAGGTGAGGAAAGACGATTCCTCCCTAATTGGTCCTCCTGGTCCTCCAATCATCGAAAGAAAGAATCAGGACACTTTGATTTTAGCGGTTTCTGTCCTCTTGGGTAGCTCTGCCTTTCTTAATCTCGTATTAATTGGAGCATTGTGTCTAGGCCTTTCCTCCATTTACCAATTCAAGAAGAAGCTTAAAAATGTTTACCGAAGTGACAGTGCTGTTGAAAGCAATTTGCGCTGTTTTACTTATAAGGAGCTTGAAGAGGCCACAAATGGATTCAAGGAAGAATTAGGAAGAGGAGCTTTCGCTGTTGTTTACAAAGGAGCCATTAACATGGGTTCTGCGGTAAACGTAGCAGTCAAAAGGTTGAACACCTTTCTTTTGCAAGAAACTGAGAAGGAATTCAAGAATGAAGTTAATGTCATTGGTCAGACCCATCACAAGAATTTAGTTCGGTTGCTTGGGTTCTGTGAGGATGGAACAGAAAGGATGTTGGTTTATGAGTATATGAGCAATGGCACATTAGCTAGCCTTCTTTTCGGTGACTCAAAACCCAACTGGAACCTACGTCTAAAAATGGCATTTGGGATTGCAAGAGGACTTGTTTACTTACATGAAGATTGTGACACCCAGATCATCCACTGCGACATAAAGCCTCAAAACATACTCCTCGATGACTACTTTAATGCTCGTATCTCTGACTTTGGATTAGCCAAGCTCTTAAACATGAATCAGAGCCGAACCCATACAGCTATTAGGGGAACAAAAGGGTATGTTGCACTTGAATGGTTCAAGAACATGCCTATCACGGCCAAAGTAGATGTCTATAGCTTTGGCGTCTTGCTGCTGGAGATAATCTGTTGCAGAAGAAGTGTGGACACGGAACCAGAGAATGAGGAGAGAGCAATATTATCAGATTGGGCGTATGACTGCTACACAACAGGTTGTCTGAAGGCTTTGGTTGAAGAAGATCAGGAGGCACTGGATGACAAGAACCTGGAAAAGTTCTTAATGATTGCTATTTGGTGTATACAAGAGGACCCAACTCTTAGACCCACCATGAGAAAAGTTTCTCAGATGCTTGAAGGAGTTGCTGAAGTGCCTGCTCCCCCATGCCACAACCCAAACAGTGTGACTACAGATCACTATTTATCACTCACCTTGGATGGTTGACAGTGTGGGATTTACTTTATCTGATGATATTATTCTGTCTTCTATGAATTCTGTAAGTTGCGTGTGTCTATTAGTTGTGCTTTGCCTAGTAGTCCTGTAGCTATTTCCCTCAAGTTTTAAAGAATGGAAATATAATATGAGTTCACTCTGTTTTTGAAACATATAGTGCATATGTTGTTGGGTATTCCTATAGTTTGGTAATGTTGAGGGAAAATAATAATACTACTCGCGCGACTATTTTCTTTCCACAGAGATTCGAATGAGTTTTAAGTTTTGGAATGATAATATATGTTATATCTTTAGGTGGTTAAATTATGGTGTTTTAACTGTCGCCTCCTAATCCATCGTGTCCAGAATTGGTGGTTAAACCTGTAAACAAGTTACTGGTTTTTATGTTTGTCCTTAATATAAAAATGAAGAAATTGAATTATAGATATAATATTATTAAAGACAGTATAATTTCCACATGCATAAACTGTGTGTTTGTTTTTTTACCGAACCACATGGCAATGTCGATATTTTTTTGGCGGAAAAAAATCTGCTTACAGCTTACTACTGTTTAGTGCTTATTTGCTTAATTAACGAGGGGAAAAATATTTCTCCCGTGGAGATAAGTTATTTTAATAACCTCTAAGACTATATCGTTTTAAATTAATGAAGGATGTATTTGTAATTTTAGGTGAATTAATGAAGGATGCAAAATTACGGAAACACCTTTCATTTTTCTAAAACGACGTAGTTTTGAGAGTCACTAGGGATAACTTATCTACAGAGACTGAAGAAATCCTTTACCCATTGACGAGTGGCTAGAAATTTCCCATGAAAATCCGTTGACAAAATTCATCACTTGACAAAATTAAAATGTAGATGCAGGTTTTTTTTTTTTTTTTTTGCTCAAGTAGATGCAGGTTGTTGACCACGTGATTCCAAGCTCTTTAATTCCTTCCTTTTTTGTTAATTGTAGTATTTCTATAATTAACTTAACAAATGATTAAATGAAGGTTAAAATATACTTTTGCTCCTTTATATTTGCATAAAGTGTAATTTTAGTATTTTAAGTTTGTAAAATACCGTTAGTCTCTTTTAACAGAAAATGTTAACTCATAAAAATTACATTATTTTAATTCTAAAAGGCTGCCACATCAACTCAATAATTTTTTTAACAAATTCATATTTTAATTAAAATATTAATAATAACAAAAAAAATCTAGGTTTTTAATAAATTTAAAATTAATTTAAAATTTTAGGCCTATAATCAATTTTTTTCTTCCCCACCTCCTCTGCCATCGGAACCCTTCTCCAGCTATGAACTCCCTTCATCCTACATTAATCTTCCAACACTCTCTAACCCAATGCTTTTACTCTTCTTATGCCAACACTTCTCCCTATCTATGAAAACCTGGGCAAGTTCACTTTCCCTTCATGTTCTTCACGCCTAAGAAGTTAAATTTATGTGGCCCTCTCTCATTATACCCAACTTTGTTGATAGGATTTTTCAATTGTAATCTTTGGAACTGGTATTGCTTAAATTAAGGTTGGAATCGGAAAATTTGTTGAGTGCAAGAGAGAATTTTTCGTTATTATATGCAAACTGTTACAGAAAACGTTGAAACCAAAAAAATATTTGATCAAGTCAATTCCAAAGCACTCGATCTCGTCGGGAAAGCCAAGGCTACTCTATTTCTCCGCGGTTTAGGTTTTCATAGTCAAAGGAAGAACGGGTTAGAAACAGAAGCATTCATGGATGAAGAAGGCTCTTTGCGGCAGGAGGAGGGTTTTTATGTGGAAGGGGAGCATAAAAAAATTGATTAAAAACTAGGATTTTTTTTTATTATTCTAATTAAAATATGAATTCGTTAAAAAAATATTGAGTTGATGGGGCAGCCATTTAGAATTAAAATAATGTAAATTTGATGAGTCAACATTTTCTGTTAAAGAAGATTAACGGTGTTAGGATTGAAAGATTAAAAGTATATTTTACAAACTTATGGTTCTAAAATTATACTCAATGCAAACATAAAATATTAAAAATATACTTTAGCCTTAAATGAAACGAGTTTTTACTTCTTTGCACGTTGCGCGGGGGAATATTATTAAGGAAAAAACTTATTTTTTAATTAAAATGAATCCACCACACTAACATTAGTTGAACATATTATCTTCCATATAAGGGAAAAGTATTTCTTCTGTCACTGGAGATAGAGTTATTTCCGGTGACCCTAAAACTACGTCATTTTGAATTAATGAAGGGTGTGTTTGTAATTTCAGGTGAATTAATGAAAGATGTTTCCGTAATTTTGCACCATTCATTAATTCACCTAAAATTATAAACACACCCTTCATTAATTCAAAACGACGTAGTTTTAGGGTCACTGGAGATAACTCTATCTCCAGTGACAGGAGAAATACTTTACCCATCCATATAATTATGAGAGAAAATAATTAATTGAATAAAAAATAAAAGATGATTCACGGCAAGGAGAATCAATAAAACAACATAATATAACCTATATAAGTTATGAGAGACACATGTGTGTAAATAGATTCTAATTGTTCAAGTATAATGTTTTTGAAGATAAGCAATTGTTTACAATTGTTTTAGAATGAATCACTTTTGAAAATTAGCAGTTAATTACAGTTGTTTAAGTATAATTTCAACTTTTCTTGATGTATGCATTAATATAATTTGACTTCTATTCTAGAAACTCATTTATTCTAAATCTTAACTAATCATTTATAGTCATTTTGAGTTATTTCAAATTGATTCAGATAAATTAAAAATTACACTTTTGTTCAAAGTAATTACCAACTTTTGATATGCATGGAGATTATGAATCCTTTTATTTTTTGATTAATAAGTTGTTGAAGATACTTAAATTCAAATTAATGCATCAATTTTAAATATATTCTTCTAATTTTTTACCGGGTGAAATCCCACATATTAATCATAACTACTATTTTTTATTACTTGAAAAAATGGCTCTTAAAAAAAAACTATTAAACATACCATATAAATAATACTAATTGCTCTCCCTTGCGCGGGGAGCATTAAATTCAACAAAAAAAAATGTTTCAAGTAAAAGAAAGTGAAGAAAAATATTGTCCAACATTAAAATAAAAATACAATTGCACTTACTACATGGACATTAACTAAAGATTATATTACACAACTATGATTATAGATCATTCATTTATGTTTATAAAAATCTCCCTTAAACACAAAATTTGTTGTTGTCCTCCTATTTCCATGACCATCATATGGAACCTATATTTTCAACCAATCCATGCTTCTCTTAGTAAGCATGGAAGTCTCTTAGTTCAATTTCAATCCATGGTTGACTATTAACATATTGCATATATGATGTTTAAGGATGGGGACTTTTGCTTGAGCTCATCATATTGTTGCTAATGAATACCAAATTGACAGCAATCAAGTGTGATTTTTATGATGAAAGTAGCCATGTTCATCAACTTCAGGTGTAAGGCTTACCAATTATAATTGACCTACAAAAAAACATATAAGATGGCTGTGGTGTTTTATATATATATATATATATATATGTATATTGATTCAAAAGATGATGTAGGTCAATATGTTCATTTTCTTGTTGACAACATGGTCGATGTAGTTTTGTAGTGAAATCAATGAATCATTTTTAGGAAGGAAGATAATGTAAATATTGAGTAGATGTGGCAACCATTTAGAATTAAAATAATATAAATTTGATGAGTCAACATTTTCTATTGAGGAAGATTAACGGTGTTAAAATTGAAAGACTAAAAATATACTTTACAAACTTATGATACTAAAATTAGTAAATTACACTCAATGCAAAATAAAAGATTAAAAATATACTTTAGCCTTAAATAAAATTACAAAATTGATTTTGTTTTTATTAGAAAAGTTCCCAGCTTTGGGGGAGTTTAATTAAATGCATGCTGGAGAAGCAATAATTTGTTGATTTTTCCCAAAAGTATCCCTTTCTCCTCTTTAAATGATGTCGCCGATGTATTGCTTCAAGAATCCGGATGATTTCTGGCCACGTCTCTGTTTTCCCGGAAACTGCTTCATTTTCTCAAGAAAATCTTATGTTATATTTCATATATATTTATATGAGCTGAGCACAAAAAGAAATATCATTTTGATCTGAATCAAATTTGGGGGGGGGTGATAAAACGACGATCTCTGTTGGAGTTCACGCCAGGAAGCTCAGGGTACATAGAATTGTATCCTGAGAGGAAAGTGTCGCTTTTCAAGAGCCCTTACATTCTCGGTCTCACAGCAGTGGCAGGTATAGGTGGTCTCCTCTTCCGCTACGACGCATGTAATTAATGAAGCTTCATACAATATTATTTTATATGTTTATTTGACATCTCTGTTATACTCTTGCTTGAATTGTTCAGAGTGAACATAAATACTAGTATAATGCAATACATTTCATTTTGCATGAAAAGATTATATTTTTAAAGTCTTAAAAGATTGGATTATTGATGATTTAAACATATATTATTGTCAATTCTATATTTTGTAAGTCTAAAGTTCAGCACAGTCAGTTTGTGATATTATTATTATTATTATTATTATTATTAGGATTAAGGGCCAATTTTGCCCTTAAAGTATGCGTCCAGGAGCAATTTTACACTTGAAGTTTTTGGTGTAGCAATGTTGCTCTTGAAGTTTAAAAACGTAGTAATATTGCCTTTCCGTTAACTGCCCTATGTTGGACATGATTAATTTTGATTAGAGCCGTCAAAACGGGTCGGGCCCGTTGGGCCAGCCTGTTTAACCTTGACCCTTTAAGGGCCGGGCTTCAAAAATGGAAGAGAGAGGTGAAGTCAGGCCCTGCAGGGCCATGGGCTTTTACGGGTCGGCCCGTTTGGCCTGACATTTTTAAAAATTTTTTTTTTGAAAAACTGAATTGTGGTTAACCCTAAAAAAACAAAATTCCATAGTCTATCATGAATTTAGACACATTTCAGTCGCAGCTTCCTTTTTTCAATCTCAATCACCATGAATTTAATGTTGCAGATAACATATTTCTTCAATTAACCAAGACTAGCTTGCTGAAATGGAAAAAATTAAAATCCCTCGTTTATTGAAAAAAAAATTAACTCTTGTTGATTGAAAAGCAAATTCATTTACAATACACGTAATTTCTTTGTCCAGGCAACATTGTGTTTAGATGTATGGCATTAACTTGTACAACAAAAAATCCTAAACAGCAGACTTGGGAGATTGCAATTTTGAATGCATTCTCCAAAAATCATGAGTATAATAATTCATAAGAAGTAAGAAATTCGACAAAAAATTCGACAAATGAGAATAAATACTCTCTTGAAAAACAAATTTCTTTGATATATTTTCCTAACAAAATCCTGAATTGAGTTAGAATATAATGTTCATGTCTTATAACAATGTAGAGTCTTAAAAATTTTAAACTAATATATTAATATTGTTATTGAGTACTCCTCTGATCCTTACACTATAAACTATGTTCATGTCCCCTCCACTCCTCGTCTCCTCCTCAATCGCAACTCTTCTTAGCTCTCGCGTCTCATCGACCATAATTTATGTATATTAGTGGTATGCTTTTTATATTTTATGTTAGTTATTTAAGAACATAATTTGTTTTTGATTATGAATGTGTGAATGCTTATTTGTTGGATGATTGTGTTTTTTGGATATAAATGTTGACAACATTTATTTGATAAATTAGATGATTTATGTTATAATTTAGAGCTTTGATTGTTGTAATTTACTAATTATATTTGTGTGAAAAATACGGAGAAAAAATAGTTAAAATTTGGAATAATAATTTTCAGGCCCTGCGGGCCGGCCCTGGTGCTCTCGAATCGGGCTTTGAAAAACAAGTATTTTTCTTACTCTGGGCCCTGGAGGGCCGGCCCTGATTGACAGCTCTAGTTTTGATGATGTCTTATATAGATGCTATTATTAAGAGCAAAAAGCTTATATACTATATTTATCTCCTACATTGACTAACTACTATATATTATATATTTAATGTAGATTAGTCCAAGTTGAATTATAAAGATTAATCAAGAAGGAGATAAGAGGTTTTGGAAAGAAAAACTTGCAAAGAATATTAAGGAAGCAAGAAGTTATGAAAATATTTTGGGAATAATCAAGAAGAAGAAGATTTGCAGAGAATGATGAGTTCAAAAAGAAAGAAAGAGTTGAATTATGGAAAATGATTAAGAAAAGAGAAGAAAGAAAGAAGAACTTGCTCAATGGAATGAGAAAATCATTATACAAGCTCTTAGATTGATTCTAGAAGTCTCCATGATGATATGGAAGTTAGAATGACTCAAATTGTGTTAGTTCTCTATGTTTTTGATGTTTTGATGATAACAAATATAATGTAAATAAGTTAATAGATTCATGGTTAAATCATGTTTTATATACTTAACTTGAATCTATAATGTGTTTGGAAGTTTTGCATTGGTTGGCTTGAGCTAAAATGGTTTTGCCTTGGAGTTAATAAATTAAATCTATGCAAGCCTCTAGTTAAATCCATGTATGCCTCTAGTTAAATGATGGAAAAGATTTAAATAAATATTGTTAACTCCAGTCAATTATTTAATTGCCTCAAGTCATGTGTTTAAATCTGGAGATTTTGAAACTATCGATTTTGACTTGTGAATATGAAGTTGATGACTCAAGTCATTAACTCAAGTCATGATTTATTGACTCAAGTTAAACCTTCTATTCCTTTGTAAAATGTCGACTTTAACTCTTGAAAATCAAGTTGACAACTCAAGTCATTCACTTATTAACTCAAGTTAAGTCTACATTTAGCCATCTCTTTTGAAAGCATCAGGTTTAACTTTTGAAAATTAAGTTGATGAATCAAGTCAATGACTCAAATCATTCACTTATTAACTCAAGTCAAGCTTTCATGTTGTCATTTCTTTAGAAAGTATCGGGTTTAACTTTTGCATTTCAAGTTAATGACTCAAGTCATTAACTCAAATCATTCACTCTTCACATCAAGTTAAGCTTTCAATTCACTAGTTTTTTGAATGCATCGACTTTGACTTTTGCATATCAAGTTGATGACTCAAGTCATCAACTCAAGGCAATTACTTTTAAACTTCAAGTTTAGAGATCAACTTGCAAATTTTTCAAAGCCATCGACTTTAACTTTTGCACATCAAGTTAATGACTCTAGTTATTAACTCAAGGCATGACTTTCAAGCTTCAAGTTAGAAAATTAAACTTGGGAATTTCGAAAGGAATTTCACTGACTTTTGTTTATCAAATTAGTGCCTCAAGTCATCAACTCTTTAACTGAAAGTCGTATCTTTTTAGTTATCAAATCATCGTCTCCGGAAAATCAAATTCAATTGATTGTGATTTTATTTCCTCAAATCATTACTCATTACTATTCATAATTGCATTTAATTAATTTATTAATGAGTTACAGATTATTAGAATGAGGATCAACACAAGATATCGATCAAGGCAATCTGGAATTCATTAAACTTGCCTATTCGAGAAACTCAACAACAGACATATCTGCAACATTCTGGGCAAGAATATTTCATTTCCTTTGCTGGGTATCAACGGTCATAATCACAATTACAGGAATAATGACGGCGATTATTCCGATCCTTCTGCTTCATCTCCAACGGTTATTCTAAAGAGTCTCAACGGATATTTCTTCAATCTTCAACTACTATAAATACTCAAAGGATTGAATCCATTAACAAGAACCAACGCATACACAGACAAGGCATTCAAAGTGATCAATTTCTATTCTGCTTATATCTTCGGATACTATTGAGCTTCAGTGTTTATTATTCATTTGCTCTGTGAGAGAGTTCTATAATCTATTTTACATTCGTTCAAATCTCAAGGTAGTGGTATCTTGAGTGTGGGTGTACGATTACAACTTGTAAGGGGGAGTGAGTCCTAGGGAGAAAGGATCATCTTGAGTTACAGAGTGTGTAATTGTATTTGTGAGATAGTGAAAATCCCAGAGTGTCTAGGTACTGGACGTAGGTCAAGAGTTTGACCGAACCAATATAATTCCTCTGTGTCATTTCTCTTTACCTTTCTTACTGCTTTCATCATTTATCCATCACACATAGAAAGAATTTTTGAGATCATCTATTCACTCTTCCTCTAGGTGATATTCTACCTTCAAATTGAAGTTAAAATAAGCAAAATCAAGCATCAGGATGAGCTAACTCGAGCCAGGAGGTTCAAACTCGAGTTAGGATGGTTTCTACAGTGTTTTGGGCATTTGGTAGGAGTTGACTCGAGCCAAGAAAGTCACCAACTCGAGTCTAGGTCTAAACTCGAGTTAGCCATATTGTTGACTCGAGCCAACAGTGATTTTAAGCCATTTTCGCTCTCTGGTACAAGTTGACTTGAGCCAGGCTTTAGTTTGACTCGAGTCAGGCATGTTTTCAGCAACTCTGTTCACCTCTGTTTCACGTTTAGCTCGGGTGACGTCTGGTAATTCGATGATATCTTCCAAACTAGAGATCGGATTAAGATAAAACCAGTGTCATATGAAACTAGACTCCCAATGAGTCATTTTGATATAAAATTCAAGCCCAAAGGAGTTCAGATCAAGGAGATATTAATTGTACAAGTTGGACCATCAATTCATACCAACAGCAGACCAAGCTTCAGTATTTTGGGTGTATTTCACAATCTACAAATCTAATTGATCTGAAACTAGTGCCATTTGAAAGTAGACTCAAAATAAGTTCCATCAAGAGTTGAACCAACCAAAACAAAGCTCAGACCAAGGAGATATGTCCTTTGAAAGTTGACACTCAAAATTCTGGATTCATTTCAACATAGGCTCGGTTTTCTGGACATAACTCACACTATACACAACCAAATGAAGTGAAACCAACTCCATATGAATCTAGACTCAACAAATGTTTCATAGAATTTGGGATCAACAGATTTCAAATCAAAGATCAAAGAAAATGAAAAAGAGCAAGTTGCCTCGAGCTAGCAGTGGCACCTCGAGTCTAAGTGAAGTCTGAGAGTTAGACACTTTGAGAGAGGTTTTTACCTCGAGTCAGAAAATTCACCTTGAGTCAATGGCCAACCCGAGAGATTGAAGAATGGAGAAGACTTTTTGACTCGAGCCACAAGTCTCCAACTCGAGCCAAGTCAAGCTAGAGCAACTGATGAAGAAGAAATCTGACGTGCTAACTTGAGCCTCTTCAAATGCAACCTTGAGTTTGGGCACAGACTCAAGCCAAGGTTTTTTGTGCCTCGAGTCAAATGCTTCTGAAGTTGATGCATCAATGATGATTGACTTGAGCCAGGATTTTGGGTGCCTCGAGGTTAGGCACAGACTCGAGCCAAGGATTTTGTTGCCTCAAGTCAGACAATATTTTCAAGCCTTCTCTATATCTTGAACGATGGATTGACTCGAGCCAATGATAGTATCGACTCGAGCCAATTTCTCTCAGTTTGAAAACACTGCGTTCGAATGTTCAAATTCACTGAGATTGTTTCTATTACTTCATATCATCTATCATTATTGTTCTTAACTATATTTAATCAGTTTATTAATGAGTTTCAGATGAATATACAAAGGATTAACATCAGATTATCAAAAAGTGAATGATTACGTTAGAGCTCAACGGTAACTTTGAGCAAGTCACAACGGTCATATTCCTACGGGAAGAATTGCTTAACAGACAAATGCTCACAACAGTTAAATGATCTTCATTGCCTATAAATAGCAAATTCTTCAAACCGAAAGACGTGAGATTTATGAATGACTCGACGAACCCATTGAAATGATTTTACTACTTCACCGTCGATAGTTCAATATCTCATATGCACTCTGTTTCTCAATATTATATAGTTTTCAGTAGAGAGTGTGATGATCGATTATGTACTTCAGTGATTATTATTCATCTACTCTGTGAGAGAGTCTAAACACTTATTTCATTATTTGTTTAGTAATCAAATCTCAAGGTTGTGGAACCTTTGAGTGTGGGTGTACAGTTACAACTTGTAAGGTAGAGTGGGTTCGAGAGTGAAAGCATCATCCTTTGTTTACAGAGTGTGTAATTGTATCCTTACAGTGTGTAAGGGGAGTATCTCAGTAAGAGATTGTAAAGGCTGCACAAGTGCCTGACTAAACTTGTGAGGTTGTAAAGGCTTTTCTCTTGTACCCGATTAAACAAAGAGAAAGTAGATTGAAAATCTCAAGTGGAGCTTGGGGACTGAACATAGGTCAAGGATTGGGTTGAACCAGAATAAATCTCAGTTTGCATATTTTCTTCCCCAAACTCTTACATTTCTAGCATATATGTTTGAATGACTGATTATTGCTTTATAAACTATTTTTTTCATTCGAACTACTTTCCGTAAGTTGCGAAAAGATTTTCAAAGTTCCAAAGTTTTTATCAGACACCCAATTTGCCCTCCCTCTTGGGTAATAGCCAGGTCTAACACCCTAACAGTCAACTAATGGTCAACATTAGGGTTTTTAACGGAAGGGCAAAATTGCTCCAAAAAAAGTAGCAATTTTGCCTCTGAAGTTTAAAAACGTAGCAATGTTGTCCCTCCGTTAAAAACTCTAACGGTCAACGTTAATTGACCGTTAAGGTTTTTAACGAAGGGGCAACATTGCTACGTTTTAAAACTTCAGGAGCAACATTGCTACACCGAAAACTTTAAAGGCAAAATTGCTCCTGAGCGCATACTTTAATGGCAAAATTAGCCCTTAACCCTTATTATTATTAGTATAAAAAAGTTCAAGTGAGGGTAGACACCAACATCCCATTAGGGTCAAGGCATACCTCCAGGCTTAAAAAGCGTTTTCAGAGGTACTTATAAATTGCCTATCAAGCCCTCACATCGACCAACAGATATCGAATCTCCTCCATTTTGAGTTGAAGGCCGACACCTTAACAAACTGTATCAATCCTCATCGACCAGTTTGCGATATTATGAATCAAAGTTTTCTTCAAACTTTGCTAATTTTTGATTGGGCTTAGAGACAACCTCGAAAAAAAAAAAAAAGAAAAAAAAAGAGGTGGTTGTGCACTCGTCCTTCTTTTTAAGCGCTCTATACATTATATGTGTTATATCAGGAGCACTTCTGTATATTAAAGATGATTTTGAAGAGGTGAATCAGAGTAGGTTCCTGCAGGTATATATATAAGCTTGTGTTGTTTCCTCTTCATTATTCTAAATCTGAAGATTTCAAAATTAAATAACTCATATCGTGCCCTGTTTCACATTTCACGCATCAGACAAAAAAACCCTACCACTTAGACTTGGGGACTCCAACTTGGATCTTTTATGCTCACAGGAATAAGTACATATAGTGCATTTAACGAAGGATAGAGCCAAAAAAAAAACACTTAAGAGTATAGAGAAGGGATGTGAGCCTTACACGTGTAAATTTTTTTGGGGTCAATATGACTCTGATCAATACATGAATGTAGGAGTTTAATGTATAAAAGCTATGTTACATGTCAAGGATCACTTCAACTCAAAAGAATAATTTGTTAAATGAAGGTCTGTAAGTAGTTTTTATTGTAATGCAAGTGACACGGGTTCAGCCTTCTATTTTGGAAGCAAAGTGAGAATTACTTGATTTATCCCTCATTCAGAGATTCTAATGGTTTTCAAATGGCAGGAAACAATAGGGGCATGGCTTTAGTTGATGCAATTATTGGATCAGCATTAGCCAGATATTGGTCTGGAGCAAAAGAGGCATGGACTGATTGGGTGAAAGCCTACATACATGAGGTACAGTTGGTTTTTAGTTTTGCTGAATTGGTACATGGTTTGTAGAAACTTCTTAGTTGCGATTGATGATTTCATTAAACAAATCATCTTTTTTTGTTTCTTGTCTGTCTGTAGGGTGAATTTAATATCGTCTAAAATGTGTTTTTTTAAAACTTTCATTATTTTCACAGGAAATATAGTGGGGACCTAATATAGGTTTTAGAATTTTTTAGATAACTAGTACAGGTCCCGTATGCAATGCACAGTGCAAATGGTTGATACTGTATGGAGCAAAAAATCCACTACGAAATGGTAATGTGAGAAATATGCTGCTTTAATAATTAAGATGTAATATTACAAAAAAAATTCTTTATAAATAATATTGGGTACAAGGACCTTACCATAGTGTGAAACAAATGTGATGGGAGTTGAATTTATAATTTATTTTAGATTTAGTTTTTATATGAACTTATAAGCATAGCAATTTCACACGCACGTGTTTTATGAAAAACTTAGTTTGCATTTAAATAAGGGTTAAGTATCTAATTTGCCCCGAAAGTTTTCCCTCAGAAGCAATTTTGCCCTGGAAGTTTTATTGAGAGCAATGTTGCCCCGGAAGTAATAAAACGTAGCAATGTTGCCCTTAGCTAACTTTGACTAACTTTTGACCGTTAAAATGCCAGGTAGGCGCTGGGAAAAATGCCAGGCTGTTTGGAACATTGGATGACACGTAGGAAGCATTGGTGAGTAGGATTTGTCGTGAGCTAAGACACTAAAGGACCGGATAAGTGTTTTAACCAGTGGATTAATTGATGAAAAGTTAAAATTAGCTACAGATATACAAAAAGGCGACAGAGCAGGGAGTGCGAAGGTGATTGAAATGGAGATCGCTGGAGATCGAAACGAAGACTGAGGGTTGATAAGTTAGGGTTCAAGGTCAGAGTGCTTGTGCGACGACAGAGGAAGTGGGTCGCATCTAATCGGCCGACAAGGACGACATAGTCGAAAAGAAGGCAAAGCAGTGAATTGTCCGAATTTAACAGGTATGGAATCTGTGATTTTAGGGAAGTGTGTGCATGTTTATATAGCTTAGGTCTGTTCGAAGTGATTTCTCCATATGGCCCTTTCTTTGTTTGTTTGTGGGTAAAAGGGTTTTGATAATTTGATAAACACTGTAGGGCTTGGTTGATATGGGTTCAAAAGGTGGTGGGGGACCCCTTGGTGGTCCCGACGGTGGTACCGATAGTGTGGGGGAGGAAGATGATTGGTCTTATTGGAGAGAGAAGAGCAATTATCTGGATGAGTTGACTAAAGACCTTTGTGAGTTCTCCAAAAACATAAAAGCTGTTGTATCTGAGGAGCCAGTGAATGTTGATGGTCGAGAGGAACTAGTTGATGTTGAATCATACTATGAAGCTCTTTATGGTGACAAGGCCGTGGAGGGTGGTGATGGTGATTCATTTGATGAGTTGCTGGCAGCTTACCACGACAATGGGGACAATGATAATGTGAGCGCAAGTGAAGGTGATCATGGAGAGGGTGACTACTCAGATGAAGGTGATGAAAATGAGAGTGAAAGGAGTGAGTTTGGGAGTGATGATGAAGAATATGTGCTCAGAGATGCTGACAATGGAAATGTTTTTAAACAAACTTTTTAACTTCAATCAAATGTTCTTTTTATGCCTCGAGTTACTTGTTGTTGAGTGTCTGGACCAATTTTTTTTAATTCTTGATATCAAGCTAATGACTCAAGTCATTAACTTTATATCAAGTTAACTTGCGGTTTTCACAAGCCATCGGGTTTAACTTTTGAAATATCAAGTCATTTACTCAAGTTGGTAACTCAAGTTATTCACTTATTGACTCAAGTCAAGTGTTGATTTGCCCATTCATTTTGAAGGTTATCGGGTTTAACTTGATATATATCAAAGTCACTAACTCAAGTCAAGTCACTTTTTAACTCAAGTTAAGGTTTCATTGGCCACTTTTTTATATAGCATCGGGTTTAACTTGATATATATCAAGTCACTAACTCAAGTCAAGTCACTTTTTAACTCAAGTTAAGGTTCCTTTTGGTCACTTGTTTTTGATATCATCGGGCTTAACTTGATATATATCAAGTTAGTGACTCAAGTCACTAACTCAAGTCATCTATTTTTTAACTCAAGTTGGGTTTTCATTTGGCCATTTGCTCTGAAAACATCGACTTTAACTTTTGAAGATCAAGTTAATGACTCAAGTCATTAACTCAAGGCATGACTTTCCAACTTCAAGTCAGAACTTTAAACTTGTGCATTTCAAAGAGAAAGTCACTGACTCTTGTATATCAAGTAAACACCTCAAGTTATCAACTCAAGTCGATTATTTCTTAACTCAAGTCATGACTTGTAACTTGATTTTTTTAAAATCACTGAGTCAAGCATTTTACTACCTTGAGTCATTGACTCAAGTTAAATTCATTTTAACTTGAAGTTAACACTTTCTATTTTCAAAATCACCGTCTCCGTAAATTCAAAATCATTAGGAGTGATTTCATTATCTCATATCTTGATTCATTACTATTCCTAAATGCTTTTAACATGTTTGCTGATGAGTTTCAGATAATTATGTCTTGGATTATGTTCATTTATCTTATTGGTTCCTATTTCGCTTACAATTTGAAAAGAAGTTTAAAACTTCTAATATCACCTATTCACCCCCTCTAGGTGATATTCCATCTTCAATTACAAAGTCCTCAAGGAGAAGCTTCCATGAACAGAATCTAGCATCAACTTTTTACACAATTACAAATGCTAAATTTTCCACTACATACAAATAACTTCAACAATTCAGACAATGGTCACAAGCTAAACCAACCAAGATAAATAAAACATTCATATACATGCCCAATTCCATATCACTTAGTGTCTCAATAGTAATCAAGTTTCCAAACCAAAAGATTTTCCCCACCATATCCCTTACATTTAATCTTTCATTACATCCCCAAATCCTTAGTAATTAACGCAGCAATAAGGCTATACATAACAACCAAGTCACGAACAATGCACAAAAAGCTTGCTTCAGTTTCCTTTCGTTCTTCTTCATGTTAGCATAAATGGTGGCTATGTCATCTTCAATGTATCCTGCAAATCCTCCCTCATCCATTCTCATTCTCGTTAGCCCCACATTCTCGTCATTCACATTCTCCATCTGTCCCAGGAGCTCGTTTATCACCTCTTTTGCCCTCCGTCCCATTTCCTCGTCATGCCATTTGAAAAAACCACAACCCCTTCCCTGTACATTGAATGTAGTTAAACAATCGCCTCCCGAATCATTCAACTAGACAATACAGCCCCCAAATGCAATCACAACAATGAATTTCGACGAATTACACTTACAGGCTGATAGTTTCTGCATCCAAAGAATCTCCTCCCTGGGTTTTACGCAGTCCATGACGTATATAGCCTTGCAACCACGCCACAGTAACACATCGTCGATGCACGAGGTTCTCTGACATCTCCACGAACACAAGGTTGCATCGTCGTTCTCCTCCTCCTTGTTGATGTTGCAGACGCCGTCAACTCACTCATCCCTCTTCTCTGCTCCATCGCTACATGTTCATCGACGCAAATCGTCCAAGACCTTTCACATTTAAGCACTGTCGTCGCACAAGCACTCTGACCTTGAACCCTAACTTATCAACCCTCAGTCTTCATTTCGATCTCCAGCGATCTCCATTTCAATCACCTTCGCACTCCCTGCCCTGTCGCCTTTTTGTATATCTGTAGCTGATTTTAACTTTTCATCAATTAATCCACTGGTTAAAACACTTATCCGGTCCTTCAGTGTCTCAGCTCACGACAAATCCTACTTACCAATGCTTCCTACGTGTCATCCAATGTTCCAAACAGCCTGGCATTTTTCCCAACGCCTACCTGGCATTTTAACAGTCAAAAGCTAGTCAAAGTTAGCTAAGGGCAACATTGCTACGTTTTATTACTTCCGGGGCAACATTGCTCTCAATAAAACTTACAGGGCAAAATTGCTCCTGGGGGAAAACTTCCGGGGCAAATTAGATACTTAACCCTTTAAATAATAATAATAAAAAAAACATTTTTCTTGTCTCAATTGTTTTTTTTTTTAAAAAAAATTAATCCATCAGTATTTAGTGCTATATTGGCAACTTATTAGTTAGGTTTGCCATAGGGATGTCCATGGACCAGACTAGACTGGGTTGGGGGTCAACCCGAGGTCTGGTCCAGGAGGGACCTCGGGCTAGACAATCCAGCTCGAGGTCTGGTATGGTCTGGCACCAGCCTGAGCTCGAGCTAGACAGACCGGTCCAATGGACTGCCTAAACTAGTCCAGGCAATCCAGGACCTGTTTCATTTTTTTTTAGCTTTTTTCCCCCACTTCTTTGGACCAATAATTAAACATACAAACATTTTAAATCCAACCATACAACTATAAGAATCTCCAACAACATTGAACAAAAATACAAAATAACAGCATTCTATTGGGCCAGACAGAAGAAGAAAGGAAGAAGAAGAAGATTGAAAAGGGAAGAAGACTCCGAATATTTTTTTGGCTGAAGAAGAAGACTCATTGATGAGTGATGAAAAATCGTAAAGAAGACACTAAAGAAGGATATAGAGTTAGGTTAAGTTGTAATTTTTTTTAAAAAAGGGTTAAGTATCAAATTTGCCCCGGAAGTATACTCCGATGAGCAATTTTGTCCTGGAAGTTTTTCTTGGAGCAATGTTGCCCTGGAAGTTTTTTTTGGGAGCAATTTTGCCCCTCCGTTAATAACCCTAACGGTTAACTAACGGTTGACCGTTAACGGAAGGGTAAAATTGCTCCAAACAAAAACTTCCGGGGCAACATTGCTCCAAAAAGAAAACTTGCAGGGCAAAATTGCCCCTTGGAGTATACTTCCAGGGCAAATTTGCTACTTAACCCTAAAAACATTTATATAACTCATAAAAAATTATGGAAAAAATGATCATCTATTTTTTTGCCAGCTATCCAAAATAATCCAACTTAGCTACAACAGCAGGGTTAATAAAAATTTACATTTACATGCTGCTTATAACTAGATTTATTTCGAATCTAATATAAATATTTATGGAAGAGTGACATATAATTTTCTTACAAAAATAAATGATTTAATCAATTTCCTTACTTTTTGTAAATTGATTAATTAGGCCTTTTTATCTCTGCCTTCGCTAATTTATGTAATTCGGCCTGTTTGAAGTAGGATTATTTTTAACCTGTTTGAAGTAGACCTGTTTTGTAGTGAGGCTTATAGCTTGTTCGCCTAATTATAAAATTTTTTAAAATATAGGCCGCCTTAACAGGGCATATGCTGAAAAAATGGCCTCTAACAGGCTACAAGCCAGGCTCATGCCATTTTGTTGCCGAACAGGCCTGGCTTGTTAAGGTTGAAGTCTGGGCTGGCCTGACCTGTTTCCACCCCTAAATATTATATAAATAAGAATTAAAAATATATGATATCATAAATAACAGTTTTAACTTTTTTTTGGGTTAAGTAGCAATTTTGCCCGGGAAGTTTTTCTTTTGGAGCAATTTTGTTCTGGAAGTTTTTTTTTAGAGCAATTTTGCCCTTCCGTTAACAGTCAACTAACGGTCAACAGTCAACTAACCGTTGACCGTTAACGGAGGGGCAAAATTGCTCCAAAAAAAACTTTTGGGGCAACATTGCTCCAAGAAAAAACTTCCAGGACAAAATTGCTCCTCGGGGTATACTTCCGGGGCAAATTTATTACTTAACCCTTAAAATATATATATATATATTTATTTATTTATTTATTTATATCATATATATCAGGCCGGATCGGACCAGTTCAAGAGATCTTAGTCCCTTGGACCGAAGTCCAGTCTGGCCCGAGTAGACTAATCTGGTTTGGTCCACCTCATATGTTCCCAGACCAATTTTTTTTTTTTTAGAGACCGGGTTGGATCAGACCAAACCACTTGAACTACCAGATTTCTTGGACATCCCTAGTTTGCTGGAATGTAAATCAGCAGTAGGGGGGAACCTGGCCTCTGTTGTTCAAAACGCGGAATGTTGCAATGAAAATTTCATCAGGAATAAAAAATAAAAAATATACCATTGTAAACTATTATGATCAAATTTTTTTAGCAAATATTCAGATGAAATTTTAATAGTTTAAATTTATTTATTTAATTAATATTTCATACTTAATATTATTGTAATATTTTTATGTGATGCTAAATATCATTCTAACAGTAAAAATATTAAGTAAGGAAGAAGGTGACAAGTTAGTGGAGATAGTCCCGGGCCATGAACTGCTATACTATTCAACGATTGTATTGCTTATCTAATGGTTATTGATGAATCATACTTTTATCCTCTTTCCGCTGACTTCTTAGTGAATAGTGATGAAGCAACTGAGTTTAACTAGATTATATTTATTTATTTGTTGGAGTACTTTATAGTTTATGAAAAGTAGTCTTTTAAATTAATAATGAAAATCGGTTCGGTTGAAATAAATTAAATTTTATCATCTGAATTTATTTATTTATTTATTTTAAAGAATATTTGTGTAAACTAACTCATTAAAAACACTATATTGTATTACTGTGATATCCAATCAGCCTCCAGCGGCTTCTTTTAAAACACAAACCTCCAATTGTTATAATTTATTTTGAAAATTAATTTCCTTCTTAGCCATCTTTCCTTCTTTTCAAAATTAATTTGTTCCGGTGAGTCCCTGGCCTTGGCCGAGTCTCCCGGCGAGTGCGATTAGGAGCGTCGATTTTCCGCTCCCCGACGGGCCCAGCACCGCCAGGATTTCTCCCGGAGACACCATCCCCGTCACGCCGTTCAGAATGATTTTCTCTTGCGCCGCAGCCGCGGTGGCTCCCCCGTCGACTGACATCGACGAGATCATTCGCTTTATGTTAATCCCTCCCTTCTTTCTGTCCACCTTTACTCTGTATCCCACGTCCTCGAACTGCATGAACAAATTAATAACCAACAAAATTCGATTTATATATATGTAAATATAAACAAACACCAAATCGAAGCATTGTGAGTGGAAAAAAGGAGATGAATCTGTGTACTGGTTCGTGAAATAGTACCTTGAGAGTGATTGGATAAGAAGAAGATAATAAAGGAGGAGGAGAGAAGCGTGCATTGGGAGTTTCTTGAGGAGCACCGAACGGTGCGGTTGGTGGTGGCGTTGGCATTATTTTGGTGTTTACAGTAGTACTGTATGTCAGGGATTGAGTGTGATGGCCAAGGCCAGGAACTCCGGCGGCTTCTTTATGAGTAAAATTTCCACTTTTTTTTTTTAAACCTCCATCGCCTCTAATCGAAAAAGAATTGGAATTTTGAATTGCTTTCAAAATTAATTTCCCTTTTAGCCACCTTTCGGGGAAGATTATATTTCCACATTTTTATCTCCAACGGCTCTGATATTTAAAATTTCAATCTACTTATTACTTTTTTAACTTCATTTGGAGGAACTTGTAATTAAAAGGGTAAAGGAGCAATTTTACACATATGCTTTTCCTAGGAGCGCTCAGTACCACAAGCTTTTTTTTTGGACAAAAAATACACATCTGTACTGAGCTTTTTTTTGGACAAAAATACACATCTGGTTATATTTTGGAAGCGCCCAGCACTACGGTCGTTAGTTGACTAAACGGTCAACATTAATTTGATGGAAGTGAACAGTAATGCAGGTAAAATTACCCTTTTGCCCTTAGTTTTAAATATTAAAAAAAAAACTAAAATCCCCCCCGGTCAGTGGGCCCTACCACCGCCGGCCGCCAACCACCACCGGCTGCTGGCAGCTGGTGGTGGGGCCCATCGGCAGGGGGGATTTTAGTTTTTTTTTTTAAAAAAAATATTTAAAACTAAGGGCAAAAGGGTAATTTTACCCGCGTTATTGTTCACTTTCATCCAAATTAACGTTGACCGTTTGGTCAACTAACGTCCGTGGTGCTGGGCACTCCTGGGAAAAGCACATGTGTAAAATTGCTCATTTACCCTAATTAAAAATTGTTTGAAATTTTATTATAAAACTCTAGTTTTCTCAATTTGATTTGAAAAACAATATTTGATTTTGTTCTGTCTAAGAACAGGATCTGGCTAGCCCTAATGGACTAGCATGTTTGATATTGATTGAATCGGACTTAACCTAGGAACAATGCCTAGGGCCTACGTACACTATAGAGGGATCAAAGTCCATGTAGTTTGAGACACATATAGGCGTTTAGCTAAAGGGATGGTGTGTGTGCTCTGTGACGGCTGAATTGTAAATAGCCAGAGAGAATAGAATGTGTGCACCTTAGGGTTTGACTTCTGTATTTATAGAGTGTACCTTAGATTGATATGGGCCCTATGTAATCCATGGCCCAAGTATCGTAACTGCCAGATCTAGATGAAGGTCTTCCTGGATTATAGATAAGATAGGATCTTCCTTATAGATAGATCCTAATCTACAGAATATTCCCTGTTTGGCCATTCTGCTATTGGACCTAATATAGGTCCGTAACAGATTTCATTTCATTTGAAAAATTGATGACTCTACTGTCTTAATTTGATTTTAAAATCAATATTAAATATTTTTTAAAAATTACTTTGGTTTGATTTTTTTAAAATTTGATTTAATTGGAAAATCAACATTTAAAAACTAACTAGTATTTTAAATTACTTATTTAGTCTGATTCGAAACAAATTTACAATTTGAAATTGTTTTAAATTTGATTCGAGAATCCATGTTATTTAACGTTTTTTTAAATATCATTTAATGTTTTATTATTATTCTAAATTGCTTATTTAGGTTGATTTGAACAAAATTAAAATTAAAATTGTTTTAGATTTGATTCGAGGATTTGTATTTAAAGTCTTGATTTGAAATTGAAATAGATTAGCAAGATTAAATTATTTTAAATTTGAGTTGATGACTCTATTTTAAATCGGATTGAAAACTTATTCTTTTCAATTTTCAATCTGATTTGAAACCAATATTAAATATTAACATTGTTTCATTCAACCACGAGTCAGGTATCTTTGTGTCTTTAATGTAAGAGTACCTAATTTTCTAATTTAAATAGATTAAGCTTATGTCTAATAGGATGAGGCCTCTGCTTGATGTGTGTATTTCTCAAAACTAGAGTGCATTTGTTCTAGGTTGATGTATACAAGATAATATTATTATTGCCCATGAGGTTTATCATTATCTCCGGAGAAAGAAAAAGGGGGTAAGCATGAATCCTCGTTGAAAATGGATATGAGTAAGACTTATGATCGTGTTGAATAGGATTTTTTGGAAAGGGTTTTGTTGAGATTTGGCTTTTGTGTTGATTGGGTCTCTCTGATTATAAAGTGTGTGAGGTTTGTTAGTCTAAGCATCTGTGTTTTCAAGCAAGAATGTTAGCTCTTTCACTCCTAGTAGAGGCTTGTGCCAAGGGGATCCTTTCTCGCCGTATCTGTTTATTCTGGTAGCAGAGTGTAACACCCCCAATTTCTAACAGTTATAATAACAAAATTTTAATAATTTTTATAAATAAATTAATGAAATTCGGAATAAACAACCTTGGGGAGTGTTACCGCCGCACTTGTATGGGACAAGTGCAAGGCTACTTATTACATTATTATAAATTAAAACTTAAATAAAGATGTCTGCATAAAGAAAAAATAAAAATAAAGAAAAGAAACTAGCTAAGACTTTTCATTTTCACTTCTCACTGCTAGCCCCAGCGGCCCCAGCTTTGACCTGTTTCAATTAAAAATCTGCTCCCCCGAAGGATCGTCGCAGCCCATAAAACATACATCAACAAACGCTGGTAATCCTAATAAACAAAGATTAAAAAAAAATAACCATAATAATAGTAATAATAAAATATTCAGAAAAATATATTTATTTATTTATTTATTTATCTATCTAATCTAAAATATTGGTTTCGCTATCACATATCATTCATTAATTAATTTTTAATTTTTTTTCTTTAAATTAAATTTTTATTTGGACCCAGAAACCTGCCAGTCCATTTAGTTTAGTGAGAAGAGAACCATGGTAGACCCGGAAACCTGCCAGTCTACCCTGTGACCCGGAAACCTGCCAGTCACAATCAATTGGCCATAAACATAATAATCATATCTTCCTAGTGTGCACACCTCTTCCCAAAGTTGCTACTAGTGTCCCGGAAACCTGCCAGACACCACTTTGGGAAGAACGGATACTATTTTTTCACATCGGTGGCATAAAGCCCAAAATTTTTGTGTTCATCACCTTGGGAGATACCATCCCAAGGCTATCCTCCCACTGTTAATTTGTTTTAAACACACACAAAACAACCTCCTAAATTATTTCTATTATTTAATTATCTTATATATATTTTTATATTATTATTTTAATTAAATATAAATATAAAGATGTTTGACCTAAACTCTGTTCATAACTTATCCTATTACGTAGGGGGTATTATATAAAGAAAAAGAAAATCCAATAGTAAAAGAAGATAATATGGACAGATATGTATTTTTCTTTCAAATCCTAATTCATAAAAAAAGCACAGGTGTATAGAACTCATTCAAGCAAACCAAGGCAAAGTAATGAGAGATATTATACTCGTACTACAATATAATAACGCGTTATCACTGGAACGGTGAAAGAAAAAAAAAATTTAACCTCCGTAGAAAAAGCAAAAGAAAAATTAGCCAATATTGGATCCATGCGAAACCTTTTCAAAATGTAATGTCATGTCAAGAATATTGTGCGTGTGTGTGTGACTGTTCAATAGCAATATATATACATCTTTGAAGGCAGAGACACTTTTATTTGAATTATATCAAACTAACCTAAGACTTATGGGAATTAGGATTACCTGGTCTCCGTGTTTACTAACTTCCTATAAGAAGAAAGTTTAGCCGCAGAGAAAAGTGTCGGGTGTTTTTTTGTTTTTTTAGGTTTAAGCGGCTAAACCCGGTATTTATAATTGAATTTAGGGTTTTGACTAAGGGCTGGGCCTTTTAATTATTAGATATATTTTGATATAACTAACTCCTAGAATCTAGGATCTAATCTTAATCTCTCTAATAATATTATTTACAAAATAATATGATTACCCAGAGATGATACAACATTATTAATTTTTATTATTTTATTAGTATTATTTTAATCTATCACTATCATTTCTATTTCTGTCATTATTATTATTATCACTAGAATCCGGGGTACTACCGTTATAATATCTTTTATCCTATATTTAATTTAAAGATAGATAAGTACATAAAGATAATTAAATAAGTACAAGATATTAATACCTTTAATCCAATATATCTTAGAATCTATACTTATTTAATTATAAAATATATACTTATCTCAGAAACAATTCAACGCTATTAATTTAATTAATTAATTTATTTTTCTATTATTTTATTCTGCTGTTATTATTATTATGACTATTATTTTCTATTATTAATCATTATTATTCTGTTAGTATTATCTTAATCTATTATTGTCCATACTATTTCTATTATTACTCAGGGGTATTACACAGAGGTTCTCTCACTAATGATTAGGAAGAGTCAAGAGTCCAAGTTGATCAAGGGTATTAAATTGAGTATTAGCTGCCTGGAGCTTACTCATAGCTTCTTTGCAGATGACGCCCTTTTGTATATGAATGCTAGTCTGAGTAATTGCATCGCTTTGGCTTGTATTTTGACTCAGTTATTGCTGCTTCAGGTTAGGTTATCAACTTGGATAAGTCGAGATCTTTTTCTCTACCAACACCCCTAGGGATGTTATAACTGAGGTTGGTAATATTCTGGGGATTTCAACTACAATGGATTCGGGGAGATATTTTGGTATTCCTAGCATTTGGGTTAAAACCAAACATCAAGCTCTAACTTATATAAGAGAACGGGTGGCCTATAAAATTCAAGATTGGGGACATTCTTTTCTCTCCTTTGCCAATAAGGAAGTCATGATTAAGGCAGTCATTCAGGTAATTCATATTTACCCTATGAATTGCTTTAAACTTCCTCTTAAGACTTGTAAAGAAATTCAGAGTCTCATTACGAATTTTTGGTAGGATGGTAATGCATTTGAGGATACAACTCATTGGAAAGCTTGGGACTTTCTTACTGTTAGTAAATCTCTTGTCGGTATGGGTTTTCAGGATCTGATGGTTATGAACGATGCCCTACTAGCTAAGACGGCTTGAAAGCTCATGACGAGACCTAATGATCTGTGGGCTCAAGTGTTGAAGAGTGTATACTTTCTTAAAGCCGAGTTTGTTGATGTTGATAAGGGTTATAAAGCATCGTGGTGTTGGTCTAATATTATTGATGGCAGGGATTTCCTTATGAAAGATCTTTGGTAGGATGTCGACAGTGGGCGAGCAATCAAAAGCTGGGTTGATAGTTGGGTTCCTGGTGTGTCTTTCCTGGAGAAACTACAGAATAACGATGACCCTTATGTAACACCCCCAAATTTCTAACAATTTATAATAGCATAAAATTTCTAAAATCATAGGTAATTGTGAAATTTAAATTAAATTTAGGAAATGTTATCGCCGTACTTGTATTAAAGGCAAGTGCAAAGCTAAATTCATTACATTCAAATAAAACCAAAAGCTAAAGTTCAACTAAAGGAAAAATGTCTTAAGCATTTTATAAAAATTCTGTAAACTCTAGAGCTAGCTAGAAATCTCTGAATCGTTATCCTCATTGCCCACTGCTAACCTCGTCCTTTGAAACTTGTTTCACTGAAAATCTGCTCCTCTGAAGGATCATCACAGTCACGCAAACACAAAGTTAGCAAAGCTGGTAATTCTAATCAAAACACAATTTATATAGCTCAAATATAATAATCAAATATATAATTACTTAGTAATTGAATCAAATATCGCATTCAATATTCATCATATATACATTCTCATCGAATCAAATATTATTTATTATCTTTATTGAAATCATTTAGTGTGTTTAGTGGGGAAGAGAACTATGGTAGACCCAGAAATCCTGCCAGTCTACCCTATGACTCGGAAAACCTGCTAGTCACAAATCATCAAATTGGCTATCATTAAAACATCTCTTCCTAGTGTGCACATCTCTTCCCGAAGTTGCTACTAGTATCCCGAAAATCCTGCCACACACCACTTTGATAAGAACGGATAATATCTTTTCACATCATGTAAATATCTGAGGCAAAAAGCCCAAAGGTTGTTGATAGGGCAAAATTTAAAGCCTAAAAAAACTCCGCAAGTGCACGGGCCGTATCAAGTAATAAAATGATAAGAAAAGTATCGTTCCCACGAGGACTTGGTATCACAAACTTCAGTTAAGCATTGATTTCACAATTTCATTTAAGTTGAGAAGACCAAATTGAATTTAATTAAGAAAAAGAAATTAAAACTAAAATAAAAATAAGAAAAATACCACAATAATCAAACGAGCAACCTAGAGTCACTAATCCCTTATTTGTTTCCTAGATTTTATCCCCACTAAAATAACTTTGACTAAATTTAATCAGCTAATCTAGAGTATTAATGTTTGTAAGTGCCTGTCGGTCCACTTATACACCTACCTTAAATAATTATGCAATGTCTCACACAATTAATTAAGATGCAATTCAAATCGGGCTCACTCTAATTTGACTATGCGGAGCTTCTAGGTATATGTCTATCCTAGACGCAAATTAGATTAAAACCTAATTTCTTTATTAGATTTAAACCTAATTCCACATTATTTAATCCCAAGGTCAATTTAGGATTCCCTCTTTCAAGTCCAACCCTAAATCCCCAAAACATGCTCAATGGTGATCAGTCAATAAGCAATAACAATGAACACAGGATTAAATAAACTGAAATAAAATTAAGCAAAACTAAAAAGTGGGAATAATCTCTAAAACCCAAACAAGTTCATAGATTCTCTAGGTTGCAAAACAAACTAGCCACACATGGCTTTATTCAAATCCATAAAAACAAAAGGAAAAAATTAAAATTCAGATTCAAAGAAGAAGAAGAGAGAAGAAAGAAAATTTCTCCGTCGCCTCCACAGTCCTTCCGTCCTTCCGTGGAGATGATGAAGGGAATTGAAACGCTCAGCCTCTACTCCTTTGCTTCTTCGTTCTGTGTCTCTCCTGATCTGCTCCGTCCTCCTGTTGCTTGTCTGTGCTTCCTTATTTATAATAATTTAGATCTTGGGTCATTGATTCTCCTTTTTTTATTAAAAAGATATCTCATATCTTGTAATTTACTCCATCATATCAAACAATTGATTTTGTTTCTATTTTTCTTGCATGAGACCACTGAATTTGACTGATTGCATATCCTCTTATTGCCTTTTTTACTTCATTCCAAATCAGCTAATATTTCCTACACAATAAAAATAGGATATGAGTAGATTTTATGTCGATTTATTCTTTGATCCCAAGTTTCACTCAATTATGGAAACGTTCATAAAAGATAATTAAATAGGTATATAATATCAATAATTCCAATTAAATCTCATAAAATATACACCTATTTAATCATAAAATATATACTCATCAAACACCCCCACACTTAAACATTTGCTTGTCCTCAAGCAAAAGAAAGAGAATTCATTATCTGAAAAGAACATTGCTTACGAAATCCCTAAATAGAGAGCAATAAACCCCCACACTTGGATCATATCATCAAATCTTATTTAAGTTAATGTTCTATAAAAATAAGTCACTAAGCCAAAAGAGTGTAACAATCTCTTAACATCCCATGATCAAAAGATCGGCAAGCAATAAGTTCAACCATAAGATTAGTAAAAGAATATTATGCTACTTAATTTCTCCAGAAAAATTCAAATGCCCCCACCAAACCAAGCTTTTTATTTAATTTATTAAGACTTCTCAGGTAGGAAATAACTCATTTTGCTTCTTTTTTTTTTTTCCTTTCTTTTTTTTTCCTTTTTTTTTTCTTTTCTTTTTTTGATTCTTGAGCCGTTGTAGGTCCCCTTTTGACGCGACCCTGCACATGGGTGATGCAGCACCGGTTACTCAGTTACTCCAACAGGCACCTCAAGAGGCTTTTAGCCCAACTCATAACCCTCTTTGACTTTACCGTTTGACGCGAGTGCCAACATTGGTGATGAAGTGCCCCCGGTTACTAAGTAAGGTCTAGAGAAGTCATTGGAGTTTGTGTGCGTGTGTGCATGTGTTTTTTTTTTCAACCCCTTCAATCTTCTTCTTCTTTTTTTCCTGAGTTATTTCCCTACACAAAAGTTTTACTTGGTTAACATAGATCATCATCTAATTTTCTAAAGAAATCATATAGCAAAATATTCTTGAACTAATAATTTGTTGATCATATTACAAACTAATCCTTATTCTCATAATCCATCTCAAGATTGCAAAAAAACTCAAGGCTTAGAGACTTGGTTAAAACATTTTTTTTCTATTTTAATTTTTGATTTGATAATATTCTCTAAGATGGGGAAAGCTCAAAATTAAGGTCAATCTCAACAATGCAAAAATCTCAAATTAACAAAAATCTTTTCAGTTGCATAAGGACAAGCATAATTCAAAGAAATTATATCCCTCTCTCACACTTAAATCAAACATTGTCTTCAATGTTGCAAAAAAATAAAGAGGGAAAGGAACTAGTACTCCCCTGGTTTAGGCCTCTAACTATGATGTGGAGTGCTTCCCCTAGTACCATCCATGATATTTCAAATTTTTATGGAGAAGAGAGTACTCAAGCAAGACCTTGCAGCAACAAGAGAAGTGATCTTCTTCAAACCTGAATAAAACTGAAAGAAAGAAAACAACAAGAAAAAAATAATAATAAAATATGCAAGCAAAACCCTTGGGTTGCCTCCCAAGAAGCGCTAAATTTATAGTCTTCAGCCAGACTTCTCAAAACAAACCACTAATCATAAGTATCAAACACCATAATTACCTTGTCTTCATTTCTTTTCAAGCAACAAGGTATCTCACACAAAAATTGATCATTCAAGTTAATTACTTGTATTTCCTTAATCATAGACAATCTTGGATTACAAACAATCATTGAATTCAAATTAAGCACAACATGCATATCTTTGAAGATAAATATAGGCACATCCAAGAATTTAGAGCATCCAATAAAATCAACTTGACTCTCATCAGTAAGAGTCAACACTTCAAGAGGAGGGTCATGAACAACAACAATTGGGACATCTACATCAATTAGATCACAAACATCACAATCCTTAGGCTCCACAGCCGGAACCTCTTCTAAACATCCAATATTTTCATCTAAATCAATATCAACCTCACAATCACTTTCTACATTATCCATAATCTCATGCAATCCCATACATTCACCTTCCTCACAATAATCATTATCAGCATAAGAAGTGGTACCCATGCTTAAGGGATTATTTTGCACCATAGTCTCAAGGGTAGAAAGCATTTGACTCGCATACACCTTCATATTTTGGAGACTTGACTCAATGCTAGAGAACATCTCCTTTTGCTCTCTACTAGATCTCTCTAATGCTTCCCCACACTCCTCAAGTAATTTTTCCAAATTAGATTTTTCCCTGTACTCAATGGTGTGTTCTTCAACATATGGATAAGAGTAACAAGGAGGGATATTTTCATGAGAACAATAGACATATGGATCCCTAAAATTATGTTGCTCAAAACCTTCACTAGGACAAAATGAGTTATCAAAACAAGCTTAGTTCCTAGTGAAATCATCTCTCATAAAATGACTAATTGTACTATATGGACAATGCTCAAATGAATGATTCCCTCCACAATAAACACAAGACATGCAAACATATTGAGAAGAATCAACATATGGAATACAACCATCATTTATGCTCATTTTACATTGCCAATATTCATTCAAAGACTTTAAAGTAGCAATCAATTCATCTTGAGTAGAAGACAAAAAATTCATCTCCTTTTCAATATTAAGACCAGTTGATTGCCAATTGAAATCCATTTTTTTTTAAAAAATTTTTTCTTAAAAAAAATAAAATAAAATATTTACAAACTTAGACTTAAACTACTAATGCTCAATCAATTTCAACCAAGAAAGTTGTGGCACACAAGTCCCCGGCAACGGCGCCAAAAACTTGATATGGCAAAATTTAAAGCCTAAAAAAACTCCGCAAGTGCACGGGCCGTATCAAGTAATAAAGTGATAAGAAAAGTATCGTTCCCACGAGGACTTGGTATCACAAACTTCAGTTAAGCATTGATTTCACAATTTCATTTAAGTTGAGAAGACCAAATTGAATTTAATTAAGAAAAAGAAATTAAAACTAAAATAAAAATAAGAAAAATACCACAATAATCAAACGAGCAACCTAGAGTCACTAATCCCTTATTTGTTTCCTAGATTTTATCCCCACTAAAATAACTTTGACTAAATTTAATCAGCTAATCTAGAGTATTAATGTTTGTAAGTGCCTGTCGGTCCACTTATACACCTACCTTAAATAATTATGCAATGTCTCACACAATTAATTAAGATGCAATTCAAATCGGGCTCACTCTAATTTGACTATGCGGAGCTTCTAGGTATATGTCTATCCTAGACGCAAATTAGATTAAAACCTAATTTCTTTATTAGATTTAAACCTAATTCCACATTATTTAATCCCAAGGTCAATTTAGGATTCCCTCTTTCAAGTCCAACCCTAAATCCCCAAAACATGCTCAATGGTGATCAGTCAATAAGCAATAACAATGAACACAGGATTAAATAAACTGAAATAAAATTAAGCAAAACTAAAAAGTGGGAATAATCTCTAAAACCCAAACAAGTTCATAGATTCTCTAGGTTGCAAAACAAACTAGCCACACATGGCTTTATTCAAATCCATAAAAACAAAAGGAAAAAATTAAAATTCAGATTCAAAGAAGAAGAAGAGAGAAGAAAGAAAATTTCTCCGTCGCCTCCACAGTCCTTCCGTCCTTCCGTGGAGATGATGAAGGGAATTGAAACGCTCAGCCTCTACTCCTTTGCTTCTTCGTTCTGTGTCTCTCCTGATCTGCTCCGTCCTCCTGTTGCTTGTCTGTGCTTCCTTATTTATAATAATTTAGATCTTGGGTCATTGATTCTCCTTTTTTTATTAAAAAGATATCTCATATCTTGTAATTTACTCCATCATATCAAACAATTGATTTTGTTTCTATTTTTCTTGCATGAGACCACTGAATTTGACTGATTGCATATCCTCTTATTGCCTTTTTTACTTCATTCCAAATCAGCTAATATTTCCTACACAATAAAAATAGGATATGAGTAGATTTTATGTCGATTTATTCTTTGATCCCAAGTTTCACTCAATTATGGAAACGTTCATAAAAGATAATTAAATAGGTATATAATATCAATAATTCCAATTAAATCTCATAAAATATACACCTATTTAATCATAAAATATATACTCATCAGTTGTGTTCATCACTTTAAGAGGTACCATCCCAAAGCTATCTTCCCACCATTATTTCATTAAAATCACACACAAGCAAGAAAAAAAATTTAATCTTGTCACAATTATCTTATTTTAAAAAATTTCATTGAATATATCCATTGCTCAAGGACATCATAACTTTCCAAACTATTCAAGAGTATAATAATTCAAATATTCGATTTAAGATCCAACTCATTTAAGATACCCTAAGGATTGGGATTTCATCAAACAAAAAATTCATATAAAGCCAACTCTTGACTCTCTAAGGATTACATATAATATATTTTTATAGAAAACAACCTATGATATACTTTGAATCATAATTACCCTAATTAACTTAAGACTTCTAGGGATTAGGATTACCTGGTCTTCGTGTTTGATGGTTTCTAGGAGGAAAATCGAGTAGAGAAGAGAAGCACAATTGGTAGCCCAAAAAATAAAAAGAAGAAGAGGAAAAGATAAATAGAGAAATGCTGAGGATAGGAAGTGATCTGGTTTGGTTAGGTTGTGTGTCCGCAAGGCTTACATAAGACCTCTATTTATAGGCCTTGATAACTTGGAGAGCAAGCAATGAAAACTTGGAGAGATATTATTGTTGATGGAGCCTGGGATTTTTCCCTCATCTCACATTTATTATCGAAGGATGTCAAGAACGCCATCTATGCTATTCCTATCCCAAATAATGGAATGGAAGATAAGCTGGTGTGGACCGGTGCTAGAAATGGTTAATATACGGTCAAAATGGGCTATTACTATGGCAATCAAAGCTTTGTGTTAATAGTTCTAGGTTCGGGTCCTCGGTTGTTGTCTCTGCTTCTTATTGGAATTTAGTTTGGAAGATAAAGACAGTCCCGTGAGTGCAACAATTTTTGTGGCGGCTTCTTACCAACTCTATAGCTACCAATGCGGCTCTAGTTCGTAGGAAAATAGCCCAGTCGAATCTTTGTTCCATTTGTGAAATGGCGGAGGAAGACATAGAACATCTCTTTTTCCATTGTCAATGGACCAAATGTGTGTGGTTTGGAAGTATGTTCGGAGCTCGAATTGACTTTTCTTGTGTCTCTATTTTCAATGTCTGGTGGCTACAATTGTCAGGTATGTCTTCTTTGAGAGCCCAAGATATTTCTTTAGTTTGTCGGATTTTGTGGTATATCGGGAAACAACAGAATGACAAGGTCTTCAACCATATAGAGCCAAACCCTTTTCTGGTTATTGAAAGGGCTAGGTCTAGTAATCATGAATTTTGGGCCAATTGGGATAATATTCACCATGTGACTGGAGGGGTATGTGGGACCCCTTTCCCCAATGTTCATTGGTCTCCATCGGACCTTGGTTGCTTGAAAATTAATGTTGATGGTGTTTTTCATTTGGGCATGGATGTTGGAGCGATTGGTATGGTCTGTCAGGATTGTTTTGGTCATTTTAAGTGGGGTTTCATAGACAAGGTGAAATCAATTTCTGCTTTTATAACTGAAGCCTTGGCTCTTAAGCAGGCTCTACTTTTGGCTATGGATCATGCCCATGATAAGGTAGTTATAGAAACGAATTGTCTTCCTCCACTTGCTTGTGTTGATGCCAAGTCACCTAATTTATTTGATTGGAAGAGTAGAAGTATTATCCATGATATTATATGTCTTCCATCAACCAAAGTTGGGTTTTCTGTATCTTTTACCCTACATCAAGGTAATCGAGTTGCCAATTTACTTGCAGCATATGCTTTCGAGGATGTGTGCCCTACTAGGTAGGTTAGTCAACCATCACCTTCTTTATTGTCCCTTTTATCCTTAGATATGCAAGATACTAATATTGCTTGGATGACACTTTTGCTTCCAGTCTTATGATCAGAGGCAGATGCACATAGAAAGTTGGGGGGCACGTGCCCCCAACCTTTTTTTTCAATCTATCACTATTTTTTCCCCTCTCTATTTTCCCCCCTTGTCTCTTACTTCCTCTATTGCCACTTCCACTATTTTTAAATCATGCTCATTTGCATGTGTAGTTCCCTTTGCCTTGAATACCTCTGGGATAATTCACACGCACGCACACAATCATTGCAGAAAGTAGCCAGTTATAGTTCAGTATGCAAACTCTTGATTTAGATGATTTCTGATACATCTATTTGGGCACAAGACAGTTTGTTGCCTAGATGTTCTGTACATTATCAAGCTGACAAGGTAATGTATTTGCAATTTGTTTGCTGATACGCTAATGTATTAGAAAGTTTTTCCTATGAGCATTTTTTTGGTGAGAGTTTCTTATAACATTAAAAGCTACAGAATCTGCACTTACATGGACAGCTAATGGCCAAAAACTGGTCGAATTAATAACGTAAACATGTCTCTTTAAACAATAGTCAATTAAGATTCAAATGTGAGTAACGGAATTGCCTTTTAGCCAAAAACTGGTTGAATTAATAACTTTAGTTTTGCTTTTTCCTTTATATTCTTTCATTTTTTAATGATTTAAAGCTTTGCTTTTAAAAAAAAAAAACACCGAGGCTGCCCCCAAACCCCGCATCCCCCCACCAATGGCGCCCCCTTCCATAAATTTCTGGATCCCCTGCTTGATGATGAATGGTGGTTAATTCCTTTATGTTAGTTTTTTGCTTGCTTATGTATTAGCTTCTTCTCTTTAGGCCCCGTTTGTTACAAAGAAGATTTTGGGAAGGAAAGGAATGGAAAAGAAAGGAAAGGAATGGAAGATTAGGAGGGAACTTTAAAAATGTGAGTCGTTTGGTACACTAGGGAAAGGAAGTTAGTTGAGGGAAAATGATATGTTTGGTATGAAGAATTGGGTGTTGATTAAGTGGGAAGATTAGGTGAAATTCCCACAATGCCCCTAAACCGTTCGAACGCTGGCGTCTAGTTCGATCGTAAAGGACTAAAGGGACAATGCAATTCGAACGAAAAATTAGACAGTAACCAAACTTGTGCAGCTGTTTATATCAGAACATTTGAGGAACAACAAAATGACAAAAACAGAAGTAGGCATTTTTGACAGAAACAAAAGTAATATAAATGCAAGACAGTAAAAAGCCACAACACAGACCCACACATCGTCTTCTTGTTCTTGCTCATGTTGTTCCACTTCCTCTTCGCGGTCGTTCTCGTTGATTTTCTCAAGAACTTTGTGGTGGGTGTTTTGGGTTTTGGGTTGGGTTTTGCAACTGGGCACATCGGAGACACGATCGGAGCAAGAGGGTCAGCAAAATTTCTGAGAGTCGAAGCATCGAAGCAAGCGGCCATGAAATTGCCGATCTTAGTCTGCTATATTTGATGAAGAAGAAGCAGGAAGAAGAAGAACTGCGTGCAAAATTTTTCAGGGCCAATTTCGTCACAGAATTTCACTCTCCCGGGAAGATTTAAGCTTTCCCTCCATTTTTGGATGGAATGCAAGTTACCACGTTTAAAAGAAGATCGAAGGTTGCTAGAAGATAGTTTCCAGGAAAGCAGTGCTACCAAACGCGTTCTGTGACAGAAGATCTACAATCTTCCTTTTCCTTTAGCCTATCTTCAGCATAACAAACAGGTCCTTAGTTATTTCCTTCCTTTTGTATCTCAGTTTCGTTTGTTTAGCCTTGTAATGGCTGTATCCTTTCAGTAATGGAATTAGTCCTGTTTTCGGCACACACGGGGGCGGCGCCCAAAAAAAAAAAAAAGCTAAAGCCGAATATAAATGTCCACCTAATTCTCCTTTGCCGTACGTTGCTTGGTAGGGAGACTCCATGCAATGGTTTGTCTGTGGGCCAATGAGCTTCAAGGCTTCACTACGGGGCGGGTGCTTTCCCTTTGGAAAATTCAACGACGAATCCGTGTTTCACACGTCCAAGATGGAGCCCTCGCTTCCGCATATTCAAAGTTTAATCGCGTTCCTTATCTTCCAGTTTCCAAACTCTCTGAAGAAAATTGATTCTGGGTATGGCTTCTTCTCTGAATCCCCTTCTCCTCTGTTTTCTGATTATGTGCCTGCCTTCTGTTTGTGTTTTTGCCCGAACCAGAAGAAGTAATATCGAATTGGGCGATTCTTTCACCGCAGATGGCAACAACACCTCATGGGTGGTTTCACCTTCTGGGGATTTTGCCTTTGGGTTTCAACCACATAAAAACAACAGTTTCTTCTTGCTCTCCATCTGGTATGCCAACATTCCAAGCAAAACCATCGTTTGGTATGCCAACGGAGACAATCCTGCTCCAAAGGGGTCAACAGTTCAGCTTACAGAAGGGCTTAAGCTTATTGATCCTGATGGTCGAACTCTGTGGACACCAGTAATTAACTCTTCTGATAGTGTTGCTTCTGGTTCCTTGTATGACTCTGGCAACTTTGTTCTTTATGATGATACATCTAACTCTGTCTGGGAGACCTTCAAGGATCCTAAAGACACCGTATTGCCCTCACAGACTTTGGAGAAGGGACAAAAGCTTTCTTCTCGGAGGTCAGAGACGGATTTCGCACGGGGGAGGTTTCAACTTGTTCTCCAGGTTGATGGTAATCTTGTGTTGCATTCTGTAAACCTACCATCTGGGGCTGCTAATGAAAATTATTTCGAAACTGGAACTTCTGGGTCCGATAATTCAAGTCCTGGAATTCGACTAGTCTTCGACAAATCTGGAGAATTTTATGTTTTAACGGAGAACGATCGTACATACATCTCCTCAGACCAGAGCTCACCCTCTCCAACTCAATTTCATCTTCGCGCTACTCTTAATTTTGATGGAGTTCTCTCTTTCTATCAACATCCCAAGGGTTCGTCTGGAACTTGGACACCTATCTGGTCAAAGCCAGATAATATCTGCAATGCACAGCTCATCAGTGAAGGAACAGGCATTTGCGAATATAATAGCATTTGTAGATTGGGTGATGATAGTAGGCCAAATTGTACATGCCCCCAAGGTTATTCCCTACTAGATCCTGATGATCCATATGGTAGTTGTAAACCAGATTTCATACAGGGCTGTAAAGAAGATGAGCTTAGTCAAGGGAAAGATCTATATGACTTTGTGACGTTGCAAGATACTGATTGGCCTGGCTCTGATTATGCGCGTCTAGAGCCTTTTACAGAAGATGAGTGCAAAAGGGCCTGCATGGAAGATTGTTTTTGTGCCGTTGCCATTTTCAGAGCAGGTGACATTTGCTGGAAAAAGAGGTTTCCACTTTCAAATGGCAAATATGACACGAGTCTTAATGGTAGTAAGGCTTTTGTCAAGGTGAGGAAACACAATTCCTCCCTAATTGGTCCTCCAATCATCGAAAGAAAGAATCAGGACACTTTGATTTTGGCGGTTTCTGTCCTCTTGGGTAGCTCTGCCTTTCTTAATCTCGTATTAATTGGAGCATTCTGTCTAGGCTTTTCCTCCATTTACCAATTCAAGGAGAAGCTTAAAAATGTTTACCGAAGTGACAGTGCTGTTGAAAGCAATTTGCGCTGTTTCACTTATAAGGAGCTTGAAGAAGCCACAAATGGATTCAAGGAAGAATTAGGAAGAGGAGCTTTCGCTGTTGTTTACAAAGGAGCCATTGACATGGGTTCTGCGGTAAACGCAGCAGTCAAAAGGTTGAACACCTTTCCTTTGCAAGAAACTGAGAAGGAATTCAAGAATGAAGTTAATGTCATTGGTCAGACCCATCACAAGAATTTAGTTCGGGTGCTTGGGTTCTGTGAGGATGGAACAGAAAGGATGTTGGTTTATGAGTATATGAGCAATGGCACATTAGCTAGCCTTCTTTTCAGTGACTCAAAACCCAACTGGAACCTACGTCTAGAAGTGGCATTTGGGATTGCAAGAGGACTTGTTTACTTACATGAAGATTGTGACACCCACATCATCCACTGCGACATAAAACCTCAAAACATACTCCTCGATGACTACTTTAATGCGCGTATCTCTGACTTTGGATTAGCCAAGCTCTTAAACATGAATCAGAGCCGAACCCATACAGCTATAAGGGGAACAAAAGGGTATGTTGCACTTGAATGGTTCAAGAACATGCCTATCACGGCCAAAGTAGATGTCTATAGCTTTGGTGTATTGCTGCTGGAGATAATCTGTTGCAGAAGATGTGTGGACATGGAACCAGAGAATGAGGAGAGAGCAATATTAGCAGATTGGGCTTATGACTGCTACACAAGAGGTTCTCTGAAGGCTTTGGTTGAAGAAGATCAGGAGGCACTAGATGACAAGAACCTGGAAAAGTTGATAATGATTGCTATTTGGTGTATACAAGAGGACCCAACTCTTAGACCCACCATGAGAAAAGTTTCTCAGATGCTTGAAGGAGTTGCTGAAGTGCTTGCTCCACCATGCCATAACACGAATAGTGTGACTACAGATCACAATTTATCACTTACCTTGGATGGTTGACAGTGTGGGATGTACTCTATCTGATGATATTATTCAGTCTTCTATGAATTCTGTAAGTGGCCTGTGTCTATTAATTGTGCTTTGCCTAGTAGCCCCGTAGATATTTCCCACAGGTTTTAGGGAATGGAAATATAGCATCAGTTTACTCTGTTTTTGGAAGATATAGTGCATTTGTTGTTGGGTATTCCTATAGTTTGGTAATGTTGACGGGAAATAATAATACTACTCGCGCTGCTATTTTCTACTCGCGCTGCTATTTTCTTTCCACATAGATTCGAATGAGTTTTAAGTTTTGGAATCTCCTTCTGATAATATATGTTATATCTTTCGGTGGTTAAATTATGGTGTTTTAACTGTCGCCTCCTAATCCATCGTGTCCAGAATTGCTGGTTAAACCTGTAAACAAGTTACTGGTTTTTATCAGCGAAAGTTTACTCGGTCCTCGTTATAAAAGCCATTTTAATGTAGAAATTGAACTATAGATACAACATTAAAGATAGCATAATTTACACATGCATAAACTGTGTTTGTTTTTTACCGAACCACATGGCAATGTCGATATAAATTCTGCTTACTACTGTTTAGTGCATAAACTGGTATTTGCTTAATTAACGAGTGGCTAGAAATATAGGTGCCGTTTGTTGACCACGTGATTCCCCCTTCCCTTTTTCCTTAATTGTAGTATTTCTATAATTAACTTAACACTCAAGAAATTATAAAATTGATTTTGTTGTTATTGGAAAAGTTGCCGGTTTTGGGGGACTTTAATTAAATGCATGTTAATAATTTGTTGATTTTTCCCAAAAGTGTCCCTTTCTCCTCTTTAAATGATGTCGTCGATGTATTGCTTGAAGAATCGGAGTTGGCTTACTTCCGCTGCAGCAATTGGTCGGCTGCACCCAAATGTGGTCGTTTTAGCACCAATTACGGGTCCCTTAGAAAAAAAAAAAAGTTCAGGCACTGCCGGGAAATAAAAAGATAATTCGGGAAAAATATATTTTAGGATTTTTTTCCTGAATCCTAAAATAATTTTTTAAGATCATGAATTATTTTTTAAGTACCGGTCAGGAGATAATTTTTCAAGATTATGAAGAATTTTTTTCGTACGATTTAGTATCTTGAATTATTTTTTTATTACCCAGCAGTGCCTAATTTTTTTTTATGAAAAAAAGGGACCAGTGTGTGTAATTAGCGCTAAAACGACCACGTGTGGACGCAGCAGACCAATTGTTGTAGCGGAGGTAAGCCAACTCGTGAAGAATCCGGATGATTTTTGGCTACGTCTCGGTTTTCTTGCTAACTGCTTCATTTTCTCAAGAAAATATTATGTTATTTGTATATTTTACATAGGGATAGGATATTGTCACAACCATTTTTTATCACTACCATTTTTTCACCGTTAGATCAGAATTTCATTTACCTTTATCATTTCTTTCTCCTATTGAGTTTTTGATCTAACGGTGAAAAAGTGATAGTGATGATAGTGATATCCTATCCTTTTAACATATACATATAACATAAGATTTACATATATGTCTATATATATATATATGAGCTGAGCACTAAAAGAAATATTATTTTGATCTGAATCAAATCTGGGTGATAAAACGACGATCTCTGATGGAGTTCACGCCAAGAAGCTCAGAATACATAGAATTGTATCCTGAGAGGAAAGTGTCGTTTTTCAAGAACCCTTACATTCTCGGTCTCACAGCAGTCGCAGGTATAGGTGGTCTCCTCTTCGGCTACGACACAGGTAATTAACGGCGCTCCACACGATAGTACTAGTATTTCACATGTTTATTTGACATCTCTATTATACTCTTGCTTGAATTGTTCAGAGTGAAAATAAATACTAGTATAATGCAATACATACGGGTATAAAAAAACTTTTAAGACCGGATGAAAGAGGCATCGTAAGATTGGATCTGTGACCGGTCTCATTACAGATGATCTTAAAAGTCTGTAGACTTTTATGACCGGATGCGAACCGGTGTTAAAAAAACTTTTTTAGACCTGACATTTAAAATATTAGGTTTCAAAAGTCGTAATACATAAACCTGATATATTTTTCGTTCGGTTTTAAAATTCCACTTTTAAGACTGGACAAATAAATTGGCCGGTGTAAAAGACCGACTTTTTAAGACTAGACAAAAACAATCCGGTCTAAAAGTGCATACTTTTAAGATCGAACTATTAATAATATCGATTTTAAAATACCGACTTTTAAGACCGAACTGATAAATACATCCGGTCTTAAAATTTGAACTTTTTAGATCGGACAAATAAATACACTAGTCTTTAAAGACCGACTTTTAAGACTGAACTAATATATACAACGGTCTAAAAGTACCGACTTTTAAGATCTGACTAATAAATACATCCGGTTTAAATTTTCTTGATGTTTTTCCATGTACTGTTCTTCCTGATCATACACACATCCACCATCCAATTCAGCATCTAAAAGACACTACTGTAAGCTACAAGCTATGAACTTATGAATAAATTGAATTGAAAATGAATATAAATATTATTCATCATGAGTTATGTGATTTCTTAATGAATATACTAAGATAGTACAACACCTAAATGAATATATACAATAAGATAACTTACAAATACAATGAGTTACAAATACAGCACCTAAATGAACATACATGTCTAATATAATATTAACCATGTCTTCATCAGATTCCCGCCCAACAATGTAACATCCTCTTTTATAACATGCCCCTTTCAATCGAATCTTGCCACAAAATAAAACAAAAACAAAAGCTTTACAATCAGTGACATTTTTAAGAACATAAGAAAGAATATAGTTAAAACCTTAAAGTTTTCAAAGAATTCTACATATGAATATTATCTTATGAGTTGTCTCTTTTATAAAGAGATATTCTTCCATATCCCTTCATGATGATCATTTCTTATGTCAAGTTCATTATTCGCTTCATCTTCTTCGTTCATATCCAGGAGACCCCTTGAAAAAGGAGTACTCTCAGGAAAACCATAAGTTGAATGAATTTCCTTATCAATATCAATGACCCTTTTTCCCTGGAGAGCTAAAGACCACATTTTATTTTCCTGATCGGTGATATAGAACACTTGTTTCGCCTGGTCTACCATAATAAAAGATTCATCTCCAAAACTTCTACTATTGATATCGACTAATGTAAATCTTAACTAATCGATCTGAAAACCATTATTGACGTTAACCCACTTCCATTTGAAAATGATAAATTTAATTTTAACATAGTCTACCTCCCAAATCTCGTCAATAACCCTATAATAAGGCATGACTGCCAATTTAGGCCTCTTGTCTTTCGAATTGGAGAAGTACATAGATTCAGCCTCTAACATAAAACCACTGTTCTGAACGGTGCTCCTATCATCTAAGGACTCCGTATAAAATGTATAACCATTGATTACATACAAATGAATTCTAACTTATGACATCAACCTCAGAACCACATGCTAATTATTTGATTGTATCAGAAACACATCCATCTCCCTCGGCCTTTTGTTTGAATCAGTTTTCAAAAGTTCTGTTATGCCCCCTAATTAACCTTTGTTTAGTCATTCAATGATTTTCTTTCTTTATAGCTTCTTTATGTGCATCTATGATGGCTTGAACTTCATCAACATTATTCAATATGTATAAGTGGGCTTGTGACAATTCATCAGTATCCACACTCGTTACTGAAGCCCCTCATCTACCCCCTTCAGCATGGTGATGTTTAGGAAGCCCAATATGTCTTACGTTGGCCAAATAATTTTGAAAAAATTTCATGGTTTCTTCAGAAACATATTTCTGAACAATTGATACTTCTAGCCGATATATGTTCTTCATATTACCCTTTTAGAAATTTCACAGATCTTTCAATTGGGTACATCCATCGTAAATGGATAAGGCTGTACAACTTTATCTTCCTCACTAAATGAACAATTAGATGAACCATGATATCAAAAAATGTAGAAAGAAAAAGCTTCTCAAGCTAGCACAAGATAAGATATCCTTCATTTTTCAATTTATCCAACTTTTCAATCTTGAAAAATTTACTACAAACCGCATTGAAGAAGAAATAAAATCTAGTCAAAATGTGTTAAAGATCATATATGGTGATACCTCAAATAGCTACTGGGAGTAGCTGTTGCATTAAGACATGACAATCATGAGACTTTTGGTCTACTAATTTCAAGTTCTTCATCGATACAAGCCTCTTAAAATTTGAAGAATACCACGAGAGAACTTTTGTGCCATGTAAACACTCAAAAAAAAATCTCATCATTAGACAAAGTATGAGAAGCCGGGGGACAATAAGTTTTCTTACAATATGGCTTTGGATGTAAGTCTTCGTGTATTCCCTTTGCTTGCAAATCCAATCTTGCCTTGACACTATCCTTAGAACTACCTTGTATGTTGAGAAGCGTGCCAACAATATTATCATATACATTTTTCTCCACATGTATGACATCAATACAGTGTCTCACATTAAGATTGCGCCAATATGGAAGATCGAAGAATACAAATCTCTTTTTCCATATATTTGTTTCTTTTCTACTCTTTGCAGTCTTACCGAAGATGACATTTATATTTTTCACCTTTTCATAAACTTGCTCCCTAGTCAATGCCACTGGAGCATCTTTATACTCTTAGCCACTAAAAAAAGCTTTCTTTGATTGACGATATGGGTGGCCCGGTTTAAGAAATCTCCTATGTTCAAGATAAACCGTCTTTCTTCTATGTTGAAGTTGATGGTAGCATGTGCCTTCTTCACAAACCGGACATGCTTTATGGCCTTTAGCACTATACCCTGACAAGTTATCATATGTTGGGAAGTTGTTTATAGTACAAAATATCATGACTCGCATTTTAAACACCTCTTACTTAAAAGAGTCAAAAACATTGACACCTTCTTCCCACAACTCCTTCAAGTCATCCATCAAGGACTCAAGGTAAACATCAATGTCATTTCCAGGTTGTTTTGGTCCCAAAATCAACATAGACAACATGATGTACTTTCATTTCATGCATAACATAAGAGATAAGTTGTAAATAATCAGGAGTACAGGCCATGAACTATGTATGCTGCTAAGGCTACCATAGGGATTCATGTCATCCATACTAAGGGCAAGCCTAAGGTTCCTAAGTTCTTCGCCAAAGTTCAAAAATAATTGATCGATTTTCTTCCATTGAGAAGAATCAACCGGATGTCAAAGCTTTCCATCAAAAATCCTCTCATCTGCATACCACCTCAAATTTTTTGCATCATTTTCATTAGTAAACAACCGCTTGAACCTTGGTATGATTAGAAGATACTACAACACTTTTGCATGCCCCTTATTTGATTTGTACCTGAGGGTTTCACATATGGGGCAGTTCTGCTTCTCTTCAAACACTTTTCTATACAATATGTAATCATTCGGACATGCATGGATCTTTTTGTACTCCATCCCTAGTGGACAAAGTATTTTCTTAGCATCATAGTATTGATGCGGTAACACATTATCATCTGAAAGCATGTCCTTAAAAGCCTCAAGCATTTCTGAAAAACTTTTGTCGCTCCATCCATGTCGTGCTTTCAAGCTTACCAATTTCAATATAACGTTCAATTATTGGTATTTTTTACACCCAATGTATAGAGACGTCTCTGCATCACTGCACATATTACCATTTGCATGTGATTGCTCAAAAGCCTCTTTTCCTACATCACGAATAATGTCTTCTATGCTATCATCCATATCTGTGTCATTATCATCAAATGCCAATTCCCCATGTTAAGATGCACTTGCCATTTTTCACCATGTCATACCCATACTGTATAAGTCTTACAAAATCCTTCATAAATTAAATGTGTATATAACTTCAGGACTTGGTCGCCTCTCATGCAAATATTCTACACAAGGGTAATAAAACTTTCCACTATCATCATGGGCATTTCGTTTAGAAAATTCTATAAATTCCCTCACCTCGTTCTGATATTCAACACCCATGCGTAAAATGTAACATCCTGAATTTTGGACCTAAAGTCTTGAGAATAAGTCTATTTTTGGAAGACTACTAGGCTCTATTTTCGGAAAGTGATAAATTTGAAATCAGTATTTTGTGGGACCCATGAATAGTATTTACTATTCATGTATACGTTTTTACTATTTACAAATACGTATTTAAAAAAAATATATATATATATATGTTATTCGCAAATACGTATTTAATACTTGAAATTTGTGAAATATGAATAGTGTTCACTATTCACAAATACGTATTTACTATTTAAAAATACGGTATTTACTATTCCTAAATACGTATTTACTATTCATGCGGGACCCACGGCCAAAATAATTCTCTGCAAACTTTCCCGTGAGTGTCAAACTTTCTTGTGAACTTTGAAAAAATTGGCCGCGGGACCCACTTAATATTAATTATAATAATATTATATTATTATTATTTTATTTTATTATTTAAAAATATTAAAATATTATTAAAATTCTTTTTAAAAGGTTCACGGGGCGGCTACTGAGTCACGGGAAGATTTCTTTTTATAATTTTGGGAAAATTACGTAAAACGACCCAGAGACGAAAATTACATTTAAAGACCCATTTTCCAACTATAAATAGACCTTCCATTTCATTTCATTCTTCACAACTTCTAAGAGCCATAGAGAGAGGTAGAGAGAGAGTAGAGAGATATTTGCTGGAGAGTCTTATAATAGCTGGTTGGTGATTCGGGTATTAGCAAGTAACAGGTAACTCTGAATATTCTTCCTTATACTTGTGAATTATGTATGATTATAAATTTGTTTGTTTACTATTTTGGCAAGAATATTTAGAAAATATTTATGGTTTTAAGATCTGGTGTGGGAACTTTGATTTGCAAATCTGCAGAGGTACTATTTATACATACGTTACTATTCACGTATACCGTATTTACTATTCACATTTACTATTCACGTATACCGTATTTACTATTCATTTTACTATTCACGTATACCGTATTTACTATTCATTTTACTATTCACGTATACCGTATTTACTATTCATTTTACTATTCACGTATACATACCGTATTTACTATTCACGTATACATACCGTATGTACTCTTCATTTTTACTATTCATGTATATATACCGTGTTTTACTATTCACATATACACATAGTATTTTACTATTCACAGATACACATAGTATTTACTATTCATAAATACGCATATTGATGTATAAAACTTTATGGTATAATAATGCATTATTTTGAGTGAACATATTCATCATGGCGGTTGTATTATGATGGGTGGAGTAAGGAGGGATTTGAATGATAAGAATGATTTATGCCACCACTCGGTGCACAGTGGATGGTACTTGTTTCAGGGCCCCATCTTCCATGTTTTCCTCTGGCCGGGATTTCATTGGAGTTGTGGGACATGTGACACCTCCTTAGTTATTTTAAAGGAGGGGAGCCATAGTCCAGATTTAAGCTCTATACCTTTGGTCGGGTGTATCTTAAGATTTGGTGAGCTTGGAACAATTCAGTCAAATGAATAAGTTTCTATTGGACTATGTGTTAGCCTATGGCTCCAGTCAGCGGTATACGGATGGAGGTGGTATAAGGGAGGCTGCATACTGCATAATGCATTTCTGAACAGATCAAGGATTTGATAGACTGATGAATGATTTGTAAAGACATATGATGAGAACTTCTGAAAAATATATTTATATATATAAAGTCATATTTTATTATTTTTGTATTGATAACTACTTTTACAAATAATCTTTGTAAGAGAAAGTATGGTATATATTTATATTTATGAAATAAGTTTATGCCTTTTTGTCATACATTATTTACTTGTATGCGGTGGAAATATTCAGTAGTTACTGAGATGTGTAATCTCACCCCATATTATCATTTTTCAGGTGAATAACTTAGTAGAGATCAAGGGAATGCACCCATGGAGTGAGCTTTGTAGGCTCTTCTGTACTCCTTTAGTTTATGTTGTGTTATTTTATTTGCTATGAACCTAAAAGACTTCCGCATTTTAAAATAACTCTTATTTATTGGATTTATTTTGGCCCTGTATAAATGGATTTCTACCTTTGGCCATATTGTAAATATGTTTTTGAGTGTTGAATATCCTATATTTGGAGGTGTTACTAATATTTTGGCCAAGATTTTGGTATTGAAAATGAGGCGTTACATAAAACATTTATCCAACTGTGATCCATAATAGAATTCCTATAGACGGAAAGATTTAACATACATTATAGGATTTCTTAAACTAAGCCAATTCCAAACGCATATGCTCAATGTATCACAATGAATCCAAGAAGCAAAATAAATGCATGATGAGAACAATAAATGCATCGCATGAAGGTCATGTGGACTTATCTGTACCATATAAATTCAAATGCTTTTACTGAGGATTTCTTCACCACGAACGTTACTGTTGCAAAGACAACAAAAGTAACCCTAAAAACACTTGTTGGTTAATTGGGTACGTCTCAAGTGCAAATATAATCTTGAAAATACAATATTCATTAACAACAGAGGAACCCACGAGAACATTTCATTGATTTCGTTCAACCCATGAAATACACAGAACGATAAGCAGAAAAATCAAAAAGTTATATAATCAAAAAACGTCTTGCAGCTTGGTGTATCGCTGTTTAGCTAAGGAACCAGCAAGTGATAAGCTGACTAGCACTAGTTTGTCGAGAGAGCAATGCGAAGCAGCGACAAAGCACTGGAGACAGAACATGAGTTATCACTTTCAGCGCGACAAGAGAATTCAGAGAGGGAAATTTAATTCTCCGCGCAACAAAGACATTTTTTAGCATTTTGGGATCTTATTAAGACCGGTTAATTATAAAGTATCCAGTCCTAAAGGCATACATTTAATTTTTCTACTCATTTAATTTTTAAGACCAAAGGTTTATGAGAATCTAGTCCTAACCTTTTCCTATTCATTTAATTTTAAGACCGGAGTTTTATAAAATATTCGGTCCTCAAATTATTTTAGACCGGTTACTTATAGAGTATCCGGTCCTAAAGGTCCTCATTTACTTTACTACTAAAAAAGAGAGGATTGGCTTTGACGAGAGCAGCAGCAACTGAATGAAAATAAAGGATACTAGAGAATAAACTTCTTTCATTACTAGAGAATGAACAAAAAGAAGATACAAGCTTAGTTCTTTATGCTTCTTACATTACTGGATAATATGCACATACAAAAGAAAAATAAGAACAACAAACTAAAAATTAACAACAACCATAACGTGACTAAGAATTCTAAAGCTTATTATCGGCCAATGTCTTGGCGGCATCGATGAGAGCAGCATTAATTTCCCGCTGAAGATCATCAAGCTGTTGTCTTATATGCATCATTGCATCAACATCAATTCATCATTAGAGGAAACAAGGGAAGGGTCAGCGATAGGCGCGTTGGGGCCAGGAGGTTGGCGAATATTGTCAGAAGGCTGGAGGGGAGAGCGGGAATCTATTCATGGTCTAAAAGCTGGAGGGTGCCAGGAAGCTCTTCATCATCCGAAATAATAATGGGTCCAATGACTCGAGACTCTTCTGTCACAATAGAACGCACTCTCGCTTGAGGCGCCTTGTATAAGGATCTAAGGTTGGCATGAGCTTAGTTGTGGATGGTTGGTCCATTCTCAGTGGATGTTAAAGTTGGTGGGCAAACTCGATAGTCGATTCCATGTGAATGTTGATTTATCAGAAGTACCCCTACGAGTGGTTATCTTGTATCTAACCATTGTTTGAGCAGTTGGGGGCACAAAATTATTAGGGACGCAATGAGGAGTTAGGGCAGAGAGGTAGTGGGGAGTTAGGGCAGAGAAATACATAATGGATTTTGAGAATGAATGAGATTATAAAGTATCCAGTCCTAAAAGTCTATTATTTATTTTAAGACTGGTTTCTTATAAAGTATCCGGTCCTAAAAGTCTATTATTTATTTTTTCAATTAAATAACGTTTAAGACCGGTTTTTTATAAAGTATCCGGTCTTAAAAGTTTATAATTAATTTTTCCAATTAAATAAATTTTAGGGTTAAATAGCAATTTTTCCCTAGAAGTACACGCCCAGGATAAATTTTGCCCTAAAAGCTTTTTTTAGCCCAATTTTGACCCGAAAATTTAAAAACGTAGCAATGTTGCCTCTCAGTTAAAAGCCCTAACAATCAAATGTTAGTTGACCCCTTTATACTAATGTGGTGTGTCTATGTCATGGGCGGATCCATGTTGTAGAGAAGGGGGTAAGTGCCCCCTTGAATTTGAGGGGTTTTTTTTTTTTCAATAGATAATTCACACATGTTTGAGGCATAGAGGGCCATCGCCTCCCACCTAGTGGTCCATCTAGAAACATACTTGTTGTCCATTTCCTGTTTGAGGCCCATACTTGTTACCCAAGGACACGTTGTGAGTTCTTAGCTTCTAGTTACTTGTATTAAAAAAAAAAAAACTTCTAGTTACTCAATTCCTGCCAAGTGTACTTAACTTGGATCACTTTCACTCAGACCTTGGTGGTCCTTAAGACCACATCCTCCACTGCTCTATGGTTGACGTACATGGTGTAACACCCCAACTTTTCTAAAGCATTTTCGAAATTATTTGACCAGAGTTCAAAATAATTTAACCAGAGTTGAGCAACGAAATGATTTTAAATACAAAGTAACTGATATTCAACCACTGTAGTGTACTGGTTTGTTGATACAAAGAGTTCGAAAGACTATACATATCTACAGGACTTTCTCCAGCAAGTCCTTCTGCCTGCTGCTTACCCTTGTTTCTGTTTCTGTTCACTCCGAAAATCCTGAAACTACAGTAAGAGCTGAGGTTCAATACCCATTGAACCTCAGGTAACGGTTAACCTCATGCTTATGTATCAAATATGTATGACAGATATTCATGTCAAAACAGCAATAATCACATACATTATTCATATATTCACATAATAACATAACACAGCCACTGCAATATGCATGTTATTATAGTCTGCACTATTCACCAGTGCCACGGTGTACATCCGTGTCCTCAGCGCTAGGAAAACATAACGGCGTTATCAAGACTATAACCCGTATCAAGTTGTATGTGTATGATCAATTTTCAAAAACAGAATTTCAGACTATCTATCACATATAAGCATACCATAAGCATCAGAGTTAAGGTTACAATACGCGTCCGTACCTTCCTTCCACGTGAATAGTAAATTACTATTCATGTATACGGCACTATTCATGTATACGGCACTATTCACGTATACGGCACTATTCACGTATCCCCAAACTTCCTTTGAATCTGACTCCGGAATCCTCGGATATCCTATAATATCATTTTTATCAGTGACCATTAATTTTCAGCATTTGCGGAAACTATGTTGGATATTCACTATTCATGTGAATAGTACCAGTAAAAATATTTTTACCGTGCCGGTAAATATTTTTTACTGTGCCAGTAAATAATATTTACTGTCCAAGGATAATTCTTTTCTGATGTGACAGATCAGACTAAGCTGCAGCCACAGAGCATACTCAGAAAAACTCTATCTGGCATTTCTACTATAATTACCAAAAGAAACTACCAAATATTAAGACTAGAGACCAAAGAACTTACCCTTGAAGTTCCTGCTCATTCTCTCCAGCTTCAAGAACTTTACTCTAAACTCTCTCTCTAACTCTAAGAATTCTCACTCTTCTCTTAAACTCAACTGTTGTTCTCTGAGTTTGGTGTGAAGAAAATGAAGAAATGAAGCCTCTATTTATAGTGAAAAAGCATGACACTATTCATACTTTATCAGGTCAGATTTTGGCCGTTGGATCTTGACTTTAAACATGGCTTCATCTCAACCGTCCAATCCATTTGCTTACGTCATCGATGACGTCATCGATGACGTCATCGATGACGTCATCATGACGATGACACTTTCTTACTCTTTTGCATTTATCCTATAAAGATTCCCTGATCGGTGTTCTAATCGCGTTATATTAGAAATTCTCAAGAATCCGGAAGCACAGCCTTGTAGTTCTATTTTTCCTCTTCAGAAATATCTGGGTCAACTAAATTTTTGATCCTATTTAGGGTATTCCGTAACCTGCCGAAGATTTTAAGTCGGACACTGACGGTTACAGAAATTACTTCGGGTGACACCATCTTCTAGACAAAAATTCACTGATTCATAATATGTGCAGTTGTTTACTACTTAGTTCAAGGATTTTGAGTTATGATTTATTTCCTACAGATTCCACTATCTGTCCTGCTTCAAAATATCGGTTCAACCTATCTCAAATAATCATTCCGCCGATTACGGAAATGACTTCGGAGATAACCCACTCTGAGATAAAAATTCACTTATTTATAATATACCCTTACTTTAAAAACCTAATTCACGGTTTATTGGAAATAATTTTATTTCTATTATTTTCCAAAGTATAAGATATTATATTATAATAATATTATTATTGAGTGGGTCCCGCGTCAAATTTTTCAAAATTTCTCCCGTGAATGTGTCGGCAGGAGGAGAATTATTTTGACGTGGGTCCCGCATGAATAGTAAATACGTATTTTCAAAAAGTGAATACGTATTTAGGAATAGTAAATACCGTATTTTTGAATAGTAAATACCGTATTTGTGAATAGTAAATACTTTTCATATTTCTCAAAATATCGATTAAATACCGTATTTATAAAAAGTGAATACGTATTTGTGAATAGTGAATACTATTCATGTACGTATTTGTGAATAGTAAACACTATTCATGTCCAATAAAATACTGATTCTAAATTCATTTTCAAAAATAGGGTCTAATAGTCCTCCGAAAATAGGCTAATTTTCTAGTCTTTAGGTCCAAAATTCAGAATGTTACACATGGTGCTCCATTTAAGGAGGTGTACGATTTTTTGCTATTCTGAAGTCTCCCATACAAAGTTGCGAATGAGTGACTGAAGTTTGGCACATGTTGATGTTAATCAGGTAATTATGATGGAATTCTAAAAAGTAAGGACTAGAAAGATGATATTGTAATTATTTTTATTGTAATATACATTTTTTTTATTAAAATATATGTACTTGAACTTATTGAATGTTCACCTTTCATTGTAATTTATATAGTTACATTTCTAACAGCACTTAGCCTTGCTTTTCTAAATGATAGGATTGTAAAATAATTGCCTCTTATTACATCATCAGTATTTACTTGATTTCAAGAATACTTTTTTTATATTCTTTTTTTTTCTTGTTTTTTCTTTTATTTTTTAATGCATTTAAAACTTTATTAAAAAAAGGGGGGGCAGAACTGTAACACCCCAAAATTTCTAACAGTTATAATGACATAAAATTTCAATGCTTTTTATAATTAACTACTAAAATTCAAAGTAACCAAAATTTGGGAAGTGTTACCGCCGCACTTGTACTGAGACAAGTGCAAGGCTATCTTATTACATGAACTTAAATCCAAATTTAAATAAAAATGTCTTATTCCAACCGTAAAATAAAATAAGAAAAAAAAAAACTAGCTAGAATTGCTCATTGTTCTTCCTCACTTCTCACTGCTAGCCCCAACTGCCCAACTTGGAAACCTGTTTCACTGAAAATCTGCTCCCTCGAATGATCATCACAGCCCAAAACACAAACATCAGCAAAAGCTGGTAATCCTAATAAACAGAGAAAATATACATAATAATAATAATAATAATAATAATAATAATAATAATAATAATAATAATAATATCCACATGATGATAAGAAAGAAAAATACCATACACATATATATAATCTAAAATATCAATTTCAATACTCATCATATCTATATATTCTCATCGAGTCAAATATCATTCATTATTTTTATTAATTTCATTTGGACCCGGAAACCTGCCAATCCATTTAGTTTAGTGGGAAGAGAACCATGGAAGACCTGGAAACCTGCCAGTCTACCCTGTGACCCGGAAACCTGCCAGTCACAAATCATCAATTTGGTCATATCACAATAAAACAATTCGTCCTAATGTGCATATCTCTTACCAAAGTTGCTACTAATGTTCCAGAAACCTGCCAGACACCACTTTGGGAAGAACGGATATAATCAAGTTCACATCAAATAATATATTGAGGCATAAAACCTAAGGGTTGTGTTCATCACTTTAGGAGGTACTATCCCAAAGCTATCCTCCCACGATTTAAAGTATTTTAACTACACTCACATAATAAATAGATTTCTCAATAATATATATATGTGTGTGTGTGTGTGTGTGTGTTGTAACACCCCTTGATAAATCAATTATTATCAGAGTTGTAGCGCATAGCCTAATGAGCATAGTCATTCTAGCATAGTAATACTGATATTAAATTCTGATTACATAACAAAATCCACATAGGGCTATACAAATAAATTTCTAGTCTCTAAAATAGGCTAATAAAAATAACCTATAGCATTTCTCGGACCGTCCCAGCATCACTATTCAACAGTGAGTACCGCCTTGCCTTGTGAGCCACGCTCTCTAAACTGAACAATCCACAGGTAGCAACATTTACTGGGACCCCGAAGGTTCCCAGAGTAACATGTTAATCTTACATTCTAAGCATAGATCAGTATATGACAGATAACCATCACATATACATTCAGCACATACAGCACAAACAATCCATACAGTACATATTTATACATATTGAATGGTACATACAATCATATAAAGACATACAAAGAATGCAAGATTAGAGTTACTACCTGATAGCCTTTCCAAATCCTGATCCGGTTCTCTATCCTCTGGTCATCTCAGATAAATACCGAATCCTATAATTAAATATTCATGGTTGGCAAGTTACTACTTGTCCAAATTCTCTATTTCTCTTATTTCCAAATAAACTCCATAATCTGACAGAATTTCCAATTAAATTTGAAAATTCATATTTAATTACAAAAAACTTCAATTGATGTGCTTCCAAAAATCACGTGTTCCTCATTATGTCTATTTTCAGAGGAAAATACATTCGACTGTCAAATATATGTAAACTATTCCCAGAATTTTCATTCATCATCACTGTTCCAGAAAAACGTCCTGGTTTAATGCTGAACTTGAAAAATCCATATCTGGAGTTCTAGGTGTCCAAATCAGGTGGTTCAAAATTCCAAGAACTCCTCGTTAAGTATAGTTTCTAGGAAAATTGGTTTCAACATTTAATCATACTCCAATAATTCCCAGATTTCAAAAATGTAAACACTGTTCAGAAGATGTTTCAGAAAACGTCCCAGATTCCACACTTAAGTTCAAAAATTCATAACTCCCTGGATACAAATCCAAATAAGGCTTGTGACCTATCAAATTAAAGCTTGATAAGTCTACTATCATTCTGGAAATTTTCATAGAAAAACTCAAATGTTTACTATTTTAAAAGTGAATCCGAAATTCACTGTTCATTTCTGGAAACCAGCATTTTTCAGTGTTCAACTTCTAACTTTGAAAAAATCATAACTAATTCTATAGAACTCCGATTAAGGTGATTCAAAATTCTATTTGAAGTTCTATAAATATAGTTTATGGGAAAAATATTCTTCAAGCCAATTAATAGCTGTGTAATTCCCAGAAATTCCAAAAGTGAACGTTGCTCTATTCAGAGAAGAAGATTTTCCCAGAATTTCTAACCAAACTTAGAAAAATCATAACTTGAGTTCTAGACGTCGGATTAATACGTTCTAGCACTCATTTGAAAGCTTAAGAAGTGTACTTTCATCTTACCAAATTTCACGGTCAGAGGATATCATTTGCCTAGTTAAACTGTCACTTGAGCCCGACTGACTCCACAGATTTTCCATAAGTGACACTGGTTCCTTCTTCTTCTTCCGATGACCTCTTTCTTTTCTCCAGCTCTCTCTCTCTTTTGTGTTTTGCACTCACAGCTCTCTCTCTCTTTCTATTCTCATTCTCTCTTTTCTTTGCTTGTTTCGGCCAAATGAATAAAAGGGAAAAGCCAATGTGTGGTGTCAAGAATATGAGAGAGTGTTGCATGTGAATGGAAGAGGGGCCATATGTGCTGACTTTGTGGGCTGAAAATGGAGAGTGCGATGTCATCTTTTGTTAATTGTGGGAGACTTTAATAATAATTAAAGATGAGCAGGAGGATGAGAGCATGTCCGTGAATGAATAAGAAGTGTGAGTCCGAATGATTGGAGGGAACTGTACCTTCACAAGTCTCCATTTGCTTCTGTCGTTGCCTTATGATAATTAAGAGAGAGTTATATATATAATAAAATAAAGGTGAGTGGAAGAGTGTTGTCTCTTGCATTGTCTAACATTTCCGACGGAAATGTTGAATATCATGGAGAAAAAGTGTGTGTGGCCCTTGGTGTGTTGGAAGGTCAAGACAAATAAGTAGGTTAGATGTGCTTTTGAAAATATTGCCCTTATCATCTTGCATTCACGAGAGAAAGAAGGACAAATTATGAATATGTATATAATAATACTAAAAGCAATGAGTGGAAGACAAAGTAGGTATTAATTGACGTTATAAAGATTGTCTTCTAGTCCTACAATAATAAGCAGCGGATATCACACATATTGCTTCCATACTCAATTCCTCATGGGACCTCTACATTATTTGTTGAGTCAATAAATCTGACTAAAATAGTGTAATGGAGATCTTATCAATATTCACAAGGTTCTAATTCAACCTTAATCCACAATTTTACCGTATTTATTTTAATATTCATAGATACAACTCTTGGCTCTTACTGTTCCTAAATTTGTCACTTCTAAAAACAAGGCATAATAGTCTTCCAAAAATAGACTAATTTTCAAGTCTTTAGGCCCAAAATTCGGGATATTACATTTCTCCCCCTGTTCAATAAATTTCGTCCTCGAAATTTGAACATTTATACCTCAGGAAAATCATTGTAGACTATTTTCTTTTTCTCAGCTCCATAACTGACTTGTACTATCTGACCTAGTTGGTTCAGATCTCTAGACCATTCTAACAGTTTCTGTTCCGGTATTATTACAAATACCAACTGCACCGCTTTAATTTTAACATATCAATAATGTTAATTACATCACTGCTTTTTCATTAATCCATGTTGTCTCAAATTCAAATTTTCGCACATTGAATTTTTTTTTTTTTTTTTTAATGTTGTCTCAAATTCAACTTTCTGATTTTCAAATTCAAATATTCAAAATTCTATGGTAGCAGTACATTTTCAAAATTTCATTCTACAGAATAATTCTTTCATATTTTCAGAGAAAACATATTCGCTGCCAGCTCAAATATAAGAAAATACATTCATTTCACGGCAGACCATATTGGCCGCATTGTTACAAACTGTAATAATTTCCCTTATCGAATTACCACACCCGGCCTAAACCGCCATGGCATTCAGGGTTACCCCACATTCAAGGGCACTACCTCCCGGCCTAAACCGGCGATAAGGTTACATCTCTGTTGGGTAAATTACGCCTCTCTTCTAGAGGATTTGTTCGCTCAACTAAATTTAGCTGAGATAAACATTCATAAGTGCTCAACTTTGGATCTGAGGATAAATTCAAAGTTTAAGAGTCACTAGATATTCTTTACCCACACAGCTTGCATTCTCAATTTCAAAAATATTCAATTATCATTCTTTCAATTTTCAATTCAAATGAGCTTTATTAATGGCAGGCGATTCAAAAAAAATATTTCACAAACACCTGGTAAGATCCAGCAAACTGAGTATTTCTACAACAGTTCTTGACCTTTTCCAGTACTGTACTGCTTTCAAAACCACAAAATTCAAAATTCAATTTCAGATTTTGGGTTCTACTGAACCTTCTCTATGGAACAACAACAATTCAAAAGTGACCATTGCCCTGGTCTCAAATTTTGTTGAAAACTTTTCATTCCAGAATTCAATTCATAAAATTCAAAGTTTCAATTTAAGCTCTGGGTTCCAAAAGGATCCCTTCAATGAAACAATATTGTTCAAAAACAAATACTTCAAACTGAACTTTAATTCAGCTGAAAACATTCTTGTTCAAAATTTCAATTTAGAAAATTCTCAAATACAACAGGTGCATTGGAAAATTCAAAATTAAATTTTTCAAACAAACGCAGGAACCAGACAACTATTACAGTAGGTCTTCACTTCTAAATACACTTCAGGTTCTATTTTTAGCTACTTGAGCAATTCATAGAACATACCATTCATTCACAACACGAATGTTTTTCACTTTCCTAATTAGGTATTCATCGATATATTAGGAAATTATCAGTTACTAACATTTCTACGAGTACTTGTCCAAATTATGGAATCATAACTCAACAACTGAGATTTTTAACAAACTCACAACCATTCATTCTAAGGAGACTTTTTAAATCAAATTCCAACACTATGCTAGATCAACATCTAGCAACCGCAAAATATCTTGTACACATTGGTACCAGATTCTAGTGCCTTAATTCATTTAAATCAATCGGTACCACATTCTAATACCTTTGTTCATTCGGGACAATTCAATGCCTAAAGAATTAGTTCCATTACCAAATTTCATTCTCAAGCCTCAATTCAGTTGGTAACATGCTTTAGTTGTCTCTCCAACATTCAGGTTTATCAACCTAATTCTAAAAATTCGACCATATTCCATAAACCTGCTAACATTTCCAAGATTCATATCTTACAATATTCAGGCACTATCCTCAAACATTCAAATAAAATTCAGCAATTTCTACGAGGTTCTACCTCTACCTCATTTCTCAATATCATCAAAACATGTTTTAAATATCATTCTTATACCTCAGAGGTAATAACCATTCATACACAAAACATTGTTGACAATGCAGCACTAATCACAAGGTTCACAAGATTTACTTTATCACACACTGACCTAAACATTGTTTCGGCTCAGAACAAATTCAAACTTATCTTTAATCATACCGCATTCGTTCTTATATTTTCTTAGCATTTGAAAAATTCACCATTTTTCATACTTCAAGATATTCAGATCTTACACCGAGATATTTCAAATTCCCAATACTTCCAGAGAGTCTCCTTTCTCGAGATGGCTTTAACTGATCAGACTTCCATTTTCAAATGCCAGTCTGACATCTCGAACCAACTACACGCTCCAAGACAAATTTCTAGGAGACACAATCTTGAAATAATCTTCATGCAACGTGTATTTGTCAAACTAAATTTCTTGAAGATACAACCGGCAATAAATGCTACACTGTCTTCTATTTGGTCCGAAAGTCTATAAGACTTCGACCTATAGAGGTGGCTAGTGCGTGTCAGATTGTATTAGGGTGCGGTGCCATAAAATTTCCACATGATAACAAAGTCTGCACTATTCTGAGCCAACGACAGATGAGAATCCAATGCTGCTTAACAAAATATAGACGTTACCAGCCCAGCTATAAATCGAGTAAAGAAAGAGTAAATGTTTCATGTTCTCTCAAACTTCACAAAACTTCCGCATATTCATTTCCTCTCCGATCGTAACCTTCACTATAACCTTTCACATTATCCTTAAACATGGCCGGTTCAAGTAACTCTATTCCAGTCTCCGATTCATTCAACCCTTTCTTTCTTGAAGCTTTACTTCATGACTATCAGACTAACATATTGTCTGACTTGTCAAACAATGTATCATACCCTTATTCTTCTTTACTTCCCCAAAATCCCGCAAGTATGAACGTTCAGTCATCTGCCTCAACGATTAACATTCCTACTCCTCCTCCAAGGATACAAGATTCTATTTTTACGACTACTAACAGGAAGGAATCTGAAGCAGGTCCATCAAGGTGACCTGTCCAAAGGTGTCGTAATGTGGCAGAGCTTATGGAGTCTACGGTACCTTCTCAACCAAGGAATCCTGCTTCTACCTTGACTGAGACTACTAATCCATTTTCATGTGGTTGCTGCCATGTTCTACGAGAGATCATTCATACCAATGGACTTCAATACCATAAACTTGAAGTTCATGGGAGGATTGGTATGATATGCCACGCTGTCTTTCACCAGGACGTACAAGGAGGTTCTTCCAGTCCTCAAGTATTTGACTTTGGTAAGAAAAATTTAGATGATGTCAAACATTTTCTAGAAAATTATTGTTTGAATCAAAAATCTTTAGGGTATGTCCTGGTGTCAGATCCCCTATCAGCCTACTATGAGGCCCTCTGTGTTGGTTTGGAATGGACTAAAAATCAAAATGAACTCCCTAATAGTTCATTTCCAACCAATACAGAAAATATATCCAATAAAGGAAAAGAGCTCGTAGTTGTAAATAATAATCCTTCAGTCCCTATACCTAGTGATCCATACCGATCAAGAGCTGAACAAAATATTAGAGGTGCATCAATGTCAATAAATGATCTTAGAGACTTATTCCATTTACCTCAACAAGAAGCGGCTAAACAAGTTCGTCTATGCAAAAATGTCTTAATGAAAATATGCCATAGGGAAGGAATAAGGCATTGGCCTTATGTAAAAATTCGAAGCACTATGAGGCAAATAGCTAGATTGAGAAAAACAATGTCTTCTAATGGTCCTCTCTCAAGTGCAGCCGCTCAGGAAGAAATTAATAGACTTAAACTTGAGATGGTCAACGCTTGTGGTGGGATTGTACCAACTGTTGCTCTTGATGCTTGAATTCATCTTGTCTTTTCTTCTTAGCATTCTAATTTCTGCTTGTACTTTTATACTAAGATTCACGGGAATTTTCAAGTTTGAATATTTTTCTCACCTATTTTCAATTAATCACATAAGTTCAAGCTCCAGCAGATCAATCTAACCTATTGTCAGAACTTATGTCCTAACCGGACTTCGAAATTCTGAGTTGATAATTCTATCATCAAAATTTATATTCTAATTCCAACTTGTCACTCAGAATTATCTAACTTTCAATACAGATACTTTTCATATCATCAGAGTATTCTAGCCAAATGCCAGAACTTCAGCTCATATATTATTATTTTTAAACTGGGAACATTTCACAAATGCTCCATTTCATTTTCTATAATTCAACCTCTTCCTTTGTACTAGCATGCCAACTAGTGATCCAGGAAAAATTCTATTTTCTGGGTTTGTCTATCACTCCAATTCTCTTAATCCTGGTACCAATCAGGATTATCCAAGTATCATCATTGATCATAAATCAAAGGATTTCAAATTCTTACAATACTACTCAGAGTTTACCTTCTTGAAAATCTTCTCGCCTAAGCAAGCTTAACCTCAAAGTTTCAATAAAATTGGGGATCTAAATCATATTTTGACACAACATTAAGAGCCCTATAGTTAGCAACAGAATCCATTTTCCGTGCTATTTCATTTGTTTATGTAATCCAATATCAGTATACTCTTCCAAAAATGCCAGAACCTTTGCTCTGATACCATAAATTGTAACACCCCTTGATAAATCAATTATTATCAGAGTTGTAGCGCATAGCCTAATGAGCATAGTCATTCTAGCATAGTAATACTGATATTAAATTCTGATTACATAACAAAATCCACATAGGGCTATACAAATAAATTTCTAGTCTCTAAAATAGGCTAATAAAAATAACCTATAGCATTTCTCGGACCGTCCCAGCATCACTATTCAACAGTGAGTACCGCCTTGCCTTGTGAGCCACGCTCTCTAAACTGAACAATCCACAGGTAGCAACATTTACTGGGACCCCGAAGGTTCCCAGAGTAACATGTTAATCTTACATTCTAAGCATAGATCAGTATATGACAGATAACCATCACATATACATTCAGCACATACAGCACAAACAATCCATACAGTACATATTTATACATATTGAATGGTACATACAATCATATAAAGACATACAAAGAATGCAAGATTAGAGTTACTACCTGATAGCCTTTCCAAATCCTGATCCGGTTCTCTATCCTCTGGTCATCTCAGATAAATACCGAATCCTATAATTAAATATTCATGGTTGGCAAGTTACTACTTGTCCAAATTCTCTATTTCTCTTATTTCCAAATAAACTCCATAATCTGACAGAATTTCCAATTAAATTTGAAAATTCATATTTAATTACAAAAAACTTCAATTGATGTGCTTCCAAAAATCACGTGTTCCTCATTATGTCTATTTTCAGAGGAAAATACATTCGACTGTCAAATATATGTAAACTATTCCCAGAATTTTCATTCATCATCACTGTTCCAGAAAAACGTCCTGGTTTAATGCTGAACTTGAAAAATCCATATCTGGAGTTCTAGGTGTCCAAATCAGGTGGTTCAAAATTCCAAGAACTCCTCGTTAAGTATAGTTTCTAGGAAAATTGGTTTCAACATTTAATCATACTCCAATAATTCCCAGATTTCAAAAATGTAAACACTGTTCAGAAGATGTTTCAGAAAACGTCCCAGATTCCACACTTAAGTTCAAAAATTCATAACTCCCTGGATACAAATCCAAATAAGGCTTGTGACCTATCAAATTAAAGCTTGATAAGTCTACTATCATTCTGGAAATTTTCATAGAAAAACTCAAATGTTTACTATTTTAAAAGTGAATCCGAAATTCACTGTTCATTTCTGGAAACCAGCATTTTTCAGTGTTCAACTTCTAACTTTGAAAAAATCATAACTAATTCTATAGAACTCCGATTAAGGTGATTCAAAATTCTATTTGAAGTTCTATAAATATAGTTTATGGGAAAAATATTCTTCAAGCCAATTAATAGCTGTGTAATTCCCAGAAATTCCAAAAGTGAACGTTGCTCTATTCAGAGAAGAAGATTTTCCCAGAATTTCTAACCAAACTTAGAAAAATCATAACTTGAGTTCTAGACGTCGGATTAATACGTTCTAGCACTCATTTGAAAGCTTAAGAAGTGTACTTTCATCTTACCAAATTTCACGGTCAGAGGATATCATTTGCCTAGTTAAACTGTCACTTGAGCCCGACTGACTCCACAGATTTTCCATAAGTGACACTGGTTCCTTCTTCTTCTTCCGATGACCTCTTTCTTTTCTCCAGCTCTCTCTCTCTTTTGTGTTTTGCACTCACAGCTCTCTCTCTCTTTCTATTCTCATTCTCTCTTTTCTTTGCTTGTTTCGGCCAAATGAATAAAAGGGAAAAGCCAATGTGTGGTGTCAAGAATATGAGAGAGTGTTGCATGTGAATGGAAGAGGGGCCATATGTGCTGACTTTGTGGGCTGAAAATGGAGAGTGCGATGTCATCTTTTGTTAATTGTGGGAGACTTTAATAATAATTAAAGATGAGCAGGAGGATGAGAGCATGTCCGTGAATGAATAAGAAGTGTGAGTCCGAATGATTGGAGGGAACTGTACCTTCACAAGTCTCCATTTGCTTCTGTCGTTGCCTTATGATAATTAAGAGAGAGTTATATATATAATAAAATAAAGGTGAGTGGAAGAGTGTTGTCTCTTGCATTGTCTAACATTTCCGACGGAAATGTTGAATATCATGGAGAAAAAGTGTGTGTGGCCCTTGGTGTGTTGGAAGGTCAAGACAAATAAGTAGGTTAGATGTGCTTTTGAAAATATTGCCCTTATCATCTTGCATTCACGAGAGAAAGAAGGACAAATTATGAATATGTATATAATAATACTAAAAGCAATGAGTGGAAGACAAAGTAGGTATTAATTGACGTTATAAAGATTGTCTTCTAGTCCTACAATAATAAGCAGCGGATATCACACATATTGCTTCCATACTCAATTCCTCATGGGACCTCTACATTATTTGTTGAGTCAATAAATCTGACTAAAATAGTGTAATGGAGATCTTATCAATATTCACAAGGTTCTAATTCAACCTTAATCCACAATTTTACCGTATTTATTTTAATATTCATAGATACAACTCTTGGCTCTTACTGTTCCTAAATTTGTCACTTCTAAAAACAAGGCATAATAGTCTTCCAAAAATAGACTAATTTTCAAGTCTTTAGGCCCAAAATTCGGGATATTACATGTGTGTGTGTGTGTGTGTGTGTGTGTGTGTGTGTGTGTGTATGAAAGCCTTTATAAATTTCAATCACGAAAATCGAGGCACCCAAAGTGTACATGTATATTCAATGATAAAAGGTTTTGCAAAATAGTTAAACACAAATCAAGAAGGAGAAATATATGTATACAAGGAGGTGAAGTATTTTTCTTTCATAAAGTAATTCGGAAAAGGAACATATATATACATATAAAAATGTAGTGATACATTTAAGGGTTTTTCATAAAAATCGAGACCGACATGCAACAACTAACTCTTATTATTCAGGGGATTAGGATTACCTATCCACATATAAAATTACGCTAAGACTCATGGGATTATGATTAGTAAAATAGGATGTAGAGAAGAAGAAGAAGAAGAAGAAGCACGAGATGCAAGGTTGTTCTGGGGATTAGGATTACCTGGTCTCCGTTTTTGCTAACCTCTTAGAAAAATAATTGACTCAGAGTAAGAATAGAAGAAGTAGTGGAAGAGAGTAGTAGAAGAGAAGATGAATATTCAGAGTTAGGCTAGACCTCTATTTATAACTTAGAATTAGAGTTTAGCTTTGGGCTCTTTTACTCTTGTCAACTCATTAATAGGCATATTAAATTCAATCAATCAATCATGGTGTGAATTCAATGTGATAGGGTATATCACATTAATTCAATCAATCATGATATGAATTAATGTAATTTGGCTGGCAGTAATGAATTTATTACCTAAAAACAATCATGGTGTGAATTTAATGTGATAGGGTATATCACATTAATTCAATCAATCATGATATGAATTAATGTGACTTGGTTGGCAAATAATTGACTTATTACCTAAAAACAATCATGGTGCGAATTTAATGTGATAGGGTATATCACATTAATTCAATCAATTATGATTCGAATTAATGTGACTTGGTTTTTCTTAGTGCATAAGCAGGAAATTCCTAAGGCAATTAAGACTAGGAATATTTGGCTCATCAAGGCTATAAAAATAAAATAAAATAAAATAAATGGGTTATTAGTATTCATAAAAATCTGGGATATTACATTCTACCCTCCTTAAAATAAGTTTCGTCCTCGAAACTAAAATAAAAATCACATGTTAATAAAAATCACATAACAAGTCACAAAAATAATTTTAAATATACAATTATAAAGTTTCAAAGAAATAAATCATTTTTAATAGACAAGGAAATAACCCTTCACTACCCATCTCTCACGTTTAAATTTATTTTTTAAAAAAAATTATTCTATTATTATTATTATTATTTATTATCTTTTTTAAAAAAAAAACTCTGGGACTATTGATCCCTGAGTTAGTATCAAAAGCGAAGCTAAGGAGAACCTTAGACTCTGATACCATTTTGTAACACCTCCAAATTTCTAACAGTTATAATGACATAAAATTTCAATGCTTTTTATAATTAACTACTGAAATTCAAAATAACCAAAATTTGGGAAGTGTTACCGCCGCACTTGTACTGAGACAAGTGCAAGGTTATCTTATTACATTAACTTAAATCCAAACTTAAATAAAAATATCTTATTCCAAGCCTAAAATAAAATAAGAAAAAAAACTAGCTAGAATTGCTCATTGTTCTTCCTCACTTCTTACTGCTAGCCCCAACAGCCCAACTTGGAAATCTGGAGTATTACATTTAATGTAATACCCCAGATTTTTATTAATACTCATAACCCTTTTATTTTATTTTATTTTATTTTATTTTTATAGCCTTGATGAGCCAAATATTCATAGTCCTAATTGCTTTAGGAATTTCCTGCTTATGCACTAAGAAAAACCAAGTCACATTAATTCGAATCATAATTGATTGAATTAATGTGATATATCCTATCACATTAAATTCGCACCATGATTGATTGATGGCCATGATTGTTTTTAGGTAATAAGTCAATTATTTGCCAACCAAGTCACATTAATTCATATCATGATTGATTGAATTAATGTGATATACCCTATCACATTAAATTCACACAATGATTGTTTTTAGGTAATAAATTCATTACTGCCAGCCAAATTACATTAATTCATATCATGATTGATTGAATTAATGTGATATACCCTATCACATTGAATTCACACCATGATTGATTGATTGAATTTAATATGCCTATTAATGAGTTGACAAGAATAAAAGAGCCCAAAGCTAAACCCTAATTCTAAGTTATAAATAGAGGTCTAGCCTAACCCTGAATATTCATCTTCTCTTCTACTACTCTCTTCCACTACTTCTTCTATTCTTACTCTGAGTCAATTATTTTTCTAAGAGGTTAGCAAAAACGGAGACCAGGTAATCCTAATCCCCAGAACAACCTTGCATCTCGTGCTTCGTCTTCTTCTTCTTCTTCTTTACATCCTATTTTACTAATCATAATCCCATGAGTCTTAGCTTGATTTTATATGTGGATAGGTAATCCTAATCCTCAGAACAATAGGAGTTAGTTGTTGCGTGTTGGTCTCGATTTTTGTGAAAACCCTTAAATGTATCACTGCATTTTTATATGTATATATATGTTCCTTTTCTGAATTACTTTATGAAAGAAAAACGCTTCACCTCCTTGTATACATATATTTCTCCTTCTTGATTTGTGTTTAACTATTTTGCAAAACCTTTTATCATCGAATATACATGTACACTTTGGGTGCCTCGATTTTCGTGATTGAAATTTATAAAGGCTTTCACATACATACATACATATATATATTTTTTATTGAGAAATCCATTTATTATGTGAGTGTATTTAAAATACTTTAAATCGTGGGAGGACAGCTTTGCGATGGTATCTCCTAAAGTGATGAATACAACCCTTAAGCTTTATGCCTCGATATATTATTTGATGTGAACTTGATTATATTCGTTCTTCCCAAAGTGGTGTCTGGCAGATTTCCGGGACATTAGTAGCAACTTTGGGAAAAGGTGTGCACATTAGGACGAATTGTTTTATTGTGATATGGCCAAATTGATGATTTGTGACTGGCAGGTTTCCGGGTCTACCATGGTTCTCTTCCCACTAAACTAAATAGACTGGCAGGTTTCTGGGTCCAAATGAAATTAATAAAAATAATGAATGATATTTGACTCGATGAGAATATATAGATATGATGAGTATTGAAATTGATATTTTAGATTATATATATGTGTATGGTATTTTTCTTTCTTATCATCATGTGGATATTATTATTATTATTATTATTTATTATTATGTATATTTTCTCTGTTTATTAGGATTACCAGCTTTTGCTGATGTTTGTGTTCTGGGCTGTGATGATCCTTCGGGGGAGCAGATTTTCAGTAAAACAGGTTTCCAAGTTGGGCTGTTGGGGCTAGCAGTGAGAAGTGAGGAAGAACAATGAGCAATTCTAGCTAGTTTTTTTCTTCTTATTTTATTTTACGCTTAGAATAAGACATTTTTATTTAAGTTTGGATTTAAGTTAATGTAATAAGATAGCCTTACACTTGTCTCAGTACAAGTGCAGCGGTAACACTTCCAAAATTTTGGTTATTTTGAATTTCAATAGTTAATTATAAAAAGCATTGAAATTTTATGTCATTATAACTGTTAGAAATTTTGGGGTGTTACAAAAACCCCCAAATCCCCCACCAATGATGCCCCCTTTAGTAATTTTCTGGGTTTGCCCCTAGTCTACATGGCAGTCAGAATGCCACCTCATCACCATCCTTCTTGTCCCTTGTCCATCTCATCATCGTTTGACCCTTCCTCTCTCCCTCTTTAAATGCTCATGCCCGACCCTCCTTCTTTCCCTCTATAAGCACTTGAAGTTAAATCACTGAAAATTACAGTCTACTACAATCATCAATGGCAAACCATATATAGTAGGGACAAGCAAAACTTAACATGCATTTCCTACTAAACGAGCACAACCCTAAATTTCTGAGATTGTTAGCACAATGAAAATCAAAGGAAATATAAAAGAAATACTATAACTACTTAAACTCTTTTAGAAAATAAATAAATAAATAAATCAACCACCATCACCAGAATCAAGAAAAAAGCTTTTGAACGTAAGTTCCTGATATAATATGTTAGCCTCGTCTCAACGTTAAATCTTTTATTTTTGATTTAGGTGTTCATATTACTGGGTTTTGGGGTTTGTTTATATTAGGAAAGAGGAGGCGCTTCTGGAGGCCAAATTCCGGCGAGAATGAAAGGAAGATGGAGGAGGTATTGGAAAATCAGGAACCACTTTCGTTTGGCCTTGCTCTCTTGTCCTCGTCAATCGCTGGCCCTCATTCCTTCCCACAGATTCAAACCTCAACACTCCCAACCCTTACTTCGACCTCTCAATTTCCAATACAAGCATGCCGTCAAAATTGGCACGGGATGCGGTGTTTCGGCATAGGCCTGTATCTCCTGGGCCTCACTAACATATTCCTTGTCATCCCCGTGCTTGTTGGCGCCATCGTCGGCGGTGGGCTCTGGATCTAATAGGATGTCAAATCTGTTCAAAATCTTGTAGGGACTAGATTTCTATATATGATTTAATAGGATGTCAAATCTGTTCAGCGTTTATTTATATGATTCCATTAATTTCTGGAATTAATTCCATTAATTTCTATATATGATTTATGTTTCTGGATTCATGGATGTATTCACTGTAACATCCCAATTTTTCTAATAGTAACTAACTAATTTTAGGATATGATTTATTAAATATTTTGAGCTTTAGAGGAGATCTAAAGGTATAAATTTAACAATTGTTGTTTATATTATAAATTAAATAAATTTTCTTTTAATATATATATATATATATATATATATATATATATTTATATAATATTAACGTGAGGTCCACACTTTCATTTTTTCTTCCACCACACCGTCTCTTTGATTTTCAACACACCTTTTATATATCAAGTGGGACCCCCACATTTTATATTTTCTCCCTCACCAGCCGCATTGCCCGCAATTCATTTAAATACATATATATATATATATATATATATATATATATATATATATATATATTATAATATATTATATTTATAATATTATAATAATATATTATTATTATTTTATATTTTATATTTTATTTTATCATATTTTAGTCAAAAGTGGAGGCATGAGAACATGGGGTTGCGGCAGTTTTGTTGAAAATTTTGCTAGGTGAAAATTACAAGAAAGTACCCAAAGGTAAAAATTACACTTTAGGACCCATTTTCCACAATTATATATACACACCCACGCACACTTGTTTCAGCAGCAGAGAGGAGTGAGAGGAGAGAAGGAAAGAGAGAGAAAGAGAGAGGAGGCATGGAGAATGATAGTGTAAATTGAGGTTAAAATATGGGTAAAGGATTTCTCCAGTCACTGGAGATAAAATTATCTCCAGTGAGCCCAAAACTACGTCGTTTTGGATTAATGAAGAATGTATTTGTAATTTTAGGTGAATTAATGAATGGTGTTTTAGTAAAATTCATATGATAAAAATATAAACAAAATTACAGAAACAACCTTCATTAATTCACCTAAAATTACAAACACACCCTTTATTAATCCAAAACGACATGGTTTTGGGCTCACTGGAGATAACTTTATCTCCAGTGACTGGAGAAATACTTTTCCCTTAAAATATTTGGTGTTAGTAAATTCAGAGCATTGAAGTATTGGTAAAAATAAGCTTGGAATTGAGGTAACCTTGGTTATTCTTTTATATACTTGTCAAATGTATATATGTATTTATATATATTAATTATTTTGGGATTTGTTGTGCCAATGTAAGGCTTGATTTGAAATCTAATAAAGTTGATTTGATGAGATTGAATATTCTTGGATCCCTTGGTATCACTTTTCTTTTAACCGGGTTAAGTATGACACCTCCTTGGTTGTGATTTTACAAGGAGGGGAGCCATGTTGAAGTTATGATTAATGGATATGTTTTGTTGGAGGAAGTGTTATGTGTTAGATGGCTCCAGTCAACGGTTATAAGAGGTGGTCAGGGTAATAAGGATAATCTATGCATCAATATTTGTTTGACAGATTGTATATGTGAAATCTTTTGTAAAATGTTGGAAAATAAATTATGATGTTTTGGAACCCTTTTTGGGAGGGAGTTTTGGTAACCGAGTCGAGAACTATTTTGTGAACGGTTTTATGTAAATGAATATATTTAAATTATTGTGAGTTTGAACAATATGTTCTCGATCTTGGTTTGCATGTATATTTCTGAATAACTAATGGTTACGTGGATCTTTAGATCTTACGGTTATTATTATTGTTTATTTTTTTTTTCCAGGTGAATAATTTAGTAGGGAAACCAGGGAAGACACATATACAAAGCTCATGTTATGTTATTTTTATTTGTCATGACCATAAGACTTCCGCATCTTAGAAACTTTGATATATTATTTTGGATTTAAATTGGCCCTGTATAAATAGATTTTTACCTTTGGCCATATTGTAAATATGTATTTGGATGTTAAACATCCTATATTGGAGGTATTCTAAATATTTTGGCCAAGTTTTCGAATGTTGAATTTGAAGCTTTACATTCATGTTTCTTGTTTACCTCCATCCTTACTTACAATGGCCGTTGCAGCTAATAAGGATGGAGGTGTCGTAGTTGCTATGATTCAATCATGAAGAAGAGGCTGAGGGTGCCGGGGGATGGTGGGCAGAGTGGCGAATTCCTGGGCGACCAACAGTGTTGTTCTGAAAACATCAAACGAAGAAGAGAGAAGGGGGATCGAACGAAGGAGATAGACCGGGGAGAGAGAAGACGAGGTGTAATCATGAGTTGGCAAAATCAAAGTATATGTGGATGACTTGTCAGCCATTTCAGTCAAAATTTCAGTCAACATGAAAAAGGTCTTGAAGCCTTATTTGTTTAATATCATCATCATCATTACCAATTATCCATTAAATAAGCATAAATATTTCATCCATAAATAAGTATCTAAGTTGTGTAGCGTTTAATTTTATGGTTGAAATTAGTGGCAAAGAAAAGTTTATGATTGAAATTTGGAAAAAAGATAGATTTTTTAAAAAAAAATTGTAAAATTTCAAATCATACTTGTTATCAAGAGTTGATATGGGAATGATAAAACTTATAAGCAATTCATCACTCATTTTGTAAGAATTTTCTGGTTTAAGACTTTACAATTTTAAATTTATTTTTCTTATCTTTTTCCCTTGAAATTTCTTCTTCATTTTGATGTCCCAATAGTCAAAAACCGAACCAAATATAAATGTCCACCTAATTCTCCTTTGCCGTACGTTGCTTTATTCGGAGAGTCCATAGAATGGTTTGTCTGTGGGCCAATGAGCTTCAAGCGACGGGTCCTTTCCCTTTGGAAAATTCAACGAATTCGTAGTCGCAGGGGACGTCATCCGTGTTTCACACGTTCAAGAAGACGACTTGAGCTTGGCTTACCTCGTTCATTTCCCAGTGACCCCACTTTTGATGGAGCCCTCGCTTCCGCATATTCAAAGTTTAATCGCGTTCCTTATCTTCCAGTTTCCAAACTCTGTGAAGAAAATTGATTCTGGGTATGGCTTCTTCTCTGAATCCGCTTCTCCTCTGTTTTCTCATTCTGTGCCTGCCTTCTGTTTGTGTTTTTGCCCAAACCAGTAGAAGTAATATCAAAGTGGGCGATTCTCTCACCGCAGATGGCAACAACACCTCATGGGTGGTTTCACCTTCTGGGGATTTTGCCTTTGGGTTTCAACCACATAAAAACAACAGTTTCTTCTTGCTCTCCATCTGGTATGCCAACATTCCAAGCAAAACCATCGTTTGGTATGCCAATGGAGACAATCCTGCCCCAAAGGGGTCAAGAGTTCAGCTTACTGATTCAGAAGGGCTTAAGCTTACTTATCCTGATGGTCGAATTCTGTGGACACCAGAAAATAACCCTTCTGGTAGTGTTGCTTCTGGTTCCTTGAATGACTCTGGCAATTTTGTTCTTCATGATGAGACATCTAACTCTGTCTGGGAGACCTTCAAGAATCCTAAAGACACCATGTTGCCCTCACAGACTTTGGAGAAGGGAGAAAAGCTTTCTTCTCGGAGGTCAGAGGCGGATTTCGCACGGGGGAGGTTTCAACTTGTTCTCCAGGATGATGGTAATCTTGTGTTGCATTCTGTAAACCTACCATCTGAGTATGCTAATGAAAATTATTTCGAAACTGGAACTTCTGGGTCCAATAATTCAAGTCCTGGAATTCGACTAGTCTTCAACAAATCTGGAGAATTTTATGTTTTAAGGGAGAACAATGATACATACACCTTCTCAAGCCAGAGCTTACCCTCTCCAAGTCAATTTTATCTTCGAGCTACTCTTAATTTTGATGGAGTTCTCACTTTCTATCAACATCCGAAGGGTTCATCTGGAACTTGGACACCTATCTGGTCAAAGCCAGATAATATCTGTATTGCAAAGCTCATCAGTGAAGGAACAGGCATTTGCGGATATAATAGCATTTGTAGATTGGGTGATAATATTAGGCCAAATTGTACATGCCCACAAGGTTATTCCCTACTAGATCCTGACGATCCATATGGTAGTTGTAAACCAGATTTCATACAGGGCTGTAAAGAAGATGAGCTTAGTCAATGGAAAGATCTATATGACTTTGTGGAGTTGCAAGATACTGATTGGCCTGGCTCTGATTATGCGCTTCTAAAGCCTGTTACAGAAGATGAGTGCAAAAGGGCCTGCATGGAAGATTGTTTTTGTGCCGTTGCCATTTTCAGAACAAATTACCGTTGCTGGAAAAAGAGATTTCCACTTTCAAATGGCAAATATGACACGAATCTTAATGGTGGTAAGGCTTTTGTCAAGGTGAGGAAACACAATTCCTCCCTAATTGGTCCTCCAATCATCGAAAGAAAGAATCAGGACACTTTGATTTTGGCGGTTTCTGTCCTCTTGGGTAGCTCTGCCTTTCTTAATCTCGTATTAATTGGAGCATTCTGTCTAGGCTTTTCCTCCATTTACCAATTCAAGGAGAAGCTTAAAAATGTTTACCGAAGTGACAGTGCTGTCGAAAGCAATTTGCGCTGTTTTACTTATAAGGAGCTTGAAGAGGCCACAAATGGATTCAAGGAAGAATTAGGAAGAGGAGCTTTCGCTGTTGTTTACAAAGGAGCCATTAGCAAGGGTTCTGCGGTAAACGTAGCAGTCAAAAGGTTGAACACCTTTCTTTTGCAAGAAACTGAGAAGGAGTTCAAGAATGAAGTTAATGTCATTGGTCAGACCCATCACAAGAATTTAGTTCGGCTGCTTGGGTTCTGTGAGGATGGAACAGAAAGGATGTTGGTTTATGAGTATATGAGCAATGGCACATTAGCAAGCCTTCTTTTCAGTGACTCAAAACCCAACTGGAACCTACGTCTAAAACTGGCATTTGGGATTGCAAGAGGACTTGTTTACTTACATGGAGATTGTGACACCCAGATCATCCACTGCGACATAAAGCCTCAAAACATACTCCTTGATGACTACTTTAATGCTCGTATCTCTGACTTTGGATTATCCAAGCTCTTAAACATGAATCAGAGCCGAACCCGTACAGCTATAAGGGGAACAAAAGGGTATGTTGCACTTGAATGGTTCAAGAACATGCGTATCACGGCTAAAGTAGATGTCTATAGTTTTGGTGTATTGCTGCTGGAGATAATCTGTTGCAGAAGATGTGTGGATATGGAACCAGAGAATGAGGAGAGAGCAATATTAGCAGATTGGGCTTATGACTGCTACACAAGAGGTTCTCTGAAGGTTTTGGTTGAAGAAGATCAGGAAGCACTAGATGACAAGAACCTGGAAAGGTTGTTAATGATTGCTATTTGGTGTATACAAGAGGACCCAACTCTTAGACCCACCATGAGAAAAGTTTCTCAGATGCTTGAAGGAGTTGCTGAAGTGCTTGCTCCACCATGCCATAACCCAAACAGTGTGACTACAGATCACTATTTATGACTCACCTTGGATGGTTGACAGTGTGGGATTTACTTTATCTGATGATATTATTCTGTCTTCTATGAATTCTGTAAGTTGCCTGTTTCTATTATTTGTGCTTTGCCTAGTAGCACCCTAGATATTTCCCTCAAGTTTTAGTGCATATGTTGTTGGGTATTCCTATAGTTTGGTAATGTTGACGGAAAATAATAATACTACTCGCGCTACTATTTTCTTTCCGCAGAGATTCGAATGAGTTTTAGGTTTTCGAATCTCCTTCTGATAATATATGTTATATCTTTGGGAGGTTAAATTATGGTGTTTTAACTGTCGCCTCCTAATCCACCGTGTTCAGAATTGCTGGTTAAATCTGTAAACAAGTTACTGGTTTTTATCCAAAGCGAAAGTTTGTTCTTAATATAATATCCATTTTAACGAAGAAATTGAACAACAGATACAATGTTAAAGACAACATAATTTTCACATGCATAAACTGTGTGTTTGTTTTTACCGAACCACATGGCAATGTCGATATAATTTTTTGGCGGAAAAATTTCTGCTTACTACTGTTTAGTGCTTATTTGCTTAATTAACGTGTGGCTAGAAATTTCCCATTAAAATCCGTTGACAAAATTAAAATTTAGGTGCACTTTGTTGACCACCTGATTCCCCCCTTCCTTTTTTTCTTAATTGTAGTATTTCTATAATTAACTTAACACGCAAAAGAAATTACAAAATTGATTTTGTTTTTTATTAGAAAAGTTGCCGGTTTTGGGGGAGTTTAATTAAATGCATGCTGGAGAAGCAATAATTTGTTGATTTTTCCCAAAAGTGTCCCTTTCTTCTCTTTAAATGATGTCACCGATGTATTGCTTCAAGAATCCGGATGATTTCTGGCCACGTCTCTGTTTTCCCGGAAACTGCTTCATTTTCTCAAGAAGATCTTGTGTTATATGTATATATAACATAAGATCTTCATATATATATGAACTGAGCAGAAAAAGAAATATCATTTTGATCTGAATCAAATTTGGGGGTGATAAAACGACGATATCTGATGGAGTTCACGCCAGGAAGCTCAGGGTACATAGAATTGTATCCTGAGAGGAAAGTGTCGCTTTTCAAGAACCCTTACATTCTCGGTCTCACAGCAGTCGCAGGTATAGGTGGTCTCCTCTTCGGCTACGACACAGGTAATTAATGGACCTTCATACATTATTGTTTCATATGTTTATTTGACATCTTTATTATACTCTTGCTTGAAAAATAAATACTAGTATAATGCAATAGATTTCATTTTGCATGAAAAGATTATATTCTTAAAGTCTTAAAAGATTGGATTATTGATGATTTAAACATATATTATTGTCAATTCTATATTTTGTAAGTCTAAAGTTCAGCATAGTCAGTTTGCGATATTATGAATCAAAGTTTTCTTCAAACTTTGTTAATTTTAAATTGGGCTTAGAGACAACCTCCATAAAATAAAATAATTTTTTTTTTTTTTAAAAAAAAAGGTGGTCGTGCTTCTTTTTAAGCGCTCTATACATTACATTTACAGGTGTTATATCAGGAGCACTTCTGTATATTAAAGATGATTTTGAAGAGGTGAATCAGAGTAGTTTCCTGCAGGTATATATATAAGCTTGTGTTGTTTCCTCTTGATTATTCTAAATCTAAAGAATTCAAAATTAAATAACCTATATCATGCCCTGTTTCACATTTCACGCATCAGACAAAATAAAAAAATCCAGCCTTTCATGTCTAAACAAAGCATGAACCCTTAGATTTGGGAACTCCAACTTGGATCTTTTGTGCTCACAAGAATAAGTCTATATAATGCATTCCACGAAGGATAGAGCCAAAAAAAAATAAATTAAAGAATATAGAGAAGGGATGTGAGCCTCACACTTGTACAATTTTAGGGGGTCAATATCACTCTAATCAATACAAGAATGTAGAGGGTTTAATGTATAAAAGCTATGGTACATGTCAAGGATCACTTCAACTCAAAAGAATAAATTGTTAAATGAAGGTCTGTAAGTAGTTTTTATTGTAATACAAGTGACACAAGTTCAGCCTTCTAGTTAGGAAGCAAAGTGAGAATTACTGCATGATTTATCGCTCATTCAGAGATTCTAATGGTTTTGAAATGGCAGGAAACAATAGTGAGCATGGCTTTAGTTGGTGCAATTATTGGATCAGCATTAGGTGGTTGGATTAATGATGCATTTGGGCGTAAAAAGGCCACTCTTATTGCTGATGTAGTCTTTGCCTTGGGATCAATAGTTATGGCACTGTCTCCTAATCCTTATGTCCTCATATTTGGACGTCTTCTTATCGGTATCGGTGTGGGCATGGCTTCTGTAACTGCACCTGTATATATTGCAGAAGCAGCACCCTCAGAAATAAGAGGAGGACTTGTCAGCATAAATGTGCTTATGATTACTGGAGGGCAGTTTTTCTCCTACCTTATAAATCTTGCTTTCACACAGGTTAGCTTTATTTTGCCTCCTTTACAAAATTACATATGTGAACATCATGTGTGTGGAGAACAGTCTTTTGAATTAGAATACTCCATCTGGTCCTTAATATAAAACATACTTATTTAATTTGATTAGATTAAGAGAGTTAGTTAATATGTCATGTACTCCCTTCGGTCCTTATTATAAGGCACCAACTAACTTTTCTCACAAACCAATAAAAGTAGTTAAAGTCAATAAAGTTGCCCTACAATTTAAGTAACTTCCAATATTACCCCTACTAATTGCACTAAACTCTAATATTATATTAATTATTACTCTCACCCACTACACTCATTAATTAGGGGTAGACATGGAAACAAATAATTAATGTTCATTGGGAACAAGCAAGTGCCTTATAAAAAGGACCAAATAAACTTGTTAATTAGTGCCTTATAATAAGGACCAGAGGGAGTATATTCTAAAACACCCTAGTCATCTTCTTTAATTCCCTCATTTTCTCTCCTACTTAATTATTGTTGACGGAGCATCAATAGTGGTAAATTAGGGAAAAATTGACAAATATGAAAAATAGGTCTTATATTTAGGATCAAGATCAACTCTCCAAATATGTCCTCAAATTAAGGACCGGAGGAAGTATTATATTTCGTATCTTCTGGCTATGTAGTTTCAATCAATGATACTGAAAATCCCTTTTCCTTTGTGTTTGCCTTCTCATTTTCTATATTAATGGTCCCTTTTCCTTAAGTTGCTAAGATTTACAGATGGTAATATCAGCTTCAGCCATACGAGAATAATCATAGGCATGCTTTATTAATTTAATGGATGCTGCAGGATGCCACTTTCTAGTTTCTGTATCTTTATGACAATGTTAGAATGAGATGAGAGTGATAATTTGCATTTTGAGTAGCATGCTTCTACTTCACAGTTTTTTTGGGTGCAAATATATTGCATGATATAAGGAATTCATTGAATGAGAGTTTTCTAGTTATCCCATTGATCACCATCAAAAGCCACTAATCCTTGTTAGTTTCCTTCTTCCCCTGCAATCTGTCACTATTCATATGCTATATCATTTGTTATGTAAAATAAAGGGCCTGTTTGTTTCTGTTTTCTGTTTTTGTTTCCAAAGAGGTTTTTTTTCGTAATGATGAGTTTATTCAAATTAGCCGTTGCGTAATTTATCGGTACCGAACGGCCAATTTCACTTCTAGAGCGTTCCTGCCTTTTATTTTATTTTTCTATTTTTCCTTCACACAAACTCAAACAGACCATTATGTGTTTGCTTTCCCTAAGAGCTCAATTCCTTTGTCCTCAAAACATGTAAAACCTGTTTTTATTTTTTAGTAAAAACAACTGATTCAAAACAGTTTTCTAAAGAAGTCTTTTATTATTTATTTTTTTTCCGCTTGTAAAAACAAAATCAAACAAGTCCAAAATATTGTTTATCATTTTCATTTTATTAATATTCTTGCCAATAGCTCAATTCATGTAAAATGTTGGGAAAGGGTTTTACTATGGACTTCATATTAGCTTTACCATAATTAAAGCAACTAGAAATACCGATATACATCTCCAAGTTCGCCTGTTATTTCTTTTGCTACATGTTTTTGAAGTTTCTCTAACAAGATTGTTAATCAACCAGAGGTTTCTTTCTGGATAACCTTCTTACACAATATTAACAAAGCAGGTCCCTGGAACATGGAGATGGATGCTAGGTGTTGCAGGTGTGCCAGCAGTCATTCAGTTTTTTCTCATGCTCTGCCTACCTGAGTCGCCACGGTGGCTTCTTATGCAAGTAAAATTGATCTTCTCATTAAATGAATATCAAATCAGATGGGGTTATTCTGAGATATTTCCTCTGTTTCAGAGGTTTCTTATTCATCATCTTCAACTGTTTGCAGAATAGGAAAGATGAAGCAGTTTCTGTGATTTCCAAGATCTATGACACGGATCGGTTAGAGGATGAAGTGGAATATTGTTGTGCTCAGTTAGAGGAAGAACTTGAGAAGCAAAGTAGAGTTAGATACTTGGATGTGTTCAAAACTAAAGAAATTAGACTTGCATTTCTTGCCGGAGCTGGTCTTCAGGTTTAAGATTTTTTCTTGAAACTCTTTCTTGGTTTTTGAACTAGATTGTCCTGGTGCTTAGAATGATCCTTCAGAACTCCCTGCTCCATGAGAAAGAAAAGACCAACATGTCTTCCAACAAAAAAGTAAACATGTACACATTTGGTCATATGGAGGTCACAATAATTGAACATAGATTAATCTTTCAACAGTTACATAGGTTGTTGTACTACTCTCTCCAGTCCCTAATATAAGCCATATTTGGAAAGTTGGGCTTAGTCATAAATACAAGACATATTTCTTATATTTGTCAATTTTTTCCTAATTTACCCTTACTGATACTCCGTCAATAATAATCAAGGAGGAAGGGGAAAAAATGAATTAAGGAATATAACTAGAGTGTTTTAGAAAATATATATCATATTATCTAACTTCCTCAATCTAATCAAATTAGGTAAATATGTTTTATATTATGGATTGGAGGGAGTATATTCTTCTAATGCTTCTTAAATGAATACCTCCATATCTGACAACTTTGTGCTGGCGCCTTGTTCCTCTTTCCCCTTCCATCCATCCACTCATTTAAACGAAACCAAATTCAAGAATACATGCCATTTATGGTATGTTTAAGGTTTTATCACATCCAATCCTTAATATAAGATCTGGTTTGTGATTCAATTGAAGAACCATTACATGGAACCAAAGAAGGTTTGCTTACAACTTTCCTATGATATTCTGCAGGCTTTTCAGCAGTTCACTGGTATTAGCATTGTGATGTACTACAGCCCAACAATCATAGAGAGGGCTGGCTTTCATTCCAAAGAACTAGCTCTTCTCCTTTCCCTCATTGTCTCTGGCTTCAATGCTGCCGGAACAGTCCTTGGCATTTATCTCATCGACCACGCTGGGCGAAAGAAGCTGGCTCTCACGAGCTTATCTGGTGTGGTTGTATCTCTGGGGATCCTTTCTGCTGGATGTTTCCTTTCTGCTGGATCTTCCCTAGATTCATCAGGTTCTTCTAATGGAAACTATGGATGGCTTGCAGTTTTAGGCCTAGCATTGTACATTGCCTTCTTTGCACCCGGAATGGGACCAGTTCCTTGGACAGTAAACTCCGAGGTATATCCTCAAGAATACCGGGGTTTATGTGGAGGCATGTCAGCCACAGTGAACTGGATTTCTAGTGTGATAATGTCACAGAGCTTCTTGTCAGTTTCTGATGCTTTAGGCCTTGGTGGGAGTTTTTTTATTCTTGGTGGTGTAGCTATAGTTGCTATTTTGTTTGTGGCCTTGTTTGTGCCAGAGACAAAACAACTCACACTGGATGAGGTAGAGCAGTTATGGAAGGAAAGAGCCTGGGGAAAGGATTACAAGAAAAGAGAAAGCCTTCTTTGAGAAAGGAAATACATGTTATGAGTATTATCTTGCTGGTGCTAGTTTGTTTTACGCAATTGTTATCTTGAGTTCAACGGCTCATTCATATACTGTTTCAGGTTCAGTCAGTCACCTGGACAATTGTGTATAGCTATGTATTCAAGTGTTTGTGGAACAAGATTGTACTTTGTTTCTTATATGATAAATTATTGCAACCTGAAGAAATTGGGTTTTGTCTTGGAAGCTAAGATATCCAACCCAGTCATCCAAGCAACGATTTACCTTGCATAAGATGGTAAATTGCATTTAATAATGTATATTTGATATACATGGTCTATATATAGAAAATTATCAGGTAAACTTTCTCTCTCCTGAGTCTCATGACTTCATCTCTCTCCCTCGTATTCTCCCTGAAAATTGAATTGGAAGGGCACATGTTAAGAGATTGCATCACATCACTAACCAGAAAACAAAAAAAAAGTTCGCCAAATCCATATTCCATTCTTGGTGAGTCTCATGACTTTAGCTACCTGGAAAGGTATACAAGTGATCACCTAAAATTCTCTTGCCACCAATGTTGTTAAAATATAGAGTTTATGTTGAAACGGTAAGGGTGAACAAAAACGTAAAATCGGAAAACGTAAACGAAACGTAAGAGTTTACTACGTACTACAAAAAAAAAAAAAAAAAAATCCAACATATATAAAATAAAACACACTAATACATTAAAGTCATCACAAATTTAAATTTAAGTCCAAACACTCAAGGAAATAGTTAAGTTCAAACTTAGTCATCATAATATATATTAAAATCAAAATACCAAGGGAATCAAATTATAAAAGAGATCAACATCTCTAATTTAAGTCATCGGAGTCAAAGTCAATATCATCTTCTTCATCCCCTCCCCCACTAAGAAATTCGGGATATCCAAATCATTCCAGTTCCCCTCTTCTTCATTCAAATCATAATCATCTAAGCCATGAGGATCTTGATCTTCTCCAACTCTAACATCTTCCAAAAAATCTTCACATGTTGGTTCCACAATCCAATCATCATTCCACTCAATGTTATCAAAGTTATAATCAATTTGAGGAGACATTCTATGTTTTGTCTTTCCTAATCTTGAGTTAGCCGTCACAAAAACAAAATAAATTCATTTCCGTTTCGACACTACGTTTCAACCGAGTTTACCGTTTCGACACTACGTTTTGACCGTTTTAGCTCTATTTCCGTTCCTACCACCGTTCTAACACGTTTTTTAGGCAAAAAACGTAGAAACGTCCGTTTCTACGTTTCGACACTACGTTTTAACAACACTGCTTGCCACCTAACAGCCTTTAAGATAGCTTCAGGTCAAGACAGACTTTTCAAAGGCTGGGCCCTAAGGCTCATATAAAGCTTGTGGGCAAGATGAGAGCTAGACTTGAACCTAAGACTCTCACTATTATTACAGACCCAAGCCTATTTGGACTAAAATCTGGCCTAGCTTTCTACCTATTTAGGTTTGACATTTTTCAGCTGACTCACCTACTATCATTTCCGTATCTCATTTTTGTTCCTCCCTGAAGATTTCTTCTTAGCATGGGAACGACGAAAAAAGAAAAAGAAAACATTGATGATAGGTACATGGGTGCCTTGAATTAGATAAACAAGTGAAGATAAAAATAGAAAAGGCGCATTTTGATGATTGATAATTGGGGTCATTCTCAACTCTCAAGTGAGAGGCCCCAAAGTGAACTAGCACATACCAGAATAATTTAGGGCGACTCTTTTTCTTTTCCCGTTTTATATATACACTATTCCCGTATTATTTATAAGTGTATTTTAACTTAAAAATTGATCCTATTTATAAGTTCATTTTCATGTAATAAATGAACTTGTGACAATTTTATCTATATTAATTGTAACAATGAAAATAGAGAGAGAAAAAACCGTTGAAAACACCCCATCATAAATGAAGGTAGAGTCGAAAATTTATCTTATAATTATTGAGTTAATTATCTTTTCTTTTGGTATGTGAGATTTAGTCAAAATAGATTTATAAATAAGATCTGGTGGTGCACATTAAAAATTAAATTAGCCGAAGGCCACATATGCTGTATATTATATTTGAGCTTGACTGATGAAGAAGGAGCTGATAAAATCATATCCAGAAATTTGATGCTGATAATATTCTTCGCAATCCTTCCTTTGGACGAATCTGAGCCGCTCACGTGTTCGGATGATGATGTTGACCTCTCCATTGTGGCCCCACCTATTCAATTATTAAACTTTTGGTTCTTCAATTCACATTTTTCCGATGAGTAGGATCTCAATTTCGTGTGATTGTATAATTAGATCAGTGACGGACCCAGGATGTAATGTTTGTGGGTGCACAATTAATATTGGGATTCGGGGGATTTTTTTTTTTAAGGAGGATAAAAGGTAACCCACACTTTCGTAAAATTTAGGATCAGAAATTGGATTCAATTGAAAAGTATTTTCGAGGAAATCAATTTAAATAGAACAATATATTCTAATCCCATGGCATACAAATACTCAGATGTTACAAAATCAAATTCCAAAGCAATATGCAAGAAAAATTATTATGATTTATCATATGTGATAAGATATTAAAAATAGATAAGAAAGTTGTCCATGCATGAGTTTGAATACAGAATCTGCTGTGGAACTAGTGAAATTACCACCACACCACCTAGACAACTTATTGCAAAGTCCCTTCAAAAAAAATATCTCTCCTTCAAATTTATGGGTGCACTTGCACCCACAAAAACATGTGTGGGTCCGCCAATGAATTAGATTACTTTTTGGACGAATCTGAGCCGCTCACACGTTGACTTTAAAAAAATTAAATAAATTACTTAATCATATAATATAATGTATATTATTAAATTATATATCAGTTTATTAGTTAAACTAATAAGTTTGGAATAAAAATAAAAATATTTTAAAATAATTTAATTAACTTCCTTAATCTCTAAAAAGATCAAATTTATTTTATATTTAGAAGGGAAGACTGTATCATAAGGGATAATGGTAGATGATTAATCACACCATTTATTCATTTGGTAAGAGAATCCGAATAGCTTGCTACATAACTTTAAAACATCATTAGCGTACTTATGAAAAAGTATTATTAAAAAAAAAACATACTTCAAGGAACATGAATTTTATCCGATAAAAAAAAAGGAACATGAATTTTAGATTTCAGAATAATAATGAGTAAATACTTAAAATTTAAATTCAGTTGCTGTAGCTATATATTAAAAACACACACAGACACAGACACACTACTATAATAAAAGGCCAGGTGGCAAAAGAGGATCCAATGCGGTGGACACATATGAACCCGTGAAAATTTTGTGAGGCCTCGTCGAACCCAATTCACGGGCTCCACTTCCATGCGCTGTCGGCTGTCCTCTTGACATTGGACACGTGCCAACTAATCACCCACCTTTTTTTTTTTTGGGCCAAGACCCACCAAATGTTAGAAAATGTTTTTTTCCCCTACCGGAGGTCAAGATCTAACTATAAACACATGACTAATGAACTTTTCTGATTAAAAAACAATATCTAGTATTAAATTTGAAAAAAAAAAAAAAGCATATTAACCTCCAAAACCTATAAAAATCCATTAAAACTTGGAAAGGATTCAGATGTCATCAAGTGAGAATCTATAATATCAAAATTTGAGTGAAAAGGATTTAAATACCGTTCAGTTTCTTCTTTTTATTTCTCACTTTCTTTTCTCTCCTCTTTCTCTCCTTTCCTTCCGAACCAACATCTAGAGTTGAGAGTTAAGGTCGGCCTTTGAAGGACTGGAGCCTAAAAGAGTTGTTTCTTTTAAGCTTCGGGTAAGAAAAACAAAAAATTCAAGGCCTAATCCATAAGTATACAGGTCGGAGTAGACCCTGTAGAGCTTGAAGCCATTTTTTAAAAAAATTTAAGTTTTTTTTTGTTTTTTTATTTAAAGAAGTACTTCATCTGATCCTTATTATAAGGCATTAATTAACAATTCTCCTAGATCAATAAAAAGCAGTTTACGTAATTAAATTTATATTAAAATTTAAGTAATTTTCAATATTGCCTTTACTAATTACACTAAACTCTAATATCATATTAATTATTATTCTCATCCACTACCTTTATTAATTATAAACACACATAAAAAAATATTTAATGCTTCCATAGAAACAAACAACTGGGTAAAATAAACAAACAAACAAAATAGGTATAATTAGACATTATAAGTGTTAATAGGTACCACTCTGGTCCTATTTATAAGTCCAGTTTGACCAAATCTCACATACCAAGGAGAGGTAAGTATCTTGATGATTATGAAACAAATTGCCAACTTTACCCTCACTTATGAATGGGTACCTTTTCAAACTTATTGTTAAATCTCTCTCATCCTTTTCTCTTTTCGACATGACTAGTCAATCTTTCTCATCATCATTACTATGGGCAAAATTGTCATAATCTCATTTATTTGGTCAAAATATACTTATAAAAAGGATCAAATTTTTTGGTCAAAGTGGACTTATAAATAGGATCAGAGTGGTATTCGAATGTTAGAAGTCCCCATGTTATTTATGTGATTTTCCTTTGACCCAAAAAAATATACTCCTTCTTGTCTTTATTATAAAATACCAACTAACACTTATATTTGCTTTTTTTTTATAAGGAACTTGTTTGTTTTCACAGCACATTAATTATTTTTTCCATGTATATTCATAATTAATAGGGGTAATAGGTGAGAGTAAAGTTGTCATCAACGTGAGCTTCAGCAAACTTGTGACAATGACGTAAACTCGTATTGTGAACTTAAATCATAAACTCATAAGAGTTTACTTTTATTATTAAATAGGTATTACTAGTGTACAACAAAATAATTAAGAATATTAATGAACAATTTGATTTAAATATATTTTAAAGCCAAATATTTGAAATTAAATATATTAATATTCATCATTTATCATAGTTAACAAAGAAATTTCTATAAAATGTATATATAAAATCGTTGAGCATAATCAAATTAAAAAAGTTAACACAAATTTAAGAATGAGTTAACACATTTTGTAAGCTAGAAAAGTAAAAACAGTAAACTCATTGTATAAACTTGTGAGTTTAATCAAGTTTACCAGTGATTTGATTCGTTTTTGTAAGCCAGAAATGTAAAAACGATAAACTCGGAGAGTTAAACTGCGAGTTTGACAACAATGAATGAGAGTAATAATTGATATAATATTAGAGTTTAGTGGAATTAATAGAGGTAATATGATAAGTTACTTAAATTATAAGATAAATTTATTAATTTTAAGTATTTTTATTAGTTTGTGAGAATTATTAGTTGATGCCTGATTGATTGATAGTATCATTTTTTAACTAAGTTTTATTACGAGCTTAATTTTTGTGGCCGGACTTTTTAGCCATCATTTTGTTTTACCACGTGTCCCAAAATTGGAAAGCGACTCAAAATTATGAAAAATTATGAAATGGCGATTTGTCGTCTTTCTGCATCGTCGCCGTTTCATTCGTCTGTGACTAGACAATACGCGATAGTGATGTCGTTTTAAGATAGACACCCGTTTTCTATTTGGTCTTTTCGGGGTTTCAAATTTTCTCATCTTCTCCTGTTTCTGTGACAATCATCACACTTTTCTTCGGGGGAGGAGGTGGGGAAACCGGAAATTAATTCAGGCTTTGGGAAATTAGTTTTGCATTTTTGAGCTTCTTCACCTACTTCAAGCTTAGAGTCTTCGACTGAGGTTTCTTTCTGCTCTTCTCTCTTGATTGTGGTTCTGGAAGTGTGATCGTCTGAGAAGATGGCGGACCACGTAATGACCATGGAGGCCACACCGGGGAGCTCAGGGTACTTGGAATTGTATCCTGAGAGGAAAATGTCGTTTTTCAAGAACCCTTACATACTTCTACTCACTGCATCAGCTGGGATTGGTGGACTCCTCTTTGGCTACGATACAGGTACTCATGATCTCTCCTTCTTCGTTTAAATTGACAGGGAGACCCGTAACACTCACTTTTCCTGCTGAGAATATGTTCAAACCAGATAGTATCATTATTTAACTCGTGAGAAAGTATTATTTTATTTTAGATTTACATAATTATTAATATAATCAGTGATTTTTGCCTTTAATCATGGGTCGAGAAATGAAATTTAGTTTTTTTTTTTTTTGCTTTTACTTTTACGGGCTGTCTGCGTTTGTGTTTTTGCTTTCGAAGATGTTTCTGGAAGCTTATCGCTCCTCCCAAGTCTCAACCCTATTCCCACTCCTATTGAATCAATCGGATCGGGCGAGCATCCAGTTCCAACCCCTATTTTAACCAGGTCGCTATTCCAAGTTTTCAACGTCGTCAAATAATATATTCTGAAGGATAAACTAGAAGCGGGGCCTTCCATGCTGGCCTTATTTAATCGAGAACGGTAGTTCAGGGAAGTTGCATTTCTCACGGCTCTTTACAAAACTGATGTTCTCTTGGAGAAACTATCTTGTATATTCCACATCAGGTTCGTTTGTGAGAAGGGAATGGCAATGGGAAATCAGGAGGTAGTTAAGATGGTTGTCTGCTGCTGCTTCAATAAGTTTCGAATTTTGGTTCCACTTGGGAGAGATAGTTCTGCAAAGATGTTATTTTCCATTTGCAGAACTGCTCATCGTGAGCGTAATAACGTTTATGAGCTTGGAGGCCAACACAAGCACAGAGACTGCGTCAAGATGATACTTATTGTGTTACATCATTTCTGAATAAAAGTCCGACATGTGTTAAACAAGGACACATTTTGAAGTGTCCCTGCATCATATATGACTAATGCAAGTGAGAAATAAGAAATAGTAAAATGCCACTGGAAGGTTGGACAAAGTTAATAATTTGTGATTGCTTATTAATTTTTTTTTAAATGAATTTTTTAATACTGGATTTTTCTGGTTTTCACCTTTATGCAGTCTTTGTGTGCGCGTGCGTGCAAGTGTGTCTTTTTTTTTTTTTTGTTTCCTAGGTTCATTGTTTCTTATGGATAGCTTACCTCATTTGGAATGTTGTTCATTGCAGGTGTTATCTCGGGGGCCCTTCTGTATATTAAAGATGATTTTAAGGATGTTCGGAATAGTAGCTTCCTTCAGGTACAAGATTTTGCACTCTATTGAATTTTGCAATGAAGTATCTCCTTTGTTTGGTTGCTCAGATGGTTATGCATTTTGTGAGAGCTATGTAAGTTTTCATGCAGGGAAAAAAAAAAGAAGCCATTGACATATGAGTATAATTTTGTTACAGTTCCTCATTGCAATTACAGGAATTTTGTTGGCAAAATTAGTTTTGCATCTAATGCTGGATGCAGCATATTATTTATCTGTTTGTTTCTCCTTTCCTATTTTGTTCTCCCGTTTTCTTTGTATTTGGGATGGATCAATGATACATTAAGTCTCCAGGAAACAATTGTTAGCATGGCATTGGTTGGTGCAATTGTTGGAGCAGCAGGAGGGGGCTGGATTAATGATGTATTTGGACGTAAGAAGGCCACTCTTAGTGCTGATGGTGTCTTTGTCACTGGAGCGATTGTCATGGCTTTAGCACCAAATTCAGGGGTTCTCATATTGGGGCGCTTTCTGGTTGGCCTTGGGGTAGGGGTAGCTTCCGTCACTGCTCCAGTGTATATAGCAGAGTCTTCACCATCAGAAATAAGAGGTTCATTAGTGAGTGTAAATGTGTTTATGATAACTGGTGGACAGTTTGTTTCCTACTGCGTAAATCTTGCTTTTACAGAGGTAAGGACTGTTCACTTTACCTTCCTAATTGTGTTGCCACTACTTGACACGCATCTTGAGTATATAATTGTTGTATGGAAGAAACCTATTAAATAGTCTGCGGAGTTTGAGTGTCTGTTTATTATTGGGGCTATATGTTGCTGTTGTTTTCTGATCATCTCTCTTGACTTCATCATTCACTCCATTCTTTTATAGTAACAGTGCCCGTTATGTTTATATATTTTTTATCAAGTAACGAGGATTGTGAAGACAAAACTCAAATCACCAGCTCCTGCTTCATTAATAACTGAAGAGAAGTTTGTTATATCCCCTGTTTTTAGGTGTATTCACAATATCCATTTCAAGAAGAAAATTAAAACAGTGCACAGCTGAACATTTTTAGTGCCTTGCCTAAGCTTGGTTAAATTCTGTTTTAATGGGAGTATTACTGGTGGTTAGGAAGTTCGGCCATATGTGGTAGGATGTAACCATTTTTGAGGCAAATGGAAAGGGAGAGTGAGAGATGCTTCCATGGGGTGAGTTTTAGGCTAAAAAGTGTATTTGGTAGACAGGAAGTAATCATGGATTTTTTTTGTTGAATTCAAAAATTTGAAATGAAGCAGTCAATAAAGGAAAGAAAGGAGTCACAGTGGCTAGATGACATGTACACCCTACATTAAAATACTCAAGCTGAGTTTTAAAAATCATGGACACTATTTCAATATAAATTGAAAGGCCAATATTTTAAAGTGAAATTGTTTAAACATTTATACAAAATACGGAGTAATACTTATTTTTAAATTTTTAATAATGCATATCCGTTTCGTAGTAGAAATGCTCCTTTGTTAGCAGGTCATTTTGTGCAAGAACTAGGTCTGAGTTAGTGACTAGCTAGGTTCTTTTTCTCCCCTTAAGGCTCTATCTCTGAGGTAACTTGAAGTAGAAGCAGCCGAACCTAGTAAATAAAATTTATATTTGATATACCAACCTGAAGGTTGAATTGTTGGATCATCCGATTGCCTGTGCCCATTTAGTGCCCCCAGAACAAAGAAGGATATCGCGAAGTATCCATCATTAGTTGTCAAGAATTTCTCAAATTCTGAAATCTTTTTCAATAAATCCTATGTCAATGGCATAAGTAGTAATTCTCTTTTGGCTGCCTGAGTCATCAGACTCATCAATAGCGTAAAGTTGGAAAATATGACTATTGAGAGGGTTCATTCGTGATTTAGTTCCCTTCACTTCACTGTAGCTTGTAAATTACCGGTGACATGTATTATTTATTGGAAAAATCGCACACTTGGTATTGCAGTTGTTACACTGCAGCGTCAATGAAGTAGATCATTTCAAAATAGTTGCAAACGCATGCAGTGCTGACCTTAACAAAATTTGAATTTCTGAAAGGGTATTTAATGAAAAGTTTGTGAAATGAGAGCAAAAGCAGATTGTTTTTCCCAATCATTTTTTGGTGCAATGGTATTATATTACCTGTACTTAAGGTTCTGATAATTCTCTGACTAATCTCCTCCTGAAATCTTAATTGAGCAGGTACCTGGGACATGGCGATGGATGCTGGGAGTTGCAGGTGTGCCAGCTTTTATCCAGGCTTGTCTCATAACTTTCTTGCCAGAGTCGCCAAGGTGGCTTTTTCTCAAGGTGAAAAGCATTCATATTTCATATTACTTGATGAATTGCAGTTATCTAAATAACATTTTCCTGTTTTTTATTTTCAATTTTGGGCTTCCAATTCCATTTACATCCTATTCCCCTCTACCTACCAAATGGCTTATTAGTGTCTTTCCTCCTTTTTGATTTAATATTTTTATCTTTGGGTGCAGAACAGGAGAGATGAAGCTGTGTCCGTGCTCACTAAGATCTATAACTATGAACGTTTAGAGGATGAAGTTGATTACCTTACTAATCTGGCTGAGCAAGAACGTCAGAAACGGAGCCAAGTTAGATATTCGGATGTTTTCAAATCGAAGGAAATCAGAGCTGCATTTTTTGTTGGGGCTGGACTTCAGGTTTCAGTGGCTTTACTTGAATTCTTTTATTGTGTCTTGATATGTATTGTTATGGGATTTGATAGTGATTTGTTGTTGTGGATATATTTGGAGATGAAATTCATTAACTAGTTTGAAAAACTTGATTCCTGGCTCTACAGATTTTCCAGCAGGCCACTGGTATTAGCATAATTATGTACTACAGCCCCACAATCATTGAGATGGCTGGGTTCGGTTCCAACCAGCAAGCTCTTCTTCTATCTCTCATTGTTGCCGGGATGAATGCTTCAGGAACGGTCCTTGGCATTTATCTTATTGACCATGCAGGACGAAGAAAGTTGGCCATTTCATGCTTATCTGGTGTTATTGCATCTCTGGCTGTTCTCTCAACAGGGTGTTACCTTGTAGCATCTGACCCTACAAATGTAGCCTATGGGTATCTCGCAGTTGCAGGGTTAGCCCTATACATTCTTTTCTTCTCCCCCGGGATGGGGCCAGTACCCTGGACCATGAACTCTGAAATCTACCCTGAAGAATTCAGAGGAGTATGTGGTGGCATGGCAGCCACCGTAAACTGGATTTTCAGTGTGATAATGTCCGAGAGCTATCTGTCAATAGTGGATGCCGTGGGGCTTGGTTCAAGTTTTGTGATACTCGGCGTTATAGCTGTTATTGCACTACTCTTTGTGATTGTGTTTGTGCCGGAGACAAAAGGCTTGACATTTGAAGAAGTGTCAGTGATATGGAAGGAGAGGGCTTATGGGAAGAACCAAAATACACAAAACCTTCTTGGGCAAGAAAGCAGGGCTTAGGTGTCTGCCCCTACATATATATGGTTTGACGTTAGGGGTAGCATTGTTTCTCTTGCAATATGTGGATTATGTGTTTTAGTGAGAGACATGATTGGAAGCGTTCAGACTTGCCTGAGATTTAGAATCACCCACATTCTTTTTTTCGAAGGAGACATGGAATGGAACTGGTAATTCTCCTCGGCTGGTAGAGTGATGGATGAAACTTACTAGTTTTGGCTTTGAGAATGAGGTGATGTAATGCCTACTTAGTAATAATTATTTTCCCCTCTTCCTTGAGATGCATCTCAAGACCATTGGGTGACAATCCTGCTGTATTATTGTGATTACAACAAGCTAAGAGGCGGATGTTTAAACTGTGTAGGTTATATTAGAGCCGTATATGTTTTTGCCCCCTCTTCCTTGCGATGCATCTGGAGACTACTGGGTGACGTTCCTACGCTGTTGTTGTGATTACATTAAGCCAAGAGGCGGGTGTTTAAACCGAGTAAATTATAGGGTTAAGGAGTAATTTTATCTCGGAAGTTTTACTGAAGGGTAATTTTAGCCTATAAGTTTTTCTGTTGGGCAATTTTATTCTGGTAGTGTCAAAAATAAAGCAATTTTGATCCAACCGTTATCCCAATTAATTTTAATTGTTGATTGATCAAATATGCATGCTGAGCTAACAGTCTATATGTCATTCATTTCAATTTTGTTAAGATGTTAATTTGGTTTGGAAGTTCATGTGTTATTTACTTTGTAGATTTAAAATTTTTGGAATAAATTTGCATTTTATAAAAAATAACGTGAATGACATTGAGATTGATTAAAATTAACTGAGATAACAGTCATGACAAAATTACTTCATTTTTTAAACTTTAGAGACAAAAGTATTCGTTGAAAAACTTCAAGAGCAAAATTGTAAATTGTCCCTTAACCCTATGTTATATTTGAGCAAAATGTGTTTTTTTTAAACACTCCTTGTGCAAAAAAAAAAATGAAGAAGAAGAAGAAGAAAATCTGTGCTTTTTATAATACCCAAATATATTTGAATTGGTTCGATGCTTTTTATAAGATTCGATTTGCTCCTGCCTCTTTGATCCCATTTTTCTCATTTTGAGGCCATTTGTGATCTTCTCCGATACCATGCTTCTTTGATACAATTTGTATCATTAAAGCACTTCCTGAAGATATTGTCTGCTTTCGCCCAAAAAAGTCACTGGTGTCAAAGCCTATCGGACGGTAGCGAACCGGTGGTGGTTCTTCGACGATGTAGCTTTTGAGGTTTGTGTTGATCTAGGCATTGAGGAGAGAGCATAGCAACGGGACTTCATCCACCATTAGTTGCTCTTTCTTTGATTCTGTCACAACTCACAACCACCATGGTGAGAACTGAGAAGCCGCCAATGTTGGCGTAGCCAGGAGCCGCCATAGCTGTTGTGAGAAGCCTCCATGATCTACGTCGTGTCTTCTTTCACGTTTGGTGCGATAGTGGAGTTACTGAAAGTTACTTATAAAGTGGCAATACCATGTCAATTAGAAGTGGCCATGTGGGGCAACTTCCGACGGATTCTTTGATCGTTCTGCTGGAGAATGTCCAACGGATGTGGCATTCATATCCGATTCTTACACTTAGAGTTAATATTGTTTCTATAAGACACATTTTTTATATTTGTTAATCTTATCCTTATTCATGTTTGCTTAATAATAATCCAGGCTAAGAGGGAAAGAAAAAATTAAAAAAGATAACTAGGATGTTTTAGAGATTACATGTCATATCAACCAACTTGACTAGCTTCCTTAATCTAATCATATTAGGTAAATATGTCTTATATTAAGAACTGAATGCCTTCAGATGCTCCAGAAAGAGTTCTGCCATCGACATTGACTAGGAAAAAGAAAGAAAGGGAAAAAAAAAAGAGGTCATAAACGGAAGTTACTGTAGCAACTAACGGCATTGTGATTTTTTTACAATTTCAATTGTCTGTTGGTATTATTGGTACCTTTAAAAGTTTTTTGTGCCAGATGCTCCTGGCCTAATAGTTCGTTGGCAATTTTGCTCCTTAACCATTCAAAAAATTCTTATTGAACTTTTATAAAAAAGACAAAAAAAATAAAGGTTTAGAAAGAAAAGAATGAAAGAATAATAATAGGGAAAAGTATTTCTCCAGCTACTGGAGATAAAGTTATCTCCAGTAACCCCAAAACTACGTCGTTTTGGATTAATGAAGGGTGTGTTTGTAATTTTAGGTGAATTAATGAAGGTTGTTTCCGTAATTTTGTTTATTTTTTATTATATGAATTTTACCAAAACACCCTTCATTTAATTCACCTAGAATTACAAACACACCCTTCATTAATCCAAAACGACGTAGTTTTAGGCTCACTGCAGTGACGGGAGAAATCTTTTACCAATAATAATAATAATAAAAGAATTAAAGTTGCAAGAACCATAAATATGAAGCTAACAGCATATGCATAAAGGCGTCATCTTCTATTAAATGGGCCCGCACAAACCAGACAATATACCTTTTATCTGTGTTTTTTCTAAAAAAAAAATGCGAAATACCTTTTACCCGGTTGAAACGTGTCCAAAACTCATATCCAGTAATCGGGACACAATTGAAGAATAGAATTCAGCTTTTTTTCTCTCAAAGTAAATTCAGCTTTTTTCTCTCAAAGTATTAAACGCATAACTAGAATCATATCCTATAAATCATCAAATTATATTGAAGTCCCATCGACTTAAGTTATATTAATTCTAATTTTGAAAACACAATTTTGCCTATTTAAATAGTTAGATTGATGGATGAATTTCTTGTATAATATAACGAAAAACCCTTTAGTATGAGTTGGACACTTAACACATAAGCTAATGCAACGATGACTTTATAAAATGATAATTTAACTTTATTTCTGTGCACACTCAAAAATAAAAGCAAAGAGTTTGATTTCTTGTTGTGTAGTTTGTTGTGAAAATAAGAATAGATTGATGGTAATGAGCATTTATAAGCTATGAAAGAACTTTTCAATCGAAGTTATATCCATTTGTTATATTTATGAATCTCACACGTTAAATCATAATAAACATATAAAGAGTCATACTTTTATATTATATAGAGTTTCCTTATTATTAACACAACATTTTATCAAGTGGTGCTTACTAGACATTTGATTATAACATTTTACATATATCTTTTAGAACTAAGGAGACATGACTTTTATGACTTTTAGTATTATAACTTTCTGTGCAACACTTCAATTAAATTCCTCAATTTAATAAAAACACAACTTTACGAAAAACACATATCTTTATTTTAAAATATTCTAATAAAAATATTCTTTTCCAAATTAAACCATGCAATAATGTCTGAAGTCAGTCGTCGCAAATTATATCAGTTTTTGAAAAAACAAACAAAAGTTTTGCCCATTAAATGTAGGGTAAAGGATTTCTCCAGTCAGTAGAGATAGAATTATCTCCAGTGACCCCAAAACTACGTCGTTTTGGATTAATAAAGGGTATTTCTGTAATTTTGTTTATTTTTTAATCACATATATTTTACCGAAACACCCTTTATTAATTCACCTACAATTACAAAAACAGTCTTCATTAATTCAAAACGACGTAGTTTTGGGGTCACTAGAGATAACTCTATCTCCAGTGACTAGAGAAATACTTTTCCCTTAATTGTAATATATATACACGCACTTATCGAATCAACCGTTTCTCACGCACAAGCTTCAGATAGAATTTAAATCCTCAAATTCTTCTCTGAAATGGTCAAGCTAAATTTTATTGATGTTATTTTCTAATGGCACTCAACACCTTAAAATTATTTCTCAATAATCTTATTTATAGTGTCATAATATTATTTTTCTAGTGCCTTTTTTTTTTGAAAAATTCTAAATAAATACCTTATAAATTTACAAAACCCCAAGAAGTCCGTTGAATTTGTGAATAGACTAAGAAGTACCAATATCCTATGAGGGATATGCAAATTCGGATGAAATTGCCCTTTTGTCCTTAGTTTTAAATAAATTTAAAAAAAAAAGGAAAAAGAAAAACCCTCAAACACCCCACCGTTGGCGGCCCGCTACCACCGCCCACTGGCCTCCCCCGCCGGCGGCCGGCTGACCACCATTGCCGGCCACAACGGGGGTGGCCCTCCCCCGGCGGCCATCGACGGTGGTGGTCAATCGGGCGCCAACGGTGGTGGAGGTGTTTGAGGGTTTTATTTATTTATTTAAAACTAAAGGTAAAAAGGTAATTTTACTCGAATTTGCATATCCCTCATATATCCTTGATACTTCTCAATCTTTTACAAATTCAACGGGCTTCTGAGGGTTTCGCAAATTCAAAAAGTATTTATTTAAAAATTCCCCCTTTTTTTTTTATCAATATTTTTCTAGTGCTTCAAGTATCGAAATTCTACTCATAATGCATCCAACACCCTGAACTATAAATAAAATCAGAGTACTAGATGTAATTTAAAAATACCATTGGGTATTGGATAATGGATACAATAAGAAAATAATATCAAGGTGTTGTGCACATAAATAAAATTTTGCTACTGTGAAATACTAACATCATAGTATTGGATGCTAATTTACTAAATAGAGCAGTATATGTGTATATATATATATATATATATATACATATTTTAATTTATTTTTTTTCTTAAAAAATAAGGGTCAAATGATGATTGGTTATGATTATTTTGTCCATAAATGGAAAATGATTGTTTTTAGGGAGAGACACACACACAAGAAATGAGGAAATGCAATAATTTTATTGAATGCGCCGGGAAAAAATGTGCATGACTCGCGGTACTGCAGCTCTCACTCTCGCCTCGCGCTACGTGCATGGCACCGCCCTCATTGAGAGGCTCTTATCTATTGTTCTCCCTTCAATTATTGGTTCAATTATTTTGTTTCTAGAATCTTGTTTAATTCTTATATTAAAATTGAGTGAATTTATTATATGAGTTTAAAAGTTTTTTTATACATTAGGAGTATAAGTTTCTTTTTTTCCTACAGTAGTATTCAACACAAGTATTTACTCTAACGGCATATTTTTGAACTGTCTTTATAATAATATTAAGAATACAATTGTAGTATTAATTCATAGCCAGGAAATATTTTAGGTATCTAACAAGATAGAAATATTTCGTTGGTTTGGTAATACTCTTATACTTATTATAAGACATCAACTAACTATTATCACAAACCAATAAAAACAGTTAAAGTCAATAAAGTTGTTCTAGAATTTAAATAATTTTCAATATTACCCCTACTAATTGTATTAAACTCTAATATCATATTAATTATCATTATTACCCACCACCCTTATTAATTATGGGCATACATGAAAAAAAAAAAAAATAATACTCCTTGAAAACAAGCAAGTACCATATAAAAATGACCAAATAAATTTGTTAGTGGGTGCCTTATAATAAAAACCAAAGGTAGTTTATTAATTTGAGTACTATTCCCTCTGATCTTTATTATAAAGCACCAACTAGTAAGTGCATTTGGTCTTTTTTATAATGTACAGTACTTGCTTGTTTCCAAGGAGCATTAATTGTTTTTATTTCATATATGTCCACCATTAATAGTGTAGTGGGTGAGAGTAATAATAATACTCCCTCTGGTCCTAATTATAGGAATACTTTTGAAGTGCAATTTGCACTATAAAAGTATGAGTTAGGTTTCTCTCATAATCTATCATAATTTCTAAATCACATCCGTCAAATCAATACAATACCACTTTGACTTTTTTCTCACTTTCTCAATCAAGGTCCCATATAAGGCCAATGAGAGAAAATGAGAAACAAGATAAGTAGAGATCTCCTTTTATAAAAATATTTTTATAATTAGGATCGGAGGGAGTATAATACTAGAATTTAATACAATTAGTAATGGTAATATTGGAAATTACTTAAATTTTAGAACAACTTTATTAACTTTAACTATTTTTATTGATTTATGTAAATTGTTAGTTAGTACCTTTAAGTATTGATTAGATCTAATTTACTTTATTTGAATGCGCGAATATTGCCATAATTTTAAAATTCAGGCGCCACATCAGCGACATCACCCTTCGGCTAGATTAGCACAACCACGATAGCTCCCAGCTGGCGCTGACGTTCGAGTTCCCTCGTTCTCGAAATAGCGCTCGTCGGCTCTGCTGATTTTGTTTTCTGGAAACTGCTCAAACAGGATTTAAATCTTCAAAAAATTTCTGAAATCGTCAATCTTTTCTTCCAGTACCATAGGCCATAGCTCAGTGTAGCCTATTTTTGCAAAATATGATGGTAACTGCTCCCCAGTGTAAAACCATTTTCGATTCTGCGAAATAATTCATCGATTCCCACCTTATTTCTCATTTTCAATTCTATGAATTTTCCTATATTCACTGGTGATTTCGGGTGTGAATATTTCCAACGTGAAGTGGCCCAATCTGGGGCTTTTCTGTGTTGATTCGCTTATTGTAGTCTGGCTTAGATAGAGTGTTCTTGTTTCGTACCCGACGATGACGATCATTATGCAGTCCGCGCCAGGAAGCTCTGGGTATTTAGATCTACACCCTGAGAGGAAAATGTCTCTTTTCCAGAACCCTTATATTCTGGGACTCACTGCCATTGCCGGCATCGGTGGACTGCTCTTCGGTTACGACACAGGTACACTAGTGTTGGTCACTACAACTGTGTCGATGAGTGGAAATAGAATAACGATTGATTAAGCTTACCTGACCATATTCGATGAGTGGAAATCCACAGCTATTGAAAATACATGATTTGTTGGTAGCTAACATATGCTCTGTACACATATTTTCTTCTGTACACATATTTTCTTTTCGCTTTTCTTAGTATTGGAGCTGGAGCATTTAGAGAAGTGAGGCTTACACTGAAAGAAATTTCTTTCTTTAAAACGTGGTTGACTTTTATACATGAATATGTGACTTCATGTAAGTTTTCTCAAAAGGTATTGGAGGCAATGTGAAAAATAAATTTCTTCATAATTTCTCGTTACCTATTCTGTCCTGAGAACCACTCTTAGAGCTAATATACCATATAAACCAGATGTATTATCGAAAGTGTTGCCCATTCTGAATAACTTGTTTTTCTATGATTTTTTTTCAAAAAAATACAAAGAAAGAAAGAAAAAGTATCTCATGCGGGAATGCTGTTTATTATAGGAGTTATATCAGGAGCTCTTCTGTATATTAAAGATGAATTTCCGGAAGTGAAAGAGAGCACTTTTCTACAGGTACAATATTCTGTGCCCTCTTTCAATGTCGCTAGTTCTGAAGTAGGTTTGATTGTGCATAGATCAAACCAAAAAAAAAAAAAAAGTAGTACTAGGAACAAAGTGATGAGACGGTACATCTACAGGAGGATAAGAAATCTTATTAAAAAAATTCTAAGAAATTTTTTGAAGAACCTTTCTCATTGGATCAATATGTTTACCTGTGTTGCCAGGAAGTAATTGTCAGCATGGCAGTGGTTGGTGCAATTATTGGAGCAGCAGTAGGTGGTTGGATTAACGATGCTTATGGAAGAAAGAAGGCGACACTCATTGCCGATGTTATTTTTACTATTGGATCAGTTCTCATGGCTGCTGCCCCAAATCCTTATGTTCTCATATTGGGACGCCTTTTTGTTGGTCTGGGTGTAGGCGTAGCTTCTGTTACTGCACCTGTGTATATTGCAGAAGCATCGCCATCAGAAATAAGAGGAGCATTAGTAAGCACAAATACGCTCATGATAACTGGGGGACAATTTCTTTCCTACCTCATAAATCTTGGTTTTACACAGGTTAGTTTTCGTGCTTCAACTTTTGGGTTTGGTTTCTGTAACTTGCGAGTATGCTAGAGTTTATTCTAGCTTAGCATACAATTAATAGTTATAAGTAGTAGAAATTATAAAATTTTGTATGATGCTAAGCTCATTGTCGAAGTACTATACAAAGATCAAGAACCACTGCGTTTTATGTGCTCTTCCTCTTCATTTCTATGGAGAATATTAGTTTATGATAAATGCAATATGAAAGCTTTTACAAATGCTTTTCCCAAAACATGACAGTTTGAAGGATCCAAACTCATTTTCCTAAGCAATGATTGATGATTTATAATTTTGTTGTGAAATGTCAAGCTGCTTAAGCAGGAAAGCTGAAGAACTTGATTGAGTAGTGACTTGCCCATGTGGGTTTACTATGCCGTTATTAGCGAACTTACCACTGGCCATTAATTGAAAACTTTTCTGACACTCCTTAAGCTTTTCAGTTTTTAATAAGTTTAGGACTTACTGTTCCAAACCTCAAACAAATTCGATGAGAAGAGATGGAAAGACCTGATCTTTTGTCTAAGGGTATATTCTGTTTCCAGCTTGTTGGTATTATTTCATTGAAATATCCATTCTCAATCTGACAGGTCCCAGGGACGTGGCGATGGATGCTGGGAGTTTCAGGTGTGCCAGCAGTTATTCAGTTTGTCTGCATGCTTTTCCTGCCGGAATCTCCTAGATGGCTCTTCGTGAAGGTATAGACATGCGTTATTGCACAAAAGATTATGTTCATGATGTTGCCTTCAAACGACATTAACCATAGAGCCATCTTATGATTTGGTCTCACTATGCAGGATAGGCAAAATGAAGCTGTTAATGTGCTGTCTAAGATCTATGACTTTGCTCGCTTAGAGGATGAAGTTGAATTTCTAAGAGTTCAGTCAGAGCAAGACCATCAGAAAACGAAGGAGATCAGATACTGGGATGTTTTTAAATATAAACAAATAAGACTTGCATTCCTTGCTGGAGCAGGACTGCAGGTAATAAATTATGAACAAGTTAACAAGGATATGATGTTGCAGTACAATATACTGTTAGATGTGCATCTTGTGTCGTCTGTGCACTTTGTGACCTCTGATTCAAGTCGATGAGGAAATGATATGTCAGCTTTGCGGTTTTATGACTTGTTGTTTGTTGTTAAATGCAAGTGTATCTGATTAAGCCATTTTAGGTTCAAGGAAGCTATCGGAAGTAGGGTGAAATATTCTGATAATATCACATTGTTATGCAGGCATTTCAGCAGTTGACAGGTATAAATACAGTTATGTACTACAGCCCAACGATTGTCCAAATGGCTGGCTTCCACTCTAATGAGCTTGCTCTTCTCCTATCCCTCATAGTAGCTGCCATGAATGCTGCTGGCACGGTACTTGGTATCTACCTTATTGACCATGCAGGCAGGAGAAAATTAGCTCTTTATAGCTTAACTGGAGTAATCACAGCTCTGATCCTTCTATCTGTGTCATTCTTAAAACAATCATCTGACTCTACAAATGGATTATATGGGTGGCTTGCAATTTTGGGTTTAGCCCTATATATTGCCTTCTTTTCGCCTGGGATGGGGCCTGTACCATGGACGGTAAACTCGGAAATATATCCTGAAGAGTATCGTGGAATATGTGGAGGAATGGCAGCTACTGTGAATTGGGTTTCAAACTTGATTGTGTCTCAGTCGTTTCTTTCAATTGCTGCAGCTCTAGGGACTGGTTCAACCTTCTTGATTATTGCTGGTATAGCTGTGCTTGCTTTTCTCTTTGTGGCTGTGTACGTCCCAGAAACCAAAGGATTAACATTTGATGAGGTGGAGCAGATATGGAGGGAAAGAGCTTATGGCAAGGATCCAAGCACACAAGGCCTTCTTTAGTATGGGAATCGATCAACCCTGGAAATGTAACATATCTGATGGTCGTTCTCTAGATTCAATTATATGTAATTTATGTAATGTAATGTTGAGGGATTCTTCATGTCCAAAGCACAGGGACGTGAAGAAGTACAATTAAGTGAAAGTCAAGAAAAATGTTTTTTTTTTATAATAAAATTTTAGGAAAGGGATTGGGCTCATCCACAATCCAATAGCAGGGCACTTGGAACCCAATCCACAAGGGATACTGGCTAGAGAGTACACATGTCTCCACCTCTATCAGCATTACCATCGCTTCCTAGACTCCTAGGATGCCTCCCCCAGCACCTTGACCAACGTAGAAATCGAACCCCCTCCCTTAAAGTGAGAAAGACCGACTCCCACGCCAGTTAAACCCAAGGACGAGAGGTAAATCGAGAAAAATGTTACATAATGAGAAATGGAAGGGAAGGAGAGATTTAAGTGTGAAAACAGTGCAAAGAGTCCACAAGAACATACCAAAAATGAAGAGAAAGATCGACCCCCACGTCAGTTAAACCCAAAGACGAGAGGTAAATCGAGAAAAATGTTACATAATGAGAAATGGAAGGGAAGGAGAGATTTAAGTGTGAAAACAGTGCAAAGAGTCTACAAGAACATACCAAGAATGACGGTTAGGGTTAAGGCTACGTGTATACTCTTGATGGGCTAAACTAGTTAACTGGGGAACAAGAACCATATTGATTAGATAACAAATTAGCCAGCATTTAATTTTTAATTGTTAATTATGGGACAAGCAAGAATCACCCCCTAATAAATGAGAGAGATTTTATCTTCCTGAATAGGGATGCCTTTCTCCCTTTCCATTCTGATTCTATTTATAAGTTACTTTTAATTAAATCACATATATTAAGGAGAAGTAATTAGCTCAATGATTATTGGGTAAATTATCACCTTTGCCCTCACTTATGAATGATATCTTTCACCTCTTTCTTCTCTCTTTATTTTCATTGTTATAATTAATATGGACAAAATTGTCATAATCTCATTCATTACCTAAAAGAGAACTTATAAATAGGGCCAAATTTTTTGTTCAAAAGGGATACCACTCTAGTCCTATTTATAAGTCCATTTTAACCCAATCATACATACTAAAGAGAGATAGTTAGCTTAATAATTATGGGGTAAATTTTCAGCTTTGCCCCCATTTATAAATAGGTATTTTTCAACTTTTTCTTCTTTCTCTATTTTCATTGGTACAATTAATATAGGTAAAATTGTCACAATCTCATTTATTTGATCAAAATGAACTTATAAATAGGATCATAGTAGTATTTCTTATCCTAATCATTGAGTTTCCTTCCCTTTGGGTGATTTTATATCAATTTTTTTTAGGGCTGAGCATGAAACCCAAAACCCATGAACCCACCCAAAACCCAATGTAATTGGGTCATATCGAGCCCGCCCAAAAAGATTTTATAACGAATTGAGTTAGAACCCGCTTATTTAAAATTTAAATGGGCGGGCTATGGGCACACCTATGGGCTGCCCATACCCGCTCATTTAGTGTAACTTTTTTATTAACTACCCATATCATTCCGCATTCCACTTAAAGCGTTCCTTGAATTCCTTTCTATTCGAGTATTCAACCATCTCTAATCCATAATCATAATGGTCATCAACTCTCAAGATTATATAATGATGGTACTTGTCTGAATTTATATTGTTTTGTGTGAATTGTAATTATGGAACTGTGAATATTCAGATTTCAGAAATTGGAATGATGAATTTGAATAGATACTTAATGCTGATGTATGTTTTTTTAAAAAGAAAAATAAACAAGTCAAATTAAATGGGTTACCCAAAACCCGGTTAGCCCGCTCATTTATGTACTAGTCCATTTACATGGGTTTAAATGGGTTGAGGTACGGGATAACCCATACCATTTAAAATTAAATGGGCAAGTTATGGGCTTGGCCTTAAGTTGCCTAACCTGCCCATTACTCTGCCCTAATTTTTTTAGTCAATTGTAGTAAACAATGGCAGACATAGGGAGCTAGGGGTGGCCCCACCCCCAAATTTTTTATTTATTTATTTTTAATATAAAGATTAGGCCCACAACCTTTCATCCAGAGGCAGATACAGCGTTTAGTTTGCTTTCATATATATTTTTTTTAAAGTAAAGAATATAATAATAAAGGGATGGAGCCCACAACCTTTACTGGATCTCGACCCCATTTGTTCGCACTTTTCCGAAATCTCCTTCGTCTCTTCTACCTCTCGCTGGCTCACGGCTCTCTTGTCATTCGCCATTTTTTTTTTCAAATAGCTTATGACAAATTTTGAGAATCAATGTACTCAAAATCTCTCTTTTTTTTTAAATTAAATTTCCTTCATAAAATTTATTATACATTATTTTATCTTTTTAGTGATACTACTTTTATATTGATTAGAGAATATTTTAGAGTTAGGATTTTGAGCAAGTTTTGAGTTTTATTAAAAGATGATTATGAGAATATAGATGATGACTAATAGTTGGTTTTTAATAAGAATTCAATTATAAATGAGTTTAACAATATGAAAACACGTAAAATAAGAATTAAGTGAAGTAATCTTAATTTATATGATAGATTTTTTTAAATTTTTTGTATATTATATTTCTATCATATTTTAAGTACTTTTATTTATGATGCAATATTTTTTATTTTCGTCCCTGGCAGTCAAATTCCTAGGTCGGCTCTAACAAAGGGGTGAGTATTAAAAAAAAAGAAAAGAAAAGAAAAGTGTGATCATACATATAATGTGTAGTGACAAATGGAATCCAAATTCTTTCAGTTTTGGATCAATAGTAAGAAAGAAGGCTTTTTTTCTTATTTGCCACTTTTTAAATAAATAATTACCATTTTGCCACAGTTTTGAAAATATTTCCCCATCTGCCACTTTTAGTCGACTAAACCGTGGTTTAGTCGACTAAAAGTCGTCGGGTCCTTTTTTTTTATGACCACGAAATTTAGTCGACTAACCTACTCTATTTAGTCGACTAAATTTCGTCTGGAGGGTTTTTAAAAAAACCCGCGATATTTAGTCGACTAACCTGACGGGTTAGTCGACTAAATGTATATAAATTCAAAATAGAGATATTCTATCTACTACTGTTTTGAAAAATGAATTTATCATTTAAAAAATATTGAAAATCTTCAATTTCGGCTATTCAAATTAAATTTGAACGATTCATCCAACAAAAACCAATATTTGAAGTAAACTGTAAGATCGGATGGGGCTAATATCTAAACTTGATAAACAAATGCCCCAGTATATTATATATGTTGATCATATATATGTTCTTGTTTCGCCAAATATATATTTTTATAAAAAGCTGAATTTTATATTTTATTAAAATTGAAGTTTCCTGTCGAATTTAATCTATTGATCCCAAAAACTTACTTTTATTTAACACAGCTCGTAGGATTATATACGGTAGAAAATATTAACTGCTAGCCTAAATAAACCCTTATATCTAGATATAGATCCTAATATCTAGGAATTACAAATTTACATAATCTTCTAACTAGATCCTAAGATCTCTCCAACAATCAAGATTATAGTGAGAGAAAATTTGCCCTTAATTATTTCGAGATTTCAACAAAAATATTTTATTTTCAAGAAACAAATGCCCAGTATATATATGTTGATCAGATATATGTTCCAGTTTCGCCAAATATATCAAAAAGCTGAAGTTTATCTTTTATTAAAAACAATTAAATTCAGTTATATATGTTTAAAGAAACAAATAAATTTTTTTTAGGTATAAATGATTTTTTTTATTATATCAATGCCCCAGTAAATATTATATTGTTGTTTTTTTATTAACCTTTTTTTATATCAATGCCACGATAAATTAAATCTAGTATATTACATTTGTTTATTAAATCCAATATATTACATTTAGTCTAACCCTCCAGCCGAGATTTAGTCGACTAACCCGTTGGGTTAGTCGACTAACCCAACGGGTTAGTCGACTAAATGAGCGGTCAACAAAAAAAAATGAAACCACGACTTTTAATCGACTAAAAGTGACAGATGGAGAAATATTTTGAAAAGAGTGGTAAATTGGTAATTATTTATTTAAAAAGTAGCAAATAGGGAAAAAAGCCAAGAAAGAAAGAGGTAACAAATGAGAACATGGGCAATCGGGAATGGTGGGTACATGGTCCCATCAACAACAAATGGAGCTGCCATCTGCGGCTTGGCGAGTTACTTGAAAACCGAGTCAACACGTAATAATATTGCTGCAAAACACGTGCCTCCAAGTTTTTGCCCTTTTCTTTCTTAATCTCATTTTGTTGAATCTAAGTGTGTGCGCCACTTCGATTTCATGAGTCTCGATGATAAAAATTCTGATTTCCAGTTAGCCTTAGGAATCCGTTTGGGTTTGGATGTGGTTTTTTAAAAATATATTTTATGATTTATGAGGTAAAAATAACTTTTGGACAATAGTTTTTAGAATTTGTAAGATAAAAATGATTTTTTAAAAAATATACTTCTATATCACTTTATAATTTTAATACAATATTAACCATATTTTTAACAAGGTATTTAGTTCAAAAGTTATTTTAGAAAAACATAATTAATTTTACTTGTATAAAAACTCACATTATTTCTATTACATTATAAGTTGTTTAGTAATTTTTAAATTTATGTGGAAATTAACCATCACAAAGTGAAATTTTTTTTGTTATGATGATAGTAGTAGTCGTCTTGAATAAGTTGCTTTATCTTAGCGATTAATAATCTACTAATGACACTGTATTCTGTTTTGGCATGTGGCATGTGTAGGGAGCTATTGATTTGATAGTCATAAAAAATATTTAAGAAATAGAGTAGAGGAACAATTTGACACATGTGCTTTTCCCACCTAGCATTAAGAGCCTTTTTTGGGACAAAAAATATACATGTGGTTACATTTTGAGAGCGCCCAGCACTACGGTTGTTAGTTGACCAAACAGTCAACGTTAATTTGGATGGAAGTGAACAGTAACGTAGGTAAAATTACCCTTTTGTCTTTAGTTTTAGGTGAAATTATCGTTTTGCCTTTAGTTTTAAATATATAAAAAAAAGACTAAAATCCCCCTCGACCATTGGCCACCACCACCGCCGGCGACCAACGCCATGTGGCTGGAGGTGGTGGCCGGCGGCGGTGGTGGGTGGCAGCCGGCGGCAGGTGGTGGGATCCACCGGCCAAGGGTATTTTAGTTTTTTTTTAATATTTAAAACTAAGGACAAAAGGGTAATTTCACCTAAAACTAAGAGCAAAAGAGTAATTTTACCTGCATTACTGTTCACTTTCATTCAAGTTAACGTTAACCATTTGGTTAGCTAACGGCCATGGTGTTGAACGCTCCTAAAACATAACCACATGTATTTTTTGGTCCAAAAAAAAGCTTGTGGTGTTGGGCGCTCATAGGGAAAAACACATATGTAAAATTGCTCATTTACCCTAAGAAATAATATAAGAAAAGTCTTAATTTGAAAACTTTATGCGTAAGAATAACCAATATATTTACATAAAAAAACAAATATTGATACTTCTCAAAATTCTATATACAAATAATATTAGTAATTGAATTCAAGATCATTCAAATTAATAAAAAAAAAATTAAACAGAACCTTTTTTATTGATTTTTCCTATAACTAATTGGTGGGAAATGTAAGATGAATAGAAATTAGAAAATGAAGGGCTGTTAAAAAGAAAATGTAGGTGGGGCCGCGAGTGGGGCTCGAGGGCACGTGGAGGTCGTAATTGTAGGGTCCAGCACTCCCCTGTCCCCATCACCTTCGGTCCCCGTGCACCCTATGCTTTCCTTTCCCCTCCCTTTGCTTTCCGTCATTCATTTCTTTTCTTTTTTTTGTCCCGTCACTGTCATTCATTTCACTCCCTCTCGTTCACATTTCACGCCAATAATAAATCTCCAATAATTTTCAAACACATCACAGCTTTTCAAACAGGGTCGAGGCTTATTCGTCTTCAGATATTTTTGGTTTATGTAGTAAATTTTAACAAAATAAAGTAAGATTGCCAAGTTTTAAAATTTTTGGGGCAATATTAAAACAAAACAAAAAATTCAGGGTAAAATTACTCTTAAGCCTATAATTATGAGGCAAATTTACTGCTTATCCCAATATTTTTCTTAATTTCAGCAGCTTACGGTATTCTATGATTTATTTAGCTTACCCCCCCCCCCCCCCAAAAAAAAACGTAGGTGCTGAATGCATATTTAAGTACTTAACAAATATTTTGAGAAGTTAACGACAAAATTTAAATTAATCCTACAAATTTTTTAAGAACATGTTGTATTTTCATCCTGACTTATAAAGATATTGTTGTTGGATTTCTATCTTCGTCATTTCCTCATCATTTTTTATGGTCTCTAATGTTTATTAATGAATCTGAACAATCACAATACTACGTTGGATTTTCTGTCATCTTCTCAATCAACTAACTAGATAGGTTTGTATCAAAAAAAAACTAACTAGATAGGTTAATGAGAGATATTTGAAAATATATATATATATATATATATAGTAAAACAGTCATGCATGTGATGAAAATAAATAGAGTACTTAATTAACTATGGGCTCTGGCACGGCGATTAGAAATTAGGAAAATTCATATGGGGCCCTTTAATAGAAAAAATGCTAAAAAAAGCTTAAAGATTCTAAAAATCCTAAAAAAGACCCCAGTGCTTTTTCTGATATAATTTCATTAAAACCTTTGTTAACGGGGTTGATATAGTTGTTAACAGGTAGATCATTAACAACTATATCAGCCCCGTTAACAACTATATCATTATCTGTTAACAATTATATCAGCCCTATTAGCAACTATATCAGTACTTGTTAACAACTATATTAGCCCCATTAACAATTAACGTTTTAATGAAATTATTTTTTAAAAAATTTTCAGAATCTTTTAATTTATTTTTTTTTTTGGTTAAAATGGCCCTGTTATAAATTTTCCCTTAGAAACTTCTTCCAAAACGAGTCTGACCATAAAATTCTTTGGAAGTGACATGCAACTAAAAATCAGTTTGTTGTATTTTTTTTTTTAAAAAAACAGTTTGTTGTATAGTTAAAGACCTGTTGATTGTCCGACCTGAACTGATTGATTGTGTACGTATTTACTATATCATTTGGAATCATCTTTTGACGTATTATATGGATGTTAAAATATCCAGTTTTTAATTCTTAAAATCGTTGTCAGTTTAGGTTAAGATCGTTATTATATTTTAATTAATTGGTCGATTTTTGGAGTTGTTATCAACTTTGGTCCTTTTCTTGCTAAAAAAAAAAATAATCATATTTTATTAAAATGATTGTCACGTTGAAGATAATACCAATGTCATGTCATCCCTGAAAATATTATCAAAGTTAATGAAACATTAAAGATCGATTTCTTAGAATAATAAATCGTATTCCAAGAACTTTGATCTAAGTTTATCTCTAGCCATTTAAAAAGATATTTTTCTGTATATTGTTTATACTTTGTTAATAACACGACTCTATATTTTGTTTAGAAAATTAGTTAATATGATATATATTTTCTAAAACGTCATAGTCAAATTCTTTAATTCCTGCATTTCATCTCCTCCTTGATGATAATTATTAAGAAAGCAAGCATCAATATAATATAGATGACTTAAAAAAAATATTGATAAATATATCCCATATTTAGAATTAAGATAAACGTACTCCTTAGATATGTCTAATGTTACAAACTAGAAGGAGTATATATATTATACTATGAAATATATAAACTTGGAGGAAAAAAATGAAATATATAAAAGGGTTTTATGATAAATATATAAAATAAAATGTAAATGATGATATATAATATATATGAGCGTGGGGAGCAGCCAGGTAGGTAATTAAAAGAGAAATAGGAAGGTGGGACCACCCTAGCTAATTGGGATTGGAGTGGTTATTACTCTTTTAATTGCAGCAGAATTAGAGAGATAGGATTTATTTATTTATTTAAATTTAAAAAAATAAAATAAAGTGGAGAGATCGATCTTTGGCTGTGATGAAAATTAAAGGGTGCTTTAGAATAAAGAAAACATGGTAATTAAAGCCTCGCTGTTGTTGGCCGGCCCCCTTCTCATTTTCTATTATTCCATTGATTCCTCCCCATTCCCACTCCCTTAATATTATTATTATTTATTTTTTTTAACAAATCATCGTTCATTTCCTTTTTTCTTCAACCAACTGTTCACTTGGCACATATTTATAAAGTATTTAGGGTGGGCCCATTATTTGCCCTCTCATTCTGCATACCCAATCTGTCACGATACAATTAAATACACGACAAAATTAGTGTCCACATGTATACAAGTTTCCCTTCTTAGTTATTCGGATTCTCTCTCATCTCCTAAAATCAACACCTCATCCATATCCTATTAATAAATTCTCATTTTTATATATATAATACTACCTATCGTCCTAACTATAAGATTGGAATGATTTTTTTAAGGATTAAAGAAACTAAATAAGTTATTTAATCATATCATATATTGTGTATTTTTAGATTATATATTAATTTATTAATCAAATTAATTATTTAGAGATAAAATTAAAATAAAATACTCTAAATAAATTTAATTAGCTTCTTTAATTTCTTAAAAAAAAAATTCTTATAATTAAGACCGAAAGGAGTATTATTTATCATCTTTTCCATTGGATTTTTTTTCCTTTATAAGAAGTGTATGGATGACCGGTTTTCATAAATTATAGTATTAGGTGTTAATTGAGTTGGATTCGCTTGATTGGGGGGAATCAGATGGGCAAAGACATAATTTCTTTACAATATAATAACAACTTGAGCCAACTGTCATTTGATTTGAATTTAAATAAAAATAATAATTTTAAATTGCGTGAGTAAAAGGACTAGGATCCAAGCTAAGGGAAGGAGTCAGCGCATTGAAGACTCTACCATCGGATTGAGAAAGAGCAACACAATCAAATGTTTTAATAATATCTTAATAATTTACTTCTTCCCTAAGTAATTAATTAATGGCTACATTATTCTACAAAATGTCCCTTTTAAATTACTCGTAAAACATATGGTCAAAGATAGCGCCGCTTGAGCCCCAATAAGATATAGACCAAACTGTGAGACAGAACATCTCATCAGCAATCAAAATAACGACTTGTGAACAAAGCCATGTGAGTGCCTATAATTGTGATGTCCAAGTTTTCAAAAAGAAAAAGGCTCATATATATATATATGTGTGTGTATGTGCGTGGTGATATGTTGATGCATCATCAATTTATTCAATTATTTAATTTGTTACTTTTTCTCTATAATTGTTCAATTTATTATTAAAAAGTATTCGTGAAAACATAACCACTATAGTACCCTTCCTATTAGGGTCTTGTTCATACCCACGCCTAATCCCCTAACCATTAAAAAAAATAAAAATGTTATTATAAAAATATTAATTACTCTTTGGCTACTAATTATAAGAGCCGATACAGATGTTTGTTTTGATCCTATACAAAAGATCTCAATCCAAACTATCTCTATTAATTTCATGTATCAAGGGAAGTTTATCAAGAAAGTATCATTCAATGCAAATTATTAAAATGATACTTTAATATTCAGAAAAACTAATATACTTATTTTTTTTTTATATATATAAATAACTAACAGAACTAATTTCTTGACAATGGTAAATTATTTAGCTTATATAAATTAAGCACAGGAGTTAGTATTACTTGGAATATAACCCATGTTCTAAAAAATTTGTACAAAATCTTGATTATACATTGCTTTTGATGAGCCTCATAATGTGGAGCTTTACAAATAAAGTATAATGGGTTATATATTTAAGAGCTTCTATTTTTTATAGAGCCAGTGAGAAGAGGGGGAGGCAGGGCTCGAACCCTGGACAAGGATGAAGGCCAGCTCCTAAGGCTGGCCTTAGTACCATCGCGCTACGAGCACTACTACAAAAGACGACCTAAATAAGATCCAATTAACGTCCTTATTATAAGGGACGTCGGGGAGAGTGTAGTTGTTTTTATTGTATTAGGCGATCTTAATTTAAATCAGGTCGCCTATTATGAGGCGACCTTAGTTGTTTAAGGTCACCTCATAAGATGCGACCTAATTAGCTTAAAGTCGCCTCATATGAGGCGACCTGAAACTAATTAAGGTCGCCTCTTATTAGTTTTGAGGCAACCTGATTTACAATTTAGGTTGCCTACTATATATTAATAGGCGACCTTAATACTATTCAGGTCGCCTATTATGTTTCACAGGCGACCTGAATTGATTTTCAGGTCGCCTTATATTAGTTTTTTTTTTAAAAAAAAAGTTTGTTCTTACTGTTTGTTTGGCCAATTTGTTGCAAAACTGAATACTTCACAAATTGTACTCCTAACAAATTCCTGTTTTTTTAACACCTATTACAGCAAGGCAACATAACTCAATGGACAAGTTTTTACCATAATACTTAGCAACCATAGCAAAATTCAAACAACGTTAATGGTATAAGTCCATGGGATATTCACAACAAAAATATAGTTACAATCAATCAAATTCGCCATTCACTCAACTCCCAGACTCAGAAACTATCCGCTGAACAAGTTACTACAACAATTTAAGTACACCATTGCAAAACAGAACCAATTTTGTAGAATATTAACAATAGAGACTAGACAGAATACTTAGATGATATTTTCCATTAAAAGAATATCACAAGTCATACCGTACCAGCACAGCTTAATAAGTTTCACATAATGACTTGCCTATATATTCACAGTGAGCCATGTTCAAGAAGATATCTAGCCAACATGTCTCGAACCGAATCGATGTCATCCTGTGAGTACGGATCCTCAGTACGAAAAAACTGTAAATTGGAAAATAAGGTATAATTAACAAATGAAGTACCACAACAAAAAATATTATCATTTGAGGATCACAGAGCATTACATACGTTTTGAAAGCCATTAGTTTTTCCGGTGGAAACGATAGATTGCATCCAACTGATAACGTAGTATCCGCACTTAGTGTTCCCTGGTTGTTGATGGCATTATAAATAAAAAACAAATTGTTAAAACGAAAGCTACTGTGTCTCAGAAAAAACTTGAATTGAAACTACTTACCTTCAGAAAAAACCGCCTCGGTCCACCCTGATCTCGTGCTCCAGCAAGCTATCTATATGTCCTAAGACCCCTATCATTAAAATGGAAATTAACAGACATGAAAACAATTCATTTAAAAGAAGAATCGATGATTTAGACAAAAATTTACTTACTCGGCAAATATGTTTTTGATATCCTCGGTTGGCCTGCCACTTAGGGAATCGTACCAATAACATGCGTTCTTGGCGGGGCAAACTACACACAGGGTCCAATGACCACTACAACATATACATATTAGTATTAAACTAAGATAAGAAAGCAATTTATTCTTAAAAATCTTATATAGAAAAAAAAATAAAAACGTACCTTTCATGTATTAGCGCTAGATAACAAGACGATTGTAGGTCACCCATTACTAAACCAGCATAAATGGCCCTCCTGACTAAGATATTGCGAGCCGAAGCCATGCTTCCAGGACATAAGAATCCATACAAACCCAATCGGCCTTCCTTTTTGCACATGTCGTGGTAGACACTATGATCGAAATAAAATGATAGATGTTGTTGAATATATTAAACAAAAAATAGTAACTGACATAATTAAAGAGTAAAAAAAACTTACAAGATTGCAAGTTGAAGCCACTGTATATCTAAACAGTCCATAAGCATAAACTTTGTCAAATCTTTCTTGTCAATATTGATCGAATATGTCTTGTCTGCACCGACAACGCCCGAAGGCATCTGCAAGCCTATAGAGATGATGTCCTTGTAGAGATCTCGCAGCTGTGCTAAGTATGGAAATATGTCCGCAGCTTGTTCATGCTATAAAAACATAATAAACAGATTATGAGTGGGTTAGCAATGAAAATCAAACGGGAAACTACTCATCGTCAATCAGTAATGTATTTCTTACCATTGGAGGTGTCGTCCCCATCTCAATAAGATGATGCGGCCAAAGGATGAACGATGTGGTGGCAGCGCCTAGATCGAGAACCTCCTCATCATCAATTGGGATGGCTGTCTTTTCTTCCCCCTCTCGCACACTTTTTACAGTCACCCTACGTCGGTCTTGTGGAATTTGCATATTGTGGTGTGTGGTTTGTTCTGGGTAAACAAAACCATCGGCAACAATACGCCGGTGTGGGTCATCCAAATATAGAGTGCAGGGTTGTCCACCCTGTGGAGTGTGAGAAGGTTCGCCAATAAGTACATCTGGAGAGTGATGAGAAGGTTCGCCAACAGGTACATCTGGAGCGTGAAAACTTTCTTTGCTGCTTGGGAAGGCCGGGGATTCCTGGTTTGTAGGTTGCGTATTTCCCTTCTCTTGTATCATAGCCCTCATTTCACCCCGTAGTTGTGTCATAACCTCATCTACGAGGGACGCTCGAATTTTGGCTACAAGCTGAGGGCTAGGGTTGTCATCGTCATGCGAACAACGGGAAAGCCGTCCAAAATATTTCGCAACACTAACTCCCCTCGGCTCCCCTCGAACAGCATCAAGGTAATCGGGCTTCCCAATCGCCGTGGACAAAATGTCCATCCGTGTACCCGGCGTGAATGAACCTTGGCTGCTCTGCTGCTCAAGCGCATCCTATATCATAGGATTTTTCATAAATAGTAACTAAACTCTAAAAATATGAAACAACAGAGGCTATTTAATACTTCTAATTTAACTACTTACAATCTTTAAGGCAACCTCAGCCACATCTTTATTTACGTATTTGTCACCCTTCTTCCTCGCAGCTATCCATTTTTTGTGGCAAGGAGGACGCTCACGGGCCTGGATAACAGTGGAAGGATCGGATTGCACAACTTCCTTCATTCTCTGCAACTCTTCTTCCATCAGCTTCCGTTCAAGCTTCTTATAGCCACCCCTCGACATGCAATGCGGATACTTATTTCTCGCTTGCCTCTCTCTATTGGCCTGACTTTTTTCCTGTGACACGAAAACAAATAAAACTGCACCTTCGATGTCAAATAGATTCAACTAAAAGATAAGATATGAAAGAAATTTTACAAGAAATTCAGGATTTTGATGTGACGCCACAAACTCTCACTAGTCCTCTGGAGAAATGTAATCATAGTCCTGACATGGGTCCTTGTCCCTCTTTGCCCCTCGAATATACTTTTTAGTGAGCTTGTTCTTAAAGTCTTTCCAACGTAGACGAACCTCGCCCATTCAATGGTTGTACATGGCCTTATTGTTAGGCACATCTATACGTTTGCTGCAAGGTAAAAGAGAAGATATGAAAGAAATCAAGTAATAAAACTAAAGATACAAATGCAGAAGATATCGAAAGTGAGATATCAAAAGTTGTGCCCAGATCAACTCCTTCGTTTTAGGAGGAACAAACTTCCAATGAGAGAATACAATGCGAACTTTGCTTCGAGACAAATAGCCTACGTAGCTAATGAAATTGTCTTCCTCTGGACCAATTGGATTCATATTGGCATCGAACTCCACATGCAGCCTCTTTTTCTAACTCTCACGACGTGCAATTAATGCACCCATATGTGTGCTACCTCTACCCTTTCTCCCCACCGGTACATCATTCCCACTATCACCCGATGGCTCGTCAGAGCTAGACATATTTCTATTCATCAAAGACAAATCAATAATGTTAGATAGGGTTATTATTAAATAATAAACAAATGAATAAAATGAACTAACATGTTAAACCTGTACAAAAATAACATAGGTACTTTTTCATAACTTAAGATCTTACTTTATATGGCTTCCCATATTCCTTCAGAATGATCCTTTCTTGGAGCATATTCTTCATCATCTACCAATTCTACTTCACGTGTTGTAGGTGGATTTGTTGTGAAAGGGAGTGTATCGTCCAGGTCCAAGGATTCTTCAGCATACGTCTGTTTTTTTACTTTGAAGTACAATGGACATTTTGTTATTTGCAGGGTCTGTAACATAAAACACTTGTTTCGCCTAGCTTGCTAGAATGAATGGCTCGTCTCTATGACCAAGTCTTTGAAGATCAACTGAGACAAATTCAAATTTAGGATCTATTACAACAGCATTATTGTTAACCCACTTACATTTAAATAAAGCAACTTTGAACTTGGTGTAGCTCATCTCCCATATTTCTTCAATAACTCCATAATAGGTCATTGATGCTAACACCGGGTTTTTGTCTTTCGAACTCGAAAAGTGCATGGATTCAGCTTCAACCATCACCCCACTAGTTTGCACAGAACTTCTGTCATCTTGGTCTTTTGTGTAGAAAGAATATCCATTTATATCATAACCTGTCCCAGTGATGATCTGATAAGAAGGCCCCCAGGCTAACCACTCGATTGTATCCGACACTCCAGTCTCGTGCGATACCTTTTCCTCGAACCACTTTATGAACGTCTTCTTTTGCTCATGAGCTATTTGCATGTCATTCTTCCTTGGATTCTTATTCTTCAAACTCTTTTCGTGTTCATCAATGTATGGTTGAACTTCTTCCATATTATTCAAGATGTACAAGTGTGCTTGCAACACCTCTTCACGAGGCTTATTCTTCAGTTTGATTCCTCAAGTTCCCTCACTTATCTCCTTATCATGCTGAGATTGTAACGTCGCCCCTGATAGATAATCTTTACAGAACTCCATAGCCTCTTCCACTACATATCTCTCAACTATTGAGACTTCCGGTCGATAAGGATTTTTAGAATACCCTTTTAAGATCTTCATGTATCGCTCGAAAGGGTACATCCACCTTAGGTAAACTGGACCGCAGAGCCTTACCTCCCTTACCAAGTGCACTATCAGGTGCACCATTATATCGAAAAATGTAGGAGGAAAATGCATCTCTAGTTGGGACAAAATAATATAACCCTTATTTTCCAATTCATCCAACTTTTCAATGTGAATGATTTTGTTACATATAGGATTAAAGAAAATACACAATTTTGTTATAATGGTCCACACTTCATCTTTCATAATGCCCCTAATAGCTACTGGTAATAGTTGTTGCATCAACACATGATAATCATGGGACTTCATTCCCACTAGCTTGAAATCGTCCATTGAAACACACCTTTTCAAATTTGAAGAATATCCTTGTGGAACCTTAATGTCATATAGATACGCACACAAACTTTTTTACTTCGCTTTTGATAATGTATGACCTGCTGGCTCCATATATGCCCTCTTACCATCTTCCATTACTTGTGGATGTAACCGTTCTCTTATTCTCATATCAACCAGGTCTAGTCTCGCACTAATTCCATCCTTAGTCTTCCCTGGTACGTGCAAAAGAGTATTGACAAGGCTATCGCAAACATTTTTTTCCACATGCATTACATCAAGACTGTGTCTCACATCAAGACTACGCCAATATGGAATATCAAAGAAAATTGATCTCTTCTTCCATATATTCTTCTCACCCGCAATCCTTTGCTGCTTACCCAATATGACATTGATATCTTTCACCCGACTATAGACTTCCTGTAACATCCTGAATTTTGAATCTAATATCTTGAACATAAACCTATCTTGGGAAGGCTAGTAGGCTCTATTTTTGGAAAGTAATAAATTTGAAATCAGTATTTTGTGGGCCCCGTGAATAGTATTTACTATTCACGTATACGTTTTTACTATATACAAATACGTATTTTAAAATATATATATATATATATATATATATATATATATATATATGTTATTCGCAAATACGTATTTAATACTTGAAATTTGTGAAATATGAATAGTGTTCACTATTCACAAATACGTATTTACTATTTAAAAATACGGTATTTACTATTCCAAAATACGTATTTACTATTCATGTGGGACCCACGTCAAATTATTTCTCCTCTGCCGACAGAAACTCTCGTGAGTTTTGAAAATTTTGGCCGCGGGACCCACTCAATAATAATTTATATTATATTATTAAAATATTATTAAAAATTTTTAAAAGAAACATCACGGGAGTAGTCACGGGCAACTTCTTTTTAAATTTTGGGAAAATTACGTAAAACGACCCAGAGACGAAAATTACACTTAAAGACCCATTTTCCAACTATAAATAGACCTTCCATTTCATTTCATTCTTCACAACTTCTAAAAGCCATAGAGAGAGGTAGAGAGAGAGAGAGAGTAGAGAGACATTTGCTTGAGAGTCTTATAATAGCTGGTTGGTGATTCGGGTATTAGCAAGTAACAGGTAACTCTGAATATTCCTCCTTATACTTGTGAATTATGTATGAATATAAATTTGTTTGTTTACTATTCTGGCAAGAATATTTAGAAAATATTTATGGTTTTAAGATCTGGTGTGGGAACTTTGATTTGCAAATCTGCAGAGGTACTATTTATGCGTACGTTACTATTCACGAATACCGTATTTACTATTCACGTATACCGTATTTACTATTCACATTTACTATTCACGTATACATACTGTATTTTCTATTCATTTTTACTATTCACGTATACATACCGTATGTACTATTTATTTTTACTATTCATGTATATATACCGTATTTTTACTATTCACATATACGCATAGTATTTTACTATTCACATATACGCATAGTATTTTACTATTCACATATACGCATAGTATTTTACTATTCACATATACGTATAGTATTTTACTATTCATAAATACGCATATCGATGTATATAATGGTATAATAATGCATTACTTTTGATTAAACACATTCATCATGGCGGTTGTATTGTGATGGGTGGAGTAAGGAGGGATTTGAATGATAAGAATTGTTTATGCCACCACTCGGTGCACAGTGGATGGTACTTATTTCAGGGCCCCATCTTCCATGTTTTCCTCTGGCCGGGATTTCATTGGAGATGTGGGACATGTGACACCTCCTTAGTTGTTATCTTAAAGGAGGGGAGCCATAGTCCAGATTTAAGCTCTATACCTTTGGCCGGGTGTATCTTAAGATTTGGTGAGCTTGGAACAATTCAGTCAAATGAATAAGTTTCTATTGGACTATGTGTTAGCCTATGGCTCCAGTCAGCGGTATACGGATGGAGGTGGTATAAGGGAGGCTGCATACTGCATAATGCATTTCTGAACAGATCAAGGATTTGATAGACTGATGAATGATTTGTAAAGACATATGATGAGAACTTCTGAAATAATATATTTATATATATAAAGTCATATTTTATATTGATAACTACTTTTACAAATAATCTTTGTAAGAGAAAGTATGGTATATATTTATATTTATGAAATAAGTTTATGCCTTTTTATCATACATTATTTACTTGTATGCGGTGGAAATATTCAGTAGTTACTGAGATGTGTAATCTCACCCCCTATTATCATTTTTCAGGTGAATAACTTAGTAGAGATCAAGGGAATGCACCCATGGAGTGAGCTTTGTAGGCTCTTCTGTACTCCTTTAGTTTATGTTGTGTTATTTTATTTGCCATGAACCTAAAAGACTTCCGCATTTTAAAATAACTCTTATTTATTGGATTTATTTTGGCTCTGTATAAATGGATTTCTACCTTTGGCCATATTGTAAATATGTTTTTGAGCGTTGAATATCCTATATTTGGAGGTGTTACTAATATTTTGGCCAAGATTTTGGTATTGAAAATGAGGCGTTACATTTTTGGTATCAAAGCAAAGGTTCTGGCCAATCTGTAAATTTCCTATCAGTTTTCTAAATAAAAATTTTGAGGTCATGACAAATTAAATACCATAACATGTGCATTTTCCTTTATAGCTTTGGATTCTTTTTACCAATTTTCTTGTGACATTCATGATAGGAGAAGAATGGGTTAATCAAAATATTCAAGTGATTGATAATGAGGATTTATGATTTGAGGATGTGATTGAGATTAAATTTCAGAGCCGCGTAGCGGAAGATGGTAAGTAGAAAATTTATTGAATATTGGATTCTGTAGGCCCAAAATTACTTTCTAGGGGATGAATATTTTTATTGGTGTCTAGGAAAGTGATTGAAAGACTAAGCCCCTATTTGATGTTTATTCAATTAGTTGCCGTTGTAAAAAGTATGAAGAGATTTTCGCTAGATTTTCACTTACCTAGCTAATTTATATGAGTAACAGATGACAATACCATAACAGAATACGGGCATAGTCTTGATTATACAGAATAACTGGCTTAAGTTTGAATTTAATAAGATAAAGTTGAGTTTGGCAGGAAAACTCGAAAATCCTTATGAATCCTAGAATAGAGATTACAAACATTAGCAAGAAGGCTAAGAAGAGTAGACTATATTAATTCAAGCATCAAGAACAACAGTTGGTACAATCCCACCGCAAGCTTCGACTATCTCAAGTTTAAGTCTATTAATTTCTTCCTGAGCGGCTGCTCTTGAGAGAGGACCATCAGGAGACATTGTTCTTCTCAATCTAGCTATTTGCTTCATAGTGCTTCGAATTTTTACATAAGGCCAATGCTTTATTCCTCCCCTATGGCATATTTTCATTAGAACATTTTTGCATAGACGAACTTGTTGAGCCGCTTCTTGTTGAGGTAAATGGAAGAAGTCTCTAAGATCATCTATTGACATTGATGCAGCTCTAATATTTTGTTCAGCTCTTGATCGGTATGGATTACTAGGTATGGGGACTGAAGGATTATTATTTACAACCATGAGCTCTTTTCCTTTATTGGATATATTTTCTGTATTGGTTGGAAATGAACTATTAGGGAGTTCATTTTGATTTTTAGTCCATTCCAAACCAACACAGAGGGCCTCATAGTAGGCTGATAGGGGATCTGACACCAGGACATACCCTAAAGAATTTTGATTCAAACAATAATTTTCTAGAAAATGTTTGACATCTTCTAAATTTTTCTTACCAAAGTCAAATACTTGAGGATTGGAAGAACCTCCTTGTACGTCCTGGTGAAAGACAGCGTGGCATATCATACCAATCCTCCCATGAACTTCAAGTTTATGGTATTGAAGTCCATTGGTATGAATGATCTCTCGTAGAACATGGCAGCAACCACATGAGAATGGATTAGTAGTCTCCGTCAAGCTAGAACCAGGATTCCTTGGTTGAGAAGGTACCGTGGACTCCATAAGATCTGCCATATTACGACATCTTTGGACAGGTCGCCTTGATGGACCTGCTTCAGATTCCTTTCTGTTAGTAGTTGTAAAAATAGAATCTTGTATCCTTGGAGGAGGAGTAGGAATGTTAATCGTTGAGGCAGATGAATGAACATTCATACTTACGGGATTTTGGGGAAGTAAAGAAGAATAAGGGTATGATGCATTGTTTGACAAGTCAGACAACATGTTAGTCTGATAGTCATGAAGTAAAGCTTCAAGAAAGAAAGGGTTGAATGAATCGGAGACTGGAATAGAGTTACTTGAACCGGCCATGTTTAAGGATAAAGTGGAAGAATATAGGGAAAGTTACGATCGGAGAGGAAATATGTATGTTGATGTGAAGCTTGAGAGGATGTGAAGCCTGAGAGAATGTGAAACAATTACTCATGCTTTACTCGGTTTATAGCTGGGCTAGTAACGTCTAGATTTTGTTAAGCAGCATTGGATTCTCATCTGTCGCTGGCTTATAATTATGCAAACTTTGTTGTTATGCGGAAATTTTATGGCACCGCACCCTAGTGCACCCTAGCCACCGTTAGGGGTCGCAGTTTCCTAGACCTTTACAGACAGAAATCGCTATGGCATTTATTGCTAGCTGTGTTTTCAAGAAATTAAGTTTGGACGTTTATACGCACATTTATCTAAGAAATCTGTCTTGGATGTGCAGCTGACTCAAGATGTCGGAATTGGCATTTGAAAATAGGATTTTAAGCGTAAGCGTGCTAAGGTGATAGTAATCTTGGGAAGGGTGACTTTCTAATAATATTAGATGAACCGGAGAGAATCCGAAGATTTGAAATGATGATGAGTTGTGCCAATTAACCCGAGAGCATTCTTCACTCTCTGAGTATCCGAAGAACTCTATGAATTTGTCACAGATAATTCAAAGACTAAGGTTTTTGGATAAACATGTTGGAAGATCGATGGAAAGGTATGAAATGGTGATCCTTAGGAATGCCAGAAAGATGTTAGAATGAATATAGTAAATATTGAGGATAGGCTTTAATTTAATCTAAGCTGAAATAGAACTTAAGAACGAAATGAGCCTTTGTGATATTGCAGGTTGAGGTAGAATTAGAACCTTGTGAATACTGCTGAGGTTGTAGATAGTCTTCATATAACCCAAGAATTAGATTAGGAATTGTGAATCATGATCTTAGTATGTATAATGGGTATTTTTGGGGAAACACGAATTATCAGTTGATGTTGAGGTTATAAGAATCAAATTGTAAACTTGACTATTAATGTCTGGGAATATTTGAAAATAGACTTGAATTCAATCTGAGTTAAGATAGTATGTCTAATTAAGAAAGTATGAAATCCGGTGATTTATGTTACAATATTAGTATGTTATTTGGGTGTGATTAATAGATAACTATGAGAGGAACAGATGATATTTAGTATATGTCTTTGAGATACTAAGGATTGAATTCGAATCATGTGAACAATGCTGAGATTGTGAGAATAATATTTGACTGTTTTAAATCTTAGTCTAGGAATTGTGAAACATGAATTTAGAATGTTCTATGGGTATTATTGAGGACACATGATATCTCTGTCTTGCTGATATTGAAGTTCTAAGAGTTGATTTGTAATTTGACAATTATCATTTTTGGGGAAAGTTTGAGGATAGTTCTTAAATGATATAAGCTATGGAGTATGATGAATCTAGTATGAATAATCGGGGTTTTAGAAATAGGATGATGAATCTGAAAGTTGGTAGGGGATCTAGAGGGTTGCTACTAGTAGAAATGTAATATAACAGTTCAACTTAACAGTTGTATTGATTCTTTAGGAGACTGAATTGATTGAATAAATTGAGATATTAGAATATGGTATTAATTGATTTGAGAGAAATAGGGAACAAAATGTGATACCAACATGTATAAAGTGTTCAGAGATTGCCAACTGTTTAACTAGCATAGGAAATGATCTTGATAATAGAATCTTTCTTTAGAAATAATGAATTGAGTGTTTCATGGATGAATTGAGTAGAATAAGTTGGAACCTGGAATGTAATCGGAGTTGGTGACTATTTAAAATAAGTTGCTAGGTCCCTGAGTATTTGAATTTTGAACTTACCAATGCACTTGCTGTGTTTGGAAATTTTTACGCAATATTTACAACAGGATTTAAGACCAGTTTGTAATCGACATTTATAAACTATGATGTCTTATGGAATGAATCCTTGCGAAATTCGAACAAGAATTGACTTTTACATTATGATTGTGGTGGAAGGTGTACAAGTTAGAAGAGGTTGGAAACTGTTGTGGATATACTTAGTTTGCAGAATCTTGCCAAATGTACTTGTTTTTGAATTACTTGCCATTGGTGAAAGCTAGATTTAGTAAGTAAGTGTTTTCTTAAACTTGAATTGAGGAAGCACGGGTATAGGATAGACGAGCAGAGGCTTGAAGCGGTAAGACCCGTTGAGCTAGTTTGCATATGGTGGTATCTCTAGGCTATAAGACTTATGTGCCTAGTATTGTGTTTGTTGCCTATCATGGTAACATTAGACCTGTATGTCTAAAGTTTATCTTAAGGTTGGCAGAATAATCAGATTATATCATGTTGTGGTTATTATGGCCTGAGGGTAGCTTCTTAAGCTGTAAGATCTGAATATCCAGTGTCGTGGTAATACAATGAAATAAGCAGAAAGGAAGAATGAACTGGCCTGTGAGGCCAGTGTAACCAAGCGCTCAAATAAGGAACTAGTGGATCCTGTGTCTGAATATTACTTTGGGTACAGGATGAACGAAAATTGTGTTGTGTGCTTGGTGAGCATGTTTGGGAAAGAGATAGGACTTAGGGATAATATGATATATAAAGCTGAGTCGGAGCGGATTGTTGATGCGGGGGATAAGTAATTGAGGAACAAGGCTATTAGCTTGTAAAGGTTGTGTGTAAAGGAATGGCTCCCGGAGATGCTACTTGGGAAACGGAGGAGAGCATGCGACAAACCTATCCTCATTTATTTAAATAGGTTAGAATTCTTATTATAGCGAAATTTTGAGGACAAAATTTTCTTTTAGGAGGGGAGAAATGTAACATCCTGAATTTTGAATCTAATATCTTGAACATAAACCTATCTTGGGAAGGCTAGTAGGCTCTATTTTTGGAAAGTAATAAATTTGAAATCAGTATTTTGTGGGCCCCGTGAATAGTATTTACTATTCACGTATACGTTTTTACTATATACAAATACGTATTTTAAAATATATATATATATATATATATATATATGTTATTCGCAAATACGTATTTAATACTTGAAATTTGTGAAATATGAATAGTGTTCACTATTCACAAATACGTATTTACTATTTAAAAATACGGTATTTACTATTCCAAAATACGTATTTACTATTCATGTGGGACCCACGTCAAATTATTTCTCCTCTGCCGACAGAAACTCTCGTGAGTTTTGAAAATTTTGGCCGCGGGACCCACTCAATAATAATTTATATTATATTATTAAAATATTATTAAAAATTTTTAAAAGAAACATCACGGGAGTAGTCACGGGCAACTTCTTTTTAAATTTTGGGAAAATTACGTAAAACGACCCAGAGACGAAAATTACACTTAAAGACCCATTTTCCAACTATAAATAGACCTTCCATTTCATTTCATTCTTCACAACTTCTAAAAGCCATAGAGAGAGGTAGAGAGAGAGAGAGAGTAGAGAGACATTTGCTTGAGAGTCTTATAATAGCTGGTTGGTGATTCGGGTATTAGCAAGTAACAGGTAACTCTGAATATTCCTCCTTATACTTGTGAATTATGTATGAATATAAATTTGTTTGTTTACTATTCTGGCAAGAATATTTAGAAAATATTTATGGTTTTAAGATCTGGTGTGGGAACTTTGATTTGCAAATCTGCAGAGGTACTATTTATGCGTACGTTACTATTCACGAATACCGTATTTACTATTCACGTATACCGTATTTACTATTCACATTTACTATTCACGTATACATACTGTATTTTCTATTCATTTTTACTATTCACGTATACATACCGTATGTACTATTTATTTTTACTATTCATGTATATATACCGTATTTTACTATTCACATATACGCATAGTATTTTACTATTCACATATACGCATAGTATTTTACTATTCACATATACGCATAGTATTTTACTATTCACATATACGTATAGTATTTTACTATTCATAAATACGCATATCGATGTATATAATGGTATAATAATGCATTACTTTTGATTAAACACATTCATCATGGCGGTTGTATTGTGATGGGTGGAGTAAGGAGGGATTTGAATGATAAGAATTGTTTATGCCACCACTCGGTGCACAGTGGATGGTACTTATTTCAGGGCCCCATCTTCCATGTTTTCCTCTGGCCGGGATTTCATTGGAGATGTGGGACATGTGACACCTCCTTAGTTGTTATCTTAAAGGAGGGGAGCCATAGTCCAGATTTAAGCTCTATACCTTTGGCCGGGTGTATCTTAAGATTTGGTGAGCTTGGAACAATTCAGTCAAATGAATAAGTTTCTATTGGACTATGTGTTAGCCTATGGCTCCAGTCAGCGGTATACGGATGGAGGTGGTATAAGGGAGGCTGCATACTGCATAATGCATTTCTGAACAGATCAAGGATTTGATAGACTGATGAATGATTTGTAAAGACATATGATGAGAACTTCTGAAATAATATATTTATATATATAAAGTCATATTTTATATTGATAACTACTTTTACAAATAATCTTTGTAAGAGAAAGTATGGTATATATTTATATTTATGAAATAAGTTTATGCCTTTTTATCATACATTATTTACTTGTATGCGGTGGAAATATTCAGTAGTTACTGAGATGTGTAATCTCACCCCCTATTATCATTTTTCAGGTGAATAACTTAGTAGAGATCAAGGGAATGCACCCATGGAGTGAGCTTTGTAGGCTCTTCTGTACTCCTTTAGTTTATGTTGTGTTATTTTATTTGCCATGAACCTAAAAGACTTCCGCATTTTAAAATAACTCTTATTTATTGGATTTATTTTGGCTCTGTATAAATGGATTTCTACCTTTGGCCATATTGTAAATATGTTTTTGAGCGTTGAATATCCTATATTTGGAGGTGTTACTAATATTTTGGCCAAGATTTTGGTATTGAAAATGAGGCGTTACACTTCCTCTCCGGTTAATGCCTTTGGAGCCGTTCTATGTTCCGGTAAGCTGTTAAAACGCTTTCTTTGTTTACGATATGGGTGGAACCGATCAAGAAACCTTATGTGACCGAGGTAGACCGTTTTCTTGCCGTGCTTTAGTTGATGGAAGTTTGTGTCTGCTTCACATATTGGACATGCTTTATGCCCCTTCACACTGTACCCAGACAAATTTCCGTATGCAAGAAAGTCATTGGTCGTGGTAAAAATCATTGCACGCAACTTGAAGTACTCCTTCTTATATGCATCAAACACAGAGTTCACATTAGGTGCTATTCCCTTAGGTGCTTCTTAGGTGCTATTCCTTCTAATTAGAGGGATTCGAAATTTTATTTTATTTTTTAAATTTTTTTTTATATATTCTATTTATTTATATTAGATTATATGTTGCATCTTGAAATTTTTTTTTGCATCCAATATCTCAAATTAATTAATTTTCAGTTCTGCATTTAAAAATATTTTTCCTGTAACCCCAATATCTTGGAAATTAATTAAATTGAGATATTGGGTGTAAAAAAAATTTCAAGATGCAGCATATAATCTAATCTAAATAAATAGAATATATATAAAAAATTTAAAAAAAATAAAATAAAATTCCTAATCCCTCTAATTAGAGGGAATAGCACCTAAGAAGCACCTAAGGGAATAGCACCTAATTTGAACCCATCAAACACATCTACGCCTTCCTCCCACAACTTTTTCAAATCCTCAACCAAAGGCGCCAAGTACACATCGATATTGTTCCCGGGCTGTTTTGGTCCAGAAATTATCATAGAAAGCATTACATACTTGCATTTCATACATAGCCAGGGAGGTAAGTTGCATATTACAAGGAGAACTGGCCATGCACTATGGGTGCTGCTAAGAGTTCGATACGGATTGAAGCCATATGCACAAAGCCCCACCCGAGGGTTTCTTGGCTCACTGCCAAATTGATGGAACATTTCGTCTATTTTCTTCCATTGCAGAGAGTCAGCCGGGTGCCGTAGATATTTTCCATCGGATATTCTCTCATCAGAATGCCATCTCAACTTCTTTGCTGTTGCTTCACTAGTAAACAGACGCTTAAATCGAGGAATTATGGGAAGATACCGTAATGCCTTCAAAGGTTGCCTTTTTTTTTGTGATGATCTCCAGAACCACCACCTTTCTTCACTTTGTATCGTGAAGTTTTACACTTCAGACAATTACTAAGGCCTTCATACTCATTTATATACAATATACAGTCATTAGGGCAACTGTGTATCTTTTCGTACTCCATACCCATCATACACAAGATTTTCTTAGCCTCATACATACGATTTGGAAGTACATTATTGTCTGGCAACATATCACACAACAATTCAAGCAGCGACGTGAAACTACTATCGGTCCACCCACAAATTGCCTTTAAGTTGACCAAATGTAAGGTCCCAGTCAACCGTGTATACTTAGTACACCCAGGGAACAAAGGTGTCTCTGCATCACTCCGCACGCTATCATATTCATGCGGTTGTGCAAAAGATTCGACCTCAACATCATGAATCATTCTCTCCATTCCATCGTCATCCACCTCAACTTGATTTTCGTGGGACGCATTGGTAGTTACCTCCTCACTATGCCATATCTACGTTGTGTATCGAAGGTTTATTCCATCACAAATTAGGTGATCCCTTATATCAGCAATATCCCTTCGAACCCCCTTTAAACAATTAACACACGGACAATAATACATCCCATTTTTTGTAGCCACATTCCTTCTAGCAAATTCAATAAACTCTTCCACCCCATTCTCATATTCTTCACTAGTTCTTAACGCATTCATCCAACTATGACCCATTTTATTACCACCTACGACATTTCCAACAACAGTCAAGTTCATAACAATTTCAAGTACGATATGCTTTCTTTTAAGAAAATTTCGACAGCGTTTCCCCTTAAAAGTAAGACATCCCAAAATTTCAATAACAACCAATTTTAGCTTAATTCAACAAAACTTACTAACTAAAGCAATTCAAATCAATATCAACTATTAAATCCAACAATTTCATCAACTAACAGAACATTGGAATTATTCCTACCGACATATACTTCAATCGTAATGGAAATGGTAAACCATGAAGCCATCACTTTTTTAATCAAGTTCATGTAGTCCAGATGGCTAATAATAAAGGAAAGACAAAAAAAAAGGTCCAGGACTGGATTAAAAACACATAAATCAATAATGGTAAACCATGAAGCCATAAGAAAAAAGTGTTGTTCTGAATCAGAAAGAAGGTATCATATAAGGAAAATATGTGTGTGAATAAAATGAAAGTAGTTGACCTAATTTGAGAGCACAACAATTTGCTTGAAACCTTTGACCAAGATTTTCTCAGCAGGTAATAAAAAAAGATAAAGATGATTCTCCTTTAATCTTTTCTTGCCTATATCTGAATTATCAACATCAGTTATCAGATTATAATGGCCTAATGCAATAAAAATACGATCACATCAGCCAAAATTAAATTTTTTTTTTAAAAAAAACATAGCTTATTCAAGTTATATTTAGGACCAAAACCTCCAATTCCAACTTGATTAATAGCAATGAAACTACCATTGCAAAAGCATGAGAAGAAGGCATGGATATAAAATCATGATTAAAAAAAATGCAAGGCTCCATTGTGTGCATTCAAACATATATTCATAGAAGCAAATAATTGTATCTAGCTGGCTGGTGAGGTACAAATACAAGTGGGGAAGAACAGTCCAAATACTAACATGAACAGTCCAAAGTAGGAAAGGAAAATAATGGTTTTAAAGATGAACGAAGCATGTCTGATTGAATGATTGATTGAGAAGATCAAAACAACAATTTCTATTTAAAAGAACACTGCACAATTTGAATTTATAAAGACTATTGCCCATTTAGAGTTTGAAGGCAAAATCTATTAGAAGGGTTTGACAAAAGGATCCATTCCATCTAATCAGTCATAATGGCGGTCAATGAAAGAATAAGGATAAAGTAGTTTGCATTGTAAAAACCCAACAAAACCATAGCATATTAAAAGACAAAGTAGTTTGAATTCATATTCAAAAACTTTTTCACTTTCTCTTCATCTTCCTGCATAGAACAAGACAAACATATGTCCTTTATCATACCAAAAGATCTCTAGTTCATCCCAACAAAACCATTGCAGATTAAAAGCAAGCTTTGACAGCAGTATCCAATATCCTATTATGCCACAATTTTCTACTATGCAGCCTATGCCCAGAAAGTAATTTCCAATATCATGATGCGACCGATTTCTAGCTAAGTAATTTTTCTAGCAATTGAGAAACTACAATCAGGAGTTTCTACTAGTATTAAATTCAGAGCCAAATTAAATTAAACCTGCAACCTCAAATCGTTTTCAAATTAACTTATCTCCTTTTCTTTGGAACACCTGTTTAACACTAGATATACCTAAGATAGCAACTTATGACTAATATCAAACTTCCACAATTAAGAACCCAAAGTTGTTTAACAAAAACCATCATATACACTCTTCCTTTATAATCATATTACTTTAGCGCTTATTCAGTTTCCTTGCAATAGCATTACACTCTCATGAACATTTTCAATCACCCATACATTCATACTATTCCGTTTAAAATCACCCACACATTCATTCATACAGATCAAACATGTACTTATCCTGCACACCTTATCAATATCTAAATCAGGTTTTAGCCTTCAAAATGTTCAAACAGTAAAACCATATGATTTGGAGAATATTTACAATTTATAAAATCATTAATACATAGCAAAACAACCCAAATAAAATTTGCAATGTGATACAGATCCAAATCGAAAGAATCAAATTCACTTTTCAGAAGCTGAGGACCTTGCCGATTGAGGACTGGGGACAGAGGAAGGAGAGATTGGAGATGGCAACCACAGAGCGGAGAAATCGGAGACACTGAGCACTGAGACTGGACGGCGAGGAAGCGGCGAGCAAGCAGAGAAGACAACGAGCAAGTGGGTGAAGTTGGAAGAGGGATTTGCAATGCAATTCGAGGCTGAAACCTAAAATTGGTTTTCGATTTTAGGGAAAAAATGGTTATTTTAAGGGGGGCAAGTGAGGCCGAGGACTCACCGATTATGGACTGGGGAGAGAGGAAGGAGAGATTGGAGATGGCGGTCACATAGTCAGCAGCGGTGAGGCAGAACGCAGAGTTGAGAGACTGGGATGAGGGTCGGAATGAGAGACAAGAGCGGTAGAGTCGCAGAGAGACAAGAGCTTCAGTGTTGAGAGGCTGAATTGAATGGCACTCTGGGGGGACTACACGATTTGTGGCAGAGTTAACTACAGGGATTTTGGGTAAATGAACCATATAAGGGTTCTGAAAGGCGACTTGAAGCCAAATCAGGTCACCTATTTAGAATTTTAGGCGACCTGATTCACTTTTAGGTCGCCTAATTTAAAATATCGGCGACCTGAATTAAATTAAGGTCGCCCCTATTATAATTTGGGCGACCTGAAAGCTAATCAAGTCGCCTCAAATTTTCCGTATTTTAATTTGGGCGACCTGAAAGATATTCAGGTCGCCTCAAATGCTAAATAGGTGACTTGATTTTCTTCAGGTCGCCAATATTTAAAAAAAAAACCACACGGAGCGAAAGAAATAAGTTTTAGACCAGAATTTATTCCAATATGGCGAAAAATAGGAGACCTGAATTAAATTCAGGTCGCCAATATTGAAAAAATTTAAAAAAAACACACACACACAAAAAAACATGGCGCCAAAAGAAATAAATTTTAAATCAAAAAGAATTCTATGGCGGGAAAATTTATTCTAATTTGGGCCACCTGAAATTCAAGTCGCCTAAATTCCAAAAGAGGCGACTTGATTTGAATTTAGGTCGCCTAAATTCAAATCCAACAATAATCCCATGGCGTGAAACAAAAAAAATTCCATGGCGCCAAACAACAAAAAATTCTCAATGGCTATTAGGCGCCCTGAAACAAATTTAGGACGACAAAATCCCACTCAAGGCTCATTTTTCTTCGATTTATTTACAAGATTGCCACTACCTTCATTTTTTACTTCCTATTTTTAAATAAGGACGTTTTTTAGGATAGTAATATCCAATATTTATAGTAGTGGAGGCGCTTGGCTTTTTAAGAGCTTCTATAGCTCAATAGTTATTCTTTTGAAATAGGCTCTTCTTTTAAGTTTATACGTTTTATATATTTTCTTGGTGATATTGCCATCGTAATAGTAATTGACACACAATTATTGCAAAGCACTCAAAGATGATGAATTACAATACACAAGGGGGGCCTCATTGCACATTTTAAATATTTTGGTGCATCGCCCTATTGATATGCGATTATACGTGTGTGTATTGTGCTCTTTTGAAGGCAAAAGAACAAGAGCAATTAAGTTGGGTGCACGAACATGATGAGGCATGGTGTGGTTGATGAGTTTTGAGAGACCCACCTGTTTGTGCCAAATCAAACATTGGCCCCTTTAACATTTCACTTGTTCCATTCATGTCCCCAACTAGACACAATGCAAGTCTGCCTTGTTGCTTTCACCGTTTTCTCCCTTATTTATTGTTTTGCTTGTTGTGGATCGCCTTCTACTACCACCACACAACTTCTTTCTACGTGGTCATTCCTCTTACTCAAATTATTAAACAAGCCAATGACTTTGTAACCTAATACTACCTCCGGTAATTAATTTTTTAAAAGAAATTAATGAAGTTAAATAAATTACTTTAAAATATTTATATTCATCTTAGACTGATGATATATAATAGAATTAAAACATAACATATATTATGCTTAACTAATTTTCTTAGATTCATTAAACTCTCTAAAAAAATAAACTAAGTCTTAATTAAGGACCAAAGAGAGTAGCATGGAAGTTTTTTTTTTTTTTTTTGTAAGTGATAAGAAGTCACAGATTCAATCTCGTTTATAACCTCATGCCGTCAGACATCCCTTTGATTTTATTATTATTTTTTTAGAAAAATCCCTTTAATCCTTGATATAAGATACACTTTATAGTTCAATTTCTTTACTAAAATGAATTTTACATTAAAGATTAAAGAGATGAATATTATTACTCAAAGACTCTCTCTATATATATTGGGTCCCTTAGCTGATAGCAGCTATACTAATATGTATACGCTAGTTTAAATTTTAAGTATATACATATTCAAAGATTTTTGTTGCCTAAGCTGTCTGGTGATTTCTATCTAACTCAACTTGAATTAGGCTGAATATATAGATCAGTATGGTTTTTAACCACTAGCTGGTTTCGCAATTGGCCGAAGATCAGATCGTATTAATTTTGGTACAACTAATCGAGCAGATATTTTATAGCTTGGGCCATTTGTCTCCTTTAATTTATGATTGCTACTTGTGTGTTCCTCATTCCAAATGGTCCCTTTCTTCGTTTTAATTATTTATTTCTTCTTTTTTGTTTGGTTCATCCAATTTAGTATTTCCCCCCTGAAAATCATGTCTATTATTGGATGCCAGAATCAATTGAAATTGGATATGGATCTTTTTTTTTTTTTCTTAATAGAAAAATACCACTGGAATAAAGTAATGTTCACTCTTATGAAAGGAACTCAATAATTCTTAGTATCATTTTCATATCGTCTTTTACATTCAATTTTGTCCTCATTTATAATTGAGTATTTTTTTTAATTGTTTCTTCTCTTTTTATCTTCATAAATATAATTAATACAGGTAAAATTGTCATAATAAAACCAAATTTTTTTGGTCAAAATAGTCTTATAAATATAACTAGAGTGAGTCCATTATTCCTATCCATATTATTTGTCACCTCGATCTCTTTTTTAGACAAATCTTATATGTGACACCTCTTAGGGAGGGCTTATTGACTCAATAATTTTATTTGAAAATAAAATATCTTTCCAACTTTAATAATATGAATGAGTATTAAAAAAAAAACACTATACTCAAAATATTTTCCTTGTAAATTGTAATGAGTGACATTTAAAAAAGTCTTCACCTAATAAATTATAAAAAACTAATGTTTAAAAAATTATTAATCTAAGTGATTTATAGTATAGACTTAATAATTTCTCCTAATTAATACGCGGTTTACATGGCACCCAAAGATGACTAAATACGTATAACCCGTATCAATCAGGCTTCATATCAATAATGCATCTGACTTATCTGCTCGAGTTTTTTTTTTTTTTTAAAAAAGACAAGATAAAAAGGAAAAGTTGGAGTGAAATTATTATTATTAATTAAAAAAACAATAATTAAAGGAAAAAGGAAGACTTTTCTAAGCCCTTGGCTGCAAATGCATCGGTTTCTCAGACCTCAGAAAGTCACATGCAGGTCACCAAAATGCAGACTACAAAACAAAACCTGTGGGTCCCACTCCCACTGCCACCTTCTCAACGTGTCCCGTTTCTCCAACCTAATCATCACACTACAGCTGTCCATCTTGTCCACACTCGCCATTCCGGTCCATGCACTCACACCATGTATGGTGCGAACGCATCATCATCATCCCCATAAGGCATATTCTTGGCTGCTTTTTGAGACCATCACAAACACGGCTTTTATAAGTACCTTCCTCCTCTCTTCCTCCTCTCACACCCGAGAGAAATAGCTCTCTCCCCCCTCTCTACACGGTTCCGAAAAATGGGAGGTGTCTATTGCGAATCGGTTCTATCTCGCGCCAACTCCTTCCATGAAGAACCTGAGATCCGGACCGATGATTTGTGTGCCTTTGATCTAGGAGACGCCCAGCAGGAGCGATTCAGGATCAAGAGTCGCAGTTTTGGGAGCGCGTCTGCCAGCAGCAAGAAGACCAAGAGCAAGAAGAAGAATCAGGTTTTGCTTGAAGGTTATGTGGAGACGCCGGATGAGGATCTGACCAGGACCAAGAGCTTGACCGATGAAGATCTGGATGAGCTCAAAGGATGCTTGGATCTTGGCTTTGGCTTCAGCTACGATGAGATTCCTGAGCTTTGCAACACCTTGCCCGCTCTCGAGTTGTGCTATTCCATGAGCCAGAAGTTCATGGATGAACATCAGAAGTCGCCTGAGAGTTCGCCCGAGGTACCGCCGTCACCCGCGGATTCCTGTTCTTCCACCTCCAGCTCCGTGGCCAACTGGAAAATCTCTAGTCCTGGTGAGTGGCAACTCGTTCATGGAATGAATTAATTTACTTGTTTTATTCATGATGATTTGGCTTGGAAACGAAAACTTTCTGTGCTTTGATAGATTTTATATCCCAGGGTGTTTTTAAGGTGCAGATCGACATGGATCGATTAATGTTTCCTTAGTAGAGCCACCAATTGCTTATCATTGATATTTTGAACTGCATATTGACACATGCCTGTCTCTGCGTGGGCTTAAATGAACATCTCCCGTGGCTTAAAGTGATATAACTTTGATCATAAAGTGCTGTCCGGTAGTTTATTTCAAGGAGTCTCCATAATGTATAATGAGTAAATTCTTGATGTTCTCCTGCAGGTGACCATCCTGAAGATGTTAAAGCTAGACTCAAGTTTTGGGCACAAGCTGTAGCGTGCACGGTCAGGCTCTGCAACTGAAAAACGTCTAAATCTTTTGATCCTTCGAGGAGAAAAACGGGCTACACGAAAATCTGCAGAATTAGATGAGCAACAATCTGATCTGCGGCTTCGCGGAGGAACGGGCATTCCTGCTATTCTTTTAACTGGAGATGGATCTCATGAATCCTATCAATGATAGGTCAGCTTAGCTGAGGAGCACAGGAATCAACGAGGGTTTCAGGTTTGGAACAACTTAATGCCCTCAAATGAGCCTGACTTGACCTTCTTAGGCTGATATATTTAGATGTATATTTTGATTATTGTATCCGGTTCTTTGAAAATAAAATGAATTATTCGAATAAAGTCGCCGTTGCTGCTGTTTTCCTGTCAATGTTTGTCTACTATACACGTTCCAACCATAGCTGTTGGTTTTTATGCAGTGGTGAGAGCCTCCAATAAGTGCTTCACCAACTACTTGCTTCACCTCTGCATATGCTGAGGTAACTAACCTAACTGTAGAATTTCCCCCCTTTCGTTTTCTATAACATAAACTTGCATTTGAAAATTATCGTCTCTGATGCTAACAGTAAGAAGCGTGCTAACTTGTGCTTCTGTATACTTCTGGGTAGATGTAAATTCATTCTGCTGGTATTCAGAGGCAACTACGGAGGGAAAAAAGGGAAAGAATGTGAAGATACTTCACCTCTGGTTAGAGATTCCCCCTCCAATTATTGCTTAGTTTTGCATAGAAGGTCTATCTTGGATAGTTTTGGCTTTAACCAAGAGTTGGTTGATTTGTTTTGGTTTGTTGGCGTTGCCATGAAAATTATCAACAATAGGCCGAAACGAACTACGTTTATGACTATTTTCAGTGATTACCAGGATAAATTGCATTTCATCAGATGTGATTGTGGTGACTACAGGAATTTGCCAGCGAGGCGGCAAGAAAACATGATGAACTGAATGATTAAAAGAAAAAAATGCAAATTTTCCACTCCCATCCAATCATGGTGGGTGAGAGATCAAGAAGACCTTTGTGAAAAAGGAGAGAACTCCTCGAAGTTGGTTATATGCAACAGAGATTTAAAACCATAATAAAATCCTGTGAAATAGTCAGGCCTCGGGTGTCTCCCATCCAATTATATGCAGAGCATGACTTCAACACGATTGGAAATGCCAATCAAAGGCTAAAATGAATCTGACCAAATAATAATAACAAGCAACATAAAGAACAACCATAATAAAAATAGTAATAAATGAAGGGAGAATATCATTTTAGGTTCTAATCAAAAGAAATAATATCATAAAAGGGAAAATATCATTTTAAGTTCTAATCAAAAGAAATAATATCAGAAAAGTTCTTATTATCGGCAACTTAAAGATAAGTGAAAGAGCAATCATTGACAAATCATATCTCTCATGGTTGGAATATATTCTCCTCAATATGAATCTTTGCCTTGCTGTTTTAAAATATTCTCTTTTATTTTTTTGATACTAAAGGTTTTAAAATATTCTACAAGGATTTTACGGAAAAAAATTGATGGGCCTTGATCCCAAATGAAATTGGGCGAAGCCACGCTATCTACCAGAAGTTAAAGGATCAAAATCGATTCCCCCCCCCCCCCCCCCCCCCCAAAAAAAAAAAGGGATCAAAATCTCGATAATTGGTTGGCTTGAAAAAAACATATAAAAGGGGATTACTTATTGAACGACGGCTCGGTGAAAATTATCCTGTATTTTGACCAAACTATGATACTCGCTCCAGTCTTACCAGTTTATTTTTTAAAAATTAAGGAGGGTAAATAAGTTAATTATATTATGTATTGTGTTATATATCAATTTATAAGTTACGTAAAATTATTTAGAAATAAAATGATAAATATAAATATTTTAAAATAACTTAATTAGATTTCTTAATATCTTTAAAGAAATGTCTTGTATATTTATGATGTGAGGGACTACTACCTATGCAATTAGCCCATGCAGGGGTGTAATACCAAGCCAAACTACTTATAGTGATTTTGATCCTCATGGAGAGACATACATATTCACCGTCAATATTCGATCACTTTCGAACTGAATTAATCCCTTTTTAAGAGAGAGAGAGAACCGAGCAAAATATAAGTTTCTAGAATTGATAGCTATAAGAAATTATAAATCTGAGTCCACATTTGGTGCTTATAATTAGGCGCTTATAAGCACATAAATAAGCGCCTAATTATAATCAAATACAGTAACTCAAATTAATTTCGACCAAAAAAAAAATAACTCAAATTAATTAATTTTCATAATACTGGTGTTACAAACAAATATAGAACTGAAAATTAATTAATTTGAGGTACTAGGTGCAAAAAACATCCTAGAATGCAGCATATGATTTAAATATAAATAAATACAATATATAAAAAAATTTAAAAAATTGCTTATACCTCTAATTAGAGGTATAAACACATAAATAAACACCTAATTATAAGCACCAAATGTGGACTCTTTTAAATCTTATGAAACTAATTTCGCTCAGGAATACCCTGAGGAAAAAGCACTAGTACTCGCAATCGCAATTCGAGCTACACAACGAGGATGTTCCTTCAACAATGAAAAAACGCAGGAAATGGTGGGAACACTTCATTTTGTGTCCGCTATACTATGAACTTTTGATTCGACAGGATTTAATACAAAAGTTTACAACATAGCCATCATATCTAAACAACAATATACATCTTCTCTTTCTCCATAATTAGAGAGACTAAGTAGGGGATTTACTTACGAAACACAAAACATATCCAGAATTTATGAAGACAAGTTACCAAGAATGCAGCAACATGCTTTTAGGAAATCTTGTCCCCGCCCTGTAGAGAATAACAGAAGGACAGCCCCAGCTGATGAAGTTTTGGCAAGTGCAAGTGCAACACATACTGTGGGCTCCAGTGTTCCATCAAGAAGAGACAACCAAAACTAAATAATTTACAACACTAACCTAATAACGAATAAGCATCTGAGACACTGTAGAAATCAGGCCTTGAAGCTTAAGAAGAGTTCAACAGACTCTGAATGGTTTTCTGCAAGAAGGGACATATAAAAAGCTTATGCCTAACCTTTCATATAGAGATCCTTACTTGAAATAGAAAGCTAACAAATCATATCTAACCTCAATTTTCATAGGTGCTGTGGTAGGAGCATATCTGCCCACGACTTTCCCTTCTTTGTTTATTAAGAACTTTGTGAAGTTCCATTTGATGCCATCTCCAAATATTCCTTTTTTCTGCTTTTTCAAAAACTTGTAAAGTGGAGATGCTTCCTTCCCATTAACTGCAATCTGGAATAATTAAATTCAATTTTGGATGATTTTCATTTGTGTTCACTAAGATAATCATAAAATGATATGAAGTGATTAGATTCACAGGAGTAAAACATTGCAAAGAACTCACGTTACACGCCAGAAATGAACATGAACAGCATGAGTGGAATTGATCGGCAAAAACAGATTTCTCAATAGAGAAACTAAATTACTCTTATTAATCACAATGAGATTATCAGAGATCACCTTATCAAAGATAGGAAATTCTGCTTTGAACCTTGTGCATGCAGCTTCTTCAATTTGCTCATTGGTCCCTGGTTCTTGTTTACCAAACTGGTTGCATGGAAATGCCAAGATTTCGAATCCTAGCGACAAAACATAAGTTCATGTGTTACACCAAATTAATAACCTCAAGTAATATGACTGAAATTGTAGTTTCTTCCTTCACTTAAAAGACAGACCTTGGTCCTTGTACTTCTCGTACAATGCATTTAATTCTCTGTAATTTGTTTCTGTTAACCCACTGCAGTAATAATTATAGTTATTGCTAAATAAGAGAGCATAGGCCATTGTAAATATACAACACCCTGTGTCGTGGTATACAGAAAAAGTATTTTTTCTTCACATTAAACCTTTGGAATCAAGATGCATGTTGATAGATTGAAATGGAGAATATTCACCAATCAGACAAAGGTTGCCAAATAAAATCAATATTGTCATAAAGAGCTTTCAAGAATTCTTGTTTCCAATTGTATCACAAGAACAGTTCCCCCTAGCATATTTGGGGCATGCTTGAACATCGAAATTGAAGGGAATCATCAAATCAAGCAATGTGATACCAATGCGTCAGTCAAGCCAACCAGGGACATGAGTCATCTTTCACCTTTTTCTAATCATACACCATTTATCTGGGGTCCGTATTGAAGACAATTTTCTGAGTTCAATCATTTCACTAGATGAAAGCGAATTTTGGACTAAATTTAAAAAATCTACGGAGTATTGGATTCTTTCTTCTGTTCTGCTTTAACCTTTTGCCCTTGAATAGCTTCTTTTGTAGCATCAAGATCAATACAAGGATTCGTATATGCATAAAAAAATTTAAGAATTAAAGACATGAAAACAATAACATGGTACTTCTTTATAGCTCAAAACATTGAGGATCAAGCAGGTACGGTTTTAAGCAACTCTTGATAGTGACGCTTTTATTACACAGTGATTATTCAAACAATTAATGAATCAGTCACAAGACAGAACGAGAAAATAGCATGTAAAATTTTAAAACTTTTCATTTGATAATTTTAACACAACTGGACTTCCTCAATTGCTATCGCCGAGAGTGCCTCATTGGCCATGACAGTGATTGATGATGCAAGGCAGAGCAACATAGATCACTATTTTGAACACCATAGGGAAGGTTGAAATGCATATACACATAACATGTTGGAGAAAATGGGATACGAGACAATTAGTATTACCAATGTGACGCAACGTTCACTATCAGGAGAACCTTCCCACTGTATTTATTAAGACTAACATCATTTTGTCGAATGTCCTGCAATTATAGTTCATACCAAATAATTATGAAAGGAAAGATGTCAAGAGTCTGTAGAAATCAGAATGCAACTATGATAAAAAGGGCAAAACAGAATAAGACAAAATAAATTAAAACTGAATCCCGCATAACCAGACTCAGCAGAAGCTGACGTGATTGTACAAAAGCCATTAACTGACTGGCTAACAGAACATAAAATGATGTTGCCATGGCAAATTCAGCCTCCTGTGAGCTCGAGAGTCTCCACTTAAGTTTACAGATTATCATTTGTCAAATACCACAATACATTTAACTAGTGAAATATAGGAATCCAGGAGGGAAGCGATAAGCTTCACAGGAATTGGCTTCGTTGGTTTCATCTTTGAATTGAAATAGCTATGAAACCCGGACACCGAATAATGGGTTTCCATCTTACTCTGCCATTTTTGCAGTTATTAATTCCTAATTTCATGTTATATGAACCCCCTGTTATCAGGAAACTAAACCCCAATAATGAAAATTAAAACAATTTTGGCCACGTCAAGTTTCAACGTATATGAACAGTGCAAAAAAATTGAAAATACTGAGCGGAGAAAAGAGACCTTGACAGTGAAATCGTAAATAGATTGTTGAGGCATCGGAGAATGAGGGGATGAATAGGGGTTGAAGTAGAAAAGGAAGGCAAATCCCAAACAGAGAAACGACGCCCAATTCCAAAATGCCCGAAGCTGCATTTCCGCGGATATCTGGAAGCGCCAAACCGTAAGTTGGATTATCAGTTTATCACCGATGAAACGAAAATAGCAAAACAAATCTCACGGGAACTCTTCTTTTCAGTCAATGATGTGTTCCATTTATGCAAAATGGAGAGAGCGACTCAAATGGCTCCGGATATTGTTTTGGATTACATCGCTTAATAGAAGCATGGTCTACTACACTAGCACCAACTCTGCTTTGCCTATGAAATATTGACACGTGTAGTTACTACACTAGCGCCAACTCTGCTTTGCCTATGAAATATTGAGACATGTAGTTAATGGTGGATTTGGCTTTCTCATCAACTATTATATGATTCAATTATCCATGGTTAAATAATTTATTTTGTTTTCTTGACCTCTTTAAAATAAATTCAATTAGATCTCATATTTAGGGGTAGAAAAGAATCATTTTGAAGAGACTTGTGTTATACTCACTCCGATCATTTAAAAGAAGTTGATTTTAATATTAAATATAACACATATTTATCTTTTTTTCCCCCAAATTTATCCTGATTGATGTTACATCAACAATGGTCAAGTAATAAGGAAATTAAGAGAATTATAGAAGATAATTAAGGCGTTCCATAAAAAAGAAAAAAACACGTTATATAGACTAACTAAATGAATGTTCTTAATCTGATTAAATTAGATAAATATCTGGTTTATATTAAACAGCGGATGAAGTATTGATTTGATTTGCTAAACATATATGCCTCTTTTTAAGTAATGAAAATATTTTGAGATGAATTTATTTACTTGTTTATTCTGTAGAGTATCAGACAAATCAACAGGATGCAGAATTTGATGATCCATTAAAGTTAAGACCAGCTCAAGTGAGCAGCATGAGTCACAGAATTTGATGATCCATTAAAGTAGTGTAGGTCCTTCAAACACCTAGCTTCCACAGAGTTTTATTCTATATATCATCAAAAGAAGCAAGAGGATATGCTACAAGGCCACAAAATTTTGCTCAGAGGAGCATGCATAGGGAAAAAAAATCACCTTGTGTTGCTCTCTCTATAAAACCGCGCGTGTTTGATTACACGTTAAAAACTGTTAAACGCGCACCTGTTACCAGCATCAATAAGAAAGAAATGTACTAGTCAAACACGTACTAAATAACTGGGGTTTGTTATGAACCAACTTTACAAAGTCTCGAAAGTGGCTTGTTCCCAAATAAAATTTGAAGCGAATCATGATAAAAATTTGAATGAGCACGAAAAAATGAGAAAAATTGAAGTTACAACAGAAGACGGTGAACTCTATACTGTTAGAATTACATCTCAAATCTGGGTTTCCACCACTAGTGTATCAGAGACGAATTTGCAACCACTATCTGCAGCCTCAGCTATCCTTTTCTTCCTTTACAATTATTCTTCTATTTGATTTTAGTTGTCTCCTTCTCATTTGAATTTGACGAACATATTCTACGACTATGACATGAAACTTAGGAGCCAGTTTACATGCTGAGGAATTATTTAGGCTTGCCCTCTTCAAGGTCCTTGCGAGATGCTTCTGAGCCTTCTGGAAATGGACGCTGCAGAGAGAAGGGGTAGTGGATCTCAATATAGGTTTTCCACATGTTATAGGTCCAGCCTGGGCACTGAATATAAACAGAAAATTAATTACAAGATATCCCATCAACAACTCAGTCTCTCCTATTCACTCATCACAATGAGTAGCCATTATTATTTTTGCAAAAAACTGATCACATTTAATAGAAATCAATCCATGGAAATAACTAATAACAGTAAAATCTAGTTTATGAATGATAATTAGTTTCAGAAACAACATTACAGCATAAGAATTGGAAAGAAGAAATCAACCTAAGATCATGTCTTCTCACTTCTGTTGATAATACAAGAGATGAAAGGCAGTCATGCATAAAAGAACAAATGTGTAAGTTCTAGTAAGACGGTAAGCAAGCACATTTAGGCATCACCCACCAAAAGAATAGAAAGGCCAAATGCTGCTAACAGGAACATCGATATGATCCAAAAAAACAATCACTGGAATGTTTGTCCGATCCATTACCACATACAAACACAGTAAAATGCAATTTTCCATTGTAAACTAAAGAAGGAGAACAAATCTGTTGAGTACTAAACACAAGTCTTTCTGTACTTCAGCGTCCTTATCTAGTATACTTTCTTTTTATAAATATGAATATAAATATAAATATATGTATATATATATATATTTATATATATGAGAATAGGAGCCATTCACAATCCAAGAAGTATCAGGTGATAATATAAGGGAAATCATAACCTACGCTTGGTCCATAACTTGACCATTCTATACCAAGAGAGTACTCAGCAATTTCAAAATATACAAAAATGCATCTATGGTGATCAGCATTAACACCAGCAGCTATGCTCCCACTACGAACTTATTGAAGACAGTTCATTCGGCTACCTCTCCCACTCATCAAGGCAGACCAGACTATTGCCAAGGGAGACCGTAGTTCTCCATACCCCTTCACCTACTAAAGGATCCATTACTGGACGGCTACGCTTCTCAAGGGATCAGAGTGACCCGGCCGGGGCGATCTAGATGCCTGGAGAACATGCACTAGGTTACTTACGGTTGAGGCTGATTCTTCCCCTCGTTCCTTTTCTCTTATTAGGCATTGGTAGAATTGAATCATTCATAACATTGTCACTTATACATTAAGTGAACCTAGACCAGCAATGGTTAACATCCAAGTTCCTGAATACAAAATTTTGCATAAACCAATCGCATTTCTGTCCCCCACGGTTGTAGGGATTTCGAAATACTGAGCTATATGGTAAAAATTCTATAAGACTATCAAAGAAACAAACTTTTAAATGTTACCAGATAACACATGGACTCATAACTGTTGAGAAAATGTTCATCGCACTTGATTGAGATATTGTATTTCCATGTTTTCCAAAAGTAACATAATTAGAACTATTAATTTCTCCAAGCTTTCACTGTTGAATCTTCTCATTTATCTAAATCCTGAGGAAAATAAAATAATAGTGGAAACTAAGCTGTTGAATCCTCTCATTTATCTAAATCCTGAAGAAAAGAAAATAATAGTGAAAACTAAGGTATTATCTGTATTATTAACACAATCATCTCTAGCTTCAGGTTCAAACCTACAAGCTTGCTGCCTAGACATTATCTGAACAACGGATATTTGTCAGAAATTGAAGGAAACAAAACACATTAATCCACCTTTCAAAGCAATAATTCAAACACTCGCATATATGGGGTTATTCATTTCAGCACGGCACAATTAAACCAATAGCAGTGTACCATAATTCACAAGCATCGTAGCAAACAATAAATATCTTTGACAAGCGAATGAATCGAAAGCAGCAACAAGAAAAAGAAACCTCTTGATAACATAGTTGCAAGCCTTGTAAAGCTTTTGCCTGGAATCCGAAAGAATGTGCAAATGGCAAAAGCTGGTCAATGGCATGGCCTTCAACTTACAACCCACGAAAGCGCATCTGTGATTGTTCACAACATCCAAATCAGCTCGACTATTTGAACCATTACAGTCATTATTCTCACCATTGCCTTCGAAATTACCACCCTCTCTCTCCTGCAAGTTTCCTTCCCTGAATGGACTTACCCCATACTCCCAGCAGTATTCTCTGTACCGGGCCTTGAGCTCCTCCATGAGAGCCCAGTATAAGCCTCTGTAGCATTTGGAAAGTTGATTGAGATAGTGGAAACGACGCTTGAGAAGCTCGTAGCGAGTGAGGTGGGAGGCGCGGGAGAGGGAAAGGTTTTCGTGAGAGATTGTGAAAGGAGAAGAAGAAATAGTGGGATTGGAAATGGAAATGGAGGCTGGTTTTGATTCGTCGATGGGAATTTTGGGAGGCTTCGAAGCAGAAGAAGAGAGGTTGAGATGCTTGGAGGCAGAGGCAGCCATGAACGCCGCCTGGCGGCAAGGGGGGAGTTCGCGGTTCAGCTGAGGAGACAGGAAAGGGATCTGTAGTACAAAATTCTTTTATTCCTTCTTATACTGTGCTGAGATTATTAGTCCCATCTCCTAGTATCTACGTAAACTCTGGACTCTGGTTTTTTTTTTTGCTCGAACTGGACTCTGGTTTTGATGTAACTTTTTGTATTTATCTTGTATATGGGTGAATATATTACTAAGGGAATGACAGTAAAATATCACCTCAATTTTAAAATCTTATTTATAATAACTGTAATGAGATTAATAAAAATGGTTGACAATAATAGTAATGAGATTAATAAGAATAGTAAAGTAATTAATAATTCGTTTTATTAAAAAATCACATATTTAAGATTTTTTAAAGATTTTTCTTATATTATTCAACAAAATTCATTCTAAATTAAATGTATTTCTTAGTTAATTTATTGGCAAGAATATATCTAAATGCCACTTCAACTTTCAAACTTCAGAAAAGACCATTAAAACTTACAAATAACAAAGAAATGATAAGGTGAGACTATGAGTTTTTTATGTTTTGGCTTAAAGACTAAAATGTCAATTTCACATGTTTTTCCAGTATCTAATGATTTTGTCAAAACTATTGTAATTTTTGTTAAAATCATTATTGTTTTAGTCAATTTTATTATTCAAGTGGTCACAATCCACAAAAATCGTAACGATTTTATCAAAATTGTTAAAGACTGAAAAAAAGAATGAAAGGGGTTGGTCTTTAAACCAAAACATAAAAAACCCAGATTTTCAGCCCATCATTTCTCTATTGCAAGTTTTAATAATCTTTTTTAAGTTTTAAAAGTTGAAGTGGTATTTAAATATCTCTTTCGCTATTTAAGTGGGATTTAAATATCCTTTTCCCTAACTAATCTCTTGAGAAATTTTAGGAAATGATTTGGGCTCAATCCAATTCAATAACAAGACACCTATCACAATTCACAACTCAAGCATTCCTTTCCATTATATATATATATATATATAAAAAGGCATTCGTTTCCGAGCCTTCAGGAATCCATTCTTTAGTGAAAAAGCAAGCTTATTAAAACTCAAACCAGTATGTGAACTAGTTGAGGTAGTATGTCTCAAAGTCCAACATGAGCTAGCATATGGTTAAAACTGTGAGGAAGTGAATATTCTTGGGTTATTAATGCGAAATCAAGAAGAAAACTAAAAAATCTAATTATTTTTTTTAAAAAAAAAAAAGTGACTCGGATCTGTGGTTCACCAAAATCAAGGCATGTGGTCAGTTCGTCGGATTCGACAGTTGAAGCAGGTGATTCGGTTCGGGATTTAATAACCCTAGGAAAAAGTCATATAACCAAGGGGTAGGTCTAATGAAATGAGTTAGTCTCTTGCAACATAACGAATCAATATTCAAATTCTAGTTAAGAAATGTGCTTATATTTAGTACTCGACAATGCCTGCAACATGATTGTTAAAGAAAAATTTTAAATTTAGTTTATACTTATTAAGTTAACTATCTTTCATTGGTATTTGAGAATTAATTAATTTAAACTTATAAATAAGAATAGAGTGATATTATAATTTTCCTCTTAAGCCCTGTTTGGTATAGGAAACTTTTGAGGAAGGAAAGAAAGGAAAAATTAGGAGGGAACTTAAAAATATGACATGTTTGGTAAACGAGGGAATGAAACTTAAGTTGAAGGAAAATGAACTGTTTGGTATGAAGAATTGGGTGTTAGTTAAATGGGAATATGAGATGAAATTCCCACAATTGCCTTAAAATAAATTTTAAAAAAAAGGAAAAAAAATGACGCAGTGATTTTGTCGTTAGAACAGTCGCGACATTGACGAAACGAAATTGTGTGTGATAGTTGAGATGCAAAATCAAAGTAGACGCTGCTGGGAAATGAGATTGTGATGAGGAATGGCTTCCACAGGCGACGACGATGACGAAGAAGGAAAGAATTACCGGGGGATGACTGGAAAGAATGAAACCAGATGCAGGAATGAATATGACGAGGAACATGAAAGATGATCACTGAACATATGAACCCAGGTGTTACTTTGATAGCAGAGGAAAGAAAAATTGAAAAGAATGCCTGCTAAAAGCCTGAAAGTACATTTTAGCAGCTACAAGTGCAAGGAAACAGAGAAGCAGTGCTACATGACCATTCAAGACATTTAAACAATGTTTCATTAGGTTTGCATACCCAAAAATTGAAGGGACAGATCAATGCACGCACTATAGTATAAATTGGGTGAACCTCAAGTCAAAATGATGTCTTTGCATACATCAATAATGGTGACATCAGTTTAATAAGTCCGCAAAAGTTAAATAGTCAAACTGCATAAAACAACTAAAGTTTACGTTCGAACCATACAGACCCGTTCGAACATGTGACAGAAAGGAAAGTAGTATAGCAGGAGTTAACCAGGCAATCGAAACAACAATGGAGAATACAAATAGTGCCCTCAGTGATGTATGAAAACAAAAACCAGAAACAAGCAAAGTATATAACCCATATAGTCAACATTTTAACTCACATTGTTTCATTCCAATAAACACAGGACACTATACAGTTTGATCGCTACATATGCCATCATCTATTTCAGCTTCCTATAGAATTACACTACCGAATACATAACTCAACACACTGCCATACACATTATAACACAATCAATTTAACACTCACCCAACATGATTCACTATCCACAACAAACAGGCCATCGGCCAAATTTTTTCAGAAATTAAACACCCATTTCCAATTACCTGGATTCGACACTGGTCTCGCCTTTCTTAAACTTGTTCTTTGACTGTCATTCAAGCATCGAGAATACCTCGTCATTCTCGCAGCTCCTCCTTCTCCTTCTCGCAGCTCCTCCTTCTCATGTTGCAGGTGTTTATAATATTCTTTGTTCAGGGGCCTTTTCGTCCCATTACTTGCCTCTCCTAGGAACATTTTGAGATCCCGCCAATTTCAAATGGAATTTACCTTCCCACGTTCGTGGGAACTGACCATGCCGTGGGAACTCTTCTCACCGGAACTATGTCTCACCAAACGGGTTTTTTAAGTGGGAACTGGCCCAAGTTCCCTGTACCAAACAGGGCCTTACGTTTTATGGGTTTGAGTCACTTAAAATTTTGAATAGAATTGTCTCCAATAGGATGATACATGTGCCTGACATAAACAAGGAAAAAGAAAAAAGTCGTGAATGTAGGGAGAATTAAAAAATTTTAAGTGACTCAAACCCATCCAATCTAGGCCATTGATTTGAATTTATCTTGATTGTAGGATAAATTTAAATAATTATTCACTCAATCCTTACGTTTGGCCTCTCTCTCTCTCTCTTATCATCTCTCTTCATCTAATTTAGATTATTGATATCTCTTCCCATCCAATCTAGGCCATTGATTTGAATTTATCTTGATTATCTCATCCAATACTTTTTTAATATGCTTCAAAAATATTTTTTTAGGATTCTAAATTTTTTTAAGAAAATCCTAAAATTATTTTATGATTTTGAAAAAATATTTTAAGGTAGTAAATAGTACTAAAAAAATACTTTAAGATATCGAGTAATACTAAAAAGATATTGATTAATCTTGAAAAAAATATTTCATGATCTTAAGAAATTATTTTAGAATCTTAAAAAATATTTTAGGATACTGATATTAAAAAGATATTTCAGGATACTGATTTGTACGGTAAAAATACTTTATGATCTTGAAAAAATATTTCAAGATATTGCCTGATACTAAAAAAATACTTTAGGATACTGACTAAAGAAATATTTTAAGATATTAATTAGTATTTAAAAAAATATTGCATCATCTTAAAAATTATTTCAGGAGGTGATATAACTCTGAATGAGGGATAGGTTTTGGTTTGGGAGAGAAAACGAACCGGGTAAACAAATCCCCAAAACTTGCTTTTTCCACAAAATTGAAGCGAAAGAAACAGCCGACCAGAAATTCCTAATTTGTTCCGTAATTTTGCATTTTTCATTTGTGGTTTAATGGAGTAGTGATGATTCCACCCAGCTAGTGAGTCACCCAACTCTTGAGCCATCTTCCACGCCACTCCTTGCCTCGCATTTTCTCTCACGTGATTGGTCTGTCACGTTCTATCGGTGACTCCTTTAGTTTTTATTGTCCTCTTTTTGAGTTTTTCCCATTTCCGCCTCCAGAAAACAACTCATGAAATTCGTGTTTGTGTAAATTCAAAGCAAGCTCTCTCGCGAGTTCGTAATTATATTGCACATTCCCCTTCTCCCGTGTGTCAATGCATATTCCTAGCATATCTCTCGGGATTTAAACTCCGATTCGTGTGAAAACAGGGCGCATTCGAATCTGATTTCTCCTTGCATTGTTTGGCTCCAAAATCGTACTGTTATCGCCCAAAGGAAATTGAGCTAGTTGAACTTCGGGGCCGGCCGCTCCAGATCAAACAGAGTTTTCGGTTAATCTCTCGGTTTGGACTCGATTTAGGTGGATCATTGTTGATTTCTGGTTCGTCTACTTAGAAGGTTGACCCTGATCATACATATCTTTCTTTTGGTTTTTGCGTCATCATCATCTTGGAGCAAGATCTGAGCTTTGCATATTCATATTTTGTTTGTTCCGAAAGGGGATCTTTAGCGTGTTTCGGGATTTGTTTTTACTTTCGTGTTGAAATGATTTTTTCGAAGTTCCCGGAACAAGATCTGATGGAATTTCTTACTGCAGCTTTCATTCACCTATGGATTTTCTTAATTCACTGAATTAGTTTCTTGCAAAGTTTAAGGAAAATTGGATACGTTTGTTTTCCTGGTGTATTAAGATTGTGTTGTTAGCTGATCTTATGGCTATACATCTTATAGTTTTGGAAAACAAGGATAGCCGTCGAGTGTCAAACATAATTGCTTCAGTGGTCGACACATGAATTATGATTGTTGTTGTAAACTTGTTATCCTAACTTTTAGTTTTATTCTTGGAGATCCTGTAGTTCATACCCAGATAGTGGTTGCAATTACATGAAGAACGGGATGATAGAATGCAGTGTATGCCATTCAAAATTGGTTTCTCCTAGTTCCAGAACTATATCAAGGGCCTATGACAAGCACAAAAGTAGGATATCATCCAAGCAGCGTGCCCTTAATGTCCTATTGGTTGTTGGTGACTGCATCTTAGTTGGATTGCAGGTGATTGTTACCTTTATACTGGATTTTTTTTTTTTTTTTTTTTTTTTGTCAAACACTGATGGAAAGTCGCAGGAAAAAATATACATTCAATCCTAAAAATTTGCATGCTAGTGTATTTAACATTTTTCAGAGTATCAGCTTGCATAGACACTGAAATTGGTTTTTCTTGGGGCATGGCGTAGTTATTGCCTTTTTTTCTTTTGGTTGGGGGGGGGGGGGGGGGGGGGCGCAAAACGTAGTCATTGAATTGAATGTTAATAAGTAATATTGCGGATGCTTAGCAGTTAGCCTGAGGGAAATTCCACATCTTATCCCCTCTCTTTTCTGGAAAGTAAGAACTTTAATGCCTGGTTGGCATCTCTTTTAGTTTTTGTGTTTGAATGTTTATTTTGTTTCATGGCGCCCAGTTTATATATCTCATCATAGTAGGGCAGAAAAAGAACCTGCTTATTGCTAGCCACTAACATGTTTTCTTTTCTTTACATGCCAGCCTATTCTTGTTTATATGTCCAAGGTGGATGGGAAATTCAATTTTAGCCCAATCAGTGTTAATTTTTTGACAGAGCTCACAAAGGTTCTCTTTGCTATTGTTATGCTTTTAATCCAGGTACATATTACATTTCCCTATTTTTTTTTTCATATTTTATTCTGTCATCTTAATCTTATAATATGCGTTACTTATATTTGAAGCATGTGTGTAATAAGATCAAAATTAGTGTGGAGAAATCAGTAGTTAACACAATTGAATTTTGAAGAGGCTAGGAATTACAGTTGTAATCCTATATGCTTAATGCCTTAATCTTTGTGCTATAAGTGAACCACAAGGACCATTTAGTATTGATCAAGTAACTCTTAAAAACTTGAAATTCAAGGCAAGATGAAGATCTTGATTGTGGACTGCATAATCAAATTTGGCACTGCATATTTTATAAAAATGCCCACAGGACTAAATGATATGCTAAATAATAGCAACACGAATTGGTTGCTTTCAGCTTCCTGCTAATACTAGACTAATGAAAAACACTTATTTTTTAAAATTAGGATCCAATAATTCCTAAAAGAACAAACTCAAGGCCAAATACATGCAGCAATTATCAATAAACTATTGTAGGTTTATTATTATATCCTATGACAGATAAACTGGGCGAAAGCAGCATTTTTTGGCAGCTTACCGAATGTAAATTCAAAATGTTCCTGATATGGAAAAGTTCATAGAATATCATAATATAGGCCTTATCGAAGCAGAACTAGCACAATTCAATTCTTTGAACCTTGTGCCTGTACTTTCTATGATGCTCTTAATAAACTGGTCAGTATGATTGTGTTTAATTCTGCAGGCTAGAAATAAAAAAGTTGGGGAGAAGCCTTTTCTCTCAATTTCTACGTTTGTGCAGGTACTATTTTGTCACTGGCATAGAAGATTTTTTGAATTATTAATTTTGTGTGAGAAGAAGAGCTTGTGAAATCCCTCTCTTGTTTCTGTTCTTCCGTCTTTCTTCAATGGTTAGTCGCATGCGATTACTTTTTTGAGCACAAAACAAACTGCTTAAGCATACCTATTTTGAAATAAAATAATAAAAATATTTTTTAGCACATTAATATCCTTTTTTTTTTTTTACTTACTTCCGATCTTAGACAATTTAATCTTTAATGAAGTTGGGAGAACTGAAATAAAGGACATCTTTTAATGTTAGCAGTACTTCATGCCTTCAGTCCTTTTTTTTAAAACAGAGGACCTTCTTATCCTTTGCTTTATTGGCATTAATCTTTTATTACTTTCTTTTTCTTAAAAAAAAAAAAATTTAACAAACAAGAAGATTTTTCTTAATAGTTATGCCGGATGTTGTAGCCATTAATATCATATTTTCTACTTACTACTGGTCTTAGACGATTTAATCTTTAATGAAGTTGGAAGAACTGAAATAAAGGACATCCTAAAATGTTAGCAGTGCTTCACGCCTTCAGTCTTTTTTTTTTTCTTTTTTTTTTTTTCCGGTTAAAAAAAAAAGAGGACCTTCTTATCCTTTGCTTTATTGCCATTAATATTTTATTACTTTTTTTAATTAACTAACAAGAAGTAATTTCTTAATAGTTATCCTGGATGTTGTAATCTTATTATTTGCAGGCAGCTCGCAACAATGTTCTTCTTGCTGTTCCAGCCCTTCTATATGCTATAAACAACTATCTAAAATTTATTATGCAGGTACTCTTAGTTGTTGGTATACTTCTTACTATTACTATATTATGTCTCAATGATTTCAATTGCTGTTATTATGAACTGTATTTCTCCAAAGCCACCCAATGCCTATGCATATCAGACATAGACTTGTTACAAAAAGCCATGAGCAAGGCACCAGAAGGAGGTGACAAATTAAACCCTCCCCCATGCTAAATCAATGGCGTAAAGACCCCTAGAAACTATGGCATCATATCTTTATGTTCCAACAAAATATGTTGATAGATTGGAAAACTGCTCACCATCATTAGGCCTTAGCTTGTTGATGGTATTGTAAGCCTAATTGGAAAAAATTGTTTAAAAATTACTGCCACATTAAAGAGCCTTAGTTTGTTGATGAACTGTAATCTTACTGATGATGTCATAACTACCTGTCTTATGCAAATGGTTGGAGGGATTTCTAATATGATGTAGTTTCTTGTCTGTGCCCGTCTTATTTGACTTTCTTGGTATCCTTTAATTACCTTTATTTCTTAAAAAAGAAAAGAAAAGCCAAGTGTTGAACCATGTTGCAATCTTTGTTGCTATTGTCACATTTTATGCATTGAAAACAACTCTTGTATGCTGGACTTCATATTTCCTAGTGTCTGACAGGTTGATATCACATTTCATGCAGCTTTATTTTAATCCCGCCACTGTGAAGATGCTAAGCAATTTGAAGGTAATTTGTTGCTGTGCTTTTGGGCAGTACATTTGCATAATTAGTAATGGTTTACTGAGTGTGCTTAATGTGTTTCTTTAGTGATGGGTGCTGAACTGCTGATGCTTATCATTGCAATGTTGAAATTATTATACAGTATAAATATGCTGACTAGATGGTGACTCTGTAAATGATATAATTCTGCAGGCATTAGTAGGTTCTTAACTAGTCACAATGAAGCTTTAATGCCTTGTCTTGTATGTTGGTCTCTTAACAGAGGATTTCATGCAGCTTTGATTCATTGGCTACATTTCATTCAAAGGGTTACATGCTGAGAGGAAGAGGAAACCCTTTAAATGAAATATGGTCACTGAGTCTAACTACATGAAATCGTCTATTTATAGTTCAAGGTGAAAGGCATTAAAGCTTTCTTGTGACGAATTAATGACTGCTTAATTACGGCCTGCACACTGTTACGATCTCTTCAGTTTACACTGTATAATAATTCCAATTGTTAACTAGTAGTTCAAAGGTTATTTGTTCCACTCTTAGCCTGGCCTTATGTTAGTGTCAATTTTTAGGGGCACTATGATAAAACCAATGGCTGCACAAGCTTAAGTTTATTGGGTGGTATTTTCTAACTATTGTATTTAGCAATCCCTCCTGTGTGCCGCCTTTTTTTGTTCTTCCCTATGAGGTATAAGATGCCTTAATGTGTTGAGCAACTTTTTGCTGGAGGTATTTTGGGAAGATGCTTTTGGCATGTATGTTATAGAAACAGAGGAACTGATACCTTTCTTAGAGCCGGACAACATTAGTCATCTCTGTGTGACAATTATTCAAAACAAGTGGAAAAATAATTTTCTTGACGATTCTCTTTAACTGACCTAATTTCTGTCTCCTTTTTTAGTAATTGACCTAATTTCTCATGTTTGACTTTGCATGTGCAGGTTTTAGTGATAGCAATTTTGTTGAAGATGATTATGAAACGCCGCTTTTCCGTTATTCAGGTTTGTGTTTGAGTCTATTGTCTTTCAAATATGAATAGGAAAGGCACACACTGTGTGTGTAGCGATTTTCTAGATCTTGACTAATTAAGTAGCAAGTTTTAACCCTAATTCCTTGCTTGAATCCCGGTTGATCTTAATCCTTGAGTGCCACACTTATGAAACTGATTCATTATTTCACTGCAGTGGGAGGCTCTTGCTCTGTTGCTGATTGGTATAAGTGTTAATCAGCTGAAGTCTTTTCCTGATGGCAGCACAGCTTTGGGACTTCCCATCACAATGGGTGCATATGTTTATACATGCATATTTGTAAGTATATTGGTTATTTTTTTTTTTGGCTGCTCTGTCTTATTGTTGTGCAAGAGATTTTTTGAAGTAAATGCAATCATTTTTGTAGTTTTAGATTTTCAGATTCCCTTCATTTTTGCTGTTGGTTTTTGAACCAAGCAATTATTTTGCAGGTAACTGTTCCGTCTTTGGCCTCTGTTTACAATGAGTATGCTTTGAAGAGCCAATATGATACTAGCATATACCTCCAGGTGAAGTTTCTAATCTTTACGTGACTATATTATATGCTGATTTAGACAGGACAATGTTTCAGAGAACTGAAAATTGTGTTATTGCATTAGTGTAAACTTTCATCCAATTCTCTAGCTGAGTGATCTAGAAAATAATCAGTACAAGTTTTTTTTCATGTTCAACAGTTTAACAGCTTTCCTGTTTTGATTGTTTAAATCCTTTCCATATTATTGATTGTCTTGATTTGACGGGAAGTGTACTGCAGTGTATATTGTAATTGTCAATCACTAATAGTTTCTAAGCCACTGGGTTTTGACTTCAGTGGTTAGATTTCCCGAGGGTTTGGGGATATATAGAGGTTTCAGGTTGAAGCTCAGCACTTTTTTTTTTTGGGTGAAAAGAGGAAAGTTTGAGCACTTACCAATGCAGTAGAGGGGAAAAAATCCAAAGTAAAACTGAGAAAGGAACTAACAAGATGTTTAACTTCCTAGCTGCAAAATTATCAACAACTTTGAAAGAGGAAAGTTTCAAGTATAGCACTTGAATTCTACAATTATACTCTCCCTTTATTAATTTTGAGTTTCTTGATTTACAGAACTTATTCTTATATGGGTATGGATCTATATTCAACTCTTGAATTCTATAGTTATACTCCCTTTATTAATTAGAGTTTCTTGATTTACAGAACTTATTCTTATATGGGTACGGAGCTATATTCAACTTTCTTGGAATAGTTGGCACTGCCATTGTCAAGGGTGAGACACGAATCTCTATCTCCTGGATTATGTGGGAACTTCAAGCAAATGGCTTAGTAATTAAGAAAACAAACTGGAAGCACGGGTTTCTTTGTATCTCAATATCTTTTTAAGTTTTTTAATAACAAACTACTTAAAATTTACACATACAGATGAAATATGGATATCACTTAGTTTTATATGAGTTCAAATGGAGCCTGTATATTGCTTTCATCTGATGGTGATGTTAACTGTTTCTTGTGATGTTGCTTTAAATGTTTCAGGTCCAAGTAGCTTTGATATTCTGCAAGGTCATTCGAAAGCCACCATGCTTTTGATAGCTAACAATGCTGCCCAGGGGATTCTGTCATCCTTTTTCTTTAAATATGCAGGTCAATATTTATGTTTCCTTATTATATTACATTGCTTTCCACCAAAAACCTAAAATCAAATCACTGGTTTGTCTTAAATTTACGTGTTTCTGTATGAATGAAGACTTTATCTGTTTACTTTTTTTTCTGAACTACCCACTTGTGTCTTCAGATACAATTTTGAAGAAGTACTCCTCAACAGTTGCAACAATCTTCACTGGCATAGCTTCTGCTGCATTATTCGGACATACTTTAACAATTAACTTTATTTTAGGGATTTCTATTGTTTTCATCTCAATGCACCAGGTAAATTAAATTTGGAAAATTTTGCAAGTAAATAAAATTGCTCTGCTGTAAACCTTTTTAAATAGAACATTCCTAACAATGATATCTTTCTGTATCGCATTTTCACATTTTGTCTATAGTTCTTTTCACCTCTTTCAAAAGTCCGAGATGATCAACAAAATGGTATGATGGAACTGCGTGATGTTCATGACACACACAGGTACTTGTGAATTTTTTTTTACTTATTGGCTATTGCAATGTTGCTTTGGTATGAGGCAATGACATGAGTAGTTTTTCCAGCAAGAGTTTTCTTTTTTCAGTTTCTGAAAAGTTTAGTGCATTGGATTTATAGAAGGGCTTTAATGCAATTAAACTTTTGAAACAAACCGCTTTTCCCTTCATTTGAAGTGACATTTTTTTTTGGGGTTTCAGGACTAAGGATTCCTTTGTTGACATGGCTGCCGGAGCAAATGAAGAGGTGAGGATCCTTGTTCACCTTGCTTCTCTCTTGAGTTTTATAGATCATACTCATTTAGGTTTCATCGCCGCATGTGCAGGCAAGTCATCGTGTCGGGCATGACGAGAGACAGCCGCTTCTTCCCACCTAGATTGACCCACAGTATGGTTTTTCTCTTCTATTATTTGCTTATTTCTTATCATAGTTAATTTATTTAATTTTATGGATACATAGTCACGTTGCCTGACCTGATGAATGATTTTTGTTTTCCTTTAAATAAGGCTTTTGCTTAATAGGGTAGGGTATATGCAGTTGTCAATGTGGAGCACATCGGTTTTGAGTTCTGGGAAATGGGAATGAACAAGTTCTTTTATATATTGTTGCAGGAGTATTGCTGAGGAAATTTTTGGTGATATTTATCAGATGGTAGCATTGGTGGTGCACATTTTTACGTCAAAATAAAGCGAAAATAGAGTTTCTCTACCTGCTTAATAGAGAACTGCATGAATCTACAGAAGCTGATGAGCAGTGCAGGACTTTTGATAGAGAAATAGGAGACGGCTTCGTACTTTGGCGCTTGCTCTATTCTTTTTGTCCCAGACCTTTCATTTTGTTTTTGCCTGTTTTACATATATTTCTTTTAATTTTCATTTCACCCCTTTAATGTGTTATTCTTTTAAACCATTTACAGATGAATAATGATTTTTTTCTTTTTTATATGAAACAACGGCTGAAAAAGACGTGACGACAGCTTTTTGGTTGTATGTAGGAAAAAATCACACCGATATGCTTATAATACTGTCTGCTACTTTTTTAAGCACTAGGTCACTATTACCCATTTACGCTTGTCAACCTCGTTTTTTATGTTCATTTATGCACATTTTTGTATTACCTAATCATGTACTTGTGCATGCATACACTGTATACTTGATTAAAATTATAGTTCTTTATAGGGCCTTAATAACAGAGCCAATTTCATTTGAATAGTTTTTGTTAGTGTAATCATCAACATAAAATGTAAAATTTATATAGAATAAAAAATATTTAGAAAGTTATATTACCTGTAAATCATAAATAGCTTTAAATTTTTCCTATAAACGAGATGTTCACCTAACTCTAGAATAATGCTCAAGCTCAGTGATCTCATTTAGAATTGGCCAAAAAACTAATTATATTTAAAGCTAAATGTAGATCTCATCCCTTCATTATTTTTTTGATAAATTATCATGATCGTGAAGATTAATTAGTATGTTTAAAATATACTCAATTCAATCTTTAATACAAGATAATTTAAGAATTTATTTTGATCCTAAATAAATAAGACGGTTTACATATTTATCAATCTTTTTTTTTTAAAAAAAAAAATTTACTTCTATCATTAATCCCTCAATAATAATCAAAAAAGAGAGGAAATAAAAAATTAAAGAAGACCACTATGATATTTTAAAAAATACATGTCATATTAACTAATTCATATACTTTTTTAATTTAATTAAATTAGGTAAATATATCTTATATAAGGAGTGAAGGAGTATAGTCTACCTAAACATTCTTTATTAAATATTTCCCTCCTTTTCTTTCTAGGGGAACCCTACGAGCTTTTATTGGGACAACTATCAAATAATATTACTACAAATAAGCTACCTGACCAATCAAATGGACTAATAAAATTTTAAAAGAAGACAAATTGTAGAAAATGGATTTAGTCAAGTTCAAAGAATTCTGTCTTCAAGTTGATCGCTGCGGAAATCTTGCAAATGCATCTGCACAGAATAAAGCGGCAGGTTAAAATTAATAAAAAAATCAAGAGCAATTAAAGCGCCTCCCCGAGAACACTAAAAGTTCCTTCCAATCACTTTCTACTGTAATATTCAGTTATTGAAATTACAACTATAAATCTTCTTGTATTGATCTGAGTTCAAAGACAGGGAAAAAGATCCGCACCAAACCAAGGGCTTCTCTTGCAATTTTGAGACTTGGCTCCGCCTCGCCGCAAACTTGTGCAAAAATATCCAAGAGGTGTTTCCGTTGTTCCAGTTTTAAGTGTTTCTCCAAGCCCCGAGCCACCATGTCCATTTCTGGCTGCAGAGACCCACCCACAACAAATGTTATTAGCATGCAGCAAGTAGAAAGATGTGTGCTTGTCTAACAACACCAACATGATAGTTATCCTTTTATACCAAAAAAAAAACGATAGTTATCAAAACAGCTTCCAAAAACAAAAAAGTCCTGGGTGCGTCAGCAGCAAGAAAAAAGCTTGGGAGGATGAATGACATCGCATAATTTTCTTTGTTTGTGTAAAATAGTAATTAATTATTATTATTATTATTATTATTTTTTTGGGGGGGGGGGGGGGATTCAATGAAAGGCATATAGAAGGATGAGGTAATTTAAAAGAAATCGCATAATTTTCTTAGTTAGTGTAAAATGGTAGTTAACTATGTCTTATAAAAAGGAATGGAGGAGTAGCATACAGGAAATCATTTGATGCAGGACAACAGGAAAAATCGTAAATAAAAATGAAATATTTCATAACAATTTAGAGTAAACTGATAATATGCGGTAAAAAAGTACACTCATTCCCAAAACTTATACTTCTGGTCTTGAATATAAGTCACAGTAAATTACCTCTAAAATATTAAGAAAAGTTGTTGAAAGTAGTTTAACTTCTTCAATTTGCTCCAAATAGATATTATTTGTCAGAAATGCAATTAGTTTATCTTCTAACATAAATTTGATTACCTTCAATCTCATTGGCAAAAAAATTATCTTCAGTCTCTCTCCCATTGATCAATGAGCAGTATTTACAAAAAAAGAAAAAATACAACAAAAGTTTTGGAATGGAGTACAATTTAATATATATATATCCTAATCCTACAGCTAGCATCATATCATTATGCTCAAACTCATCTCTAATTATGCAGAACTAAATTAAAATAGCAAACCATAATTCTGAAATCAAGAGGCAGACAAATGACTGAATAGGATGTATGCAAAACATAAATGACTTTTTAAAAAATAAATTGTGGGGGAAAACCCAAAAGACTAACCATTCTAAAAACAGAACACTGCCATAAAGGCAAGGGAAAAAAAAAAGTGTTAAAGACACTTACTGACGAATCCTCAGGAGTAAATATACGCAGAAGAAGGCATATCTTTGACAGTTCCATCTTGGTTTCATCATGTTTACCTTGCATTTCCAGAGCCTGTAATTGAAAGTACACCAAGTATAAGCATGAATATAAAAAGAAATTAAGACGACCTATACAAAATTTCTTAGTAGAAAGATTCAGTTCATCCATAGATGAAGATAAATATTATTAATCAATGAAAGACCTTTTTTTGCAACCAACAAAAAGAAATCACCAACATTCACATTGACAATACTTCAACGAATGAAGAAATTAATAAAGTGAAACGCTATATAGTTCACTTTGTGTTAACTATAAAGGAAGTCAGTGACCAGGAAAAAAATCATAGATTTTTAGACGTAAATTTTCCTCGTCACAAGGTTTTGTATTTTTCAAAATATTGAAAACATGAGATATTATGGTAAACTCCAAACGGTTAGCATATTTACACAAAGTTAATACAGAAAACCAATACTTCAACAGCTTTTGCCAATAATTAATTTAGGAAATGAGTTTTGTTTAAGATTCAAATAGAAACAACAGTATTACATCATAAGCATTATGGCAGTAGAGTACCCAGGCCTGTAGAAGACAAGAGCGAGTACGTGCAGCAACAGCCGCAGACACAATTGTTGCAGCACGACTATTTTCAAGCCCAATGTTTTCAGCAAACCCAGCAAGAAATTCTCGAGAATCCTCACCATTAATCTCAATTGAGGTAGAGTAACTTGGTGCCCTGAAAAGATGAGGTAACCAGGAATTACATAATTTACAGAACCGCAAGTCCAGGACTAATCAGCATAGATAAAAGATGACTAACAGCAAAAGAAAAGAGGATGTCCTAAATGCACGAACAATAGTATAACAACATACCTGCCACAAACATTCAAAACAAATTCAACAGATGCTCGATACAAGGAATCCCGTATGTTTGGAGGGTCAATAGATACTTGCACTCCAGAAGTTCTGCAAATTTGACGTAACTGCTCATGTGAACAGGCAAAGAAGATTTCAACGGGTCATAAAATGGTTGGATAATGCACAAAAGCATTTCAATCATATGCAGCTCAAAATATTAATGGTGGAGATGGTAAGAACTTGAGTATCAATCCAAACGTATTAATAATAATTAATAAATCAAATGAATTTTGCATTAAAAAAAGAACTACGAAGAAACTGAAGTTAGAATTGCTCTTTTTATAAAGTATATTTGTGATTACGATATATAGAAACAGTAAACCCAGAGTAGAGAATGTGTTGCTCACATTTCATATCTGCGTGAACATATTTATACACATTAATGCTCAGATTGCTCGGCATGCACATTCAAGAATGAAAAATCATAGCTATTTAAACAAAAATGATAACATTTTTGGCACAAGGCAGTACTATAAACAAATTAACTCAGATTATAGCATAACATATATATAGATAACTTAATTCCGAACCTAGAAAAAAAAATTACTATGCACAGCTACATACATCATTTGAAAACCAAGTAAATCACCAGAAAACTGACTTGAAGTATCTCGTCCTCCATGATGTCCTCTCCGCTCATTCTACTATCCTTGATTGCTGGAAATTAAGTGAATAAGTTGATATTTTGATTTAAAGGAAAGCAAAGCATGGAAATCAGGAATGCCTTTTACCTACAAAAAGGACCCAACAAATTGTTCATGGATATAGGGCAGAAGGTGTGTGTGTGTGTGTGTTGTGGCAGACCAAAAAAGTGCTACCCAGGGGAGAGAAAGTTGACTTTTTGATCAACTAACACGGCTCAACCTAATTTCCAGAAGCTTTGCTCGAAATGAAGCATAGCTTCAAAAAGCTCCCAGAGGAGATCGCATCAGATCTGATACTGGGAACGCTGAAACAGAGAAAATGATGCATACAAAAACAGAATTGCACCAAACAAAGGAAAGCATTACATATATATCAATATGCTCCATAATGTATGACCACATCAGACTTAAAATAAAAAGACTGAGAGAAACGGAGCACGGGATATACAAAACATAAGATCCAGAATGTAAATCAGAAGGAGCACTTGCGTTTTTATGATGCTCTAATTATAGATATAGAACCATGAATATTAATCAAGCTATCAAATGAAACGACTGCAAAAACAGAACTTTCCAATTCATGCAGACTCGTTAAAGTCCTCGACCATATCTAGATATTTATGAGATTTTTAGATATGTTTGACATTGTTAGCATAAGATGATTTGGCAAGTTACCGATCCTAGAAAGGAAGAAATGAACTTATAAGACCGAAACAATTTGAAGTTCATTCCAATTCTTATCTACTGTTTCTTAATTATTTATAAGAGTTTCAGGAGATTCCAAGAGAATGAACAAAACGAAAAACCACATAGGGGAATAAGAAAATCTCAGAAAGAAAAGCCGTACCTCTAACTAATCTGTATGCAGCCCTTTTACATTCCTGCTCGTACTCTGTGGAAACGGCACGCGTTACTAGGGTAGGCCACCACTTGGGCAATATTCCCCCAACCCGTGCTCTACTCTTAGTAGCTCTCTTCGGAAAGCCCCTCACAGACGTCTGAGGCGGCGACAATGGATTAGCTGAGAGCCGCGAGTGAGAGTTTACGTCATTGTTCCAGCCAATAATGACCTCTTTCCCCCCAAGACTCCGGTCCCTCCGCACCAAGGGAGCGTTTCCAGACGCATTTCGACCCCAAAGCCGAAACCGAGAAACCAACTTGATCAAAACCCTCAGGAGAGAAATGGAGACGAAGCTCAAAACCACAGAAGTGCCAATAAAACGCAGAGTTGAAGGGCGACAGGAAAGCACAACTCTACGGTTTTCATCAATGGTGATTAAGGTTTGTAAATCCCTACAAGCATCTAAACCGGACGAAACGAAATCGTTGAAATTGGATTCCAAAGAAGGAAAAAGAGTGCGAAAAGAGGAGGAAGCTTGGGCAGTTAGAGAATCAATGTCGATGACAGTTTGAAGCTTGGTATCGGAAGAGGTTTTGGTGGAGATGGAAGTGGGTAGATTAGTGAGATTCTTGAGCCTTCTGCGAGAACGAGGGCGAGGACGAAAGCAACGAGAGACAATAGGAGATTGCAGACGACAAAGAGGAATGAAGGAAGGCATAGCATACTGGGAGGAAGAAGAAGGAGAAGAGAGACAGGAGGACATGTAGATTTGCTTGCTGTGTGAGGCAATTGTAACAGAAAGTGCTTCTTCTCGTTTATCACCAGTTTCACTTTCACACCATTGGATTGGCCATCAAGCACTTTTTTACTGTTGCCGCCCCTCCGCGCGGAAAAGACAAGCCGAATATTTTCTCTCAATCTTCAATCTTACCCCACAAAAAAAAAAAAAAACAAGTACTTCCTCTTTTCTTTTTTTTTTTCTCCTCAAAAAATTAATTAATTTTTTTAGAGATATTAAAAAAGTTAATTAAATTTATTTTAGAATATTTTTATTTTTTTAAATTAATTTGTTTAATTAATAAAATAATATATAATATAATGATACACAACTTATAATTTGATTAAACAACTTATTTAATTTTTTTTAAAAAAATCAACTTGATCTTATAATTATAATTAGAGTGCGTGTATGTAAGGGCTCAGATTGATTGAAATCTCCAAGCAACTGCACAAAAAATCTAATTAACAATTGAACCTTTATTAGCAAACAATACTTTTTACCTGATGTCGATTTTATTAAATTAAAATTAAATGAAATTAGGCCAGTTATTACACTAAACGAGTCAATGATTCAAATGGTGTTCAAATCGATGGTGGTTAATTTAATAATCTTTAATTTTACATGTTAAATAAAATTTTGGAGGTAATATTTTTATAAAATAAAATTATCAGATGATTTTAAAGAGTATTTATTATTGTTATTATTATTATCATCAAATCATCATTTTATAAAAATTGGAAGTAAGAAAAGTGAGAGATTGCCTTCTCTTCTTCCTTTTCCCCCCTAAGAGACTGCCGTCTCTTCAATTTTATGTGATGTAATATTTATACGTAGTATGATATTTAAAACTTATATTTTTATAATAAAATACATATTACTTGCGAATTTTCCCACTTATTTTTCATTTTCAATTCTTATAAAATATAGGTATACCAAAAATATAATTTAGGAGCATGGTTTAAATTTTGAAAATTTTAAAATTATTCTGACTAGTTCATGATTCACTAGTTTTACAATAGATTGATTCTTGGTTGAACTAGTTAAGCCAGCCAGTCTAATTAGGTTTTAAAAACTTCACTCCCAAGCAAGAATTAAGACCTACAGGTGCTTGGTTGGAGTCTTGTTCTAGCCTTTATTGTTTTTATTTTTTTGGCCAGGGATTCAAATGAAGCATACACATTAATACTATCACACACACACAACACACGATCGATCTTGAGTCAACGCCCATTGTTATGTTCTAGTCTTGTTGAAGATTCAAGATAGATGTTGAGAGGGTTTGCTTTACAATAGTATTATAATAGTAGTACTATTTTTTATAGGATAAATGATACAATAATACACATTATATCATCACAAATAATTACACACAATTTCACCAACATGGAGGTGGTTTAGTGGTGTAATGTCAACCAACTTTAGATCCCTCTAAATATTAAGTTCGAGTCTTAGAGGAAACACTTATGTTGAGAGGGAGGGACAACCACGAACTCTAAACTTGATACCGATGGATAATAATATCAATAAATAAATTACACACACACTTACACGGGTTTGAACACCTCTCCACTTGCAGGAGAGGTAGATGCAATGTGAGCTAAAGGCTTATTGACATCATAATACTATATTGTTTGAAAAAAGTTCTTGCCTGTCGCTCCTTAATACTTCAATGCTACAAGAGATTCACTCTACACATACACATGAGCGATAAGTTACATATTTTGAAGAGTAGACTTATAGAGAAGATTAAACTCAAATGTTAATGACAATAGAGTGCTCCTTTCAGAAATCAGATTGTATAATTGCTTATATTCTCAGTTTGTGTTTGCCTAGAACACACACACATGAAAAGCCCAACCATAAACTAAACAACAAAAGGGAGGATCAGCAGGGAATAACAAATAGAAGTCAAACAATCAGTGGCAAATGCCATCCACCTCACAACCCAAACCCTATTGTTTGCTCTGTGGCTCTTGAAAACTCAGCACTCCCAAGTGCAATTCCAGAAACTCAAAATCTAAACAATGAAATCAATGAAAAGGAACAATCAAATCCTACACATCCAATCCCATCTGAGAAAAATTTTAAAAGCACGTGTCTGTATATATACGAATGTATCATGAAGTATTGATGAAATCCGGAGACAGTAGAACCAAACTGTGCAGACAATGCGGATTCCCAGAAGCTGAAAGACTGGGTTTCATTTGTTTTCAAGTTTCCGGTGCTTGAGCGGAAGGAGCCTTCAGAAGTGGTTGCAGTGCCTTGACGACAATGCTCATATTCGGCCTAAACTCGGCTTCATACTGCACACAAAGTGCTGCAACAGCTGCGAGCTGCACAGTCATAATGGTAACCATAGTCAACCTCAAGCTTTTCCGTTGGATCAAGTACCATTTGTAAAGAGGGTAAAAAACTAGAAATACAGTTTTCTAAGTGTTCGCTATGGGGGTTTTCGATAACATCATGACAAATGGATGATATTTGCAATTTCAACTCAACAAGACATGATTGGAAGTGAAAACTTTCAAGAAAGTTCCACCCATATTCTTTTAATCAAGAACCCAAATAGAAGTTTTAAACATGTATCGTCCCAGAGAAAGAAGGAAAATAGGGAGGCAGGGAAGTTGGATACCTTTGCAACTCCTTTAGGAGGATATTCTCCATTCAGTTTTGGATCCACGCATTGTTTGACTTTATCTTCACTCAATCTTGGAGTAGCCTACCCAAATTTGAAGAAAACAGTAAATATAATGCAGAAGAAAAAGATAGAGGAGGGATAAGTTTAAGCAGGTGAACTAACCCATGTGACTAAACTTTGCTGTCCTCGAGGCATGGTATGGTCAACAGGTTTTCTCCCTGTAAGAAGCTCAAGAAGAACAACGCCAAAACTGTAGACATCACTTTTTTGAGTCAACTGACCAGTCATGGCATACCTGTGAAGAGTAAAAAGAAGAAGCTTATAACCAATAAAACTCTAAAATCAGAAAAACAGAGACCCGAAGAGCTGACATGGTAAAAAGGGGGGGAAAGGAACGAAACATCAGCAGGGTTGTATAAAAATTCATAGATCATATTATCATAATAACTGGAACATAGATGTCACACATCCCCTGAAATTGTAACAATCTTCAAAAGCATAAAAGTTAAATAGATCTATGATATAATCATAAAGTATGTTTTTTTGAAAAAAATAAACTTTATGTAGGAAAGAAAGTGGGGGAAAACTTTTAAGCAAAAACCCATGCACCAAACCCTGTGTGTGCGTGTGTGTGTGTGTTGTGGGGTGCAACATGGTTAAAACTTGTAAGTGATTTCCATGTCTTAAAACCATCTAACAAAATATCACCAAAACATTTGAGAGTGCTTAAGAGGTTCTAAGTTTGCAATGGTGTGCAAGAAGAGAAGCCGGATTAAAAAAGCATAAATCATCTCACCAAATCAAACCCTGTGTGTGCGTGTGTGTGTGTGTGTTGTGGGGTGCAACATGGTTAAAACTTGTAAGAGATTTCCATGTCTTAAAACCATCTAACAAAATATCACCAAAACATTTGAGAGTGCTTAAGAGGTTCTAAGTTTGCAATGGTGTGCAAGAAGAAAAGCCGGATTAAAAAAGCATAAATCATCTCACCAAAACTTAACATTAATGATGCAAATATATAAAATGGAAAACAAGGAGGAGTGGGAAATTTACTCTGGAGCATGATAACCAAAAGTCCCCAACACTCGAGTGGAATGAAGGCGTGCAGCCATGTCAGGGGCCTGATTTGAAAGATTAAAATCAGCTATCTTTGCTTTGTAATCATCAAATATTAGCACATTGCTTGATCGGATATCTCTGTGTATGATAGGCGGCTGAACTTTCTCATGTAGATATTCCAACCCCCTTGCTGCATCAACTGCAATTCGAACTCGTAGCATCCAGTCAAGGGTTGGCCCTGGTTGCGCCCCTTGAACTCCCTTCCTACCTATAGAGCAAGAAAGGATAAAAAACTTTCAAGGAACTTCTTAGAAGAAAAGGTCAATACATGAAATGGCATTACATACCATGCAATATGTCATGAAGTGAGCCCATAGTTGCAAACTCATACGCAAGTATACGAAGATTTCCTTCAACACAATAACCTAGCAGCTCAACAAAATTGTCATGCTTCATTCTTGAGACAGTCGAAACCTAAAGCAAGGAACGTCAATTAAGAAATTAACATCAAGAAAATAAACAATAATTTACTAAATTTCTAAAAGTCAAGACATGCCTGGGTCAGAATCTCAACATTGGATTCAGGTTCTGATGAAACATCGAGCTTCTTCACAGCCACAGCCTTTCCATTGTTTAAAGTTGCATAATATACTCTCCCATAAGATCCTTCACCGATCAATGCCTTTGATCCAAAGTTGTCAGTCATTTCTTTTAGTTCATCTAAAGCTAATGCTGGCACTTCAATAGGTGGTGGAGCCTTTTGGGTTTCAGGTTTAGCAGGAGCTGAAGCCTTTGAGCCTTTTGGGTTACCTAGAAAATACATAAAATGTGGCATATGAGAAACATTTATAGGGGCAGAAATCAACCAATAATTGGAAACAAATTATACTGTACACAAATTCCTGTACCATTCTGAGCCATACATAACGCAAAATTCAATAGATCCCCGTTGCCACATTTTCATACAAACTTTTAAACTGAAAGAAACCGTGCAATTTAAAGAGAGCAAAAATGTTGAGTTAAAAGACCAATGAATAAAGTCTGTTCAACGACATAAACAAGCAGAACTCTCCTTTTTTTCAGTTTAACAAGCAAACTGTTTTCAGTTTTCCAGTCAAGTTCACAGCAACTACAGATTGAGGCTTATATAGACCTACCATCCCCATAATTCCTTGGGCTTTTAACGTGCTCGTTTTCATAAGGGTAAGGCTCTTCCACGTGACAAGAACAGCAAAGCCACCGACGCATCCCTGTCCTCTTCCTCAAATATATATCGTCTTTGGAATTTGTATTCTCCAGGCGAACAAAGTAATTAGGAGGAGGAGCATGTGCCTGCACAATGCCACAGAAAGCATTAATAACCTGAACATATATGAACAGAAGTTCAATTTAGAAACACCTGAAAACAAAACAAATCTATAACATTTTGATCTACTGCTGCCATATATTGAAATGTTATGAGTTTGTTTGTAGTTATTTAGCAATTTACTTAATAGAAGCGACACAAATAATCACTGATGAATGATGTCTAAAAAATATTGGCTTTAGAAATTTAAATTGATAGTGATCAATAAGAAGTTGACAACAAACTCTCTATCTGACGCAGGGTTAAAAGTTTCAATTAAAGTGAGAGTAATAGTAATAGATGACCAGACACTGTATGCATGAAATTTTTGGTTTCTAATGCGGGAACAACTTCCGAATCCCCCGTCATATTTTCCATCAACATGAAGTAAAAATATATCACACATAAATTTAAAAAATAAAAAAATCAATCTTTCTCTCAATGCCAACGCGTGCATGTCACATAAATGAATGGTGAAATTGTAGAATAAGAAATTTGAAATATTGCAGGGGAGCTCTGGTGCCTCTACAAGAATAAGTTAATGGAATAGAAGTCATTGTTCAATGGGTCCAGAAAATTATTGTCTTCTGTTGTGAACAGAGCCGAGACAAAATCCTAAATTGAGCAGATCCATTCAATATATAAGGAATTTCCGATTGAGATGCAGCACATAGGAATTGACTGAGGGGAATACTTAGCAGTTCAGAAAAGCTTGAAAAATAAAGAGACAGAGTTGGAAAAGAAAAAATCATTGGGTAAGACTTTGAACAATTCAACAGATATTTGCACCTGAAAGAACCAAATAAATCGAGATACTATCATGTACATATCGTACCATCGGCTTACGACGACGGAAGTCTCTTTCGTCCATAAAAAAGGGACACAGAAACTTTAAAATGCAATTATCAGTGGAAAGCACAACCCAGAAATGAAATCAGCAATCTGAATCCATACACACGGCAGCCAAGGACCCAAAAGATTAAGAAGATCAAAACCCACGGAGACAGACAACAATTTAACGACCAAATGCGCAAGTATGAGCTAACAATTTGGCCAAATATAGAAAAATCCAGTATAGACCCGAAAATAAAATTGGGCAAACAAAATTAAACAAACTTAGTGGGAAATGGAATGAACCGAATAGATAGAAATAAGGATATGACAGATTGGCGAACCAAAATTAGACCAAGATCAGAAACTTGAAATTACAGGTGTTAAGGCGAGAGAAAAGAAGAGATACCTTTCGGTTTCACGCTTCTCTTTTATGCGATTGACGCTTGAGTATGTGTTGGTGAGGAAAGCGGAAGCCACAGTGAGATAGAGACAGGTGGATATATGAGTTTGATTTGGTTTTTAGCTTTTGAGGTGCGAACGAAGGACAGAGAAGCAACGCGGTGTAAAGGTTCTTAATAGATAACCACACTCACTCTCTCTCCTCTCTGGTTGCGTTCCTAGAAAGGAAGAAGAAGATGCTGTAGCCGAGAAGCGAAGCTCAACTTTTTTTTTTTCTCAAGAGAAGCGAAGCTCAACTTTACATTTTGCTTTAAAATAGTAACTAGGAAAAAATTACGCGCAAAGAACCGAACTTAACCGAATTAAACGGAACTCAACAATATTTTTATTTAGAATGAAGAATTTTATCAAATTAAATTGTTTAAAAAATTAGAAGATTCATACCAAATTTTAAGTTCCTTATTATATTTATTTTCCTTAAACTTCATGATTGAAAAATCACAACTCACGCTTTTCTTTAAATTGCAAGAATATCAACACTATCGCTGTTAAGTTTTAAAATTTTAATATGGAAAAATATTTCTCCTGTCACTAGAGATAGAGTTATCTCCAGTGACGTTTTGAATTAATGAAGGGTGTGTTCGTAATTTTAGATGAATTAATGAAGAGTGTTTCCGTAATTTTACACATTTCATTAATTCACCTAAAATTACAAACACACTCTTCATTAATTCAAAACAACGTAGTTTTAGGGTCACTGGAGATAACTCTATCTCTAGTGATAGAATAAATCTTTTACCCTTTTAATATATGAGTAAAGTATTTCTGGAGATAACTCTATCTCTAGTGATAGAAGAAATCTTTTACCCTTTTAGTATATGAGATAAAGTTATTTCCAATGACCCCAAAACTACGTCATTTTGTATTAGTGAGGAGTGTTTTCGTAATTTTGTTTATTTTTTTATCACATGAATTTTACCGAAACACCTTTCATTAATTTACCTGAAATTACAAACACACCCTTCATTAATCTAGAACGACGTAGTTTTGGGGTCATTGAAGATAACTTTATCTCCAGTGAGTGGTTAGAGAAATATTTTTCCCTTAATGTAAACATATTATGTAATTATCTTCCTCATTATCCATCTTTACAAAATATTTTGTACTACCTCCCCATTATTATTTACAAAATATTATGTAATTATCTTCCTCATTATCCCTATTTCAAAACTGCCTAGCATTTTTTTTAGTGTCCACTATTATTAATTTACAAAATATTATATAACTATCTTCCTTATTATCCATCTTTTATAACCGTTTTTTCCCCCCCCCCCCCCCCATTTTAGTGATTTCAGACTGCCATTTTGTTAACTTGTTAGTTAGGAAGATGTTTACTGCTCTTTTTTTATAAATTGAAATGTGACGCGGTAGGTATTAAGGGTTTATATTTTTTGATGTAGGTGAGGAATTAAAATGATAATAAATCGGAAATTTTCTGAAAGTCGAGAAATTTTCGTAATAAATGGTGAGAGTTGAGAAATAGAGCAATGAAAAACTTAAAATTAACAACAAATTTATGTATTTCTCACGAAAAATGCATGACTTGTTCTGTGAGGTCGAGCTAGGAATATTTCTCGTATAAAAAAAATACTTAAAAATATAATTACCCTTTGAAGAATAAATAATTTGTTTTCAATCATTGGTTGATGGAAAAATTATGCGCTTTGCAAGGAATATAATTGGTCAAATAATTTATCATTTGTCAGTGCTTGGGTGTCCATAGCTTTGTTTTCTTGCGGAGGCCATGTGTCCCACTTGAGAAATATTCGAAGTATGGTGATTTGGTTAAATATGTCTCTCACCTCAATAATCAAAAGAATAAAGAATTTGCGGGTACAAGTAAGGTAAAGATTCCTGGGAATGAATATACTTGATAATTAAAAAAACAAAAGGGCATATTTGTAGAAATCTTATCAGAAACGTGAAAGCGTATCGTACTATGCGCTATAAAAAAAATTAAAACCTTCATCGTTTTGATTACCTGGAAAGATGCAGCGATCTGAAGATCTATCCACGAACAATCATAGTCTGCTCTATGATCGATCTTCCAGACTATCTCTCGAGGAGATAGGATAGTTATGTGGGCAACCGTTCAGATGATGAATGTCTGCCTCTAGGGTTTGTTTCTGATGAAAGCCTCCTAATTTTTGCGTTTCATTTACAAGCAGGTGAAAGTAGGTTCATATGCTACTACATCCAAGACCTAACCTAAAACCACATGGGCCATAGAGTTTTTGGGCTGTAGTCTCAATTAAGTTTTATTGGGCTTAAATGATTAAAGAGCACATCAATCCAACAATATTATTATTATTATAAACAAAATAAAGAATTTGAGACGATCTCAGATGACGGAAAAGTTTATTTGGTGCTAAGACCGGACAGACCTACACGCGTTAAAAACAAAAAAACAAAAACAAAAAAAAAAACAAACAAACATGGTAAGAATCGTGATGGAGGGTTTTTTGACTTCTGAATGAGATGATGTATGGAACCAACATTGAAGGTGTGACACGTACATGATTAATGTCGAGGTCAACGTCCTATAATTATATAAAAACACGTCGGGTACAAAGCGTGTGTTTACCTCATGTCGGTCTAACCAAGTGGTAATTTTAATTTATTTGCTTCATCTTCTTTCTTTTCCCTCAAACAGTCTATTTGTAGAATTCAACGTGAAATTAATAGGCTGTTAGTAATAAAATTCAGGTCAGATGGTACCAATGGACAAAAAATTATTAGAATTATTTGTAATAAAAAACTATCTAATAAGATTCTGAGCAAAAAAAAAAAAAACTATCTAATAAGATAAAAGAGAAATTTTATCGCAATGCTATATGGTAAAATGGTAATGAAGATGTTGAGATGGATATGTGATTATACAAGAAAAGATAAAATTCATAATGATCAAATACACGAACAAGTTGGAGTAACTTTTATTGAAAATAAAAGGGTTAAGGTACAAAAATACACATGTGTTTTGGTCAGAGGAACGTTTAGTAGTAAGTGCTTTTTTGCGGTGCAAAAATGACTACGTGGTTATAAAATAGGAGTAGAAGTTACACAAATCGTTAAAGTGGAGGACGTTAACCGTTAAATTAGACAGTTTGACTTAAATTAATGACGTGAACGCATAAGAAGATTTGAAGGAGAACTGAAAATAAGTAAATGAATACAAGGAAATGTAAATAAACTCTGCGCCATTTTTTTGTTGAATATTTCATTTCTTTCAACTTTTCTCTCCATCCAAATGGCTCATTGGAGTTAGCTTTCCCCAAATGTTAAAATTCCCTTAACCCTAGTCGACTTCTATCCTCTTAGACTCAGAACTCAATCTCAGAAATTAGATTCAAAGTTCACGGCATTATGATTTAGTAATGTACGCGGCTTCCTTCTCTTCTTCATCTTCTTCCGTTTCCAGCAGATCTTGCCTGAGGATATGAAGAAAGAAGGGATAGTGAAGTTTGCCGAGATTGTTATTAAGTTGGCTTGGGATTTAGGAATGAAGAAGATCATTTTGGAATCTAATTTGGAGGAGGTTATTAAGTTGATTCTTGATGATTTTTGTTTCACAGGTAGTAACCTGATTTTGAAGATTACAGATATGATATCATGGGATTGGCAAGTGGACATCTGTGTTATTCCTCACGAATTCAACTGTATTGTTGACACTTTGACCAAATCTGGCATTGCGAAGTCTATTATTTTAGATGTGTGTCCTACTCACCTTAGGTCTTGGGTCGAGCAGGAAAGTGTGAGATTAAATTCCTCTTTTTGTGTAATTCTTTCTCTTGTAATGTAGGCTCTAGCCTCCTTTTATATCCAAAAAAAAAAAACCATCTAATTTCTGCGAGATTTACTTACTCTTTCCATACCCCCAATTTCTCAACCAGCACAGATTCGCACGTGTTGATCAAGTTCGGAGCTTTCAATCTAACCCAACCAGCAACGAGGAAGGCGAATATGAAACATTGCATCAAAGTATTTCTGCCACTTGCTTCCTCAATTCTCATAAACACTTCAAAATGTGTTACAAATATCTTTCCAAATCCTCAAAAATTAAATTATATGCGTGCAAAAATATCATCTAATCAAAGGCAACAGACAACCCCCAAGGATAGATCACAACATTTAAACGAACAAGGCTGAACTAAGTTCCAGCAAAACTAACAAGTTCTCTAGAATACAACCCCAACACACCAGTATGGAGGTGCTAGACAAAGATCTGGAAGCTCCAATTAGCACAAATATTGAGCAAGTACCTGTTCCTCTTTACACAGCTAACAGGAAATCACTAAGCGCTGTGATCCAAGCAGCAACAGGAAATCAAGTTATTAGATACATTTCTCAGGAGTTTGGGATTAATATTACAAGTGATCGAACATTTTTACGTCTCATCTTCATATAAGGAAGGCCTTTTGAAAAAGTTCTTTTCATTTATTATATCTTTCACCCGATTCTTAGTATAAGACATATTTGGGAGTTGATCTTGGTCCTAAATATAAGACATAGCTTTCATATTTGTCAATATTTTCCTAATTTACTCTTTTGAATGCTCCTTCAATAATAATCAACAAGGAGAAGGAATAAGGAAAATAAAAAAAAATGAGTAGGGTATTTTATAAAAAATATATCATATTAACTAATCTAAATAATTTCCTTAATCTAATCAAGTTAGATAAATATACCTTATATTAAAGACCGGAGCAGTATTGAATAACTTGAGTGCAAACACTGGAAAAGGTTCCACTTCTTACCATAACTCCTTCATACAGCAACTTAGTTTTCTTCAGCTGGCATAGACTTTTGGCCGAAATCCAACATCTTGTTTAGTGCAGAAACATAAGCCTTGACACTTGAAACAACAGCATCCATGCTAGCCCCCATCCCACTGATCAAAAAGTAGAACATGCACCTGTCAATTTTGGGAAAGAACAAAGTGCATCGAAGCAACACTATAAATTCAACAATCCTAAATGTTCTGTACACTGTTTCATGCCCTGCTTTCCCTCGAATTACAACACGGGTTGTGGCAATTGCGTCCGTGCCTTCTGTAAAATCGTTCAGCGAGTGCTCAACTGTTGCTGGTTCCTGCAAATGAATGAAAGTAAGTAAAAGATTCCTCCGTCATATCAATAGTTGAACAATTTCTGCATAACCCAGTAACTATAAATACAGGAACAATTTGGAAATCAAAGTTTGCAATACATATAATAGTTTTCATTTGCCAGAAATATGCAGGAAGCAAAACATCGTCCATAATATTGACTCACAAAAACCACTTAAATTCTTTCCGTCCTTCGAACTTTTCAAATACGTTAAGTTGGGGGGAAAATGAAAAGCCCATCGCAACTTTGACAGTCTTCCCCGTAAATGAGACTTGCAAATGGAGAACTCCGATAAGTTTTCAAGATCAATTACTCCTCCAATACTATTTATAAGTCATTCCAAACATTTTTCATTGAAACCAAATGAAACCTTAAAACTCAACAATTCTGTCTAAACTTTAAAGTTCCCAACTTAGTCCATATTAAATACATCCTTCGAAAAGTTTCATTCTTTTCTAAATCAACACGAAATAGAGGTGAAAGGGGGAAATTGTAATAAACAATGAAAGTGATCCCTTGTATTATAAAACCGATTACAAAACCCCTCTTCCAAGTGCCTTATATACAGTAAAGGAGGGAGTAAATCATAGGATAAGACAGTATAAAACTTCAAACCTTAATGATGAGATCGATAGCCTTGTAAGCAGAATCCACTGGTCCAGTACCAACAGAACAAGCAACATGAGTTTTACCATCAACATCAATTAGTTTAACAGTTGCAGTTGGCAGACCGAGAGTCCCACATGTCACCTGCACTAGATAGACAAATGATCAATTTGGTTTTTACAGGCAATGCCTAGCTATAACAGTAAACATCAAATTTCAGAGAAAAATCACCATTTACCTGCAAATCTTCAAACTTCCAGATACGTTGTTCTGCCTGAAAAACTTCATCTGATACCAATGCTCGGAGGTCAGCATCAGTGATTCTCTGAAGACAACAAACACCAAATCCGAGTTAGGCCCTAGTAAATTCATTTCAACAACGAACCCAACAAGGTGAAAAAAAGAAGCATAGACTGCTTAAAAAAAGTTAAGAGGCTGCTGACTGCTCAGGCACCAGAAATTCACTTTTAGTGTTTACAAGTTTACATAGCATGTACTAGAAATATTACTAAGACCTCAATTGCAACAATCAGCAAAAATGGACAAAAGAAAACATGTCACATGGAATGCATCTCTTAAGAGCAAACACTCAATGATATATGACAATATTCCTGATACATTTCCTCAGTACCGATACAAGAGGCCACACTGACCAAGATCAACTGACTTCATGATAATTGTAACAGGCTACCTGCTCCTACAAAAATCTTTCCTCAGGTTTAGATGAAAATGCAAATGTAGGAAGAGAGAAGAGGGTTAAGTGGCTTTATGCAGTTGATTTAAAAAGGAATTTAAGATTTGCACTTTATTCTAAAATGTTTCGTTACGTTTCAAGTTCATATGCCAATTTTATCAGGCCTAATTTAGAGGGATGAAATGTCATTCTCCAATATATATATATATTGCCAGCATGCATCCCCAAGATCTAAAATATTAAATCTCATCCATTAACCTTGATTCTTGAGACAACGGAGAGGCCATTACTGTCAATAATCATTATTAATTGTTTAACATACAACATCAAATGGCAAAAAACCTAGCCACTAGTTTGACCTGATGGCTTTAGAATCACCAAGCCTGGAAAGGCAAAGCTAGGAAAATTCATGACCTATCATATATACCTTTTTTTGCTTAGCCACTGCTTTGAAACGCCAAAATATACTGTCAAGTTGGTCGTATTTGAGTTCGTAACCAAGCTGAAAAAAATTAGAACAAATCGTAACAGCAAGGAGGACATAGAATTAATCTTTAAATAGCAAACATTTTTATACCTCCTCAATTTTATTTTTCAAAGCATGGTGTCCACTGCAGCAAAAGAAGCAGTCATGTTTGTTAAGGAGAGAAGACACAAGAGCTGACATATCGATAGCATAAGGCCTCAGAGGATACAAGGACATAAAGACATGATTCTACCATTAAGAAAATTACAAAACAACAGAAGAAAAACAAATCTTGATTCAATATTTGATAGGTACAGCACAAAACATCTATAGCGTCAATGTGAAATAAGTGTTTCTGGGAGTGAATATTAGATGCCATAGATTGCCAACTAGTTAGTCGTGGATATCTAACAATAGCATACCTAAGCTTCCCCAAAACGATACCAGCTTCATCAGATCTTTCGACCCCAACTTCCTCTGGAGCCATTATTTCATACGTACCTTTGTGCTTTAGCATTCCATCCTACAAAACAGATATATCATTATAAGGTCCACTCAGGGATAAGCCTGCTTAAAAGTTAGAATGCACCCAGAGAAAAGTCTGATGTGACTCTAACTAAGTTAGGATGAACTCGTAAAGCTTTTCTCGTCATTTTCTTCAAATGAAGTATTTTTATGTTGTAAAACAAAATTCAAACATTAATTTCAGATATTAATATGTCCTATGAGATAAATGATCCACAGGGTACCTGGCCTGACTAAAATGAAAAAGTCACATGCATGGAACTTTACTATGCAATTAAAAAATAAAGATTACTGGAGTTAAAGAAGAGAATAAATACAAACTAGGGAGAGGATAAGATAGCCTCCTAGTAGAACACAAAACAACAGAGAGGAAATGCAGCAAAGATGAACATTCCATCCGCATATTAGGAAAAGAAGCGCCCTTAAAAGCCAAAAGACACAACCTGCCCAGTCACAAATGCAGTAACACAGAGATCCCCAAAAGGTTTCTTATAAATTAGCCATAGACAAACAATCTTTTCAATGTATAATGCTGCCCCGGCTAGGAAGACAACAATCCATCACTAGATCCAACAAACTGGACAAAAAAGAGAAATAGAAAACAAAACATGCCTATGAAAATAACTATTTAGATCTGACAAATGTAAAGGACATTGATTCCTACAGCAAGAACAATACATGAGACGTTAGATCCAGACAAAATGGAGTACAATAGCCTGTTTTTGTCATAATGCACACATGGCTGTCTACCTGTTGTGTCCCAGATAGGAATTTCATTTTTTAAAACTACATGGACAAATTGGTTCCGAAGTTCGCAGATAACAAAGTGGACCATGCTTAAAATTATGTATTTTTATCAGTAATATGGGCAATTGTGTTGCATGAGAAGCTGCAGCTGTTGCTGGTCAAACCCTGTGTTCAGTTGTAAAATAGTCTAGGTACAAAATATAAGCCCAAGAAAGCATACAATAAATGTGCCAGAGTCTTAACCCCCTTATAAAGGTATATATGTATCAGTGAATTTGACACTAACCTGATTGATGCCACCTTCATGAGCAAAAGCGTTAGCACCTACAATAGCCTTGTGTCGTTGCAATTTCAAACCAGAGTACTCTTCAACCTATTGAAAAAGATGGTGAAAATCAACAATAAGAGACATTAATTGTAAACAGGAAAAGAAGGAAAAGGAAGGAAAATAATAGTTTGATACAAAACCATCTTGCTTGTCGGATAGATGTGAGGCGTGCTAATTCCTGTATAAAGACCGCCAAAGACATGATGATTCGCGCATTTTAGAGCCATCACAACCTTAAAAGAAAAGTTAAGACAAGGTTGGTAAAATCATTGCAAAAATTAAATTTGTAAAGAGAATATTAAAACAAAGAAGGTGAACACAGAAAATTTTGCAATGGTGGCTGCAAGTAGTGGGCTGTACAACAGCGTATTGAGTTATTAAATAGAAAAATTCACAAAAGCAAAGATTCCTTAAAAAAGGTAAATAATTTACAATAGAGAGACTATATCAAGAAAATCAACCAAGCTCTTCATAGATGTGGACTTCGCAGTTCTACTGATTTTCAAAAGGTCTGAACCCTTTTAAACAAATCCAAAAAAAGGAGGTATCCAGTTTATAGAAAGCCGGAAGATGAAAAACAAGCACATAAACAGGACATTCACTGGCTTTGAGAGGATAAAGGCTATCCAACCTCTTTTCAAGGCTTTTCCTGGAGAGAAGTTCCAAAATTTCTAAAACTTCACAATCACCCTGCTTGCTTGAATCTCAAGTCTCATAATATATAAATATTTTATTTTATGCATCATGAGCTTTTGTGCATAACTACTAAAGAAGCTACTTCTGAAGTTAATGATGTCCTAAGATACATTATCATTTCATTTAGGGGCTGTATATCTGATGTTGCCCTGGCACCATTATATTACACCTGGTGAAGACTGAAGAGTAATAAATCCTTCAGACAGATTACATCATGAAAACTTAAAGTACGCTTTGTTTTGCATTGCATCTGAGCTTCAGTAATAATAATTACATCTGTTTGGACCATTCAAGATTGAGATTCACCTCTTCTAATGATGCATTGCCAGCCCTCTCACCTATCCCATTAATTGTTACTTCCAACTGCCTTGCACCAGAACGTGCACTCTGAAAGCAGTTAAGATTAGATTTAATAAATGAAATTTATTTTTTTGTCAGCATAAACTGTAGAGATCTGGGTATACCTCTAAGGTGTTGGCAGTAGAAAGTCCTAAATCATTTTGACAGTGGGTTGAAATGATGACATTTTCAATTCCTGGAGTATTGGCTTTTATGTCGGCAATCAATTTTCCAAACTCGCTAGGCATATTTGTACCGACGGTGTCAGGTATGTTCAACGTCGTTGCGCCAGCCTTGATCACTTCTCCTAATATTTGATACAGAAACTCCCTGTCCGATCTGAGAAATAAGCCAGATAGATTCAGATGGGAGTCAATAACAAAAGCAGGAGTGTCTCCAGCACACGTCATTAGCTAACCAAACTGAGTATATATCATAAAATAAAATTAGACGGAACGAATCGTAATAAGGTCACTCCTTCATCATTAATGATTTGAGAACTCACGGCATGCATTGCTTTTCTATATTTGCAGATGAACTTTTCATACTTATTCTCATAGACAAAAGCAGACAGATTAAAAAACGGAAGGGGGGGAAGCACGAGAAGAAAGGACCGGAGATACCTCCCAGCATCTTCGGGACTGAACTCCACGTCGTCGCAGCCTAAACTCCGAGCAAACTTGACCATATTCCGGGCAGTATCAATCACCTGCTCCTTAGTCTTTCTCAGTTCATACTCCATGTGAATAGCGCTGGTAGCTATAAAGGTATGGATTCTTGGCCTTTTAGCATACTTCACAGCCTCCCACGCAGTTCTAATATCCTTCTCGTTACACCTGGATAACCCGCAAATGACAGGCACGTATCCTTCATCGTCAACAGCATTTCCAACCTCTGTGGCTATCATTTTGACAGCCTCGAAGTCATCGTTGGATGCAGCAGGGAAACCCGCCTCAATAATATCCACACCAAGCTTGGCGAGCTGGCGCGCTATGTCGATTTTCTCCTTAGAGGTCATGGAAGCTCCGGGGAATTGCCCGCCGTCGCGGAGTGTGGTGTCGAAGATCCGAACATAGTTGGGGTCGGGGATATGATTGGGAATGTATTGAGGGCGACGGCGAGAGGGAGTGTTGTTCTGAGATTGAGAACAAGGTATGACAGTGGATTTAGGAAAATATAGCTTTGAATTGCTTATAGAGGAGAAGGACGAATGAGAGGGGAAGTGAAGGAGAGCGTGGGAAGAGTGATTGTTGGAGTTGACGGAGGAAATGGGGTAAGCTCTGGGCGATGACAGAACATGGCTGCGGAAAACAGTTGCCATGGACGAAAAGACAAGGGAGAGAGATCAATACCCTAAAACCTGGGGTGAAGCGAAAAAGAAGAAGAGTGGACAATTCTTTCGGGGTGTTCCACTGTTTCATTCCATTCGAACATTCGGATACGACTACGTGGAGCGAGGGCCGGCAGCTTTTTTGCCTATCGAGGTGAATAATAGAATCTAAGAGGGGATTTACTATTGGTCCAGATTCAGCATCCAAAATTCAGATTCTTTGTAAGATACACTCTCTCTCCCGTCTTAATTGCCTTAATTATAAAAACACATTTGCAAGTTGTGTTGGTCTAATTAATTATAGGAATAAGTTTTAATTTTTATTAATTTCTTCTTAAAATATATATTTTTGATAATAATTAAACGCAATCATAATTTAATAATGCACCTATAAATTCTATAAGGTAAGTAATACTTGTAATTTATTAATGCCTCATACACCTCAATTCTATAATTTTTTTTTTGTTTTTTAGTAAAATAATTTTTAGTAATTTTTATTATTATTTTTTCTATATCACCCCTACTAATACTTCTTCTACAATAATTAATTTAACAACAGGCTTATATTCTATCAAATGTAAGATTCTACTTTCTTTTTAATTTTTAAATAGCATAATTTTAATATTTCTTTAAAAATATTTTCCTGTAACTATCCACTCAAAGTGATTGATTTTTTTTCCTTAAAATTATCTAATAAATTATTTTCGGCCACCCCATTCGGCCACGGTTGGCTGGTGTAGAGGTACTTATTTTTCAAGCAAGAAAATAAAATAAAATCTTCCACCAGTCTTTCTCTCGGGCATCGGATGAATCTAACGGCGAGTATTACGCAATTGAGGTGATCTGAACCTATTTATAAAGTTTTAACTTTTTCAATATTTTATAAACTTCTAATTTAAAGGATTTAAATCTCCCTACCAGCGATTTTTTCTCTGAACTCTCTCTTTCTCGGACATTGGATTTTCTCTCAATCCGCCCCTACTTATTTAAACTTCCATCTATCCAACCGTTAATAGACCGTTAAATCACCATGTTGACTTATTATTTTGACCAAAATGCTCCTCTTTAAAATAAATATTACTTAATAATAATGTAATCTTAAAAAAAAATCATTTAATCACATATAAAATTCAAAAGTTTAAAAAAAAAGTTGGTATAATTTTTTTTTCGTACTTTTAAATTGATCATATTATAAAGTTAATTAACTTTATCATTATAAATTTTTTTTAATAAATTTAAATGTTAAATCGCTTTTATTTTTTAAAAACTTATCATGTAATTTTTAAATATGTATAATGATGTTTTGCAAATAATATATACACACACAATTAAGTTATAAAATTATAAAATAATATTACTATGAGATTTGCATATTAATATTTAATAGCTTATAATTTAAAATTTTTAAGAATATTTCATTAAACATATCTTCTTAAAAATAATCACTTAAATTTTAAACAAGTTATTAATATTTGTCACATGAGCAGATTATTAAAAATATTCTAAATTAAATTTAGTAAAAATATTAAATAGAGCATTAATGAATATTAATATTAAAAGATAAATTATGGATTTGGTATAATGAGAGGTAAATTAGTAAACAACATTTATTTTAATATGGCTTTTAATTTAAAAATATACTTGAAGAATCTTTTTAGAATATTGTTTAACAGTGTTAATGATTTGGACTAAAGTGTATGTTTTCAAAATATAAGAGAGGTTTGTGTAATTAAGATAAAATAAAAGGATGGTTAGAGTATTTTACTCTTATATTTTTAATGTAAGTAAGGAGGTAAAATGATAATAAATCTAAAAATTTCTGAAAGTAAGGAAATTTTCGTAATATATGGTGAGAGTTGAGAAATAAAGCAGTGAAAAACTTAAAATTAATAGCAAATTTATGTATTTCTCCTAAAAAAATGAGGTCGAGCTAGGACTTGTTTTCGTATGAAAAAATACTTAAAAATATGATCACCCTTTGAAGAAAAAATGTTTTCAATAATTGGTTGATGGAAAAACTAGGGGCATTATCTATATCCTTTGAAAAAAAAATTGTTTTCAATAATTGGTTAATGTGTGGGTGTCTATAGCTATACACATATAAACTGGGACACATGACCAAATTTACGGCTTTGTTTCTTGCGTTGGCCATGTATCCCACTTTAGAAATATTCGAAGTTTGGTCATTTGGTTAAATATGTCTCTCACCTCAATAATCAAAAGAATAAAGAATTTGCGGATACAAGTAAGATAAAGATTCCTAGGAATGAATATACTTGGTAATTAACAAAACAAAAGGGCATATTATTATTATAATTATTATAAACACAATAAAGAATTTGAGACGATCTCAGATACCCCCTCGAATTTGGGAAACTTTTTTTTAAAAAAATAATAATATATGTTTAAATGATTGCTCACCCTTAAATTAAATACTTACCCTTAACACATCAAGACTACACTTCGTAATTGGATGAGAGATGAATGGTTGAATGATTGTTTAGTGTTTTATATTGAAAAAGATGTATTTGATAGTATGGATAATAAGGTAATTATGATGGAATTAAAAAAAAAAAGGTCTAAAAGGATGACATTGTAATTATTTTTATTGTAATATACTTTTGTTATTAAAATATATCACTTGAACTTATTGAGTGCCTACCCTTTATTGTAATTTATATAATTACATTTCTAACAGTACTTAGTCTTACTTTTCTAAATGGCAGGTTTTTGAAATAATTGCATCTCTTATTACATCATCAATATTCACTTGATTTCATGAATATTTTTTTTTTATGTTCTTTCTTTTATTGTTTATATTCTTTTGCTTTTTAATGCATTTAAAACTTTCCGGAAAAAAAATAAGGGGAAGCCCCCAAATCCCCTGCCAATAATACCCTTCAATAATTTTCTAGATCGGCCTGTACAGATAGCGAAAAAGTTTATTACGTGCTAGTGCCAATAATACCCCTTCAATAATTTTCTAGATCGGCCCGTACAGATAACGAAAAAGTTTATTACGTGCTAGTGGACGACAATAAGGCTGGACAGACCTATACCAAAAAAAAGAAAAGAAAAAAAAAGTTGGAACACATAGTAAGAATTGTAATGGAGGATTTTTGAAGGTTTTGTTTTTGGCTGAATGAGATGATGTGTAATATCCTAGACGCTCGCTTGTGGATAACTCCAGGCCTCATGGTTGTGTAACATCCTAGGCGCTCGCTTGTGAGTATTGTCTGTTGTGGCACTCCGGCGCTCGCTTGTAAGTATTGTCTGTTGTGGCACTCCAGGCCTCACGATTTTGTTTTTGGCTGAACCTAGTTCATCAAAATGCGTCCACAAGGGAAAGGTATCCGCATCTTTATAAGGGATGCTTCGTTCGCCTTCCCAGTCGATATAGGACTTCACACTCCACCCCCCTTGGGGCCCAGCGTCCTCGCTGGAGGATTGACCCGAGCCCTGGCTCTGATACCAATTGTAACATCCCAGCTGATACCAATTGTAACATTCCATCCACCCCCCTTGGGGCCCAACGTCCTCGCTGGAGGATCGACCCGAGCCCTGGCTCTGATACCAATTGTAACATCCCAGCTGATACCAATTGTAACATTCCATCCACCCCCCTTGGGGCCCAACGTCCTCGCTGGAGGATCGACCCGAGCCCTGGCTCTGATACCAATTGTAACATCCCAAACGCCCGCTTGTGGGGAAAAGGTCTTCGTATCCTTATAAGGCATGCTTCGTTCGTCTTCCCAGTCGATGTGGGACTTCACACTCCACTCCCCTAGGGGCCCAGCATCCTTGCTGGCACATCGACCCGAGCCCTTGCTTTGATACCATCTGTAACATCTCAAGCACCCGCTGCTTGTGGATATTGTCCACTTTGGAGCTCCATGCCTCACGGTTTTATTTTTGGCTGGGCCTAGCCTATCAAAACGCATCCACAAGGGAAAGGTCTCCGCATCCTTATAAAGCATGCTTCGTTCACCTTCCCAGTCGATGTGGGACTTCACACTTGACTGGGAAACTTTCAAGGAACGAATTCACAATAAATTCTACCCCAACGCAATTAAGTGGCAGAAACATGAGGAATTTGCAAGGTTCAGGATGACGGGGAAGATGACAGTGCAGGAGTATACTGACAAGTTCATTGAACTCTCACGTTTTGCTTCGAATCTCATTCCTACAGAGAAGGACAAGGCGTGGAAGTATGAAAAAGGGCTGACATTCAAAATTCAGAAGTCATTGGGAGGTATAACATCGAAGACTTTCCAGGAAGCTTACGAACGAGCTTTAAACCTTTTTTATATCTTACAACTGAAGAGGAAGTCATGAAGAGGAACAAGAGAAAGCAGTTTGGCAGTGGTCCTTAACAAGCCAGTGGTGACAAGAAGTCTCACTATGATAACAAGGACGACAACTGGGGTGGCAAACAACCACAAGAACAGTAGTTTGCTGACAGAGGTAATTATGGTGAAAATCAACTCAAGACCCAAGCTCAAGGAACAAGATCATATTCTTGTAAAGGATGTGGCAAGGAGGCACACCATGGGAGGAAATGCAATGGAGAACTTATAACTTGTTTCCAACGTGGTGGCAAGGGGCACAAGGCTAACTGGTGTACTGTCAAGGATTTAATATGCAAAAATGCTCTCAAGGAGGACAACCAAAACCAGATGGAGGAAGAAATGAGAACAATAATCAAGGGAGTAGGAAAAATGACAATCAGCCGCGCTACCAACAAAACTTTCAGAATGAAAATGGAGGGAATTGACAATATGCCACTATTGGAAATCTCAACAATGGAGCTGGAGCAAATCGAGCAACTGGTCAGAATGCTGATGCTAATCAAACCACAGGGATTCAAGGAAGGATCTATGTTATGAACCACTTTGAGACTGCAATAAACCCAAATGTTATTACAGGTACCTTCTTACTCCGGTCGGTTCCTGCTAATATTTGTTCAACACCGATGCATTGCTCTTTGTTATCTCATCTTATTTTGTTGAGAAGACGAGAATGCTACCATCTTCAACCTTTTTAACCAACGTTGCCTTACCCTCTGAAGCTGTTGTCTCTTGCTCCAATGTTTATGAACACATTCTGATTAGTATAACTGGTTCTGAGCTACCAGTCAATCTCGCCACGGGGGGCTCTTGTTTTGTCTGTACACAATTAAGTTTTGAGGACGAAACTTATTTTAAGAATGGTAGAATGTAATACCCCAGATTATTATTATTATTATTATTATTATATATTGAGATTATGATAATAATAATAACAACAATAATATAATAAATAAAGATTTAGAATTTAATAATATTTGCATTATTTTATAATTTATTAATTAGCAATAATTATAGAGCCCAGCCCGTAGCTAAAACCTTAGATTCTAATTATAAACTTAGGTCTGATCACTTAAACTTAGAAAACGCTCAATACTTTTCTTCGCCACTATTTTTTTCTCTCTCTCTGCTACTACATTTTCATTCGATACTCTCATCAGTTATTCTCTTAGAAGGTTAGCAAAACAAAGACCAGGTAATTTTAATCCCATGAGTCTTAGGTTAGTTTTATATTAATTTTGATAGGTAATCCTAATCCCTAGTTCAATAGAAATCATTTGTTCATAGGTTGTATATTCTTTAATCCAAAACTCGCACAATTGCTCACTACTCTTCGTGATTTTCTTTCTTTTCGTGCGTCTATGCATCCTTTTATTCTAATTGATCTTCTTATTGTGCAATCCGAAGACCCCAGTCTCTTCCAAATTTCTTAAAGATATGGTATATCATATACTTGCATCAACTTTATCTATTCCTCACGTAGGGCCACATTCATTTTTCTCTCGTGGGATATTACTTTTTTTATAATCCCATGTATTGCATTATACATGGTATAATATAAACATAATATATTATATTAGATGTACAATGTATCCCTTGGCCATGCTTTTCACCGTCTGATCACCTCTTTAAATGTGTTGAAGTTAATAATCCCAGATTTCTTTCTTTGCGTGGTTAATGTTGCATATTTCCGCACGTTGCTAATATCCACAATAAGAGGGATTAAGTTATTTAGTTTTTAAATGTTTATTTTGTGCTGCTTTTTATTATTATTATTATTATTATAAACATATTGTTAGCTTTTTTTTGGGAGTAGTGGAGTCATTTTAATTTACTTTACCGAGTCTATTGGGTAGCTATATTAATAATCCTATATATTAGCTATGATCCTAGATTTTAGCTAGATTGACTACCGTGCTATGCAATGTTTATATATTGTTCATTATTTATCAATAAAGTAAGCACATTAATTTTAATGTTTATGCTAGCTTTGTCTAATGCTATATTATTTGATATTCTTTCCTTCTTTATATAATATCCCCTGTATAATGAAATAAGACATGAATAGATTTGATATCAAAATATCCCTATATCGCCAAGCGCCTTGTAGCGCATTGGCACTAGTGTCAGGCTTAAGAGTCTGGCCTCCCCCCTCCCCTCAGGGGTTCGATCCCTGCCAGTTGTATCAAAAAAAAAAATATCCCTATATCCTGTATTTAATTAAATAATAGAAAAGTATATAAAAGATAATTAAATAATAGAAAAACATATAAAAGATAATTAAATAATAGAAATAATTTAGGAATTTTATTATGAGTGTATTTTAAAATAATCTAACAGTGGGAGGATAACTTTGGGACGGTACCTCCCAAAGTGATGAACACAATCGGGCTTTATACCCTCGAAATATTATTTGATGTGAATCGATAATATCCATTCTTCCCAAAGTGGTGTCTGGCTTTCGGGACACTAGTAGCAACTTTGGGAAGAGGTGTGCACACTAGGAAGAAATACTTGATGGCCAAATTTGATTAATTGTGCCTGACAGGGTTTCCCAGGTCATAGAGTAGATTGGCAGGGTTTCCCGGATCTACTATGGTTCTCTTCCCACTAAATAGACTGGCAGGGTTTCCCGGGTCTAAATAAATTTAAAAAGATGACGAATAATGTTTGATGCAATTACCTTATAATTTATTTATATATTCGCTTGATTAACATATTTGTGGCTTTTTTCCCTATTTACCACTTTTTAAATAATTAATTACCATTTTGCCACTGTTTTCAAAATATTTCTCAATGTGCCACTATTTAGTCGACTAAACTAAGGTTTAGTCGACTAAAACGCGGGGCGTTATTTTTTTGGCTGCCCCCGAGATTTAGTCGACTAACTCAAGTGACTTAGTCGACTAAATACAGGGGGTTTTTAAAAACCCCAATCGCGGCATTTAGAACCTTAATCCACCACAAAACCTCCCCAATCCTCTCCCCTCTATTTTTTTCACCAAATCCTTACTGAATCCGTTGGTGGGTAGCGAAGGAAACTTCGTTGTAGCATCATTTGTGTCGATTTCAATATGTTCTCATCTCCATTTTGAATTTCCGTCATTGTTCTTTCGTTTATGCGAACCCATTTCCCTAGAAGGTAGACAAATTATTAAAAGTAAAAATGAGTTTTATATTTAAAATCAAAGTTCAAGGATGGAGAACATGACTAAGAATCCTAACAGAAAAATCCCCAATATAAAATCTTAATAAAAAAATTAATTTTATGGTTTCTTAAACCTGAATATGAAGAAATATTTTTCAAAATTTATAATTTATATTGATTACATTCAAAATATCAAATTGATTAGTTAAGATATTGATTTAAAATATATATGAAAATCCCTAATGATGTCTTCATTTTCAAACTCATCAACAACTTCTTGAGGTACCCAACCTACCTTCGACAAGCATTCATATGTTACTTATAATATATCAAAATATAGGAAAATGATATCCTATATGAGATTATAGAGGATAAAAAAAGTTACTATATCAAAATATAGGAAAATGATATCCTCATTATCCTCTTTTATATCATCATCTCATCTCCATCCTTAGATAATGAAATATATATTTTAGATTTAATATTTTATAAAATTATTATTATTATATTTTATAATTTAAAATTTAAAATTTCTTTATTTATTACAGATTGCAATTATGAAGGGTATAGATCAATATAACTAAGAATCGTAATAGAAAAAACCTCAATATAAAAACTTAATAAAAAAATTAATTTTATGGTTGTTTTATAGCTCCACACGCCAATAGTATCTGAACTGCATGACAAAGGAGTTAATTATCTAACAGGTCCCACAATATTATCGAACGTGTTATACACACACGAACATGATAAAGAGTTTTACGTTTAACCCTATAATATATACTAAAATATTAATAATATTAATAAATAAATAAATAATTGGACGAAGAAAAGGTAAAAGCTCCGCATAAACGAAAGAACAACGGCGGAAATTCGAAATAGAGATGAAAACATATCGAAATCGACGCAAATTATGCTAGAACGAAGTTTCCTTCGCTACCACCAACGGATTCAGTAAGGATTTGGTGAAAAAAATAGAGGGGAGAGGATTGGGGAGGTTTTGTGGTGGATTAAGGTTCCAAATGCCGCGATTAGGGTTTTTAAAAAACCCCCTGTTGCTATTTAGTCGACTAAGTCACTTGAGTTAGTCAACTAAATCTCGGGGGCAGTTTGGTCGACTAAATAGTGGCATATTGGGAAATATTTTGAAAACAGTGGCAAAATGGTAATTAATTATTTAAAAGTGGCAAATAGGGAAAAAAGCTCATATCTGTGCCATTTAAATTGTGTTTTATTAGAATTATCAGCAATTGTTGATGTTTGTGTTCATGGGCTGCGATGATCGTTTGGGGGAGCAGAATTTCGGTGAAACAGGTGCCAAGGGTTGGGGCTAGCAGTGAGAAGTGAGGAAGCACCTTCAACTAATTCTGTTCTGTTTTATTTTACTTTGTTCAGAATAGAGTTGGGAATCAGGGCCGGTCTGGCCCAACAGGGCTAGGGCCTAACAGGGCTGGCCCTACAGGGCCTGAAGTAAGGAAAACATATGTTTTTCAAAGCTCGGCCCAATAGCACTAGGGCCAAGGCCGGCCCTACAAGGCCTAAAAATTACTATTCCAAATTTTAACTATTTTTCCTTCGATTTTTTTAAAGAAATATAATTAATAAATTGTAATTATTAAAGTTCTAATCTATTAAATAGATTTTATAAACATCAATATCTAAACAATATAAATCATTCAACAAATAAACACATTCATTAATTTGTAATAAAAAAACAAATAAACACAAAAAATATGTTTTTTCTTTTTTCTTTTTTTCAAAAAATATGAAACAAAGGGGTTGCTTTATGTATGCCTATGACAAAATGCTTTTCCCTCTCGTAATTTTGTGTGTTGGCAAATTCCTTCGGTTCATGCATGATTTTACTGACAGGTAAAAATAATTATACTTATTTTACACATAACATATTTATAATTTATTACTTATATAATATTGTGATACTAAATTATGTGTTTATTTAATATGAAAACATCCCCTCTTTAAAATTTATAATAACTAATTATGTGTTTTAATACAAAATATGTTACAGTATAGTTTAAACTAAAAAAATTTAAAGTAATTACAAATAAACACATTCATTAAGTAGAAGCCTAAATCATTATTTTTTTAAAAAAAAAAAACTACAGTTAAACGGGCCTGCAGGGCTGGCCCGATTAAGCCTAAGGCCCTACAGGGTCGGCCCTGCAAGGCCAATTTCAAATTTCAGGCCTATTTTTCAAGCCCGAGCCCTGCAGGATCAGGGCTTAAACGGGCCGGCCTGATGGGCTTGGCCCGATTTCCCTGCTCTAGTTCAAAATAAAACACCTTTTGCTTAAGTTTGGATTTACATTATTGTAATAAGTAGCCTTGCCTTGTCCCTAGTAAAAGTGCGGCGATAAAACTCTCCAAGGTTGTTTATTTCGAATTTCAGTACTCATTTATAAAAATCATTTAAATTTTATACTATAATAATAGTTAGAAATTGGGGGTGTTACAGGTGGGAGAAGTGACTTTTGTTTCTGATGGACTTTTCCTGATGGACTTTGTGTTTGAGACAGCAAGACAGAAGTGACTTTTATTTCTGATGGACACTTGTTTGACATAGTTTTTAAAAGATAGATGAGATGGATAATGACTGAAAAAGGCTTGAATCAAATTCAGACATACACATATAAAATATGATAATTTTGGATAAAAAATTAAATATAAATATAAATTTGCTAAATAAAATAATAAAATTACCATTACAAAAAATTACAATACAATGAAGTACTTAAATGATAAAATTACCATTAAAAATATACATTTGCACAATTTTGAAAATAAGCAAAATATAGACGTAGAATAAAAATCATTTCATTATTTTCATTCATTAACGTAAATATGTTTAAAAAAAAAAATCAAATACTATATTTTACTTGAACCTGATATATTTCTACAATCCCAACTAATTCATCAGAATAGGGGGGGGGGGGGGAAACCGAAAATGATATATTTTAGTATATTGCTTGAATGTGATATATATTTCATCAGATTCATCAAATATAGAGGAGAGGAGAGTATCACGTAAAAAGGATAGAAATAAGACTTTTTTTGGGGAGGAGGGGCGCAACGGTCTAAAGAGGCTTTTGGTGATGGGATGAAAAGCTTGATGGAATGAGTAGCTAGCAGATTTGGCTTCAACAAAAACACAACTTCATAAGTGATCCAAACACACCTTTCTTTCTTGATGAACTTTTTTTTCCATCTGATGAGATAATAAGTTCATCAAATGGAATGCCAAACAGGCCCATAGCACAATGACGTCATGCGATGTATTTAGCTGACTCTTGGAATAAGGTTTTATTGTGGTAGTAAGCGGTCTATAGTACTGTTTGGGCCCAAAAAAAACAACAGTGTAGTATGCACTACCACAACATCTAACTTGAGATTTGCTTACTCTTTTCATACCCTAAACTAGCATAGGTTCACACGTGTTGATCAAGTTTGGAGCTTTCAATCTAACCCAAGCAGCAACGAGGAAGGCGAATATGAAAAATTGAATCAAAGTATTTCCGTCACTTGCTTCCTAAATTTTCATAAGCACTTCAAAATGTGTTACAAATATCTTTCCAAATCCTCAAAAATTAAATTATATGCGTGCAAAAATATCATCTAATCAAAGGCAACTAACAACCCCCAAGGACAGATCACAACATTTAAGCGAACAAGGCTGAACTAAGTTCCAGCATAACTAACAAGTTCTCTAGGATACAACCCCAATACACCAGTATGGAGATGCTAGACAAAGATCTGGAAGCTCCAATTAGCACAAAATATTGAGCAAGCACCTGTCCCTCTTTACACAGCAAACAGGAAATCACTAAGCGCTGTGATCCAAGCAGCAACAGGAAATAAAGTTATTAGATACATTTCTGAGGAGTTTGGGATTAATATTTCAAGTGAACATTTTTACGTCTCATCTTCATATAAAGAAGGCCTTTTGAAAAAGTTCTTTTCATTTATTATATCTTTCGTCCCCAATTCTTAATATAAGACATATTTGGAGGGTTGATCTTAATCCTAAATATAAAACATAATTTTCAACTTTGTCAATATTTTCCTAATTTACTCCTTTAGATACTCCTTCAACAATAGTCAAAAAGGAGAGGGAAAGGAAAATAAAAAAGAAGAGTAGGGTATTTTATAAAAAATATATCATATTAACTAATCTAACTAATTTCCTTAATCTAATCAAGTTAGATAAATACATCTTATATTAAATAATGGAGTAATATTGAATAACCTGAGTGCAAACACTGGAAAAGGTTCCACTTCTTACCATAACTCCTTCATACAGCAACTTTGGTTTTTTCAGCTGGCATAGACTTTTGCCCGAAATCCAACATCTTGTTTAGTGCAGAAACATAAGCCTTGACACTTGAAACAACAACATCCATGCTAGCCCCCGTCCCACTGACCAAAAAGTAGAACATACATCTGTAAATTTTTGGAAAGAACAAAGTACACCGACGCAACACTATAAATTCAACATACTTAAATGTTCTGTAAACTGTTTCTCCAGTTGAAGCATGAGTGGATGGATGCCCTGCTTCCCCTCGAATTACAACACGGGTTGTGGCAATTGCGTCTATGCCTTCTGTAACTGCATTCAGAGAGTACTCCAAAAGTGTTGCTGGTTCCTGCAATGAATTAAAATAAGTAAAAGATTCCTCCGTCATATCAATAGTTGAACAATTTATGCATAACGCAGTAAATATAAATACAGGAAAAATTTGGAAATCAAAGTTTGCACTACATATAATTATTTTCATTTGCCAGAAATATGCTGGAAGCAAAACATCATCCATAATATTGACTCACAAAAACCACTAAAATTCTTTTCGTCCTTCGGAGTTTTCATATACATTAAGTTGGGGGCAAAATAAGAGGCCCAGGGCAACTTTGAGGCTCTGATTGGTTGGAGAGGAGGGAAAAGAGGAGAAAAGTCATTTGTGGTGGGCCCACAAGAGTTTTCCTCTCCTTTAAATTCCCCCCCCCCCCCCCCAACCAATCAGAGCCTGAAAGTCTTCCCCGTAAATGAGACTTGCACATGGAGAACTCCAATAAGTTTTAAGATTAATTACTCCTCCAATAGTATCTATAAGTCATTCCGAACATTTTTCATTGAAACCAAATGAAACCTTAAAACTCAATCATTCTATCTAAAATTTAAAGTTCCCTACTTTGTCCATATTAAATACATCCTAAGAAAACCTTCATTATTTTCTAAATCAACATGAAATAGGGGTAAAAGGGGGAAATTGTAATCAACAATGAAAGTGATCCCTTGTATTATAAAACCGATTACAAAACCCCTCTTCCAAGTGCCTTATATATAGTACAGGAGAGAGTAAAACATAGGATAAGACAGTATAAAACTTCAAACCTTTATAATGAGATCGACAGCCTTGTAAGCTGAATCCACTGGTCCAGTACCAACAGAACAAGCAACATGAGTTTTACCATCAACATCAATTAGTTTAACAGTTGCAGTTGGCAGACCGAGAGTCCCACATGTCACCTGCACTAGATAGACAAATGATCAATTTGGTTTTTTTCAGGCAATGCCTAGCTATAACATTAAACATCAAATTTCAGAGAAAATCACCATTTACCTGCAAATCTTCAAACTTCCAGATACGTTGTTCTGCCTGAAAAACTTCATCTGATACCAATGCTCGGAGGTCAGCATCAGTGATTCTCTGAAGACAACAAACATCACATCCGAGTTAGCCCTTAATAGATTCATTTCAACAATGAACCCAAGAAGGTAAAAATAAATAATAATAATAATAATAACAAAAAAGAGCCATAGACTGCTTAAGAAAAGTTAAGATGCTGCTGACTGCTCAGGCACCAGAAATTCACTTTTAGTGTTTACAAGTTTACATAGCATGTACTAGAAATATTCCCAAGGCCTTAATTGTAACAATCAGCAAAAATGGACAAAAGAAAACATGTCACATGGAATGCATCTCTTTAGAGCAAACACTTAATGATATATTACAGAAGATTCCTGATAGATTTCCTCAGTACCAATACAAGAGGCCACTGTGATTAAGATCAACTGACTTCATGATAATTGTAACAGGCTACCTGCTCCTACAAAAATCTTTCCTCAGGTTTAGATGACTTATCAACTGACCAGATGGCTTTAGAATCACTAAGCCTGGAAACGCAAAGTTAGGAAAATTCATGACTTATCATATATACCTTTTTTTGCTCAGCCACTGCTTTGAAACGCCAAAACATATGATCAAGTTGGTCGTCTCTGAGTTCATAACCAAGCTGGAAAAAAAAAATAGAACAAATCATAACAGCAAGCAGGACATAGAATTAATCTTTAAATAGCAGACATTTTTATACCTCCTCAAGTTTTCTTTTCAACGCATGGCGTCCACTGCACCAAAAGAAGCAGTCATGTTTGTTAAGGAGAGAAGACACAAGAGCTGACATATCGATAGCATAAGGCCTCAGAGGATACAAGGACATAAAGACATGATTCTACCATTAAGAAAATTACAAAACAGAAGAAAAACAAATCTTGATTCAATATTTGATAGATACAGCACAAAACATCTATAGCCTCAATGTGAAATAAGTGTTTCTGAGAGTGAATATTAGATGCCATATATTGCCAACTAGTTAGTCGTGGATATCTAACAATAGCATACCTAAGCTTCCCCAAAACGATACCAGCTTCATCAGATCTTTCGAGCCCAATATCCTCTGGAGCCATTATTTCATACGTACCTTTGTGCTTTAGCATTCCATCCTACAAAACAGATATATTATTTTAAGGTTCACTTAGGGATAAGCCTGCTTAAAAATTAGAATGCACCCAGAGAAAAGTTTGATGTGACTCTGACTAAGGTCTTACAGGGGCTGTTAGGATGAACTTGTAAAGCTTTTCTCGTCATTTTCTTCAAATGTAGTCTTTTTATGTTGTAAAACAAAATTCAAACATTAATTTCAGATATTCATATGTCCTATGAGATAAATGATCCACAGAGTACCTGGTCTCACTGAACTGAAAAAGTCACATGCATGGACTTTTCTGTTCGATTAAAAAAAACATTACTGGAGTTAAAGAAGAGAATAAATACAAACTAGGGAGAGGATAAGATAGCCTCCAAGTAAAACACAAAACAACAGAGAGGAAATGCAGCAAAGATAAACATTCCATCTGCATATCAGGAAAAGAAGCGCCCTTAATAGTCAAAACACACAACCTACCCAGTCACAAAATGCAGTAACAAAGAGGTCCCCAAAAGGTTTCTTAGAAATTAGCCATAGAAAAACAATATTTTCGATGTATAATGCTGCTCCGGCTAGTAAGACAACAATCCATCACTAGATCCAACAAACTGGACAAAACAGAGAAATAGAAAACAAAACCTACCTATGAGAATAACTATTTAGATCTGACAAATGTAAAGGGCATTGATTCCTAAAACAAGAACAATATATGAGATGTCAGATCCAGACAAAATGGAGTACAATAGCCTGTTTTGTCATAATGCACACATGGCCGTCTACTTGCATCCCAGATAGGAATTTCATTTTTTTAAACTATATGGACAAATTGGTTCCGAAGTTCGCAGACAACCAAGTGGACCATGCTTAAAATTATGCATTTTTATCAGTAGTATGGGCAATTGTGTTGCATGAGAAGCTACAGCTCTTAATGGTCAAACCTTGTATTTGATTGTAGTAAAATGGTCTGGGTACAAAATATAAGCCCAAGCCCATGAAAGCATACAATAATTGTGCCAGAGTCTTAACCACCTTATATAGGTATATGTCAATTTGACACTAACCTGATGAATGCCACTTTCGTGTGCAAAAGCATTAGCACCTACAATAGCCTTGTGTGGTTGCAATTGCAAACCAGAGTACTCTTCAACCTATTGAAAAAGATGGTGAAAATCAACATTAAAAGTCATAATTGTAAACAAGAAAAAAAGGAAAAGAAAGGAAAATAATAGTTTGATACAAAACCATCTTGCTTGTCAAATAGATGTGACGTGTGTTAATTCCCGTATAAAGACCGCCATAGACATTATCTTTCCCGCATTTTAGAGCCATCACAACCTTAAAAGAAAATTTAAGACAAGGTTGGTAAAATCATTGGAAAAATTAAATTTGTGAAGAGAATATTAAAACAAGGACGGTGAACACAGAAAATTTTGCAATGGTAGCTGCAGGTAGTGGGTTGTACAACAGCATATTGAGTTATTAAATAGAAAAATTCACAAAAGCAAAAATTCCTTAAAAAAGGAAAATAATTTACAAAAGAGAGACTACGTCAAGAAAATCAACCAAGCTCTTCATGGATGTGGACTTCGTTGTTCTACTGATATTGAAAAGGTCAGAATCCTTTTAAACAAATCCAAAAAAAAAGGTATCCAGCTTATAGAAAGCCAAAAGATGAAAAACAAGCACATAAACAGGATATTCACTGGCTTTGAGAGGATAAAGGCTATCCAACCTAGTTTCAAGGCTTTTCCTGGAGAGAAATTCCAAAATTTCTAGAACTTCACAATCACCCTGCTTGCTTGAAACTCAAGTCTCATAATATATAAATATTTTATTTTGTGCATCATGAACTTTTGTGCATAATTACTAAGGATGCTACTTCTGAAGTTAATGATGTCCAAAGACACATTATCATTTCATTTAGGGGTTGTATGTCTGATGTTGTCCTGGCAGCATTAATATTACTCCTCTTGAAGACTGAAGAGTAATAAATCCTTCAGATAAATTACATACTGAAAACTTAAAGTAAACTTTGTTATGCATTGCATCTGAGCTTCAGTAATAATAATTACATCTGTTTGGACCATTCAAGATTGAGATTCACCTCTTCTAATGATGCATTGCCAGCCCTCTCACCTATCCCATTAATTGTTACTTCCAACTGCCTTGCACCAGAACGTGCACCCTGAAACCAGTTAAGATTAGATTTAATAAAGGGAATTTATTTTTTTGTCAGCATAAACTGTAGAGATCTGGGTATACCTCTAAGGTGTTGGCAGTAGAAAGTCCTAAATCATTTTGACAGTGGGTTGAAATGATGACATTTTCAATTCCTGGAGTATTGGCTTTTATGTCGGCAATCAATTTTCCAAACTCGCTAGGCATATTTATACCGACGGTGTCAGGTATGTTCAACGTCGTTGCGCCAGCCTTGATCACTTCTCCTAATATTTGATACAGAAACTCCCTGTCCGATCTGAGAAATAAGCCAGATAGATTCAGATGGGAGTCAATAACAAAAGCAGGAGTGTCTCCAGCACACGTCATTAGCTAACCAAACTGAGTATATATCATAAAATAAAATTAGACGGAACGAATTGTAATAAGGTCACTCCTTCATCATTAATGATTTCAGAACCCACTGCATGCATTGCTTTTCTATATTTGCAGATGAACTTTTCATACTTATTCTCATAGACAAAAGCAGACAGATTAAAAAACGGGAGGGGGGGAAGCACGAGAAGAAAGGACTGGAGATACCTCCCAGCATCTTCGGGACTGAACTCCACGTCGTCGCAGCCTAAACTCCGAGCAAACTTAACCATATTTCGGGCAGTCTCAATCACCTGCTCCTTAGTCTTTCTCAGTTTATACTCCATGTGAATAGCGCTGGTAGCTATAAAGGTATGGATTCTTGGCCTTTTAGCATACTTCACAGCCTCCCAAGCAGTTCTGATATCCTTCTCGTTACACCTGGATAACCCGCAAATGACAGGCACGTATCCTTCATCGTCAACAGTATTTCCAACCTGTGTGGCTATCATTTTGACAGCCTCGAAGTCATCCTTGGATGCAGCAGGGAAACCCGCCTCAATAATATCCACACCAAGCTTGGCGAGCTGGCGCGCTATGTCGATTTTCTCCTTGGAGGTCATGGAAGCTCCGGGGGATTGCTCGCCGTCGCGGAGTGTGGTGTCAAAGATCCGAACATAGTTGGGGTCGGGGATATGATTGGGAATGTATTCAGGGCGACGGCGAGAGGGAGTGTTGTTCTGGGATTGAGAACAAGCTATGACAGTGGATTTAGGAAAATATAGCTTCGAATTGCTTCTAATGGCGGATGATGAGAGGGACGAGTGTGAAGGGAAGTGAATGAGAGTGTGGGAAGAGTGATTGTTGGAGCTGACGGAGGAAATGGGGGTAGCTCTGGGCGATGACAGAACATGGCTGTGGAAAACAGTTGCCATTGACGAACAGACAAGGGGGAGAGATCAATACTCTAAAACCTGAGGTGAAGCGAAGAAGAAGAGTGGGTAATTCCTTCGAGAGTGTTCCACTGCTTCAGTTCAGTATGTTATCTTCCAGTTGAACATTCGCATACGACTCCGTGGAGCGAGGGCCGGCGGCCCTTTGTTTTTTTTTCTAGCAAGGTAAAAACTTGAATCAAACAGAGTATTCATTATATTGTCACTGTAAATTTAGGTCTTTTTCACCATTTTTTTTTTTACTGTTACTCCATCCTAATTCTGATAAAAAAAATAATATAGTGACTAAAATTGATAATGACAATATTCTATCTCATTCATTATTATTCCAGATTCAGCATCCAAAATTCATATTCTTTGTAAGACATAAATTACAGTCCATCCTCCCTCACTAACATCCTAATTATAAATTATAATGATGATCTCATACCAGTTACTTTAACCTTATTTATAAGTCTATTTTGATTAAAAAAAATTTAGTTTTATTTTTATAAGTCATCTTTTAATAATAAATGAGATTGTGATTTGTAACAATTTTACTCATATTAATTGTACCAATAAAAATAGAAAAATAATAAAAAATTGAAAGATACATATTCATAAATAATGATAAAGTTAAAAATTTACCCTATAATCATTAAACTAACTACGTATGAAAGAGACTAGACACGAGACAGCCCGATGTTTTAAAAATACTTTTGTCCTCTGGTTATTTGCCTTTCCGTGGCTTGCATGGTTTTTTGTTTGGTTTAGAATTGAGAGAGATCCTTATTTTCCCCCAACAAGAAAAACGCTTTCCTGATCAAAGGTGTTTTTTGGCCACGAAAAAAAAAAAAATCGTGTTTAAAACCGATTTTTTAAAAAATAATCGGGAACTCCCAACATATGTACTACCATCTCGGTCCTAATTATAAGAACTAGTTGATTTTTTTTGGAGAGATTAAGGAAGTTGTTATGGACCTGAATAATGAGCTTATTAAAGGTTAGGCCCAGTCCTTCTTAGACCAGGTAAACCACCAATATTTCCATGATTATGTCTATTATTATATTGGAGATAATGCAGGTAGTGGGGAAAAAACGGTTTAGATCGTGGGAAACACCTTGGTAAGAGAGGACACGCACGACCAACGTGGAGGAACCCTAAACGACCTCTATATAAACATGTTCTCTAGGTGCATTCTCTCCATTCTGAATTGATCGTTTAAATTCTGCCTACACAGAGCACACATCCCACCCCCTTTTAGTGTATATCGAACTACGTGGATTTTGATCCCTTTGAAGGGTACATAAGCCCTAGGCATTGTTCCTAGACCAAGTCCGATCTATTTTGTTCTATGACATAACATTACAGAAGCAAGATAAGTTAGTTAATCATTTTATATGTTGTATATTTTTAGAGTATATATTAGTTTATTAGTTAAACTAATTAATTTGAAGAATAAAATAAAAATACTCTAAAATAATTTAATTATCTTCCTTAACTTCTCCAAAAAAATCAACCAGTTCTTATAATTAGGGCCAAATAGAGTAATATATTGCAGGTGCTACTGGTGTTAATAATCAAGTTACTACTGTGGAGATTTTATAATAAGGATTGGAAGTAGTATTATTTTGTTTACTTAAAAAAATACAAGTACAAAAGAAAAAGGAAAGTTTAAATATCTGAAGTTTTATTTTCATGGCTTGTATTCATTATGCTTCATATTAGATTCTACGGGGAAAAATCACAGAAAAATACTCTGAAAATATTTTAAAAAAAATACTCCATTTGATTTTTGGCGGCGATACCATGTTGATTCTGTTGTTTTACGGATCCGGATTCTCTCCTTATCCTTTCCCCTCAGAATCCCATCTGGACCGTCCAAATCTTGATCCAACGGTCCAGATTAAAAAAAAATTACTTTTGTCTTTTTCGAAAAAGACAAAACTTCAATTTTTTTTTTTAATCTGAACCGTTGAATCAAGATTTGGACGGTCCAAATGGGATACTGAGGGATTCTGAGGGAAGAGGAGAAGGAGAAAATCTGCTTCCGTTGTTTTACTCCTTGATGTGGTGATTAGCACTGCATTAGATTCGGAGTACCATACATAAATTTGCACCACTTCAGAGCATGTGGTAGATATCAAATTGCCCAATCTTCAATCAGCTTAATATAATACCCGATAATATTTGGTAGTTAAATATAAGACATAGTTTATATATTTTTTAATAATTTCTATATTAATACTTCACCAATAATAATCAAGAAAGAAAGTAAATAAGTAGATTAAATAACTCAACTAACTTTATTAATCTAATATAAGATAAATAATTCATCTGGTTTAAAATATAAGAGTCAAATATCTATTTTAATTTATCAAGAAATTACTAGTTAAAAGTAGTTAAACGCGTCCGATCCTCTCATTGTCTCTCTCCCTTATTTTCTCTCACAGTCCCATCTGGACCGTCCAAATCTTGATCCAACGGTCCAGATTCCAAAAAAAAAAATTAACTTTTGTCTTTTTCGAAAAAGACAAAAATCTAAATTTTTTTTTGATAAAAAAAATCTGGACCGTTGGATCAAGATTTGAACGGCCCAGATGGGATTGTGAGAGAAAATGAGGGAGAGAGACAATGAGGGAATTTGATTCCTAGTTAAACATGTTAAGTATGAAAGATATCTAATTTCTTTTCCAAATATACCCTTATTATTAAGAGAATAAGAAAAAGAGATAAAAAATGAAAAAAAAAAAACGAAGAACGAGAATGTGAGGGAGAATAATTATGAGAGAGGGTGTGACAAATTTCGAAAAACATTTAAATGTAGGGAAGACAGCAAAGTGGATCTTGTTAAAAAACCACACTCCCTCACAAATTTTGTTCTTATATTTTGAACAAGAGGGTGTATGTCTTATATTAAGGATTGAAAATCCTTCGATCCTTTTTATAAAAACTTAATAACTGAACTATATGGTTTAAAAAAATAGTTGAAGTTAGTTAAAAATAATAAGTATATCTAAAATAAACTTTTTTTTTAGTATGCATTTATTTATAAGGGGCAAATGAGAATATGTATAAATAAAGTAAATATAAGCATCACTAGCATTTTAATTAATGTGATACACGGAATTAATGAGGAGTGAAAATAAAAAAATCTCATTAAATATTTAGATAATTCTTATTAGGCTCTTATAAAAAAAAAAAAAATCATTCAAGTTTTATGTTCTTATAGAAAAGTATGAAGGGAGTAGTAAAAAACACGTACAAACACATGCACGTACATTATGCATAAATAACACTCATCCAATGGCAGTCACACTTAATGATGCATTTTTGTTAATAAACCATATTTGAAGGGTTTTCCCTTTTCGTAACAAGTGAGCTTCATAATATTCAAACCATTTATATATTTTTGTAAAATTATTTAATTAAGTTAATCACAAATTTTGTGAATATAAACCCAATATATATTTTGTGTAATTATTATATAAATATAAAATGTTAAATTAGTAAAGAAAATGAGAAATCAAACTTAGAATCAAATTCCTAACCTAAAAGTTATGCTTAAATTAAGTGGAAAAAAAAAATTACAGGCCAAAAAACCCACCTTAATAAGTTCCTCGTTTGCCAACCCAACCTATGACTTTTTGTCAGGAAGGGCGATATTTTCATCTTTGCGACAATGGACCGTTCACTGCCTTTTTTCTTTTCCCTACAATTTTTACCGCATGCGGTAAATATTTATGTGCAGAATAGGACAGTGGACCGTAGCCGCTCCCTTGAAGTCATGACGAGTCCATTTCCAAATTTTATTGTATGTACTAAACGTATCACAATTTTTTCCATTTAATTGTCTCTATTAACAGTACTCGTTTTTTGTTCTAATGAAAACTGGTAAATTAAAGCATTGGATCTAGACATCTTTAAATACATAAATTCATATATTGCTGATAATATAGACAGTTATAAAATTAAATTATTTGGAATTAGTACACTTTATTGTTTTACCAACCTACTTTTTTATTTGATTTTGATATGATCCACTGACCTTTAATCAACTACCCTGATTAAACCAGTGGCCGATCCAAGTTTAATATCATTGATTGAGGGTGTCTATAGCACTATATTTCCCGACTGGTCTACGAGAAAAAAAAGTATATGCCATTAAGTCAAGTTTTAAGAGTTAAAGATTATTAATACTATATAAAAATATGTTTTTTAGATAATAATATAAAATGGTTGGTATGTTTTTACATAACAGTAAATATCAACTACTAAAATTTGATTTAATGGTAGAACAATTAAATGAAGATAAAATTGAGAGAAAGATTAATGGGGACATTTCTCATGAGTACACTGCGGCTAATTGGCGGCACTACTCTGCTGATTATTAGGTTATTTGTAACCATCATCAGTGATTAGCATTGCATGAAATACGTAGCTTTGCCTTTATAAATTGCACTACTTTAGATCGGGTGTTTGGGATCAATCCTCCATCAGCATAAAAGGAGTAAAGGACGACACGAAACTCATAGAAAAACGTATCATACTCATATTATACAAAACTCACAGTCTGAAAAAATAAACATATTATGCATTATCTCATCTGAGGGCAGTCTCACTTAATGGGGTAATTTTTGTTTATAGCTCACACTGTTATGGGTGACTTTGGATGAGAGAAACTGTCAAGAGAGCAATTTAGGCAAATAACATCACATCATTTACATGTTAGTGATACATTGCATCAATTCATTTAACAAGTCAGAGAACAAATTTAAGAACAGGATATTCCCAGTATGCTTTTAAAAAAGATAGAGTATCAACCAAGTGATGAGATGGGATATTGGGATGTCTTTGAGAAATTGATGTGTTAATATGTGATTATCTAAATGGATATTCACGAGCAATGACAATTCACAATCCCGCAGATGGGATGTTTTGTGGGCGTGCTTTATAAATTGTTGTCAGATATGGTAAAGCTGGTAATGTAGAGTAATAATTCATGAGTTGCAATACTAAATGGGGGTTTTTACACACTAAAATAAAGTAAAGTTATGCTTAAATTAGATGCAAAACAATAACTTTTCTTTTATTAAGCGTAAAATAAAAATTGTAAATAAAAGGAGAGAGAGAGAGAGACGGGCTAAAAAGCCCAACTTAATAAGTTCCTAATTTGTCAATCCAACCTGCGACTTTTTTTCAGGACTATGGTAGTGAAAATGTAGATTTTATCTGAAAACGGAAGGAGAATGAAAAATCGTAAAAACTTAAAAGCGTTTGGAAAATTAGTAAAATCGTTTTAATAAAAAAAATCGTAAAAACGTAAAATCGCAGTGATAAATCGAGTTTTTAACTACCATGGTTAACACAGACCATATTTTCTTCTCTACCATTGTGATGACAAGTCCATTTCCAAACTTATTGTAGCTGCTGAACGCACCACGGACAATTTTTTCCATGTTATTGTCTCTATCAACAGTTTTTTTTATACGTTTTTTTTTCGAAGAAAACAGTATGTTACTTTTGTTTCTTATCAATCTAAGTGGTGTGAGGCGGGAAAACGCCAGAAAAGATAATAACTGATGGGAAAATCAAATATTTTAACAAATTGTTAAAGGCTTGAACCTGTGAAGCGTCAACCTTTATTCATGTCACAATAATAAAACAATATGAATCCGTAATAATCTTTAATCAACTAAAACTGACAACTTTCTGAATCTAGACATGTCATTTACAAATGTGTGAGAATGAAACACAGGGATCCTTAACTCGATTGGGGAGAGCCATTGCTACCCAGAACTAAAGGTTTCATCTTTGCTTGCTTCTAACCATTTCAATTGACCCAAGAACCTCCTCAGCAATAGCTCAGACAATTAACATCTCTATAACACACAACTTTATAAACTGCTGGTCGTAATTGTCAAATGAGATTGCTTGTTGACCGAGATTTCCTTTGTTCGGGACATTATACGAGGATGATTTATCACTTGTGAGTCAAATTTTTCTGCCTGTAACCAGACTGATCACACGACCTATTACTCAGAAATGTCAATAAGCAGCAAACTTGCAGGATCAGAAGGCCCATTCTCACTCTGCAATACTTTTCCTTTCCATTTCATATGATCTGTTATTCTCTTTACTTTAGCAATTAAGTCTGTATGGTCTCTGATGATAACAGTTCCTCCAGGACGAACAATTCGATGCATCTCAAGAAGTATATAAGTAATGTTGCACCTGTGAATTCACATTAACATTCATGAACGTATCAGAAACAGAATTATATAAAAGGGTGAGTTCTGAAGATGTGAACAGTAAAAATCCAATCACATTGCTAGCCCATTTTTTCTTTTAAGGTTGATCTATTTTGAAGAATTCTGGCTATTGCAGAGACGGGTAAGAGACTCAACCTCAATATTCACAATCATTGATTTACCAAAATAATAAAATCTCCATTGATTAACAGATTGTTTTAGTCGTCATGCATAACCATGAGACAATTGTGAGCATTAGAAACTGTAAACAGGCTCAAACAATCTGCTGTAATACGAAACTTACTTGTCCGTATACAGACTGAATATACCAGAAGCGTGTATTAAGTCATATGTGCGAGGGTATGTAGAAAAGGGTTCACACCTGCAAACATTAAAAAAACATCAATATCATCATCCGACTCTAAATACTCAGATAATATCCAGTTTGATTTTATAACAAACTGCAACTAATAAAATTAAGTGTAGCTAAGAAGTTGTTTGTTTATACCAATCCATGTAAGTCCCTATTAGGCCGCGCTCATAGATAACACCAAGATTGCTGTTTGCAGCATTAAAGGGAACAACATTCATAACCCAAACTGGGTATTCCACCATCGCAGCTGCAAATCCCCCGACGTAGGCGTTCATATCCATAACATTTCGATACTTGCCGGTAGAGAAAGATTTCAGAATGGATTCATAATACAATACTCTCCTTTTCCACGCCTCTGTATCTTCATCAAAGTCTGTGACTGTGATCCCACCGTTAGTCTCACTCTTAATTCTAGGTGGAGCAGTGTTTAGCCTCTCAGGCCATTTCTCAAGAGCACCACCAGATACTTCACGAATATCATTCACCTCTGGAAGAGGAGAAATGCATGGATTCATTTTTGTATACCTGTTGAATAATTCATTACAATGAATCAAGGATTTATAAACATGGCAAAAAGCTCTAAATCACAAATTTAATGCAACAAGGATGCTGAAAAGGAAAACAAATAGTGAGAAACTTGGGTTTTTGAAAAATGTTTCTCCAAGTATCGTTTATTTTGAAAACCTGATAACAAACACCTAATTAAGAAACTTAAGTTTTTATCCATATAGAAAAGGTCAATGAGCAGAAAATTATCTGAACGGAGGATTACAAATTTTTCCATGTCATTATCCCTATTCCAAGATTATAGTAACTTGAAGTAAAGAAACTTACCAACCAGCATCAGCATCAGAAGAGTTGCAGAACGCAGGGGATGGCCATATCCTTTTCACTTGGACACAGTGAATATGATTTGTGGCTTTTTGCCATACTGCAAAACCATCTCTCTCAGCAACTTTTTTCCAGCACATTCTCTTAGCAAGGTCTTCTAAAGTGTTCTGTTCCCTTTCGAAAGCCTCAGGCTCTCTCTCCCACGCTCTGTAGTTTTCCCTCCAATTTATGGGCGGCCCAGACAGTACCCAATAACCACCGGGGCGCAAAAGCCGGTTAACCTCTAAAAGATATAGTCCATCTATAAAGAATTAAACCAAAGCATTAGACACCACAAGCTGGAATGAAGTTTTGTAATCTCTGACTTCTGATTAAAGATGTAGTTGGATTTCTCCATGACAAGAACACAGAGAGCATTCTATCATTATTTTTTCAATAAAGGCTTAATTAAAACTAGTAAGATTAAGCCAGCGCCTTAATAGCGCAGTGGCATGGGAGCTTGGCTCCTCTCCCCCATGTCCAGGGTTTGAACCTTGCCCCCCTCCCCTACCCCCTACTATGTGTATCAAAAAAATAAAAAATAAATAAATAAAAAAACTAGTAAGATTAAGTTCAAGCAATAAGTACCATAAGCAGTCCATTGGACAAGGCATCTGGAGCAGTGAGCCATATCAAATGATCTTGAAGGGAATGGTAGCCTATGAACACTTAGTACTCCAAGCAAGGCTGGAAGTCCCCTTTCTAAGGCAAATTGTACTTGTGCTTCATGTTCATCTTTTGGTGCAACCGACATTGTCAAGATATTGTAGTCCATTAGTGATGCTCCAAAGCTTGCAACCTGTAACAATGCACATTCAAGATACAAATTTATGTGTAAGTATGAAGACACCAGGAAATTCTCAAGTCTAGAGAATAAAACTTAAACCTAATCAAATGCAAGGCCTGATTTGGCAAAAGCATAAATAAGAATTCTCAGTATATGTAACAAGAAGAGTAAAAGCAATAAGAATCATTTCTTGTCTGTCTCCGTATTTTTTCCCTCAAAGAGAAATTAGTGTGTGTGTGTGTGAGTCATTCCTTCTCTGTCTCTGTTTCTTCTTCCCAGACAATTCACTTCAACAATTAATTGTATGGATAAACTTCTAAATCTATGGGTGATAACAAGAATAAGATACGTTATCGTTGTTTGAAGATTAACTAGGATTTGCAGATAGAATTTAATTCTCAGATCAATAATCATGAGGACAGGACAAAGTTATTGCTACAGTATATAAGTGGGTCGACACTGTATTTTAGTTGTTAAATATTCCTATATATTCTGTCATTAGCAAACAGGTAGGTTGCTCCCCTTTCAAGTTTAAATTCATTGACTGTATATGAATGGGCTAAGTAGAAGTTTTTGTTTGAATCAAGAAATTGTTTAGGCAAAAGAGTACTAGTAGAAATTTATATTATTCAAAATCCTCACATTTTCAATACTTCCAAATCCATAAAAAAACATAAATTACAAGTGATTCATTTTAATAATTTATACTGGCTTCATTTGTCAAAAGCTTCAAAATGAAACAAGATGAATAAAATCATTCAATGAATTTCTCTTCAATAATCATTTGTTTAAACTTCCTAGTCCTTTAAGGAATAACAAGAGCACGCAACCTTATCCTTCGCACATTCACCTAAATCAATGGACGTAGAAGAAGGAAACGTTAATTGGAAAAAAAAATAAAATAAATCAAAGATATGACCTCGACATAGTTGTCAAAAATAAATAAAAAAACAACAAGAAGAAGAAAACGCAGAACAGAAAAGACAAGCTTACCCCACAACCAACATCAAGAGCTGTTCGTATATCGCCAGAATCCAGTGGCAGAATACGGTTCAGAGCATCGACGTAACCCTTAACTCCGTTGGGAAACGAAGTGCCGCCGCCGGGAAACAGAAAACGATCACCTTCCAATCTGACCCAATTCTGAGATTTTTTATATTCCGCAAGTTTCGGAAAAGGGACATTACTAAACCAAGCTGTGTCCTTACTCTCAGGCCACGGAAAAGGCTTTCGGTAACCCAGTGGCTTAGGAATCAAGCAGCTCAGTCTTTCATTAATGTTCGGGCAATGACGCTCTTTACGAAACCACATAAAATTGGAGAACCGCTTTTGCCTGCGCGGATCCTGACAGGGGCAGTGATTTGTATAGTTAGCAGGGCAGAATTGGAAAACATTTCTAAGGATTGTTGAGGATTGTCTTCAGAAACACCAAGACGGAAAAAAACGACATAGAAGAGAGAGCAGAGAATGAAGGCGAGGAAGATTCTGATGAAAGGTCGTCCAGCAAAACTAGAAACTAAAGATTGAAGGGGTATTATGGTCGGAGCCATTGTTATTAGGTACTGAAGATAGGGTTGTGCAGCTAAAACTCAGGGAAGAAATGGTTGTTCGGATTGATGTAACATTGCGATTCGTCGATGGATGGGTACGTGAAAGCTTGTGGCTTATTGAACGTGAGAAGAATGAGAGAAAAAATGGAAGGAAGATGTACGCAAGCCAAGGGATTTTGGATTTATGATTGATTACATGATTAGCGAGTTGTGATAATGAAGAGAGAGAGAGAGAGAGAGAGAGAGGGAACGCGGGAAGATATGGGTTGGTCGGAGAGAGAAAGAGAAGGAGAATGAGCTGTTTATTTTAGTGAAGGTCAAGTCGATTGGCCTTGGGAGATGTAAAAGTAAAATAGGGGGCAGCCTTTTGCACCGGACGGTAATCTTTTGTTTTAAAAAATTATAGGTAGAATTTTATAGGGTTAAGTATCAATTTTATCCTTGAAGTAAGCGTCTAAAATCAATTTTACCTTTTAAGTTTTCGAATGAACAATGTTACCCCTAAAATATTAAAACGAAGTAATGTTGCATTGTTGTTCCTAGGGGTGGAAACAGGCCAGGCCAGGCCAGGCCTCACCCTTAACAGGCCAGGCCTGTTATGCAAGGAATTGGCCTGAGCCTGGCCTGTGGCCTGTTACAGGCTAAAATTTTGGCCTGGGCCTGGCCTGTTAAAGGCCTGGCCTGGCCTGTGGCCTGTTAAGAGGCCTGTATTTTTTACAGGCCGAAAACAGGCCAAATGTAAACAGGCCTAAAACAGGCCGAATGTAAACAGGCCGGAAACAGGCCTACAGTATACAGGCCAAAAACAGGCTAACAGGCCTAATATAAACAGGCCGAAAACAGGCCTAATGTAAACAGGCCAAAAACAGGCCTGAGTGAGGGAGAGAGGAGGGATATTAATTAATATTTTTTATAAAAAAAAATTAATTATTCTTAACAGGCCGGCCTGTCAGGCCTAACAGGCCTATTTGGAGGCCTAGGCCTGGCCTTTTAAGCCAAACAGGCCTTAAAATAGGCCTTGGCCTGGCCTTTTAGCCTGACAGGCCAGGCCTGACCAGGCTTTTAACAGGCCAGGCCACAGGCCCCTGACAGGCCCCTGGCCTATTTCCACCCCTAGTTGTTCCTATAATATAATCGTATCTGCAGCTTGTAACTGCAGAGCAGTCTGAAATTCAAATAATATTACAATAATAAAGTTTTGTCAGTTTGAGACTAGTCTGTACAAATAAAAAAATAAATCATAAAGGGGACAAGACGTGGGTGGTAATTAAAATTACGCAGAGGATAAATTAAAATTTAGATAGAAAAATAAATAAGAAGGAAGTGTAAATAATAATGAGCGGAAGAAGCGAACGTGCAAGAGTAATACGATGATTGGACTTGGGTGCCTTAAAACTTGTAAAACACAATCCCAATTAAGGCCCTTTATTTCTTCTTGGACGACTAAGGCATTATATAGATTTAGTTTGTAGGAGTCATAGCAAAAAAAAAAAAAAAAGTTATTACCCTTCGATCCTAATTATAAGAGTTAGTAAATTTTTTTTAAAAGATTAATGATTCTAAATAAGTTACTTAATCATTTCATATATTAAATATTATTGAATTATATATTAGTTTATTAGTTAAATTAATAAATTTGGGAAAAAAATAAAAATACTTTAAATTAATTTAATCAACTTCCTTAATTTCTCTAAAAAAGTCAACTAGCTCTTATAATTAAAATAGGGGAGTATAACTTTTAACATACTCATTCTAGTCATCACTTTTAAACAATCTCTACGTATGTATGTATGACTTATTAGCGTACTTCATTTTTATAGTAGGGTCATGTAATGATCCTTTCATAGCTCATAAGCTAACAACATTGCGAGCCACGTACTAGAGATCGGTTTGAGATTGTGGCACGTGGCGACATATTCTCATATATCTTGTTATCTCGATATCGTCAATTGCTTACTCATGCTCTAAGGGATTTTGAGCAGTGACTAGTTTGTCTAGTACTACAACTTGTTCAAGAATCAAGATATAACTTGAGCTTTCTCTTCTTCTTCTTTTTTTTTTTTTTGATAAAAAAATTTTAAAAGAGGGGTTTTTTTTTTTTGTCGAAAAAAAAAAGAGGGGTTAAACTTCTTATGTCTTAAAGGTAGGGCGCTTGAAGCCCACTTCAAAAGAGATTCAGGATTAAGAGTACACATGCCTCCATCTTAGCTTGAGTTATCATTACTTTATAAACTATTAGGATATCTCTTCCGATGCCTTAACCAACTTCAAGATCAAACCCTTCTCTTTTAGTGAGAATGTCTGATCCCTTTACTAGTTGAACCCAAAAAAAATGGGTTATACTTATAACTTAAGCTTTTTTTTTATAACTTAAGCTTTTACTAGTCTTTGAATTGATAATTGTGTTTTGGGCCTTCTGGCTGCATCTTATTTTTATATGCTTTATATGATGTTACATCAGTGTTTCTGGGGCCTTTGTTTCTTCGTGATTGTATGAGACTGTGTTCCCCTTCTTCTGCTATTTTAATTTAAAGGCTTTGCCTCCTCTTATATTAAAAAAATCAGTTATTATTTTTTTTTTTTTGGTACAAGTTGAGGGGAGGGGGATTCGAACACGGAACCTGAGGAGAGATATAAGACATCTCAATACCACCAGTTGTGCCACTGCACTGCTGTCCTCGGTAGTTTTTTTTAAAAAAAATCAGTCTTTATATTAGTTTGTTGTTATGCGTCCTTGTTTTTAAATTTTGAGCCCCCAATTTGGTATTGACCCAAGATCAGTTTTTGGTTTTTTATGGATCTTTTTATCGTGTTGTTAAATAACTTGTCTTCCATAAAAAAAAAAAATATTTAGAATAATATATTAATTTCAATAAAACAGTTGAATTGACATAAATTATAAATGTGAGTATTTTATTAAACGGAAGAGAAATTTCAAACCTTTTAATTTTTCTTTTTTAAAATTTAACAATGTTCTAAATTTATCTCTACTTGATACTCATATGCTCTCGTTCTTTTTGCCTTTGATGCTCATATCCCCAAATGAGAAGTCTAAGAAAATAATAGTACGTATACATAATAATAAGGGAAAATATCTTACTTCTGCTTCATTCTTTTCATCTGTAATGGTCATGAAAAAATGTAGGTCAAGTTTTTCATTCAATACGTTGAGTTCTCTGATCACATATGAACATACGTCTATTTCATTTCATGTGAATTTATAATTAAACGATGACATAACTTTTAAGTTCCTTTCGCCAATATTTTTTCCCGCTAACCCTGATGGATTGATCAAATTTGTGGTATTTTAACATATTAATTATATATAATATTAATAGTATATAAACGACAACAACAAATCACACAGGTCATTCATAAATCATGACTTATATTTTTATCATATTTTCTTATCTCTAAATATTTCACTTGATTAATATATTACGGGAACCCACAGCACCGCCAGCGGCAGCTACATATATTTTTAAAACCAAGTCGCAATATAATAAATTTCCACTCACGGGCAGTACATAGATTCCGGATTGCACATGAAACGTTTTTTTGGTTGGGGGGGGGGGGGGGAGGGGGAGTTTAGTTGAATACACCGGTAATCTATTAGAATTATACACGTCTCCAAACTCAAAAAACGCTTACAAAAGTACTTACGGATCACCACCAACAAGGCTTTCACATTGACCAACGAATTCGAACCTTCTCCTTTTCAAGGTAAAATCTGATACTTTAATCAACTGTATCACTCCTGATTAGCCACATGAAACGAATGGGTGATTGATGATCTATTACTTATTTTAACCCCATCAAAACAAAACGCCTCCAACCCCTCGTTCTTGGGCTCAACTGGTAAAGGGGTCGGACACTCTCACCAAAAGGAGGGGGTTCGATCCTGAAGTTTGTCAAGGCCAAGTTGGCCTAGGCAATCTAACTCCTAGGTGCCTAGGTTAATTGACGCCTAAGGGTAATAGACGGCTCACCCTATCTAAAATTAGTATCCCCTAGCTAGAAGGAAGGAAGATTTCGTCCTGTCTTTGGATTGTAGGTGAATCCAACCCCTTTCCAAAAATTTTTGTATAAAAAAAACCAAAACAAAACAAAACGGCTCCAGATCGATCTCCCTCACACACACACCTTGATAAATCCAGATCTAAAACGTCACTTCCCCGTGTTATATATATATTAAGAAAAACAAAATTATGATATGCATGAGATGGGCGTGTAGAGACAAGAGACCGGAGAGAGGGAGGGGACGACATTTATTAAATACTAGTTTTTTTAACAAAAAAGAACGCACCCATTAAATTTTTATTTAAGAATATTGACATGCATGCATGCCACCTCTATTATTTCAAAGATGTATAGTTTTTGAGTTGCTACAAGTGCTTCATTCTTCTGTTCAAAATTAGCAATGAGCTCCCTATATATGCGTGACACATTTGGCAAAGTTCTAATAAAAAGGCCCCTAATTAACTACTAGCTAGAAGGACTTCGAAATTGATAAGAAGTGATAAAATTAAAATATTCAAAATGTGGGAATACAAATATGGATGCACAGTTACATATTTCTAGAAGTGTGTATTATTGGAGTATGTCTGTCATGAAATGGCGGAGGCAGTTACTTGAGTTAGAATCAAAGCCTGGCTGTACATCGTTGCCAATATAATCAGCGCTTTTAAAAAAATCCAACTTCTTGCAGAAAAAAAAACAAACAAACATTTGCAAATAAAAGAAAAATGAAACACTTCATTATATACAATCAATATGAATACTTTGAGTTTGAGGAACAAATTTTATATATGAAAAACAAATTATATGGAGGTGTTGTATTTAGAACCAAAGTAAATTACTTGTGTGGTTTCTTGGTTCCTATAATTACATTGGGAAGTATGTGAAGAGATATGAGCATGTTTGGGTTAGCAATGGAAAAATCATTTAACGTAAATTGAGATAAATTATGTTGGAAAAACAATTTTTACTGCTAATTCAAACAGGCACCTAGCAAGAGACTAGTGCCAAAAATGAGTGGTAAAAGATACTCTTTCCGATCCTAAATATAAAATAAAGTTTGTAGTATAATCTATACTATAAACTTTATCCTATATTTAGATCTGGAGGTAATAATAAGTAATGAAATAATACCAAACCATGTAAGTTTAAATGAAGCCAATTCCAGCATCCATGTGCATAACATTTATGTACTTAGCATCAGCAAGTGACTTTTTCGTATCAAAAAAAAAAAGCATCAGCAAGTGACAATTCAGCAGGCTTTCATGATGAAGAAACTCGTAGAAGATTCTCACAGAGATGCCATTATTTTTTGCATTTTTAATTCTGGGCGACAGTATGAAGCCTCCTAGGCATTATTTCCAGTTATGCACTCATTTGGACCCAGTTTCGGTGCCTATCCTTTGGATAGGCACCAAGAGCTTGTTGCATCTGGGCCGTCCAGATGCGATCTGGATGGTCCAGATTTAATTTTTTTCAATTGCTACTTTTTTAATAAAAAAATCATTTTTTAAAAAAATGTTAGTTGAGAGATTATCTTTATTTTAGATTCTGTACCCATTAAAATAATTTTTTTCGAAAAAATAGAAAGTAAAAAAAATAAGATTTAGGCCGTCCAAATCAGATCTGGACAGCCCAGGGGAGTAGAGCTCTCCCTACCTACCCAAAGATAGGCAGGGAATCCCATTCCGCACTGATTTTTGTGTACCTGCCACATGCATACAAACCATAGATTTTATCACATGACAGATTGATTGGGGCACCAAAGGCAAAAGGTACTATCCTGACTACGCAGCATCGAACCATACATGTTACTATTTGGACAGGCAAAATCCAAGCCAGGCCGGATCTACGGCCTGTCTTTTTTCTTTTTTTTATTGTTGGTAATTCTACGGCCTGTCTTTAATAATAAACCCATCTCATTCAGTTAGGCCCTTGGTCAGTGGGCCTCTAATGGTAAAGTCCAAGCTCACCCTTATTTGGATTAGTTTTTGGAGGATGATTTTTACGATTTATGAGATAAACATATAAGAAGGGTTCTATCTCGATTCCTGAAAAAAGGTTTTTGAAACCACGATTTTAGAACTTACCAAACACTCACTAAATTGTAAACATTAGAGATAATTCCATCTCATGAAAAAAGGTTTTTGAAACCACGATTTTAGAACTTACCAAACACTCATTAAATTGTCACAAGAATATATTTTTTTAAAAAAAAAAAAGTTGTAAGGGCAAACACTAAGGAGTTATGAGCGACATCGAACCTATAACCTCTCACTTATAGAGGAGTATCTATATCACTAAGTTACGAGGCCTTTAATTGTCAGGAGAACAATCTAATTCTTTCTCGTCAATATTTTTAACTTATTGCCACACTGCATTATCTTCTCTCTGAGCAAACATTGGCCTTGCAAGATCCAGGTCAAACTGTACTTGAGCTTCATGTAACAAATAAATCATGTTCAAGTCAAAGGTTTTGTTTCTTAGAAGAATTAAGAAACAATCATTTTAAACGCCTTGTCTTTTTGTGATGGGTAGCTTTCACTTCGTACAAAATACAAATACAAAATACGGGACATGTTCATATAAAGCAGATTTGATACGTTTTTCTTTTTCTTCCCCCCCCCCGGGGGGGGGGGGGGGATGTTATTTTATTTATGTGGTGGGTGCTAATGTAAACGGTGACCTTATTCGAGGGCTTTTCATAAAAAGCTTAATTATTCCGCTCATTATTATTTAGACTACAATATAATAAGAAATTAAGATTCAACTTTCCGTAATTCCAGAGTCAAAAGTCCACCACACATTTTGGTTTATCCTTATTTAAATACTAAAAATAAGTGATAAGGGATTTGCTTTCTCTTAACCACGTCCTTAGTTCGAAATATGAGAATGGAAAAATAGTGTTGAGAATTGTTCCCTGATGACCGTCGACCTGACAGAAGGTGAATCCAGATTAGTCAGAACCAAAAATTCCGGCGAACCAGGTGAGCAACCAAAAAAAAAATACTGAAACTATCAATAATAGTCTATTCTGATAAAAATGTGTTAGCATTTCATAAGGTGGGCGAACAAAAGTTTTAATTATATTTAAAATAGATGTTCATCTTTAGGATTTAACTGTACAGAATTATCTTCAATAAAGCAGTGCTTGTTTAATAAAAAGTGTAAAATTGATCCCTTGGTCAACCTTTACAATTATGCTCACACAATGATGATGGGGTGAGTTGCATTAAGCACCGAATTAAAGCCATATGTATGATTGAGATCAAATTTACATGGTTGACTATGAATATAAATATATAATGGTTGTTATTAGCCATTGACTTGAATTATAAAATGATCCAATTGTTCTTATAAATATTCCTACCTACCTGTTTATTACTTTAATTACCTGCCTTCAATAATTTATAGAAAGGTCTTGCACAAAGTTAAATATGCTTGGATGTTGGATCCTCAACACAAAAGTATTATTATAAGTATTATTTTTGTTAAATACATGTATCCTTTTATTAGAAGTAACCATATTTGAGGCAATACCGAAAACTAAATGTAGGCACCCTTCTTTACAAAAATTAAAATTTTGGCTTACTATGTTATGAGAGACTAGCCTATTCCATTAGACGAATCTTTAGTTAATTAATGGTGGAGAGGAGTGGCCACGGGGGCATTAAAATGAGCATATTCGATAGTGGTCAGAAAAGGAGCATTCAAGAGGCTCTTAACAAATGATAAAAGAAGGAAAAAAAATCACAAAGTGAACGTGCAACGCAAAAGTAAAAAGCGCATTACGCGGCTGATATACAATTATACCATCCTTATAATAAAACCATTTAAAGAAAAAGCCTTCTATCAGTTGGAGTTCTCATTACTCGTAAGATTTTTTTATGTGTGTTGCACCAAAAAAAAAAAAAAGATTCTTTATGTGTGGATTTAGTTCAAAGAGTCAGAAATTAACATTGTGTTTGCTTTGTTATTTTTCCAGCCCATCGGTTTATTTTATTACAGGAAAAATGATATCAAAATCCCAATTAAAAAAAATAATATCAGAAAAATCATGTAGCTTGTCAATAACAAGTGAAAGAGTTGTTAACAAATGTAAAATAATATGAAGAAAGAAGATGAAAAATCTTATTGTATTAACTATAAAGAGTAACATATTCATTCAATGAGTAACATACTTGAGTTAACTCTAAAATTTATAAAGAGACCAAGTTAACTCTTTTTTTTTTTTTTTTGGTATTCATACGGGGCAAAGCCCAATCAAAACATCATTACTGAATCACTACATAACGTGGGTAGTATACTCCCACACCATCATTGTACAGGTATTTTCGAATACCATCAGGAGGTTCAGAAAAAACAACATATACAGCATCTTGACTAAAACTCAGATTAGCTAAGGCATCTGCGCACGAATTACCTTCCCTATAAACATGACTTACCACCACTTTTGAGAATTTCATCAGTACCCTGAAAATATCAGTCAGGATGCTGGATCCCTCAGGTTCCTCCTCCTGCAGCTTATGAATCATTGAGACCACCGTGGATGAATCACTCTCCACTTCCACACACTGAATTTGGAGTTCAGCCGCAAGCTCAAGTCCAGTGAGCACACCCCATAGTTCAGATAGCACAGCAGAACACCTTCCTAATTTTTGAGCAAACCCACTTACCCACTTGCCACTGCATCCTCTAAGTAGTCCTCCACAACCAGCACTGCCAGTAACCCCTTTCGCAGCCCCATCTATATTGAGTTTAGTCCATCCCGATTTAGGTGGGTTCCACCTAATTAGCAGCTCCTCTTTAGGCTTTATGATTCCCCCAAAATCTATTCTTGCAGACTTTATTTCCTACACATATCTGTTTACAGCTACCCCCAAATCACTCGGTAATTTAAATCCTTCCTCAAAAAGCTCCCTATTCCGCCATTGCCATAGGAGCCAGCAAGCCACCCCAAATGCCAAGTCTCAATCCCTCTCCCTTTGCATTTAGTTCCATAGCAGCCAGTCCTTTCCTTCTAGTTCTTTAAACTCATTACTAGTTCTGCCATGGTGTAATTCCTGCCACAGCTTCGATGCCATCCTACACTCTTTTAACACATGCATAAGAGTTTCCACTTGGTCCTCACACCTGCAGCATTTCGGATTTCCCCCCAACAACCGGTGTCTTCTGTCCCCTGTTAGGAGCTTCCCCTGCATCGCAATCCATAAGAACACCTGGATGCGCCTTGGGCCCTTCCACTTCCAAACCTTGTTCCACATCCCATCCTTTTCCCCCTGGGCATTACTCAATAGGCAGTACATGTCCGCTGTTATATACTTGCTGTCAAGACTAGTTCTCCATCTTACAAAGTCCTTCCCCCTAGCCATACTTGGAGGTGGTACCGCTAGAATAAATTCCTTTGCTGTTTCATTGATCAGTCTATTAACACTTTCCAAATTCCAACGTCCTTGCCCATCCACCAAATCACATACTCTCACGTTTTCATCCACTTCTGACAGCTGCCTAGAACACACGTCCACTATCCTTTGCCCTTTATCAACCCATTTATCAGTCCAGAAACGAACATCCTCCCCATTGCCCACATTCCAACCCACATTTTCCAGCACTCTTGGCCATAGCTTTACAAGGCTCTTCCACAAATCTGAATCTGATTGTTTGCTACATGCTTCTGACATTAAATTCTTATTTCTGCTGTACTTCCCACTCAGCACCCTAGAGCACAAGGTGTTTGTCTTGGAAATAACATTCCAAGCAATTTTCCCTAAAAGTGCTTCATTCATAGTATTCAACCGCTTCAGACCATAGCCACCATACTGCTTCTCGGCGCACAAGACCTCCCAACTGACTGCATGCAGCTTTCTTACTCCATCTCCATCCCCCCACACAAAGCTTCTCTGCATTTTTTCCATCTGGTTTCGAACACCAGCAGGCAAATAACAGTGTTGCATGTGGTAAATCGCCATTTGATTTGTTACTGACTGTACTAGAGTGAGTCGTCTAGCCAGTGAAAGCGTCTGTTTTTTCCAGCTGCTCAATTTTGCTTGCATTTTATCTAGAATGTGCTGAAACCTCTTCTTATGCTCACCACCTGAGAGCATGAATGCCCCTAGATACCTCCCTAGGTCCTCCACACATTGAAAACTAGAGAATGTACATATCTCTTTTTGCAACCATTTACTAACGTTGTTTGAAAAGTAGAGGCTAGATTTATGGAACACCTTCTGGCCTGAGATCTCACCGAAGTCCTCCAACACCTTCATAACCACACTAATCTGATCCAGACTTGCCTCACATACTAATAACAGGTCGTCTGCAAACATAAGGTGTGATACCTCTGTTCCATTTCTACCCACTTTCAGCGGTTTCCATCTCTTGCTGTTCACACAGTCCATGATCATGTGGGTCAACTTTTCCATTCCTAGGATAAATAAGTAAGGAGAGGGGGGGTCTCCTTGCCTTAGTCCCCTTGTAGGTCTAAAGGTTCCACGCTTTCCACCATTCCATAGCAAAGTCATAGAGGATGTATTTACACAGCTGTCAATAACCCTCCTTAGCTTCTAATCCACCCCAATCTCTTCCAAAACACGCCCAAGGAAGCTCTACTCCATCCTATCGTACGCCTTTTCGAGGTCTATTTTGAGGATCATATAGCCCTTCCTACCTTGCATCCTTTTCATTGAGTGCACCATCTCTCTTGCCACTATTATGTTGTCATGTATGCTACGCCTAGGTACAAAGTGTTGGAATTCGTACACGCAGCGGATTAAAAATTTCTTACGAATCCTTCCGAAGGATCACTCAACGACGTTTAAATCAGAGTTAAGGAAACCGAATCATACCTTGTGTTGAACTAGTCCGCGTTCCGTTCCTTTGATCAGGTGGGCTACCTTCTTGAACAACACGTCCGCGTCTCGTTCCTTTGATCAGGTGGGCGATCAACACGTCCGCGTCTCGTTCTTTCGATTAGCAGAAGTCGACTCTTGGATCGGCTTCCTCTACTGGTATCCACACGAACAATCCCCAAACACGGTTGCGGCAGCGTGCTAGCGCTTCTTGTGCGTCTCTCTCTCTCTCAAGTTGCTCTAGGGTTTCTCGCGGCTTTTCTGAATACGCTCGACTGAAAATCCCGTAGGTTTTTCTAAACCCGATAGGCATATTATATAACCAAAATTAATCCTTTATTAATTTTGGAAATTCGAATTTTTGAATCTAGTCAACATATCAATCACATCTATCTCATAAATGTAATTGAATATATTAAAAGCCAAATTTGGAAATTCGAATTTTGAATTTAAATCAAATCTAAATTTAAAGCCTTTTGATTTAATTTATCATCATAAATTAAATCCGAGATATGATATCTATCTATTTAATTAAATCTGAGATACCATATCTCAATTTAATATTAAACAGATATATGATATCTTTATTCGAAATTAAATGAGATACAATATCTCTATTTGTTTCAGATATTTAATTTATCAAATAAATTAAATACTAAACAAATATCATATATAATATTATAATCTCAATTTATAATATATATATTAATTTCGAATTATATATATATATATAAATCCTAGATCAAATTTAGTATTCATTTAATCTCATATTAATCTGAGATTCAATGAACCTGGACACTTTCACCCGTGTTGGATTATTCTTGTGTGCGACCCTGCAGGCCCATATGAGATTGGCAGTGGGCCAACACTGTATCAGCCCACAAGTCGCAAGCGGCCTCTAGCAAGACATTGCGACTACCCAATTCACATGGGGATCATTGACACGATACTACCTATCGTACAACCATGTCACGTCCCTTTTGTCACGCGATAATTTGGTCAAGGATGAGGCATGGATAATGTCAACTTCCTTTTCTTGACCATTGCTTTCTCGATTCTCGAGTAGTCTAATAAGTGAAATGGAAACTCCTTTCCATCACAGTATAGCCATACATTTCTTAGACTCACTCATCGAGGGGCCCAGCATTATCTCTCTACAAATGTGAGGGACAAATCCCATCTTGACCACTCACATTCCTCCGCATGAAAACCACTGATCCTGATCCTAGCCTTTATCATCACCCGGTCAAAGGTGACTTTTGACCAGGTCAAAGATCAGTGACTCATCATGTAGGAATCCATGATGATCTCAGGTCATAGAGCGTCGTGACGCGGTTATACATGAGATAAGCTTATGACTTAATCCATGCAGCTTTCTCATAGTGGGTCGGTCCAGCACATTGTACTCTTACAAGTGCCCATGACTTTGATTCGTATCTCCATACCTCATCAAAGTCATACTGATCTTATTTCATCTTCACTCCCGTGTAGATGACCGGCCAGGGACATTTAGGATAATCTATAAGATTATCCAGGGATGCAGTTATCAATACGAACATGCAAACGAAAATGATAACAAAAGAGAATACTTTAAATAACTTAAATATCCAAAGTACAATGAATTGCCCCTAGGGCATAATTTCCAACACAAAGCTTGTTTGGTATGGGGACACCAATTTATCCATAAGAGGCTTTAGTTGGTTAACTATCAACTTTGTAAGCCCTTTATACAAAACATTACATAAGGAAATGGGTCGAAATTGACTAACCAATTCAGGCTGATCCACTTTTGGTATAAGAACCACAAGTGTGTCATTCACCTCCCTAATCCTTGCTGGATCCCTCCAAAACTCCTTAAGTAGCTGACACACCGAGGCCCCAACAACCTCCCAATTTTTCTGGTAGAAGACAGCTGGATATCCATCGTTCCCCGGGGCCTTGAAACTGCCCATTTGAAAAAAAGCACGCCTCACTTCTCCACTGTTCACGTCCCTCCCCAGCATTCTTAGCTTATCCTTACTGACAGCACCCCATCTCTGCTCAGTTTGGTGCCAACCCTCATTACCAGCAGCACTTTGGAACAAATTCTCATAGTAAACTTGAAATAATTGCCCAATGGCCACATCATCCTCCAACCATTGCCCAGCATCATTTTTAATCATCTTCACCTTATTTCTCCTTCTTCTTATTAAGGTTTTTGTGTGATAAAACCTAGTGTTTTCGATCCCCCTCTTCCAACCACCTTCCTCTTGATTTTTGGAACCATAATATTTCTTCTTGTCTCAAGGTTGTCATAAGCTCTTCTTCTAACTCTTTTTCCAGATTTATAAGAAAGGGGTTACTTCTCCTTTCCATGCTGATCTGGACACCATTAAGTCTACTAAGGAGTCTCCTTTTTTGTCTCTCAATATTTCCAAATACATCTTTATTCCATTTAGTCAAAGTCTGCTGCAATACAGAAAGGTTACTATGAGCCTCCATGTATACAGGCCAATTGTTCCTCATCAACTCAGCAAATTGCTCATGCATCAACCATGCAGCCTGAAATCTGAAAGGCCTCTCTACATACCCCTTATTTTCCTAAACACGGTGAAAATTTTATATCCAACACTTTATCTTTATAATTAAGACCTTTTATATATAAACTAGACCCTAACTTTTTAACTTACTAATCATTTAATTTCCCCGTATACTTCTAATAAGAGTAATCATTGAAAGTGGATGAGCTATCGATTAATAATAAGTTTTGGGATTTTTTTTATGTTTTTTGTTTAATTGAGATTTTAATGTTATTTTCCCTTTATTATATTTAAGTAAACGAGTGACACATTGATGGATGCCGAAAACGACATTAAAAGAAAGAAGCAAAATGGTGTCGTTTTCATCGTGTCATATCCAGCGATGAGCGATGTGACGCTACCCAGCCGAATTCCACGACGGCATCGCTGCTCAAAGTCAAATCACGCCTACTTGTCCCACTAATACTCGCAACCCAATTTCTTATTCTTCTATTCTTTTTTATTTTTTTAATGAATCATTATTAGAAAAAATGATTTTTTTTTTTTAAATTATAAAATCTCAAAGCATATATTTTTCACAAAATGAGCTAACAATTGTTTTATCATCTCTTATCATTTCCTTATCAATTATTGATAACAAATCTAATGTAATGTGAAACTTTGTAATTTTCAAGTTATTTTTCTGTCATTTTTTCTTTTTATTATTTTTCATATATTATACATATTTACTTAATAATTGTCACATTCAAGCCAAAAAAAAATTGAAATAAAGCATGATAATACCAATATTTGTTAACATAACACAATGGTTATATATCTGAATATTTAATGTACCTTTCCCCCTTAATTGGTTATATATATATATATGAAATATTTGAATATTTAATGACAAGTTAGTGCTGAAAATGATGATAAATTCATATTGCGCTCACTTATTATTGATATATTTTTTTTATAATTACGTTTTTTTTTTACGTCACAGTGATTTTCCCCAATGGGGAACCCGCCAAGCTTTTGGCTCGGTCTCCTTGTTTTGTAGTCTGATTGCCACGAGGCAGTTGCTTGAAAACAAAGATAAAAGTGCTCATTGATATATGTGTAGCCCCGCGCCAAATAAAAATGGGAAGAAATTATTGGTATTAGTTTTTTTTTGCCAAGAGTTATTGTTGTTATCATCAATTATATTAAGAGTTAAGGTGCGATTTCGCCAATAAACTATTGGGGCAGGAGCGTCTAGCACAATTAACTATTACCTGGACCATAAATACCAATAAACTATTTAAATGTTAAAATTAACACAATTCCGTTAAAAAGAAATTAACTCCGTTAAAGATAAATCCAGAGGACAAATCCTTCCTAGTTAAGGGAATCGGATCTAGGTGAGTGAGGGGAAGAAGAAGGCGAGGCAAAATAGTGAGAGAAAGAGGGAGAGAGAAGGCAATGAGAAAGCCATGAGTGATTCAGATCTGAAGACTAAAGGTGGCGGAACTCAAATCTGATCTTCGCTCTATTTAATTAATGGAGGTAGGGTTCAAACTGAATTTAAAAATCTGCATAAAATGCCCAAACCGACTAAGAGAATTGACGATAAAGAATTGGATCCATGTGGGCGTGAGATAAAATGGATAAAGACAAAACTAAATGAGAATTGATGGATATGTGAAGCAGTGGTGGAGATTGAATTGGAATTGGGAATTGAAACTGTAAGAAGACAAAACCAAATGAGATCAGAGATGGGGCTTGAAGCTTGTGGGGAATAACAATCAATCGAAGAATAAAAAAGCTCCCAGATCTTCAAAACAATATCGACAAGAAAAAGGATAAGAACCTACATCTATGAAATCAATAACGTATTGATTTATATGGAGATTGAATGTCAAAAGGGGTATTTCAAGATTGATTCCAATGAGTCCCAAGTCACCAAAATTCGTCGCACCCAAGGTCCCAACATCACCAGCACACCCTGTTCTCCACCATAGGCCACCTCCGCCACAAAGTGAGACAAACGCACTCGATGATGCCGATGTTGTGGGTATTCCAGAAGATAGCATCGCTTGATTGACATCTGCTACTCCAGAGTTCATCAGAGGCGGTCGACGCTTCATCCAGATCCGGTGGCACTCCAAAGATCATCCCGAGTTTGCAATTATTTTTTACTTTCGATCTATTACTTGACTTGGTAAAAAGGGTGAGATGGATGTGCCTTCTCTGTGATGATGCAGATGGAATAGGAAGAGCAAGGTTGTATAGCTAGTGATTTGTAGTGGTCGGCTTCTTTGTATTAAAAAAAAAAAAAAAAGACAAGGCAACGTAGTTAATTTTTTTTAAAAAAACGGAATTGTACTGATTTTAACATTTAAATAGTTTATTGGTATTTATGGTCCAACTAAATAGTTAATTGTGCTGGACGCTCCCGAACCAATAGTTTGTTGGCAAAATCACACGCTAACCCTTATATTAATTATACCTATTTTTTCACACATACATTTTCTTTACCAATTGTTTTTTCACACATACTTGATAGATATTCTATAGATATGACGAGTTATACCCTTTTTTTTTTGGGTCAAAATATGATGAGTTATACTCTTGACAATTTAATTTGTAAATATACTATTACTTCCATTTAATTGATATATAAATACGAATCAAATTGAACAATTATTACTTCCGACACTACAGCGAAGTCAACGATTTCATGGGCCAAGGCCAATGCGAAGAACAAGGGGATCCTTGATTCAGCGATTCGCATCAGACTGATAGAGAAATTGTGAAATACTATCAATTTCACCAAAATGCGAATGCCCATTCTTCTTAGATGTCTTTATCAAAGTGCGAACGACCAAAATGATTAGAGTTTTTGTTTTTCCAATTAGAAAAAAGAGGGAATACAAATGAAGAGGATAAATACTCAGTTACTCACTTCTGCCGATACTCTTCAAGAGTCTTGACTACTTCTGTAGAAATTGGGAACTCGGAACAGCCGTTGCTTCCAATATGCGTTTTATCGGCTGATATGTCTTTTCAGTCGTTTTCGCTAAAACCATACGGAAGAAACTTTCTCAATCTGAGCCACCATAAGATGCTCGATGGGTAGTTGATTGCAGAGCTATTTGAACGATCCATTGAATGATCAGCAGCCTGGTCTTCTCTTCTGGGTTTCTGCAATTTTCAAATTTTTATTGTTTCTCGTAGTTGTTTCTTTCTGGTTGCAGCATACAAGAATATTAGACGATGTTCAATTTTAAGCAGTTATGGACCAGAAAAACATTGATAGGCCTCGGGTTGGGACAGTTTCTATCTCTACTGATCACTGCCACAGGCTTCGCATCTTCAGAGTTGGCCAAAAGAGGTTTTGTTGCTTTTCTATATGCTAAATCTTCATAATTCTGTTGGATAAATCTTCTGATGAAGTTACTGGTAGCCATGAATGTTAACTGTTCGCAGTGCTGAACTTCGGATCATTATTATATAAGTTTAGGATAATAATTGTTGTGTAATTCTCAACATCCTTTCATTTCCTACCTGCTGAAACCCTCATCACTTTCTACAGGACATATTTGTCAATATGATTGGCAGTTTGTTCAGTTTGTTTGGTTCCTTATTGTTGTTACGCAGCTGTTTTTGGTTATTGAATCCTGTTTTGTATTGTCTGATTGTCTTCTTGCCAATTATTAGGCTGGGGTTTTTGATTTAGGGATACTGCCTACTCTATTTCATAATTTGAATTCTCTGTTTCTGGCCCAAACTACTGGAATACCTATCACAAATTTTGTCCCTTTTTTGGTTGACAGGAATTGACGCACCAACTTCACAGTCTTTTCTGAATTATGTGTTATTGGCGATTGTTTATGGGAGTACTGTACTTTACCGAAGGCAGCCACTCAAGGTTATGCTCCATGCTCCATTATTGGGAATTTATTGCGATTACATATTGACATTAATTTATGGCGATTGAAATTTGAATCAAGTTCTAACCTTGTTGGTTTTGAACATAAAGTAAGAATTTGAAAACTGAAAAGTGAAAAACTTTTCAAAATTATTATTTAATGAGTGTTGGGGTAACACCCAAACTACGGTTTCAGAAGCCATTTTCCGCCCTCACATGCTTACCTCCTCGTAAATCGTAAAAGCTACTGTCAAAAAGCTAATTTAAACACACAAGTTTATATGTACTTTGACCTACTCAAGTATTTATTGGCATTATTAAGTGAAGCATCTCTTTGGGAGATGTTGTGGAGCACATCTTAAGTTGAGATATACTGGATATCGACCTGCTATGTTTTCTCAGTGTTTCCATCTTATATCAAATATTTATAGACGGGTTCATTGACTTCATATGGTATTTATGCAGGCAAAATGGTACTATTATGTACTTCTAGCGTTGGTTGATGTTGAAGCAAATTTTCTTGGTAAGTGTTTTGTGATGATAAAATTATAAACATAGGGAGCATAAACTAATATTTTTATACACAAGATGCTCAAGCAACAATAGCTCAGAGCAGAATCAAAATCTAGTTATGAGTCAAACAGTTCAATCTAAACTTCTTTAGCGTGACTTTTGATCTCTTCTTTGATGATCTCTGTCTAGTTAATTGACTGCTGCATAATATTCTTTTCAGTTCCTACAATCTATTTTCTTTTCTATGGACAGTTGTAAAGGCATACCAATACACATCACTCACAAGTGTGATGCTACTTGACTGCTGGTCCATTCCATCTGTCATGCTGCTGACTTGGCTTTTCTTGAAGACAAAATATAGATTTAAAAAGATAACCGGGGTAATTGTTTGTGTTGCTGGTCTTGCGCTGGTAGTGTTTTCAGATGTTCATGCAAGGGATCGTGCTGGTAAGTGGCTTTTTTGTAGTTGATAACTTGATATTGACACCTATCTCTTATATGATTTACTTATGCACCCAAATGGATTGTTCTTTAAGGGATTTTGATACTATCGATTATCACTGGTTACATACATCTTTCTATTTATGGTATTTCTCTGATTTTTCATACACGTCATAGGTGGAAGCAATCCTCGCATAGGGGATATTCTTGTCATTGCTGGTGCTACCTTGTATGCTATCAGTAATGTCAGTGAGGTAAGATGACAACATTTCTTCTGTATTTTGGTGCTTCCAGAAGTCTTGCATATCACATTTTCTCTCTCTATTAATTGAAGAGCTTCTCAATGTGATTGTAAAGTCGAGAAATTTTTCTATTTTCTTGCTCCATGCCCACCTTTATTTGAAACATGTGTCTAATGTCCCAACAAGCTTGAGTGTGTCATACTATAGCTCAACTTGGTCTTTGTGAAAGTGTTAGCATAACTTATCGTGCCATGTAACTTGGTTCTTCATTTAAGAACTGCCACATATTCTTTGTGCTATTTCATTCACACTTTAGAATTCATGTTAGAGTCCACTTATGCATGAAGCCTATTGCTTTATCATGATCTGTTTTCTATTGCAGGAGTTTCTAGTGAAAAATGCTGATAGAGTTGAGCTCATGGCATTGTTGGGTACCTTTGGTGGCATTATCAGCGCTATTCAAATGTATCCTTGCAATTAAAAACCAATAATTCATTTAGTTCTGAGGATCAAAGATCTTTCTATTGTGGAGAACTTTCCATAGCATTTCTATGTTACTGTTTATCAAGCTGTTTATATTTTTTATTGTTTTCAATCTATTTTGTGCTAGTTCCCGTTTTTTACACCATGTATTGTCCCTTAAATTTTCACTATGTTGCATAACTGAGATGTCATATTGGAAACATTATACCAAATTCAGAGTTTGTTTTCCTGAATGGCTTGATTATGTTGGGTCATGATCATATTTCATCGGAGAATATTCTAATTTTTGGAACTGAGTGAATTTGAAATGTGTAATTGTCACCAGTGGAAAATTTGAAGTTATTTCATGATCATGTTTCTTAAATTGGTTAATTGATGGCTAATAATGAGATGGCCCAAAGATCATTTCTATAATATATTTTTCCAAACTCAGAAAGCTTATTTTTGGTGCATAAATTGTCTAGGAGAAAGGAAAGTGAAAACATTTTATCATGCTTATTTTTTAACAATCTCATGTCCTTAATAATTATTACAGAAGCATACTTGAGCGCCGTGAGCTCAAATCTATTCATTGGTCAGCCGGTGCAGTAAGCTCTCTCTCTCTCTGTCTCTCGCATAAAACAACATCATCATTAACATCATCGATGACAAAATCTCACTTTAGCTAAGATCCTGCAAATATCTGTCTCAAATATACATCTTGAAAGGTTTTTTCATTAAATTTAAGTTGGACCATGACTTATTTCTTGCTCCTGTCACACTCCCTTGTAGAAGAAACTGAATCTGATGGTTCTATGGAAAGGATAATATGAAATGAAGAAATTAAGTTTAGATGAAACCACTTGGCATTGATGCTGAGGCGATGTTGAATTATAGTTGAGCTTTGACTTCAAAAGATTTTGATTTCATTCATACTATTGTTCTGATATCCCTATCTCACCTACATCATTTGAATTGCTTCTCTAGTTGTACTGCAGAACAAGAGTGTTTTCCTTATTGCCTTTATTGTCTTCGTTTGGTTATAATCGCAAGTGTATTATGTATCAATGCATCATAGTCAAGTAATTCCCAATTCCCCATTTTGCCACCACTGCAAAGATTGAAACATTCATGAACTGGTCTTAGACTTCTTACCACTTTTCCGCCCCTCATTTTTCTGTCTTTTTCCCACCATTTTTGTGCTATTGATAATTGTGAATTGTTCAGTACTTATAAACATATTTATGAGTTATCAAATTCTAAATAACACACATTTTCCTTTTCCTCTTCTCCAAGGCTGATTAACAAAACAACCATATAGTTGTGACCGCTTTTTCAATGTTTGTTCAGGCACTTCCCTTTGTTGGGTTCGCAGTGGCAATGTTTCTGTTCTACTCATTAGTCCCTGTCCTGCTCAAGGTATGCATATAAGCTACAACTCTCCAGTTTCCAATTTTGAAATATGTCTCGGAGTAAAATGTATAAAAATCTCTCTCATCAGTTTCATTGCTAATGTGTCAGGTCGGTCTGGTTCTTGTACAGTTTAAATATCCAGGTTTCTAGAGGGAAATATCATTTTAATAAACTATGTTCTTTTGTACAGATCAATGGGTCTACCATGCTAAATCTGTCTCTGCTGACTTCAGACATGTGGTCTGTCTTAATTCGCATTTTTGCATACCATGAAAAGGTCTGTTAGCAACATATACCAACTTTGATAATCCTATTAAACATGAATCACATGTTGAATGTTCTAACATATCTGGAGCTAATTTTGACTTCCAGGTTGATTGGATGTATTTTGTGGCTTTTGGTGCTGTTACAATTGGGCTTATTATCTACTCTGGGTATGTGCTCCAACCTTTCTATTTCAAAGAACTTTTACCTCATTAAGTGGGATTGGCAATATAGATTGCATGACATCATTGTGCTACCTAATAAACTAACAATTTGATGAAAAATCTGACACTTAGCGGTGGTGCTGTATTGTATATGAATGTTTTCCCTTGATATCTCTTGGAATCAACAATTTTGCATATTTTGTACAATCTGGTCTCAGGGGTGACAAAGATGAGCATCGAGATCCAGCTACTGTCGATGAAGACACGGAGCGCAGTAGACAGGATGAGGAAGCCAGTGCCGGAAATCATAGTAAAGGGACTGTGGCTGGGATTTCAAAAAGTTAGGAAGCTTAATAAAGTTAGATAGAGAGATATGCATGACGAGACTAAACAATGAGAAATAGTCCCTCAAAAATGAAAAACGTTAAGAATTTTACTTTTGCGGCTCAAGCAAAACTGCTAGCCACTCGTTACAGATGAAGTCCTTTCCATTTAGATCTCTGTTTTTGTCCTGTTTCATTTCATTTCAAGGAAGAAATGTAGATGGAATTTTGAGTAAAATATTATTTTGGAAATGAGTAAACTATATGTCCACAGAGTGCTATTTATCTAGCAGAGTTGTTTCCTATTTGTGCACTGGCCATTGGTATATGTGTTGATTTCAGGGACCTTAAATATAATGCTCCTTTAGGATATTGTATTTAACGAATGAAAATATAAATAAACAAAAGCTTAAAAAATTAAAGCAATGTTATAAAAATGTTGATTATTCGATAAAGTAAGTAGGAGCACCTTAATTGGGATTAGCAAGAGAAATAAGAGTGGAGAAGATTGAAGAGACAAAAGAGGTTCATGTTAAAATTTGAATAAAGCAAAGGGGTGCTAGTGACTCATTACGCTTTGTTCAAATTCAGAAAAAGAGGGTACGTACCAACCATTATCCATCACTCCCTTCCATTCCACTCACTATCATAGGTCACTCTCGCCTACAAACAAAAAGCAGTGCATGCAAACTCTATGTATAAAAATTTTCTCAAACAGCTGATAGCTTTGTAGCCCAGTAATATAAAAGCTTTCTTATAAGTGAGAGATCGTAGGTTCGATCATGTTTGTAACTTAAAACCAACGGTGCATAGATCATCTCCCACAAAAAGTGAGTAATTAGAGATTAAGAGCGTGGATGTGTGGTTGGTGGGTTCGAAGTCAAAGAAAAGAAAGGCAAACTAAAGCATGAAGGAAAAAAAGGCATCACTCACCATTTCTAGGGGGCGTGGCTGGCCTTGTCTCTTTTCCCCGTCATACGGCCATCACATTTTGCTTTATTTATTTTCTTTTTTCAGATTTTGCTTTTCAAAAAGATCCTTCTTCCATTGCATGCCTACACTCCTCCTTTTTTATCTTCTCTCTTTGCCTTTAATTTGTCAGTAACCATGCTCCTCAGTCCTCTCTCTCTCTCTCTCTCTGTGTGAAGTTTTAAATAATGAATTTGTTAAACATTTATTATGTATTTCATTCTAATAAGGGATTTTACTTCTTTTGTAAGACTTTCTTACTCAGGAAAACTTATGAGGTAATATGCACATAATTAAGAATTCCCATACTTTGTTTTTAAGTCAGTCGTGATTATTTCACCTTCAACCAGCGAAAAAGCTAGTTATCATGAATATAATTATTAAGACCTCAAACCTCATCTATCAGTCATATATATAAACTCAAACAGGTTCTCTGATCTCTCTCACGTGAGCCATTGTCCGTGTAATTATTAAGAGCTCAAAAAACCAAATCCGTACGTCATGAATTTCTTTATTTTCCCAACGAGAATAGGCTCCTAGATCAAACCTCAAGAGGTAGGAGTTAAGCCTGTCTTTATAAAAGAGAAAGACTGTCTCTACTTTATTTGTGATAGCCAGGTAAATATATCTTCTTTCTATATCTTCTTCTTCTTCTTCTTCCTGTCTCAGCTGTGACTGGGATCAGTTTCTTGTGGTGAAGCATAGCGTGTTGATGGATATTGATCTCCCGCGGATCACTGGGGGGCTGGTTTTTGATTACTACTACTTCAATGGCAATCATCAATTTCACTTATCAAAAACTCCATCTTTTTCTTCTGTTGCTACTCATGGTGATTTTCTTGCTTCTTCTTCCTCTCTTTGCCCACCAAGAAGCCAACCACAACAACTCCACAGCAAATCATCAGTTTCAAGCTGCTGCTCATAGCGTCCCTAGCGGTCCAAATCCCGAATCCAATTAACTAGTAAGCAGCAAACTTTGTTTAATTTCTATGTGATGTGTTTGGATATGTACAGTTTTACATCTAGTTTTAAAATTTCCATTTCTAGCCAGTTCTTGCCTGTTGTAACGTGACTTCTCGTATTAATATGGATGTGTGTTGGTATAATATAATCGTCGTCCATCATAATTTCATTTAGAGTGAACAAGTTATAAAATTATAACCATCGTAAAAATAGACTATAATTTAAAATCTTTCTGTACTTAGTGGTGTATATGCAGCTGCTGTATCCGCAGAAACAAGAAAAGATATTATAATTTTTTTATTCATGATGTGTGGCTAATATATTAACACCCTCTTAAAGCCCGGCCCGAAGGATCTCAGCCTTTTATTGTGGCTAATATATTAACACCCTCTGAAACCCCGAAGGATCTCAGCCTTTTATTTGATGTATATAAATATTATGAATAAATTAAGGTTGATATATTAAAAACTGTAACTGCAAGTAGTATTACTCGGTCTCGGTATGAACAACGACGACGCGCTTCAAACATGAAGCAGACAATAACATTTGTGGGGATAACATGTTTAACACGAACACGTACGTGTTGGCAAGTGTCGGTGTGCGGGTACATATAATTCTCAAATTAATTCAATTTTCTATAAATATGTGTGTCTGTGCGTAAAAATGCATGATTAGATGATGGGTGGTTAAAATCAAATGTACATTTTGACAATGGAAACCAGTTAAAAGAATACTACGGAACTATCGTTTAGATCTTATCTTATTTATTAAGATCATGATTGGACCTATAAATAGATGACTTAGTCAAGAGAAAGAGAAAGGTTAATGTGAGTCTCTCTCTAAAATTAGAGATGAGAGATGAACATTGTCAATCAATCTAAAATGAAAGATGATCATTGTTTAATTAAGTGGGTTGATTTGTATCTTGATCCAATACAAATCATTTTGTTATGAATGTAGATTTATCTTGATCTTATTGGAAAAAACAAAACATATATATACTGTGCTTTGAAGTGGATGGAGATCTATAATCCTCAAAAAGAAAGAGTAGAACACACACATATACGTATTATTGCATTAATGCTTTAAGAGCATTCAAACACTTGCACATGCTGCTGCTGACACCAACACAGTCTAGCTTCATTCTTTCGCTTGTTTCCACCGGCCAATAATTCATCACTTACAGTACGTACATATATATATACGTATACGTACATATGCTCTATTATTTATGCATCTGTTGTATATATACGTACTGGCCTCTCCTTCCCTAACTAGCGTGATTATGAACAAGATTCATTATCTAAATGAGTCCATGCGCTGGAGTTTCGATGGACGATTTGTAGTTGAAAGTTGAACCTCGTCATGAGAAGTGAGTTGAAAAATATGAGTTGTGCGGTGGTCAATATATATATATATATATATATATATATTCAAACATGCATTGAATATTACTGTATTAATTCACCAAACGCATTTGTTCATTCATCCATCTAATGTTTGGTCTCCCAGCGCTACTGCCACTCATATATATACAACTTAGCAGCTGCCGCCATCAATTGTTTGTCTGCTCAACTCAAATACTACGTACGTACATAATAATGAAATAAAAGAGGTAGCGTTAGGCATTCAAGTCATTGTAGATAGGATTAACATTATTCATTAATTAGAAATAGAAACAGAAAAGAGCATTACAAGCTGAAAAGGATCGGAAGAGCTTGGGTTTTGCATGCAGAATCATAGAGCGTACGTAAACAAGACTTACATATATATATAATAAATGGAACTTACTCGTTTAATTCCATTTTCCAAAAGAATATATAAAGATGCCTCCTAAATTCTTCACATATAGCAGAATCACCACCAGTTAAGTAATTGTTCGAATTAATTTCAATATTATTACACATTGGTCGTGGTCGATCACTTCTTCCTCAATGGCCGCCACCAACACCAACTCCTGCCCCGAAACCACCTCCTCCCCCAAACCCTCCTCCAAATCCACCTCCTCCTCCAAAGCCACCACCAGCTCCACCACCTACGCCGCCACCTCCTCCTACACCTCCTCCTCCTCCAAACCCTCCGCCTGCACCACCTCCACCTCCAGCACCTCCCCCAAGACCCCCTCCGGCACCACCTCCGCCTCCTAGCCCACCTCCAGCGCCACCTCCGCCTCCTAGCCCACCACCAGCGCCACCTCCGCCTCCTAGCCCCCCACCTGCACCACCTCCACCTCCGGCACCTCCACCAAGACCCCCTCCAGCGCCACCTCCGCCTCCTAGTCCTCCACCTGCACCACCTCCACCTCCGGCACCTCCACCAAGACCCCCTCCAGCGCCACCTCCGCCTCCTAGTCCTCCACCTGCACCACCTCCACCTCCGGCACCTCCACCAAGACCCCCTCCAGCGCCACCTCCGCCTCCTAGTCCTCCACCTGCACCTCCACCTAAACCACCCCCGTGACCAAGCCCTCCACCTGCACCTCCGCCTAAGCCACCACCATGCCCTAGTCCTCCCCCGACACCACCACCTAAACCACCACCATGACCTATCCCACCACCTAAACCACCACCATGACCTATCCCTCCACCTAAACCACCACCGTGACCAAGTCCTCCACCTGCTCCCCCTCCCAAACCACCACCATGACCAAGTCCTCCACCGGCACCCCCACCTAAGCCACCACCATGGCCTAGCCCTCCACCACCGCCTAAACCACCACCTGCACCACCTCCTAGACCTCCACCAGCACCCCCACCCAAACCTCCACCAGCACCTAAACCACCTCCCAGACCTCCACCACCACCTGCGCCACCTCCTAGGCCGCCTCCTCCACCTAGCCCTCCTCCAGCTCCGCCACCAAAACCAGCTCCACCACCCAGTCCTCCTCCGGCTCCGCCACCGAAACCAGCGCCACCTCCTAAGCCTCCAGGTCGAAAACCTTTCTTGAAAAGCAAATGCGGCGGATGAATAAGATGCTTGTCGTCTTTATCGACGCCCACGTCAGCAGTCACACAAAGAAGAAGAACACAGAACCAAGTAACCACATTGACATTTAAAACACCTCTCATTCTGACGTCACTGCAGAGAAATACTCACAAGGAAGAAGAAGAAGAAGAAGAGGAGAGAGTGCACTGAAGCAGGAGAAGGAGGTGACATTATATAGACTGTAATAGCAAGCAGAGTGAGTAATAGAGAGGGAGGAACAAAACCTTCAATTACTCAGCTGTCACGCTTGCAATGAATAAATGAGTCTCACCTGTCTGTGCGCCTCATTTATTTGCCCAACTGTCCTCTCCCTCCTTTTCTGTTTTTGACGATAGCTTTGCTTTAGTTTATGTTTCTTCTTCTTCCATCTTTACCCGTTTAATTTTTTCATTATCTGTATACCTCTCTTTTCCTTTTCAAATCCAACAGGTCAAATAGTCTGACACTGAAATATGTAGTTTTTGGGGCTTTGCGTCCCCCTGCACTCTATGCCTTCTGCATTTTTAATGCTACCTCTGCGTATCCTTTAATGCACCCACCAAGCTAATCCTAACTTCTTTTCCAGTCTACTCACAACCCCTCTTTCCCGCGTTTTATTTATTGATCTTTTTTTTTTTCTTTTTTTTTTTGTCAACCGAGATCGATCAGAGATTCGTGGTTGCCCTTCCCACTTCATCAAAATGTATACTATGAAACTCGAACTCTTGGCTTTTCTCATTTTCTTTTTTTATTTACTTCTATCCTATACTCCTTTTATGATCATTGAATTAAAAATAATGAGCCACATTTAATATTTTTTTCTCATCATTCTCTTCTTACATAAAATATTAAATGTGAACTGTTAATTAAATAGTCATAAGGGAGGAAAAGATGAGAATGGATGGGAAAAAAAGGAACCTATGTTTGGATTTAGTTGAACTTTACATCGTTAGACCAACTTCATGATGGTTAAACATTTTTCTTCTTCTTCTTTTTTAAAAAAAGTATTATAATAATCTGCATATCATTATCTTTATAATTATGTTAATACTACTATTAAGCTAGCTAGCAGAAGATGCTAGGAACATATATATAGCTATATATTTTATGGATTTCAAGCTATGCATGGCACCCAGTTAATTTTGTTTTAATATTGCCCGTTAATATGAACGAAAATAAAAGTCACTTTTAAGAAAAACTCATATACTCACCGACGGTAATTAATACTTATTCACTAATTTTATTTATATGATTAATGTTTTAATACAACTCCTCAAAGTCTCATTTAGTTATAACTAGCTTGGTGATTAAGACTGTGTTTAATTGGTTTGAAGGAAGGAGTGTTTCTCTCTTTAGTGTGAAAAGTTAAATATGACCATAAATTCGTATAGTTTTCAGCACAAACATTTTGTATCATGGTTATAGTTGACTTTTTACATTAAGAAAAGAATTTTCCTTCCTCTTAAACCTAACACAGCCTAAAAGTGACTTGTATCTTAATTAAACGGATTGGAGTATATACATACTTAATTAAACGGACTGGAGTATATACATAATTAACATTGCACCAAGTTCGAACTTTTTTATATCTAATTTCATTCTAAAGTTCTAATGCTTTCTGCTCTGCGCTAATATTGTCTTCTATATATGTAGTCATTTTTTTAAATATATCGCCCACTTTGATCTCACGTACTATAGCATAATAAGGTTAAATAATAGAAGTGTCTAGGTTTATAAGTATAATAACCATAGACTCTTTCCAGGCTTTATGTACAATATCACATAGTTGTTGAAAGGAAAATATTGGGTCGTAAAAGGAGGAGATCGATGGAACAAACTCTTGATAAAATTGTCTTAAAATATTAAAGACATATTTACGGTTACATTTTTTTCATAATTGAATGGATATATATGCTTGGGAAAATCCCCTCAAGACCAAAGTAATCAAAAAATTGTAAAAAAAAAAAAACTATAGGGTCTTTTCTAATATTAGTTTAGAAAACATTGTATTGATATAGTTATTAACATGTACTGATTTAGTTGTTAGAATATTGTTGTTAACGACTACTGATTTAGTTGTTAATGTTTATGAAATAATACGGGTAAATGAGCAAAAATACACATGTGTTTTACTTCTGGGAGCATCCAGCATCATATACTTTTTTTGAAAGCGAAAATACACACGAACTTCCAAAACTGGTGCAAAAATATCATCTCTGTTAAAAAGTTACTCCCTCCGGTCCTAATTATAAGGCATAGTTGACTTTGTTTGGAGAGATTAAGGAAGCTAAATAAGTTACTTAATCACTTTATATGTTGTATATCTTTAGATTATATATTAGTTTATTAGTCAAACTAATTACTTTGAAGAAAAAAATAAAAATAAAAATACTCTAAAGTAATTTAATTAGCTTCCTTAATTTTTCCAAAAAAGTCAACTATGCCTTATAATTAGGACCGGAGGGAGTACTAACTACCGTTATTACCACTTGAAAGTACTAAAATACCCTCAACATTCATCCTCTTCCCTTCCAAATTCATCATTGACAGGAATCTCCGCCACCATACCCAGATTTGGAAATACATACTTGTATGAATACTTAGGTATTCCAGATGCAAAAATACCATCTCCAAATGCTGAAACCATGCTACTCTTCCTAAATCCATCAACCCAAAAAGTAACGCGCTTTTTCCAAAAGAAGAAGTAGAAGAAGATTGAAACCCAGAATAGTGAAACTGAGAAAGTGAGAAGAAATCATTCATTTACTCTCGAATGGGATTAGAAGAACAATAACGGCAGAAAAGAATATTTAGGAAAAGAAAG